>CM024675.1:41649231-44367319 GCA_014182725.1 Eucalyptus brandiana | reverse complement strand
GAAGATGGGACGTGGATTTTGATAAGGGTAAAATGGTGAGAAGGTGTGAACTGCATTGATGATCCATGTGACATTATCATCACAATTCCGCACTTGTGATAATATATTCGGTTTTGAACCATAGCTACTGCTTAGCAAGTTTGTCATTGTCGCCCCACCACAATCCTAGCAAGAGTAAAGTTGAAGTTATTCTAGGTCATGACAAAGTCGAACCTACCTTATAAACTAGATTTATGTTTGGCAAATGTAGTGAAAAACAAGAGTTTCGCTTTCGAATTGCCATCTGAAGCGGGTCATCTTTGAGGGAAATGATGCTCGAGAATATTTTTTAGTCTCTTGTCACGCTAATTGACAACAACCAAAGACTAATTGAAGATTAGCGTGATCAAGGAACCATAAGGCTAGTGGTTGTCACTAATAATAACCCTTTTTTTTTTTTTTTTTTTTTTTTGGGGTAGATATGAATCACGTTGCCAACCCATCACGCAACCTAACGACCACATAGAAGACATTTAACATTTATTATTATTTTTTTTCTTTACTCTATCTAATGTTAGCGGGTTGTATTATATTAAATTGGGTGGATTGAATAATAAAATCGACGCGGATGATTCTTTTTTTTTGCGTAGACATGAATCAGGTTGCCAACCCATCACCCAACCTAACGATCATATAGAACCCATTTAACATTTATTATTATTATTATTATTATTATTATTATTATTATTATTATTATTATTAATTATTATTTTCTCTTTACTCTATCTAATGTTTGCGTGATGTATTATATTAAATTGGGTGGATTGAATATAATAAAACCGATGCGGATGACTCTTTTTCGGGTAGACATGAATCTTGTTGCCAACCCATCACCCAACCTAACGATCATATAGAACACATTTAACATTTATTATTGTTGTTGTCGTTGTTGTAGTGGTGAGGTGGGGGTGGCCGCCTAGTGGAACTTGAGGAAGATATAACATCTGTGAAGGCTATTGACATATAAATTTTGATAACCTATTTCGTTTTTAATTGCATAGAAACTAAAGTGTATAAACTAATCTCTTGGTGGTCGATAAAATTTTGCAACGTCTTAGGATGTGTCACCGATCAATTCATTTTAATGCACATGCTGAAGCGTATAAACTTATCCCTTGACAATAACATACATGGGATAGAAAAGTAGGATAACAAATTTCAAATTAAACATATTATTAAAACCACAATCTGGTTTACAAGTAGAGGTCAACTCTAGGGTCTAAGTATAGGAGGTCTATCTCCAAAAAGAACTTCTGAGCCACCCATGCTCCTGACCCTTCCGCCTCAAGTTTCGGTTCTTCACACTAGGGACTTGAAAATGGTAACTCACGACAGGGTGAGACAATGTCTCTGAAAGTTCACCTCCTAAAGTTCGACTAGGAAGGAAATACGCCTAAAGGCAGTCTATGCACACAATACAGAAGACTTACTTCATCTCAGTTCCTTCCTACATGTTAGCATAATTCATATATCACATAAGTGTAGTAACAACACTCGAGCAATTGGAACTTCTCCTTTCAATCTTAGTCAATCAATCAATCAATCAATCAATTGAATCAATACAATTGATCCATCATTTAATCATGCATTCCAAGTGATTACAGCCACACAGGCACGGCCTATCATGCGTTTCAATTGATTATGGCCACACAGGCACGATCTAACCATCACACAGTAGTCTTTCGGTATAGCCAGGCGTCGTCTCATCCCATTGAGCACAGCTATGTCTTTCCTAGACGGCTTTCCACATAGGAGTATCGCCCACCCGACACACAGAGGATGACAGATTCTCTTAACCAAAACACGATCAATCAATCCCGGCCAAGGACCTTGTGCTTTGCACACCAATTCCTCAATTAAAATAACGAACTTGGCCTATTTTCACCGTGTTAAAAATACTTGATAAAAATAATCGTGTGTGGGTACATGGTCAGATTGAGCCAAAAATACAATATCTTTCTTTTAAAAAATCCCACTATTTATTATAATCCATAAACACATTTTTGGTATTGTAAACTGACGCCCAATATTTTCTAATTAATATACCGAAATTACTCAATTTTGGGATAAATACCCAAAATTACAATTTACATTCAATTTGCACAAATTAACACTCAATTAAATAAACCAAGCATAAGATTACAATCAGCATGAAATTCCGGTCACCGACTATCCCGGTATAATTTCCAGAAAATAATAAATAATTAAATAAATACCAAAAATAATTAAACAAATACAATTAAATGCCATAAAAGAAACTTAGGCCAAAAATGTCTAATTAAACACCAAAACGGGCCCGGAAAATTCCCAAACCAATCTAGATAAATACTACGGCTTATCTAGTCCCTAATTAAGCCAATCTAACCACCTAACATGCATAAACGAGTAATTAAATCGCTAATATGTTCTAACTAACCACTTAAACCATACTTAGCTATACTAACTAACCCTTCAGCATCATTAACTCCCTAAGTAGAGTTTAGTGAGTAAACTCACTAGTTCAGTGCAAAAACTAGTTCACGGCGACGACAACACGATGACGGCCGAAACTCGAGCTCACGGTGGGGCCAATGGGAGCTCGGGAGGGCCTAAAAAAGGTCACAAAGCCCAAAGTTGGACTGCTCAGTTCTAGTTTTGGATTGAGCTGGCTTTGATGGCTTGCGGTTGGGCTCGACTCGGAACTGGGTTGAGCTGCGGTTGCACACGGCTAAACTGGTGGGCTGGTTGGCAAGTGGGTTGGGCTGAGCATGAGGAGTGGCTTCGGCAGTACTGTTGGGCTCACAGAACATCACTGATAATGGAGAGGAGCAAGGAGCTAGCATTGAAGGAGCTACTGGAGTCAACGTTGGGAGGCATGACACGTGCGCTTGTCCTGCTCCTGCTCGCGCCCAGCAAGTCGTTGAGGCCCCCTGGAAGCTTTACCAATTGCTGTCCAGCCGCCGTTTGCCTCCGCCTAGGTCGCTGAAGCCCCATTTGCTCATCCTCGCCGTTTCCAGCCCAAGCTGAGCCTGTTCTAGCTTGCTCGGCCCAACAACCAAAGCTGAAGACTAGCAAAGGTCTTTGGGCTTTGTGGGTCGTTTCGGGCCTCTTCCGGGCTTTGTTTGGTGTCGTCACTAGGAGGTTTATCGCTTGTCTCCGCGTTGCTGTCATCGTGGACTCACCAGATTGCTAAACTGGTGAGTTTACTCACTAAACTCTGCTTAGGGAGTTAATGATGCTTAATGGTTGATTATTTTAGGCTAATTAAGGTTTAAGTGGTTAGTTAGAATGGATTAGGGATTTAATTATTCGATTTTTCATGTTAGGTGATTAGAACGGCTTAATTACAGATTAGATAAATTATATTATTTATCTAGATAAGTTCGGAAATTTTCCCAGCCCGTTTCGTGTTTAATTTAGCATTTCGGGCAAAGTTGCTATTTTTGGTAATTAATCGCATTTATTTAATTATTTTTGGTATTTATTTAATTATTTATTATTTTCCGGAAATTATACCGGGATAGCCGGTGGCTGGAATTTCGTGCTGATTGCAATGGTGTGCTTGGTTTATTTAATTGAGTGTTAATTTGTGTAAATTGAGTGGTAATAGTAATTCTGGGTATTTATTTCAAAATAATGGAATTTTAGTATTTTAGTGAGAAATTACCAGGCGTCGGTTTATAACGCCAAAAATGTCTTTATGGACTATATTAAAAAGTGGGATTTTTTAAAAGGAGAATATCACACTTTTGACTCAAACTGATTGTGTACCCATACACGATTATTTTTGTCGGGTATTTTTAACATGGTGTAAATAGGCCAAGTTTGTTATTTTAATTGAGGAATTGGTGTGCAAAGCACAAGGTCCTTGGCCAGAATTGATTTATCGTGTATCGGCTTGTGTGAGCAACTATTGTTAGCTTGTGCGAGCATTATTGTATGTTAGCTTGTGAGAGTAGTATACTATATCAGCCTATGTGATCATTGATATGTTAGCTTGTGAGAGCAATATACTATATCGGCTTGTGCGAGATACCATCTATATATATATCAGCTTGTGCGAGCTACCATCTATATATCAGCTTGTGAGAGCTATAATCATCTATTTCAACTTGTGTGAGCAGTGATCGTATTGATGGATTGATAGATGGTATTGATCGTATCAATTGTATCGAGTTGAATGGATTGAATGATCGATTAGATGGAATTGATTGGTCGAGATTATGAATTGTACTAATGTGCAGGAAGGAACTGAGGCAAGGTAAGTCCTCTGTCTTATGTTTGCATAGACTGCCTTTAGGTGCATTTCCTTCCTAGTCGGAGTTTAGGGGGTGAACTTGCTGAAACATTGTCTCACCCTGTCGTGGGCTCAATTATTTTAGGTCTTTAGATGGCAGTTCCTTCGGAACGTTTTGGGCAGCCCAAGAGGCTTATCGAGCAGTTTATCGACATTCCTGTTCCCGAGGTTGAGGTCTATGAACTCGTGATGACCACCATTTGGGTCAATGCGGGCCTACCTTAGAGGGTACCCCATCAATTCAGAGCATGATATCGTCGCAGGCTCAATGGACCCAAAGAGGGTCCCTTGCAGGATTGTGAGGTCCCAGTTTCGGTGATAGACATCACTCATGGCGAGAGTACTACCGACCCTCCTGGTGGTGCAGTGTTGGACCCGAGTCCCCAAGAGACCTCGGAGTTTTCAGTTGGGGATTCAAGTGCCTAGAGGACTTGTAGGCTTTTCTATTGAGTAGACTTTCGTCTATAGTCTAGTGTTGTATATAAACCGAGGTGTTTATTAAAGTGTTTTGGTTGTGAATGTGTTTCCTACTATTCTATCCCATGTTGATTATTGTTAGGGGTAATAGTTCGCTTCTGCATGTGCATTAAAATGAATGGGTCGGTGACGTGTTCTTAGACGTTGCAAATTTAATCAACCACCGAGGGATGGGCACATGCTCAAGAATCAAGCCGTGACAATAGTTGCTTCCGTCGAAGTAAGACAGCTTGTTGGGAGCTTAAACATCATTGGTAAAGAAATTGCCAAGGTTAGCCAGATAAAGGATCTTTGTACTTGGAAAAAATACACTTCAGACAAAGAGTAACAGAGCTTTGATACCAATTGTTGAGACTAACAATACAACCTAGACGGGAGTGAATAGTTTGGGTTTTCAAATTTTGATGATTCTTTGCAAAAATTAGCTAATAACCAAGTAAAGATCACCACGACCTGATGCTTAACCAAACTCACACTAACTATATGCCATTACGAATGAGAAGATAGTGGGACACGGAGACTTATAGTGGTTTGGTTTTATTCTCAAGTCTACATCCACTCTTTAGACTAACAGCTTTAAGACAGGTTGGATTCCACTAACAATTTGCTTTGAAAGTTACAACTGACTCGTACTGATTCTTTATGTGGTAGATCATACTATCTGAACTCAGTTGCTGCTCTTACATTTGTACACTTAATTTGTAGCACAATTGCTAAGCAGCGCAACAAGCAAGACACTAAAATAGAGAGATTTAATATCAAAACAATGGCATGTAGGCTACTTGATCTTTTATGTGCCATGCTCTCTTGATTCCGCAATGCCTTTTCTTTTATACTATTCCTCAAACTATCTGTTAAGGTTGATTTAGATAGATAGGTGACCATTGAACAGTTTCCATTGAGTTGCTGTCCAGGAAGATACTGCTCATATAGTTTCTTTTCTAGGATTCTTGCAGACTGAACAAAAATAAGAATTGTTGCTATCTTCTCATTGTAGTTTCTTACTGACCCGTTAGACACTCTAGTTACTCTACTGCATACTTTATTTTGATTATACTGCCGTGAGAATTCAGATCTTACAACAACTCTTTAACTAACCCAATGAACATTAACTGATGTAGTTGGTTGTTACATGACCATTAACCCTGATCTTTACTGCGCCGATATAAACATTATCAGTACCTGATCCTTTTTGGTTGACTGATACTATTTGTAATAACATGACAATTGTAATCTTTTTTCCAATTGATCACACCATGGATGTTGCGTAGTCCTTTGGTCCAAACATTTGCAAGTAACATAGTAAGTAATATATTAAGGATAGTTTCGGTATCATCAAAATCTCTAGAAGACGTTTCCTCTGACATAATCTAGGGATGTTACACATTATAATCAATTTTAGAATAACGTTAAACGAGAGAGATAATATTGCAAATATGTTTACAATCATAGCAATTGAATTAAGTTGAGCTGAATTAAATTTTCATTTTGGTCATGAGCGTTCGTGCATATGATGTACACGCACGCCCAATATGGACACGTATCAATGTGCCGAAAATGTACACATGGTGGTCGTGCACTCTTATGTTTTATTATAAATAAAATAAAATAAAATAAGTGTGGGCTGACCATGAGAAGCACACGGTCAGCAACCGTGTGCACGTGTGCCAATGCACACGATCAGCAGTTGCTGATCGTGCACGTTGTGCACATGGCGCACGATCAACAGTTGCCGATCGTGCATGGTGTGCCAACGTACACGATCAGCAAGTTGCTGATCGCAAATAAAAAGTAAGGATCAGCAACAGTTTCTGTAGGGGGTGATTTTGTGCAGTATGTGTGTGAGAGGAAAAAGGTTTTTCTCTCGTTAGTGCTGTGACTGAAGTATCAAGAGTGCGGTGAATAATCTCTATGAGATTGCTAGCACAATTTTAGTGATGATTATCCAAGTTCTTTCTTCCGATTAACGTGCGATTGGTGGTGTATTTGTACTAGAGGTCCAATATTTGTGGGACTCAAACTGAAGAACATCCGTATCAAATTGTTTAAAGCACGCTATGAGAGTACAAGTCATTTAAAGCACGCTTCAATAGGTAATTTGTTTAACCTCCTTTATTCTTATGATTTTTTTATTAAAACGCACAAACAACACCTTTAGAGATATATGTATTGTAGAATTTTATCTTTGCTTCCACTGCGTTTATAGTTTAATCTTACCTATGCATGTTCTTTAAACATCAACACATAAAACCTATTAAAACGTTTTTATGAAGATAACATGAGAAAATTGTATAAACTTTCTTTAATCTAAATGAACCAGGATTTGCACGATCCGGTCTTTTTTCACTTTTCTTATACATATTTGGAGAAACACACAACTTGAATTATAGGTGTGTAAGGGAGATAAGAATCGTTATATTAAAAACCAATAATAATCTTGTGTCGGGCAAAGTTGAAAATTTTTACACATTGCTTAGCCTTTGGCTTTGGCTTGATTAAGAAACAATAAAGGCAATAAATTTGACTAAATTAAATCAATAAGTTGATATCTACTAAACAAAAGAAATGTTCAATTCTTTATGGACTTGAAAGGTACAGCTCACCCGTATTTTACGGGTCAGCTATATTTGCAAGTGTTCATACAGTTGGACGTCTTCTGATCCTCGCCCTCATGTCAATTCGATGATTGCCTGGGAATAAACATGTGCAAACTAGGCCTCTCAGCATCAGCATGCCAACGCGTGGAAGACATAAATTTCAACAACCACAGAAGTCAGCATTCCGTCATCCCTGACGTTTCTCACGTTTGAGTTTACCAAAACATCGCTTATCTTTTACTTCTATCTTTTTAGTTGTTTTCAGTCCTCGTGTTTTGAACTGAAATTTCCTAGAGCTTTTTCTTCGTTAAGGTTTTGTTTGTTTCATGAAATAATCATTTAATGACAAATATTTTCATTATTGACAATAATTTATGTAGAATAAAAATATTTCCCATTTATTCATTTTGTGAACGATACAAATTATCATTTGTAGGGAAATATTTTCCAAATCATTTATTTTCTGTGAAATAAATACTATCACACCCTGATCCTCGAGCGCGCGCACATCCCTCAGTGGTCAACTAAATTGCGACGTTCCTAGGACGCGTCGCCGACCCTTTTTATTTTATGCACATGCGAAAGCGAATTAAACAATCTGCAAACAATAACCCACTTGAGATAAAAAAGCAGGATAACCGATTTTTCCTCAACACACACTTTATAAACAAACTAAGTTAGACCTTCAGGTTCATATACAAAGTTCTAACTCCAAAAAAAACCACTAAGCCATCTACAAACTGGACCTTTAGCCTTAGGCTCTAGATGCTCCACGCTACGGCCCTAAAAAAGGTAACTAATGACAGGGTGAGATAAAAATTTCAGCGAGTTAAACCCTAAGCCCTGATTAGGGTGAGAATTCACTCAAAGGCGTCCTAAATATGCATCACTCAAAACTTACCTTGCTTGAGCGCATCCCTACACATTAGTACATCTCATATGCACTTATAAACGCAGTATACGTAAACAATAGTTGAGACACTTCATGTTACTCATCAAACAATTCACAAGAGTCCCAATTATAAGGTCAAATTGTTATGGCACGTCCCATTCCGTGCTACACAATTTCGTCCTATAATTAGGTGCGAGTAACTCATATTGCTGGTTCAATCCACACCCGATATTTACTTTCAAGATTCAAATTCAATACTCAATACTCAATCTCAATCTCAATGTTCTAGAGGTGCCCCCTCCCACGAAGTTCCGATATCGTGAGACACTTAGTCCCTGACTATAATAAACAATAGCTCAAGTTACTAGAGGTGGCTCCCACGAAGTCAAGTTGTCGTGTAGCACTTAGTTCTCGACTATCATAAGCAATGATACAAGTTACTAGAGGTGACTCTCATGAAGTCAATCTGTCGTGTAGTACCTAGTTATTTACTATCATAAGCAATGGTATAAGTTACTAGAGGTGGCTTCTACGAAGTCAAGCTGTCGTGTAGCACTTAGTTCTTGACTATCATAAACAATGGTACAAGGTTCTAGAGGTGGCTCATACGATGCTTTGCTATCGTGCATACTTAGTCCTTTACCTATTGATAACCAATCGGTTTTCTCAATCCAACACATCTTCTTTCAATAGTTACCACATAAAACAATAACAATAAATCACAATTATGGCACAATCATTTGCGCCTCATCATGCATCAATTCTAACCATATCACAAAGCAACCACATTACCAAATAGGCATGGTTCAGCAAGCATAGCATCAAGAATAATCACCAAACTACTACCAGTCCTAACTGGCAAAAACGGTCCACTCGTGCGTCTCCGAGTTTAAGTCCAGAAATCTAATTACACGAGTTTGGAAAATTTCAAAATTTGAATATGTTGTAAATGACACATAAGCGAACATTTTTTATGAAGACACCTTAACCTAGATCTTTCTAGATTTAGCCCAGTAAATCGCTCAATCAAGTACAGAAAACTGTGTCCGTTTTCAGAAAGTCTATTTTCCAAAACCAGCTTGGTTCGAGATCTAAAACTTGTTTATTTGATCTGAAAATTGAATATATAAAACTATAAGATGTGACAAACAACTTTCATGAAGAAGCCATTTTGAAATTCAAACCCTAAGAGTTGATAAAAATTCCTTGAATCTTAAAAGGTCACCAGTTCCAGCGAAAACAGAGGTTCTGTTTTGAAATGACAAAGCTAATATCTCATTCTTTCTAAATCCATAAAATATTGAATAAAATATATGTCATAACTGAAGATGTCCAAAAAATTTCTTAAGAAGGAATCAACTTCAAATTTGTAACCCATTTCGATCTACAAAAATGGCAAACAGCGAGGGTTCAGAAATCAGAACTGCAAAAAGTCCACTGATTTGGACTAATCCAAGCTCATTAGTGCTAATCTCACTAATTAGATCAACACTAATCAATATTAAGGCTAATCTAACTATTATAGATTATCACTAATCCATCTTAAGGCTAATCTTACTTAGTACTAATCTAACTAAGCTAATTAACACTAATCCACCTGCCTAAGTGCAATTAACAACCTAATCAAGGATTATGGGATAAACTCACCGGATTAGCGAGAAAACGGGTCCACGGAGACGGCAGTGAGATCCCGTGCCTACGGCGACTTTGAAGGAGGCCCGGAAGATGCTGAAAACGGCCCTGCAAGCTCACAGCTTGAGCTAGGAATCGGTTCTGCTTCTGCCCTGTTTTGGAGCTGCTGGTTGCGGGGCTTGGCTGAACTGGTCTCGGCTTGGTGGTGTGCTGGCGGCTGAGGAGTGGTGGCTGCTCGGTGGTGACAGCGTGGCTGTTGGACGGAGCTAGCGGCGGGGATGGGCTGCTGGCCGTTGGCACAAGGAAATGGGACTGCTGGGTTGGACGAGATGGGCTGTTCGGTGGGCTGGTGAAACGTGAGGTGGTGGGGTGTTGGGCGCTGTTCTGGCGGTGGGTGAGGGAGTCACGAAGGAGCTGACACGGGCATGGGGATGCTGGATTCGTTGGCACATGGAGGAGGTGGGAGGATGGTGCGGTTGTTGGGGTGAGTTGGCGCGGCAGAATGGAGGAGGAAAGTGGAGTTACGGGCAGGTGGGATGATGATGATGATGATGATGGGGGATGGGGTGATGAAGAGGAGAGATGGAGGAAGATGGGATGATGGGCTAAGGTGGGGAATGAAAATGGTGTTGGCAAGGGGCTGAAGTGGGTGGGGGCGGTGAAGATGAAATGAAGATGAGGCAACGAAGAAATGAAGAAAAAGAAAAAGAGAGGAAGGAGAGAAGGGAGGTGGGCGGCAGAGGGTGTGTACGCAGGAAAGGGGAAGGGAAATAGGCCACTTCACCTTCCATCCGAATTTCCATTTTCATTTCCTAATTGTCCGAAAACCGATTTTTCCGCAAAATCCCAGACTCGATGAAATTTCTCCGAAAGATGAGACGATGTCCTAAAAATGAATTGTGACATGCTCGAATGTTTGATTCCCGAAACCGAATTCAATTTCGTAGTTAAAATTGACCGGACGCGATTCTAGTCCAATTTAACCAATTAGGTAACTTTTAAGAATTTTACTGCGGTTATATCCCTTAGTGGCTTCACCTAATAGATTAGTTAACTCTTGAGTGATCAGTTCAGAGAAAAAGGACCATAGGCACGTTAGTGAAAAGTACATTTCATTTTATCGAAACGGGGCGAAATTCAAGATGTCACAAACACACCCTAAGATTCTCTTTTGTGTCGGAAACATCCACAACTTCCATAAGCACGTTTGCCCCAACTGCTCATCAATGAATTATTAAGTAAGAAACGTCTAAATTAAGGAGACTGTAGTTTGACCAAGAAAAAGAAAAAGTATATTGTAGTTTGAACATAATCGAAAGTAAATGTTCCTTTCATATTATGTAAAGGCACCTAGTAGATGTAGGTGTACACTTCCATGGGTAAGCACGGCTCCCCGTCATTTCAAATTGATGAATAAGCCCAGTTTATTTATATAACTCATAGACTACTATATATATATATGACGAAGCCTTTCCACATGTCTCATCTTTGCGTTGGTATAAGTCAAAGTTTTGTTGGCGTAAGCCCAAAAGGTCTTTAAAAGTAGTTCAAGAGACATCTGCCGACGGTGTTTGTCCGTCAGGAGCTGTTTCTTTCTTTTCTTTCCTTTTCTTTCTTTCCCTTTATATTACATTGGAATTGCACCTTGTTTGTTCACGTTGGGCTCTTGGAGCTGTAAATGTGGTAGGAAGAGAAAATGTGACGGCCTTTCTGGAATTATAATACTGAAATTGCAGTGTTTTTGTTCGCATGCATCAAGCTTGTGATTGGAAATGAGAAGTCACTCTTACAACATCAGTTAAATGTTGTTTTTTTTGGATCGGTGATTCGAACTAGTTCTTCGAGCAAATCATGGAGGAGAGGGCTAAGTACCTCTGGGTCATGATTTTGCTGATTTTTGACATTGCATATGGATAGGATATCCTAAGTTACCACCGACAAATCAATACATGGCACTTACCTATACAGGTTTCTAATAAAGTTACAATTTTGGTCCTTATACTTTTAAGAATGGAATGGTTCATTTTAGTTCATGTACTTTATCTAGTTATAAATCTAGTCATCAAATTGTAAGTTCATTTCTTTCGTCCCATCTTGATCAGAAATATTTATGAAAATATCAATCTGAAACAACTAGTAATTGTGATTTATACATTTACAAGTGTTGACAGCCCTATCAAAATTAATTCTGTCATATGCAATAATCTTACATCCAAGTTTTCAATATAGGTCAACATAGAGGTATTTAGAACTACTTTTAGACAAAAAAGAACATTTTCAAATAATTTAACCACAGATTTAACTTGTTATTTATAGATAAATTATTTGACAAAGTTTATAAGAAACATTCAAATTATAGCATCATCAACATCTCCATATCATATCGATTGTAAAGACTTGCATACGATGACATTTTTCTTTATAAGACTTTCAATTAGATTGGGTACGCTTGTAATTGTCGGGTTTTTTTGGCTGAAACCTTTATCTCTTTTTGGCTTTTTTCCTCTTCTTTTTCAGATTTTATTCTCGAAATTTTGGAAAATATTTGTTGGATTTTTTAATGTCATGTACGATGCCACGAGGGATGATATGTTATCATTTAACGTCGATTTAGCTCTACGTCAGCATTTTCATTTACCTTTCAACAGAAGGATTATCATGAAAAATAAAATAAAATAAATCACATAGATTTGGGAAGAAAGTTGAGGAATTTAATTGAATATTTTTTTATAGTTCAAGGACATTTAATGCCTTTTATCCATTATTCTTTGGACATACCTAAACTAGCGGGTGTGCCATAAAAGATTCAACGACATTATAAAACTTACTCAAACAAGATTGACCGCTATCGAATAGATCTTATCTTTCCACGGGGAAGGTGTTTCCGGGGTCTATTTCTATATATAACATAAAGGGTAGCAAGCATGCACGTTGTGAGAGGTTCGACGACTACAGAGGAAGGTGTTTTCGACATGAATTTGGGTAATGGAGACAGGGGTGCGACCGCTAGCGAGCTCCTCCAAGCTCAAGCCCTCATATGGAACCACACATATAGCTTCATCAAATCAGTGTGCCTAAAGTGGGCCATTGAACTAGCCATACCCGACATAATCCATCACCATGGCCGACCCATGACCCTCCAGGAACTCGTCTCCGCGCTCCATGTTCAACCGACCAAAGCTCACTGCATCCGTCGCCTCATGCGCATTCTCGTCCACTCCGGCTTGTTCGAGCTGCGGGACCTTGAAGAAGCAGATGGCCAAACGGGTTATGTGCTTACCTGCGTGTCCCGGCTCCTCGTAAAGGACAACGCCTTGAGTGCAGAGCCCTTTGCGCTGTTGGCGGTGAGACTTTTACCCAAGGGCCGGTGGCAGGATCTGAGCGCGTGGCTGAGGGATGGAGAAGATGTCCATCCAACAGCATTCGAGATGGCACACGGCGTGCCCGCTTGGGAGGCGTGGCGCAGTCCTGAGGTCAGCAGCTTGTTCAACGAGGCGATGGCGAGCGACTCGAGTCTAATAGCGAGGGTGGTGGTGGACACATGTGGAGGAGTGTTCGAGGGGCTGAGCTCGGTGGTCGACACTGGAGGCGGGACCGGGACGATGGGTAAAGCCATCACGGAGGCGTTCCCGCACTTGGAGTGCACGGTGTTCGATCAGCCACACGTGGTGGATGGTTTGGTGGGAAGTGAGAGGCTGAAGTTTGTCGGAGGCGACATGTTTGTGGAGATTCCCCCGGCGGATGCAGTCATTCTCAAGGTAAGGACTATGCCTCTATGTTGTATCTCTAATGATATAGGTTGCCCCTGGTTGATAATTTGATTTTTACAATATAGATATCTTGACTTTAGATTTCTTTACATTCACTTTGAATATAAATATAGAGAGTAAAATCTTTATTGATTACTTGTCAATCATCTTGTCGTCGTAAATTAGATATTGTTTATATTGTTCTGTGTTATCCAAACACGTGTGCATTTCTTTCACGGAATATTATGCAAAATTTGAGATTAAAGTGGCCATTGAATTTGCTTAATCAAAATTACAGATTTAAGACAACTAAATTTGGTTAGATGTTTCCATATCATGAATCTATGTATGGGCAACTCTTACATGAACTAGAATCGTGACAGTACTCCATTTTAGTGCAAATCTTGGTAACCTCCACAAGTGACTGAAACTCTTTCTACGGACGTTATATTGCTTTTACATTACCATTCCAATAAGAACCCTAACCTCGAATTGATTGTCCAAAACTCATGCGAATACAGTGGATATTGCACGACTGGAGCGATGAAAAATGCATCGAGATACTGAAGCGATGCAGAGAAGCGGTGTCATGTCAAGGCAAGGTCGGAAAAATCATTATGATAGATATGGTAGTTGGCAGTCAAACGGAAGATCATGAATCCACCGAAACGCAACTCTTCTTTGATATGTTGATGATGGTGACCTTCAATGCGAAGGAAAGGGATGAAAAGGAGTGGGCAAAGCTGTTTGTTGATGCTGGCTTTAGCGGTTATGAGATTGTCTCTCACCTGGGACTTCGATCTCTTATTGAGATTTATCCTTGATTGTACTTCTGCTTATTTGATTTGCTTGGTTAATCTTTGTTCTACTTTTGCTATTAATTGGCAATTGAATGTATTGGAACTTATACTAATGTTATAATTTAATCTACGTATTTTAGTATTGAATAATCGAGTGACGCTTCCAAATTGGGTTCCTCCATCTCTTCCTCCATCAACTACAACAATACTTTAATTGTAGAATCATACCTTACTGAAAAAGAACTTTTTTTTAGGTTATCCTAGTTCAATAATTGAGATAAAAGGCATGCATCATTATCAGGGTTTCGTAGTTTTATTGTGGTAGGTTGTTTTCTAAGGAAAATCCACTACAGAGCAAGTAGGGAGCTACAACAACAATTAACACATTAGAAAGGCTCTTTAAACTCCGAAGCATTTTCAGATGGACTTACCTTTTGAGGGATGGTCAATTGTACTAGTAACCAATAAAATTAGCTTTAGCGGGGGCAATGAGTAGTCCATTTGAAAGTCTGTATTCAATCTATATTCTTCTCTTAAAGTTTTCAACACCGATCATCCAAATCTTAATTTAATGTTGAGTACAATTAAGAGTGGCTCAACAAAATATTTATGAATAATCAATGAGAAGATATCACAATATCACTGAATTTTACGTCCTTTTTTAATTAAGGTTTTTTCAGAGGATTTTTTTGCTAATAATTCACTCATGCAAAAAAAGCTCATTGGTGTAGGAACACTTTCAAAGCTTGCACAAAATCTGAGGCGATGCGATGCGGATGTTTAAATGGGTAAATTGGTGGGAATGGGTGAATTGCGTCCACGATGCCCTATGATATTATCATAAGAATTTTGTCATGCACCGATCCTTCGAGTATGTGCCCATCCCTTTGCAGTCGATTAAATAGTGACGTTTCAAGACGCATCGCCGACCCATTTATTTTATATGCATATGCAAAAGCGAATAAATAATCCCCAAACAACAACGCAATATGATAGGAAAGGAGGACTGTAATTTTCAAAACCAAACTAACACACTTATATATACATATCATAACCAGTCATAAACAACCCAAGCCGATATATATATATATATGTCAAGTCTACAAAACAGGGGGGTCTCTTGATCTACCATCGAACCTTATGGAAGATCTGCTGTGCCTTTCCCAAAAACAACCTCCAACACATATGTAGGAACTTCAGATTTCGGCATGGGACCCTCTCTCTGTCCATGATGCTCATGATGGTACCATGACCTATATCGATGAGGTACCTTATGAGGTAGCGCCTCATCAACTCAGACCACAGTCTTCACGAGCTCATAGACCAAACCCCTAGGCTGCCCATGAATCGGAATGCAGATTGCATGCTCTGTAATCTTCTTCGGTTGACCAAAACGATCGGGAGGAGCGGCCACCTAGGGACCTGAAATTGTTATCCCATAATGGGGTGAGACGACGTCTCAGCAAGTTCAACCACCTAAGATCTAACTAGGAAGAAAATACGCCCCAAGGGCTACCTAAGTACAAACATGAGTTCGAGGACTTGCCTTTGCCTCCACTTCTTCTTGCAAGTCAATATAATTCAAAATCATGGAATCACACCAACAAATCAATTCAAATCATTGACTCGGATCGAATTATCGATCAATCGACTTGATCGATTCTATGTCATCAGGACCATCACATGGTCATTTCAATTACTCACTCCAACTATTAATTACAGCCAAACGAGCACGGCCTACTAAATGTTCAGCGATGAATTACGGCCCAACGGGCACAGCCTATTCCAAGTTCGGCGATAAATTACGGCCCAATAAGCACAGTCACACTTTGGAGGTTGATTACAGCCCAATGGGCACAACCATACTTCAGCGGTTTTCTTAACCCAACACATATCATCATGCACCACATACGTCACCCCATCCTTCAATAGTCAACTTATTACAATTATAAGCCATCACATGATTATTTACCCACGGCTAACAACATTGTACTTCACAATTAATTTCCTCAATTAATATAATACCATGGCATATTTTCTTCATGTTAAAAATGTTGGAGAAATCTTCTTGAAATATTTTGAAGTTGACAAAACGTTTCCATCAGTCTAGTCTAAAGGCTTGCAGACTCTGCTGTTTAAAGTCTGAAGACCTCTGGACAGCTAGACTCAAGATTCAAAGTCTATCTTCATTGACAGTTTCTAATCCGTTGAAGAAAGGCTATCCAGAACTAGATGTTTAAGGATATGACTTTATTAACTGGAAAAGATCTCTTGGCTGGATATGACATAACGGAATCATTTTAATTGATCGAGATTGATTCGAAGATTAAGGATCCGATGATTGACGAAATATTCGTGGAAGGTTCTACTTATGGAAACCGAGATCTTGATTGTATGGGCGAACATGATTGATGGGCTATCGACATGTTCCTTTAATAGCTCGAATGATCTTCCTAATTGATTCCGTCCAACGGGTAGATTGGAGGAATTCCTTTGGTAAGTGCCAACAGGTATGATGGCGTAAAGGAGTATATAAGGAAGGCGTTCTAAGCTGTTCGAGAGGTGTGCACGATAGAAGAATTCCAAAGTCTGAAGCTTCATGTTGTTTAGTCAATTCATTTTAGCGAAAACTTGTACGCAAAAGAGAGTTTATATTTGTGAGAAACCTTGAGGATGTGTGATAGAACATCTACACTGTGGAATTAAGGAAGAACTGTGCTGTAAAATCTTTTTTGTTCATAGTGGAATCCAGCCGATAGGCTGTCAGTGCGGAAGAGTGGACGTAGGCTTGGAATAAGCCGAACCACTATAAACCTTGTGTTTAATCTTCTCTTCTCTACTCTTTACTTTACTTTGATCGTAATTCATTTTGGTTAAGCAAAAGAGTACTTCCTTTCTATCGTCTGCTTAGTATTGCTGTGGTATCTCGAGAAATTGTTTTTACACCTATTCACCCCCCTCTAGGTGCTTATACTAGCTATATCAAAAGATACCTGGTAAATAATCGTGTATGGGTACATGATCGGCCTCAACCAAAAATATAATATCTTTACTTTATAAAATTCCACTATTTTTAGTAGTCCACAAACACATTTTTGGCGCTATAAACCGACGCTTGGTATTTTATAATTAATTACCGAAAATAATAAATTTTGGGATAAATACCCAAAATTGCAATTCACACTCAATTTGCACAAAAAGGCATTCAATTAAATAAACAGATCACACTATTGCAATTAGCATAAAATTCTAGTCATCGGTTATCCTGGTCTAATTTCTGGAAATTAATTAATTAATTAATTATAAAAAATAATTAATAATACCACCCGTGGTGGCGGCGTAGTGGTTGGGCACTGGTTTCTTTCACGAGATGTTCAGTGTTCGAATCCCTACGTCGTCTGCCTTATTGGAAAGGAACCCACGACTTACTCGGGGAGTAAGGGTAGTGATGACTCTACTCTCTGCAGGGTTTACTCCACCGCAAAGCGGCGCACGGAGGTTCCCTGGGTTACAAAAAAAAATTAATAAATGCCAATAAATAGGACTTAGGCCCGTAAAGCCTAATTGAAAGCCGAGACGGGCCCGGAAACTTTCTGAATCACTCTAGATAAATACTAAAGCTTGTCTAGGCTCTAATTACACTAATCTAACAACCTAACATGTAATAACGGTTAATTAAATTGATAATCTATTCTAACTATCCACCTAATCCATACTTAGTCTAAACTAAACAATCCTTAAACGTCATTAACTTACTAAGTAAGGATTAGTGAGTTAAACTCACTTATTTAAAGATCCGCTAGGATCAAAACAACGAGGACGTGGCGAGGGTCGAGATACTCCAAAGCGGAACCGCCTTTCGAGGTTCGAAAGGCCACAAAAATGGTTCAAACAGTGTTGAAAATACCCACTGTTCGGTCACTGGTCTTGGGTCGAACAAGCTAGCCAGTTGCTGCGGGTTGGCTCGGAACAGTGAAGGAAGGTCGGCGAGGCTGCAACAACGGTCTAGGCAGGGCCAGGCGGAGCTTGGATGGCGGCAAGCAGTGGCCCACAGCAGCTCAGGCGACCTCGACAGCTTGCTGGGCACGAATAGGAGGTGGAACTAGCATGTGGTGCAAGCGAACGACATGAGGATACGCGTGTGGGCGAGAGACGCGAGTAGCCGCGTGCAGTGGTCAGACGGATGGCTGGGCTGCTCTGGCGGCTTGTTGGCTCGGTTCTCTAGTTTTCTGGGGACTTCGCACAACTAGAAGGAGGGAGAAAGAGGTCAACGGAGAGAGGAAGGGGAATGGGGGACCAGTTGGGCTAGAGGAGGCCACCTTGGTCTTCTCTTATCTCATTTGGTCCCCTTGACTTGGCCCCACACCAAGTTGGCTTCCTCAGCACATTTCCAGCAGCCTAGTCTTCCTTCTAGAAGCATTGAAGTAGTCCAAAGGTTGGGTCCATGGGGGTATACGAATTTCACAACATTTCCCCTCAATTCCTCCTCATATCCTTCTTGTATCAACCTAATCCGGCTCCTATAGATTCAATTGAGGTACTCACAATCAAATTGATATTTTTCCTCACCAATATATCCCACTTGCATCTCAATTCCGTGATAAAAAATAGTCCTCTGCATTTCTTGGTCGAAAACGGCCTTATCTCGACTTTTTCCGCGAAAATTTCGGTTTGCAGAAAAATCTTCGAAAACTAAGTCAACGTTCTTAAAATGACTCGTGACATGATGTAACTTCCAATTTCTGAAATTGGGTTCAAATTTATGGTTAATTTCAATCTGACACGATTTTAGCATGACCTCGACTACCGAGTAGTTTTTAGAAATTTTTAGTGCAAATGACCCGTGGTCGATTTTCTTCGAGCCACAATGAACCTTTTCGACACATTGACAATTCTCGATTGTCGTGAAAATCTCAAGAATTCAAATACGGATACAGGGTACCAAAATGATAGAAAAATCAATCTAGTGCCGATTGACGAAAATTTCTCAATTTGGTAGAATCACCCACGTTTAACCACACATCCCAGTCGTGCCGACCTATCTCTAATTTCAAATCGATCTTACTTGTCATAATGATCTCTACAGATGTGTACGGTCGTGTAGTCGATTCTTAGTCGAATTCTCAAGTCTAATGCACTAAAATTTCTTAATGACTTCTCCAACTAGTTTAGTTATCTCAGGAGTGATCAGCTCTGAGAACAACACTATAGACGCTTCGATAAAAGGCCTAATTTATTAAATTGAAAATAGAATTGCAAATTTCAGGATGTCACAAATTTTATACTTGCAAAAAAGATATTCGGTTTGGAATCATAACTGCTACTTAGCAAGTTCATTATTGTCGCTTCATCATGATGCTAGTGAGAGTAGAGCCTAGGTTTTCCTATGCCATGACACAATCAAACTTATCATATATCAATATGTGGAGGTGCGGACATTTGGAGTATCAAAACTTGGCACATGGGGGACATTTAAATACCAAAAGTTTGGAAGGGTACACCAAAATCGAAGCAAAATGGATCAGATAAGTATCAATGGTGAAAGATTCCGGCCAAAATACTGACAAGGCATTTTGTTTTGTACACTGATGTGGCTAGTAAGCCAAAAATCATGTCGTTTTGTCTAAGATTTTGAATTTATTATAAAAATTAATTAAATTAAATTTTAAACTAAATTATTTAAATAAATAAATAAATAAAAGAGGAGATTGCGAACGGCAAGGGCTAAGCAAGCGCTCGCCCCCACCTTTCTAACGTCGCTAGGAAGGGTTGGTGACACGAGAGGAGGGGGTGGAGGGGTGAGGGTCAACCAAGGTTGTTGGGCCTTGGCCAAAGGCCAGCGACCCTAGCTGACCAGCAAAGAGGGCCCAACAAGTGGCAGTCCTTGGCCTAACTAGGCGAGGGTTGGTGACCCTCACTCTAAATCTAGGCGAGGACTTGCAAGCCCTTGCTACCGGTCAGCTAGGGTCCTCGACCCCTAGCTAGGGCTCGATGACCCCAACAGACCCTCCCCCCATTGTTGTCAACCCTTCCTAGTGATGGTAGGGAGGCGGTGGCGAGGGCTGTAGAAGCCCTCGCAGTTCTGCAATCTCTCATTTTTTCTTTTTCTTTTTTTTTTAAAATTTAGTTTTAAATTTAATTTAATTAATATTCATATTAAAATTCAAATAAGAGGCAAAACAAAATCATTTTGACTTTTCTTTGCTACCACAGTTTTCTAATAAGCCATGTAGGTGACTTATATTGTTTAAAATAATTCATGTAGGATTTCTAGCACCCTTCGCTATAATTGACACTTAAATGCCCCATTTTAAAAAAAAATGGCATTTAAATGTACCTTTCGGAATTTTTGACACTTAAATGTCTCCCTGTGCCAAGCTCTAACACTTGTCCTGTACTTTTGCTTGAATCTGTGCTTTGAAGTTGAGGAGCAATAGGAGATTTCAAACCTATAGCCAAGTGAGCAGATTTCAAACCTATAGCCAAGTGAGCTCTAAACTAATTCGGAGCAACCTCTGCACCTTTAAACAATTATTGGTGTACGATGCTCACTTAAACCAGTACAACTTGCGAAACTCGTTGGTATTTGAATTCAACATCAAGTCATTCTCGGATATGTTTGGTAATTCAGATTATTTAGCCGGGTAAAAGAAGATAATATGATACGGATAGGATTTCTATGTCCTATACATTTTATGGTATATATAATAGTATCCGATCGATTGGTTGCCCGGTGTAATTTAGCAGTTGTGGTGCTTAGTGCATTTGTGTGGAGTTGATTGACCGCAATCAAATACTTTGAACAAAGAACTATTATTCATAAAAAAAAGTTCAATTGACGAATTTGATCCCATTTAAAGTTGAACTTCGAACCCACTATATAAATCCCTCGATTTGACCGTAATCTTACATGCCAATTTAAAAAGCCCATCTAACATTAATAAAGAGGCCCAAACTTAAAGATCCATTAACCCATCTTATATCTAAAAGAAATACATAAATTAAAAAAGAAAAGGGTAGAAACGAGAGCTCAATTTGGTCATTTTGAGAATTGTTAGAACCGACCACATATCGTTTGATACTTTATTCATGTTATCATGTTTTGATCATTTGTTTTGAGGCACCGATAGTTGTGTAATTTTTTACATTTTTTTTTTCAAAAATAACTTTACTCCTTCTACGTAGTGAATAAATGAAGTTATCTTTGATATTCATATTAGTAGATTTGCTCTTTAATTCACTGCATCCACTGACAAATTAATTAAGCAACTTTAGGACAAGATGAGATTGAACATCAACTATCACTTGTGATTAGTCGGGCAACTCCCATGAGATGATCTCTTTGTAGACGGCGACCATCAGCCATACGACTATAAGTGCGAAAGCGTTATCTATGAGAGAGGGAGGGAGGGAGGGAGGGAGGGAAAGAGGGGGGGGTGGCCAGACAACCTCGCCCACGGTAGAGGTGGTCGTTGGTGGCAGGATTGGGGAAAATCACCATACAAAATCTTACTTTAGATGTTTTTATCCGAGCTATATCTAGATTAGTCCAGATATATGATGTTCAATATATAGGACCGACTTGATTTAGTTTTCTTAATGTATTTACAGTTTATTGCGTCCAATGATCTTATATTTCTATTGCTCAAGTTCGAACATTTGAATCCTAAGATAATACTGACATTTAAAACCTCCATGTCTAATGGTATATACCATTTCTCTTTGTGCACACTTATCCATTTTGAGAACTCGAGCTACAACTACGGCCTTCATACTGCCTACTTTTTCATTGAGAAAAATGAAGGGTAAAATTCTAAAGGAAGGATCACGCGCATATAAACATGAGTGCGAAAGTGCATTATATGAACACATTGATCAGCTCAATTAGACATAAAAACTCAAAGATCGGTGCATAACTATGATAATAATCAAAGAAACCGGATAAATGGGCTAATCATATCAACCTTGTACCGTGCTCCGAATTTCATTCTAACATTCCTGACGTTCTTCAAACTCTGACCGTGAATGTCTGACACCGTCTGGTAACACTGGTTTTGACGTTCTTGGACTCTTGACCACGAACGTCTAACGTCTTCCGATAATACTAGTCCTAATGTTCTTCAGATGCAGAACATCTTATTTTTTTGCAGGCTCTAATGTTCTTCAGATGCAGAACATCTTATTTTTTTGCAGGCTCTAATGTTCTTTAGATCCATCCCCACAAGTGTTAGGTCTCTAGTTCAGACACGCCACCAATTCTCACGTTGAATAGAAAAGAGAAATTGAAAGATCTTACAACTACAATTGTGCTAGTAATTGCTCTCGTGTGAGTGATTTTGTTGATCAGTATCAGCACTATCAATTATTGATTGTCAATTATCGATCATCAGGTGATTTCTCTTTGTATTACCTTCTAAATTCAGTGCATATGACATTTAAATTGGCGCAACTCTAAATTGTTTTAGAATTAATTTGACCATAACTCATTACGGATGTAAGTTTTGATACTATTTCAAACATTAATTTGGGCATTAACTCTTTAACTATTATAGAGTATCATTCCAGACATTTATTTATCACTATTACAAGTCTTTATTCTAGGTATTAACTTTGTAACTGTCACAAATATTTAATTTGACCGTTACTTTTGAAACTGTTTCAGAGCTTTAATTGGTTATTTAAATCCAAAACCATTCAGATCATTAAACTACTCATTTATTTTGTAATTGTTTCAGATCATTAGTGTGACCGTTAAGTTTTGAAACTATTTTAGAACTTAATGTGATCGTTAAATCTGAAACTGTTTCAGATCTTTAATTTAGCCATTGATTCTAAACTCACTTTAGATCATTAATGATTTGCCATGTCTTCCGCTAAGGCTATTTTTTGTAAGGTGATATCACCTCTCCCAATAATCTCTCTAATGAGATAGAAGTGCCTCTAAATGTGCTTAGATTTTTGGTGAGACCTTGGTTCCTTAGCCCGAGCTATTGCCCTATTATTATCACAAAACAATGCAAGCGGCTCTTCAATGGAAAGAACCACTCAAAGTTTTGAAATAAACTTCTTCATCCAAGCCACTTCCTTCGCTGCTTCAGAAGCAGCTGCATACTTTGCTTCGGTAGTGGAATCAGCAATTATGCTCTATTTGGAATATTTCCAACTAACTACTCCACCATTGAACATAAGGACAAACCTAGACATTGACTTATAGTCATTAGGATTTGATTAAACATCAGAATTTGTATATGCTTTAACTTTAAAATCTCCTTCTCCATATATCAAGAACAGATCCTTAGTCCTTCTCAAGAACTTGAGGAAAGTCTTGATTGCTATCCAGTATTCTTCACCTGGATCAGACTGATATATGCTTGTGTTGCCTATAGCATACACAATATTAGGTCTTGTACATAGCACAGCATACATTATGCTTCCAATAGCGGATGCATTAGGCATATTTTGCATCAGTTCTCTTTCCTCAAGATTATTTGGACACATATCCTTAGAAAGATGGATTCCATGCCTAAAAGGCAATAATTCTCTTTTGGAATGTGGCATGTTGAAATGCGTCAACACTTTGTCTATGTACATAGATTGTGAGAGGCCAATCATTTGTCTAGATCTATCTCTATAGATCCTGATACCTAGAATATAGGTTGCCTCTCTTAAATCTTTCTTGGAGAACTTCTAAGACAAGAATATCTTGATCTATGATATCATAGGCATATCATTTCCGATCAATAGTATGTCATCCACATACAAAATAAGAAACACAATTGCGCTCTTACTGACCTTTTTGTATACATAGGGTCCATATGGGTTTTTGATGAAACCAAACGATTTGATCACCTCATCAAAATGGATGTTCTAACTTCTGGAGGCTTGTTTGAGTCCACATATGACTCTCTTAAGATTCCACCCTTTTGATCACCATAATCAGACTCAAAACCTAGAGGTGGTTCCATGTATGCCTCTTTCAAGGAATCCATTTAGGAAAGCCATCTTGACATCCATTTGAAATATCTCATAGTCCAAGTATGCAACTATAGCCAACATAATCCGAATAGATTTTAGCATAACTACGGGTGAGAAAGTCTCGTCATAATCAATCCCTTCTATTTGACGATATCCTTTCGCCACCAGCCGTGCCTTATATGTGCCAACTTGACCATCAACGTTTATCTTCCTCTTGAAGACCCATTTATGGCCAATTGATACAATACCAATCGGCAGGTCAACTAGAGTCCAAATGTCATTGGAATACATAGAATTCATTTCAGATTTCATAGCCTCCAACTATTTATCAGAATCAGTGTTAGACATTACTTCCTCATAGGTGTTCAGATCACTTGATTGATCACTTTCATTCACGATGAATAAGGGATCAGTACATTCAATCAAGTGTCTATAATGAACAAGAGGACAAGACATTCTCGTACTCCTCCTTAGAAGTTGTGTATCAAAAGCTCCTTGTGAATCTGAGGTCAGCATCTAATCCTTATCAGAGTTTGCATTAGAACCTTTCATTGAATCTGAGGTCTACACCTAAACCTAATCATTTGCTACTCCATTGGTTGCTTCTTGTAAGTCCTTTTTTTTTTTGCCCAGCTCCACTTTCTTGGATGATCTAATTCTCTAGAAATGAAGCATGTCTACTAACCAAATCTATTTGATCGGAATGAAAATAGAAATAGTATCCAAGACTTTCTTTTGGATACCCAATGAAGTGACCACATTCAGATCTTGCCTCCAATTTGTCCGTCTTCAACTTTTTGACATAAACCGAACAACCCCAAATCTTAATATTATCAAGACTTGGTTTCCTATTATGTCATATCTCATAAGGCGTAGTTGGAACGGACTTAGTCGGAACTCTATTCAATAAATATGTGGCTATCTCAATGGCATATCCCTAAAGGGATATGGGTAAATCAATATAACTGATCATAGATCGCACCATATCCATTAAAGTGTGATTTATTCTCTCAGACACACCATTGTGTCATGGAGTTCTTGGAGATGTCCATTGTGATAAATTACCGTTGTCTCTCAAAAGATTTAGGAACTCAGTACTAAAGTATTCACCTCCTCAATCAAATCGAAGAGCCTTAATACTTTTTCCTGTATGTTTCTCAACTTTAGCTTTGAATTCCTTGAACTTTTCAAATGATTCAGATTTATACTTCATAAAGTATAAATAACCATACCATGACATATAATCAGTAAAGGTAATGAAGTAAGAATAACAACCCCGAACTAGTTCATTAAGTGGACCACAAACATCAGTATGTATCAATCCTAGAATGTCAACAACTCGCTCACTTTGTCCTACAAAGGGTGCCTTTTTCATCTTTCCTAAGAGACATGCCTCATAAGTTGAGTATTTTTCAAAGTTTGATCAATCAATATATCCATCTTTACTCAACTTATCAATCATATCCTCTCAAATATGACTTAATTGGAGATGCCAAACATTCTTTGGATTTGGTCTATCTCTAGGTCATTTATTGCTCACGGCATTTATATCATTCCGTTTATTGACATTGGTAATCATTTAACTAGACATTGTAATGGTATAAAGATTATTGGTCATCTTACCAGAACCAATACATCTTTTATCATAATAAATGGAACACGCATCATCAGCAAAAGAAAATTCATAATTTTCTTTACTCAAACGAGATATAGAGATGAGGTTCTTGACTACATTCTTATAATGCAAACAATTATTCAAAACTAGTACATGTCCTAAAGACAAAGATAAACAATAAGTCTCTATAGCTAATGCAGCAAGTCTTGCTCAATTTGCAAATGTCAAGACTATCTCATTTTACCTCAACATCCTGCTTACTTCCAGATTCTGCAAAGACATACAAATATGTGAAGTTGTAGCAAAATCTAGAACCTATAAGTTGGATTCAAAACCAACTGTAAGGTTAGTTTCATTAAGCATAAACACCATACCTTCATAAGATCGGTTCTTTAGCTTGACCTTCAAGCTCACGAGGTACTTCTTACAGTTCCTCTTCCAATGTCCCTTGACACCACAATAGTGACAGTTCCCTTTTTCAATCGTGGGCTTTGGATGAGTAGCGGGCTTTGTGGACTTCTTCCATTTCCTTTTCTTCAAAGTAGTCTTACTCTTTGAAGAGGAAGCCTCTGCTATAGCCATTATAGTGGGCCTTGTGTTGTTCATTTCATTCTCATAAACCACCAGCATGACATGTAATTTAGCAAGACTTTTCTCCATCTTATGCATGTGGAAGTTCTGAACAAATCTAGAGAAGGAATCAAGCAAAGACCGGAGTATAAGATCCATGGCTAATTCATTATTCATTATAAGAATTAGCCTGGATAACTCATCAATGTGCCAAATCATCTTCAGAACATGATCATTCATCAATGATCCCTCAGCCATTCTCATATGGTACAATCCCTTAGATATCTCATATCTAGAAATACAACCGTTCTCATTGGAAAAAACTCTTCGGATGCACGATGATTGAGTAAGCACTTTACATTATCTCATACTTCTTTTGAAACTCATTGTTCATAGAAGCAAGCATGTATGATCTAACTTTTAGATCATCTTCGCGCCACTTCTCATAAGTTTCGCGTTCCTCATCAATACCACCTAGAAAGTGTTCTAACAAGTTTTGATTAATCACATACCCGATCTTCTCGGAGTTAAGAACAATTCTCAAATTCCTCACCCAATCGGTATAGTTGGGTCCCGTCAAACAATTCTTGTCAAGAATTTAAGCAAGTGGGTTTGTTGTAACCATTTTTTTAGAGTATCAAAAATTAATGCAAAAAAACAATTGTTAGCCATTGACTTTCAACAAATATTTCATTGTGGCCTTTGAATGAAATATTATATCCCACTATTCTTTTTAGATCCCACACTCCTTAGGATGGGAGACAGTAATCTTCATTGGGAAAATATCACTAATGAGGATTGGTGTCCCACCAATTCATAGTCTACCTCACCTGATAGTTATTGGTATCTTCTGAACTTAGTGAGTGGATCAAATATCCAACGCATCACATGTGAGTCCCAATCATACTTTGGCCTCTAGACCATGAAAGCCTCACCTGACAGTTATTGGCCTCATGACCATAATTAAGTTTACCCCATCATCTCCTGCAAGTATCTAGGATACAAATTGTCACGCCCCAATCCTCGAATGCGTGCCCATCTCTAAGTGGTCAATAAATTTTGTGACGTTTTAGGATGCGTCGCCAATCCATTCTTTTTTAATGCACATGCCGAAGTGAAATAATACCCCTGACAACAACCAACACGGGATAGAAAAGCAAGAAACCAACTCACAACCAAAATACTTTTATAAACACCCTGGTTTATATATAGACCAGTCTATAAACATGAGTCTACAAAAGATCGATCCTTAAAACAAAGCTGTCCTATGACTAGCTAGCTGGACCCATTCACCGATCCTTTGGTCTCAACAAGCTCCGGGGGCATCGGGTCCTCCACAACACCATCAGGAGGGTCAGCTACACTCTCACCTAGAATGACATCGACTACCATAGCAATAATTTCAAAACCCTAGAGGAGACCCACACGGAATCCATTGAAACCGTAGCAAAACCATGCTCTAAACTGATGAAGTACCTTCTGAGGTAGGCCCTTATCGACCCAAATGGTAGCTACCACGAGTTCATAGACCCATTGACCCCCTTGGGGCATGATAATCAAAACTCTGCTCGGTAACCTTCATCGGCCAACCAAAACATTCTAGAGGAACCGCCATCTAAGGACTTGAAAAGGTTAAGCCCACGACGGGGTGAGACAATGTCTTAGTAAGTCCACCCCTTAAACTCCGACTAGGAAGGAAATACGCCTAGAGGCAGCTATGCACACAAGTCAAAAGACTTACCTTGCCTTAGTTCCCTTCTGCACGTCAGTACAGTTCATAATCTCAACCAATCAAGTCCATCCAACCGATTATTCAATCCATTCAATTCGATACAGTCAATACAATTGATACCATCTATCAATTCATCGATACGATCACTGCTCACACAAGCTAGAATATATGGTAATAGCTCTCACAAGCTGATATATAGATGGTAGCTCGTGCAAGATGATAAATATTATAGCTCACCCAAGCTGATATAGTATACTGCTCTTATAAACTGACATATCAATACTCACATAGGCTGATATAGTATACTACTCTCACAAGCTGACATACAATAATGCTCGCACTGTTGGAGAAAACTTCCTTGAGTGTTTTGGAGTTGATAAAACGTTTCTACCAGTTTAGTCTGAAGACTTGCAGACTCTACTATCAAAGTCTGAAGACCTCCGGACTGCCAGACTCAAGACTTAAAATCTATCCTCATTGACAGCTTCTAAGACCGTCAAAGAAGGCTTATCCGAAACAAAGAATTTCGTTAAAGATTTGATTTTGTCGATTGAAGAAGATCTATTGGCTAGATATAGCATTTCGGAATCCATTATTCAAATCAAGATAGATTCAAGGATTTTGGATCCATTGATTGGCAAAATATACTTGGAAGGTCCTACTTATGGAAACCGAGATCCTGATTGTATGGGCGAGCATGATTGATGGGCTATCGTCATGTTCCTTAAATAGCTCGAAGATCTTCCTAGTTGATTCTGTTGAACGGGTAGATTGGAAGAATTTCTTTGGTAAGTGCCAACGAGTATGATGGCATAAAGGAGTATATAAGGAAGACGTTCAAGTTGTTCAAGTGTGTGCATGATAGAAGAATTCTAAAGTCTGAAGCTCCTCGTTCTTTGTCAATTAAACTGTTGAGCGAAATCTTGTACACAAAAGAGAGTTTTATATCTTTGCGAGATATTGAGAAAGTGTAGTAGAGTCTCTACACTGTGGAATCAAGGAAGAGCTTTTCTGTAACAACTCTTTTGTTCATGGTGGAATCCAGCCGGTGGGCTGTCAGTGCAGAAGAGTGGACGTAGGCTTGGATTAAGTCGAACCACTATAATCTCTGTGTTCATATTCTCTTCTCTACGCTATTTTACTTTGATTGTAACTCATTTTGTTTACAAGAGATGAATTTCTTTTCTATTGTCAATTAGTGCTGCACACTTATCTCGAGAAATTGTTTTTACACCTATTCACCCCCCTCTAGGTGCTCATACTAACTTTCACAATTGGTATCAGAGTTTGTGTACTCACTTAAGTTGAAGTGTTTTACTTCAGAGTTAAAGATCCATGGCTAGTATGTTGGCTCCAGGACTGGTTGAAGGGCAAAGCAATACCAGACCACCTTACTTTGATGGAAAGGAATACAACATATGGAAAAACAAGATGAAGACATTTCTAAGATCAAAGGATCCTCTGAAATGGAATGTGGTAGACAAGGGAATTATTTCTAAAGCTGCATCTGTCTCAGAAAGAGGAAAAGAAGCCGTTGAGTCTAGCGAAATGACTCAAGAAGAGATAACCAAGAGACAAGCTCTTGATGCAAAAGCAATTTATTCTTTATTTTGTGCATTATCACCTATTGAATATAATAGAATATCTTCTTGTGTTATAGTTAAAGAAGTCTGGGATAAATTATACATCACCTATGAAGGAACTGATCGAGTGAAAGAAACCAGAATCAACATTTTGCTTGGTCAATACGAAACATTCAAAATGAAATCATGGGAATCTATCACTGACATGTTTAGTCATTTTACAGAAATCGTGAATGGTCTTGAAAATCAAGGTCAACCAATTTCTGATCCCATGAAAGTAAACAAGCTACTACGTGGACTCTCCAATGATTGGAATCACATAAAGACCTCAATAAGGGAGACACAAAAAATTATGCCACTTTCTGTCAATGAATTAGTTGGGACTCTTCAGTCTTATGAAGTGGAGCGAACCAATAAAGATGAAGATCCTAAAGGTAAGAAATCCATTGCATTAAAATTAATGATGATTATGATGTTACAGATTTTGAAGACAATATGGATGATGAGGAGCTTGCTCTCGTGATAAGAAGATTCAGAAAGCTAAACAGAAAGGGGAGAAGATTCAATCCAAAGATACAAAGTTTTCAAAAGCAACAGACTAAGTCTGTTGAGGATGAAGAATCCAATAGAGATGTAGTCTGTTTTGAATGTAAGAAAAAAGGACACATCAGACCCAACTGTCCCCTTCTGAGGAAAAAGAAAGGAAAAGCTGAGAAATATCGAAAGGCACTTAAAGAAAAAACTTAGAGTGATACAGAATGTGAATAAAGTGATGATGGTTATGCCAATATTTGTCTCATGGCATAATCAGACTCAGATTCAAACTTCGAGACAGACTCAGATTCAGACAGTGAATTTGAGATAAGTAATTTGAATATTTCTTCTAAAGTCTCTAGATACATTGATGAATTGTGTCTTAGTCTCAAAACTTCTCTCAAAAGGATTTCCGAACTCAAAAGAGAAAATTCTACACTAAAGCAATAGGAAAGTGTTTGGAAAGAAAATGTCAAAAGTCTAGAAAAAAGTGTCATTATTTTGAAAGAAAATGCAGACAATCTTTCAAAAGAAAATGCATTCTTGAAAAATGACATTTCAAATATTTCTAAAAGATTTTCTATAGAATCTGAGAAACTTGAAAAAATTCTTTCTATACAAAGACATTATTTCAACAAATCAGGTTTAGGAATGACAGCTGAAACCATTCCTCTAATTGATTTTCCAAAAGTAAAGGAAAGAATTAAGCAAAGACCTACAAGAGATGCTTACAAAAATTATTTCCAAAAAGTTTTTGTAAAACCAGTAGGTCACAGTGCTCTTAATTGTTCTAAGTGCAATAGCTCAGATCATTTTGAGAAAAAAATGTCATATGGTTTAGAAATCTGTTAAGAAGGTATGGGCAAAAATCGTTTACAACATTAACACCAAAGGACCCAAGAAAATATGGGTACCAAAGAAAGCTTCAGTCTCTTTTCTAAATGCAGGTCACTATCAAGAAAAAGATTAAATGGTACATGGATAGTGGATGCTCAAGGCATATGACAGGAGATTCAAATTGTTTCATAAAACTTGTTCAAGTTAATGGTGGAAATGTTTTCTTTGGAGGAAACAGCAAATGAAGAATTGTGGGATACGGAACTGTAAAGATTGGAAGCCTCATGATCAGTAATATTTCCTTAGTGAAAGGACTCAACTACAATTTGCTAAGTATTAGTCAGCTGTGCGACACCAGTTTCAAAATCAACTTTCAAGAAGGAATCTGTTCAGGAACCAATAAAGACTCCTCTCAGTCTTTCACGGGTCGAAGACATGGAAATATCTATCTCTTGGATGTCAAACCAGATGAAACCCAATGTCTAATCTCAATTCAAGAAGAAGCAAACTTATGGCATAGAAAACTTGGGCATATCAATATGAAGCAAATAGCCAAAATTTCAGCAAAGAAGCTTGTTCGTGGTCTACCTAATCTGTCATATCAAAAGTCTGATCTATGCACACCATGTGTATTGAGAAAACAGGTAAGAAACTCATTCAAACTAATAAATCAAGTTTCCACTAATCGTGTACTACAACTCTTGCATATGGATTTCTTTGGACCAACCAGAACTCAAAGCATTGGAGGTAATAAATATTGTTTAGTGATTATGGATGATTATTCACGATTCACTTGGGTATATTTCCTGGCAAGTAAGTCTGAAACTCTTTCTTATTTTACAAAGTTTGCTAAAAAGGTCCAAAATGAGAAAGAGTATGTTATTTCAAGTATACGGACAGATCATGAAGGTGAATTTGAAAATCAAGACTTTACAAAATTTTGTGATGAATCTGGTTTTCAGCATGTGTTCTCTTCTCCATATATTCCAGAGCAAAATGGAGTCGTGGAAAGAAAGAATAGGTCACTTCAAGAAATGGCTAGAACTCTTTTAATTGAAAGTAACATCTCTTCACGTTTTTGGGTTGTAGCAGTTTCTACAGCATGTTATATTATTAATAGAGTCTTTCTAAAGCCTATTTTGGAGAAAACTCCTTATGAGTTATTCAAAGGAAAGAACCCATTGTTTCATATTTTCATGTGTTTGGATGTAAATGTTTTATATTGAAAAATGCAAATGATCGAGTTGGTAAGTTTGAAGAAAAATCAGATGAATGTATTTTCCTTGGATATTCTATCACAAGCAAAGCCTACAGGGTTTACAACAAGAAGACTCAATCTGTGGAGGAATCAATGAATGTCAAATTCCAAGACTATATGCAAAACCAATTGATTCATACTCATCTTGAAGAATCCAAATTTGCTCCAGACTCTACAAAGTCTAAATCTTCAGAAGCAGTTCAACCTTCGGAAGACGAGCAACAAATGATCAACGGAGATTCAAATGAGGAAAAAGATCAACAGTCTGTCAAATCAACCAGCACCTGGAAGCATAAGTCCAGTCATCCCAAAGATTTCATTATTGGTGATATTAATGAAGGAATTCACACAAGATCCAAAAGGCGCGAAGAGTCTAGTGCTGTGGCTCTTATTTCTGAAATAGAACCCACGAGCATAAAAGAAGTTTTATCTGATGAAAGCTGGATTGAAGCTATGCAAGAACAACTCAGGCAATTCAGTATCAATGATGTCTAGGAGTTGACTCCTAAACCGAAAGGTAAATCCATCATTGGAGCTAAATGGGTTTTCAGGAACAAGATGAATGAGAAAGGAAAGGTCGTAAGAAACAAAGCAAGACTCGTGGCCAAGGGATATATGCAAGAAGAAGGGATAGACTGTGATGAGACTTACGCACCAGTGGCAAGGTTAGAAGCAATTAGATTATTACTTGCTTTTGCTTGTCATAAGAATTTCAGGTTATTCCAAATAGACGTCAAAAGTGCTTTCCTAAATGGATTTATCCAAGAAGAAGTCTACGTGGAACAACCACGCGGTTTTGAAGACCTATGGAAACCAAATTTTGTATTCAGACTGAAAAAGGCTTTATATAGTTTAAAGCAAGCACCTCGAGCTTGGTATGACAGACTAAGTAAGTTTTTAATTCAAAATAGTTTTATCGAGGGTAAAGTAGATACTACATTGTTTATCAAAAAAGAAAGCAAAAGTTTTCTACTTGTTCAAATTTATGTTGATGATATTATTTTTGAATCTTCTAATGAAAATCTGTGCAAGAAATTTTCTAAGGCTGTACAAGATGAGTTTGAAATGAGCATGATGGGTGAGTTAACCTTTTTTCTCGGGCTTCAAGTGAAACAACTGAAGGAATGAATATTTATTCATCAATAAAAATATGCTAAAGAACTTGTCAAAAAGTTTGGACTAGAAAATTGCAAAAAGACGAACATACCAATGTCAAGTTCTTTGAAGTTGGACAAGGATGAAGAAGGAAAGAAAGTAGAACATAAGTTATACAGGAGTATCATTGGTTCACTTCTTTATTTAACTGCTTCTAGACCTGACATTTTGTTTAGTGTTTGTATTTGTGCCAGATTTCAATCAGATCCTAGAAAATCTCATTTAAGTGCTGCAAAGCATATTATCAAATACATTGCCTCAACTTCAAACTTGGGTCTTTGGTATCCTAAAGAAGGAGACTTCACTCTTCTTGGATATTCAGACGTAGACCTAGCTAGTTGCAGAGTTGATAGAAATAGCATCTTGAGCACCTGTCAACTACTTGGAAGCAGGACGGTATCTTGGTTTTCAAGGAAGCAAAGTATAGTAGCTCTTTCTACGGTAAAAGCAGAGTATGTAGCTCTTGGAAGTTGTTGTTCACAAATTCTGTGGATAAAACAACAGCTAAGAGACTTTGGAATTGAAGATTCATGTACTGAGATCAAATGTGACAACACCAGCACAATCAATCTCACCAAGAATCCAATTCTTCATTCAAGAGCAAAACATATAGAGATTCGACATCATTTCATTAAAGATCATGTTCAAAATGGAGAAGTTTCAATTCAGTTTATTGATTCAAAGAATCAGCTGGCAGATATATTTACAAAGCCTTTGGAGAAAAATCAATTTAAAATTATTCGTTTCAAACTCAATATCTTAAAGTCTAAGGAAGTTCAGACTCAGGATTGAAAGTCTAAAGATTCTCAGACTCAATCAATCAAGATCTATGACTGTAAGTTATTTCTTTTTTAGAAATTCATTTCTTGGATCAAATCTTGAAAAGGTACGATCATCCGAAATTGATTGGTGTTATTTCCCAGTTTTCGTGATTATTGCAAACCTACCTTTTCGAAAAAAAAGTTATTTTTGAAATGACAGTTATTTAATTTGTTTTTTTAAAAGGCAGTTATATTTTAAAAAGGCATCTTTATATTTCCTTTTTACGTCGTTCCGTATGCCTCGCTTTGACTGTCTTATATACTGGCGGTTCTTCGTTTTACTCACAAAAACCCTAAGAGAGCACCGATCTTCCACTTCTATCTTCTTCTCTTATTTAATCCTCGAAAAAAGTTTTCATCTTTCTTGGGAAACAAGCTTGGAATATTTCAAAGATTGTGAAAGATGTCGTCTCAAAGGAAGTCTTCGAGGATCGCGAACAGGGGACCACAACAAATGCGTGAGGGGCCTACGCACTTTGATCTCACCGAAGAAGAAGAATCTCCTAGACAGCAACAGAGCCCACAACATTCTCAGCAGTGTCCATCTCCTCCATCTAGACCTCAAGATGTTGCACATCAAGAAGAGGAAGAAATCATCAAAGACGCAGAGCCCGTAAGAACTCATAAGCCCTCTTTTACTTATAAGCTTTACCGTGCTTTGAAGAGAAGTGGTACTCCGTTGAACTACATTGATGAGTTTCTTAAGGACAAAGGGTATAGAAATGAAACTTTTTTCTTGCGCACCATGGAACGTTTGGAAATTGCCCATGCGGGGTCGGCAAAAGAAGCGTTGACGAATATCCCAATTGATCCACGGGTTGGAGGGTTTAATCAACCAGATGAAAATGATGATGATAAGCTGTACAGTCAGTTTCAACCAAGAATGGGTGTTGCAGCGAAAGTCAGAAGCAAAAGGACGGATTTATTTCGATCGAAGAAACACAAGCGACTGTACTCTAAGTTGCTGAAGCGTGGGGTAATAAACCCTAGAAGTGTGGACTTTGACTTTCTTGACTCCGTGAATGTCAATCTGAGGGAAAAATTCAGTCTTCTTCAACTCGAACAGTTTTGTTTTGACTCTATAGAAGCTTATGCTAAATTTGCTGCTTATTTCTATTCGAATCTCAGTTTCTTGGATGCGAATAGATTCTCTTTTAGTGTCCGCGATCAGGACTATGTGGTTGACATGAATACGTTGGTTGATATGATTGGGGTTGAACGAGGAAGATATCAACCTATCAATGTGTCTATTGTTCGCGCAACGTTGGAGCTTGTTTAGGATAGAAGGACGGAAGGAAAGATTTCTTATGTAAGAATGAATGCGTCCAACACTTTGCTTCACAAGATAGTGATTAACTGTCTTAGACCAAAATCAACCTCAAAGACCGACGTTTCAAACTCAGAAGCAAAGTTGATGTACGCCATCAATGCTGGTAAGAAATTCTCTCTTCCACACACTATTATGTTTCACATGTACAGGGCAGTGGTGAAGGACAAGGGTCAACTTCCTTAGCCAGCTCTTGTGAGCAAGTTATTCAGACATTTGAACGTTCAGCCTCCACAGATTCTTTGTGTTCGAACATACAATCATATGGTGGTAGGACTAAGAATGGTCTAAAAAATGTGTTTGAAGGAACTTACCAAGGCTATGGAACAGTTCAAAGAGAAAACTCTTGTCAAGACTCATTCAGTCTCTTTGGTGGCAAAGCAAAAAGAGAAGGAGCCCATGATTGCTCCATCCAAGAAAAGAAGAGCACTCGTTATTGAAGATGAAGAGAATGAGGATGATGTTACCATTTCTGCGATGGCATTGAAGAACTTGAGTCGTTCTATTCCAGAATCGACGGAGAGACAGGAAAAAGACAAGGACGAGACAGAACAGAGGACTGGAGAGAGAGAAGATTTGGAGAAAGAAGCAGAGAAGAGAGATATAGAGAAGGAAAGAATTGAGGAAGCAGAAGAGGAAGCAAAGCATGAGGAACACATTTCTCCACCTGAAGGCATGGAAACAGGGAGAGATCCTGAGAAAAGAGGAATGTATGTCACGTCCCGATCCTCGGGCACGCACACATCCTTCTCTTGGTCGATTTTAATATGTGATATCTCAGGACTATATATCGCCGACCCTTTCATTTATTAAGCACATGCGGAAGCAATTATAAATCCCCAGACAATAAAACAATGGGATAGAAAAGCAGGGCCATATTTTTCATATTGAAACTTATAACCAAACTTTTATACAAAACACAAACCAGAATACTTCACAACTTTTTACTCTATCTCTATTCACATCAAAATGGAGATCTCAAAAGAAGATAGAATCTCAATCCATCTGGGCCATACTCAAGGCCCCTATCGGGATTATCTTCTTCTTCCAAAAATCCTTCTCCTCAAGTTTCACCTCCGAGTTTTCCTTCTCAGACTCCTCCTCATCAGCTCCTCATCGGGGTCCTGAAATGTTTTCCCCAAACTGGGATGAAACTACGTCTCAGCGAGTTCTACCCCACTAAGCCCGATTAGTAAACCATTATACTATAGGCTGCCTATACACGCACAGGGCAGAAGACGTACCTTGGCCTCAGATCCCACCTGCAAGTTAGTACAATTCACAATAGGCACCCAAGTAATCATTTCACAGATCGAAGCATCGATTAAATCGACCTAGTCAATTACAAGCCAACAAGACCACTCATGGTCATTTCCATTAGTCAATCAATTTGCAACATCAGACTCAAGGCAATGATCAATCGACTTAGTCGATTACATGTCAGCCGGACCATCTCTAGGTCATTCTAGTCATTGCTATACAGTCTCAATTGATAAAACCAATCACCGAGCCACATGCATTCTCCGAAGCGATATTCTTTATCACCGAGCCATGTGCATTATCCAAGGTGATGGAACCAATCATCGAGCCACATGCTCTTTAAAATGTCATTTTGAATCAGTGAGCCCACGTGCATTCTCCAAGGCAATGCATCAAGTCACCGAGCCCACGTGTCTCTTCAAGATGCCAAATGTACTCATTGAGACCACGTGCATTCTCCGAGGTAATGCATCAAATTACCGAGCCCACGTGTCTCTTTCAAGATGCCACACTTAATCACCGAGCCACATGCATACTCCAAAGCGACATACTTCGTCACCGAGCCATGTGCATTCTCCGAGATGATATATACATTTAGTCACCGAGCCACGTGCCTTTCATGATGATTCATCCCATTTCTAAAGTAATTATCCACAACCTTAATTCGTACTCAATTTACCCAATAATCAATTTAGGAACATATCCTAAAAATACACAATTAAATCAATTCGGTACAAATTAAAGCTTAAATAAATAAACGGACTGCACCACGACAATCAGCACGATATTTCGATCGTCGGCCATCTCAATCTTAATTTCCGAAAAATAATTAATTAATTAATTAATTTCGAAAATTAATTATTAAATATTAAAAATTCCGTTTAGCTCAAAATAAGGCACAATTAAATAAACGGACTGCACCACGATCACCAGCATAAATTTCAGGTCACGGGCCATCCCAGTTGAATTTTCGGAAAATAAATAAATAAATAATTAATTTCGAAAAATAAATAATTAATATTAAAAATTCAATTTAGCTCAAAATAAAGCCCGACTAAATAAACGGACTTCATCACAGTCATCAGCATAATATTTCGGTCACTGGCCATCCCAGTTGAATTTTCGGAAAATAAATAATTAATTAATTTAATTCCGAAAAATAATATTTAAATGCCAATAATCCCACTTAGGCCCGAATCGCCAAATTGAAGCCCGATTAGGGGTCGGAAAATTCCCGAGATGCTTCCAATAATTAGTAGACCACGTCTACTTGCTAATTGCGCAATCAATTTATCTAAATCGCATCACAATTGACTAATAATTACTAATTTATTCTAATCTAACAACCTAAACATAATTAATTAAAACTAAACCAACCTTAAGCATAATTAGCCAACTAATTCGAGATTAGTGAGATTACTCACAAATCGCGTGCAAATCGGATCAATTCGACGGGGGCGACGCGAGGAACGATTCTTCCCAAAGCACGGCTCGGGTTTGGGGCTCGAAAACAGCCCAAAAGTGGGCCCGAACCAGCTGGAAACCCATTTCGTGGGTTGCGGTTCAAGGCTTGCCGGAGCTAATCCGGCGGCTAGGGCGGCGAGGGGAGACTGGCGGAGAGCAAGGGGGACGCCGGGAGTCGGGACGGCGGCGAGCGGCGGCTGGATGGGGGCAGAATGGGGGTTGGTAGAGGCGGATTCGCTCAGGGGAGACGCTTGGCGTGAGGAAATGGGTTGGCGGCGCACGGCGGACGCGGGGGTGCGCGGACGGCGGAATGGCGGCGAGCGGTGGGCGTGCGAGCGGTGGTGCAGATGGCGACGACGGCTTCGGCGAGCTGCTGTCTTCGTGCGGCTTCCGCTTCTGCTTCTCCTTTTCGTTCGAACAGGAGGGGAGAAAGAGAAGAGTGCCGAGTGAGAGAGAAGGAGAGAGGAGAGAGAAGGGTTTTGACTGGTCAAAAAATGAAAAAGAAAGAGAGAAGACAAAGTGGAAGATAGCAGGAGGGGCGATCGGTGGGGGAAAAATCCGCACGAGGGGAGGGGAGAAAAAGAGAGAGGAAGAGAGGGAAAAATAAAATAAAAATAACACAACTATTCTTATTTTATTTTCTTTTCTCTTTCCCTTTTTATTTTCTTTCGGTCTTCAATTTTTCTCCGATAATTTCTTTATTGAAATTTCGGACTCGTCAACAATTTGACGGACGATGAGACAGAATCCTAAAAATAAGAATTATGACGCACTTAAAATTTGATTCCCGAAATCGAGTTCAATTTCGTGGTTAAAAATCGATTAGACGTGATTTTAGTCCAATCCAACAAATTGAGTAGCTTTTAGGGATTTTACTGCAGATACATCCCTTAACGGCTTCACCCAATAGGTTAGTTAACTCGTTAGTGATCAGCTCAGAGAAAAATGACCCTAAGCACGTCAACGAAGTGCCCACTTCATTTTATCGAAACGGGGTCGAATTTCAGGATGTCACAATTCTTCCCCTCTTATAAAAATTTCGTCATTGAAATTTAAACCATTACACTTTGATCAAAAAGGTGAGGGTACAATTGTCTCATCGATTCTTCAGTCTCCCAAGTCGCTCCTTTAGTGCCGTGGTGTTGCCAGACCACTTTGACCAACGGAATGGTCTTTGTACGCAGAACTTGCTCTTTATGATCGACAATCTGGACCGGGCTTTCAACGTATGACACACGGTCATCCATGTCCAATTCTTTGAAATTGAGCACGTGGATCAAGTCAGGCTCGTACTTCCTTAACATCGACACGTGAAAGACGTTATGCACTTGCACCAATCTTGGCGGCAACGTAAAACGATACGCTAGGTTTCCGATTCTTTCAAGAATCTCAAACGCACCTACATACCTCGGACTCAGCTTGCCTTTCTTACCAAAGCTCGAAGTTCCCCTTATTGGTGACACTTTCAGAAAAACGTGATCACCAACTTGGAATTCCAAAGACCTTCGGCGCTTATCTATATAACTTTTCTGCCTGCTCAGCGCTGTCTTTAATCCATCTCGATTCGCCACGGCATCTACGATTCTTGAACCAACTCGGGCTGTTATCTTCCTTTCTCGACTTCATCCCAACACACTGGAGGTCTGCATGCTCTGCCATACAACGCTTCAAATGGAGCCATCTTGATGCTCTGCTGATAACTGTTGTTGTAGGCGAATTCCACTAGATGAAGTTGATCTTCCCAACTTCCTTTGAAGTCTATTACACACGCTCTTAGCATGTCTTCAAGAGCCTGAATCGTCCTTTTAGACTGATCATCCGTCTGAGGATGATATGCCGTACTGTACTGAAGCTTTGTATCTAAAACACTCTACAAGCTCTTCCAAAAAGCAGCAGTAAACCTCGGGTCTCTATCAGATGTTATCGTAACTAGCACTCCATGCATACGAACCACCTAACGCACATACAGGTTTACGTGTCTATCCAGACTCAGGTCCTTTCGAACTGCAATGAAGTGAGCCGATTTTGTCAGCCTGTCGACTACTACCCAAATCGAATCATTCCCCCTCTGACTCCTTGGTAGTCCAGTCACGAAGTCCATCGTGATATGCTCCCACTTCCACTCTAGGACCGCGAGAGATTGCAGAAGTCCTCCCGGCTTGCAATGCTGGGCTTTTACTTGCTGACAAGTCAAATACTTGGCCACATGCTTGGCGATGTCCACCTTCATACCTGACCACTAGTAGTGTTAACGCAGGTTCTGATACATCTTGGTGCTTCTAGGATGAATGCTGTAATTGCTACGATATGCTTTTGATAAAATTTCTTCTCTAAGCTCGACATCGTCAAGTACAACCAAACGTCATTGAAACCTTAGAGTTCTGTCATCAGCAATCTAAAAATCAACCTTCCTTTTATCTGCATCTTCCTGAAGAATTCTCTGAACGTCTGGATCTGTCGGTTGGAGTTACTTGATTCTGACCTGGACATCCGGTTCAATTTTGAGGGTGGCCATAAGACTCGAGAGGTGGCCTACCTCAAATTTGAATTCCGAATCTCGAGCTCTCTCGATTAAATTCCACTCCTTAACCAAGATTTGCGCTATTGAAGACTTCCGACTCAATGCATCGGTGACCTTGTTTGCCTTTCCTAGGCGATATAGAATATCACAGTCATAATCCTTCAGCAATTCCATCCATCGGCGCTGTCTCATGTTCAACTCCTTTTGAGAAAACAAATACTTGAGACTCTGATGGTCCGTGAAGATTTGAAACTTTTCTCCGCACAAATAGTGCCTCCAAATCTTCAACGCAAATATGATGGCTGCAAGTTCTAAGTCATGCGTTGGATAATTCAATTCATAAGGTCTTAACTGTCGGGAAGCGTATGCAACAACTCTGCCATGTTGCATTAACACACAACCCAATCTCCTGAATGACGCATCACTATAGATCTCGAATCCTCCAGGACCGATGGAATCGTCAGCACAGGTGTGGTAGTCAGCTTTTCCTTCAGTTTTTGGAAACTACGCTCGCACTTATCTGACCATACAAATTTCTCTTCTTTCTTCAAGAGCTTTGTTAGAGGCGAGGCTAACGATGAGAAACCCTCCACAAACCGTCTGTAATAACCTGCTAATCCTAGAAAACTTCTGATCTCTGTCACTGTCGATGGTCTTGGCCACTTGATCACGGCTTCTATCTTGCTCGGGTCAACGGAGATTCCTTTTCCAGAAATCATATGACCTAAGAAAGCAACACGATTTAACCAAAATTTCGCATTTGCTAAACTTAGTATACAGCTGATGGGTTCTTAAGTATGAAGCACTACTCTTAGATGATTCTCATGCTCTTCATCACTTCTCGAATAGATCAAGATGTCATCAATGAACACGATCACAAACTGATCTAGATATTCCTTGAACACTCTGTTCATCATATCCATGAATGTAGCTGGAGCATTCGTCAATCCAAACAGCATCACTGTAAACTCGTAATGACCATACCGGGTACGAAATGCCGACTTAGGAATATCCTCATTCCTAATTCTCAGTTGATGATATCCTGTCCTCAAGTCGATCTTCAAGAATATTGATGATCCTTGCAGTTGATCAAACAAGTCATCTATCCTTGGCAATGGATACTTGTTTTTGATCGTTACCTGATTGAGTTGCCGATAGTCGATGCACAGGCGCAACGAACCATCTTTCTTTTTCTCACAAACAAAACTGATGTTTCCCCAAAGTGATGCACTAATATGCATGAATTCCTCATTCATCAATCTTCACATTTGCATCTTCAGTTCTACCAATTTAGACAACAACAGCTGGTAAGAAGCCTTCGAGAGTGGCTCTATCCTGGTGCTAGCTCGATCGCAATTTATATCTCTTTCTTTGACGACGGTCTGACAGTTCTTGTGACAACACATCTAGAAATCCTTAGACCACTAAGATATCCTCCATCTCTAGTTCTCCAATCTGTCCTACCCAAGACAATCGCCAAGCAACTTTGGCAACCTCTATCTAACAAACAGGTTGCCTTCAGCCAACGAGATTAATGAAATAGAAGATTATTTTCGACTCCCAATAACCTCGACACTTTCACATGCTAATGGACTAAACTAGATTACTCAAAAACCATTATTCATTATCACAAGATGCTCCATGAACTCACACTATTCACGTGGCGTCAAACTCACACCTTAGCAGTTAGTCAAGCACAACTATTGCTAGTGATCCCCCTTTCACTTTTACTTCAGCAATTTAAGTTCTACCAACTCAACACAAAACTCTGTTGCGCTGCTCTGATAAAATCACCTCTAACACATTCTTTCTCTGATCGATGCAAGATCCATTCTACTCCCATTCCTTTTGCCATCATAGTGGCGTTCTGGCCACAGTAGTGATGCCTATGCTACCTTAGACTTCCACTGACAGTCCTTCACCCGATGGCCATGCTGGTCATCTTCACAACAGGTTCTAGTCATACTCAGACACTGGATTTATCCATGCTTCCTTCCACAATTTCGACACTTAACTGGTGAGTCTTCTATCTCCTGCCAAGTGATAGCACACACTCTTTCTAGTTGTCCCATCGGTCTGCTAGGACCGCTCCCAACCAAATATCCCTGTTGGCTATACTTTAAACAATCTCGCGTCCTAGGAATAACATATGACCAATCTCCATCATCACGTCCGGAAACAACCTGATCTATTTGACTCGGTGTTGACTTGACTACCCCACCCTTTCTCGTGACTGGAATAGAATACTTTTCTCTCAACCTCGGTCTTTTCTCTGACTGATTTCCATTTCTGCCTGAACTGAATTTATACCTCGGCTCGAATGCAATGACTCGCTCCCGGATCACATCTCCACTCTAGATCTCAGTAGGTGAAGCGACAACAGCAGTAATGATAGCTACAACAACAGTGGCTTGATCCTAAGCTTGCTGGCTCATCCAGTTCCCAAGGAACACTAGTATCAGAACGATCCTATCGAACTTAGGATCATTTGACGCTGCTACACTAGTACCAACCTGCGGTGGTACTCTTACACTCGAGCTGGCCAGAGCCAACACTCTGCCACAACCACCTCGGGTACTGACCTTTGTCAGTGCTTCATCCCGAGTCACAAAGGACATTGTCCTCTTACCAGGAGTTCTCAGCTCTTGCTCGCTCATGATTCAGTCTTTACACTGCAACCCGTCTTCCAAACCCACACTGGATTAGAAGGTGAGCGATCCACAGACAACAAACAATTCTAGCATTCAGCTAACACAGACATGTACCAGCATAAATTTAAAGGCCTTTCCTACTAACTATCCCATGGTCATCGCTCCTTATCACTCCATTGCTCTGATACCACAAAAAAGGAATGTCATGTCCCAATCCTCGGGCACGCACACATCCTTCTCTTGGTCGATTTTAATATGCGATATCTCAGGACTATATATCGCCGACCCTTTCATTTATTAAGCACATGCAGAAGCAATTATAAATCCCCAGACAATAAAACAATGGGATAGAAAAGCAGAGCCATATTTTTCATATTGAAACTTATAACCAAACTTTTATACAAAACACAAACCAGAATACTTCACAACTTTTTACTCTATCTCTATTCACATCAAAATGGAGATCTCAAAAGAAGATAGAATCTCAATCCATCTGGGCCATACTCAAGGCCCCTCTCGGGATTATCTTCTTCTTCCAAAAATCCTTCTCCTCAAGTTTCACCTCAAAGTTCTCCTTCTCAGACTCCTCATCAGCTCCTCATCGGGGTCCTGAAATGTTTTCCCCAAACTGGGATGAGACTACGTCTCAGCGAGTTCTACCCCACTAAGCCCGATTAGTAAACCATTATACTATAGGCTGCCTATACACGCACAGGGCAGAAGACGTACCTTGGCCTCAAATCCCACCTGCAAGTCAGTATAATTCACAATAGGCACCCAAGTAATCATTTCACAGATCGAAGCATCGATCAAATCGACCTAGTCGATTACAAGCCAACAAGACCACTCGCGGTCATTTCCATTTAGTCAATCAATTTGCAACATCAGACTCAAGGCAATGATCAATCGACTTAGTCAATTACATGTCAGCCGAACCATCTCTAGGTCATTCTAGTCATTGCTATACAGTCTCAACTGATAAAACCAATCACCGAGTCACGTGCATTTTTTGAGGCGATATTCTTTATCACCGAGTCACGTGCATTCTTCAAGGTGATGGAACCAATCATCGAGCCACATGCTCTTTAAAATGTCATTTTGAATCAGCGAGCCCACGTGCATTCTCGAAGGCGATGCATCAAGTCACCGAGCCCACGTGTCTCTTCAAGATGCCAAATGTACTCATTGAGACCACGTGCATTCTCCGGGGTAATGCATCAAATTACCGAGCCCACATGTCTCTTTCAAGATGCCACACTTAATCACCGAGCCACATGCATTCTCCAAAGCGACATACTTCGTCACCGAGCCATGTGCATTCTCCGAGATGATATATACATTTAGTCACCGAGCCATGTGCCTTTCATGATGATTCATCCCATTTCTAAAGTAATTATCCACAACCTTAATTCGTACTCAATTTACCCAATAATCAATTTAGGAACATATCCTAAAAATCCACAATTAAATCAATTCGGTACAAATTAAAGCTCGAATAAATAAACGGACTGCGCCACGACAATCAGCACAAGATTTCGGTCGTCGGCCATCTCAATCTTAATTTCTGAAAAATAATTAATTAATTAATTAATTTCGAAAATTAATTATTAAATATTAAAAATTCCGTTTAGCTCAAAATTAGGCCAAATTAAATAAACGGACTGCACCAAGATCACCAGCATAAATTTCCAGTCACGGGCCATCCCAGTTGAATTTTCGGAAAATAAATAAATAATTAATTAATTTCGAAAAATAAATAATTAATATTAAAAATTCAATTTAGCTCAAAATAAAGCCCGATTAAATAAACGGACTTCACCACAGTCATCAGTATAATATTCCGATCACTGGCCATCCCAGTTGAATTTTCGGAAAATAAATAATTAATTAATTTAATTCCGAAAAATAATATTTAAATGCCAATAATCCCACTTAGGCCCGAATCGCCAAATTGAAGCCCGATTAGGGGTCGGAAAATTCCCGAGATGCTTCCAATAATTAGTAGACCACGTCTACTTGCTAATTGTGCAATCAATTTATCTAAATCGCATCACAATTGACTAATAATTGCTAATTTATTCTAATCTAAGAACCTAAACATAATTAATTAAAAATAAACCAACCTTAAGCATAATTAGCCAACTAATTCGAGATTAGTGAGATTACTCACAAATCGCGTGCAAATCGGATCAATCTGACGGGGGTGACGCGAGGAACGATTCTTCCCAAAGCACGGCTCGGGTTCGGGGCCCGGAAACAGCCCAAAAGCGGGCCCGAACCAGCTGGAAACCCATTTCGTGGGTTGCGGTTCAAGGCTTGCCGGAGCTAATCCGGCGGCTAGGGCGGCGAGGGGAGACTGGCGGAGAGCAAGGGGGACGCCGGGGAGTCGGGACGGCGGCGAGCGGCGGCTGGATGGGGGCAGAACCGGGGTTGGTAGAGGCGGATTCGCTCGGGGGAGACGCTTGGCACGAGGAAATGGGTTGGCGGCGCACGGCGGACACAGGGGTGCGCGGACGGCGGAATGGCGGCGAGCGGTGGGCGTGCGAGCGGCGGTGCAGACGGCGACGACGGCCGGCGAGCCGCTTGTCTTCGTGCGGCTTCCGCTTCTGCTTCTCCTTTTCGTTCGAATAGGAGGGGAGAAAGAGAAGAGTGCCGAGTGAGAGAGAAGGAGAGAGGAGGGAGAAGGGTTTTGACTTGTCAAAAAATGAAAAAGAAAGAGAGAAGACAAAGTGGAAGACAGCAGGAGGGGCGATCGGTGGGGAAAAATCCGCACGAGGGGGGGGAGAGAAAAAGAGAGAGGAAGAGAGAAAAAATAAAATAAAAATAACACAACTATTCTTATTTTATTTTATTTTATTTTCTCTTTCCCTTTTTATTTTCTTTCGGTCTTCAATTTTTCTTCGATAATTTCTTTATTGAAATTTCGGACTCGTCAACAATTTGACGGACGATGAGACAGAATCCTAAAAATAAGAATTATGACGCACTTAAAATTCGATTCCCGAAATCAAGTTCAATTTCGTGGTTAAAAATCGATCGGACGTGATTTTAGTCCAATCCAACAAATTGAGTAGCTTTTAGGGATTTTACTTTGCGATACATCCCTTAACGGCTTCACCCAATAGGTTAGTTAACTCGTGAGTGATCAGCTTAGAGAAAAAGGACCCTAAGCACGTCGACGAAGTGCCCATTTCACTTTATCGAAACGGGGTCGAATTTCAGGATGTCACAGTCCTCATTCCCTGCAACTAGTGAAGGAGTAAGTCGTTCTCTAGCAGATCCAGAGGACATCTCTACCACTAAATTTCCTAAAGAATGACATGAAGTTTCATCGCCCAATCTGCGTGATCGTGCTGAAATGCCATCATTTGCCAATACTCCGTCTGATCGTGCAGAGGCAAGTACTCAGACCGACAATTTGGCAGACTTTCGCAGAATTCTTGATGTTCTTTTGGAGATGAGAGGCCAGATTTATGCTTTGGGATGTGAAGTACAGAACTTGCAAAATGCAGGTCAAACCTCTTCAGTTTCTTTGCATGATCAGATCAATGCCCTTGCTATTCAAATTCAAGCAAATGCTAAGGATGAAGATGTGACGCAACTGAAGAAGGATTTGAAGAAGTTGGAAGAGATTGTCTAATCAATGGGAGATTTCCAGCTTGTTCGTATTCCTAAGCAATCTTAAAGCCATTCTCTTTTAATCTCTACCTTTTTAATGATGACAAAAATGGGGAGAGATGTGGTGTTGCATATTTGATTTTTAACTTTGAACTCACTTTTTGAACTTTTGTGTCGATTATGTTGGCTTGACTTTTGTGTTTGGTTGTTTGGATATGGACTGGATTTGGATTTGACTATTTGAACGTTTGTTTATCTTAAGCACTATTGATATTTTATGGCATTGCTCATTTACAGAACTAACTTGTTTTCTGTGGATACAGATTCTAATATTTATTAAGCCATTTATCTTTTATGAGATATCCTTGTTTGCTTGAGTAATATTTTGCAGGTTAAAGTTATCCAAATCTGCAGGAAAGTTTTGTCACCATCAAAAAATGGGAGATTGTTGGAGAAAACTTCCTTGAGTGTTTTGAAGTTGACAAAAAGTTTCCACCAGTTCAGTCTGAAGACTTGTAGACTCTACTGTCAAAGTCTGAAGACCTCCGGACTGCCAGACTCAAGACTCAAAGTCTATCATCATTGACAACTTCTAAGACCGTCGAAGGAGGCTTATCTGAAACGAAGAATTTCGTTAAGGATTTGATTTTGTTGACTGAAGAAGATCTCTTGGTGGGATATAGCATTTCGGAATCCATTATTCAAATCAAGATAGATTCAAGGATTTTGGATCCGTTGATTGGCAAAATATACTTGGAAGGTTTTACTTATGGAAACCGAGATCCTGATTGTATGGGCGAGCAGGATTGATGGGCTATCGTCATATTCCTTAAATAGCTCGAAGATCTTCCTAATTGATTCTATCCAACGGATAGATTGGAAAAATTCATTTGGTAAGTGCGAACTGGTATGATGGCATAAAGGAGTATATAAGGAAGACGTTCCAGTTGTCAAGTGTGTGCACGATAGAAGAATTCCAAAGTTTGAAGCTCCTCGTTCTTTGTCAATTAAACTGTTGAGCGAAATCTTGTACACAAAAGAGAGTTTTATATCTTTGAGAGACCTTGAGAAAGTGTAGTAGAGTCTCTACACTATGGAATCAAGGAAGAGCTTTTCTGTAACAACTCTTTTGTTCATAGTGGAATCCAGCCGGTGGGCTGTCAGCGCGGAAGAGTAGACGTAGGCTTGGATTAAGCCGAACCACTATAATCTCTGTGTTCATATTCTCTTTTCTACGCTATTTTACTTTGATCATAACTCGTTTTGTTTACAAGAGACAAATTTCCTTTCTATTGTCAATTAGTGCTGCACACTTATCTCGAGAAATTGTTTTTACACCTATTCAACCCCCTCTAGGTGCTTATACTAGCTTTCACACGCACAAGCTGACGATTCATTCCTCTCACAAGCTGACGATTATGCTCACACAAGCTAATAATTATGCTCACATAAGCCGATACACGATAAATCAATCCCGGCTAAGGACCTTGTGCTTTGCACACCAATCGCTCAATTAAAATAATGAAATCGGCCTAATATCATTGTGTTAAAAATACCCGATAAAAATAATCGTGTGTGGGTACACGGTCTGTCTAAGCCAAAATGCTATATCTTTCTTTTCAAAAATCCCACTATTTAATATAGTGCCTAAAAACATTTTCAGTGTTAAAACCGACTTCTTGGTAATTTCTAATTAAATACCGAAATTACACAATTTCGGAATAAATACTCAAAATTACAATCATCACTCAATTTGCACAAAATAGCATCCGATTAAATAAACCAAGTACACCATTACAATTAGCACGAAATTCTAGTTATCGGTTATCCCGGTATAATTTTCGGAAAATAATAAATAATTAAATAAATATAAAAAATAATTAAATAAATACAATTAATTACCAAAAATGCAAACTTAGGCTGAAAATGCTTAATTAATAGCCCGAACGGGCCGGGAAAATTTCCAAATCTGTCTAGATAAATAGCACAACTTATCTAGTCTATAATCTATCCGTTCTAACCGTCTAACATGTACAAATAAATAATTAAATCACTTAAATCATACTTAGCCTAAAGTAATCACCCATTAAACGTCATTAACTCCTTAAATAGAGTTTATCAAGTAAACTCACAAGTTTAGCGATCTGGTGAGTCCATGACGACAGTGACACGAAGACGGGCGATAAACAACCTTGCGGCGACACCAAGTGGGGCTTGGAAGAGGCCCGAAATGGCCCACGAAGGCTCATGACTAAGCTGGACTTTCGGTTTTGTCCTAGGCCGAGCAAGCTAGAAACAACGGCTAAAACAGCAAGGCGAGTGGACCGGTGGCTACAGCAGGCGACGACGACCGACGGCAGCTGCTATGGCGGCCTGAACATCGACCAGGGGACTTCGACGGTGGCTTGAGATTGCTCGGGGGCATAACTAGGCACGACAAGGGTGCGTGGGCGAGCAAATTGCCGAGCTGGGCTCGCAAGCAGCAGGGCAGCTTGCGAGCGGCAAACGGCAGTCCTGGCAGTCCTGGCGACTTCAGCGAGCATGCAACAACTAGGGGGAGCTGCTTGGTCACTCTCTGCAATATTTTTAAGCTTCTAAACACCTTTAATGGAGAAATGTGGCTATTGAAGGAGATTGAGCCAGCTGCAAGGGAGGGGGGACCCAATAGCCACAAATATCTTTTTATTGATCATTGCTTGGCCCCCCACCAGCTCTACCCTATCCATAGCCAATTTGCAGCCCAAAAACCTCCTCAACACACCACCCAAATGGTCCAAAATGTTCCCTCCCCCATGGCCTACGAATTTTGCACCAAATTCCCCCAAATCCACTTCAAGTCTCTTTCAATTGGATCTAAATCGGTCTCCATAAATTCAACCAAGGTGCCATCGTCCCATTCAACATTTTTCGTCGTAAATTGTCTAACTGGAATCCCAAAAATGCGATCAAAAATGGCCATAATTTGAAATTTTGCCAGAAACCTCGGTTTGTAGAAAAATCTTCGGAGGATGAGTTGACGGTTCTAAAATGAATCATAACATGACAAAACTTTCAATTTCTGAAATCGGGTTTAAATTCGCAGTTAATTTAAATCTTGCGCAATTTTAGTGTGACCTAGCCTACCAAGTATCTTTTAGGAATTTTTAGTGCAATTCACCCGTGGTTGATTATTTTTTAGCCACATTATACATCTTTGACACATCAACAACTCTTGATTATCATGAAAATCTCAAGACTTCAAAAACAGATATAAGGTACCAAAATGACAGAAAAATCGGTTTAGTGCTGATCGACGAGAATTTTGCAATTAGGTGGAATCACCCACACTAAATCATATAGCTCAGTTGAGTCGATCTATCTCCGGTCTCTAATTGATTTTTAACTGTACCATAATGACCCTTACAAACTAGCATGGTCGAGTAATTGATTTCTGGTCGAATTCTCAAATCTATTGCGTTAAAATCCCTTAAGGGCTTCACTAGATAGACTAGTTATCTTGTGAGTAATCAGCTTAGATAATAAAACTATAGGCACGTTGATGAAAAGCCTGATTCATTCAATTGAAAACAGAACTGGAAATACAAGATGTCACACAAATGATTCATCACCTAACAATTATTGGAAATCATTCAGCCTAAACCCCGAACCATCAAATGTACAATGGAGTGGTCCTTTGTTCTTGAATAGCAACTGACTCCAATGTATCCATTATCAACCAATCAACCATTAGAACATAGGAACAAACCACGGCGATGTTAGGCCACGAGTTCAAGCACCCGTTACAACTTAACACCAAAAATAAGGATATTTTCTTAATTGTCAACAATCTCACCTTGCATATTAACCGATTAACATGCATATCAAATAAAAATCTGAAAGTGACTTTAAAAAAATTCTCATCACAAATGAGAATTAATCATCAGATCATACAAACAACATGAACCAATCAACAATTAAAAGCACGAAAGTGTCGAAGGATTAGCTCTGATACCACTGTTGGTGTTTGTTTTGATAAACAAACATACATGCATAAGTAAATTAAGATCAAAGTCTCAGTGCAGCGGAAGTAAAAATGTTGATACAAGTGTTTCCAAAGCATTTTCGTGCATTTTAACAAAAACACATACAAGAGATAAAGGGGCTAATCATATTAACCTTGTATCGTGCTCCAAGTTTCGTTCTGACGTTCTTCAGACTCTGATTGCAATCATCCGACACCTTCTAGTAATACTAGTTCTGACGTTCTTGGACTCATGGCCACGAATGTCTAACATCTTCTGATAATACTAGTTCTGACGTTCTTTAGATGCAAAATGTCTGATTTCTTCGCAGGCTTTGACGTTCTTCAGATCTAGCCCCATAAGTGTCGGGCCTCTAGTTTAGTCACACCACCAATTCTCACATTGAACAGAAGAGAGAAATTGAGAGATCTCATAGCTATAATTGTGCTAGCAATTGCTCTGGTGTGAGTGCTTTTGTTGATCAGTATTAGCACTTTTAATTATCGATTGTTGATTATCGATCATCTGGTGATCTGCTCTCTATATTACCTTTTATAGCTAGTGCAGATTACATTTAAATTGGCGCATTAACTCTCAACCATTTTAGAATTAATTTAGCCGTAACTCCTATTGGAAGTTTTAATACTATTCCAAACACTAATTCGAGCATTAACTCCGTAACTGTTATAGAGCATTAGACATTTATTTGTATATTACAAGTCTTTATTCCGGGCATTAACTTTATAACTGTCATGAATATTTAATTTGACTATTACTTCTAAAACTATTTTAGAGCATTATTGGTCATTTAAATGCAAAACCGCTTTAGATCATTAAACTGCCCATTTATTCTGAAACTGTTTCAGATTATTAATGTAACCAATAAGTTCTGAAACCATTTCATAACTTAATATAATCGTTAAATCTGAAATCATTTCAAATATTTAATTTAGCCATTGATTCTGAACTCACTTTAAATCATTAACGATGCGATTAATTCTAAACTCACTTCAGATCATTAACGCAGCTATTAATTCTAAACTCATTTATGATTATTAACACGCTTCAGACCATTGATTCGGCCATAGAGTCTGAAACCTGCTTCAGACTTTGTAAACTTTGAAGCCCATTTATCAGAACTTTTATTTCTAGCCCAACTCAATCTAATTGGCTCAATTACAAACACATTTGCAATATTCTCTCTCTTGTTTGAAAATGAACTAAAAAAAAAAAATATGCCGTTTCGTAAGGGAAATCTTTTCCTGTATGCACTCATTTTCAATACTTTTATCTTTATTTTATTTTTTAAAATTGATTTTTAATTTTTAATGATCTTGGCTAGTCATCGGCTATGGCAACAGTTGGCAATCAGCCATTGGCAAGCTCCAGCATCACCCCAAGTTGGTGAGGCTTGAGCTCAGCAGATTCTAGTGAAGCTTGAGCTCGCTAAGGTTGATGAGCTAGACTTCACCATATCAGGTGAGGCATGACCTCACCGAAATCAAGCAAGCTCAAGCCTCGTTGGCTTAAGATGGAGTTGGAGTTGGCCTGTGGCTAGTCACCAACCAAGGAAGAAGGAAAAAAAAAATAAAAAAAAAAGGAAAATTAAAAAAAGAAAAAGAAAACATTAAAATAAGGGGGAAATGTGTTTGGTGAAAGAAAGTAAGGTAGAAGAAGTTATGGAAAATTTCTTCCATGGAAAAATCACCTTTAAAAGCGGGGCTACTTTTGAACGTGTTTTTTTTTTTTTTAATAGCGGAAAACATTTTCCTTGACTAGTTTATTTTTCGTGAAACAAGTGATGGAAAATCCAAAAAAAAAAAAAAAACATTTTCCTAGAAGTAATTTTCGGTGGAACAAACAGAACCTACATGTACTCTTAAATGCTTGAGCCAATCTCTCCCCTTTGCCTTCAATTTTGCCCATGTGTCTGCTCATTGTCACCTTCACAGCTTTGTCGCTCACTACCCACCATTATAGAATTGGTGCAAGCAACCTATCGCCCGCATCACCCTTTGTGCACTCGCCTGCCTCTCTCAAGGTAACTACCCCCTTAGATCGGGTTGTGAATCAAGTCACCGCATGAAGCAATCAAGTCATGGGAAAATTAGTTTTTCAATCCTAAACCTATTATATGAATACTAATTTAGTTTCAAACGTTTCAATTTTGTTAATATAGTCCCAAACCTTTTGCAGGAAATTCGAATATTTTTTTTTTGCAGTAAATTTTCACAGAAAATTGCTAACGTGATAGTTCAATCATCGCTAATCATTCTATGTGGCATACCTCCACATCAGTGATTTCTTGTGAAAATTAATCAGAAAGTATACGTTAGAACTTCACACAAAGTCTAAGGACTAAATTGACATAATTGGTATCAATGGTTAAGATTAATTGGACAATTTCCCCATCAAATCACCATATGTGCATTGGCTAAAGTTGAAATTGACCACTAAGATGATGGCAGCCGTAGAGGTTCCTAGTTCCATACAAGAAATGGTGACCATAAAGGTAGCGAATGAGGCGTTGCCACCTTGAAGTCAAGTTGCATGCTTATAGCATGAATATTAAAAGTCCATTCGTTTTGCGAAAAATGTGGCATTTATGGAAAATATTTTCAAGAAAAATTGTCTAAAAAGCCATTTTCTAGGAAAATGTAATTATTTTCTAGTGTTCGAGTAAGTAAACCTGAAAATGAAATGGAAAATATTTTCCGCTATTCGGTAAGGAAAATCTTTTCCTTCATACACTCTTTTTCATTTATTTCATTTTTAAAATTGATTTTTTTTTATTTTTTATTTTTAAAAAAATCTATTATTAAATTACTTTTTTTTCCCATTTCTTTGTCTTTTTCTTTTCTTTGTTTTCCTCCTCTTCTTCTTGGCCGATCGCTGGCCACGGCAACAGTTGGCGACCGGCCATAGGTGCTCGCTCATGGGTGAGCTTAGGCTCGCCGCTCGCTAATTGTGCTCACCAGTAAGCTTGAGGCTTGCTGATGTGGCGAGCGGCAAGGCCGGTGAGATCGGAGCTCACCGATCTAGCAAGGCTTGAAGCCGGCGAGCTCGAGGTTCACTGCTTGTCGACTCGCCAAATTGGTGAGCTTGAGCTTATGGCAAGGCTCGCACTTGTCAATTTGGTAAGCCTCGAGCTTGCTAGCCTCGGGCCTTGCCAAACCTGTTGTCGATTGCTGGCCGTCGACGTGGTCAGCGAATGGCCAATAAAGAAGAAGCAGTGAAACAAAGGAAAGAAAAAGAAAAAATATAAAACAAAAATATAAAATAATTCAAATTTAAATAAAAAACAAATAATAATTTTAAAAAGGGAAGAAGAAGAAGAAGAAGAAGGAAGAAAGAGGAGGAGGAAGTGAGGGCTTGTGAGGGGGTGAGATAAAAGAAACCAAATGAGGAAAATGTTTTCTACTTTTCAAAAGTGAAAAATATTTTTCCTTAATTTAGAAGACTTTTTTCATTTCATGGAAAATGTTTTCCCCAAGCAATTTATTTTCCTTGAAACAAATAACGAAAAATCCAAAAAATGATTCCTGAAAGTTATTTTCTATGAAATGAACGGAGCCTAAGGGTGTGTTTAGTCACCTAGATTTCTATATATGATAAGCTTTGATAAGATATAATATGAAATTCAGGGATTTTGCTATATCCTACCTGCTCCTTGGTAAATCACAATAATAAAGCCAAAAGTTTGTAAATCTTATCATGTCAATTATTTGGGGTAAAGTGCACTGCAAGTGCCAAAACCTAGTACATTGGAACACTTAAGTATCAAAAATTCCAAAAGTTACACTTAAGTATCACTTTTAAAAAAAAAAAAATATGACACTTAAATCACTTTTTTTTGAAAATTGTGACAATTAAATATTGATTTTGGCAACGTTAGCCGAAAATCTGACGTGGCATTATTTTACAAATAAATTGGTCTATGTACATGGCTCGTCGGAGTTGTCTACTCAATAATGAATGTGCAAAACGACGTCACTTTACTCCAAATAGATTTTTAATATATATGTTAATTAAATTAAATTAAAAAAAAAAGAGGAGTGGTAACAAATCAGCGATGGCCTCTATAGCCCTCACCATTGCCAATACCCCACCGTTGCTAGAAAGGGCCGATGTGGTGGGGCAAGGGTTAGCCAGGGTCGTCGAGCCTCGGCCAGTGGCTAGCGACCCTAGTCGATTGCCATGTAGGCCTCACCTAGTCCACCCTAGCCAGTTGCAGCTATTGGCTCAATTGGTTGAGGACCGACAATCCTCGCCAAATCTAGGAGAAGGCTAGGAGCCTTCGCCCCACCATCATCAACCTTTTTCTGGTGATGGTGGGGTGGTAGCGGCAACAAAGGCCGTAGAAGTCTTCGTTGATTTGTTGCTGCTTCTCCTTTAGAAAACAAATTATTTTTTTAATTTATTGTAATAAAAATTTACATTAAAAATTAAATTTGGGGGCTTATAGTGCCATGTGGACATTTTTTTGAAAAAAAAAATTGCCACATCAGTAGTTTGGCAAGATTTTTTTGCCATTGACATTATAGTGTTCTATTCTTCTTCGATTTTGGCACCTAGTGTCCATCTCTACCAAGTTTTGGCACTTATGGTGCACTTTACTCCAATTATTTAGTAATAATTGCATATCAAAGTAAATGACATGCCCTTTTGCACTGTTCATAAAAAAGTATCATTCTTATCATCATTATCTCCTAGATCCATAACGAGAAAGGATAAATTACATATAACTTAGGTTAAAAATTAATGCAATAACTTTTTTTTTTAAGTATCAAAGGAATCCAACTAACAGTATAACATACCTTATGCCAATTCCATTTCTTGTCAATAAAGTCCTCAAGAGCTGGTCAGAGCTGGTCAAGTGAGACAAGGGCACTATATATTTTCATCACCGCACTTGGAAACCAAGTTAAAGTACCTACTTATTATCACTTTATACATCTTAAATTTGAACTTGATGACGCGATTTTTCACATGATGAACTAGTATAAACTGGTATGTGAGATAATAGCAAAATCATCCAAAGTTCACAATATAACATTTTCAAACCAACGAATAATAATCTGGACCTAGAATTGAAAATGGGAAGAATCTCACATATTCTCACTAAATTAATCCATGATTATTACCAGAAATGCACAAATGGAAAGTATTGTTGACTCTTTCTCATGATGCACTACTAAAGAACTCAAAAATGCATAAAGAAAATATAAAATTCTCTTTTAATTCATTACTAAAGAATCCGGAAATGCAAAAACGTGGTCAATCCATGATTATCGTCAACTCTCATAAACTTCTCTCAACCCAGGGAAAACGAACTCCCACCACCAACTAATTATACGCTGTCGATTAAAAATTTAAAAGACTCAAAATTAGATAGCCAAATAGCTCACTGGAGCATTCCATAACTACAAAACCAATTATGAGAAGAAATCTAAACAGGCTACAACAACATCGATGATATAGATTAGTTAGAGAATTTCAAATCTGGTGAGAAAGAGAAAACATGATACCTTCCCGATTTTGAAAAGCATAGTATTTCAACTCTCTTGCCACTTTCCTCAATCTTCAATATGAGCTAGAGAGCTATAAGGAGAGGGAATGGTTTTTTAGAAAATAGTTTTTATACCATGGACATAAGAAAACCCATCCACCTTTATCGGCCCCTTTCATATTGGATATTTTTATCTGCATCTTATCCGTCTTTTATTTGAGCTATATCTTCTCTTACACATCAACCAAACACATGATATGTTTAGCGTTTATCTTGGTCATCAAACGTGACCTAAAGGAGGGAAGAATGGTGAAGGGAAAAGGAAAAAAAATTAAGAAAGAAAAAGATTAAAAGGAAAACTCATCTCAACATTTGTTTTTATGTGGATGGAAGTGTCATCAAATTAAATGGGTAAACTAAATATATCAATTTATCCTCTTAAGTTTGGTTTATTTTGCAGAAAAGTTGATATTCATGGAAAATGTTTTCCAAGAAATCATTATCTAGGAACTAATGTTGAGTTGAAATCTTAAAAAAAGAAAAATCTGAAATTATTTTTCATTATTTAGAAGGGAAAACTTGATTTTTCCTAAAGAAACATGCAATATTCTTGTAATATAAAGAATGTTCAGCTACTCGGGGTCTTAGTCACAAAAACCAAGGGAGCAAATCACTAGAAGTGACCTAACTTATGTATGGCGTTTACTTCAGTGTCATAACTTTTTGCCAGTTCACTAAAGTGCCAAAATCGAAGAAAAACGATTACTTAAGTGCCTCCAGCTAAAAATTCCAACTAGAGAAATTACGTGGCTTTTAGAATTTGAAATGTTATATGATGTTGCATTTTTTGGCATTGAAGTGATCACTTTCTAACAACGATTGGCACTGAAGTAATCATTTTTTTTTTTTTTACAATGATTGACACTAAAGTGATCATTTCTTAACTTGCTATATGATGTCATTTAGGAGTTTTTTTTTTTTAGCTCTAGAGTGATCACTTTTTAATTAAGATTGGTAGTAAAGTAATCACTTTTAACAACAATTAGCATTGAAGTGATCGAGTTTTTTTTTCAACACTGACACTAAAGTGATCACTTTTTTAACTTGCTACATAACGTCATTTAGAGATTATATGTCGACTAGGTATGCCGGCAAGCAACATAGTTGGTACTTAAGTGATTGTGTTTTTTTAAAAGTGGCTCTTAAATAAGCCGACAAAAAGTTGTGGCACTAAAGTGAGTGTCATACACAAGTTAAGGCATTTCTAGTGTGCTTCTTTCCAAAAACTTAGGTTTCTTGGGCCTACCCAACCTAAGCATAGGCGCTAGTGACTTGGCCGTGGGATCTAATTACCCAAGTATGGTTGTTGAGGAATTAGGCATGGACACCTAGGTCTTAGGCTTAACCTCGAGAGACTTGGGCCCAACTTTTGTGGACCTAGACATGGCTCCCAGGGTCCCAAGCCTACCTCTATGGACCTAGGCTCAACTCATGGGACCCAGGGTTCAACCAAGGCACTCAAGCTTGATTGCTGAGGATCCTGTCACGGGTGTAAAGGTTCATATGCTCAAGTACAAAGATATACCGTATTTTGGAAAATGATTTTTAATTTTTTAACAAATAAATTATTTTTCTGAATTTAAGCATAAGTTTTCCATTGATTATGAAAAAATGTTCTGTTAATTCATTTTCTTAAGTGGTCCAAATGCCTAAAAATGTGAAAAAAAAATTTTAAGGTAAAAGGATATTGAATCTTTTTTTAAGCCAATGAGATTATACATCTATATTCCTAACATTGTTGTTCTTCCATTAGTTTGTCTTTTCATAACTGAAAAGGTTGGGAAGAGACAACCAATGTGAGTGAAACTTGTTACCACCGCAGCACTCAATATAAGTTGGATTAAGCCAAAGTTATCCAATTCCTAATGCACAACTCGAGCATCCACCACAGATGAATCGAGATTTCCTAAGACCAAGGAATGATTGGGAATTCAAATTTGTGACCAAAATATTCCAAATCATTAGAGAGTAAATCTTATCCAATTCAGTCAACAAGTTTGTTGGTGTTTTTCTTCGTTTAGTTTGACAATTAAAGGAAGTTTTGCAACGGATTGAGATGCGACGGTCTTTTCTGATTAATATAGTGACGAAATCTGGTTCGCTAGTAGCCATCGCGAGGACGGTTTTCAAGCCAAGTTGTTGTTTGTGCTCTTCTTTTTCAGCGGTGACATCATTCCTAATAAAGAGCGAATTACCTCGTTCAGTCGAGTCCGAGTTCCCAGACAAATAACGGCATTAATATACGCAACTGGGTACATTAAGAGGACGTAGAATTTGAGAAGCAAAACTGGTCTTTCTTTGAATCCGATGTTAAATCATTCTCGGACAAGTTTGTATAGTTTGGATTAATTGGCCAGGTAAAATAAGATAAAATGATGTGGGTAGGATCTCTGATGTCTTATACGTTGGGGCTAATTACAATATATATATATGAATTCAGTAATAAATTTTAATTTGGCCAATTTACTCTTACATTTCTTGAGAATTAGCCAATATAATTTTTTCGGCCAATTTTGCAATTGCTGATGTGGATATCGATTGTTTTATATGGAGCAATTAGCATTAGCATTGATATAGACAATTTTAAAAAAAATCTAAAATTTTTATTAATTTTATAATTTTTTTCTTTTCTTCTTTTCGTTTTCCTTTTTTTTTCAACCACGGCACTCGCCAAAAAAAAATAAAATTGCAAAAGCTGTTCACGTAGGACGGCTGATATCCGTGTCAGTAATTTCTAACTAAAATTGATCGAAATGATTACATTAACAAATTGTCAAAAGATATAAGAATACTCATAAGCTAAATTTAAGAATTTTTTTGACAATTATCCACATGTTTGGCGCGATATAATAGTGTCCGATCAATTGCTTGGTGTAATTTAGTAGTTGTAGTATTCAGTGTATTTGCGTGGAGTCAATAGACCCCAACCAAATACTTTTTTCTAAAAAGAATTATTTTGTATCTAAATGTCCAATTGAGCAATTTGATCCCATCACATGTTGTGCTTTGAACCCACTAACTAAATTCCTCGACCTGACCGTAATCTTACGTGCCAATTTAAAAAGGCCATCTAACATTAATAAAGAGGCCCCAACCTAAGGATCCATTAACCGGTATTAAATCCTTAAAAAATACATAAAATAAAATAAAATAAAAGATAAAAGGAGGAAACCAGCGGTCAATTTGGTTATTTTGAGGATTATTGGAACCGTCCATATACTGTTTGACGCTTTAATTCATGTTATCATGTTTTGCACATTTATTCTGAGGCTCCGATGGTTGTGCTTATAATTTTACATTTTTTGTTGACATTATTTTACTCATTCCATTTGGTGGAAAAGTTAAACTTATCTTTGACATCGACATTAGTAAAATTTGCTCTTTAAATTACTCCATCCAATGACAAATTTGTTAATCTCAGCGACTGTCTTCACGACAAGACGAGATTAAACATAAAATACTAAATTCAAAATGTAAATCCAGAGAAAAGTGGAGAGAATAAAGTCGCGGTGGTCGACGGTGGACTATTCGAAATCTTTATTGGGATGGTTTTATATGCTGTTCTAGATACATGATCAACATGATATACTTTTCTTAAAGTATTTGCAGTTTATTGCGTCGAATAATCTTATATTTTAGTGGCCCACGTTTGAACCTTTTACTCTCAAGATAATGGTCTGCGGTAGGAGCCGCAATGCAAACAGGATATACCATTTCAGTTGTGCACATTTATCCATTGTTGAGAACTCGAGCTATTGCTACGGCCTTCATCATGCCCTTTTCTTTCATTGAGAAAAATGAAGTATAAAATACCTAAGGAAGGATCCGCGGAAGTATAGATGTGAGCGCGAGAGTGCATGGTATGAATGCATAGACAAAAAAAATTAAAAGACCGATGCATAATTACGATAGTAATCAAGAAACTTTATATAGATATGAGCTGCACGAGCTCTGTGTAATCCAGAATATCGTAATGGCTGGTCAATAAGCCATATCATGTAGGCAAATAAAACATGGATGAGTCATAACATCTAAAAGGCTCTTATTCTAACAAAAAAAAACATGCATATCAATGAGCCATCAAATGTTCAAAGACTCAGTAGGGATGACCGGGAGCAGGTGCATGTGGCATGTGCGGCTTGTGAGGGCCCTTGCCACTCTCCATTGGCGGGTGCGCTCCATGGTGGTGGCCATGGTGCGGGAATGGCGCATGAGCTGGGTGGTGACCGTGATGCGGGAAGGGGGCGTTGGCTGGCGGGTGGTGGTGGCCTGGGAGCGGCTTCTCCAAAAGCTCATGCCTTGGCCCTGGGGCGCCAGGCCTGTGGTGCGGCCCGTGCCCGTGGTGCGGTGCCCAAGCGGGTGGCATGGCCTCATGGTGGTGGGGCCTGTGCTTGCCATGCTCGGGTGGCATGGCGTACTCAGCTAGGGCTGGGGCGGCGAGGGCCACCAAGCTGAGGATCAAGAGCAACAAGTGCTTGGAAGACATCTTCTTTTCCACCGGATGCAAACGTGATGGTGTTTAGATGTGGGATGAGCCAAAGGACCCAAGCCCGACACCCTTTTATACTTGTCCTTGGCCTAACATGCATGTGTTCGATCCCATTCGAAGTCTATGTTTCGTTTCACACTACCTCATGCATGACATGTAATTGTCAACTTTAACAATAAAGAATTTCCTTAATCCAGGTCCACAAAACGGCGTAAATTGCTGCGGCATCTCCGCAGTTGAAAAGTTGGAAAAAGGGGGGTTTTGGCCTCGAACATTGAGGAAGTTATATTTGTTTTTGGCCGGTGAGGTTCTGTATTCGTGAAGCTTCTTTCTTTCCTCCAGTAGTAAATTCGATAATTAAAATACGAATAACCTCACTAGTAAATTATAATCATGAGGAAGGAAGGAAGGAGAAGGGAAAAGAATAAAAGAAAATAAACTAAAAAGATAATATAAAGAAAAACTCAACATTTTCTTTTTTATGTGGATTGATGTGTCGTCCATTTAAATGGGTGAACTAAATATGTCAATTTATCATCTAAGGTTGCATTTATTTTACAGAAAATTTCACATTTCTCAAAAAATATATTCCAACAAATCATTTTCTAGAAAAATTACAATGTTTTCTAGTGTTTGGCTCAAATCTAAAGATGAATTGAAAATCATTTTCCGATCTCTTAAAAAAGAAGACTTAACTCATTTCCTAAAGAGGCATGCATTATTAATGTAATATAACAAATACCCAACCACTAGGGTCATAGTCACAAGCTCTAATATTTCTTGGGGCCACCCAACCTGAGAATGGGTGCCAGTGACTTGGGCATAAGATTCAAAAACCTAGGCATGGTTGTCCCAAAATTAGGCATGGGCTCTAGGATCTTAGGCCCAACCTCGAGAGATTTAAGCCCAATCTTTGTGGATTGGACATGGCTAGTAGGGTCTCAAGCTTGCCTTTGTGGACCCAAGCCCAGCCTCTAAGGATCTAGACATGGGCATTAAGGGTCTCATGCCCAAGTATAGATATATCTCGTATTTTGAAAAGTAATTTCTAATTTTTAAAAAATAAAATCACTAATCTGAATTTAAGCATAATTGGTTTTTATTATTAAAAGATTTTCTATTGACTTGTTTTATTTTATTTTTACTGATTCATATACTGGAGAGTGAGAAAAATATTTTTACGAGATATTCTCTGTTAAATAAACAAAACCTAGATGAAGAGGATAATAACCTTTTTTTTTTAAAAGTTAATTGTTGTTCTTTCATTTGTTTTTCACGATCGAAAAGGCCAGGAAGCGGCAATCAACGTGTAGCGTTGCCATAGGAGTTCCACACTTAATCGAAATATCTGGCTTCACTCATAATTGCTATTCATTTTGAGCGAACTTGTCACCGGAACAAAAATCAATGTAAGTTGGATTAAGCCAAAGTTATTTTAGGAAAATTGTCTAAAATGTCCTAAACCTATAACATTTTTGCCAATCGGTACTAAACCTTTTCACATTTTTCTAATTGAGTTTATGCGGTCAATTTCAGCCAAAAATTGCCGACATGGATGTCAGTTATCCTACGCGGCATAAGTGATGCCAATGTTGATGATTTTTTTTATATTTAATATTTTTCAATTTTTTATTAATTTTCAATTTTCTTTTCTTGTATTTTCCTTCTTTACTTTTTTTTTTTCTTGTTCTCTTATTTTCTTCTTTTTCTTCTTTCTTTCTCCCCTTTCCCCTCCATCATCTATCATTGGGCCTCATTAATGGTTGGTGAAGGTTGCTGTCCTTAGGCTAGGGCTTTCCTCACCGGCCTCGAGTGAGGGACACCCTCACCGGACTAGTTGAGGGCAGCCCTTGCTAGGGGCTAGTAGGATTGGCTCTTGCTTGAGGCCAGCGATCTCCGCTACCATCAACAAGGCCTAACGATGCCTAGTAGAGGGAAAAAGAAAAAAGAAAGAAAAATAAAGTAAAGAATGAAAATAGAAGAAAGAAAATTTTTAAAATTGAAAAAATATTAAAATATTATTAAAAATTGTCTGCTTCACCATTGGTAGTGCAACATAGGATTTCATGTCCATGTTAGTGATTTTCGGCCAAAGCTTGCAAAATGGACACAATTAGCAAAATATGAAAATGATTTATAACTTAATTAGTGCAATTGAAAGGTTTATGAGTGTATTAGTAATAGTGTAATAGATTGAGTACTTTTTTTTGACAATTATCCATTATCCTACACATTTTCTGCACAACTCAAGCATTCGCCATAGACGAATCGAGATTTTCTAAGATCAAGGAATGATTTCAGAATTCAAAGTTGTGACCAAAAAGACTTCAAATCATTTGAGAGTGAATCCTATCCAATCAACCACTTCATCGTTAAACTAAAAACTCTCCAAAAAGTTGAAAAGTCTTCTCCTCACTTGTCACGCCCCGATCCTCGGGTGTGCGCCCATCCCTTAACTGGTCGATTTATTTGCGACGTCCCAGGAAGGTCGCCGACCCATTCTTTTATATACGCATGTGGAAGCTTAATAAAATCCCCAAACAATAAAGCAATGGGATATACAAGTAGGACTAGAAACCTAAACCTGAAAACCACACCCTTAGGTACATATATAACAACTTAGTCAAACATATACAAGCCATGCTAAAAAGGTTGGTTTCTACTCAATTAGATTCTACAGCAACAGTCATCATAATCCTACTATGGATCATCCTCGGGGTTCTTCTTCAGATACTCCTCTTCGAGTTCTTTCTCCTCAGGTTCTTCATTAGGGTCCTGAAATATTTTCCCAAACCGGGATGAGACTACGTCTTAGCAAGTTCTACCCCCTAAGATCCGATTAGAAAACTAATACACCTTAGGGTTGCCTATGCACAACATGAGTTAGAGGACTTATCTTGGCCTTAGATTTCACATGCATAGGCACTGATCAAATCGACCTAGTCGATTACACATCAATAAGACCACTCACAGCCATTTCCATTCAATCAATCAATTCACAACATCAAATCAAAGCAATGATCAATCGACTTAGTCGATCACATGTCAACACGACCCATGCTTGGTCGACACATTTAATACTATCTACAAAGTCCTATCAAATCAGGACTGCTCACCCAAAGCTGACAAATATATAGTATAGCTCGCTCAAAGCTGATAGAGTAGGGCCCCCAGGCCAATTTAGTATATTATATATGCTCACCCAAAGTTAATAATAAATTGCTCGCTCAAAGCTGATAATAAGGTATACTGTTCACCCAAAGCTGATATATCGCCCGTAGGTCGATATAGTATATTGGTATACTGCTCACCCAAAGTTGACATATCGCCCGTAGGCCGATATAATATACCATCTCCATTGTCCAATATTTCTATTAATTTTTATCATACCCGATCAAAATAGCCGTGTGTGGGTACACGGGCGGCCTTAGCTAAAATACTAAAATTTCCTTTTCCATAATTCCCACCATTCTCTATAGTCCACAAAACATTTTTGGCGTTGTCAACCGATGCCCGATTATTTTTCCATTAATAACCAAAATCAAATAATTTAAGAATAAATCCTAAATTCACAATTAATTCAATTCAGCACAAATTAACGCTCAAATAAATAAACAGGCTGCGCCACGATAATCAGCATAAAATTCCGATCACCCGCCATCCCAGTTGAATTTCCGGAAAATAAATAATTAAATAATTAATTTCGAAAATTAAATAAATAAATACAATAAATTCAATTTAGCACAATATAAAGCTCAATTAAATAAACGGATTGCACCATGATCATCAGCATAAAATCCCGGTCACTGGCAATCCCAGTTGAATTTCCGGAAAATAAATAATTAAATTATTAATTTCGAAAATTAATATTTAATTCCTAAAAATTCCATTTATGCCCGAATTGCCTAATTAACATCCAATAAGGGTTGGGAAAAATCCCAAGTAGCATTCAATAAATAGTATTACGTGCCTACTCACTAATTGCATAATTCAATTGACTAACATGCATCACAATTATCTAATAATCACTAATCTACTCTATTATAACCACATAATTGCACTTAATTAAATCTAATCAACCTTTAAATATAATTAGCAAACTAAGAAGGCATTAGTGACTAAAACTCACTCAAAACAACGGCATCGACGCAAGGATCGACTTTCCTCAAGGTGGGCTGAGCATCCGGGCTCGGGAAAATGGCCAAAATGGGCGAAAACTCCACTGCGATACCCATTTTTTTCCCTCTCTGCTCACTGTTGGTTGAGGCCAAGAAAAGGTGGACCCGGTGTTGGTTGGGGTCGAGAATGGGTGGAGAAGTTGCAGTGGTGTCGTGCGGCCAACGGCGGGGCCTCACGATGGTCGAAGATGGGCTGGACGGCTTCGGCGAAGCTCCACCAGATCTGAAATGGCCGCTGGAATAGAGGAGCCAGCGAGATGGAGAATGAGACAGGCGGGGCAACACACGCGAGGACAGCAGCATGGCAGCAAACGGCGAAGGGCGGTGGCGTCGTGGCTGGTCCCGTGGCTCGCTAGTTGCTCCGGCGTCTTCACAGATCTGCTGGGACGCCAGGCAGCACCAAGAAGGAGAAGAAGAAGTCGACTGCAGCAGGAGGGAAGAGAAGGCGGTGGAGGGCGAGCAGGCTAAGCGACGGCGTGCAACGATGGCAAACGGCAGAGGCGTGCGGCTTCTCCAGCTTCACTGGTTTGCTGGGTTTCGTCAAGTAGCAAGAAGGAAGATGGAGAGAGGAGCTCGACCAAAGATGGAGATGGGGAGAATCGGTTTCTCTCTCTCCTTCTCTCTCTCTCTCTCTCTCTTAGGTCACTCAAACACATGGCCCACCATGACCTCACTTGATGATATCACACTCCACTCTCTCCCACAACCTTATTCCAATGGTTGCAATTTCATTTTCCGCCGTGGCATGAAATCTTGTACACTTAATTCAATCAATTCTCAATCAATTCCATCCAATTGAAGCTCAATTAAATTAACCCATGTGTCCTCAACTTTCTTATGACTTTTCCCCATCAAATGATCCAACTTGCATCCTAAAGATTCGATTAAAAACAGCCCTCTGACAATCTCGAACAAAAATGGCATTACTTTGCTTTTTTGCCAAAAATCTCGGTTTGTAGAAAAATTTTCTGAGGATGAGTCGACGTTCCTAAAATGAATTGTGACTTGACATAACTTCCAATTTCTGTAATCGGACTTAGATTTGCGGTTAATTTCACTCCGACACGTTTTCGGCGTGACCTAGGCTACTAGATAGTTTTCAGAACTTTTTAAGACAAATAACCCGTTGTCAATTTTCTTTGAGCCACGATGAACCTACTCGACACATTGATGATTCTTGGTTGTCATGAAAATCTCAATGATTCAAATATGGACACAGGGTACCAAAATGACAGTAAAATCAAATTAGTATCGGTTGACAAGAGTTTTCCAATTTAGTGGAGTCATCCATGATCGGTCACACATCTCAGTCTAACCGACCTATCTTTGATTTCAAATCAATTTTACACTGTGCCGCAATGATCTCTAAAGATGAGCACGGTCGAGAAATCGATTTTAGGTCGAATTCTCAAATCTATTTGGCTTAAAGTCCTCAATAACTCACCCAGCTAGTCTAGTTATCTCGTGAGTGGCCAACTCAGAGAAAAACAATGTAATCGCGTCGATGAAATGCCCAATTTATCTAATCGAAATCAGAGCCCGAAAATTTGGATGTCACATCACTCCCCTTATCCTTCTCTTCTTCAACCTTCAACCATGGAGAGGGTTTGAGTTAGTCTCACCATTTCCTTCGTCTATTTTGATTATTTATTTATTTTAGTTTTTTGGTACTTTTCCTCTTTTTTCTCTCTCGATCTAGATCTGGGAAATAGCTCTCCTAATCTAGTTTTAGGTTTGAGAGTTTGAACTTTCCGAATCAATTTCTAGACCTAAGAGTTCTTCTCTCCCAATTTAGATCTGGGAGCTTGATAATGTTTTTGGAGATTCGATACTCTTGTGTTTTATCCGTGTACATGTCCTCTGTCTCTAGCTTTAATGACGATCACAAGAGCTTCAGCGTCTAGCTAAACTATGAAGATTTGTTATTCCATAGGTTAGATTTGTATTTATTTAACCTATTTTTGTTGTCTTCATACAGCAAAGGTGTAGAGGAACCCGAATCTAGGTGCACACCGACAACTTGCAATGTCATAATTATTTGAAAAGAAATTTCCAACGTGTGCTTATCACTGATGATGGTATGAGATCCACTGATTGATTGCCAATTATTTATTTGACAAATCTGTTCTTTTGGAATGAGAGTGTGCTTAACCCTATCAGTGCTTTTTTATCCTCCTTATTTTTGGATTTAGCTTGTTTTGTAGTATTCTGGCCTTTGGTTTGCTTCAATTTGCTTTACCATTGAAGTCTATATACTTCTCATATAAGCTTTTGAACCATGAAAACAATTTTTCCGACCTAAAAAAAACCACTTCATTGTTGTTTTCCTTTCCAATAGTTTGACAATTAATGGAAGTTATGCAATGGATTGAGATGCGACAATTCAATCATCCAAAAATATTGGAGTTGCATGCCTCACTACTATAGTGACGATTTCAAGCCAAGCCGTCGTTTGTGCTCTTCTTTTCGGCACTGACATCATTTCTATAAAAGTAAATTGGTTTGTTCAGTCAAGTCTGAGTCCCCAGACAAGTAAAGGCAATATATGCGCACCTGGGCACGCGAAGAGGACGTAGAATTTGAGAAGCAAAACTGGTCTGTGTTTGAATTTGACGTTGAATCATTCTCGGACATATTGGGTAGTTTGGATTATTTGGCCAGGTAAAATAAGATAAAATGATGTGGCTAGGATTTCTTGGCGATTGGGGACAATAGCTAAAAAAACCCATCAATTCAATAAGAAACTTTTTAATTTGACCAATTTAACCCGAAATTTTTTTACGATTTGCCAATATAACCCTCATGGTCAATTTTGGTTTGCAATTGCGTGGATACCGACTATCTTATATGGAGTAACTATCAATGATAAGGACAATATTTTCAAATTATCTAAAATTCTTATTAATTTATAATTTTTATTTTATTTTCTTTCTTTTTCCTTCTTTTTTCCACCGGAAGAAAATAAAAAAAATAATTAAAAAATTCAGAAAACACTCTTGAAAATTGCAAAAACTGCCATACACCACATAAGATAGCAAGTGTCCATATCATCAATTTCTAGCTAAAATTGGTCAGAATGACTATATTGACAAATCATCAAAAGTTTTATGATTAAATTAACATCCATAAAATAGTTATAAAACTTTTTTGGAAATTAATCCTCCATGCACTGTTTGGTATGATAAAACAGTGTCCGATCATTTAGCAGTTGCGGCATTATTGTATTTGCATGGAGTCAATTGACCCCATCAAATACTTTTTTAAAAAAGAATTATTATGTAAATAAATGTCTAATTGAGTAATTTGATCCCATCAAATGTTGAGCTTTGAACCCACTAACTAAATTCCTGGATCTGACCGTAATCTTACGTGCCAATTTAAAAAGCCCATCTAAAATTGCTAAAGAGGCCCACACCTAAAGATCCATTAACCCGTCTAAAATCTTAAAAAAAAAAACATAAAATTAGAAAAGAAAAAAAAAAGGAGAAGAGGAAATCAGCGTTTTATTTTGTTTTTTTTTTTTTTTTTTGGTCGAAAAGGAAATCAGCGTTCAATTTGGCTATTTTGAGGATTGTTGGAACCGTCCATATTGTTTGATGCTTTAGTTCATGTTATCATGCTTTGAACATTTATCCCGAGGCTCTGACGGTTGTGCTTATAATTTTACATTTTGTGTTGAAATTATTTTACTCCATCCGTGTAGGGAAAATATAAAAATATCCTCGATATTGACATTAAAAACTTTGCTCTTTAATTTTCTGCATCCACGGACAAATTGGTCGAGCTCAACCACTGTCTTTACTCCGACCAAAAAAAAAAACCACTGTCTTTACGGCAAGACAAGATTAAACATTAAATATTAAATTTAAAAAGTAAATCAAGAGAAAAGTGGAATCTAGGTTGGTAGCAATCAACTATCCTTTGTGATCAATCGCGCGACTCCGATGAGATGGCCCCTTTGTAGGCGACAACCACCACCGTGCGAGATCTTCTCAGAGAGAGAGAGAGAGAGAGAGAATAGAATCGCAGTGGTCGACGGTGGACTACTCGAAATCTTAATTGGGATGGTTTTCTATCCTGTTCTAAAAACATGATCAACATGATATACTTTTCTTAAAGTATTTGCAGTTTATTGCGTCGAATAATCTTATATTTTTGTGGCCCACGTTTGAACTTTTTACTCTCAAGATAATGCTCGGCGTTAGGAGCCGAAATGCCAACAGTATACCATTTCAGTTGTGCACACCTATCCATTGTTGAGAACTCGAGCTATTGCTACGGCCTTCATCATGTCCTCTTCTTTCATTGAGAAAAATGAAGGGTAAAATAGTAAAGGAAGGATCACTCAAAAGTATAAATGTGAGTGCGAGAGCGAGAGTGCATGACAAAAAAATTAAAAGGTCGGTGCATAATTACGATAGTAATCAAGAAACTTTATATAGATATGAGCTGCACGAGCTCTGTGTAATCCAGAATATGGTAATGGCTGGTCAATAAGCCATGTCATGTAGGCAGATAATACATGGATGAGTCATAACATCTAAAAGGCTCTTATTCTAACAAAAAAAACATGCATATCAATGAGCCATCAAATGTTCAAAAACTCAGTAGGGATGACCGGGAGCAGGCGCATGTGGCATGTGCGGCTTGCGAGGGCCCTTGCCGCTCTCCATTGGCGGGTGCGCTCCATGGTGGTGGCCATGGTGCGGGAATGGCGCATGAGCTGGGTGGTGACCGTGATGCGGGAAGGGGGCGCTGGCTGGCGGGTGGTGGTGGCCTGGGAGCGGCTTCTCCAAAAGCTCATGCCTTGGCCCTGGGGCGCCAGGCCTGTGGTGCGGCCCGTGCCCGTGGTGTGGTGCCCAAGCGGGCGGCATGGCCCCATGGTGGTGGAGCCTGTGCTTGCCATGCTCGGGTGGCATGGCGTACTCAGCTAGGGCTGGGGCGGCGAGGGCCACCAAGCTGAGGATCAAGAGCAACAAGTGCTTGGAAGACATCTTCTTTTCCACCGGATGCAAAGGTGATCTTACTATTACACCAGGTGTTTGGATGTGGGATGAGATAAAGGACCCAAGCAAGACACCCTTTTATACTGGTCCTTGGTCTAACATGCATTTGTTCAATCCCGTTCGAAGTCTATATTTCGTTTCACACTACATCATGCATGACATGTAATTGCCAATTTTAAAAATAAATAATTTCCTTAATCCTGGTAGGCAAAATGGCGTCAATTGCTGCGGCGTCTCTGCAGTTGAAAGGTCTGAAAAGGTGGGTCATGGCTTCGAACATTAAGGAAGTTATATTCGTTTTTGGCCGGTGAGGTTCTGTATTCGTGAAGCTACTTTCTTTCTTCCAATAGTAAATTCGATAATTAAAACACGAATAACCCCACAAGTAAATTATAATCATAAGATGGGAAGGAAGAAGGGAAAAGAATAAAAGAAAAGAAAAAGATGAAAAAAAACACACATGTCAACATTTGTTTTCATGTGGATTGATGTGTCGTCCATTTAAATGGGTGAACTAAATATGTCGATTTATCATCTAAGGTTGCATTTATTTTGCATAAAATTTGCCATTTCTCAGAAAATATTTTCCAGTAACCATTTTCTACAAAAATGACATATTTTCTAGTTTTTGCTCAACTCTAAAAATGAATTGGAAATTATTTTCCAGTTACTTGGAAAAGAAGACTTAACTCATTTTGTAAAGCACCATGCATTATTAATATAATATAAGCAATACCCAACCACTAGGGTCTCAGTCGTAGGAACCGATATTTCTTGGGCCCACCCAACTCGAGCATGGGTGCCAGTGACTTGGGTGTGGGATTCAAGTACCCAGGCATGGTTGCTTGCAGAGTCGAGCATGGGCTATAGGGTCTTAGGCCCAACCTTTGTGGACTTGGACATGGCTACTAGGGTCTCAAGCCTGCCTCTGTGGATCTAAGCCCAGCCACTAAGGATCTAGGCAAGGGCATTACGGGTCCGTGCCCAAGCATCGATATCTCTCATTTTTTGAAAAGTAATTTCTAATTTTAAAAAAATGAAGTCATTAAAATAAATTTAAGCATAAAATTTCTGTTGGTCATGAAAAATTTTCTGTTCACTCATTTTTTTAAGTGATATGGAAAAAATATTACGTGAAATAAACAAAACCTAGATGAAAAGGATATGAACCCTTTTTTTTTCATCTATATCTGTAAAGTTGTTTTTCTTTCATTAATTTTTCTTGATTGGAAAGGCTCAAAAGCAACAATCGACGCGAGGTGTTGCCATAGGAATTCCATGCCGATAATCAAAATATTTGATTTCACTCATAAGTACTATTCATTTTGAATGAACTTGTCACCGCAACAACACTTGATATAAGTTGAATTAAGTCAAAGTTATCCTATGAAAATTATCCAAAAAGTGCTAAACTTATAACACTTTTGCCAATCAATCCTACACCTTGGCACATTTTTCTGATTGAGTTAATCCAGCTAATTTCGGCTAGAAATTGTTAAGATTCGCCACACAATCAAAAAGAAAATAGAGAGGAAAAGCGAGAAAGAGAATTTGAGATGCAATATTTTATCCTCATTCACCCTTAAATTAGGGTTACGTCCTGTTGAGTATCTGTTATAATTAACACACCGAACCTCTCTCTTATATCTCTCAATTACAAGAGAACAAGAATATACATATTTAAACTAAAGATATATATCTAGTAGCTATTCATGAACTCAAGCCTAAACTACCAATAAAACAATATATATATATATATATATATATATATATATATATGTATGTATATCCAGTAACTATTCATGAGTCTAAATCCAAACGATTAATAAAATATAAGCTCAAATTATAAAAGCCCTCTAATGTCGTACAAGTGCTGTGATGGGGAATATGAACTACACCTAATAGAAATTGCCAACATGAAAGTCAATCATCTTACATGGCACAACTGGTGCTAGTATAGGCAATTTTTGTATTTAATATTTTTTCTTCAATTTTTTTATTATTCGTTTTGTTTTTCTTTTCTTATATTTTCCTTCTTTACCTTCTTTTTCTTTTCTTTCTTCTTTCTCCCTTTCACCCTCCATCATCTATTGCCAAGCCTCATTGATGGTCTATGAAGGTCATTGGCCTCAAGCGAGGGTAGTGGCCTTGGGTGAGAGATGCCCTTGCTACATCATATGAGGGTAGCCCTTGCCAAGGCTGGCAAAGGTGGCACTCATTTGAGGCCAGCAATCTCTACCGGCCATCGATAAGGCTCGACGATGGCTCGCAGAGGGAAAAGGAAAAAAAATAAATAAATAAAGTAAAGAATGAAAATAGAAGAAAAGAAAAAAATTTAAAATGAAAAAATATTAAAATATATTAAAAATTGTCCATGTCATTTGTCGGTAGTGCAACATAGGAAGGTATGCATCCATGTTAATGATTTTCAGCCAAAATTTGCTAAATTGACCCGATTAGCAAAATATGAAAAAAATTATGATTCGATTAGTCAAATTAAAAAGTTTAGGACTATGTTGACAAAAGTACAATAAGTTTAGTATTTTTTGGACAATTTTTCCGTTATCCTATGCTTACTGCACAACTCGAGCATCTGCCATAAACAAATCAAGATTTTCTAAGATCGAGGAATGACTGGGGATTTGAGATTATTGACCAAAACAACTTCAAATCCTTTGAGAGCAAATCCTATCCAACCAACTACTTCATTGTTGTTTTTATTCGATTAGTTCGATAATTAATGGAAGTTTTGCAATGGATTGATATCCGACGATTCAATGATCCCAAAATATAGGAGTTGGCCCATCATTTAATATGCCTCATTACTATAGTGACGATTTTCAAGCCAAGCCCGTGCTCTTCTTTTCAGCAGTGATATCATTCCTCCTAAAAACAAATTGGCTTGTTCAGTCAAGTCAGAAGTCCCCAGACAAGTAAAGGCAATATGCGCCCCTGGGTACACGAAGAGGACGTAGAACTTTGAGACGCAGAACTGGTCTCTGTTTGAATCGACGCTGACTCGTTCTCGGACATGTTTGGTAGTCTGGGATTATTTGGTTGACTCGTGCGAGATCTGCTCTCCCGGGAGGGATGGGGGGGGGGGGGAGGGTGTGGGGGTGTGGTGTGGGGTGGGACGGTGGGGGTTGGGGTGGGGGGAGAGGGATAGAGAGAGAGGAGTTGCGGTGGTCCGCGGTGGTCGACGGTGGACTATTCGAAATCTTTATTGGGATGGTTTTATAACCTGTTCTAAATACGTGATCAACACGATATACTTCTCTTGTAGTATTTGCAGTTTACTGCGTCGAATAATCTTATAATTTTGTCGCCCACGTTTCAAGTTTTTATTCCCAAGATAATTCTCGATGTCAGGAGCCGCAATGCCGACAGTATATGCCATTTCACTTGCGCACGCTTATCCATTGTTGAGAACTCCAGCTACTGCTACGACCTCCATCATGCCCTCTTCTTTCGTTGAGAAAAATGAATGGTGAAAATAATAAAGGAAGGATCCCGCAAAGTATAAATGCGAGTGTGAGAGTGCATAATATGAATGCATAGACACAAAAATTAGAAGAACGGTGCATAACTATGATAGTAATCAAGAAATAGGATATAGATATGAGCTGCACAAGCTCTGTATAATCCAGAGAATGATAATGGCCGGTCAATAAGCCATGCCATCTAGTACAATAATACATGGATGAGTCATAACATCTAAAAGGCTCTTATTGTCAACAAAAACATGCATATCACTGAGCCATCATATGTTCAAAAACTCAATAGGGATGACTGGGAGCTGGCGCATACGGCATGTGCGGCTTGTGAGGGCCCTTGCCGCTCTCCATCGGCGGGTGTGCTCCATGGTGGTGGCCATGGTGTGGGAATGGCGCGTGAGCTGGGTGGTGACCGTGATGCGGGAAAGGGGCATCGGCTGGTGGGTGGTGGTGGTGGTGGTGGCCTGGGAACGGCTTCTCCAAAAGCTCAGGCCTTGGCCCTGGGGCACCAGGCCTGTGGTGTGGCCCGTGCCCATGGTGTGGTGCCCAAGCGGGCGGCATGGCCCCAGGGTGGTGGGGCCTGTGCTTGCCATGCTCAGGTGGCTCGGCATACTCGGCTAGGGCCGGGGCAGCGAGGGCCACCAGGCTGAGGATCAAGAGCAAGAAGTGCTTGGAAGACATCTTCTTTCCCACCAAATGCAAACGTGATTTTGCTATAACACTAATTGTTTGGATGTGGGATGAGCCAAAGGACTCAGGCTCGACACCCTTTTATACTCGTCCTCGGCCGAACATGCATGTGTTCGATCCCATTCGAAGTCTCCTTCGACCGCGTCTTGTTTCGTTTCACACGACATCATGCATGACATGAAATTGTCAACTTTAACAATAAAGAATTTCCTTAATCCTGGTCGACAAAATCGCGTCAATCGCTGCGACATCTCTGCAGTTGAAAAGTTGGAAAAGGGGGGTTTTGGCTACGAACATTGAGGAAGTTATATTCGTTTTTGGCCGGTGAGGCTCTGTATTCGTGAAGCTTCTTTCCTCCTTCCAATAGGGAATTCGACAATTAAAATACGACTAACCGCACTAATTAATTATAATCATAAGATTAACTATGATGACATAAGAGCCAGCGTCAACACGGATTTGAGAAAGGAATAAACTACGCGTAAATCTTGGGTCAAGGGTTATCGTGAGAATTGCGGCTCATTGTGGAGTAAATGAATTTTCTTTCGGGTGTGTTCACACCTAATGTTGTCATAACCTTTGATTTTTGTTGATTCCACATCCTGGGACGACACGGAAGTTAGACCGTTCACCGAAACGTGGTCTGATTGACTTTGTCTTATCACGATCTGGAAATTCATGTGAAATTTGTTAGGGTTTGCAGGTCAAATCTTGCTAAAGCTTCGAATTGTCTTCTTGGACTTGATTTCACATTCTCTGATAGATTAATTGCATTCCAGGTTTATGTGGTCATATTGACCGCTCCCTTTTCTTTTCTCTTCTTTTTTTAACAATTTATGGATTTATAGGTTTTTGCAAGTCAGTGCCTCAAGTTTTCTTTAGGTTCCATTTTTCAAATTTCTTGACAAGTCTAATATACTATTTTATATTTAGAAAGGGTAACAATTAAGTTCACCTTAAATCAAACGGTTTAAGATATTAATAATTATATATTAGTTAAGATTTGAAGTGTTAAGCGAAGCCTTCAACATTAAAGGTAAAAAATTAATTATTAACTTGGTAAAGGGTAAAAAATCAAATAAGACGTTCATTAATAACGTCTTCTATTGCACGATTGGTTATTCTGCTCTTGGCCCGTGTTAGGGTGACGGTATTTGCTTACGGTAGTAGTATTTGTATTATAGTCGAAGTTGTTGTAGCTTTTTTCTTTTACGTATTTATTGCAGCGTAAAAGTAATAAAGTATTTGCAATGGTGCCCCCCTCTCTTTAGTTGACATGTAGTTGGAGAATTTCAACTATTAAAACACTTGACATAACTAATTTAAGTATGACATTATATTGTGTCAATGATATCATAAACGAATGATAATTAAGATATATGTCTTCAATGATGATCAATATAATGTTTATAATTTATCTTCATATTATAGGAATATTATTAAAAAATCATAGATATACTACTAAGTAATTAATAAATCCGATGCTTATAGAAAATGAATATCAAATAACATGCGATTTTATGTTTTTTCTAATGATGATAATTGTTGATTATTTCTTGAGTTTTGGCCAACAACTTGAGTGAAAACTGAAGTCGGGAGAACAAGATAGGTCTGAGACGTGATAAAAGGGGTCTAGATGACGCCCAATAGCTCACTTGCAGGGGACAGGTTGCCCGCCAATTCTCTAGAAAACCAGTTTCATACTGGTCATATGGAAAGCGCTCAGCCCATTCCGAACGTCGGGCTGGCACCTCGTGAGGCCAAGCTTGCAATTTAAGACCTAATTTTGACGTTGTCTGAGTTTGCATAGAGAGATTATACATTAGAGTCTCGTGAGGGTGTTTCTAGAGTCTTTCAGAGAGTTTTTGGCAGGAAACACTTGAAAGATTGAGTTAAACACCTTTGTGTAGATTGAGTGAGTGTTATTTAGGGCTTGCATACGAGAGATCTTTCGATCTAAGCTTGTATTGCCACTGTGCACAGTAGATTTATCATTGTCTCTCTCTCATGGAGTAGGTTTTGAATACTCAAAACAAATCTGGTAATTCTTGATGCGTTGTTCTCTCTATTTCTCCACATATTTCTCCATATAGTGGTTCTCTTCCCACGACAATGATGTTCATACCACTACGAAAATTTATTAAATAAAATGTGGTGGAAGTAATCATTTTGACAATTAGTTTGTCGAAATGCTGTGGAGAGAAAATGATGACTCTCAGGTGTAAAGCTAGATCTGATCAAGTGACTGTGCAGAGCATGTTTATGAGCAAATACTCCTAGAATCTGCTGTGGAACTGATAAAGAATGTCTTAAGTTACGGAAAAAAGCTAAACCTAAAGCTGCCCCACGACAATGATGTCCTCTTCCCACGACATTGATGTTCATATCACTATGAAAATTTATTAGATAAAATGTGGTAGAACTAGTCATTTTCACAATCACTTTGTTGAAATGCTGTGAAGAGGAAATGATGACTCTCGGGTGTGAAACTAGACCTGAATCAGTGACTGCGTAGAGCGTGTTTAGGAGACAATACTCCTAGAATCTGCTGTGGAACTGATAAAGAATTTGTCTTGAATTAGGGAAAACTGCCCCCTTTCTTAGCACGCCTAACAAGCAACCGTAGAATCTGCCTATGATTCCTCATTTAGGCTAGGCCTTCCATTTTCTCAGGCATGTTTCAAGGACCATCAGTCGCGTCCTTCAATCTAACCTACTTTCTTGGACTTAGAGAAGACCAGGCTCTCGAGCTAACGAATGCAAATGCTTTCGTCTGGCGCACAACATCTGCTTCATTGCGCTGTGGTTATTTTCATAGCTTCTTTTATGCGTGTCTGAAAAATAAATAATGTTACCCTTGTAAGTAAAAAAAAAACGGTTTATCGTATCATTCAAAGGAGGAGCGAATTTTTCATTTGTCAGTTTAGATCTGGTTATTATTAAATATATTTTTTTAGAAGAAAAACGTAAACTGAATTGGACCAAACAGATACAGATTAATAAAATATTAAAACCCTATGTAGTAATGTTATGAATGGATAAATCTAAGTTCGTGGAATTTGTACCGTGGAGGCCGAGACAACTTGTTTTTCTTTGTTGGTACTAAACGTGCATGCGAATCAGCTTTCTCAGAAGCTACTTGAGCTCGACTGATGGATTACTCATACTGGACTCAAAACTCAAACTTTGTTTGATTCCTGTCAAATTTGAATTAATCGAGTACTTAATCGAGTCAAGTTTGAGCTTGAAAATCATTAATTAGAATAAATGAAGAGCCTAATCGAAGAATGCTTGTTTATATAGTTTAGCTATATGACATAGGTACGTATATAGTAATGATTAAATGGATAAAACTTGCTAACTTTTCAATATAGTGTAGTTTCAGAATGTGAGCTCGATTTCAAGTTTAATTTGAGTTTCAAGCAAAATTTAATGAGTAATGGAGTAATTAAAGTTGGATTGAGCTCGAGGTTGTTGCAATCAATCCCCATTGAGCTTGAGCTTGAACGATCAATCTCAACTGAGCACGAGTCAAGCATTGAGACTCAACCATTCATATTGAATCATGCTTTGCATATTGGATGGTGTCGACATAATTCAACTCAATAGCACCCTTTGGTTGGTACTTATCTAATACAAAAGTAGACATTCTAAAGTCGATGTTAAGAATCCTATCCGAGTGTGGGCTTAACATATACGAATAAAAATGATAAAACAAACTGAAGTAATAAATTTGTTTTTGTTATGATTTTATTAGTTTAATTTTGGCATTGGTTGAGATTCTTTTCAAACCAACGAACTCAATTGCCGGTTAAAAGTTTTCTCCAAACCAAAATGAACCAAACCACAAACTCACAACATCTATTGCTTCTGATTTCGTTTGAATGTAGAAAGAAATAATACCAGTTTTATTCATGGCAGATTGCCTATAAAAATTAATTTTCCTCTTGAAAACCCTTTCTATATCTCTGGGGTGATGTTTACATGATACGTTGAACTTAATGCATTTCGGTTCTGGAATTGTGGAGCATATGGATGCGTGATTGCGGGCTTATATGGAAAAGGATCAACTGCAACTGATCGAAGACATGCTGATTCATCTCTCAAGCAATTGTCCCATTCCCAAGTCAACGCAACTCTCCTCTAATATCACAATTTATCTGTGAAGCGATTTCACGCTCGCAAGACGTCACTTTGATCATCATCTAAGATCAGAGTTGAAAGTCAAATTGAAGCGGCGAAATACCCGTCTGATCTCGTGATTTCCCACATGGAAACGGCGAGCAACGCGAACGGATGTGCATGTAGCATCTTTGACCTAAAGGGACAGGGACATGCGATTGCGATACTGATAACCTAAGCCCTAGTTTGTTTTTTTTATTTAAGGACGCAATTAAATGAAAGCAAATGCAACTAGACCATTGACCCGGAAGAGAGTTAGGCGCCTACCAATGAAAGACGTGGCATATATAGGAAAGAACTCGGGCAATGGCAGGGTCGAGAGAGAGATGGTTAGGGTTAGATAATAGTCTTTAACTTAACGGGCGAGAAATTTGCATGGAGGTTCTTTATGGAACATCATGGACAAACTTGGAGAATAATGACAGCCTCTTATGTGCTTTTTAAGTATACATGATAGATTTGATGACAAATGTTAAAATATCTCACGTCATTTGACAATGAATTTATAAGTCACCAAAAATCCCAAAATTTACCAATTGTAACATATTTATCCTAAACTTTTTTTGTGACATAAAATATCCAAAACTTGTATTCGTGTAATATATTTATCTCAATTTTTTTTTGTGACACCAAAAAACCCAAACTTATACTTATGTGACACAAAAAAAAAATCCTAAACTTTTATTTTGTAACATTAAAAACCTCAAACTTATATTCTTGTGATACATTTATCCCAAAAATTTAGTGTTTTTGGGGTTTTTCGTGTCATAAAAGAAAAATTTTAGGTTTTTAGTGTCAAAAAACAAAAGTTAAATGTAAATGTGTTACATAGGTAAAAGTTTAGGGCTTTTTGTGTCACAATTTTTTTTTTTTTTGGGTAAATGTGTCACAATGGCATAGTTTGGGGTTTTTGATAACTTTTACCTTAAGTTTTTCTTATATACATGTGATCTTCCTTCACTTATTAGTTTAAAATTTTGGATTGGACTTCTTAACAATGAAAATACTGAATAGTGAATAGATAAAGAATTCTGTCAAATTTTCTTTTTCATCATTCTAACTGAAATTGTAATATAACCCTCAAATGTATACCAAATTGCATATATTTACTTCTAACGGCAGAGTTGAGAGAGAGAGATGGTTAGGGTTAGATAATAGTCTTTAACTTCACAAGTGAGAAATTTTGCATGGAGGTTCTTTATGGAACATCATGGACAAACTTGGAGAATAATGACAGCCCTTTATGTGCTTTTTAATTATATATGATAGATTTGATCACAAATGTTAAAATATCTCACATCATTTGACAATGAGATTTTTAAGTTTTTTATATACATGCGATCTCCCTCCGCATATTAGTTTAAGGTTTTGGATCTAACTTTTTAATAATGAAATGACAGTATACTTAATAGATAAAGAATTTTGTCAAATTTTCTTTTTTATCATTCTAAGTGAAATTCTTATATAACCCTAAAATGTATACCAAATTGCACAAATTTCCTTTATTTTTATTTTATTTTATTTTTGGAGACGTCTTGTCTACCGAATTGGATCTAACTTTATGTTGGATACAGTCGACAGGTATACTTTGCATGTACGAATTTCATTTCCTTTTATAGCATGCATAGCGCGCATAGCACATGCTCGATCAATGGACGATATTGAGTAGTTCATGCACTTCTTTTTGGGAACATCTCATGTGTGTACATAGCGTTCATGGTATTGAAGTGTAGAAGCAAATCAACTTCAAGATCCAAAGTCCAATCCAACATATGGAATTTAATCGGAATTTTTACCAAAAAAATCCTAAGCCTATTGTATGAATACCAATTTAGTTTTAAATTTTTAAATTTAGGAAATTAATTTTTAAACCTTGTGGTAATTTGTCAAATCCATTTGACCATTTTTGGTTGGAAATCACAGACGTAGTGATCAAGTTAATGCTAGCCATCCTGTGTGGTACAACTGATACTAATATGGACAATTTTTGAATTTTTTTTACAAAATGAATTTTCTTTTATTTTTTTTATTTTTTATTTTTCCCTATTTCCCTCGCCAATTGCCAAACGTCAATAATGGTCGGTGGAGGTTGATAACCATTGATGAGGCCCACAATGCCCTTGCCTAATTTGACGAGAGCTATCCTCATCAACCTCTAGTGAGCATTGACCTTAGCCTTGCCAATGAGTCACTAGCCATCGCCAAGACCCAACAACCGCTAGAGGGAAATAGGAAAAGACATAAGGAAAAGGAAAGGAAAAAGCATAGAAAATTATAAAAAAAAAAAATCATCCATATCAACATCGACTATGCTACATAGGATGGTCGGAATTTACGTCAACTATTTTTCAGCCAAAATTAGCCAAAATGACTATAAATCATTATAAGGTTTATGACTCAATTGGTCAAATTTAAGAGTTTAGGACTGCATTAGCATTCATCCAATAAATTTAATTTTTTTTTTAAATTTTGCCATTCAATAAGTCATCATGCTAGTATGGAGCTTCCTCTAGATATTTAAGCTCAACTCATTTTCCATTTAACTACATGAGTCACTGGCTCACTTTAGATTATTCTGGTACACCTCGTACTTTCGTGAAGTTCTAGGGACTCTCCCTTTAATTATACAAAATTACTTATTTGACAAACCAGAGAACAATTGACTGTTGTTATTTTTTCCAAGTAAAAGAGTAAAATATTAACTATTGCACTTAGGCCGCCCGCTAGCTTACTCCAATATTCACGATTAGAAGAAAAGATAATATATGAAATTCCTCAAAGTGGCCACATCAGCGCATTGCAGATTCCCACGAGTTCGAATTGATCGAGTAATTGAATCAAGTCAAGCTTGAGCTTGAAAATGCAAAAATCAAGTACATCGAGAGCCTAACCGAATCGACGTATTGTTTATATATTTTATCCAAATTACACACGTACAGTGATATTCACGAACAAATGGACAAAATTGTTTTAAATTGTAAGTTTTTCTATAATGGTGTATTTTCAGAATTTGACCTCAAGCTTGAGTGTAATCTGGGTTCCGAGTAAATTCATTGGTTAATGGAGTGATTAAAGTCGAGTCGGGCTTGAGGTTGTTGAAGATTTATTCCAGTTGAGCTTCTTGAGCTTGAGCTTAAATCCCAATAGAGCACAAGTCAAGTGTCGAGCCTCGAATGTTCGAGATGAGTCGGGCTTGAGTATATAATGGTGTCGACGCAATTCTACTCGATAGCACCTTTTGGTCAGCACTAATCGAATACAAAATTAGACATTCTTAGGTTGCTGTTTAAGCTTCTCTTCTGACCGTGGGATTAACATACACGGATTGAAATGATTATAAACTAAAGCCATCAATTCGTTTGTGTTATGACTTCAGTGGTATAATTTGGGCTTTGGTTGATGTTATTTTCAAACCGACGAACTAAATTGGGGGCTAAAAATCATCTCCAAACCAAAGTGAACCAAACCACAAGCACACCATATTTATTACTTCTGATCTCTTTTGATGTAATAAAAGGATAGAATAATTATTTCTTTTCCTAATAACAGTTTTACTCCTCGTAGATTACCTATAAAATAAAATTTTCCTCTCGAAAACCCTATCCAGGGTAACGTTTTTACATGTTACGTTGAACTTAATGCATCTCGGTTCTGGAATTGTGGAGCGTATCAATGCGAGATTGTGGGTTCATGTGGAAAAGATCAACCGCAGAGGATCGAAGACATGCTGATTCCATCTATCTCTTAAGCTATTTTCACATTCTCAAAGTCAACGGTACTCTCGTCTAATATCGCCATTCATCTGGGAAGCGATTTCCCAATTCACAACGCAAAACGTCGCTTCTTCAATTATCATCCTAGGTCAGAGTTGAAAGTTTGAGATGAACGCGGCGAAATACCCGTCTGATTTCTTGATTTCCCACACGTGAAATGGCGACCAACAATAACGGATATGCCCGTAGCATCTTCGGCCGATAGGGACTGGAAGATGTGATTGCGAATACTGCAAAGCCAAAACCCTAGTTTGCTTTTTATTTTAGGACGCAATTGAATAAAAGGCAAATGCGACTAGTTCATTGACCTTAAAAAGAGTTAGGAGCCTACCCGACTATAGACGTGGCGTGTCTAAGAAAGAATTGGGGGGGAGAGAGAGAGAGAGAGAGAGAGAGAGAGAGAGAGAGAGAGGGATGGTTAGGGTTAGACAATAGGCTATAACGATTGAGAAATTTGCATGAACGTTTTCTATGGAACATCATGGACAAGCTTGGAGAATAACGATGGCCTCTTATTTTTTCTAAGTATATTAGGACAGATTTGATGACAAAAGCACTGAAAATTGAACAGATAAAAGAATTTTGTCCAGTTTTCTTTTTGCTTTCTAAGTGAAACTCTAATATGACACTAAAATGCATGCCGAACTGTGAATATTAATTTATTCTTTTGGTGACATTTTGTATACCGAATTGGACCTAACTTTGCAATATATCAAAATAGTCTAAAACAGGTGTACTTTGCATGTATGAATTTCATAGCCTTTTTATAGCATGCATAGCCTATGCTTGATCGAGACGAACAATTTTGCATGGTTCGAACGCTTTCCTTTTGGGAACAGCCCATGTGTATACACAGTGCTTGTTACCATATTATATTTGCAATGCACTTAAGTTTGAACCGTTTATGATGGTTTATTGAAAGGTAGGAAAAAATCAACGTCAAGATACATAGTCCAGATGCGGTTCAATCCAATTTTCCTTTTCTCTATAGTCATTCATCGTTCTAGTAGGGAGCTTCCTCTAGAAATTTATTTTCCATTGACTACATAAGCAATTGACTCACTTTAGATTAACTTGGTATGCACCTCGTACTTTCGTGAAGGTTTAAGGACTGTCCTCGTAATTATGCAAAAATTACTCATTTGACAAACCAGGAAGCAAGAAGAGAGAGTGTTGTTATTTTGACTAAGTAAAAGAGTAAAATATTAACTATTGCAGTTACAGCATCCACTAAATTACTAACTCCAAAACTACGGGGGTTTGTCCCTGTGGCCACTCTTTCAATATGAAAGGCAAAAGTAGAGGGTTCAAATTCCCACATTCTTAAGAGGTTGGGATTAGGACAATTTAGTTTCAAGTGTGAATTTCGACTTTCACGCCCTGCAAAGAGATAGAGCAAAAATTTGAGAATGAGAGTAAGAGTAAGAGTAGAGTAGGAGTAGAGTAAGATCGATAAAAAAAAAATTACTAATTCCAATATTCAAGATTAGAATAAAAGATATTATATGAAAATCCTCAAAGTGGCCCCATCATCCCCTTTGCTGTTCCCCATCCATTCACGTTAACATACATGCAGAATGTGCACTAGCAATGACCTCATTGTACCTTTTTGTAATAGTTAGATCAAACATGTTCGATTTAAAAATAAATCTTGTTGATTACTCAATTATTTGCAGAAAGAATTTTTATTTGACAATGTCGGAGTGTGGAGATATTAGAAATTTATAAGTGTGCATTTGGCACAATTAGAGAGAAGGGATGGGCTCGTCAGCCACGGGTTTTCGCCGGTGAGGGCACCAAACGGCAATGGTGAGCGGTGAAGGTGGGATCTTAAGGCATGAAGAAGATGGGTCAGGGCAAAAAGGTCATTATCTTGGAATGCTTCGTGCGGTCAAGTCCATGCCTGATTTATTATGCTTGTATCTATCATGTACGACACCACAAAGGACATTTGACGCCCAAATTAAACGGGATTCGAACGGACGCTAAAATTGATAATTTTGGGTGAACGTACCTAATGGTGCCAATTTAGAATCTTCTATAGTATTAACCAAAAATTAGGGATGACTGATTCCCGGTTTGGTCCAATCCAATAAAACTAGTCATTTAGCCAAAAAAAATTATAAATTTTCAAAAAATATTAGAATTATTACCATTTTATGGTTTATTGCTATTTTTAAGAAATAAAAAAAATTCTAGAAAACCAGTTTCATATTGGTCATATGGAAAGTACTCAGCCCATTCCGAACGTCGGGCTGGCACCTCGTGAGGACAAGACTTGCAATTTAAGACCTAATTTTGACCTTGTTTGAGTATGCATAGAGAGATTATAAATTAGAGCCCCAATAGGGTATTTCTAGAGTCTCTCATAGAGTTTTTGGTGGGAAACACTTGAAAGATTGAGTCAAACACCTTGTGTAGATTGAGTGCGTGTCATTTAGGGCTTGGGTGTGAGAGAGCCTTTGATCTAAGCTTGTATCTCCGCTGTTCACAGTAGATTTATCGTTGCCACTTTCTTAGGGAGTAGGTTTTGAATGCTCAAACCGAATCACGTAAATTTTGATATGTTGTTCTCTCTATTTTCTCGCATATTTCTTCATAAATTTCACTATTGTGGTTGATCCTACCATGGTTCTCTTCCCACGACAATAATGTTCGTACCACTATGAAAATTTATTAGATAAAATTTGGTGGAAGTAGTCATTTTGACAGTTAGTTTGCTGAAATGCTGTGAAGAGGAAATGATGACTCTCGGGTGTAAAACTAGACCTGATCAAGTGACTGCGTAGAGCATGTTTATGAGCAAATACTCCTAGAATCTGCTGTAGAACTGATAAAGAATTTATCTTAAATTAGGGAAAAAGCTAAAACTAAACCGGCCCCACAGCAATGATGTCCTCTTCCCACGACAATGATGTTCATATCACTTTGACAATTTATTAGATAAAATGTGGTAGAACTAGTCATTTTCACAATCAGTTTGTTGAAATGCGGTGAAGAGAAGATGATGACTCTCGGGTGTGAAACTAGACCTGATCCAGTGACTGCGTAGAGCGGGATTAGGAGACAATACTCCTAGAATCTGCTGTGGAACTTATAAAGAATTTGTCTTAAATTAGGGAAAACCGCACCCCCCCCCCACAAACTTTCGTAGCACGCCTAGCTAGCAATCGTAGAATCTGCCGATGATTCCTCGTTTAGGTTCGGCCTTCCATTTTCTCATGCATGTTTCCAGGATCATCAGTCGCGTCCTTCAATCTAACCTACTTTCTTGGACTTAGAGAAGATCGGGCTCTCGACCTAACGAATGCAAGTACTTTCGTCTGGCGCAGGACATCTGCTTCATTCTGCTGTGGTTATTTTAATAGCTTTGTTTCACCGGTTTGGATTCCCCTGAAAAATCTTTCACCAAATGCTGCATTTTGATTTTATTATGAGAGACTCAGGTTTTGTGCTAAACTTGATAGAGAATGTCAAATGTAACGGGAAATTTTATTCTTAGCTTGTATATACAATCCCGACAATTGATACTTGAATGGCTCAAGAACTTACTGCTTCTTGGTGCAAATTACACCAGAATCTAATCAATGATATAATTTGGATACTAGTAGTTGGATAGTCTATACTTCAAACTTAAACTGTGCCGGAATTTAATTTACAACGTAGCTTATTTTAGGCGTAAATTTGGAATTTAATCAACAACAATACCCTTGAATAAGAAATACGACGTTGGAATTTAATTAATAACACTGGGTTTGTGGAACAACAGTGGAATTTAATTGACGATGCCAGATTGGATAAAGATGAGATAAAGATAAAGATTAAAAAGATAGTTGTTATGTTGTTTGGGGGTTCTTTGTTGAATAGGCTGTGATATTTATAGGACGAACTGGTAGCCATCAATCGGTTTCCTCTTCTTGGGCGCTACTCTTAACATTCTTCATGTTTCCAATTTCTTCTTAGTACCCTTATTCATAAGCAATTGATTCCTAATTTGTTGGTGATGCTTGCACAATTTGCTCATAAGGAAATAATGTCTCCCTACTTTTATGCATATTTATCACAACAGTTATTCTTGCTTGTGCTCTGATACTAATTTCACTTAATTTTCAAATCTTGTGCACTATCCCTGTAGCTTGACATGTGATAATCAATTATCCGGTCATCAACTCTAGAATTTACTTCTAGAATTCAACTAATGCTCAGTTTAAGTAGCCTCCACGAAAGTTATTTGCCCCTAACTTTATGGACAAAATGGAGCATTTCACCTATTATCTCCTTGTGGCCAGCACGTGATATCGGAGATAATTTTGAGTATCAACATGTGCCCCCTTTTAAAAAAATAAATTTAAATTTATTTCTTTCAAACAAATACCTCATTTCCGCTCGGTTTTCCAAGGTGATCATGCTTTTCTGCCTTCTAACATCTTTCCTCCGGTACGGATTTTCATTCTCTGTATTATCTCAACACGTCTCCTATAATTTTGTAAGTAACTATTTTCCTTCTTTTTTTTTTTTTTCCGAAGCATCATCTGCTACATGTATCTCCTTTGGGACCTCATTACTGTATTTTGTTTTCTTGCCCTATTGTTAGATTCTCCTTCATGATTCCCTTTCGTCTCTACTTCATCATCCTTTGTGGCACCAAAGAATGTCTCTAACCATGACTCATCAAGCTACATAAGCAATTTGGTTGCTCTCCAAACAGAAGAACATGCCAAAGATTGTCGCTTAGTCTTTTGGATGCTGTTGAAGCTATGATGGGCTACTTTTTCTTGGGTCCCTATCTTATTAACCACAACAAGGTCCTTTCTCCACTCAAGGTTTGCTTTCCTACTAAGCATAAGACTTTAGCCTTCCAACGTCGCTCCTTCCGAGACATCTAATCTTCAACTTCTCCTCAATTTCTTGGGTTTCCCTCATTCGAGGTAGATTTTCATATATTGTACCTCTGACCAATGGATGATGAACCAACCCGACTCCTTTGGATAGGCATTGGGATTAAGAAGGCACTTGCAATTAGCATGTCTTCTTATGACATAAACCGAGGACTAGTTGGGTCTGTCGTAAGCTTCTAGTCTCCTTCTACTAGTTGTTTCTTTTTCCTTTGGGGATCCTATCACACTACTAGACATTTATATAATAACAAGCTTTCAACTACTTGATCCTTCTACTAAGTAGTTGCCCATAATTGAAATTTCTTTTATCATCCTAGATGAAGTTCTTGGATACAGTGAGTTCCTTGAACGATATGGTAGAATGACTAATCCCATTGATGAGAAAGAACGTATCACTTTCCTATTGTACTAGCTGTCAAGATACGTATGCTATTGTTTCACACTTAAAGTTAATAAAGATTATCTCCAAATAGCTGCAAATCTCATGCACGGTAGACTCATTGCTCTTGCTCCAATTGTTTAAGCATCTCTAGATAGGTGGTTTGCCCATTCTTCACTGGTAATGAAGGCTGAAAAGAGTGGTACCATCTTTGGTCCCTTCTGGATTTTACAAGGATGGATGGCTTTTTATCTTGAATTTCTTTTTGATTTGGGCTCCTATAATCTCAATCATTACCCCATGTTAAGTGTAGTACCTAGGAGGCCTAATCTAGGCTATCGACTCTTAAATCGTCTACCTAAGAAGGTTCCTTCAGACACCACTTATTTTCTTCTTTATTTTAAAGCCATCTTGAAAGTTGATCATAGGGATATTGAATTTTTCCCTTATGACAATCAGGAGCACTACTATCTTTTTGATCCTGACAATCTAAACCCTTTTCAACACTTTTGTGTTCATGTGCTCTCCCCGGTAGATCTTCCATTATGGTTATCTATGAAGGGCTAATTCTACCTGAGCATTGAAGCATATTCTTCTCATTATTATGCAAGGCAATTTGGCTTCTTTTAAGCCTTTCCCATGCATGTCCCTTACTTGATGGATTTTTCTCTATGAAAGAAGAAGGAATATAATTTAGAGGATCACAAGCCTTTAGCTTGCTATTTTGAAATACCCAAGACTATTTATGATAGACATTCCCAAGACCTAGATAGAGACTTCCGATCTTGTCTTGATCATAGTCCTAAGTGGATGACATGGTAGATTAATTTTACTCATGAAGGTCCTTATGAGGAAGGCATTATGGCAGCAGTCGATTGGATCAAGTGCAAGGGAAAATCAAAGCAAAGTAATGAAGTCACCAATCTTAGCTCCTCTTCTGTTTTGATTGCATTTGATGACAACATTTCCTCCAACAACCCTCCATATGAGCTGAGTATCCCTTTGCTTGAGCTTCTACTTAGCTCTAGTAATCCTAAAAAATCCAATAATGACACAACTTTCTTGATGGCTTGGATGAAGGTACTTTATCTTTGTTTACAAGCTTTTCATGTTCCTTCTTCTGTGCATGTCATGTGCTCACGAGAGGCTATATTCTTGGCACAACCACTAAGGAAAAGGAAAGATCTTCCCCTGTTTCTCCAAAAAAAGCAAGTCAAAGCTCTTCCTGACGTCTTTCTTTCAACTACTCTTGCTTCTTTAAAGAGATCTTTAGCAATTGATACTCCGACAATTTCTATCCCTTTGGAGAACACTCCTGTAGACAATGTTCTAGTACTTCTACTCCTCCAATAGAGCTTCCTGGCGCCATCGATGATGCTATTTCTTCCAATCCCATCATTTGCTCTCCATCTCAATTGGAGCATGACGATCCCAATCCTCTTGCACTAATTATTTACTGTAAGCTCCATTTGATTATAACTTAGCTATAGATATATCATGTACTTTGTAATAACCTTCTGTATATGGATGACAGCTGAACCCATTACTGTGACATGCGACATTGAACATACTGACGCTCTAGCCTCTTCAGTACATGCTATTTCATCACCTGTCTTGCCTACTCCTGCTTCATCTCCAAGCCCTAGCATTTGTCTTACTTGATCCTTATTAATCATTCTACTAACCTTTTGGTTTAACGTCCAAAAGCACATTTCAAAGGGTTCATCTTTAATTCATAGTTTCGCATCTTAACAAAGGCCTGCTTTAAATAAAGCAAGTGACTTACCTAGTTTAATTTGAAGATGACATCATCAATATAAACCTCCATAAAGTCGTCATGTAAATTAAAATTCATCACTCTCTGATACATAGCGGCTACATTCTTTAATTCAAAAGGCATGACTAACCATTCGAATGTTCCAATTGCTCCTGGACATCTAAATGCAGTCTTATGGACATCCTATTCAATTATGAATATCTAGTTATAGCCTAAATGACCATCCATAAGTGATAAATTTCAATACCAAAGGTTGAGTCAATTAGCATGTCAGCCATTGGCATCTAGTATTCATCTTTAGGTGTTGCTATATTTAAATCACGGAAATCTATGCACACCCTAAGCTTCCCATTCTTCTTTTTCACTAGGACAATGTTCGATAGCCATTCAATGTATCACGTTGTTCTTATAAAGCCTACTGCGAGCAATCTTTCAATTTCTTCTTTAACTTTTTACATAACCTCTAATGTAAACCATCACGGAGGCTATTTATTTATTTTTATTTTTTTTGGTAAAAGCCATTTTTAATGGGTAGTTGGTGCTCAACAACATCTCTACCCAATCTAGACATTTCGTGATAATCCCAAACAAAGTAGTCTTTGTATTTCCTTAACAAGTCTATTAATTGAACTCTAAATTCATTATCCAGTAAAACACTTACATAAATGGGGCGTTGATCAGTCTCCGTGCCATGGTTAATCTCTTCGAATGGGTCTTGAGCCTCAATCACTTTATCATCATCCTTGATGGATGAATCTTTGAACTCTAGAATTCTCTCAACTGCTTCAACATCGTGCTTTGCTAGTTCAGCCCTATAGGCTAAGTACCTCTTAATGAGGTCTTTTGATGATATAAGGTTCTCCATAAAAAAACATTATCGAATTGCTCCGCCAATTAATTCTTTGAGACCCACTCAACTATTTCTTTATTGAAACAGCAAAACACAATACTGTTGGAGTCTACTAGTGGGGCCTGCTTACACATATATTGTCCATCACTGCCCCCTAGCATCCTATTGTCGCCTATGACCAAACTACTCATGACTTAGCATTTGCTTTAATATATTCCACCCTATCACTACTCTAAAATGCTAGCATTTGATAAAGAGTCGATGGTACATATTGATTACCATGAATACAATCTCTTCCAAGTAATAAATTATATGATCCATCAGCATCGACAACACATAAAGAAGTCCTAGAAGTCTTGAACTCCACGATTAGATTAGCTACAAATATTCCTTTAACGTCTACGACATCTCCTATAAAGTCTGACAGTTGAATGTTTGATGGATAATTTCATTGTCTTTTCTTTCAATTTTCTTGTAGAAGTGATAAGGATGAGGTTTAAAGTAGATCCCCATCGACTAACACTTGAGACATAGGCTGACCGTTGATTCTAGCATTAATATTTAAAACTCTCACATGGTTTGAACCCTGTGCTGGAGGTTTTTCAAATTTCATTACTTCTTTAGTATCAAAATAGAACTATGCTCCTTTCTTTTCATCTGCGAGGATTTCCTCACATAGTTTTGTATTAGATGGGAACATGTGGAATTCATTACGAAGTTTTGCCTGCACTATACATGAACTTAATAGTGATATTGACCTTGATATGGGACTCCCGTTTCGTTTTGATGATTAAGCAACTACTTTGGTGGCCAATCCTCCGCCTTGGTTAGAAGAAGTGTTATTATTTTCTAGCTTTCTCCACCAAACCAGATTCTTCACCTTGACCTTCTTTGGTTTGTGGGTCGTCATCATAGTAGGCTTGGCCTAAGTAATACAAAGCTAGTCAAGTTGCTTTTGGAGTAATTACATCTTTTTCTTTCTTTGCATCCTTCTCTTCTATGTACATGTTAAGTTATCTTTCGAGGGTTGAACCTTATACCATTTACTAGCAGGCAAATCATGGGGTATCTTTAAAGTGCATTGACGATGATAATTAGCTACTGACTTCATATCTTCATCATCAAATTTTGCTCCCAATCCAAATGGACTAACCACTTGAGGGTGAATGGAAGGTGGACTATAGCTAACATAATAGTCATACTTTCCACTATATTCTCCTAGAGTTCCAATAGTAGGTTCTCCCTCATATTTTTGTTTGAATGACTTCTTAGTCACCCATTTGGCACGAAAGTTCTTATAGGGTCTTGTTTCATATATAACAAGTTCTTTTTGATTGAAACCATCCAAATTGCATACCTTGTTAATGACCATAGCATCTCATTGAGCAGGATGCCCCCTAGAATAGCGCCTTTGCTGCCAAACCAAATGCCTACATTTTAAACACAATTGAGGATCTTGATTCTTGCTAATTTTATAGTTCCCTTGAGCAACTCTTCCCTTTCAGTAAGTAGGATGCTTTACAAGATAGAACAGCCTATTTGGAATTGGTCCTTTTTGAAATCGGGCAGTCAAGCCTTGATCATGTACCTTACTAGCGATCCTTTATCTGGATTGATGGTACAAACGTATGGGATTATATCCTTCTTGTCTAATCACCAACTTATATCTTACACAGAATCGAAGTTGGTAATAACTTCTGGGTACTAGTCTCACCCTAGATGATATCATTCTGGTCATGCCAAGGAATGGGTCCTCATCAACTTCCAATGGGAGCTTTATTCCTATCATCAACAAACTTTATTTTCCCCTACTCGATTGCATCTTGAATGTTTCTTTTGAAGACAATGCAATTGTTGGTATTATGACTCCATAAATGATGTACCCATAATATTTCTTCTTTATCAATTCCTCTTTAGCATGTATATATTTTCCCTTCGATCAATCTGATCTAACCATCAGCTAACAATAAATTGAATATCTCTTCAATTTTATTGGCAACGGAGGAGTAATAGAGAGGCTCCTTAGTTTTAAGTATGAGATTGGACTTTTCCTTTACTCTAGCTAATTTTAATGCTTGACAAACATATGATTTATTTATAATCATTTTAGTTACAACCATTTCTGCTATGTCAACTTGCTCTATTCTTAATCTGCTTCCACAGCATTAACCCAATAAACATCTGCTTGCCTACCATGTCTCTTATCTTTTTTTCTTTGAGCAAGCTCTCATGTTTAGTAGCTATGGTGGATAATTGAAATAAATCATAATAGGGTTGTCCAACCATTCTTTCTCGAATTTCAAATTTCAAACCATTAAATACGAGGTCTGCAAAGGTTTTCTTAGGCAAAGGGACCAAGTACTTGTTTCTGGCCCTCTTAAACTTCAAAATGAATTGATTGACTAAGTCATTATGTGGCTGTTTCATGACCGATAAGTCAGCCACTGACAACTCTAGGACATTTATTTGGAATTAGGTGTGGAATAATATTTCCATTTGTTCCTATGAATTAACCAAGTTTGGTGGCAATGTTGTATACTAAGTAAAAATAATTTTTTATAATGGTAAGGGGAATAACTTCAACTTCCAATGATCTGCATGTACCACATCTCCATATTGTGCCAAGAAACAATTAACATGTTCAAAAGTCAACTGATCCTCTTCACCAATAAACAAAGTAAACTCAAATATTTTGAAACCCCTTTGATATGATATAGTATCCATCCAATCTGGGTATGACTTTCTGTAGATGTTGGCCAAACATGCAATGTCATTGCCATATCCCCCTTAATAATGGCTCGACTATTGGCTAATTTTGAATTAGAGCCTTATGAGGAAACCTTGGAATCTATTGCATACTATAATTAGGTTGTAATGCTAGATTTACATTTTGCTGAGGAGCTTGATGATATTATTGCTAAGACCCATAGAACTATGGTTATAGTTAGACTACAAGTGCCAAATTTATTTGTAGATTGGGTGTTGCGATCAAGTGAGTGATCGACCAATAATATAGACAGAAAAAGAAAATAAATCGGACACCAGATTTATGTGGTTCAGTCGTAAAGACCTACGTCCACGGGGAGAGCAGTAACGAATTTCACTATAGATCAAGCGATACAAGGAGATTACATACTCAAGTCACTCAAACACTCTATCGGTGTTTCCCAAACCCCAATTTAACCCCAAACCCAAACCCCACTAACGGCAGAAAATTACCGCGCGTTCAAGCTAAAAACGCTCTACGAACGACTTCGTGTATCTCTTCAAGCTTCACGCGGAGGACTTGTGGCTTCATGGACGTGCAGCTTCATAGACTTCGGCGAACATACGGCACTTCTTCTACGTAGGGTTTCTTTACTAACTTCAAGCAAGCCCCCTAAGAAGGAAAATACATTCTACTTTTATACGTGTGCCCAGGTCAAACTTTGACCTAGGCCCACCTCCTATTTTGGCTTCACGCGGCAGAGCTTCTTTCCGTTTCTTGATTGGGTAAAGAAAACCCACGCATGAAATATGTGTGTGTGTACGCATGTGCCCAAGGTCAAAGGTTTGACCTTAGGCCCCACCATTAACCAATCTTCATGTGCAGAGGGAATCATGTGTAGGGGCTTCACTTTTCTTCGGATTCTGCTAGCTTCTCAACAAAGAAGAAACTTTGCTTCAATTTATTTTATATTTCCTATTTTGTAAATTTTCAATAATCCAACGAATCTCAAACTCGAGTCATAAATAACAATCTCCACCTTGGCTCGACGTTTGAGCCAAATTACAATCGCCTCGTAAAAAATTCAAATTCTGCTGCTACTTTCCCATAGCCCCCGATGGGCTCAATTGCCACAGATATTATCCAAGTCCAAGTCTCGCTTGAACTTCGTCATAACCGAGAATCTCATCAGAATACCAACTCCACATGCACCTTTAACTACTTTTCAAGGATTTTCTGATACAACCTCCTCAACTGCAGATAAAGTAAAACCATTATTGCATCCATATCTATCAGGAGATCGAATACGTACCTTGTCAATATCAGCAATTACAGCAACCGTCGGCTCTATAAGCTCCACCTCACTATAAGCACCATCTGTGTCGATTACTTTGCTAGTACTCATACTCGCTACCTCAGGAGTTTTTGGTCACAACTCCATCTCAAGCTGAACACTGTCCAAATTCATATTAACACTGCCACAAACACTCCTAGCTAGAAGTATTGGAGACTTGTCAAGGGTAACTTCTCTACTGTCAACAAGTGAATTTATATCCAGGCACCACAACTGATTACCCCGCTCACCTTGTACATAGCTATGGAATATGCACATTGCCCTCCAATCGAGCTTAACATCACTCACTTGAAAATAACACGAGCAACCAAATATTCTAATAATAGAATAACCAGCAATGTTATCTGACCACACTTCTTCAGGAGTTCGCCATTCAATAGCAGTTGATGGGGATCTATTCACCAGGCAGCTTATCGTACTAAACACATCAGCTAGGATTCTCCTAGCAATATCAGCACTAGAGATAATTTTTCGGGCCGTCTTTAGTAATGTTCTTCTCGTCAATTCTGCAAATTATTGTGATTTACCAACACTAGTACGGTGTTTCACTATGCCCTCTTTTATGCAGAATTTATTTGCTAGCTCCGAGCAGAACTCCATGCTCTTGTTAGTCCGCACATGCTTGATCGACTTACCAATTTCCGTCTCGATCAAAGCTCTCGATTGCGTGATCCTAACATCAGCATCAAACTTGTGCTTTTGCACAAACACCTAGGTCTTCCTCGAACAATCAATAGACTCTCGAACAGATGCATCCGACGTCTCTAGGGTAAAATCTGTCATTGTCTCACCTTGAAGTTTATACAGACCTATGTGCTTGATTCCTTTCATAATCACTAAGGCACCTCGAACAACCTTCAAAACTCTACCTTTTGAAGAATACCTGTAACCAGCTGAATCTAGGGCACCCAAAGAAATTAAGTTCTTTTCAATTCCAGAACGTGTCTTACTCCAGTCAATGTCCTCACAATTCCATCATGCATTCTAATTTTAACATCACCAACACCCACAACATCGCACTCAGCGTTGTTCTCTAACTGGACTTTACCACTACCCGTGCACCGATAAGTGATAAACTAGTTTCTCTTTGGTGTGACATGAAAAGAACAACCAGAATCCATAATCCATCCATCAAATGATGTATAATCAGTGATAGACAAGACATAATCAGCATTATCAGCTACAGCTGCAACATCATTTGCAGAATCAACTATAATTCTCTTACCCTTCTCATTCTTCAACTTAAGGCAATCCCTTCTAAGATGCCCCCTCTTGCCACAGCTCCAACAGACAACATTAGCAGTCCTAGATTGACTACGTTTGTTCATATTAGCATTACCATTACCCACATATGTTCTAGATCTTCCTCTATTTTCACCTATTAAAGCAGCAGATATAGGTTCACCAGATTCTCTTCTACGAATGTCCTCGCTTAGAATCAAATCTTGAACCCCATCAAACGTCAAACTTGTTGACCCAGAGGAATTACTAACGGCAGTAACGGTAGTATTCCAACTATCAGGCAATGAGGATAGCATAATCAAAGCACGTACCTCATCTTCAAAATCAATCTCAACTGAACTCAATTGACTAACAATCACATTGAATTCATTGATATGATCTGCAACTGATGCACCCTCGCTCATCTTCAAATTAAATAGATGTCGCATAAAATAGACATTGTTGATCGCAAATGGCTTCTCATAATATCCGACAGGGCTTGCATCAAATCAGCAGTGGTCTTCTCCTTCAAGATGTTAAATGTGACGTTACGAGCCAACGTCAACCGAATAACACCCATAGCTCGTCTAGCCAGCAAATCCCAATCAGCTTGCTTCATTGTCTCTAGTTTCTCCCCAGATAAGGACAAGTGCAGTTTCATCCGATAAAGATAATTTTCAATTTGTATCTTCCAGAAACTAAAATCCTTCCCATCAAATCTATCGATTCTCACTTTTACTTTTTCTGTCACCATCGATTCGCTTCAACTTAGCCAAGCCTGGCTCTTATACCATTTGTTGCAATTAAGTGAGCGATCGAACAATAATATAGACAGAAGAAGAAAATAAATCGAACACCAGATTAACGTGGTTCAGTCGTAAAGACTTACGTCCACGGGGAGAGCAGCAACGAATTTCACTATAGATCAAACGATACAAGGAGATTACACACTCAAGTCACTTAAACATTCTCTCGGTGTTTCCCAAACCCCAATTTAACCCCAAACCCAACTCACGGCACAAAATTACCGTGCGTTCAAGCTCGAAAGAAAAAACGCTCTATGAACGGCTTCACGTATCTCTTCAAGCTTCATGCAGAGGACTTGCGGCTATGTGGACGTGCGGCTTCGTAGACTTCGGCGGACGTACGGCGCTTCTTCTACATAGGGTTTCTTTACTGACTTCAAGTAAACCCCCTAAGAAAGAAACTAGATTATGCTTTTATACATGTGCCCACGTCAAACTTTGACCTAGGCCCACCTCTTATTTTGAGCTTCTTTCCGTTTCTTGATTGGGTAAAGAAAACCCACGCATGAAATACATGTGTGTGTGTGCGTGTGCCCAAGGTCAAAGGTTTGACCTTGGGCCCCACCATTAACCAATCTTCATATGCAGAGGGAATCATGTGTGGGGGCTTCACTTTTCTTTTCTTCGGATTCTGCTGGCTTCTCAGCAAAGAAGAAACTTTGCTTCAATTTATTTTATATTTCCTATTTTGTAAATTTTCAATAGTCCAGAGAATCTCAAACTCGAGTCATAAATAACATTGGGCATATTCACCTGAGCAAGAAGAGGAGGTTGCTACAACATTTGAGGTTGATCATTCAAAGGAGCCTAGGGTTGTATATTAGGAATTTGTTGAACATTGGCAACCCCTATTTGAGGTACTTATGGCTGAACATTTGGGACTCCCATCTAGGATAAATAGGGTTGAATGTTCACTTGTTGCAATTTGTTTTGCCCCCCAGCTGAAGTCATTAAAACTCCTGGGACCTCCATTATGACAGGCAACACATTTATCTGATGTGCTAGAAAGGGATTTGGTTGAGTTAAAGCTACCCCAACAGGATTCTCAAGTGATGAATTCTATTGAGTCACTGTTTGAATAAACACTACAGGACCTCGGTAAGCATTTGTAAGGACATGTGAGTTGACAAACCCATCATCTTACGCTACCACAAGATCTTCTCCCCTTTGTAAAATTCTAAAAAGGGGCCAAATTAATGGAGCTTGCCCTACATTAGCCAATATTACTTGAAAAAGAGATGATATAGAGATGTACTCCGCTAAAATAGGGACTTGCCTTCATTAAAGCTGAGTTAGTTCTAATAGGACTCCATGTTATCCTTGGGCACATTCATGATAAGTATCGATAATTAAAGGTTTGATGACATCAGTCATTCATCTGACCATATAATCAGCAAACTCATTATGAGTTTCTTCAATCATTCGCCTCATAGTGGAGAGCATGATCAATGTGAGATCTCCCTATCTTCTCTCTTCAACATGTTGCCTCGAAATCAGCTCCTTCCTCTTGAACTTGGTTCTCATTCTAAGGAAGTTGGACTGATGATGACTTGGCTCGTGCATTATTCTTAGTCATGAATATTTGTTAGTCAATAGTAATATTCAAGTTGATTCGACTTCCAGTCTGTGGCATAGCACTCTCTTAACTCAACATTAAGGTCCCATAGGTTGTGTCAAAAAGATATTTCATCGATTTTGAGTCCCATTAAAAATCTTTCACCAGACGCTATGTTTTGGTTTTATTATAGGAGACTCAGAGTCTGTGTTGAGCTTAGATAGAGAATGTCAAATCCGAGGGAAAATTTTATTCTCAACTTGTATATACAATCTTAACAATTGATACTTGGATGGTTCATACTTCGAACTTAAGCTGTGCTGGAATTTAATCTACGACACAACTTATTTTATGTGTAAAGTTGGAATCTAATCAACAGTAATACCCTTGAATAGGAAACTTAATGTCAGAATTTAATCAACAACGCTTGCCTTGTGGAACAACACTGAAATTTAATCGATGATACTGGATCGAATAGCAATGCACACTGGAATTTAATCAATGACAGAAATCTTGAAAAGTACAACTAAAATGCAATAAAGATAAAAATAAAGATAAAGTAAAGATAGTAGTTGTGTTGTTTGGGGGGTCTTTGTTGAACAAGCTATAGTATTTATAGGATGAGCAGGTAGCCATCAGTCAGTTTCCTCTCCTTGGGTACTACTCTTAACATTCTCCATGTTTTCCATTTCTTCTTAGCACTCTTATCCATAAGCAACTGCTTCTTGACTTATTGATGATGCCTACACAACTTGCTCATCAAATAAATAACGGCTCCCTACTTTTATGCGAATTTCTTGCTTGTGCTCCAATGCTAATTTCACTTAATCTTCAAATCTAGTGCACTATCCCCATAGCTTGACACATTATAATCAGTTACCTAGCCATCGACTCTAACATTTGCTTCTAGAATTCCATCAATGCTCAACTTAAGTAGCCTCTACAAAAGTTGTTTGCCCTTAGCTTTATGAACAAAACGAGGCATTTCACCTATTATCCCCTCGCGGCTAGCACCAGGGGGTAATTTTGAGTGTCAACAAGGTTCTTTTATGCATGTCTGAAAAAAAAATATTTTACCCGTGTAAGTGAACAAAAAAGAAAACACGGTTTATCATATCATTCAAAGGAGGAGCGAATTTTTCATTTGTTATTTTAGATTTGGTTTAAAAATTAAAAAAGACCGTAAACTGAGTTGAACCAAACCGATACAGATTAATAAAATATTAAAACCCTATGTGGTAATGTTATGAATGGATAAATCTAAGATCATGGAATTCGTGGAGGCCGAGAGAACTTGTTTTCCTTTGTTAGTACTAAACGTGCTTGCGAATCAGCTTACTCAAGAGCTACTTGAGCTCGACTAATAGATTACTCATACTTGACTTGAAACTAAAACTTTGCTCGATTCCCGTCGAATTCGAATTAATCGAGTACTTAATCAAGTCAAGTTTGAACTTTAAAATCATTAATTAAAATAAATGAAGAACCTAATCGAAGAATGTATGTTTGTATAGTTTAGCCATATGACATATGTACGTATATAGTAATGATTAAATGGATATAACTTGCCAACTTTTCAAAGATTGTGTAGTTTCATATTCTAAGCTTGAGTTCAAGTTAAGATTGAGTTTCTAAGTAAATTTTATGGACTAAGAGACTAATTAAAGTTGGGTTGAGCTCAAGGTTATTGCAATCTATCCCCACTGAGCATGAGCTTGAAAGATTAATCTCGATAGAGCACGAGTCAAGCATCAAGCTTTAACCATTCGAGTTGAATCAAGCTTTGCATATTTGATGGTGTCGACACGATTCAATTCAATAGCACCCTTTGATTGGTACTTGTCAAATAAAAAAGGAGACATTGTCAAGTCGATGTTAAGAATATTATCTTTGTGCACACATTGAAAAGGTAAAACAAAGTGAAGTCATCAATTCGTTTTGGTTATGATTTTATTAGTTTACTTTTAGATTTGGTTGAGATACTTTTCAAACAAACAAACTAAATTGCCTGCTAAAAAAGTTATCAATGTTATGAAATACATGAATGAATATTCATTATATTCATCTTATCTAATGTACTTATTATGATATATTTGTATCATACATTATAAGTACATCTTTCTATACAATGAATATCCATCTCCCTATCCAATACATGTATTATTCGATACATTGATATTAATGATAAGTACATCATTGTTTTCTTATAAATAAGAGCTTAGTTTTTGTCATAGATAATAATGATATACTGGAAATGAAATTCTCTCCTCTAACTTTCTCTACGATCTCTGGTGTCTGATTTTCTCTACTCAATCTCTCTATTCTCTCTATTATATATTTGCAACACAATATTTTACAACACGTCATCAGCACGAAGATCTACTGATTGAGTAACTAATTTTTGCAAGGTTGGTGTTCTTTTTATTAATCAACTTATACTTCATATTCTTCTATCAATTCTTCATTTTTATTTTTTTTGGCCTGAAACCAAATTTCAAATCTAAAAGTATCATTCTGCTCTTAAAGTGAAAGTGGATATTTGGAAATCCTTTTAATTAATTTAATGATTTTTTTTTTTGCAATGATTATGAAAAATATTGAAAAGCCTAAATTCCTTATCCTGAAAGTGAGTGGAAAGAATTATCTATCCTGGTGCCTTGATATGGAAATGCACCTCCAAGGGCAAGGTCTCGCTAATGCAATTAAACCTTAAATGCAAAAGATAAAGTAAATGCGCTGATTTTTATTCACCGTTATTTGCATGAGAGTCTGCAGACTCAATATTTATCTATTTGAGACCCTCAGATCTTGGAGGAGGTTGAAGGATAGGTATGGTCATACTAAGAATATTATCATTCCTTAAGCACAATATGACTGACAAAATCTCAGATTGTAAGATTTTAAATCAGTGTCTGACTATAATTCCGCTTTATTTGTCATCGCTGTAGTATGGCTAAGCACTGGTCACGTATTTATTGTATGCAAAAGTACTTTGTTGACCTATACCAGGCATCTTTAAAAAATACGGGCAAGTGTGGTGAATCTCATGCCATTGAAATCAATCATACTGCTATAATCACTATTAAGGCCAACAATATCTCCGTTGGTGGAACTCATCTTGCTCCCGAAGTAGCAAATGCATTCTGGATGTCTCTAATTTCTTTGGGACCTCTAATTACTTTGATAAGGCATCAGATTGGTGGATGATAATTTGAAATTGAATTATATGATTCTAATAATTTCTTTTTAGTTGTTTTATTTTAAATGTATTACATTTTATTGTTATTTAATATGGTTATGAAATACTTATGAACCTTATATAATATTTATTTTGAAATTTTATTTGACTTTATAACTAATATGCAAATTTTATGATACTTGATAAATGCAAATGGAAAATACCAAGAAAAATGAAGATGTTTGTTTGCTTGATAGTGCAACAACACATACTATATTTCGTAACATACACTTTTTCTCAAGTATGACATTACGTAAAGCACAAATTCATACAATATCAAGTCATGTTCCGATTATTAATGGTTTTGGGAATACTACAATTGTTTTGCCAAATGGCATTATCCTGCATATTAAGGATGCGTTTCTAAACATTAAATCAAAAATGAATCTGCTCAGTTTCAAATATGTACGCCATAATGGGTACCATATTGAGACTATTTATGAGCAAGATAAGGAATATATTAGCATTTTCTCTTATAAGATGGGCCTGAAGACTATCCATGAGAAGCTAGAAGCTTCTTCTATGCGTTTGTATTGTGTCATAATTAAAGCTGTTGAAATCTACGCCGTCACATTCTAGAGATTGGTAAACCTTGATCAGTTTAGATTATAGCATGATCGCCTTGGCCACCTTGGCTCTTCAATGATGCATAGAATAATTCAAAATACAAAAGAGCACCCTTTAAAGGATACAAATGTATTGTTGTACAAAACTTATAATTGTGAGGATTGCTCATAAGAAAAGCTCATTATCAAACCTTCTATAATAAAGGTTAATCTTGAATCCTATTTATTCTTGCAAAGAAGTTAGGGTGATATTTGTGGACTAATACAACCACCAAATGGACATTTTCGATATTTTATGGTACTAGTAGATGCATCTTATATATGGTCCCATGTTTACCTATTATCTACGCACAATATCACATTTGCACGTTTACTTGTACATATTATAAAGCTTCGGACACAATTCCCTGATTATTCCATTAAGAGCATAGGGATGGATAATTCTGGTGAATTTACATCAAAGAATTTTGATACCTATCGTGCTTCACTTGGAATCGATGTTGAACATCCGGTTGCATATGTTCATACTCAAAATGGATTGGCAGAATTATTGATTAAACATATCCAAATCATTGCCAATACTCTATTATTGAGAATGAATCTTAACGATATAGTATGGGATCATGTAGTTTTGCATGCAATAATAAGATTACGCCTCACTGCTAGTCTTTTACAATCTCCATTTCAAATGGTTTTTGGTTATGAACTAGATATTTCACATTTACTCACTTTTGGTTGTACAATACAAGTACCTATAGCATCGCCAAAAAGAACGAAAATGGGTCCCCAACACCGTTTGGGCATTTATGTTGGGTTTAATTCACGGTCTATCATTAGGTTCTTGGAATCAACTACTGGTGATCTTTTTACTGCCAGATTTATAGATTGTCATTTTGATGAGACTAGGTTTCCATCAATCGGGATACCTACTATGACTGCTAATATGAGCACCTAGAGGGGGTGAATAGGTGTAAAAATAATTTCTCGAGATAAGTGTGCAGCACTAATCAACAATAGATTATGAAAAGGAAATTCGTCTCTTGTAAACAAAACGAGTTATGATTAAAGTAAAAGAGCGAAGGGAAGAGAATATGAACATAGAGATTATAGTGGTTCGGCTTAATCCAAGCTTACGTCTACTCTTCCACACTGACAGCCCACCGGCTGGATTTCACTATGAACAAAAGAGTTGTTACAGAAAGCTCTTCCTTGATTCCACAGTGTAGAGACTCTGCTACACTTCCTCAAGCTTTCTCAAAGATATAAACTCTCTTTTGCGTACAAGATTTTGCTCAACAGTTTAATTGACAAAGAACAAGGAGCTTCAGACTTTGGAATTCTTCTATTGCGCACCCACTCAAACAACTAGAACGTCTTCTTTATATACTCATTTATGCCATCACACCCGTTGGCACTTACCAAAGGAATTCTTCCAATCTACCTGTTGGACAGAATCAATTAGGAAAATCTTCGAGCTATTTAAGGAACATGACGATAGCCCATCAATCCTGCTCGCCCATACAATCAGGATCTAGGTTTCCATAAGTAGAACCTTCCAAGTATACTTCGCCATCCAAAATCCCTAAATCTATCTTAATTTGAATAATGGATTTCAACATGCTATATCTAGCCAAGAGATCTTCTTCAGTCAACAAAATCAAATCCTTAATGAAATACTTCGTTTCAGATAAGCCTTCTTCAATGGTCTTAGAAACTGTCAATGAGGATAAACTTTGAGTCTTGAGTCTGGCAATTCGGAGGTCTTCAGACTTTGATAGTAGAGTCTGCAAGTTTTTAGACTAGACTGATGGAAACGTTTTGTCAACTTCAAAACACTCAAGGAAGTTTTCTCCAACAATCTCCCCATTTTTGATGGTGACAAAACTTTCCTGCATATTTGGATAACTTTGATCTGCAAAACATTACTCAAGCAAACAAGGATATCTTACAAAAGATAAATGTCTTAATAAAGATATCATTAGAATCTGCATCCACAGAAAATAAGTTAGTTCTGTAAATGAGCAATGCCATGAGATATCAATAGTGCTTAAGATAAACAAACATTCAAACAGTCAAATCCAAATCCAGTCCAAATCCAAACAACCAAACACAAAAGTCAAGTCAATCAAACATAATTGACACAAAAGTTCAAAAAGTGAGTTCAAAGTTTAAAATCAAATCTGCACCACATCTCTCCCCCTTTTTGTCATCATTAAAAAGGTAGAGATGAAAAGAGAATGGCTTTAAGATTGCTTGGGAACACGAACAAGTTGGAAATCTCCCATTGACTAGACAATCCCTTATAGCTTCTTCAAATCCTCATTCAGTTGCGCCACATCTTCACCCTTAGCATTTGCTTGAACTTGAATAGCAAGGGCATTGATCTAATCATGCAAAGAAACTGAAGAGGTTTGACTTGCATTTTGCAAGTTCTGTACTTCGCATCCCAGAGCATAAATCTGGCATCGCATCTCCAAAATAATATCAAGAATTCTGCGAAAGTCTGCCAAATTGTCTGTCTGAGTACTTGCCTCTGCACGATCAGACGGAATATTGGCAAATGATGGCATTTCAGCACGATCACGCAGATTGGGTGATGAAACCTCATGTCCTTCCTCAGGAAATTGAGTGGCATAAATGTCCTCTGGATCTGCTGGAGAACGACTTACTCCTTCACTAGTGGCAGGGAATGAGGACGTTCCTCTTTTCTCAGGATCTCCCCCTGTTTCCATGCCTTCAGGTGGAGAAAAGAGTTCCTCATGCTCTACTTCCTCTTCTTCTTCCTCAATTCTTTCCTCCTCTGTATCTCTCTTCTTTGCTTCTTTCTCCAAATCTTCTCTCTCTCCAATCCTCTGTTCTGTCTCATTCTTGTCTTTTTCCTATCTCTTCGTTGATTCTGGAATAGAACGACTTAAGTTCTTCAATGCCATCGCATAAATGGTGACATCATCCTCATCCTCTTCATCTTCAATGATGAATGCTCTTCTTTTTTTGGATGGAGCAACTATGGGCTCCTTCCCTTTTCGCTTTGCCACCGAAGAGATTGAATGAGTCTTGACAGGGGTTTTCTCCTTGAATTGTTCCAAAGCCTTGGTAAGTTCCTTCAGATGCATTTTTGAGACCATTCTCAATCCCACCACCATTTGATCGCACGATCGAACACAAAGAATCTGGGGAGGCTAAACGTTCAAATGTCTGAATAACTTGGTCACAAGAGCTGGATAAAGAAGTTGACCCTTGTCCTTCACTACTGCCCTGTACATGTGGAACATAATCGTGTGTGGAAGAGAGAATTTCTTACCGGCATTGATGGCGTACATTAACTTTGCTTCCAAGTTTGAAACGTTGGTCTTTGAGGTTGATTTTAGTCTAAGATAGTTAATCACTATCTTGTGAAAATGTTGGACGCATTCATTCTCACATAGGAAATCTTTTCTTTCGTCCTTCTATCTTGAACAAGCTCCAACGTTGTATGAGCAATAGACACACTGATAGGTTGATATCTCCCTCTTTCAACCCCAATCACATCAGCCAATGTATTCATGTTAACCACATAGTCTTGATCTCGAACACTAAAAGAGAATCTATTTGCATTCAAGAAACTGAGATTCGAATAGAAATAAGCAGCAAGTTCAGCATAAGCTTCTGTAGATTCAGAACAAAACTGTTCGAGTTGAAGAAGACTGAATTTTTCTCGCAGATTGACATTTACAGAGTCAAGAAAATCAAAGTCCACATTTCTAGGGTTTATCACCCCACGCTTCAGCAACTTAGAGTATAGTTTTTTGTGTTCCTCCGATCGAAATAAATCCGTCCTTTTGCTTCAGATTTTCGCTGCAACACCTATTCTAGGTTTAAACTGACTGTACAACTTATCATCATCATTCCCATTTGGTTGATTCAACTCTCCAACACGTGGATCGCTTGGGATATTCGCCAAAGCTTCTTCTGCCGACCCCGCAAGGGCAATTCCCAAATGTTCCATGGTGCGTAAGAAGAAAGTTTCATTTCTATACCATTTGTCCTTAAGAAATTCATCAATGTATTTCAACGGAGTACCACTCCTCTTCAAAGCACGGTAAAGCTTATAGGTAAAAGTGGGCTTATGAGTACTTACGGACTCTGCGTCTTCGATGATTTCTTCCTTTTCTCGATGTGCAACATCCTGAGGTCTAGATGGAGGAGATGGACGCTGCTGAGAATGTTGTCGGCTCTGCTGGTGTCTAGGAGATTCTTCTTCTTCGGTGAAATCAAAGTGCGTAGGCCCTTCACGCATTTGTCGCGGTCCCCTATTCGTAATCCTCGAAGACTTCCTTTGAGACGACATCTTTCACAGTCTTTGAGAGATTCCAAGCTTGTTTCCCAAGAAAGATGAAAACTTTTTTCGAGGATTAAACAAGAGAAGAAGACAAAAGTGGTAGATAGGTGCTCTTTTAGGGTTTTTGTGAGTAAAACGAAGAAGAACCGACAGTATATAAGGTAGTCAAAGCGAGACATACGGAACGACGTAAAAAGGAAATATAAAAATGCCTTTTAAAAAATAACTACCTTTTCAAAAAATTAGATAACTGTAATTTCAAAAATAACTTCTTTTCCGAAAAGGAAGGTTTGCAATAATCACAAAAACTGGGAAATAACACCAATCAATTTCGGATGATCGTACCTTTTCAAGATTTGATCCGAGAAATGAATTTCTAAAATAGAAATAACTTACAGTCGTAGATCTTGATTGATTGAGTCTGAGAGCCTTTAGACTTTCAGTCTTGAGTCTGAACTTCCTCAGACTTTAAGATATTGAGTTTGAAACGAATAACTTCAAATTGATTTTTCTCCAAATGCTTTGTAAATAAATCTGCCAGCTGATTCTTTAAATCAATAAACTGAATCGAAACTTCTCCATTTTGAACATGATCTCTAATGAAATGATGTCGAATTTCTATATATTTTGCTGTTGAATGAATAATTGGATTCTTGGTGAGATTGATTGCGCTGGTGTTGTCACATTTGATTTCAATACATGAATCTTCAATTCCAAAATCTCTCAGCTGTTGTTTTATCCACAGAATTTGTGAACAGCAACTTCCAAGAGCTACATACTCTGCTTCTGCCATAGAAAGAGCTACTGTACTTTGCTTCCTTGAAAACCAAGATATTGTCCTGCTTCCAAGTAGTTGACAGGTACCCGAGGTGCTCTTTCTATCAACTCTGCAACCAGCTAGGTCTGCGTCTGAGTATCCGAGAAGAGTGAAGTCTCCTTCTTTAGAATACCAGAAACCCAAGTTTGAAGTTGAGGCAATGTATTTGATAATACTCTTTGCAGCACTTAAATGAGATTCTTTAGGATCTGATTGAAATCTGACACAAATACAAACACTAAACAAAATGCCAAGTCTAGAAGCAGTTAGATAAAGAAATGAATCAATGATACTCTTGTATAATTTTTGGTCTACTTTCTTTCCTTCTTCATCCTTGTCCAGCTTCAAAGAACTTGACATTGGTATATCAGTCTTTTTGCAATTTTCTAGTACAAATTTTTTGACAAGTTTTTTAGCATATTTTTTTTATGAATAAAGATTCATTCCTTTAGTTGTTTCACTTGAAGCCCGAGAAAGAAGGTTAGCTCACTCATCATACTAATTTCAAACTCATCCTGCATAGACTTTGAAAATTTCTTGCACAGATTTTCATTAGAAGATCCAAAAATAATATCATCAACATAAATTTGAATAAGTAGAAAATTTTTGCTTTCTCTTTTGATAAACAATGTAGTATCTACTTTACCTTTAACAAAACCATTTTGAATTAAAAACTTACTTAGTCTGTCGTACCAAGCTCGAGGTGCTTGCTTTAAACCATATAAAGCCTTTTTTCAGTCTGAATACAGAGTCTGGTTTTCTCGGGTCTTCAAAACCGGGTGGTTGTTCCACGTAGACTTCCTCTTGGATAAATCCATTTAGGAATGCACTTTTGACGTCCATTTGGAATAACCTGAAATTCTTATGACAAGTAAAAGCAAGTAATAATCTAATTGCTTCTAACCTTGCTACTGGTGCATAAGTCTCATCATAGTCTATCCCTTCTTCTTGTGTATATCCCTTGGCCACGAGTCTTACTTTGTTTCTTATGACCTTTCCTTTCTCATTTATCTTGTTCCTGAAAACCCATTTAGCTCAAATGATGGATTTACCTTCGGTTTAAGAGTCAACTCCTAGACATCATTGATGCTAAATTGCCTAAGTTCTTCTTGCATAGCTTCAATCCAGCTTTCATCAGTTAAAGCTTCTTCTATGCTCCTGGGTTCTATTTCAGAAATAAGAACTACAGCACTAGACTCTTCGCACCTTTTGGATCTTGTGTGAATTCTTTCATTAATATCACCAATAATGAGATCTTTTGGATGACTGGACTTATACTTCCAGTTACTAGTTGATTTGACAGATTGTTAATCTTTTTCCTCATCTGAATCTTCGTTGATCATTTGTTGCTCGTCTTCTGAAGGTTGAACTGCTTCTGGAGATTTAGACTTTGTAGAGTCTGGAGCAGATTCGGATTTTTTAATATGAGTATGAATCGATTGATTTTGCATATAGTCTTAGAATTTGACATTCATTGATTCCTCCACAAATTGAGTCTTCTTGTTGTAAAATCTGTAAACTTTGCTTGTGACAGAATATCCAAGGAAAATACCTTCATCTAATTTTTCTTCAAACTTACAAACTCGATCATTTGCATTTTTCAATATAAAACATTTACATCCAAAGATATGAAAATATGAAACAATGGGTTTCTTTTCTTTGAATAACTCATAGGGAGTTTTCTCTAGAATAGGCCTTAGAAAGACTCTATTAATAATATAACATACTGTAGAAACTGCTTCAGCTCAAAAACGTGAAGAGATGTTACTTTCAATTAAAAGAGTTATAGCAATTTCTTGAAGCGACCTATTCTTTCTTTCTACGACTCCATTTTGCTTTGGAGTATATGGAGAAGAGAACACATGCTGAAAACCAGATTCATCACAGAATTTTTGTAAAGTCTTGATTTTCAAATTCACCTCCATGATCTGTCCCTATACTTGAAATAACATACCCTTTCTCATTTTTGACCTTTTTAACAAACTTTGTAAAATAAGAAAATGTTTCAGACTTACTTGCCAGGAAATATACCCAAGTGAATCGTGAATAATCATCCACAATCACTAAACAGTATTTCTTACCTTCAATGCTTTGAGTTCTGGTTGGTCCAAAGAGATCCATATGCAAGAGCTACAGTACACGATTAGTGGAAACTTGATTTATTGGTTTGAATGAGTTTCTTACATGTTTTCCCAATACACATGGTGTGCATAGATCAGAATTTTGATATGACAGATTAGGTAGTCCACAAACAAGCTTCTTGGCTGAAATTTTGGCTATTTGCTTCATGTTGATGTACCCAAGTTTTTTGTGCCATAAGTTTGCTTCTTCTTGAATTGAGATTAGATATTGGGTTTCATCTAGTTTGACATCCAAGAGGTAAATATTTCCATATCTTCGACCCGTGAAGGACTGAGAGGAGTCTTTACTGGTTCCTGAACATATTCCTTCTTGAAAGTTGATTTTGAAACCGGTGTCGCACAGCTGACTGATACTTAGCAAATTGTAGTTGAGTCATTTCACTAAGGAAACATTACTGATCGTGAGGCTTCCAATCTTTACAGTTCCGTATCCCACAATTCTTCCTTTGCTATTTCCTCCAAAGGAAACATTTCCACCATTAACTTGAACAAGCTTTATGAAACAATTTGAATCTCATGTCATATGCCTTGAGCATCCACTATCCAGGTACCATTTAATCTTTTTCTTGATAATGACGTGCATTTAGAAAAGAGACTCAAGCTTTCTTTGGTACTCATATTTTCTTGAGTCCATTGGTATTAGTGTTATAAACGGTCTTGCCCATACCTTCTTAACAGGTTTTCAAACCATAGGACATTCTTTCTCAAAATGATATGAGCTATTGCACTTGGAACAATTAAGAGCACAGCGACTTATTGGTTTTACAAAAACTTTTTGGAAATGATTTTTGTAAGCATCTCTTGTAAGTCTTTGCTTAATTCTTTCCTTTACTTTTGGAAAATCAATTAGAGGATGGTTTCAACAGTCATTCCTAAACCTAATTTGTTGAAGTAAGGTCTTTGTACTGAAAGAATTTTTTCAAGTTTCTCAGATCCTATAGAAAATCTTTTAGAAATATTTGAGATGTCATTTTTCAAGAATGCATTTTCTTTTGAAAGATTATTTGCATTTTCTTTCAAAATAGTAACACTTTTGTCTAGACTTTTGACCTTTTATTTCCAAATATTTTCCTATTGCTTTAGTGCAGAATTTTCTCTTTTGAGTTCGGAAATCCTTTTGAGAGAAATTTTGAGACTAAGACACAATTCATCAATGTATCTAGAGACTCTAAAAGGAATATTCAAATTACTTACCTCAAATTCACTATCTGAATCTGAGTCTGTCTCGGAGTTTGAATCTGAGTCTGATTATGCCATGAGACAAATATTGGCATAATCATCATCACTTTCTTCACATTCTGTATCACTCCAAGTTTCTACTTTGAGTGCCTTTCAATATTTCTCAGCTTTTCCTTTCTTTTTCCATAGAATGGGACAGTTAGGTCTGATGTGTCCCTTTTTCTTACATTTAAAACAGACTACATCTCCATTGGATTCATCATCCTCAACAGACTTAGTCTGTTGCTTTTGAAAACTTTGTTTCTTTGGATTGAATCTTCTCTCATTTCTGTTTAGCTTTCTGAATCTTCTTATCATGAGAGCAAGCTCTTCATCATCCATATCGTCTTCAAAATCTGTGACATCAGAATCATCATTAGATTTTAATGCAATGGATTTTTTTACCTTTAGGATCTTCATCTTCATTGATTCGCTCCACTTCATAAGACTGCAGAGTCTCAACTAATTCATCGACAGAAAGTGGCATAATTCTTTGTGTCTCCCTTATTGAGGTCTTTATGTGATTTCAATCCTTGGAGAGTCCACACAATAGCTTGTTTACTTTCTTGGGATCAAAAATTGGTTTATCTTGATTTTCAAAACCATTCACGATTTCTGTAAAACGACTAAACATGTCAATGATAGATTCTCCTGATTTCATTTTGAATGCTTCGTGTTGACCGAGCAGAATGTTGATTCTGGTTTCTTTCACTCAATCAGTTCCTTCATAGGTGATATGTAATCTATCCCAGACTTCTTTAGCTGTAACACAAGAAGGTATTCTATTATATTCAGTAGGTGATAATGCACAATATAAAGAATAAATTGCTTTTGCATCAAAAGCTTGTCTCTTGGTTATCTCTTCTTGAATCATTTCGCTAGACTCAACAGCTTCTTTTTCTCTTTCTGAGATAAATGCAGCTTTAGGAAAGATTCCCTTGTCTACCACATCCCATTCCAGAGGATCCTTTGATCTTAGAAATGCCTTCATCTTGTTTTTCCATATGTTGTATTCCTTTCCATCAAAATAAGGCGGTCTGGTATTGATTTGCCCTTCAACCAGTCCTGGAGCCAACTTACTAGCCATGGATCTTTAACTTTGAAGTAAAACACTTCAACTTAAGTGAGTACACAGGCTCTAATACCAATTGTGACAGCTAGTATGAGCACTTAGAGGGGGGTGAATAGGTGTAAAAATAATTTCTCGAGATAAGTGTGCATTACTAATCAACAATAGATTATGAAAAGGAAATTCGTCTCTTGTAGACAAAACGAATTATGATCAAAGTAAAAGAGTGTAGAGAAGAGAATATGAACACAGAGATTATATTGGTTCGGCTTAATCCAAGCCTACGTCCACTCTTCCGCACTGACAGCCCACCGGCTAGATTTCACTATGAACAAAAGAGTTATTACAAAAAAGCTCTTCCTTGATTCCACAGTGTAGAGACTCTACTACACTTCCTTAAGCTTTCTCAAAGATATAAACTCTCTTTTGCGTACAAGATTTTGCTCAACAGTTTAATTGACAAAGAACAAGGAGCTTCAAACTTTAGAATTCTTCTATCGTGCACCCACTCGAACAACTGGAATGTCTTCCTTATATACTCCTTTATGCCATCATACCCGTTGGCACTTACCAAAAGAATTCTTCCAATCTACCCGTTGGACAAAATTAATTAGGAAGATCTTCAAGCTATTTAAGGAACATGACGATAGCCCATCATTCCTGCTCGCCCATACAATCAGGATCTAGGTTTCCATAAGTAGAACCTTCCAGGTATACTTCGCCAATTAACGGATCCAAAATCCCTGAATCTATCTTGATTTGAATAATGGATTCCAACATGCTATATCCAGCCAAGAGATCTTCTTCAGTCGACAAAATCAAATCCTTAACGAAATACTTCGTTTCGGATAAGCCTTCTTCGATGGTTTTAGAAATTGTCAATGATGATAAACTTTGAGCCTTGAGTCTAGCAGTCCGGAGGTCTTCAGACTTTGATAGTAGAGTCTGTAAGTCTTCAGACTAGACTGATGGAAACGTTTTGTCAACTTCAAAATACTCAAGGAAGTTTTCTCCAACACCTATAACTTCCATGACTGCAAAACAAAAAACAGTTAAAGTTTTCTCCTGGAATGAGAAAAATTTATATCAATTAAACCCAATGACTTCTGAATGTGAAAACGAGGTGCAACACATAATCCATTTACAAGCTATAGCCAATAGACTTCCTGATACATTTAATGATGCTACTGAGGTAATAAAGTCTTATATTCCAGCTGCAAATGCTCTAGCTAGGATAACTGTTCCCGAATAATAGGGTAAAATGGATCAAAATCCCCCGCACTTGAAGCGTGATAGACCGATAGGATCAAAATATACTATTCCTCGAAAACGAATGGGGAAAGAATTAGGAATCTGCTCCAGAAGAGCCTAACGTTGTGCTTGCTCTTAAAGAGCTTATTGCCCCTGAAGAGGCGCAAACCCATGAAATGAACACCAATCCTGAGAATACTAAGAATTCCATTACATATTGTATGAAATTTTGGATCGAAATAAAATTATCATTGATGATGTTTTTGCATTCTCAATTGCTCATAAAATTATGGATGATGATTGTAAGCCGCAATCTATTATTGAATGTTGTCAAAGGCAAGATTGGCCTAAGTGGGAGAAAGCAATTAAGGTTGAATTAGCTTCCCTAACTAAACAAGAGGTTTTTGGACCCATAATTTGTATCCCCAATAATGTAAAGCCCGTTGGATATAAATGGGTATTTTTCCGAAAACAAAATAAGAAAAACGAAGTTGTTAGATATAAAGCCCGACTTGTTACCCAAAGATTCTCCTAGAGACTTGGGATTGATTATAATAAGACATATTCATCTATGATGAATATGATTATATTTCGTTTTCTCATTAACCTAGTAATCTCTAAAAGATTGGAAATGCGTCTAATGGACGTTGTGACAGCATATTTATATGACTCATTAGACTATAATATTTATATGAAAATTCCTTAGAGATTAAAAATGCCTGAAGCATGCACTCTCCGCAATTTATTCTCAATAAAATTGCAAAGATCCTTATACGGGTTAAAGCAATCTGGTTGTATGTGGTATCAACGCTTAAGTGAGTACCAAATTAAGGAAAAGTAAAAGAATGATCCTATCTACCCATGCGTGTTTATTAAGAAATCAAAAACCGGATTTGCTATTGTAGCAGTTTATGTCGACGATATAAATTTAATTGGAACTCCAGAAGAGTTAGCTAAAACTACTGAGTATTTGAAAAAGGGAGCTTGAAGTTAAAGATTTGGGTAAAACAAAACTTTGTCTTGGTCTAAAGCTTGAGCATAAAACAAATGAAATAATCATCCATCAATCAGCATATGTTGAAAAATTACTTAAACACTTCAACATGGACGAAGCTCACCCATTGGCACCCCTATGATTATAAGGTCTCTAAATGCCCAAAAGGACTCATTTCGTCTTAGAAAATCTAATGAAAAGATACTTGGTCCTAAAGTACCATATCTCAATGCAATTAGGGCTTTGATATACTTGGCACAATGTACGAGACCAGATATTGCTTTTGCGGTAAATTTATTGGCACTCTTTAGTTTTGAGCCAACTCGGAGATACTAGAATGGAGTTAAACATATTTTCTGTTATCTTCGATGAACCATGGATTTGGGATTATATTATTCCAAGAATTTCACTAACTCTAGTTTGGTTGGATATGCTGATGTTGGATATAGATATGATCCACATAAGACTCGCTCTCAAACCAATTATTTATTTTGTTATAACAGCACCGCTATTTCTTAGCGTTCTACGAAGCAATCGCTAGTAGCTATATCCTCTAACCACTCTGAAATTATTGCTTTGTATGAAGCTGGAAGAGAGTATTTGGTTAAGATTCGTTATAACGTATATTCATAATTCTTGTTGTTTAATACTGGTTACAAATTCTCCCACTATAATTTATGAAGATAATGCTGCTTGTGTTGCACAAGTTAGGGGAAGATATATCAAAGGTAATATGACCAAGCATATCTCGCCAAAATTTTTCTATACTCATAAATTCCAAAAAAGTCAACAAATTAATGTTAAACAGATTCGATCCATAAATAATCTTATAAATCTTTTTACCAAATCATTGCCAACATAAACTTTTGAGAAATTAGTATATAGCATTGATATGCAGTGAGTTCACAAGATGCAAGATTGATAAACCCCAGCAGTAGCTATATGGCTCAATTGAGGGGAAGATATTATGAACTATGCATTGCACTATTTTTCCTTTCTGTCTGGTATTTTCCCATAGGGTTTTTCCAGCTTAAAGTTTTTAACGAAACAATTAATACATCCATAAAATGGAGAGATCATAAAATTTGTGCTTTGTACTATTTTTCCCTTTTATCCGGTTTTTGTCCCATTGGACTTTTCAGGCTTAAGGTCTTTAATGACGCAGTATCATTCGATACACATTCGTAATGAATACAATGTATATTCAAGGGGGAGTGTTATGAAATACATGAATGAATATTCATTATATTCATCTTATCTAATGTACTTGTTAGATACATTTGTATTATACATTATAAGTACATCTCCCTACACAATTAATGTTCATCTCCCTATCTAATACATGTATTATTCGATATATTGATATTAATGATAAATATATCATTGTTTTCTTATAAATAGGAGCTTAGTTTTTGTCATAGATAATGGTGATATACTGGAAATAAAATTCTTTCCTCTGACTTTTTCTACGATCTCTGGTAACTGATTTTCTCTACTCAATCTCTTTATTTTCTCTATTATATATTTACAACACAATAGTTTACAACAATCAAACCTTAAACACGCAACATCTATTACTTTTGATTTATTTTCCATGTAATAATAAAACTATATTTTTTTATTTTTTTTCTAATAACAGTTTTAATCATGGTAACCTATAAAATAAAATTTTCCTCCTGAAAATCCTATCTATATCTCTAGGGTGATGTTTACATGATACGTTGAACTTAATTCATCTCGGTTCTGGAATTGTGGAGCGTATCAATGCGTGATTGTGGGCTTATATGGCAGAAGATCAACCCGCAGCTGATCGAAGACATGCTGATTTCTCAAGTGATTTTCCCATTCCCAAAGTCAACGCTACTCTCATCTAATTTCGCTGTGTATCGGCGAAGCGATTTCACGTTCCCAAAACGTCGCTTTCATTATCATCAAAGATCAGATTTGAAAGTCGAAATGAAGCGGCGAAATACCCGTCTGATTTCTTGATTTCCCACATAGGAAATGGCGAACAACGTGAACGAATGTGCCTGTAGCATCTTTGACCTGTAGGGACAGGGACGTGGGATTGCGATACTGATAACCCAAGCCCTAATTTGTTTTTAAGATGCAATTAAATAAAGGCAAATGCAACTAGTCCTTTGACCCGGAAGAGAGTTAGGAGCCTACCCGATGAAAGACGTGGCATGTCTAAGAAAGAACTAGGGCAATGACAGAGTCGAGAGAGAGATGGTTGGGGTTAGAAAATAATCTTTAACTTAATGACGGCCTCTCGTGTTTTTTTTTTTTTTTAAGTATATAGGACAGATTTGATCATAAATATAGAAATATTTCACAATAGTTTGATAATGGGATTTATAAGTTCTTTATATACATTTGATTTTCCTCCACCCGTCAGTTTAATAATTTGGATTGAACTTTTTAACAATGAAATTACTGAATACTTAATAGATAAAGAATTTTATCAAAATTTCTTTTTTATCATCCTAAGTGAAATTGTAATATAACCCTCAAATGTGTACCGAATTGCACATATTTACTTCTTCTTTTTTTTTTTGGAGATGCCTTGTCTACCGAATTATACCTAACTTTGCATTGTATATAGTCTATAGCGGGTGCACTTTGCATGTATGAGTTTCATTTACTTTTATAGCATGCGTAGCCTATGCTCAATGAATGGATGATATCACATAGTTCAGACACTTTCCTTTGTTAGATTTAATGCACAATCACAATAAAATAGAGAGTATAAGCAAGAAAGAAAATCCGAGACACAAATTTTTATCTTGGTTCATTCTTAAACTAGGGCTATATCTAGCAGATGATTTCACTATAATTAATATATTACACTTCTCTATTACATTCTTCAATCACAAAAGCGGGATTCCAGTGCCTTCTTATTCATGGGAAGTATGAACTACACCCTAAAATCTTTTTGGAAACATCCCATGTGTGTACATAGTGCTTCATGCCATATAATATTTTCAGTGCACATGGAGGGTTATTATCATGTAGAAGCAAATCAACTTCAAGATCCAATTTTTGCAGGTTTTTTTTTTTCTATTGAATTTTTTTTTATTTTCTTTCATTTCTATTTTATATTTTTTCCTATTTCCCTCCGTCGGTTGCAAAGTCTCGGCAATGGCCAATGGAGGTTGCCGACCACTAGCAAGGTCCACAATGCCCTCATTGAATTTGACGAGAAATGATTATAAACCGAAGCCATCAATTCGTTTGTATTATGATTTCAGTAGTATAATTTGGGCTTTAGTTGAGTTTCTTTTCAAACCAACGAACCAAATTGCGGGTTAAAAGTCATCTCCAAACAACCACTGGGGTTCGCCCCAGTGGCCACCCTTCCAACATGGAAGGGGGAGGTGAGGGGTTCAAATCCCCACCTTCTCAGGAGGGGATGGGGGTAGGGACTCATAAGTTTCGAGTGGGTTGCGACTCCCACGTCCCCGCAAGAGGCGGGGGCACAAGTCTGCGAGTGAGTGTAGAGTAGGAATAGAGTAGGACTGACCAAAAAAAAAAAAAAAAAGTCATCTCCAAACCAAAGTGAACCAAACCACAAGCACACCGTATTTATTACTTCTGATCTCTTTTCATGTAATAAGAGAAAATAATAATTACTTATTTTCCTAATAACAGTTTTAATCATAGTAGATCACCTAAAAAATAAAATTTTCCTCTGGAAAACCCTATCTATATCTCTAGGGCAATGTTTACGTGTTGCGTTGAATTTAATGCATCTCGGTATGGAATTATGGAGCATATCAATGCAAGATTGTGGGTTCATGTGGAAGAAAATCAATTGCAACTGATCGACGATATGTTGATTCCATCGATCTCTTAAGCTATTTTCACATTCCCAAAGTCAACGGTACTCTCATCTAATATCGCCATTGATCGGGAAGCGATTTCCCAATTCACAACACAAAACGTCACTTCAATTATCATCCGGGATCAGATCAGAGTTGAAAATTTGAGATGAAGCCGGGGAAATACCCGTTTGATATTCTTGATTTCCCATGCGTGAAATGGCGACCAACGATAACGGAAATGCCTGCAGCATCTTCGGCCAATAGGGACGGGGAGTTGTGATTGCCGTACTGCAAAACCTAAACCCCAGTTTGCTTAAAGATGCAATTGAATATAAGGCAAATGCGACTAGTCCATTGACCTTAAAGAGAGTTAGCAGCCTACCCGACTATAGATGTGGCGAGTCTAAGAAAGAATTGGGGCAATGGCAGATTCGAGAGAGAGAGAGAGAGAGAGAGATGGTTAGAAAGTTAACGATTGAGAAATTTGCATGAAGGTTTTCTATGGAACATCATGGACAAACTTGGAGAATAAGGATGGCCTCTCATTTTTTCTAAGTATGTTAGGACAGATTTGATTACGAAAGTATTGAAAATTGAACAGATAAAGAATTTTGTCGAAGTTTCCTTTGTGCATTCTACGTGAAACTGCATTATACCCCCAAGTGAAACTGAAAATTGGACAGATTTGATTACATACTTTGCATGTATGAATTTCATTTCCCTTTTATAGCATGCATAGCCTATGCTCGATTAAGACGGACAGGTTCATACACTTTGTTTTTGGGAACATCCCATATGTGTACAGTTGCCATATTATATTTGCAGTCTATGATGGTTCTTTGAAAGGTAGAAACAAATCAACATCAAGATACAAATCTAACAGATGGGGTTCAACCCTATTTTCCTTTTCTTGAAAATCATTCATTGTTCTAATTCGTAGCTTCCTCTAGAAATTTATTTACATGAGCAATTGACTCACTTTGGCATTACTCTAGTGCACACCTCGTACTTTCGTGAAGTTTTAAGGACTCTGCCTATGCTTATACAAAAAGTACCCATTTGACAAATCATGAAACAAAGAGACAATTACCAAAAAAATCTTAAACCTAATTCAATCATAAATTATTATTATTATTATTATCATTATTATTTGTTAATTAAGTCCTAAACATTTTGTATTTGTATCAATTCAATTCTTTCGGCCAAATTTGGTGAATTGTTAATATGGCACAACTAGTGCTAACATGACATGACCGGTATTAACATGGACAATTTAATAACATTTTAATATTTTTTTTCGAATTTTTCAATTGTTTTTTTTTTCTTCTTCTTCTTCCTTCTTCCTCTAGTCGATCGCCAAACTAAGGTAACCTCGCCGGATCTTAACAACACGATCAAAGAGTAAAATATTAACTATTGCACTTACAATGCCCACTAAGTTAACTGACTCCAATATTCAAAATTAGAGGAAAAGATAATATATCAAAATCCTCAAAGTGGCCAAATGACCTCAATGACATAGAATGTGCACCAGCAATGACCTAATTGTACCTTTTTAATTGTTAGATCAAATGTGTTCTATTTAAAACTAAATGTTATGGGTATTCATTTTTATAAATGTGCATGTGACATAGTTCTAGGTATGGGATGGGCTCTCAACCACAAGGGCTTTGCCGGTGAGGGCATCAAACAACTATGACGAGGGGTTGGAAGGTGGGGACTTAAGGGAAGAAGAAGATGGGTTAGAGAAAGAAGATGGGTAAGGGCAAATAGGAATTTTTTTAGGAATGCTTCTTATGGTAACTAGTTAACTTTAGGGGAAAAGTCGAGAAAATGGTCAGTAGAGAAAGAGTTCCAATTTTCCACACTTCTCATTAGAGGAAATCAATAGGTGGGTCAATCTCGGCCGAGCCTTTAGGTTAGGCCTAATAAGTTGCCTAGGTCCACCCATAACAATAATTTCATGTTTAAAATGTTTGAGTTCAACCGAATTGTTACTTTCCACCAAAAAAAAAAACCGAATTGTTACTTGTCTAATCCGACCAGGCCAGCTTCATAATTAAATAGTCTTTGTCCAAGCCCAACCAAAAGTGCACTTTGGGCTGAGACCAAGATGGGCCCATGGTCATCCATGTCCATAATTAGTTCTACTTTCTATAGTTGTTATTGTTCTTTTATTTGCTCTCATTGTGTTAACTCTCGAGTTATTTGTCTAAAGAATCGATCATTCACATGTGTACGATGCAACTGGCATGTAAATGTCAAATTCATATATGTATATACATACTACGATGTGTTTAAAAACTCACATTGTGCTACATAGACATAATATAGCTAGGTTTAAAAGTTAATGGGGCAAACTTCTATACTTGAAAATACTTCATTAATTTAAATACTCAGTTAGGATTTATCACATCACTTTATAAACTACTACTGTACACCGGTTTTTATAAACCTGTCTTCTCTTATCTAGGACTTAGTTCTTGTTGGGCTTTGAGCCCATAATGGGCTTGACCCAAGCCCAACCCAGAGTCTTTCAAAGTTCCCTGGAGAGACCAGTTAACAAGAGAAAAACTTATCTTTGGTACGAAATGTACGTAGAGCATGTTTCCTGAAAGAGAGGGAGTGCTCGTGTGTGATTGTGATGTTGGAGCTTGCCCGAAAAGAAAAACAAAGGAACATAGTACTCGTGTGTGTATTGGTGCCGAGACAAAAGAGAGAAGACTCAGAAAATTTGAAACAAGCAAATGTTTTGTCAGATCAAGGGGCATATTTGGTGAACAAACGGGTGTTAATCCGACTGCGTGATTATACTTTTGAGCATATAAAAGTATTGCATAGAGCAATCGAAACCCATCTATTCTCTTCCCATAATAGCAAGGATAAATGAAAGTTTAAAGATCAAGCATAGGATAATTGAAAGTTTAAAGATCAACCATAGTATATAAGTATTGACAGTGAAAATTACAGAACGCTATGAGATGAAACCACTGGCACGAGCTGGATTGACCTCTAAGAAACATTGAAGATTGTAATCTAAAGTACGTGAAAGAGCACTTTATTTAAGTTCTCATGGACATATTCATAGAACCCATCAAGAGAGACAAGGCAGCTTCTTCAGTTCTCAGTGGGAGGCTTGTGGGGAGGCTTGTGGGATGGCTTGTGGGTGAAAGGAGGGCCTTTTGGCTTCTTCTCTTGGGGTGCTCAAACAGTGGCTTGTGCTTCATAGGCGGCTTCTCGCCCATATCCTTCGGTGGGATGTCCTCCTTCTTGGGTGGCTTGTCGTGAAGAGGAGGGCCCTTTGGCTTCAGCTTTGGGTGGTGCTCAAACGGTGGCTTGTGCTCCATCGGCAGCTTCTCGCCCTTGCCCTCCTTCTTGGGCGGTTTGTGCTCAGGGAACGGCTTGTGTCCATCTTCCTTGGCGTACTCCAAGAGGAGGCAGCCGCCGTTGGGATGGTGCTTGTGGGGCGGCTTGTGCTCCTTCGGGGGCCTTTGCTTCTTGAACGAATGGTGGCGGTGATCGAATTCCTACCCAGTGGTGGTGGTGAGGAGCACCAAGCCTAGGAACAACACTACTAAGTACTTGAGAGACAAGGTTTTCTCCTTGCTAGTTTTGCGATTGAAGTGAAGTGGCGGGAGGTTGGGTTGTATTTATAGTGTCTTTGCACCAATGTTGTCAGCCCAAATGTTTCTCTTGGTTTGGACTGATTGATTTTTTATTTGTGTGGCCAAGAGAATGTGAATACTTGATTAGAGGGCCAAGACGTGTTGAAAAGTTTGAACATTTGGCTTAGCCTCTCGCTCGAGATTGATCCATGGCGACCCTTGTTTGCTCCGTAGAATGACAATGACTATCACCGCCATGGAATAATAGAAGATTTCAGTGCTTTTGTTAACTCGTTTTGCATGCATGCATATATTTTAGAAGATTGAACTTAGGAATACGGAGCATTTGTAAAAGATGTTGATGCAAAGAAGAACTCATAGAAAAATGCTGGAAGATATAAAGATTGATTTACAAAATGGACTTATCGAGCAGATGCAGTGAACTGTGGATAAAAAATCACCTTGACCGTTCTCTTGTATTTCAATGCAAGCCATTGCTCATTACAATGACAAGTCTGGTTCACTTCCAAAAAATAAAAATAAGCAGGATATGCAAAAGTTGAGATCATATTCTTTGACATAGAGTCTACCCCGATTTTTATGTTTTTCATCCAAATTACACATGCAGTGACATTAATGGATAAATGGACAAAATTGTTTTATATTGTAAGTTTTTCTATGATAGTGTATTTTAAGAATTTGACCTCAAGATTGAGTTTAATTTGAGTTTCGAGGAAAATTTATTGACTAATGAAGTGATTAAAGTTGAGTTGGGCTTGAGGTTGTTGAAGATTTATTTCGGCTGAGCTTGAGCTTGAAACATAACTCCCAGCACAGCACAAGTCAAGTGTCAAGCCTCGAAAAATTCAGGTTGAGTTGGGCTTGAGTATTTAATAGTATTGACTTCACTCGACCCAATAGCACCCTTTGGTTAGCATTTATCAAATATATAATTAGACGTTCTTAGGTTGATGTTTAAGCTTCTTATCTGAGTGTGGGCTTAACACACAAAATGAAATGATTATTAACTGAAGCCATCAATTCGTTTGCGTTATGATTTCATTAGTATAATTTCGGCTTTGGTTGAGTTTCGTTTCAAACCAATGAACTAAATTGTGGGTTAAAAGTCATCTCCAAACCGAAAAGAACCAAACCACAAGCACACCGTTTTTATTACTTCTGATCTCTATTCATGTAAGTAAAGAAAGATTATATATATTCTTTTACTTTTAGCAATAACAGTTTTAATCATGGTAAATTACCTATAAAATAAAATTTTCCTCTCGAAAGCCTTATCTGTATTTCTAGGGTGATGTTTACACGTTACGTTGAATTCAATGCATCTCGGTTCTGGAATTATAGAGGATATCAATGCGTGATTGTCAATTCATATGGCAGAGGATCAACCACAACTGATCGAAGAGATGCTTATCCATCTCTCTCTTAAGTGAATTTCACATTCCCAAAGTCAACGGTACTCTCATCTAATATGACCATTCATTTGGGAAACGATTTCCCAATTCACAACACAAAACGTTGCTTCGATTCTTATCCGAGATCAGAGTTGAAAATTTGAGATGAAGGCGGCAAAAAACCCGTCTGATATTCTTGTTTTCCCACACGTGAAATGGCGACCAACAATAACGGATATGCCCGTAGCATCTTCCGCCGATACGGACGGGGATATGTGATTGCGATACTGCAAAACCTAAACCCTAGTTTGCTTGAGGACGCAATTGAATAAAGGCAAATGCGACAAGTCTATTGACCTTAAAGAGAGTTAGGAGCCTACCCGACTAAAGACGTGGCGTGTCTAAGAAAGATTGGGCAATGGCAGATTCTAGAGAGAAAAGGAGAGAAAGAGAGAGATGGCGAGGGTTAGACAATAGTCTTTTAAGTTAACGGTTGAGAAATTTGCGTGAAGGTTTTCTATGGAACATCATGGACAAACTTGGAGAATAATGTCGGCCTCTTACTTTTTGTAAGTATTAGGACAAATTTGATTTCCAAAATACTGAAAATTGAGAGATAAAAGAATTTTGTTAAAGTTTTCTTTTTGCATTCTAAGTGAAACTGCAATAGAACCCTAAAATGATACTGAACTGCGCATATTTACTCTTTTTTTGTGACATTTTATCTAACGAATTAAATATAATTTCACATTGTATCAGAACAGTCTAAAAAAGCAAGTGTACTTTGCATTTATGAACTTCATTTCCTTTTTATAGCATGCATAGCCTATCTTCGATCAAGACAGAAGCTATTGCGTGGTTCATACGCATTTTTTTTGGGAACATCCCTTGTGTGTATAGTTGCCATGTTATATTTGCAGCACACATGGGTTTGAACCGTTTATGATGGTCTATTGAAAGGTAGAAACAAATCAACGTCAAGGTACAAAGTCCAATTCGATAGATGGGGTTCAACCCATTTTTCCTTTTCTCGATAGTCATTCATCATTCTAGTATAGAGCTTCCTCTAGAAATTTATTTTCCATCGACTACATGAGCAATTGACTCACTTTAGGTTACTTCGATACTTACCTCGTACTTTTGTGAAGTTTTAAAGACTCTCCTTGTACTTATACAAAAATTACCCATTTGACAAACTAGGAAACAAATGAAGAATTACCTAAAAAAAATATCTTACACCTATGACAATTGTGTTAATTCAGCCCTAAACATTTTATGTTTGTGCTAATTTAATCCATTTAGCCAAATTTGGCCATCCAATGACGTGACATAACCAGCACTAAAGCGACACAGCAAGTATTAAGGGGACAATTTTAATAACATTTTAATATTTTTCAAACTTTTAATATTTTTTTCGTTTTTCTTTTTTTTTCTCTTTATTTTTTTCCTCTTCCTTTTTCCTTGGGTGGTTGCTAGACTGAAGTGATCTCATCGAGTCTTAACAATACGGGGAAAGAGCAAAATATTAACTATTACACTTACGGCGCCGACTAAGGTAGCAACTCCAATATACCATATTAGAAGATAAGATAATACATCAAAATCCTCAAAGTGGCCAAATGACCCCAATGACATAGAATGTGCACTAGCAATGACCTAATTGTACCTTTTTCTTTGTAAGATCAAACGTATTCATTGGTGAGGGCACCATACGAGGACGGCGAGGGGCTGGAAGGTGGAGTCTTAAGGGAAGAAGAAGATGGGTTAGAGAAGGAAGATGGATGAGGGCAAAAAGGGATCTTTCTAAGGAATGCTTCATGCAGTAAAATTCACGCCTAGTTTATCGGGCATGGATTTATCATGTAATCACCTAGGACATTTGATGCCTAAATCAAACAGGGTTGTAGCGGAGGTAAAATTGAAATAACGGTACCTTTTTGGGGTCAAATAATAAATTGGGGGTAAATGTACTTAATGGTAGTAGTCTAGAATCTTCTATAGTATTAGCCAAAAATAAAACATAAATAAAACCTTCACTATCATGACGAAATTTAGTTTGATTCGTACACACATATTTTTGGCTTTCAGGCTTCATTGCTCCTAACACAATTCCATTTTTCCATTTTTTTTCCCAACTTATAACATTTTTTTTCTTTGAATAGCTGCTCCCAATTCGTATATTTCCCTTCCACATTTAAATAACCATAGATTCAATTGTCAAAATCCCCAAGTGAGAACAAGGCCAGAAACTAAAATTTAAGGGAAACTTTAAAATAAGGACTTGAAACGTCCTCATTTTTTCAAAAAATTGAGCCTGAATTTGGCATTATACTAAATAAGGGCTTGAAGTGGTTATAGTCATTTCAAATAAGGTTCTAGCTTCACCTATTTGTCGGCCGGCAAAAAATTCCAACCGATTAGAGGTATTTTCTTCCAAATACAATTTAAATTAAATTAATTACATTATAAATTAAAAATTAAAAAAAGAAGAAGAAAAAATAGAGAACACACAGGTGGAGGGAGCTCCTCCCGCCTATATTTTCTTCTCTTTTTTTTTTTCTTTTTGTTCGTTCCTTTGAAAAGGAAAAAATAGAAAAAAAGAAAGAAAAAAGAAAATTTCAAAAATTTCAAAAGATGAAATTATCATTTACATTTGATGAGTTCAGATCTTTTTTGAAACCGATATATGCATATCAAGTCTTTATTTGAGAAAATAAGAGCACTTCGGACTCTTATTTTTATTTGAGAAAATAAGGGCATTTTGATCTTTTATTTGAAACAATGTTCTCTTCATACTCTTATTTGAGAAAATGATGGTACTTCAAGTCCTTATTTAGAATTTTCCCAAAATTTAATGACACAAGAATGAGTACTCCTAAACTTTTCTGGATTGTAAATGTAACTAACCCTTTTATTCTTAGCTTGACCTTTGTTCTTTCCTTCTCTCAAAATATTGACAAGGCCCATAACTTTTTCCTCATTGTTATCATTTTTCAAAGGGCAGCATTTTTGCCCTTCATATGACTACGTTCACCCCGTTTATACTAAAAGACAAAATTGGCCTCAATTATTCAAAATAATTGTCCCATTCCTTCTATTGTCTATTTTTTTTCTATTTCTATCTAAGATCTAGTTGTCATAGTTAAGTATTTCACACATTTTGTTTTTTTAAGTATGTTAAAGAATTTTTTTGGGTAGTATTGTTAGACATTTCTATAACAAATTTTCAAAACCTGTCTACTCTCATATATTGTCAGCTTTATAACGAGCCATAATTTATCTTATCATGGCCTTGAAATCTTGTCGCCACAATTTGAGGCTCATTTAAAGGCCCATTGGCCCTCCTCGGCTTCTTCTTCATATCGTCAAGGTCTGTTTTCACGGTTAGGTTTATGGGCCTCACTTTCTTTTACATATAATCTATGCTCACGTCATTTTTTTTTTTTTTTTTTGAGGCAATGCTTATGTCTGTTCACCAACATAAAAATTAGCAACTAAAATTCGCCAATGTAATAACTTGTTCCCGGTTTCAATCACATTGCAATTAACTTGTTATTGTAAGTTGACCAATTAACTCCCCATTTCATGGCAAAATCAAACGGCAAAATGTCTGCTTTTTGAGGGGATGTTTGTGAGTCACTCAGTCATTGGATTTAGAGAACGAATAAAGCTATAGCCAGATTAGCTGTCAATGTTTTGGGAACATTTAGAAAATTAGTTAACTTTAGGGGAAAAGTCGAGAAAAGGAAAAATAGAGAAAGAGATCAAATTTTCTACACTTCTTATTAAAGGTAATCAATACATAGGTCAAACTTGGCTGAGCCTTTAGCTTAGGCTTAATGTAGTTGCCCAGTTCCACCCATAACAATAATTTCAAGTGTAAAATGTTTGAGTTCGGCCGGATTGTCACTGGCCTAATCCAGTTAGGCCGGTTTCATAATTAAATAGTCTTGTCCAATCCAAGCTAAAAGTGCCCTTTGGGCCCATATGACCAAGTCAGGCCCGTGGTCTTTCATGTCCATAATTAGGTCTACTTCCTCAATGAGGTTAACTCTCAAGTTAATTGTCTAAAGAGTTGCTTGTTTACATACTAAATGTTTTAAAAACTCACATTGTGCTATGTACATAGACACAATATAGCTAGGTTTAAAAGTTATTGGGGCGAACTTCCATACTTGAATATACTTCATTAATTTAAATACTCTGTTAGGATTTATCACATCACTTTATAAACTAACATTGTACATCGGTTTTTATAAACCTGTCTTCTCTTATTTTGGACTTAGTTCTTGTTAGGCTTTGAGCCCATAATGGGCTTGATCCAAGCCCAACCCAGAATCTTTTAAAGTTCCCTAGAGGGATCACTTAACAAGAGGAAAACTTCTCTTTGGCACAAAATGCACGTAGAGCAGTTTTCCTGACGGAGAGGGAGTGCGTGTGTGGTTGTGATGTTTGGAGCTTCACCGAAAAGAAAAGCAAAGGAACATAGTGCACGTGAGTCTATTGGTGCCGAGGCCAAAGAGAGAAGATTTTCAAAATTTGAGACAAGCAAATATTTTGGGAGAGCAGGGGGCATATTTGGTGAACATACAGGTGTTAATCCAAGTGTGTGATTACACTTTCAAGTGGTGTGGATATAAAAGTATTACTTAGAGCAATCTTGACATTTAGGACTTGAGGTATGATTCCCCACAACCCATCTATTCTTTTCCCATAATGGCAAGGATAAATGGAAGTTTTAAACTCAAGGATAGTATATAAGCACTGGCCAGTAAAAATTACAAAGCAATATGAGATTAAACCACCGACATGACCTCCATTGGCCTCTAAAAAACGTTGAAGATTATAATATAAAGTACGTGAAAGAGCACTTTATTTAAGTCCTCATGGACACATTCATAGAACCCATCAAGAGAGACAAGGCAGATTCAGTTCTCGGTGGAAAGCTTGTAGGGAGGCTTGTGGGGTGGCTTGTGTTGGAATTTTGTTCGTTAAAACAAAATGAATGCTTTTTACTTTGTCCCACATGGAAAAGGTGGGAGCAAGTGGGTCAGTTTATAAATGTGGGTTTTCCTTTTTGTAGTTAAAGGAATGATTGGGTGAGGCTAGACCCCACCGTACCCGTGTGCGGGTGCGCGATTTTGGCGCGCTTAGCACTTTTCACGCCTGCGCGCCCCGCGGTTTAATTAGCATTAATCCCTTGCTATTTATTTTATTTTTATTATTATTTTTTTAAATGTTGCCTTTTAATTTAAGAATTTCGGAAATGAAATATAAATGAAAAATTCGAAATTCTATTTTAAAAAAAAATTCGAATTTTATTTGTGTCTTTTCAAGACAACCTTTGAACAAATTACTTATTCAGTTTTGTATTTTCTGAAAGGTTGCAATTGTTCGGTTTTTAGACTTCTTCCGAAAAGTTGCGTTTGTTTATACGAACAATTTTCTAAAGGTCGTGTTTGTTCATTATTTGGCAGTTTTTCACGAATAGTTGCAAGACTGTTTCATATATATATACTTGTCAATTTTCGGAAGAATGAGGGTGATCATTTTTTTTTTCTTCGAGTCTTCTTACATGAAAAACTGCAGCCAAAATTTTCGATTGTTTTCCTAGAGAGACCCTGGAGAAATACTAGAATTGCTATCTAGTATTCTCATCCGAAACTTTGTTGTATCCTAGAGGATTTTTGCCGGTGACCATTAGCAACGTTGTGGGGCAAATAAATCTTTAAAGAAAGTGCAATCACGCCTCAAAGTCCGACTTGAGTACTCTAACGATCCGACTTCATTGTTCTACCCAATTTGGAGCATATTTTACCAACAGCTTGTGGGGGAAGGGAGGCCCCTTTGGCCTCGGCTATGGGTGGTGCTCAAACGGTGGCTTGTGCTCCATCGGCGGCTTCTCGCCCTCCTTCTTGGGTGGCTTATGCTTGGCCAACGGCTTGTGGTCGAAGACAATGAATATTACCGCCAAGGAACGATAGAAGATTTCGGTGCTTTTGTTAACTTGCCTTTGCATGCATGCACATATTTTCGAATATTAAACCTAGGAATACAGAGCGTGTATAAAAGATGTTGGTGCCAAGAAGGACTCATAGGAATATGCCGGAAGGTATAGAGATTGATTCACAAAATGGATTTATCGAGTGGATGCAATTAATTGTGAATAAAGAATCGCCTCGACCGTTCTCTTAGATCTCAATACATGCCATTTGCTCATTACAGTTACACGTCTGGTTCACTTCTAAAAAAATAAAAATAAGCAGGATAGGTAAGAGTTGAGATCATATACTTTGACATAGAGTCTACCCTGATTTTATGTATTTCATCCAAATTATACATGTACAGTGACATTAACCAATATATGGACAAAATTGTTTTATATTGTAAGTTTTTTTATGAGGGTACTTTAAGAATTTGACCTCAAGCTTGAGTTTAATTTGAGTTTCGAGGAAAATTTATTGACTAATGGAGTGAATATAGTCGAGTCGGGCTCGGGGTTGTTGAAGATTTATTCCAGTTGAGCTTGAGCTTGAGATGTAAATCCCAATAGAGTACAAGTCAAGTGTCGAGCCTCAGATGTTTGGGTTGAGTTAGGCTTGAGTATATAACAGTGTTGACACGACTCGACTCAATAACAGCCTTTGGTTAGCATTTATCAAATACATAATTAGACATTCTTAGTTGATGTTTAAGCTTCTTATCTGAGTGTGGGCTTAACATACACGAAATGAAATTATTATAAGCTGAAGCCATCAATTCGTGCTATGTTTTCATTAGTATAATCTCGGCTTTGATTGAGTTTCTTTTCAAACCAATTAACTGAATTGTGGGTTAAAAGTGATCTTCAAACCAAAATGAACCAAACCACAAGCACACCGTATTTATTACTTCTGATCTCTTTTGATGTAAGAAAAGAAAGAATAATATTTTTGCTTTTCCTAATAACAGTTTTAGTTACGGTAAATTACCTATACAATTAAATTTTCCTCTCGAAAACCTTAACTATATTTCTAGGTTGATGTTTACATGTTACATTGAATTTAATGAATCAAGGTTCTAGAAGAGAAATGATTGAGTGACAATATTTAATCTACTACGACAATAACAGTATTTCTGGACCATAAAAAATCAAATAACAAATAATTATAAATTATTATGGGATATACTCTTTTAAAAATTTGTAGTTCACAGCAAGTTATTATTTTCACAATAACCCAAAAATTGTCATACTAGCAAAGCCTGTTTTGGAATTAAAGGATGTATTAATGCATGATTGTCGGTTCATATGGCAAAAGATCAACCTCAACTGATTGAAGACATGCTGAACCATCTCTCTCAAGCGATTTTCACATTCTCGAAGTCAACGGTACTCTCATCTAATATCACCATTCGTGTGGGAAGGGATTTCCCAATTCACAACACAAAACGTCGCTTCAATTATTATCTGAGATCAGAGTTGAAAGTTCGAGATGAAGCCCGCAAATACCCGTCTGATATTCTTGTTTTCCCACAGTGAAATGGCGGCCAACAATCACGGATATGCCTGTAGCATCTTCGGCCGATGGGGACGGGGAGATGTGATCGTGATACTGCAAAACCTAAACCCCTGATTGGTTTTTATTCTTGCTTTTTATTTAAGGACGCAGTTGAATAAAAAGTTCCTTGAATAAAAAGCAAATGCGACTAGTCCATTGACCTTAAAGAGAGTTAGGAGCCTACACTACTGTAGACGTGGCGTGTCTAAGAAAGAATTGGGGCAATGGTAGAGTCGAGAGAGAGAGAGAGAGAGATAGAGAGAGAGTTAAGGTTAGACAATAGTCTTTTAAGTTCCCGATTGAGATATTTGCATGAAGGTTTTCTATGGAACATCATGGACAACTTGGAGAATGATGAACGACCTTTTTTTTTTTTTTCTCTCTCTCTTTTAAGTTTATTAGGACAGATTTGATGACAAAGTACCGAAAAATGAACAGATAAAAAACGTTGTCAAGTTTTATTTTTGCATTCTAAGTGTAACTGTAATATAACCCTAAAATGCATACGAAACTACAAATGTATATATTTGTAACATTTTGTCAACCAAATTGTACCTAAAATTGTAACGTGTCAAAATAGTCTAAAGCAGGTGTATTTTACATGTATAAAAATCATATCCTTTTTGTGGCATTCATAGCCTATATTCGATCGAGACGAACAATTTAGTTTGGTTCATATGCTTCCTTTTCGGGAACAGCCCATGTATGTACACGGTGCTTGTTGCTACATTATATTTGCAGTGCACATGAGTTTGAACCCCTATGATGGTTTATTGAAAAGTAGGAGCAAATCCAACGTCAAGATAAAAAAGTCCGATCCAACATATGGGGTTCAACTCAATTTTCCTTTTCTCAATAATCATCATTCTTGTATGGAGCTTCCTCTAGAAATTTATTTTCCATTGACTACATAAGCAATTGACTCACTTTAGGTTACTCTGGTACACACCTCATATTTCTGTGAAGTTTTAAGACTCTTCTTGTACTATACAAAAATTACCCATTTGACAAAGAAGGAAAAAAAAAAAGGAAGAATTACAAAAAAAAAAAAAAAAAAAAAGGTCTTAAATGTGTTAATTCAATTCCAAACTTTTTTTGGCTAGTTAAATTCTAAACATTTTATGTTTATACTAATTCAGTCCATTTAGTGAAATTTAGCCAGCTATTAATGTAGCATAACTAGCATTGAAGTGACACAGACGTAAACAAATTTTAATAACAATTTAATATTGTTTTGAATTTTTGTAATTCCTTTTCTCTTTTTTTTCTTTTTTTTTTCTTTATCTTTTTTCCTCTTTCTTCTTCCTCTAACTAGTCACAGATTGAAGTGACCTCATCCGAATCTTAACAATACAAACAAAGAGTAAAATTTTACCTATTGCACTAATGGCGCCCACTAAGTTACAGACTCCAATATTCAAGATTAGAAGAAAAGATAATATATCAAAATCCTCACAATGGCCAAATGACCCCCAATGACATGGAATGGGCATTAGCAATAACCTGATTGTCCCTTTTTTTCTTTGTAATGAGCATTATCAATAACCTAATTGTACATTTTTTTTCTTTGTAAGATCAAACGTGTTCACTGGTGAGAGCACCACCCGAGGAAGGCGAGGCGTGGAAGCCGGGGTCTTAAGGGAAGAAGTAGATGGGTTAGAGAAAGAAGATGGGTCAGGGCAAATAGGAATTTTTTTAGAATGCTTCATATGGTAAAATTCACATCTAAGTTATCATGTATGGATTTATCATATAATCACATAAGACATTTGACGCCTAAATTAAACAGGGTTGTTATAAAGGGTAAAATTGAAACAATGGTACCACAATAAATTGGGGTTAATGTACTTAATGGTAACAGTCTAGAATCTTCTATATTATTAACCAAAAAAAAAAAAAAAAAAACCTTTACCTTCGCGACGAAATTTAATTTGATCGATAGAGACCCACTTCTGGCTTTCACGCTTCATTGCTCCTAGCACAATTCCATTTTTCCATTTCCCCGACTTGTAAGCTTTTTATAATCGAATAGCCGGCTCCCAATTTGTATGTTGCCCATCCACCTTTAAATATCCATAGATTCAATTTTCAAAATCCCCCAAGTGAGGATAAGGCCAGAAACTAAAGTTTAAAGACACAAAAATGAGTAATGCCAAACTTTTTCCAGATTGTACGTGGAACTAACCCTTTTTTTCTTAATTTGACTTATGTTCTTTCCTTCTCTCGAAATATACACAAAAAGGCCCATTTTTTTTTCTCATTTTTACAGTTTTTTAAAAGGCAGCGCTATTTCCACCCCTTATATGACTAAATCCACCCTGTTTACACTAAAAGATAAAATTGCTCTCAATTATTCAATTGCAAAACAATGACCCCATTTCTTCTATTTTCTATTTTTTTTATTTCTATCTAGGATTTAGTTGTCATAGTTAAGTATTTCACACATTTTGAATTTTAGTATGTTAAAGAATTTTTTTAGTAGTACTCTTAAATATTTCCATTACATTTTTTCAAAACCCGTCTCCTCTCATACATGGTCCTCTACATAACAAACCATAATTTAACTTATCATGACCTTGAAATCTTGTCGCCACAATTTGAGGCTCATTAAAAGGCCCATTGGCCCTTCTTGGCTCATTCTTCAATATCGTCAAGGTCCGTTTTCACGGTTAGGTTTATTGGTCTCACCTTCTTTTGCGTATAATCTATGCTCACGTCATTGTTTTTTGTTCATCAACACAAAAATTAGCAACTAAAATTCACCAACGTAATAAGTTGTTCCCGGTTTCAATCACATTGCAATTAACTTGTTATTGTACGTTGACCAATTAACTCCCCATTTCTTGGCAAAATCAAAGTGCAACATATCTAGTTTTTGAGGGGCGGTTGTGAGTCACTTGGTCATTGGATGAGAGAGAATAATGCTACAGCCAGATTAGCTGTCAATGTTTTGGGAACATTTAGAAAAGTAGTTAACTTTAGGGGAAAAGTTGACGCAGAGAAAGCGATGCTTGGAAAGAATTCCAAAGGATGGTGTTTATTTTGAATAATAAAGTGCTGATTACAATATCTTTGACGTCTATTTATAAGAAGGTCGCCATCTAGAAAATAACAAAATAACTTAAATCTAGTAACAAAATTGAAAAGATATTGATAAACTAGGAAATTTAAAATCTAATAACAATCAAAGGGAAACGCGTGAATCAAATATTGTAACCCCTTTGTAATCTTGAAGATCACGCAATCCTCTTTGATTTGTGGGACTCCGCCCGCTCTTATGACGCTCCATTGTTTCCAGAAAAGCATTTGCATATTGTTCTACATCGTCTCCTCCACTTCGGAAGAACTCGACCCCGAGTTATGATTAGGATAAAGAGGAGTATCGGAGGATGATACTCAAATAGGTCCGCTACATTGAATGTCGGGGAGATGTTGAGGTCACTAGGAAGATCAACAACATAGGCATTGTCATTGATTTTTTCACGATTCGACGGGGACCAACTTTCTTGTGCTTCACTTATTATATGTACCAACGGAAAGCGTTCCTTGCGGATGTAGACCATGACTTCATCACCCTCAAGAAATACCTTGAGGCGACGATGTTTATCTCGCAGCAACTTTGTAAACAAATAGTGGAAGCTTCTAGCCGTTGCTTCACACCCTCTTGTATCTCTTGTAATTTTGTTGCTAAGTTTTCAGCCGCAACACTATATCCTGGGACTTTGGGCAAAGGCACGAGATCCAAGTGTATGTTGTGGCGTTCGCCCGTAGATAACCTCAAACGGAGACTTGCCCGTGGAACGGTTGACGGTGTTGTTAAAAGCAAACTCAGCGGGAGCAAGATACCGGTCCCATTGCTTTGGCATGTCACTACAAAGACACCGAATAATATTCGCCATAGTACGATTGACAACTTCGGTTTGCCCATCGGTTTGAGGATGAAAGGAGCTGCTATACTGCAAATCGGTCCCAAATAAACGCCATAGGGTCCTCCAAAATGACTAAGGAATTTGGTATCACGATCGAGGTGATAGTTTTTGGAACACCATGCAAACGAACTACTTCTCGAAAAAATAAACTTGCTACATGAGAAGCATCGAAGTCTTCTTGCAAGGGATAAAGTGCGCCATCTTTGTAAATCTATCCACTACCACAAAAACAGAATCCATACCTCGTTGGGTTCGGGAAGCCCCAACACGAAATCCATTGAAATGTCTATCCAAGGTCCGAAGGAATAGGTAGAGGGGTGTAAAGTCCGGTGTTACGAGAATGGCCTTTCGCGGTTTGACAAATGTAGCACTTTTTCACAAATCGTCCAACGTCCCGTTTCAATTGAGGCCAATAATACCGCTCCTCAACTAAGGCAACGGTTTTATCTCGCCCACAATGTCCTCCAAGGGAGCCACCATGCAGCTCTCGAATAAGTTGTTCCCGCAAAGAGCTTCGAGGAATGCACAACTGTTGCCAAAGAATAAAAATTTGTCCCGAACGATCATGTCGCCGTGAGAACTGTCTCGAACATTTTTCCCAAATTTCCCGAAAATCTTCATCATCGGCATAAAGAGCACAAAGGTGGTCAAACCCCACAACGTCGGTGCGCATGGTGACAAGTGTTGCGGCACGACGGCTAAGTGCATCGGCGACTTTGTTCAAGTGGCTCGCCTTGTGTCGAAGCACGAAATTGAATTGCTCCAAAAAGGAGACCCAACGTCCATGCATTCGATTTAGATGTCTTTGGTTCTTAATGTATTTGAGTGCCTGATGGTCAGTGTTAAGGACAAACTCATGTTGATAAAGATAGGGCTGCCAATGCTTGATAGCTCGTACTACAGCAAAGTACTCCTGCTCATAAGTAGACCATCGCTTGCGAACATCATTAAGTTTCTCGCTAAAATAAGCAATAGGCTTACCTTCACGGGAAAGAACAGCACCAATTCCTACACTAGAAGCATCACAGTCTAGTTCGAATACCTTTTCAAAATTCGGAAGCATCGGTATTGGTGCCATGGAAAGTTTTTCCTTGATGAGAGCAAAGGCTGGCTTCGCCGTCACCCCAATGAAATTTTCCTTTCTTCAAGCACTCGGTAATCGGAGCCATAATAGAACTGAAATTTCGAATAAAGCGTCGGTAGAATGTCGCAAGCCCGTGGAAGCTACGCGCCTCCCCAACGGTTTGGGGAGTCGGCCAGTCGCGGATGGCAGCTACCTTTTCGCATCAACTTGAAGGCCTTCGCTCCGACAATATATCCCAAGAAGCGGAGTCGATCGGTCATGAATCTACACTTCTTCAAATTAACATACAATTGGTTCGTCCGCAAGGCCGATAAGACGTCCCTTAGATGCTCCATATGCTTTGGTCATCGGGACTATATATGAGAATGTCATCAAAGTAGACCACCACAAATTTGCCAATAAAAGGTTTAAGAACTTGAGTCATCAAACGCATGAAGGTGCTAGGCGCGTTCGTGAGGCCAAACGGCATGACTAGCCATTCGTATAAACCTTCACTCGTTTTAAAGGCTGTTTTCCATTCATCACCAGGGCGGATGCGTACTTGGTGGTATCCGCTACGTAGATCAATCTTTGTAAAGACTTTTGATCCCGCAAGCCGGTCGAGCATGTCATCCAAGCGAGGGATTGGGAATCGGTACTTGACAAGAATCCGATTAATTGCCCGGCTATCAACGCACATACGCATGCTTCCGTCTTTCTTCGGAGTGAGGAGTGCGGGTGCGCACAAGGGCTCATGCTTTCGCGTAAGAAGCCTTTTTGAAGCATTTCTCCCACTTGGTCTTGCAAAATCTGGTTCTCCTTCGGATTCATCCGGTAGTGCGGCAAATTAGGGAGGCTCGCTCCTGGAAGAAAGTCAATCTCATGTTGGATATCCCTTAAGGGTGGTAATCCAACAGGTAGATCCTCCGGAATAACATCGCTGAATGCCCTCAATAAGGGCTGAAGAGCCACCGGAATTGGAATAATGGCTTCTTGATTGCCTTTCTCCACAATCATATACATGCCCTCACGTTTACGAACGTTTAGCATAATCCCCGCACTTTGCTTCTTTGGGGCACGGGAGTGTTACTCATCGGCTTCAAAATAATTTTCGTCTTTTTCCACACAAAAGAATATGTGTTTTCACGAGCCCTATGAGTGATATCAACATCGTATTGCCATGGTCGTCCCAATAGGACATGACATGCATCCATCTCCACTACATCACAAATTATGGTGTCCTTATAGGACTTTCCAATTGAAATAGGTAAATGACATACCAACGCGTCACCTTGAATTCGGCCCCTTTACGAATCCACCCGATTGTATAAGGGGAGGGATGTAACTCTGTCTTTAGTTGTAGATGATCCACCAAAGCCTTGGACACTATGTTCTCACAACTTCCGCTATCGATGATGACATTGCAAACTTTGCCGTTGACGGTACAACGGGCACGAAAAAGACTATTCCGCTGTGTGTCTTCTCTTCGCGGAGTGAGCAATAGTCTCCTAACAACGCAATTGACATGCTCACCCTCCTCATCCTCCACTTCTTCCTCTTCAATCCAGTCATCTTTGTATATGTCATCGTCGTGCTCGACAACATTGGCCATCTTCCGTCGTGGACAATCACTCGAACGATGTCCCAATTCGTTACACTTGTAGCATTTGATTGGTGGTGGCTTAGCGTATGGGTTCCGGGCATTCGATTGGCGTTACGGTTGTTTGCAATGACGGTTCCTTACGCACCCCGGTACTACTTCCCGAGTTCGGTTCATAGTGTTGGTTTGCTGGTTGGAGGATTACAAACATCTAGTTGCCTCCCCTTTCCATATGATTCTCGAGCGGAATAATTGTTAGCCCGATTAATGGGGCTAGTTCTCTCTAATTGCATCTCAACCTTTCGGGCCATCTCTTGAGCATCCTCAACGGAGAACAAACGATGTAGTGAAACACGATCTTGAATATTAAGTCGCAAACCATTAATGTACCTGGCGGTCTGTTGGCCTCCGACTCAGCCAGGTTGTTACGGGCGGAAAGTCGGAGAAACTCCTCCGTGTAAGCTTGGACTGATCGGCTTAGTTGCTTACAATTCTGAAATTGTTGAAATAATAATTGCTCATAATCGGTTGGGAGGAACCGAACCTTCAACATTTCCTTCATCCGATTCCATGTTCGGATGGGAGCTTTTCCTTGTCGACGTCGGGTCAGTTGCGTTTGCTCCCACCACGCTGAGGCACCGCCCTTCAATTTGTATGCCACCAATTTTACTTGGCGATCCTCTTCAATCTCCATGGCATCGAAGAATTTCTCAACTTCCCAAAGCCAATCCAAAAAGTCTTCAATATTCAAATTGCCATTAAAGGTCGAAAGGTCAACCTTAAGTTGATATTGCTCGGGGTCTCGTCGATATCCCGGTTCCGGTGGCCTCCACGAACAGGCCGATCCAGGAACTCTTCTTCTCCTTCGAGTCCTCGACATAGGCTTGTCGCCTCGTCGGGGATTTGCCCCACGTTCCATAGCCGCTTCCGGGTCGCGAGCCGCCCGAGCATGTTCAGCGGAAGAACACCGGGTATGGGGTTGGTAGACAAACGTTGGATGGCGACAAGTAATTCTTGAAACCTCCGTTCGTTTTGCTCCACAAATTGGTTGAACTCATCCCGTGTAATAGGCTCGTTTCTACGGCCTTCAGCTACGGGAGATTGACATTAACGTTATTAGCCATCGTCACGGGAGAAACCTGCTCGATACCAAATGACGCAGAAAAGCGATGCTTGGAAAGAATTCCAAAGGATGGTGTTTATTTTGAATAATAAAGTGCTGATTACAATATCTTTGACGTCTATTTATAAGAAGGTCGCCATCTAGAAAATAACAAAATAACTTAAATCTAGTAACAAAATTGAAAAGATATTGATAAATTAGGAAATTTAAAATCTAATAACAATCAAAGGGAAACGCGTGAATCAAATATTGTAACCCCCTTTGTAATCTTGAAGATCACGCAATCCTCTTTGATTTGTGGGACTGGCCGCTCTTATGACGCTCCATTGTTTCCAGAAAAGCATTTGCATATTGTTCTACATCAAAAGTCGAGAAAAGGGACAATAGAGAAAGAGTTCGAGTTTTTTACTCTTCTTTTAAGAGGTGATCAAACTTAGCAGCGCCTTTAGGTTAGGCTTATATAGTTGCCCAGGTCCACCCGTAACCATAATTTCATGTGTAAAATGTTCGGGTTTGTCCAGACTGCCACTAGCCTAATCTAGCCAGGCCTTTTTTTCATAATTAAATAGTCTCGGCCAATCCCAATTAAAAGTGCCCTTGGGGCCCATATGACCAAGACGGGCCCGTGGTCCTTCATGTCCATAATTAGGTCTACTTTCTCTAATTGTTATTGTTCATGTATTTGCTCTTATTGAGGTTAACTCTCAAGCTAATTGTCTCAAGACTTGCTTGTTCGCATGTGTACGGCACAAATTGCATGTAACAAGAAATGAGAAAATAAATACATATATGTATATTCATAATAAATTTTTTAAAAACTCACATTGTGCTATGTAGATAGACACAATATACCTAGGTTTAAAAGTTATTGGGGTGAACTTCTATACTTGAATATACTTCATTAATTTAAATACTCTACTAGGATCTATCACATCACTTTATAAAACTAACATTGTACACAGGTTTTATAAACCTGTCTTCTCTTATATAGGACTTAGTTCTTGTTGGGCTTTTAGCCTATAACGGGCTTGATCCAAACCCAACCCAGAATCCTTCAAAGTTCCCTGGAGGGACCAGTTAACAAGAGGAAAACTTCTCTTTGGCACAAAATGCACGTAGAGCATTTTTCCCTGGCGGAGAGGGAGTGCTCGTGCGTGGTTGTGATGGTTGGAGCTTGACCGAAAAAAATAAAAAATAAAGGAACAGAGTGCTCGCGTGTGTATTGTTGCCAAGGCCAAAGAGAGAAGATTCTCAGAAAATTTGAAACAAGCAAATGTTTTGTGAGAGCAAGGGGCATTCGTGAACAGACGGGTGTTAATCCGAGTGTGTGATTACATTTTCGAGTGGCGTGGATATACAAGTATTACTTAGAGGAATCTCAATATTTAGAAATTGAGGTACGATTCCCTGAAACCCGTCTATTCTTTTCCCATAATGGCAAGGAAAAATGAAAGTTTAAAGCTCAAGCATAGTAGATAAGCACTGACCAATGAAAATTACAGAGCGATAATACAAGATGAAACCACCGGCATGAGCTGCATTGGCCTCTAAAAACATTGAAGATTATAATTTAAAGTACGTGAAAGAGCACTTTATTTAAGTCCTCATGGACAGACTCATAGAACCCATCAAGAGAGACAAGGCAGCTTCTTCAGTTCTCAGTGGGAGGCTTGTGAGGAGGCTTGTGGGGTGGCTTGTGGGGGAAAGGAGGGCCCTTTGGCTTCTTCTCCGGGGGATGCTCAAACGGGGGCTTGTGCTCCATCGGCGGCTTCTCGCCCTTACCCTTTGGTGGCTTGTCCTCTTTCATGGGTGGCTTGTCATGGAAAGGAGGGCCCTTTGGCTTCGGCTCTGGGTGGTGCTCGAATGGTGGCTTGTGCTCCATTGGCGGCTTCTCACCCTTACCCTTTGGTGGCTTGTCCTCCTTCTTGGGCGGCTTGTGCTCGGGGAACGGCTTGTGGTCCTCCTCAGCTACATCCTCGGAGAGGATGTGGCCGTGAGGGTGGTGGTGATGTGGAGGCTTGTGCTTGGGGAACGGCTTGTGTCCATCTTCCTCAGCGTACTCCAAGAGGAGGCGGCCACCGCCGGGGTGGTGCTTGTGGGGTGGCTTGTGCTCCTTTGGGGGCCTTTCCTTCTTGAATGGGTGGTGGCGGTGGTCGAGCTCCTCCGCAATGGTGGTGGTGAGGAGCACCAGGCCTAGGAATAACACTAGTAAATACTTGAGAGACATGGTTCTCTCTTTGCTAGCTTTGGGCAGTGAAGAGTGAAGTGAAGTGAAGTGGTGGGAGATTGGGTTGTATTTATAGAACTTTTTGCGCCAATGATGTCAGCCCACATGTCATTCTTGGTTTGGACTGATTGGTCTTTGAAATTGGGACTTAGAGAGTGTGAGAGTCAAGATTTTGCTTGTGAATGCTTTGATTGATGGGGCCGAAACGAGTTGAAAAGTTTGACAATTTGGCTTAGCCTCTCGCTCGAGATTGATCTACGGCGACCCTTGTTTGCTCCGCAGAAGACAATGAATATCACCGCTAAGGAATAATGGAAGATTTCAGTGCTTTCGTTAATTTGTCTTTGCATGCATGCACATATTTTAGAAGATTAAACTTAGAAACACAGCATATACAAAATATTTTGGTGCAAGATAGAACTTGTAGGAAAATGCTAAGATTGATTTATAAAGTGAATTTATCAAGCGGATGCAATGAATTGCGGATAAAGAATCTCCTTGACCATTTCTGTATTTCTCAATCCGTGTCATTTGCACATTACAATAACAAGTCTAGTTCACTTTCAAAAAAAAAAAAAAAAAAAGCACGATATGTAAGTGTTGAGATCTACATTGACATAAAGTCTACCCCAATTTTCTTAAATTAATATTTATAAGTGATTTTTCCCATAGTCCTTATGATAATTAATGATCCGGTGGGTAACACTGTGTTCTATTAATGGATGAACTTAACAATATATATGCAACCGTTTTCTCTAAAAGTTTAAACTATTAGAGTATGGTGTAGAATATATTTTATATCTTAACCAATCAAGTCATCTTGAAATGCAAAAACAAGGAATGATTTTCAACCTTGCAAGTTATTTTTTATTTTTTATATTGAGGACGAATCCCCTGCAAGTTTGTGTGAATGGATTTTCGTAAATGTTTAGCATTCCTAGATTAACTCTACTCCAAAGAAAATCAAATTTTATTTGTAGGAAATGAATCTGGCTGAGCAACCAGTATGAAAGATTGCATGACCTTTAGAATGTATACCTCAATAACAATGTAACTAGCTAGACCTAATCTTTAGAATATAATAAGATAGTTATTTGTTCTTTACATATATGGGTGATGAGATAACGAGACTTGAGTTTAGCATCTCCGAGCGACCGACTCAATTGAGTGGATCGATTTCAACACGAGGCGATTGAGGGGGTATGTTTGCAACCGACACTCTTGTTTGTGTTGAGAATTGAGAGTCAGAAGAAAATCTCATATCAGACATTTCAAGCTGATATATCAACGTGAGTGAAACCAATTGATATGCTTCTCGCGGTAAGGATTTGAGTCAAAAGTTGCTGTTGTAACTTTTGCTTTCGCAAAGTTGATTTGTAATCGCCATATATAATCATAAATGCAGTGATGTATTTATATTTCTGATGGAAATGCGTATGTCGCTAATAATACTGCTTTGATAATTGATATTTGCACCGACAGCAAGTAAGTTGAAAACTGCGTCTGTTTCTTTTTTCACGCGCCGCAATCCACACGAAACCCTTGAATCGCTCCCCCGATTTATTCGCTGTACACACATTCCGCCAGGGGAATATTTCCATTTCGTTGGCTAGAATAGTTAAATTTATTAATTAATAGTGCATATTATAATATATTTGCTTTCGTACGAAAATGTACTGTGCATCATGCGAGGTGTGCTTCTCTTCATTTCCCATTGCAACATTGGCTTTAAAATAGCAAAAAGTTTCGGACATGAAAGACCTTGAACATCCTACAAGCTACAAGCTGCACAAATCGTTAAGATCAAGTTAAAAAAAAAAAAACATAACCCTCATTGAAAATATCTATCGTCACTAGATGATTACATTTATATATTTTTTGTACGTGTTTTTCTGTTTAATTATCATTTAAATTTTTTGGATTAAACTTTCAAATATGATATCGGAGCTAGGTTTCAACCATTTTGTGTGTGCGTCCACAATTGTTAATTAAAATCCACGTGTCACTCCTAATTTAATGTTGAAATATCATACATCGCTAGATAATGCAGTTTATACACTTTTCAAATGCATTCGGTCTTGCTCCATTTATTAGTTTCAATTTTTTTTTTGTTGGATTTTCAAGCATGATATTAGAAACATGTGTCACTCCTAATTCAGTGTAGAAATACCTCATATACACTTAATTTCCCTCCACCTATTACTCTAATATTTTAGGTCGGACTTTTTAAACGGCTCTAATCAATGGTAGGATCCTCGTATTAAATGAAAATATGTTTCGCGTTATTTAACTTGTAGATAGGTTTAAAATGTGACGTCACTGCCCATCTCAGCTGCGAAAGTGACCTTAATTAGGGTAGCCTCCAGACAAGGGAAAAGGGTACAGGAACCTTAATTAGATGCTCATCTTTGTTGTTTTCTTTGGACCATCCTTGGAAAGAAACTGTTCCGAGAGGGCCGATTGGAGCAGAAAGGAGACCCCGCATTGGTCACGTGAGCTTGATTCGAGGGAGTTCTTTTGACTCGATGGTGCCGACAGTTTGAGGCCGTGCCTTGTGGCTTGCGGCGGCAGATAGGGACAAATAAAAAGGAAAAATTCGAACCATTCAAATTTATTTTCTTTTGATCGGGTAGATAATATCACTGTTTCGGGTCGAAACACCAAATGAGAGTAGCTCTAGTTCGGGTACTGAAACTCGAAATTGATTTTCTCCTTCGAAAAATGATTAGAGAAAGAAGCAAATCTGCGATCAACACGATTCCTATTAAAAATCTCCTTCAATTTTCAGGGATTAAGACTGTTTCACTTTACACTTGAGGCATTTAAACTTCAAAGAGAATTGTAGAATTTTAAAAAAGACATAGAAAGTTGATAATGATTCAACAAAATTTTAAAAGAGACGTGGGATGTGTAAAATTTTGATTATATAATCTCTCTAACCAATAATTTTCAATAAATGCCAACAAAAGGATGGCCTTTCAATTAGTCATTCAGCAGGGGCTTTGGTGGCTAGCCCTAATAAGCCACCAAGAAAGCCATGAAAGTATTAAGCTGGAACTATCAAGGTTTAGGTTCTCCCTTGACAGTCCAGCACCTTCGAGCCTTAGTAGCTCGTGAGAGACCTAATCTGGTTTTTCTTATGGAAACGAAGAATCAATTCCAGGTGGTTGAAAAAATCAAAAACAGACTTAAGTATTCATCTATGTTTGCCATAAATCCTATAGGTATTGCGGGGGGTTTGGTCTTATTTTGGGATGAGTCGGTGCACATCACAGTGGAGTATAGCAGTCCGGAGATGATTGATATTGCATGTACAGATGCTGGTACTGGAGTTCAAATGAAGATTTCCTTCCTACATGCCTCTACTAATTTTCAAGAGAGAGTCTCTCTTTGGAACCTACTTCGAGCTAGAAACGGTATGATATCATTACCTTGGCTTTGCTTAGGTGACTTTAATGAAGTGTTATATAATTGGGAGAAGGTGGGTCGACGTCAAGTGGAAAGATTTCGAATGATGACATTTAGGGAATTTGTTGATTCATGCTCTTTAATAGATATGGAAAGCAGGGGGTGTGCATTCACGTGGACAAATAACAGGGCAGAAGAGGAACTAGTCAAAGAACGGCTTGATCGAGCATTTTGCAATTTAGAATTGAGACTTCTATTCCCTAATGCTGAAGCTTTTGCATATCCAGCCATAGGATCTGATCATGGCCCTATCCTATTATGCTTACACTCACTCAAAAAGACACAGCAAAGATTCTTCAGATTCGAAGCTTACTAGCTAGATCACCCTGAGTGCGCAGATGTAGTGGAGAAGGCATGGAAGACATCCCATGGCCAGCAAGGATACCTGGTTAAGAAGACAGAACAAGTGGCCCAAGCATTGAGAAAGTGGAGCCGAAAAGCATTTAAAAATGCATCAATACAGCTTGATCAACTCAGAAACCAGCTTACTCAGATAACAAACAGAATAGACCAGACAAATATGAGGGAGGAATATAACAGAATAACTGAGAAATTGGGCACTCTATGGCGTCAGGAAGAAATGTATTGGGGCATTAGATCCAGAATTAATTGGCTCAAATGGGGGGACCAGAACACGAAATTCTTTCATGCAACAACCATTCAAAGAAGACAAAGAAACAAAATCAGTATGTTACGACTTGAGGAGAATGTATGGAGCCGTGAACCTCAGATTATCAAACAGCATATCACAAGCTATTATAAAGATCTATATTCATCTGTGGGGACTCGATACTACCAGCCAATCCTAGAGCAGTGCCCGCTAGTTGTTTCTCAAGAAATGAACGACATGTTGATAAGCCCAATTACAAAGGAAGAAGTGCAGCAGGCTGTTTTCCAAATGGGGGCATCTAAGGCCCCAGGTCCAGATGGTTTGAGTGGCCTCTTCTATCAAAGTCAGTGGCATCTTATTCAGGATGATATTTTCCAAATGGTAGGCTCTTTCTTTAGACATGGTTCCTTTGATCCAATATTAAATGAAACATTTATCACACTTATCCCCAAGGTGGCCAACCCCGAGAGCATTACTGAATTCCGACCCATCAGTCTGTGTAACTTTAATTACAAAGTGATCACTAAAGTAATGGCAAACAGACTCAAACCTTGGCTTCCATCCATTACTGCCCAAGAACAGAGTGCATTTGTTGCAGGCCGCCAAATACAGGACAATATTTTCATAGTTCAAGAAGTCCTACATCAACTTAGAGTGAGGAAACGACGTAGAAAATTCCAAGCGGTGCTGAAGTTGGATATGCAGAAAGCATATGATCGAGTCGAGCGGGACTTTCTTTGTGATTGTATGGAAAAGATGGGCTTCAACGAGAAATGGGTTAGTATGGTCAGATTTTGCATCTCCTCGGCTCAATTTCGCATTCTAATTAATGGGGAAGCAGGAGAAAGTTTCGCACCAACTAGAGGCATTAGACAAGGGGATCCTCTCTCACCTTATCTCTTCATAATCCTGGCCAATGTTCTTTCTAACATGGTGCACAAGGCTGTGATCGACGGGAGCTTAAAAGGTATTAAACTGAATTCTCAGTGTCCTACTTTATCTCACCTACTCTTCGCGGATGATGCTATCTTTTTTCTAGACGGAACAATCAGGGAAACTCAGAATCTTGCAAATATACTGAACTCGTTATTGCTTCGCATCCGGCCGCTTGATTAATCTCAATAAATCTGGGCTGTTCTTTGGGGCAAGTTGTCCACAGGACTTGAAAAGAAACATGGCAGCTGAAATGAGGGTCCCCATATTAGACAAAACCGGAAAATACTTGGGGATACCATCAGATTGGGGACAAACTAGAAAACAGATGTTTAATTGGATCATGGCGCGAGTGGATAGAAAACTGGAGGGATGGAAAGAGCAGTTAATATCAAAGGCGGGGAGAGAAATATTAATAAAAACAGTTGTTCAGGCTCTTCCCCAATATGCCATGAATATTTTCAAAATTCCTTTATCCATTTGTCGAGCCATTGAAAGAAAAATTTCTGCTTTCTGGTGGAAGAGCAATGCAACTAAAAAAGGTGTTCATTGGAATAGTTGGGAAGTTTTGAAGAGGAGAAAGGGGCAAGGGGGAATGGGATTTAGGGACCTTGTGGACTTTAACAAGGCGATGCTCGGGAAACAAGCCCGAGACTAGATCAAGCTCCCGAGGCCTTATGGAGCGAGTTTTTAAAGGCCTCTACTTCCCTAATGGTAATCTATGGAATGCTACAAGGGGTGCCAGACCATCATGGGGTTGGCAAAGTATTCCAGTAGGCCGAGATGCCCTAAGGCCTGATCTAAAATGGGAAGTTGGCAATGGTAAATCTATCAACTTGAGAGAGGATCGGCGGTTAATGTCTGGACCAATTGGGGGACCAGCAAACATAAACGACCACCAATGTGTGGCAGATATCATCGATACAAACACACGCACATGGAAGAATCAACTTAGACAAGAGATATTCAACAGCCCTATATCAGAAGAGATTCAAAAAACCACACTCAACATCATTCCCGCATCGGATCGTCGATATGGATAGGGCACTACTCGGGAACTATAATGTTAAAAGTGGCTACCATCAACTTAGAACGAAACATCGGCAACCACAAGACAGCAGGCGTCATCCTCATATCAAGCTCCGAAAAGACTATGGAAAGAAATATGGCATCTCCAAATCAACCCCAGAGTCAGACACTTCATATGGAGTCTATGTAATGAAGGTCTACCAACACGAATCAATCTATACCGAAGAAAAATCATACCTGAGCCCACTTGCCCCTTCTGCCATCAGTGGCCAGAATCATCTGAACACCTATTTATCCTGTGTCAATGGACAAAAAACATCTGGCTGAACTATGATGTCGAAATAGATGTTACCCCAACATCTATCACAAGAGTAGATCAATGGGTATGTGATTACCTCTCCTCGGACAGATCAGCAAGCCAAAAAGCGATCTTTGCGACTTCCCTTTGGCTCATATGGAAGGCACGCAACAATCTGATTTTTCAAGGTAAGCAAGCAAAACAACACCAGCTCATCAGCGAAGCAGGATTGTTACAAAAGTTATATGAAAAATCACAGCCAAGGAGGGAAGAACGTACCGCAAAACCACACAGCTGGGTACCTCTAGAGCCGGGTACACTGAAAATCAACGTGGATTGCTCATGGGTGGAACACGGCGAGAGGAGTTCAGTTGCTGGAATCTGCAGAGGAGCCGACGGAAGATGTATTGGGGGATTTGCGGAAAAAATCAGCGCCCAATCGGCCAATTTGGGTGAAACCCTAGCTATCCGGCGTGCCCTCGTGTGGTTGAAGGAGAACGGGCGAGTTGAACGAAAGTACTTCAAACACTCGAACCGAAACCGCCGTATACATATCCAAATGACTCTCTCCCCGTGGTGGACTCCATTTTGGGCCGTAATGAGATCCCTTGGGCCTTGCGACCTCACATCCTGGGACTGTCAAGACCTCCGCCCCCAGATGCAGAGAATATTTCGCTTCGTTTGAACCGCGACAGGGGAACCGGGCAACGGATTGGATTGCCAAATCCTTCAACACCGGTACTCTTCCATCTAATTGGGTACTTTACTGTTACGAAATCGCACGTCGATTCCAGAAAAATAACACTCGCAAACAATTCTCCGCATGACGAATATAGTAATAAAAGAGCGAGAATCGATGAACACGCCGTAAATTTGTTATCGAAGTTCACCCAAACCCGGGCTACGTCTCCGCGCAGAGGCACTCTGCGAATCCACTAGACTTCGAAAAAGTTGGAATACAACGACGATCTTCTCTCAAGATCGGGACAACAAAGAGATTGAGAACTCTCATCAAGAAAAACTCACTTTTTTCTTCTCTCTTTTCTTGCCTCTCTATTTCCTTTTTCAGCGTCTTGACGGCTAGGGTTTTGCCATCGCTAATATATAGGTACCACTTTTAACCTAAAAGGAAATCTAATAGAAAGACAAAAAAGCCCCTAAAAACAAATATTTGGCTTTATCTATAACAATCTCCCACTTGAAGACAAATATACCCAAGCACCAAGCAACTTTGCATCCATCTTCTTCAAAAAATAGTAGTTGTGAAACTTGTGCCTCGCGATACTCCTCATCAATCAACATGGAGTAATACCAATGGTAGTAGTACGAAAATATGCTTCTCTCTCGTCTACTACCTTGGTCATCATGTCACCGGATTCTTCGAGCCATCAATCTTTTGCAGCTTTAATTCATTATCTTTCAATGCTGACCCGATAAAGTGATAACGCTTCTTGATATGTCTAGTCCTTGAGTGATAAGCTGCATTCTTTGCTAAGTGCACTTTGCACTTTGACTATCACTCCACAAAGTGTACTTGACCGGTTTTTCGATGTAACTCCTCCATATAATCTTGTAACCACATGATTTCCTTGGAGGCTTCGTAATCGCTACATATTCTGCCTCTGTTGTCGATAAAGCAACTACTTTTTGTAGTTGAGATACCCAACTCACTGCTTTGTACTCCGCAACGTAAAGACATATCCAAAGTGGTACTCTTACCACTATCTCGATCACCCGAATGATCCGCATCTACATAACCCCGCAACTTTAGAGATGTACCACTATAACAAAGTGAGTAATTGGAAGTACCTGCTAGATATCTCAATATCCATTTAACCGCATTCCAATGCTCTCTACCCGGGTTCTCGCATATATCGACTCACAACTCCCACGCTTGTGCAATGTCCGGTCTCGTGCTCACCATGGCATACATCAAACTCCCCACCGCCGATGCATATGGAACTACCGCCATCTCATCTTTCAAAGCCCGAGTGCTTGGACACATATCCTTGGAAAGTTTGAAGTGATTCGCTAAAGGAGTTGCAACCGGTTTTGCCTTGTCCATGTTAAATCTCTTTAACACCTTGTTCACATAGTCTTCCCGCGACAACCATAATTTCTTATTTTTCCTGTCTCTAATGATTTTCATGCCTAAAATATTCTTGGCCTCTCCCAAGTCTTTCATAGCAAACCGTGATGATAACATCTTTTCACTTCTACGATTCTCTTCATATTGGAACTAGCCACCAAAGATGTCATCCACATATAAAGATAAATACACAATGTCACCATCATCATATTTGCGAAAATAAACACAATGATCGGACTCACAAAGGTGTGCAAATCCTTTTCTTGCATGAAACCATCAAATTTTAAGTACCATTGTCGCGGAGCTTGTTTCAAGCCATACAAGCTTTTCTTCAAGCGACATACCATGTGCTCCTTACCTTTGACTTCAAAACCCTTAGGTTGTGCCATGTATAATTCTTCATCTAAGTCACCATGTAAAAACGCTGTTTTTACGTCTAACTACTCAAGATAAAGATCCTCCACCGCAACTATACTTAGCGAACTCTAATTGATGTCATTTTCACTACGGTGAAAATATCTCGAGTAGTCGATCCCTTCTTTTTGAGAAAAGCCCTTAACTACAAGTCTCGCCTTGTATCTAATACTACCATCTGCTTCATTCTTAATCCCGTACACCCATTTGTTTAATAAAGCTTTTTTACCTACGTGGGCAACTTGGTCAACTCCCAAGTTTTGTTCTCAAGCAACGAGCTCATCTCGTCTTTCATAGCACACTCCCACCGCAAGTGAGACGTGTCTCGCCTTTGCCTCATTGTAAGTTTCCGGTTCTCCCGAATCGTATATAAGACATGACTTAGAACAAGATTAGGCCGATGGATCAAAAATTACCTTTGGCTTTCTCACACGTGTAGACCTTCTCAAGACAGTACTTCAAGGTCATTCGTTTGTTCCGAATCACTGCGTTCTTCTTGAACTACCTCTTCACCGATAATAGGCTCATCTTGAACCTCTCTTTCGGGTGAACTTTGATCTACCGGAAACATCTTCACGGGCATTGTGTCTAATTCAACATATTCGATTGTACTACCTTCTCATGCTCGTCTCTCGTCTCGTCGACGATCCTTGTACATCTTTTCTTCATGGAATACCACATTGCGATGCGGATAACTTTATTATTCTCATAATCCCAAAGTCTATAACCATACTCGTCGCCACCGTATCCGATAAAGACGCACTTCGGGACTTAGCATCAAGCTTTTTCCTATCCTCCCCGTCAATCAAAGCATATGCAATACAACCAAACACCTTTAAATGTGAATAATTAATCTTCTTACCCGACCACCGCTCCCGTGGTATTTCTCCATCCAACGCACTAGATGGACTTCGTTGATAAGATAAACAGTGCATCACCGCATCAACGTGGCAGCCCATAAGTGTAGCGGGAGACCCGCGTGTAGTCTCATGCATCTCGCACGTTCTAGAATAGTCCTGTTCATTCTTTCAGCTACACCGTTCTCTTGAGGAGTTCTAGGAACAGTCTTTAGCCCGTGTATGCCTTCTCGACTCGAGATAATTTGCAAATTCTTTACTTGTGTATTCACCACCATTATCGATTTCAAAGCTTTAATCGATAACCTTGTTTCTTTTCTACCATAGTCTTCCACATCCCGAACATCCCGAATACTTCGATTTTTCTTTAAGAGCATAGACCCAAGTCTTTCTTGTTGCATCATCAATGAAGGTGACAAAATATCTCTTACCACCATAAGAGAGTTCCCGAGCGGTGTCCCCATACATCGGTATGAACCAACTCTAGCTTCGGCCTTTATTTTGTTGCCCATTCAATTGAAAACTAACAGCCTTACATTTTTCCATAAATGCAACTCTCACAAAAATCTAACTCAACTTTTGTAAACCCGGAAGTAATTTCCTCGAGTGTAATTGCTTTACACCTTTTCACCAAGATGTCCCAAACGATAATGCCAAAGAGTAGATAAATTACCCGTAGCCATTGTAGTTGCAACTATATCACCGATATTGTCTCCTTGGAGAAGGTAAAGTGTACCCGTACGCTTTCCCTTTGCTACTACTCTTATCCCCGAGGTTATCTTCCACTCTCCACAGCCAAAGGTTATTACCAAACCTTCTTGGTCAAGTTTACTTGGTTGAAATCAGATTTTCTTTAATTCTGAATATGCCTAGTTTCACGCAAAACTAGATGTCCTCCACCCGAGATGTTCACAGTCACGGTTCCTTTCCCAACAATTGGACACATGTGGCCGTTTCCCACAACCACTTGTCCAAAATCTCCACTAGCATAATCATCAAATATGTCTCTTTGCGAGGTGCAATGAAAAGAAGCGCCGAATCAATAAACCATTTATCTCGTTGTCAAATCAAACCCCGTAGACAAACACAAGTTATCTAGCAAAGATTTATCGCTAACTACATTAGCACCTTGATTCTCATCTTGCTGCTTCTTTTTGTAGGCTTCACATTGAAACCTCCGGTGTCCGGTTTTGTGACAAAATCAACACTCATCTTTTGCAACCTTTGTCTCTTACCCCTTGATTGTGATCTCGCCACGACCGCTGAAATTTCCTCTACTTTTACTTCTTCCACGGTTCTCCACCGCAAGTGCCGTTGAAGATGTAGATGCAAAAAGATTATCTCCACCCGAGACTTTCCTTCGCATCTCTTCATCCATGATACTACTCACAAAGATCATCAAGAGTTAAATCATCCTTCATGGTGCTCGAAATTCCCCGCACCGGTATTGTAGCTTTACGGAAGAGAACATAAAAATAATAAAGCTTGAAGCTTCATATCTAAATTTATGCCTCATGATTCTAATTGACCCGTGACTGCGTGAAACTATTAATATGCTCGCCACGAGAATCTCTATCGATAACTTCATATTAACCAGTTTCTTCAGCAAAAATACCGATTTGATGTGGATGGCTTCTCAAAAATATTTGTTAGAATATCCATGGCTTCTTTTGCAGTTTTTGCTTTCGCGATGTGGTACCCGTCTTTTCGTCAACCCTAGACGAATCGCACCTAACGCCTTTCGATCAAGAATTTTCCATCCGGCCTGGCCGTCGGATCCACTTCCGCCATCTCGGGTTTCCAACCCTCAAGTGGTGCATAGAGATCTTTTTGATAAAGATAATCCTCTATTTGTAGTTTCCACCATCCGAAATCCTCTCCATTGAACTTATCGATTCCGATTTTATCTTCGCCATCCCGTTTGCTTTCAATCGAACGTCACCGAAAACCCTCAATGTTCTCGATTAGCCAACCCAAGCTCGATACCGGTTGTTACGAAATCGCACGTCGATTCCGGAAAAATAACACTCGCAAACAATTCTCCGGACGGAATATAGTAATAAAAGAGCGAATCGGATGAACACGCCGGAAAATTTGTTATCGAAGTTCACCCAAACCCGGCTACGTCTCCGCGCAGGCACTCTGCGAATCCACTAGACTTCGAAAAAAGTTGGAATACAACGACGATCTTCTCTCAAGATCAGGGTACAAAGAGATTGAGAACTCTCATCAAGAAAAAACTGAATACAACGACGATCTTCTCTCAAGATCAGGGTACAAAGAGATTGAGAACTCTCATCAAGAAAAAACTCACTTTTTCTTCTTCTCTTTTTTCTTGCCTCTCTATTTCCTTTTTCAGCGTCTTGACGGCTAGGGTTTTGCCATCGCTAATATATAGGTACCACTTTTAACCTAAAAGGAAATCTAATAGAAAGACAAAAAAGCCCCTAAAAACAAATATTTGGCTTTATCTATAACATTTACCCCCTGTATGAACTTCATCTTATACTATGTTTAGACCTTACTATGAGTTGTAATCCGCCTTCGAAGTATTAATCAAAGTTGCAGTTTCGAACAAAAAAAAAATAAAAAATTAGTCATTCACCTTGTAAGTCTTGAATTAGATTGCCTAAAGAAGCCAACCATTAAGGAGGATAATATAATTAGATCAAAGAAATCTAAAGGCTTGCCCAAGTTATGGAACCACAGCTTGTTAAATCCTATAGAGTCCAAAATCGATTATCATCTTGTCCATCCGATGCCCTCATGTTCTCCACGTATTCAATGTTCAAGAATCTCCCTAGGGTCGCTGTCATGGCTAAGATCAGCGGTGACGCCACGCAAGGAGAACTTTAAGAGCAAAGGGAAACCTTTACACGTGGCATAAGACCTAATTGGAAAATTCAATACATAGCATGCATTTAAATACTTCAGAAGGACCTGACCAAAAAAAAAAAAAAAAAAAAAAACTTCAGAAGAACTTTAAATTAGCTTTTCGGCTTTTTTCTATGGCAATCTTTCCTACCTCCCCCACGTGTTATGCTCATATTTCCATACCTAACTTCAAAGTCATGTCCCCCTCAATAAAATCCTTGCGAATTTCGTCTCCAGAAAGTCTGATGCACATTCTATGGGTCAATGTAATTGCAATTGCTTCAGAAGATGGGGACATTGCTTCCCTGATTTCAGTTAGCGATTAAAATAAGAATACACTCTAGTAAAAAATAAAATAAAAAGGCTACATAGTCCATTTTAAAAATGTTATTGTAGTCTAAAAGAGGAACGATCAAATTCAAAACCCTTATGACTGAAAAAGGAAAATCAAAACCCCAAATGGGTGCTTTAGTGAGAAGCTTGCTAAGTTTTTGGGTTTGAATAATCATATTCGTGTACTTTTTTGGGGTCGTCCTTGGAAGCACGGATCTATGCGCTCTATTGATTGCTCAGTATGTGTAGGACAAAACCACTTCCACATCCGGTGAAGGACTGCCCGCTGCATTTGAACATTGTTTTTAAGGTCGCCGAGAAGCAGAGACTTGTATGTACTCCATTAGTTACTTAATTTGCATGGGATGGGAAAGCTTTCACATCAAATGAAGGATTAGCCGATAGTCAACGGGAGCTAGACACCCTCAACGCGATGTTCACATTCAACGTGACGTTCACATTCTATTTTCATGGACTAATGTATGTCTTCGATTTCAATCAATTTGTCAAAATTTTATCACACTTTACGTCTCTATCGTCTTTAGCATCATAAAGATATCAAAATATAAAGATAGATTGTGTTATCGTAACCGGACAAGAGCATCTTTAACGGTTTGAATTATTAAAATAGAACTAACTTTACGACTACGCTCCAAAGTGAGCTTGAATAGATCGGGGACGATAATCGACCTAACACAGAGCACACTGGAGAAGAGAAATTGATGTGCCGTTGCACCTTTTGCTTCTCTTTTGGCCGTGATTTTCTTTGCACGCGTGGAAAGTTATTTGGAATTTTTATCAATATGTCCGTGAGTAGCAGGTATGGATGAAAGATGTGTACACTTGAAGATAACTAACATATTCGAATGACTTTCTACGTATTATCAATCAAAAGTGTGGTTCTGGTAAATTTTCCCATTTTGATGATTGATCTAATTAAAAATTTGTGTGCCAAGTACATTGACATAACGAGAGAAAGAGTTTTTTTTTAATAGATCAATGCCAATTGTTTACCATAAGACAGATCCATGCATCATATGAAGGGTTTGTATCAAGCTCATGTCAGCGCATGAAATGTATGACTTTTTTATTTATTTATTGTAATGCATTATTGTATGGACGAATGATGTGTATGCTTGAAGAGAACTAACTCATGTGAATGAATTTTCACGTATCTTCGATCTAATGTTTAATCTACTATGACAATAACAGTCTTTCTAAACCACAAAAAATCAAATAACAAATAATTATAAATTATTGTGAGATTTACTCTTTTAAAAATTTGTAGTTCACAACAAGTTATTATTTTCAAGTAACCCAAAATTGTTATACTAGCAAAGCCTGTTTTGGAATTATAGGATGTATCAATGCATGATTGTCGGTTCATATGGCAAAAGATCAACCTCGACTGATTGAAGACATGCTGAACCATCTCTCTCAAGCGATTTTCACATTCTCGAAGTCAACGGTACTCTCATCTAATATCACCATTCGTGTGGGAAGGGATTTCCCAATTCACAAACACAAAACGTCGCTTCAATTATTATCTGAGATCAGAATTGAAAGTTTGAGATGAAGCCCGCGAATACCCGTCTGATATTCTTGTTTTCCCACAGTGAAATGGCGGCCAACAATCACGGATATGCCTGTAGCATCTTCGGCCGATAGGGATGGGGAGATGTGATCGCGATACTGCAAAACCTAAACCCCTGATTGGTTTTTATTCTTGCTTTTTATTTAAGGACGCAGTTGAATAAAAATTTCCTTGAATAAAAAGTAAATGCGACTAGTCCATTGACCTTAAAGAGAGTTAGGAGCCTACACTACTGTAGACGTGGCGTGTCTAAGAAAGAATTGGGGCAATGGTAGAGTCGAGAGAGAGAGAGAGAGAGAGAGAGAGGGTTAAGGTTAGACAATGGTCTTTTAAGTTACCGATTACCGATTGAGATATTTGCATGAAGGTTTTCTATGGAACATCATGGACAACTTGGAGAATGATGACGGCCTTTTTTTCTTTTTCTTTTTTTTTCTCTTTTAAGTTTATTAGGACAGATTTGATGACAAAGTACCGAAAATTGAAGAGATAAAATTTTTTGTCAAGTTTTCTTTTTGCATTCTAAGTGTGACTGTAATATAACCCTAAAATGCATTATATATATATATAGATATTTGTAACATTTTGTCAACCAAATTGTACCTAAAATCGTAATGTGTCAAAATAGTCTAAAGCAGGTGTACTTTGCATGTATAAATTCCATATCCTTTTTGTAGCATGCATAGCCTATATTCAATCGAGACGGACAATTTAGTTTGGTTCATACGCTTCCTTTTCGGGAACAGCCCATGTGTGTACACGGTGCTTGTTGCCACATTATATTTGCCGTGCACATGAGTTTAAACCCCTATGATGGTTTATTGAAAAGTAGAAGCAAATCCAACGTCAAGATAAAAAAAAGTCCGATCCAACATATGGGGTTCAACCCAATTTTCCTTTTCTCAATAATCATCATTCTAGTATGGAGCTTCCTCTATAAATTTATTTTCCATTGACTACATAAGCAATTAACTCACTTTAGGTTACTCTGGTACACACCTCATACTTCCATGAAGTATTAAGACTCTTCTTGTACTATACAAAAATTACCCATTTAACAAACAAGGAAAAAAAGGAAGAATTACCAAAAAAAAAAGGTCATAAATGTATTGTAATTATGTTAATTCAATTCTAAACTTTTTTTTGCTAGTTAAATTCTAAACATTTTATATTTGTGCTAATTCAGTCCATTTAGTGAAATTTAGCCAGCTGTTAATGTAGCATAACTACTAACTAGCACTGAAGTGACACAGCCGGTACTGACGTAAATAAATTTTAATAACATCTTAATATTGTTTTGAATTTTTGTAATTCCGTTTCTCTTTTTTTTTTCCTTATCTTTTTTCTCTTTATCTTTTTTCCTCTTTCTTCTTCCTCGCCTGACTGAAGTGCCCTCACCCAAATCTTAACAATACACACAAAGAGTAAAATTTTACCTATTGCACTAATGGCGCCCACTAAGTTACAGACTCCAATATTCAAGATTAGAAGAAAAGATAATATATCAAAATCCTCACAGTGGCCAAATGACCCCAATGACATAGAATGAGCATTAGCGATTACCTAATTGTACCTTTTTTTTTCTTTGTAAGATCAAACGTGTTCACCGGTGAGAGCACCACCCGAGGAAGGCGAGACGTGGAAGCCGGGGTCTTACGGGAAGAAGTAGATGGGTTAGAGAAAGAAGATGGGTCAGGGCAAATAGGAATTTTTTTAGAATGCTTCATGTGGTAAAATTCACATCTAAGTTATCATGTATGGATTTATCATATAATCACATAAGACATTTAACACCTAAATTAAACAGGGTTGTTATAAAGGGTAAAATTGAAACAACGGTACCACAATAAATTGGGGTAAATGTACTTAATGGTACCAGTCTAGAATCTTCTATATTATTAACCAAAAAAAAAAAACCTTTGCCTTCGTGACGAAATTTAATTTGATCGATAGAGACCCACTTCTGGCTTTCACGCTTCATTGCTCCTAACACAATTCCATTTTTCCATTTCCCCGACTTATAACACTTTTATAATCGTAGCCGCTCCCAATTTGTATGTTGCCCATCCACCTTTAAATATCCATAGATTCAATTTTCAAAATCCCCCAAGTGAGGATAAGGCCAGAAACTAAAGTTTAAAGACACAAAAATGAGCAATGCCAAACTTTTTCCAGATTGTGCGTGGAACTAACCCTTTTTTCTTAATTTGACTTATGTTCTTTCCTTCTCTCGAAATATACACAAAAAGGGCCATTTTTTTTTTTCTCATTTTTACAGTTTTTAAAAAGGTGGCGCTATTTTCACCCCTTATATGACTAAATTCACCCCGTTTATACTAAAAGATAAAATTGCTCTCAATTATTCAATTGCAAAACAATGACCCCATTTCTTCGATTTTTTTTTTAATTTCTATCTAGGATTTTGTTGTCATATTTAAGTATTTCGCACATTTTGAATTTTAGTATGTTAAAGAATTTTTTTAGGAGTACTCTTAAATATTTCCATTACATTTTTTCAAAACCCATCTCCTCTTATACATGGTCCTCTACATAACAAAAGATAATTTAACTTATCATGGCCTTGAAATCTTGTCGCCACAATTTGAGGCTTATTAAAGGCTCATTGGCCCTTCTTGGCTCATTCTTCATATCATCAAGGTCTGCTTTCACGGTTAGGTTTATGGGCCTTACCTTCTTTTGCATATAATCTATGCTCACGTCATTGTTTTTTGTTCATCAACACAAAAATTAGCAACTAAAATTCACCAACGTAATAAGTTGTTCCCGGTTTCAATCACATTGCAATTAACTTGTTATTGTACGTTGACCAATTAACTCCCCATTTCTTGGTAAATCAAAGGCCAACATATCTAGTTTTTGAGGGGCGGTTGTGAGTCACTTGGTCATTGGATGAGAGAAAGAATAATGCTACAGCCAGATTAGCTGTCAATGTTTTGGGAACATTTAGAAAATTAGTTAACTTTAGGGGAAAAGTCGAGAAAAGGGACAATAGAGAAAGAGTTCAAGTTTTTTACTCTTCTTTTAAGAGGTGATCAAACTTAGCTGCGCCTTTAGGTTAGGCTTAATATATAGTTGCCCAGGTCCACCCATAACCATAATTTCATGTGTAAAATGCTCGGGTTTGGCCAGACTGCCACTAGCCTAATCTAGCCAGGCCTTTTTTTCATAATTAAATAGTCTCGGCCAATCCCAATTAAAAGTGCCCTGGGGGCCCATATGACCAAGACGGGCCCATGGTCCTTCATGTCCATAATTAGGTCTACTTTCTCTAATTGTTATTGTTCGTGTATTTGCTCTCATTGAGGTAAACTCTCAAGTAATTGTCTAAAGACTGGCTTATTCGCATGTGTACGGCACAACTTGCACGTAACAAGAAATGAGAAAATAAATACTTATATGTATATGCATACTAAATGTTTTAAAAACTCACATCGTGCTTATGTAGATAGACACAATATACCTAGGTTTAAAAGTTATTGGGGCGAACTTCTATACTTGAATGTACTTCATTAATTTAAATACTCTGTTAGGATCTATCACATCACTTTATAAACTAACATTGTCCACAGGTGTTATAAACCTGTCCTCTCTTATATAGGACTTAGTTCTTGTTGGGCTTTTAGCCTATAATGGGCCTGATCCAAACCCAACCCAGAATCTTTCATAGTTCCCTGGAGGGAACGGTTAACAAGAGGAAAACTTCTCTTTGGCACAAAATGCATGTAGAGCATTTTTCCCTGAAGGAGAGGGAGTGCTCGTGCGTGGTTGTGATAATTGGAGCTTGACCGAAAAAAAATAAAAAATAAAGGAACAGAGTGCTCGCGTGCGTATTGTTGCCAAGGCCAAAGAGAGAAGATTCTCAGAAAATTTGAAACAAGCAAATGTTTTGTGAGAGCAAGGGGCATTGGTGAACAGAAGGGTGTTAATCTGAGTGTGTGATTACATTTTCGAGTGGCACATGGATATACAAGTATTACTTAGAGGAATCTCGATATTTAGAACTTGAGGCGCGATTCCCTGGAACCCGTCTATTCTTTTCCCATAATGGCAAGGAAATATGAAAGTTTAAAGCTCAAGCATAGTAGATAAGCACTGACCAATGAAAATTACAGAGCGATAATACGAGATGAAACCACCGGCATGAGCTGCATTGGCCTCTAAAAATCATTGAAGATTATAATTTAAAGTACGTGAAAGAGCACTTTATTTAAGTCCTCATGGACAGACTCATAGAACCCATCAAGAGAGACAAGGCATCTTCTTCAATTCTCAGTGGGAGGCTTGTGAGGAGGCTTGTGGGGGAAAGGAGGGCCCTTTGGCTTCTTCTCCGGGGGATGCTCAAACGGGGGCTTGTGCTCCATCGGCGGCTTCTCGCCCTTACCCTTTGGTGGCTTGTCCTCTTTCTTGGGTGGCTTGTCGTGGAAAGGAGGGCCCTTTGGCTTCGGCTCTGGGTGGTGCTCAAATGGTGGCTTGTGCTCCATCGGCGGCTTCTCGCCCTTACCCTTTGGTGGCTTGTCCTCCTTCTTGGGCGGCTTGTGCTCGGGGAACGGCTTGTGGTCCTCCTCAGCTACGTCCTTGGTGAGGATGTGGCCGTGAGGGTGTGACATCCCGATTTTTCTGATTCTATTTTCAATAAATTGAGACAGGCATTTTGTTGGCACGCATATAGTTCCTTTCCTTGAGTCGGCCACTCATGTGAAAACTAGTCTATCGGGTGAAGCCGCTAAGAGTTTCTAATGCATCAGACTCGAGAATTTGATCAGGAAGCGATCTTTGGACCGAGCTAATCTGCAAGGGTCATTGCGACACAATTAAAAATCGATTAGAGATCAGAGATAGGTCGACTCGACAAAGGCATGTGATCAGGTGTGGGTGATTCCACCAGATTGCACAATTCTTGTCGATCGGCACTGGACCGACTTTTCTATCGATTGGGTACCCTGTGTTCGTATTTGAAACCTTGAGATTACCCTGACAACCGAAAGTTGCCAATGTTTCAAAGATATACATTGTGGCTTGAGATGATCAACCACAGGTCAAATGCATAAAAATTTCTAAAGACTACCCGGTAGGTTGGGCCGCGATAATATCGTGCCAAAGTGAAATTAACCGTGGAATTGAGATCGAATTCAGAAATTGGAAGTCTGGGTGTGTCACAAATCATTTTAGGATCATTGACTTATCTTTGGAAGATTTTTCATGCAATCAGAGTTCTTTGGCAAATTAAATCCGAGAATGGCTATTTTAGCTCGAGAAATTAGTAGGCCGCTTTTGGTCGTGCTTTCAGGACTTAAGTTGTTTTTATGGACAAGTGAAGACATAAATTGAAATGTGGTGATATTTGATTAATTTTATGGATTTCAATTTGGTTCAATTAGAAGATAATTGAAGAATGGGATGTACAAAGTTTAAAGATTGGTATGCCACGGCGGAAAAATAAATTGCACCTATTGAATATTGGTGTGGGAAGATTGAGTTAGTGGAGTATGACATCACTTGGTGATGTCATGGTGTGGGGCAAGAGTGGCTAGGATGTTGACAAGTGGAGGGTGAGGATTTGCTCTTGGAAAAGTGACCTATCACCATCATCTTCTTCCTTGAATCAAGGAAGCTTGTTGGATTTAAAAAAAAAAAAAAAAGAGGAGAGAGAGAGGGGAACGGAACCAGCAGCTTGCCCAGCCGCACGCACGCCCCCCTCCGCTCGCTCGACGCCGCCGCATGTCGCCGGAGCCATCGCCGTTGCCACCCGTTCGCATGCGAAGCCTCGCGTGTGCGTCCGCCGTTCCACCGCCGTGCCATCTTCCCTTCGTCCGCGCATCCCAGCCATCATCCTTCGTCGTCCCAAGCTGTCCGCCGTCGCCAAGGTCGCCGGAAAGCCGCCGGAGCCACCGCTAGCAATCGTTTGAGCATCCGCCGTCCTCCTTCACCGATTTCGTGCCCGAACCGCCGCCGGACGGCCCTCCTTCGAGCTTGGACAGCAGCTGGTTTTAGTGGGTATGGCAGCCCGTGTTTGGCCCGTTTTGGCCGTCTTCCCGAGCCCGGATGCTCGGCCCGCCTTGAGGAAAGTCAATCCTCGCGTCGTCCTCGTCGTTTTGGTCCGCTCGGCTCGCTAATCCGGTGAGTTTAGTTCACTAAATCTTGATTAGAGGGCTAATGATGCCCTAAGTGTGCTTAGTCCAACTTAAGTAAGTTTAGGTGGTTAGATTAGTTTATTTGGTTGATGATTAGATTATGGTGTTTAATTAAGTTAAATTGTGTTTGGTTTAAAGTTAAGTATGTTTATTTTTAATATAAAGCCTTGATGTGACATAATAGGGTTTTAGTTTTGAATTATTTAATTGTTTCGAAATTCTGGAAATTATAATATTATATTATATTCCGAAATTATTAAAATATTATAAAATAAAATAAAAAACAGAAAAATTATTTTTGACCCCGATTGCTCGAATTTCGTGCCGATCGCTGCGGTGTGTTCGGATTTTGAAATTGATAGTTGGATATTATAAATTGAGCGTGGATGACGAAAACATGGATATTATTATTTAATTAATTTTCGGAATAAATTTAATTATTTATTAAAATTCGAAAATTTCGTCGGGACCCTAAACTCTTAGAATTTCGTGCCGATCGCTGCTGTGTATTTAGAATTTAAATTTGATGATTGATTGTGGCAAATTGAGTGTGATTGTGATAAATGGGGATTCTTTTTATAAAGTCCAAAGTGTCGAAATTTATGGAAGAGTTGGCCGTGATATGCCACCTATTAGAGGTTGCGCCCAGTGAGGCCGTGATATGCCACCTGATAAAGGTCGCGCCCAGTGGGGCCGTGATATGCCACCTGATAAAGGTCGCGCCCAGTGGGGCCGTGATATGCCACCTATTAGAGGTTGCGCCCAGTGGGGCCGTGATATGCCACCTATTAGAGGTCGCGCCCAGAGAGACCGTGAATTGCCACCTGATAAAGGTCGCGCCGAGTGGGGCCGTGATGCCACTGATTCTAGTTTTGCCGAGTGGGGCCGTGATTAAGAGTAATGATTGATTGGCTGAATTGACATGTAATCGGCCAAGTCGATTGATCGCTGAGACGATCCAAGTGATTGAATTGTTCTGATGATGTGATTGTGCAATGGTTGTTTGGTTATTATAATTGTACGTGGTTGAATTATATGAATTGTGTTAACCTGCAGATGAAGGCTAATGCGAGGTAAGTCTTCTGTGTGATGTGGCTAGGCCACCCGGGGCGTATTTTCTTTCTAATAGGGGTTTAGGGGGTTGAACTTGCTGAGGCATCGTCTCATCCCGGTTGTGGGATTAAAATTTCAGGTCCCTGGTGGATGGAGCGACCAGATAGCTTTGGTTGGCCTTGAGGTGCTGCAGAGGTGAAGCCATAAGATTGGAGAACGTGTCCGACTTGTAGGTCGTAGGACAATTCCTTTTTAAGAGCCGGTCTTCTGTAGACTTTTGGCCATAGACCTCTGTTTGTAATTCTGTTGAATTATGAAAGTGTTATGTTGTGGTTTTGCTTCCTACTTTTCTATCCCGTATTTTATTGTCAGGAGTTTTATAATACGTTCCGCTTGCGCATTAATAAATGAGTTGGGTCGGTGACACTACCTGGGAATGTCGCATTTGATCGACCGCAGTGGGATGTGCGCGCGCTCGGGGTTCGGGGCGTGACAGAGGGTGGTGGTGATGTGGAGGCTTGTGCTTGGGGAACGGCTTGTGTCCATCTTCCTCAGCGTACTCCAAGAGGAGGCGGCCACCGCTGGGGTGGTGCTTGTGGGGCGGCTTGTGCTCCTTTGGGGGCCTTTCCTTCTTGAATGGGTGGTGGCGGTGGTCGAGCTCCTCCGCAATGGTGGTGGTGAGGAGCACCAGGCCTAGGAATAACACTAGTAAATACTTGAGAGACATGGTTCTCTCTTTGCTAGCTTTGGGCAGTGAAGAGTGAAGTGAAGTGAAGTGGTGGGAGATTGGGTTGTATTTATAGAACTTCTTTGCGCCAATGATGTCAGCCCACGTGTCATTCTTGGTTTGGACTGATTGGTCTTTGAAATTTGGACTTAGAGAGTGTGAGAGTCAAGATTTTGCTTGTGAATGCTTTGATTGATGGGGCCGAAACGAGTTGAAAAGTTTGACAATTTGGCTTAGCCTCTCGCTCGAGATTGATCCACGGCGACCCTTGTTTGCTCCGCAGAGGACAATGAATATCACCGCTAAGGAATAATAGAAGATTTCAGTGCTTTCGTTAATTTGTCTTTGCATGCATGCACATATTTTAGAAGATTAAACTTAGAAACACAGCATATACAAAATATTTTGGTGCAAGATAGAACTCGTAGGAAAATGTTAAGATTGATTTATAAAGTGAATTTATCAAGCGGATGCAATGAATTGTGGATAAAGAATCTCCTTGACCATTTCTGTATTTCTCAATCCATGTCATTTGCACATTACAATAACAAGTCTAGTTCACTTTCAAAAAAAAAAAAAAGCACGATATGTAAGTGTTGAGATCTACATTAACATGAAGTCTACCCCGATTTTCTTCAATCAATATTTATAAGTGATTTTTCCCATAGTCCTTATGATAATTAATGATCTGGTGGGTAACATTGTGTTCTATTAATGGATTAACTTAACAATATATATGCAACCGTTTTCTCTAAAAGTTTAAACTATTAGAGTATGGTGTAGAATATATTTTATATCTTAACCAATCAAGTCATCTTGAAATGCAAAAACAAGGAATGATTTTCAACCTTGCAAGTTATTTTTTATTTTTTATATTGAGGACGAATCCCCTGCAAGTTTGTGTGAATGGATTTTCGTAAATGTTTAGCATTCCTAGATTAACTCTACTCCAAAGAAAATCAAATTTTATTTGTTGGAAATGAATCTGGCTGAGCAACCAGTATGAAAGACTGCATGACCTTTAGAATGTATACCTCAATAACAACGTAACTAGCTAGACCTAATTTTTAGAATGTAGTAAAATAGTTATTTGTTCTTTACATATATGGGTGATGAGATAATGATTGAGTTTAGCATCTCAAGTGGATCGATTTCAACACGAGGCGTTTGCAACCGGCACTCTTGTTTGTGTTGAGAATTGAGAGCCGGAAGAAAATCTCATATCAGAGATTTCAAGCTGACCAATTGATATGCTTCTCGCGGTAAGGATTTGAGTCAAAAGTTGCTGTTGTAACTTTTGCTTTCGCAAAGTTGATTTGTAATCGCCATATATAATCATAAATGCAGTGATGTATTTATATTTCTGATGGGAATGCGCATGTCGCTAATAATACTGCTTTGATAATTGATATTTGCACCGACAGCGTGTAAGTTGAAAACTGCGTCTGTTTCTTTTTTCACGCGCCGCATACACACGAAACCCTTGAATCGCTCCCCCGGTTTATTCGCTGTACACACATTCCGCCAGGGGAATATTTCCATTTCGTTGGCTAGAATAGTTAAATTCATTAATTAATAGTGCATATTATTATATGTTTGTTTTCGTACGTAAATATACTGTGCATCATGCGAGGTGTGCTTCTCTTCATTTCCCATTGCAACATTGGCTTTAAAATAGAAAAAAGTTTCGGACATGAAAGACCTTGAACATCCTACAAGCTATAAGCTGCACAAATCGTTAAGATCAAGTTAAATAAATAAAAAAAAATTGACATAACCCTCATTGAAAATATCTATCGTCACTAGATGATTACATTTATATATTTTTTGTTCGTTTTTTTTCTGTTTAATTATCATTTAAATTTTTTAGATTAAACTTTCTAATATGATATAGGAGCTAGGTTTCAACCATTTTGTGTGTGCGTCCACAACTATTAATTAAAATCCACGTGTCACTCATAATTTAATGTTGAAATATCTTACATTGCTAGATAATGCAGTTTATATACTTTTCAAATGCATTCGGTCTTGCTCCATTTATTAGTTTCGATTTTTTTTTTGTTGGATTTTCAAGCATGATATTAGAAACATGTGTCAGTCCTAATTCAGTGTATAAATATCTCATATACACTTAGTTTCCCTCCACCTATTACTCTAATATTTTAGGTTGGACTTTTTAAACGGCTCTAATCAATGGTAGCATCCTTGTATTAAATGAAAATGTGTTTTGCCTTATTTAACTTCTAAATAGGTTTAAAATGTGACGTCACGGCCCATCTCAGCTGCGAAAGTGACCTTAATTAGGGTAGCCTCCAGACAAGGGAAAAGGGTACAGGAACCTTAATTAGATGCTGATCTTCGTTGTTTTCTTTGGACCATCCTTGGAAAGAAACTGTTCCGAGAGGGCCGATTGGAGCCGAAAGGAGACCCCGCGTTGGTACGTGAGCTTGATTCGCGGGAGTTCTTTTGACTTGATGGTGCCGACGGTTTGAGGCCGTGCCTTGTGGCTTGCGGCGGCAGATAGGGACAAATAAAAAGGAAAAATTCGAACCATTCAAATTTATTTTCTTTTGATCGGGTAGATAATATCAATGTTTCGGGTCGAAACACCAAATGAGAGTAGTTCTAGTTCGGGTACTGAAACTCGAAATTGATTTTCTCCTTCGAAAAATTATTAGAGAAAGAAGCAAATCTGCGATCAACACGATTCCAATTAAAAATCTCCTTCAATTTTCAGGGATTAAGACTTTCACTTTACACTTGAGGCATTTAAACTTCAAAGAGAATTATAGAATTTTAAAAAAGACATAGAAAGTTGATAATGATTCAACAAAATTTTAAAAGAGACGTGGGATGTGTAAAATTTTGATTATATAATCTGTCTAACCAATAATTTTCAATAAATGCCAACAAAAGGATGGCCTTTCAATTAGTCATTCACCTTGTAAGTCTTGAATTAGATTGCCTAAAGAAGCCAACCATTAAGGAGGATAATATAATTAGATCAAAGAAATCTAAAGGCTTGCCCAAGTTATGGAACCACAGCTTGTTAAATCATATAGAGTCCAAAGTCGATTATCATCTTGTCCATCCGGTCCCCTCATGTTCTCCACGTATTCAATGTTCAAGAATCTCCCCAGGGTCGCTGTCATGGCTAAGATCAGCGGTGACGCCACGCAAGGAGAACTTTAAGAGCAAAGGGAAACCTTTACACGTCGCATAAGACCTAATTGGAAAATTCAATACATACTTCAGAAGAACTTTAAATTAGCTTTTCCGCTTTTGTCTATGGCAATCTTTCCTACCTCCCCCACGTGTTATTCTCATATTTCCATACCTAACTTCAAAGTCATGTCCCCCTCAATATAATCCTCGCGAATTTCGTCTCGAGAAAGTCTGATGCACATTCTATGGGTCAATGTAATCGCAATTGCTTCAGAAGATGGGGACACTGCTTCCCTGATTTCAGTTAGCGATTAAATAAGAGTACATTCTAGTAAAAAAAAAAAGGCTACATAGTCCATTTTAAAAATGTTATTGTAGTCTAAAAAGGAAAATCAAAACCCCAAATGGGTGCTTTAGTGAGAAGCTTGCTAAGTTTTTGGGTTTGAATAATCATATTCGTGTACCTTTTTGGGGTCGTCCTTGGAAGCACGGATCTATGCGCTCTATGGATTGCTCGGTATGTGTAGGACAAAACCACTTCCACATCCGGTGAAGGACTGCCCGCTGCATTTGAACATTGTTTTTAAGGTCGCCGAGAAGCACAGCCTTGTATGTACTCCATTAGTTTCTTAATTTGCATGGGATGGGAAAGCTTTCACATCAAGTGAAGGATTAGCCGATAGTCAACGGGAACTAGACACCCTCAACGCGATGTTCACATTCAACGTGACGTTCACATTCTATGTTCATGGACTAATGTATGTCTTCGATTTCAATCAATTTGTCAAAATTTTATCACATCTCTATCGTCTTTATCTTTATAAAGGTATCAAAATATCAAGATAGATTGTGTTATCGTAACCGGACAAGAGCATCTTAACGGTTTGTATTATTAAAATAGAACTAACTTTACGACTACGCTCCAAAGTGAGCTTGAAGAGATCGGGAACAATAATCGACCTAACACAGAGCACACTGGAGAAGAGAAATTGATGTGCCGTTGCACCTTTTGCTTTTCTCTTTTGGCCGTGATTTTCTTTCCACGCGTGGAAAGTTATTTGGAATTTTTATCAATATGTCCTTGAGTAGTAGGTATGAATGAAAGATGTGTACACTTGAAGATAACTAATATATGCGAATGACTTTCTACGTATTATCAATCAAAAGTGTGGTTCTGGTAAATTTTCCCATTTTGATGATTGATCTAGTTAAAAATTTATGTGCCAAGTACATTGACATAACGAGAGCAAGAGTTTTTATTAATAGATCAATGCCAATTGTTTACCATAAGACAGATCCATGCATCATATGAAGGGTTTGTATCAAGCTCATGTCAACGCATGAAATGTATGACTTTTTTTTTTTATTGTAATGCATTATTGTATGGACGAATGATGTGTATGCTTGAAGAGAACTAACTCATGTGAATGAATTTTCACGTATCTTCGATCTAAATTGTGGTGTCAATAGGTTTTGCCACTTCAATGATAGACCTAGTAAGAGGTTGTGTCAAGTTCACCGACACCATGAGATCAATAGTGTTTGGGTAATGGAAATTCTTCACTAACCATAGAATTACTAAAATTCTTATGCCTCAATCTCAGAAATTCCTAAGACTTGCCCACTTGATCGATATCAATGTTCTTATGTTACGAGTGAAAATCACATGGCATATAGAGAGTAAACAACTTTGTTTAATCATCGTACAAGTTGCACCTCCTATGAGCATAATGAACTGCTTTAGCTTGTCTTTCCCGAAGTTGGTAAGGGGCAACTTTGTTCATTTTCCCTTGACAAGGTGAATTCCATAGAAAAACTTATGCTCACATGGGCGAGATACGAAGGAGTTTGTTCACTATAACATCGCGGGTCACAGTTTTGGGGATTGTGTATTGAATACAAAGCATATATAAATTAGTAAATTGTTTTAATATGACGTCACTGCCCATGTCATTTGGGACAGTGACCTCAAATTAGGCAAGGTACCCGACAAAGAAAGGCATTAAAAGATAGCGTGCAAGATCGAGCTCCAAATCCATGCGGCAATTGAGGGGAGATTGAGTTATTGGGAGTACCGGCCACCTTGGGGGAGTCACATAGGTGTTTGTATGGATAGGACGTAGGACCATACCACCTACAAACATATGGTCAATTTTAATATACATGGTAAGCCTACTTATTTCATGAAATAAGTGAAATTTATCTTTCTTTTATGAAACAATACAATAGATCGGATATGATCATTCATATTAAAAAAAAAAAAAAACAAACAAACAAACTTGTAGATCTCGTTTCATTATATATATAAATGGGAGATTTTTGGGGCTTGAAGATTTATAAAGGTGGGGTAGGGGGTTAATGGCGAAGGATGGTGATGCGCGCTGAAGGAGAGATGGGATTTGCTGGTGATGGAGGATAGGCTTTGTGAGAGTTTGCGGGCTTGGGTATTTGTAAGGAGGGTAATTTGGTCTTAGAAGCTTTGTGTGGAAGTAGCAAATCGGTATGAATAAAAGTGACGATATGCAAGTGGTCATCGAAAAAAAAAAAAAAAAAAAAAGCGAAACTAATTCCAGTCCATATGTAAAAGATAGACTACCTTTGTTAGAACTTTCAAAATAAACTATGGCACATTTTAACTTCATAACTAGGTACACAGAAAAATCATATTTTGACTAGGATTAATGCTAAACGAAGGAATTAGTGGGCCATTTGGTAAATCTCTCCCAAAGCAGTTCGGCCAAATTGTCATACGTCAATTCAAGCAGATCTATGAAAAGTAAAATCGGATCAATCTGTTGGGATGTGCAGTGTAGCTTTTAGTCGTGGGTAAGTAGAAATTGTCTATTTAGAATAATATGGTTCTGTTAACATAGTCTTAAGTAGTTAAGTTATCCAAACAGAAAATATTAATGTTTCTAATACATCCATTGTTATCATCTCATGTATGTACCGCTATCAGTACGATGAAAATTTTATTCATTCTTTATAGTACTCACAAAAGTGAATCCAAAGCAGTTGATCAGAATTTTTAGATCTTTGATAATCAAACCAAGCTTTAGAATTGAAGTGTGATTCGTACACCTTCTTAGATGAAGATCTGCCGTGTCTTTTCTAAATAAGCAAGTCCTATCTAAGCATTTCGATGAACACTCGCCGAATGACTTTCTCAAATGTATGGTGCATATAAACTTTGTATTTACGTCTTTCGTTAACTGTTAATCATATTTCAGTCCCGCATCTATGTTGCCTGTGGATTTAGGAGTATGCCCAAGCATGGAAAGGTTAGATTGCATAAGAGGACACTAACAGGAGTTTAACAAAGAAAGTCACGGCTAGCAAGTACTCAGCATATATCAACGTAGAGAAAGTCAAAGGAAATGCCCGAGCAAAGTTCAAACATCCTATATTACATGTAACACAAAGATCCAACCAGCTAACGCGGAAGAACCAGATACTCTAAGAAACAGCTCTTATTTGAACGTGTGATAAGCACACGACATATATGTTTCATTGAAGAACGCACGCTCAGTTCTCGGTGGGGGGCTTGTGCGGTGGCTTGTGGTGGGGCGGCTTCTCTCCCTTGCCCTTCTTTGGCTCCTCACCTTTCTTGGGCGGCTTGTGCTCAGGAAACGGCTTCTTTGAGTCCTCTTCCACCTCCTCTACGAGAATGTGTCCCTCGTGGGGTGGCTTGTGCTTTGGGGGCGGCTTCTCTCCCTTTCCCTTCTTTGGCTCCTCGCCTTTCTTTGGCGGCTTGTGCTCAGGGAATGGCTTCTTAGAGTCCTCTTCGACCTCCTCTACGAGAATGTGTCCCTCATGTGGTGGCTTGTGCTTTGGTGGTGGCTTCTCTCCCTTTCCCTTCTTGGGCTCCTCACCTTTCTTGGGCGGCTTGTGCTCAGGGAATGGCTTCTTAGAGTCATCTTCGACCTCCTCTACGAGAATGTGTCCCTCGTGTGGTGGCTTGTGCTTTGGTGGCGGCTTCTCTCCCTTTCCCTTCTTGGGCTCCTCACCTTTCTTGGGCGGCTTGTGCTCAGGGAATGGCTTCTTCGAATCCTCTTCCACCTCCTCTACAAGAATGTGTCCCTCGTGGGGCGGCTTATGCTTCGGTGGTGGCTTGTCACCTTTCTTTGGGGGTTTGTGCTCAGGGAAAGGCTTCTTTTTGTCATCGGCTTCCACTTCCTCTGCAAGCAAGTGACCGGGGTGGTGGGGTGGTTTCTTGCCGGGGAATGGCTTTTTGTGGGAGTCTTCCTTTTCAACCTCCTCGACAAGAATGTGCTCGCGAGGGTGGCCGTGGTGTGGGGGCTTGTGTTTAGGGAATGGCTTGTGTGAGTCCTCGGCTTCGACGGTCTCCAAGAGACGGCGACCACCAGGGGGGTGCTTGTGGTGGTGTTTGTGGTGTGGTTTATGCTCTTTTTTGAAAGGGTGGTGGCCGTCGGAGAGGACGGCAGCGGCGAAAAGCACCGCTCCCAGGAGCAAAACTAGCAAGTACCTGGAAGACATTGTGTCACTAGTTTCAGAGAAGGGATGCGTGAGAGAGAGCCGATGGTGTGGGACTGGAGTGAAGGGAGCGTCTCAATTTATAGGGGTTTTGAGATTATTGTCGTCGTCAGCAAGCACGTCACTCGGTATTTGGATTTTTCTTTCAGTAAATTTCTTAGGTCGACCATGATTTTGATAGGGCCCCACTTGGGCTTTCCAACCACTGATTGAATTAGTCGGACGGGGCATATGAAACAGCACATTGAATAAGAAAGTGAGGTGCTGTTCTGGACTCTTGTGCTTTCTACTAGCCATATCACTCTTTAATCCAACGTTTAGTCCAATTTTGCATTGTGCGAATCCTTCTTTTAGATAAATGTTAACTTCGCTTTATGCTTGAACTCAACCGATTTTTTATGCGTGAAAATGTCACATATCATGCCAATCCAAAAAGTGTTCACGTAGGTTCATTTTCCAATAATTGTGGATGTGAAAAAAATCCTTATTATTCTGGTTCAAGTCGAAAGTTCAGTAGCTTCAATCAATAGCGAACCAATGCTGATTATTCACCATAAGACGGATCCATGCATCATATTAAGGGTTTGAATCAAATTCATGTCAACGCATAAAATGGGCAAGTCCCATACACATCGCTAACTCTTCGCTTAGTTTTTATGGTACTTGGGCAATGAAATTTCTTTACTAGTAATTGAACTTGTAGAAATCTAATTTTTACATCCCTTAATTGGGGTTCTTCCACATTGATTGTGCAGAAAGCTAGTAGTTGGTTTATAAATGTGAGGAAAAACTCCACTCCTTAAGTTAACTTTTGGGATGAGTAAGGCTCGAAATCACCTGATATCATTATTAGAGCCCAGGTTGGGTTATAGATTATTGTGGCTTCCAGTCAAGGCTTGATATGTGAGAAGGAGATTATTTGAATTTCGATTGTAGAAGTTGGTAGTCGATTTATAAAAATGAGGAAAAGTCTTATTCTTTAAGCTAACTTTTGAGATGAGAAAATGACAAAATCATCCAACACTTTGCATACCTATGAATAGGGGATTGTCAAACGTGATTGTGAACACAAGATTATTATATGATTAATGTTCTCATTTTACGAGTAAGTGCACCACAAGGCACGACAGAACCCTACAACACCTACACACAAGTTGCACCCCCAATATTATGAAATGAAAAATTTCTAGGTTTTCTATTTCTAAGCTGACAAGACTCACATGGGGTCGAGAAACAAACAAGTGCAACCATTAATTGCATGGAGGTTTTAGATTAAAAAACATATATTCAATGAATATATTATTATGGTATTACTAATTATTTTCTAATTTTGACGTCACTGCCGATGTCAGTTAGGACGGTGCCCTTCGATTGGCAGAGACAAGCTAGATTGTGCCATAACCGGACGAATAAGAATCGGGTGCAGTTTCACGCACGTGTGGCGAGTGGGGCAGAGAGAAACAGTGCCGACCACCTTTTGTGTGGCTCCCATAGGTTGCGATGGCATTATCGTTGCAGGACCACGTCGGCCTGCAAGATCGTCTCTGTATCTTATGTGGTGAAAGGAGTGATTCTAGCTATAGTAGCAGAAAACCCAGCAAGAAAGAGGGTTCGTAAGAGGATAATTTGATACGTAATGAAAGACAAACGACGTGCTATTGATTTCTTATAGTAAACCAACGCTATATAAGCATGACATAAATTGCTGATGGAAAAGCTCGTGTTCTAGTTATCATTGTGGCATGAGCTCATAATGTGAGATGACTGGATACTTCTTGACCCTATTCTGGATGATGAGAAAACTAGTAATGTGTCAGATGATTTAGAGGATATTACCGACATATCATACTTGAAACACTTTTGTACAGTTGTTCAGTGAAGCATTAGATTTGTTTCAAACTGATTCACTTATGTTCTTCTAAGAGCTGTTGAGTAAGATATGTATTATTTTCATGTATGTTGTGGTATAATTATATAAATTATTCTCTACAGTAAATTAGATGGCATGTAAGCTTTTTCTGATAGACGTAAATGTCTAAACAGGGCAATCTGCACATATCCGTGCAAAGTATTCAAGGCCAAAAGTTTCAATGAACCGTATAATTATTAAAAATGATGTACATTGCGAAACTTTGAGTCCTCTTTCTTATACTTTATGTTTTTTTTTTTATTAAAAAAAAGTTGGCTAGGAATCCTAAACTAAACGACAAAACATAAAGATAAAAAAGAATATACTAAGCAACTCAATGGGCACTCCAAGCAACTCAATGGGCACTCTATTAAAGAGCGAAACCTTGATGTTTTCATCCAATTTAGTCAACCAATCAACTCTCACTGGTACCATGGCTCAACTAAAATTATCACTTCACATGTTGATTTTATATGAGAAATTCAAAGTTACTTGCCGAACACGATAGAGATACCGCGGCTTAATTTTTAAAATATTGAAGTCAAGAAACACGAAAAGACTGATAACGAGAATAGGCAGAAATTTGCTTAGGCTAGTCGTAGTGCAAGGATGAAGAAGTTTGACATGATCACGGAAACCACAGAAAAACGGAAGGATGAGGGGGATGAAATGTCAAGAGCCTGGGTCTAGTCTACGTCTTTCTCAGCAGAATCGAGACTGAAATCCAGGTAAAATACGCAGCACCGATGTCGCGCTGTTCGAGTCAAAAGAAGATTATGTCGTAACTAATCCTTGCCACCAAAATCGCAATCAACGATCGTAAACCCTGTAGCCTTCCGATCGGATCTACCCCGTTTCTCTCTCTGTCTCTCTGTCGGGTCTTTATTCATTCCGGCGCACGATCCGGTGAAGTCGCTGTCGTGGCTGACATGTGCGGTGACATCATAATTGAATTTAAGTAATTGCAGGTTGTCCTTGGGAGAAGGGAAAGGAAGATGCCGTGCGCACACACAACAAAAGGGTGTCGGAGACTTACAAGGTTGTTTAGTGAGATTTAGTGTGAATACCATGAGATATTAAATAACAGATTTAAGCTTTTTAAATACTTATTAGTGATCCCACGAAAAATTTGCTTAATATAAATATTTTCAACTTATGTGCTTCGGTTTTAGCGGGGCAATCGAAACCAAGTTGACTCAGTTCTTGATCACAAGCTTTAATGTTAGTATGAGTGATTGGTTTCATACATCAAATTAGAAACCAACCCATGAACATTGGTTACAGAAGATTGGAATCAAGAACCGAACATGATGGTTTTGCAACTAATAACTAATCCATAAATCAAAAGCAGGTTGTTTATGCATGAGATGGAGATTTAAAGTATTTTTATATGAAAATGGTGCTCACTTTCTAGATCTTATATCAAAGTCTAGCCTATGCACAAGAGGGAGTATAACAGTATTTATTTAATAGATTGCACATTCATATAACAACTTAAACTTATGTGATTTTGATCAGAAAAAACTTAGGTGATGGTTGACAAAAAATTTACAGTGCCTCCAAACACATATATAATGACTCAGGAGCCATGCTCACGCATAACGATTTAGGTGGACGAAAAAACCCAGCATGCATGAATGGAGATTACATAAACCGAAGGGCTCGAGCATCCAATGCACCCAATAAAAATCCACCTATCCATCCCATATCATGAGCTCACCTAATAATGTTTCAATGTTCATCCCCCCTAGTTTTCGTGCAAAATGTTGTTTGCGGAGATGAGGAAAAATGTGCAAAATATAAGGAAAATAATAGACAAGATAATAATGAGTGGAGGGCCCTTTTTTCATCGTCTCTAATGCCTCCACGTTTTAGTTAAACGTATTAAATCAAAAGGTCCTCATCTGAAATGGGAAACCAAGAAAAGACGCCGCAAAATCCCTCTCTTTACCGGGACTCAACTGATCAGGATCTCAAATGCTCACATGCTGGAGCATGTGATGGGCTTCGTCATTCTAGCAATCATGTTTGGCATGATTAGGACGCATCTTCTTATCGTGTTTTTGGAGTCTCCCATACCATCGCTTTCTTGACATATAATCATTGTTTCCATATATGAAACTTAGGTCGGTTAGGCATATCAGTTTTATGAAGATAATATATTCGCCGACACCACATCCAATACTAACCACACGTCCAATGTGGCATCCTAAAATTTCATGACAACCCTTAGATGTGCTATGAGCCATGGATAGGTGATGGAAGCACCATCAAATTATATTGTAACCATTTGATCCATGAATTGCAATAAGATTAAGGCCAAGCTTTTCAATGGATAATTATTCAATAAGAAAGAAAATTCTATTCTTGGCCATGTGTTTTATAAGTTGGAATTTATTAATTTATGTTGCAAGTTTTATGGTTATATAAATTTCAATTAGGTATTTTATAAGTGGGATTTAGAATAGATTATTAATGAAGAAGGAGTGGGCCGAAATTTTAGCCCAAGATCAGCTTGCAAGACCGCACCATTCGGCCATTTAGGCCTGGCCCGCGAAGCCCAAAGGAAAGGGGCTGCAGTCGACCAAAGGAGGGAGAGGCTGGCCCATCTTCTAGCTCATCACCTTGCATGGGAAAAATGCCAAGTGGCTAAGGGGTTTAGCCAAGTGGCATTTGTATGCAATCTAATGATTGCAAATCATTGCAAAAGGGAAGAAAAGAGAGGGAGAGTGGGCGGATTGAGTGAGGAGAGCCGAGAGGGAGAGAGAGAGCTACCGTGCGCGAGAAAGATAGGAAGAGAGGAAGAGAGAAAGGAAGAGGGAGGCCGTTCGCTCCCGTGCACACCGCCGAGTCTCTGCCGTCGAGCCGCCTTGCCCCGCCATTTGCTTGCTGTGTTTTCACTTGGATTAGAGGCATGTAGAATCCATTGATCTACCATTTGCTTGTTGTGTTTGGTGTGTGATGAATGGTGAATTTCGGATGTGGATGAAGTGTTAAATTTCGAAGTTATAGGAGTTGTGTTCTAGCCTAGTATTCTGTTTCTGGGAAAAACAGTCCGACCTTTGATGATTTCGTGAGTTGCATGTGATGTTCTAGTTGGAATCTGACTTTGAATTCTTGATAAAAGTTGTAGAGGACTTCTTGGAGAATAACATATCAAAATTTTAGAGGAAACGAACAAGTATAGGTTGATGAAACCATTTTTCTTTGAAGAAGCTAGATTTGGAAACTGTTATGCTGACCTAGTGCGATTCTGTGAATTTTGTGAAATTCAACAGTCCGAATTTGATCTCTTGTTCTTGATAAGAGTTGTAGAAAACGTCTTTAGGAATAACATACAAAAATTTGAGAACAAACGGACAAGTATTGATTGGTGAAAACTATTTTCTTTGAAATTGATGAATCTGGACAGTGAACCGAGAGTTAGGGGGAATTACAAAAAAATTTATCTTTTAATACAAAAGGAATTAGACTTCAATTTCTTCATGAGACTTTTACCTTTAGATCTCAGCTATGACACATTAAAATCTCAGAATTTTCGGAGTTCATTTAAGGGTTTAATCGAAGTTATTTCCGGAACTGTGCAAAAGTGGTGCTGGAATTTCTTTTGCTGTGATGTGTGGATCTATGTGATTGATGTTGAACTTTCTTGACGTGGTGTTCTTCATGAAATATCTTCCTCTTGATCTTTTTTATATCATGTCAGATTTTTAGAATTTATTGAGATTTTTTACTAATTTTCCAAGAATTTTTACTAAAGAGGTGCATTATGTTTTACCCGAAAATTGGTTCTATTTTCAAAAGCCAATGAATTTCTTTATGAAATGTGATCGTGGATGTTATGTGTGCTGCATATATGGTAATGTTTGGCATATCATATGATATCAAAAAGCTGGTTTAGACCTTTGACATTTGCATCGAATGCCATGTTGAAAATGAGACACATATGTGATTATAAATTATGATAATAATGAAACCATCGGAGGTGTGAGCCAACGATGCCCCGAGAGTGTCGGGATGCTCGAAGGTTTGAGCCAGATGCCTGGTTGTATTATGAATACATACCCGGAAGTTCTCGGGAGTTTCAAGATGCCCAGTGGCATACAGTACGTAATGTCCAGGGGGAATGCCTGGTTGTATGGTGGTACGTAATTCCGGAAGCCCTGGAGGTTTGTGCCGGGGGGATTCCTTGTGATGCTAGTTGGGATGCGAGATGCCTGGAGGTTTGTGCCAGAGGCTCCTCACGATGCCAAGTTGGGTGCGAGTGATAAATTGAGGGATGCAAACATTGGTCCATGGAAAGAAAAACTGATGAGATCATTGTGAAATATAAGAATTGAAATTGAATCATGTGCATGGGTGTATGCATATGGCATGATGCATGATTTGTTTATGAAAGTAAATTGATGCTATTTGACATTGAGAATGCGATCATGAAGGCATGAATGGATCTCATGGGGATGTATACATGAGTGTATGGATGATATGAAATCATGAGTATGTATGTGCATATGGCATGAAATGAACCTCATGGAAATACAAGTATGATTGCATTGTGGTATATGCACGATGGCATGGTGAGATATGCATGACTACATGGTGATATATGCACGTTCGCATGGTGATGTATGCTTGATAGCATGGATGATATGTGCTTTACTCGTGATATCTTGATTGTCTTGCTTGTATTGTGTAGTTTGATGGATCTTTACTGCTGAGTGGTTGTACTCACCCATTTGGGAACTAACATTTCAGATTGAGCGATGCCTCTAGCACATGTCACGCGTGGTACATTTTATGGATTATCGTCTGATGTTGAGGTCAAGTGCTCGGAGCACCCCTGCGTCGATGTTTATGGTTTGGTATTTATCTGCGTCCATGTTTTGGTCATGTACAATGTGGGCTTACTTGATGGTCCCATTGTACAAGAGTTTTTGTCTGTCCATGTTCATAGAGATGGGAGGATGATAGGGATGCTGCCGCCGCCGCTGACCGATGCACCAGGATGGGTATGATAGGAGCGTGTGACTGGTGGAGGTTGACACTTTTTGGGATGGCCAACACTAGCTGATGGATAGAAGTTCATGTCTGATGTATAGTCGGGTTTCTTTTTGAGTATTGCCGAGCTTAGTTATAGTCTTGGCTCTTTTGTTATACCGACTTGTGAAATCCATCTTAGTATGTAAATAAAAGTGATTCGGCTTTAGCTTTTTATATATATATGAAAAGTTGTAGTTAGTGTGTATTGCATCGTATCATTTAGTTTGTGTACGGGTTTGGGAGATAATAAGTATGCTTCCATTATTTGAACTGCGCTGGAACCGATCTTAAAGATGTAAACCCCGAGGTTGTATGGACCCGCTGCAATTGAAATAGTATCAGAGTGGAACGTTATTAGGACAAGTGATAGGTGAGTAGGTTGTGGCGACCCTAGCGGATCGGGGGCCATGTTGAGGGGTGCCACATCCAGGACTTTGTAACATGATTATTTTTTAGTATCCTATACAATTAACTACAGTGAGAAATCTGTTATTCATGAAGTTCCTCAACTATATCACGATCGAATTAAACAAGTTCACGATAAAATGAGAGTGTTCTATGTTAACTTGTAAATTGGAAAACATCAAAAAAAAAAAAAAACTGAATCCATCGCACTTGTGCTAATTCGGTCCTAAGTTTTTAACTTGGCCAATTTAGTTATAAATTTTTTGACAATTTGCCAATCAGCCTAAATATTTTAATTATATTAATTTAGTCTTAAACCTTTAGACAAATTGTCAATTTAGTCATTTCAACTAATTATTGCCGAAAAAAGCTGATGTGGATAATTTTTTCTGAATTTTGTATTCTTTTTTCTTTTTCTTGTTTTCCAACTCTTAGCTAGCAAGGGCATGGAGGTCACTAGCCAACCATTGTTGGCCATAGGCAAGGGCCACAAAAACAAGCCAATAGTAGCAGCAGCAGTAGTAGTAGTAATAGAATGGTTGATGCTGACTAGACTCGCGTCAGTGTTTTTCGGGCCAAAATTGGCTAAAATGACTAAATCGACAAAGAGTGTATGAATAAATTGGAAAATTGAGAAAATATTTAGGAATAAATTGACATGATTAAAATATTTAGGAATGAATTTATACAAGCACAATAGGTTTTGGAGTTGTTTGGTAATTTTGCCCTTGTAAATTCCCCGTGAAGGATCAAGAAAATAATTAGGTGGTGAAGTGCAAAGAGAGGGATAACAAGTTCATATAGCAATATGCAAAATCAATAAATGCATGCATGCTTCCATGCATCACTCTTTTTTTTTTTGTCGGCCCTACTCTATTCCTACTAACTCTCACTCTGAGACTTTTGCCCTGTCTCCTTACAGAGCGTGGGAGTTGAAACTTATACCTGAAAATAAATCATCCCCACCCCAACCCCTTGAGAAGGTGGGGATTCGAACACCTTACCTCCCCCTTCCATGTTGGAAGGGTGGCCACTGGAGCAAACTTCAATGGTTCCATGCATCACTCTTTCAATCTATGATTTGAGTTTTGGAGGGGGGTGAAAATCATTACGATTCAACCTATGTGTGTAAATCATCTCAATAAATACCTCCACTATTGTCTCATGATACTAGTACTTGGGCCAATAATGTGAGATATATCAAGGGTAATCTACAAAATTAATACGTTGGATGGTGTGGAAAGTTGTAATTAATAGGCATTAGAATAACTGGATCATATTAAAAACCTACAAAGAAGGGCCACGTCTTCCTCCAACTTTGATTAGAAGAAGCTTTGGTCAACCAATTTTCTGATTTAAAATTATGGGTAAACCCCATATTTATTTTTACTTAAGATTGCAAGGGGACAATGTCCATAATTCGTAAGTTACTAATTAAAGGCATAATTGGAGGAAGTTTCCTCAAATCATGGATGGAGGAAGCTTATGGTGCTTACCACGATCTCTTTTTATCTTTTTTTTTTTTTTTTTTTAAGTATACATTGAAAAGAATTTTGAGTTATGATCATAACGATACTATATTTTAAGGCTCAAGTAATTTTCACCCCACTTTAGCTCCTGACACTCCCTATCACATTGATTTGATTATATTATCTCTTATAGGTCCCAATCTTAATTTAAGATTAGTCCTTCCCTTTTTTTCTCCGCTTTCGATTTTACTAGAAATGAAACTACCCATACTCCTCTCAAACGATATTTGCTAAGATTAGATGTGGGGCCAAATCTTAATTTAAGATTATTTATTGCATTCTTTTCTTTTTCTTTTTTTTTATATTTTTTTCCTTTTCTTTATCTATTTGGAATAAATTGGTGTTCTTATTTTCCAAAGAAAAAAATTATTTGGTAGATAGCTAACAAATTATTGTGTCAATGAGTTGATATTTCTCTCTCTCTTTTTTTTTTTTTTTTTTGCTTTAGGAAAATATTATTAAAAAATAATCTAAACATAAGTAAGAGCGAAAAGAATCATCTATCAGTTTTGGTACGCATTTCGTTTAATTATAATATTAATATGTCGTTATATTGTTTGTGGTGTGGTTTATGCTCTTTTTTGAAAGGGCGGTGGCCGTCGGAGAGGACGGCAGCGGTGAAAAGCACCGCTCCCAGGAGCAAAACTAGCAAGTACCTGGAAGACATTGTGTCACCGCCGAGAGAAGAGGATGTGTGAGAGAGAGCCGATGGTGTGGGACTGGAGTGAAGGGAGCGTCTCAATTTATAGTGATTTCGGGACTATTGTCGTCGTCAGCGAGCACGTCACTGGATCTTTGGATTTTTCTTTCGGTAAATTTCTTAAATTGAGCAAGATTTTGATAGGGCCCCACTCGTGCTTTCCGACCACTGAGATTGAATAAATCGGACAGGGTATATGAGACAGCACATTGAAAAAGAAAGTGAGGTGCTGTACTGGGCCCCACTTGCCATATTACTCTCTAATCGAATGTCTAGTCCAATTTTGCAACGTGCGAATCCATCTTTGAGTGGACAAATTTTCATGATGAGCGTCGCTTTATGCTTACACTCACCAATTTTTTTGTGTGTGAAATTGTCGTATGTCATGCCTATTCAAAAGTGTCCATGTAAATTATTTTTCCAATCACTATGAATTTGAGAAAAATCATGACTTCACGTCAATGCATGTAATGCACGACTCCCAACAAATGTAGCTGGTATGAAAGTGAAATTTTTATCAGTGTCACATCAACGTGGTATTTACGCAATAAAAGTTCTTCACTAGGATTCAGTAGCCGGTTTGAAAACGTGACGGTGAATATCATATTATATAACTAATGTTCCCATGTTATCAGTAAACACATCACATGACACAAGAGAATCCTAAAACACCTACACACGTTGCACAGCCAATATTACAAACGAACAATCATAGGTTTTTCTATTTCGAAGTTGGCAAGACCCATTTCTTCATTTCCAACATCAGCGCACTGGATTAAAAAAGAACCCCGCATGGGGGTGAGAAATAAATAAAGTGCAATCATTGATTTTTTCGAGACCTCTAAGTTTAAAGAACTTGAATTGAGTATATGTGGCATTCTGCGACTAAATTAATTTATAATCTGACGTCATTGCCGATATCAGTTAGGACGGTGGTGACCTTCAACTTGCACCAACAAAGAAAAAGAAATTGTAAAGACAACCTATATTGAGTTATAACCGGGCGAATAAAAATTGGGTTGTTACATACTTTTGTTTTTTTTTTGGTCGAAAGTGGCGATTGTATTCATATTAAAGGAAACTTACAACCTGAAGCTAAAGCGTCCGCATAAACAAGTTTGAGCAGAAGAAAAGGTGGGAATATGGTCCGGTTGTGGGCCAAGGTATCACTGCGTTTGGCCTTTGAAGCCCAGTTAGCGACCATGTTCGCCTCACGCTTACAGTGTTGCACACTCAGATTAGGGAAAAGGGAAAGCAAAGCGACGGCCTCCGCGAGTAGAGCACGAACTTCCCACAACGGCGATCTCCCATCTCTCACGGCGTCGACGAGGGTGATGTAGTCCAATTCGATCAAGAGCTGTTCACAGTTGAAGCCTTGCTGTAGCAGATATTGAAGCATGAAGGTGAGCGCTTGGATCTCCGCCTCTAGAGCCGAAGCAGCTGGGAATCTTCTGGAAAATATATTTGTAAGTCGACCGTGATGATCTCTACAAACACAAGCCATCGAACCTTATGTACTTCCAGGCTAATAGGCATAGTCTATATTGCATTTCAGGGTTCCCGGATCTAGTGGTCTCCAAAGCTGTGCAGGATTCAAATTAGCATGCTCTGTTCTCGAATGGGTGGTAGCAGAGATCTAATATATTCGGGTCTGTGGGATAGCAGCCTCCACTGCAAGGGTTGGATCCGGTTGTTGATTGCGGAAGATGAAGCTATTATGCATTCTCCAAATCTGCCAAAAGACATTGGCTATGGTTTCCAATCCAAGTAAGTTTTTAGGCGTGGTTACTCTTGATATTAGCCATGCATCTAATCGATGAACCGTATGAGGCAATGGCTGTATGTTGATCTGTGGGTGAGCCCAAATAGCCCTAGTCCATGAACAGGAGAGGAATAGATGCTATAGGGTTTCTAGAGTGTTTTGTTGACAAAGTTTGCATAAGGGATGATAATGTGTCTTTGGAATAAATTTGCTCTGGATGCTAGTGCGTTTTGACAAACCGACCATAGGAATGTTCGAATTTTTGGTGCTGTTCTAATTGCCCAGATTGTTCTCCATAAAATCCTAGGATTCTGGTAAGAAGTTCATGCTCTGTTACTGCTATGGTTGATTGTAGTCTTGAATAGAGCATGGTAGTTGCTTTTCACAGTATATTGGCCATCTTTTGTGGCTATCCAAATTAATTGATTTTCAGCATAGAAAAGTCTTACTAGGATGGTAAGAATTTCTGCTATGACTTGATCATCTAAAAACCTGTGAAGCAGAGATGTGTTCCAAGTGTGGTGGATTGGATCGATAAGATTAGCAACCATCACTGGTTCTTCTCTTGTCGTGGGTCCACCGAGAATCCCTATTGGTAACCACTGATCTTCATGGATTCTGATCGTATTCCCATTACCAACTGACCATCTAATATGTGGTAGAATAGCATCTCTGCCCATTAGAATGCTACCAACCCCAAGATGGCCGAATTCCTCTATCCGCTGATTGGAAGTCTTTTGAGTGATAGTACAGACCTTTAAAAATTTGACTCCATAAAGATTGAGTATGTTGTAGTAATCGCCAAGCTTGCTTTCCAAGCATAGCCATGTTAAATTCTATGAGATCACGGAATCCTAGGCCTCCGTTGTCCTTGCTGCTTTTAAGAGCTTCTCATTTCTGCCAATGAATTCCTGCTTTGTTCTAATTATTCCTCCACCAAAATCTAGCAATACTCTTTTCAATAGATTTGCAAAGAGACAGAGGAAGCTTAAAGATTGACATGGTATAATGTGGGAGTGCCTATACAACAGATTTGATAAGAATTTTCTTACCACCTTTTGAGATTAATTTTTCTTTACATCCCTCCAATTTTGCATTTACTCTCCCTAAAATCCAAGAAAACATCTCCCTCTTTAAGCGACCCCAGTCAGATGGTATTCCCAAATATTTTTCATACCTTTGCAGCACAGGTGTTCTAAACTCCCGCGACATATTTTCCTGTAGTTTGAAAGGGTAATGTTTGCTGAAAAGCATTCCAGATTTGTTGCGGTTCACGACTTGTCCCGTGGCCACACAATACTGATTTAAAATGTTAGCAAGGTTCTGGCATTCCTAAATGTTACCATCTAGGAAGAAGATTGCATCAACAGCGAAAAATAGATGGGACAGGGTAGGACACCACCTATTTAACTTAATACCATTGATGTGTCCCATGTTGACAGCTTGATTAATAAGACTTGATAAAACATTTGCTAGCATAATAAATATATATGGAGAGAGAGGATCAACCTGTTGGAGACCCCAAGTCGGGTGGAAATAAGCTAGTTGCTCTCCATTAAATATTACACTAAAAGATGTTGAGATGCATTGCATTACCCACTGAACCATCTTGGATGGAATCCTTGTCATGCCCTGATCCTCTCAGGGACACGCCCATCCTTCTACCAGGTCGATTTTAAAGTGCGATATCCCAAGACTAAGTATAGCCGACCCTTTCTTTTTATTACGTATGCGGAAGCAGTTATAAATCCCCAGACAATAAAACAATGGGATAGAAAAGCAGGCCATATTTTTCATATTGAAATTCACAACCACACTGTTATTAACAGTACAACTCATAGTATATTTACAATACTATTCACAGAATACTTGTCTCACATCTATCTACACTAAGACAAGGTTTACAAAAGGGATGGGATCTCAATCCACATCCGGGTTGTACTCAAGATCCCTCTCTGGATCATCTTCTACTTCAAAAATCTTTCTCCTCAAGTTTCACCTCAAAGTTCTATTTCTCAGATTCCTCCTCCTTAGCTCCTTATCAGGGTCTTGAAATGTTGTCCCACAACTGGGATGAGACTACGTCTTAGCGAGTTATACCCCACTAAGACTCAATTAGGGAACCAATACACTACTCAGTTGTCTAAGCACAGCATGAGTTAGAGGACTTATCTTGGCCTCAGTCTCAACCTGTAATTCAAGGTTATATATAGACACTTCATAAATCATAACGAACAATCAATCAAATCACAACAATCGGATCAAATCATTGATCAATCGAACTAGTCGATTGCATGTCAGTCGAACCATTCCTAGGTCATTTGATCCACACTATATAACCTCCCATAGTACAATCGGTCACAGAGCCACATCAATGCTCTCGGGCATTGTTTTCGCCAAGGTGACGTAAATAATAGACAGTTTACATGCGTTATTTAAGGCGCCGTTTTCGCATAGTGATATTCCTCATCATCGAACCATGCCTGTCTATACATCGTACTTGATCGGTCTCAGCCAATAGAATTCTCAGTTAGCTCTCACCACTCTCTCCACTTATAGCTCAACAAGGCATAAAAAAAAAAAATGCTAAATAGCCGTACTCGGCCAACTACCAATCAATAATTCAATTTCAATCAATTTAGGGTAAATCCCTAAAATATCACAATTTATTTAATTCCATGCAACGTAGAGCTCAAATAAATAAACGTACTATGCCACGACAATCAGAACGAGATTTCGGTCGTCGGCCATCTCAGCCTTAATTTCCGAAAAATAAATAATTAATTAATTAATTTCGAAAATTAATTAATAAATATTAAAAATTCAATTTAGCTCAAAATAAAGCCCAATTAAATAAATGAGCTGCACCATGGTCATCAGCATAAAATTCCGGTCAACGGCCATCCCGGTTGAATTTCTGAAAAATAAATAATTAATTAAATTAATTTCGAAAAATAATATTTAATTACTAAAAAATTCCACTTAGGACTGAATTGCCAAATTGAAGCCCGATAAGGGTCGGGAAAAATCCCGAGCTACCCTCAATAAATAATAGACCACGTCTACTTACTAAATGCACACTCAATTTGTTTAATTCGCATTACAATTGACTAATAAATACTAATCCATACTAATCTAGCCACCTAAACCTAATTAATTAAAACTAAACAACCTTAAGTATAATTAGTCCACTAAGCAAGGATTAGTGAGATTACTCACCGGAATTGCGTGCAAATTGGATCAATTCGATGGGGACGGTGCGAGGGTTGATACTTCCCAAAGCACGACTCGGGTTCGGGACCTAGAAATGGCCCAAAACCAACCACGAACCGGCTAGATACCCACATGGCGGGGTTGTTAGTTTGGCTGCAAAACAGAGGGGAAATGAGATGGTTGGGGGCGGAGAAGGGTCGGGAAGGCAAGTGGCGGTCCGGCAAGGCTGCACGGTGGCTCCGGCGGGGCTGAACAGCGGCCGGAGATGGCCAAACAAGGGCTGAACAAGAGTTACAGGGGTCAAGGTTGCAAGGGGACGGCACACGGGGACCAAGTAGGGTGCGACCGGCGGTTCAGCGAGGCGGCGTGCGTGTGCGATGGTCTCGGCTCCGGTGCTACGACGTCCAAGCGGTTCCAGCGTGGTTGTGGCTTCGATCCTAGGCGATGATGGTGGCTGCCGCTTCTTCTTTGGTTCGCTGGCTTTGCACGAACAAGAGGAGGGGGAGAGAAGTCGGTTTTGTGAGAGAGATGAGGGAAGAAGAGAGAGAAGAGAGAGAGAGGATAAGTGTTTGAAAAGTCAAAAGAAAAGAAAAAGCAAAGTGGAAGCCAGCAAGCATCTCGGTGAGGGGGGGGATTCGCACGAGGGAAAGGAAAAAAGAGGGAGAGAAAAAGAAAAAGAAAAAGAAAGAGGGAGAGAGAAAGGGGGAAAAGGTGTTTGGCTAAAAATGGAAAAGAAATGGGAAGATAAAAAAAAAAAAAAATTTCCTCAAATAGGAAATTCTAATCCCAATTTCTTTTAAATAAGCTCATAGATTCTCAAAGGAATTTCAACTTAGAATTCTTGGTCCCTACTTGCATTTTGCATCCAAATTCCCTTTTAAATTTCTCTTAAATAACTCTCCCAAAAATCAATTGATATTTCCTTTATCAAATTGATTATTTTCTTTATCCAAGAATCCCTCATGCTCCTCAATTTCACCATCAGAAATAATTTTCAGCTTCAATTGAACGAAAATGGTCACACGACAACTTTTTCCCAAAAAGTGTCGGGTGTTAGAAAAATCTTCTAAGACTGAGTCGATACTCCTAAAATTTATTGTGACATAACAGAAACTTCAATTTCTGAAATCAAACTTGAATTCACAGTTAATTTCTCTTGACGCGTTTTTAGTGTGACTTAATCTATCGGGTAACTTTCAGATATTTTTAAGTGCAATTGACCCGTGGTAGATTTTCTTCGAGCCACTATGAACCCATTCGACTCAATGGCGATTCTCGATTGTCGTGAAAATCTCAAGAATCCAAATACGGACACCGGATACCAAAACAATAAGAAAATCAGTCTAGTGCCAGTTGACATGAATTTTCTAATTTAGTGGTGTCACCCACGATTAGTCATATATCACTGTCGATCTAGTCTATCTCTGATTTCAAATCGATTTTTAACTGTGCCAAAATGTCCTGCAAAGATGGACACGATCGAGAAGTCGATTCCTGGTTGAATTTTCAAGTCTATTGCCTTAACATTCCTAATAATTTCCCCAGATAGTCTAGGTATCTCAAGAATGATCAGTTCTGAGAATAGCCCTATAGACACGTCAATGAAATGCCTGATTCATTCAGAAGAAAACAGAATTGAAAATTTGGGATGTCACAATCCTAGTTTGAGTAGATAGTTGTGAAGGAAATTCCATTCTACTCTGTTGTACGCCTTTTGCATGTCGGTCTTTAGGACTGCGTTGAATTTTCATGTCCACTTCCGAGTCTTAAATTGATGAAGAACTTCTTGAACAATTAAAATATTATCTTGAATCTGTCGTCCACTCGCAAAAGCCGATTGTTCCATAGAAATCAGATTAGGTAACCAAGGTTTCAGGCAGTTAGCAATTGCCTCTGAGATAATTTTGTATGCAAAGTTGCAGAGGCTGATTGGGCGGTATTGATCCAGTCTCTCTGGGTGAGGTGTCTTGGGAATCAAAGCAATAATGGTCCGATTTAGAGTAGTAGGCATCACCCCTGACCTAAAGAAGTTTTGCACTAAGAGAAGATCATCTTTAATGACCTCCCAATGAGTTTGATAAAGCAAGCCATTTAATCCATCAAGGCCAAGAGCTTTTGTAGTTCCCATCGGAAAGGTTGCCTTGCGAACCTCCTCAACTGTGACCAAAGCTGTTAACTAGTCATTCATTTATGTGGTAACAACATGTGGGCATTGATCAAGTATGGGTCCGTAGTCCCGATATCCCACTATTGTATATAACCTTAAAAAGAAGTTTGACGTCATATCTTGTAGAGTCTGAGGGTCATGAACCCAGTGCTGGTGGTCGTCCTGCAACATGCTAATTCTATTTCTTTGCCTCCTTTGAAGTTTAGTTGCATGGAAAAATCTTGTATTCTTATCTCCCCATCTCAACCAGTCAATCCTAGAGCGCATAGCCCAATATTGTTCTTCTTGTTGCCAAGTCCGTCTGATTCCCTCTCACAGCTTAGATGCTTCCACTCTATTAAAGTTGCAATGTTGCTGGTTTATAAGATTTTGTAGTTGTTGTTGTAAGGCGGTCACCTTGAGAGGTCCCTTTGAAAATTTTGATTGGCTCCACTTAGTTAAAACGTCTAAACAGCTTTTAATTTTGGTAGCAAACCAGAATCCTGAACCTACGCTGAATTCCATGCTGTGGAAATAATCTCTTGACATTCTTCATCTTCGTTCCAATAAACTTCAAAAATAAAAGGTTTCATTCGTTTTCTATAAGGTGCCAAAGTATTAAGAAATAAGGGACTGTGGTTAAATCCCACAGCAAGTAGTGCCAAGATTTCAGCTTCAGGAAACAATAAACGCCAATCCATCATGCACATCACCCGATCCAATCGTTCTTTCACCAGCTCATCCCCTTTACGATTGTTCATCCAAGTAAACTCACAGCCTTTACTTTCTATTTCCATGAGGGTGCAATCATTTAGGACAGCTCGAAATGAAAGTAATCGATAAGGATCTGCAGGCCACTTTCCTACCTTTTCCCATGGATAGATTATTTCATTAAATGTTGCCAGCACAGACCCAAGGTAAAGTGTTAGCATAGCTTATCTCCCTAAGCTCATCCCATAGAATTTGTCAATTTTGATAGACAAAAGGAGCATGAATACATGTGATGCGCATAGTTCTATCTTCCTGCACATCCCTACATATCATATCAAAAAGTTCTTGCATTGAGCAAACCACACTTAAGGATACTTGATTATTCCAGAAAACTGCCAATCCTCCAGCCAGACCAACTGGGTTGATGATATGAGAGTTGTTGAAGTGTAATCAGTGCTGAATAAGTTGAAGTTTTACTTCGTTGTTCTTTGTTTCCATTAAGAATACAATGTCGGCATTTTCCTTGGCTGTCATGGCCTTGAGAGCTTGAACTATCAGGGGATTGCCCAAACCTTAACAGTTCCAGCATATCATCTTCATTTGTGGGTGGGTGACTGTTGAGGGCCAGCCACCATAGCCCAAGGTCCAGCTTCCTCTACTGCATAGACAGGTGTTTCCATGAGGTTTGTGTCATCCAGGTTCTCTTGTATCAAACCCCTTGTCTCATAGGGATTGTATTGTTTCAATTTTTTTGGCAATTCCCACTTTTGGTGTCAATCTTGTACTTTTCAACTTCTTTTATTGTTGTAATTCCATAGGTTGGGTCTGAATCCCTTTCATTTTGGCTGTTGCAGGTATCAACGCTATGTGGAGAGAAGTCCCTTGCATAATTTCATCCTGATGGTGCTGCTGATCAGGGATTGCTTCTTGTGGACTAGTCGGAGTTACTGCTTTGGGCAGGTGCGTTGCTTCAGTAATAGCTGGTGGGGGCAGTAAAGGGACATTCCGAATTAGCAAGGGAGGGGTTTCAAGTACTGTTTCTTCTGACTACTCTGGTTTGTTCTGCGGTTTGTAGAAGGTTTGCCAATAAGGGTTGTATTCTCTTACCTCAGTGCGAAGCCATTGGCCATAGGCCATCTTGTCTCTACCTTCTAATTTTGCCTCATCAAAGGGGAAGTCCTTGCAATACATTGCGTAATGTCCCAGATTGCCACAAGAGTAATAGAAATGGGATAGTTGTTCATAGCAAAAGTCTAGCCATAGTGTTTTTCTATCGATTCGGATCAATTTCCCTATCTTTAAAGGCTCCTGCAAGTTTATTTCTACCCTCGCTCGACCAGCTCGTAAGGTTGCTCCCTCTTTTGTGTCAACTTTCACTTCTAAAACTCAACCGATATGTTGCACCGCCTTGCTAATCATTTTGTTTGTACACCATTCCAAAGGCAGTCTAAAGACCTGTACCCAGAAAGCGCAACTATAGAGTCATAACAGTGTAATAGGGTATTGGGAATCCATGGCTTAAAGATGACTAGATGGCTTGAGAAAAGCCAAGGTCCCCCTTCTAGGATTCGCTGTTTTTCTGCATTTGATTGAAATTTTGCGACGTACAAGCCCGCTTCTCTTTGGGAGGTTTCAACTTGTTTAGTCCGCCAAGCCCGCTTTAAGGTACTTTGGAAAGCTTGGAAGTTTATTGATGGGTTCGAAAGAATTTTCCCTACTAGTGTTAATCGACATTCTTCCATTTTTTTTCAGGTGGGGGCTCATCATCCCAGACTTCAATTTCTTGCTTGGTACAAAGGCGGCCCAACCTGTTACAAAGGGTAGCCAGTCATGAAGAGTTTCCTGGCCTTCCAATGCCATTCGACAGTCTAAGATAGGGCCTCGTTACATGAGTTGGTACATACTACTTAACTAGTGGCACTTTGTAGACTTCTTGTGACTTCGTATTATAGTTGCACGTGCCACGTTGCAGTCCACGATAAGCATGCACAACTACAAATTGATGGTAACCTTTGACAATCCATCCATGTGTGGCAATTAGGGATAAATATTAGTTCCAAGTCTATCGGAGAATTAGATTGAACCAGCCTGAGTTGGCCACTTCTAGTCTAGTTCCATTGATTCCAAAAATTGGAATTGGTATTGTGCAAGTAGGTTCCATTCACTTACTCTACAACTGGCAGTTTAGAATCTTATTTAGAAACTCAAAACTTACTATTTCTTATTTCTCATATTACAACCTCCCTTCTCATTCTCCCTCTCTCTTGAATAGAGAATATAACACAACTTTTTTTTTTTTTAAAGTATGAAGTAAAATTGGAACATAAATTTTTTTAAATAGTTTATGATAAAAATTAAAGGGAAAAAAGGTACCTGGCCGATTTCCCAAAAGACGCTAGAATTAGACCCGACAAACATGGTAGGTTTCATAGTTTACAAGGTAGGTCCCAAATTCCAAAACTAAAAATCGGACTTAACATGGTGGGTTCCAGATGTGAAACCTACCTATTATGGAAAGATCAGCCTTAGTGGAAATTGGGGTAGAGAGAAATAGTGCCGACTACCTTTGTGGCTTGCATAGGTGGAAATGGCATTATTGTTCTTGGACCACAATGCCTCCTCATTTATGTCTAATTGTATGTGATGAACATAGAGATCCCTTAGGAAAAAAAAAAGTCGCCTAGAAGAAATTCTACAATTAAGATTGGAACTTCATATGTCAAGGGTGAAAAAGGTGATTCTAACTATAGTACCACGTAACCCATCCTATGGCCTACTAAGAAGAGTTACTGTAAAAGAACATATTTGAGAGTGCTAGTATGAACAAAATAAAGGAGTTAGAGAATAAGAACACAAGATTTATAGTGGTTCGGCTTAATCCAAGCCTACGTCCACTCTCCCACGCTAACAGCCTTCTTGGCTGGATTCCACTATGCAATCAATCAAGAGATTACAACTTCGAGTGCAAACACTTAGTAGTAGATCACACTATCTCACTAAGTCACTCTTTTGGTATTTCTCTCACGATTACAAACGTTTAAGCTCTCCAAAGACAAGTGTATAATCGAAGGTCGCTCGACTTTGGAATTATAAATTCTACGCTCCGTCTCTTACTTGCTCATCGGTCCATGATCTCCTTAAATACTCCTCCACTTCCAAACTAGCCGTTGGACAGCATCCCGGAGAATCGTCTTCCAATATACCCATTGGACAGCTCTCAGTATCTAGAAGATTTGGTAGCCGTTGAGTGACAAAGGTAAAATCCCAAATTGATTCCGATCGCCCATACAAACGAAATCTTGGTTTCCATAAGTAAAGCTTCTTCGTATAGAAAGTTCTTGTCTTCAATCAAATCAATCTTGATGTGGAATCCAAACCAGATCACTAGCTGTTGTATGATTGGGCTTGAGTTACGATTCATCGAATTTGGATGTAAAGTCTGAGTCTTTAGACTTTACAATCTGAGTCTGTAGACTTTACAATCTGGGTCTTTAGACTTTAAGTCTTGAGTTTGACAGTCTTCAAACTTTGAGTCTTGAGTCTGACAGTCTTCAGACTTTGAGACAGAAGTCTAGAAATCTTCAGAATATACTTCAGACATGAGTTCCATTCAGTCTTCTGGCCGTCTTCAGACTTTGACAATATCCTTTACATGTTATATTATCTGCATGGTCTATTACTTAACCATTAAACATGTTAGTAGCCTTTGATTTATTTTGTCATCTTCAAAACATCATAAGGGATTTCCCTAACAATCTCCCCCTTTTTGATGATGACGAAACAATATCTGAATATGCAGATTTGTAAACACACTTTTAAAGATATTAATTTAAATCAAAGGATATCAGAAGATTGCAAATAAATTGAGCATAAGAATATATAGAAAAATAATCGCAGCTCAATATTATGCAATAAATAATATAATATCAACCAATCAGCACATATGCATATTCATATCTTCTCTCCCTTTTTGACATAATCAAAAAGCGATAATAATGGATTCACGTAGAGAATGATAACAAATATCTTGCATGAATCACAATTTCGAAAATCAGCTTTTATAAAGCAAATCGAATATTAAAGATATGCAATATAACTCTCTTCGATCATATATATATCATGAAATATCCAATGAAAATCACGGATGCATCATAACTTGCACGTACCATTTTTGTCATTATAAAATGATAATATCAGTAAGAGATTTGTTAATGACAAAAGGTAATAAAAGATGCACTAATCGGATTTTTTGAATAAATTCTGACACATTTACCTTTCCTTTCATCCATAATAAGATCACGATCAATTCAAAAAGATTTTTTCATAATTGATCAAAGCTCCCCCTCAATTTGTTGCCTTTTTGAGATGATCACGATTAATTTCCTTTTCTTTTGGATTTGATTTCTCCCCCTGGATAGAATATATCTTCAATTGTCACAGGAGATATTTTCTGATTGCACCAAAATTTGTGTAGATTCGCAATCATCCTTCCCTTAAAGAATTTCCTGCAATCAACTCATTTCCCTTTTTGGTATCCATCAATTTGGATCCTTCCTTGACGTTAGAGTAAAATAGAAAATCTCCATAATCAAATATTCTTTCTTAATTCATCATAACAGAGTATTCAAAGAAAGAATATTATGAACAATAATATTTTGACAAATAAATTCTCACTTAGTCAAAGCACAATAAAATTAGAGAGAATAAAATCCTTGAATATCTCAGAAAAAAAATATCTTGCAAAATTAGTATAACGTAGAATCGGATTTTTACTTTGCAAAATATGACAATTTGAGAGCATAAAATTAAACCAAATAATCTGAATTATCTCAAATAATCACACGTACTAAATCAAATCTTAACTCACAAATCACAAAAATAAATCATACGATTCTTTCTTCCATAAAGCAAAATATGATCATTATAAAATCTCAATCAACCAAGGATATATCGAATATCAAGCATAATGAGAATTATTGCCCAAATCAAATTGAGAATAAAAAAAATTCCTTACCAAATCCTCTTTCTTCTTTCTTCTTTATATCCTGCAAAAAATAACTTATCTTTTCTTTGGTACCCATTTTTTTCTTGATTTCCTCATCGGATTCTGAGTCTGTATCTGAATCAGTCTTTGATTCTGAGTCTGTGTCTGAATCAGTCTTTGATTCTGAGTTTATGTCTGAGTCAGACTCAGATTTTGAATGTGCCATTAAGCATAGATTTTCTTGCTCATCATCTTCTTTCATGATTCTTTTCTGGCCATTATGCTTGTATTGACTTCTTCCATCGAAGTTCCTTCCTTTTCTACTCAACTTTTTGATTTTCTCAATCATAAAAGCAAGTTCTTCGTTGTCCATGTCATTTTCTGAGTCTGTTTCATCAAAAACAGCATTAGATATTAAAGCAATGGACTTTTTACCTTCGGGATCTTCATCGTTGAGTTGTTCCACTTCATAGGATTGAAGAGTGCCAATCAATTCATCAACGGAAAGTGGCATAATCCTTTGAGTCTCCCGGATTGAGGTCTTGATATGGTTCCATTCTTTTGAGAGACCTCGCAAGAGTTTGTTGACCTTCATTTGGGAAGAAATTGGATGACCTTGATATGCCAAACCGTTTACAATTTCAGTAAAATGATCGAACATATCTCCAATCGACTCTCCTTGCTTCATCTTGAAGGATTCATATTTGCCGAGTAGGAAGTTTACTTTTGTCTCTTTTACACGATCGGTCCCTTCATATGTAACATGAAGTTTATCCCAAACTTCTTTTGCTGTTTCACATGAAGAGATTCTGTTATATTCAGCAAGAGATAAAGCGCAATATAAAGAATAAATGGCTTTTGCATCAAGCGCTTCTCTTTTGGACATCTCCATCCGAGACATAGGAGCGGGGGTTTGCTTTCTTTGTCTTTGCCATTCTTATTTGATGTAGACGCAGCAATGGGGTTGATTCCTCTTTCCACAACATCCCATTGTAAGAGATCTCTGGATCTTAGGAATGCTTTCATTTTGTTCTTCCATACATCGTATTCCTTTCCATCAAAATATGGTGGCCTTGTGTTGCTTTGCCCTTCCATAAGTCCTGGTGCCAATATACTAGCCATAAAGAATCTTTAGCTCAAAAGTAAAAACACTTTTTATAAACCGAGCACTTGGCTCTGATACCAATTGAGAGTGCTAGTATGAACAAAATAAAGGAGTTAGAGAATAAGAACATAAGATTTATAGTGGTTCGGCTTAATCCAAGCCTACGTCCACTCTCCCACGCTAACAGCCTTCTTGGCTGGATTCCACTATGCAATCAATCAAGAGATTACAACTTCGAGTGCAAACACTTAGTAGTAGATCACACTATCTCACTAAGTCACTCTTTTGGTATTTCTCTCACGATTACAAACGTTTAAGCTCTCCAAAGACAAGTGTATAATCGAAGGTCGCTCGTACTTTGGAATTATAAATTCTACGCTCCGTCTCTTACTTGCTCATCGGTCCATGATCTCCTTAAATACTCCTCCACTTCCAAACTAGCCGTTGGACAGCATCCCGGAGAATCGTCTTCCAATATACCCATTGGACAGCTCTGTATCTAGAAGATTTGGTAGCCGTTGAGTGACAAAGGTAAAATCCCAATTTGATTCCGATCGCCCATACAAACGAAATCTTGGTTTCCATAAGTAAAGCATCTTCGTATAGAAAGGTTCTTGTCTTCAATCAAATCAATCTTGATGTGGAATCCAAACCAGATCACTAGCCGTTGTATGATTGGGCTTGAGTTACGATTCATTGAATCTGGATGTAAAGTCTGAGTCTTTAGACTTTACAATTTGAGTCTGTAGACTTTACAATCTGGGTCTTTAGACTTTAAGTCTTGAGTCTGACAGTCTTCAAACTTTGAGTCTTGAGTTTGACAGTCTTCAGACTTTGAGACAGAAGTCTGGAAATCTTCAGAATATACTTCGGACATGAGTTCCATTCAGTCTTCTGGCCGTCTTCAGACTTTAACAATATCCTTTACATGTTCTATTATCTGCATGGTCTATTACTTAACCATTAAACATGTTAGTAGCCTTTGATTTATTTTGTCATCTTCAAAACATCATAAGGGATTTCCCTAACAATATTCACACATAATCAAGACATAGTATTGATTTTTTTCTTTTTTAAATAGTAAACCAATATAAACATACCATAAGTTACCAATTGAAAAGCTCATGTTCTAGTTAGCTCTCGACCATAATTGAATGCCAAGGAAACTAGCAACTCTATCAACCTATTAGATGATGTAGAAGAAATCTGCGATACAGAATGCTCAAACTACTTCTTCATTAGTAAAGCATTAGGTTCATTTCAAACCGATGAACTCACATCTTTAAAGAGTGGTTGTGTAAGGAAGGTCTTGATACATAAGGACATGTGGTATTTTTATAGCTCTTGTGTGTAATAACTCTATAAATTTTTTCTGCAAGTTAGGAGGCACGTTAGCTTTTTATGATGGACATGGATATCTAAATAGGGCGGTTTGCACACTTCTTTGAAGAGTATTGTCGTCAAAAGTTTCAAGAAGCCATATTATTAATCAAAAATTTGCATAGTGAAATTTCGAGTCATCTTTATGACACTTTATGTTCTTTTTATTTATTTATTTAAAATTTACCTAAGAGTCCGAAACTAAATGATTAAAAGAAATAAAGGCAAGAAAGAAAATTCTTCACTGAAAATTCTTTATGACACCGGTGCTCCTCCTTCTCTTGGCATTCTGACGATACCCCTCCAGCAGCACCTAGGCGTCTTTTGGATCCCTCTAGAGCTTTGCCTGCTGGCCGCATTAGTCCAAGCAGCGCTGGAACCTTTGGCGTCTAAATCATCATTGGCAGGTTCTCGGCGAACTCCAGTGGGTCTGGCATCCTCTAACGGCCCTCCACCATGTCCGCTCCACCATGTCCGGTACCCTCTTCGAGACGTCCAACAGCTCCTCACGTCACTGCCCAGGCACTACAGATCGTCGTCCATTGCCGGTCTTTAAAATCCCCACTGGCGGCTCTTTCCTTTGCACCTTGTGTTGTGCCATAAGTCCCTTGGTTCCCTAGGTTAGTCCTGATTAAGGTTAGTTTAGTAATTGCATAAATAATAGGTTAGATTTGATTTTAGGCCATGATTTGATTGCCTAACCTATAGTTATTGAATTGTAACAACCTGGCTCAGCGAGAGGGGGAGGAGTCGTTGAGACTAGAAGGTCTCGATAATGAGCGGCTCCTAGCAGGCTTTCAAAATGTTGAGGGGGCAAGAATAAACCAAATTGCGCGCAGAAAAAAGAGAGAACGATTTATAGATGTATATGTGAAAATTGGAATTATATCATGGAAATGCCGATTTGACGGAATGGTAAAACTTTACTTTGAAACTCCAAAATTAAGTGTGCTTGGGTGGGAACACTACCGGGATGAGTGACTTTCTAGGAAATTACCATTTGTACGCAAAAGGACAAAACCGTGAGGTTTGGTATAGGATGGGTCGAAGTGGACAAAATATCAAGTGAGTTAATCGAGGATGTCACAACATTGTATCAAAGTGGGACCCTCTCTAGCAAGTGGGTGATTAAGAACGAACCACGGGGAAGCTAGTGGGCCTATAATGACCCAATCCGACTAGCGCGAGGAGTGGTCGCTGTGGCAGAGGGCATGGATAAGGAGTTACTCCTATTAGGCTTTGAGAATGGTGAATGGGGTAGAAACGAACTTTACGCATCGAATAAGGGGAGAGCAATTCTTAGATATATATGTGAAAACTTGAATTAACTCACAAAGGCTCCTCTAGATATAATGTCAATGCTTTGCTCCAAAACTCCAAAGTTAACGTAATAATCCAAGATGTCATGTGAACCTTAGGATATTTTAATTCCTTTTGCATTATTCCTTGCATTAAGAAGGCGTATTGGGGCATCAGACCTTTGAGCCTTAAGATCCAACATCAATTTTTTTAGTCATGCATTACATACAGTAATTTGCATTTAGGATTAATCAAGAATATTATCTCTACACCACAATGTCAAAATTTAATAATTATTGCATGTTGGATGATGTTGCATGATTTTCATGAGCATTGATGCATATTAATAATTCTTGAAATTACTTGTTGATACTGTGCTTTCATCATTTTATTTTTTATTTTTTGCGTGCTTTTATCAGATATTCATACATTTTGCATGTTTTAGGTTATATTTATTTATATAAGTTTCCTAATTTGGGATTTCATATATTTGATGCATTAGAAATCGCGCAGTAATTGTCACGCCCCGATCCTCGGGGACGCGCCCATCCTTTCCATTTGGTCGATTCTTAAAGTGCAATATCCCAGGACTAATTATCGCCGACCCTTTCTTTTTTATTACGCATGCGGAAGCAGTTATAAATCCCCAGACAATAAAACAATGGGATAGGAAAGCAGGCCATATTTTTCATATTGAAATTCACAACCACACTTTCATTAACAACATAACTTATAGTATATTTACAATACTATTTACAGCATAAGAGTCTCACACCTATCTATACTAAGACAGGGTCCACAAAAGGGATGGGATCTCAGTCCACATCCGGGTTATATTCAAGATCCCTCTCTGGATCATCTTCTACTTCAAAATACTTTCTCCCCTTCAAGCTCTTCCTCCTCAGCTTTTCCTCGGGGTCCCGAAATGGTTATTCAATAACCAATGAGACCACGTCTCAGCGAGTCCTACCCACTAAGACCCGATTAATAAACTAATACACCATACGGTTGCCTAAGCACAACACGAGTCAGAGGACTTACCTTGGCCTCAGTTCCAACCTGCAATTCAAGGTTAAACACAGATATTCAAACAGTTCACAACATCCGATCAAGCATTGGTCAATCGACTAAGTCGATTACATGTCGGGCCGACCTTCTCAGGTCATTCCCACTCATACCACGCTTTCCCAGTGGTGTACTCATTCACCAAATCACATGTGTTTCTCGGGCGTCGTTTTCGCCAATAACATACCGATCACCGACACCGTGCGTTCTTTAAGGCGCCGTTTTCACCAAATGATATCCTCGATCACCGAACCACGTGTCCTTTCTAGGGCGTCGTTTTCGCCAAGGTGACATCGGCTATAGACAACACCGTGAGTTCTTTAAGGCGTCGTTTTCACCAGTGATATTTCCTTAACCACCGAACCACGTTTGTCTATAAGTCATTTACGTGCGTTCTTTAGGGCGCCGTTTTCGCCAGTGATACTCCCAATCACCGAACCACGTTTGTCCAATAACATCGTACCCGATTGGTCTCGGCCAATAACATTCTCGCTTATCTCTCATCATTCTCTCTACTATATAGCCCATCAACGTACTGGCGCTATATACCCATACTCGGCCAAGCACCAATCAAATATTCAATAATAAACAATTTAGGACAATTCCTAAAATTCCACAATTAAATCAATTCCACACAACGTAGAGCTCAAATAAATAAACGGTCGCACCACGACAATCGGCACGAAATTCCGGTCACCGACCATCCCGGTTGAATTTCCGGAAAAACAATTAATTAAATAATTAATTTCGAAAAATAAATAAATAAACATTAAAAATCCAATTTAGGCCCATATTGCCTTATTGGAGCCCGAAACGGGTCGGGAAAAATCCCGAGATGCATTCAATAATTAACCGAACATTTGTACTTGCTAATAACTAGGTCTAACCACCTAACATGCATCATTAAGTCACTAAATTAATTGTTCTAACCTAATCTAACCACCTAATTGCATTTAATCAAATCTAACCAACCCTAAGCATATTAGCAAACTAATAAAGCTTTAGTGAGTAAAACTCACTTGACAAAAGCGGAGATCGAATCACCGCAACGGCGACACGACGGCGGCCGAAATCGGGCTCGCGACGACTCCTACGAGCTTGGACCGGGCCTCGACTTTGGCCCAACAAATCTCCAACAAAGCTGGGCTTTACTGCTGGAATTGGGCTTCACAAAATTCTGCTGATGGGCTTTCTCCGCGGGCCGGTCTTAAATTGACTTACTGAAATATTTTTGGGCTGGACTTCAAAGCTGAAGATGGGCCGAAATTACTGGCTTTACTGGGCCTAAGGATTGATGGATCTCACTACCTGCTTCATGGGCTTCGCTTGCCGCTGGACTGAAGGATTGTTGGACTGAAGCTTCGGTTTGGGCTGAGGACACGCGTGCAGCTCGTCGTGGGAGTATGCGGTCAATTGACCGATCGATGCTACCCTCGGTGACTGATTCGTGAATAAACGAGGATGGAGCTGGCCAAGTGATGGTGTGGCGTGAAGACCGAAGAGGAGCAAGACTGGCAGATGGTCTTCGTGGACTTCAATTCTGTGGAAATCGCTGACCGAAGACACTCGTGGACGCACGGTTCGACGGGCTGGAGAAATTCAGCAAATGGGACTTCAACGTGGCAGCTGTTGCACGAAGAAATCGTGGCAAAGATGGAGAGAGTTGTTGCGGAGTCTTCGGTGGGCTAGCGTCGTACGCGTGCGGCTTCACTTCGGTGGGGGGAGACGTGGGCTTCCGCTGGCACTTGGAGTCAACAAACGGTGGAGTCTTCGCTGGTGTGGACGATGGAAGAGTCGTGGCTTGACTCGGTGGAGTTTCGGTCTTCAAGGCTTCGTGGATGCCGCCAGTCAACTACCAAGGCCAACGAGAGGAGTTTTGACCGAGGAGACCAACGGTAGTGGGGTTGGCGTGAGGCTGGCAGAATCTGTGCAGAAGAGGAACGTGTGGGCTTCAATTTTCAAAGGAAGGAGCTGCCGTCTTCAACATCCGCCATTCATGGAGGTGTCGCACGAATAAATAAGAAGGGAGAGAGAGAATGGAGGTGGACGGTGGGTGAGGATGGGGGAGAGAAGAGATAGAGATGAAAAGGGATGGAGGGCCCCCTTGGCTTGATTTTTCCACAAATATCTCCAAGACTTGGTTCTTGGCCATGCATAATCCCTTGGCCTCCAATGGGCCACACCAATACTTCTCACAACACTTCAAATGGTGCATTTTGGCTAGGCATGAGGGGCATTACGAATTTGGGGAGGGGAATTGGCTTAAATGAATTCAATTTCTCCAATAAACTCCCAAATTGAGGTCCAATTTCGACGTAGAAAAATCCCACATGATTTTCTATAGATCACCGACACACAACGGCTTAGTCTGGAAGTCCAATTTTCTATCAATTTAGCCAATCTAAACTTCCGTCAAATTTCCACGACGTCCGAAACGGTTTTCCGTAAAATTTCCCGAATCTCCGAAAAATCTTCTGAGACTGAGTCGATGCTCCAAAAATTTATTGTGACATGGCCAAAACTTCAATTTCTGAAATCGGACTCGAATTGGCGGTTAATTTTCATTCGGCGCGTTTTTAGTGTGACCTAGATTATCGGGTGGTTTTCAGAACTTTTTAAAGCAAATGACCCGTGGTCGATTTTCTCGAGCCACTATGAACCCACTCGACTCAATGGCAACTCTTGATTGTCGTGAAAATCTCGAGGATTCAATTACGGACACGGGGTACCAAAAAACAATAAGAAAACCAGTCTAGTGTTGGCCGACGAGAATTTTCTAATTCAGTGGTGTCACCCACGATTAGTCACATATCTCTATCGATCCAGTCTATCTCTGATTTCAAATCGATTTTTAACTGTGCCGTAGTGACCTCTAAAGATGGACACGGTCAAGAAGTTGATTCCTGATCGAGTTCTCAAGTCTATTGCTTTAAAATTCCTTAATCATTTTCCCAGATAGTCTAGTTATCTCGAGAGTGATCGGCTCTGAGAATAACCCTATAGATGCGTCAATGAAATGCCCGATTTATTCAGTAGAAGACAGGGTTGAAAATTCTGGATGTTACAGTAATTTTTGAAATTATGAATTTTAGTTAGTTCATGACAAAGGTTTAATATACGCTATTTCCCAGTTAATTTAGGTCATCATTCAGTGTTAACGTAATTTCCTATCTCTAATTCATAAAGAAAATTTCATAAATACTTCATTAGTATCTGGTGTAGATTGCATTTAATCATGGAATTAATCCATGTTTAATTCTATAATGCTCACATTGCATATTGCATGTTCCATAGTGAATTGCCTGTCATAAAGAATAAATTTTGATTGACATTTCATATAGATTGTATTTAAAGTCAATCCATATTTAAACACATTGCATATAGTTTAATGATACTTGTGCATGTCATCTAGTAGTTTAATTCATGCATGTCATTGTAGTATTTAAATTTATGCATGCGTGTAGGTTTCGATCATGTAGTGATCTAGGGCTCATTTGCATATTTATTATGTTAAACTAATGAGAAATACAAAAAGAAAAAAAAGAAAAAGATTAGCATAGTTTCATACTAATTAGCTTTGATATAGTTGTTGATTTAGACATAAACATGCATCATGCAATATGCATTTTATGTGTCTTTGCATATCACTGCCTGTTTGTCTCGAGTTATAGTTTGCATAAACCCGTTTCAATGGACAAATGCGGTTTTGGTTGTGCTTGCTCATGCATCCAGGTTCTTCAAATTTTCCGTAATTTATTTTCCGCTTTAATTATTGAATGTTACTTTAAGGTCTTTCCACCCGCAGATCACATTCACCTGTTAGTGGCATAGGATGAAACAGACAGAGACTGCATGCAAAATAAATAAAAAAATCAAAATAAAGAGAAAAAGGCACTAAGAAGATGTTAGATTAATCTAACGAAATCCAATCCCCATATTGTCAACACCTAAATTTTGGCTAGGTATTTATGATAAAAATTAAATAGAAAATTAGGGACCAATTTGACCCTAACAAAAATAATTTTCGCATCACCTGAGTCTTAGTTATTATGCATTTACTAACTTTTATTTTATATTTTTAGTTTCCCTTATTTTACCCCATTTTCGAATAATTATATTAAAAAATAAGCATTGGCTTTGGGGGCTAGGCCTAATCCCAACCCCGTTTCTCTTTTCTGCATGAGCCTAGGGCCCATCTTGCCCCCACCTTGCTGACTTCGCAGCCCGACCCTCTCCTCTTCCTCCTCCTTCCCTCTGCACTCTAGACACAACGTGCATAGCAAAGGAGATAGGCGCAAGCTACGTATAGTAGAGAGAGGAGGATAGACAGGCGACGGAGGGGATGTCTTGCAAGCACCATCAATGCCTGCGTTTAATGCCAAGCAAGCCTTCACAAAAAAGAAGGGATGGGACACCAATTCGGCCAAGAGAGAGTCTGGTCGGTGAGCTAAGGACCGGCGGCCAAAGCTCCTCCATCGACCGGACCTTCCTCGCCTATAAATAGGCAGGTTGTGAGCTCAGTTGAGGGAGGCAACAAGCTCAGAGAACTTTCCTTGAGAGACATTTAGGAAGGCTCGAGAGTAAGCAAGAGAGAGAGAGAGAGAGAGAGAGAGAGGCCAGATCTAAGGAGAGGTAGAAAGGGTGAGAAATACTTGAGAGACCGTGAGGGTGAGCTGAGAGTCGCAAGTAAGGGTGGAATAAATGGGAGAGTTGCTAGCCGTCATCATGCTTTGTTCGCATCAAAGCCGCAGTAGGTTCTGTTTGGGTTTGTCTTTTTTATGGGTTTAGGGTCGGTTTCTCAAGGAACCTGACTCGGAGACAAGCGAGGTGAGCAGATGTAGCCTGATCTATCGAGCTCAGTCGTCGTCTAACACCATCGAGTCGGGTAGGGCTGCTTCAACTGAACACCTGTACTACCTTGTTTTGTACTTTGTTTCAAGCCTATCGGCTGAGCTGCCATCCTTCGAGTCAGGTCAATCTCCAATCTTATTTAGGTGCCAACTGCAATCGCAAGGTCTCAAGTGCCGTTAGCTTTGAATCACGGCTTGATATTGAGCACGTTATCCTCATCTCTAACCCCCCTACCGATGCACCATATGTGCTTGTACAAATGCTTGGTTGATTCAGTGGTTTGCAAACGCCACATCAGCAGAGCTAATGACATGCGCTTATTTATTGATACCCATTTAAATTTTGACACATGGATGTTGATATGGAAATTTAAAAAATTAATTTTTTTCTCTTTTCCCCTCCATCTTTGACCTCCGCTCCACCTGGGCTCCACAATCTCCACCGCCCAAGCCGCCGCCGTCGCCACCGCCACCGTCACTGCCGTCCCTAATACAACGCCCCACCATGGTCGCCACAGTCTGTGGCAAAGCTTTTGAGCTCGTCGCCGGCAGCCATGGACAAGCCAAGACTCGAGCTCAAAGCTGTTGAGCAGCAAACCAGATCTGGAGATGCAGAGGAGAGTTGCAGCAAACCATATATGGAGATGCAGAGGAGCGGTCAGCCATGGATGGCTTCTTGATCTGCGGCAAAGCTGTTAAGCTCGTTGCCAGTAGCCATGGACAAGCCAAGACTCGAGCTCAAAGCTTTTGAGTAGCAAACTGAATCTGGAGATGCAGAGGATCATTGCAGCAAACCAAATTTGGAGATGCAGAGGAGCGGTCAGCCATGGACAGCTTCTTGGTCTGCGGCAAAGTTGTTGAGCTCTTCGCCAGCAGCCATGGACAAGCTAAGATCTTGAGTAGCAAACCAGATCCGGAGGTACAAAGGAGTGTTGCAGCAAACATATCTGGAGATAATCTCCACGTCCACTCTCTCCGTCATCTCGCCGGATTTGGAGCTGAGGCATAAGTGGAGGAGACGGCCAAACTGGTTTGATACAATGCCGGCAACTTTGACTCCGCCATTGGCGATGGCAGAAGGGGGGGCGGCGATTGGGCTTGTGCGTGTAGATGGAAGATGAGGAAAAGAGAAATCTAGGTGGATCAAGGGATTTTTAATTTATTTTTTGATGACACGTGTCAATTTTTAATTGGTTAATAGTACATTAACGCACGCCACATCAGCTGTTGACGTGGCGCTTAGAAACCACTGAATATTTTCTCGTGCTTGTTGAGATATATGCATTCATTATTGACTTCCTGTCCATTCTTGGTGTTCATGGTTTGTCGAATACGTTTTTGTAGATTTCCACTGACATCTTTTGGTCGGTCTGCCTCGTTTCATGGTTATTATCATCATGCATCATGGTTCCACAAGCGATTGATTCTTGCCCGGCGAGGTTGGAGAGTTGCGGTGGTGGCTGGGCGCGACTCCCTCGTTCTTGAGCCCTTTCTTCTTCTTTTTTTCTTTTCCTTTTTCTAGTTAGTTAAGTCTAAGTCTTATTTTTACGTTTGAGCTAGCGGTCATTGGGAAAGGTGAGGTCGGCAGTGTTTCGGCCATTTCGTGCAAAGGAATGAGAGACCCGAAAGACATACAGATAGAGAGAGAGGAAAGGAAAGTCAAAAAAGAATAAAGACAAAATGGGTCTCTCTCTCTCTCTCTCTCTCTCTCTCTCTCTCTCTCACACTAGTCTGACGTGTGCAGAGAGAAGAAAAGACAAGACAAGGAGGAGAGAGAGATAAAAGGAAATGATCGAGGAAAGGAATAAAAGAGTAAAGAAAAATAGGAGACAGGGGGACCTCCCGTCTAGCCCCCGAAGGTGCGACCCGAGTTGGTCGGACCGGATGCCGGTCGGGCCGGCTCGCGGGTCTCACCCACCGGGTCAACTTTTGTTTTATTGTTATTTTAATTAAAAAATCTGAAAATAAAAATTAAAATAAAAAATCCAAAAATGATTTATGTTTTCCAAAAAAATCAGAAAAGGTCTAAAAAGATTTTTCGTTAGTTTCCTCCATAAATGCATCGAAAAACCTAGAAAAGAAAAAAAAAAAAATCATGTTTAAGTTCTTGAAAGCAAATATTGGGTTATTCCAATTATGCTCTTATGATGCATAGATTTCTATTTCCTTAATTTGGTGAAGAATTGAATCCTAAAATTCATGATTGGTATAAAAATGCTACATAAATGCTTTACTTTATATTTATAAAAGATTAGGTATCGAAAGAGCATTAGTAATTAACTAGTGTAACCTAGGGGTGAGCAGCGGTCTAGGGTCGACCGTGGACCGACCCTGGACCGGCCCAACCCTGCCGGTCCTGGTCCAGTTCCCAAGAGGACCAGGTCGGTCATTGGTCTCAAATTTCGGGACCAATACATCGCGGTTGGTCCCGGTCCTAGAGTTTTGGGTCGGTCCAACCCTGACCAACCTTGTATATTATATTATATTATTTATAATTCTTTTATATATTCAAACCTAAGTAAAATTTCTGTTATATTATATTATATTGAGATATTCTATCAATAGCATTAATAGTAATTTCAATTTAAAAATTTTGTTGAATATTAATTATGTGTCGTTTGTTTTGTTTTCAGGTGTTTATAAGTTCATGTGAATTAACAAGATGTGAAGTTATATATTCATGGTTTATATTAAGTATTTTGAACTTTTTATGATTTAGTTGTATTCTACTAATGAATTTCAGTTGCACTTTGCTTTTCAATTTGTGTCAAATGGTAGAAGTTTTTGAAGAGTAGAGTAGTACTGCAGTTCTACGGTGACTTGCTAGTCAAGTGGTGTGAAGCTCATCTTTTGGTTGAGTGGACTCTACTTAATCAAATGCTAGTCAAGTGGTGTGAAGCTCATTTTTTAGTTGAGTGGACTCTACATGATCAAATGTAGGAAAACGCTTTTGCATATGGTGTTATGAATATTAAAGATAGATGATTACAAGAACTTTCCATCTTGTCCCATATCTCGATAAGCGGTTAGCAGGTACGAAATTTCTATTATTATGTTATCTTAAATTTGCTAAATATGTATTGGTATTTATAGTTTAGTTGCACAATACTGCATTGTCGATGGATATGTAATTTGAATTTGTAGATTTGCTTTTTTAGGGAGTATAAAAAATAAGACGAAAAAAATTATCGATCGGTCCCGGGTTGATCCTAGAACCGGACTGAACCCATTGGGTCAGTCCGGTCCTTGGTCCCAGGCTCAATAGGGTCGGTCCTCAGTCCTAAAAATTGAGGACCGACACTGTACGGGTTGGTTCTAGGGTTAGGGGGTGGCCCAGACCAACCCGGACCATGCTCACCCCTAGTGTAACCAAGTCATCGATCCTAATTTCTTTAATTCCGAATGAGTGAAGTATTTCTCCTAATATTTCACTCTGGTCTCTAATCGGCCCACCCCAAATCAATTAGTGGCGACTCATATTTGAAGTCGACTTACAAGTTAAACACTCGAGCTATAAGTCGTTAATTGATGGGCTTGGAAGAGCCCGTACTAAGCCTAATACTTAGCAAGCCATTAGCCTCTACCACACTCGCACATAAGGGAGCCCGAAAAGGAGGTCTTGACACCTATTTAGAATCTCTGTTTCACAAAAGTAAGGCATACTCTCTAATCAACCCATAAGTAGTGACAGCTCTAAAAAGTAAGATATATTACATGTTTAAATTAAAATTCAAGTTGTCATTGGCATGGGTTTGGGGAAGTTTGCACTAGGCAATTGCACCGTCTTTTTAATGAGCAACCGTTCATGCATACTTAGTAATTCATTACTTTCCCTTGATGGTTCATCTCGAGAAAAATTGCGACAACCTAGATTTCGACAATTTAAAACTAAGACTTACACACATAATCGATGTTATTGTTCTTATGTTACGAGCACAAATCACTTGACATAAAAAGAGTAAACTACTCTATTTAATCATCCTACAGATTGCACCTCCTAAGACTATAATAAACAATATTAGCTTGTGTACTGAAGTCAGCAAGCTGCCATTTTCTTCATCCTCTGTTAACGGCGGTGAAATAGGTAGGTTTAACTTACGCTCACATGGGCGAGAAACAATAGGAGTGTATTGGCTATTACACTTTCTAGGGCTTCGTTTAGGGATTGTGTCTGGAATTATTAAGTTACTTTAATATGACGTCACTGCGTATGTCACTTGGCACTGTGATCTTAAATTAGGCAAGGCACCCGACAAAGGTGGCACAAAAAGATAAACTACAAGATTGAGTTATAAGCGGGCGATTTATATTTGGGCTGGTAATTTTCTAATATATTATAGACTTCTTTTGACTTCACAGAACCTTTCCACGTGGCAAATGGACCCACATCAAGTATCGACCAAAACTTTACGTATTAGATTCGTATGAGCTAGATATACTATGATTGTTACATTATAAGGATTTCTCATATGAACCACTACATCCGTTAGATCACATGTGGTGCTTATATGGTCCTCCACAATTCAACATTGCGATTATCTGTTATGCTTGATTTAAACTGAATCTTAGTATTAGCTTAAAATAGGGTTCTCTTATTATATATGTGCTAAATTATATGTTTTTTAAATTATATCTTTTTTTTTTTATCAGGAAGAGATATGAAAATATACTGGAAAAGAATTCTTCTTCTCCAAGTCTTTCCTTTTCTTCATGGTATCATAGCCACCAAGAGAGAAGGAATTAAATCAAACCTTAGCTTTTCTTCCTTTATGCTATCTTTAGTTGTCTCATCTTTAGTAACTTCCTCATATTGTCAACGTTCAACAATGCTACTATGGACATTATTCGTTGGGGTACTCTCTTCTAATTGTGAGTAACATCAACAGGTGAAGTCACTATCAAATATTTAGATAGCCGTGAGCATCGGAGTCGAGCATACCTTTGTTGGGTAGCCAAGGATGAGTGCCGTGGAGTGATGTCATCAAGTATCCAAGTAGCTATGAGAGTTGCAGTTGAACAAACTTCATCAAGTAGCCGAAGATCAGCATTGTAGGGTGATGTAGCTTAGTTTGCCGTGATTCAAGTTGGGTTCCACATGATTCTATCAAGGTTGTATGAGAAAAATATGTCAACTTTCTAAGCATGTGTTGCTTTAGCGCTTATCAAATCTGGTTTATTTAGTGTAAGGTATGGCTTACAAGGCACTTGCTCACAAAATTTCAAAGAAATTTGCACCAATCATATGCAAGTTGGATGCTCTAGCTTGAGGGCAGTGATGAAGTATATATATGGAGATAAGAGGTTTCTTGTTAGAGAATATCATTAGAAATATTATTAGATATTAGGGTTATATCTAATATTTTGTGACCCTCTAAGATAGGTTATTTCCTTTTTTGCCATTTGCCTCACCTTTAACCTATTTTCATGCCTTGAGTTCTTTATACCAATCTAGATACCCATATAACTTAGAGCACGTCTCATGACTATGTTTCATGTTACCATGGTGAGTGCATCGACTAATTGTTTGAAATTTCTGCCTTGGGATAGTACTATTCTTTCCACCACTTGCAGAGACAACCATCTTGGACATTCGCAGCATTGGCACCTCCTGGGTCCTATCTTAATCCCCCTCAAAGCCATGACAATGGCGTGTGTGTGTATGGTGTCTGTGCTCGTCAACATCATCGCTTGTCGTAAATCTTCCCGTCAAACAAGAGCATAAACTTGCTCAATTGTGGGGAATGGTTGCATTTGGAGCACATCAACTAGGACTTTATCCAAGCAATTGTCCAATCCATCAAGGAAAAGATAGACTCTATCTTCTTATATAGCTGACTTGTATCTCTCTATATTAGTAGGATATGTGATCGGATTTGGGTGGTGGAAATCCATCTCCCACCACAAGCCTTGAAGACCATTGTAGTAAGTTTCAGTGGCTCCTCCAGCCTATCTCATTCTAGTCACATGTCTCTTCAAATCATAAATTTGAGAAGTATCAATTCCATCAAAAAAGTAATAGCAACCGAATCCCATATCATCTTTGTAGTTGTGGAATTAATAAAGTTACCTATTAAGGCTGGATCGATGGAATTAATTAACCATCCTTTCACTATTGAATCTTCATTTTTCCACTTTCTAAAGCTTGGGTCTGTCAATTGGGGTTGTGGAAGGTCCCCATTAATATATCACAATTTGTCTTTGCTAGAGGTATACATCTCAACAACTTAGAACTGAAGGCCATAGCTAGTGCTATCCAACTTGATGGCCATCTGGGCTGCGGAAGACTTATGATATGATTCTGGGTCAAAATCTATTGCATCTTGGTTGTCAAATCCTCAAGGATTGCTGCTACAGAGGGAGTCTCATCGCACCCGTGTAGGGTCGCCAATTCAATTTGGTCTGCCATGGCTATTGCTCACATGCCAGGTCAATGACGCTGCTCTTATGACGGAGTTTGAAACGAAGAATCTTAGGAGACTCAAGTTTTTCTTAGGAATTGAAGTAGCCAGATCAAAAGAAGGCGTATTTCTTTCTCAAATGAAATATGTACTAAATCTATTGATATAGGTGGCAATGCTAGATTGTAAGCCAACTGGTACTTCAATTGTTCAGGATCACGGACTTGGATAATATTTAGATCAGGTACCAACCGATAAGGAGAGATATCAAAGGTTAGTGGGCAAGTTAATCTATTTGTCTCATACTTGCCCAAATATTATATATGTTATAAGCATTGTTAGTCAATTTATGCATGAACCTAATGAAAATCATATGGATGTTGTGGTTCAAATCCTTCACTACTTGAAGTTTGCTCCAAGAAAAGACTTTTCTTTTCAAAGAATGGTCATCTTGAAATTGAAGGTTTTATAGATGTAGATTGGGTGGGAAGTGTTTCTAACAGGAAATTGATATTATGAAACTTTACTTTTGTGGGAAGTAGGGTGATCGATTCCTGATCCAGTCGGTTCGGTCTAGTTTCCAAAAATAGGAACCAGGGACCAGACCGGTTAGTCATAGGACCGAAAACCGAATCTAATCATCGGTCTGAGCAATGGAAATGATCATTGATTTTTCATGATTAATTTTTTCCCTTTACTTTTTTCATTACTTGAAACTAGATCGAGATAGTGTTTACTTCAAATTTACTAATTTTTTTTGAAGAAATAAAAAATAAAATAAAATAAAATACATTTCATTGGTCCAGTTCGGTTTTCCCTTGGAACCGTGAACCATACTGTTCAAAAACCAATTCCACTTTTAGGAACCTGGAACCAAACCGATACTCTTGGAAACCGAACCACACCAGCTGGTTTGGTCCAAGTGGTTATTGGTTTGGGCAGTTTGTTTTGTATACCCCTACTAAGAAGGAATTTAGTCACTTGGAGAAGCAAGAAACAAAAGTGATATTGTTGTCGAATGTAGAGGCTGAATTTAGGGGAATGACCAAAGGACATTGCGACTTCTTTGGCTTAAGAGGTTGATGTCAGAACTTGGCTTCGCTCCTAAGTCTAAGATGAATTTGTTTTGCGACAATAAGGCAACCATTGATATTTCTCACAATCCAATTCAGCACCATCGTACAAAGTATATTGAGGTAGATCAACATTTTATTAGATGGAATTTGGATACCGAGATAGTTCGATTTCCTTTTGTTAAATATGAAGATCAACAACCTAATATACTGGCAAAGGTTGTATTGAGTAGGGGTGTGCAACCGGACTGGGTTTACCCGGTTCCTGGTCTGGCCCACCCGGAAAACAGGGTGGGGAATCGGTTCCGGTTAAAACCAGTCTGGGAACCGGTTCCCAAAACTCAGACCCTATTTAAACCGGTCTGGAAACCGGTTCCGAAGGATTACCCACCCGGGAACCGGATCGACCAGACCGATTTGGGAACTGGTTGGAGAACCGGTTTTTACGCCATCCCAAAACGCAAAACCCTAATTTTATTTTTACTTTCTATCTTTACCCGCAGACACAGGGAACCAGAGACTTCCCTGAGCTCCTCTCCCGAAATCGCGAAGCCGACACCGCCTCTACAGCTCTCGTCGCACCACCGCCGCCGTTCCCCTCCCGAAATCGCGAAGCTGCTGACCCCCGCCAAGCTCGCACCTGAGCGCCGACGCTGCCTCCATTCGATCTCGCCGTTCCACCTGCTGCTGTTGCCTCGCCGACGCCCCTGACCCGCAGATCTCACCGCGCGCTGTTTCCCGAGCTCCCCTGCTGCCGATCTACCGCCGCCCCCCTTCGCGAAGCTACTGCTGCCTTGTTGCTCTGCCCGAGCCCCATTGCTGACGTCTGCTGGTTCGCTCACCACCTCTGGGTGCCACCGCTACTGCGACTAGACGCCAAAAGCCACCGTTCCTGCCGTGATTCCGTCCTCAGCCCGTCCGTCCGAGCCCCCTGCACCACCACCTCCTTGCTACTGGGTCCTCCTCTGCTCGACGCCCAACAGATCTACTCCGAGCCTACTCCCGAGCGACGCCCCTACTGCCGACAGCCCAGCTCCGCCAGGTCGAGCACTCCGCCGCCAAGGTTGCCCTCAACTCCCTCTCCTCCCATGGCCCTTCTCACTCCCTTGCCGCTCGTATCCTGGTGAGCTCCCCTGACCACCCCTACTTCTTTCTTTCTTTCTTTTCTCTTTTTTTTTTTTTTGTTTGTGAAAACGCCGCAACTCGAGTTTCTATTTCTCGACTCCATCGCTTCAATCAGAGATTTCGAGGGATCGGGGCTTGTGATCGGTGGTCAATGCCGCGCATTTCAACGGCTCATTGCCGTTGGGTTTCGCTATTGAGAGTAGCTGTCGATCATCTTATCTTTTGTTCCGTCCGATTACTCTAGAATCTAGAACATAAAACTGGTATTGATTTGTGGATTCAATTTTCTCTTCGCTTGTGCGTTGCCATTAATTTTTCTTTTAGAATCAGGGATGTGATGACTCGGAAAAGTTGGTTTTGGGATTAGTGACTGATGATTGATGTTAGGACTGTTGTTTGGATTGTACAATGCTAACTTCTGGCTTTCATTTCTGGTGGTTTATGGCTTATTATAGCACATAATAATCTAGGTTTTGTGATGAAATTAGTGAACTTAGGACATAATACCTTTTCGATACAAAATAGGTTGGATTGTACTATGAAGAAGCATCGACAACTCTGAATGTGGCACCTTTGAACCAACATTTTGACAAGGGCTGGATATCCCACATGCAGCTGAAGGTAGCTTTGTTCTATGCAGAAGCATGCTATAGATATGGTTTAGAACTGCATGAGAATGGAGATCGCTGAGGAGATTGCAAGGTTGAGTAGTGGGATTAGTACTTTATTAGAGGCCAAGAAATCTAGAGTCTAGATTGCTGTTGCTGACGTTCATTTCCTATCGATTGCTGTGATTTTAGCTGTGTTGTGTACGCTAGCTTCGATTTCCCTGCTAGTCGGTTCAGGCCTACGTAGGTCAAAATAAGAGTTGAAATCCATGATGTGCTTATGCTGATCGAGATTGTAAACGCTTTATTTTACATGAGTGTTAAACGCTTTATTTTACATATGAGTGTTGTAAATCAATTTTTGCAAAATAGGTTCCAATATAAACAGGGTTGAGCTTGTTCCCGGACCGGAAAAACAGGGTGGGTCGGAAACAGGGTCCAATGCAAACAGGGTCAAGTACAGGGTCTAAAAAAATAGAACCGGTTATAACAGGGTTGGGAACAGGGTCCAGGTCTACATCCTACCCACCCTGGACCCGATCACCCCTAGATGCAATTGAGCAAGATCTTCTATATAGAACACTTGACAAATTGGGCATCAAAGAGATTTATGCACCAACTTGAGGGGGAGTGTTGGTGTGAGCTATAAATTGGAACTAAATTAGGAAGTTTTGTATACTAATTTGTTACCTCTTGTGCTTCTTTATTTAAAGGGAATCTTAGGATTAACCTAAAGTAGGGTTCTCTTGTGTGTGTGCGTGTGTTTCTTGGTATCAAGAAGAGATATGAAAATATATTGAAAAGGAATTCTTTTTCTCCAAAATATTTCATGTTCTTCAATGATATATCAAACGTGATAATCAGCCTATGGTCCAATGTGATTGTAATTTTTACGTATCATCGATCTAAAGTGTGGTTTCAATAAATTTTTCCACTTTAATGATAGACCTAATAAAAGTTTATGTCAAGTTCACCGACACCACGAGATCAATAGCGTTTGTGCAATAGAAATTCTTCACTGACGATAGAATTGCTAAAATCCTTGTACCTGAATATCGGAAATTCTTAAAACTTACGCACTTGGTCAATATCGATGTTCTTAAGTTACAAGCAAAAATCGCGGGGCACGGAGAGAATAAACAACTTTGTTTTATCGTGTACAGATTGCACCTCCTAAGAGCATAATAAACTACTAGCTTGTCTTATCCGAAGTCGTTAACGTGCAACTTTGTTCATTCTCCATTAACGAGGTGAATTCCATAGAAAAACTTATGCTCACTTGGGCGATATACAAAGGAGTGTATTCACCATAACATCGAGGGCCTCATTTTTAGGGATTCTGTCTTGAATATAAAGCACATTCAAATTAGTAAATTGCTTTAATATGACGTCACTGCCCATATCATTTGGGACTGTGACCTTAAATTAGGCAAGGTACCCGACAAAGGAGGCATTAATTGGTAGGGTACAACATCGAATAAAATATGGGGGAATTGGAATTGGGCTGGTAAGTCTAGGGTAGTATAGACTTCTTTTGACTTCACGGTATCCTCCCACGTCGCGAGGGGACTCACATCAAGTATCCACCAGTATTGCATGTATTAGATACGTATGAGCTTGATGTACTATAATCGTTACATTATATGGTCTCACATAGGAACCACTATATCCATTAGATCACATGTCGACTCTTATATGGTTTCACATGATTCAACATTTTGATTAACTGGGTTCATGAAATTAGTCAAAAAATAATACAAAGTACATAACATATCTTGGATATACATTCAAATTGATTGGAACCATTACAAATCCAAGCACGTGCGGCAAGTGGGAGCATATTGAGCTATTGGTGGTACCGGCCACCTTGGTGGGTCACGTAGGTGTTTGTATGTATAGGACGCAGGACCATACCACCTACAAACATATGGTCAATCTTAATTTACGTGGTGAACATACTGATTTTATGAAAAAGGTGGAGTTTATCTTTTTCTTTTTTTATGAGATGATACGATAAATCAAATATCATCATTGTTAGAAAATAAACTTATAGATATCATTAGATTCTATAAATTGATATCGGAATTGGGAGAGTTTCAAGGCTTGAAGATTTATAAAGGTGGGCTAGGGGTTTGATGGCAACTGATGGTGATGTGTGTTGAGGGAGAGAAGGGATTTGTCGGCAATAGTGGCTAGGGTTCATGAGAGGGTTCGCAGGCTTGGGTACTTGTATGGGAGAGTAATTTGGTCTTTTTAGGTGTTTTGTCTAGAGATAGCAAACCGGTGTAAATATGAAGATATAACTAGGTTATATGAAAATTCATATTTTGACTAGCATAAGTGCTAAACGAAGGAATCAGTGGGCCATTTGGTAAATCAGTCCAAAAGCAGTTAGGCCAAATTGTCAAACGTCAATTGAAGCATATCTGTAAGAAGCAAAATCGGATCATTACGTTGGGACGTGTAGTGTGGCTTTTAGTCGTCGGTAGGTATCTATTTAGGATGGCCAAATTGTCAAACGTCAAATGAAGCATATCTTTAAAATGTAAAATCGGATCAATCTGTTGGGACGTATAGTGTAGCTTTTGGTCGTCGGTAAGTATCTATTTAGAATAATACGGTTCTGTTAACAGTCTTTAGTAGTTATCTAAATAGAAAAAATTGATGTTTCTAATTCATCTATGTCTGTAGTTTGTTTGTAAAACAAACTAAGCAGTGCCTTGTCGATGCAAATGCGTATGTGAACGAGATTTTGCACTAATTAAGAAAAATTATTTTTTATTCATTAAAATTCAAATTAATAATTATAAAATAACATCCACAGGTGGATAGCTGAGTTGGTTCAGTTTTGGGCACTTCATCGCAAAGGTCCCAAAGTTGAAAGTCCACAACTGCTAACATGTCTTAAGTGATGGGTCATGGTGGTGGGGTCCTGTGCTAGCTTCCCCCTAGGTATTGATACTTGGTCCGAGGTGTATCACGTACTATACGGGCCGCGGGCTAGCAATTAGCGTAAGTGAAAGTTGGGCCGGGCGGATCTTGGGTCACCAAAATATATATAATAACTTTTGCGCCCTAGTGAAACAGTGTCATTGTTCATAATAGAGTGACGGTTACTTTTTAATTATTTAAACTAGAATTTATTATTTTTGCCTAATAGTTATTAGGCACTCTTACAACCTTTGAAAGGTTGTGTTTGCTTGGAAATAACTTCTTCATCTCTAAAAGGTTGTATCCATTCAAATATAATTATTCAATTCAATTCTTTGTAGAACTTTCAAGTCTTTTCACAAACTTTACCTTCCCATTTTTGTTTTCTTTCAAAATATATATAATCATCTTTTCCAAATGTTTTATAGAGAGAGCTTGAAGAAATATTAGAATTACTATTTAGTATTCTCATTTAAGACTTTATTGTATTTTGGAGAAAATTTGCTAATGACCATTAACAACAATTGTGAAGCAAATAAATCTTCAAAGAAAGTAATATCACCTCTTAAAGTCTAACTTGTTTGTTCTAAAGATCTGACTTCAGTGTTCTACCCAATTCGAATCAATATTTTCCTTACAATCCATTGTTATCATCTCATGTATGTACAACTATCAATATGTCAAAAAATTCATTATTCCTTCTCATACTTCACAAGGGACTCAGAAGCAGTTGATCACAATTTTTAGATCTTAGATAATCAAACCAAGCTTTTTGGATTAAAGCTGCACTTCGCACACCTGTTTGGATGAAAATCTGCGTGTCTTTTCTGAATAATCAAGTCCTATCTAAGCACTCCGATAAATACTTTCCGCATGACTTTTTCGAATGAATAGTGCAAATCAACTTTCTATTTTACGTCTTTCATTAATTATTAATCAGATTCCAGTCGTGCTCGCGGGACATGGCAAGGTTAGATTGCAGAAGGGGACACTTAGAAGAGTTTTAGAAAGGAAAGCTCATGGCTAGCAAGTACTCAGCATATATCAACGTGGGCAAAGTCAAAGGACATGCCCAAGCAAAGTACATACATCCTTTATCTCATGGAGCACAAACAGCGAACCAGCTAACACGGTAGTGCCAGACACTCTATGGACCAGCTCTTATTTGAACCCGTGAAAAACACACGACATATACATTCATTGAAGAACGCATACTCAGTTCTCGGTGGGAGGCTTGTGTGGTGGCTTGTGGTGCGGCGGCTTCTCACCCTTGCCCTTCTTCGGCTCCTCGCCTTTCTTCGGCGGCTTGTGTTCGGGGAAAGGCTTCTTTGAGTCCTCTTCCACCTCCTCTACTAGAATGTGTCCCTCGTGTGGTGGCTTGTGCTTTGGTGGTGGCTTTTCTCCCTTGCCCTTCTTCGGCTCCTCACCTTTCTTGGGCGGCTTGTGCTCAGGAAACGGCTTCTTTGAGTCCTCTTCCACCTCCTCTACGAGAATGTGTCCCTCATGGGGTGGCTTGTGCTTTGGGGGCGGCTTCTCTCCCTTTCCCTTCTTTGGCTCCTCACCTTTCTTTGGTGGCTTGTGCTCAGGGAATGGCTTCTTAGAGTCCTCTTCGACCTCCTCTACGAGAATGTGTCCCTCGTGTGGTGGCTTGTGCTTTGGTGGCGGCTTCTCTCCCTTTCCCTTCTTGGGCTCCTCACCTTTCTTGGGCGGCTTGTGCTCAGGGAATGGCTTCTTAGAGTCCTCTTCGACCTCCTCTACAAGAATGTGTCCTTCGTGTGGTGGCTTGTGCTTTGGTGGCGGCTTCTCTCCCTTTCCTTTCTTGGGCTCCTCCCCTTTCTTGGGCGGCTTGTGCTCAGGGAATGGCTTCTTAGAGTCCTCTTCGACCTCCTCTACGAGAATGTGTCCCTCGTGTGGTGGCTTGTGCTTTGGTGGCGGCTTCTCTCCCTTTCCCTTCTTGGGCGGCTTGTGCTCAGGGAATGGCTTCTTCGAGTCCTCTTCCACCTCCTCTACGAGAATGTGTCCCTCGTGGGGCGGCTTGTGCTTCGGTGGTGGCTTGTCGCCTTTCTTTGGGGGTTTGTGCTCAGGGACTGGCTTCTTTTTTTCATCGGCTTCCACTTCCTCGGCAAGCAAGTGGCCGGGGTGGTGGGGCGGTTTCTTGCCGGGGAATGGTTTTTTGTGGGAGTCTTCCTTTTCAACCTCCTCAACAAGAATGTGCTCGTGAGGGTGGCCGTGGTGTGGGGGCTTGTGTTTAGGGAATGGCTTGTGTGAGTCCTCGGCTTCAACGGTCTCCAAGAGACGGCGACCACCAGGGGGGTGCTTGTGGTGGTGTTTGTGGTGTGGTTTATGCTCTTTTTTGAAAGGGTGGTGGCCGTCGGAGAGGACGGCAGCGGCGAAAAGCACCGCTCCCAGGAGCAAAACTAGCAAGTACCTGGAAGACATTGTGTCACTAGTTCAGAGAAGAGGATGTGTGAGAGAGAGCCGATGGTGTGGGACTGGAGTGAAGGGAGCGTCTCAATTTATAGGGGTTTTGAGATTATTGTCGTCGTCAGCCAGCACGTCACTCGGTATTTGGATTTTTCTTTCAGTAAATTTCTTAGGTCGACCGTGATTTTGATAGGGCCCCACTTGGGCTTTCCAACTACTGATTGAATTAGTCGGACGGGGCATATGAAACAGCACATTGGATAAGAAAGTGAGGTGCTATTCTGGACTCTTGTGCTTTCTACTAGCCATATCACTCTTTAATCCAACGTTTAGTCCAATTTTGCGTTGTGCGAATCCTTCTTTTAGATAAATGTTAACTTCGCTTTATGCTTGAACTCAACCGATTTTTTATGCGTGAAAATGTCACATATTATGCCAATCCAAAAAGTGTTCACGTAGGTTCATTTTCCAATAATTGTGGATTTGAAAAAAATTCCTTATTATTCCGGTTCAAGTCAAAAGTTCAGTAGCTTCAATCAATAGCGAACCAATGCTGATTATTCACCATAAGACGCCCATACACATCGCTAACTCTTCACTTAGTTTTATGGTACTTGGGCAATGAAATTTCTTCACTAGTAATTGAACCTGTAGAAATCTAATTTTTACACCCTTTGATTGGGGTTCTTCCACATTGATTGTGCAAAAAGCTAGTAGTTGGTTTATAAATGTGAGGAAAAACTCCATTCCTTAAGTTAACTTTTGGGACAAGTAAGGCTCGAAATCACCTAATATCATTATTAGAGCCTAGGTTGAGTTACGGATTATTGCGGCTTCTAGTCAAGGCCCAATATATGAGAAGGAGATTATTTGAATTTCGATTATAGAAGTTGGCAGTTGATTTATAAATATGAGGAAAAGTCTCATTCTTTAAGCTAACTTTTGAGATGAGAAAACGACAAAATCATCCAACACTTTGCATACCTACGAATAGGGAATTGTCAAACGTGCTTGTGAACACAAGATTATTATATGATTAATGTTCTCATTTTACGAGTAAGCGCACCACAAGGCACGACAGAACCCTACAACACCTACACACAAGTTGCACCCCCAATATTATAAAATGAACAATTTCTAGGTTTTCTATTTCCAAGCTAACAAGACTCACATGGGGTCGAGAAACAAACGAGTGCAACCATTAATTGCATCGAGGCTCTAGATTCAAAAACATATATTCAATGAATATATTATTATGGTATTACTAATTATTTTCTAATTTTGACGTCACTGCCGATGTCAGTTAGGACGGTGCCCTTCGATTGGCAGAGACAAGCTAGATTGTGCCATAACCGGGCGAATAAGAATCGGGTGCAGTTTCACGCACGTGTGGCGAGTGGGGCAGAGAGAAACAGCGCCGACCACCTTTTGTGTGGCTCCCATAGGTTGCGATGGCATTATCGTTGCGGGACCACGTCGGCCTGCAAGATCGTCTCTGTATCTTATGTGGTGAAAGGAGTGATTCTAGCTATAGTAGCAGAAAGCCCAGCAAGAAAGAGGGTTCGTAAGAGGATAATCTGATACGTAATGAAAGACAAACGACGTGCTATTGATTTCTTATAGTAAACCAACGCTATATAAGCATGACATAAATTGCTGATGGAAAAGCTCGTGTTTTAGTTATCATTGTGACATGAGTTCCTAATGTGAGATGACTCGATACTTCTTAACCCTATTCTAGATGACGAGAAAACTAGCAACGTGTCAGATGATTTAGAGGATATAACCGACATACCATGCTCGAAATACTTTTGTACAGTTATTCAGTGAAGCATTAGATTCGTTTCAAACTTATTCATTTATGTTTTTCTAAGAGCTATCAAGTAAGATATGTATTATTTTCATGTATGTCGTGGTATAATTATATGGATTATCCTCTACAGTAAATTAGACGGCATGTAAGCTTTTTCTGATAGACGTAAATGTCTAAATAGGGCAATCTACACATATCCGTGCAAAGTATTCAGGGCCAAAAGTTTCAATGAACTGTATAATTATTAAAAATGGTGTACATTGTGAAACTTTGAGTCCTCTTTCTTATACTTTATGTTTTTTTTTAAAGAATTTGGGTAGGAGTCCTAAACTAAATGACAAAAAATAAAGATAAGAAACTATATACTAAGCAACTCAATGGGCACTCCATGCAACTCAATGGGCACTCTATTATAGAGCGATACCTTGATGTTTTCATCCAATTTAGTCAACCAATCAACTCTCACTGATACCGTGGCTCAACTAAAATTATCAGTTCACATGTTGATTTTATATGAGAAATTCAAAGTTACTTGCCGAACACGATAGAGATACCGCGGCTTAATTTTTTAAAATATTGAAGTCAAGAAACACGAAAAGACCGATAACGAGAATAGACAGAAATTTGCTTAGGCTAGTCGTAGTGCAAGGATGAAGAAGTTTGACATGATCACGGAAACCACAGAAAAACGGAAGGATGAGGGGGATGAAATTTCAAGAGCCTGGGTCTAGTCTACTGTACGTCTTTCTCAGCAGAATCGAGACTGAAATCCAGGTAAAATACGCAGCACCGATGTGGCGCTGTTCGAGTCAAAAGAAGATTATGTCGTAACTAATCCTTGCCACCAAAATCGCAATCAACGATCGTAAACCCTGTAGCCTTCCGATCGGATCTACCCCGTTTCTCTCTCTGTCTCTCTGTCGGGTCTTTGTTCATTCCGGCGCACGTCCCGGTGAAGTCGCTGTCGTGGCTGACATGCGCGGTGACATCATATTTGAATTTAAGTAATTGCAGGGTGTCCTTGGGAGAAGGGAAAGGAAGATGCCGTGCGCACACACAACAAAAGGGTGTCGGAGACTTACAAGGTTGTTTAGTGAGATTTAGTGTGAATACCATGAGATATTAAATAACAGATTTAAGCTTTTTAAATACTTATTATTGAACCCACGAAAAATTTGCTTAATATAAATATTTTCAACTTATGTGCTTCAGTTTTAGAGGGGCAATCGAAACCAAGTTGACTCAGTTCTTGATCACAAACTTTAATGTTAGTATGAGTGATTGGTTTCATACATCAAATTAGAAACCAACCCCATGAACATTGGTTATGGAAGATTGGAATCGAGAACTGAACCTGTTGGTTTTGCAACTAATAACTAATCCATAAATCCAAAACAGGTTGTTTATGCATGAGATGGAGATTTAAAGTATTTTTATATTAAAATGGTGCTCACTTTCTAAATCTTATATCAAAATCTAATTTATGCGCAAGAGGGGGTATAACAATATTTATTTATTAGATTGCGCATTCATTTAACAACTTAAACTTAGGCGATTTTGATCAGAAAAAACTTAGGCAATCGTTGACAAAGATTTTACAATGCCTCCAAACACATACATAATGACTCAGGAGTCATGCTCACAAATCACAATTTAGGTGGACGGAAAAACCCAGCATGTGTTAATGGAGATTACATAAACCGAAGGCCTCGAGCATCCAATGCACCTAATAAAAATCCACCTATCCATCCCATGTCATGAGCTCACCTAACAATGTTTCAATGTTCTCCCCCTAGTTTCGTGCAAAATGTTTTTTTTTTTTTGGTAAAGGTAAGTATATTCGTGCAAAATGTCGCTTGTGGAGATAAGGAAAAATGTGCAAAATATAAGGAAAATAATAGAGAAGATGATAATGAGTGGAGGGCCCTTTTTTCATCGTCTCTAATGCCTCCACGTTTTAGTTAAACGTATTAAATCAAAGGGTCCTCATCTGAAATGGGAAACCAAGAAAAGACGACGCAAAATCCCTCTCTCTACCGGGACTCAACTGATCAGGATCTCAAATGCTCACATGCTGTTCCCTTCATCGTGCAACAATTTGAACAGTGAAACTGGAGCATGTGATGAGCTTCGTCATTCTAGCAATCATGTTTGGCATGATTAGGACGCATCTTCTTATCGTGTTTCTGGAGTTTCCCATACCATCGCTTTCTTGACATATAATCATTGTTTCCATATATGAAAATTAGGTCGGTTAGGCATATCAGTTCTATGAAGATAATATATTCGCTGACACCACATCCAATACTAACCACACGTCCAGGACTTTGTAACATGATTATTTTTTAGTATCCTACACAATGAAGTATAGTGAGAAACCTGTTATTCATGAAGCTCCTCAACTATATCACGATCAGATTAAACAAGTTCACGATAAAATGAGAGTGTTCTATGTTAACAGTAAATTGGAAAATATCAAAAAAAAAAAAAAAAATCTGAATCCATCGCACTTGTGCTAATTCGGTCCTAAGTTTTTAACTTGGCCAATTTAGTTATAAATTTTTTGACAATTTTCCAATCAGCCTAAATATTTTAATTATATCAATTTAGTCTTAAACCTTTGGATAGATTGTCAATTTAGTCATTTCAACTAATTGTTACCGAAAAAAAGTTGATGTGGATATTGTTTTTTTCTGAATTTTGTATTCTTTTTTCTTTACCTTTTTTTTTTCCAACTCTTAGCTAGCAAGGGCATGGAGGTCACTAGCCAACCATTGTTGGCCATAGGCAAGGGCCACAAAAACAAGCCAATAGTAATAGTAGTAGTAATAGAATGGTTGACGCATACTAGACCCGTGTCAATGTTTTTCGGGTCAAAATTGGCCGAAATGACTAAATTGACAAAGAGTTTATGACTAAATTGGCAAATCGTGAAAATATTTAGGACTAAATTGATATGATTAAAATGTTTAGGAATGAATTTATACAAGCATAAAAGATTTTGGAGTTGTTTGGTAATTTTGCCCTTGTAAATTCCCTGTGAAGGATCAAGAAAATAATTAGGTGGTGAAGTGCAAAGAGAGGGATAACAAGTTCATATAGTAATATGCAAAATCAATAAATGCATGCATGCTTCCATGCATCATTCCTTTTTTTTTTTTTTTTGTCAGTTCTACTTTATTCCTACTAACTCTCACTCTCAGACTTTTGCTCTGCCTCCTTACAGAGTGTGGGAGTCAAAACCCATAATTGAAAATAAATCGTCCCCATCCCAACCCCCGAGAAGGTGGAGATTCAAACACCCCACCTTCCCCTTCCATGTTAGAAGGGTGGCTATTGGGACAAACCCTAGTGGTTCAATGCATCACTCTTTCAATCTATGATTTGAGTTTTCAAGGGGGGTGAAAATCATTATGATTCGACCTATGTGTGTAAATCATCTCAATAAATACCTCAACTATTGTGTCATGATACTAGTATTTGGGCCAACAATGTGAGATATATTAAGGGTAATCTACAAAATTAATACGTTGGATGGTGTGGAAAGTTGTAATTAATAGGCATTAGAATAACTGGATCATATTAAAAACCTACAAAGAAGGGCCATGTCTTCCTCCAACTTTGATTAGAAGAAGCTTTGGTCAACCAATTTTCTGATTTAAAATTATGGATAAACCCCATATTTATTTTTACTTAAGATTGCAAAGGGACAATGTCCATAATTCGTAAGTCACTAATTAAAGGCATAATTGGAGGAAGTTTCCTCAAATCATGGATGGAGGAGGCTTATGGTGCTTACCGCGATCTCTTTTTATCTTTTTTTTTTTTAAAGTATACATTGAAAAGAAATTTGAGTTATGATCATAAACGATACTATATTTCAAGGCACAAGTAATTTTCACCCCACTATTAGCTCCTGACACTCCCTATCATATTGATTTGATTATATTATCTCTTATAGGTCCTACTCTTAATTTAAGATTAGTCCTTCCCTTTTTTTCTTCTCTTTCGATTTTACTAGAAATGAAACTACCCATACTCCTCTCAGACAATATTTGCTAAGATTAGATGTGGGGCCCAATCTTAATTTAAGATTATTTATTGCCTTCTTTTCTTTTTATTTATTTTTTATTTTTTTCCTTTTCTTTATCTATTTGGAATAAATTGGTGTTCCTATTTTCCAAAAAAAAAAAAAAAAAAGTTTATTTGCTAGATAGCTAACAAATTATTGTGTCAATGAGTTTATATTTCTCTCTTTTTTTTTTTTTTTTGCTTTAGGAAACTATTATTCAAAAAAAAAAAAATCTAAACATAAGTAAGAGTGAAAAGAATCATCTATCAGTTTTGGTACGCATTTCATTTAATTATAATATTAATATGTCATTATATTGTAGTCCACGTATTTCAACTGCTTAACTTGCATTTTATTCAGTGAATCTAGTAGTTCAATAATCCATGGGAACAAGCCACCGAAGAAAGGCAAGGAGCCAAAGAAGGGGAAGTGTGAGAAGCCACCTGCGAAGCACAAGCCACCCCACGAGGGCCACATTCTTGTAGAGGCAGTGGAAGAGGACTCAAAGAAGCCCGTCCCCGAGCAGAAGCCACCAAAGAAAGGCAAGGAACCGAAGAAGAGGAAGGGAGGCAAGCCACCACGCGAGGGTCACATTTTGTAGAAGAGGTGGAAGAGGATGCGAAGAAGCCATTCCCCCAGCACAAGCCATCGAAGAAAGGGGAGGAGCCGAAGATGGGGAAGGGAGAGAAGCCCCCACTCAAGCCTCCCACCAAGAACTGAGTGTGCTGTAGATGATGCGTCCTTGCATGCGCTCATTATGCATTAGGAATAATAGCTGTGCTAATTATACATACACTATCAGCGGGATCTCTTGTGTCTTAGTCAGTGGATAGTCTTGTATCGCTTCACTCTCGTTCTCTAGCTTGTCTTTTGGCTATGTTCTGTCTTGGAGTCGGCTCTTTCGCTTTGTATTGGTTGTACGATTAGTGCATTGAGAAGACCTTCGACCATGTAGATTATTGTATGTCATCCTATGCTTTTCCAATATTACCATCAACTCTCAACCAACAAAAGGCATTTCAATATATTTATTTGGGGAAAAGTACACCTCAAGTGCCAAAACTTGGCACAAATGGACACTTAAGTGCCAAAAGTTAGGAAAGTGACATTTAAGTGCCTCTTTTTTTTAAAAGTGAGACACTTAAGTGCCATCTTCGACGAACCCCCAAAAATCTTGTGTGGCAATTTTTTATTATTTTTCTCGCCTATGTAGCTCGCCGAAGAGTTGACTCGACAAAAAAAAAATGCAAAAACGACGCCGTTTTGGCGTGGATTCGAATTTTAATATAAAAATTAATTTAATTAAATTATAAAATAAATAAATAAATAAATTTGAAAAAGAAAAAGGGCAGGAAGGAGGAGGGACGTGGTTGAGGGATAAGCCCTTGCTGTCGACGCTCCCCCATTGTCACCGACCCTTCCTTGCGACGGTGGGGAGGCAACGAGGGCCCGTGAGCCTTTGCCCAGATCTAGGGCAAGGGTTGTGACCCTCCCCCAGATCTGGCAAGGGCTTGTGGGCCCTCGCCGCCAATTCGGCCTGGTGACCCCTGCCAACACTGCCCCCACCGTCACCGGCCCTTCCTGGCAATGGCGGAGAGGCGACGGTGGTGAGGGCTCGGCCCTCGGCCACGTGCCTCCTCTCTCCCCCTTTTTTCAAAAAAAAAGAGTAAATGTTTTGATTAAATTTAGTTTTAAATTAAATTTTATTTAATTTTTATATTAATTATTTACTACGTTAGAGACAAAACGACTTCGTTTTTGCATTTTTCTAGTCACGTTAGCGTGCAAAACGATGTCGTTTTGCACTTATCTCGCCGGAAAATCACTACATCAGCATTTTGGTCGGATTGGCACTTAAGTGATCCATTTTGCTCAGATTTTGGTACTTTAAGTATCATTTTCCTAACTTTTGGCACTTAAGTGTCCCTTTGTACCAAGTTTTGGCACTCCATGTGCCCGACACTCTATTTACTTGAAACATCACAATTGTACTATATGTGCATATATTTATGTTGGTTTGGAGATAATTCTTAATAGTTAATCTGATCTCATAAAGTCTCAAATACCTAATCATGATAGTAACTGCATATATACACATAGAGCTTTCCATGATTACGAGTGCTTTTAACACTATTGATATGAATTCAATGAGGTCATAGCAAATGGATAACACATCATAAATAATAATACATTATGTATCATTTTATTTGTCAATCAACATTCTTTCTCCTTAAGTGTCACAAAACTTAATGTGTCACTAGAGAATACCTTTGTGATTCCCGATGAATCTACATATGTCTTATCTTTATAGTTAACATTTTTTTATGTGTAATAAGACATATCCTTAAGGCTAATAATGAATGCCTCTAATCTTTGCTTAAAGTTTACACAATATGTAGAGATTTTCATCAATATATATTCAACATGATAATAATACTCATGAATACTTTATTAAATGTAACAAACACATATTTAAACTTTATTAGAGTAAAAACAAAAAATAGCTCCTACAAAATAATAGAATCCCATGATGCTTCCAAACCCATGCCAATGACAAGGGTGAAGGAGTTTAATTTACTAAATCTGCAACCGTATCATCTATGGAAATATACTCTACTGTAGCATCACCATTTTAAACTATTCAAAAACTTGACTGCCATATGCTTAGATACCTTAAGATCTCTATTGCCGTTGTTGATAAACAGCAATGCACGGTTATTATTACAATACAATTATATAGGTCTATTCATAAAATCAAATATAGTCAACTCTGTAATAAGGTTTTGGAATCAAATAGCCTTAGTAGCAGCAGAAAAGCATGCTACCAACTCCACTTGCATGGTTGAGGATGACATAGATTTCTATTTCTTTCTTCTTCTTTTTATAACATTGCAACTCTTACTAACTCAAAGATATATCATGTTGTCAACTTCATATTATCCAAATAGCTAGCAAAGTCTACATTTGAATAGCTTACTAATTTCAAAGTCTTGAACATGTTTGTAAATCAGCATATAGTTTTTTTGTCCTTTTTAAGTACCTTAAAACCTTCTTAGCATCAATTTGGTTAATATCAGCTCAGAAGTCATATCGCAAAAGCAATGTTTGATCTAATGCTAACTTAAGCATACGTAATATTTCCAAGTATCTTAGCATGAAGTACATCCTTCATTTGGGATTTTTTAAAATCTGAATGAGAACATTGTGAGAGATTCATTTTATCACTCTTAATGACAGAAGCAACTCTTGGCTTGCAATGCTACAAAATCGAATCTTTCAAAAATACGACCAACATATACCTTATAAGACAATCCCAACATACAGCAAGAACGATCCCTACGGATCTGAATGTCAAGGACAAAAGACGTATCATCAAAATCCTTCATTTCAAATTTTTTCGACATCATCCGCTTTGTCTCATGAAGTAATCCAATATCATTGCGCGCGAGCAAGATATCATCTACATAAAATATGAGAAAAATGAATTTCCTCCCATTGACCTCGTAGTATATATACTAATCTACTTTGTTCTCAACAAAACTGAAGTAACAACATAATGAAACTTCAAGTACCATTGTCTAGAAGCTTGCTTGCTTGCTTGAAGTCATAAATGGACTTTTTCAATATACATATAAGTCTACTTGGATTATTTGTTGCAAAGCCCTTGAATTGCACCATATAGACCTCCTCATTAGGGTATCCATTTAGAAAGACAGCTTAAATATCCATCTAGTGTAACTACATATCAATATAAGATACTAATGCTATGATTACTTTAAAAGAATCTTTAAGAAAGAACGAGGAAAAAGTCGATTCACAGTTTATTCTTTCTTCTTGAGTAAAACTCTTGGCTATTAATTTGACTTTAAACTTATCAATCTTTTTTTTAGAGTCTCCTTTTAGTCTTATATACCCATTTGCAGCCGATGGGCTTGTAACCTTCAGACAATTGAATAAGCTCACAAACACCATTATATTTAATAGATTACATCTCGTATTTCATCGCATCTAACCACAGATCTTATTGGGGACAAGAAATAGTATCTGTATAAGTCATTGGATCAATTACATTGAAAAAGAAAGTGAGGTGCTGTACTAGACTCTCTAGCTTTCTACTGGCAATATCACTCTCTAATCGAATGTTTGGTCCAATTTTGCATTGTCCGAATCCATCTTTGAATAGACAAATGTTCATGAAGAACTTCGATTTATGGCTATCCTCAATGATTTTTTGTGTGTGAAATCCTCACATATCATGCCCATCTAAAAGTCTTGGTGTAGATGTAGTTACAAAAATGGCGGATCTAAGAAATATCCTTATTTGTCCAATTCAAGTCGAAAGCTTCCCTAGCTATAATCAATAGCATATTGATGTCAATTATTTTACATAAGACAGGTCCATGCATCATACTAAGGTTTGTATCAAATTCATGTTTACTCGTGAAATGGGCAAGTCCCTACAAACATCATCAGTTTTTTTATTAATTATTATCGTGTTGCATGAACGTGGTTTTTGGTCAATGAAAACTCTTCAATAGTAATCAGAACTTGTAGAAATCTAAATTCTACACCCTTTGCATACCTGAGCACAGGGAATTGTCAAACGTGATAAGTGAACACAAGATTATCATATAACTAATATTCTCATTTTACAAGTAAGCGCATCACATGGGCTAACAGTTACCGCAACACCTACACATGTGCACCCCAGTATTATAAAATGAACAATTTTGAGGTTTTCTACTTCGAAGTGGGCAAGAGTCACATGCACACAAACAAGCACAACCATTAATTATAGAGGCGCAGACACCTAAAGTGTCAAAACTTAACACGGGAGGACACTAGTACCAAAAGTTCGAAAATGTACATTTAAGTATCAAAATCGAAGCAAAATAGACCAATTAAGTGCCAATGGTGAGAAAATCTAGCCACAATATTGTTGTGGCGTTTTTTTGGCAAAACAAGTGAAAAACGATGTCATTTTTGCATGCTAACCTAACTATATAAGCCAAAAATGACGTTTTGGACGCTGATGTGATTAGATAAGCCAAAAACAATGTCATTTTGCATCGGATTTGAATTTAATATAAATATTAATCAAACTAAATTTAAAAATAACTTTAAAAAAATAAAAGAGAAAAAGGAAAGAAAAAGGATTGCAACATGTTTGGCAAGCACTATGCAACCCTCGCCCCAACAACCCCACAATCGCCGGGAAGGACCGACAGCGGCGGTGGGGGCCGGGCGACAGGGCGACCTCGGTCGACTCTCCCCCTATTGTCGCCGGCCCATTCCTACAATAGTGGGGTGGCAAGCAATGAGGGCTACTTGATGCAATCCCAATTTTTTTTTCCTTTTTTCTTTTTTTTTTAATAATTTAGTTTACATTTAATTTAATTTAATTTAATTTAATAAGAGGCAAAATGACATCGTTTTGGTTTTTTTTTTTTTTTTTTTTAACTCAACTTTCGACAAGCCACGTAGTCGACTTATATTATTAAAAATAAGTCACATCAAATTTCCGGCACCCTTCGCCAGAATTGATACTTAAATATCATATTTTTTTTTTAAAAAAAATGGTACTTAAGGGTACGCATGACAACATTTCTATTCCGAAAAACTATTTCTTTTCAGAAATAGTTTTTTTTTTCTATTTCTACTCCGGGAACAATTTCTGAGTAAAATAAGGTGTTTGGTAATTATACAAAATTTATATTCTTAGAATAGAAAAATAATAGAAATGTGTTTAGTAAAAATTTATAAATTTTTGTATTTATTTGTTTTTTTCTAATTACTCATGGATCGCCAATCGCCACCCGCCACGGCATGACCGTCGCACGATCACTACACAACTGTTGATCATCGCCGCCAACGCCACTGCAGGATTGCCACCCACAGCCCATCGGCCGCGGGAGGGGGTGGTGGCTGGTGAGCTGTGGGCGATGGTCCTACAATAGCGGTCAGCAGCGATGGTCAATGATCATTTAGTGGGTGGCGGGAGGTGGTCGACAGTTGGCAAGCGGCTAACGATGGCCGCAACAAGGAAGAAGAACAAAAAAAAAAATAGAAAAGAAAAAAAAATTATTTCTAGAAATTATTCCCTAACAAAAAGTTACTTTTTTTTTTTTGTTTCTTGTTTCTATTCAAAATCTATTCGCTAGCCAATTTTCTATTCCGGGAATAGAAAAATAAGTTAAGCATTACAAAGCAGTTTTCTTTTTTTTTGTTCCGAGGAACAAAAGAACGAAATTGAGAAATAAAAATATTACCATGCAAACCCTAAGTGTACCTTTTGGAATTTAAGTGCAATCTCCTTTTTTTTTTTTTTTTTTTTTAGTAATTTAGTTTTAAACTTAATTTAATTAAATAAGAGGCAAAACGACATTGTTTTGGTTTTTTTTTTTTTTTTACTAACTCGGCTTTCCAACAAGCCACGTAAGCAACTTATATTATTAAAAATGAGTCACATCAGATTTTCAGCACCCTTTGCCGGAATTAATACTTAAATATCCCATTTTTTCAAAAAAGTGGTACTTAAATGTACCTTTTGGAACTTTTGGCAATTAAGCCCCTATGCTAAGTTTTGACACTTGTGTTGTACTTCTGCCTTAATTATATTTAGGCATTAGATTTAAAAACTTATATTCAATGAATATATTATTATGGTATTACAAATTTATTTTTTTAATATTGACATCATTGTTCATGTCAGCCAGGACGGTGACCTCCGATTGGCAGAGACAAGCCAGATTGAGTCATATCCGGTCAAATAAGAATCGGGCGGGTACATGCTACTTGATTAACGCAGACTTCGCGAGACGTCGTAGTGTAGCTCCACGCTTCACGTGGCAAATTGCGACAGGCATGCACCAATACAGGTCGATGCTGAGCCTTTGACGATCCATGCACGAGTGGCGAATGGGGCAGATAGACAAGGCCGACCACCCTTGGGGGTGCTCCCGTAGGTTGCAATGGCATCATCGTTCTAGGACCACATCGGCCTCCAAATTGATATCTAATCTTATGTGGTGAACACAGAGATTTTATAGATCCTTTCCAAACTAAAGATTACCTAGATGGAAATCTAAAATTAGGATTGAAACCTTGCAATTTAAGAGAGAAAAAAGTGGTTATAACTACAGTACCGTAAACCTCATTGCCTGTCCTACTAAGGAAAGTGTAATTGTAAGAAGATAATCTCACAAATAATCAAAACACACTATTGATCCCATATAATAAATCAAGACTATACTAACATATCATAAATTGCTTATTGGAAAGCTCGTGTTTTACTTATTATTGTGGGTTGAATCTCATAAAGTAAGGCGACCTAGTACTTCCCAACCCAATTGGGATGACACGGAAAGTAGAAACTTGTTAAATGATAAAGAAGAGATCCGCAATGTACCATGCTCAAATTGCTTTTGTACAATTGATTAGCGAAGCATTAGGTTTGTTTCGAACCGATTAACTTTATGTTCTTCTATGAGTGGCTGAGTAATGAAGGTTTTGATGCATAAAGATATCTAGTATTGTTGTAGTCATTGCATAGGCGGGTAATAATTCTATGGATTATTCTAAAAAGTAACGTTGAGGGCATGTCTGCCTTTCATGATGGAAGTGGACGTCCAGACGAGACTGACCTGCGCACATTTGTGATGAGTATTCGAGGCCAAAAACTCTAGTGACCCGTATTATCAATAGAAATTCCGCATAGTAAAATGTTGAGTCATCTTCGACCAAAAAAAAGAAAGAAAATGTTGAGTGATCTTTCTGACAGTCTATGTTCTTGTTTATCTTTTGTTAAAGTTTGCGTAAGGGCCTAAACTAAATAATAAAAAGCTAAACATAAAGAAAGAATTTAGTTAGCAACCCGATGGGCGCTGCAAGCAACTCAATGGGCACTCTTTTAGAAAGGAAAGCGAAACAAGACACAAACTTTGGTTTTTACCTCCAACTTAGTCAAATGTTCAACTGTCACCGAAACCATGGCTTGACTAAAATTAATACTTCACATGCACCGGATCGGTGATTTAGAACCAGTGATTACCAGTTTAGTTCCTAGTTTCAATGTGGACCGATCCATCAGACCATCTTAACTAGGCTAATAAGTTTTTTTTATATATAATTTTTATTATTATAAAACAATTCTCAAAACCCTAATTTCTCATTTTCTCTCACTCAATCTCACGCGGTACCTCCCTCAGTCCCTCTTACTCACTTAGTCTCACACCTCCCACTTCTCACTCTCACTCTCACACAGTCACGTGCCTCTCTCATTCGGTGTTTGTTCTGTTACATACCTTTTCCTTTAATTTTCTAAGAACGTAAACTCCAATGGAGATTGGGAATCCTAAATAGCAACATTGAAGAAGTAAGGGATGAGAGATTTGGGCGGAGGTCTGTTACTATTTATGGGGGAGTTACAAAGTATGAAATTATGCTGACTAATGAATGAGCGAACGAATGATCCTACATAGGGAAAAAAGAAAAGAAAGATATCCTCGTCAATTCTCGGGTCCATCCAAGAAATAGTTCCAATTCAATTCAATTTCAAGATTAGGTGGGTCATTTCACAGTTGTAGGGTGAGAATCGAGTCACTACAAGACCAATCACTCCTGATTTTTAATAAGTATCTCAAAATACTTTTCAAATATGATAGGCGTGATTTAATTTTATAAATATTGATTACAAGAAACACGAAATGACTCGATAACGACAACAGATAAATTTCCTTGGGATAAGTCGCCGTGGAAGGATTAAGAAGTTTGGACATAAATCCCGTGAACGTCAGAAAAAGGAAGCACGAGGGATGAGACGTCAAGAACCTTGGTCGACTCTGCTACGTCTTCCAAAGCTGAATCGAGACTGAGATATCCACCTCGCAACCGATGTCGGCGCTGTTCGAGTCAAAAGAGGATTTTGTCGTAACTAACCCCACGACGCGAAATGTCCACCTTTTCGACGGTTCACACTTGCTTTTGCCACCAAAATCGCAATCAACGATCGCAAATCCTGCAGCCTCCCGATCCGGTCTACCCTGTTTCTCTTATCTGTCTCTCTCTCGGTTCTTTATTCATTCCGGCGCGCAATCCGGTGAAGTCGCTGTCGTGGCTGACATGCGCGGTGACATCAGGTTCGACATTAAGTTATTGCAGGTTGTTCTAGGGAGAAGGGAAAGGCAGATGCCGTCTACCACTACACACAGAACAAAAGGGTGTTGGAGATTTATGAGGTTGTTTAGCGTGACTGCCGTGCTTGAGATATTATTAAATAACAGATTTAAGCCTTTTAAATACTTATTAGTGATCCCAATAAAATTTACTTTATATATATATATTCTCAACTTGCACACTTCAATTTTAGTGGGGGAGATCAAATCGAAACCAAATGGAATTGGTCCAGACAACAAAGTAGAATCCAACCCCATGAGCTAGTTACAAAAGATTGGAATTGAGAATCGAATCACTTGGTTTTGCAAATGCCAGCCAATCCGCAAGTCCAAAATAGGTCATTTACTCATGAGAGGAAGTGTTAGCATATTTATGCATTAAACAAGTGCTCACTTTCTAAATCTTAGATGAAATTCTAGCTTATGCTTAAGAGGGACTGTAAGAGTATTTATATATTAGATCGCACATTATCTAACAACTTAAACTTAGATGGTGGTTAAGAAAAATTTTACAGTGCCTCCTATCACATATGTAATGACTTGGGAGCCACGTTCACCTCACGATTCAGGTGGATGGGAAAACCTGACACGCATCAATGGAGATTACATAAACCGAAGGGCTCAAGCATCCCATGCGTCTGATGAAAATCCACCTACTCATCCCACTCATGCTAACAACGTTTCAATGTTCATCCCCCCTAGTTTTCGTGCAAAATGTTGCTTGCCGAGATAAGGAAAAGAGTATACAAGACAACAATGAGTAGAGGGCCCTTTTTCTCATGGTCTCTGATGCCTCCACGTTTTAGTTAAACGTATTAAATCAAAGGGTGGTCCCCATCTGAAATGGGAAACCAAGAAAAGACGCCGCAAAATCTCTCTCTCTCTCTTTCAACTGATCACGATCTCAAACGCTCACATGCTTTCCCTTCATCGTGCAGCGAATTGAACGGTGAAACTTGAGCAATGTCACCAAGGCTCATAGGGATGCGTGTGATGGGCTTCGCTATTCTAGGCTCTAGCAATCATGTTTGGCATGATTAGGACGCATCTTCTTATCGTGTTTCTGGAGTCTCCCATATCATCGCTTTCTTGACACATAATCGTTGTTTCCATATGTGGAACTTAGGTCTATTAAAATGACCAGCTGGTCCGGTTATGCATATCGGTTTTGCGAAGATAATTTATTCACCGACTACATATGCAACGGTAACCACACATCTAGGACACTGTAACACGATTTTTTTGAGTATCCTATACAATTAAGTATAGTGAGAAACCTATGATTTCATGAAGGTACTCGATTAAATTGTGATCGAGTTAAACAAGTTTGTGATAAAATGAGAGTGTTCTATGTTAACTTGTAAATTGGAAAAATTCCCAAAAGAATCCTGGATTAATTGAACTTGTACTAATTCAGTTCTAAACTTTCAATATGACCAACTTAATTTTATACATTTTGACAATTTACCAATTAGTCCTAACATCTAAATTATGCAAGTTTAGTCCTCAACCTTTGAATAATTTGCTAATTTAGTCATTCCGACCAACTTTGATCGGAAAACATTGACATTAACAATTTTTTTTTGCATTTTTAATTATTTTCTGAATTTTGTATTTTTTTCCCTTTTTTCCAACTCTTAGCCAGCAATGGCACAAAGGTCACCCCCACAAGTGAAGGCCCAAAAAACAAGCAAACAACAACAACAACAACAACAACAACAACAACAATAATAATAAACTAATTCAAAAAATAACAAAAAATGCAAATAAATTATCTACATTAGCATTAGTCATGCCAAGTAGAATGGTTAACACTAATTAGAATCACGTTAGCATTTTTCTTATCAAAATTAGTCGAAATGACTAAATTGACAAATAGTCTAAAGGTTTATGACTAACTAGACAAATTGTCAAAATATTGAGGACTAAATTGACATAATGAAAAGGTTCAGAAATGAATTAGTACAAGCACAATAAGTCTAGGACTTGTTTGGTAATTTTGCCAATGTCAATTCCCCTTGAAAGATCAAGAAAATAATTAGGAGGGGAAGTACAAAGGGAAGAATAATAAGGGCATGTAGCAATTTGCAAAATTAATAAATGCATACAAGCATCTTTCAATCTATTATTTGAGTTTTCAACAACAATTTATATTTACATATTAAGACGATGAAAATTTGGGCCAATAATGTGTGAGATATATCAAGGGTAATATTTGGGCCAATAATGAGTTAATTGAAGGGTAATCTACAAAACTAATACGTTGCATGATGTGGAAAGTGTTAATTAATGGGCATTCGAATAAGTGGATCATATTAAAAGCCTATAAAGAAGGGCCATTCCTTCCTCCGACTTTGATTAGAAGAAGCTTAGGTCAACCAATTTTCTGATTTAAAAGATATGGATAAAACCCATATTTATTTTTACTTAAGATTGCAAGTGGACAATGTCCATAATTCTTAAGTCACCAATTAAAGGCATAATTGGAGGAAGTTTCCTCAAATCATGGATGAAGGAAGCTTATAGTGCTTGCCACGATCTCTAATTATCTTCCTTTTTTTAAGTATATATTGAAAAGAAATTTGAGGCATGATAAAAAGTGATACTCTAATTTAATTATGAATTCACGTGCAGTCCATAATTTACTTGCATTTTTAACAATATACATAATAAAAATACTTAATATATGGAACACGAAGGAAATATGGCCGTTGTGTTAGTGAGACAAAATTGAGCTCTAGAAACATTAGGGATTTCAACAGCCGTGTTTGGATCCAATGCATTCTTAGACCATTCTTAGTCCAAGAATAGCCATCCCTTCACGCGAATCAATCTAGTGGCTGGCTCAATATCAACCACTGCCGCTCCAATATAAATTCAATTTGCGGTTGCGTTATAGAAGCTTTTCAAGAAAAGCTTGCTACGTAATCAAGACCATCATCCTATAATAACCTCTACTACTCTACTCTATTCTACTCTATTGTGCATGTGATCTACAAATCCGGTGTCTGGCTAGACCAATTGCGCTTCGAAACGCCTGTACTTCATTGTCAAGTGTATTGATATATGATGTGTTTGTTTCGGAGAAAATTTCACGTTAAAGAAAAATGATTTTTAATAAAATAATTGAAAAAATAAAATAAAATAAAATAAAATTATTTTTTAGAAAGATATTTTCCCCTTTTTAGATTGGAAATTCATTTTCCTAAAAAAAAAAAATTCTACGGATTTTTCTTAATATGAAATTTTGTAGAACCACTACCAGTTGTTCTAAAAACTTAAATTGTTAGATGAAATCACACTTTAATATTTAATTATTATATCACCTAGCTTTAAACATGCACTTTTTTTAATTGTTAATTTTTTATTGGTAAATGAATCCTTTTCAGTAAGAAAGTTTGGAAAATTAATTTGAGAATTTTTTTTTTTTAACTCAAACGATACACCCTAAAAATTGAGAGATCTAGAAGCCCCGATCCAAGTATGGACCCCAACTGATTACCATCTGGCGGTGAAAATCTGTTCAGAGAGAGCAGTTAATTAGGGCCTGATTGTCAAACTTTTCAAACCTAAAATTAATCTCAATGACCGAAAGATGGACCGCACCTATAGCGAAGGCACAGGCAAAATCCTAGGAATCGAGTGACATGCTTGCTGACGACGACATAAGTACTATAAATCGGGACGCTCCCTCGCTTCTAACTCCAACACCTTCAGCTCATACATCCTCTGCTCTAGCAAAAATGAAGCAAACGATGTCTTCTAGGTGCTTGCTGGTGTTGCTCCTAGGAGCGGTGCTTTTCACCACCACCGTCTTCTGCGACGGCCACCGCCCTAAGCCCCCGAAAGAGCACAAACCACCCCACAAGCACCACCCTGTTGGGGGTCGCCGCCTCCTAGAGAGCGTCGAAATCGAGGACTCACAAAAGCCCTTCCCCAAACCCAAGCCCCCGCATCACCCTCCTGAGCACATCCTTGTCGAGGAGGCCGAAAAGGAGGACTCCCACAAGAAGCCATTCCCTGGCAAGAAACCGCCCCACCACCCAGGCCACAAGCTCGCCGAGGAGACGAAAAAGCCATTCCCTGAGAACAAGCCCCCGAAGAAAGGCGAGAAGCCACCACCAAAGCACAAGCCACCGCACGAAGGACACATTCTTGTAGAGGAAGAGGAAGAGGACTCGAAGAAGCCATTCCCTGGGGACAAGCCACCGAAGAAAGGCGAGGAGCCAAAGAAGGGAAAGGGAGAGAAGCCACCGCCGGAGCACAAGCCACCCCATGAGGGCCACATTCTTGTCGAGGAGGTGGAAGAGGACTCGAAGAAGCCATTCCCTGGGGACAAGCCACCAAAGAAAGGTGAGGAGCCAAAGAAGGGGAAGGGAGAGAAGCCACCTCCAAAGCACAAGCCACCCCACGAGGGCCACATTCTTGTCGAGGAAGTGGAAGAGGACTCGAAGAAGCCCATTCCCGAGCACAAGCCACCAAAGAAGGGGAAGGGAGGCAAGCCACCACACGAGGGGCACATTCTCGTAGAGGAGGTGGAAGAGGATGCGAAGAAGCCAATCCCCGAGCACAAGCCACCAAAGAAAGGGGAGGAGCCGAAGAAGGGAAAGGGAGAGAAGCCGCCGCACAAGCCTCCCACCGAGAACTGAGTGCCGTAGATGATGCGTCCCTACATGTGCTCGTTATGCATTACGAATAATAGCTGTGCTGATTATACGTATGCTATCAGCGCGATCTCTCGTGCCTTAGTCAGTGGATAGTCTTGTATCACTGCACTCTCGTTCTCTAGCTTGTCTTTTGGCTACGTTCTGTCTTGGAGTCGGCTCTTTCCCTTTGTATCGGTTGTATGATTGGTGCATTGAGAAGACTTTCGACGATGTAGATTATTGCATGTCATCCTTCGATTTTCCAATGTTACCATCGACTCTCAACTGACAAAAGGTGTTGTGCCATATTTATTTAAAACACCACAATGTTATATGATGCCAGAATTTTGGTATTTGCTAGATGATGCCACAAAGGCAGCATTGATCGGAGGATTACAATTTATTGCGCAAAAAGAAGATTCACCGTAGGACAGGTTGATGCATTGGCACGATGTATTTTTATACTCCATTACTATTGAGGACCCACGGACCATGTCCTAAAATATTTGTTTTAGAGATATAGGAAACGAATAATCATTCCAAAATGTAGGTGGACATAGGAACACTCCTTCATGAATGTACATTGAATGTATTTAACACGGTTCCTTGTTTAATCGGCAGAAACAAGAGTGACGGGAAACCTGAAGTACAAAGAAAATGCTTGAATGAATATGATAGAAAGAGATAGAAGTGATAGGTACCTTAACACACATTGACACAAATTACATACAAATGCGGATGTGATTCTTAAATTGTGTAAATTGTAAAAACAGCACCCAAGATCAATAAAAAAATACATATAATCGAGTATAAGAGATTTACACATCTTATTTAGAATTCATCATTTTTAATGCGGAACAATGATGATCCAAAACTCAAACATTTCTTCTCTAGTGTCCTATGTATCACAGCTCGATGAGACTGCTCCTCATCCTTAGTGTTCAATAACCGTTCCTTATGTGAGGACTTTTGCTTGTTAAGATTAGAAAAGAGACTTAAACATTATTTATAGGGTTTTAAGCCACGGTTCCTCTCATCACAAACCGGGCTTTATTGAACCCATACTAGTCAGGCTCATATTAGACTAATTAAGAATCATTATATCTCACTTTACCAATTCCATAAACCAATAAATTACAATATTTATTAATATAGCTCACATTAGAAAAACTTATACATTCTTCCACCTGGGTTGTATTAATTGAAACTGTACTATGTGTGCACATATTTATGTTGGTCTAGGGATAATTCTTAACAATCAATCCAATCCCATAAAGTCTCAAATATCGAATCATAATAGTAACTACTTGTATATTGTCACGCCCCGGTCCTCCTGGGGACGCGTCCATCCTTCTTTTAGGTTGATTTTAGAATGTGATATCCCAAGACTAAGTATCGCTGACCCTTTCAATTCATTACGCATGCGGAAGCAGTTATAAATCCCCAGACAATAAAACAATGGGATAGAAAAGCAGGCCATATTTTTCATATTGAAATTCATAACCACTTTTATTAACAGCACAACTCATAGTATATTTACAATACTATTCACAGAATACTTGTCTCACACCTATTTACACTAAGACAGGGTTTACAAAAGGGATGGGATCTCAATCCACATCCGGGTTGTACTCAAGATCCCTCTCTGGATCATCTTCTGCTTCAAAAATCTTTCTCCTCCTCAAGTTTCACATCAGTGCTCTCCTTCTTAGGTTCCTCCTCCTTGGCTCCCCCTCAGGGTCCTGAAATGGTTATTCAATAACCAATGAGACCACGTCTCAGTGAGTTCTACCTCCTAAGACTCGATTAATAAACCAATATACTACTCGGTTGCCTAAGCACAGCACGAGTCAGAGGACTTACCTTGGCCTCAGATTCCATATGCATATTAATACAGTTATATAGGTACTCAAACAATCACATCATCGATCGAAGCATCGATCAAATCGACCTAGTCGATTTCATGTCAGTCGGACCATTTCTAGTCATTCATCCCACACCAAGCGACTTTCTTAGATTTAGTGGCTTTACGGTCCCACCCGATCCTTTCTGGATCTAATGGCTTTATGGTCCCACCCGACCCTTTCAAGATCTAGTGGCTTTACAGTCCCACCCGACCCTTTCAAGAACTAGTGGCTTTACGGTCCCACCTGACCCTTTCAAGATCCAATTTAGGAATGAATCTTAAAATCACTCATAAATTACTTTAGCACCAAATAAAGCTCAAATAAATAAACGGATTGCACCACGATGATCAGCACGAAATTCCGGTCACCGGCCATCCCAGTTGAATTTCTAGAAAAATAAATAATTAAATAATTAATTTCGAAAATTAAATAAATAATTATAAAAATTCCAATTTAGGCCCGTAATGCCAAATTGGACGCCGAGACGAGCTCGGAAAATTACCGAGATTTGTTCCATAAATAACATGACATGTCTACTTGCTAATGTCTATTTCTAACCACCTAACATGCATCATTAAGTCTCTAATTTAATTGATCTAAACTAATCTAACCATCTAATTGCATTTAATTAAATCTAACCAACCCCTAAGCATAATTAGCAAACTAAGAAAGCATTAGTGAGTAAAACTCACTTGGTAAAAGCGGAAACCGAATCACCATGACGGCGACGCGACAGTGGCCAAAATTGGGCTTTCAACAACACCGGCGAGCTTGGGCCAGGCCTTAGGCTGGCCCAACAAATCTCAGCCCAACTAAGATTTGTTTTAGCGTTGGACTGGGCTTGCTCTTGGGCTAATACTTGGGCTTTTCTATTTTGAAAATGGGCTGACTTCGCTGGGCTTGAAGACTTCAACTGGGCCTAGAACAGGCTGGGCCCAAAGCTACAAACTAAAACTTGTTGGGCTTCGTTGGATTGGGCTTGCGAAATTCACTTGGGCCCCAATTGAGCTACTGGGCTCTCGGACGCTGAAGATGCTGGATTTCTCGGTCTACTTCGTGGACGGTGGGCTTCTGGCTTGGCTGGCTGATCCACGAGCTGGCTTCGTGGATGATGTTACGCACGAAGGAAACGCAGGCCACGGAGAGGAAGCAGCTGGCCGAGATGGTGGGATTCGTGGCTTCGCTGGATTGACGGGCACGGCAAAAAGGAGAAGCAGCTTTGGTGGTTGCTGTTGATGACCAAAGAAAAAGGCAGACGGAAGACACGCAGATGGAAGCTTGTTCGGTGGGCATGTGGGGAAGGCACTGACTGAAGGCTCACGGCCAAATGGCAGCAAAACAAAGCTGCTCGGTCAACCACTGAGTTTCGGTGGGCTTGCTGCTGTTGACCGAAGGAGTTCAGGCCATGGAGGTGAGGAGTTGCTAAGTGGGTCGGTGAGTGTGTTGGCGTGGACGGTTGACAGCAGCTTCTGCCGTGAGTTGTCTCGACTGAGTGGAGCTGGACGAAGCGCAGCAACTTCAGTTAACACTTGGGGACTTCACTTGAAAGAATTCACTGCAATTGACCAAGAAGGCAAAAGATGGTGGAGCAAGGTGAGCTGGCCGTGCAAGAGGGGGAAAGCGGCGAAGGAAGAGAGAGGGATTGTGGGGTTGAGTCTTCGGTGGAATTGCAAAGAAGTTGGATGCTCAATGGACTTGGAGTTTCGCTGGTTCTGCTCCCTTTTCGCTGGTCACACACGGTTTTGAGGATAAGAGAGAATGGAGGGCTCCACCAAGGCTTGATATTTTCCAATCTTGCTCTCTAAGATTTATCCTAGGCCAAGTATTATCCCTTGGCCTTCATTGGGCCACACCCACACCCTTCACAACTTCTCAATTGGTCAATTTTGGGCTAGGGGTAGGTGAGTTACGAATTTCTTAGCCAAGGCTTCAATTGCTCTTCAATTCTCTCTTGATTCATTCTCCATTGGCCACCATAATTTTAATTGATATATCAATTATCAAATTAATAATTTTCCTCACCCAATTACCCATCTTGCATCTCAATTTTGTGACCAAAAACCATATTCGGCAATTTTTGCACTAAAACAACCCGACGATGACTTTTTCCCAAAAAGTGTCAATTGTCAGAAAAATCTTCTAAGACTGAGTCGACACTCCTAGAATTTATTGTGACATGGCCGAAACTTCAATTTCTGAAATCGGACTCGAATTGGCGGTTAATTTTCATTTGGCGCATTTTTAGCGTGACCTAAACTATCGGGTAGTTTTCAGAACTTTTTAAGGCAAATGACTCATGGTTGATTTTCTTCGAATCACTATGAACCTATTCAACTCAATGGCGACTCTTAATTTTCGTGAAAATCCCAAGAATTCAAATACGGACACAGGGTACCAAAACGACAGTAAAATCAGATTAGTGTCGGTCGATAAGAATTTTCCAATTTAGTGGAGTCACCCATGATCGGCCACACATCTCAGTAGACCAAACCTATCTCTGGTCTTAAATCAATTTTTAACTGTGCCGCAGTGGCCTCTAAAGATGAGCACGGTCGAGAAGCCGATTCCTGATCGAATTCTCAAGTTTATTGCCCTAAAATTTCTTAATTACTTACCCAGACAATCTAGTTATCTCAAGAGTAATTGGCTCTAAAAATAGCCCTATAAATGCGTCAACGAAATGCCCGATTAATTAAGTAGAAAATAGGTTGAGAAATTTAGGATGCCACATATACACACAAAACTTTCCATGGTAACAAGTGCTTTTAACTCTATTAATATGGATTCATGGTAGTGTAGCAAATGGATAACATCTCATAGAGAATAGCCCCTCATGTGTCATCCCCTTTGTCAATCACCATTCTTTATCCTTAAGTGTAGCAAAACTTGATGTGTTACTAGAGAATACATTTATAGTTCCAATGAATATACATATGTCTTATCTTTATGATTAACATTTTTTTCTGTGTAATAAAACATATCCTTAAAGCTAATAATTGGATGCCCATAACCTTTGCTTAAGGTTTACACATTATCTTAAGATTTTCATGAATACATATTCAACATAATAATAATACATTCATAAATACTTTATTAAATGTAATAAACACATACGTAAACTTTTTTTTTTTTTGGGTGACTCAGGAACCCCGTATAACCAGCAGCCAGCGAGTAAACCCGGGGGGACACGTAAGCGGGAGGACCTACCACCCCCGGCGTCCCACTTAAGACCCCAAGCGACCGTGAGGGGATTCGAACTCCTCTCCTTCGTAAGGAGGAGAGAGCCCAAACCATTATAGCCATCAAGGCGATGGTACACATACGTAAACTTTATTAAAGCAAAAACCAAAAAAAAAAAAAAAAAGCTCCCACTAAATAATATCTCATGATGCTTCTAAGTCCATGCTTATAACATGTCATTCAAACATACAAGGGTGAAGCCTTTAGTTTACTGGAGCTGCAACCAAATCATCTATGAAAATATATTGTAATGTCACCATTCTTAACTATTTATTTATGATAAAAAATTGACTGCCAATACTTAGATACCTTAAGACCTTTGTCATTGTTGTTGATAAACAACAATGCATAGTTATTATCACAATATAATGATATAAGTTCATTCACAAAATCAAATACGGTTAACTCACCAATAAGGTTTTGGAGTCAAGCAATTGAAAAGCATGTTACAAACTCCGCTTGTATGGTTAAGCATGATATTGATATCTGTTTCTCGCTTTTTTATGATATTGCACCTCTTACTAATGGAAAGATGTATCATGTTGTCGATTTCAAATCATCCTAACAGTCAGCAAATTATGAATCTAAATACCCTATAAACCGCAAGTCTTGAACATATTTGTAAATTAGCATATAGTTTATTGTCCTCTTTAAGTATCTCAAAATTTCCTTGGTAGCAATCTGGTGATCATATCATGGATTTGACCGATATCAGCCTAGAAGTTTTATTGCAAAAGCAATGTTTAGCATAGTGCAAACGAAAGCATACATGATGCTTCCAAGTGCCCTAGCATAAGGTACGTCATTTATTTGAGTTTTCTCAAAAATCTCAATCAAAATATTGTGAGAGATTCGAAGCAATTCTTGGTTTGCAATACTGCATACCAAATCTTTCCAAAATATGATCATCAAATGCCCTTTGACACAAAACCAATATATAGTGAGAACGACTCCTATAGATCTTAATGTCAAGGACAAAAGACGTATCACCAAGGTCCTTTCATTTCAAATTTTTTCAACAACATTCGTTTTGTCTCATGTCGTAATCCAATATCATTGCTCACAAGCAAGATATCATTTACATGAAGTGTGAGATAAATAAATTTCCTCCCATTTAGCTTGCAGTATAAACACTAATCTCTTTTGTTTTCAACAAAACCAAATGAAGTGACAATGTTATGAAACTTCAAGTACCATTATCTAGAAGTTTGCTTGAAATCATACATAGATTTTTTCAATCTACATAAAAGTTTATTTGAATCATCTATTGCAAAACTTTTGGGTTGCACCATATAAACCTCATCATCAAGGTCTCTATTTAGAAATGTAGTTTTAACATCCATCTGGTGTAACTTCATGTCAAAATGAGCTATTAATGCCATATCACTCTAAAAGAATCTTTAGACAAGACTAGGGAAAAAGTTGATTAATAGTTTATTTCTTCTTTTTGAATGAAACCCTTGACTAACAGTCTAACTTTAAACTTCTCAATCTTTCCTTTAGAGTCCCTTTTAAATTTATACACCCATTTGTAGTCAATGGGCATGTAACCTTCAGAAAATTTGACAAGTTCTCAAACACCATTACATTTCATAGATTACATCTCATATTTCATCGCATCTAACCAAATATTTTATTGGGGACAAGAAATGACATCTATATAAATCACTGGATCAACTATATTGAAAAAAAAAGTGAGGAGCGCTATACTAGACTCTCTAGCTTTCTCCTAGCCATATCACTCTCTAATCGAATGTTTTAGTCTAATTTTGCATTGTGCAAATCCATCTTTGAGTATGCAAATGTTCATGAAGAACTTCGCTTTATGGCTATACCCAACGATTTTTCATGTGTGGAATCGTTACATATCATGCCAATCTAAAAGTCTTTGTGATCTAAGAAAAATCCTTATTAGTTCAAATCAAGTCGAAAGCTTCCCTAGCTATAATCAACAGCAGATTGATGCCAATTGTTTTTCATTAGACGGGTGCAAGCATCATATTAAGGGTGCGTATCAAATTCATGTTGACTCGTGAAATGGGCAAGTCCTCACAAACCTAGTCGGTTTTTTGATTAATTATTATTGTGTTGCATCAACGTGGTATTTGTCAAATGAAAACTCTTCAATAGTAATCGAACTTGTAGAAATTTAAGTTTCACACCCTTTGCGTACCTGAGTTTAGCGAATTTTCAAATGCGATCGTGCACACAAGTTTATTATATAACTAATATTCTCATTTTAGAAGTAAGCGCATTGCATGGGCCAACAGAACCTAGAACACCTACACACGTTGCATCCGCGGTATTATAAAATGAACAATTTCAAGGTTTTTTGTTCCGAAGTTGGCCAGATTCACATGGGTTTGAGAACACAAACAGGCGCAACCATTAATTATGTCGATTCAAAAACTTATATTCAATCAATATATTATGATGGTATTATGAATTTATTTTCTAATATTGATGTCACTGCCGATGTCAGTTAGGATGGTGACCTTCGATTGGCAGAGCCAAGCCAGATTGAGCCATAACGGGGCGAATAAGAATCAGGTGGGTACTCGCTCCACTCGCCACGTGGCAGATCGCGTTAGGCATGCACAACTACAGGTTGATGCGCAGCCTTTGACAATCCATGCACGTGTGGTGAGTGGAGCAGAGGAAAACAGTGCCGGCAGCCTTTGTGGGGCTCCCGTAGGTTGCAATAGCATCCCCGTTCTAGGACCGTACCCGCCTCCAGGGATTTTATAGATCCTTCCCAAACAAAAGATTACCTAGACGAAAATCTAAAGTAGGGATTGAAACCTTTAAATTTAAGAGAGAAAAAAAGTGATTATAACTATAGTACCACGGAATCCATTGTGCCCTACTAAGAAAACCGTAACTGTAAGAGAATAATCTCACAAATAATTAAGAAACGTTATTGATTCTATATAATAAACCAAGACTATTCTAACATACCATAAATTGCTTATTGGAAAGCTCATGTTTTACTTGTCATTGTGGGTTGAATTTAGTAAAGTGAGACGACCAAGTACTTCCTAACCCTATTTAGGATGACAAGGAAAGTAGCAAGTTGTTAATTGATGTAGACAAGATCCGCAATGTACCGTTCTCAAACTACTTCTGTACAATTGATTAATGAAGCATTAGGTTCGTTTTGAACCGATTAACTTTATGTTCTTCTATGAATGGCTGAGTAATGAAGATTTTAATACATAGAGATATGTGGCACTATTGTAGCCATTGCATATGCAGGTAATAACTCTATGGATTATTCTACAAAGTAGCTTTGAGGGCATAGCCGCCTTTTATGATGGAAGTGGACGTCTAGACAAGGCGATCTGCGCACATTTGTGAAGAGTATTTAGGGCCAAAAGCTCTAGTGATCCGTAAAATCAACAAAAATTTGGCGTAGTGAAATGTTGAGTCATCTTTTTGACAGTTTATGCCCATATTTGTCTTTTCTTAAAGTTTGCACAAGGGCCTAAACTAAATAATAAAAAGTTAAACATAAAGAAATAATTTAGTAAGCATCTCGATGGGCACCCCAAGAACCTCAATGGGCATCTTTTAAAAAGGAAAACGAAACACGACACAAACTTTGGTGATTTCGTCCAATTTAGTCAACTGTTAAACTGTCACCGAAACCATGGCTTGACTAAAATTAATACTTCATATATTATTTTTGATAGGGATAAGCACAAAACCAGACCAAATCGGTGATTTGGAACTGGTGATTATCGATTTAGTTCTTGATTTCAATGTGGTCCGATCCACCTAGACCATCTGAACTGGGCTGATAATTTTTTACATATAATTTTTATTATTACAAATCAATTCTCAAAACCCTAATTTCCCATTCTCTCTCCCTACTCATTCCTCTTGGCTCTCACTCAATCTCACTCCTCTTTCTTGTCAATCTCGGTCTCACGCTATGCCTCCCTCAGTTCCCCTTGCTCACTCAGTCTCACGCCTCTCACTTCTCACTCTCATTCTCAGTCTCACACAGTCATGGGCCTCCCTCTTTTGGTGTTTGTTTTGTAACGTGCCTTTTCCTTTAATTTTCTAAGAACGGAAATTCCAATGGAGATTGGGAATCCTAGAGAACCTTGTTGTTGGTCAGTGAAAAAGCAAGGGGTGAGAGATTTGAGCGCTGGTCTGTTACTATTTATGGGGGGTGTTACAGAGTATGAGAGTATGTTATTTAATGAGCAAGCGAACGAATGACTCTGCATAGGGAAAACGAAAAGAAAGACAATCCTCATCAATTCTCAGATCCATCTGAAAAATGGTTCTAGTTCGGTTTAGTTTCAAAATCAGATGGGTTGTTTCATGATTGTAGGAAGGAAACTATCTCACGCTAAAGCCAATCACTCCTAATTTTAATGAGTATTTCAAAAAACTTTTTTGAACATGATAAATATGATAGGATCTATTTTTTGTAGATATTGATTACAAGAAGCAAGAAAGGACTCCATAACGATAACAGGTAAAATTTCCTTAGGATAAGTCGCACTGGAAGAATTTAGAAGTCCGTCATAATCACATAAACCACAGAAAATGGAAGGATGAGAGGATGAGACGTCAAGAACCTTGGTCGAGTCTGCTACGTCTTCTAAAGCTGAATCGAGACTGAGATCCAGGTGAAATACGCACGACGATCCCCCTCGCAACCGATGTCGGCGCTGTTCGAGTCAAAAGAGGATTTTGTCGTAACTAACCCCACGACGCGAAATGTCGACCTTTTCAACGGTTCACACTGGCTTTTGCCACCAAAATCGCAATCCACGATCGCAAATCCTGAAGTCTCCCGATCCGGTCTACCCTGTTTCTCCCTTTCTCTCTCTCTATCTCGGTTCTTTATTCATTCCGGTGCACGATCCAGTGAAGTCGTTGTCGTGGCTGACATGCGCGGTGACATCAGGTTCGAATTAAGTAATTGCAGGTTGTTCTAGGGAGAAGGGAAAGGAAGATGGCGTGTACACAGAGAACATAGGGTGTCGAAGAATTATGAGGTTGTTTAGTGAGATTTAGTGTGAATGCCATGCTCGAGGTATTAAATCTGCCTAAATCAATGGCTTAAACTTTTTCAATATATATTTAAGAGGGTAAAGGGAGGGGCAATGCCATTTATATATTTTCAATTTGCACTTTTCAATTTTATTAGAGTGATTATTTTTAGATTAGATCTGATCTCAGTTACACACTTTAATGTTAGTATGGGTGATCGGTTCTGGACGTACAATCGGAAACCAACTCTTCGAGCACTGGTTACAAAAAATTGAAATTGAGAACCAAACCAATTGATTTTGTAGCTATTGGCTAACCATAACTCTAAAATAAGTTGTTTATGCGTGAGGGGGAGTATTAGAAAATTTATATATTGAATCAATGTTCACCTTATAAATCTTAGATCAAAGTCTAACTTATGCGAGAAAGGGAGTTTCAAGGTATTTACGTAGTAGATCGCCCACTCTTCTTATAACTTAAACTTGAGCGGTAGCCCCCCAAAGATTTTCTCCCAATACATATGTAATGACTCGAGAGCCATGCTTGCCCCTTGATTCAAGTGACAGGACCCTGCATGCATCAATGGAGATGACATAAATCAAAAGGCTTGGACATTCTGCGCATCTAATTAAAATCCACATTTCTATCCCATGTCACAAGCTCATACTAGATCCATCAAAATGGGCCATAAATTTATTTATTAACCCATAAGGGTTATAAACATATTAGTTATATTGAGTAAATATGTCATAAATAGGTTTAAACATAATATAAGTATATGGGGTTCCCGGGTCACCAAAAAAAACATAATATAAGTATTAAATAGATCGTATATGGATTTTCAATTTACTTAAATTGAATGTATTTCTATGTCTCTTCAATTTTTCTCGCTTTCACCTAATCTCGTACTTACTCACTCCGCATTCTTATTTCAAAATATTTTAACAATATGAATCGGATTCATCATGGATTATTAAGTTTGTTTTGCATGAAAATGAGTCAAAATAAATTAAATGAGTCTATTTGGATTGACTATTTAAATTCTGACCTAACTCATCTGTTGTTTGACGGGTTGAGCTCATACTAACAATTTTTCAATGTTTCAATTTTTTTTCTTTTTGGTTAGAACAACGTTTTAATGTTCCTCCCCCCTAGTTTTCGTGCAAAATGTTACTTTGCCGAAATAAGGAAAAGAATAGAAAAGACAATAATGACTAGGGGGCCCTTTTCTCATCGTCTCTAATGCCTCCACGTTTTATGTATCAAAGGGTCACCATCTCAAATGGGAAACCGAAAAATGACGCCGCAAAATCTCTCTCTCTCTCTCTCTCTCTCTCTCTCACCATCTCAAATGGGAAACCGAGAAAAGACGCCGCAAAATCTCTCTCTCTCTCTCTCTCTCTCACCATCTCAAATGGGAAACCGAGAAAAGACGCCGCAAAATCTCTCTCTCTCTCTCTCTCTCTCTCTCTCTCTCTCAACCTGGACCCAGCTGGTCAAAATCTCAAAGGCTCACATGCTTTCCATTCATCTGGGCATCAATTTGAACAGTGAAACTTGCCCAATGTCACGAAGGCTCGTTGGGTTGCATGTGACGGGCTTCGTTATTCTTCATGTTTGGCATGACTAGGACGCATATCCTTATATTAAAATGATAGGCTGGCCCAGTTAGGCATATAGGTTTTACGAAGATAATTTATTCAATACTAACCACGAGTAAAAGTCTGTGGATTATCCTTTATAATTAAGTATAGTGGAAGCCTGTGGTTTAATGAAGGTACTTGACTAAATCGCGATTGGACTGAAAAATTCACAACAAAACAAGAGTGTTCTATGTTAACTTGTAAATTTCCAATGAAAGATTAAGAAAATAACTAGGAGGTGAAGTACGAAGGGAGGGATGAAAAGTCCACGTAGAAATATGCAACAATAATATATGCATTATGCATCACTCTTTCAATTTATGATTTGAGTTTTCAGCCCGTATATCTGGGTGATAATCATTTCGATAAATACCTCCACTATTGTGTCATGATACTAGTATTTGGGTCATTAATGGGAGATATTAAGGGTAACCTGCAAAATTAATACATTGAATTATGTAGAAAATTGAAACTAATGGGCCTGTCTTCCTCCATCTTTGTTGGATGAAGCTTTTTTCAACCAATATTCTGATTTAGAAACATGGATATAATCCATATTTAGAGGAAGCTTATAGCGTTTACACGATCCCTATTTATCTTTTTTTAAAAGTACATATCGAAAAAAATTAAGTTATGATTATAATTGACACGTATCTTAATTATGATTCACTTATGATCCTTAATTTTCTTGCATTTAGCAATACACATAGTAAAATTACATAATATAGGAAGACGGAGGAAAATATGGCCTTTTTAATTAGATAAAATTCAACTTTAAAACTATCATGGATTTGAACAGCTGTGTTTGGATAGTCCATTACATTAATTGAAGAGAAAATTGTCCAAAAAATCCTAAATCTATAACATTTTTGCTAAAATAGTTTTACACTTTCAGTTTTGCCAAGTGAGTCCTAAACTCTTTCACTTTTTTGCTAATTGAATCCATTCAGTCAATTTTTGCAAGAAATTAATGACATGGACACCGATCGCTCTACATGGCATGACCGATGCTAATGTAGACTTTTTTTTTTTAAAAATATTTTAATAATCTTTTTTAGATCTTTTCTTTCTCTTTCTTTCACTTTTTTTATTTTTTATTTTTCTAGATTGAGGGCCAATGACCCTTGCTGGCACCTGGGAAGCACCAGCACTATCCGGGAGCATTCTTGTCATGTTGGACACTTTGACACATGTCCAACATTCTCTGGTACTCTGTTAATAGGTGTTGGAAAATCCAACATTTAGTCAATTCTCCCAACACTCTTTGGTACGCGAGTTCGGAATTTTGATATGCGAGTTTAGAACTACGACATATGATTTCGACACGCATTGGGTTAATTTCAAAAAATTTCAATAAATGAGGGATCAAAATGCAAATATGTAAAAATAAAAAGAACAATAAAAATAAGAAGAGGAAAAGAAGAAAAACATAATTTTCTCTTCTCTTCTAACTCTCACTTCTCGTAACACACAATTCACCACCCAAGTTTATTTTTTCTTCTCTTCTAACACACTCTAACACACAAGTCTAGAATATGGATTGCTTTTCTTTTTCTTTTTTTTCTAAGTTTATAGATTATTGAAAAAGAGTTGAATTTGTCAATGGATGATATTAACAAATGGTAGATTAATTTTTTAGTGTAAATTCATATAGGCTCTCTTTTTATTATTTATAAATTTGTGAATTTGAATAAAATTAATTTGATTAAAATAATCATAAAAATGATAATTCATCATGTATATAAAAATATACATTTAATATACAACGGGTCCTAACATGTCAAAATTCTTTAATTTTTTAAAAACAATATGTCGGTATGTCGTATTGTATCGTATGTCACGTATTAGTATCAGTGCTATTTAAACAAGCAGTAGGTGAGGGAATCATGGCCCTCGCCCTCAATTTGGCTCATGAGGGCATCGTGACTCTTGCCTAGTAGTCAGTGAAGACATCGTAGCCTTTGCCCAAAGCAGACAAGGGCTGCCTGCCCTTAATCCAAATAACCATAAAAAGTAAAGAAAAAGAAAGAAAAATTCAAAATCAAAAAATATAAAAAAAAATTATTCATGTCAGTGTCGATCATGTTATGTAGAACAACTGTCATCCATATTAGCAAATTTCAACCAAAATTGGCCGTATGCACTTAATTAGCTAAACGTGAGAAGGTTTACAAATAAGAACTCAATTGGTAAAATTAAAAGATTTATGATTGAATTAGTAAAAGTGTAATAGGTTTAGGACTTTTTGAACTATTTTCCCCTAAAGGACATGGTTGCAAAATAGTTATCCCTTCATGCGAATCAAACTAGGGAATAAGTATGTCATTGTTACTCTTGCTGTAATCTAGTCCCATGTATTAGCTAAGCAATTATTACCATTATTATTATTATTTTTGGTCTAATCCCATGAACTTAACCGGTTTTAAAAGGACTTGTAGAAATGCGTCCAAATAGCTGGTTGTGGATTATACGAAAGGAATAACATTACCTTATTTCAATTTAAGAATTATTAAACTTATTACCGCCATGCCCCTCTTATCGGTCTTAATATATCTAGTATTGTTCTCTTTTGAGACGTGGTTTTATGCCCATTCGCTCATAAACAAGTCTTTGGTTCCATATCAACCACCGCCCTTCCAATATAAATTCAATCTGTGGTTGCATTGTAAAAGCTTTTCACATTGAAGGTTAGAGCCTCTACTACTCCAATGTGCTAATGCATGTAAATCTATCAATCTGTGGTTGCATTTTAAAAGCTTTTCACATTGAAGGTAAGAGCCTCTACTACTCCAATGTGCTAATGCATGTAAATCTATCAATCTGTGGTTGCATTGTAAAAGCTTTTCACATTGAAGGTAAGAGCCTCTACTACTCCAATGTGCTAATGCATGTAAATCTACTCCTGCTTTTCCAAGAAAGAGAATTGACACAAGGAATTGAGAGATCAAGCACTCCCAATGTCCAAAGATGGACCCCCACCATATTGCCATCCGGCGGTGCAAATCTATCCAGTGGGAGCAGTTAATTAGAGAGATTAGTTAATTAGGCATTAGGCTGATTGTCAAACTTTTCAACCCCAAAGCAAATCCCTATATCCAAGGCGGGCCCCACTCTATCACACTCTTGAGCAACCAATAGAACACAGACCTAAACGACGCGCTGTTTCGTAGCAAAGGCGAGAGGCAAAATCCGAGGGACCGGGTGACATGCTTGCTGACGACGACATAAGTTCGAAACCCACTATAAATCGGGACACTCCCTCGCTTCTAACTCCAACACCATCAGCTTATACATCCTCTTCTAGCCAAAATGAAGCAAACCATGTCTTCTAAGTACTTGCTAGTGTTGCTCCTAGGAGCCGCGCTTTTTGCCACCACCGTCTTCTGCGACCTCACGCCAACGAAAGGGCACAAACCTCCCCACAAGCACCCCCCTGTTGGGGGTCGCCGCCTCCTCGAGAACGTCCAAGTTGACGACTCACAAAAGCCCTTCCCCAAACCCAAGCCCCCCCACCACCCTCCTGAGCACATCCTCGTTGAAGAGGCTGAACAGGAGGACTCCCACAAGAAGCCGTTCCCCGGCAAGAAACCGCCCCACCACCCTGGCCACATGCTCGCCGAGGAAGTGGAAGAGGACGCGAAGCCGCCGAAGAAGGGGAAGGGAGGCAAGCCACCGCACGAGGGGCACATTCTCGCAGAGGAGGTGGAAGAGGACATGAAGCCGCCGAAGAAAGGGAAGGGGGGCAAGCCACCGCACGAGGGGCACATTCTCGTAGAGGAGGTGGAAGAGGATGTGAAGCCGCCGAAGAAAGGGAAGGGAGGCAAGCCTCCGCACAAGGGGCACATTCTCGCAGAGGAGGTGGAAGAGGATGGGAAGCCGCCGAAGAAGGGGAAGGGAGGCAAGCCTCCGCACAAGGGGCACATTCTCGCAGAGGAGGTGGAAGAGGACACGAAGCCACCCAAGAAAGGGAAGGGAGGCAAGCCACCGCACGAGGGGCACATTCTCGTAGAGGAGGTGGAAGGCCCCGAGCACGAGCCGCCGAAGAAAGGGGAGGAGCCAAAGAAGGGGAAGGGAGAGAAGCCGCCGCACAAGCCTCCCACCGAGAACTGAGCGTGCCGTAGATGATGTGTCCCTGCATGTGCTCGTTATGCATTAGGAATAAGAGCCGTGCTGATCTGATTATATGTACACTATCAGTGTGATCTCTCGAGTCTTACTGAATGGACAGTCTTGTATCACTACTCTCTCGTTCTCTGGCTCGTCTTTTAGCTATGTTCCGTCTTGGTGTCGGCTCTTTCGCTTTGTATCGGTTGTACGCTTGGTTCATCGAGTAGACCTCGGACGATGTAGATTATTGGGGCTAATTCCATAAAAAAGCATCAACTTTAGGTCGAGGGACAAATCTGGCCAAAACTTTTTTTTATCTCATATAAAAGCACAAACTTTAGGTCGAGGGACAAATCTGGCCCGAACTTTTTTTTTCTCGTAAAAAGCACCAACTTTAGGTTAAGTGACAATTCGGCCCCAATTTTTTTTTTTTTTTTGTCTCATAAAAATCACAAAATTTCGCTCATATCCAAAATCTAACCCCTACCATTAACTTTCTATTTGAAGTTAACCTTATTTCAGGAGAAAATGTTCTAGCTGTGAGATTGGTGGATCTCATCTGTGGTTTCTCTTGACAGGCGGTGATCTACAGCTTCATATTACGACAAAACGATAAAGTATAGCTAGAGAAATTCAATCTGTAGATTTTTTTACTTATGAAATGGCACAGTTTCACGTTATTCTTCAAACTGTAGCTCAAACAAGAAGACACTTATTGGTGTTAGCCAGTAAGTGCACATGGATTTATTGATAAAAAAAATCAATGAATTTAAGTTGAGGAGGGCCAGATTTAGGATTTAAGTGAAAGTTGGTGATTTTTTTTCGAAACAAAAAAAAAATGGGCCAAAATTGTCACTCGACCTAAAGTTGATGCTTTTTTATGTGACAAGAAAAAGTTTAGGCTAAATTTGTCACTTGACCTAAAGTTTGTGCTTTTTTACGAGACAAAAAAAAGTTCGGGCCAGATTTGTCCATCGACCTAAAGTTGGTGCTTTTTTTTGGAATTAACCCTAGATTATTGCGTGTCATCCTATGCTTCTCCAATGTTACCATCGACTCTCGACCGACAAAAAGCGTTTCGATATATATTCACCCAAAACACCTAGAAATTTCTTATTTACTAGATGATGCCGCATAGGTAGTAGTGATCGGAGGATCCATCGGACACAACGTATTTTTATACTCCGTTACCATAGAGGATCCATCGGACCACGTCCTAAAATATTTGCTTTAGAAATAAGCCCAGCTAGCTAACCGTGGGCTTTTGACATTTGTGACGGTAGGAACCGTCGAATTTTAGCCGCGCATGTTTATGGAGGAAATTGGGAGATAGGTTCCCCTATTTTCAATTTTTTTTTGACTTCCCATTGCTTATATTTTCTTGGCTTAAATTATGATTAGATTAGAGGATTTAAAAGGCCTAAGAAGCACTAAATTAAAAAGGAAACTCTCACAAATCTCATTAAGTGGAATTTTTTAAATATGAAGGATGGAAAAACAAATTAAATACTGAAATATAGATAACCACAAATCACAAGTAGAAAATGTATTTATTAACTAAAAAGAAATCATTAATAATAAATTAGTAGATAAAAAAATTAACCATCGATTCTCAACTTGTAGATGCCAATACGTAAAACCTAAAACATTACAAGATCAATTTTAGGATCACATGAGTCAAAACTAAAGTTAAAATAAAAAGAAAGGATTTCAGTCGAATTCCATATAAAGTTTCTTTTTGTGTTATTAAGTTTCTTTTATTTGGGAATAATATCCCCTAAATCTTTTCTCTGACTAGAAAATAATATTTGCTATTGTAAATATCATAATTAAAAAATTTTGAGTCTACTTAGATATGCTCCAGATGTTTACCTTAATTTTTTTTCACTGATGAGTCTTCCATTTTCTATCTTTGATACTTGTCGTGACATTGCACCTTTCATTTTCTGAAATAACAGCACCGTTCCCTACTCATTTCTCTTTAGGAATATAGGAAATTAATAATCATTTCCCAAAACGAATGAAGCATTTGTCCTTTACGTACTGTGTACTCGCGCCCCTTTCGAACGCCGCGGATGAGAATTCTGATGGTGCACGTTTTTTAAATTGACGATCTTGCCCTCTTATATTGCTGTTTCACGAGATAAGTGGGTTCCACGTGGCGGATGGCAAGATATGGGTTATGCAAATTTTTATGTCGGAAGGGGCAAGACAGGAATTTTGCTCGAAATTTTATAATTTCTTTCAAATGGATTAGAAGCTTTAGGGGCCTTTCCTCACCGTTGATCGTGAATATTTTATTTTTCCTCAAATGGTATTTCTACTTTTGACTTTCTCGTCCGCTTAGCGATATTGATCAATGCTCCCGGGCATTTCCTTTTTCTTATTGTCTTATTTATTCTGGCCACTAATATCATTTTCTGAACAAAATACGTTTGTTTTTCTGCTACCAAGAACAGGTATATAATTTGTTTTCCAGCTCATGGAATAGTAGCAATGGTAACGAGAGCCCTCAAAACTTATATGAATTTCATGTATTTAAGTTATAAAATTAGTTGCCGTCCTTCACATTAATTTTCCTGTTAGCTTTTAGTGGATGGAAAATTCGACCCCACTCTTTTCGTTATTCATTTGCATGTGTGTCGTTGTTTACTAGTAAAGGTTGTTAAAGTACAAAGCGATGTTTGTTAACACAAAAATGATGTCGTTTTCCATTAAATTCAAAAACTGAAAATAAAAAATAAAGGGGAAATTAATAAAGAAAGGAGAGAGGAATTGGGTAGGCATGGAGGTACAACAAAGGAGATGGCAGCATCATCTCCTTTATTGCCCTCGGCATGAGCTGGCCCTAGCTAGGCAATGGCTACAATGGCCCTAGCCACGATTGAGCAAGGCCCCAAGCATGACAGCTGCAATACAACCTTTGCCTAGTGGGGATGGGGGAGCCATGGCTTGTTGACGCCTAAATTTCGTTTTTTAATTATAGAGTTTCTTTATTTATATATTTTGCCTTTTTTCGGATGAATAGATAATAAAAAGAGAAAACAACAAAAAACAAACAAAAACAGGAAAGAACAAAAAGAAAAATAGAAGCCAGCAGCCACAAGGGCTGGGCCTTCATATCTCAGCCCCCCCCTCTTTTCTTTTCCTTCGCGCAGCCCGCGAGGCCCAGCCGCGACTGACCGACCAGCCCCCCCCCCTTCTCCTTTGTCTTCTTCTTCCTATTGTCGTCTTCTCCAAACGGATAAGCAGCACGCGCCGGAGAAGAGGACGCGCGCAATGCCGGAGCAGAAGGTAGGAACAGTAGCACACGTGGAGCAGGGGGGGCAGCTGGCATCGGATGGGGACGTGCGGGGAGTAGCTGGTGTCGGATGGGACATCGGTTTGGCCGTCAAGGGTTCGGTCAGCAAGCCAAAGACCAGCGGCCGAGCCCCTTCGTCGACCGAATCCCCTCGCCTATAAAAGGGCACCACCTTCGTCGAAGAACGGGGAGAGCGAGCTCCGAGATCTTCCCATTGAGAGATTTCGGGGGAGGAATCGAAGAGCGAGCGAGAGAGAAGGCGGGTCGTGAGCTTAAACGACCTCCCACTGGGAGACATCAGGGGAGGCCGCTGGCGAGCGAACCTGCAGAGAGAGAGGTGGATCGAGTTGCAGCCCTTAGACACCCCACTGAGAGACTTCAGGGGGGTCCGAGGACTCGCGGCCGCGGATCCGAGCCTCGCTGGAGGAGGAAGTAGAGGGAGAGAGGGGAGAGCGCGAGCGACGAGGAGGGCCGGCGAAGGCCCAGATTTGACCAGATCTGGGATTTGTTGTCGCCAGCACAACCGCGGCTCCGCCACCATTCCGACGCCGTTGCCGTAACCAATTCGCCAAAGGCCCAAAATCTGGAAATTGCAAGGATGCCATCGCTGATCCGTCGCTGCCACCTGCACCTACAACCCCTTGTCATCCACCACCATTCCGACGTTGTTGCCACGAACAGGTAACGTACCGCCACCGCCACCGTTGCCATCTCCGTCACCGTCGCATCCCCCCCTCGTAGTCCAATCCTTGTTGCTTTGCCGTCCCTGCTGTTCATCGTAACCGCTTTCCATCGTTGTCGCTATCGTCGTAGTTGCCATCGTCGTTGCTATCGTCGTCATAGCTGCCGTCGCCACCACAACGCTTCGGTCTCCGTCCCTGGCGCCGCGGATTCTCAAACCCTAGGGTTTGCGATTTTCTGGGTCGTGAAGCATATCCGGACCCGAAAAATTTGGTAGGGTTCGCAATCCGGGGCGGCCAGGGAAGCGGGTCGTGTGCCAATGCCGAGTCGGTTAGGTTTTTGCTGAAATCAGGTCGCGGCGGAAGTTGAGTCGGACCTGGGTAGGGTTTTGCTAGGAACCCGGGTCGTCAGGCCGGGCCGGGCCGGGCGTCCCTAAAAGCCCGACCACGGCGTCGTTTTAAAATAAAAAGAAAGTCAGGCCCGCTCTACGTTTTGGGCTGACCCGGGTCGGACCCAACCCGCGGATCTGACCCGGGTCAGCTTTTATATTATTTTATATAATATTTTAATAAGAAGATCAAAAAATAATTTATTTTCAAAAATATTCAAAAATATATTTTAATTTCTAGAAAATCGAAAAAAATAAAAAATGATAAAAATATTTCATATTTTCCAAAAATGCAAAAAAATCCAAAAAAATTCAAAAATTCATGAAAATACCAAAAAATCGAAAAAAAAATCCCTTTTATGTCCAAAAATTAGGAAAAGACCCAAAAATGTTTTTCCTCCCCATCAAATGTATGGAAAACCCTCAAAAATCCAAAAAGCCTTAGGATTTAAACAAGATTATTAGGTACCGAAAGGACATTAGTGATTAACTAGTGTAATCAAGTCCCCGATCCTAATTTCTCTGGTTGCGCAGGAGCGAGTATTTCTCTTGATATTTCGCTTGGGTTTCTAATCGACCCACCCCAAACCGATTAGTGGGGACTCCGTTTTAAAATTAATTTACGGTTAAAAACTTAGACTATTAAAGTCAGAATTGGTGGACTCGGGAGAGTCCGGGCATAACTAATTTCAGCCGAGCCATTAGCTTCCTTAGGCGCCTGTACCCGATTGCGGGCGCCGAAAAAAAGAGGTCGCGATAGCTTGACAACTCCACTGGGGGACAATTTTTGAGGACTTAGGCCATTTTTTCTTTGTTTAAATACTTTGCTGACTCTGGGTTTTTTTTCTTTTGTGCAGGTTAATAGCTTAGAGCTTTTTTTATTTAAAATAAAATGTGTTGTGATGGTAAATTGCTATGCATGCTTTACTGTTTTAGCACTACACATGGTACACACAACCCGGCCGCCGAACCTGGGACGTCATAGGATTTCTAATATGGTGTTAAGAAAGATACGACCTCGAACGCGAGACTGCGATGTAGAAGGTGCCTTTCTTTTTCCCGAATTTCTTAGCCGAGGTTAGAAGGGTATGCTGCTAACGCGAGACTGCGACGGGTGGATATCCTTTTAATCTCAACAAACCTTCTCAGTTAGAAATCAAGCCGCACATCCCATGCACATGTTCTTGTGTTTACCATTTTCTTTAAAAGTAAAGTAATTTCTTTACTTTTACTTAGTTTTTTCATTGGCCCATGGCAATTTAGGATAGGTTTTTTGAGTCCCAGTTTATATGCGATGGGAGAAGACGATATCCAGTTTATTCCTACTCCCAAAGCGGAGCTCTTCAGATGGTGGGGTCAATTGGACCAGTATGCCCAAGAGCGCGTGAAAGCCAAAGTCGGTCATCTCCTATCGTTGATCCAAATCACTGTTTGTCCTGAAGTCATACAAGCCATGGCACATTTCTAGTGCCCGAAGACGACTACTTTCATATTTGGTAGGTTTGAGCTAACCCCAACTCTGGAAGAATAAGCTTGTCAGGTCATCAACATGCATCATCCCGTTGCGTGGGTTAGCACGAATTTTAAAAACTGAAGTTCATGTTATGAGGCAAATTCTTGAAAACAATCATAATACCTGCCCACTAGAATTTATGAATGCCTATTTTCAAAATCGGCCTATGACGCAAAAAAATGAGATTTTCCTCCTGGCCTTTTTCAGGTTCATCATTTTCCCCCATCAAAGAAACGTCATAAGTCCAAAGATGGCATGGATAGTTGATCATATTTCGAGGGGGCAAAATTATGTCAACATGATTTTAACTAAAACATTCTTGTCCTTTAATCGTTTTAAAGAAAACACGGAAAAAAAATCATGCGGGTCTCTTCGGAAATTTTACAAGTCTGGTTCTTTTCTCACCTAAGCGAATTTCGAGGCTTTATGCGATCGTCAGAAATGAATGATTTCGAAAATCCATTACAAAAATTTATGGTTCTAGGACTATACATTCCCAATCAAGGCTATTTAAATTGGATAAACTTCCTAAGAGACTCGGCTCCTAAGGCTTTCCAATGGTGTGCTAGGTGGTTCCATGAAAAGAGAGCTCGCTTCACTTACAAACGCCGCCATCCAATTCCGTTGCTCGGCCTCACTGGCGCCATTTCTTATTTCCCATATCGGGTGGCACGATAGTATGGAGCCCTTCAGGAGATCCCACCGCCTTTCAAAAGGAAGATCCCTCCACTCCTTTTCACCCATCAAAGTCATGAATACGCATTCGAGATTGAAATCATCGAGGAAGCGTGGAGTAGGTGCCATCGTAAAAGAATCATGGTACCTGAAGGGCTTGAGGGCCAGGAAAAAGCCCACCACGCCTCTGAGTCTTACATCCACAACCATCGTATTCCGATAAAACTGAAGCCATCAATCCCTCACCCAATCAGCGAGATTAGCCAGCACGAGCAAACAGAGCTTATGCAAAGGGATTTGGGAATGGACTGGATACATACCTCAGAGCCGGTCCAAGAAAGCAAGCATCTACACAAGAGCAAGGCTCCCCATCGCATATAAATTGGCAATCATGTGCCCCTTAGTGTTAATATTATGAAAATTTTCTATCCCATTGTTTAGGGACTTTTGTTTAATATCTAGTATTTCATCCTGTCATTTCAATTTCAAGTTTTAGATATCAGGAGTTGGCAGTCTATAAATCCTCTTTTGATAAATAAAAAAGCAGTTAGACCATTGCCGTGGGTCAATCTTTGTTTACTTTCGTGCTCATTCATTGTTTTCATAACGATAGGTAATTATGAATCGCCGGCCACCAATTGCCCACGAATGGCCTCATGCAATAAGGCCCGATCAGAATGATGTAGAAAATTGCCTCATTAACATTGAAGACGGCGTAGGACAGATGTCCATTGTCCTTCGATAACTCTCAAGACAAATGAAATCTACTCAAGCTGAGCCCAACTCTATAGTTGCCTTAAACACCATCATGACACCCACAAATTTGCCAGAAAATAGCCAGTACCATAGACAATTTGAAAGGATCATGAAAAAGTTAAGCCAGTTGTAGGAGCAAAATCCCATAGACCTGTCCAATTACGCCGGCATTGAGATCCCTGAAAAACTCAAAGCACCTGAATGCGAAAGGTATGCTGATACCTCCCGCCTAGAGACCTACTTGCAAGCCTACCTAGTCCAAAGGATGATTCAATCGTACCAATCGAGCTTGACTAGCCTTGCCTTGCGATGATACATTGTCAGGAAGATTAGTGCCCTTAAAACTTGGAGGGAACTAATTCATATTTTTCACCAAGAGTATAATATTGACATCAACCCTGACATCACCTTGCCTTACGAAGAGCCGATTATTGCGGAGCATGAGGAGCCATTAGTCACTGAGATAGGGGAAGAGCGTGTCAATGAAGCCTTGCATAATAAATGGGCGACTGAGCAGCATCTTATTACTGAGAAGTTTCCCACTAGGAAAGGCAATGAGCCTTTGTACGAGATCAAAGACACAAAACCTGTTCAAGACCGAGGCACGACTGGACAACTCCCCAAGCTTACTCTAAGAGTTAGGGTCCAAAGAATACCAACCCCTATCAACCTGGAAAGTGAATCAGACAGTGAAACTCTAATGTCTCTTGTTTCCCTTGACAAAATCAAGCTGGCAAAACGAAAGGCTTTACTCAAAAGGTCTTGACCAGAAGCTAAGAAAAGAAAGCTTAAATAGATTAATTCAGCATTTGCCAACGAGCCACCGCACCAAAGCTTCAAGCATTCTCAAGAATACAGCTTTGAAGGCTACCATCCTCTATAGTACAATCCTGAAGACTTCCCAGCCCTAGAATACAATTCCAAGGACTTCCAGCGTTATTTTGACAATGAAACTGACGATTCATCGTATAACTATTTCCTACTCTCACCAGGGGATGAAGGCCCGTCAGAAGAGGAAGCATACGTCTTTATCCGCTACGATCCTAACGAAGTACTAAGCTCGTCCTCTAACCATGAGGATAACTTCAATACTTCATCCTCATTCGGAAATTTTGACCAAGAAGAAAGCAATGGGGTAATCTCGGTAGAGTCCAACTTTCCTGAAACAGAAAAATTTACCACTACAACAAATATGCAGTGGAAAAACCAGTGGCCTAACCAGGATACATCAAGCCCGTCTTGCACTCATAGGATCATGACCCCTGGAGAGATGTGGATACCTAATCTCCGTAAGTATAATGGCACAACTTGCCTAGTGGCTCATTTGCAGTACCTCCATACTGAAATGAGTCGGTACTATGGCCCGATGTCATTCACAACTCAAGCCTTCCAAGAAAGTCTTACGGGGTCTGCATTACATTGGTTCATCACAGCAGATATCTACCTCATGAGAGATTGCAATGAGCTGTCTTCTACATTCCTGCTTCAGTATCAAAGCCATATTGGAATTGAAGTGCCTTGTCAGAACTTGGTTCACTTCAGAAGAAGACCAATGGAGGATTTTCGAGCGTATGCAAGGAGGTGGGAGGCTTTTATGATGCAAACTTACCCTCAACTGGCCAAAGAAGAAATGATAAAGCTGTTAATAGGGACTTTACCTCGCAAGGATCATTGTTGGTTGCATGGGTTGCACTTCCATAGCTTCAATGAAGTGGTCCTCTCATGCGAATACTTCGAGTCTACTGGAGGCGAGGAACTCAAAGGTGCTTGATTTCGGAACCAACACTATCAAAACACTCCTTTACATAGGAGTTTTCATGGATTTTACTTGTTTTTATAATTTCATGTTTCTTATCTTGTCTAGTGTGCTGCTATTGTATTTTCCATTCCAAGTACTCTATTATATAGTTATAATATTTTGTTTTAAGAGCATGAGGCGGTACTCCAAATCAGCCCAGTGATGTTATCCAACCATGAAAAGAAAATATCATCCAAGGAGAATACTGAGGGCTGGGCTTCCTCATGCTTTTTCTCCCCCAAAGACGTATTTTGAAAATAAAAAATATTTCATCACCCAAAAGCTTTTGTCAAAACAAGATGATAAATTTAAGCATGTTTGTCATTCTAATCCTCTCACTTTATGTTTCAGAACATCATTCCCTTTGATTTAGTGTGACAAAAGGTATTTGAAACTAGCACATCGTATGAACAGACCAAACTCGAGAACACATTTTCAAGAAAGCGGAGGCAAACAGAAAAGAGCATCCGTTTCAAAAAAGGGTAAGTCTTATTCCCTTAACATAATATTGAGAATGACAACCCCTTTCTTCCATTTACAGGATACAAAAGATGAAACGTAATAGGTACAGGCATACAGTTGAAATTGAAGCATCCATGACATGCTTCACTCCTGCCCAGAGCCAAAGGACTATCTTGTCGCACGACACGCTCAAACAGCTAGATGTTACAGTTTCAACTTCGACGAGCCCAAAAGCATAAGGAAGAAGTTCCTTCTCTTCCTTTAAAGTGAATACTGTCAACAAGGAGAAAATCCATAAAGTCAAGGCAATCTATAGCCCCACACCCCAGACAATGACTTTGGAATCTAGAAGTTTCACTCCAGACGCATATTCTTCCAAGGAGTAATTGCCATCAGAAAGCTTGAGATTTTTTATTTCAGATTCCATAGAAGCTTGAGGTACATGACTTTTGCCCAATGATGCTATAGTTAAAGGCAGAATGAGAAATTCCACAGAAGGAAGGCGTTGAAGAGTGAATCAACGACCAACAATTACGCATACATGGTCACAAACGAGGAAGGCCAATTAAAGGAAACATTGAACTATGCCAAGATAAAGAGGCCATCATTGACATTTAAATATCTTTAGGAGCTAGCATATACAAACTCTGGGGAAGGGTAATTTGGTATCGTTTCCAATACTCTCACTATCTGAACCCGCTTTTGACGTATTTTCCCTATTTGACAGGGAGCATCACAACTCAAGAACCAAACTCAATGGTTAGATTTGACAAATCAATACTGGCCAAGCTAGTATACGGAAATGACTTGCATCGAATTCACTTGACTTCGTGTAAAGGGACGTGCTGCCCATAAGCCAATTAAGGAGAATAATTGACCTGACGAGTTGGAAGACACGAGATTTCATGTCCTCCTTGTACTCTAGGTCCACTTAATCGTTTGCAAACCAGTGAAGGGTAATGTTGTATCGCTTCCAGTTGTTTGACTTTTAAAAAAATTCGTGACTAACACGCTCTCTCTTATCTTTTACAGGATCACCTAACCATCAAAGATGCGAAAAACAAATCAATAAAAGGCATGTCAGACTTTGATAAGCTTTCCCAAATAAAGTATCATCAAAGCAAATGATAGAGACCCTTCAGGCCTCAAGTCACTTATGATCTTGGCCCTACTGGTTGAGCTATTTCCACAACTTCTCTTCTGCAAGAGGCAAGAGCAGAAATTCCTGATCAAATTCCCAATCCCTAACTGATCATTCATGTGTCATATCCCTAATCAATAGCACCCCTTTGTGAATAACCTTTTTGATGTTCAAAATTTAACAATACTATTATGTTGACCCTTAAAGCTACCAAGAAGGTCTTTTTTAGCCAAAACCATTCATTTATTTTGAGAGTACAAACTCTATCACATCATACACTACATGCCTTTTTCCAGATTAATTTTTCATGATGATTTTGTCTGTCTAAATCTTTGATTCTATTAAGGATTATTAGAATAGACAGTTAAGTGAAGAATACAAGATTAATTGAGCATGCTGGATGAGGCACGTCAAAATGATGACAGGCAAGCCATATCCTACACCCAGTCCCTTATCTATACAATTGTGAGATGAGTGTAGAAGATTTCATAGCTGTAGGGTAAAGAGTTCTCTTGCGAATGGTACGATAACCAAAATAGTGAGAGGCATTCCATCACTCACCCCATTGAGCCCCATACACTGGTGAAGCTTCTCTCATACCCCCGTCAAGAACCACCCCACATTGGGCCAAAGTGGAGGCAAAGCAACATCACAAGGTGAGAAGAGAGATAGAAATTTTCTTGCTCGCACTTGCATCAATCTTCGGGTATCTTTATTGCATATGAACACTCGCGTTAATTTAAGTGCCCTAGAATGACGAAGAGCAATTCTTTCTACACTTGTATTCATTGTACAACCCAATTGAGTCTGTAATTTCACCCTCACGTGGAGGCAAAACAGAAGTTACTACCATTTAAGCAGCATAGCTCGGAGCGCTAGCTAAAAACGAAGACTCAAGAGTCTAACAACAGTGTCGTGATTGAACTTGCCTAGACTAGTTCCTCTAACGACAAGAATGAAAAAACAGGGGCATAAAAAAGCAGTGTACCTGGTAAAAGCAAGGTCAATGCCCATAAATGAAGAACTGGAATAAAAAATAGGGGCATGAAAAAGTAGTGTGCCTGGTAAAAGCAAAGCCAATGCCCCCCAGTCAAAAATATAGCCAAGAAAAAGTTGTTGTTGTGGTGCATAGAATCTCCATCTAACAAGAAAGACTAGTGACAAATGCCAAGACAGTCACCAACTCTCACCCTCTTACATGTGAGCCAAGTCTACGTTACATTACCATTGTAAAAGTCTCTTCAGACTAGGGGCACTTCAATTAACGTAGGATTTCATATGTTTATAAACATCGCTAAAAGAAGAACGAGCAAGATTACTCTATCTCTTTTCGCAGGATTCTTGACTTGCAAACTCGAAGATGATCGTGCGGCACTTCGTTCATGAGTCTTAACCTCGATGGTCCCCTTTGATGAGCCGCTGACCAAAATTTCATCACAATTTCAACAAAGACCTCCCACATTGGTAAAGTCGTACCGTTTGCGAGAATACTCGGACCCCTGTTGACATGATGACAGTGAGATAATGTGATCCTTATAAATCCTGCACCAATGGTCAGGATAGCCTTTTCCCTGAGAGTGAGCGGAAAGTCCTTTCAGACTGAAAGTCCCTCATCTAGCATGCTTAAGACACCTACATTCTAAATGAAGGTTGTCTTTCAAAATCTTCCCGGATGGAAATCAGATGATGCAAAATTGACAAAATTATCATGCATGAATCTCATTTGAACTCATGAATTTACAGCATATATAATCATGTGTGCATATTGTGCAAATAACAGACATACTCTTAGAGATCAGAGATATTGCCAGGTAAGCATATCCTTATTCCCATTTGTCTTAAAGTACCTACCACTGTCCAAGTACTCTCTTCTTGACACTCGACCTATTCGAGTCGTCCCTTGAGTTTGGATGCTTGCAACTGTCTAGGTATCCCTATTGTCTTTGAGTACCTGTCACCGTTCGGATACTCCCTTTTCCTGACACTCGATCTGTTCGAGTTGTCCCAAGAGTATTAATACTTGTGACTGACCAAGTATCTTTTGGAATACCTACTGCTGTCTAGGTATCCCCGTATCGTCAAGTACCCACTGTTGTCCAGGTACTTCCTTTTCATGACACTCAACTTGCCCGAGTTGTCCCCAAATAATATAGCAGCTGTTCAAGCATTCCATTGCTTTGCTTGGCACCGCCGTCCAGGTATGCTTTCTAGCACTTGGACCAGCCTGAGTGGTCCCAGATCATATCATTAAATACTTGTGTTCATCCAAATATTCTAGTACTTTGTACACCTGTGGCTATCCAGGTGTTCCATCCCTTTTAAGTGCCTGCGGCAATCCAAGTAAGCCTCATACCACATTCAAGTTTATAATACCAGGAGGTGAGAGACATTCACGAATATCTCAGGTATGCCCTCGATATTCCCAATTATCAAGAGGTGAGAGACCTTCACGAATATCTCAGGTACGCCCTCGATATTCCATTTTACCAGGAGGTGAGAGACCTTCACGAATATGCAAGGCATGCCCTTGATATTCCCTTTACTAGGAGGTGAGAGACCTTCACGAATATCCAAGGTACGTCCTCAATATTCCCTTTACCAAGAGGTGAGAGACCTTCATGAATATCTTAGGTACGTCCTCGATATTCCCAATAACCAGGAGGTGAGAGACCTTTATGAATATCAAAGGTACGTCCTTGATATTCCTCTTTACCAGGAGGTGAGAGACCTTCATGAATATGCGAGACACGTCCTCAATATTCCTAATTACCATGAGGTGAGAGACCTTCACGAATATCCAAGGTACGTCCTCGATATTCCCATTACTAGGAGGTGAGAGACCTTCACGAATATCTAGGTACATCCTCGATATCCCCATTACCATGAGGTGGGAGACCTTCACGAATATGCGAGGTACGTCCTCGATATTCCCCAATTGCCAGGAGGTGGGAGACCTTCACGAATATGCGAGGTACGTCCTCGATATTCCAAATTATCATAAGGTGAGGGACCTTCATGAATATCCCAGGTACCCCTTCGATACCTGCGAACGCCAGGTATCCTTCAAGAGTTTGTACTTGTGATTATCCAAATACTCTTTCAACACCTGCAAGCAATCAGGTACTCCTTCAATACCAGCGAACGCCGGGTATCCTTCAAGAGTTTGTACTTGTGATCATCCAAGTACTCTTTCGATACCTGCAAGCAATCAGGTACTCCTTCAACGCCTTCGAACATCTAGGTATCCTCCAAGAGTTTATGCTTATGATCAGTCAAATGCTCATTTTGACGCTTGCAAAGGCCCAAATATCCTTCAGATTAGTACTTGTAAATATCCATGTACTCTTTGATATGCCTGTGAATGTCCAGGTATCTTCCAGAATCGATGCCCTAAGAAAGGTCGGCGCTTCCTCCCGAAAAAGATTGGGTTCCAACTGGTGTCTTCGACAGAAGTTAGACACCCCACAAATCAATGCCCTGAGAAAGGTCGGCGCATCCTCTCGAGAAAGGTCGGGTTCCAACTGGTGTCTTCGACAGAAGTCAAACACCCCACAAATCTATGCCCTGAGAAAGGTTGGCACATCCTTCCGAGAAAGGTCGGGTTCCTACCGGTGTCTTTGATAGAAGTCAGACACTTCAACAAATATGATGCCCTGAGAAAGGTCGGTGCATCTCCCGAGAAAGGTCGGGTACCAACTGGTGTATTCGATACAGATTAGGCACTCACAAATAGATGCCCTGAGAAAGGTCGATGCATCTCCTGTCACGGCAACAGAAGAAAGGTTCGGGTCCAAGACAAACCACTTACTGCTCTGACAAACGACCGAAGAATGGTTCAGGCCCTGGAAAAGCATTTTACCGTCACAGCGACCGAAGAAAGGTTCGGGTCCGAGGCAAATCACTTATTGCTCTAACAGGCAACCGAAGAATGGTTCGGGTCCTAGAAAGGCAATTTCCCCTTAAGGCAACCGAAGAAAAGTTCGGGTCCTAGACAAATTATTGATTGTTTTAACAGGCAACCGAAGAATGGTTTGAGTCCTGGAAAAGCAACCTCCTCAAATCACCAGGTAAAATGACGCTTTGATACTTGCCAAACTCGGGGTTCACACCCTATCTCACTTACTCTCGGTAAGTAACGACGGGTATCTTCTTATCTGTCTTAGTATATGTAAAGTTATATTGCTTTTTTCCGCATAAAATAATAAGTCCCAAATAAAATATAATATGCCACACGTGCATGGATAAAATTTAAGTATCAGTCTGTCTTTGAATGCAACCTCTACGAACCCACCTTCAAAGAGGGGCAGTTGTTGACGCCTAAATTTCGTTTTTTAATTATAGAGTTTCTTTATTTATATATTTTGCCTATTTTCGGATAAATAGATAATAAAAAGAGAAAACAACATAAAACAAATAAAAACAGGAAAAAATAAAAAGAAAAACAGAAGCCAGCAGCCACAAGGGCTGGGCCTTCAAAGCCCAGCCCCTCCCTCTTTTCTTTTCCTTCGCGTGGGCCCGCGAGGCCCAGCCGTGACTTGACTCAGCCCAGCCCCTTCTCCCTTGTCTTCTTCTTCCTGCTATCGTCTTCTCCAAACGGATAAGCATCACGCACAGGAGAAGAGGACGCGTGCGACGCCGGAGCAGAAGGGAGGAACAGTAGCGCACGTGGAGCAAGGGGGCAACTGGCGTCGGATGGGGATGTGCAAGGAGCAGCTGGTGTCGGATGAGACACCGGTTTGGCCATCGGGGGTTCGGTCAGCAAGCCAAAGACCGACGGCCAAGCCCCTCCGTCGACCGGATCCCCTCGCCTATAAAAGGGCACCACCTTTGTCGAAGAACGGGGAGAGCGAGCTCTAAGATCTTCCCACTGAGAGACTTTGGGGGAGGAATCGAAGAGCGAGCGAGAGAGGAGGCGGGTCGTGCGCTTAAACGACCTCCCATCGAGAGACATTGGGGGAGGCCGCTGGCGAGCGAACCTACAGAGAGAGAGGCGAATCAAGTCGCAGCCCTTGGACACCCCATTGAGAGACTTCAGGGGGGTCCGAAGACTTGCGGCCGCGGATCCCAGCCTCGCCAGAGGAGGAAGTAGAGGGAGAGAGGGGAGAGCGCGAGCGACGAGGAGGGCTGTCGAAGGCCCAAATCTGACCAGATCTGGGATTCATTGTCGCCAGCACAACCGCGGCTCCGCCACCATTTCGACGCCGTTGCCGTAACCAATTCGCCGAAGGCCTAGATCTGGAAATTGCAGGGACGTCGTCGCTGATTCATCGCTACCACCTGCACCTGCAACCCCTTGTCATCCACCACCGTTCCGACGCCATTGCCACGAACAGGTAACGTACCGCCACCGTCGCATCCCCCCCTCGTAGTCCAATCCTTGTTGCTGCCGTCCCTGCCATTCATCGTAACCTCTTTCCATCGCCGTCATTGTCGTCGTAGTTGCCATCGTCGTTGCTATCGTCGTCGTAGCTGCCGTTGCCGCCACAATGCTTCGGTCTCTGTCCCCGGCGCTGCGGATTCGCAAACCCTAGGGTTTGCGATTTTCCGGGTCGCGAAGCGGATCCGGACTCGAAAAATCGAGTAGGGTTCGCAATCCGGGGCTGCCGGGGAAGCGGGTTGTGTGCCGGTGTCGGGTCGGTTAGGTTTTTGCTAAAATTGGGTTGCAGCGGAAGTTGGGTTGAACCCGGGTAGGGTTTCGCTAGGAACCCGGGTCGTCGGGCCAGGTCGGGCCTGGTGTCCTTAAACGCCCAGCCACGGCATCATCTTAAAAAAAAAAAAAAAAGTCGGGCTCGCGTAGCGGGCCCATCAGCGTTTGGGCGACTCGGGTCGGCTTTTATATTATTTTATATAATATTTTAATAAGAAAATCAAAAAATAATTTATTTTCGAAAAATATTAAAAAATATTTTAATTTCAAAAATCGAAAAATAATAAAAAATGATAAAAATATTTTATTTTCCAAAAAAATAAAGAAATAAAAAATATTTCATATTTTCCAAAAAATGCCAAAAAAAGCCAAAAATTCATGAAAATACCAAAAATCCAAAAAAAAAAATCCATTTTATGTCCAAAAATAGGAAAAGACCCAAAAATGTTTTTCCTCCCCATTAAATGCATGGAAAACCCTCAAAAATCCAAAAAGCCTTAGGGTTTAAACAAGATTAGGTACCGAAAGGGTAGTAGTGATTAACTAGTGTAATCAAGTCCCCGATCCTAATTTCTCTGGTTGCGCATGAGCGAGTATTTCTCCCGATACTTCGCTTGAGTTTCTAATCGACCCACCCCAAACTGATTAGTGGTGACTCCATTCTAAAATTAATTTACAGGTTAAAAACTTAGACTATTAAAGTCGTAATATGTGGACTCGGGAGAGTCCGGGCATAACTAATTTCAGCCGAGCCATTAGCTTCCTTAGGTGCCTGTACCCGATTGTGAGCGCCGAAAAAAAGAGGTTGCGACATGGCCACCAAGCGTTTGCTTGTGGTGAGGGCAACAGCCCTAGTTAGTAACCCAATGAGGGTCTCCAACCATCATGATAACAAAAGATGCTAGTGTTATGATCATTGCCTTTCAGTCACTCTATTTGGGTATTGCCAACTTTCTTTTCGGAATGTTTAATTTTCCTTTAATGGGATGGTTATTTGACACTACATCAACGCTCTTAATTCAAAAAACAAAATGAAAACTAATAAAAAACAAAGAGGTCATTGGAATTTTCCGTGCAAGAAAAATGAACGGAATTAGTAGGATAGCTAACATGAAAAATAGTGACAAGTTTTAGGACTTCAAAATTGGAAAATGACATTATTAGGACTATGATGAATGGATCAACCCAAATTCTCCATACCCTCGCCGTGGTTATCCCATTGAAAATGCCTAACTTTACACTATTCGAAAAAGAACGCGAAAGTCGCTGTGAGCCCAAAAGGCCCAGCTGGCGCGGTGGATCGGTGGCAAGCCGTGGACGAAACCTCAGCTTTAGCGGATGAGCCACGAACGCACGCTCGGAATTAGACCGCCTCTCCCCTCCGTGGACGAAGCAACCTCTTGCGGGCGGCTATCACTAAATTCGAAGGGGAGGAAGACCCAGTAGCAAATTTCACGAGCGATCGCTTAATTTGAAGGGAAATGGCGTGTATGCACGACCACAGTTGTGAAGACCACGACTGTTCCTCCAATTGGTCCCTCTACAAGCACATCGACCTCTCCAAGGTGCCCCACCCCCCCAATCGTTCTTTCTCCTTTTGCTTGTTCGATTCCAGATTGGCCCGTATGCATCTTATGTTTTGTCTGTGAGCTTGTTGCGATTACGGCTAGATTGTTGGCAGATTATGCTATCTCGTGAATTGGGTCATCTTCGGTTTGGCGATAGATTGGTGTGATGGGTATGCTCATTGCAGATGTCCCGTGTTTAATTGCTGTCGGAACCTCTCTTGGTTGATGGGCAGAGCCAAGCCAGATTGAGCCATAACAGGGCAAATAAGGATCAGGTGGGTACTCGCTACTCGATCAACGTAGACTTCTTGAGACTTCGTACTGTAGCTCCACGCGCCACGTGGCAAATCACGACAGGCATGCACAACTATAGGTTGATGCGCACCCTTTGACGATCCATGCACGCGTGGTGAGTGGAGCAGAGGGAAACAGTGCCGGCAGCCTTTGTGGGGCTCCCGTAGGTTGCAATGGCATCCTCGTTCTAGGACCGTACTCGCCTCCAGGGATTTTATAGATCCTTCCCAAACAAAAGATTACCCTAACGAAAATCTAAAGTAGGGATTGAAACCTTTCAATTTAAGAGTGAAAAAAGTGATTATAACTATAGTACCACGAAATCCATTGTGTCCTACTAAGAAAAGTGTAATTGTAAGAGAATAATCTCACAAATAATTAAGACACGCTATTGATTCTATATAGTAAACCAAGACTATTCTAACATACCATAAATTGCTTATTGGAAAGCTCATGTTTTACTTGTCATTGTGGGTTGAATTTAGTAAATTGAGATGACCAAGTACTTCCTAACCCCATTTAGGATGACAAGGAAAGTAGCAAGTTGTTAATTGATGTAGACAAGATCTGCAATGTACCATTCTCAAACTACTTCTGTACAATTGATCAGCAAAGCATTAGGTTTGTTTTGAACCGATTAACTTTATGTTCTTCTATGAGAGGCTAAGTAATGAAGGTTTTAATACATAGAGATATGTGGTACTATTGTAGCCATTACATATGCAAGTAATAACTCTATGGATTATTCTACAAAGTAGCTTTGAGGGCATATCCGCCTTTTATGATGGAAGTGGATGTCTAGACAAGACGATTTGTGCACATTTGTGAAGAGTATTTAGGGCCAAAAACTCTAGTGATCCGTAAAATCAACAAAAATTCGGAATAGTGAATAGGGGTGAGCGGTTCCCGGTTCTGGTTCGGTTCCGTCTAGAACCTGGAACCTACCCTCGGGTGCAGGTTCCTCAATTTTTGAAACCTGGAACCTACCCATCAGAACCAAGAACCTGGAACCTACCTTATTATAGGTTCCAGTGTCGATTCCAGTTGCAACAGGTTCTTTTCTTTCTTTTTTCATTTTCACAGGATTAAAACAATGCCACAACATGATCAATCACTGTTCAGAAAACTCTTGATACCCGCAAGGTTATGAACTAATTGAAGCTTCATTCATGAAGCAACACATAAAACAGGGAATAGCATGCACAAAATTCAGCCCGACCACATCCAAACAAACAACCAACCGACACTCAACGAATGGGCTATTCCCAACAATCACAAGCGATGCCGAACGAAAGAGGGTCGTCGAAATTCGCAAGAAAAATCAAATCTTTGTGCTCTTGGCTTACTCATCTCGTCGGGAGTCAAGAATTGGCGGCGACTCGTGGGCTTGCCCTTGAACTTTCCCCTCCCCGTGGCTTAGAGACGCGGGGGCTTACTCATCTCATCGAGAGTCAAGAACTGGCAGCAACCCGTGGGCTTGCCCTTGAACTTTCCCCTCCCCATGGCTTAGAGACGCGCTTCCCCACTTGCAGAACACGATTCGGGCACGAAAGAGAAGATCAACCCAAATCTGCAAGGAGACGATCGACCTCGTTCTTGACACGATTGGGTGGTTATCGTTTCGCAAGGAACGATAATCTTCCGCGGAAGAGCCAAAGAGAGATGGAGTTGAATCGATTCCTTCTTCCCCCTTTTCACCTCCCCCATTATCTCCGAATCGGAACCCGAACAGGAAAAACCAAATACACTTGTTTTTCACGATTCTTGTATCAAAAATAAGAGAATAAATTCGTAGTCAATAAGTCAAGGGCAAGCACACGACAATGGCGACGTGATGGTGACGAAGACACGAGTCTCACGGCACCAACAGCGGCATGGACGGAGCAACGAAGACGGCGGCGGTCGCAGCAAAACCCACGGCCAAGGGGGGAAGAGCTCGGTTCTGGCGAAGGCGGTGGCGGTTCGGAGCAACGACGGCTCAGACGGCCAAGCGAGCGACGGCAAGAGGTGGTCACGGTGGCTTGGGGACAGCAGCAGTGGCTCACGGCGGCGAGGGACGGCGTGGATGGCGCGACAGCTCGTCGAGCCCAACAGCGAGATGGCTCGTCGGACGAGCAGTGGGTGGTGGTGGTTCAGTGGTCAAGAGGTGATGGTGAGTAGGGCGTGGGGCGGCAATGTGGTGGTGGGTGAAGCGGCGGCCGGAAGAAGAAGGAAGAAGAAGAAGAAGAGGAGAAGGAGGGGGGGTTCGGCCGAGAGAGGGGGAAAGAGAAGATAAAGAGAGAGAGAGAGAAGAAAAGAAAAAAAAAGTAGGGGGCAAGAAGTGACGTGAGGAGGAAAAATGGGAGAAAAGAAAGAGAAAGGAGAAGGGGGAAGAATCGGCGGAGGGAGGGAAATCACGTGGGGGAAACGGGAAAGTGACCTGCTAGGTTTTTTTTTTTTTTTAATTCTGACCGGTTCCGGTTCTGGGAATTGGGAATGCCGGTTCCCAGAGAAAAGGAACCAGGAACCAGAACCGATCTCTTAAGAACCGGGAACCAAACCGAACCCTCCGGTTGGTTCTCCGGTTCCCGGTTCTACCCGGGAACCGTGCTCAACCCTAATAGTGAAGGAAAAAGATCGGGTCACTTCACTGAAAGAAAAAATTCAAAACATATGGTTACAGGAAGAGCACTACTGGGCGATGCGCTCCAGGATTAACTGGATGAGGTGGGGGGACAGAAACATGAAATTCTTTCACGCAACCACTATACAAAGGCGAAAAAGAAACAAAATTAGCATGTTAAAAAATGAAAATGAGGAGTGGATCCGAGAGCCAGATCAAGTGAAGCACATGACAATTACTTTCTTTAAGAATATTTATACTTCAGTCGGACATTGAGACTATGGACCTATTTTAACGTAATGTCCTTGAGTAGTAACAGCCACAATGAATACACAACTAACAGCTGAAGTTATGTAGGAGGAAGTAAAGCAATCGACATTTCAATTATGAGCCACCAAAGCACCAGGACCTGATGGTTTAAATGGACTGTTTTATCATAGTCATTGGGACATTATACAGAAAAATGTTTTTAAATCAATGCAAAAAAATTTCATCACAGGGGTGCTACCTGCTGATATTAACAGAACAACAATATCTCTGATCCCCAAGATACCGAACCCCAAGAGATTAGATCAAATTTGCCCTATTAGCTTATGTAATTTTATCTATAAGATTATATCGAAAGTTCTAGCGAATCGCCTGAAACCTTGCCTACCTGAGTTGATTTCTAAATAACAAAGTGCCTTTGTGTCAGGCAGATAAATACAAGATAATATCCTGATAGTTCAAAAGATACTACATCAGTTAAAGATTCGCAACAGAAAGAAAAAAATTCAGGCAATCCTTAAGTTGGATATGCAGAAAACCTATGATAAAGTGGAGTGGGACTTTTTGGAAGCCTATCTTCGTCAAATGGGATTTCAAGATCGATGGGTGCTTTGGCTAATACAATGTGTAACCATGACTTCTCTAAGTGTAAAGCTCAATGGCGAACCTCTACCTTATTTTCAACTATCATGAGGACTTAGACAGGGCGACCCTCTCTCCCCCTACTTATTCATCCTTTTGGTAAATATGCTATCCACCCTCATCCAGCAAGTTGTCGACATGGGCAATCTACGGGGAATCAAACTCAATAGGCGGTATCCTACTTTATCCTATTTATTTTTTGCCGATGATGCTATCTTTTTCCTAGATGGTAAAACCCAGGAATGCCAAAATTTAGCAAACATCCTAAACCAATATTGTCTAGCTAGTGGTCAAGAGATTAATAGGAACAAATCCAACCCGTGCCTTTGTCTTCTCCCTCCCAGCCGTCGTTTGCATGGGGAAGGAGCGAAGCCGAAAGCAAGGGCAAAGCGGAAAGCAGGGGACAGGGGGATCTCATGGTGGCAAGCGAGGCGTGATCCTCAAGTCAGAGTCAGCCGGCAGAGGCCGCTATTGGTCGGCCGAGAGCACACGTGCGAGGAACAATCAAAAAGGCGAAAAGGAAAATGGAGAAAAGAGGAGAAAACAAAGAGAACGGGGGCAAAAACAAAGGGAGAGCAAAAGAGAGAGGAGAAGGAGAAAAAGGGCGAGAAAGAGAGAAAAGCTAGGGAGAAAGGGGGAGAGGAGGGAAAAAGAGGAGAACGAGAGGGGGAACACAGACCACAAAGAGGATAGAGCTTGAGGGGGAGAACAAAAAAAGGGGGAAGAAGAACTTCTTCCTCGGTGGGCTCGACTACCGCCTGTCGTGCTTTGTTTTCTGCCCGCCGGAAGCCGCACTCGCCGCTCACATCTACTTTTTGCACGCCCAACACCGGTAGCTGCCCCACCGAACACTGCATCGCCGTTCCGCCGCCTCCGTGCTGCACCTCCATCGTCCGCGAGTGTCAACGTTGCTACTTCTGCTCCGTCGGCCCACGCCTCCTCCGTTGCTCGTGCCGCGACAATACTGCTGTCCTGATCTTCCCGCTCAAGCGCCCCAACAACGACAGATCTGAGCCAATCATCACTCCACCGCCGAGTGAGCCCCACACTAACTCGCACCTCCTCTGCTGCTCGTGCCGCACCACCATCAGGGTTCCCCTCACCCGCAAGCTCATACCGTCCCCCGACGCCAGCAGATTTGAGCCGGTTGCGACGCCACCACCACCCTGCAGCCATCCAAATCTCCACCCTATCTTCGCCGATCTCTAACGCTCCTGCAACTAGACCCGATGCCTAAAGCACCTCCGACTCAGGACCCAACGCTGCCATAGCCACTGCTGACCCAATGCTGCCCTACTCGGCCTCCGCCGTTGCTGCTTCGGTAAGCTACACCCCGTTGTCCCCTGTTTTTGGTCATTGCCAGGCTGGAGTTCACGACCGTCCGATTCACGTGAACTCCGACCCTCACTAACCTGCTGCTGCGTTGCTATCTACATTGCGGTTCGTGTTTTGAGACCATCAGTACTAACTCCAACCCTGCTCTAGTCGAACGTCCCTGTTGTCATTAGAGCTCAGTTGGTTAGGGGACGCTAGAGGTCACGTTGGTGCCTATCCGTGTCACGCTTGCCGCCGTCCACCTTCGTCTGCCGTCATCCTTGCTATCGGTGCCACCCGCCTCCCCCAGTGGGCGGCGTCCCTTGCCGGCGTCGCTGCCCTCGCCGTATGCAAGCGGCTATGAAGGAGGGATGAATCGAGTCAACCTATGGATCGGGCTGAGCCGGTTTCGTTTGTTTCTCGGGTAGGGTTTCTACCCATTTGGGCCTGTCTTGGTGGGCCCTCTGTTCTTTGGGCTTTAGTTGGGCTTTTCAGACTCAAGCTGAGTGGGCTTGCTTTGGCTATGGGCCTACATGTGTAGGCTCCCCTTTTGCAAGGGATTGGGCCCACTGGTTGGGCCTAATCCGAAACAAGGAAAGGCCCGACCAAGGCTGGTCGGGCCTTGTCTTTCGAGCGGGTCGATTGGCCCGACCCCCAACTAGACCCGACCCGTGCCGACTGGGCCGAATCCGGGTCGGGTCATACCGGACTCGACCCAGTTTGCCCAATTATTTAGATTAAAAATTATTATTTAAAAAAATATAAAAAATTTATTTAAAAAATTTAAAAATATATTTTAAAAAAATTTCAAAAATTTCAAAAATCTAAAAATGCAGGTTACTCGTTAGGAATTGTCATATTTTGCCTTCTTATTGTAATTAGGCCTTTATTTGCTCGTATTTTTATTATATCGTATGTTTAATTTGCATATTTAATTATGTTTAATTGTACGTGTTTAATTTTACTACAATTAGGGTATTAAATAACTATGAATGTTACCTTAATGATTGTGCACCCGCATGATCACTTCACATGTTAGTGAATAGGTATAAAATCAACACAAATTGTCTGCCAAAAATCATTTTGTTAAAATGAACATGATTAGGTATCGAAATGGCACTAATTGGTTAATTAGTATAATCAAGTCCCCGACCCTAGATTCTCTGGTTGCGTAGGAAGTGAGGTACACTCCCATGTCTCACTTGGTTTCTAGCCGACCCCAATAGGCTTGTGGCGACTCTTTTTGTGCAAAAATTCCTAAAGAATATCCCAATGTCACGCGGGATATGAGCTTGGGAGAGCCCATGCCTATTCATGGGCCTTAGGCCCATTCTTTAAGTAATACCCCTAAACTTGTTCCCTCCGCTAAGAGGGTAGGTCGCGACACTAGAGAATTAAGGGTGCTAGTGCTGGACAAAATGGGCAAATATCTAGGCATATCTTCTGATTGAGGATCATTTAAAAAAGACATGTTTGCTTGGATTCTAGGACGAGTAAATGCTAAATTGGAAGGGTGGAAAGAAAATCTAATTTCCAAAGGAGGGAAGGAGATTCTGTTAAAATCAGTGGTTCAAGCATTATCACAGTATGCAATGTCGATATTTAAAGTTCCTGTATCTATATGCAAGTCTTCTATATGCAAGTCTGTTGAACAAAAAATAGCTAGGTTCAGCAACAGATCTAGAATTCACTGGAAAAGCTGAGACTTGCTTAAAGAGAGAAAAGACAACGGAGGGATAGAATTTAGAGACTTACTCACTTTCAATAAAGCCGTTCTGGGAAAGCAAGCTTGGCGACTCTTTCAATATCCATCATCTTTGTGGAGTAGAGTTTTCAAAGCCTTATATTTTCATTTTACAAATTTTTGGCATGCTGACAAGGGGACTAGACCTTCTTGGGGTTGGCAGAGTTTTTTATTAGGCAGAGATTCTATTTTTAAGAAGCTTCAATGGTCAGTAGGTAATGGCCAAATGATACAAGTCAGTGAGGACAAATGGTTAACTATGGGAATTCTAGGCGGGCCAGCAACTAGAGAGGAACTTGAAATAGTAGCAGGTTTCATTATACCAAAACATAATGAGTGGAATGTCGAGCTTCTTAACCACGCGTTTGATGAACACACTGTTAAGGAGATACTAACTATTAAGCTTTGGCTAGCATCAACCGAAGATAAACTTCTATGGACAGGGACACAAGATGGACATTATACCGTGAAGAGTGGCTACAATTTCATCAAGCAGATAGAATCCAGAAAGATAAACTCTCACGCATCCTCTTCCTATCATACACCCAGCCAGCTATGGAAGCAGATATGGAAAACAAAAACAACCCCAAAAATACGCATCTTTCTTTGGTCTATATGCCAAACGCGTTACCTACAAAGGGTAATCTATTCCGACGACGCATCACCCCCGACCCAGTATGTAAACTCTGCTCATCTCACTCCCCCGAAACCACAGAACATTTATTTCTATTTTTCCCTTGGACACAATATATCCGGAGCCATCCCCAAGTGCAGATCAACATATCATATTACAAAACACACAGCATAGATGCTTGGCTAGCTGATCTAATAGAACAAAAAGGCGCACGTACCAGCTTTTGAGAGCATCACAGCCCTATTATGGAAAATTTGGAAAGCACGAACTCACTTTGTCTTTCGCCATCAACGCACCCACCCGGATCAGCTTGTTGATACAACTCTCACTTTGGCTCAGCTCAATCTCAGAACCCAGCAGCAGGAATCGAGTAAAGGTACCACTTGGCTGAAGCCTAATCGAATCTGGATCCCACCAAAGTAGGGCATCATAAAGGTAAATCTTGATGGAGCCTTTCCTATTGCAAATCACATGGGAGCGTTCGCAAGTATTGCTTGAGATCACACCGGTAGAATGATCGGAGGCTTCACCCGAAGCATTCAAGCAACATTTGCACTTGAGACGGAGATCCAAGCATTATTATGTACTCTCGAGGACCTATCACACCAAGGAAAAACTGAATCTCACCTGTTGTTGGAAGCCGACAATCTCATTCTTGTTGAAACCATCAACCAGTGCCGTTTGCCACCGTGGGAATGTCGTGCCCTGTTTGCCGAAAGCAAAGCTTTGATTCTCTATTTCCCAAACCTAAAGGTGCAGCACTGTCGATGTGAAGCCAATTCCCTAGCCGATTGGGCCGCAAAGGCCCATGGACGAGGATGCCTTTCACCAAACTGGGTCAATTCTCCTCCTAAAATTATGTTAGACATGCTTTGTACTGAAGCCCTTGTTAAGGGTTGTTCTTTTTTCCCTACTTGAATAGAAATCTATCCTCTTTTCGACCAAAATTGTTGAGTCATCTTTTTGACAGTTTATGCCCATATTTGTCTTTTCTTAAAGTTTGCGCAAGGGCCTAAACTAAATACTAGAAAGTTAAACATAAAGAAAGAATTTAGTAAGCATCTCGATGGGCACTCCAAGCAACTCAACGGGCATCTTTTAAAAAGGAAAACGAAACATGACACAAACTTTGGTGATTTCGTCCAATTTAGTCAACTGTTAAACTGTCACCGAAACCATGGCTTGACTAAAATTAATACTTCATATATTATTTTTGATAGGGATAAGCACAAAACCAGACCGAATCGGTGATTTGGAACTGGTGATTATCTATTTAGTTATTGATTTCAATGTGGACCGATCCACCTAGACCATCCGAATAGGGCTAATAATTTTTTACATATAATTTTTATTATTACAAATCAATTCTCAAAACCCTAATTTCCCATTCTCTCTCCCTACTCATCCCTCTTGGCTCTCACTCAATCTCACTCCTCTTTCTTGTCACTCTCGGTCTCACGCTATGCCTCCCTCAGTTCCCCTTGCTCACTCAGTCTCACGCCTCTCACTTCTCACTCTCATTCTCAGTCTCAAACAGTCATGGGCCTCCCTCTTTTGGTGTTTGTTTTGTAACGTCCCTTTTCCTTTAATTTTCTAAGAACGGAAATTCCAATGGAGATTGGGAATCCTAGAGAGCGTTGTTGTTGGTCAGTGAAGAAGCAAGGAGTGAGAGATTTGAGCGGTGGTCTGTTACTATTTATGGGGGTGTTACAGAGTATGAGAGTATGTTATTTAATGAGCGAGCGAACGAATGACCCTGCATAGGGAAAAAGAAAAGAAAGATATCCTCATCAATTCTCAGATTCATCTGAGAAATGGTTCCAGTTCAGTTTAGTTTCAAAATCAGGTGGGTTGTTTCCCGATTGTAGGGTGGAAACCGTCTCACGCTGAAACCAATAACTCCTAATTTTAATGAGTATTTCAAAATACTTTTTCGAACATGATAGATATGATAGGATCTATTTTTTGTAGATATTGATTACAAGAAACAAGAAAGGACTCCATAACGATAACAGGTAAAATTTCCCTAGGATAAGTCGCAGTGGAAGAATTTAGAAGTCCGTCATAATCACATAAACCACAGAAAACGGAAGGATGAGGGATGAGACGTCAAGAACCTAGGTCGAGTCTGCTACGTCTTCTAAAGCTGAATCGAGACTGAGATGCAGGTGAAATACGCACGACGATCCCCCTCGCAACCGATGTCGGCGCTGTTCGAGTCAAAGGAGGATTTTGTCGTAACCAACCCCGCGAGGCGAAATGTCCCACCTTTTCAACGGTTCACACTGGCTTTTGCCACCAAAATCGCAATCCACGATCGCAAATCCTGTAGTCTCCCGATCCGGTCTACCCTGTTTCTCCCTTTCTCTCTCTCTATCTCGGTTCTTTATTCATTCCGGTGCACGATCCAGTGAAGTCGTTGTCGTGGCTGACATGCGCGGTGACATCAGGTTCGAATTAAGTAATTGCAGGTTGCTCTAGGGAGAAGGGAAAGGAAGATGGCGTGTACACAGGAACATAGGGTGTCGGAGATTTATGAGGTTGTTTAGTGCGATTTAGTGTGAATGCCATGCTTGAGGTATTAAATCATGCCTAAATCAACGGCTTAAACTTTTTCAATATATATTGAAGAGGGTAAAGGGAGGGGCAATGCCATTTATATATTTTCAATTTCCACTTTTCAATTTTATTAGAGTGATTATTTTCAGATTAGATCTTATCTCAGTTACACAATTTAATGTTAGTATGGGTGATCAATTCTTGACGTACAATTGGAAACCAACCCTCTGAGCACTAGTTACAAAAAATTGAAATTGAGAACCAAACCAATTGATTTTGTAGCCATTGGCTAATCCGTAAATCTAAAATAAGTCGTTTATGAGTGAATGGGAGTATTAGAAAATTTATATATTGAATCAATGCTCACCTCATAAATCTTAGATCAAAGTCTAACTTATGCGAGAAAGGGAGTTTCAAGGTATTTACGCAGTAGATCGCCCACTCTTCTTATAAATCAAACTTGAGCAGTAGCCTCCTAAAGATTTTCTCCTAATACATATGTAATGACTCGAGAGCCATGCTCCCCCCCCCGATTTAGGTGACAAGAAAAGCCCTGCATACATCTATGGAGATCACATAAATCAAAAGGCTCGAATATTTTATGCATCTAATAAAAATTCCACATTTCTATTTCATGTCATGAGCTCATACTAGACCCATCAAAATGGGTCATAAATTCATTTATTAACCCATAAGAATTATAATTATATTAGTTATATTGAGGAAATTTGTCATAAATGAGATTAAACTTACTTTCAACTTACTTAAACCGAACATATTTCTATGTCTCTCTTCAAATTTTCTCGCCTTCACCCAATCTTGTACTTACTCATTCCGCATTCTCACTTCAGAATATTTTAACAATATAAATCATGGATTATTAAGTTTGTTAACAAATTAAATGAGTCCCTTTGCATTGGACTATTTATATTCTGACCTAACTCATCTGTTGTTTGACGGTTTTAGCTCATACTAACAATTTTTCAATGTTTCAATTTTTTTCTTTTTGGTCAGAACAACGTTTCAATGCTCCTCCCCCCTAGTTTTCGTGCAAAATGTCACTTTGCCGAGATAAGGAAAAGAATAGACAAGACAATAATGACTGGGGGGGCCCTTTTCTCACCGTCTCCTAATGCCCCCAAGTTTTCTGTACGTATCAAATCAAAGGGTCACCATCTCAAATGGGAAACCGAGAAAAGACGCCGCAAAATCTCTCTCTCTCTCTCTCTCAACCTGGACCCAGCTGGTCAAAATCTCAAAGGCCCACATGCTCATGCTTTCCATTCATATGCGCATCAATTTGAACAGTGAAACTTGCCCAATGTCACGAAGGCTCGTTGGGTTGCGTGTGACGGGCTTCGTTATTCTTCATGTTTGGCATGACTAGGACGCATATCCTGATATTAAAATGATAAGACGGTCCAGTTAGGCATATAGGTTTTACGAGGATAATTTATTCACTGACAATATATTCAATACTAACCACAAGTAAAAGTCTCTGGATTATCCTTTATAATTAAGTATAGTGAAAGTCTGTGGTTTAATGAAGGTACTTGACTAAATTGCAATTGGACTAAACAAATTAACAACAAAACAAGAGTGTTCTATGTTAACTTGTAAATTCCCAATGAAAGATCAAGAAAATAACTAGGAGGTGAAGTACGAAGGGAGGGATGAAAAGTCCATGTAGAAATATGCAACAATAATATATGCATTATGCATCACTCTTTCAATCAACGATTTGAGTTTTCACCCCGTATATCTGGGTGATAATCATCTTGATAAATACCTCCACTATTGTCTCATGATACTAGTATTTGGGTCATTAATGGAAGATATATTAAGGGTAACCTACAAAATTAATACATTGAATTATGTAGAAAATTGAAACTAATGGGCCTATCTTCCTCCATCTTTGTTTTTTTTTTTTTTTTTTTTGGTCGTTAAAACTCCAAAATATATATTAATACGAGTAATCCATACATCCAGCTGCTATAGCGTCCGCGCATAGCAAGTTCATAAGAGGATAGGGCGGAAGAAGGGCCCAATTACAATTCAAAGGAGTTCGGTTATGGGCCTTACAGGCCCAGTCAGCTGCCGTGTTTGCCTCCCTTCGACAGAACCCTAGCGAGAGATTGGAGAAGAGGGTTAACAGGAAGGCTACCTCAAAGAAGAGAGCGCGATCCGTCCATGGTGGCTGTGTTCGACGATTTAGCGTTTCCACCAAGGTGAGATTATCAGATTCCACCAGAAGCTTTGCACTCTAGAGACCCTGATCGAGAAGATGCCGAAGCGTCAAGGAAAGGGCTTGGATCTCGACCTGCATAGCTGAGGACGCAGCGACGCCTTTGGAGAATCCATCGGTGAGTCGACCTTGGTAATCCCTACAAATACAAGCTATGTTGCCGTGATTGCTACCCTGTTGATAAGATCCATCAATATTCACCTTCAGAACCCCAGGATCTGGTGGATGCCAGAGATTTTCCTTATGGTTAACCAAGCGATCCTTTTGTGTGCAGGAGGGCGAAGACAAGCGATCGACCTGGGAATGAGTCAATGATGCTTCTGCGACCTGGATCGGATCGGGAAAAGTTCGTCGGAAAAGGAAACCATTCCGAGCTCGCCAGATCTGCCACAGTACATTGGAGATAAGCGCCAATCGAGGTAATCGGTTGCCATTCCCTACTGTAGCCACAATCCATGAGTCCAAACGTTGTATACTGTTGGGGTTGACAGAGATCCCAATCTGAGAGTGTGACCACACTCAATTAGTCCACGAACAGAGTAAGAACAAATGTTCTAAAGTTTCTGGAATTTGTTTTTTGCATAATGAGCAACAAGGACTTTCTATAATATGCCTTCGATGCAGGTTATCTCTCATCGCTAAGGAGTTGCTGCAGATGGACTAGAGAAAGATGCGGATCTTAGGAGCTGCAGGCATCTTACATAGATTGCACCAAAGCCAGGTAGGAATTTGATACGATGTAGAAGCACCAATTGTTGGAATACCTAATTTAGTCTTCATGATTTGATGATATGCTGATTTGACCGTAAATATTCCTTGATTAGTGGCTGTCCATATGAGTGCATCTTTGGCGAATGAAGGTCTGATCTGAATGTCTGTGATTTGTTGAATGATAGGCAAGTTGAAAAATTTATGCAATAATTCGATCTTCCATGTGCTGGTAGACTGATCAATAAGATCAGCTACTAGAAGGGGTTCTTCTTGGGCCTTTGGTCCACCTAGAATGCCCATAGGAAGCCATCTGTCTTGTCTAATGTTGATGCATTTTCCATCCCCGACTGACCAACGAATGTTGGTTAAAATGGCTTCCCTCCCACTCAAGAGACTCTGCCAGCCCCATGATGGGCGAGAGCCCTTGATAGCATTGAGAAAAGTGGAGGAATGAAAATATAAACCTCTAAAAAACTTACCCCATAATGATAAAGGTTGTTGAATAAGGCGCCATGCTTGCTTGCCAAGCATGGCTTGATTGAAACTGAGCAAATGTCTGAAACCCAAACCCCCTACTTCCTTTCGGTTCTATAGTCCTTTCCAACACTGCCAATGAATGCCAGACTTGCTTGTATCATTGTTCCACCAGAATTTAGCCATATGTTGTTCTATAACTTTGCATAATGAAATGGGAATTTTAAAAACAGACATGGCATATTGCGGAATTGAATGAATCACAGTCTTGAGCAGGAATTCCTTTCCTCCCTTAAATATCAATTTCTCCTTCTAACCCTCTAATTTCGACTGAATTCGACTGAGGAGCCAAGAAAACATATCCCTTTTAGAGCTTCCCCAATCAGTAGGTATCCCTAAATACTTACCACATCGCTGTAAAACAGGTACCCTTAATTCACTAGCCAAATTTTGCTGGAGAGAAATAGGAGAAGATGGACTGAAGAAAATTCCAGATTTGTTTCTATTGATAGTTTGTCCAGTGGCCAAACAATACTGGTTTAATATGTTAGATAGATTATGGCACTCCAACAAGGTACCATCAAGAAAGAACACAGCATCATCAGCAAAGAATAAATGTGATAAAGTAGGACACCAATGATTCAACTTAATGCCTTTGAGTAAGCCCATATCCACAGCATTTCGGATTAGAAAGGATAAAAGATTAGCCATGAGAATAAATAAGTAAGGGGATAAAGGATCACCCTGCCGAAGCCCTCTAGTAGGTATAAAACTTTGCAAGTACTCACCATTCATTTTGATGCACAACGTTGTTGTTGAGATGCACTACATGATTAGGTGGACTCAATGAGAATGAAAGCCTAATTGAAGTAAATAGTCCTGAAGAAAATCCCATTCTACACGGTCATACACTTTCTGCATATCTAATTTTAGAACAGCTTGAAAATGTCGCTTCCTTCTTCTGGTCTTAAGCTGATGAATGACTTCCTGTACTATGAGAACATTATCTTGAATCTGTCTTCCAGCAACAAAAGCACTTTGTTCCTCAGAAATTAAAGTAGGCAGCAGGGGTTTTAGCCTATTAGCAAGCACTTTAGAAAAAATCTTATAAGCATAGTTGCACAAGCTAATAGGACGATACTAATCCAAGCTTTCTGGGTTTGGGGTTTTGGGGATCAAAGTGATAGCAGTTCTATTTAAAGCTAATGGTAATGATCCAGAATTAAAAAATTGCTGAACGGCCTGATAAATATCCACTTTAAGTACATCCCAATGAGATTGATAAAATATTCCATTCAAACCATCCGGACCAGGGGCTTTCGAAGCTCCCAATTGAAATGTAGAGTCTTTTACTTCTTCCATTGTTACCTGTGCAAGAAGCTTTTCATTCATTGCTGCATTAACCACCTGAGGGCATTGTTTAAGATCTGTGCATAATTTCGAGGGCCTGAAGTAGTATAGAGCTGAGAAAAATAATTTGTCGTCATCTCTTGGAGCTGTCCAAGATCCCGAACCCATTGCTAATGTGCATCTCGCAATACTATGATTTGATTACGTTGTCGTCTTTGAAGTGTAGTAGCATGAAAGAATCTAGTATTGCGGTCTCCCCACTTTAACCAATTTATCCGAGAACGCATCGCCCAAAATTGCTCTTCCCTCTGCCATACTTTATGAAGTTCTGTTTTTAAAATTCATTGCCGTGATTGATTCTCTGAAGTAGGATGCTGATTTGTCATAAGTTCTAACTGGTGCTGTAATTTCATTGCCTATTGCCGATTATGTGAGAATTTCTTTCGACTCCAAGTGGATAAAGCAGCAACGACAGCTCGAAGCTTGGCTGAGAGAGGAGAGTGCTGCCTCGAAACAGAGTGCCAAGAGGTTTGAATGACCGAGTTACAGTCAGGATCCTGATTCCAGAAAGCTTCAAAGGTAAAATGCATCTTTCGCCGAACCGTACAGGGTTTAGTATCTAATACAAGTGGACTGTGATCTAATCCTACTGCAGGGAGAGCAAGCACTTGAGCATTCGGGAAAGTGACACGCCATTCAGCAGTACAAACAACCCGATCAAGACGCTCCTTCACTAAGGCATCCCCTTCTCGGTTATTGGACCAAGTAAAGGTGCAACCATGAGAAGGGAGATCCAACAAGCAACGGTCATTAAGAACATCTCGAAATGAAGATAGACGGTAAGAGTCAGCAGGTCGAGATCCCATTTTCTCCCAACGGTTCAGAATTTCATTAAAATCACCAAGGCAAACCCAAGGTAAAACATTGTAATTGCTAAACCGTCGCAAGGTCTGCCAAAGATACTGACGATCGTGAAAAACTGCAGGTGCGTGAAGGCAAGTAATCCGCATGGATCTATCAGCGGAGATATCGTGGCAGATAAAGTCAAAAAAATGAGGATTGGAGGTAATGTTCATCAACCTTAAACCCTCATTCCAAAAAAGGGCTAAGCCACCAGTAGAGCCAATAGGGCTAAACACTTTAAGATTCAAAAAACGCAAGGTATGTTTCAAGCGAGATAAAACTTCATCGCCATTCTTTGTTTCCATCAAAAATAACAGATCAGGCTTTTCTTTAGCCAAAAGGGCTTTTAAAGCTTGAACTGTCAGGGGATTGCCCAAACCCTGACAGTTCCAACTAATAAGTTTCATCTTTGAACAGGTGACTGTTTAGGGCCAACCACCGTCGCCCACAAACTATCTTCAACCGCCTCGACAATTGGCGTATCCAACAAGAGTGAATCATCATAAGTTCCCAATTGCCCTCCAGGTATGTCATATGGAGTATAATGTCGTGGTTTCTTAGCAAGGCCTATTTTAACGCTCTGACGAACATTTTTGCCCTTCTTTGCTTGAGGAACTGAGGTCTGTATTTGCACTCCTTTAAGCTTTTCCTCCGCAGGAATTAAAGCAGTATTGGTATTGTGACGCGTCAAAGGAGTTGAGCCCGCTATATCATTACAACCCTTTGATATGACCGAAGTAGCCTGCTGTGAAGAAGCGGGTACTTTGGGGGTGGGTGGTGGTAGAAGTGGGATAGGGTGAGCATTGGTAGGAGGCATTTCAGGTACGGTTTCCTCCGACCCCTCTTCTATAGCTGACTGTTCATAATAGACTTTCCAGTAAGGGCTGTATTGCTGAACTTCAGCTTTTAACCAGGGGCCATAAGATGTTTTCCCAGAGTCTGTCATCATACTCTCCTCGAAAGGGACTAACGGGCAGGAGTCAGTGTAATGGCCCAATCGGCCACAGGAGTAACAGTAGTGAGGTAACCGTTCATACCTGAAATCCAGCCATAGAGTTTGATTTCGAAATTTAATTAGTCTACCTACCTTCAAAGGTTTGGATAACGGCAGCTCAACTCTCGCTCGGCCTGCTCTCAGAGCGGAACCAATTACGAAATCAGATTTTACTTGTAGAACAGCTCCTACCGTACTGACTGCCTTGCGAATCATGTCATCTGTACAACATTCTAAGGGTAGACCGATTACCTGGACCCAGAATGCACAGGTAGAGAAGTCATAACAGTGAAGGGGGGTGTTGGCGACCCAAGGTTTGAAATTAATAAGATGTCCCAAGAATTGCCAAGGTCCAGTTTCGAGGATTCTCTGTTTTTCAGCTTGAGACCAAAATTTTGCTAAATAAATTCCCGCTTCTCTCTGCAGGATATCAACTTGTTCGGACCTCCATGCCCTCTTCAAAACCGGTTGGAAAGCTGGGAAATTAAAGGTAGGGTTGGAAGGAACTTTACCAATTAACATTAACTTGCATTCCTCAACTGCTTCTGGTGCGGGTTCAACATGCCATTCTTCAATTTCCTTTTCTGAGCATAATCGGCCCAATTTGTGACAGAGGGCAGCAAGTTGAGATGCATCGGGATCGTCTTCGCAAGCCATTACAAGAGTGGGTATGTCACCTTAGAAGATCAGGGTCGTAAACCAAGAAAACATCGACATGCAGATGGAAAACCGAACGGGTGGAGGAGAGAAATCAGCAAAGGATACACTGATAGGAGACGATGTTAAGGTGCGGAATGTGAGCAAGCTGTGTTGACAATTGAAAAGACGAATGGAGAGGAAGATGATGAAGAATTGCAACCATCATGGCGACGGCAAGATGTTCGAAGCTGAGGAAGAAACAGATTTTACAGAGAAGAAAAAAACTCTACCCAGCTAATAGAGAGGAAACTTGACAAGACGAGAGTGGCGGCCATGCATTTTACCTAATTGTCCATGTTAGTTCCTCCATCTTTGTTAAATGAAGCTTTTTTCAACCAATTTTCTGATTTAGAAACATGGATATAACCCATATTTAGAGGAAGCTTATAGCTCTTACACGATCCCTATTTATCTTTTTTAAAAGTATATAGAAAAAAATTAAGTTATGATTATAATTGACACGTATCTTAATTATGATTCACTTACGATCCTTAATTTGCTTGCACTTTAGCAATATACATAGTAAAATTACATAATATAGGAAGACGGAGGAAAATATGGCCTTTTTAATTAGATAAAATTCAACTTTAAAACTATAATGGATTTGAACAGCTGTGTTTGGATAGTCCAATACATTAATTGATGAGAAAATTGTCCAAAAAAATCCTAAATCTATTACATTTTGCTAAAATAGTTTTACACTTTTAGTTTTGCCAAGTGAGTCCTAAACTCTTTCACTTTTTTGCTAATTGAATCCATTCAGTCAATTTTTGCAAGAAATTGATGACATGGACACCGATCGGTCTACATGGCATGACCGACGCTAATGTAGACTTTTTTTAAAAAGTATTTTAATAATCTTTTTTAGATCTTTTCTTTCTCTTTCTTTTACTTTTTTTTTCTAGGTTGAGGGCCAATAACCCTTGCCGGCACTTGGGAAGCACTGACACTATCTGGGAGCATTCTTGTCATGTTGGACACTCTGAGACATGTTCGACACTCTCCAACACTCTGTTAATAGGTGTTGGAAAATCTAACATCTAGTCAATTCTCCTAACACTTTTTGGTACGTGAGTTCAGAATTCTAATATGCGAGTTTAGAATTACAAGATATGATTTTGACATGCATTGGGTCAATTTCAAAAAATTTCAATAAATGAGGGATCAAAATGCAAATATGTAAAAATAAAAAATAATAAAAATAAGAAGAGGAAAAGAAAAAAAAAAAAAAAACATAGTTTTCTCTTCTCTTCTAACTCTCACTTCTCGTAACACACAATTTATCGCCCAAGTTTGTTTTTTGTTCTCTTCTGACACGCTTTGACACACAAGTCTAGAATATGAATTGCTTTTTTTATTTTTTCTAAGTTTTATAGATTATTGAAAAAGAGTTGAATTTGTCAAATTGAAACAATGGATGATATTAACAAATGGTAGATTAATATTTTTAGTGTAAATTCATTCTAGCTCTCTTTTTATTATTTATTTATTTGTGAATTTGAATAAATTTAATTTGATTAAAATAATCATAAAAATGATAATTCATCATGTATATAAAAAATATACATTTAATATACAATGGGTCCTAACATGTCAAAATTCTTTAATTTTTTAGAAACAATATGTCGGCATGTCGTATTGTATTGGATATTGCATGTCGGTATCAATGCTATTTAAGCTGGCACTAGGTGAGGGAATCATGGCCCTCGCCCTCGATTTGGCTCATGAGGGCATCATGACCCTCGCCTAGTAGTTAGTGAAGACGTTGTAGCCCTCACCCAAAACCGACAAGGACTGCCTACCCTTAATCCAAATAACCATAAAAAGTAAAGAAAAAAAAGAAAAATTCAAAATTCAAAAATTATTAAAAAAAATTATTAATGTCAGCGTCGGCCATGTTATGTAGAACAACTGTCATCCATATTAGAAAATTTCAACCAAAATTGGCCGTATGCACTTAATTAGCTAAACGTGAGAAGGATTACAAATAAGAACTCAATTGGCAAAATTAAAAGATTTATGATTGAATTAGTAAAAGTGTAATAGGTTTAGGACTTTTTTGAACTATTTCCCTTAAAGGACATAGTCCCAAAATAATTATCCCTTCATGCGAATCAAACTAGGGAATAAGTATGTCATTGTTACTCTTGCTGTAATCTAGTCCCATGTATTAGCTAAGCAATTATTACCATCATTATTATTATTTTTGGTCTAATCCCATGAACTTAACCGGTTTTAAAAGGACTTGTAGAAATGCGTCCAAATAGCTGGTTGTGGATTATACGAAAGGAATAACATTACCTTATTTCAATTTAAGAATTATTAAACTTATCACCGACATGCCCCTCTTATCGGTCTTAATATATCTAGTATTGTTCTCTTTTAAGACGTGATTTTATGCCCATTCGCTCATAAACAAGTCTTTGGTTCCATATCAACAACCGCCCTTCCAATATAAATTCAATCTGTGGTTGCATTGTAAAAGCTTTTCACATTGAAGGTAAGAGCCTCTACTAATCCACTGTGCTATGCATGTAAATCTACTCCTGCTTTTCCAAGAAAGAAAATTGACACAAGGAATTGAGAGACCAAGCACTCCCAATGTCCGAAGATGGACCCCACCATATTGCCATCCGGCGGTGCAAATCTATCTCGTGGGAGCAGTTAATTAGGCATTAGGCTGATTGTCAAAATTTTCAACCCCAAAGCTAATCCCTATATCCAAGGCGGGCCCCACTCTATCACACTCGTGAGCAACCAATAGAACACGGACCTAAACGACGCGCTGTTCCGTAGCAAAGGCGAGGCGACAGGCAAAATCCTAGGGACTGGGTGACATGGTTGCTGACGACGACATAAGTTCGAAACCCACTATAAATCGGGACACTCCCTCGCTTCTAACTCCAACACCATCAGCTCATACATCCTCTTCTAGCAAAAATGAAGCAAGCGGTGTCTTCTAAGTACTTGCTAGTGTTGCTCCTTGGAGCGGCGCTTTTTGCCGCCACCGTCTTCTGCGACGGCCACGACCCCAAGCCACCGAAAGGGCACAAACCTCCCCAAAAGCACCCCCCTGTTGGAGGTCGCCGCCTCCTCGAGAACCTCCAAGTTGATGAATCACAAAAGCCCTTCCCCAAACCCAAGCCCCCGCACCACCCTCCCGAGCACATCCTCGTTGAAGAGGCCGAACAGGAGGACTCCCACAAGAAGCCGTTCCCTGGCAAGAAACCGCCCCACCACCCTGGCCACATGCTCGCTGAGGAAGTGGAAGAGGACGCGAAGCCCCCGAAGAAGGGGAAGGGAGGCAAGCCACCGCACGAGGGGCACATTCTCGCAGAGGAGGTGGAAGAGGACGCGAAGCCGCCGAAGAAGGGGAAGGGAGGCAAGCCACCGCACGAGAGGCACATTCTCGCAGAGGAGGTGGAAGAGGACGCCAAGCCACCGAAGAAAGGGAAGGGAGGCAAGCCACCGCACGAGGGGCACATTCTCGCAGAGGAGGTGGAAGAGGATGCGAAGCCGTCGAAGAAGGGGAAGGGAGGCAAGCCACCGCACGAGGGGCACATTCTCGCAGAGGAGGTGGAAGAGGACGCGAAGCCGCCGAAGAAGGAGAAGGGAGGCAAGCCACCGCACGAGGGGCACATTCTCATAGAGGAGGTGGAAGGCCCCGAGCACAAGCTACCAAAGAAAGGGGAGGAGCCGAAGAAAGGGAAGGGAGAGAAGCCGCCGCACAAGCCTCCCACCGAGAGCTGAGCGTGCCGTAGATGATGTGTCCCTGCATGTGCTCGTTATGCATTAGGAATAAGAGCCATGCTGATCTGATTATATGTACACTATCAGTGTGATCTCTCGAGTCTTACTGAATGGACAGTCTTGTATCGCTACTCTCTCATTCTCTGGCTCGTCTTTTAGCTATGTTCTGTCTTGGAGTCGGCTCTTTCGCTTTGTGTTGGTTGTACGCTTGGTGCATCGACTAGACCTTGGACAATGTAGATTATCGTGTGTCATCCTATGCTTCTCCGATGTTACCATCGACTCTCGATTGACAAAAAGCGTTTCAATATATATTTACTCAAAACACCTAGAAATTTCATATTTACTTGATGATGCCGCATAGGTAGCAGTGATCGGAGGATCCATCGGACACAACGCATTTTTATACTCCATTACCATAGAGGATCCATCGGACCACGTCCTAAAATATTTGCTTGAGAAATGAGCCCAGCTAGCTAACCGTGGAGCTTTTGTGACGGTAGGAACCGTCGAATTTTGGCCACGCATGTTTATGGAGGAAATTGGGAAATAGGTTCCACCAGTTTCAATTTTTTTTTTTTTTTTGACTTCCCATTGCTTTATATATATTTTCTTGGCTTAAATTATGATTAGATTAGATGATTTAAAAGGCCTAAGAAGCACTAATTTAAAAAGGAAACTCTCACAAATCTCATCAAGAGGAATTTTTTACATATGAAGGATGGAAAAACAAATTAAATACTGAAATATAGATAACCAGAAATCACAAGTAGAAAAATGTAATTATTAACTAAAAAGAAATCATTAATAATAAATTAGTAGACAAAAAATTACCCATTGATTCTTTACTTGTAGATGAAGATATGTAAGAACCTAAAACATTACAAGATCAATTTTACGATCACATGTGTCAAAATGAAAGTTAAAATAAAAAAAAATATTTTCAGTCAAATTCCATATAAAGTTTCTTTTGTATTATTAAGTTTCGTTTATTTGGGAATAATATCCCCTAAATCTTTTCTCTGACTAGAAAATGATATTTGCTATTTTAAATATTGTAATTTAAAACTTTTGAGCCTGCTTAGATATGCTCTAGATAATTACCTTAAATTTTTTTCACTGATGAGTCTTCCATTTTCTATCTTTGATACTTGTCGTGACATTGCACCTTTCATTTTCTGAAATAACAGCATCGTTCCCTACTCATTTCTCTTTAGGAATATAGGAAATGAATAATCATTTCCCAAAACGAATGAAGCATTTATCCTTTGTGTACACGCGCCCCTTTCGAACGCCACGGATGAGAATTATAATGGTGCACGTTTTCGAAATTGACGATCTTGCCCTCTTATATTGCTGTTTCATGAGATAAGTGGGTTCCACGTGGCGGATGGCAAGATACGGGTTATGTAAATTTTTACGTCGGAAGGGGCAAGACAGGAATTTGCTCGAAATTGTATAATTTCTTTCACATGGATTAGAAGCTTTAGGGGCCTTTCCTCACCGTTGATCGTGAATATTTTATTTTTCCTCAAATGGTATTTCTGCTTTTGACTTTGTCGTCCGCTTTGCGATATTGATCAATGCTCTCGGGCATTTCCTTTTTCTTATTGTCTTATTTATTCTGGCCACTAATACCATTTTCTGATCAAAATAAGTTTGTTTTTCTGCTCCCAAAAACAGGTATATAATTTGTTTTCCAGCTCATGGAAATAGTAGCAATGGTAACGAGAGTCCTCAAAACTTATATGAATTTCATGTATTTAAGTTATAAAATTAGTTGCCGTTCTTCACATTAATTTTCCTGTTAGCTTTCGGTAGATGGAAAGTTCGACCCCACTCTTTTCGTTATTCTTTTGCGTGCGTGTCGTTGTTTACTAGTAAAAGTTGTTAACGTACAAAGCGATGTTTATTAAAACAAAATTGATGTCATTTTCCATTAAATTCAAAAACTGAAAATAAAAAATAAAGGGGAAATTAATAAAGAAAGGAGAGAGGGATTGGGTAGGCACGGAGGCAGCATCATCTCCTTTGCCTAGTGGCAATGGGGGAGCCATGGCCACCAAGCGTTTGCTTGTGGTGAGGGCAACAGACCTAGTCAGTAACCCAGTAAGGGTCTCTAACCATCGTGATAATAAAAGAGGCTAGTGTTCTAATCATTGCCCGTCGGTCACTCTATTTGGGTATTGCCAATTTTCTTTTTGGAATGTTTAATGTTCCTTTTGTGGGATGGTTCTTTAGCAATACATCAACGCTCTTAGTTCAAAAAATAAAATAAAAATTAATAAAAAAGAGGTCATTGGAATTTTCCATGCAAGAAAAATGGACGGAATTAGCAGGATGGCTGACATGAAAAATAGTGTCAAGTTTTAGGACTTCAAAATTGTAAAACGACGTTATTAGGACTGTGATGGATGGATCAACCCAAATTCTCCCAACTCTCGCCGTCGTTATCCCATTGAAAATGCCTAACTTTACACTATTCGAAAAAGAACGCAAAAGTCGCCGCGAGCCCAAAAGGCCCAGCTGGCGCGGTGGATTGGTGGCGAGCCGTGGACGGAACCTCAGCTTTAGCGGACGACCCACGAACGCACGCTCGGGATCAGACTGTGTCTCCCCTCTGTGGACGAAGCAACCTCTTGCGGGCGGCTATCGCTAAATTTGAAGGGGAGGAAGACCCAGAAGCAAATTCCGCGGGCGATCGCTTAATTCGAAGGGAAAATGGCGCGTATGCACGACCACAGCTACGAAGACCACAACTGTTCATCCAATTGGTCCCTCTATAAGCACATCGACCTCTCCAAGGTGCCCCCCCATCGTTCTTTCTCCTTTTGCTTGTTCGATTCCAGATTGGCCCACATGCATCTTATCTTTTGTCTGTCAGCTTGTTGCGATTACGGCTAGATTGTTGGCAGATTATGCTATCTCGTGAATTGGGTCATCTTCGGTTTGGCGATAGAATGGTGTTACATGTATGTGATGTAGCTAGTATAAGCACCTAGAGGGGGCTGAATAGGTGTAAAAACAATTTCTCGAGATACCACAGCAATACTAAGCAGACGATAGAGATGAAGTACTATTTTGCTTAACCAAAATGAATTACGATCAAAGTAAAGTAAAGAGTATGGAAGAGAAGATTAAACACAAGGTTTATAGTGATTCGGCTTATCCTAAGCCTACGTCCACTCTTCCGCACTGACAGCCTATCGGCTGGATTCCACTATGAACAAAAGAGATGTTACAAAGACACGCTTCTTCCTTGATTTCACAGTATGGATGTTCTATCACACTTCCTCAAGGTTTCTCACAAGTATAAACTCTCTTTTGAGTACAAGTTTTTCGCTCAAATGAATTGACTAAACAACAAGAAGCTTCAGACTTTGGAATTCTTCTATAGCGCACACTCTATGAACAGCTTAGAACGTCTTCCTTATATACTCATTTACGCCATCATACCCGTTAGCACTTACCAAAAGAATTCCTCCAACCTACCCGTTGGACGGAATCAATTAGGAAGATCATTCGAGCTATTAAAGGAATATGTCGATAGCCCATCAATCCTGTTCGCCCATACAATCAGGATCTCAGTTTCCATAAGTAGAACCTTCCACGAATATTTCGCCAATCATCGGATCCTTGATCATCAAATCAATCTCGATCAATTAAAGGGATTCCGTTATGTCATATCCAGCCAAGAGATCTTCTCCAGTCAATAAGGTCATATCCTTAATAAAACATCCAGTTCTGGATAGCCTTTCTTTAACGGATTAAAAACTGTCAATGAGGATAGACTTTGAGTCTTAAGTCTGGTTGTCCTGAGGTCTTCGGACTTTAAACAATAGAGTCTCGCAAACCTTCGAGACTAGGGCGATGGAAACGTTTTGTCGGCTTCAAAACATTTCAAGAAGATTTCTCCAACAATCTCCCCCTTTTTGATGGTGACAAAACTTTCCTGCAAATTTGGACAACTTTGACCTGCAAAATATTTCTCAAACACATATGCATATCTTATAGAGATAAATGGCTGAATGAATAACACTAGAATCTGCAACCACAGAAAATAGGTTAGTCTAGTATGCGATAAAGCCATCCATAAGATATTAATAGTAGTTAATAGAAGCAGTCAAGTCCAAGTCAACTTCAGTGCTCATCTAGACATAAAAATAAAGTCAAACAGAGTTAAACATCAAAACAATCCAACAATCCACACAGTCCAAGAAACCACATGATTAAAAGTCAAAGTGTTCAAATCTTGCATCTCTCCCACTTTTTGTCAGCATTTAAAAAGGTTGAGATGAAAATGGAATAAAGTCATGATTGCTTGGAAACGCGGACAAGCTGGAAATCTCCCATAGACTGAACGATGCCTTCCAGCCTTTTCAAGTCTTCCTTCAGTTGTGCAACCTCCTCACCCTTAGCATTGGCCTGAATCTGAACAGAGAGGGCTTGGATCTGATCTTTCAATGAAACTGAAGAAACTTGACCTGCATTTTGCAAGCTTTGAACCTCGCATTCCAGAGCATAGATTTGACGGCGCATTTCCAAAAGAATATCCATAATTCTGAGAAAATCTGCTGAGCTGTCGGTGCAACGTGCGCGCGGGATCTGCGAGATGATGGCATATCAGAATAATCGCGCAGATTTGGCGATGAAGTATCATGTTCTTCTTCAGGAAAATGAGAGGCATGAATGTCTTATGGGTCGGCTAGAGAGCGGCTAACTCCCTCATTATCTCCCCCTGTCTCTGTGCCTTCAGGTGGAGAAGAGTGTTTTTCAATCTCTCTTTCCTCTTGATTCATTCTCTCTTCTTCTTCTTCAGGTCTTTCCTCCTCTGCTTCTTTTTCGCCAACTCCTCTTTCTTCTTCTTCTTGTTTTTCTTCCTCCTCTCTCTCTTCTTCTTCTTTTTCTTGACCTTCTCTTTCCTCTCCTTCTCTTTCATGATGTTCCATTGACTCTGGAACAGTACGACTTAGCTTCTTCAAAGCTATGGCCGAAATGGTAAGGTCGTCATCATCTTCATCTTCCACGATGAGAGTTATTCTTTTCTTGGGTGGAGCAACCATGGGCTCCTTGCCTTTCCTTTTTGATGCAAAAGAGAATTGATGAGACTTTACAGGAGTCTTCTCCTTAAATTTCTCCAACGCCTTGCTTAGCTTCTTCAGACGCATCTTGGTCACCATTTTTAGCCCTACCACCATATGATCGCACGATCGAACACAAAAAATTTGCGGAGGCTGAATATTCAGATGTCTGAATAACTTCGTGACAAGACTTGGGTAAGGAAGTTGACCTCTATCTTTCATCATGGCTCTCTACATGTGGAACATAACAGTGTGAGGAAGAGAAAACTTTTTCCCAGTGATGATTGCATACATCAGCTTTGCTTCCGAACTTGAAACATCGATTTTGGAAGTTGATTTCGATCTGAGGCAATTGATCACAATCTTGTGTAGCAGAATGTTGAACGCACTCATCCTTAGGTAGGAAATCTTTTCCTTTGTTCTCCTGTCCTTCACAAGTTCCAGTGTAACATGAGCAATAGAAATTTTGATCGGTTGATATCTTCCTCTCTCGACCTCTAACACATCTGCCAGCATATCCATATCCACAACAAAATCTTGACCTTTGACACTGAAAGAGAATCTATTCGTATCTAGGAAACTGAGATTCAAATAGAAATAAGCAGTTAATTCAGCATAGGCCTCTGTGGTGTCAATGCATAACTTTTCAAGTTGAAGATAACCGAACTTTTCCCTCAAGTTCACATTCACAGCATCCAGAAAATCAAAATCCACACTCCTAGGGTTTATCACCCCACGCTTCAGCAATTTTGAGTATAGATCCTTCTGTTCTTTCGATCTAAACATCTCTCCTCTTTTTCCTCGATTTTCTGCCGCAATACCCATTCTCGGTTGAAATTGGCTATACAGTTTGTCATCATCATTCCTATCTATAGGATTAACTCCCCAATCACGAGGATCACTTGGGATATTTGCAAGGGTTTCTTTTACCACTCCTTTACGAGCAATTCCCAAACTTTCCATTTTTCACAAAAAGATATATTCGTTCCCATATCCTTTGTCTTTAAGAAAATCATCGACATAGTTCAAAGGAGTACGAGTCCCCTTTAAAGCACGATACAGCTTATAAATAAAAGCGAGCTTTTGAACTCTTACAGGATCTGCGTCCTCAATGATTTCTTCCTCTTGTTGATGACCAACATTTTGAGGACTAGATGGTGGAGAATGATGCTGCCGAGAATGTTGTGGGCTCTGCTGCTGATCTGGAGACACTTCTTCTTCGGTGAGATCGAAGTACGTAGGCCCCTCACTCATTTGCCGTGGTCCGTTGCTTGCAATCCTCGAAGACTTTCTTGAAGACGACATCTTTCTCACTCTTTGAAAGATTCATTGCTTGACTTTCCCAAGAAAAATGACAACTTTTTCGAAGATTAGGCAAGAGAAGAAAACAGGAATGGATGATCGATGCTTTCTAGGGTTTTTTAGAGTAAAGTGAAGAGGAATCAACAGTACACGATCAGTTAAAAAGAGAGGTATACGAATCGTCACAAAGGAAAATAAAAAGATGCCTTTTCAAAATAACTGTCCTTTTTTCCGTGAAAATAGTCATTTCAAAAAATAACTTCTTTTTCGAAAAGGAAACGATGCAATAATTACGCCAATTAAAGATAGCAATAAAACACGGTTGATAATCGTACCTTTTCAAGATAAGATTCGAGAGAGAGACTAACTTACAGTCAAGGTCTTGTATGTCTGAGTCTGAGAGTCTCTAGACTTTAACTTCTTCAAACCTCAATATGTTGAGTCTGGAGCGAATAATTTCAAATTAATTTTTCTCCAAAGGCTTTGTAAATATATCCGCCAGTTGGTTCTTTGAATCAACATACTGAATCGAAACTTCTCCATTTTGAACATGATCTTTAATGAAGTGATGTCGAATCTCTATATGCTTTGCTCTTGAGTGAAGAATTGGATTTTTAGTAAGATTGATTGCGCTGGTGTTGTCGCAGTTAATCTCCGTGCATGAATCTTCAATTTCAAAGTCTCTTAACTGTTGTTTTATCCACAGAATTTATGAACAGTAACTTCCAAGAGTTACATACTCTGCTTCTGCTGTAGAGAGAGCTACTGTACTCTATTTTCTTGAAAACCAAGACACCGTCCTACCTCCAAGTAGTTGACAGGTACCTGAGGTGCTCTTTCTATCAACTCTGCAACCGGCTAAGTCTGCGTCTGAGTATCCAAGAAAAGTAAAGTCTCCTCTTTTAGGATACCATAGGCCGATGCTTGAAGTTGAAGTAATGTATTTGATAATACGCTTTGCAGCATTTAAATGAGATTCTTTAGGGTCTGCTTGAAATCTGGCACAAATGCAAACACTAAACAAAATGTCAGGTCTAGAAGCAGTAAGATAAAGAAGCAAGCCAATGATACTCCTGTATAGTTTCTGGTCGACTTTCTTTCCCCCTTCATCTTTGTCTATCTTCAAGGAACTTGACATTGGAATATCAGCCTTTTTGCAATTGTCCGGTCCAAACTTTTTGACAAGATCATTAGCGTATTTTTCTTGATGAATAAAGGTTCCTTCCTTTAATTGTTTCACTTGAAGCCCGAGAAAGAAGGTTAACTCACCCATCATGCTCATTTCAAATTCATCCTGCATAGTCTTAGAGAATTTCTTGCACAGACTTTCATTAGGAGATCCGAATATAGTATCATCGACATATATTTGAACTAGCACAAGACTTTTGCTTTCTCTTTTGATAAACAGAGTAGTGTCTACTTTACCTTTTACAAAACCGTTTTGAATTAAAAACTTACTCAGCCTGTCGTACCAAGCTCGAGGTGCTTGTTTCAAGCCATATAGGGCCTTTTTGAGTCTGAATACTGAGTCTGGTTTCCTTGGGTCTTCAAACCCAGGTGGTTGTTCCACATAGACTTCCTCGTGGATGAATCCATTTAGGAAAGCACTTTTGACGTCCATTTGGAATAACCTGAAATTTTTATGACAAGCAAATGCAAGTAATAAACGAATTGCTTCTAACCTTGCTACTGGTGCATAAGTCTCGTCATAGTCTATCCCTTCTTCTTGCGTGTATCCCTTGGCCACGAGTCTTGCTTTGTTTCTTACGACCTTGCCTTTCTCGTCCATCTTGTTTCTGAAAACCCATTTAGCTCCAATAACAGATTTACCTTTAGGTTTAGGAGTCAATTCCCAGACATCATTGATACTGAATTGCCTGAGTTCTTCTTGCATGGCTTCAATCCAGCTTTCATCAGATAAAGCTTCTTCTATGCTTTTGGGTTCTATTTCAAAAATAAGAGCTACAGCACTAGACTCTTCGCGCCTTTTGGATCTTGTGCGAATTCCCTCATTGATGTCGCCAATGATAAGATCTTTGAGATGACTGGACTTATGCTTCCAGTTGCTGGTTAATTTGTCAGGTTGATGATCACTTCCTTCACTTGAATCCACGACAATCACTTGTTGCTGGTCCTTCAAGGTCTGAGCTGCTTCTTGAGATTTAGACTTTATAGAGTCTGGAGCAAGTTCAGTCTCTTCAAGATGAGTTTGAATAGATTCATTATGAATAGAGTCTTGGAATTTCACATTCATTGATTCTTCCATAGTTTGAGTCTTCTTGCCGTAGACTCTGTACGCTTTGCTTGTGGTTGAATATCCAAGGAAGATGCCTTCATCTGACTTTTCTTCAAACTTACCAATTCGATCATTTGCATTTTTCAGTATAAAACATTTGCATCCAAACACATGAAAATATGAAACAATAGGCTTCTTTTCTTTGAATAATTCATAGGGGGTTTTTTCTAGAATAGGCCTTAGAAAAACTCTATTAATAATGTAACATGCTGTAGAGACTGCTTCAGCCCAAAAACATGAAGAGACGTTGATTTCAATTAAGAGAGCTCTTGCCATTTCTTGAAGCGATCTATTCTTTCTTTCCACAACTCCATTTTGCTCTGGAGTATATGGAGAAGAGAACACATGCTGAAAACCAGATTCATCACAAAACTTTGTAAAATTTTGATTTTCAAATTCACCTCCATGATCTGTTCTTATACTTGAAATAACATATCATTTTTTCGTTTTGAACCTTTTTAGCAAATTTTTCAAAGTAAGAGAATGTTTCAGACTTACTTGCCAGGAAATACACCCAAGTAAATCATGAGTAGTCGTCCACAATTACTAGGCAATATTTCTTACCTCCAATGCTTTGAGTTCTGGTTGGTCCAAAGAGATCCATATGCAGAAGCTGCAGTACACGGTTAGTGGAAACTTGATTTATTAGTTTAAAGGAATTTCTTACCTGTTTTCCCAATATGCATGGTGTACATAGGTCAGACTTTTGGTATGATAAATTGGGTAGACCACGAACAAGCTTCTTTGCTGAAATTTTGGCTATCTGCTTCATATTGATGTGTCCAAGTTTTCTGTGCCATAAACTTGCTTCATCTTGTATTGAGATTAAATATTGCGACTCATCTGGTTTCACATCCAAGAGGTAGATATTTCCATGTCTTCGACCCATAAATGACTGAGTAGAGTCTTTACTGGTTCCTGAACATATTCCCTCTTGAAAGTAGATTTTGAAACCGGTATCACATAGCTGGTTGACACTGAGCAGATTGTAGTTGAGTCCTTCAACTAAAGAAACATTGTTTATTGTGAGGTTTCCAATCTTCACAGTTCCAAGTCCCACTATTCTTCCTTTGCTATTTCCTCCAAAAGAAACTTTTCCACCATTCATTTGAACAAGTTTTATGAAACAATTTGAATCTCCTGTCATGTGTCTCGAGCATCCACTATCCAGGTACCATTTCACATTTTTCTTGATAGTGACCTGCATTTAAAAAGAGACTCAAGCTTTCTTTGGTACCCATATTTTCTTGGGTCCTTTTGAGTTAGTCTGATATGCGGTTTTTACCCAAACTTTATTGACAGGTCTCCAAACAATAGGACATTCTTTCTCAAAATGATCTGCACTATTGCATTTTGAACATCTGAGAGCATTGCGACCTACTGGTTTTACAAAGGTCCTTTCAAAATAATTTTTGTAAGCATTTCTTGTGGGTCTTTGTTTGATTCTTTCTTTCACTTTAGGAAAATCAATTAAAGGAATGGTTTCAGCAGTCATTCCCAAACTAGATTTATTGAAATAAGGTCTTTGAATAGAAAGTATTTTTTCTAGTTTCTCAGATCCTATAGAAAATCTTTTGGAAATATTTGAGATATCATTTTTCAATAATGCATTTTCTTTTGAAAGATGATCTTCACTTTCTCTAAGAAAGAAACATTTATATCTAAACATTTCACATTTTCTTTCAAAACATTTTCTTGTTGTTTTAAGGCAGAGTTTTCCTTTTTGAGTTCGGAAATCTTTTTGAGAGAAGTCTTAAGACTAAAACACAACTCATCAATGTATTTCGAAACTTTAATAGGGATTTTGAAGTTACTCACCTCAAATTCACTGTCTGAATCTGAGTCTGTCTCGGAGTTTGATTCTGAATCCGATTGTGCCATTAGACATATGTTGGCATAATCATCATCACTTTCTTCACATTCTGTATCACTCCAGATTTCTGCTTTAAGAGCCTTTCGATACTTTTTAGCTTTTCCTTTCTTCTTCCTCAGAAGAGGACAGTTGGGTTTGATGTGTCCCTTTTTCTTACATTCAAAGCAGACTACATCTTTGTTTGATTCATCATCCTCAACGAGACTCGATCATTGCTTTTGAAAACTTTGTTTCCTTGGATTGAATCTTCTTCCTTTTCTGTTCAGCTTTCTGAATCTTCTTATCATGAGAGCAAGCTCCTCATCATCCATATCGTCTTCGGAGTCTGCAACATCAGAATCATCATTGGATTTTAATGCAATGGATTTATTACCTCTAGGGTCTTCGTCTTCATTGATTCGTTTCACTTCATAAGATTGAAGAGTTCCAACCAACTCGTCAACAAATAATGGCATGATTCTTTGAGTCTCTCTAATTGAGGTCTTTATGTGATTCCAATCCTTGGAGAGTCCTCGCAGTAGCTTATTTACCTTCATGGGATCAGAAATTGGTTGACCTTGATTTTCAAGACCATTCACGATATCTGTAAAACGACTAAACATGTCAGTTATAGATTCTCCTAATTTCATTCTGAAGGCTTCGTATTGACCGAGGAGAATGTTGATTCTGGTCTCCTTCACTTGATCGGTTCCTTCATAGGTAATATGTAATCTATCCCGAGACTTCTTTAGTCAGAACACGGGAAGATATTCTGTTATATTCGATAGGTGATAAAGCACAATATAAAGAATAAATTGCTTTTGCATCAAGAGCTTGTCTCTTGATTATCTCTTCCTGAGTCATTTGGCTAGACTCCACAGTATCTTTTCCTCTTTCTAAGACAGGTGCAGCTTTAGGAGTGATTCCTTTTTCTACAACATCCCATTCCAGAGGATCCTTTGATCTTAGAAACGCCTTCATTTTGTTTTTTCATATGTTGTAATCCTTTCCATCAAAGTAAGGTGGTCTAGTATTGCTTTGCCCTTCTACTAGCCCTGGAGCCAACATACTAGCCATGGATCTTTAACTCTGAAGTAAAACACTTCAAACAAAGTGAGTACACAAGCTCTGATACCAATTGATGTAGCTAGTATAAGCACATAGAGGGGGGTGAATAGGTGTAAAAACAATTTCTCGAGATACCACAGCAATATTAAGCAGACGATAGAGAAGAAGTACTCTTTTGCTTAATCAAAATGAATTACGATCAAAGTAAAGTGAAGAGTAAGGAAGAGAAGATTAAACACAAGGTTTATAGTGGTTGGCTTATCCTAAGCCTATGTCCATTCTTCCGCACTGACAGCCTATCGGCTGGATTCCATTATGAACAAAAGAGATGTTACAGCACAGTTTTTCCTTGATTCCACAGTGTGGATGTTCTATCACACTTCCTCAAGGTTTCTCACAAGTATAAACTCTCTTTTGAGTACAAGTTTTTCGCTCAAATGAATTGACTAAACAACAAGAAGCTTCAGACTTTGGAATTCTTCTATCGCGCACACTCTATGAACAGCTTAGAACGTCTTCCTTATATACTCCTTTACGCCATCATACCCGTTGGCACTTACCAAAGGAATTCCTCCAATTTATCCGTTGGACGGAATCAATTAGAAAGATCATTCGAGCTATTAAAGGAATATGTTGATAGCCCATCAATCCTGTTCGCCCATACAATCAAGATCTTAGTTTCCATAAGTAGAACCTTCTACGAATATTTCGCCAATCATCGGATCCTTGATCATCGAATCAATCTCGATCAATTAAAGGGATTCTGTTATGTCATATCTAGCCAAGAGATCTTCTCCAGTCGATAAGGTCATATCCTTAATAAAACATCCAGTTCTGGATAGCCTTTCTTCAACGGATTAGAAACTGTCAATGAGGATAGACTTTGAGTCTTGAGTCTGGCTGTCCGGAGGTCTTCAGACTTTAAACAGCAGAGTCTGCAAACCTTCAGACTAGACTGATGGAAACATTTTGTCAGCTTCAAAACATTTCAAAAAGATTTCTCCAACAGTATGCTCACTGCAGATGTCCCGTGTTTAATTGCTGTTGGAACCTCTCTTGGCTGATGGGCAGAGCCAAGCCAGATTGAGCCATAACGGGGCGAATAAGGATCAAATGGGTACTCGCTACTCGATCAACATAGACTTCTTGAGACTTTGTATTGTAGCTCCACGCGCCACGTGGCAAATCACGACAGGCATGCACAACGACAGGTTGATGCGCAGCCTTTGACGATCCATGCACGTGTGGCGAGTGGAGCAGAGGGAAACAGTGCCGGCAGCCTTTGTGGGGCTCCTGTAGGTTGCAATGGCATCCTCGTTCTAGGACCGTACCTGCCTCCCGGGATTTTATAGATCCTTTCCAAACAAAAGATTACCTAGACGAAAATCTAAAGTTGGGATTGAAACCTTTCAGTTTAAGAGTGAAAAAAGTGGTTATAATTATAGTACCATGAAATCCCCTACTAAGAAAAATGTAAATGTAAGAGAATAATCTCACAAATAATTAAGACACGCTATTGATTCAATATATTAAACCAAGACTATACTAACATACCATAAATTACTGATTGGAAAGCTCATGTTTTACTTGTCATTGTGGGTTGAATTTAGTAAAGTTAGACGACCCAATACTTCCTAACCCTATTTAGGATGACAAGGAAAGTATCAAGTTGTTAATTGATGTAGACAAGATCCACAATGTACCATGCTCAAACTACTTCTGTACAATTGATTAGCAAAGCATTAGGTTTGTTTTGAACCGATTAACTTTATGTTCTTCTATGAGCGGCTAAGTAATGAAGGTTTTAATACATAGAGATATGTGGTACTGTTGTAGCCATTGCATATGCAGGTAATAACTCTATGGATTATTCTACAAAGTAGCTTTAAGGGTATATCCGCCTTTTATGATGGAAGTCGACATCTAGACAAGATGATCTACGCACATTTGTGAAGAGTATTTAGGGCCAAAAACTCTAGTGATTCGTAAAATCAACAAAAATTTGGCGTAGTGAAGGAAAAAGATCAGGTCACTTCACTGAAGGGAAAAATTCAGAACATATGGTTAGGAAGAACACTACTGGGCGATGCGCTCCAGGATTGACAAGATGAGGTGGGGGGACAGAAACACGAAATTCTTTCATGCCACCACTATACAAAGGTGGAAAAGAAATAGAATCAGCATGTTAAAAAATGAAAACAAGGAGTGGATCCGAGAGCCAAATCAGGTGAAGCACATGACAATTACTTTCTTTAAGAATATTTATACTTCAGGTGGACATCGAGACTATGGGCCTATTTTAACGCAATGTCCTTGAGTAGTAACAGCCGCAATGAATACACAACTAACAGCTGAAGTTATGCAGGAGGAAGTAAAACAAGCGACATTTCAACTACAAGCCACCAAAGCACCAAGACCTGATGGTTTGAATGGACTGTTTTATCATAATCATTGGGACATTATACAGGAAAATGTTTTTAAATCAATGCAAACAATTTTCATCATAGGGGTGCTACCCACTGATATTAACAAAACAACAATATCTCCGATCCCCAAGATACCGAACCCCAAGAGGTTAGATCAATTTCGCCCTATTAGCTTATGTAATTTTATCTATAAGATTATATCAAAAGTTCTAGCGAATTGCCTAAAACCTTGCCTACCTGAGTTGATTTCTAAAGAACAGAGTGCCTTTGTGTCAGGCAGATAAATACAAGATAATATCCTGATAGTTCAAGAGGTACTACATCAGTTAAAGATTCGCAATAGAAAGAAAAAATTCCAGGCAATCCTTAAGTTGGATATGCAGAAAGCCTATGATAGGGTGGAGTGGGACTTTTTGGAAGCCTATCTTCGTCAAATGGGATTTCAAGATCGATGGGTGCTTTGGCTAATGCAATGTGTAACCATGACTTCTCTAAGTGTAAAGCTCAACGGCAAACCTCTACCTTATTTTCAACTATCACGAGGACTCAGATAGGGCGACCCTCTCTCCCCCTACTTATTCATCCTTTTGGTAAATATGCTATCCAACCTCATACAGCAAGTTGTCGACATGGGCAATCTACGGGGAATCAAACTCAACAGGTGATATCCTACTTTATCCCATTTATTTATTGCCAATGATGCTATCTTTTTCTTAGATGGTAGAACCCAGAAATGCCAAAATTTAGCAAACATCCTAAACCAGTATTGTCTAGCTACAAGTCAAGAGATTTATAGGAACAAATCCGGTCTGTTCATGAGTAAAAACTACCCTCAACCTCTTAAGATAAACATGGCTAGATGTTGACACCTATTCTATATTTTCAAAAAAAAAACAAAAACAAAAAAAAATTGTAAAAAAAAAAAAAAAAAAAAAAAGAGGAATTCGCATGGGCTTGGGCCCCTCCCCCCTCTTCTCCTTTTTCTTTTTTCTTTCTTTCTTTTCCCCCTGCACAACCCAGCCCCCTTCTTCCTTTCGGCCCAGCCGTGCCTTTGTCTTCTCCCTCCCAGTCGTCATTTGCATGGGGAAGGAGCGAAGCCCAAAGCAGGGGCAAAGCGGAAAGCAGGGGACAGGGGGATCTCGCGGTGGCAGGCGCGGCGTGATCCTCAAGTCAGAGCTGGTTGGCAAGGGCCGCTGTTGGTCAGTCGAGAGCACGCGTGCGAGGAACGATCAAAAAGACGAAAAGGAAAACGGAGAAAAGAGCAGAAAACAGAGAGAACGGGGGCAAAAACAAAGGGAGAGCGAAAGAGAGAGGAGAAGGAGAAAAAGGGCGAGAAAGAGAGAAAAGCTCGGGAGAAAGGGGAGAGGAGGGAAAAAGAGGAGAACTAGAGGGGGAACACAGACCACAAAGAGGACAGAGCTCGAGGGGGAGAACAAAAAAAAGGGGGAAGAAGAACCCTATTCTTTTTCCCTGGTGGGCTCAACTACCGCCTGTCGTGCTTCGCTTTCCGCTCGCCGAAAGCCACACTCGCCGCTTACGTCTGCTTTTCGCACGCCCAACACCGGTAGCTGCCCCACCGGACATTGCACCACCGTTCCGTCACCTCCACGCTGCACCTCCATCGACTGCAAGTGTCGACGCTGCTGCTTCTACTCCGTCGGCCCACGCCTCCTCCGTTGCTCGTGGCGCGACAGTACTGCTGTCCTGATTTTCCCACTTGAGCGCCTTGACAACAGTAGATCTGAGCCGATCGTTGCTCCATGCTGAGCGAGCCCCGCACCAGCTCGCGCCTACTCTGCTACTCGTGCCACACCACCACCGGGGTTTCCCTCACCTGCGAGCTCATACCGTCCCCCGACGCCAGCAAATTTGAGCTGGTTGCAACGCCGCCACCACCCTGCAGCCGTTCGAAGCTCCACCCTATAGCCGTCCGAAGCTCCGCCCTATCTCCGCCGATCTCTGACGCTCCTGCAACTAGACCCGATGCCTGCAGCGCCTCCGACCGGCGACCTAACGCTACCCCAGTCGCTGCTAACCTGCTCGGCCTCCGCCGTTGCTGTCCGGTAAGCCACACCCCATTGTCCCCTATTTTTAGTCATTGCTAGGCTGAAGTTTGCGGCCGTCCGATTCACGCGAACTCCGGCCCTCGCCAACCTATTGCTGCGTTACTGTCTGCATTGAGGTTCGTGTTTTGAGACCGTCAATACCGACTCCGACCCTACTCTGGTTGGACGCCCCCGCCGTCATTAGAGCTCAGCTAGTCAAGGGACGCCGGAGGTGACGTTGGTGCCTATCCGTGTCACGCTTGCCGCTGTCCTCCTTCGTCCGCCGTCGTCCCTGCTATTGGTGCCACCCGCCTCCCCTAGTGGGTGGTGTCCCTTGCCGGCGTCGCTGCCCTCGCGGTATGCAAGCAGCCACGAAGGAGGGATGAATTAGGTCAGCCTGTGGATTGGGCTGAGCCAGTTTCGTTTGTTTGTCGAGTAGGGTTTCTACCTATTTGGGCCTATCTTGGCAAGCCCTCTATTCTTTGGGCTTTAGTTGGGCTTTTCAGACTCAAGTTGAGTGGGCTTGCTTTGGCTATGGGCCTGCCTGTGTGGGCTCCCCTTTTGCAGGGGATTGGGCCCACTGGTTGGGCCTAATCCGAAACAAGGAAAGGCCCGACCAAGGCTGGTTGGGCCATGTCTTTCGAGCGGGCCGATCGACCCGACCCCTAACCGAACCAAACCCAAGTCCCGTCGTAGACCGGACCAAACCCGGGTCCGGTCTACGACGGGACCCGACCCGTGCCGACCCGACCCGGTTCGCCCAATTATTTAAATTAAAAATTGTTATTTTTAAAAATAATTTAAAAATTAAAATATATATTTAAATTTTTTTAAAAATTAGAAATATTTCGAAAATCTAAAATATGCAGTTTTGGTTAGGAATTGTCATGTTTTGCCTTCTTAGTGTAATTAGGCCTTTACTTGCTCGTATTTTTATTATATCGAATGTTTAATTTGCATATTTAATTATGTTTAATTGCACGTATTTAATTTTACTGCAATTAAGATCCTGAATAGCTATGATTGTTACTTTAATTATTGCACACCCACATGATCACCTCACATGTTAGTCAATATGTATAAAATCAACCCAAATTGCCTGCCAAAAATCATTTTGTTAAAATGAACATGATTAGGTACCGAAATGGCACTAATTGGTCCATTAGTATAATCAAGTCCCCGACCCTATATTCTTTGGTTGGGTAGGAAGTGAGGTACACTCACATGTCTCACTTGGTTTCTAGCCGACCCCAATAGGTTTGTGGCGACTCCTTTTGTGTAAAAATTCCTAAAGAATATCCCAATATCATGCAGGGTATGAGCTTGGGAGAGCCCATGCATATTCATGGGCCTTAGGCCCGTCCTTTAGGCAATACCCCTAAACCTGTTCCCTCCACTGAGAGGGTAGGTCGCGACACTAGAGAATTAAGGGTGCTAGTGCTGGACAAAACAAACAAATATCTAGGCATACCTTCTGATTGGAGATCATTTAAAAAAGATATCTTTGCTTGGATTCCAAGACGAGTAAATGATAAATTGGAAGGGTGGAAAGAAAATCTAATTTCCAAAAGAGGGAATGAGATTCTGTTAAAATCAGTGGTTCAGGCATTACCACAGTATGCAATGTCGATATTTAGAGTTCTTGTATCTATATGCAAGTCTGTTGAACAAAAAATAGCTAGGTTCATCAACAGATCTAGAATTCATTGGAAAAACTGGGACCTACTTAAAGAGAGAAAAGACGACGGAGGGATAGGATTTAGAGACTTACTCACTTTCAATAAAGTCGCTCTAGGAAAGCAAGCTTGGCGACTCTTTCAAAATCCATCATCTTTGTGTAGTAGAGTTTTCAAAGCCTTATATTTTCATTCTACAAATTTCTGGCATGCTGACAAGGGGACTAGACCTTCCTAGGGTTGGTAGAGTCTTCTATTAGGCAAAGATTCTATTTTTAAGAAGCTTCAATGGTCAGTAGGTAATGGCCAAATGATACGAGTCAGAGAAGACAAATGGTTAACTATGGGAATTCTAGGCGAGCCAGCAACTAAAGAGGAACTTGAAACAGTAACAGGTTTCATTATCCCAGAATAGAATGAGTGGAATGTCGAGCTTCTTAACCACACGTTTGATGAACACACTGTTAAGGAGATACTAACTATTAAGCTTTGGCTAGCATCAACCGAAGATAAACTTCTATGGACAGGGACACAAAATGGACATTATACCGTGAAGAGTGGCTACAATTTCATCAAGCAAATAGAATCCGGAAAGATAAATTCTCACGCATCCTCTTCCTATCATACACCCAGCCAGCTATGGAAGCAGATATGGAAAACAAAAACAGCCCCAAAAATACGCATCTTTCTTTGGTCTATATGTCAAACACGTTACCTACAAAGGATAATCTATTCCGACGACGCATCACCCCCGACCCAATATAAAACTTTGCTCATCTCACTCCCCCGAAACCACAGAACATTTATTTCTATTTTTCCCCTGGACACAATATATCTGGAGCCATCCCCAAGTGCAGATCAACATATCAAATTACAGAAGACACCTCATAGATGCTTGGCTAGCTGATCTAATAGAACAAAAGGCGCATGTACCAGCTTTTGAGAGCATCGCAGCCCTATTATGGCAAATTTGGAAAGCACGGAATCACTCTATCTTTCGCCATCAAGGCACCCACCCAGATCAGCTTGTTGATACAACTCTCACTCTGGCTCAGCTCAATCTCAGAACCCAGCAGCAGGAATCGAGTAAAGGTACCACTTGGCTGAACCCTAATCGAATATGGATCCCATCGAAGCAGGGCATCATAAAGGTAAATCTTGATGGAGCCTTTCCTATTGCAAATCACAAGGGAGCGATCGCAAGTATTGCTCGAGATCACACCGATAGAATGATCGGAGGCTTCACCCAAAGCGTTCAAGCAACATTTGCACTTGAGACGGAGATCCAAGCACTATTATATACTCGCAAGGACCTATCACAGCAAGGAAAAACTGAATCTCACCTATTGTTGGAAACCAACAATCTCATTCTTGTTGAAACCATCAACCAGTGCCATTTGCCGCCATGGGAATGTCGTGCCCTGTTTGCCAAAAGCAAAGCTTTGATGCTCTGTTTCCCAAATCTAAAGGTGCAGCATTGTCAACGTGAAGCCAATGCCCTAGCTGATTGGGCCATGAAGGCCCACGGATGAGGACCCCTTTCACCAAACTGGGTCAATTCTCCTCCTAAAATTATGTTAGACATGCTTTGTACTTAAGTCCTTGTTAAGGGTTGTTCTTTTTTCCCTACTTGAATAGAAATCAATCCTCATTTCGACCAAAAAAAAAAAATTGTTGAGTCATCTTTTTGACAATTTATGCCCATATTTGTCTTTTCTTAAAGTTTGCGCAAGGGCCTAAACTAAATAATAAAAAGTTAAACATAAAGAAAGAATTTAGTAAGCATCTCGATGGGCACTCCAAGCAACTCAACGGGCATCTTTTAAAAAGGAAAACGAAATGTGACACAAACTTTGGTGATTTCGTCCAATTTAGTCAACTGTTAAACTGTCACGAAAACCATGGCTAGACTAAAATTAATACTTCATATATTATTTTTGATAGGGATAAGCACAAAACCAGACTGAATCGGTGATTTGGAATTGGTGATTATCGATTTAGTTATTGATTTCAATGTGGACCGATCCACCTGGACCATTTGAATAGGGCTAATAATTTTTTACATATAATTTTTATTATTACAAATCAATTCTCAAAACCCTAATTTCCCATTCTCTCTCCCTACTCATCCCTCTTGGCTCTCACTCAATCTCACTCCTCTTTCTTGTCACTCTCGGTCTCCCGCTATGCCTCCCTCAGTTCCCCTTGTTCACTCAGTCTCACGCCTCTCACTTCTCACTCTCATTCTCAGTCTCACACAGTCATGGACCTCCCTCTTTTGGTGTTTGTTTTGTAACGTCCCTTTTCCTTTAATTTTCTAAGAACGGAAATTCCAATGGAGATTGGGAATCCTAGAGAGCGTTGTTGTTGGTCAGGAAGAAGCAAGGGGTGAGAGATTTGAGCGGTGGTCTGTTACTATTTATGGGGGTGTTACAGAGTATGAGAGCATGTTATTTAACAAGCAAGCGAACGAATGACCCTGCATAGGGAAAAAGAAAAGAAAGATATCCTCATCAATTCTCAGATTCATCTAAAAAATGGTTCCAGTTTGATTTAGTTTCAAAATCAGGTGGGTTGTTTCACGATTGTAGGGTGGAAACCGTCTCACGCTGAAACCAATAACTCCTAATTTTAATGAGTATTTCAAAAACTTTTTCGAACATGATAGATATGATAGGATCTATTTTTTGCAGATATTGATTACAAGAAACAAGAAAGGAATCCATAATGATAACAGGTAAAATTTCCTTAGGATAAGTCGCAGTGGAAGAATTTAGAAGTCCGTCATAATCACATAAACCACAGAAAATGGAAGGATGAGGGATGAGACGTCAAGAACCTTGGTCGAGTCTGCTACGTCTTCTAAAGCTGAATCGAGACTGAGATCCAGGTGAAATACGCACGACGATCCCCCTCGCAACCGATGTCGGCGCTGTTCGAGTCAAAGGAGGATTTTGTCGTAACCAACCCCCCGAGGCGAAATGTACACCTTTTTCAACGGTTCACACTGGCTTTTGCCACCAAAATCGCAATCCACGATCGCAAATCCTGTAGTCTCCCGATCCGGTCTACCCTGTTTCTCCCTTTCTCTCTCTCTATCTCGGTTCTTTATTCATTCCCGTGCACGATCCAGTGAAGTCGTTGTCGTGCCTGACATGCGCGGTGACATCGGGTTCGAATTAAGTAATTGCAGGTTGTTCTAGGGAGAAGGGAAAGGAAGATGGCGTGTACACAGAGAACATAGGGGGTCGGAGATTTATGAGGTTGTTTAGTGAGATTTAGTGTGAATGCCATGCTTGAGGTATTAAATCATGCCTAAATCAACGGCTTAAACTTTTTCAATATATATTGAAGAGGGTAAAGGGAGGGGCAATGCCATTTTTATATTTTCAGTTTGCACTTTTCAATTTATTAGAGTGATTAGTTTCATATTAGGTATGATCTTAGTTACACACTTTAATGTTAGATGGGTGATGGACGTACAAGTAGAAACCAACCCTATGAGCATTGGTTACAAAAAATTGAAATTGAGAACCAAACCAATTGATAAACCAATTGATTTTGTAGCCATTGGCTAATCCATAAATCTAAAATAAGTCATTTATGCGTGAGGGGGAGTATTAGGAAATGTATATAGTCTAACTTATGCGAGAAAAGGAGTTTCATGGTTTTTATGTAGTAGATCGCCCACTCTTCTTATAACTTAAACTTGAGCGGTAGCCCCCAAAGATTTTCTCCCAATACATATGTAATGACTCGAGAGCCATGCTCACCCCCCGATTCAGATGACGAGAAAAGCCTTGCATACATCAATGGAGATCACATAAGTCAAAAGGCTCGAACATTCTATGCATCTAATGAAAATCCACATTTCTATCCCATGTCACAAGCTCGTACTAGACCCATCAAAACGGGTCATAAATTCATTTATTAACCCATAAGGGTTATAAATAGATTAGTTATATAGAGTAAATATGTCATAAATGGGTTTAAACATAAGATAAGTATTAAATAGATCACACATGAATTTTCAACTTACTTAAACCGAACATATTTCTATGTCTCTCTTCAGTTTTTCTCGTATTCTCCCAATCTTGTACTTACTCACTCCACATTCTCACTTCATAATATTTTAACAATATGAATCGAATCTATCATGAATTATTAAGTTTGTTTTGCATGAAAATGAGTTAAAATAATTTAAATTAATCTATTTGGATTGGAATATTTATATTCTGACCTAACTCATATATTGTTTGATGGGTTTAGCTCATACTAACAATTTTTCAATGTTTCAATTCTTTTCTTTTTGGTCAGAACAACCTTTTAATGTTCCTCCCCCTAGTTTTCGTGCAAAATGTTACTTTAACGAGATAAGGAAAAGAGTAGACCAGACAATAATGACTAGGGGGCCCTTTTCTCATCTTGTCTAAATGCCTCCTAGTTTTATGTACGTATCAAATCAAAGGGTCACCATCTCAAATGGGAAACAGAGAAAAGACGCCGCAAAATCTCTCTCTCTCTCTCTCTCTCTCTTTCAGCCTGGACCCAGCTGCTCAAAATCTCAGAGGCTCACATGCTTTCCATTCATCTGCGCATCAATTTGAACAGTGAAACTTGCCCAATGTCACGAAGGCTCGTTGGGTTGCGTGTGACGGGCTTCGTTATTCTTCATGTTTGGCATGACTAGGACGCATATCCTGATATTAAAATGATAAGCAGGTCCAGTTAGGTATATAGGTTTCACGAGGATAATTTATTCACTGACAATATATTCAATACTAACCACAAGTAAAAGTCTCTGGATTATCCTTTATAATTAAGTATAGTTGAAGCCTGTGGTTTAATGAAGGTACTTGACTAAATTGCGATTGGGCTAAACAAATTAACAACAAAACAAGAGTGTTCTATGTTAACTTGTAAATTCCCAATGAAAGATCAAGAAAATAACTAGGAGGTGAAGTACGAAGGGAGGGATGAAAAGTCCATGTAGAAATATGCAACAATAATATATGCATTATGCATCACTCTTTCAATCTGTGATTTGAGTTTTCAGCCCGTATATCCGGGTGATAATCATCTCAATAAATACCTCCACTATTGTGTCATGATATTTGGGTCATTAATGGGAGATATAGTAAGGGTAACCTACAAAATTAATACATTGAATTATGTAGAAAATTGAAACTAATGGGCCTGTCTTCCTCCATCTTTGTTGGATGAAGCTTTTTTCAACCAATTTTCTGATTTAGAAACATGGATATAACCCATATTTAGAGGAAGCTTATAGCGCTTACACGATCCCTATTTATCTTTTTTTAAAAGTATATTTCCAAAAAAATTAAGTTATGATTATAATTGACACATATCTTAATTATGATTCACTTACGATCCTTAATTTGCTTGCACTCTAGCAATATACATAGTAAAATTACATAATATAGGAAGACGGAGGATAATATGGCCTTTGTGTTAATTAGATAAAATTCAACTTTAAAACCATCATGAATTTGAACAGTCGTGTTTGGATAGTCCAATACATTAATTGATGAGAAAATTGTCCAAAATATCCTAAACCTAGTACATTTTGCTAAAATAGTTTTACTCTTTCACTTTTTGCTAATTGAGTCCATTCAGTCAATTTTTGCAAGAAATTGATGACATGGACGCTGATTGCTTTACATGGCATGACCGACGTTGATGTAGACCTTTTTTTAAAACTATTTTAATAATCTTTTTTTTAATCTTTTCTTTCTCTTTCTTTTACTTTTCTTTTCTAGGTTGAGGGCTAATGACCCTTGCCTGCACCTAGGAAGCATCGACACTATCCGAGAGCATTCGTGTTGTGTCGGACACTCAAACACTTGTTCGACATTTGTCCGACACTTTTCTACACTCTGTTAATAGGTGTTGAAAAATCCAACATCTAATCAATTTTCCCAACGCTCCTTGATACGCGAGTTCGGAATTCCAATATGTGAGTTCATAATTTCAACATATGATTTTGACACGCATTGGGTCAATTTTAAAAATTTTCAATAAATGAGGGATCAAAATGCAAATATGTAAAAAAAAAAAAAAAAAAAAAAAGAAGGGAAAAGAAGAAAAACATAATTTTCTCTTCTTTTCTAACTCTCACTTCTCATAACACACAATTCACCGCCCAAGTTTATTTTTTCTTCTCTTCTGACACGCTTTGACACACAAGTCCAGAATATGGATTAATGAAATGGAGTTGAATTTGTCAAATCGAAACAATGGATGATATTAACAAATGGTAGATTAATATTTTTAGTGTAAATTCATTCTAGGCTCTCTTTTTATTATGATAATTCATCATGTATATAAAAAATATACATTTAATATACAATGGGTCCCAACGTGTTGAAATTCTTTAATTTTTTAGAAATAATATGTCGGCATGTCGTATTGTATCGTATGTCACGTGTCGGTGTTGGTGCTATTTAGACTAGCACTAGGTGAGGGAATCGTGGCCCTTGTCCTCGATTTGGCTCATAAGGGCATTGTGACTCTCGCCTAGTAGTTGGTGAAGACGTGGTAGCCCTCGCCCAAAGCCGACAAGGGCTACCTGCCCTTAATCCAAATAACCATAAAAGGTAAAGAAAAAGAAAGAAAAATTCATAAAATTCAAAAATTAAAAAATTAAAAAAAAAATTATTCATATCAGTGTTGGCCATGTTATGTAGAACAACTGTCATCCATATTAGCAAATTTCAACCAAAATTGGCCGTATGCACTTAATTAGCTAAAGGTGAGAAGGTTTACAAATAAGAACTCAATTGGCAAAATTAAAAGATTTATGATTGAATTAGCAAAAGTGTAATAGGTTTTTGACTTTTTGAGCTATTCTCCCTTAAAGAACATAGTCCCAGAATAGTTATCCCTTCATGCGAAACAAACTAGGGAATATGTATGTCATTGTTACTCTTGCTTTAATCTAGTCCCATGTATTAGCTAAGCAATTATTACCATTATTATTACTATTATTATTGATCTAATCCCATGAACTTAACCGGTTTTAAAAGGACTTGTAGAAATGCGTCCAAATAGCTGGTTGTGGATTATACGAAAGGAATAACATTACCTTATTTCAATTTAAGAATTATTAAACTTATCACCGCCATGCCCCTCTTATCGATCTTAATATATCTAGTATTGTTCTATTTTAAGACGTGGTTTTATGCCCATTCGCTCATAAACAAGTCTTTGGTTCCATATCAACCACCGCCCTTCCAATATAAATTCAATCTGTGGTTGCATTGTAAAAGCTTTTCACATTGAAGGTAAGAGCCTCTACTACTCCACTGTGCTATGCATGTAAATCTACTCCTGCTTTTCTAAGAAAGAGAATTGACACTAGGAATTGGGAGATCGAGCACTCCCAATGTCCGAAGATGGACCCCACCATATTGCCATCCGGCGGTGCAAATCTATCCCGTGGGGGCAGTTAATTAGGCATTAGGCTGATTGGCAAACTTTTCAACCCCAAAGCTAATCCCTATATCCAAGGCGGGCCCCACTCTATCACACTCGTGAGCAACCAATAGAACACGGACCTAAACGACGCGCTGTTCCGTAGCAAAGGCGAGGCGAGAGGCAAAATCCTAGGGACTGGGTGACATGCTTGCTGACGACGACATAAGTTCGAAAGCCACTATAAATCGGGACACTCCCTCGCCTCTAACTCCAACACCATCAGCTCATACATCCTCTTCTAGCAAAAATGAAGCAAGCGATGTCTTCTAAGTACTTGCTAGTGTTGCTCCTAGGAGCGGCGCTTTTTGCCGCCACCGTCTTCTGCGACGGCCACGACCCCAAGCCACCGAAAGGGGACAAACCTCCCCACAAGCACCCCCCTGTTGGGGGTCGCCGCCTCCTCGAGAACGTCCAAGTTGACGACTCACAAAAGCCCTTCCCCAAACCCAAGCCCCCGCACCACCCTCCTGAGCACATCCTCGTTGAAGAGGCCGAACAGGAGGACTCCCACAAGAAGCCGTTCCCCGGCAAGAAACCGCCCCACCACCCTGGCCACATGCTCGCCGAGGAAGTGGAAGAGGACGTGAAGCCACCAAAGAAGGGGAAGGGAGGCAAGCCACCGCACGAGGGGCACATTCTTGCAGAAGAGGTGGAAGAGGACGCGAAGCCGCCGAAGAAAGGGAAGGGAGGCAAGCCACCGCACGAGGGGCACATTCTCGCAGAGGAGGTGGAAGAGGACGCGAAGCCGCCCAAGAAAGGGAAGGGAGGCAAGCCACCGCACGAGGGGCACATTCTCGCAGAGGAGGTGGAAGAGGACGCGAAGCCGCCCAAGAAAGGGAAGGGAGGCAAGCCACCGCACGAGGGGCACATTCTGGCAGAGGAGGTGGAAGAGGACGCGAAGCCGCCCAAGAAAGGGAAGGGGGGCAAGCCACCGCACGAGGGGCACATTCTCGCAGAGGAGGTGGAAGAGGACGCGAAGCCGCCCAAGAAAGGGAAGGGGGGCAAGCCACCGCACGAGGGGCACATTCTCGCAGAGGAGGTGGAAGAGGACGCGAAGCCGCCCAAGAAAGGGAAGGGAGGCAAGCCACCGCACGAGGGGCACATTCTCGTAGAGGAGGTGGAAGGCCCCAAGCACGAGCCGCCGAAGAAAGGGGAGGAGCCGAAGAAGGGGAAGGGAGAGAAGCCGCCGCACAAGCCTCCCACCGAGAACTGAGCGTGCCGTAGATGATGTGTCCCTGCATGTGCTCGTTATGCATTAGGAATAAGAGCCGTGCTGATCTGATTATATGTACACTATCAGTGTGATCTCTCGAGTCTTACTGAATGGACAGTCTTGTATCACTACTCTCTCGTTCTCTGGCTCGTCTTTTAGCTATGTTCCGTCTTGGAGTCTGCTCTTTTGCTTTGTATCGGTTGTACGCTTGGTTCATTGAGTAGACCTCAGACGATGTAGATTATTGCGTGTCATCCTATGCTTCTCCGATGTTGCCATCGACTCTCGACCGACAAAAAGCGTTTCGATATATATTCACCCAAAACATATTTTTATACTCCGTTACCATAGAGGATCCATCGGACCACGTCCTAAAATATTTGCTTTAGAAATGAGCCCAGCTAGATAACCGTGGGCTTTTGACATTTGTGACGGTAGGAACCGTCGAATTTTAGCCGCGCATGTTTATGGAGGAAATTGGGAGATAGGTTCCCCTATTTTCAATTTTTTTTTGACTTCCCATTGCTTATATTTTCTTGGCTTAAATTATGATTAGATTAGAGGATTTAAAAAGGCCTAAGAAGCACTAATTTAAAAAGGAAACTCTCACAAATCTCATTAAGTGGAATTTTTTAAATATGAAGGATGGAAAAGCTAATTAAATACTGAAATATAGATAACCACAAATCACAAGTAGAAAAATGTAATTATTAACTAAAAATAAATCATTAATAATAAATTAGTAGATAAAAAAATTACCCATCGATTCTCAACTTGTAGATGCCAATACGTAAAACCTAAAACATTACAAGATCAATTTTAGGATCACATGAGTCAAAACTAAAGTTAAAATAAAAAGAAAGGATTTTCAGTCGAATTCCATATAAAGTTTCTTTTTGTGTTATTAAGTTTCTTTTATTTGGGAATAATATAGCCTAAATCTTTTCTTTGACTAGAAAATAATATTTGCTATTTTAAATATCGTAATTTAAAACTTTTGAGTCTACTTAGATATGCTCCAGATGTTTACCTTAATTTTTTTTTTTTTACTGATGAGTCTTCCATTTTTTTATGTTTGATACTTGTCGTGACATTGCACCTTTCATTTTCTGAAATAACAGCACCGTTCCCTACTCATTTCTCTTTAGGAATATAGGAAATGAATAATCATTTCCCAAAAGGAATGAAGCATTTATCCTTTACGTACTGTGTACACGCGCCCCTTTCGAACGCCGCGGATGAGAATTCTGATGGTGCACGTTTTTTAAATTGACGATCTCGCCCTCTTATATTGCTGTTTCACGAGATAAGTGGGTTCCACGTGGCGGATGGCAAGATATGGGTTATGTAAATTTTTATGTCGGAAGGGGCAAGACAGGAATTTTGCTCGAAATTGTATAATTTCTTTCAAATGGATTAGAAGCTTTAGGGGCCTTTCCTCACCGTTGATAGTGAATATTTTATTTTTCCTCAAATGGTATTTCTGCTTTTGACTTTGTCGTCCGCTTAGCGATATTGATCAATGCTCCCGGGCATTTCCTTTTTCTTATTGTCTTATTTATTCTGGCCACTAATATCATTTTCTGAACAAAATACGTTTGTTTTTCTGCTCCCAAGAACAGGTATATAATTTGTTTTCCAGCTCATGGAATAGTAGCAATGGTAACGAGAGCCCTCAAAACTTATATGAATTTCATGTATTTAAGTTATAAAATTAGTTGCCGTCCTTCACATTAATTTTCCTGTTAGCTTTTAGTGGATGGAAAATTCGACCCCACTCTTTTCGTTATTCATTTGCACGCGTGTCGTTGTTTACTAGTAAAGGTTGTTAAAGTACAAAGTGATGTTTGTTAACACAAAAATGATGTCGTTGTTCATTAAATTCAAAAACTGAAAATAAAAAATAAAGGGGAAATTAATAAAGAAAGGAGAGAGGGATTGGGTAGGCACGGAGGTACAACAAGGGAGATGGCAGCATCATCTCCTTTATTGCCCTCGGCATGAGCTGGCCCTGGCTAGGCAATGGCTACAACAGCCCTAGCCACGATTGAGCGAGGTCCCAAGCATGACAGCTGCAATACAACCTTTGCCTAGTGGGGATGGGGGAGCCATGACCACCAAGCGTTTGCTTGTGGTGAGGGCAACAGCCCTAGTTAGTAACCCAGTGAGGGTCTCCAACCATCGTGATAACAAAAGACGCTAGCATTCTAATCATTGCCTTTCGGTCACTCTATTTGGGTATTGCCAACTTTCTTATCGGAATGTTTAATTTTCCTTTAATGGGATGGTTATTTGACACTACATCAATGCTCTTAATTCAAAAAATAAAATGAAACCTAATAAAAAAACAAAGAGGTCGTTGGAATTTTCCGTGCAAGAAAAATGGATGGAATTAGCAGGATAGCTAACATGAAAAATAGTGACAAGTTTTAGGACTTCAAAATTGGAAAATGACATTATTAGGACTATGATGAATGGATCAACCCAAATTCTTCATACCCTCGCCGTGGTTATCCCATTGAAAATGCCTAACTTTACACTATTCGAAAAAGAACGCGAAAGTCGCTGCGAGCCCAAAAGGCCCAGCCGGGGCGGTGGATCGGTGGCAAGCCGTGGACGGAACCTCAGCTTTAGCGGACGACCCACGAACGCACGCTCAGAATCGGACCGCGTCTCCCCTCCGTGGACGAAGCATCCTCTTGCGGGCGGCTATCGCTAAATTCGAAGGGGAGGAAGACCCATAAGTGAATTCCGCGAGCGATCTCTTAATTCGAAGGGAAAATGGCGTGTATGCACGACCACAGCTGCGAAGACCACGACTGTTCCTCCAATTGGTCCCTCTACAAGCACATAGACCTCTCCAAGGTGCCCCCCCATCGTTCTTTCTCCTTTTGCTTGCTCGATTCCAGATTGGCCCGCATGCATCTTATGTTTTGTCTGTGAGCTTGTTGCGATTACGGCTAGATTGTTGGCAGATTATGCTATCTCGTGAATTGGGTCATCTTCGGTTTGGCGATAGATTGGTGTTATGCGTATGCTCACTGCAGATGTCCCGTGTTTAATTGCTGTCGGAACCTCTCTTGGCTGATGGGCAGAGCCAAGCCAGATTGAGCCATAACGGCGCGAATAAGGATCAGGTGGGTACTCGCTACTCGATCAACGTAGACTTCTTGAGACTTCGTACTGTAGCTCCACGCGCCACGTGGCAAATCACGACAGGCATGCACAACTACAGGTTGATGCGCAGCCTTTGACGATCCATGCACGTGTGGCGAGTGGAGTAGAGGGAAACAGTGCCGGCAGCTTTTGTGGGGTTCCCGTAGGTTGCAATGGCATCCTCGTTCTAGGACCGTACCCGCCTCCCGGGATTTTATAGATCATTTCCAAACAAAAGATTACCTAGACAAAACTACCGCCTGCGATGGCCTAGCTGGATAAGAGCCCTCATGAAGTCTACCCAGAACAGAGGGGTTCAAATTCCGCAGAATGCACGGGATCTTAAGCGCGACGTCGGGGTGGTGGGTCCTCTGCTAGCGTCGCCCCAGGGTTTGCCCACCGGCTACCAGCTGTACGGAGTTCCCTGGGTCATAAAAAAAAAAAGAAAAAAAAAAAAAAAAAAGATTACCTAGACGAAAATCTAAAGTAGGGATTGAAACTTTTCAGTTTAAGAGTGAAAAAAGTGGTTATAATTATAGTACCATGAAATCCCCTGTGTCCTACTAAGAAAAGTGTAATTGTAAGAGAATAATCTCACAAATAATTAAGACACGCTATTGATTCTATATATTAAACCAAGACTATACTAACATACCGTAAATTGCTTATTGGAAAGCTCATGTTTTACTTGTCATTGTGGGTTGAATTACTAACATACCATAAATTGCTGATTGGAAAGCTCATGTTTTACTTGTCATTGTGGGTTGAATTTAGTAAAGTGAGATGACCAAGTACTTCCTAACCCCATTTAGGATGACAAGGAAAGTATCAAGTTGTTAATTGATGTAGACAAGATCCGCAATGTACCATGCTCAAACTACTTCTGTACAATTGATTAGCAAAGCATTAGGTTCATTTTGAACCGATTAACTTTATGTTCTTCTATGAGCGGATGAGTAATGAAGGTTTTAATACATAGAGATATGTGGTATTGTTGTAGCCATTGCATATGCAGGTAATAACTCTATGGATTATTCTACAAAGTAGCTTTGAGGGTATATCCGCCTTTTATGATGGAAGTGGACGTCTAGACAAGACAATCTGCGCACATTTGTGAAGAGTATTTAGGGCCAAAAACTCTAGTGATCCGTAAAATCAATAGAAATTTGGCATAGTGAAGGAAAAAGATCGGGTCACTTCACTGAAGGAAAAAATTCAGAACATATGGTTACAGGAAGAACACTACTGGGCGATGCGCTCCAGGATTAACTAGATGAGGTGGGGGGATAGAAACACGAAATTCTTTCACGCCACCACTATACAAAGGCGGAAAAGAAACAGAATCAGCATGTTAAAAAATGAAAACAAGGAGTGGATCCGAGAGCCAGATCAGGTGAAGCACATGACAATTACTTTCTTTAAGAATATTTATACTTCAGGTGGACATCGAGACTATGGACCTATTTTAACGCAATGTCCTTGAGTAGTAACAGACGCAATGAATACACAACTAACAGCTGAAGTTATGCAGGAGGAAGTAAAGCAAGCGACATTTCAATTACAAGCCACCAAAGCACCAAAACCTGATGGTTTGAATGGACTGTTTTATCATAGTCATTAGGACATTATATAGGAAAATATTTTTAAATCAGTGCAAAAAATTTTCATCACAGGGGTGCTGCCCGCTGATATTAACAGAACATCAATATCTCTGATCCCCAAGATACCGAACCCCAAGAGGTTAGATCAATTTCGCCCTATTAGCTTATGTAATTTTATCTATAAGATTATATCGAAAGTTCTAGTGAATCACCTAAAACCTTGCCTACCTGAGTTGATTTCCAAAGAATAGAGTGCCTTTGTGTCAGGCAGATAAATACAAGATAATATTCTGATAGTTCAAGAAGTACTACATCAGTTAAAGATTCGCAATAGAAAGAAAAAATTTCAGGCAATCCTTAAGTTGGATATGCAGAAAGTCTATGATAGCGTGGAGTGGGACTTTTTGGAAGCCTATCTTCATCAAATGGGATTTCAAGATCGATGGGTGCTTTGGCTAATGCAATGTGTAACCACGACTTCTCTAAGTGTAAAGCTCAACGCGAACCTCTACCTTATTTTCAACTATCATGAGGACTCAGACAGGGCGACCCTCTCTCCCCCTACTTATTCATCCTTTTGGTAAATATGCTATCCACCCTCATCCAGCAAGTTGTTGACATGGGCAATCTACGGGGAATCAAACTCAATAAGTGGTATCTTACTTTGTCCCATTTATTTATTGCCGATGATGCTATCTTTTTCCTAGATGGTAGAACCTAGAAATGCCAAAATTTAGCAAACATCCTAAACCAGTATTGTCTAGCTACAGGTCAAGAGATTAATAGGAACAAATCCGGTCTGTTCATGAGTAAAAACTGCCCTCGGCCTCTTAAGATAAACATGGCTAGATGTTGACACCTATTCTATATTTTCAAAAGAAAAAAACAACAAAAACAAAAACAAAATTGTAAAAAAAAAAAAAAAAAAAAAAAGTGGAATCCGCATGGGCTTGGGCCCCTCCCCCCTCTTCTCCTTTTTCTTTTTTCTTTCTTTCTTTTCCCCTTGCACAACCCAGCCCCCTTCTTCCTTTCGGCCTAGCTCGGACCTTTGTCTTCTCCCTCCCAGCCGTCGTTTGCATGGGGAAGGAGCGAAGCCGAAAGCAGGGGCAAAGCGAAAAGTAGAGGATAGGGGGATCTCGCGGTGGCAGGCACAGCGTGATCCTCAAGTCAGAGCCGGCTAGCAAGGGCCGCTGTTGGTCGGCCGAGAGCACGTGTGCGAGGAATGATCAAAAAGGCAAAAAGGAAAACGGAGAAAAGAGGAGAAAACAGAGAGAATATGGGCAAAAACAAAGGGAGAGTGAAAGGGAGAGGAGAAGGAGAAAAAGGGCGAGAAAGAGAGAAAAGCTGGGGAGAAAGGGGGAGAGGAGGGAAAAAGAGGAGAACGAGAGGGGGAACACAGACCACAAAGAGGACAGAGCTCGAGGGGGAGAACAAAAAAAAGGGGGAAAAAGAACCCTGTTCTTATTCCTCGGTGGGCTCGACTACCGCCTGTCGTGCTTCGCTTTCCGCCCGCCGGAAGTTGCACTCGCCGCTCACGTTTGCTTTTCGCATGCCCAACACCGGTAGCTGCCCCACCGGACACTACACCGCCGTTCCGCCACCTCCGCGCTACACCTCCATCATCCGCAAGTGTCGACGCTACTGCTTCTGCTTCGTCGGCCCACGCTTCCTCCGTTGCTTGTGCCGCGACAGTACTGCTATCCTGATCTTCCCACTTGAGTGCCTCGATGACGGCAAATCTGAGCCGGTCATCACTCCACCGCCGACCGAGCCCCGCACCGGCTCGCGCCTACTCTGCTTCTCGTGCCACGCCACCACTGGGGTTCCCCTCACCCGCGAGCTCATACCGTCCCCCAACGCTAGTAGATTTGAGCCGATCGCAACGCCGCCACCGCCCTGCAACCGTCCGAAGCTCCGCCCTGTCTCCGCCGGTCTCTAACGCTCCTGCAATTAGACCCGATGCCTGCAGCGCCTCCGACTCGCGACCCAACGCTGCCACAGCCGTTGCTGACCCACTGCTTCCCTACTCGGCCTCCGTCGTTGCTGCTCCGGTAAGCCACACCCCGTTGTCCCCTGTTTTTAGTCATTGCCGGGCCGGTGTTTGCGGCTGTTCGGTTCACACGAACTCCGGCCCTTGCCAACCTATTGCTACGTCGTTGTCTGCATTGAGGTTTGTGTTTTGAGACCGTCGGTACCGACTCCGACCCTGCTCTAGCCGAACACCCCCGCCGTCATTAGAGCTCAGCTAGTCAGGGCACGCTGGAGGTGACATTGGTGCCTATCCGCGTCATGCTTGCCACCGTCCTCCTTCGTCCGCCGTCATCCCTGCTATTGGTGCCACCCGCCTCCCCCGGTGGGCGGTGTCCCTTGCCGGCGCCGCTACCCTCGCGGTATGCAAGCAACCATGAAGGAGGGATGAATCGAGTCAGCCTGTGGATCGGGCTGAGTCAGTTTCATTTGTTTCTCGAGTAGGGTTTCTACCCATTTAGGCCTGTCTTGGCGGGCCCTCTGTTCTTTGGGCTTTAGTTGGGCTTTTCAAACTCAAGCTGAATGGGCTTGCTTTTGCTATGGGCTTGCGTGTGTGGGCTCCCCTTTTGCAGGGGATTGGGCCCACCGGTTGGGCCTAATCCGGAACAAGGAAAGGCCCGACCAAGGCTGGTGGGGCCTTGTCTTTCGAGCGGGCCAGTCGGCTTGACCCCCAACCGAACCCGACCCATGCCAACCGGGCCGAATCCGGGTCGAGTCAAACCGAACCCGACCTGTTCACCCAATTATTTAAATTAAAAATTATTATTTAAAAAAATTAAAATATATATTTAAAAAATTAAAAATATATATTTAAAAATTTTAAAAAATTAGAAAAATTTCAAAAATCTAAAAATGTAGGTTTTGGTTAGGAATTGTCATATTTTGACTTCTTAGTGTAATTAGGCCTTTACTTGCTCGTATTTTTATTATATCGTATGTTTAATTTGCATATTTAATTATGTTTAATTGCACGTGTTTAATTTTACTGCAATTAGGATCTTGAATAGCTATGATTGTTACTTTAATGATTGTGCACTCGCATGATCACCTCACATGTTAGTCAATAGGTATAAAATCAACCTAAATTGCCTACCAAAAATCATTTTGTTAAAGTGAACATGATTAGGTACCGAAAGGGCACTAATTGGTCAATTAGTATAATCAAGTCCCCGACCCTAGATTCTCTAGTTGTGTAGGAAGTGAGGTACACTTCCATGTCTCATTTGGTTTCTAGCCGACCCCAATAGGCTAGTGACGACTCCTTTTGTGTAAAAATTCCTAAAGAATATCCCAATGTCACACGAGGTATGAGCTTGGGAGAGCCCACCCCTATTCATGGGCCTTAGGCCTGTCCTTTAGGCAATATCCCTAAACCTGTTCCCTCCGCTGAGAGGGTAGGTCACGACACTAGAGAATTAAGGGTGCTAGTGCTGGACAAAACGGGCAAATATCTAGGCATACCTTCTGATTGGGGATCATTTAAAAAAGACATGTTTGCGTGGATTCTAGGATGAGTAAATGCTAAATTGGAAGGGTGGAAAGAAAATCTAATTTCCAAAGGAGGGAAGGAGATTCTGTTAAAATTAGTGGTTCAAGCATTACCGCAGTATACAATGTCGATATTTAAAGTTTTTGTATCTATATGCAAGTCTGTTGAACAAAAAATAGCTAGGTTCAGCAACAGATCTAGAATTCATTGGAAAAGTTGGGACATACTTAAAGAGAGAAAAGACAACAGAGGGATAGGATTTAGAGATTTACTCACTTTCAATAAAGCCGCTCTAGGAAAGCAAGCTTGGCAACTCTTTCAAAATCCATCATCTTTGTGGAGTAGAGTTTTCAAAGCCTTATATTTTCATTCTACAAATTGCTGGCATGCTGACAAGGGGACTAGACCTTCCTGGGGTTGGCAGAGTCTTCTATTAGGCAGACATTCTATTTTTAAGAAGCTTCAATGGTCAGTAGGTAATGGCCAAATGATACGAGTCAAAGAGGACAAATGGTTAACTATGGGAATTCTAGGCGAGCCAGCAACTAGAGAGGAACTTGAAACAATAGCAGGTTTCATTATCCCAGAACAGAATGAGTGGAATGTCGAGCTTCTTAACCACACGTTTGATGAACACACTATTAAGGAGATACTAACTATTAAGCTTTGGCTAGCATCAACCAAAGATAAACTTCTATGGACAGGGACACAAAATGGACATTATACCGTGAAGAGTGGCTACAATTTCATCAAGTAGACAGAATCCGGAAAGATAAACTCTCACGCATCCTCTTCCTATCGTACACCCAGCCAGCTATGGAAGTAGATATGGAAAACAAAAACAGCCCCAAAAATAGGCATCTTTCTTTGGTCTATATGCCAAACGTGTTACATACAAAGGATAATCTATTTCGATGACGCATCACCCCTGACCCAGTATGTAAACTCTGCTCATCTCACTCCCCCGAAACCACAGAATATTTATTTCTATTTTGCCCCTAGACACAATATATCTGGAGCCATCCCCAAGTGTAGATCAACGTATTAGATTATAGAACACACCGCATAGATGCTTGGCTAGCTGATCTAATAGAACAAAAGGCGCACATACCAGCTTTTGAGAGCATCGCAGCCCTATTATGACAAATTTGGAAAGCACATAATCACTTTGTCTTTTTCCATCAACGCACCCACCCAGATCAGCTTGTTGATACAGCTCTCACTCTGGCTCAGCTCAATTTCAGAACCTAGCAGCAGGAATCGAGTAAAGGTACCACTTGGCTAAACCCTAATCGAATTTGGATCCCACCGAAGCAGGACATCATAAAGGTAAATCTTGACGGAGCCTTTCCTATTGCAAATCACATGGGAGCGATCGCAAGTATTGCTCAAGATCACATCGGTAGAATGATCGGAGGCTTCACCCGAAGCGTTCAAGCAACATCTGCACTTGAGATGGAGATCCAAGCACTATTATGTACTCTCAAGGACCTATCACAGCAAGGAAAAACTGAATCTCACCTATTGTTGGAAACCGACAATCTCATTCTTGTTGAAACCATCAACTAGTGCCGTTTGCCGCCGTGGGAATGTCGTGCCTTGTTTGCCGAAAGCAAAGCTTTGATGCTCTGTTTCCCAAACCTAAAGGTGCAGCACTGTTGACGTGAAGCCAATGCCCTAGCCGATTGGGCCGCGAAGGCCCACGGACGAGGATCCCTTTCACCAAACTAGGTCAATTCTCCTCTTCAAATTATGCTAGACATGCTTTGTACTGAAGCCCTTGTTAAGGGTTGTTCTTTTTTCCCCACTTGAATAGAAATCTATTCTCTTTTCAACTAAAAAAAAAAAAAAAAGTTGAGTCATCTTTTTGACAGTTTATGCCCATATTTGTCTTTTCTTAAAGTTTGCGCAAGGGCCTAAACTAAATAATAAAAAGTTAAACATAAAGAAAGAATTTAGTAAGCATCTCGATGGGCACTCCAAGCAACTCAACGGGCATCTTTTAAAAAGGAAAATGAAACATGACACAAACTTTGGTGATTTCGTCCAATTTAGTCAACTGTTAAACTGTCACAGAAACCATGGCTTGACTAAAATTAATACTTCATATATTATTTTTGATAGGGATAAGCACAAAACCAGACCGAATCGGTGATTTGGAATTGGTGATTATCGATTTAGTTATTGATTTCAATGTGGACCAATCCACCTGGACCATCTAAATAGGGCTAATAAATTTTTACATATAATTTTTATTATTACAAATCAATTCTCAAAACCCTAATTTCCCATTCTCTCTCCCTACTCATCCCTCTTGGCTCTCACTCAATCTCACTCCTCTTTCTTGTCACTCTCGGTCTCCCGCTATGCCTCCCTCAGTTCCCCTTGCTCACTCAGTCTCACGCCTCTCACTTCTAACTCTCATTCTCAGTCTCACACAGTCATGGGCCTCCCTCTTTTGGTGTTTGTTTTGTAACGTCCCTTTTCCTTTAATTTTCTAAGAACGGAAATTCCAATGGAGATTGGGAATCCTAGAGAGCGTTGTTGTTGGTCAGTGAAGAAGCAAGGGGTGAGAGATTTGAGCGGTGATCTGTTACTATTTATGGGGGTGTTACAGAGTATGAGAGTATGTTATTTAACAAGCGAGTGAACGAATGACCCTGCATAGGGAAAAAGAAAAGAAAGATATCCTCATCAATTCTCAGATTCATCTGAGAAATGGTTCCAGTTCGGTTTAGTTTCAAAATCAGGTGGGTTGTTTCACGATTGTAGGGTGGAAACCGTCTCACGCTGAAACCAATAACTCCTAATTTTAATGAGTATTTCAAAATACTTTTTTTGAACATGATAGATATGATAGGATCTATTTTTTGTAGATATTGATTACAAGAAACAAGAAAGGAATCCATAACGATAACAGGTAAAATTTCCTTAGGATAAGTCGCAGTGGAAGAATTTAGAAGTCCGTCATAATCACATAAACCACAGAAAATGGAAGGATGAGGGATGAGACGTCAAGAACCTTGGTCGAGTCTGCTACGTCTTCTAAAGCTGAATCGAGACTGAGATCCAGGTGAAATACGCACGACGATCCCCCTCGCAACCGATGTCGGCGCTGTTCGAGTCAAAGGAGGATTTTGTCGTAACCAACCCCACGAGGCGAAATGTCCACCTTTTCAACGGTTCACACTGGCTTTTGCCACCAAAATCGCAATCCACGATCGCAAATCCTGAAGTCTCCCGATCCGGTCTACCCTGTTTCTCCCTTTCTCTCTCTCTGTCTCGGTTCTTTATTCATTCCGGTGCACGATCCAGTGAAGTCGTTGTCGTGGCTGACATGCGCGGTGACATCAGGTTCGAATTAAGTAATTGCAGGTTGTTCTAGGGAGAAGGGAAAGGAAGATGGCGTTTACACAGAGAACACAGGGTGTCGGAGATTTATGAGGTTGTTTAGGGAGATCTAGTGTGAATGCCATGCTTGAGGTATTAAATCATGCCTAAATCAACGGCTTAAACTTCTTCAATATATATTGAAGAGGGTAAAGGGAGGGGCAATGCCATTTATATATTTTCAATTTGCACTTTTCAATTTATTAGAGTGATTATTTTCAGATTAGATATGATCTCAGTTACACACTTTAATGTTAGTATGGTGATCAATTCTGGATGTACAACTGAAAGCCAACCCTCTAAGCACTAGTTATAAAAAATTGAAATTGAGAACCAAACCAATTGATTTTGTAGCCATTGGCTAATCTGTAAGTCTAAAATAAGTCGTTTATGCGTGAGGTCAAGTATTAGAAAATTTATATATTGAATCAATGCTCACCTCATAAATCTTAGATCGAAGTCTAACTTATGCGAGAAAGGGAGCATCAAGGTATTTACGCAGTAGATCGCCCACTCTTCGTATTGTTGGATATATTGTTAATATAATCTAAAATAATATGTTCACATATAAGCCCAATAGGTGAAAGCATGGTTATTTGGGTCCATATAGACTAAAACCCAATAACTTGCATATAAACTCTTAGTTCCCCTACGCTGGAGGTAACATTGTTAAGCGTTCCAAACTTGACGTCTCTTATGTAATACTTCAAGTAACCGCTTCTTCTCTTTCAAACTTATAACCTCCAACACCTATAACTCAAACTTGAGCGGTAGCCTCCTAAAGATTTTCTCCTAATACATATGTAATGACTCGAGAGCCATGCTCAACCCCCGATTCAGGTGACAGGAAAAGCCCTGAATGCATCGATGGAGATCACATAAATCAAAAGGCTTGGACATTCTATGCATCTAATAAAAATCTACATTTCTATTTCATGTCACAAGCTCGTACTAAATCCATCAAAATGGGTCATAAATTCATTTATTAACCCATAAGAGTTATAAATAAATTAGTTATATTGAGTAAATATGTCATAAATGAGTTTAAACTTACTTTCAACCGAACATATTTCTATGTCTCTCTTCAAATTTCCTCGCCTTCACTCAATCTTGTACTTACAAATTCCGCATTCTCACTTTAGAGTATTTTAACAATATGAATCCGATCAATCATGGATTATTAAGTTTGTTAATAAATTAAATGAGTCCATTTGCATTGGACTATTTATATTCTGACCTAACTCATCTGTTGTTTGACGGGTTTAGCTCATACTAACAATTTTTCAATGTTTCAATTTTTTTCTTTTTGGTCAGAACAACGTTTCAATGCTCCTCCCCCCTAGTTTTCGTGCAAAATGTCACTTTGCCGAGATAAGGAAAAGAATAGACAAGACAATAATGACTAGGGGGCCCTTTTCCCATCGTCTCCTAATGCCCCCAAGTTTTATGTACGTATCAAATCAAAGGGTCACCATCTCAAATGGGAAACCGAGAAAAGACGCCGCAAATTCTCTCTCTCTCTCTCTCTCTCTCTCTCTCTCTCTCTCTCTCTCAACCTGGACCCAGCTGGTCAAAATCTCAAAGGCCCACATGCTTTCCATTCATATGCGCATCAATTTGAACAGTGAAACTTGCCCAATGTCACGAAGGCTCGTTAGGTTGCGTGTGACGGGCTTCTTTGGCATGACTAGGACGCATATCCTTTTATTAAGATGATAAGATGGTCCAGTTAGGCATATAGGTTTTACGAAGATAATTTATTCACTGACAATATATTCAATACTAACCACAAGTAAAAGTCTCTGGATTATTCTTTATAATTAAGTATAGTGGAAGCCTGTGGTTTAATGAAGGTACTTGACTAGATCGCGATTGGACAGAACAAATTCACAACAAAACAAGAGTGTTCTATATTAAACTTGTAAATTCCCAATGAAAGATCAAGAAAATAACTAGGAGGTGAAGTACGAAGGGAGGGATGAAAAGTCCATGTAGAAATATGCAGCAATAATATATGCATTATACATTACTCTTTCAATCTATGATTTGAGTTTTTAGCCTGTATATCTGGGTAATAATCATCTCGATAAATACCTCCACTATTGTGTCATGATACTAGTATTTGGGTCATTAATGGGAGATATATTAAGGGTAACCTGCAAAATTAATACATTGAATTATGTAGAAAATTGAAACTAATGGGCCTGTCTTCCTCCATCTTTGTTAAATGAAGCATTTTTCAACCAATTTTCTGATTTAGAAACATGGATATAACTCATATTTAGAGGAAGCTTATAGCTCGTACACGATCCCTATTTATCTTTTTTAAAAGTATATATCGAAAAAAATTAAGTTATGATTATAATTGACACGTGTCTTAATTATGATTCACTTACGATCCTTAATTTGCTTGCACTTTAGCAATATACATAGTAAAATTACATAATATAGGAAGACAGAGGAAAATATGGCCTTTTTAATTAGATAAAATTCAACTTTAAAACTATCATGGATTTGAACAGCTGTGTTTGGATAGTCCAACACATTAATTGATGAGAAAATTGTCCAAAAAATCCTAAATCTATTACATTTTGTTAAAATAGTTTTACACTTTCAATTTTGCCAAGTGAGTCCTAAACTCTCACTTTTTTGCTAATTGAATCCATTCAGTCAATTTTTGCAATAAATCGATGACATGAACACCAATCGCTTTACATGGCATGACCGATGCTAATGTAGACTTTTTTTTTTCAATATTTTAATAATCTTTTTTAGATCTTTCTTTCTCTTTCTTTTACTTTTTTTTTTCTAGATTGAGGGCCAATGACCCTTGCTGGCACCTGGGAAGCACCGACACTATCCGAGAGCATTTTTGTCATGTTGGACACTCTGACACATGTCCAACACTTTCCGGCACTCTATTAATAAGTGTTAGAAAATCCAACATCTAGTCAATTCTCCCGACACCCTTTGGTACGCGAGTTCGGAATTCCAATATGCAAGTTTAGAATTACGACATATGATTTCGACATGCATTAGGTCAATTTCAAAAAATTTCAATAAATGAGAGATCAAAATGCAAATATGTAAAAATAAAAAATAATAAAAATAAGAAGAGGAAAAGAAGAAAAACATAATTTTTTCTTCTCTTCTAACTCTCACTTCTCGTAATACATAATTCACCACCCAAGTTTGTTTTTTCTTCTCTTCTAACACGCTCTGACACACAAGTCCAGAATATGGATTGCTTTTTTATTTTTTCTAAGTTTGATAGATTATTGAAAATGAGTTGAATTTGTCAAATTGAAACAATGGATGATATTAACAAATGGTAGATTAATATTTTTAGTGTAAATTCATTCTAGGCTCTCTTTTTATTATTTATTTATTTGTGAATTTGAATAAAATTAATTTGGTTAAAATAATCATAAAAATGATAATTCATCATGTATATAAAAAATATACATTTAATATACAATGGGTCATAACATGTCGAAATTCTTTAATTTTTTAGAAACAATATGTCGACATGTCGTATTGTATCATATGTTGCGTGTTGATATCGGTGCTATTTAAGCTAGCACTAGGTGAGGGAATCGTGGCCCTCGCCCTCGATTTGGCTCATGAGGGCATCGTGACCCTCGCCTAGTAGTTAGTGAAAACGTCGTAGCCCTCGCCCAAAGCCGACAAGGGCTGCCTGCCCTTAATCCAAATAACCATAAAAAGTAAAGAAAAAGAAAGAATAATTCAAAATTCAAAAATTATAAAAAAAAATTATTCATGTTAGGGTCAGCCATGTTATGTAGAACAATTGTCATCCATATTAGCAAATTTCAACCAAAATTGGCCGTATGCACTTAATTAGCTAAACGTGAGAATGTTTACAAATAAGAACTCAATTGGCAAAATTAAAAAAGTTATGATTGAATTAGTAAAAGTGTAATAGGTTTAGGACTTTTTGAACTATTTCCCTTAAAGGACATAGTCCCAAAATAGTTATCCCTTCATGCGAATCAAACTAGGGAATAAGTATGTCATTGTTACTCTTGCTGTAATCTAGTCCCATGTATTAGCTAAGCAATTATTACCATTATTATTACTATTGTTATTGGTCTAATCCCATGAACTTAACCGGTTTTAAAAGGACTTGTAGAAATGCGTCCAAATAGTTGGTTGTGGATTATACGAAAGGAATAACATTACCTTATTTCAATTTAAGAATTATTAAACTTATCACCGCCATGCCCCTCTTATCAGTCTTAATATATTGTTCTCTTTTAAGACGTGGTTTTATGCCCATTCGCTCATAAACAAGTCTTTGGTTCCATATCAACCACCGCCCTTCCAATATAAATTCAATCTGTGGTTGCATTGTTAAAGCTTTTCACATTGAAGGTAAGAGCCTCTACTACTCCAATGTGCTAATGCATGTAAATCTACTCCTGCTTTTCCAAGAAAGAGAATTGACACAAGGAATTGAGAGATCAAGCACTCCCAATGTCCGAAGATGGACCCCACCATATTGCCATCCGGCGGTGCAAATCTATCCAGTGGTAGCAGTTAATTAGAGAGATTAGGTAATTAGGCATTAGGCTGATTGTGAAACTTTTCAACCCCAAAGCAAATCCCTATATCCAAGGCGGGCCCCACTCTATCGCACTCTTGAGCAACCAATAGAACACAGACCTAAACGACGCGCTGTTTCGTAGCAAAGGAGAGAGGCAAAATCCGAGGGACCGGGTGACATGCTTGCTGACGACGACATAAGTTCGAAACCCACTATAAATCGGGACACTTCCTCGCTTCTAACTCCAACACCATCAGCTCATACATCCTCTTCTAGCCAAAATGAGGCAAACCATGTCTTCTAAATACTTGCTAGTGTTGCTCCTAGGAGCAGCGCTTTTTGCCACCACCGTCTTCTGCGACGGCCACGACCCCAAGCCACCGAAAGGGGACAAACCTCCCCACAAGCACCCCCCTGTTGGGGGTCGCCGCCTCCTCGAGAACGTCCAAGTTGACGACTCACAAAAGCCCTTCCCCAAACCCAAGCCCCCCCCCACCACCCTCCTGAGCACATCCTCGTTGAAGAGGCCGAACAGGAGGACTCCCACAAGAAGCCGTTCCCCGGCAAGAAACCGCCCCACCACCCTGGCCACATGCTCGCCGAGGAAGTGGAAGAGGACGCGAAGCCACCGAAGAAGGGGAAGGGAGGCAAGCCACCGCACGAGGGGCACATTCTCGTAGAGCAGGTGGAAGAGGACGCAAAGCCACCGAAGAAAGGGAAGGGAGGCAAGCCACCGCACGAGGGGCACATTCTCGCAGAGGAGGTGGAAGAGGACGCAAAGCCGCCTAAGAAGGGGAAGGGAGGCAAGCCACCGCACGAGGGGCACATTCTCGCAGAGGAGGTGGAAGAGGACGCGAAGCCGCCGAAGAAAGGGAAGGGAGGCAAGCCACCGCACGAGGGGCACATTCTCGCAGAGGAGGTGGAAGAGGATGCGAAGCCGCCGAAGAAGGGGAAGGGAGGCAAGCCACCGCACGAGGGGCACATTCTCGCAGAGGAGGTTGAAGATGACGTGAAGCCGCCGAAGAAAGGGAAGGGAGGCAAGCCACCGCACGAGGGGCACATTCTCGTAGAGGAGGTGGAAGGCCCCGAGCACAAGCCACCGAAGAAAGGGGAGGAGCCGAAGAAGGGGAAGGGAGAGAAGCCGCCGCACAAGCCTCCCACCGAGAACTGAGCGTGCCATAGATGATGTGTCCCTGCATGTGCTCGTTATGCATTAGGAATAAGAGCCGTGCTGATCTGATTATATGTACACTATCAGTACAATCTCTCGAGTCTTACTGAATGGACAGTCTTGTATCGCTACTCTCTTGTTCTCTAGCTCGTCTTTTAGCTATGTTCTTTCTTGGAGTCAGCTCTTTCGCTTTGTATCGGTTGTACGCTTGGTTCATCGAGTAGACCTCGGACGATGTAGATTATTGCGTGTCATTCTATGCTTCTCCGATGTTACCATCGACTCTCGACCGACAAAAAGCGTTTCGATATATATTTACTAAAAATACCTAGAAATTTCGTATTTGCTAGATGATGCCGCATAGGTAGCATTGATCGGAGGATCCATCGGACGCAACGTATTTTTATACTCCATTACTATAGAGGATCCATCGGACCACGTCCTAAAATATTTGCTTTAGAAATGAGCCTAGCTAGCTAACCGTAGGGCTTTTGTGACGGTAGGAACCATCGAATTTTAGCCGCGCATGTTTATGGAGGAAATTGGGAGATAGGTTCCCCCAGTTCCAAGTTCTTTTTTTTTTTTTTTTTTGACTTCCCATTGCTTTATATTTTCTTGGCTTAATTTATAATTAGATTAGAGGATTTAAAAAAGGCCCTACAAGCACTAATTTAAAAAGGAAACTCTCACAAATCTCATTAAGTGGAATTTTTAAATATGAAGGATAGAAAAAAATTAAATACTCCACAAATCACAAGTAGAAAAACGTAATCACTAACTAAAAAGAAATCATTAATAATAAATTAATAGACAAAAAAATTACCCATTGATTCTTAACTTGTAATGAAGATACGTAAGAACCTAAAACAATACAAGATCAATTTTAAGATCACATCAGTCAAAACTAAAGTTAAAATAAAAAGAAAGGATTTTCAGTCGAATTCCGTATAAAGTTTCTTTTTGTGTTATTAAGTTTCTTTTATTTGAGAATAATATCCACTAAACCTTTTCTTTGACTAGAAAATAATATCTGCTATTTTGAATATTGTAATTTAAAACTTTTGAGTCTACTTAGATATGCTCTAGATGTTTCCCTTAATTTTTTTTTAACTGATGAGTCTTCCATTATCTATCTTTGATACTTGTCGTCACATTGCACCTTTCATTTTCTGAAATAGCAGCACCGTTCCCTACTCATTTCTCTTTAGGAATATAGGAAATGAATAATCATTTCCCAAAACGAATGAAGCATTTATCCTTTGTGTACACGCGCCCCTTTCGAACGCCACGGATGAGAATTCTAATGGTGCACGTTTTTCAAATTGACGATCTTGCCCTCTTATATTGCTGTTTCGCGAGATAAGTGGGTTCCACGTGGCGGATGGCAAGATATGGGTTATGTAAATCTTTATGTCGGAAGGGGCAAGACAGGAATTTTGCTCGAAATTGTATAATTTCTTTCGCATGGATTAGAAGCTTTAGGGGCCTTTCCTCACAGTTGATCGTGAATATTTTATTTTTCCTCAAATGGTGTATCTGCTTTTGACTTTCTCGTCCGCTTTGCGATATTGATCAATGCTCCATGGCATTTCCTTTTTCTTATCGTCTTATTTATTCTGGCCACTAATATCATTTTCTGAACAAAATAAGTTTGTTTTTCTGCTCCCAAAAACAGGTATATAATTTGTTTTCCAGCTCAAGGAAATAGTAGCAATGGTAACGAGAGTCCTCAAAACTTATATGAATTTCATGTATTTAAGTTATAAAATTAGTTGCCGTCCTTCACATTAATTTTCCTGTTAGCTCCTAGCGGATGAAAAATTCGACCCCACTCTTTTCGTTATTCTTTTGCGCGCGTGTTGTTGTTTACTAGTAAAGGTTGTTAACGTACAAAGCGATGTTTATTAACACAAAATTGATGTCATTTTCCATTAAATTCAAAAACTGAAAATAAAAAATAAAGGGGAAATTAATAAAGAAAAGAGAGAGGGATCGGGCAGGCACGGAGTTACAACAAGAGATGGCAGCATCATTTCCTTTAGTGCCCTCGGCACGAGCTGGCCCTGGCTAGGCAATGGCTACAACGGCCCTAGCCACGATTGAGCGAGGTCCCAAGCATGACAGCTGCAATTAGGGGTGTAAACGGTTCGGTTCGGTTCGGTTTTTGAAAACCGAACCGAACCGAACTGTAGAGAAAATTTCTGAACCGAACCGAATAAGTCCCAAACCGAACGGTTCGGTTCGGTTCGGTTCGGTTTTTCGATTTTTCGATTTTCAAATTTTGATTTTCGGTTTTCATTTTTTTTTTTTCGGGGCGGCTTACCTCTATATAAGCCCCTTGAAGCATTGATTGGCGTTCTCTCTAGTTTTTGTGCTATATTCAAGAAACGAACATCTATGTCTTTGAGCTAGATCTCTTCCTTCTTCCCTTGTTACAGCCCTTTCACTCTCCTGAAATTATCACATCATGAGAAGCGAGATGACTTCTCTTCGAAGAGAAGTCAAGCAAGAAGAAACCAGGGGAGGATAAGAAGCGACGATGAGGACGGGAGCTCAGAATGTTGTGTGAGAATTCTTTGGAAGGAGGATGGCGTCCCGAGATGTGGTTTCTTTTGTGGGCTTGTCCTAGTTGAGCCTGGAAATGGCTCTTGTTTTGCATTGCTTCCAATCTAGTTGGGTTTCAAAAGGAAGCGAAAGCTTCACTTTTGACTTTCTGGGTTTCATGGGCAACTGGTCTGAATCAAAAACTGCCCTGCTTTTAGCTTTTCCAATCTTAATTTGTTCCCAAAAGGAATATTTGGTCCTACATGTAGTGTAACGATTTTAAGTGTTTTTTTTTACACTAGTGATTCATAAATACAGCCATAAGCATATGAAATCGTGATAAAGTATGCTAACAACTTATCTTCTCATTTGAATGTTCTACTATAGTCTTTATGCCTCACATCACATTTCACTCAGCAAGTATACCCATTTAGTCTAGGAAATTGTCCTTCTCCAAGGACAAGAGAATCAAGACCTGCTGAGACTTCAAAAAGATGTTGTGTAGCATCCCCATTGTACAACAAAAATTGGTGTTGACAAAGCTCTGAAACAGGGATTCTGTTCACCAAAGAAGAAGAGAAAAAGAAGAAGAAAGAATCCCGGATTAACAAGAACTCAAAGGAAACTAGTGCTTTTCATCCATAAAACAAGTATCATAGGGCAATTAATTATTGCAAGAATCCAAATTATAGTCATGGCAAGGAGCAAAAGTAAATCACATTAGACATCCATTCGCACTTCTTTAACCCCACGATGCTGAGACAAAGCGACAACATATATCTCCATTATATTACAACCACTTCTTCTATATGATTCAAACTACAGAGTTCTCCAATGGCTCAAGGCCATTCTGCCTCGAGAATGGCAAGTTTCTCACGCATCTCCACAGGAGTTGTGTGCACGCTAAGCCCAATAACCACAATGCTGCTCCTTTCTTTTGTATACCCTGACCAAAACAATTGAAATAAAATTAGTGATCTCAACTTAGGAATCTGATGTCACAATATATACTTTTCGCTTCTGTGTTTTCTATTTGCATCATTGCTTGAAAAGGAAGAAAGTCACTCTCTATGAACATGCAGGATTGTTTTAAGTTCAACATATCTAAGAAGAGAGGGAAATAAGTAGTTCCACCACAAAGGTGAAGAAAGGGATACATCACCATAGGAACAGAATAAAATCCAAATTGCTCAAACCCCAGACTAGATTCTCAAGTTCAATCAAATCATTATGGTTTTAACCCAATTTGGACATCAAAACATCAAGAGAAATTTCCTCTTCGAGCTTTCTTCGAGCTTAAAGACGACATTCAATCATCAAGAGAAATTGCTATTGAATTCAGGTCCATGGTCGTAGATGACAACTCTGCATTAAATTCACAATTAAAATAAGAATTGAAATATCAATTGTAATATTGAAAAATATAAATATTCCATGGTTTTTTTTCTCACCTGACTCAAAATTTTCAAGTTCTTCTAAGTTCTCCTCGATTGATTGTGAAAGTGGTGCGGATCGTAGCCAATCTTGAGTACATATAAGAGCTTCTACCATCGTGGAGTCAAAGAGCTACGAAATACATCATGTACTCGACCCCGGTGCCGAATGCGGACTGATGCTACAAAGTGGAGATGGGCACGGCCAAAATATCTCGAGCAATAGAAGATAAGATAGGATATCTAGAAGAATTGACTTTCCACCAATTTAATATATCAAAGGTGGAGCTATACCGTTCACATCCTTCTTCTAAATACTTATCTAATTCAGATTTTTCTTCCACATATTCCTGTCCCGTTTGGCTAAGATACATTGCAGTCATAATGTCCGCACCAACCACAGGAGACATTGAAACGTTCACTGTCCTTGTCCCCTTTAATCTCATGTTGCTTTGGGGGTATGTACCGGTGCGATATTGCTCAAATAATAACGTCAAAGATTTTGTCACTCTATCTCTCAAAGTTTCTGCCCGGTTGCCGTCATACACTTTATTAATCATCCATTTCACATACTCCATCTTATGTCGAGGGTCAAGTATACATGCAATGAACTATGTGAGATTTATGTTGTTCACATTCCCAAAATACTTATTGAACTTGATCTTCATTCTCTTGGCTGTTTCTTGCAAACTCCTATTCTCATCCCCACAATATTTATCAATCATCATATAAATCCCATAGACATCTTTTGACATATCATTGCAAGTGACGTAAGAAGAGCCCGATACTTTTAAAGTTGCATCATAAAACAACTTCAAGAAAGGAAGAAATCGGCGGGCATAATCTCAATCATCATCAGTAGGCAACCCTCTCACCTTGGAAAGCTCTTCGGCAAATCTTCTATCCTGAATATCTAATGAGATGAAGGCATTTCGAAACTTCAAAGCCACTTCCAACATCAGGTATGTTGAATTCCACCGAGTCTCCACATCCAAACATACAAGATTATTGGAATCAATATTTTCTAGCAGAATACACTCCTTAAACCATTGCAATCTCGACGGAGAAGATCTCACATAACGTACAGCCGAGCGTATTCTAACAATAGAATCATCTATATCTTTCAAACCTTCTCTCACAATCAAACTGAAAATATGAGCACAACATCTCACATGGAATAACTCACCTGATAATATCAGAGCATTCCAAGAGTTAAGTCTTTTCTTCAAGTATTGAACTCCCAAGTCATTGGAGCTAGCATTATCAACAGTGATAGAAAAAATTTCTTTGATCCCCCAACTAGTTAAGCATTTCTCAACTCCTTTCCCTATAATCTCAGCCGAATGTCTTGGGATTTGACAAAATTCAAAATTTTCTTTTGCAACTTCCAATCGGCGTCTACAAAGTGAGCAAGAAGACACATGTAACTTAGATTTTGACATGAAGCCCACGTGTCGGGCCGTAAGACAAACCCTTGGAGAAGTATCGGAAAAATATTTTTTCAATTTGCTTCTTTCCTCCAAGTATAACTTATAACAGTCCTCCCTTAATGTGTTTCTTGAAAGGATTAAAAACTTTGGCTGGATTCTACTCACGAATTTCCGAAATGCCTCAAGTTCCACAAACTTGAAGGGTAGTTCACCAATAATAAACATCGCCGCTAAATCTTTTCGACTAGCATCTTGATCAAATTTCCAAGGACCAGCTGAAATAAAACTACTAACCCCAACAGATTCATTCAAGGCACTTCTTTGCCTTTTCTCCACATTCGCATATGGATAATTCTTACATCTATTTAAATGATTATGCATCCCACTAGTCCCTTGAGTAGTAGAACAACCAATAACAGCCCCACAATATAGACATTCGGCTTTATCTTGGCTATTTTCTATCCTTTTGAAGTGTTCCCATACAACAGATCTCTGCCTCCTTCTATTTGTACCGCTAGATTCGCTCATTGTATATTTGGCTTTGCAAATGATGTTACTGCCTTGACAGGGAGATCTACAAATGGCTTATCTTGAGTAGAAAGAAACCCTTCTTAAATTCACAAGTTTGAAAAGTTGTCTAAAGTCATCAATAAATTAGATTAAGAAAAGCCATGAGAATATATAAAAACAAAATTTAAATTTTAGAGCTTGCTCTCCTACCGTTATTATCTTGAAACAAAGCATGAAATATGCATTACCCAGTTCATGTTTACCCCAAGTCTTATGTAATGATGGTTAACTATTATAAGAATCCTGGGAATTCTCTACTAATGACGCAATAACAAATTGTTTGCAATAACTAGTATAGTCAAGTATGAATAAACAAACAAGCAAACAAACAAAAAACAACAACAACAACAACAACTAAGCTTTATCCCACTAAGCGAGGTCAACCATATAAATAAATAAACATGTTTCCAGCTTAACCTTCAGGCAATTCATACTCGCCCCTACAGAGCTAATGAGTATCTTCTCAAGCAAACCAGATTCACGACTCAGAGCGTCAAGCCAATTTAAGGAGACAAAGTGATACATATAGAATCGAATATCACTCACTCCCACAAATCATGATAACCACTGTTCTCTAGTTTCTTCATCAACCAATTTTACTACTCTTCCATTAACCAAGAGAAAAGAACATGGAAACACAATAAATGAATAGCATGCGGCTGCCAAATTTATCTTACCACATGCCGAAGTATGGGCTCCAATGATGAGCAAAGTTTCTGCAAACTATCCACCTTGAGAGCTTCAATGACACTGCATCAATATAAAGGAACATTAATATATTTATAAACCTCAAAGGAGCAACCATTTTTACATAAGATGCATAATTATAGATAAATTCCCTCTCGAAGAAGGCAAGGACACATAACGAGACAGATCCAGGGCCCAAAACTTTTAGCTACATTAGATGCTATCTATGGAAGATGGTAGAATTCAAGTTCGTATAGAAAAGAAATAGGAAAACAGACGAAAAGAGTTAAGAATCTACAATGAGAAGTTGGAACCCTTTTCCAATTGTCGAACTTGATACTTTTGTGAAAAAGAATAATTGTTTAAGCCAAACACGATAAAGAGACAAAGGGAAAAAGAAAAACAGATGAAAAGAATCAGGGCGTAAGCTCCTATATTCAAGTTAAAATCTTATGAAGTTATAGGACTTCTTAGTGGATAACACTGCCTAACCTTTCACTGTTTGATAATAGTCGGTTTTATTAACAAGCCCAAAGAGTGAGTTTAAGTCCTGAAGCATCCACAATGTCCTCAAGGCCCCAAAGGCATTAGTTTTCCCTAGAAAAGAAACTATACTGAAATCACTCCAACCATGATCATCAATAAATCTAAAAACTACCTTTGCTGAGTTAATTTTCAGGTTCTACAGGCAATGACGGAGCCACTCCTCAAACAAGTATAGTTGATCCCCTAATATTTGCATTGCCAAGCTGCTTTGAGGGGCAAACGGAATATAAAAAAAAAACCAGTTTATGCAATCTGATGATTCGAGAATTAGAAGGAACTGCCCAAAAGCTGTAAAAATCCACCGCCATCATTAGAACTTCCATCTAAAGCCTGAATTTGCTCATGATGTTCTGTCCATCAAATGTACAAGAGCCTCTCGTCATCAAACAAAAGTTTCCCTAAACTTTTTAATCTATAGGGGACTTTAGCACATAAGTCTGCAATAAAGTGGACAGAGCAAGCAAGAGATCGACACCGGATGAAACCACAAGCATAGCCAGCATACTCAAATCCCATAATTCCAAAATCAACTCCCTGCTCAGGGGACAAAAAGCAATTTTTACAAAACGAAAGTAGAGCCCAGTTCATCTGATCAGTCCAGCTGAATGTCAAGCTGAACTCCACCCACAAAATTCATCAATCTAACGACCCTCTAACACACCTGATGCGCACGAATTGCACGCGAGAATCACCATCAACCAAGATTCGAGAGAAAAGCAGTCACCTTTACAAGAGAGAGAGAGAGGGGGGGTTGCGCTGCGGTTTCCCAAGGTAGCAGAAGACGAGGAGGAGGAGATTTTTGTTTGGTCTTAGCCAAACAACGTGTAAAGTGACGAAGGAGAGACTTTGGCCGCCCCCTAGTCCAAAGCAGAGCGCGCGCCGTCGCAGAAGGAAGAGGGGCTCTGTCCCTCAATCGGTTGCCATCGCCGTCGCAGTCGCCTTCCCTACTGCTGTTGCCGTCGCAGTCGCCATCCCTACCGCTGTCGCCGTTGCAGTCGTCGTCCCTGCCGCCGTCGCCATCCCTGCCACCATCGCCGTTGCACCTCCAAGCCGACCAAGAGGAGACACGAGACGAGAGGAGAGGGCCAGAGTCGAGACAGAATAAAACCTAGAGTCGGGACCGACGGGACGGGAGAGAATAAACCGAACCAATAAAAGAGATTTCGGTTTTTAACGAGAACCGAACCGAACCGAAAAAACCGATTTTTTCGGTTTGGTTCGGTTCGGTTTTCGGTTCGGTTCTTGACACCCCTAGCTGCAATACAACCTTTGCCTAGTGGCGATGGGGGAGCCATGGCCACCAAGCGTTTGCTTGTGGCAAGGGCGACAGTGCTAGTCAGTAACGTGGCAAAGATCTCTAATTATTGCGACAACAAAAGAGGCTAGTATTCTAATCCTTGCCTTCCGGTCACTCTATTTGGGTATTGCCAATTTTCTTCTTGGAATGTTTAATTTTCCTTTAATAGGATGGTTATTTAACACTACATCAATGCTCTCAGTTCAAAAAATAAAATGAAAACTAAATAAAAAACAAAGAGGTCATTGGATCTGTGCAAGAAAAATGGACGGAATTAGCAGGATAGCTAACATAAAAAATAGTGCCAAGTTTTAGGACTTCAAAATTGAAAAAAGACTTTATTAGGACTATGATGAATGGATCAACCCAAATTCTCCAAACCCTCACCGTCGTTATCCCATTGAAAATGCCTAACTTTATACTACTCGAATCAACCTATGAGTAGACGCAAAGGAGGTTAAACGAACGGATGAATGGTTGGTACAATTTATAAGGAAAAATTCGCACCTCCCTTCTCTGGAAAGGATCGGAAATCTTTTTTGGCAAGTATGGAAGGAGCGCAACAATTTTGTCTTTCGAGGTACAAAACCAATGGTCTACAAAGTCATAGATCTAGCAAAATTTCAGCAAGCTAGCTACCAAAAATGAGGATTTGGGTATTCACCAGCCGAAAAAACCGAAGAACAAAAGATCCCACTTACCTAGCAAGCTCCGAAAGTCGGCTCTTTCAAGCTGAACGTAGATGGGTTGCTGTGTGAGGGATTGACGGAGGGAGCTGTGTCTTGTGTCATTCGGGACTCCTCCGGCAGCCTCATAGACGGATTCATGAAGACAATCCGGGCGAAGACGGTTCTGTAGGTGGAAACCCAGGGGTTCTCGAAGCCCGAAGTACTTGAAAGACAAAGAAATCGGGGAGGCTGTCGTGGAGTCTGACAACCAAGTTCTTGTCAACTACTTGAAGCGTGAAGAGCAGATGGATTGGCAGGCACTAGCGGTGTTGTTCGAATGTAAAGCTCTTCTGCAGCAAATGCCGCTAGTGGGCCTGGTTTGCTGCCCGCGATTAGCTAATATAGTGGCGGACTGGGCCGCACGACATCAGCGAATGAAGACCTTCTCTCCAAACTGGCGGGCCTCTCCTCCTCTAGGCTTTTGGGCTCTGTTATGTGTTGACGCCCCACTTTTGGTGCTTCTGTCTTATGATATAAATAAAATACTTTTTTCGACAAAAAAAAAAAAAAAAAAAAAAAAAAAGGAACGCGAAAGTCGCGGCGAGCCCAAAAGGCCCAGCCGGCGCGGCGGATCGGTGGCGAGCCGTGGACGGAACCTCAGCTTTTAGCGGACGACCCACGAACGCACGCTCGGAATCGGACCGCGTCTCCCCTCCGTGGACGAAGCAACCTCTTGCGGGCTATCGCTAAATTCGAAGGGGAGGAAGACCCAGAAGCGAATTCCGCGAGCCATCGCTTAATTCGAAGGGAAAATGGCGTGTATGCACGACCACAGCTGCGAAGACCACGACTGTTCCTCCAATTGGTCCCTCTACAAGCACATCGACCTCTCCAAGGTGCCCCCCCCATCGTTCTTTCTCTTTTTGCTTGTTCGATTCCAGATTGGCCCGCATGCATCTTATGTTTTGTCTGTGAGCTTTTTGCGATTACGGTTAGATTATTGGGAGATTATGCTATCTCGTGAATTGGGTCATCTTCGGTCTGGCGATAGATTGGTGTTATGCGTATGCTCCCTGCAGATGTCCCGTGTTTAATTGCTGTCGGAACCTGTATTGGCTGATGGGTTTTCTCTGCCGTGTGGCTTCTGGCATGTAATAATGCCTAAATCATGTCAACTTTGACAAGTATTTTCCTTTTTGTTGTGGGGAGTTGCTTTGAAGTTTGGATCCTTTTGGCTGATCGTATCGTCTTCTTAAGAGACTCGAAAGAATCAGTAGACGTCCATGGTATTATGTCTCTGTGGAGCTAAGGAATTTTTCGGGCCTATTATGATGAAATGTGATACACATGACAATACATTTTCCGAATATGGATCAATTTTTCACTCAAAAAGGCGGTGCCTCCTGTACTTGTTGGTGATGATATCCGAATTTCTTCCTTCTGGAATGCTTTCAAAACCATGAGGGGACGTTTTGTTTTATAGTTAGGTTAATATGGGAAGGAGAAATGTGTGCATCAAACTGAAGGCTTAGTGCTTGTAGGGAAATTGGCCTTTACCAAGTGTGCTTTTATGAGATGTTTGACCTCTAGGTTGAAGAATTGGAAGTACTACTAGTTCTTGAAACTCATTCGAGGGGGTTGAAAAAAGTAACTAATGGACTTAGGAAGTTATGTATTGAGTATGAGTCGCAGGGCTTGGGGTGGTTTACTGCACAAAGAGGGTTTCATGCCAGGAGAATAAATTCGGTGTGATCATTTCATACTATCTTGACGGCTTGATTAATAAGAGTCTAAGAATGAATATGTTGTTTTTTTTTTTTTTGCAAGCTCCCTTGTTGACTAAATTTAAGTAGCGTAAGAGAGAGAGTTGATTGATGTCAATTTTCTGCACCAACAATGCAGTCTCTAAACCCTGTATATCTTGGTGGAATTGTTGTTTGCTAATTAAAAACTATTAACAGCTTGTTGGAAATGTCGTGGGAATAAGAGGGAAGTCTCCATGTTTAGGTCTTCTGCTCATAATGATTGTGGATTGTTTAGGTATCAGCACTAAATGAGGCTGTTCCAGGAAGCGTGAAGTCAGTGTTTAAAGCTTGGGAGCATCGCTTGAATTTTTCTGAGGTAAATTGTTGTTCTACCACTGGATTTCCTCTGTAACTTATGCACACTTATAGATAAGAGTTTTATTACTTTTGTACTTGGACAATGTTTGGAACAGGTTTTGTTAGAGTGCTCCCTCTAAACAGAAAATATATAATCATATAAATTTTACTATCTTAATGTCTGTATATTGCAACTTAGCAGTTACTCCAAGAACTTCATAACAATTTTAGAAATAGATATCAACAAGCTTAGGGTGCCCATTCTATGCCAATTTATGATCCCTGGTGGTACTAGGATGACTACACTTGTTTTGCTAAAATAAATGTTGACTCTGTTAGACATTTCTTGTACCTAGTTATATTGGTCAAGGTAAAGTACTTTAAACAATGGATTCATGATAATGCTTCTGCAGGAACTGCTGGTCAGTCTTTCTGATAAATCAGGATAGTGGTTAATGATATATCTGGTGACATAAAAAAAAAAAATGTAAGATATAATGGTTTAGTTGATTGTCTTGAAGCTGTTTTGTGCATGAGACATTGCTAAATTGGCTTCAAAATCAATTACCTGTCTGTTCATCAAGTTCTGAACGAACCATTGACATTCGAACCTCTCTCCTTTTCATATTTGATCAGTTTAAGCCCTGTACTTGTACTTATAATCAGGTTGATCTGCTTGATCTGCTTGATCATTACAAGTGGGTAGTGATCTTCCAGGTACTTGGTTGGCACTTATGTGTCCTTATACAAGTGCAGTTGGTGGCAATGTCAAGTAGCTGCTGATTAATGAGTCGTGTCTGTATGTCTGTGGAATATGTTTCAGGGTTAATGTTTAGAGTTGTCGGGTCTTATCCCTCAAACAACCTCCTCTCCCTGCCACTTCTCTATGATGTGGTATTCATGTTTTAGATAACTGTTTAATTTTTATTATTTCTTCTTCATTATTTATGTGTGGATACTGTAACAGGGCTACTTGGAAAGCAATGATGGTGATCCTGAGTTACTTGTTTTCATTCCGTAAGTTTATGGGGGCCCAAATCTGTAGTCTCTGTTACATGTTGAATTGTGTATTAGCAGTCTGCTCTGAGTTGCTGATTGGGTTATGCATTCAATGTAATGTCTTTGTTCGTCAACTTTGTGGGATAATACATTGAATATGCAAATAGTCCATACTATTTCCTTTCAAAAGGACTTCCAGATGTTTTACTGAACCTCTTATGTGGAAAGCATGGTGGATTAGTCAATCTGTGAGAATCTCCACTTACATTGGTATTATGCGGCGTAACCATTGCTTATCTCCATCATTTTTTTTTTTTTTTTTTTTTAAATTTTTATGTTGGATTTCTGCTCCATACTTGCTTTTGCTTTGGTTTGCATTTCCTTTATGTTGGTTTTGGTTTTTGTTTTTCATTTATGTAACTGGGGATGAAGATTACTTCATTCTTTGGCGCACAGCCTGTGGGTAGAAATTACCTGTGCATGTAGAAGTAAGTCATCTTCAATCTACATAGAACCTTTCTGCAATATCCATTGTATTCTTGAAGATTTATGGTGTCATTAGCACCAGGATCTGTTGCAGAGCTGGCCCTGTCATTTTCTTTTTTACCTTCAAGATTGTCAAGGTTGGGTATAACCTTGCCCAAATCAGACATGTAATGATGTATATATTTCAATATACAGAGGCAAATCACTGATTCCTGATACGTCATTTTTTGTAAAATCTTCGTCACTGTTTGCAAGTGTCAAGTATGTCTCAAAGACTTGCAATTCTTATTTATAACTGCGGCTAAACTTCCTGTCATTTCCTTGTTGCATTTTCTTGGATGTCTTCAACAACTCTATTGTTGGAAGTTCAAAATTTAGAAGAAAACACATAAAGAACTTGCCTTGTTTCTCTTTTTCCTTTTTGTATTTTCTTGGATGTCCTCAACTTTTTATGGCTTAAATAGTTACAATCACAACTCTATCTTTGCAAGTTCATAATTTAGAAGAAAAATTCATAGAGAACTGGCTGTTTTTCTCTCTGTGCTGAAGATACAGTCTCTGTCTGTCTCTCTCTCTCTCCCTCTTTCCCTCTCTTCCTCCCCCTTTCATGAGTGTGCATGTGTTTTTTTGCTTGGTACAAATGTGCTGTTCTTCTTGGTTGAAGGGTTCATCTTTCTTTCTAATCACATTCAATCGGTTGTAAATAGATTTACTTCGGATGTCAAGATCAAGAGTATTTCAATTGTGGGTGGTGCAGATGGATCAAGTCCATCAAAGATGAGAGCGTAAGTTCGATTCCACAATTACGTGTTTGGTGCAAGTCACTTTTTTTCAATTTTGGAATTTTAACTTGAAGTAGCTGCCTGCACTTTGTTGTAATAGTACTTTCCACTTTCAGTTCAGTGATATTTGTTTCTTACGGTTTTCTTGCGTATGTTTATATTCTCATTGATTTCTAGGCTAAGTAAATGTGGTCTCAATCAGGTTTATCAATAGAGAAGGCATTGACTTTTCAGATGCCCAGAGCATGCAAGCTGTCCAGGTACTTTTCATAGCTGATTTCTAGGGTCATTGGCTGTGTTTATGAATATCATATAATAATCTGGTGATTTTATTTGAAGGAATGGGATTTGGCTGAAAACACGCAAGGAATGCTGGAATATCAGACTCGGTAATTGTTTTATGTTCGTTTCTACTTGGCACACCACCAACTTCCATGAAACATGAATGCAAATAAATAGGGGGAAAAATGAGAGTTTTGTTGGGACATGGCCATTCTAAGAGGGAGGACTCATAAGAAAAACACTGAAAATACATTAGATTTTCTTACACATTTTGATTTCGATCTTAGGTACTCAAAATTTCAAAGTGTGGGCAACATTACGTTGCATTTTCCTGACAACTTTGGGGGTGACACGAGCCAGATACATTACATTGGCTTTAAAGGCGAAGCTACTCAGGTAATATCCTAGGCAGCTTGGTTTCATGAATTGTCTTGGTGCTCTTTAACTGACACATGCGCTGGACTGTGATTAAACAGTTGAAGAGGGACGTTGTTGCTACCATCGTATATGAATTGATGCCGAATCCTTCTGATCATAAGTAAGTCTTCCTCTTCCAAGCTCATCTCCACAAAATTTTTCTGCTGCTCCTTGGTTTGAATGAGATCTTAATGAATAAAATAAATTTTATTCATTACTTTATTTGGATTGAGGCCATAACTGCGAGTACTTCACTGCTGGAAGTACCTGTTGGCTATTAAGCTTCTAGAAAGTACGAACATGGTGTTGAACATCTCTGATGGCATGGAGTGTTACTTGTTCGAAACTTAGAGGTGGTTTTACAAGTTGAGTAAAGTTTTGGAAATTTATTTGATAGCTCAAAAACCATAATGCATGCCATGATATGTACCAATTCTAGGGCTGCTTGCATTACAAGGACCGTAGGCATTTGGGGTTGTGTATCCTCTAGTTCGGTATTCGACTGATGTCCTCCTAGCTGATTATGTTTGACATATTTGTAGCCTAGCAAAAGCGCACATGCATCAGGTTTCTTTCACTATTTTCACCATCCGTGCATGCCTCACTATGTGTAGGACGAAGGCTGAAGGTGGTGGCGGTTTTTCACATGTGGAATGAAATACAGAGACAGAGTACTAACTGCATTTGAATTTCCCTAATGATGGTTGGATCACATGTAAATATTATGATGATCTCAGTCTCTCCTGAATTTCCCCTTCGGATGGTTTTAAGTATATATGCTTGGTTTTCTTGGATGCTTTACAAGGATTCTAGACTCTTATGTCCTTGAAAGGGGGAAAAGAAAATTGACTGTCATTTTAATGCAAGTTGCCTCCCGAAGAACTTTGAATAGAACAGAAGAAGCGCATGCTGCATTTCTTGTCTGTGAACTTTTTCCCACGTAGCCCTGGTATCCGCGCTCTCAGGGAACACAGATGCTATTACAACTTGCCGGTGTGCTTGTCCGCACACGCGCATGTATGAATATGAGGGAGGGAGGGAGGGAGGGAGGGAGAGGGCCAGATTGTGAGTTTTATCGCTGATCGACCATGCTCTGGTGTGGCATTGCGGCCGGGGTGAAATTTTACGATCCTTGGATCCCAAGACATGCAAGAAATCCCATTTCAGCATATTTGGCGAGATTGTAAAAAATTGCAAAAATTGTCTTTATCAGTACTAGTGGTGCCATGTTAGACGATCGGTGTCTATGTTAATGATTTTCAATCAAAATTGTTGGGAATGACTTTAGTGACAAATTATCATAAGGTGGAGAACTAAATTAGACAAATTGATAAATTTAGTACTAAACATGGTTGCCGGATAATAGATTTATGACATTTCGGACAATTATCTTTGTATAAAACAAAAAAAATTGACCGCATGAACATCCGTTAGAATTAAACTCCTAAATCTTCTTCTCGGATGTTGATCTAAATTCTATGAACTTGTTGAATTCTGTGCTCTTGTCCAACTACTATTCCTCCTGCAACAATTTATTGCTTTAATTTAAGGGTCTCATTAATGAATAGCTCGGAAGCATTCTTTAACAATACTCCATATGAAAAAACCTTCATTTAGAATGCACTGATTATACATGGTATGAGGAGTGGCAGTTTATTTAAAATGACCAACTTTCCATACTTGGGAATCAAGTGCACTACCGACCCTTATTAACAAAACCTTACTTTAAACACCCGCAAGGTGAAGCTTTTAGGGCAAACTAAGAAGGAACAAGCAAGATTGATATCCTAATAGGAAAGAAAGAAGTCCACAGGTTCTTAAAGGAAGGCAAAAGAGAAAGAGAGCGGGATCCGGTTTCTCTATGGGTCTTGTGCGGTAGTTATCCATGACCGAAAGATTAAGAAAAATAAATGATTAGAGAAGATGGTAAAACATTCAGTAAGCACTAACGGGTGCGGTAGTTATCCATCACCGGCTGCTAATCTACACAAAAGGCGCACTTACTTGAATTTTAAAAGCAAAGCTCTGGCTAGCACATCTGTTGATCACGACACGTGGGAAACTCATCTAAAGACTCATGAATCTATTGTACGGCGCTAAATTCAATTATATACTTTTCAATTCACTCATTTTGGTTATAAACCTTTTTGCCGATTTTAGTAGAAAGTCTCTCACGTAGCGATTTGATTATTAGTCAATTCACATAGCACGGTCGTCATTGATGTAAATGATATTTGTAATTTGTGAAAAAAATTTCTTTTTCCTTTTTTTCCTTGTTTCTCTCTTTTGGTCGCCAACCAAAGGCGAGGGCTACATCCCCTCATTGGATCTGATCAAGGCGAGGGTGTCATGGCCTCATTTGGATCCAACAAGGCCATTGTGGCCCTTGCAGCCCTTGCCTTATGGCTGATGACCTCTGTCGAACATCACTGAGGCCCTAGCAGAGGGAAATAAGAAAGTGAGAAAAATGAAAAATGAAAGGAAAAAAAAAAGAAAAAAGAAAAAAGAGCTGGCATCTACATTAGTGATTATTAATCAAATTTGGCCAAAAGGACCATATTGGCAAATATCAAAAAGTTTAAGATTTAAATGACCAAATTTAAAAATGTATGATTGAATTGATCGTCGTTCAAAAGATTTTAGAATATTTTGAACAATTACTGCCGTGACACAGGCATACATGCACAGTGACTTTTGTTTATGTCTGTCGGGAGATTCAATAATGCTTATTCATGGGAGAAAAGAAAAGAAGGAAGAAAATTCTGCGGTGGCCAACATATAGGAATTGAAGCAATTCTAAGGTGAAAAGATAAAAATGCACACTTGACTCTTGGACTTAAGTTGCTTCATCGCATCTTCAATCATTGTTCTTGTCATTTTGGTGGTGCAAATTAGGTGTTAACGGGGCTGACTGTTTTTCCACATTACATTTTCGGCTTGTATCAACACACGAGGTTCACACCATGTCGACATGTGCTCTCGAGCGAGATGCACTACCGACATGTTATGGTCATTCTTTATCCCATAATCTCCCACATGAATGTTGAGTCATGTAATGTAAAGATAAAAGAATTCCTTGTTAGCCTAGTAAATTATATATTTCAATCCGGTGGTCCACAGCAAAGGGAAATCCAAGTTGCCGGCCTTGGATTTGGATGATATAACCTTAGTATATGTTGTCATAAAGTTAGTTCCTATAAAATATTTGGGGCATTAGCCTTATGGCATTTCATTTTCTCACGCCGTTGTGAGCTTTATGACCTTATAAATAAGAGCTTGCCTTCACTATTAACCTCCACTCCAGAACCCAAGACATGTCTCGCCTCACATACTTCCTAGTCCTCCTTGGAGTGGTGGTTCTTGTTGCCGCCGCCACCACCGATGCCCGTCTCTCCTCATACGGGGGCAATGAGCGAAAGCCTTCGGAGGAGAAAGGACCATCTGGTCACGGCCACGATGGCGACCACGACCACGACCACCCTATTCATCGACATCTTCTAGAGGATGATCATCATGATCGTCCTGGTGAACACAGGGGCGATGAGTGAAAGCCTCCGGAGGAGAAAGGACCATCTGGTCGCGGCCATGATGGCGACCACGACCACCCTATTCATCGACATCTTCTAGAGGATGATCATCATGATCATCCTGGCAAACACAGGGGCGATGAGCGAAAGCCTCCGGAGGAGAAAGGACCATCTGGTCGCGGCCACGATGGCGACCACGACCACCCTATTCATCGACATCTTCTAGAGGATGATCATCATGATCGTCCTGGCAAACACAGGGGCGATGAGCAAAAGCCTCCGGAGGAGAAAGGACCATCTGGTCGCGGCCACGATGGTGACCACGACCACCCTATTCATCGACATCTTCTAGAGGATGATCATCATGATCGTCCTGGCGATCACAGGGGCGATGAGAGAAAGCCTCCGGAGGAGAAAGGACCATCTGGTCGCGGCCACGATGGCGACCACGACCACCCTATTCATCGACATCTTCTAGAGGATGATCATCATGATCGTCCTGGCGAACACAGGGGCGATGAGCGAAAGCCTCCGAAGGAGAAAGGACCATCGAGTCGCGGCCACGTTGGCGACCACGACCAACCTCCTCATCGTCATGCCCTAGAGGATCGCCGCAATAAGAGTCCTGGCGAAGGGAAAGCACCGCAGGACAAAAGACCACCACACCACAAGGGAAAGCCACCACGCACGGGGGAGAAGCTTATTGCTGGTCGACCTCGCAAAGGCCGTCCTCCTCTTAATTGAAGGTCCCTAAGCCCGTTTTCGTGTGCATCGAAAAGGGCAATAGCAAGGAAAAATAATCAAAAGAGAGACTACAAATGAAGGTTCCGAATGATTCAACTAGCATCCAGTGTGCTCAACTAAAAAAAAGTGATATGTAATACTATGAATAAGAGGAGCTGCAGAGGCACGTAGTTCTCCAGAAGCTCCGATGCTTGTCATGAAGTGTTACTATAGTGTACCAATGGCTTGTGTGCTTTGCTAATTTGGCAGGGTACTTCCTGCAAATGTGACTCCTTATAAAGCTGAGCGATGTTGAACTTGCTCCATCGTTATAAATCTCAGCTGTCAATCCTTCATGACTTCGATAACACATGACTTTGCAGATACAACGAACGTCCTACTCCATGGCATCAAATAATAGCTTCTCCTTTGTGCGTGCTGCAGGGTTTTTATTCAAAATCAGGGAGAAAATAAAAGAAATAGAATGTGATATTATTAAGGGGTTTTATCCTCAAAATAATGCATAATGTCAGAAAAAGCCATATACCAGTTACTTATATCTGCGCACACCCGAAATTGGATCCATAAATTTAGTTATAAAAATCCTTGATGTTAGAGAATACGGATTTAAAAAATAAAAATAAAAAAACTAAAAAACTAAAAGTGAGAACCCCAAAGGGCAGTGAAAATTGTGGATTTCATCCATTAAAATGGATAGGTAAAGGTTAATATTTACTTGTTGTTACTTTACACATTTGCCCTCGCGAGAATATTTTCAAAATAGGGCGTTCAGAAATTTTGAGAAAAAACAGATAAAGAAATTCCTCACATGAATATGTCTTCGATCCATTATAATTATATTATATGGTTTATATTTCATATATTGAATAGGATGCTGGAAAATATTAGATCGATATAATGTGTACTATGGAATTGTATTACTAGGAATGATCTTATGATTGATACGGTCATCACTTCACTTAAAGAGCATATTGGAAAGATGAATGATGGTCGATATTTTTCTTGCAAAATGTTGACTGAAAGTCTGAAATCTCGGATTTTCGGTATTGTTAAATGTATATCTTTAAGATTAGGTTAATTGTAGTTTACATTAATTATAATTAAATCTAATTGCCTTCTCACTCTATATATGAGGAAGGGCTCATACTCCACTTTTAAGTAATGTGAATATACTACACTTTCTTCTCTTTTATCACAAACCACAATTTTCAACTCAATATTAGAGCCATTGTTACTTGAGGAGCGCCCATTAAGTCTGCTACACAATGGCCACCACGATGCCAATGTCGCTCCCAGTTTCTTCGCCATGACCGAAACCTTTTGTTTGCTGTTCGACATACTTCCACTGCCCATTTTGGAAAACCGACACTACTATCGGATTCACCGTCTTCAAATTGAGCCACATTCTGAAATTTCGTCGCCAATGGACATCGAACGCCACCACACGCACCGTCGCGTCTCAAACCTGGGGATCCCACCGTCGTCCGGTGGTGATTTGGACACCTTTCGCCGTGTATTCGAAAACCCAACCCCCACTTCCCACTTGTTGCCCTTCACCTAGTCAGCTCGTGAATTTTCGCCGCCAACCTCCACCGGACATGCCACCGGAAGTACGGCATGTGAGATCCATGTGCCTCCCTAGGGTGCGCCAACAGCTCTCTAGGTTGCTGACATCATCCGCCATGTCATCACCACGTCATCTCACTGTTGACCAGCGTTAATTAACTATTGATTGGCGTTGACCGGTTCATACCAGACCGATCAGATTAGTTCTGTTGCATTTTTGATCGGTCCAATTGTTTCCTAACCAGTTTTTGATGTTTTTGACTAGTTTTAAAGTTATTTCCTGAATTCATTTCTTGCCTTATTTTGTCCATATTTGCTCTTGACATATTGGACTATGCTGGTTTATATTCGTAAAGTGCCTATCATGGATAAATTGGGAGTCCCAATGCCCATTCAAACTATTTTGAATAATTCTAATTATATTCTATGGGTTCAAGAAATATCAAGTTTCTTGAAAGGACGTCGGCTTTGATTTTATGTCTCTTTAGATATTTGTGCACCTACGAAAACACTAAAATAAATTGAGGCTAAATTTGTTGATATTCCAAATGGAATAGTAAAAATTATTAGGGTGCGTTTGTTTGTGTTTGTGTTTAAAAATTGTTCCGGGGAACAATTTTTTATCAGAAAGACACGTTTGGTAAACTTGTTCCGGGAATAAAAAATGAATAGAAACATGTTTGGTAAATTTGTATTCTTTTTTGTTTCTTTTAATTTTTTAATGTTTTTATTTTATTTTTCCTTTTTTTCTTCCTTTTTTCTATTTTTCTTCTTTTGGCCGGTCGCCGACCTTGGCCATGGCCGGCGACTAGCCGACGAGGGCTGGCAACCTCACCGAGCTCGCCCAGATCCGGTGAGGCCAAGCTTCACCGGTGGCTCGGCGAGGCTCGGGCTTGCCGAATCTGGCGAGCCCGAGCTCGCCGAGCCTTGCCCCATGAGGGGCCGGCGACGCTCGGCCTTGCCGGGGCCGACCCTCCGACGAGGTCGCCAGCCCTCGACGGCCGGTCACCGGCCATGGTCGAGGCCGGCGACCGGCCAAAGAAAAAAAAGAAGAAGAAAAGAAGAAAAGTGTTTCTTGTGTTTTTGTCTTTCAATCTTCAAAAAGTGTTTCGGAATAAAAAAAATAACTTTTTGTGTGTTTCTTATTTCTGTTCTAATTTTGTTCCCGGAACAAAAAAAAAAAAAAAAAGATTTCAAACAAAAACACAAACAAACACGTTTCTGTTCCTTTTTTTTTTCCCGGGAACAAAAAAATAGAAAATCTGTTTATGAACAAAAAAAAAAGAAACACAAACATGCAGGCCCTTAGATTCTCACATGGTTCAGGAACACTTTGATCCTATCTATTTGACTTAAATTTGGCTTTTTTAATATGGTAAAGGAAGATTGGGATCTTCTTGCCAGTCGTTATTCCAATTCAAATGTTGCCCATCAGTATCGACTCTTAAGGAATTTATATCAAGTGTTAGGAGCCAAGTTAATCCATTAATGATTTTCTATCCTCCATGCAAGCTATTTGGGATCAGTCAACCATGTTTAAGCCATGATGCCTGCAAAGTTGCTGAATATCATGATTGTGCACGTTCATGCATTTTTGATGGCCTTGAATGATGAGTTTGAATTTATGAGGGCCTCCTTTCTACATATAGATTCTTTCTCTTGTATTGAGATGATTGTGTCAAAATTATTGACTAAGGAGACTCAACTGGCTACCTAGAAAGCATAACGCATTGCCTTGTCAATCTCCACACCTATAGATGTGGTACTTGCCACTTCGAGTTCTTCCTCTTCATGGGGTCCTTTTTGCAAACACTACAGCCGACATTGTCATTTGGCATATAATTGTTATCTGCTACAATCACTCAACTGGCTACTTGAAAGCATAACGCATAGCCTTGTCAATCTCCACACCTATAGATGCAGTACTTGCCATTCCGAGTTCTTCCTCCTCATGAAGCCCTTTTTGCAAACACTACTGCCGACATGGTCATTTGGCATATAATCATTATCTGCTATGACCTACGCAACAAGATCGACTAATCGGCTAGTCAACCTTGCAATAGAGGTCCTCTTGCCTATTCATCTACCAATGCTAACACTATCGAGACTTCTGCCCATGGATCATCCGTCACACTATCCTTAGAAGATCTTTGTTCTATTCTTCAACAATTTGGCACCTTTAGCTCCTCCATTCCTAGAACTTGTACTATGTCTTTCACTCTAGGTATTTTAGATTCATGGTTTTTTTCTTTTATTCTGCTTGTTGCAATCACATGATATCCAACCCTTCTCTATTTCAATCAAAAACTTTCACTTCACATGCACCTCTTAATCATACAACTGATGACTCGCAGATGAGAGTTAGTCATACGAGAAACATTTCCACGTCTATATTATCCTTACCTAATACCTTTTTGGTTCATAAACTCTCACTAAACGTTATATCTATCAAACAATTATGTGAGCTTAGTTTTGATATTCATTTCTCTTCTCATGGTTGTCATGTGTGGAATCCTCAGATGGGACAAACACTTGGGACGGGCTGTAAAGTGGGGCGCCCCTTTGAGCTTGTTTCCCTAAATATTCCGACCTCTTTTGATGGTTGTGTTGCCATATTGTCATCCAAAACTTGCGTTCTCAATTAGGTCATGATTCTTTCTCTAGGTTAAGTTCCTCGATTTCAAATGGTCTTTTCAGTTCTATTGACACTAAACATTTTGATTGTTTGCCTTATAAGTTAGGAAAACATCATGCTTTACCATCTCAAACTAGTGAATCTGCTTTACCAAAAAAAAAAAAAAAACTAGTGAATCTGTATCTCATGTTCCTTTTGACCTCATACACTCTGACATTTGAGGACTAACTCCCATCCCCACCATCAGTGGCTCTTGCTATTTTATTATTATTATTATGGATGGTTACTCTCATTATACCTAACTTTATCTTATGAAAAATCGTTATGAACTTACTTGTATTTACCATGATTTTTGATGCATTAATCAAAACCCAATGACCCAATTTTCATTGGATATAATGTTTTCAATATTGACAATGCTATGGAATATAGAGACAAAATTTCTTAGAATTCTTTTTCAAAATGGTACTACATTCATTGCTCTTGTCCAAGTACTTCCTAGCAAAATGGTAGAGTAGAACATAACCATTGGCATAGCTTAAATGTTATACGTACTCTTCTCATCTCTACCTCTCGTCCTAAACAATTTTGGGGGGGAAGTTTGTCACAATATTGTTCACACTATCAACTGTACCCGATCACCCCTTTGAGGTAACATTTCTCCTCATGAGTATTTGTATGATAATGTACCAAATTATAGTCTTCTTCGCATCTCTGGTAGTGCTTGTTTTGTGCGTCTTCTTCCACATGAACATGAAATTAGAACCCAATGTCCATTTATGTTACTTCCTTGGGTATGGCATTAAGCACAAAATGGTATAGATGCTAGGATCCCATTTTCTAACTACCTTCATGTATCTTGTTATGTTACCTTTTGGGAATACAAGATGTTCTTTTATATTCGTCCATTTACATCCCTGCTCATGTACACTTTTTTACCAATCCTTCAATAGACTTATTTCTAGAAGTTACCACATTTTCATCCACCTTTGACTCTTCTCTTCCATAAATTGTCTTCTCCTCATCTTGATGCATGGTCTTCTAGTGACACCTCTTTGGCCACTTTTGACATGCCTACCCATCCACAAATTCTCCAACATTGGTCTTTCCATGCTCCTCTAACCATCTTTCCACTATAGTAAGTCAACCTTATGTTCGAGTTTGGGATTACCATTGTTATTCTACTATGAGTTCCCTTGATGAACCTCACACATATAGGGAAGCTAGTACTAATCCTCTTTAGTAGCAAACAATGGCAAATGAGTTAAGACAAATCTCATATTTTGGATTTAGTTGATTTTTCTTCCATTAAGTTTGTTGTCGGTTGTAAATGGGTGTACAAGATTAAGACAAAAGCATATGGTACCGTGGACTGCTATAAAGCTTGCTTCATTGTGGAAGGCTAGACTAAAGAATATGGGATTGACTAGACTTTTACTCCGGTTTGTGCATCTTACTTTTGTTCGCAAACTTCTTGCTATTGCCACTATTGAGCCATGGTCTCTGTTTCATATGGATGTTAAAAAAGTTTTCCTAAATGGCGATGTCATCGAGGAAATTTATCTAGTGCTGCCTCCTAACTTCACTCATCCTTTTCATCATGTGTGTTAATTACGCCGTGCATTATATGGATTGAAATAGTCTCCTCATGCATGGTATTAAAAGTTTAGATCACAATGGAATCCGTTGGCTTTACATCTAGTCTATGGCCATGCTCTTTTTTTTTTTACACACTTCTTGTGAGTCTATTTTGCTGCTCTCATATGTGGACCACATTGTTAATACTAGAGATGATCATATTGGAATTTCGTAACTCAGCAATATCTTAGTCAACAATTTGAGATGAAAGATCTTGGGCAACTCAATTACTTTTTAGGCTTAGAGGTAAGCTCATATTCATCTTGCTGTTATCTTTCTCAGGCCAAATATGTCATTGATCTTCTTTCTTGAGAAAGACTCCTTGACAACAAGGTCACGGCGACTCTCCTTTGAGACCAATGCCAAATTTGATGCCAATGCTGGGACCCCTCTTTTGAATCCTACTCTTTATCGATAGTTAGTAGGTAGTCTTAAATATCTCATACTTGACTTTACATCGCTTATGCTATTTATGTTGTCAATTAGTAAATTCTTGTGTCCTGTATGACTCACTTTGCTACAATCCTTTACTATGTTAACGGTACATTAGTTCATGGCTTTTACTTTTCTGCTCATTCTACATTGGAGTTGACAACTTTTTCGAATGCTGATTGGGTTGGTGAGCCTTAAGATTGTCGCTCTACTACAAGCTATTTTTTTCTTTTTTAGCACCTCACTTATCTCATGACATAGAAAGAAATAGACCACTGTCTTTTGCTCTATTACAAAAGTTGAATATTGAACTATTGCCAATACAACATCAAAGTTATTATGATCGCAATGGCTACTGAAAGATATGGAGTGTGTCATCACAGCGAGATAGTCTTTCATTAATCACAATGCTATTCAAATTGCACATAATGATATTTTTCATGATCGCACCAAACGCATTGAGATAAACTAATATTTCATTTGATATCACGCTCTTCATGGCATTATTCAACTATTTTCACTTCATTGACCAAAGAAATTGCATGTCTTCACCAAGAGACATCCACCTCGATGCTTCTGAGATTTTTTTCTTCAAACTCCAATTGATTTCTTTCCAATTATCTTGAGTTTGAGGGGGTGTTAAATGCATATACTTGAGATTAGGTTAACTGTAGTTTACATTAATTATAATTAAAGCTAATTGCCTTCTCAGCCTATATATAAGAGAGGGCTTGTACTGTTTTTTAAGTAATGTGAATATAATATAGTTTCCTCTCTTTTACCACAAACCACAAATCTTGCTTTTGCTTTTGCTTTTGCTTTTTGCTTTTTGCTTTTTTCTTCTTCTTTTTCCGTTTACTTTTGGGGTGTTAAATCAAAACTTTAATTTATTATAGAATACCTCAGGTCTTCAAAAAGCATATATGCCTATGAACATTTATGGTAACATTTTTTTTTCCAATCAAAACTATGACATTGGGTTCTCTCGGGTCGGCTTTAAGACTAACTAAACACAAAGTTCTGCATTTTGACTTCTAAAACTTCTCTAATTAATACAATCCAATTCTAACTATATTTAAAAAAAAAACATATATGTTGTCAAATGGAATTCTTAAACTAGAAATCCGAGTCATCGCTTTTTTGGTCGATTCTACTCTACTTATACTCTAACTCTCAAATTTATATCATGTCTCATTATAAAGTGTAGGACTCAAAACCCACACTTGATATCAAATCGTTCCCACATCAACCCTTCTAAGAATATGGTAATTCAAGCCCTCCCACCTCTTCCTTCCTATGTAGGAAGGATCGCATTTGAGGCAAACCCTAATAGTTAGGGTATTCAATTGACTCGAATCATTTTTGTTCATCATTTATATTTCAGCATTCTCTCTCTCTCTCAAATTTGGTTCCGTTGTGATGTAATAATATATGGGAGGAGGTTCATGGGCTCTTTGGCATTGATGACCGTCGTCAATTAGATGGATGTGGTGACTCCTCCCTCTCTCTCACTCTCTCTCTCTCTCAACAGCCATTCATTCCCAAGTGACTAAATCTGTCTGCTGGAGTTTGTGGGTGTAGGATCGAGATATGCGCGGCAGTAACTATGGCGGTGGCTACGGCGGAGAAAACGAAATGTAGAAAGAAGAGGTAAAAGAAGGGCTGGAAGAGGAGAATATCAAACCGAGAAAACGGCGACTAAGAATTTTGCGCCTAAAAACTTTAGAAATGAAAAAAAAAAAAAAAAAGAGAAAAAAAGAAAACGTAAATTTGACAAATGATAACAAAGATTAAAAAAAGGTGAAAAACAAGGAAGAGAGAAAAAAAAAAACAATGACAAGAGAAATTCGAAAATAGCCTACTCCACAAAATTGACGAATAATATTCCAATTCAAGAATACATAATATAATATTAAGAAACATTTTTTAATAATTTTTTTTACTTTAATCATTTATTCACGTTGATTCATTTTTTTTTTTCAATTTGATAGTAGATTATCAATTAGATTGACGTTAAAAATAGGAATTAATACCTTCAAAAATCCCAAACTGGTACATCTGTGACAAATTTACCAAAAACTATTTTTTTAACAATGAAAAATCTCAAATTGGTACACTTGTGACAAATTTACCTTGACTAACCATAAAAAAACCCTAAACTTGTACATTTATGACAAATTTACCCCAAACTAATTTATTTGACTGTAGAAAACCACAAACTGATAAATTTGTGACAAATATACTCTCTGCTAAATTGGATTAAACCACAAAAAAATCACAAAAATTATAAACTGTGATAAACGGAGTGTAAAATCCCAAATTGGTATACCGGTCAACTGTCACGTGTCATTTAATATAATAATTTAATAGTAAAATTTAACGAAAACTAACAGAGGGTAAATTTGTCACAAGTATACCAGTTTGGGGTAAATTTGTTAGGTTTTTGGTGGTCAAAAAAATAATTTGAGATAAATTTGTTACATGTGTATCAGTTTGGGGTTTTTTAGAGTATGAACCCTAAAAATAATGACTACCGGCTGTGGTGGCTCCGCTAGATAAGAGTTTCATTGATCTTTCTCCAAAGGTGAGGGATTCAAAACCCAGTGGAGCATTTTGATGACCCAGGGTTTGCTTGCCGGCTACCAGCTGTACGGGTTCCCTGGGTGATAAAAAAAAAAAAAAAAACCCTAAAAATAATGGAATCAAACATTGTTTCGTGATTTTCATTTTAAATGAACTTTTCCCATGAATCAACTATTGCAATTTTATTGCTGATCTATTAAGTCCAAACATTTTATGTTGTAGTCCTTCATTTATTAAAAAATCTTTGCATAGCTAAATAGTAATTAAGTGATGATACTATCAAACAATAACATGAAAAGAAAAAAAAATTGAAACAAAATATGGAGATTTAAAAAAAAATTCACATATTTATCAATCTTGAAAAATAACAAAAGCTAACATCTTTCCAAACTTCCATTCCAATTGAGCGTTTTTATTGTCGAAAATGAAAACATATTTGCAAGAAAATAGCAGAGCTGCTTTTTATTTTTACTGAAAAGGAGAAACTGGAATGATTTTCGCATGCCAAAGGGCCCCCCCCTAAAGTCTCAAATAGGAAATTAGGATGCAAAGCGAAACAGATGTTTGATCGATTTTTTCCATTTTAAAATATTCAATAAAAATCAATAAATAATTATGTTGTATTATTATTATTATTATTATTTGTTTCTTCTGAGTCCCTTCGACGCCTCCGGGGAGCAGAGCAGAAGACGACTCAGCGAGCTGAATTCAACGCTGATATTCCGCGAGCTCAAAGCGACGTGGAGCTTCTTGATTTTCTTTTGAGTATGGTCGGATAGAAAACAGAGAAATTCCATAGCTCTCTCTCTCTCTGTGCTCGACTCGGAATCCGAACGCATGACTCTATCCATAATTTTTTCGAATATGATTCTCCTCTCTTTCCCACTTCAATCTGAGACCCTCCACTTCCAAAAGCCAAGATTCTCTCTCTCTCTCTCTCTCGAGCAACAGAATATATTGGACCCTAGCTGATCTGCGGAAGGACTATTAAAGTGGGTAATCTTGATCATCATGATCTTCGTTTTGTTGTTCACTTTGTTTAGTGCTTCTTCCACTTTGAAGGGTGAATAGGAAAGAAAGTCTTTTGGGTTGGGGGAGAGAGAGAGAGAGAGAGAGAGAGAGAGAGAGAGAGAGAGATGCAAACATCTTCCCTGAACTCCATAATCGATCGGCTTCTTAGTGTGAGAGGCAAGCCAGGGAAGCAAGTTCAGCTCTCCGAAGAAGAAATCAAGCAGCTCTGTAACGTGTCCAGAGACGTCTTCTTGAGCCAGCCCAATCTCTTGGAGCTTGATGCACCCATCAAAGTTTGTGGTACTTCACTCTTCGTTCTAATTCTTGTTATATTCAAGTTTGTGGTTCGTAATCAAGTTCAAGGACCGACTGTGTGTCAAAAATTACTGTCAGTCTTTCTTGTAAATTTAAGCATGCTTTAACATCATATTTGGAGAACAGGTATATAATGATGGCCAAGTTTCTTCTCCTTTTGTGTTAATATATGTTTAAGAAAACAGAAGTAGATCTTTTGCTAGATTTGAATAATAATTATAATAATAAAAAAGACAGATAATACGTTAAACTACTGGATTGAATGATGAGCTTGAGAGGCAGTCCAAAGCAAGTTTCAGTTGTCTGGTATGTGAAATCGGTGGGTTTCTGGGCCACAGTTGTTTTGAGTATAAGAATATGTTTGCTTGGATTGATTACTTCACTCGAAAGAGATTGGCATGGCCAACGATCTGTTGCATGGAAGAATGAAGCAACAATTGCTGAGCTTATATTCCATAAGAAATGGAGCTAATTAGAAGGACTATATTGCTGTTGGGCTAAAAATAATAGGGAGAGTTCACATGCTAAATTGCGTGATTTGTCGGAAAACGATGACAGTGACAGTTTTCTGAGATAATGCAGATTTCTGGATGATGATTCTGAAAACGTGATCTTTTGAATTCCTTCTTTCTGGTTGATCATCCTTATTTCTGCAAATGACTGGCACTTGTTATGGTCAGCGTCGGTACATGAGGCATCATAATCATTTGTTTACCTGATACTGTGATACAATATTGTTGGTTCATTTCCCAATATGCTTTCCCAACATTGTTTTGTTGCTATGTTCTCACTCGTCAATTTCATCAGTCTTGACACTCTGAAGTTTTGCATTATTTAAACTGAAGGTCAGCTAGCATCAGTAATATATCTATGTCCATGTCTTTTTGTCCTTGGAAGATGAGAGTTTCCAGCCATCTTATTCTCAAATACCATAACTTGTACTGCTGTACTATCCTGCAGCTGATGACAATTCGCCTTACGGAAATTTGGTTCTAGAATCAGAGATGATACACATCTAATTACTACAAAGTATGAAATGGGTGATATCTCTTTTTGTCTAACAGGAGATATCCATGGCCAGTATAGTGATCTCTTAAGGCTTTTTGAGTTCAGTGGATTCCCACCTCGTTCAAACTACTTATTCCTGGGAGACTATGTTGATCGCGGAAAGCAAAGCCTGGAAACAATTTGCCTTCTCCTTGCATACAAAATCAAGTACCCTCAAAACTTCTTCCTCTTGAGAGGCAACCATGAATGTGCATCTGTGAACCGCATTTATGGATTTTATGATGAGTGTAAACGGAGATACAATGTAAGGCTCTGGAAGATATTCACCGATTGTTTCAACTGCCTCCCTGTGGCAGCTCTCATTGATGATAAGATACTGTGCATGCACGGTGGACTCTCTCCTGATCTCAACAATTTGAATCTGATCAGAAGGTTACCACGGCCCACCGATGTTCCAGAGAAGGGTTTGCTATGCGATCTTCTCTGGTCCGATCCTAGTAAGGACATTCGAGGGTGGGGTCCGAATGACAGGGGAGTTTCCTATACATTTGGTCCTGACAGAGTGACAGATTTTCTCAAGAGGCAGGATCTTGACTTGATTTGCCGTGCTCACCAGGTTCGGGATTGCTTTGAGAAAAAAATATAGTTAGTCCTAGAATCGATTATCTCGGATTCAAAGGGTCGACATTCACTTGTAAGATTCATTCACACTCATTATTGGCATGTCAGGTTGTTGAAGATGGGTATGAGTTTTTCTCCAACAAGCAACTCGTGACTATATTTTCCGCGCCTAATTATTGTGGGGAGTTTGACAATGCTGGTGCTGTGATGACTATTGATGAGAAGCTTATGTGCTCTTTTCAAATATTGAGTCCTGCTGATAAGAAGCCGAAATTCAGCATCGGAAGCACTGCAACAGCTGCGTTTCCAAATAAAGTCAAGGTGGGTGCAATCTTATGATTTGCTGCGTCGTACTTGTATGGTCTTTTATGCTAATCTGTTTTAAAAAATTTCAGATTTCCAAATTTTCAGATTTATTTGTGATCAGTATTAGCTCTGAACAACAATTAAAATGAAACAAGGGACTGGTTGGTAATTGTCATTGTCATAGAATGAATAGAACAAAGGAAAAAGAGTTTCCTTTCTGATACATATTTATGTGGCAAATAGTGAGGCATCAGGTATGTCTAAGGTTTCTTAATTAGCATTTCTTTGAAGGGCCTCGTAAGAAACACAGAAACAAGATGGAAATAGGACTCGAACCTGGCTTTCGACTTTAAAAGCTGGCCGAGTTTGAGATGGAGTAAATTTGTGAAGAAGAATATAGGTCAAATCTTTGACAAGAATGAGATCTAGATATGATGACATTCTGAAAAGGGCAACGTCCACAAGCGACATGGCCTAATTGTTCCATCTGTGCAATGATCTGGGTCCTCTGAGCTTTGATTTGTTGCCATAGATTGAAAAGCTTGTTGGTTGTCATAGAGAGCTGTATAAAGTGTGTGTAGGTTGCAACATTTCACTATGAAAGTGCACGTAGTCCAAGATTGGTAAAGCATTCTAGACCAAAACAATCTGTTAAATACAAACTTGGACAAAAATCAGTGTTCGAAGTGTTAACTTTCAATGCACGCATGATGTTAATTTTTCTTTCATCGTTTGACCAAGCCGAAGAAGATCGTTTCATATAAATATTGACTATTTAAAATAGAAGGTAACCATGCTACTTATTTGGGATTTGACCCATCTTTTCTAGCTCCATGATGATATAACATCATGTTGTTGTCTCTTTTCCTTGACTCTCAAAAGCTCTCGCCTCCATTGGTGCGTTGCCGTATGACAGCTGAACATGTTCAATTCGATAGTGTAGACAGCAGTATATTTGTGGTGAATTCATAATTTGACTTGATGGCTTTGTTTGTGAAAAGCCCAATCTGAGAGAGGTGGAATGGAGAAAAGAACTACTTCCAAATTCCAGTATCTTGGCGGTGATTTCATAATTTGGTTAGGAATGCTAATCGGTCAGCTGACTTGAGCTTGACTCTCCATTTATTTTGAGTCGACTTATTAACTTCACTCACTCAAATATCAACTGAGTTGAATTCAAGTTGATTTGAGTCAAGTGCAACTTAATTTAAGTCAATTTGGAGTATTGAATTGTCAAATCAACATGGCTTGATTATGCCTCTCTGTCTCTGTTCAATTTAAAATATTATCAAGTACAAAAGATCAATTGGATACAAAAACACGGCTTTTGGTACGTTTCTTTGTAGTAATGAAAAGTAAGTAGTTGGTATAACATGTATATTCCTGTTGCGTTCAGAGTTCAAATCTTGCTGTGAGATCCAGATTCATATTAGAGGATCAGTTACCTCCATCATTTTTTCTACCTCAGTCTTCAGCATTTCTACAGCTCTTATCGCCTTCAGATTGCCTAGGAGGGTGGTAAATGCTCTAAAATGAAGCACATAACCGAAGCTTCTATAGAACCTTGATTAGACTATCTTGAGCTAATTATTAGAACCGACCTTTGCAACTGTGGTGAATCAAATGTTTTGTGTTGCAACCTCATAAGGGTTTATGAGTATTGGCATCGAAGAATGCCAACACGGAATGTTTTTGTGGGCCTTCACCTTCACCAGCAGACACTTCGCTCTTCCTTTTTATTTATCGGTTCTTTGTCTATGGTTTACTTTTTCTCCCGTAACATTTTTTTTGTTTCCTTTGCAGTCATTTCTCGGAGCAAAGGCATAAGTAACCGCTGGCCGTTCAATAATGGAAGATATAGAGAATCGTTCGAATTCTCCGGATCATGGAACTTCATTTCAGTTCGAGGGAAAGGCTATAACTTTGATTTTGTGTTTAGTTCTTCCGCTTAGAATCTCGAAAGGTTTCTCCTGACGAGGGGTTTGGGGCGGGGGGTTGGTTGGGGTTGGTTTCTCTTGTTCTACAATGCAGAAAAAGAGTGAGTGAATGGTCGAGGATGGCTAATTACAGAGCAGTTCTACTTCCTAAGGTTGTTCAAAGATTATGAAATCGTGTTGTTGAACTGCCACTCCTTTTCGCTTGTGGAGAAAGAATGGCATCCTCTATTTTTATCTGGACCACTTGATTGCTTTTGAAGGATTGATGTTGAGAGATCGAGATATCAATTATTGGAATTAAGGGGTTAAGCGGATGATGTACACTTAATCTTTTTCAGTGCCAACGTTTTCTTTTTCTTTATTTTTTATTTCTGATGGAGCGGTATCACCTATGGAAATAAGTCCGTACAAATGAATTTCAGTGAGAGCCGAACACCGTCATGGGCTTTGGAGGTCAGCCTTTGTGAGGCAACATAAGCGTGCATTAATGCCCAGTCTGATTTTTCACATAAAATGTTAGGACTTTAGAGTATGAGGTGTGTTAGTGTTCTTTTATCCGTGCGATCTTAGAAAATTTTTCACAAGTTAGCCTTATTCACTCATGCTTACAAGAATTGTAAGAGAAAAACTCTAGAGAGAGAAACTTCTGGTAATAAGAGTGAAATTTATAGAAATTCTATTACTTGTGAGATGATACCAATAAGGGGAAGGGAACCCTTATATATACATGTACTTCTCGGTTTACAACCGTAGATCTCTCCATAATTTAACAATGGAGTTCTATCTCCCCATTTATCAACCATTGACATTTATTACAAGAGAATAATACATTTTCAATATTGTCTGCTCTTTAGAGTGTTCTAAAATACACAAGAAACCTTAGAATATAGAAATTTCGAGGTTTACCTGGTCTTCATGGATCATTCATAGTCCTTGACACGGAAATTTTTTGGGCTGTGACACATGCACTTTAGTAATTTTCCGTAATTTCTGGTATCACAGGTATTTGGGAAAATTCCAATTGCCCCGAATGGTCGCTCAAGTCTCCAAGTTTGCTTCAAATTTGACTTTATTCCAAAATGCTCGTGAAATTGATCATTTTGGCTTGATAACCTCCCTGAAGTGTACTTCTTTTCTTGAAATTTCTCTAACTCGACTTTGTTTCAAAATACTCCCAAAGTGAATACTTTGACGCAACAATGCCCTCGAGCTCATCACCGTCGGAAATAATGGTTGACCAATGAATGGATGCTCGACACGCACTTGTTTTGCCTTCTTTTTTGGGGCATTTTGGTATTTGGAAAAAAAAAAAAAAAAAAAAAGCAGATTTCACCAATGCCCCACACGTGCATATCGAAAATGTTAAAAAGCTCCATATGAGAAGAGGCGCTACTTTAGGGGTGAAATTGAGTTAATGGTGATTAAGTTCATGGAATTCTTATGACAAGTAGGTTTCTAGAACCGCTTCAAATGCAATTTTCCAACAGTGTTCATTAATTATAATTTTCTCAATGAAAATGGTAATGATAAAAGAAAGCATTCGCCCTATTAAATTGAAAATATATTTTGACCTTGTAGAAAACTTATGTAATCAGAATAATTAGCCATATGCACATATTTTATTATTTTTTAATTAGATTAACAGTTTTATTTGTTGCAATATTAACCTACCTTGACTGTCAAATAAAAATGACTACTTTATCTATTTACAATGCAGCTTAATAAACTAAAGCATAGATTGATCATTGAACTATGTGTAATATGAATTTTACGATAACAACTATCTGTAATTAGTTAAACTATTGAATATTGTACATAATTAAATACATTAGCTCATTATTCACGTTATAAGAATTTGTTCAGCGGTTCCGTTCCATCTATTTTATGATTAGCATTTCATGCATATTATCGAGTCTTCAAATGCAACTATAGTAAATAAAACAAAGAATGAGTAGTAAACAAATGATTGAAGAGACCAGTAATGATAACTTTTACAATAATTCGAACGAGTATCAGAATATGACAAAAATAGTGAATATAATCATATATAGACATCAACTTCGTTAATTGTGTCTATTCTAAAACTTAATCAATTTGACAACCATTTAACTACTAAATTTTTATTTGTAAAAAATAATTTTATATTTTTAATTATTTTGAATTTCCTATATTAGAATTCAAATATTATTTATATTGAAATATAATTTTTATTTTGTTAATTTTATAAGTTTGTTATTTGGGAAAAATAATTTTCGTATTACAAATATTAGAAATTTTATCCACATTTATCTAGCCTATATCCTTTCTATATCCAACTATATCCTGTTTTGAGCGGGCATCAAATACAAGATAGGATAAATTTTATCTTATCTCAAATTTTATTCGACTGCGAAACCCAACCTAAGAGTGCATTTGAAAGAGTTTATGCATTTCTCCCAAATCTTTGACTGAAGGTCCATTTGCTCAATCATAAATTTGTTTGGTTAAGTGACTTGATGTTTTTTGCAAAGTAGCTTTAAAGTTAAAAAAAGACATATAGAGGGATACAACATCGTGAAAGCAAAATTGGAGAATGGAGATATCCCATCGTGTAAGCAAACCTAGTTGAAGCAAATCCATCGTCCTTGACTATAGAAATTTCAAAGAGGCTAGGTGAGATGATGAAAAGGGTCGCACAACCTTGGCGACCTAAACCAATGCAAACCCACATGAGTGTCGAACCAAATACGTGAACCTAAACCCTTGGTGACCCTCAATGAGAGGAGCGCAATCATCAGATCGACGACCATTTAGGGCTAAAAGCGAAATTTTAGTAAGTTTCTAAATGTAAGAAAGAAAACTCAATGAGGGGAGAAGATGAATTGCTTGAGTTTGCAGTACTCAAGGCCATTTAGGGGTAAAAGCGAAATTATAGTAAGTTTCTAAAGGGTAGAAAGGAAATTGAAAAAAATCATCATCCTTAGACAGGGTGTTTTTTTTTTTTTTTAAATATCGTGCTTGAGTTTTGGGCTTTGTCAATGTTAGCTTTCATTCAAAGTGGTTCATTATTTTTATTTTTTTGTTAAATGCCACAACTTTCACTAGTCCCTTCCCAAAGCCAAGCCAAACAAGACATATATTTCGCTATTCCATATTTACAGTCATCTCCTCGCTACTCAGTTTATTGGCGTTCAAGTTTCATCTCCCTAATTTCCTTTTTGCACGCGTAGCAAATGTAGTCTATGCATGATGCATGAACACCACTATAAAATTCCATGCTCAATCATTATTCAGCAATTAACCACCACGCGTATCACTCAAATTCTTAGAAATGACACAAATGATTCATCAATTTTGATTCAATGTAAAATATTGTTTTTGAACTTTTAATTTGTTCAATGTAATTCACGAACTAATAATAAATATTCAATCTACTACCTAGACTATATAAGAACGTTCAATATAATCTTTCCTTTATTTTAAGTTAATGAAATCTATTGATGTGGCTTCCAATCCGTTAATTTTGAATGGTGGACGAATTTTTTTTTTTTTTTGTCAAGTGAACTATCCAAATAAAATATTCATCTCAAATAATGACATAATAATTCACATCATCGAATAACGATGGACATGTTAGTGCACTAATTTTATTTTTCCTTTCTTAAAGTAGATGGATAAAAAATAGATATGTTGACTCATTAGTTTGAAAAATCTAAGTTAGCATATAATAATCAATGTCATTAGACAATGTCCTATTTGTCATTTGAGTAAAATGAATTGTTACATTTAAGTTCATCGACCACATTGAAAGTCCAAGAATGACATTGCACATTGAGCCAAAGTTTAAAGACTATCCTTTCATTTAATAAATGAAATAAAAATTATACACATTAGATGATCAGAATTGTTGAATTAAATACTCGATATAATATAATAAAAAAATTGGGCAAAAGGATAGTAGAACTACCAAAAGTTTCCTACATTGCTCACTTTAGTACTAAAAGTTTTCATCAACTTACTTAAGTGCCAAATTGGAGAACCAAACAATCATTTAAGTATCTTCAATGAGAAATTCTAGTAATAAACATTATGCGGCTTTTTATAATAAGAATTTTAATCTAACTTGACATTATTATATTAAAAACAAGTCCACATGGACTTCTTAAACCACGTCGCATGAAACGATGTGGTTGGCTTGCCTAGAAACGACAATGCATATGTGACATCCAGATTTTCGGGTTCTAATTTTGAGCACTTCATCGACGCGACTACAGTGTTTTTCTCTGAGTTGACCACTCAAGAGATAACTACACTAGCTGGGTAAGCTATTAAAGACTTTAAGGCAGATAGACTTGAAAATTCGACCAAAAATCGATTTCTCGACCGTGCTCATCTTTATAGGTCATTACGGCACAATTAAAAATCGAATTAAGATCAGAGATAGGTCGGTTCAACCGAGATGAATGATCGATCGTGGGTGACTCCACTAAATTGGAAAACTCTTGTCGACTAGCACTAATTTGATTTTACTATTGTTTTGGTACCCTGTGTTCGTATTTGAATCCTCAAGATTTTCACAATAACCAAGAATCGCCAATGGGTCGAGTGAGTTTATCGTGGCTCGAAGAAAATCGACCATCCTAAAAAGTTCAGAAAACTACATGGTAGCCTAGGTCACACTAAAAACGTGCCCGAGTGAAATTAACTGCTAATCTGAGTCCGATTTCAGAAATTGAAGATTCTGTCTTGTCACAATAAATTTTAGGAACGTCGACTCAGTCTCAAAAGATTTTTCTGACAAACGAGACTTTTTGGGAAAAAGTCAATTTAGGGCCATTTTCGTTCAGTTGAAGCCGATGATTAATTCTGATTGTGAAATTGAGAAGCATGAGGGATTTTTAGATGAGGAAAATAATCAATTTGATGAGTGAGACATCATTTGATTTTTTGAGAGTCACTTGAGAGAAATTCAAGAGGGAAATTGGATGCAGAAATGCAAGTGGGGACCGAGTACTTTAATCTGAAATTTCTTTCGGGAATCTATGAGCTTATTAAAAGGAAAATGGGATGAGAATTTTCTACTCTAGGAAATTCTTTTGTTTAGTCTTCATCACATTTCCCTTTTCTTTTTCCATTTTTGGGCCAATCACCTTTTCTCTTTTCCCTTTTCTTTTGGCCGAAAGCCCATTTCTCTCTCTCTCTCTCTCTCTCTCTCTCTCTCTCTCTCTCTCTCTCTCTTTCTCTTTCTCTTTTCTCCTCGTGCAAAATGCCCCCCCCACCGACTACCCTCTGTCGGTTCCAACTTTGCTTCTCCTTTCCCTTTATGCTTTTTGACTTTTCAAACTTATCTTCTCTCTCTTATCTCTCTCTCTCTCTCTCTCTCTCAGAGTACCCTCTCACTCTCTCGACACTCTCTTCCTCTCCCTCTCGACCCGTTCGATGATAGCAGAAGCAGAAGTAGCGACCAGCATTGCTTGAAGGAGTTGCAACCACGCCAGAGCTATCGTCGCCGTCGCAGCCCCTTGCCTCACCGCGCGTAGCTCCGCCCCTCTCTCTCCCCTGCTATTCAACTGTCTCTCCTCCTTCGTCGGTGTGCCTTGAAGGCTTTGAATCCCAGCAGATCTGAAGACGCCAGAGTAGCCAGTGACTGCACGCGACGCCACCGCCCTCTGCCATCCTCTGCCGTGCTGCTGTCCTCATGCGCCGCTGCTGGCCGCACGCCTTGACCGCCCTCTTGCCCAGCTCGCTATTTCAAAGCTACTGTCCAACTCCGTTTGGCCAGCATAGGCCACGGCTCAACCGCTTGGCCACCGTGCGCCGCCATCTCGACCTGCCGAAGCTCCTCTCACCCTCCGCTGACCTTGCCTCGCCATCTCAGCCCCAGATCCACCCTCAACCACTAGCGAACAGAGAAGTGCAGAATAGGTATGGCAACAACTATTTGGCCCGTTTTGGCCGTCTTCCCAAGCCCGGATGTTCGGCCCGCCTTGAGGAAAGTCGATCATCTCGTCGTTTTGAGTGAGTTTTGCTCACTAATACTTTCTTAGTTTGCTAATTATACTTAAAGGTTGATTAGATTTATTTAAGTGCAATTAAGTGATTAGATTAAAGTAGATTAGTGATTATTAGATAATTGTGATGCATGTTAGACAATTGAATTGTACAATTAGCGAATAGACATGTGCTAATATTTATTAAATGCATCTCGAGATTTTTCCTGTCCCTTAGCAGGCTTCAATTAGGCAATGCGAGCCTAAATTGGATTTTTAATATTTATTTATTTAAATTTCGAAATTAATTATTTAATTATTTATTTTCCGGAAATTCAACCGGGATGGTTGGTGACTGGAATTTTATGCTGATTATCGTGATGCGGTCTGTTTATTTAATTGGGCTTTATTTTGTGCTGAATTGAATTATTTGTGAAATTGAGAATTATTCTTTAACTGAATAATCTTTGGTTATTAATTGAAAAATAACCGAGTATCGGTTGATAATGCCAAAAATATGTGAATGGACTACAGAAAATGTGGGAGTTATGGAAAGGAAAATATTATATTTTGGCTAAGGTCGGCCGTGTGCCCATGCACGATATTTTATCGGGTATTTTTAATACAAGAAGTTAGGCCAAGACATTACTTTAATTGAGGAATTTAAGTGCGAGGCACATTGTCATTGGGCCGTGAGGGATTAATCGTGTGTTAGTTTATAGTTGAAGCAAGATGATTATTGGAAGTAGATGTGATGTGTGTTGTGTTAAGGGAAGCCAATGGGTTATGAGCAGGTAAAGGACTAAGTACTACACAATAGCGAAATTTCATGCAAGTTACCTCTAGCACCTTATACTATTGCTTTTTGTAGTGAAGGACTAAGTACTACACGATAGCGAGATTTCGTGTAAGTTACCTCTAGCACCTTATACTATTACTTTTTGTAGTGAAGGACTAAGTACAACATGATAGCGAGATTTCGTGTGAGTTACCTCTAGCGCATTATACTATTGCTTTTTGTAGTGAAGGACTAAGTACTACACGATAGCGAGACTTTGTGTGAGTTACCTCTAGCGCCTTATACTATTGTTATTTGTGAGCAATGACTAAGTACCGCACGATGACAAGACTTCATGTTGGGTCACTTCTAGAGCCTTGAGTTTATTTCTAAGTGGGAATGTCGACTTGGAACGTTGAGAACAATTATCGAGTATAGATGGAATCACCGATATGATTTGATCCGTTTGTCATGAATTCATTGATTGAACTGAATTGGCAGGGGAATGGTCATCGTTGACATGTAATCGACTAGGTCGATTGATCATTACTTTGATCTGATGTTGTGAATTGATTGATCGAATGGAAATGACCGTGAGTGGTCTTGTTGAGTTGTAATCGACTAGGTCGATTTGATCGATGCTTCGATCAGTGATGTGATTTCTTTGATGCCTATTTGATCTGTGCTAATATGCAGGTGGAATCTAAGGCCAAGGTAAGTCCTCTGACTCATGTTGTGCATAGGCAGCCCTAAGGTGTATTAGTTTACTAATCGGGTCTTAGCGAGTAGAACTTGTTGAGACGTGGTGTCAATGGTTATTGAATAGCCATTTCAAGACCCTAATGAGGAGCATGAGAAGGAGGAATTTGAAGAGGAGAACCCTAATGTGGAACAAGATGAGAAGAAAGATTTTGGAGAAGAAGATGACCATAAGGAGGATCCTAAGTACGACCCAGATGAGGACTGAGATCCCATCCTGTTTTGTCAAACCTTGATTATATGTGGATAAGTGTTAGATTAGACCCATGTGAATAGTATTGCATTATATACTATGAGGTGCTTGTATAAAAGAGTAGTTGTGAATTTCAGGATGAAAATTATGGCCCTGCTTTTCTATCCCATTGTTTTATTGTCTGGGGATTTATAACTGCTTCCGCATGTGCTATAGAAAATGAAAGGGTCGGCGATACGTAGTCCTGTGATATCACATTTTAAAATCGACCAAAGGTAAATGATGTGCGCGTGTCTGAGGATCCGGGGCGTGACACATGAAGCCCGGGCAAAAATTATTGTCACACGAGCTTCTCTCAAAATAGGCATATTGTGAAGCTTCATTCAATGCTAGTGTTTTGTCCTCTCTCCCCCTCATTGTTGTTCGGTCACCATCGTTCGTGCTTAGTCGTAGTCGCTCGCTCGCTTGCTCGTGTGCCGTCTCTAGAGCTCTCACTTAGTCGCTCCCTTGAGATTCATCATCCTCTCTCACTCACTCAATGGCTGAAAAAATTAGGGCTTTAAGGGAAAAATTAAGGCTCAATTCTTAGTGCAATTATGGGGACGTCGATGCTAGAGGGAAAACCAAATTAGGGTTTCGATTTAGGTTTATATTTGGAAATTGGTTAAATGGTCGATTTTAGGTTTATATTTGGGAAAAACATGTAGATAGCATTGTTAGGGTTATATATGTTGATCAGCACATTGGCAATTCACATTGGTCGAAGAAATTAATAAAATATAACAATGTCAAATTTTCGGCAATTCAAATTGAAGTTAGTACTTAAGTGATCATTTTCTTAAAGTGGCATTTAAGTGATCTAAAAAAATATTTTTGACACCAAAGTGAGTGGAACGTAACTTTTGGTATTTCTAGTGTCCTTATGCCTAAAAAATTGTGACTAGAAACTTAAAAGATATTAGTCGCATCCATGGAATTCATCAAGAATAACACCATACGAAACAGAGGATCCATGTCCTAATCAAAAGTCGTATGGTTGATGAAATAAAGAGAGAAAAAAAGAACAATTTTTATTTTTATTTTTGAGTTTGTTTCTCTTTAACTCTCAACTTACTCTCAAACTTTTATTTAGCCTCTTTGTAGAGCGTGTGAGTCAAATCCCACACCTGAAACTAAATGTCCCCATCTTCAGCCCCTTGAGGAGGTGAGGAAACTAACTCCCTACTTCCTCATTCATATGTGAGAAGGATGACCACCGATAAATTTCTGAATACTAAACCGATGGATAAACCATTAAAGTTTTAGAAATAAAATAAGCAGTCCCTAACTTATTTTGTGTTTTTTACAACTATCTTATCATCCATCTTGTTGGTCTCAATAGTGTGACTAAATTAGTCTATTTAAAGAATGGAAATTGCTTTTGATTTTTTGGGAATTGGTACGTTGAGCTGCCGGGCGCGGCTTGGCCTATGTTGTGTTGTCCGAATGAGTTTCCGTCAATAAGCCTCCTTGCACTTTTTTCTTACCATCCATTCACGAATTGCAAAAAGAAAGAGCGGGCATAAATCGCTTTATTCATAATAATAACCGCAACCCCAATTTTGACAAGGGAAAAAAGATCACATCATCAAAGTTGGTGGTCCCACTGTAGACAAAAAATAAAATAAAAAAATCATAAACATATTATATTTATGTCAATTTAATCCTAGACATTTTAAACCTAGGGCTAATTCACTCATTCTGGATAATTTTGCCTGGATATTGCGGACTTAGACGCTAGTGGTCATATAGGGCATAGCTAGTGTTAATATGGATATTTTTTAATAATATTATTATTTTTTCTTTTTCTCTTTGGCCGCCCTCGCCTAAGCAATCTTGACCTTGCCAAATCTAACAAGGACAACCTCGCCATCTTTCACCCTTGCCTTGGCAAGGTTGACCATCGCCTTTGGCCATGAGAGCCCCTGTCGCTTAGGCAACGCCAGCCCACCAACCATAGCCATATCAACTACCATAGGAAAGAGGAGGAAAAGAAAGAAAAAAAAACAAAAAAATCAAAAACTATAAAAATTTTATTAAAAAAATGTGAACATCAGTGTCCGCCGTGCCATGTAAGACGATTGATGTCTATGTCACCAATATCCAACCAAAATTAACCGAAATGATTGATTTGACTATTAGTCAAAATGTTTAGGAGTTAATTGTCACAAACCAATGCAACAAGTTTTGGATTTTTTAATACTTTTCCCCCATTGTCAACCCGAGTGATTGCATATGCTAGTTGATCAACATATCAACAAGTAAACTCAGAACACTCGATTTGTCTAGACTCGGAAACTCAATTTCCATCTGACAATCTTCCTCATGAGTTCTCTCATAAAACATGTTAAATTAATATCATGAGTTTGAATTCGGATATTGATTTGTTAGTGGAATTTGTTGAGAAAGATTTTCCCAAATGAATTTAAATCTCACGTGTGGAAGATGTCTTCAACCAGAGGTGAAATAGTGGATGCTACAAGACAAAATTATTTGGGCTCATCTATTACAAATTTAAATATTTGTTTTGTTGGGGTTAAAAAACGATAATAGTGACAAAAGGACAATAGAAAGAGTTTCCTCTTTTTCACTTGCAGTGGCTGAGTACTTGTTGAAGCAGTAGGGCCCAAGGTCAAATTTTTGATGTAGATATCGATACTCCAATCAAAACACATAAATCTCTTGCAAAAAACAGATAGGGAAAGAGAACTCAGTAGGCGTCCTTATTATTTCTAGTTTATTTCTTTGGTGATTTTGTATTAACGTAAATTGTAAGATCATGTCGTTTCCGCGTATTATATTTCAACAATTGGTATCAAAACGTGGGATTGGATTTCTTGATTATGAGTTGGGTCTTTTACTTGTCTGATTATTATCTGGAAATTTTATTATTGTAATAATGTTTGAGGCAAAATATGAAACTGATAAGTTTAACAGGAGGAGCAACTTTGGGTTATGGAGCATCAAGATACGGGCATTATTGATAACCTAGGGTTTGGCCATTACACTGGATGGTGAAGATGAGTTGCCAATTATAATTAAAGCCTCTGAGAGGGTAGAACTAACGGAAAGAGCAAAGAACACAATCATATTGAACTTGTTGGATGAGGTTTTAATCAATGTTGCCGAGAAAAAGGATGCCGCAGTATTATAGGCAAAACTTCAGGCACTCTATGTGAAGATAGGTTTGAACAATTTCTTGTACATATTGAAGATGGTGTTTCAATTTAGATATACTGAAGGTAAATTTATCAGATCCCACTTGGATGAATTCAATAAACTCATGATGGATTTCAAGAATATCGATAAGATATTTGATGATAAAAAACATAGCATGATATTGTTAGTTTCTTTACTAAAGTCATGGGAGCACTTTACTAATTTACTATTACATTGGCATACTATGATTACCTAGAAAGAGATAAAGTCCACCTTATTTTCTAAGGAGTGATAGAGAAAGTTATGAGATGATGGTCTTACACAAGAGGTAGCGCAAGCACTAATATTTCAAGGTAGAGAATAACATCGGGGGCCTAGTGGCAGTAAAAGTAAAAGTATATCGAAATCATGCTACAAAAAGTCCAAGAGACACGTGAAGTGCTTTGAGTGTCACGAGGAGGGGCACATCAGGAGAGATTGTCCGAAGCGGAGAAATAAAGGTAATAGGCAAAATGCTACAAATAGTGTGATGAATGTTGCCGAGAGCACTGGTGATACAGAAACTGTTTTATGTGTGACTACTAGTTCGTTAGGAGACAAATAAGTGCTAGAGTCGGAGTGTTCTTATCATATGACAGCTCATAAGAACTGGTTTACTACTTACCAGAATATAAATTGTGGTAGAATTCTTTTGGAGAATAACGTAGTATGCAAGGCTGTGGGGATAGAGACAATTTGGATTCGGATGTATGATGAGGTGATGCGCACATTGAAAGATGCGAGACATGTACTGGAGCTCAAGAAAAATCTTATTTCTCTAGAGACACTCATTGACATAGGGTGTAAGTACACTACTAAAGCTGAAGTACTAAAGATCACTTGAGATGTTATGACAGTGATGAAGATGAAGAAAGTGAATGCTCTCTAGTAGGCTGGAATCACTGCAATTTCATCAGTTGAGTCAAACTCTAACTTGCCTCAGTTATGATATATGCGTTTAGGGCAAATAAGTAAGGCAAGTATGGCGATATTATGTGAAAGAGGGTTGTTAAAAGATCATAAGACAGGGAAACTGGATTTATGTGAGTATTGCATCTTTGAAAAGCAATACCGAGTTAAGGTTACTACAGTTATTAATTCAACCAAGCGACCAATTAAATATATCCATTCAAATGTTTGAAGCCCATTTTTGGTTCTTTCGAAAGGAGGTGCCCGATATATGCTAACATTTATCGACGATTATTTGAGGAATGTATAGATATACTTACCACCGCCTTGGTGGCCATGATGGTTTTGGCTCTCTCCCCCTCACGAAATGGAGGAGTTCAAATCCCCTCACAGTCGCTTGGGGTCTTAAGTGGGACGCCGGGGGTGGTGGGTCCTCCTGCTTACGTGTCCTCCCAAATTTACTCACTGGCTACCAGCTGTATAAGGTTCATGGGTCACCAAAAAAAATGTATAGGTATACTTTTTAAAGCACAAATATGATGTGTTCGATTGGTTTAAGAAATTTAAGACATTAATTGAGAATAAATCGGATAAACTGATCAAGTACTTAAGAACCGATAATAGCATGAAGTTCTATGGTAAAAATTTAACCGAATTTTGCGAGCAAGAAGAGATTGTAAGACACCGAATAATACTTTAGACATTAGAGCTGTCACGCCCCGAACCTCGAGCGCATGTCCATCTCTCTCTGGTCGATAATGTTTTGTGACTTCCCAGGACGAGTCACTGACCCTTTTTCGTTTTATTAGACATGTGGAATCGAAAATAAATCTCCTGATAGTAATCATCTCAGGATAGAAAAGCAGGAAACAGATTCACAAACAAAACACATATTTATATACACACTAAGCCATGTATAAGGTCTATGACCAAAAAGACTACAAAGACTGGCTTTCCAAAAAGAAGTGGTTTTAACTGACCTACACTTCAGATTACCTCCTCTAAGCTCCAGGTTCTCCACTCGACTACCTTCTAAGGACCCGAAAATGGTTATATAATAACCAGTGAGACAATGTCTTAGCAAGCCCATGCTCTAAACCCCGATTAGGAGGGAAATATGCCAAGAAGCATCCTAACCACACAGTCACGTCATCATAAGGACTTACCACATCTAAGATCCACCCTGCAGGCCAGTACAATTTATATCACAACCAAAGCAACACTCAGGCTCAATTAATTGGAATGCAATACTCAATCTCAAATAAACACAAGGGTCCTGATTATAGGGCCAAATCGTTATGACACGTCCTATAACGTGCCACACAATTTTGTCCCATAATTTGGCATATTCAACTCGAATTCAATCATGTGTTCCTAGTTTTGCTCTTGGAATATAGTACGACCTACTTTATGTTCAACGGTCCTTTAGTATTATCAGGCATCATCTCACACCATTGTACATGGCATCGTCACAACGTCGACAGCATTCTATAAAGGAGCATCGGTCCAGAATCTATTGCGACCGGCATCCATTGGTAGGGCATCCATTAGTAGGGCATCCCACATAGGAGTAACGTCCAGCTTAATGGCTCGGGACGGGTTTTCTTAACCAACACACAATCACTCAAACATGGCCCAGGGTACTATGCATTGCACTTAAATATCTCCATTAAAATTATGAAGTTGGCCTATTTTCTTTGTATTAGAAATACCCATGAAAATCGTCGTATGTAGGTACACGGTAAATCCACCCCAGAAGACTGATGTCATTTCTTTTCAAAATCTCACTGGTTTATATAGTATATAAAACCATTTTCGATGTTTAGAACCCGACACCTAGGATTTTCTGGATAAATGTCAAAATTCATAAATTTTGGAATAGTTGACTCAATTTCCAATCAACACTCAATTTTCACAATTTAACACTCGATTGCAGAAATTAACCACACCATTGCAATCAGCACAAAATTCCGGTCACCGGCTACCCGGCCTAATTTCCGGAAAAACAATTAAAAAATAATTAATTTCGAAAATTAATTAAATAATTCAATTTAATTTCTAAAAATATTATTTAGGCTAAAATCACTAAATTAAATACCAATACGGACCCGAAAAATTCCGAAACCCTTTTAGATAAGTAATGCAATTTATCTGGGCCTCACTTAATCTAGTCTAACCACCTACATGCATAATTAAATAATTAAATCACTAATTTAATCTAACTAACCACCTAGTTCCTAATTAAATTAAACTAAACACCCCTTATGGCGCGACGGCAGCTGAAATCCGAATTTTCGGGGACGTCGGTGGACTTGGACCAGGCCTAAACTTGGCCCGACAAATCTCATCCCAAATTTGAGATTTGCTTTTGAACTAGGCTGAGCCCGAAACAGGCTGACTTCACAGGCTTGGCTGCTGAATTGGCCTTGCAGAAAATACGCGGGCTTCAATGGACTTGCTGGAATTGGGCCTCAAAAACTGGGCTTGCAAAGTGGGCTGCTAGGCTCATGCGGCTGAAGAAAAGGACCGCCTGGGCTGAAGACGTTGAATTTCACGGGCCTGCTTCGTGGACGGGCTCAACTGCTGGGCCGAAGACACAAAATGGGGAAACGCTTCGCCGGGCCAAGCTTCGCTGGAGGACTCTCGCACGAAGGAGGCGCGGCCACGGTCCGCTGGGGACGCTCTCTGGTGGAGACGAACGTGGCAGCAAGCGGCTGGGCTTCGGTGGGACGGTAGCTCGACGAAAACAATTCTCAGTGGAGAAGCAGAACCAAGATGGAACAGATGGCAGCTTCGGTCAACAAACCGATTGAGGGGATGGCGTGGTTGACTGGAACAACCAGCTTCGCTGGAATAAAAATCTTGGGCCGGCCGAATGAAATGAAGACTCGGCAGCTTGCAGGTGTGAAGGCCGAAGGGAATGGCAGCTCGGTGGAAGAATCGTGGCTTTGCTTCGGTGGATGGCAGAGGAGACCGAAGGAAATAAATTGAAGAAGTGTGCTGGCGTGAGGATGGGTCAACAATTTGCTTCTGTGAGTGGCGTTGTTGACCAAGGAAGGCCAGCTCGTGGACAAATGGCGTGGGTGAGTGATCAAGCATAAGGAAAAAAATGAAAATGACGAAGTTGCAGGGGAAGAAGACCAAAGCTTGGGACTTCGGTGAAGGAAGACAATTGCGCGAAGAAGATGGGGAGAGAGAGACGTTGCGAGGAAGATTAAAGGAAAAGAAAAATCAAAGTCAACCAAGCATAGCCAATAAATTAATTGCTTGGTCCCCCAAATAGTGCTCAATCTTATCACACTCGTCCAATAATACTTTTTTGTATTATCTTCACAATTGAACCCATTTTGATGCCCAAAAATGCTGCCATTTTCTAATTCCGAATTTCACATTTTGGTCTTCAAATTCTTCAACAAATTCTAAATTTGATGTCCAATTTTGATGTAGAAAAAGCCCACATAATTTCTACAAGTCTCCTTCGTCATATAGCTCAGTTTGCAAGTCGAGAATCTCTTCAATTCGATCAATCTGAATTTCTATTATTTTTCTGCAACGTTCGAATTGATTTTCCGTAAAAGTCTCAAAATCTCTACAAAAAATTCAGAGGATGAGTCGACGTTCCTAAAATAGATCGTGACACCACAAAACTTTCAATTTCTGAAATCTAGTTCAGATTCGCGGTTAGTTTCACTCCGGCACAATTTTAGTGTGATCTAGTCTACCGAGTAACTTTTAGAAATTTTTGGTGCAATTGATCCGTGATCGATTTATCTCGAGTCACAATGTACATCTCCAACACATTGGCAACTATCAGTTGTCATGGAAATCTCGAGGTACCAATTACAGACACATGATACCAAAAACAACAGAAAATCAATTTAGTGCCGATCGATGAGAATTTTGTAATCAGGTGGAATCACCCACATTTTGATCACATATCTCAGTCGAATCGACCTATCTCTGACCTCTAATCGATTCTGACATTGTCGTAATGACCTTTGCTGATCAACGTGGTCGAGCAGTCGATTCCTGGTCGAATTCTCAAGTCTATTGCATTTAGATTCCTTAATTGTTTCTCTAGATAGTCTAGTTATCTTGTGAGTGATCAGCTCAGAAAATTGCACTATTGGCGCATCGATAAAAGGCTCGATTTATTTAATCGAAATCGAAATCTGAAAATTCAGGCTATCACAAGAGCAAAATGGCATGACAAAACAGAAGAACGGAATTTTGCTTGAGCGAGCTCGATGCATGCTTTCACATGCAAGACTTGGTAAAGAATTTTAGGCATAAGTAGTGAACATAACATGTTACCTAATTAATCAATCTCTATCATCTACTATCATATAGAAAACTCCTAAGGAAGTATGATTGGGGAAACCTGTTGATTACTTTGGATTACGTATATTCAGATGTCTTGCGTATGCTCATGCGAGTGATGGTAAGCTTGAGCTGAGGGCAAAGAAGTCCTTATTTTTAGATTATACACATGGGATGAAAGGCTATCGGCTGTGGTGCACTAATCCTAGATCACCAGTTTTCTAATTAGCAAAAATGTGATCTTCAACAAGACTGTAATGCTTGAATAGAGGAGTTCTGAGATACAAACAACAAAGCAAACAGATCATGGTGTCGTTAGTAAGGTGGAGCTCCAGACGGAGACTTCAAAAACCTTGAGAGTAACAAAAGTTGAGATTGTAGATAAGGTTGAAATTCCTAAAGTCAATGCTAATGAACAACTAACATAGCCGTAGCACACTATAGCTGCAGAAAGATAGAGAAGACATAAATTACCGGTACGTTACGATTATATAGATATTGCTTATGCATTGATTGTAAGTGACGAAGTGGAGACAGATAAGCCTTCGTCTTACTCTAAGGTGCAATGGCTAAGGGCTATGAGTGAAGAGATTGAATCACTCCATCGAAATCAAACATGAGAGTTGGTCAAAGTACCCAAAGTCAGAAGATTGTTGGAAGTAAATGAGTCTTTAAAAGAAAAGAGGGCATTCTCGTTATTGAGGCAACGAAGTATAAGACGAGATTTGTGGTGAAAGGCTATACACAGTGGGAGAGCATTAACTATAATGAGGTATTCTTTTATGTGGCAAGACATACTTCTATTCATATTTTACTTACCTTAGTTGCTGCGCAGAATCTTGAGTTAAAGTAACTATATGTGAAAACTACATTTCTTCACGATGAATTGGAGGAGCGAATTTACATGAGGCAACCAGAGGGATTTGCTATTTCAGGTAAGAAAGATCATGTTGACTTGTTAAAGAAATATTTATATGGACTGACACAGTCTCCAAGGCATTGGTATAAGTGTTTAGCTAGCCAAGACTTTAAAATGTCAAATGGATAGCTGTTTTTATTTTAGGAGATTGGAGAATGGTTCTTTGGTTTGTCTATTACTTTATGTTGATGTTATGCTAATAGCAACTAAAAATATGTCTGATATTGAGGAGATTGAAGAATGGTTCTTTGGTTTGTCTATTACTTTATGTTGATGTTATGCTAATAGCAACTAAAAATATGTCTGATATTAATGTGCTGAATAGACAATTAAATGTCAAATTTGAGATTAAAGATTTAGGTGTTGCAAAGAAAATATTGAGTATGGAGAAATTCATGACAAGGTTATAGAAGTTTTACGTCTATCTTAGAAGAAATATAATGAGAAAATTGTGGCACGTTTTAACATGCAGTCGGCGAAATTTGTAAGTATGCATTTAGTGACACTTAAACTTTCAGATAAATTATCATTACAAATTGTAGATGATGAGAAGTATATATCCCATGTTTCTTATTCTAATGCCGTAGGTAGTATTATGTATATTATGGTGTACACTAGACTTGATATTTCACAAATTGTGAGTGTAGTTGGTTGATATATGAAGCATCCTAGTAAAATACATTAGAAAAATGTGAAATGGATTTTCAAATATTTGAAGGGAACAACAAACGTGGGTATAATATATCAAAGAAATAGCAATGTCAGTGAGACCATTGGCTTTGTGGATTCAGATCAAGCCGATGACTTAGATGATTACAAGTTTTTAGTAGGGTACGTGTTTACGCTAGCAAGTGATGTAATTAGTTGGAAATTGTCATTACAGGATCACATTGCCTTATATTTGACTAAGGCAGAGTAAATGACACTAGCCTTTGTAGCGAATGATGCGATATGGTTACGAAATTTGCTCTCGGACTTTGGGCTAGAATAAAAAAGTGTTGATATACACTATGATAACCAAAGTGCGATATATTTGGCGATAATCCAATTTATCACAAGCAAACGAAACATATTACCATCAGGTATCACTTCATCCAAGGTGTCTTAACTAAGGGTAATATTATTGTGAAGAAAGATTGCTACAGCAAATAACCCGGAAGACATGATGACTAAATTTGTTCCTTTGACGAAGTTCAAGCTTTGCTTGAGCTCCATTGGTGTTTGTGGAGAGTAAGCGCCCGTAGAGGCATTAGAAGGGCAACATAAATGATAAGCACTATAACTTGACTTCAAATATCGAAACAAGGTGGAGAATTGTTAAATTAATATCTCAAATTTGAATTCAAATATTAATTTATTAGCCAAATTTGTTGAGAAAGATTTTCCTAAACGGATTCAAATCTCACTCGTGGAAAACGTCTTCAACCAGAGGTGAAATATTGGATGCTACAAGACAAAAAGATTTGGGCTAATCTATTACAAATCTAAATATATTTGTTTTGTGGGGGTTAAAAAAAGGATAATAGTGCAAAAGGACAATAGAAAGGGTTTCCTATTTTTCACATGTAGTGGTCAAGTACTTGTTGAAGCAGCGGGGCCAAGGTCAAATTTTTTACTTTGGGCACACATAAAACACCTAGAGTGAGAACCACACGGATAAAAATAAAGAAGAGAAGCAACATGTCCAGAGGAGCTGTTGCCGAAGCCACGCAATCAAGAAAGAAAGAATGCAAAGGTCATATGTACACAGAGCAAAAAAACGAACGCTGGAGTTCTTGTTTTTGGCGTACGTAGAATGTTTTACTTTGAGCTTAAACGCGCAGTAATTTTGTATCGTGCGTTTACGTCCAAATGAAATGTTTATTTATAAACATTTTGGGTTTGAATTTAAATTTAGGTGCGGAAAACAGTTGAGTGTATGAGAGATTGTAAACTATAATTCTCCAATTATAGTGAATTATTTGCTGTTGGCTCTTTCTGTGAACGTAAGTACTGATACTCGGACCGAATCACGTAAATTTCTGATATCCTTATTATTTCTCGTTTATTTATATAGTAATTTCGTATTGACGTAATTTATAAGATCATGTCGTTTTTGCGTATTATATTTCAATAGAACATTTCTTCGCGTTCCCACCTCAGCATTTGGAGTCCTTCGGGATGACACGACAATCTGAACCCGACACAACATGGGAGGTTTCGTGTAAAAGCTTCGCCATCAGACGTAATGGCTGGTAACCCGTTTGCGCGTTCCTGTTGCTGCTGGGAAGCTTCCTCAGTTCCTCAATCAATGTATGGACGGTAGAAGAAGGTATTGAAGTTTCGGCCTATCTAGCCAGTGAAATTTGAGTCAATGTCACACCCCTCTATGGGGCAAACGAAATTAACAATGTGCGGCTGAATGACGAAAGAATTATGGTCCACCGCCGTTAATGAGACGTCAGGACGAAGGTCCACATCTACAACCAAACAAATATTAAAAAAACTGTCAACATCAATGTGTCACGGGTCTCGCTTGACCCTCACCACCACTACCAAGAAGCTACGATGCATGTTCCTCGCATGTACAGATCGTAGGAAGAATTACACAACCAACCATAAATATATTATATGAATATCAATTCATTCATAAATAATTTAAATTCTATTAATTTAGTTTTAAAATTTTGCACCAAATTTTAATATAATTATTCTAATCAATTTTCACAACTTTTGACTCTCTATTTAATATCTTAGACGTTACTGTTTTATTGATAAATGATGCTTATATGATTTTCATTGCTCAGACTAATAATTTGTATATATCTAGTTTTACACCGCCACACTTTGCACCTCTTGATGTTTTAGAACTTTAGAATTATACTCTAAATTTCTCGCACATTCAGGAATAAAGGTTGCAAAAGTTAAAGAATTACGATACGATAATATTTTCACAATATTTTTTTAAGTTCTTACCCTTTTGCTCTTCACACCCTATAAAGAGGTAGAATAAAAATCTCAGAGAGAGAAAAACTTAAATTAGAAAAGTTTTAAAAATAAAGAACAAATATATTGATCTTAATTAATGGTAAAATAATAGCCAAAAATTGAGTAAGCTTGGTAGTTATATGTTAAAACGGAAAAAAAAAAAAAAATCCGTTCACATTGTATCTGAAAACTAATTAGTATATGCAATTTGTGTTCAATGGATGACGCATACCGGTTTAATTATTATGTTTAGAATATAAGACAACAGATTTTCCAGAGAAATGAGAATTGAAATAGTGAATGGACTCAGGTCCTCGGATCCATTCCATACTAACTTTTGTGTCTCCTATTTAGGTCAAAAGGACCACGCCTATCAAGGTGGGAAAGTCGAAAGTTGAAGACAGCTTCCTTTCAAATAAACCCATCATTTCCCATTAGCCAAACATTTAGCACGACCCGTGTGAATTAATCTACACGTAATCAAAGAAAAAAATGTCATTTTTCTTAAAACCTTAGTATACAACCCATAACTGAGCCCAGTAACTTCAAAGATCATGAATGATTGTGTGAGAAAACTCAATCACTTACGAATTTTAAGGTCATAAGCGTAGTATATTTCATCTATTACTTACAAAATCATGCACATTTAACTTACAAGAACCGCTTAATTGGACGGTCAACATAATCTGAAAAAAGGCTTTGATCACGCAAAAACTCAGATGCCTCGTGGGGTTGAAAATCTGTGAGTCTGAGCAAGAAAAATATACATGCTTTGACCTCTTCATTCGAACCTAATATTACTCACTCCGCTTTTGCATCCTCTAGAAGCCATCATTCGGCAGTAACAGTTGACCACGAGGCCGACATTTTACCCACTTGCAATGCCTAACCCTTTCTATTATCCTTTTAGATAAGATGAACTGAGTTTGAGATCCGCTGTCTTGGGGTGCTCAAGAAAGAACACAGATGAATAGCGAGAGTTTTCTGTTAAAAAAAAAAAAAAGAATAGCGAGAGTTTTGACTCTTTATGCTACTTGGCGTGCCCGTATGACATTCTGAAGATAATATATTAGGGAGGCTTGAATGTGAAAGCTTTCCGAGTTTTCAAGTCATTGTCGGAGAGTTACAATCATATTCTGCCGCAAATATCAACCCCAAATCGTACCAAATGATGTCGTCCATGGGGCAAGAACGATCTCGACAAAAAAAATGCCAATCAGGTTTCAGTAATTTATGCGTAGAGGCTTGCTTCAGGGAACACAGAATAACAGCAACTTAAACAAGGACAGAATGTTATTTTTGTTGGAGTCGGTGAAGCAGAAGCAAAGTGGGGAGCGAGAATTAAATGTTTGTTGGCTTGATATCATTAGAAATCTCAATAGTGGTTCATGACACATTTATTCTAAATTAATTTTCATCTCATGAAATATCCTAAACTAATATATATTTAACCCAACAATTTTTGCTCAAAAAAAAAAAATCCAAATCAGTTCCATGATGAATTTATTCTTCGTATACGCGTTTTGCTTCGACGCGGTAGCGGAAACTTGTGAACAATTTTCGCAATGTGATGTTAACAAGCCAACTTCAGCATCTTGCTGAATCAAAGTCAGCTCAAATGGCCAATGAAATGAGTTCGGTGATGAAATGTACGCGTCCATGGGTGTCCTCTTCTGTTTGGGTAGTCACTGATTGTCGGGAAGTTAAATAGAAAGTTTGTAGAGAATCTTAACGTGGCCTCACTTATATGCGGTCATAACGCTAAAATAATATATTATTCAGCCTGTTTTGAGAAGTTGCATTTAAAGTCCAGGTTTTCTAATCATCCAGCAAGTAATTGATCGAATCTTATAATGACCCCTACGAAAAATTCGGCTTCTGAATTCACATTGTAATCTTTGCTTTGCATGCTACTCGTATATTAATCATGATATTCCTGGTTACAACAATTTTTTATGGTAAATACAATATTTAATTAACTGCCACTAATTAAGTTTGTTGAATTGTAAATAATTGGTTGTGCGGCTAATCCTAACACAATGTTTGTGTCAGAAGATGTCGTTTTTCATTTCTCTTGTCCATCGATCCTTATTTCTGTCTTTGTTCCCTACAAAGCACAATTCTTATTTAATATTTTAGGAACAATATTGAACATTTTCATACATTCTAGGAATTATATTAAACACATACCAAAAGTCCCGGACCACATTGTACAAATTAAAGTCAACGATGACATTGCATATTAAATTAAAATTTAGATATCATATTACACATTGAACCAAAGTTCAATGACTATTTGTGTCATTTACCTATCTAATATCATCTACTACTGTCTTTTAACTCCCCACAATAGGTTTTTACCCCTTTAGGATTGGTGCAATTGGTTAGATGTTGGAGATCTCTAGCTAAAAAACTAAAAGCACCTATTTGAATCTCACAAATTGCATGCGAACTCATATGGATTAGGCCAAAAATTTGGACTTAACTAGTTCATGAAATTTGCATCATCTCCTAGGTAGCTAAATTGAGAAAATTGTCCAAAAACTCTTAAATCTATTGAGCTTTTGTCAATTTAATCATAAACTTTTTTAATTATGTCAATTGAGTTCATCTAGATAAATTTGGCAGAAAATCACCGAAATGGATGCTAGCCATCTCACGCAGTATGGTTGGGACTAACATTGATAATTTTTAATAATAATTTAATATATTTTTTTAGCCATCTTTGGGAAGGTGGCAAAGTCAACCATGCCATCTTTGGGAAGGAAATATTTTTTTTATTAAAACAAAATGATCCTAAATTAGGCGGTGTGAATGTTTTTTTATACTCATGAATCATTGATCTTGCCCTCGTCGATTAAAAATGGATAATTCTTTTCCCCATGATTGCGAACGTTGATTTTTCTAGATCTTATGTACTGGGCTACAATTATGCATTTCATTTCTATAATTAGTAAAAAGCACATTCAATTGCTTCTTCTTCTTCTTTTTTTTCTTTTTGAAAAATCCGAATAATACATAAATCCTCACCAAAGGCTCGGCATACTAACCCCAATAAGATGATGAATGCTTGAATATGCGAATTTAATAACTTTTGATGAAAGAATTTTTTTGGTAAGGAACTTTTGATGAAAGAATTTAGTCTCTAACGTGTTGAAAAACATAAAATAAAATCGACTTTGCTGTTTTTCAAACCTTGCTAACCATTATCATGACAATAACTGATCTCTCATAAGATTCACTCTCCTACATACCTTTGTCGGAAAGTTCTAAACATATTGTGTGGCTATTAATTTAATTATAATTTTTTAATTGTGTTAATTTAGTTTTGAATCTTTTGATGATCTACTAATATAGTCATTCCGATCTAAAATTGCCGATTCGACAATTTTTGTAATTTTTAAAAAAATTTCTGAGTTTTTTAATTATTTTCTTCTTCTTCTTTTTTTACTATTAAGGCTTACAAGAGCTGTTGGCCACTTGCTAAGGCTTGGTGAGGGCATCAGCAAGCTCTCGCCTGACAAGTCATGGGGCCTAGGCTAGTGGCTAGTGAGATGATTTTAAAAAAAAAAAAAAAAGAGAAAAAAAAATTGTCAAAACTGTCTACATCAATACTGACTATACCATATAAAATAGTTAGCGTCCACATCAATAATTTCTGGCTAAAATTGATTGGGAGGACTACATTGACAAATTGTTAAAATATTTATGACAACATCGACATAATTAAAAGGTTTAGGTTTGAATTGACTGCCGCAAATTATATTTAGAATTTTTGGACAATTTTCTATATTTTCACTGGATGGCATCATTTCCGTTAAATATGTGGGCGATTGCCCGTAACATGGATTCTGGGGTTTCTTTTTTACAATACATAAATGTCTTCTACGAAATCCTTTGTCCTATAATAAACTCCATTAGAGTATATGCAAGAAAGATCCTTCAAATACCATCAGAGCAATACGAGGGAGAACACGAATTCTTTAGGACAAGGACGGCCAAAAGGTAATGCAGCGAAAGACAGAGATGACCAGTGGATTTATTTCTCCTGCTCCTCTGGACTTACTAAATTAATTGGACAGCTTCTTCTTCTTCTTTTTTTTATAGTTAATCAACAAAAAATATATAAAATGACCTGAGAAAACTATTATCGAAAAGTTTGTACGTACTAAATAAGCACATCACACGTAATCGTTTTGATGACCTTAAACAAGTTTGTCAGGTCACCCACAAAGACTTCATCATATAAAAATCGCCCCATGGGATTTTCACAACCACTCACTCACTTGATTGGGCCGTTACCCTTGACTTTTCAACGGTTCTCTTTTTCCCCTTCATTGCAATCATCTTTCGTTTTTCTAGGTTCGAGTTACAATAATCATATATATAATCAATCTCCATTCTGTTCAGAAAAAAAAAAAAAAAAAAAAAAAAAAAAAAATCAATCTCCATTGGGGTTATGCTTCTTCTGCCTTTGTTCTTTTCCTTTGAAGCACCAGGGTCAACAATGAATGAAACCCTCCTGGCCCTGGCTTATCGTTTCACGCGGAGAAAGAAGAAATGTCTTCAAAAAGTTTCTCTCTCTTCTTTTGTTCTTTTCCTTCTGACGTAAAGTTGAGAAGAGAGACACCTGCCGCGAGCGAAAATGCACCATTTGAGCTCCCACGACGACGACTTAGAATATTGACGCAAACACGAGTAGACACGCCAATGTTGACTCGACTTTCAGCAGGCCAAAGAAGCCTTTAAGTACCCGACCATTCCTGCTCCAATTGCACTCTTCATTTCCAACTTGGCATCAGCACCATTCGTCGACTATCCTCAGCTGGTCAGTCTCTCTCTCTCTCTCTCTCTCTCTCTCTCTCTCTCTCTCTCTCTCCATCTCTCTCCCGCCCTCCCATGAGTGGCGGACTCCACCGCTAGGTTCAGAGAGATCTGCGTAGTAACTTTCTGCTCCTCCTTTTGCATGCACAATCATTTTTCCTCTTTTCTTTCAATAATTATAATTGCAGTCGTAAAAAGACAAAGGATGGCTTTTATTTAGCGACCATCAAAGCCCTTTTTTTGGCTCTCTGCTTGTCATCATATCTCATACTTCTGGATTCAACTGAAGCATTTTGCGTTGCACGAAGAAATGATGGTCCTCAAGCTCGTTCCTTTCCTGAGATTAGAGATAGATATGGAGCTGTTGAATACGCTTAACTGTTCCTCCCAACTTTGTCTTCTTCGATAAAACCAACAATAAAACATAAAGGCAAATTTTCCCTTCACCGAAATCAAATGGAAATAATCTCCTCTTGCACGAACAAGTGGGCTTTGGTATGTTGTAATTCTTGCCTCTGCACTCCTTTTAGAGTCTTTTGATGCTTGTTCTTGGCAAATCCCTTAGTAGCAGACTCTCCTGTTAACTCAGCTACTTGTTTTTTAGAAGAGGGTCTTCACAATTTGTGACAACTTTTCCTTGCAACTTCTCTGCTTCTTTTAGTCTGAACTCTGGAGCATATGATAACTGTAGCTAGGTAGCTATCAGCAGGGTCGACATGAAACATGGGTTTCCGGTAATTAAGGGTTTAAAGATGATTAAAGACCCGGAGTTGTTGAAACATTGACTTCAAAGGTCACACACAAAAATCTAAACGGTTAGGTTGGGCCATCTTTTTCGGTCTTTTTGATGATTCAAGTGTCCTACCTAATCATATCGTTCATCGAACATCTTAACAAGAGAGAGATTCCACGAATCTGAAACTCATGTAATACGTTAGCCTTTGTACAAGCTTTGGAAGGCGTGTCAAAAGTTTCACTCCTCTTCAACTTGGTTCACTTGGCTACTGAGAGGCAGAGGATTGTTCATAATTAGCCTCTTGTTTTGTTACGTTTTGACTAGACGCGTTCAATTTCTTGTAATTCTGCCACTGAAGGTACAGAAGGAGTATAATGCGTTCATTAAAACCACTAAAATGATCTTTCATTTGACAGAGGTGGGAGTGATTGCCAGTCATGGCTCGAAACCAACTGGGGGTACTTGATGCGCTTGATGTGGCCAAGACACAATGGTATCATTTCACCGCAATTGTGATCGCGGGGATGGGATTCTTCACCGATGCGTATGATCTCTTTAGTATATCTCTTGTCACCAAGTTACTCGGCCGGATATACTACTTTGATCCCAATTCTACCAAGCCTGGCACTTTGCCTCCCACGATCGCAGCTGCTGTTAATGGTGTCGCACTGTGTGGCACTTTGGCCGGGCAGCTCTTCTTCGGGTGGCTTGGTGACAAGTTGGGACGGAAACGAGTCTACGGCATAACTCTGGTCCTCATGGTTGTTTGCTCCTTCGCCTCAGGGCTCTCGTTGGGCAACCAGCCCAAGGGCGTTATGGCTACCCTCTGTTTCTTCCGGTTCTGGCTTGGGTTTGGCATCGGCGGCGACTACCCGTTGTCTGCGACCATCATGTCTGAATATGCCAACAAGAAGACCCGTGGCGCGTTCATTGCTGCGGTCTTCGCCATGCAAGGATTTGGGATATTGGTTGGAGGGATCGTGGCCCTCATCGTCTCGAGCGCATTTGATCATGCATACCAGGCTCCTCCGTACTCAGACGATAGGGCAGGCTCCACTGTTCCGGAAGCCGATTACATCTGGAGGATCATTCTGATGTTCGGGGCAATACCGGCCGCTATGACCTACTACTGGCGAATGAAGATGCCTGAGACTGCTCGTTACACAGCCCTAGTGGCCAAGAATGCGAAGCAGGCGGCAAACGACATGTCTAAGGTGTTGAACGTTGACCTTGAGGCCGAGGAAGAGAAGGTGCAAAAGATTGCAGAAGAGAGATCCAGCAACTTCGGCTTGTTCAGCAGAGAGTTCGCTCGCCGCCACGGGCTCCACCTCGTCGGGACCACCACCACTTGGTTCTTGTTGGACATTGCTTACTACAGCTCCAATCTCTTCCAGAAGGACATCTTTAGCAAGGTGGGTTGGCTTCCCGCCGCAAAGGACATGAACGCAGTTCATGAAGTCTTCCGCATTGCCAGAGCGCAGACCTTGATTGCGCTCTGCGGCACCGTCCCCGGATACTGGTTCACGGTTGCTTTCATTGATCGCATCGGAAGGTTCACTATCCAATTAATGGGCTTCTTCTTCATGACCGTGTTCATGTTCGCGCTCGCAATCCCTTACCATCACTGGACCCTGAAGCCAAACCACATCGGCTTCGTTATCATGTACTCACTGACCTTCTTCTTTGCCAACTTCGGGCCCAATGCCACAACGTTCGTCGTGCCGGCGGAGATATTCCCTGCGAGGCTCCGGTCAACTTGCCACGGCATATCAGCAGCATGTGGAAAGGCAGGGGCAATCGTTGGGGCCTTTGGGTTTTTGTATGCTGCTCAGGGGAAAGCGGAGGCGGATAGAGATGCTGGTTACCCAGCGGGCATTGGAGTCAAGAACTCATTGATCATGCTCGGCGTGATCAACTTCTTCGGGATGTTATTTACTCTATTAGTCCCTGAATCAAAAGGAAAGTCGCTCGAGGAGCTCACGGGCGAAAATGAGGACGAGCCCAGTCAGACAGAGATGTCCGCTGCAAGAACAGCTCCAGAATAATTTCAACTCCCAAGTAACTTTGTGTCGAAGAACAAGAAGTGGAAATCGAGTGCTGAAGAAACTTGCTGTGTTGCTGGATTTTACTGAACCGGCGTGCATCATGAATAAGTCTATTAGAGAAACTACATTATGCATTGAAGAAACACTAGAAGGTGTGTATAGAAAGTTCATATAAGGTATAGGAGTGAATTTAGTTTCCATGTTTTCAATCTTTACCGTTCTACATTTACTGTCCAATGCCTACCTGATGAAACATTCCTGTATCCTTTGACGTTTCTCCGTTTTTCAATCCAAATGAACCAGCATCAGGATTCAGTACTATGGCATTGAGGTGCATCAGTTTCAGTAATGAGACCTTTGAGTGTTAGGCGGAATCTGAGCTTTGCTCATCATAGGCATATCTGCAAATGAAATCCTAGAAACTCCAACTCAGAACAAACTGAGATAGCTCAAGCGGAATAGCATTACAGGTAGATGCTAATCATGTCGTTGGAAAACTAAAGTTGGGGGCCAAATCAATCTGGATTCATTCGTTTCGCTTGTAAATTTGTCGTGTGCTGAAACCAAGGATGAAATCCGCCAAGGTCTCAAGTTTTTTAGTTAGCTGCGGTATCGTGGAGGACGGTGGCGTTCCATGGCTGCGGATCATCTGCTTTCCCCCATTCCAATTCTCAAACTCTTCCTCGCGGCTCCGGAATCTAAGTCGATACAATGCCTTATCCCCCGGATTCGACAAAGATGAAGGGTGCTTAGAATCACGAGAAGAGTCAACGCTTCTCGATGATGTGAAAGTGCACCTTTTCACATGCGGCTCCCGAAATAGGTCGGGAAAAGTAATGAAGTGGACAACCATTGACTTGACTGAGATGATATGCTTTGACAAAACGAGCGTACCCATTCAGCACACCTTTTTCAGTGCGCGTAGCAAAATCTAGTTTACACATGGAGCACGAACACTGGTGTGATCAATCATGTTTTAGGAAATAACCGCCACTTTTATCACTCAAATTCTTGGAAAATCAGAATTTATTCAATAAAATGATATACGAAATCACACACGTTAAATGGTAAGAACCGCCGAATTCAATAGTCGAATATAATAAAAATATTATCAAGTTCACGAGTAAATTCTCGCAAAGCCCCGTAAAAATGGAGTGCTCGACCTGCTTCTAATAATTAGACGCATGCATCTAAGTCTCTTTATTCACAACTTTTGTATAGGCATGCATCGGTTTGGGTATATGAATATATGAAATTTTCCTTAGTGTGAGGTAATATTTTTGGAGAGTGGATAACTCATATCCTAGATTTTTTTATCCTTACAGAGTGAATTACTCATTGGTTATGAGCTAAGAAGTCCTTTGTCCTTAGCTAGTGGTTCGTCCTTTATGCTTTGGTAGTGAGTTTCTTTATTCCAAAATCCTTTGTCCTTGGCTGGTGGTTTGTCCTTTAAGCCTTGGTGGTGAACTTCTTTGATCCCAATTATATTCCCTAGTTGGTGGTGTGTCCTTTAAGCCTTGGTGGTGATCATATATTGTCTTTGATTTGCACCATGCCAATACCCACAATCCTACAAATTACATTGTTGCCCATCAAAACTAAATCACCACTCGCTTTCTCATGTGTGGAACCAATCTCTATTGAAACACTTGATATGAACATGTCAAATCTAAAACTAGTCATCATTGACATGACAATCCGAAGACGAAATCGTAAGAACATTGTTTATATCAGCTGACTCGTAATTCTTCTCCGAACTAGCTAAATTGAAACTCTCCATTGACTTCTTCCCCTTAGCCTTGAGTAAATAACACTTATTTTTATAGTGTCGGAATTTGTAACAATAGTAATACTCTACCTTGTTCTTGTCACGGCCTAACTTAAACTTTGAATGCCTTTTACTACTACTATGCCTATCATGATGATTTGACCCTCCTTTAACAATTAAGCCATCAACTTTATCACTATTGCCAATTGCTTTCAACTTTGTACACATTTTCATGGAATTCAACAAGGCCTTCATATCCTCAAGAGTTGTGGATTCCCTTCCATACAACATTGAATTCACAAAATTCTCATATGAGCTCAAAATAACATTATTACCACTTGATTTTCATTATCTAACTTCAAATATGAATTTTTCATATCCATAATAATCTTATTAAATCCATCTAAGTGTTCTTGGATGGGAGCACCTTCTTGCATCTTTAGTGTGTAAAGACACCGCTTCAAGAATAATCTCGTTGTAAGAGATTTCTTCATGTAGAGATTCCCAAGCTTATTCCGCCAATCTCGAAACCATTTCTTTTTCAGTGACCTCGAAGCACCTTGTTAGACAACGACAATTGAATGGTGTCATGCATCCTCTCTTCCATCTCCTCGATCTTGGTTGTAGTATTGTCATCGGGATACTTCCTATCCAAGGCTCTAATTGAACCTTCCCAATGCAATGACACATTCATCTTGATCCTCCATAACCTATAATTGTTTTGGCCATCAAAAGGTGTCACTTTGAACTTGATAGATGCCATCTCGAACAAAAAGGCCAAAATCCCTTTGCTTTGATACTAGTTTTTTGCGGAACAATACCAGAAGATGCACCAATCAAAGAACGAATGGTAAATGATGAAAGAAAAATTGAAACCACACAAGACACAAGATATATATGAAAATCCAAGGCGAGAAATACCATGGGAAGAGAGAGTGGTTTCACTATCTTCAACAATGAGTACACGGCTCAACTACTTGGTGAGTCACAAGATCTAAAGATCTAACAAGAAGATATGAAGAGCTAAGAAGGGAGAGGATGTGGAGGCTAGTTTTTTTATGGGTTGTGTAACATATCCCTTTTATAGTGCCCCTTCAAAAAACTCTAAAACAAATGTGCATGGTCCAAAAAATGCCCTTATCATTGATTGGAAAATCAAACTCAACACCTAATTCGAATATATTAAACCCTAACATGCAAATCTATATTCTCTCTTCCTTCTCCTCTTACCCCTTAGTTGCCTTATGCCTAACCATTGCTCCTCCCTTGTTGATCACCATTGTCTAGCAAGCCACATCACAATTCACCGCTATCGCTGCCATCTTCTCCCTATCTTTTCTAGCGCTTTCAAATCCTTCGTGTTTTTTTTTTTTTTTTTTTTGGGGGGCGCAATGATGGTATGTGAAGCTTGAAGGTGGACAATGACAATTTTAAAGTAGCAAACCAAATAGCAAAGTATTGGCATAGTTACAATGCAAAATATTCTATCAATAAGTATGGAGAGTTATTTTTATGTTTAACTTTCACCATGATTATAGCAAGCAATATCTACCTATTTATACTGTATGAATTATCAATGAAATATGTGTTATTCGTTGACTATTTAACGCTATCAGAGCTTGTATTTGCCTCAATTTATATTGTGTTCACCCCACCTTCGATTGGTCGTCAAATTTCACATATAATTCCTAATTTGGTTTGCATGAGAGAGGAGTCTTAAAAGTACTTTTCTTGCTTATCTATGGGATTTTTAAACTCTTTATATGCATGTGATTTATCTCTACTTATTAATTTAATTTTTTATGTTGGACTTTCTTTATACGCATGTGGTTTTCATCCACTTATCGATTTAAGTTTTTGTGTTGAACTTTCTAATAGGTAATAATGGCCCAAGCCGTGGCAGTTGACGTGGACAAGTCAAAGGCTGAAGGGTGGTGGATAGAGAGAAGAGATAAAGGAATCTTTTCCAGAGTTGGTTAGTGGCGCTTGGTCTAGTAGGGGTTAGCTTAGGATATCGTCATCTCGTACTTATTAAAAACAACAAATGAGACTAGCTTAGGATACAGTGGATTCGTTACCAGCTTCGTGACCTCAATGCTGGTTGATGTAGCTCGAATTGAACGTCATGGCTTGCGGTCTGGTGCAATATTTATAATATGGAGAAGCTTGTGAAAAGTCAAGTTACGATGGTTCAAGACAGGCACAAATGTCCAAAGTCTTTTCAAAAAATTCAAGCTATATGCACTATGAAGCTTCCCCTATTCTAGACGCGTTCTGTTTCCACGCGGTTCCGAAACTTGTGAACAAGTTTAAAATTGGAAGATAATGTTGACTAATCAACTTTGGTATCTTGGAAAGATCAAAAGTCAGCGCAAATGACCATTGAAAAGAGATCAGTGATGTAATGAAATTGTAAATAATCAGAAACTTAGAAGTTGTTAAATCTTCATCCACGGAACGCAGTTACCAGTGCACCATACGAGACAGTGGAAGGGCCGCCACCACCAACCACCCCCCCCGGGGACCCGATCGTGTGACCAAGGAATTGGATGATTTGGTACCATATTTACCGAGTAAATATGGGACACTTGACTTGTCAAGACTCATGCTCTCTTCACACTACATTTTTCTTTGATGACTTCTAATTCAATCAGTTATCGCTGAAACCTTTCTTCGCAATTGGGAATCCTTCGGGATGTCGTGACAATCGAAACCCGACAACAACGTATGGTGTTCCCATCTGAAAGCTTGGCCATCAGATGCAAACCCTGATAACCGTTCCTGCGTTCCTGTTGTTGCTGGGAAGCTTCCTCGGTCTCTCAATCAATGTATCGACAGGGAAAGATTTTGTCGTTTTGTCTGACCCATAAATTTGAGTCAATGTCACCCTCGTCTTGTACGTTGAATAGTAAAAGGAAATAGGGTCCATCACGGTTAATGCAGAAGACAGCGGGATAAGTTCCACACCAATGAGTCACGGGTCTCACTTGACCCTCGCTCCAACGCTAAGATTCCACAATGAATGTTCCTCGCAAGGACATAAGGGAGGGCATCGATTCTTTATGTATGTAGTGTGTCCTAAGTTTAAGTTGTCATATGCGTAAAATATCTCCATAACTGTCCTCTTAATGTTTAATTTTTGAAAAATGTCTGTCCATTTATATTGTCATTATTGTATGCATATTGTTGGGTACATGTGTGAGTGAGTGAAAGAAATAGGCCTCACATTAGATGACTTGTACTATTACTGACATAAATGCAAACCGTTCTGCGTGGCACAATTAATGTTGTCGTGGATAATTTTTTCAATTTTTTTCTGAGTTTTTTTTTTTAAATTTCTTTTCTTTTTGTCTTTATATCTTTTTTTTCTAACTTGGGCTGACAACCAACCATCACTAGCCACTGGATGAGGGACAGTGATCCTCATTGGCCACTCCTCGCCTACCAAGAATTCAAAAGAAAAAAGAAAATAAAAGATATAAAATAATAGAAAATTCAGAAAAATTAAAAATTAAAAATCATTTCTTGCCACATAGAACAACTAGTGTCAACGTCATCAACTGTCGATCAAAATTAGTCAGAAGAACTACATTGATAAGTTATCAAAATCTACAATACTAATTTGGTCAAATTAAAAAGTTTAGAATTAAATTGGCTGATTTGGCCGCCATACAATAGGTTTATAATTTTTTTTACGGTTTTCCCTACATTGAGCATAACCCATGCAAATTAATCTTGCATGTAAGCAAGCAAACAATATCTTTTTTCAAGAACCCTAGGTTTTCCCTACATTGAACATGACCCGTGCAAATTAATTTTGCATGTAGGCAAGCAAACAATGTCTTTTTAATTTTGCATGTAAGCAAGCAAACAATGTATTTTTTCTAAAACCCTAGGCTTTCCCTACATTGAGCATGATCCATGCAAACAGTGTCTTTTTTTTTTCTAGAACCCTAGTATATTGTCATGACCTAACCCCTCATAGAGGGAGAGACTTTAGGTTTAGGGGTATTGTCAACTTCAAGCCAACGGACTTGGGTTCTTCCAAGTTCATACCTCACACGACATCGAACGTTCAAAATTTTAAATCAATTAAGTCTATGTAAATTTTTATTGAGGAGTTGCCACTAGCCTTTTTTAGGTGTTGGCTATAAATCAAGTAAGATACGGGATGATATCTTACTATTTATGCAACCAGAAATTTTGGACTCAGGGACTTGATTACGTTAGTCCTAAGGCTAACACTATTTTGGTACCTAACCTAATCATGTGCTAACTAACGCCATAATAGCCTATCAAGAAAAATCTCAGGTTTGTCATAACTATTCTAAAATAAGGAAGTAACATCCAAATATTGAAAAACTCAATCAATTATAATCATAATAGAAAGTAAGCAAGCATCCTAAAATTGTCCCTAAAAATGAAAACGAGACAGCAAAATAAGAAATCCTATTGTAAAGTTCTAAAGACTTATCCAATTTTGGGTTTTAATATCTAAGTGTCTCCTAAAATTTTTCTCTCTTTTTTAAAATTAATTTTTTTGTACAATTTTCTAAAACTCTAACTTTTTTTTTTATTGATTTTTGAATTTTCTAAATTTTTTTTATTTCCTAAAAAATTTTAAAAATTTTAATCATTTTCTGAATTTTTAATTTTTTAAATTTTTTTTATCATTTTCTCTGAATTTTTAATTTTTTACTATATTTCGATTTTTTAATTTTTTAAATGTTTATTTAATTACTATTAATATATTCTTAAATATTAATATATAATAAATTTGGATTGGGTGGGGAGACCCGATCCAACTACAACCGACCCGAGCCCTATCGGATCGGGTTGGGCTAAAAATGTTAAGGGCTAAAAACGTTGACCCTGAAGGCCCATTCGAAATAATTAAATAAGCCCATGAACACTTCTCTTCTTTTTAATTTTAATTTTTGGCCCAAATTCTTTTTAAAAAATAAAAAAGCCAGCCCACGACCAACCAGCCCATAGCTCATTCTCCATTCTTTCTAGCCTTATCATTTTTCTTGCGGTTTTCCCCCTTTTTCCTTTCTTTTTTGTTCTCTTTTTTATTTCTTTTCTCCTTTTTTGTCTTTTTCTCACTGCATCTTCTTCAACCTCGCGACTTCTCCTTCTCCGAAGATTTCCTCACCTGCAGACCGTTGGCTGAAGCAACAACTCCATCGCACAAGTACTAGGTCACCGACCTATGCCACCAACCGCCACCAGCTTATCGCCGATTGTCTGCTCCAACAATAAAAAGAAAAAAAATCTTTAAAAACTCTCACCGAGCCTAGGCATTTAACAGCAACGATTTTGACAAGCCAAACAAAGATGCACTAAAATGCAGCGAAGTGGATTAAGGGTGCGTTTGGGAGTGACAATTAGAAGCCACTTTGAACCCCCAAAGCTCCTTAGGCCAATTTGTGGATGTTTGGTAAAAATTTTAAAACTTCATTTGCGAAATGCCAGCCTTCACAAGGCTGAAAGCCCAAGACAGGTGGGGGGCTGTCTTGGGCTTTTAGCATTCTCGACATGCTAAGCTCTAAGCCTAAATAATAAAAAAATTTCTTTCCAAACTGTCCTCGTTGGTTTTTCGTTTTTTCGATTTTACCCCGACTGTTCATCTTCTTCCATCTTCTTCTTCGTGAGTGGTTGCCGACAAAGGGCACACGCAGTCTCCGGCGACCGTTGCCCCCGCCACGCCGCGACCTCCGCGCAACCTTCAGGCGAGGGTCGCATGACTCGCCGCGCCACGACCTCCGCCACGGCTGCACCACCCTTCAACGAGGGTCGCGTGACCCCGATCGAGAGGTCGCCATGGAGGTCGCGACCCTCACGGTCGCGCGACCAGATGTGGTCACTGGGCGTGACCTCACGACCTTCACACGACTCATCTAGTCGCAAATCTAGTTGCAACCAGATGTGGTCGCCAATCGCGACCTTCAGGCGACCTCTGTAGAGGTCGCAACGCAGATCTAATCGTCGGCCATGCTTTAAGTGACCTTCGCAGAGGTCGTGACATTCATGCAACTCATCTTGTAGTAGATCTAGTTGCAACCAGATATGGTCGCCGGTCGTGACACAGATCTGGTCGCAACCAGATGTGGTCATCGGCCACGACGCAGATCTAGTCATAGGTCATCTTCGCATTGCAACCAAATGGGTCGCCGGTCGCGACGCAGATCTAGTCACCAGTCGTGACCTTTAGGCGACCTTCATGCTGCAACCAGATGGGTCGCCGATTGCGACGCAGATCTAGCCGCCAGCCGTGACCTTCAAGCGACCTCTGCGGAGGTAGTGACCTTCGCGCGACCCATCTGGTTGCAAATCCGGTCGCCCCGACCCTCGCCGAACGGCTTGCATCGGACCACCCACCCTTCGCCGGACCGCTTGCTCCTCGCCGACAACTACTTGTTTTTGGCCGGCCAACTCTTCTTTTTTCAAAATACTATTTTACTCAAAAGTATTTTATAAATGACTTATACAATATAATTTATCAAACACAATTTGCATTTTGGAAAACATCTTTCACTCAATTGTCTTTGCATTTTTCCAAAGACTTTCCTAAAAGTCTTTCCAAATGCACCCCGACTGGTGCGGCCTCAAACCGTTGGCTGCGCCTAGTGGGGGGGGGTGGGGGGACTCAAAGCCAAACCGCCATCAACCGATTTTTTTTCCACGAAGTCACTGGGAAACCCAGCGAAAAAACACCAAAATGAGTCGTGCTCTGATAATGTGTGAGCAATCAAACATTAAACAGACTTCTAACGTCGAATCAAACAACATGGATTTTCGGAACTTCACTCCGGCATTTTATCAAACAAGTGATGGGCAGTAGTCTGAACAAGCCTCCGATCTGATTTTAATACGATCCTCCCACTCGCAACAACACGTACAGACCCCCGACATTATTATTAGCAACAAACCTACTTGATATCATCAGTCTCCTCGAGATAACTAATCAACTCACTCAGACATGTATTTCTCGGCTGAGGCAAAGCAGGACTCTCGGGAAACGAGATTTTACCTGCTTTGCTAGGCGGTATGAGATCCCGGTCGGCAACGCTGGAGGTCGTCTGGCCGTTCCTATTCTTCCGTGGTAGCAAGCTCGTGGAATCGGTGAAGGACAGAATCTGGGTTTGCCCCCGATCGGAGCTCCGGAATCCGGGATAAACTCCGGCGACGAGGCCCCCCTTTGCTTGAGAACCCAGATATACCCACTTCCTAAAATGTCGCTCTCTCTCTCTGGTGTGGTGTTTTTTCAGTGAACCAACGATCCCCCACAAGTTCCACCTCACCCCCTCTCTCCCTTCTCTCTCTCGTCTCCAATGGCGGAACTTCTCTCTTCCCTAAAAAAACCAGCCAGGCCCCCATCAATGGCGGCCAATGCCCGATCCTCTCGTCTCCGCGAGCGTTCCCCTCTGCCTCCTCACGCACCCGCCCTCGCTTGAGCGTCCTCCCCCACCTCTCTCCGAGAAGGAATCTTTCTGTTTTTCTCTTCTTCCCCCTCGCGTCAGTTAATGCATAATGCATTCCAGAAGGTTTGGATCGCGGCTTGCGTCACGGCCGGCACGCCTCAACCTTTTTAAGCTTTTATGGGCTAAAAGGAAAAGATGAAGATGGGCTCAAAAGAGAAAAAGAAACGAACTTAGATGGCTGAAGCCGGCCCACCCGACTTCATCATTCTTTATATATATATATTGCTTTTACCTTTTATAAAAAAAAAATTATATATATTTTTGCAAAATAAATGGATATTTGAAAAAAATCAATTAAAATTTGGATGTCAATAGATACAATCCATAACTGAGCATGGTAACTTTGAAGATCATGAGTGCACGCATGAAAAATCTTCAGCTAGGTTTTGAATTCTTTTTTTCCCCCTATTTTTGGCTAAAATAAAATTGGAAATTAATTGAACTAGAGTCAATCTCCGAAACCAGTCTTAACATGTAAAATTCGATTTCATTTTGTTATGCTAACGCATGCTACACGACCGCTCTTTGGAGATAAGAGTAAAGAGGCTTTACTCAATCACATATATTCTTTCTAAACAATCATCATGCTTTTCCTTTAAATTCTTAGACAATAAGCCTATTAAATTGATTAATCACTATTATGCACATTCAACTTACAAGAACTGCACCACCACCTGCGGTGGCCAAGTTGGCTAGAGCTCCTGTGATCTTAACGACAGGTGAGGAGTTCGAAACCCCGCGTCCCCATTGCGTGACTTACCTGTGGCTGGGTCTGTGGTGGCGGCCCAATTCGCCCTGGGTTTATCCCGCCGACTGCCAGCTGTACGAGGGTTCTCGGGTCATCAGAAAAAAAAAAAACTTACAAGAACTGCTTAATTGGACGGCCAACATAATCTGAAAAGAAGTTTTTGATCACGTAGAAACTCAGATGCTGCATATTAATCTTTATTGGGTCGACAATTTGGTAGTCTAAGCAAGACGAACATACAAGCTTTGGCCTCTAGAACCCATCATTTCTCATAAACAGTTGACCATGAGGTTGACATCATTCCCGCTTGCAAATACCAACACTCTATTAAGACTTCACTTTTAGGTCATATGGATTAGGTTTGAAAGCTGCCATGTTAAAGTGCTTGAGAGAAATTTGATAGATAGCGAGAGTTTGGACTTTATGCAATTTTGACTTTACAAACGCTCGGCGTGTCTGTGTGACATCTAAGGACAAGATGTTGGAAATGTTCAATGTCAAAGCTTTCTGAAGTTTCTAGTCCTTATTACAATCATATTTTGCTAAAATTATCGGCCCCAAATAGTACCAAATGATGTCTTTCATAGGGTAAGAACGATCTTCGCACAAAAAGTCAATCACGTCTCAGTAATTTATATATATTGATTTTACCTTTTTTAAAAAATTTAATTTTTTTTGCAAAATAATGAAAAAAAAAAGTCAATAAAAATTTGGGTGTTAACATATACGATCCATAACTAAGCTTAGTAACTTCAAAGATCATGAGTGAACGCGTGAAAAGCCTTCAACTAGGTTCTGAATTATTATTTTTCCCCTATTTTTGGGTAAATAAAGTGGAAATTAATTGAACTAGGGTTGATCTTTGAAACCACACTTGACATGTAAAATCCGATTTCATTTTGCTATGCTAACACATGCTGCACAACCGCTCTTTGGAGATAAGAGTAAAGAGCCTATACTCAATTACATATATTCTTTCTATGCAATCATCATGCTTATCCTTTGAATTCTTAGATAATAAGCCTATTAAATCAATTAATCACTATTATGCACATTCAACTTACAAGAACCGCTTAATTGGACGGCCAACATAATCTGAAAAGAAGTTTTTGATCACGCAGAAACTCAGATGCTGCGTATTAATCTTTTATTGGGTCGGCAATCTGGTGGTCTGAGCAAGAAGAACATACATGATTTGGCCTCTGGAACCCATCATTTGTCAGAAATGGTTGACCTTGAGGCTGACATCATTCCCGCCTGCAAATACCAACACTCTATTAAGAATTCACTTTTAGGTCATATGGATTTTTGAAAGCTGCCATGTTAAAGTGCTCGAGAGAAATTCAACGGATAGTGAGAGTTTGGACTTTATGCAGTTTTGACTTTATGCATGCACGGCGTGTCTGCATGACTAAGGATAAGATGTTGGGAAGGTTCAATGTTAAAGCTTTTCGAAGTTTCTAGTCCTTATTACAATCAAATTCTGCTAAAATTATCGGCCCCGAATAGTACCAAATGATGTCTTTCATAGGGTAAGAACGATCTTCGCACAAAAAGTCAATCACGTCTCAGTAATTTATATATATTGATTTTACCTTTTATAAAAAATTTAAAATTTTTTGCAAAATAAATGGATATTTGAAAAAAAAAAAAAGTCGATAAAAATTTGGGTGTTAACAGGTACGATCCATAACTAAGCTTAGTAACTTCAAAGATCATGAGTGCACGCGTGAAAAGCCTTCAACTAGGTTCTAAATTATTATTTTTCCCTATTTTTGGATAAAATAAAGTGGAAATTAATTGAATAGGGTTGATCTCTGAAACCACACTTGACATGTAAAATCTGATTTCAATTTGCTATGCTAACACATGCTGCACCACCGCTCTTTGGAGATAAGAGTAAAGAGCCTATACTCAATTACATGTATTCTTTCTAAACAATTATCACGATTATCCTTTAAATTCTTAGAGAATAAGCCTATTAAATTGATTAATCACTATTAAGCATGTTCAACTTACAAGAACCACTTAATTGGACGGCCAACATAATCTGAAAAGAAATTTTTGATCACGTTGAAACTCAGACTGCATATTAATTTTTTATTGGGCCGGCAATCTGCTAGTTTGAGCAAGAAGAACATACATGCTTCGGCCCTTGGACCACATCATTTGTCAGAAATAGTTGACCTTGAGGCTGACATCATTCCCGCTTGGAAAGACCAGCACCCTTTAGACTTCACCTTAAGGTCATATGGATTTTTGAAAGCTGCCATGTTAAAGTGCTCGAGAGAAATTTGATGGACAGCAAAAGTTTGGACTTTATGCACGCTCGGCATGTCTGCATGACATCTAACGATAAGATGTTGGGAAGGTTCAATATTAAAGCTTTTCGAAGTTTCTAGTCCTTATTACAATCAAATTCTGCTAAAATTATCGGCCCCAGGTACTACCAAATGATGTCTTTCATAGGATAAGAACGATCTCCGCACAAAAAGTCAATCACGTCTCAGTAATTTATGCGTGGCAATTTGCATCTGGGAACGTAGAGAGGACGACAGCAATTTAAACAATGATTAATGTTGTTTTCGTTACGGTAGGTGATACAAAAGCAAAGTTGGGAAGGAGAATTAATTGTTTATTAATAGAAGAAAATATCTTAAAATCCATCCCCAAGATTTATCCCGTTCCCATTTTGAATGATCTTTTTCTGGAAGTACTATTTTGCATCAAACCCTCCCCTTCCATTTATTTTTATCAAATTCTGAACTACCTTTGACATAAGAATCTATTTGTTTCACCAAAAATCTTTTGTCACTGGAAATTGTTTCCAGAAAATTCAATTTCAGTGAAAATAAATCATTTTCTTATATTTGTTTGCGTAAAAAACAAATTGAAAAAATTAGTTTTATGTTTTTTTTTTTGATGACCCAGGGACCTGCGCACCGTATCAACAGGGACAGCCTCGGTAGGCCCGTTTTATGTTATTTGATTGTAAGTTATCTACTAAAGACAGGCTCACATCATTAAATGGTAATGAATGACTGACAAATTAGAATCAACATAATCTTTTTTTATTCTGTAATCCATCAAAATAAGATGAATTATAAAGAAATTAAGAGATCATATTGATAAAATATTATATATGATCGTGTTTTTTGGGAGGTTGAAGAACCCGAGCATAACGGAGGGAGGGAGGGAGGGAGGGAGAGAAAGCACGATGACACAATTTTAGGCCAAGTAACGTTCTACCGACATTCAAGAAGGTTTCCAATGTTTTCATACTTGAGAGAGGGAGAGGGTTAAAATGTACTTGCTTTGGGGGATGCCGATCATCTGTACTCATTTGCAGTCTCTTCCATGGGATGTTACACTTATCCATCCGATTATAAGCTTCACTGTACCTAATTCAAATCATATCAAACGCTAACACATAAATCTATATTCTCTCCTCCTCTAACCCATTGGTTGCCTTATGCCTGATTGTTGCGCTTCCCTCGTCAATCACCGTCCCTATCAGGCCACGCCACGGTGCACCGTCGTTGCTACCATCTTCTCCGTATCGTCTTCCCACACTTGTTCAAATCCTCAGTTGTTTATTTCAATCCGGCTTGGCGTGACTCTCAATCTTGGAGCTCCTCCATCTCTATTGAGATCTTGATGTTTGTCGTTGAGTCTTGCAATAGTGTAGGGATCGCCGGTCTTCGAATTTGGAGTGGGCTTCTCTAGATTTGGAGGCCCGACGCTTCCATGGACGTCGAGCTAGCACCATGGTATGGGAAGTTTTTAATTTTTTAATATTTATTTATTTACTATTAATATATTTTCAAATATTAATATGAAAGTAATTCGGATCGGGTTGGGCTAAAAATGTTAAGGGCTAAAAACGTTCACCCGGAAGGCCCATTCGAGAAGCCCATGAACACTTCTCTTCTTTTTAATTTTAATTTTTTGGCCCAAATTTGAAAAAAGCCAGCCCACGACCAACCAGCCAATAGCCCATTCTCCATTCTTCCTAGCCTTATCATTTTTCTTGCGGTTTTCTCCCTTTTTCCTTTTTTTTTTTTTTTTTTTTTTTTTTTTTTAATTTCTTTTCTCCTTTTTTTTTGTCTTTTTTCTCACCGCATCTTCTTCAACCTCGCGACTCCTCCTTCTCCGAAGATTTCCTCACCTGCAGACCGTTGGCTGAAGCAACAACTCCATCGCACAAGAACCAGAACTCCGGCCACCGCTCTATATCAGACGGCCAAACTCGGATTTTCGGAACCTGATTCCGGCATTTTATCAAACAAGTGATGGGCAGTAGTCTGGACAAGCCTCCCATCTGATTTTAATACGATCCTCCCACTCGCAACAACACGTGCAGACCCTGGACATTATTATTAGCAACAAACCTACTTGATTTCATCAGTCTCCTCGAGATAACTAATCAACTCACTCAAACGTGTATTTCTCGGCTAAGGCAAAGCAGGACTCTCGGAAAACGAGATTTTTATCTGCTTTGCTCGGCGGTATGAGATCATGGTCGGCAACGTTGGAGGTCGTCTGGCCGTTCTTATTCTTCCCGTGGTAGCAAGCTCGTCGAATCGGTGAAGAACAGACTCTGGGTTTTCCCTTGATCGGAGCTTTGGAATCTGGGATAAACTCCGGCAACGAGGGCCTCTTTGCTTAAAAACCCACATATACAAGAAAGAGTTTTTCTAATGTGTACTATATGAATTCATATTATAATTTATCATTTATGGGATTGATATAAGGTGAGGTATAATGATTTTTAATTAGTCTAATATGGACTGACTAGTGTAGGCTGAGTTGAGGCTGGTCCTTAGTAATAGGGTCTGATTGAAAACTCTATAAATAATGCTCAAATCTCTCATCTAACAATAATTCTCACAATTATCCTCGAGTAGTGTTTACCTAGAGGTGAAAGGCTGTCTCAGTGCAATAAATGAAAAAAGACTTGTGCATGTCTCATTGAGCCACAATAGAGGAGATAGATTTGTTCGTGGATCATAACTCTTCTGCTTCCGCATTAAGAACAAAAATTCCAATTCATCGCTTCTTCGCTTCCACATTGAGGACGATAAATCTGGTGCGTTAATCTTTTTGTTCGATTATTTGTATTCTTGTTATAGTTATGAAAATCATAAATTGTACGTTTTGCATCTTACAATACCCACTTCATAAAATGTCACTCTCTCTCTTCTCTCTCTCTCTCTCTCTCTCTCTCTCTCTCTCTCCAGTGGTTTTTTTCAGCAAACCAACGATCCCCAAAGAGTTCTAGCTCACCCCTTCTCTCCTTTCTCCCTCGTCTCCAATGGCGGAACTTCTCTCTTCCCTCAAAAAACCAGCCAGCCCCCCAGCAATGGCGGCCATGCCCGATCCTCTCGTTTCCGCGAGCGTTCCACTCCGCCTCCTCGCGCACCCACCCTCGCTTGAGCGTCCTCCCCCACCTCTCTCCGAGAAGGAATCTTTCTGTTTTTCTCTTCTTCCCCCTCGCGCCAGCTACAGCATTCCAAAAGGTTTTGGATCGCGGCTTGCGCCACGGCCGGCACACCTCACCGTTTTTAGGCTTTCATGGGCTAAAAGGAAATGATGAGGATGGGCTTTCTAAAGAAAAGAAGAAACGAACTTATATGGCTGAAGGTTGCTAAGTGGGCCGAACAAGCCGGCCCACACGACTTCATCATTCTTTATATATATATATATTGCTTTTACCTTTTATAAAAAAAATTAATTTTTTTTGCAAAATAAATGGATATTTGAAAAAAAAAAAGTTGATAAAAATTTGGCTTTTAACAAGTATGATTCATAACTAAGGTTAGTAACTTCGAAGATCATGAGTGCACGCGTGAAAAACCTTCAACTAGGTTCTGAATTCTTTTTTTTTTTCTCCCTATTTTTGCGTAAACTAAAGTGGAAATTAATTGAACTAGGGTTGATCCACACTTGACATGTAAAATTCGATTTCATTTTGTTATGCGAACACATGATGCACGACTGCTCTTTGGAGATAAGAGTAAAGAGCCTATACGCAATTACATATATTCTTTGTAAACAATCATCATGCTTATCCTTTGAATTCTTAGATAATAAGCCTATTAAATCAATTAATCACTATTATGCATGTTCAACTTACAAGGACCGCTTAATTGGACGGCCAACATAATCTGAAAAGAAGTTTTTGATCACGCAGAAACTTGGATATTGCATATTAATCTTTTATTGGGTCGGCAATCTGGTGGTCTGAGCAAGAAGAACATATATGCTTTGACTTTTGGAACCCATCATTTGTTAGAAACAATTGACCTTGAGGCTGACATCATTCCCGCCTGCAAATACCAACACTCTATTAAGACTTCCCTTTTAGGTCATGTGGATTAGGCTTGAAAGCTGCCATGTTAAAGTGCTCGAGAGAAATACGACGGATGGCGAGAGTTTGGACTTTATGCAGTTTTGACTTTACGCATGCTCAGCATGTCTGCATGACATCTAAGGATAAGATAATGGGAAGGTTCAATTTAAAAGCTTTTCGAAGACAATCATATTCTACTAAAATTATCTGCCCCGAATAATACCAAATGATGTCTTTCATAGAGTAAGAACGATCTCCACACAAAAAGTCAAATCATGTTTCAGTAATTTATGCGTGCAAGCTTGCATCTGGGAACGTAGAGAGGACGACAGCAATTTAAACAATGATTAATGTTGTTTTCGTTACAGTAGGTGATACAAAAGCAAAGTTGGCAAGGAGAATTAATTGTTTATTAATAGAAGAAAATATCTTAAAATCCATCCCCAAGATTTATCCTGTTCCCTTTTTAAATTATCTTTTTCTGGAAGTACTATTTTGCATCAAACCCGTCCCTTCCATTTATTTTTATCAAATTCTGAACTACCTTTGACATAAGAATCTATTTGTTTCACCAAAAACCTTTTGTCACTGGAAATTGTTTCCAGAAAATTCAATTTCAGAGAAAATAAATCATTTTCTTATATTTGTTTGCTTAAAAAACAAATTGAAAATATTAGTTTATGTTATTTGATTGTAAGTTATCTACTAAAGACAGGCTCACATCCATAAATGGCAATGAATGACTGACAAATTAGAATCAACATAAGCTTTGTTTATTCTGTAGTCTATCAAAATAAGATGAATTATAAAGAAATTAAGAAATCATATTAATAAAATATTATATATGATCGTGTTTTTTGGGAGGGTTGAAGAACCCGAGCTTAATGGAGGGAGGGAGGGAGAGAGAGAAAGCACGATGACACAATTTTAGGCCAAGTAACGTTCTACCAACATTCAAGAAGGTTTCCATTGTTTTCATACATGAGAGAGGGAGAGGGTTAAAATGTACTTGCTTTGGGGGATGCAGATCATCTGTACTCATTTGCAGTCTCTTCCATGGGATGTTAAACTTATCCATCCGATTATAAGCTTCACTGTACCTAATTCAAATCGTATCAAACGCAAACACATAAATCTATATTCTCTCCTCCTCTAACTCATTGGTTGCCTTATGCCTGACTGTTGCGCTTCCCTCGTCAATCACCATCCCTATCAGGCCACGCCACGGTGCACCGTCGTTGCTACCATCTTCTCCGTATCGTCTTCCCGCACTTGTTCAAATCCTCAGTTGTTTATTTCAATCCGGCTTGGCTTGACTCTCAATCTTGGAGCTCCTCCATCTCTATTGTGATCTTGATGTTTGTCGTTGAGTCTTGCAATAGTGTAGGGATCGCCGGTCTTCGAATTTGGAGTGGGCTTCTCTAGATTTGGAGGCCCGACGCTTCCGTGGACATCGAGCCAGCATCATGGTATGGGAAGTTACGGAGCTAGATGACAACAATATTGAAGTAACAAACCAAATACTGAAAATATTAGCACAGTTATAGTGCAAAATGTTTTATCAGTCAGCATGAAGAGATCACATCAAGCAATGCATATATGAGCTGATTATTTGGAGATTTTTCCTCATTTTGCTCTTCTTTTTTTTTTTTTTTTACTTTTCATGTAGATCAAATTGTTATCTTTATCTTTAACTTATACCAAAATTACATTAGGCGATATCTACCTCTTTATACCGTACAAAGTATCAATCAAATATGTGTGCTTGATTGACTCAATTCTCCAATTATTTTAATGTTATTAGAGCTTGTATCTGGCCCAATTTATTTTACACACGCCCTACTTTGGCAAGTGGTCGTCAAATTCATGTAATTCTTAATTCAATTTGCATGTGAGAAGGGAGTTAAAAGTATTTCACTTGCATATCAATGGGGTTTTTATACTATTTATATCCATGTGGTCTTTCTTTACTAATCAGTTAAAGTTTTTGGGTTAAACTTTCTAATAGAAATAGTGACCCAAGGTTGGAAGTTGAGGAGCGGTAGAAAGAGAAGGGAAAAAGGCTCTTAGAGTTGGTTAGTGGGAGTTGGCCTGGTATGAGTGAGCACTTGTGGAGAAAAAGTATAAAAATATCATATATCTATTGCACTTATGCTAAGTTGGTCCTAAATATTTTGATTGTATTAATTAAGTGCTAAATCTTTTCACAATTTGTCAATGTAGTCTATCATGCCAATTTTGATTGGAAATTATTAACATGAACGCCGATCATTCTTAATAGCATGACTAGGATGGCCAACATTGAGAGGGACAAATTTGACAAACTTTAATATTTTTCTTTTCTCTATTATTTTTGAGAACTCAATTAGCATAATTGAAATGTTTATGATTGAATTGGTATAAGTGCAATATGTTTAAGACTTCTTTTTTTGTACCTTCCCCACACAAATGGAGTGTTCGCATATCATCATCTTGTACATAGAAACAACGGGAGAATTGTCCAAAAAGTCATAAACCTATTGTAATTTTGCCAATTTAGTCATAAACCTTTCAATCTTGCCGATTGAGTCCTAAACCTTTTGTCAGTTTGTTAATTGAGTCCGTCCGGCCAATTTTGGCCAGAAAATATTGACGTGGACGCCGGCGGTGCCACGTAGGACTCGCCGACGCCGACATGGACAAAATATAATAATTTTTAAAATATTTTTAATATTTTTTTGATTTTTTAAATATTTTCTGTTTTTTCCTTTTTTTTTTTTTTTTTTTTTTTGGCTTTTCCCTTGCCCTTTTCCGGTGGCCGGCCACCGGCCACACCTGCGCTGGTTGGCCTCGCCCGCCACGGGCGAGGCCGGCCGGGTGACGGTGACGTCGGGCGAGGCCGGCCTCGGCGAGAATCGGCCTCGCCGGATCCGGCGAGGGGAGCCCTCGCCGGGGCTCGCCCTCGCCGGGGCTCGCCCTCGCCCGGGCGGCGTCGGCCTCGCCCCGGCCGGGCGGGCGATGGTTGGCCACCGGCCACGAACGACGCCCGCCGACCCGGGGAGAGGGCCGGCCTCGCCCGGATCTGGTTTGGGCGAGGCCGACGCTCGCCTAGGCGAGGGCGAGCCCCGGGGGGCTCCCCTCGCCGGATCTGCGAGGCCGGCCCTCGCCGGGGCCGGGCCGGCCTCTTCAGCGACTTTCGTGAGCGCGGCCAGCGCCTTGTTCGTTGCCTCCATTGTCGGAGCTTGCCGAGGACCCGAGGGTTTTTCGGCTCGTTTTGCAGAGGGTGGATTGGAGAAGACGATGAACCAACTCAGCTTCCGCAGCAACGAACTGCGGAAGCCGGAGCCGCAGCAACTCAGCTTGTTGCCAGTGGCCAGCCGTTGCCCGCCCAGCCAGGGGCGAGGCTGACGCTCGCCTGGGTGAGGGCGAGCCCCAGCGAGGGCTCCCCTCGCCAGATCTGGCGAGGCCGGCCCTCGCCGAGGCTGGCCTCGCCGGCGTCACCGTCACCCGGCCGGCCCGCCCGTGGCGGCGAGGCCCCGCCGGGCCGTGGCCGGGGCCGGGGCATGTCGCCCGTGGCCGGTGGCCGGCCACCGGAAAAGGGCAAGGGAAAAGCCAAAAAGAAAAAAAAAAAAAAAAGGAAAAAAATAGAAAATATTAAAAAAATTTAAAAATTTAAAATATTATTAAATGTGTCCACGTTAGCGCCGGCAGTCCTACGTGGCACCACCGGCGTCCACGTCAGCATTTTCCGGCCAAAATTGGCCGGACGGACTCAATTGGCAAACTGACAAAAGATTTAGGACTCAATCGGCAAGATTGAAAGGTTTATGACTGAATTGGCAAAACTGCAATAGGTTTAGGACTTTTTAGACAATTCTCCCTAGAAACAACAGATGAAACTATGGCCGGATACTGTGGAGTTGTGACTAGCTTCGTGACCTCAATGTTGGTTGATGTTAACTCAGCATTTTGCAGTCCGGGGGCACGATTTATAATGTTGTGAACAAGGTTGAGAAAAAAAATCAAATTAGAATCGTTCAAAACCAGTACAAATGTCCAAAGTCTTTCGAAAAAAGTCAAGCTATATTTTACTATGAAGCTTCCCCTTTTTGTCAACGCCTTTTGCTTCTACTCGGTTCTGAAACCGGCGAACGAAGTTAGAAAATGTGAAGATAATGTTAAACAATCAGCGCCGGTATCTTGCAAAGATCAAAAGTCAGCACAAATGACCAATGAAATATGATCATGATGAAATGTCCACGTCGTTGGGTGTACTCTTCTTTTTGATTAATTACTGATTGTCAGGATATTAATTATAAAATTTGAGGAGGATATTAACGCGTGGGCCTCACTTATATCCGTCTCGTTACGCTAAAATGACGTATTATTCAATGTTTTAGATACGTTGTATCTGAAGTCCTGGTTTACTAATATCATCCAGGGCAAGTTGTTGACCGAATCTCATAATGGTACCCACGACAAATTCAGCCATTGCCGGCCTCATCATCAATAGCCGAGCACGGTCGCCATCGCTGGCCTGGCGATCACACCCTTAGGTGAGGGTTTCCTCACCAACCTTGGCAAGATTGAACCTCATCCGCGGTTGACAGAAAGGTGAAAAGGGAAAAAAAGTCTATAGAAGAAAAGAAATAAAATATAAAAGGTTTATGATTAAATTGGTAAAAGTGTAATAGTTTTAAAATTTTTTGAACATTTTCTTCCCATTGATTAAGTTTGTTGAATTGAAGTAATTGGTTGTGCGATTAATTCTAATATAGTATTGGTATTAAATGTCGCATTTCATTTCTCTTGTTCCTCAATTCTTATTCTTTTTGTGGTCCCTACAAAGCTTGACTATTATTTAGTATCATCCACTACTATATTTTAGCTCTCATACCATAATATATTTTTAGCCCTTAGGATTGACGCAATTGGTTGGGGTACTTGGAAATTTTGTTCTTAAAAAACTTAAAATAACTTGTTCACAGATCCCACCAATCGTGACACAAACCCCTCCAGATCAAAGCCATCTACATAGACCAAAAGTTTGGACATAACCAATTACTAGGAATAGAAGCTTGAGTGATATTGATGTGATGAATACCAATTACTAGGAATAGAAGCTTGAGTGATATTGATGTGATGAATACTTTGCCAATATCAAAGGTATATGAAGCATATAATGGAAAGATGACTAGAAGCTCGGAGAACCTTGAAAGAGGGAGAACAAGTCAAGAAGAATTGGAAGTTTGTGAAAACGTGAAAATACTATTACAAGGTGAACAACTGAGTGAAGCCTAGATCACTAATATACTATGGAAAACTAATGTATTGTGGTTTGGAAGTCAACTACCAATCGGTAGCTTGGATATGCTCATGGATTGCTGAGATAGGCAACTCCCAACTATGAAGGAAACAATTATCACATGCTTATCAAGTGAATAAAAAGACCTAGATATACATTATGAAGTACCAACACTCTCCAGAAGCTTTCATGTCGTGTTGGATACCCTGGTGCGTTTTTGACACTCTCGGACACTCTCTGACACTCGGTCAATATGTGTCAAAAAATCCAATACCTGATTAATTTTCTCGACATTCTTTAATACTCAAGTTAAAATTCCGACATACGAGTTTCAGATATGTAATTTTGACATGCGATATCAATTTTAGAAATTTTTAATAAATAAGGAGTCAAAATGTATATGTGTGAAAAATAAAAAAAAAAACAATAATAAAATTAATAAATGGGAAAAGAAGAAAAACTTAGTCTTCTCTTCTTTTCTAACTCTCACTTTTCGTGATACACAATTCACTTTTCCAGTTTTTTCTTTTCTTTTCTCTTCCAACACATCTGACCCACGAGTCCAAAATATGAATTGCTTATTTTTTCTTCAAGTTTTATGGACTATTGAAATAGAGTTGAATTTGTTAAATTAAAACAATGAACGATATTAACAAATGGTAGATTAATGTTTTTAGTGTAAATTCATTCTAGGCTTTTATTAACATTTGTTTATTTGTGAATTTGAATCAAATTAATTTGATTGAAATAATCATAATAATGATAATTTATTATGTATATATAAAAATATACATTTAATATATAATGTATCCCAACGTGTCGGAATTCTGTATTTTTTGAAAAACGGTATGTCGATATGTTGTATCATGTCGTGTCACATGTCGCGTGCCGGTGTTGTTGCTACTTAGGATATACTTTTGGCTTTTGTTGGTTAAAAATGTTTAATGGCTAGTTTAATGGCTTGGAATTTTGAAAAGAAGAACATGAGATAAATCAACTCAGTTTCTTTCTATTTTATTCACTCAATTAAAGGAGATAATTACCATGTACAATTGACTCTATTTGGGGAACCATTACATTCCCAAAAGGATTTGATTGTATTGACGACCAAATATTGTTTCCATAAATTCATAATGACTAATTTATTCTCTTTAAAGATTATCCAACAGCTAGTTTGCAGATTAATTATTATATATAAGAGAATCAATGCACACTAAAGGAAATAAAGGGGGAAGAGCAAGAAAGTTACAAATACTAATATAGTCACATTCTCTCTTATTATTGTGATCATGCTTATACTTACATCCTATACTCTTTTGAGAGTTGTCGCCAATTGTAATATGTTGTTTGAGAAGTGTACAGGTGTGTTAGTAGTGCTTGGTTATTGATAATATGATCTATCAGTTTTGGTTAGAAGCAGCATGTGCTAAGTTGTGACTACTCAAGATATTCGTTTGGGAGAATAAATGTGGGATTGGTCTTAGCTGAACCATTATAAAGATTTGCAGGTATCATTATTTATCTCTTTACTTATTTTGATAATTATCTGATAAAAGTATACCAAACATGATACTATCGGTTTATTTATGCACCTATCAAACTTAAACTGTCCGACCAAAAAAAACTTAAACTGAGTTATTCCGTAAAAAAATATTAAGTTTTATAAATCAAGCTATTTACCCCCTTCAGATTGCATATTTAGCCATAGAGAGAGAGAGAGAGAGAGAGAGATCCAAACACCTTGAAGGACCAATCGTGGTGAGTTTAGAACTGAGGGGAAGACAAGATAGAAGGGGGGCGTCGGCCACTGCACGGCTACTGCAATGGTCGTATCGATGGCAGGGACAACAGTGCAACTGGTGCGGTGGCTATGGATGCAGCGGCTACGACAACACGGTTGTGCTGTAGGCCAGGGTAGATGAGTCGAGAGAGGAGAAGGAGAGTGGGAAGAGAGAAATTTTACCTTTATTGTTTATTTAAGATGAATTGCCACGTGCCTCAATTCTACCGGAGGGAGGTCCTCTCTTCATGAAGAGATTTCAGTTGTCGGTGTAACTTTTGGTTGGTATTCTCTAAATCATTGATTGTACTTCGTTACGGGCACGTACGGAACAGTTGACATCAATAAAGTCAAATGGCAGAGGAGCCCTTCTTAGGGTTCAATAACGTTGACAAAAACGGAACAGTTGTTTCTTGCACTGCTCGATGTCATCATTGTCATGTAACGAGCCAATATGGAGGAACTTTGAGCAGAAATCCACCTCAAATGATTCTCTTTTTAACATTTAAATAAGAAAAATTTAAATTTAAACTCTGAATTCGTGCTATGTTTTGGATATTCCATATCCCTCGCCTTAGATATATACAACTCATATCAGGTGAGCTGCAAAAACCTTTTCTTTTCCGAAAAAGCAAACAAAAACAACATTCTTATTAGAAAAAACTCTCATAAAAAAAAAAAAAAAAGTCCACGGCCTTTTCTTTTACCTGAAAACGATAAATCAGGCGGCGTGCAATATTTATTTATGTTGAGTACCCTTGCGATTCAAATGGACAATTCCCTACACACTTTAAAAAGTTATAATACGCCTTAAATTGAACCGACGAAAATAAAATTAAGAGAATTAATTGAACAAAATCACAAAGTGAAAAGAGTGAAAGTTGTCACTTATTGGATACACAACTGCATGTTGTTATGATAATACAAGATCGTTCATTTTAATCAAAACAATTTGTTTAATTCCACCACATCTAGTTATTTTCTGTTTCTTTTCATACAAAATTTCTTTCCTTTTTCACACTTGCTAATGTACTTAAGCTGAATTATTTGAGAACTTTTTCATAATGAGTTTGAACCTTGTTCGTAATCTTTATTGTTAATTATCGATGCAATCAAAATAGCGAACTAGCAATAAAATTCCAATTAATTCTGAAATTATGAATCAAAAAAATAAAAATAAACAGATCCAATAAGAATAATCCAATTTTCAGATAAAAAAAAGGCAATTTGGATAGACTGCCTCTTCTCACTTATGTTATCCATTTTTTTTTAACCAAAAAAGACTTCTTGTTTGTATCACAACCAATCGAACGAACCCATATATAGATAGATATTTTTTGTTGAATGAAGTAAAGTAAAATGTATTGCTTGGCGTAAACGGATAGTGAAATTTTTTTGTCTTTTGTTGAATCTTTTTCATGGCTCGATAGATAATTTGATAAGCCAATGATTTTTTTTTGTGTTTCAGAATACAGTTAACCAACATGTTAACTAATCGATTATGATAAATTGGATCGGATTTTGCAGTTTTTTCTTCTGCAGTACCTCCACGTGACACGAGCGTGATTATTTTTTCCCCTTAATTGCGATTATCATTTCTTTCTTTGGGTTCGAATCTCAATCATGTGCCTGCCCACCCCCCCACACACACACACTCAATTATCTCCATTGAGGTTATATTTCTCTACTTTTCTCTGGGTGTGAATATTAGGAACGCCAGCCGTCTTCGCTTATCATTTCACACGGAAAGCAGAAGCAATGTCTCTAAGAAATCTTTCTGCCTTTATACTTCTATTGCTCTTTTTTTGTTATTTTCCAGCTGACGCAACGCGAAGGAGACACTTGCTGCGAAATCCATGGAACATGCACATCGTTTGAGCTCACCCGTTTCCGAATTTATGAAAACAAAGGTCACCCGTTGACATTGAATTTTGAGGCATATGCCGGCAGATGCCCGTACTATTTCTAGTTTTCTGCCGGCCAAAGAAGCATTTAAATACCCGACCATCCCTGCTCCCATTTCACTCACTCCATATCCAATCCAGCACCACCACCATTCATTCCTCTGAGCTAAGCTGAGCTGGTCAGTATCTCTCTCTCTCCGCGTCTCTATTTCCATGAGTGGAGACTCCACTACAAGTTTTCCTTTCGGTGGTACTAGGTTCAGAGAGATCTCTGCCTAGGAGCTTTCTGCTTTGCATGCACAATGATTTCTTTCCCCTTTTCTTTCAATAATCAAAGCTCGAAAGGTCATGAGATAAAAAGATGGCTTTTCTAGCGACCATCATAGCACTCTTTGTGGCTCTCTGCGTGTTATAGCGTCTCATACTTTGAACTCAACGGGAGCATCTTGCATGGCATGAACAAATGATGGTTCTTGACTTCTAACATATGTAATCCTCATGCTTATTCCTTTTCTGAGATTAGAGATAAATATAGATCTGCTCATTTATGCTGAACTGTTGTTCCTCCCTAACTCTGTCTTCTTCCCAGAAACCAACAGCAAACAAAAAGATAATTTTCTCTTCACCATTCTCATATGGAAATAATTCCTCCTGCATAGATAGGTGGACTTTGTTATGCTTTGATTTTTACCTCTGTGCTCCCTTTAGAGTCTTTCGATACTCGTTCATGGCAAATCCTTTTGTAGCAAACTCGCCTTTTTACTCGGCTTTGTCAACAGTTTGAGAGAAATTTTCCTTTCAATTTTTCTGCTTCAGTGTAGTCTAAACTCTGAAACATATGGTAACTATAGCCTAAGTAGCACCGGCACTGATATGCGATACGTGACACAACACGACAAGACATGCTGATCATAACACGTTGTATATTAAATATATATATTTATATATACACAATAAATTATCATTTTTATGATTATTTCAATCAAATTCATAAATATATAATTAATTAAAAATTCTTAGAATGAATTTACACCGAAAACATTAATCTGTCATTTATTAATATTATTTATTGTTTCAATTTGACAAATTCACCCCTATTTCAATAATTAAAAAAACTTGAAGGAAAAACAAGCGATCCATATTCTAGACTCGCATGTTAGATATGTTGGAAGAGGAGAAAACAAAATTAAAGGGTGAATTGTGTATCACGAGAAGTGGGAGTCTAAACAGAAGAGAAGACTAGGCTTTTCTTATTTCTCCATTTATTATTTTTATTAGTGTGTTTTACTTTTTCATATATATATATTTTGAACTCTCATTTATTGAATTTTTAAAATTGACCTCGGTATCGAAATCATGTATCGGAAACTCATAAGTCAAAATTCCGACTCGAGTATCGGAGAGTGTCGGGAAAGTAGACCGGGTGTTGAATTTTCTAACACGTGTTGATCGAATGTCGAAGAGTATCCGAGAGTGTCAAAGAGTGTTAGACACGTGTCGAAATGTCTGACACGATACGAACGCTCTTGAAGAGTGTTGGTGCTTCATAGACTATAGCCAAGAAACTATTTACATGGTTGACGTGAAACTTGGGTTTCCAGTTATAAAGCATTTAATGGTATGTGTTGACATTAGTTCAAGACCGAGAGTTGTCAAAACATTGACTCCGAAGGTCACATATACGAATGAAAACCGTCTGGTTGGTTGGATTATCTTTCTTCATCTCGGAATAAACTGTACCGGACTTGCCAGAGTTCACTATTCTTTAATTGGAAATCCCACCAATCTGTCTCTATCTTCTTATAGCTGCCTCTCATATTAAAAGGTTTAAGTGAAGTCTTTTTGATGATGCTAGTGTCCTTGGTCCCAATCGGTGGTATATTTTTTGACTGGTTGGTTTTTTCTCATCGAGAGTGTTCATCGAATATCGCAACGGCAGAGAGGTTCCACGAATCTGACTTTCATTTAAAGCGTTGGCCTTTGTCCAAGCTTCGAAACGAGTGTCGAAAGTTTCACTCTTCCTCCGTTTGGTTGACTTGGCCACTAATTTGAACCGTTGAAGCTGATAGCTCATGATTAACCTCTTGTTCTGTTACATTTTGACTAGACACGCGTTCGATTTCTTGTAATTCCGTCACTGAAGGTACAGTAGGAATACAGTGCATTCATTAAAGCGACTTAAATGATCTTTCATTCTACAGAGGTGGGATTGATTGCCAGCCATGGCTCGAAACCAACTGGGGGTTCTAAACGCGCTCGATGTGGCCAAGACGCAATGGTATCATTTCACCGCCATCGTGATCGCGGGGATGGGATTCTTCACCGATGCATACGATCTCTTCTGTATATCTCTCGTCACCAAGTTACTTGGCCGGATATACTACTTTGACGAGACATCTCCCAAGCCCGGCGTTTTGCCTATCAAAGTCCTAGCTGCTGTTAACGGAGTCGCGCTGTGTGGCACTTTCGCTGGGCAGCTCTTCTTCGGGTGGCTTGGTGACAAGTTGGGACGAAAACGAGTCTATGGCGTAACCCTGGCCATCATGGTCGTTTGCTCCATCGCCTCTGGGCTCTCGTTAGGCAAAGATCGCAAGGCCGTTATGGCCACCCTCTGTTTCTTCCGGTTCTGGCTTGGGTTTGGCATCGGCGGCGACTACCCATTGTCCGCGACCATCATGTCCGAATATGCCAACAAGAAGACCCGTGGTGCGTTCATTGCCGCGGTCTTCGCCATGCAAGGATTCGGGATATTGTTTGGAGGGATCGTGGGCCTCATTGTATCGGCCACATTCAATGGTAAGTACGGTGCTCCTGCGTACTCTTTGACTCCGTCCTCACCAATCAGTGATAGGGCAGCCTCCACTGTTCCGCAAGCCGATTACGTGTGGAGGATCATTCTGATGTTTGGAGCGATCCCGGCTGCTATGACCTACTACTGGCGAATGAAAATGCCTGAGACCGCTCGTTACACCGCCCTAGTGGCCAAGAACGCTAAGCAGGCGGCGGCCGACATGTCTACGGTGTTGAACGTTGACCTTGAGGCCGAGCAAGAGAAGGTGGAAAGGATTGCGGAGGATAGATCCAACAACTTCGGCTTGTTCAGCACAGAATTCGCTCGCCGCCACGGGTTCCACCTCCTCGGGACTGCCATGACTTGGTTTTTGTTGGACGTTTCTTACTACAGCTCCAATCTCTTCCAGAAAGACATCTTCACCAACGTGGGTTGGCTTCCCAAAGCAGAGACAATTAACGCGATTGACGAAGTCTTCCGCGTTTCCAAAGCGCAGACCTTGATTGCGCTCTGCGGCACCGTCCCTGGATACTGGTTCACGGTCGCTTTCATTGATCACATTGGAAGGTTCGCTATCCAATTGATGGGCTTCTTCTTCATGGCCGTGTTCCTGTTCATTCTCGCGATCCCTTACAATCACTGGAAGCAAAACCACGCCGGTTTTGTGATCCTGTACTCTTTGACCTTCTTCTTTGCCAACTTCGGGCCCAATGCCACAACATTTGTCGTGCCAGCAGAGATTTTCCCCGCAAGACTCCGATCGACTTGCCACGGCATATCAGCAGCGTGGGGAAAGGCAGGGGCAATCATCGGGTCCTTTGGGTTTTTGTACGCTTCTCAGGATAGCAAGAAACCGGAGTCCGGTTACAAGGCTGGCATTGGAATAAAGAACACGTTGATCGTGCTCGGTGCGCTCAACTTCTTGGGGATGTTGTTCACTCTGTTAGTCCCTGAATCGAAAGGAAAGTCGCTTGAGGAGCTCACGGGTGAAAATGAGGACGATGAGGTGTCCACTGCTTGAACAGTCCCAGAATGATTTCAACTCCTACGTGACTTTGTGTTGAAAAGTGAAGTAGTAGAAATTGAGTGCTGAAGAAACTTCCCGTGTTGCCGAATATTATGGAATCGTCAAGCAGGGTGAATAATTTACCAGTAAAAGTCCATGTTGCATTCGAGTAATAGCAAAAAGATGTGTCTATCAAGTTAATATATTATATATGAGTGGTTTGTTTTTCATGTTTTCAATCTTCGTATTTTCACACATTTACTATCTGATGCGTAGCAGATGAGATTAAGTTCCTACAACACGCTGCATCTGCTAGAACATTGGAAAAGGTAACGCGACATGAACCGGCATCCGAATTCAGTACTACGGCAATGAGGTGCATCTTTTCAGTAATGCGACCTGTGCTCATCATTGCCATATCAGCAGATGAAATCCTGAAAACTACAACTCAGAACAGACTCAGATAGCTCAAAACCAGAACAGCATACAGGGAAATGTTGATCCTGTCTTCGGCAAACTAAAGTTAGGGCCCAAATTAATCTTTGATTCGTTCTGTTTCACTTGAATTTGCCATTGACTGAAACAAAGGATGAAATCCACCAAGGCCTTCAATCTCCCCATAGCTGCAGTATTGTGGATCCCTCCAGAGCTGTGGATCATTTGCTTTCCCCATTCGATCTCTCAAATTCTTCTTGCAGCTCCGGAATCTAAGTCGGTTTGATGTGTGATCCGTTGGATTCGATAAAGATAAAAAGGGTGCTTTAAATTATGAGAAGAATCAATGCTGGATGGTCCTGAAGATGTGAAACTGCCCATTTGCGCTCGTGGCTCCGAAACCACTCGGGCAAAATAATGAAGCAGACCATCATGGGCTTGACTGAGATCACATGCTTTGACAAAACAAGCGTTACGCATCTGCATACCTTTTTGTTCTTCTCAAAAGAACAAAAACATAAAAACTGGTAGACAAAATGGTCCTTTTCCAGAAGTTAAACGGTCAGAAAGGAACAATTATCTAAATGTAGCTCGCATGAACCATGTTGTGTACTGCTTAAACTGAGTCAGGCCAGGTAACGATTTCTCCGGCCACATAAATTTCTCTATACTTTAAACGTCACAGAGTTCTTTCCTTTGGCTTCTTTTATTTTAACTGGGACCGATGATTGGCATGTAAATGCGAGCTTAATTTTATAAATTTGCACCTGAACTCTTCTTCTCTCTGTTCAATACTTATTTTAATGGAAAGATTTCGCATGCACGTCCCAAGTTCACCCCAAAAATCTCACAGCAGCCTATTGCTTCTTATACCTTTTCTTTCCTCTTGATTCCTTGTGACCCACAAGAAGGAACATGGTGAGAGATCTGACATCCCCACCATTCCTCTCCCTCTCTCCCCCCGTGCCACGGATCAAGTCGTATCACCGTCACAATCTCTGTCGATCTTTGTCTTGCCTCCTCCACGATCGACTGCCTTCTCCAGCTCCGAGCTCGCGATGGTGCAACCAAAGATCGAGGCCACCTGAGGTACGTGACATCTGATTAGAGGTAACATCACAATTATGATCCACACACACACACACACACACACATATATATATATATATATATATATATATATATATTATAAATTATCATCTTTGAGGTTATATTTCTCTACTTCTTTTCTCTGGGTGTGAATGTTAGGAACACCGGCCGTCCTTGTTTGTCATTTCACACGGAAAGCAGAAGCAATGTCCCTAATAAATCTGTTGTCTTTATACTTTTATTGCTCTTTTTTTGTTCTTTTGCAGCAGACGTGACGTGAAGGAGATACTTCCTGCGAAATCCCAGGGAATGCACATCGTCTGAGCTCACCCGTTTCCGAACCAATGAAAAGAAAGGCACCCGTTGACATTGAATTTTGAGGTATATCCCGGCAGATGCCCGTCCTGATTCTAGTATTCTGCCGGCCAAAGAAGCATTTAAATACCCGACCATCCCTGCTACCATTTCACTCATTCCATATCCAACCCAGCAGCACCACCATTCATTCCTCTGAGCTAAGCTAAGCTGGTCAGTATCTCTCTCTCTCCGTGTCTCTATCTCCATGAGTGGAGACTCCACTTCAAGTTTTCCTTTCGGTGGTACTAGGTTCAGAGAGATCTCTGCCTAGGAGCTTTCTGCTTTGCATGCACAATGATTTCTTTCCCCTTTTCTTTCAATAATTAAAGCTCGAAAGGTCATGAGATAAAAAGATGGCTTTTCTAGCGACCATCATTGCAACGGGAGCATCTTGCATGGCATGAACAAATGATGGTTCTTGACTTCTAACATATGTAATCCTCATGCTTATTCCTTTTCTGAGATTAGAGATAAATATAGATCTGCTCATTTATGCTGAACTGTTGTTCCTCCTAACTCTTGTCTTCTTCCCAGAAAACAAAAGAAAACAAAAAGATACTTTTCTCTTCACCATACTCATATGGAAATAATTCCTCCTGCATAGATAGGTGGACTTTGGTATGCTTTGATTTTTACCTCTGTGCTCCCTTTAGAGTCTTCCGATGCTTGTTCAGGGCAAATCCTTTTGTATCAAACTCGCCTTATTATTTGACCTTGTCACAGTTTGAGAGAAATTTTCCTTTCAATTTTTCTGCTTCAGTGTAGTCTGAATTCTGAAACACATGGTAACTGTAGCTAAGGAACTATCTACATGGTAGACGTGAAACCTGGGTTTCCAGTTATCAAGCGTTTAACGGTATGTGTCGACAATAGTTCAAGACGGAGAGTTGTCGAAACATCGACTTCGAAGGTCACATATACGAATGAATACCGTCTGGTTGGTTGGATTATCTTTCTTCATCTCGGAATAAACTGTACCGGACTTGTCGGAGTTCACTATTCTTTAATTGGAAATCCCACCAATCTGTCTCTATCTTCTTATAGCTGCCTCTCATATTAAAAGGTTTAAGTGAAGTCTTTTTGATGATGCTGGTGTCCTTGGTCCCAATCGGTGGTATATTTTTTGACTGGTTGGTTTTTTCTCATCAAGAGTGTTCATCGAATATAGCAACGGGAGAGAGGTTCCACGAATCCAACGCCCGTTTAACGCGTTGACCAGTTGGGTTTTTCCTCGTTAAAAGCGCTTTTGGTAACTATTCTTTTCCGGGGAACAATTTTTGAGCCAAAAAGCATTTAGTAACTTATTAAAATTTATATTCTCGATATAGAAATACGTTGGTAAAATTCTTAGGTTTTTTTTTTTTTAAATTTCTTTTATTATTTTTTCTTATTTTTGGTCGTTGGCCTTCGTCTAGCCGGTCATGGGCACTGGCCATGGCCAAAGCTAGTGACCGGTCAAAAGGAAGAAGAAGAAGAAAAGAAAGAGAAGAAGAAAAAAAAGAGAGAGAGAAACATTGATTATAGAAATTGTTCTCGGTAACAAAAAGTTATTTTTTTTTTTCTACTTCTTGTTTCTATTTTAAATCTATTTTCGGGAATAAAAGTTTTAACCAAACACGTTTCTATTTTCTATTCATTCTTCAGAACAAAAGAATAGAAATTTTTGTTCCACAAAACCCGAAATAGATTTTACCAAATAGGCCCAAGAGCGTCCACCGAATCTAGCAACGGGAGAGAGGTTCCACGAATCTGACGCTCATTTAACGCGTTAGCCTTTGTCCGAGCTTCGAAACAAGTGTCGAAAGTTTCACTCCTCTTCGATTTGGTTGACTTGGCTACTAATTTGAACCGTTGAAGCTGATAGCTCATGATTAACCTCTTGTTCTGTTACATTTTGACTAGACACGCGTTCGATTTCTTGTAATTCCGCTACTGAAGTTACAGTAGGAGCACAGTGCATTCATTAAAGTGACTTAAATGATCTTTCATTCTACAGAGGTGGGATTGATTGCCAGCCATGGCTCGAAACCAACTGGGGGTTCTGAACGCGCTCGATGTGGCCAAGACGCAATGGTATCATTTCACTGCCATCGTGATCGCGGGGATGGGATTCTTCACCGATGCATACGATCTCTTTTGCATATCTATCGTCACCAAGTTACTTGGCCGGATATACTACTTTGATGAGACAAAACCCAGCCCCGGCGCTTTGCCTATCGGCGTCAATGCTGCTGTAACCGGAGTCGCACTGGTTGGCACTTTGGCTGGGCAGCTCTTCTTCGGGTGGCTTGGTGACAAGTTGGGACGAAAACGAGTCTATGGCATAACCCTGGCCCTCATGTTCGTTTGCTCCATCGCCTCTGGGCTCTCGTTTGGCAAAGACGCCAAGGCCGTTATGACCACCCTCTGTTTCTTCCGGTTCTTGCTTGGGTTCGGCATCGGCGGCGACTACCCGTTGTCCGCGACCATCATGTCCGAATATGCCAACAAGAAGACCCGTGGTGCGTTCATTGCCGCAGTCTTCGCCATGCAAGGATTCGGGATATTGTTTGGAGGGATCGTGGCCCTCATCGTCTCGTCCGCATTCAATAATAAGTACAGTGCTCTTCCGTACAGTTCCGATCGGCCAGGCTCCACTGTTCCGCAAGCCGATTACGTGTGGAGGATCATTCTGATGTTTGGAGCGATCCCGGCCGCTATGACCTTCTACTGGCGAATGAAGATGCCCGAGACCGCTCGTTACACCGCCCTAGTGGCCAAGAACGCTAAGCAGGCGGCAGCCGACATGTCTTCGGTGTTGAACGTTGACCTTGAGCCCGAGCTTGAGAAGGTGGAAAGGATTGCGCAAGAGAGATCCAACAACTTCGGCTTGTTCACTACAGAATTCGGTCGCCGCCACGGGCGCTACCTCATCGGGACTGCCATGACTTGGTTTTTGTTGGACATTTCTTACTACAGTTCCAACCTCTTCCAGAAGGACATCTTCAGCAACGTGGGTTGGATTCCCAAAGCAGAGACAATGAACGCGATTGACGAAGTCTACCGCATTGCCAAAGCGCAGACCTTGATTGCGCTCTGCGGCACCGTCCCTGGATACTGGTTCACGGTCGCTTTCATTGATCACATTGGAAGGTTCCTTATCCAATTGATAGGCTTCTTCTTCATGGCCGTGTTCACGTTGGGACTCGCGATCCCTTACAGTTACTGGAAGAAGCACCACGCCGGTTTTGTGATCATGTACGCTTTGACCTTCTTCTTTTCCAACTTCGGGCCCAATGCCACAACATTTATCGTGCCAGCGGAGATTTTCCCCGCAAGGCTCCGGTCGACTTGCCACGGCATATCAGCAGCGTGTGGAAAGGCAGGGGCAATCGTCGGGGCCTTTGGGATTTTGTACGCTTCTCAGGATGCAAAGAACCCATCGTCTGGTTACCCGCCTGGCATTGGATTAAAGAACACGTTGATCCTGCTCGGTGCGGTCAACTTCTTGGGGATGTTGTTTACTCTGTTAGTCCCTGAATCGAAAGGAAAGTCGCTTGAGGAGCTCACGGGTGAAAATGAGGACGATGAGTCCACTGCTTGAACGGTCCCAGAATGATTTCAACTCCTAAGTGACTTTGTGTTGAAAAATGTAGTAGAAATTGAGTGCTGAAGAAACTTCCCGTGCTGCCGAATATTATGGAATCGTCGAGCAGGATAAATAAGCTTACTAGTAAGCTAGTAAAAGTCCATGTTGCATTCGAGTAATAGCAAAAAGATGTGTATATCAAGTTCATATATGATATATGAGTGGTTTGATTTTCATGTTTTCAATCTTTGTATTTTCTCACATTTACCGTCTGATGCGTAGAAGATGAGACACGTTCCTATAATCTTAAGTTCTTAAGACACTCTGCATCTACTAGAACATCGGAAAAGGTAACGTGACATGAACCGGCATCCGAATTAAGTACTATGGCAATGAGGTGCATCTTTTCAGTAATGTGACCCTTTTTTTGGGTTGGAAACGGAAATATTTCATTTACTCGGCTAGGGTTTCAGCCATCAAGGGAGAGGACGCCCTAACCAAAGCAGTTGCTCCTCCCAAAATTCTCCCGACTAAATCTCAGCAGACGCAAGCGATGGAGCTCTCCACCGATCTAGTAATGTGACCTTTGCTCATCATTGCCATATCAGCAGATGAAATACTGAAAACTACAACTCAGAACAGACTCAGATAGCTCAAAACCAGAACAGCATGCAGGGAAATGTTGATCCTGTCTTCGGCAAACTAAAGTTAGAGCCCAAATTAATCTTTGATTCGTTCTGTTTCGCTTGAATTTGCCATTGACTGAAACTAAGGATGAAATCCACCAACGCCTTCAATCGCCCAATAGCTGCAGTATTGTCGATCGCTCCGGGGCTGTGGAAAGATTTCGCATGCACGTCCCAAGTTCACCCCAAAAATCTTACAGCAACTTATTGCTTCTTATACCCTTTCTTTCCTCTTGATTCCTTGTGACCCACAAGAAGGAACATGGTGAGAGATGTGACATCCCCACCGTTCCTTTCTCTCTCTTTCTCTCTCTCTCTCCCTGCCACGGCTCAAGTCGTATTACCATCACAATCTCTGTCGATCTTTACCTTGCCTCCTCCACGATCGACTGCCTTCTCCAGCTCCGAGCTCATGATGGTGCAACCAAAGATCGAGGCCGCCGCTATATCCCGAAATTTAGTTTAGGGACTTAGATGGCCTTAACCCAAGGTCTTGAGTAGTCTGTGGCTATAACGGCAGGGCATGGAAGCATTTGAGAGAGAGAGTCGAACTCTAGGGGGATGCAACCGCAGCGAATCTAGAACTGAGGCGGAGACAAGACAGAAGGGCAGCACTGGCCATTGGGATGGTCGTGTCGGTGTCGGCTCGGGCTCCTATTATGAGCAAATTTGAAGGAACTCTGAAGTAAAATCCACATCGAGTCAAGTTTTAGAAAGAAGAATATAAGTTGAAAAATACACAATATGTTTTGGAGATTTCATGTGTCTGGCATTAAATATACGACTCAAGTTAGGTGTGTTGAAAAAAAGAAAAAAAAAAACAGAAAAAAAAATGGTTCCTTAATTGAAAAACTCTCATAAGAAAGAAAGTCCACGGTCTTTTTCCTTTCACGAAAACGAGTTAAATTAGGCGATGTGCAATAATGTTTTTCATACTTACGATGTTCTGATCTTACCCTTGCGATCGAGATACATAATGCTTTTAGATCTTATGTACTCGTCAGCGTTCGTGCATTTCATTTTTATGACTAGTCAAAGCTACTCTCTTTTTTCTTGCTTTGTTTTTGAAAAATCATAATAATACAAAAATCCTCATTAAAGGCTCATAATACCTTCTCCTAAGATTATAAATGATTGAACTGCACGAAATTAATAGCTTTCCATGAAAGGACTCTCAAACTGGTCAAAAAAAGAAACAAAAGTCAGACTTTGCTAATTTGTGAACTTTGCCTCCCATTATCAAGACAATAATTGATCATGTGTGACATGAGTGAGAGATTCCGAAGTTCGTTTTCTGGGTAAAAATATACGTGAGAGTGTTCAAGCATAAATAACTTATGGTTCACCACCAAAGGAATTTGATAAGAAATCAAGATAAAAATTCACCAACTTGAGGAAAATCTCATATAATCATCAAATTCAAGTCTTCCCCTACAAAAAGGGATTGCACCTCTTTTTAATAGAGGGGCTGTACTAAGCAAACGAAAATGACTCTTGGAATTCTATAATATCTTGATGACTATGGATAGTTATGTAATAATGACTCTTAAAGCCATCAACACACTTAAAACTGATAAAGTTAGGACTTTTAACCAACAATAGTATAAGACACATGATAACTAGGACTAAATGTGTTTAACTAAGACTGGATACATTGCAATTAAAAGTAGACCCTCCAAATTCGTCCACTAGCCTTGGAAGCTGAATAAACACATTCGAAGATCAAACAATAGCAATGAAAATCAACCAAAATAGACTTCCATTGCTAGGTAATTTATTAACAGCCTCAAAGTTGACAACAAACTTGTTAATGGACATGTTAGCAGTCCATCAACAACCATTAAATTGACAACTAGTCCATTGAATCAACAACTTCGTTCTATAATAGATATCTTTAATCTTGGACCATTGAATCAAATTGTAGTCGAAATTAGCCTTTACTTGTAGGAGGACGGATTGCGCTAGATTGATTAATGAGACCTGAGTTGAGCTTAAGAGTTTTTCGATGGAATATGGCGTTCTTACATCAACCTCCAAAGGTTAATTGACTCAAATTTGATAGGCCTTTATCTTCAAAATAAGCCAAAAGTCTCACATTGAAAGTAGTCGAGATGCCATAATCTTTAGGGGATCAAACTTCTATGCATTGTCACCGATTCTCTCAAGTATTTTAAATACGCCATTAGCTCTAGGGATGAGTTTGTTCTTTCTACGAGATAGAAACCTCTCTTTCCTCAAGTGTATCACGCAAGATAACCTAGCTAAAATTGAGCCTTCTTTCTATACTTGTTTGCTTTTTTTTTTTTTTTTTTTTTTAAATTCATTTTCCTTTTCAATCTTGGATTAAATCTACTAATGAAGTTTCTTCTTCACCTTGGCTCTCTAATGGAAATCAAGTCAATAGGTGTGAGATGGTTGATTCCATACACAACTTCAAAAGGTGATCAACCAATAATGTAACTTGGCGATCAATTTTAAGCAAATTAAGCATGCATAAGCTTTAACTCCCAATCCTTCAAAGTCTTATTCACCATACTTTGAAGAAGAGTTGTGAAGGGTGTGGTTTGTTACTTAGTTTGGCTATCTATTTGTGGATGACAAATGATGTTGAATAAGAGTTTAGTGCCAAGAATTCTCCTTAGGGTCTCCTAAAAGTAACCTAGGAACTTGGAATCTTGATTAAAGACTATGATCTTAGGAACTCCATCATCCGTCTTACGACATGGAATGAAATGTGTCATCTTCAAAAATTGATCAACCACCATCATGATGGTATCTTTCTTCCTCTGAGTTTTGGGGAGTGCCACAATAAAATCCATGCCTCCTCCCAAGGCTGTGGTGGAATTGGAATTAGAGTATAAAGCCCTTGATGGAAATGACTTTTTACCCTTTGACATGTTGAACACCTGAAAATGATTACATATAAATCTCTATTCATTTTCGGCCAATAAAAATATTCTTGAAGTCCTTCAAGAATATTTTTATTGATTTAAAAGTAACATGCCAATTTCCTTCCTGTGCTTCCCAAATTGATAACTCTTTGAAGAAACTCTTTGGCACATATGTATTTTTTTTCTTTTTTGCTTGAAGAGGAACCTATCCGGAATCAAGTAAACACCATGAACTCCATTTTTGCAGTTGTCGATGATGATCGAGAACTCGATATCTTCAGCGTACAGTTCTTTCAATGAATTGAAGCCAAGAACCCAAAGGTTTATAACAATGAGCATTGAGTACCTTCTCGACAGGGCATCTGCCGCAACATTAGTCTTACCAAGTTTATATTTTAAGACAAAGTAAAACAATTAAAGGGATTAAACCCATTTGGTGTATCTTGAGTTGAGTTTATGCTGGCCACTAATATACTTTAGAGTTTTCATTATCAGAATGGAAAATGAACTGTTTGGGCCTTGTGTAGTGACTCCAACAATTGAGAGCCCTTACGATTGCATAAACTCCTCATCATAGGTAGAATAATTCCTTCTTGACCCTGCTAGCTTTTTATAGAAATATGTTAGAGGTCTTCAAGCTTCGATAAGAATAGCCTCAATACTAACTCCACTTGCATTGCGCTCAATCTCAAACACTTTATCAAAATCTGGAAGAACAAGGATAAGGGACTTGCAAAACTTGTGTTTTATGATTTCAAAGGCATTGTGGGCGGTGTTAGTCCACTCAAAAATTCCATTCTTCATGCATTTCATAATTGGAGCCATGATGCTAGTAAAGTTGTTCACAAATCATCGGAAGAAAAAAGCAAGTCCATAGAAACTCCTTACATCGGTCGATTTTGGAATTGGCCAAGTCTTGATTGCCTCCAATTCGACTAATTGATAGAGATCCCATCCTTGGAACTACATGGCCAAGAATATGATACTTGTCAAAAGGAACTGTTATTTCTCCAATTTTGCATAGAGTTTTCGCTTTCTCAAGACTTCAAAAACTCGTTGTAAATAAGATACATGCTCCTCCTCAATATTGCTATAAACAAGAATGTCGTTGTGACAAACAACTTCAAATCAACCAATAAAGGGACAAAGGATCTCATTCATCAACCAATAAAGGTGTTGGGAGCATTTGACAAACTAAATGGCATGACTAGCCACTCATAAAGGCCCCCATTGGTCTTGACAACCGTTTTTCATTCATCTCCTTCTCTCATTCAAATCTATTGGTAGGCACTCGTTAGATCAATCTTGGAGAACACTTTTGAACCATGCAACTCGTTGAGCATATAATCTAGTCTAGGTATGGGTATTTATAATTGACCGTTATGTTGTTGATGGCTTGGCTATCGACACACATTTGAAGGATCCATCTTTCTTCGGCATGAGTAGGGATTGGATTAAACAAGGACTCATGCTGTCCCTTACATATCCTCTTGCAATCACCTCATTGTCTTGTCATTGTATATCCTTGGTTTTCTTGGGATTGTATTGATAAGCAGTTTTGTTGGGTAGAGAAGTACGAAGAAGCAAATCACTCTTATGGGAGGTAATGTATGTGGCAAATCCATTGGAAAAATATCTTAAAGCTCATCCATCAATGATGAAATTACATACCTTACTGTTAATTGTGCAACATATTTGAAATACATTTTCCCTTTGCTCCTCCACTTTTGGAAAAATTATGGTACGCAAAGCTCTCCTAATAACAAGCAATTCTCACTCATCTGGTTGTTCTACATTCTCATCTTCCTCCTCAGATCAAATTTAATGTGATCGATGTTATGTTTAGCTTCTTGAAACCCCATATTAATCTTCTTGATATCCTTAAAAGTCACAACCCATCAATTAGGACAATCGGATTGAAAATATTCTAACCGTGGCCCTTGAAGCACTTTCGAATGCTATTGTTAGCCTTTTTGGGGAGTTCATTGATAATTCTGTGACTATCTATTTGTCTGTCCTTTCTTTGAGGTATAAAAGAAGCAATCATGAAGAGGGATGTCCTATTTATTGATGATTTGGTTGACAAACCCTTAACACATTTTAGTTGTTTCTCGACGTTCATGACTAGTTCACAAACTCTTCAAATGATCAATATAGTCGAAGTTCAACCAAATCGGCAATCTCCATATTCATACCACCAAGAAAACGAGCAATGGTCTACTTCTTGAATATCGTGGCTCATAAGGAGTTGCTGAAAATCTTGGATATATTCTTCAATGCTCATTTCCATGCTACTTGACAGATTTCATCTTAAACGAGTCTGGCTTGTAGTTATTGGGCAAGAACTCCTTCTTTATAAGCTTCTTGAGTTTTCCCAAATTTTAATTTGACTCCTCCCTTTCCAAAGTCTCTGATTCTTCAAGTTTTCCCAAAAAAGTGAAGCATACTTCTTCAACTTGAAAACAACAACATTTCATCTCTTTTCATCTGAGTATGAGTGGAACTCAAGTACTCATTCAATAATGTGTAAATAATCGTCAAAGTCATCTAGATTGAGGTTTCCTTTAAATCTAGTGTTTCCACTTTGACTTCAAGGTCATTCTCCTCATTCCTTCGTTTTCTCCTCCTAACTCAGTAAATGGAGTCACTAGAGTTGTCTTGAGATAAAAATAGCACAAGTGCTACAACTTTTGTACGATGGTCACTTAAGTGCTATAACTTTTTTTTTTGATCACTTGAGTGTTATGACTTCTAAAAGACATTTATTTGAGTGTGAGCAAAGAGAAGAAGGAATAGTAGACAGAGAAGAAATAGTGGAAAGAGAAGAAGCAGGAAGAGAAGCTGTAGAAGAAGAGGGTCAGGATGACTCTTATGAAGCAACGATTGCAATATCCTTATATGAGGATTCAAAAGCAACAAGGAGTGGACAAGTAGGAGAAAAAACAAAAAAAGAACATCACTTTTGTGCTGAAAACAAGAAAGAGTAAGAAGAAGTTTTCCTTTCTCCACCTGTAGGAAAGGAAACAGGGGGAGCTTGTGAGAAAATAGATACTTCTTCTCCTCACTTTGCAAGTGATGGTATTAGTCGATCTCCTGCCGACCTAGAAGAAGTCCTTGCTTCTCATTTTCTTGTAGTTGATATTGGAGGATCTACATCAAGTCGTGGAAGTAGACTAGTTGATGTTCCCTCATCACTCAACACTTCACGAATTCAACATGCGGAGGCTAGTGCCCAAACAAAACCTAATGCAAATTTTCAAAGGCTGTTCGAGCTCCTTCTGGAGATAAAAGCACAACAATATGTTATGGAATTTGAGATGCATAAGCTTCACTCTACTTTGCAATCTACTTTAGATTCTCTCAATGAGAAGGTACAGTCTTTAGACTTACAAGTTCAAGCTTTACATCAACAAGTTTCACAGACTGCCAAGATCAAAGATGTTGAGAAGCTGAAGGAGACATTGTGAAAGTTGGAGGAGACAGTTCAGTTTATGGGGGATTTCCAGCTCGTTCGAATTCCAAGACAAACTTGATTTCCTCATATCTCTTTTCGATTTTAATTTTCTCCACTTTTTGCTGCTGACAAAAAGGGGGAGAATGTGCAGATTTGAATTTTTGTTTTGTTGTTTATTGCGGATTTGATTTCTATTTGATTGTTTCATATTTATATTATGCAGAACTTAACTATTGTGGAACTTTTGTGGTCATGATTATGGATATGAATGAAGGCTTAAATCTTGATGTTTGACTATTTTTCAAGATTAACATGTTTTCTGTGGTTGCAGGATCAAGCTATCCAAATCCTTATTTTTCTTTATATCATGTATTGCTAAAGTGTTGTTTTGCAGGTTATAAGTTCTTAAATCTGCAGGGAAGTTTTGTTACTATCAAAAAGTGGGAGATTGTTGGAGAAAACTCATTTGATATTTTGAAGTTGACAAAATTTATCCAAAGTCTATTCTGAAAATTTCTAGACTTTATTGTCAAAGTCTGAAGGCTGCTAAACTTCAGTGTCAAAGTTTGTTCAACATTAAAAGTCTGCCCACATTGACAAATTCCAAACTAAACCCTACTGAAGAATGAATACTTATCCATATGCGAGATTTTATTTATCTCTTTAGGAGTTCGATTCATATGATTTATAGATGGCTTTCTGGATGGATATATCACCTACGAGATTGATTATCTTTATTGAAATCAATCTAGATAAATCAAATCTTTTTGGATTGTAAGTAAATATGGAAAGAATCTACTTATGGAAACCAAGATCCTAATTGTATGGGTGAACATGATTAATAGGCTTTTATCACAATCTTCAAACGGCTCAAGATCTCCTTGATTGATTCTTTCCAACGGGTAGATTGGAAGAATTCTTTTGGAAAGTGTCAACGGTTGAGAAGGCATGGAGGAGTATTTAAGACAGACTTTCTAATTGTTTGATAGAGTGTGTGAAAGAGAAATTTCAAAGTCTGAAACTTTCAATTTCCTTGTTATTCCAAATACTGAGCTAAAAGTTGAATTCAAAAGAGAGAGATTCATAGTGGGACTTTGTGAGAGAGCAGTAAAGACTCTTCACTATGAAGTTGAGATCACAAGGTTATAAAATCTCTTTTGATTCTTAGTGAAATCTAGCCAGAAAGCTGTCAGTATGGAGAGTGGACGTCGGCTTGATTTAAGCCGAATCACTATAAATTCTATGTTCTTATTCTCTTCCCCAAACTCCTTTATTTTTTTCATAGATCTATTTAATTGGTAAAGTCTGAACTCACTCAAAGTTTGTTGTACTTTAGACTCAGTCTTAAAAGCGAAATATTTCTACTGTTCCTTGCGAAAATTGTCTTCACATCTATTCACCCTCTCTAGGTGTTTATACTAGTACTTACAGAAGGTTCGCTATCCAATTGTTGGGCCTCTTCTTCATGACCATGTTCATGTTCACTTTAGCAATCCCTTACCATCACTGGACTCTAAAAGCAAACCACATCGGCTTTGTGATCATGTACTTGTTGACCTTCTTCTTTACCAACTTCGGGCCCAATGCCACAACATTTGTCGTGCCAACGGAGATTTTCCCAGCGAGGCTCTGGTCAACTTGCCATAGTATATCAGCCTATGTAGCACCGACACGCGACACACGACACAACACGACACGACACACTGACAGGTCATTTATTAAAAATAGAGAATTTCGACATGTTCCAACACGTTATATATTAAATATATTTTATATATAAATACATAAATAAATAATAATAAAAATAGCCTAAAATTAATTTACATGAAAAATATTAAATAATATCATTCATTATTTTAATTTGTTACAATAATACATAAAACTTAGAGGAAAAAAACATTGTTTAAAGAAAAATGCTGAAATGATATTTTTAAATTTATTTATTTATCATATATAGCATTTTTTATCACTTCTTTCTTAGTAAAAGACTTTTAAAAAAACTAAAAAATTTTAAAAAAACAAAACTCAAATAAAAAATTGACCCGAGCGTGTATATTTATATCAATTTTATTACTTCTTTTGTGTATATTTATATTTTGACCCCTCAAATATTAGAAATTTTTAAAATTGACCCCGTGCGTGTCGGAATCGCGTGTCGGAATTCTGGACTTGCGTGTCGGAGCGTGTCGAAGAGAGTTGACCATGTGTTAGATTTTTCGATACTCGTTGACCTCGTGTCGGAGCGTGTCGGGACGTGTCAGAGTGTCGAACACGACACGAAGGCTTCCGGAGAGTGTCCGTGCTACATAGATATCAGCAGCATGCGGAAAGGCAAGGGCAATCGTCGGGGCCTTCAGGTTTCTCTATGTGACATCCCGATTTTCAAGTCTAATTTTGATAAGATGAAATTGGCTTTTCATCGACACGTTTATAGCCTTTTTCTTTGAGTTGGTTACTCACGAGTTAACTAATCTATCAGGTGAAGTCGTTAAGGAATTTTGACGCAATAGACTTGAGAATTCAACTTGAAAATGACTGCTCGACCATGCTAATCTGCAAGAGTTATTACGGCACTGTCAACATCGATCATAGACTGGAGATATATTGATTTGATAGAGGTATAGGATTAAGTGTGGGTGATTCTATCTAATTACAAAATTTTCGTTGATCGGCATTAGACCGTTTTTTCTGTTGTTTTGGTACCCTGTGTCCGTATTTGAAATCTCGAGATTTTCACGACAACTGAGAGTCATCGATGTGTCGAAGATGCACTTTGTGGCTAAAAAATGATCGACCACAGGTCAAAAGCGTTAGAAGTTCCTAAAAGCTACCCGGTAGATTAGAACGCGCTAAAATAGTGCCAGATTGAAATTAACCGCAAAATTGAACCCGAATTTAGAAATTGAAAATTCTGTCATGTCACGAGTCATTTTAGGACTGTTGACTTATATTCCAAAGATTTTTCTGTAAACTGAGATTTTTGGCAAATTTTCAAAGTAAGGGTATTTTGGACTAGAAAAATCCGAAGACTATTTTTGGTCACGTTTTTGGGATTCGAGTTGGATGGATTGTCGAGGAAAAATATGAATTGGAATGTAGACACCTTGGTGGGATTTATGGACTCCAATTTAGGTCCAATCGGAGGTTAGTTGGAAGAGAATGTAATCCAATATAGGGAAAAGGTGCAAAAATTCGTAGCTCCCATATCCCTCAACCTTTTGGACCACATGGGACTTGTTCTAGGGGGTTTAGTGTGCACAAAATTAGCTAAGGATGCCAGTCTAATGGTGGGGCCTTGCCAAGGGGACCAAGGGATAGGAGAGGAAGACTTTTGGGGCATATAGGTCCCTCCACTCTTCAGCCAGCTACTTCTTCTTCCTCTTCAGCCCTCCTTTAACCATTGTTGAAGTGTTGGGAGCTCAAAAATTGCAAAGAAAATCGAGCACAGCCTTGCCCTAGCCAGTCGCACGCCCGCCAAGCCACTGGACCCTCTCTCTCCCTTGTTTTCCTTTCTTCCTATTTTTGCTCCAACTAACCTTCTTCCAAAAACATGAGTTAAAAGTTGTCTTCTCGTGTGAATCAGCTCCTGTGCCACCCACCACTATGCTCTAGACAACCAAATCGTACAGACGAGCCCGGCCACTCGCCGAACGGAGCTGTCGGTTGACCCGCCTGCCCGCCGGCCGGAAGTTGCCGCTCGCCAGACCACTTGGAGTCCGCCTAGTTTGCACTGTTTCACGATTTTCACCATTTTTCTCCCATTTCAATCCTTCCTTCGCCTAGCCCAGCCACCGCCACTCCCTCTCGACCCCTAGGTGCCATCGGTTGCCGACCAACCCCTCGCCAAAAGCTTCGACCAAGTCCGTTTAACTTTGTTTCTCCTCCGACAATCCAGTTTTTAGTGTTTCAGTAGGAGTCCGAGTTTGTGGTTGTTGTTCCAACCCCGGGACCGCCTTGGATTGTCATGGTAGAAGTTCCGGTGCACGCCTTCGTCGCCATCGCCGTCTAGCAGCCGCCTAGCCCCGCTGCCACCGCCGGTTCTCCTCCTTGCTCATTTCAGCCAAGACGAGTAGCCCTTCGGTCCTTGGATAGAACCGAAGGCCAGCAAAGGCTTTCAGTCTTCGTGGCCCGTTTTAGGTCACTTCCCAACCTTGGTTGGTGTCGTAGCTTCGGAGCGTCGCCGTCGCCGTGGACTCACCGGCTCACAAATCCAATGAGTTTACTTGCTAAACCTTGCTTAGGAGATTAATTATGCTTAAGCTGTGTTTAGATTAAGCTAAGTATGGTTAGATAGTTAGATTAGTTTAGTTAATTGTTAATTAGATTAAGGGATGTGATTAGCTTAGTGGATAATTAATTAAGGCTAATTAGGTAATTAAATTAGTGTAATCTTGATTAGGCCCTTAATTGATTATTTTAAATTAATTAATTATTTCGAAATTATAAATATTATTTTATTAAATTATATTAATATAATATATCAATTATTTATTTAATTTCAGAATATATTTAATTATTTATTATTTTCTAGAAATTATACCAAGATAGTCGGAACCGGAATTTCGTGTTGATTGCAACGGTGTGTTCAATTTATGCAATTGGATGTTAAATTGTGCAAATTGAGTGCTGATTGGAATTTTGGTAATTTATTCCAAAAATTGTGAATTTCAGTATTTATTCAGAAAATCTCAAGTGTCGAATTTTAGCACCGAAAAGAGTTTTATATACTATATAAACAGTGAGATTTTAAATTAGAGATTATGAATTTTTCGGGTTCGATCTGACCGTGTACCCACACACAATTATTTTCATAAAGTGTTTTTAATATGAAAAGAATAGGCTTGAATCACCACTTTAATGGAGGCATTTGAGTGCAATGCACGGTGTCCTGAGCCGAGATTGATTGGTTGTGTGTTGGTTAAGAGAACCAGTCTTGAGCTTTTAAGTCGAACATTACCCTTTATGGGATACCCACTCAGTGGGACTCGGGTCGTAGTAGATTCTGGACCTACGCTCCTTCGGGAAAGCCATCTTTGAGAGACGTCACCGTACTCAATAGTGGTGAGACGATGCCTGGTTACGCTAGTAGACACCAAACTTATGAGTAGGTCGTACCCTTGAGGGGCAAATTTAACAATTGGAACGCATGATTGATTGAGTTAGATACATCTGATTATGAGGCAAAACTGTGTGGCATGGTATGAGACATGTCATAACGGTTTGACCTTATAATCGAGACCCTTATGATTGATTGAGTTGTTGAGGCGTTTCAATTGTTATGTGCATTAATTATATGCATTTGTGATATAAACTGTGTTGACGTGCAAAAAGGAACTAGGTGAGGTAAGGCTGCGTTTGGTTCAGCATTTGCAATGGGCTTTGAGTCCAATGCAAATGCTGAAAGCCCAAAGCTATTTTGGGAAAATGCAGTTGTGTTTGGTAAAAAAATTTTGCAAATGGACTTTGAGTTGGATGTGTGTTTGGTAAAAAAAACTTTTACAAGGGGCTTTGATGGGTATTATTTTTTCTTTTCTTTTTTTTTTAAATTCAGCTAAACCCTTCGCCGGACCGGCGAAGGGCTGCAAAATGCGCGAGCGAGCGGATCTGCGCCGGCGGCCGTCGGTTGAGGTCGCTCGAGGTCGGGCGACCTCCGGCGAGGGTCGCGCGACCCACCCTCGCCGGAGGTCGCCCGACCTCGGCGACCCTCGGCGAGGGTCGCGCGACCCAACCGAGGGCCGCCGGAGGTCGCCCGACCTTGGGCGACCCGGGGTAGCTCGACCTCGGGCGACCTCCGGCGACCTCGGGCGGGCCGCCGCGCGCGATCCGGCTCGCCGGCGGCCGTCGCCCTTCGCCGATCCGGCGAAGGGCTACTCCTTTTAAATTTAAAAAATAAATAAATAAAAGGGTAATAACGGAAATATGAAAAATCAATGAGGGTAATTTAGGAAGAAAAAAAAAATTTCAGCATTTCCAAGGACCCTACTTTCATTTGAAAGCTCCTTGAGAAGGTTGCCAAACACCTTCTCTTTGGCTGAAGGGGCTTTGGAGGCTGGATGGGCTTTCTAAATGCCCATCCAAACGCACCCTAAGTCCTCTGTTCTAATTGTGTTGTTGTGTGGTTAGAGCGTCTTAAGGTGTATTTTCTTCCTAATAGGGGATTTTAATTAACATAGTGCTCGGCTTTTTTTGCTCTTTGGGAAACTGCACTAGCGTGGCAACAAGTAAGTGCAAGCATTTGCATCCCTTTTTGAGTAGATGTGGCGCATTTAAAAGGTGTTCGCTTTTTGCATTCCTGTGTCATCGTGGCAACACTTAGGTATCCTTTAGTTTAATTTTATCCAGTTAGTAGCTACATGTTCTTCGCCACACCTACTCTTTTACTAGACTTGATTGGTCTGAGATAAGTTTGCTACACTTTATGCTCTTTTTCCGTCTAGCACTATGGCTGAAATAGTAAATCTGTTTCCTAGGTGTCCAATAGACTTACAACTACTATGTTAAATGGACGTAATTATTTGCCTTGCTCTAGAGTTGTTTCTTATAGCTCTTGGGGATAAATCCAAATTGGGTTATGTCAATGGTCTTATCAAAGCACCTACATCTATGAGTTATGTGCTTTGAGAATTCTTATTTGTTCTTATTTTATTGATAGTAGCTACGTATTCCTAATGATAATGTTTGTAATCAACGACAATAGCAAGTCTACAATAGTGATAGTAGTACATACATGTCTTGAAAATTATTAGTGGATTCTAGCTTTATTGTGGCTATTAGTCTTGAGAGTAAATGAAAGCTTGGGGATAAAGGTGAACATCTATATATTTACTTGCAAAATCTTTTATCTTTTCACTATTAGCATTATTTGCTCACCTTAACTTTACAATCTGTTTCTGACAATGTTTGAAGTTTAAATTGTTATATTTGGAAAAAGTTTTTCATAGTACTCAAACAACCTATCCACCTCTTCCCCCCTTTAGGTTGTATTGTTAGCCCCAACAGGACATACATGGCTTGTGGGTCACATAATTTGGTACCTAAAGTTCAGTTCAGGTCAAGGCATTTTGATGAAGAAGCATGGTCATACTGTTATTATAAGGTGCACTGATACGAATTGGGCTAGGAGCCCTAACGATCAAAAATCAAAAATAGGCTTTTGCACCTTTGTAGGCGACAACTTAGTCACTTGAAAAACTGAAAACAAACTGCTGTGGCAAGGTCTCGTGCAGAGGCCGAATACAGAGCCATGGCCACAACTACAAGTGAAATCATTTGGCTTTGATTGCTTGTGCAAGAATTGGGGTTTCTTATCCAAATCCCTAAGTCTCCTCTAAAGTTATTTTGTAATAATTAAGCCGCAATTCATGTTGCTTCAAATCAAGTTTTTTATGAACAGACAAAACCTTTAGAAGTCAATTGTCACTTTGTGAAAAGGCTCGAGACAAGACAATTGAAACTTTCTATGTCCGTAGTGATGAGCAACTTGCAGATGTATTCACCAAGGCTCTACCGAAGTTGTTTTCTAGAATATGGAATCCAAGTTGACCTCCAATAACCTCTTTACTCTAGCTTGGAGAGGGAGTATTGGAACGACGAGAATACTAGATCGTCCTAATTCCAACATATTAGGAGATCTGATTGGGTTGTGCGATAACTGTAACTACCAAATAAATTACTTTAACTTATTGTTTTGCTCTTTATTAAAGGATAAAGAATCCTCCGCAAAGGTAAGAAGATGAATTGGGGATTAACTACCAGGAAGGTAAGCTTTCAAGAGACTATTCTTTTGGTCATCTGAACCACACTAATCCTTGAGTGTTTCGCTCTTCTTCTTTTATCTCTCTTCTAGACGTGATTATTATTAAAAAAAATGTGCATGGACAAAACAACCCTACACATGGATCTTTTCACCAACATCAATTTCTTGCTTCTCACCCTTCCTTTCTTTCGATCTTTTTGATTCAGACCCACAAAACGCTACCCTGCGTACAGACAAATTGATCAACGAGAGCGACGTGACATCCCCACCAAAGAGAAAAGAAAGAATCTCCATTAGGTCTATAACCTGTAAAAAATTCACATGTTACTTTCATCACCTAATTACGAAAGTCTTACATGATTAGACCCCCTCATTGCCTTCACAATAGGTGAAAGAAACAACTTAACACTAACTGTAAACCAGACAAAAATGACACCATCACTCGCATTACTTAATTCCCTATGTCAAGATTCCAAGAAACACTTGCATTCCTTAAACAAAATGCAAAATGTCTCTCTCATCCTGTGGATTCCACACGGTGAATTCCTCTACATTTGTTTCCCCGGCCCTAGCAAAGACGACAGATTCCAAGAGTCCCATCCGTTTGCTTTCAAACGATCTTGTTTTTCATTCCGTTCGCTGGTATTGATTCCCCTACGCGCTTTTAGGGAGGAAGACGACAATGGGCCATACGGCTTTTACGTGAATGCGCGATCAGCACTTTGGCCCCTTGTTTCTTAGCCGATTCGGCAGATTCATCGCAACGCTCTTGGACTAGAGAATGACGCTGACACCTTGTCGTCGTTAATGGTTGTTCTTCACATCAAGTTGCCTGCAAGATATCTGAGAATATGACAACGACAATGTTTTGTTCTGGCCTACTACTACTCACGTAGTACAGCGAAGGGTGCTTGTGGGGTATGGCCTCTCTTTTCTTCCATGCCGGCCTAATAATTGCGTGATCATCATTCAAAGTTGTCTCTTCATTATTATAATAGTGTTCTACTTTCTTGGATAGTTCTTCTGGAGGAAGTTTCTCTTGCAACTGTTTTTTTTTCCCTCTCAATAATTTACGTCAATCTAATTTTCTCTCAAAAATTTTATTTTCTTTACTCCCTGCCGTCTCACTTTCCTATAGAGAAGAGATCTTTGTGACATTTTATTCACTGGAGCTAATAATTCATTTGAACAAGGGTGCTTGCATAATTTATCGGTAAATATATCGACGGTAAATATTTATTAGGACATTGATGGATACATTAAGATTTTGGTCCCAAACTTTACCAATCCATGCCCGTTTGGCTTAAATTTGGAGTATGCCATTTAAACATAAGGGATATTACTTTATTTTAGGGGTGTCAAAAGAGCTTGTGCCGGCCCAACCTGACGTAGCTCTAAAATTTAGGGTATTTTGGACTGGGCCTTAGTCTTCTTCGGGTAGGAATTTTTAGATGTTGATATTAATTGAGTTGGGGTAGGGTCGAGCCAAGCAGGGCCGACGTGGGGTTTTTGACACCCCGAGTACCTTTGACTAGATTTCTAATTTTGCCTTTTCATGATATTTGGGTCTGACCCAACCCATTCTATTGTGCTATGTGATATTCGTGTCTTAGGCAGGTCGGTTTGGTCAATTCCGCCCCTATAGGGTTTCAAGTTAAGATGAGTATCATGAAAACATGACCCCCTGACACCCCTACTTTATTCATGTCTTTATTTCAATTTCTTTTTATCACATGAAAAATTCATTTCAGATTGATAGATTTTGAGCCAATAAAACACCATGTTCGGTCAGGGAATTGTGTTGAATGAAAAGAAAAACACAAAAAATATTGTGAGACGCGAACAATAGTGCAAGTGGGCAGCCTAAAGATTGGAATTATTCACATTTGGTCATGCGGAAAATCATGTATTTTATCTACCATGCTGCCTAATCCAATAATACACAGAGGATCGAGTTAATAGTATGATTTAACAGATAATATTGATTTGATGTGATCCAAAGAATCTTCCTACTTGGGTTAGGGCTTAGGCTTATTTCGGAAGCCCAACCCTATGAGCCATCAATAGTGGCTAAGGCTCCTTAATAGGGAAGTTAAATCCATTCGTCCATGCGTGAATCGACTAGATGGGCATGATCTCACTAGAGCTAAGCACGATGGTGGATGGTCGGACGGTTTAAGAGATTTGATAAAGCTTCGCTATCTAAGTTGGCCTCGAGGTTCATTCATTCCCCTAGTGCAATATGGGTTTCTTGGTTGAAAAGGTTTTGTGTTTCCATCGTGGAGAGCTTTGGGAGGCCAGGAAGTGAGCTGAAGCATCGTTGGCAACTTGGCATGGCGTAGTATATTGGAAGGAAGAGAGATCCTCCAGAATGGTACCATACGGCAGATCAGCAATGGTGAGAAGTTGCTCGTTAAGGCTGCGCAAAAAAGCCCTAGGAGCCCGAAAGCCCGGACCAGCCCAGCTCGATGCTTTGGGCCCGTATACGGGCCAGGATTTCGAACCCGTCTTGCTCTATTATTTGGGCCGATCCTAGCCTTTGGGCCTGAGTAGCGGACCGGCCTGAACTAGTTCTTGAATATACAAATCGAAAAATATAAATTCTAAAAAATTATTGAAATTTAAATGAGTGAGAAGTGATGTGCTGATATGGATTGAACGAAAAAGTGGCCGAAAGCATATCCAAATGGCAATTCTTGAGGCCAAAGTCGGCCTCAACACTTGGCTCCATGCGTCAGCTCTACAGCTTTCCAAATTGTACTTACGGGACTTAAATTGCACCCATATCAAAAGTGATGCCTTATTGAAATTGAGAAGCTTGATATTCATTTTTTCGAATGCGATTTTTAGATTTGAAAATATTAATATGATGATTACATCATAATTCGATACTTCAATTAGCAATATAATAACTTATCCGTTATTTTATTTTTTTAGAATAAATACATCATTAAAGATCCTAAAAATTGTCATGAAAATGTAATTGAATTTTAAAATTTAAAAAAAAATGAAATCAAGTTATAAAACTTGTGAAATTGGAGTAATCAAATCCTTGCGTTAATACCATAAATTTGACTAATAGAAAATGTTGATGTTGCATTTTAAAAAAAATATTATTTTCACTCTCTTTCATGGCATTTTTATTATTATTTAGTCATATTAAAAACAAAAAGATTTTTTTAATAATAAAACTAAAAAGAAAAAAGAATGGCATGGGGACTTGCCAATGGGGTGCCGTTGCTACCCATTGCCTAAGCGATCAGCAAAGTTTGCTGGCTCGCTAGCCCTAGGCAAGGCCTCATCGGCCCTAATCGAGTCTAGTGACCATTGCTAGGGCCAATGTCATCTAAATCTAGGCGCCCTCAATCTACATATGGGGAGCCTCACTAGTCCTCACCAGCACTGGTCCTCACCTAGTGTTGACAATGCGTTGCTTGAGGCTAGCGAGGGTCACATCACCCATATTTGGGCTAGGTGCCCAAATTTCGAGGAGCAAACCTACGTGAACCTTGCCAAGCCTTGTTTAGGCCTGCACTAGGCCTCACTTGGGGTTGGCAAGTTGCCACCCTCACCTAGGCCAACGAGATCGCTAGCCCCTCTGGCAAATGAGCAACCGCGACACCTCACAAATGAGGCCTCCTATCATTCTTTTACTCTTTTTTTTCCAGCTTTGTTTTCTAAAATAAAAATTAGCCTTTTTTTAGTTAGAAGATTTGGAGAAGAAAATAAAATAAAATAAAACTATTGATAGTGCTAATGGAATGACTTGATTACACAAATTTGATAAATTTTAGGACTAAATTGCATTTTTAAAAGTTTTGTGACTCAATTATATTTTCGCAATAAGTTTTAAGACTTTAAGTGCAATCCCCAATTTTTTTTTTTTTTTATAGAAATTGTAGTTTAGGGCCCAACCCCGAACTTCACCGGATTAGGTTACTTCAATCTTGCCATTTTTTTTTTTTTTTTATGACCGGGCTTGATCTATTCCAATGATTGGGCCAAAAAAGGTCTTGTGGCTTGACCCATCTGGTCCATGCTCACCCCTTTAGGCCACGTGAAGAAAGAATTCTAGCATTGAATGTTAGAGAGCTGATTGATATGGAGAGGGGAATTTGGCATCTCAGTTCTATGCAGCATTTGCTTGACGAAGAAGCCAAAAAGGCTGTCTTGAGCCGATCCTTGAGTTTAAGAAGGGATCAAGGTTTGCTGGCGTGGATGTGCATAGTGGGGAGATAATTTCTGAAACCTGCCTATTGCTTCAGGAGCTGACTGAGAATCTACCATATAAGGTCCTTTTTCTTTTTAACATTATTGATGGGAAGCTGTAGAAATGGACTGGGCCATCGATTGGTCCTAAAATTTGATCATTCATCTGAGGAGTCTGTTCTAACACAATGGCCGTGCTTCATGAAACATCTTGAAGTAATACTCTTATACTAATTAATGAAAGTGAGTTAATTTAAATATTGCATAAGTTTCACCAACTTTTTTATTGTCTAGGCAAAGCTAGTATTACCATGCCGAAATAGTTTGTAAAGCATTATTAAACATTTTTCATAAGAAGTCGGATCCATCTAGCATTTATCCATATTAACTAGGGAGAAGTTATGCTGCTGCCGATTTATGCGCTTAACTTAAAGATTGAGAGACAATCTATCAATTAAAAAGAAAAAATCCCAACCTAAAATTATAAATCCTAGATATCTCTCTCACATGGGCCTAAACATGTGCCTAGGCAGCTAGGCCCATATGAGAGATCATCGGTTAGCGTTTGTGCAGTAGTTTGGTGATGCACCTTCCCCGGGTTCCTCTGCTGGCTGAGGGCTTTCTCATGATTTGTTCATTTACTCCTTCTTTTTAAGTATTTTCTTTAGCTAACCTATCATGCCCAAAGGTTATGTTTGGTCGTCCGGATTTCTAATCAAGATAGGACTGGATAGGTTAGAATATGAAATCCTGGGATTTTTTTATATCATGTCCATTGTCTGGTAAATCACAGTATTAAAGTCGGATATATTTACATCATATCATGTACATTTTTTTGATATAAATGACATATCATTATAAATGAACCTAAATGTTCATAAACAAAGATGGTGAAAATTCATGATAACACTATTCCTTAATTTATTTTTATTTTATTTTTCCTTTGTTTTATATCATTTTCTTTATTATTTCTTTTTTTCCCTTTTCATCATTCTTTAATAAAATTTTATCAAATAGTAAACTGTACTAACATACATAAAATACAAAAATATCTAAAATATATAATAAATATAAATATTTAATTTATAGATTGGATATTTATTATAAGATAGAATTAAAGTTGAATATATAAATTAAAATAAGATTAATTAAAAATAATTTTTTATTTTTATTTTCTCAAATTAGAATTCAAATATTATTTATTTTGAAATATAATTTCAATTTTGTTAATTTAATAAGTTTGTTATTCGAGAAAAATAACTTTCCTATTATGGACATTAGAAATCTTATCCACATTTATCTCACCTCCCAAATTGAATAATTTTATCCCGTCTATATCTCCTTTATATCCGACTTTATCCTGTCTTAAGCGAGCACCAAATATAGGATATGATAAATCATATCTTATTTCGAATTTTATCTCGACTGCCAAACGCAGCCAAAAGGTATTGGATAAAGCTCGACTCACGAGGCGATGGTCGACATCATGTTCTATATAAGCAGGAGATGATATGGTTCGAGTGAAGAAGTTGCCATATTCAAATCAAACACTTGATTACTCGACCAACCTTTCAAACTGTTTTTTCCTTAGTAGTCGTTGATTTAATAAATTGGCCAAACGAGACTTCACGAGTGCAAGGTCCCGATCACATCTAATTAGATGAACACGTGATATCTGAATTCGTTGGCTTTTGGTAACCACTGAGGGGACTACATGTTATAGATAAAGCCAAATATTTGTTTTTAGGGGCTTTTTTGTCTTTCTATTAGATTTCCTTTTAGGTTAAAAGTGGTACCTATATATTAGCGATGGCAAAACCCTAGCCGTCACGACGCCGAAAAGGAAATAGAGAGGCAAGAAAAGAGAGAAGAAAAAAAGTGAGTTTTTCTTGATGAGAGTTCTCAATCTCTTTGTACCCGATCTTGAGAGAAGATCGTCGTTGTATTCCAACTTTTTTTCGAAGTCTAGTGGATTCGCAGAGTGCCTCGCGCGGAGACGTAGCCCGGGTTTGGGTGAACTTCGATAACAAATTTTCTGGCGTGTTCATCCGATTCCGCTCTTTTATTACTATATTCGTCCGGAGAATTGTTTGCGAGTGTTATTTTTCGGAATCGACGTGCGATTTCGTAACAACCGGTATCGAGCTTGGGTTGGCTAATCGAGAACATTGAGGGTTTTCGGTGACGTTCGATTGAAAGCAAACAGGATGGCAAAAGATAAAATCAGAATCGATAAGTTCAATGGAGAGGATTTCGGATGGTGGAAACTACAAATAGAGGATTATCTTTATCAAAAAGATCTCTATGCACCACTTGAGGGTTGGAAACCCGAGATGGCGGAAGTGGATCCGACGGCGAAGCCGGATGGAAAATTCTTGATCGAAAGGCGTTAGGTGCGATCGTCTAGGGTTGACGAAAAGACAGGGTACCACATCGCGAAAGCAAAAACTGCAAAAGAAGCCATGGATATTCTAACAAATATTTTTGAGAAGCCATCCACATCAAATCGGTATTTTTGCTGAAAAAACTGGTTAATATGAAGTTATCGATAGAGGTTACGTGGCGAGCATATTAATAGTTTCACGCAGTCACGGGTCAATTGGAATCCGCAGGCATAAATTTAGATATGAAGCTTCAAGCTTTATTATTTTTATGTTCTCTTCCGAGAAAGCTACAATACCGCAAAAGGTGCGGGGAATTTCGAGCACCATGAAGGATGATTTAACTCTTGATGATGCTTTGTGAGTAGTATCATGGATGAAGAGATGCGAAGGAAAGTCTCGGTGGAGATAATCTTTTTGCATCTACATCTTCAACGGCACTTGCAAAGTGGAGAACCGTGGAAGAAGTAAAAGTAGAGGAAATTTCAGCGGTCGTGGCGGATCACAATCAAGGGGTAAGAGACAGGTTGCAAAAGATGAGTGTTGGTTTTGTCACAAAACCGGACACCGGAGGTTTCAATGTGAAGCCTACAAAAAGAAGCAGCAAGATGAGAATCAAGGTGCTAATGTAGTTAGCGATAAATCTTTGCTAGATAACTTGTGTTTGTCTACGGGGTTTGATTTGACAACGATAAATGGTTTATTGATTACGGCGCTTCTTTTCATTGCACCTCGCAAAGAGACATATTTGATGATTATGCTAGTGGAGATTTTGGACAAGTGGTTGTGGGAAACGGCCACATGTGTCCAATTGTTGGGAAAGGAACCGTGATCGTGAACATCTCGGGTGGAGGACATCTAGTTTTGCGTGAAACTAGGCATATTCCAGAATTAAAGAAAAATCTGATTTCAACCAAGAAACTTGACCAAGAAGGTTTGGTAATAACCTTTGGCTGTGGAGAGTGGAAGATAACCTCGGGGATAAGAGTAGTAGCAAAGGGAAAGCGTACGGTACACTTTACCTTCTCCAAGGAGACAATATCGGTGATATAGTTGCAACTACAATGGCTACGAGTAATTTATCTACTCTTTGGCATTATCGTTTGGGACATCTTGGTGAAAAGGTGTAAAGCAATTACACTCGAGGAAATTACTTCCGGGTTTACAAAAAGTTGAGTTAGATTTTTGTGAGAGTTGCATTTATGGAAAACGAAGGCTGTTAGTTTTCAATTGAATGGGCAACAAAATAAAGGCCGAAGCTAGAGTTGGTTCATACCGATGTATGGGGACACCTTTCGGGAACTCTCTTATGGTGGTAAGAGATATTTTGTCACCTTCATTGATGATGCAACAAGAAAGACTTGGGTCTATGCTCTTAAAGAAAAATCAAAGTATTCGGGATGTTCGGGATGTGGAAGACTATGGTAGAAAAGAAACGAGGTTATCGGATTAAAGCTTTGAAATCGATAATGGTGGTGAATACACAAGTAAAGAATTTGCAAATTATCTCGAGTCGAGAAGGCATACACGGGCTAAAGACTGTTCCTAGAACTCCTCAAGAGAACGGTGTAGCTGAAAGAATGAACAGGACTATTCTAGAACGTGCGAGATGCATGAGACTACACGCGGGTCTCTCGCTACACTTATGGGCTGCCACGGTTGATGCAGCTGTTTATCTTATCAACGAAGTCCATCTAGTGCGTTGGATGGAGAAATACCACGGGAGCGGTGGTCGGGTAAGAAGATTAATTATTCACATTTAAAGGTGTTTGGTTGTATTGCATATGCTTTGATTGACGGGGAGGATAGGAAAAAGCTTGATGCTAAGTCCCAGAAGTGCGTCTTTATCGGATACGGTGGCGACGAGTATGGTTATAGACTTTGGGATTATGAGAATAATAAAATTATCCGCATCGCAATGTGGTATTCCATGAAGAAAAGATGTACAAGGATCGTCGGACGAGAGACGAGCATGAGAAGGTAGTACAATCGAATATGTTGAATTAGACACAATGCCCGTGAAGATGTTTCCGGTAGATCAAAGTTCACCTGAAAGAGAGGTTCAAGATGAGCCTATTATCGGTGAAGAGGTAGTTCAAGAAGAACGCAAAGGTGATTCGGAACAAACGAATGACCTTGAAGTACTGTCTTGAGAAGGTCTACACGTGTGAGAAAGCCAAAGGTAATTTTTGATCCATCGGCTAATCTTGTTCTAAGTCATGTCTTATATACGATTCGGGAGAACCGGAAACTTACAATGAGGCAAAGGCGACACGTCTCACTTGCGGTGGGAGTGTGCTATGAAAGACGAGATGAGCTCGTTGCTTGAACAAAACTTGGGAGTTGACCAAGTTGCCCACAGGTAAAAAAGCTTTATTAAACAAATGGGTGTACGGGATTAAGAATGAAGCGATGGTAGTATTAGATACAAGGCGAGACTTGTAGTTAAGGGCTTTTCTCAAAAAGAAGGGATCGACTACTCCGAGATATTTTCACCCGTAGTGAAAATGACATCAATTAGAGTTCGCTAAGTATAGTTGCGGTGGAGGATCTTTATCTTGAGTAGTTAGACGTAAAAACAGCGTTTTTACATGGTGACTTAGATGAAGAATTATACATGGCACAACCTAAGGGTTTTGAAGTCAAAGGTAAGGAGCACATGGTATGTCGCTTGAAGAAAAGCTTGTATGGCTTGAAACAAGCTCCGCGACAATGGTACTTAAAATTTGATGGTTTCATGCAAGAAAAAGGATTTACACACTTTGTGAGTCTGGTCACTTTGTGTTTATTTTCGCAAATATGATGATGGTGACATTGTGTATTTATCTTTATATGTGGATGACATGCTGGTGGCTAGTTCCAATATGAAGAGAATCGTAGAAGTGAAAAGATGTTATCATCACGGTTTGCTATGAAAGACTTGGGAGAGGCCAAGAATATTTTAGGCATGAAAATCATTAGAGACAGGAAAAATAAGAAATTATGGTTGTCGCGGGAAGACTATGTGAACAAGGTGTTAAAGAGATTTAACATGGACAAGGCAAAACCGGTTGCAACTCCTTTAGCGAATCACTTCAAACTTTCCAAGGATATGTGTCCAAGCACTCGGGCTTTGAAAGATGAGATGGCGGTAGTTCCATATGCATCGGCGGTGGGGAGTTTGATGTATGCCATGGTGAGCACGAGACCGGACATTGCACAAGCGTGGGAGTTGTGAGTCGATATATGCGAACCCGGGTAGAGAGCATTGGAATGCGGTTAAATGGATATTGAGATATCTAGCGGTACTTCCAATTACTCACTTTGTTATAGTGGTACATCTCTAAAGTTGCGGGGTTATGTAGATGTAGATCATTCGGGTGATCGAGATAGTGGTAAGAGTACCACTTTGGATATGTCTTTACAGATTGCGGTACAGCAGTGAGTTGGGTATCTCAACTACAAAAAGTAGTTGCTTTATCGACAACGAGGCGAGAATATGTAGCGATTACGAAGCCTCCAAGGAAATCATGTGGTTACAAGATTATATGGAGGAGTTACATCGAAAACAGCCGTCGGTACACCGTGGAGTGATAGTCAAAGTGCGGTGCACTTAGCAAAGAATGCAGCTTATCACTCAAGGACTAGACATATCAAGAAGCGTTATCACTTTATCGGTCGCATTGAAAGATAATGAATTAAAGCTACAAAAGATTGATGGCTCGAAGAATCCAGGTGACATGATGACCAAGGTAGTAGACGAGAGAGAAGCATATTTTCGTACTACTACCATTGGTATTACTCCATGTTGATTGATGAGGAGTATCGCGAGGGCACAAGTTTCACAACTACTATTTTTTGAAGAAGATGGATGCAAAGTTGCTTGGTGCTTGGGTATATTTGTCTTCAAGTGGGAGATTGTTATAGATAAAGCCAAATATTTGTTTTTAGGGGCTTTTTTGTCTTTCTATTAGATTTCCTTTTAGGTTAAAAGTGATACCTATATATTAGCGATGGCAAAACCCTAGCCGTCACGACGCTGAAAAAGGAAATAGAGAGGCAAGAAAAAGAGAGAAGAAAAAAAGTGAGTTTTTCTTGATGAGAGTTCTCAATCTCTTTGTACCACGATCTTGAGAGAAGATCGTCGTTGTATTCCAACTTTTTCGAAGTCTAGTGGATTCGCAGAGTGCCTCTGCGCGGAGACGTAGCCCGGGTTTGGGTGAACTTCGATAACAAATTTTCTGGCGTGTTCATCGATTCTGCTCTTTTATTACTATATTCTGTCTGGAGAATTGTTTGCGAGTGTTATTTTTCTGGAATCGACGTGCGATTTCGTAACACTACATTGTGTTGCAACAAGAGAGACATAATAAGCATTTGTCAATACCTTTTTCTATTCGTACACTTAAGTAGGTTGAATTCATTAGCTTGAGGTAGGGTTCTCACCTTCCATGGGCACTAGGGGTGTCAATATAGATCATGGACCTATATATGACCAATTTCAAACATAAATACGTCATATATGAGTTACTCAATCTTGAAGAGACCATCTTAAATGGGTTATAAACTTAAAAATTAAAATAAATGGATCTTAAATGAGTTGAGTTTAGACCCATTTTCAACCCATTAACTTTACCTATTAGGCTTACCCACACTCTCTCTTCCTCTTATAAAAATATTTTTAAAAAATCCAAATTATTCTTTAATTTTTTTTTTTCTTTTCTTTCTTTTCTATCTTTTTTCTTTCTTCTTCCTTCTTCCGTTTCCTTTGCTAATGGCCAGCAATGGCAACGACGACCCAAGCGAGCTTGAGCTCATTGATCGGGTGAGGCCAAGGCTCAAGCCTCACCGATTTGGTGAGAATCGAGCTTGTCGGGCTTCGGTGAGCTTTAACAAGGCTCGAGCTCGCTAAGCTCAAGCCAGCTCTGGTGAGCTCGAGCTCGCCGAGGAATGGCAAGACTGAGACATCGCTAAGGATTGGCGAGGCTAGGCCTTTAGCAAGCTCAACCTCATCGGATCTTGTGAGGTGGAAAGTCACTTGAGGCTGGCAAGGTTCAACTTGTTGGCCATCATTGTGGCTAACAACTAGTGAATGAAAAGGAAAGGAAAAAAAAAAAAAGAAAAGAAAAGAAAAGAAAAAGAAAAAGAAAAAGAATTAAAAAATCGATTTTAAAAAATAAAAATAGTTAAATTTCTATTTTTTGAAAAGTAAAAAAAAAATAATTAGAATTTTGGTTTTAAAAAATATTAATCTTTAAAATGATATTGAAAATTATTTTTATTGAAAAGTATTTTTATTCAAATTTTTCAATTTTTAAATTTATTTTCAAATTTCAAGAAAATATTGAAAAGTATTTTTACTTTTCAAGAAAATAACTTCATGAAAATATTTTTCAAGAAAAAAAGAGAGCCTCAATTTTTTTTTTTTAAATTATAAAATTTGTGCATTGAATTTGTATTTAATGAAAGAGTTTTAGCAATATCATTTAAAAAAAAAAATCATAAGAAACAAGCTTTCATAAATTTGGAAGTATTTCGGCAATATAATCTTAAAAAAAGTCACAAGAATAAATTTTCCTAAATTTGATTAAATATGGAAGTCTTTTAGTAATATGGGTTAAGTTGAGTATGAATTGGGTTCGGTATAGGTCAAAAAATTTATATTGCATAAAAATGGATTAAAATGGGTTAAATTGATCAATATAGGTCAGACCATTTTCAATCCGACCCAAATTCGACCTGACCCACCCATTTGATGGCCCTAATGACCACCAAAAATTAAATGCAACCATGGAAGATTGGAATCTCGCTTCAATTAGAGCCCCCCTCCCCCACAGCCGCCATGGATGGAGAATTATGAGCATGTGATTTATGTGATTTGAAAAAGAGAAAATGTTTCTTGCTCTTCATATATTTGATTTCGGTGGATATTTCGAAGAATTCAACCAAATTTTAACATTAAAAGAAGGAAGTTATAGGCTTTATGTTAATACGAAAACCAAGTCAGAAATTAATGTGAGAACTCAAAAATCCCTTTTTACATGTTCAAAAATTCAAATAAAGTAAAAAAGGGCAATAAGGTTGCTGATTAAATTATAGGTAGTATGCCACTCAAAATTTAAGTTATTATGTGGAAGAAGTGACTACGAAGTCACATTTAACCACCTTGGTTTGCATGAGACACTCGACAATTTTGATAGAAACGAGTTTATCTTTCCGGAATTATGACTTTCATATGGAAATCTAATGTTTAACAAGAACAACTAAGTTAATGGTCTAACAATTCAAAGGGAAAAGTCCCAACCCATCGATTCTAAATGAGCTCTTGGATGGTTTCGTGATACGAAGTTGAGTAATATACCCGAGCTAATGCGTTTCGCAAGTGATTTCTAAGTGTACTTGATTTCTCATAATGAGACAATAATCATCTTAGCACGATAAATCTGAAGATAATTATGTCATGTAAATTCATTTTAAATTTTTCTTTTTCATGGCGAGAAAGGGGCTTTATGATGGCTGCGTGTGAGATCACACGAGACCACTTCAATTATGAGCTCGGGGATGTGAACAGAGCGACCTCTCACTGATTGAGTGAGGATGAAATTTTAATTTCATGCGGCTTTCTGGACTTAAATTGAAGTCCAACCTGGACAAAGGAGGAGATGACGTGGCATATGGTTTGATTAACTCACCAATTTCCCTTCTCTCATATTCGTCTTCTTCGCTTCGCGTTCATCTTCCTCTTTCGCCAACAATTTTCACTTTCATACACATTTTTCTTGTTTTCCTTTACAATCATTTTCCCAAACACCTCTATATCCTAACACGACCGGCAAAATCAGAACCAATTGTAAACGAAAAAAATAATGTGATGCATTTTTTGTGAATTTACCATCGAGAACGATGAAGCTCCGGGAAGTCTAGCAGATAATCTCTGTCATCACTGTGATCCGCTGGTGGACAGTCCTCAATCAGCGAGGGCTGGAGACTTGGTACACGAGGAGGATTCGACTCCGAAGAACAACCAATTCATTTTGGTAACTATGTTGATCCCTCTACTTCGCTGCTCTTGTTTGTCCCAACATGCTTAATTTGAAGATGTTCGTCTTGCTGTTCTCTTTTTTGGGGATTTCAATACCTAATTTTGCCACAGTTCGTCAATGGAAGAACAAAACGAATTTAGGGTTTAAAGAAGAAAATAAATTTAGACCCAATTGGCCTAAATTTAATTGATAAATTTAGGGCAAATAACGCACATAGACGACGTCCCCTATTTCTGCACGTGATAATGAGGGTAAGGCTCTATCAGTAAATATTCCTATTTTTTTTTAATAGATGTATATGTGATTATCAATAGTATTTTCATTTTCAATTGTTGAACTTACGAAAAATTACATGTAGGAAACACATGTCATTATATATTTGAATAAAAGTTATTCAGCTTTTAACTAATTTCTGATTTTTAACTGTCAATTGATGATGTGACGTGTCAATTATTATTTATATTGATTATATAATATCATATTACATAAAAATTATGATATTCTTTTGATTTAGAATTATTAAAAAATTCATATTAGACGAGATATTTTAACAAAATCTTGTAACAAAAACGATCCTATCATAATATTTAAGCTTTCATTCTGTAGTATAATGTAAATCCATTCTATCATCATTTTAGATTATATTTTACTAATTATGAGATTTCCTTACCTTTAAAGAAATGACAGTAAACCCATATTCATATTCCAAACAGTGTAATCTCCATTTCATATAGATATTACCACCAGAAAGATCAGTTATGATGACATTATACCTTAGATTGAAGCCTACAACATTTATTGCAACCAGAAGTTATAAATTAATTCTTTTAGGTTACGTTTAGTGGACCGCATATAACTATGAATAGTATAATTTATGTCTTATCTGATTTTTGGGTTAATAATAAATTCTGATTAAAAAATTCCACTTAGAGGGTGAAACGATGACAAGAAGAAAATACTGGATGGAATTGAATTTAATGTTACAAGATATGTGGGAGGTGGTGAACTGGGGGGAAGGACAGAATTGCAAATCCTTTCATTATCCTATTAGACGAAAAAATCAAAATGGCCAAACGAAACCTTGTGGGATGACCTATCTCTTTGATCTTCGTTTCGATTTAATAAATTATAAACATCTAATTTATTAGATTGTATTTTACAATTTATGACAAGGCACAAAAATTGCCGTGGGACCACTTTATTATGTTATACATAAATCACCTCGACGATGTGTGGCAGGGAAGACTAAACCCATAAGGCCGCGGCTATGACCTCCATTGTCCAATCATAAATCTATTTTGCAACTTAGTTATGATGTTATTCTTGTCATAGTTTTAACTAGTTAAGAAAAGGAAGGAGCGGTGCCCGCGCTAGGCATGGACCCCAAACCAGTGCAGCCAATGAGCCCCGCTTGGCTTCAGGATGAGAACCCCTTAAATGGATTCTCATTCCAACCAATCATCTTTATAGTAGTTTGGATTACAAGAAATGTTGTTCCTCGGTAAGAGAAAAATTCTCACCAATGATAACGAGCCGCAATTTTGGAGACTGACAGCTAAGGGCGATGCTCTGCAACAGGCGGCGGAATTCGACTCTCGGTAGCAAAGTCCGACAACCAACGGAGGAATCCAGCTATGGGCAACAGAATCTGGGGGCTGGCAATTGGTGGCAGTGGCGGGAGAGGCGGACAGCGGCAGGTGGTGGCATTGAGTTCGTGTAGTTATCGATATGGGAAATGATCCATGTTTAGATTTAGTTAAGTAATCTGAATCATGGTTTTTTTTTTTTTTTTTTGGTTAATAATTTTAGCACACAGAAACTAAATCCGTACTCTTATTTCTCTTCAAAGATGAAATTAATGGGAATCAAAATCCTATTTGTCGGCGAAATTGGATTTCTAGCAGGTGGACCAAACGGGACAAATCGACAGATAGAGGAAGGAGTGCGGGGCGACTCCCCAGTATATTCAGGTCAAGCGAGATATATGCCACAGTCCACCTCTCTCTCTCTCTCTCTCTCTCTCTCTCTCTCTCTCTCTCTCTCTCTCTCTCTCTCTCTCTCTCTCTCTCTCTCTCATTCTCATTCTCTAAAGCTACGAGCTCTCGGAGCTTCACTCGCCGTCCCAATGGCGTCCGCGTCGATGTTGCTGGTCTCGCCATCCCGCGGTTTCCAGCAGCTCCTCTCGCCATATTTAAGCATCCCTTCTCTCTCTCTCTCTTCCCTCCTCACCCTTAAGTCCATTGGCGTCTCGACTAAGCCATTCATGTCCCCGTGGATTGTCTGCTGCTCCGGCTCTTTGCCGTCCGCGGTCACTGTCAGAGTCTCCAACCTTGGTGAATACAAATATTTTTGCTCGGCATGGAAGGGTTGTGTTATGCTTTTCATGCTTGCTTCAGGGGTGGCATATATCTTGACTCCCACTAATTTTTTAGTGTAGGTTGTGTTGGAAATTTCCTATAATATTGGCTTACATTAATTAATTGATTTTCTATTTTAAATAATCAGGTTAATGGATATTCCAATATTTGATAAACCCTAGTGATCTGATTGAATTGGGTATTGACATCTATTGATAACGGGCCTAGTTGAAAAACAAAGTGTAGGCAATTGTGTTTGATTGAAGCCCGTAATGGGAAGGGCCTAGTTGACACGCTGTTGATTAGGGTTTGCTAGGTCCCCTCTCTAGCCTATAAAAGGATAGGTTATACCTATCAGTTGCTTTAATCCCATTAAAAGATGCTATATCGAAATAGGTCATAAAGAGGAAGATCTGGCATTCTGATAGTTTCCTGATTATCAGAGTGATCTACTTTTCTGCAAGTGAAGCAATGGCTCAAACAGGTACGCTTTAATTCCGTTGTATTTATTGATCGATGTTTTACAATTATATATGGATCTGTTATTTTCTTGATTAATTAATTGTTTATGTGAATAATTTTCTATATGTGGTATTAGAGTTGACTCCTAACCGTGTGTGGGGGCCATAGCGAGGACGTTGTGCCCTTAAGGAGTGGAAAGTGTGATAGCCCAAGGAAGGGGAGAGGTCCTCGAGAGTCCTACATTGCTTAGGGGGGAGTCTTGGCCTTAGTTTATAAGGCTTGGGGTCCTAGCCTTAGTTTATAAGGCCTGGGGTTCCTTTAATCTGTATAACGCGTTTTACGTACGCTTCCATTGCGCTAAAAACAAACCCGTGAGGGCCTATTGTGGGGCTGCCAAAGCGGACAATATAGGTTTGGGGAAAGGAATGGCCGAGTGCAACCTTGTCCCTAGGTAACGCGTTTTAAAGTTGTGAGGACTTAGTGTCCAAAGCGGATAATATTACACAGTGGGGCCCGGGTCGTTACAGGTTAGTCTATGGAGTGCAACCCTTTATGTCACTCCTAAATGCACCCCATTTAGTAGATTTTAAATGGTTTATGGTAATCTACTTACATTGAGAATAAACAAGGAAGGGAGAGAAATATTTCCTATTGAAGGGGAGAGACAAGGAAAAGGAGGGAGTGGAAAATACCATCTCTTTGTTGATGGGTAGACGCAATGAAATGTAGAGGTGTACAAAGGAATCAGGAACATCTTATACATCAAGAAGATATTATTTGATGAATGGAATTTTATAGGGATTGGGGATCAATTCCATGGATCCACTCTTCGATTTTTGGGTGGATCCATGAAACCAACAAATGATTCCCAATTACAATTCTTTGAAACCAATCCTTAGTGTGTTCTCAATTCCAAGGTGGGAACTGCTCACTCGAATCATGCTCACCCTTAATGAAAGGAAGTACGGACTAGTTTACATCCTACAAATTTTCATATTTTAAATGTTGGTAGATTATGCTTATGGAGACCTTTGCCTACATTCCCTGTCCCAAAGAATGTATATTTGAGACTACATCGAGCGACCATCGTTGATGTGATTAAATCATTAATTAGAGGTGTTTTCTCTTTTAAAATGATTAAAATTTTTTATCCCTCGGAAGGAAATAATTCTACAGAGTCATTTGTTAAAAAGAATTTAAAGTATATTTGTGCCCCCAAAGATGAGATATTAGGAAAGCAACCTCATGAGCATATCGGTTGTAGTTCAATGAATGTATTTGTTTAGAAGCTGCAATTTATGTGAATACAAAAACATGTAAGGCTGCCATTTGTGGCATCCTAAAATCTCGTGACAACCTCTGGAATACCATGAACCATGATTAGGTAATGGAAGTGTCGTTTGATTTTGTATTAGCCATTGATTAATGAATTTCAATTAATTTAAGGCCGAGCATTGTAATGGATGATTGTTTGGATGGAGATGTGTCTACAAGTGACCCAAGGATTTTATTTAGGTGCAAATTGACATAGAAATCTTATTCTTGGTGGTGCACTTTATAAGTAGAATTTTATTGATTTAAATTACAAAGTTTTGTGGGTTTATAAGTTGAAATTATGTGTTAATTTAAATGAGGGTTAAATGAAATAGGAATAGGAGAGGATGGGCTGATTTTTAGGCCCAAAGACCGTCCAACCAGCCCACGCCAACCCCTTGGTCGACCGGCCCAACATTGAAGCCCACAAACCCTTGCATGTGAGCTGCCAAGTGGCATGGAGGAGAAGCCAAGTGTGGCTGCCCCCATTGGCTTCCTTGGGCGGCTTCATGCAATCAAATGATTGCAAATGATTGTAGGGGAAGAAAGCTAAAGAGAGGAAGGCGGATGATGAGGGGAAATCGAGAGAAAGAGAGAGAGAGAGAGAGAGAGAGAGAGAGAGAGAGAGAGAGAGAGAGATCATGCAATCAAATGATTGCAAATGATTGTAGGGGAAGAAAGCTAAAGAGAGGGAGGCGGATGATGAAGGGAAATCGACCGAGGAGAGAGAGAGAGAGAGAGAGAGAGAGAGAGAGAGAGTCGTCCGAGAGAGAAAGGGAAACCGAGAGAGAGGAAGATGGAAAGAGAGGAAGCGGGCGTGCGAGAGGAAGGAGGAGGATCGTCCGCCTAGCTCGCCGCCCTCCGTTCGCCGCTTGGCCACCGTTCTTGTTGCTGTTTGTGCTTGAGCTTAAGGCAAGTGAAGTCCTAAAACCTACCCTTGCATTGCTGTGTGTATGTTTAATAGATGGTAAGTCTTAGTTGTGATAGATGGGATGAGATTTCGGAGTTTTGAAGAGAGATTCGTTGGCCATGCATGGAAAGACCAGTCCAACCATCCATGATTTTATGTGCTGCATGTGACTTTTTAGTTGGAATCTTGTTTCGATTTCTTCATGAAAGTTGTAGAGAACACCTTGAAGAACAACGTAATAAAATTTGAGGCAAAACGAACAAGTATTGGTTAGTGAAATGATTTTTCTTTGGGGAAATTAGATCTGGAATTCGTTGTGCTGACCTTTAGAGATTTCGTGGTCTGTAAAGTAACTTTTTTTGTGAAAATCTCACTTTGATCTCTTAATGAAAATTGTAGTGTACTTCTTGAGGTAGAACATATCAAAAATTTAGAGGAAGTGAACAAAAATAGGTTGGTGAAATCGTTGTTCTTTGGAGAAACTGGATCTGGGAAAAACGCTACCTCGACATAGTATGATTTCGTGATTTTTATAAAATCATACAGTTAAAATTTGATTGTGTGTCCTTAATAAAAGTTGTAGGTAATATTCTGAGGGATAACATACTAAAATTTTTTAGAAGAAATGAACATATGTAGGTCGGTGAAATTAGTTTCTTTTGAAAGATGATAATCTGGAAAAGATGACACCGAGAACAGGGGGAAATAATTGTCTATATCTATTAACCTAGAACGATTTGGGTTTCGATTAATTCATGAGATATTTACCTCTAGGACTTGTCTATAATATGTCAAAATTTCAGAATTTTTGGAGTTCATTTGAGTATTTATTTTAAATTTCTTCCGAAACTGTGCAAGCTGAAATATTGAAGTTTGAAAAACTGTGATGCATGGGCCTTACTGTTTTGTGTGAAATTCTTTTGGTATGGAGTTATTCATGAGATATCTGCCTTTAGGTCTCGTCTATAATGTGTCAAGTTTTCAGAATTTATTAATGTCATTTACTAATTTTTCTGGAGTTTTAATTAGAGGAATGCATTCTGATTTATCCGAGACATTGATCTGTTTTGAAAAATAAATGAAATTATCCTTGTGATGTAATACTTTGAGTGGTTGTTTTGCTGCATATGTGATGACATATGACATGTTATATGGCATGAAAAGTTGGTTGAGACCCTTGATATTATTGCATTAAATACCATGTTGAAATTGAGATACATGTGTGGATATAACTTGAGAAAATAACGAGACTGTCGGAGGTGTGAGCCGACAATGCCTCGGAAATGTTGGGATGCCCGGAGTGTGGGGGTGCCGGATGCCTGGAGTGTGTGTGCCGGATGTCCTCGGCAGTTTCGAGATGCCCGGAGTGTGGGGATGCCGGAAGCCTCGGAGGTGTGTGCCGGGGGGATATCTCGTGATGCTAGTTGGGATACGAGATGTCCGGAGTGTGTGTGCCGAATGCCCAGAAGTGTGTGTTGGAGGTTCCTCGCGATGCTAGGTGGGATGCGAGCGATAAATTGGGGGATGCAAACACTGGTCCCTGGAAAGAAAAATGATGAGATCCTTGTGAAAGATAGAAAAATTGAGAATTGAATTATGCGCATAGATGTGTACATATGGCATGGTGATATATGCATGAATGCTTGATGGTAAGTACATGGTGGTATATGCACATATAGCATGGTAATATATGCATGAATGCTTGATGGTAAGTGCATGGTGGTATATGCACATATAGCATGGCGGTAGATGTATGAATGCTTGATGATAAGTGTATGGTGATATATGCACATATGGCATGGTGATATATGCATGGCTGCAAGGTAAGATATGCTTGAATGCACGAATGATATGTGTTTTGTTCATGATACCTTGATTGTTCTGTTTGATACATTGAGTAGTTTGGTGGATCTTTACTGCTGAGTAGTTGTACTCACCCCTTTTGGGAAATAACATTTCAGATTAGAAAGATGCATTTGCTGCCGGTTGCACTCGGTACTTACTATGGCATACCTATTGATGTGGATGTGGAGTGTACTGAGCATGTCTGTGTCGGTGCTCCTCGTTTAGTTTTTATTCGAGTTCGTGTCCTGGTGATGTACGACGTGGGTCAAGCTGATGGCCCGGTTATCCAGGAGTTTATATCTGTCCATGTCCGACATGATGGAGAGATTTTAGGGATGTTACCGCCGCTGCCACCCGATGCACCGGATTGGGTATGATGGCGCGTATAGCTATTGGGAGCTGACACTTTTTGGAGATAGCCGACGCTCGTTGATGAAGGGTGGTACATGTTCGATGTAGAATCGAGTCCTTTTTGGGGTGGTAGCCAAGTATAGTTAAAATCTTGGCCTTTTTGTTGTATCGACCTTGATGTCCATCATGAAAAATATAAATAAGAGTGAATTGGCATTATTTTTTCTTATGTATCGTAGTTGGTGTGTATTGCATTATGGTTATTGGAGGGAGAGATGGTGAGACTTGGTTATGCTTCTGCTAATAAATTGCGCTAGGACCGCTTTCAAAAAAAAAAAAAATTTCCCTAGTCAAAGGGTATCGGTCTGTGAAGTTATATAAGATCAAGTAATTAAGAGAGATCACCTGTGGCGACTTCAGGCGAATCGGGGGTGCCACACCATTATAATCTTGGCACGTGGCACACTCGTATCTCGTATCTTCAACGGCATCTTCATGGGGGGAGGTCAAGGATTTAATTAAACTGATGATAATTGGTGGCATTGGCAGTATAGTATTGATGCTGTGTCTGCATGATCCACGATTGACTTCTTTTCTTTTCTTGGATAATCCAGATGGGGACTGCTGATGTTATTTTGGACCTTGTAAGTAGTGGGACAACATTCAAGGAAAATAACACAAAAGAAATCGAAGGTGGGACAGTGTTGGAAAGCCAGGTGGGTAACACGTATGCATTGCCAAGCTCGCCATTTGATCGTTTTCTTCATTCTGTCTTTTTCGAACTTCTCTTACCCTAGGGCTGAATATCCTTCAGGCTGTTCTTGTGGCAAGCAGGAAGTCACTAGTCCATCGGGAAGGTGTTCTTGACACAACTCACGAGAGGTTCTTGAAAGACTGGAGGCACGTCTTAAGGCAGTTGGCCAGTTCACGGTGCGTAGGTTATTGTGTATATAATGATGAACTCTCTGTCCCGCATCCGGACGTACTTCCTGCTAGAGTTTACTACTATTATTAAGTTGCGCCTGATGTTGCCATCCCGTTTTCACTCATTTTACCGAGCTGCATAAATAAGATATATCAGTGCAATCATAAACAAAATACAAAATTTAACCAGGGGCCTTCCTTGGATCATTGGAGGGTTACCATGAACACTCACCAAGGAAGAGGCATGTCTGCCAAGAGCCGCTATATTAATGCCTGTCCCGTAACTAGGTGGGCTGCTTGGATCTCTGTCCTTTATTTAATGTCAGGCACCCACTGACATGTCCCTCCCTCCGATTCCCTCCTCATCTTTTTCTTCTCAGGAGAGAGGGATTATGGTTCTCTTCCCGTTTCTTTTCTTCGAACCTTTTAACAATTCGCTCAAATCCAAACAAAAACATTTGAAATAAGATATATCATTGTACTCATTAAAAAAAATTAATCAAGTGACTTATGTTAGTGCAAGTTTTCTGTTGAGGCCAATTTAGCAGTGTCAATCGGATACTATGTGGCTAGTATGTGGATATTATTGTACCTCGTCTCATGTCAAGTGTGACTTGTTCCACCTTTTCTCATTCAACAATCAAGTAGGAAATTCCTGCAATAAGATTTTGAAAAATAATATAGGAAATTCTCTAAGCACAATACAAAACCTTTTAGAATACGAGCAAAGCCAGATACTGACGGTACATATTTGTGATCGACTCCTTCATCCAAGTCTCGAAATGAATGCTTTATAATCGGCGCCAATTCTTGTTACAGGTAACATCGAATATGAGGGGGAAGTCGCCAAGCGATTACTCAGTCAACCATCACTCTTTAGTTTGCAGGTCATGCAGTGAGCCCTTTTTTTCTCGTGCTCCAAGTTGAGCCCCAACTCGATTTGAAGTTTTGCAGGTCAGTCTCTCTCTCTCTCTCTCTCTCCATGAGAGGAGACTCCACCCCTAGGTTCAGATAGATCTGCTTAGTAACTTTCTGTATGTACAATCATTTCTGTTCCCTTTCCTTTCATTAATTAAGATCGAGTCATAAAAGACAAAGGTAGCTGTTTTGAAAACAGTGGTTCTGATACAAAGGATATATATTAGAAAAGATTAGATAGACATGGAGCTGTTCATTATGCTGACCTGTTCCTCCTGACTTTTTCTTTCTTCTAAAAAACCTACAAAAACAGAGAAAATTTTGTCTTCACCAAACGCGCAGACAAGTGGACTATGGTATGTTTTGATTTTCACCTCTGCGGCTCCTTTTGGTGTCTTTTGATGCTTGTTCGTGGCAAATCCTTTTGTGGCAGTCTCACCTTTTAACTCAGCTACTGAAGGGAAAGTACGAGTATAATGTAAAACATTGAGGCTACTGAAATAAAATTTCATTTGACAGGGGGGATTGATTGCCAGTCATGGCTCGAAACCAACTGGGGGTGCCTGACCCGCTCGATGCTGCCAAGACGCAATGGTATCATTTCACCGCGATCATGATCACTGGGATGGGATTCTTCATCAACGCGTCTGATCTCTTTAGTGTATCTCTTGTCATCAAGTTAGTTATTTGGCCGGATATACTATTTCAACCCCAACTCTGCCGAGCCCGGCACTTTGCCTCCCAATGACGCAGCTGCTGCTAACCGCGTTGCACTGTGTGGCACTCTGGCCGGGCGGCTCTTCTTCGGGTGACTTGGTGACAAGTTGGGACCGAAATGAGTCTATGGCACAACCCTGGTCCTCATGGTCGCTTGCTCCATCAGCTCCGGGCTCTCGTTTGGGCACCAGCACAAGGGCGTCATGGTCACCCTCTGTTTCTTCCGATTCTGGCTAGGGTTTGGCATCAGCAGCGACTACCCGTTGTCCGCGATCATCATGTCCAAATATGCCAACAAGAAGACCCATGGCGCGTTCATTGCGGCTGTCTTCGCCATGCGAGGATTTGGGATATTGGCTGGAGGGATTGTGGCTCTCATCGTCTCAAGCGCATTTGATCATGCATACGAGGCTCATCCGTTTTCAATTTGTCGCAGAAAGCAAGCGATCAAACAGTAAAGAGACAGAACAAGAAAATAAATCAAATACCAAATTTACATGATTCGTTCGTAGAGATTTATGTCCATGCAAAAGCGGTGACGAGTTCACTATAGATCAAGACAGAGCTTACACACTTGAGTTACTCAAACACACTCGGTGTTTTCCCAGCTTTAATTATTCCCAATAACTCATGCAGTGTTTAACCCAAATTCCTCACTAAATAATCTTTCGATCTCATGAAGAAATTTACAAATTTTACCACAAGATTTCATAGCTACAAACACTAAAAGTTCTTGGTGTAATTGAACGAACAAGAACAACGAGATAACTCGCATCAAGCACTCACTTAAGAATGGTGCTTCGATATTACTTCTGGATCAACTTTGGCAAGACTGAAAAAATCCCACAATCCAATATATAGAGAGAGAGACCAAGTCCAAAGCAGAAAGCCCAACATGGAGTAGAAATTGGAAACAAAGTCCAAAATCAAGACTTTCCTTTTTATTCTTCCCAATCCACAACATGGCACAGAATAAGATAAGCCACACGAAAGTCCAAATTTGGTCAGCAAAATTATGCCCAAGTTGACCAAACGAATTTTTGTCCAATTAAAGCTCACATTGGACATTTTAATAATAGCCCAAAAACAATCCAAATATAAATCCATTATAGTATTTCTTTCTCTATTTTCTTGGCTAATTCCAATTTGATATCAAGAAAGATCCAATTGAACTTTATCGACAAAATAAGAAATATGTATCTTTATGGCACAAATTCGGATGTTTACAAACAACAATTCACCTTGGGTCAAGATTTGTATGTCTCAAACTTGAGACATATTATAACAATCTCTACCTTGGCTTGATATTTGAGTCAAGCAAAAATCGCTTCGCAAAAAACGAACTCTGTTGCTACTCTCTCATAGCCCTCAATGGGATCAACCGCTACAGATATTTTTGAAGTCCAAGCCTCGCTTGAACTTCGCCATAACCGAGGACTTCATCAGAATACGAACTCCACGTACACCTTTAACTACTCCGCAAGGATTTGTTGACACAATTACTTAATCGCAGATAAAACAAAACCATTGTTGCATCCATATCGGTCAAGAGATATAATACATACCTTATCAATATCAGCAGTTACAGCAACTATTGGCTCTATAGGCTCTACCTTGCTATAAGCATCATTGTGTCGATTACCACATTAGTACTCGTATCCCCTACTTCAAGAGTTTTTTGTTGCAACTCCACCTTAAGCTGAACACTGTTTAGATTCGTTTGAACACTACTATAACACGCCTAACTAAAAATATTGGAGACTTGTCAAAAGTAACTTCTCTGCTAAATAACATGTGAATTTAATTCCGGACAACATAACCAATAACCCCTCTCACTTTGTGCATAGCCTAGGATCATGTACTTTCTTACCTTTCCATCAAGCTTACCATTACTTATTCGAATATAACATGGGCAACCAAATATTCTAATAATAGAATAATCAACAATGTTACTTAATCACACTTCTTCAGGAGTTTGACATCCAATCGTAGTCGATAAGGATCTATTTATTAGGTAGCTCGCCATACTAAGCCCATCTACCAGGATTCTCCTAGCCACACAAGCGCTAGAGAGCATTTTATGGGTTGTCTCTAGTAACGTTTTGCTCATTAATTCCATAACATGTTGTGGTTTATTGGCATAAATGTGATGTTTCATTATGCCTTGTTTCATGCAGAATTCGTTTAATAGTTTCGAGCAAAACTCAATGCTAATGTCAGTTCACACCTACTTGATCATCTTACTAGTCTCATTTTCGATGAAAGCTATCAATTGCATGATCCTAACAATAGCATCAAACTTGTGCCTAAGCACAAACACTCACATTTTCATCAAGCAATCATCAACAATTGTTAGCATAAATCTAATACTTTTCTTTGAAGGAAACCACAATAACCTGCAAATATTCAAGTGGATTAACTTTGCAACTTTCATGGTTTCTTTAGCGATTGGACCGAACTACACTTTCCGCCATTGATCTACATCAAAGCACTTGTATACATTCAATTTGTTAGCATTATATCCACATAGTAGATTTCTTTCACTCAAAAGCTTCAATCGTCTCTCACTAATGTGCCACAAACACATGTGTCACAATTTAGACTCTCAAACAGATGCATTTGACATCTCCGCAACGAAATTTGTCATTGTCTCATCTTGAAACTCATACAGGCCATTATGCTTGATTTATTTTATTATTATTGAAACATCTCGAACAATTTTCAGAATATCAATACCCAGCTAAACCTAGGACACTCAAGTTCACCTTCAACTCTGGAATATGCCTCACTTCAATCAATGCCCTCACAATACCATCACCCATTCTGATTCTGATATTGCCAACACCAACAACATCGCATTCAATGTTGATCCCCAACTGCACTTTACTATTATCCGTGCATTGATAAGTAGTAAACCAATTTCTATTTGGTGTAGCATGAAAATAACAACCAAAATCCATAATTCATCCATCAAACGATGAATAATCAAAGACAAACAAGACATAATCAACACTATCAGTTACAGTTGCAACATTATCTGTAGAATCAACTATAATTCTCTTACCATTCTCATTCTTTAGCTTAAAACAATTCAATTTAAGATTCCCTCTCTTGCCAAAACTCCAACAAACAGCATTACCAGTCCTAGCTGACTATACATGTTCATATTAGTACTACTCTTACTAACACATGTTTTAGATCTTCCTCTATTTTCACCTAGCAGATATAGATTCGCTAGATTCTCTTATATGGACGTCATTGCTCAGAATCAAATTCAAAACCCCATAAAAAAAAAAAAATCAAGCTTGTTGACCCAAATGAATTACTAATAGTAGTAATAGTAGTATTACAACTATCATGCAATGGAATAATAAAATCAAAACACATACCTCATTTTCAAAGCCAATATCAACTGAACTCAATTGACTAACAATTACATTGAATTCATTGATCAGATCTGCAACTGACGCACCTTCACTTATCTTCAAATTAAACAGACATTGCATCAAATAGATCTTGTTGATCGCAGAGGGCTTCTCATACATACCCATTGGGGCTTGCATCAAATCAGCAGTGGTTTTCTCATTCACAATGTTAAACATGATGTTACAAGTCAACACTAGTCGAAAAACACTCATAGCTCGTCTATTTAGCAAATCCTCATCAGCTTGCTTCATCAACTCTGGTTTCTCTCCAAATAGAGGCAAGTGTAGTTTCATTTTGTAGAGATAATTTTCAATCTGCACATTCCAAAAATTAAAATCATTTCCATCAAATCCGTCAAGTTTCACTTTTCCTTCTTCTATCGTCATCAATTTGCTCATCTCAGCCAAGTTTGGCTCTGCTACCAATTGTTGAGGAAAACAAGCGATTGAATAATAAATAAATACAACAAGAAAATAAATCGGATAACAAATTTACGGGATTTGGTTGTAAAGACCTACGTCCACAAGGAAAGTAGCAACGAATTCACTCTAGATCAAGTGATACAACAGAGATTACACACTCGAGTCACTTAAATACACTCAGTAACTCCCAGACCCCAATTACACCTAATAACTCATGCAATATTTAGTCTTGAATTCCTTGTTAAATTATCTCTCAATCTGATGAAGAAATTCACAAATTTTTCCACAAGATTTCATGGCTACAAACACTAAAAGTTCTTGGTGTAATTGCATGAACAAGAACAATGAGATAACCCACGTCAAGCACTTGCTTGAGAACAATGCTTCGATATTTCTTGATCAACTTCGAAGAGACTAGAAAAATCCCACAATCCAATATATATAAGCCAAGAGTGATCAAATCCAAAACAGAAAACCAACATGGAGTAGAAATTGGAAACAAAGTCCAAAATTGAGACTTTCTTTTTTATTCTTCCCAATCCACAACATGGTGCATAATAAGATAAGCTACATGAAAGTCCAAACTTGGTTAGCAAAATTATGCCCAAGTTGACCGACCAAATTTCTGTCCAATTAAAGCTCACATTGGACTTTCCAATAATAGTCCAAAAACAATCAGAATATAAATCTGTTATAGTATTTCTTTCTCTATTTTCTTGGCCGATTCCAATTTGATATCAGGAAAGATCCGATTAAACTTTATTGCCAAAATAGAAAATATGTATCTTCGTGGCACAAATTCAGATGTTCACAAACAACAATTCACCTTGGGTCAAGATTCACATATCTTGCTCAAGCTCGACATATTTTAACACAGGTGATAGGGAAGGCTCAACTGTTCTGGAAGCTGATTACGTATGGAGTATCATCCTAATCTTCGGAGCGATCCCGGCCACTATGACCTGAAACCGCTCATTACACTGCCCTAGTGGCCAAGAAAGCGAAGCAAGCGGCAACCACCGACATGTCTAAGGTGTTGAACGTTGACCTTGAGGCCTAGGAAGAGAAGGTGGAAAGGATTGCTCATGAGAGATCCAACAACTTCGGCTTGTTCAGCAGAGAATTCTCTGTCCGGTGGCACAACGAACGCTGTGGTATTCCGAAGTTGGTGAAGAAGAAGGTCACCGAGTACATGATCACGAAGCCAATGTGGTTTGGCTTCAGGGTCCAGTATCTGCTGACACCTTCCCCTGAGCAGCATACAAAAACCCAAAGGCCCCGATGATCGCCCCTGCCTTTCCACAAGCTGCTGATATGCTGTGGCAAGTCGACCAGAGCCTCGTGGGGAAAATCTCCGCTGGCACAACCAACGTTGTGGCATTGGGCCCAAAGTTGGCAAAGAAGAAGGTCAATGAGTACATGATCACGAAGCCGTGTGGTTTGGCTTCAGGTTCTAGTGATGGTAAGGGATCCTAGCGTGAACATGAATTCGGTCATGAAGAAGAAGCCCATCAATTTGCGCTTGCGAACACTTACCATCACTGGACCCTGAAGCCAATGGGCTCCAGCTTGCCAAGGCATATCAGCAGCTTGTGGAAAGGCAGGGGCGATCATTGGGGCCTTTGGGTTTTTGTACGCTGCTCAGGGGAAGGTGTTAGCAGATAGAGACGCCGGTTACCTACCAGGCACTGGGTTCAATAACTTGTTGATCATGCTCGGCGTGATCAACTTCTTAGGGATGTTGTTTACTCTGTTAGTCCCTGAATCGAAAGGAAAGTCGCTTCAGGAGCTCACGGGGGAAAATGAGGTCGAGCCCGGTCAGGCCCAGCAGCCTCAGGAGGTGTTGGCTGCTAGAACAGTCCCAGAATGATTTCAACTCCTAAGTGACTTCATGTTGAAGAATGAAGAAGTAGAAATTGAGTGCTCAAGAAACTTCCTGTGTTGCTGCATTTTGTGGAATCTCGTGCACGATGAATAAGTTTAGCATTTTTTTTTGGTCAGAAATAAGTTTAGCATTAAACAGTAGAAGATGTGTATAGGAAGCTCATAAATGATACATGAGTGGTTTGGTTCACACTTTTTCAATCTTCGCATCTCCACTTTTATTTTCTGATGCCTAGCAGATGAGACACGTTCCGATAACCTTTGACATATTTATGACACTGTACGTTTGTTAGAACATCGGAAAAGGTAACGCAAAATGAAGCAGCATCCGAATTCAGTACTATGCCATTGAGGCACATTTTTTCAGTAATTAGACCTTTGCTCATCATTGGCATATCTCTGCAGATTAAATCCTAAAAACCCCAACTAACAGACTGAAATAGCTCGAAACCAGAACAGAATACAAAGATATGTCTATCATGTTTTTGGCAAACTAAAGTTGGAGCCGAAATAAATTTGGATTCGTTAGTTTTGCTCGTGAATTTTTCTTGGACCAAAACTAAGGATGAAATCCGCCAAGTTCTTAAATTGTCCGATTAGCTGCATTGTTGTCGATTGTTCGAGGCCTGTGGATCATCTGCTTTCCCCATTCAAATTCTCAAGTTCTTCTTGCAGTTCTGGAATCTAAGCTGACTTGATGTCTTATCCCTTGGATTCCATAAAGGCGAAAAGGGTGCTTTAAATTTCTCAGAAAATTCAATGCTACATGGTCCTGAAGATGTGAAATTGCACCTTTGCTTTTGTGGCACCGAAACATCTCAGCAAAACATGATGAAGTAGACCATCATTGACCTACTGAGATGATGTGCTTGGACAAAACAAGTCAACACAAGGATGTTTTCGCTCACGGCAGTTTCTTGCTTCTCACCCTTTCTTTCTTTCTATCTTTTTGATTCCTTCTTACCCACAAAAAGATACATTGCGCACAGACAAATTGATCAATGTAAGCGATGTGACATCCCCACCAAAAGAGAAGAGAAAGAACTTCCATTAGGTCCAAAGCCACAACACCATCACTCACATTACTTAACTGCCTAAGTCAAGATTGCAAGGAACACTCCATCCCTTAAACATGATGCATGATGTCTCTTTACATCCTGTGGACTCCACATGGTGGATAACTCTACATTTGTTTCACTGGCGCAGCAAAGACGGCAGATTCGAAGAGTCCCATCCGTCTGCTACAAAAGATCTTTGTTTATTTGCATTCCGTTCGCTGGTATTGATTGCTCTATGCGCTTTTAGGGAGGAAGTCGACAATGGGCCATACCTGTATACTTGAATGCACGGTCAGTTCGTTGGTTCATCTCTTTGTAACCAGCTTGGCAGATTCTTCGCAAAGCTCTCGGACTCGAGAATGACGCTGACACCTTATTGTCTTCGTTAATGGTTACTCTTCGCTTCAAGTTGCTGGCGAGATGGCCGAGAATATATGACAACGACAATATTTTGTTCTGGCCCTCTGCTATTAACGTAGTACAGTGAAGTGTGTTTGTGGGGTTTCAACCTTTTTTGAAATTTCTTTTATGCCCACTAAGGATGATCGGTTCCAGATCCACTTTAGTCCTACGCTGGGTGTGGAACTCGGACCAGAGGACCAATTTTTGGGCGGTCAATGGAAGCAGTCGATTCAAAGGAGAGAATGCCTCAAACTCCGTGAGAAATAAAGGAGACCAAGAGAAAGGGAAAGACCAAAAAAGGAGAGTAGGTGTAATCATCAAGGAGTAAAAAGGAAAGGTAAAAATATGAGAGGAGGTATGTGTGAGACATTTACAAAATAAAATGAATAAATAAAAACAATTGGTTTGATTTGGCCAGGTTCTTCCTTGGAATCAGGAACCAAATTGCCCAAACACTGGTTCAACTTTTAGGAACCTAGAATCAAACCACGACTCACAAAAATCAAACCAAATTGGCTGACTTGGTCAATCCATCTCGTTCACCCCTAATGCTTACGTCATAATTATATAATCATCTTTCAAGGCCGTCTCCTCATTAGAATTGTGTTTTGCTTTCTTGGATAGTTCTTCTGGAAGAAGTTTCTCTTGCAATTTTCTTTTTTTTAGGTTCCCTCTTAGATTTCTTTTTCCCTCTCAATAATTTACATCAATCTAATCTTCTCACTTTCCTATACGGAAAAGATCTATGGGATGTTTTATTCACCGGAGCCAATAATTGATATGAACGAAAGGATGCTTGCGTGATTTATTAGTAAATATATCGACGGTGGATTTTTGTTAAGATATTGATAGATACATCAGCAAGATAGTGGATATTCATCCCAGACATTACTAACTCATGCCCGTTCGGCTTAAAATTGGAGTTTGCCGATGGAGTGTCACTTCATTCATGCCTTCTTTTCCATCTCTTTTTGTCCCATGAAAATTCATTTTGGATTGATGGATTTTGAACCAATAAATTACCAGTTCGGTTGGGACCGTGTTGAATGAAAATAAGAGAAACACAAGAAATTGTAAGACGCGAAGGAAACTGGAAATTACGAGTGGATAGTCTAAAGATTGGGATCCACATTTTGGTCATGTTAAAAATAATGTATTTTATGTACCATGTGCCTAGTCTAATAATGCGCATAGGATTGAGTAAATAGCACGATTTATAGATAATATCGATTTGATGTGATCCAAAGAATCTTCCCACTTGGGTTAGGGCTTAGGCTTATTTTGAAAGCGCAACCTACTACCGATCTGTACTGGCTAAAGTTCCTCAATAGGGAAGTTGGATCCATTCATCCATGCATGAATCGACTTGATGGCATGATCTCACTAAAGCTAAGAATGGTAGTGCATGGTTGGACGGTTGGACGGTTTTGGAAATTTGATAATGCTTTGCTAGCTAAGTTGGCCTCGAGGTTATCTAGAGGCATGTGGCCTTGCTAGTAAAGGGATTGGGGGATGGGGCCGGAGATTGTATGAAGTTCGCAGTTCGATCTTCGCAAGTAACTTTTGCACGTGTAAATAGAAAAGAGAAGTGAGGAAAAAAAAAGTTGGTCCTGAGGTTCATCCATTCACCTAATGCATTATGGGTGCCTCGGGTGAAAATTTCTTTTTATTATTTTCTGTCTACGACATGGTATTTATTATTACTTTCTCCTCTTAAATTAGATTTGGGCAAGGCAAACTAATACGAGCCTCGCTCACCCTCACCTAGGACCAGCGAGGCCTCATTTGGGCTTGGCAAGCCGGCCAACCTCACCTAGGGTTGGTGTTGGGCAGTAGCGGCACCGCAACGGTGAGGCTTCTAGCAATTCTTTTATCTTTTTTTTTTTCAGTTCATTTTTTAAAAGCAAAACTTTCCCTTTTTCATTTTTTAAAATCTAATTTAAGTAATATTGTGAGAAGAAAATAAAAAATACCTCGTACAAGAGAGAAAATAATAATAATAATAAATGTTATGTCTGCAGTTTCCATTAGCTAAATAGATGGTGTTAATAGAAAGATTTGATCACATTAATTTAACAAATTTTAGAATTTTATTGCATTTTTTAAAAAAATTTAGAATCAATTGAACTTTTGTGATAAGTTTTAAGAACTTCTAGTGTGTTGTTAAATTTTTATATAGATTAAAGTTTAGGCCCCAAACCTGGACTTCACCAGATCAGTTTAATTCAATCTTGGCCTTTTCTTGTATGACCAAGCCCGATCTACTCGAGCGGGGCCAAAAAATATCTTGTGGCTTGACCCATTTGGCCCGTGCTCACCCATTAATCAACACGAAGAAAGAATTCTAGCGTTGAAGGTTCGTCAACTGATCGATACGGAGAGCGGGTATTTGCCCAAAATGGCTATCTTGAGCAGACCCTTGACTTTTAGAAGGAATCAAGGTTAGCTGTTGTGGCCTTATGTGCATAGCGGGAGATAATTTCTGAAACCTGCATATTGCTTCAAGAGCTGACTGAGAATCTACCATATAAGGTCCTTTTCTTCTAGTATTATTGATGGGAATCTCTGGGAATGGATTGGGGCCATCGATTGGTCTTAAATTCAATCATTCATCCGAAGAGTCCAATCTAACACTATGGCCTGTGTGTGTTCGGATTTGTGGAAAGGGAAACGAGGTTGTGTTTCAACATCTTTGCAAGGGCAATGGTCTTGATCAGTAGAATGAAGAAGGCCATAAGGGAGTGTACTCTATGTATGTGTGAGTAAGTTGTGTTAAAAAAATCCTACATCAGAGAATTGATATGATTTAGAGCAAGTTTTTAAAATGAAAGTGAATTTAACTGAATATATTGATAGGTTCGGACTTGATCTTCCTCTTGGTAATCTCCTCAGACGAAAGGTATCACACTTCCGTTGCATGCTCCCAACAAAAATTAGCAATGGGAAAGGAATCAACAACAAAAGTGACAAGGCCAATGTCAAACACCTTAGAGATCAACTGCGATGGAGCTTTTGAGCGTAAACATAAGGAGATAGCTTAAGTGTTGCCGTTGGAGACCACTATGGAGAGATTGTTGTCGGAATTGACAGGTCAGTTTATGATGTCGATGTGGAGGCTACATAGGCTTGGCAAATTGACAAGGCTTACTATTTGCTGGGGGCAAAGGGTTGCAACATATTGCACTGGTGTTGACACCAAAATTTGGCAGGGGGGATGCGAGAAAAGCGTCTAATATCAGCAGCAGATAGAAAACAAGAGAGGAGCCTTGACCGGTGGGAATGATCAATCTACATAGGACATCAAGGAAGGGCTGTGCCACAATGTGGAGAAGCGGCTGGACATGATTTTCTGAAGCTGAGGTTGTACCCTCCATCATTGACGAAGGCAGCTTTTTTTGGTATGAAAATTGATCGCTCGATTCTGTCGTACCTTGCTAGAAATGGAAAAACAGCTTCGTTTTCAATTTTATAAGACTGAGCTTGTGATCTCAGCGACGGACTTGGCCAGGATGGCGTTAGGGACCTGATGAGTTGGTGAAGCAAATTGTTGTTAAATTCAAACAAGCTAGGACCAGTTGTTACATTTCTTTTGCATTGGATTTTCCTTAACATGAAGGATATCCCACCATGAATCGGGTCGTTTTCTTGGTACGTACTATGGTCTGTAGATGAATTTCACTATCTATTGGCCAAACAAAACTTGTCCTCCTTCGCCAATTAGAATTACGGGTTTTACGCTCCGTTGATGCCGTTCACGAGTTAAAAGAGTGAGTAAAGAGAGGGGTTTTGGGTTCTTCAAGAGCCCTAGATCATATGTCGCTGGTCATTACACTATAGAGCCGACCTTAAGCGACCAACATCTCCTACTTTGGCGACGATAGACTTGATCTTACACTTTTCATCCTTACATGTTATGACAGGACAAGTATGATCAGATCTGGGACAATTAATAAAACATTTGATCGTAAAGTTGAATCTCAATTTTCTACCAAAAGTTATGATTTTTTTTTTTTGGTCGGAAAAACACCATTTTATATTACCAAAAGTTATGATTGAAAATACAAATTTGTTTTATAAATAAATGAATATCAAAGGGATTTTTTTTTTATAAAGTAATAATATGAAACGTTGACTTTTTAGGTTTCATATTTCCTTTTTTAAGACATGATTCGACGACTACCAGCTGATGCTTTGTAGTAGTGATCAACTAGGAAGGCTAATTGCGATCCACGACGATCAAAATGGCAAGCCGACAAGGTCTGATCATCACATTGCTTATCATATCCCATTTGACTATCGCCACACGGTCTCATCCGCTTGAATTGGAATGTGAAATGCGAAAATTGGACTTTTCATTAATTCTATTTTTGGAAGAGTGTATAAGTTCTATGACTTATCGCGAATAAGTGATTAAATCTTAAATTTTTCAAAAGAAAAATAATACCATGAAGTTTTAAATCTTGTTAAATTTGGGACATTTGAGCTTATCTAATTTGACAACTAATCAAACTAACTAAAAATGTTGATATGACATTTCCTTTGAATACTTTTTTAATGCACGGTGCTGATGTGGAGATAATTAGGTCTTGTTTGATAATGCTTCTCCTCCTCTATTTTCTTGTTCTTTTGTTCCCTGGATTAGAAAAAGAAAATAAATTCATTTGATATCATAAGCTATTTTTTCTATTCCTTGAAATAGATTAGTGGCTAGGGAATAGATTTCGAACAAAAACAAAAAAATAGAAAAACCCACTTCTTTATGACAAAGAGAAAATATGATCATTTTAGAAAAACAAGCTCAAAATAACCTAATGATTGTCTTTACACAAACGACACAAGGTATGGTCTCCTGATCCAAACTGAGTCCCTATTTTTGGGAATAAAAAACTAAAAATTCAAAATTCAAAAATTTTGAAAAAAAAATTAGAAATTAGATTTTGAATAGTTTAGATTTTAGTGGTAATTATAGTCTATAATTAGTTTATCATTAAAAAAAATATGAAAATATTTTGATGAAAAATTGGATTTGGAATTGAATAAGGTTGAAGACAGTCTAGGTCCTGAAAGCTTGGCAACTCCAAGTAATGTTTGCTCTTCTTCTTATAGCTAAAAAAGCTTAAAAGGTCCGTGCACCTATTTATTGTAATGCACAAAAATTTACTATCAACCCCAACATATTGTGAGCCAAGCTTATGGATTAATTGTTAATTTTAGAGAGTGTGAGCCACTCCATGTTTAAGAGGAGATTAGAGAACATGAAACCGCTTTTGAGCTGATCAATAATATCCTTGCCACCGCAGCATGGCCCACAGAATAAAATGCATGCAAAAGTCAACAATTTGATGACATGATTTGTTGCATAAACAACCCATCAGATATCGAATTTGCGGCGGTTGAAAAAAAAAAATACAATAATGAACAAAATTAAAAAATACCAAATATTGAATTTACATTGTTCACTTGATCAAACCAGGGTTCACGAAAAAGCTGCACAGGATTTCCTAGCGATCTAGCAGCACAATAGAAATTAAAATCCAATATCCTACATTTACACCTGATAATCCAATAGGTCTTATCTCTCACAACTTTTTTATGAAATAATCTTTCAATCTAACATATAAATACTCAAAAATCCTTGCACAAGATTTCTTACTACCAAACAAAGAATTTGACTTCCATTGCCACACAGTTTTTACCTCTCACAACTTCTAGAGAAAACGATTCCATCTCGGTCTGTTTCTTTTATCCCCCTTTTCTATTTAGCTTGAATAGTTAATGCTGGTGTAAGTTTGAAACCGAAGAACTTAAATAAAGATTTTAATTAATTATAATTTCTTGATCCTGCTATTAAGAAAGCGACACACTAGATCGACATGTTCCCATTTTCTATTTAATGCAGCCAACTCTCTAAACTTGCTAGAGATCGTGTATCGTGCTCCGGATAATGCGGCTGGCTGACCTACGGTCAAATCATTTTTTTTCTCTCCAACTTGCCCTTAAAGTTTTCCGTAATTCCTCCATTGACTTCTCGTACTTGAGATAGAGAAATCAGTGCGGAATTACGTCAGGTTCTTGACTTTTATCATTCTGACCAAAATAGCCATTTAAACGAAAAGTTATATGCCCCTGGTGCAATTATATAATCCGAAGTTTTGTTTGTTGGTGCAAGGACCGATGGTTCTTTCCCTTCAATGAATCTCGAAATGGGCCTTTCGAAGATACAAAATGGTAGGGAAACGGTTGACTTTTGGTAATGTCAACTCTCCAACGTAAGCGTGATGACCAAGTCGGGGGCGTCCCCGGTAACGTCATTACATGCAAAGCTCACGACTCTGAGGATCTGTTTGTTTCATGAAAAATAACTTTCAAAAAAACTTTTTCTCGAATTTTTGGCATTCGTTTAACGGAAGATGAATTGCTCGGGGAAAACATTTTTCATGATGGGAAGATAGTCTTTTATATTAGAGGAAAATATTTTCTATTTTTGAAAAGTGAAAAGCATTTTCCTCACTTAATCTATTTTATCTCACACCCCTATAAGCATTCACTTCCTCTTCCTCCTTCCTTTTATTTTACTTTTAATTTGAATTATTTTTTATTTTCTTTATTTTCCCTCTTTCTCTTTAATTTTATGTTTTCTTTTTTTCCTTTTTCATTTTAAATTGATTCTTTAATTCTTTAATTCTTTTTCTTCTTCCTTAACTAGTCACCAACCATGGCGGCGGCTAGCGACCGGCCATAGGCCAACTCCGGCCTTCCCTAAGGCCGATCCGATGAGGGTGAGGCTCGAGCTCATCGGATCTAGCAAGCCGCATCCATTGGTTGGCAAGCTCACAACTTGCTTAGATCGGCCGAGCCTCGACCTCGCCGGATTTGGGGAGCGGGTCTTAGTTAGCTGCCGAGCAGCCGACCACGTTGAGGCATGCGGCAATAGAGGGAGGATGAGGAAGAAGAAGGGAGGAAAAGAAAAGAAAGAAAAAAAATAAAAATTCAATTTTTTTAAATATTAAGTTTTGTGGTCAATTAAAAATATTTAAATTTATTTTTTTTGGTAATTTTTCCCAAAAATCAAATTAGATAACGAATAATAGAAAACATTTTTCACTTAAATTTCAGGTTTCAGTTGAATACTAGAAAATATAGTCATTTTCTTGAACAATGATTTCCTAGAAAATATTTTCCGGAAATGTGATATTTTCCGCAAAACGAACAGATCCTCACGTTAGCCTATTCGCTTATGTTGTCCCAATTAAATGAATTCGATTATTCTCAAATAAGAAATACGAAAAAGGAAAAGAAGAAAGAACGCCGATAGGATGAAAAAAGATGGTATACTAGGGGTTTATTTGGCAACCATCCAAACAGTCTTTGATTCTATTCTTTTGTTCCTAAGAGTAATTTTGGAATAGAATCGCGTTTGGTAAAATTTTTGTTCTCGGAAATAAATTTGTTCCTGGGAACAGATTTAAAGTAGAATCAAGAATTAAAAAAAAAAAAAAAAAGGTTGATTCTTTATTCTTAAGAACAATTCTAGAATCAAGTTTACCTATTTTTTTTTCTTTTTCCTCCTTTTTCTTCTTGTTCTTCTTCCCTCTCTCTTGTTCTTCAAGTGCTGTCACCGCCACCACCGTCGCCCCCCGCTAAACGCCACCATCCGCTGCCCATCGCCGTCGGTTGCCAGCGAGCTTACTAGAGGCTCACCTAGCCATTGGCGAGATCACCGACGCCTTGCCTAGCTGCCGGCGAGGCTTGGCAAGCTCGCTGGAGGCTCGCTCTGCCATTGGCGAGCCTCGCCCAGCTGCTGGCGTGGCTCAGTCGACAAGGCACGACCTCACCGAGGGCCAGTGACTTTTTAGTGAGGTTGCCGACCCTCATCTGGCCGATTGCCAATCGTCTCAAGGTCGGCGATCGGCCACCTTGAAGAAGAAGAAGAAGAAGAAGAAGAAGAAGAAGAAGAAGAAGAAGAAGAAGAAAGGGAGGAAGAAAGGAAAAAAAATAAAAAATAAAAAGGAAAAAAATAAAATTATTTTAAAAAATAAAAAAATGATTTAAAGTAGGATTTGAAATTTTTCTATATATAGAATACATATTTAATTTATTATTAATTTATTATTTAGTATTTATATTTATAGTTTATACTATAGTTTATTATTTACTATTTAATAAAAATTTGATTAGTTAATATTTTTATTACTTAGTATAAATATGATTAATCAATATAATTTCTATGATTTGATAAAATTTTAGAATTGGAATAGAAATTTTATGTAGTTACCAAATGCATTTATGTTATTTCTCTATTCTAGAATCATAAATTTAGTATAATTACCAAACGCATTCTTTTGCTCATAAATTGTTCTTAGGAACAAAATAAAAAAGAATCATTTCTGATCATAAATTATTCCTGAAAACAGAATGGTTATCAAATGCGCCCTAAATGTCACACCTAGACGATCAATTTCTTGTTTAAACTTGAAATTTTGCTATACTAGTATTATGATGTCCCGATATCTTTATTACATATGATAATGTTCTGGAGAAGTGATTTGAACATAGAATAAACGGAAGGAAAGGGGTAATGATATGTTTTAATCTACTTATCTGGACACCAAAACAAGCCTTACACATTTGTTGGAGGTATGCGAGGATTGGACCAAATATTGTGATCTACATCAATCCAAAAATTTCAGGAGATTATAATTGATAAATTATATCAATCCGTGATTGAATTTGATTTAATATATCTTCCTTTATTTTTCCTTAGTTAGACATTCATTGTACTATAAATAGGAGCTTGTACAATATAAAACACAATTGAATATGCAGAAATTACAAGTTGTTCTCTCATTTTTGGCCCATTCTTCAAACTCTACAGTATCCAAGCAAATTAATATTTTCTTTTCCCAATTGATGCAGAAAGCACTACTTGCCAAATACTTTAGGAAGGGCCAGCTAAGAACCCCAAAGTGGAAAGCTATACGGAAAAGATCAAGTCCTGATATTCTCGAGTTGACTTAGAACGTTTTTTTTTTTTTTTTTTTATATATATTGAAATAGATTCAGGAGAGGGTATATGCCGTAAAGATGCCAGATCAATCCCATAAATAGCTGACACTCCCCGCCACCTTTCACCATTCTCATCACCACCTTCTTCTTCTTCTTCAGCGCTTCACCTGCCTCTGCCATTAGAGGGTTTTAGCGACTGAGGGAAGCAGGTGAATCTCTCACTGTACTTGTGTTCCTCATTCTGCCATATTAGTCTCCTTGCTAGTGGATTTTACTAAACTCCTCATGAATAGCATTCTCATGTTGATGTTCAATCAACGATTTTGGAAGATGTTTTACATGATTATGAATTCCGCGTATGGATTGATGAAGTTTGCATCAATTGGGTTACCTTTTTTGGGCGTGCATATAACACCTATATACTCGCTAAGTCATCTTTATCCCTTTAAAACCTATTTTTGCGAAATTATTGATGCATTACATCCCCCAATCATGTCGAAATATATGTTCCGGGATTAGAAGTTGTCACACTTGATTCCTCTATAACTGATGCTTCTACACATGCTACATAGCCCATATCAAATGAGATATGAGATGCTATCTTTTCGACTTGGAACTCGTGGATCCAAATAGACTTATGCCAGATGAAACGTATTAAATTTTCGAAGTCGTCCTCTGTTATACATTCTGATGATAACTTCAACTGTAATTTACATATAGACGCATCAAACCATGGCTGGGAATCAATTGATAGTGCTTAACGCACTCGATGTTGCGAAGACGCAATTGTACCATTTCACTGCCATCGTCATTGCTGGAATGGGCTTCTTCACCGATGCGTACGATCTGTTCTGCATCTCCCTCGTCACCAAACTCCTCGGGCGGATATATTATCATGTGGACGGTGCGCCGAAGCCCGGTTCGTTGCCTCCAAATGTCTCTGCCGCTGTCAATGGCGTGGCATTCTGCGGCACTCTGGCAGGCCAGCTCTTCTTTGGCTGGCTCGGCGACAAAATGGGGCGGAAGCGCGTCTACGGCTTAACCCTAATTCTTATGGTCGTTTGCTCCATCGCCTCAGGACTTTCGTTTGGGGATTCGCCTAAGGCCGTCATGGCAACCCTCTGTTTCTTCAGGTTCTGGCTCGGTTTCGGCATTGGCGGCGACTATCCTCTTTCTGCCACCATCATGTCTGAATACGCAAACAAGAAGACTCGAGGGGCTTTCATCGCGGCAGTTTTCGCCATGCAGGGTTTTGGGATTCTTGGTGGCGGGATAGTAGCTCTCATCGTGGCGAGTGCGTTCGACCATAAATACAAGGCTCCTACATACGAGGTCGACCCCATCGGCTCCACTGTGCACCAAGCTGACTATGTCTGGCGGATAATCTTGATGTTCGGAGCTCTCCCCGCCGCAGTCACCTACTACTGGCGGATGAAGATGCCGGAAACCGCCCGTTACACCGCACTAGTGGCCAAGAATGCAAAGCAGGCAGCTGCAGACATGTCCAAGGTAGTTTAACTTCTCATCAGGCTTAGTATTTTTTAGCCTCATAAATTAGGCTGGCAATTAGCGGGTCGTGTATTTTCCTGCCATCACAAAAATATTCCACCGTGATTATAGTGTTTTCCATTATGATGAGTGAAAACATGTCGTTTTGGATCAGTTTCGTCATGTTGAATTAGAGTCTCTTTTTTATAAATTAGAACATATGCGAGGCGTGTTTTCATATCGTGTTGGGAGCTGTCATCCCTAACTACAATAGATCTATAAAATGACGCAGAAAACATCAAATGGGTGCGTATGTAATTAATAAAATGCATGCACAAAGTAGTCGGCATGTTTAAACGCACCAGATAAGATACTCTTATTAAGTTTTAGCAAATTTTTAATTTGTCGATCATTGTTAAAGTATTTGCATCATCACCAATCCCCCTTTGACCATGATTTACTCATACGTGATTCTAAGTCACTTGGCAATTCTATTTAACATCTGTTACAGGTACTGCAAGTAGATATTGAAGCTGAACAGGAAAAGGTAGATCGGCTCATCCGCAATAAAAATTCCTATGGCTTGTTCTCGAAGGAATTTGCCCGCCGCCACGGCCTTCCTCTCCTCGGCACAGCCAGCACTTGGTTCCTACTGGACATTGCCTTCTACAGCCAAAACCTCTTCCAAAAGGACATCTTCACCGCAATCGGTTGGATCCCACCCGCTAAAACGATGAACGCAATCCATGAAGTGTACAAGATCGCAAGGGCGCAGACTCTCATCGCCCTATGCAGCACGGTGCCAGGGTACTGGTTCACCGTGGCTTTCATCGACATCCTCGGCCGGTTCTTCATCCAAGTCATGGGCTTCGCCTTCATGACAATCTTCATGTTCGCACTTGCAATACCGTACCATCATTGGACGCAAAAGGAAAACCACATCAGTTTCGTGGTCCTGTACTCGTTCGCCTTCTTCTTCGCCAACTTTGGGCCAAACGCAACCACGTTCGTGGTGCCGGCCGAGATCTTCCCAGCAAGGCTGCGGTCGACATGCCACGGGATCTCAGCGGCTGCTGGGAAGGCTGGGGCAATCGTTGGGGCATTCGGGTTCTTGTACGCGGCGCAAAGCAAGGACCCAACAAAGACTGACGCTGGATACCCTGCCGGAATCGGAATTAAGAACTCCTTGATCATGCTCGGAGTCATAAACTTTGCTGGGATGTTGCTGACTTTCTTAGTTCCTGAATCAAAGGGCAAGTCCTTGGAGGATCTGACCGGCGAAAATGAGGAAGAGACAGCTGAAACAGAACTGCAAAATGCTTAAATCATATGATTCAACATCGAGTGATCGTAAGGAAAATATAAGAACCTATCTGATTGTCATCTATGTTTGGGGATTGTGTTCGAAAGTGTGTTCAATTTGTTGTTAAAGGTTTTTCATTATACGTCTATCAAATATGGAATTTGTGTGTGAAGCTGGTTTTTGATTTACATTTGCAAGGATCACTTTTTTCTGTTTTCTTGTTATTTCTTAAGTACTTGATCTATTATTCTAATAGGTAATGCAATTTATAATTTTCTCTATTAATCATAATGATTGTACTTTCATTTTTTATCCGAAGTACTTTGCTATCCCACATTAAAAACCTGCTGTTCAGCTCATTCAATTACTTAATCTCCCCAGAAAATTTGCTAATCTTTCATTTTAGTTTTGAATCCATTGAAGTTTTTTGACAACGTTAGGTCAACGGAATATTCAGTTGAATTTCTTCCGAAATTTCAATGTTGCCCATCATCCTATTTCTTGTTTGTTTGTTTGTGCTTTTGAAAGAACCAAACGGGAACAAACTTGTTCCAAGAATTATATCTTCTAATGCTTGTTGCCTAACTACATCAAAAGAGAATACTCAATCTCAATCAAATATGCACTAGCGAGATCATCACCTTGAGCAAAAAAAAATCTTATTTAGAGATTATTAATCTTGCCGATTGTAATATTACGAGGAGACTATGAAATGATGCTAGCCCTCTTACTTATATATAAAAGAAAGGATTTTTTTTTTAAAAAAAAATCTTGGAACAAGCTTTATTCACTCATTCTTTAGTTTAGATACTCCCATTTCTTTGTATTTTGACCGTACTATCTCTTGGGGAAAAGTACCAAAAAAATCATAAACCTATTGCATTAGTATCAATTCAGTCATAAACTTTTCAATTGGACCAATTCAATTCTAAGCCTTTTTACATCGATATTAATTCAGTCCATCCGGCCAATTTTGGCATGCCGCTTCCCGACGTGGATATCGGCCGGTGACCGGACGTTGACGTGACAATTTTTAAATATTTTTTTGAATTTTTTTGAATTTTTTCCTTTTTCATTTCTTTTTTCTTTTCTTTTCTTCCTTCTTCCTCCTTGGACTATTCCAGCCTAGTGATGGCTGCCTTCGCCTGCTACAAGGCCAAGCGAGGCTGGCCTCGCCTGGATCTGGGCGAAGCTACCTCGTTGGCGGCCCTGGGAGAGGCTGGGCGAGGGCCATGACCCTTGCCGGTTACTGCTGGAACAATCTAAGGAGGAAGAAGGAAAAAAAGAAAAGGAAAAAGAAAAGAAAAATGACAAAATTAAAAAAAAAAAATCAAAAAATAAAATAAAAATATATTTAAAAATTACCACGTTAATGTCCGGTCACCGGCCAATGTCCACATTAGCGCCAGCAGACCAAAATTGGCCAGATAAACTGAATTTGTACTAATGTAAAAAGGTTTAGAACTGAATTGGTCCAATCAAAAGTTTAGAACTCGAATTGTGCAAATGTAATAGGTTTATGACTTTTTTTGTACTTTTCCCCTATCTACTGTATAGCCCATCACTTTCATTAGAAACTCTACAAAATTTGTTTTGTTGTTTTTCTTTTAGTCGGTAAAGTGGTTTTGTTTGGTCAACTCTTTTTATTTTGTTTCTTCTTTTTTCTTGCAAGTCTCACTTTCCTTCTTGTTTCTTTTTGGGTACTTCATGTTTGGTCCCTCCACACTTTATAATGAATTCATCTGGAAATTACTTGAAAAAAGTATAAATAGATTGTATGACAGTTAATTCAAACTTAAACATTTGATTGTACTAATTTATTCCTAAGCATTTTGATGATTTGCCAATTTAATCATAAACTTTTCAATTAAGCCAATTTAATTATAAAATTTCTGACATTCTACAAATTTAGTCTTGAACTATCCTATGTGGCACAACTAGATGACCAACATTAATTTTTTTTTAAATTATTCTTTATTTCTTTATTTCTTCTTTTCATTTTTTTCTCTTTTTTTTTTTTCTTAACCCTAGGCCAGTGAGTTTGCCGGTCAAGGCAAGGGCATTGGCCATCACCCAGATCCAAGAGACGGCTGCAACGCCCTCGCCAGCCAATAGGCGAGGGCCTAAGGTTAGAAGAAAAAACAAAAAGAAAAGAAAAGAATAATTCAAAAAAATTCAAAAAATTCTATAAATAACTAAAATTTATAAAATAATCAATCTTAGTAATGACCATGTCTCATAGAATAGTCGATGTTGTCTAGATCAGAAGGACTAAATTAAAGAATAGTAAAAAAAAAAATTATGATTAAATTGATAAATCATCAAAAGATTTATGACTAAATTGACATAAATGATAAATTTATAATTGAATTGGCAAATCGTCAAAAAAATTAAGGTTAAATCGACTTGATTAAAAGATTTAAAACTGAATTTATATAAGCACAATAAATTTAGAGTTTTGTTTTGGTCATTTTCTCAATAATATCTCATAATTGTGTGCGAAGACCCTACACTTACATTTGTATTGAAACAACATGCAGATACTTGATTTGATTTGAATTGGGTTCACTACAGAACATTTGAAAAGTGAGAAAAGGATCACTCACGCTTTTGGCTCCGATCATTCAATCGATCATCTATCAATTTACCTCGCTAGGGGTATTCTAGCCTACTTGAGCGAAGATGTTTCGAGAACCGTACGTGCCGATTTTCTATTGTTTATTGCAACAGTAAAGGGGCTCTAAAATGATTTGAATCTTGTAAAGACTTGAAGTCTAGCATTTAAATACCAGAATTTGCAACTCCAGAGTTTGTTCAGCCACTCATTTATATATGTAAACGGAAGTTACGGGGAGAAATTGTTATGAAACAAGAACGTTCCGTAACTGTTTGAGATATTTACTCAACAAGAACCTCAATAAGACAATGAAAGCACAAAGAGCGGATTCAAAAGGAATAATGACGCCAATATTTATGTGGAAAGCCCTTTTAATGTAAGAGGAAGCCCTTTCAATGTAAAAGGGGAAGAATCATGGTGCAACGAAATCCGGTAGTCAACTTTAATCAGTGTACAAGACATTCAACCACACCACGAACATACAAGTGCAAAAGCTCGCCCTCCTACAATATATTACATCACCAATCTTCAAATTACAAAGCATGTTGCTAACCTCTCTCTCTCTCTCTAAAAGAACAAACACAACTTTCCTGGAAGCCCGGTACAACCTTGTAAAAGAACAAATAGAAACTCCCGGTTGTGACTTCAATTTTTGGACGCAAAACAACCTTGTTGTGGAGAAAATTCTAAGCCCTCTTTCTCTCTTTTTATCTGTTTGTGTGTGCAATCTCTTAGAAATAGACACACTACAAGATCCATGGGCCTAAGTTTACAACTCATGGGTCTAATGGTATTAGCTATAGCTGGGCAGATAAAAAGCACTAATGTCTTGGGACGACTCGTGCTTCAAAATGTAGCCTCTGAAAATGAATTCGATGGTTTACTTATCTCCACTCAATTGTGTTAGACACTACAAAACTTTGGGATTCGGCTAGTGAGAAAAGTCGCCGTGCATATTCGGACTTTTGAAGCATGATCTGTTCCTGATGAATTTGTCGAAACTCCCATCTCGTGATGGACACACACCAACAAATACAGATTAACACGTCCGAAGTTTTTATTCTGAGTGACCGTCCGTCGCTTAACTTAATTTGAGTAGAGTTCGTATTATGATGTTTAAATGGTGAGGATAAAAAACCTACTTAAGTTGTTGACCTATTGGTGAAGATGATCCATGCCATCGGGTGTTGGTCAGCAAGTGGTTGTCTAGTGTTTAAAATGATAATGTGTCGAGAGAAGTGATTGCACGTCATGACAAGTAGCAATAATGCCGACATATAATGATAAAACCATCCTTATAGGCCAATGGTCTCTAAGTTCTTGGATAGTGGTTTCACCGCTGATCCCTCCAAGAGGATGGTTTCAAAGTGGGGGTCTCGTATGGAGATCACACGTCGGGAGAGGTTGACGTGAAACATTGCACAAAAAAGTATATTTGACTAGAGAGCCCCCTTACGTATCATAATTCAGCCGTCAAGTATTGTGGGGAGACATAACAAGCATTTATTAGTCCGCTAAATCCATTGTTATCACTCACCCCTCATCCTTAGGCTCGTCCGAATCCATCCCAAGGGTGTGAGAGTATATGAAGTTCTTATCATTTATATTGAAATGCATTTAGAAAGAAGTCTCAAATTAGAGAATTAATATGGTGTTGAGCAATTAATATATCTTAGTTGGCTTATAACTTATTAATTTAAGTTTTTGAGTAAAGGTGAATCCAATTGAATATATTGATAGGTGTGGATTTAGACTCCCTCTTGATGATCTCTTTAGCAAAAAGTATCAGAATTTTATTGCATGCTCTCAACAGTTTCAATAATATCTTAGCTCTAAGATTTGTGCAAATGCTGGGAAGTTAATTTTTTTTATCTATTCTCAGCTATTGGATTAAAGAGCCCCAATCAGAGCCAAACGTATTTTATGGGATGAACAAGCAGATATGAAATTGAAACTTTGATTTGCAAGTGTCTAAATCAAATTGTATAGTAAGTGCCTCGACTCTATCAAAAGGACAACTTTTTTTTACACTACCCAAATTACAAATAAAAATACTTTATGTTGTAGATCACCTCGAAGAAATCATATTTCCATTTTTGGGTAGTTAAGTTAGGTAAACATTCCAATCGACCAGCCGTTGAAAGTCTTTTCTCCCCATCACTTATGAAATAGGAAAAGCTTCTTCACTGCTATTACTCTATTCCTCTTTCTTCTTGACAATCATACTCGAAAGACCCATCGGATATGATGTACAAGTTTTTCACGTACATCTTTTTTTCCCCTTTCTTTAAAGATATTAATCAATATCACTTCTAATTTCATGGTCCTACTGATTTGATTCAAATTTTGAATTTTAACATTTTTTGTTGACTCAGGTATTTCATAACGATTTATATGTCTTTCGAGTTACATGTGCAAGGCTCCATAATTTGTTATTTCATCTTGAAGTTCTGAATGTCTTATTAATGGTATTTGATGATATTGTCATTTGAGAGCTTAAAGATTTGCGTCCAAGATTAACTCCTAAAGCTCGGACGATTTCGTATAAAAACATAAGTTCTCTCCCTACCTTCTATATACGATGAGGATGAAATTGTCTGGAGCTAATCCATGATGAACTTATAGTGGAAGTAGTCCCTTCACCCATTATAATTGATCCATTCGATTCAATGATATATCCCAATATAGTTTTTTTTTATTTCTTTTTAACCATCAGTGGATGAATCACTCTTATACATCGTATCTAATAGGAACAACGCCACGGATAGTTTTGAAACTGTAATAAAATCATACGCCAAGAAAAACATAGATGAGATTGTTACTTGTAACCATATGCACATAAAATAGTCATGACTGTCACGGTTTGCAAGAATGACGTTAGGGTACTTAGATTTTACTGAATTTTCTTTATTGAATCATATGAGGCGACGTATTGACATTTGTTCATTGGTATACCTAAAATTCATGAATGATATATAAATTGACGCTTTCATATTCACTTTCTTCTACGTGCACAAGGCTTCACTCCACCGTAATATTTCATGACGACATAATATGTACTACAAAACAACAATTCACACTGTCCATGTCTATAGATATCACATAATTGTGTGTGGAAATCCTAGACTTACATTTGAGGAGGAGCAACGTGCACGGTGACATACTCGATTTGATTTAATTCGTGGCCACTACCAAACATTTGAAAAATGAGAAAAAAGGAAAACTGGCGCTTTTGGCTCCAATCATTCAATCAATCGTCAATCAACTCACTTCCTTAGTGGCATTTTATCCAACTCGCGCTCAGAAGTTTTGAGAATCGTGCACGTGGATTTTCCATTATTTCTTGCAAAATCTGGGGCTAGAATGAATTAGGGAAGTTTTGAGAACCGGGCATGCGGATTTTCCATCATGTCTTACAAAATCAGGGGTCTAGAATGAGTTAGGGAAGTTTTGACAACCGGGCAAGTGGATTTTCCATTATATATTACAAAATCAGGGGTCTAGAATGAGTTAGGGAAGTTTTGAGAAGCAAGAGTTAGGTCAGCCATAAAAAAGGTCTTTTCCACCATCAGTCCCGAACTAGGAACAGCTTCTCCACTCTCATTATTCAATTCCTCTCTTCTTTTGATACTCGATCTCACCACTTATACTCTAGGCTAGGGTTCCTCGTGTCTTGCTCCTTTCATTCCCTTTATGCCTCGGCCGTTGAAGGAGCTTCCTCAACCCCATTTGGTCTTTATCATAATCATTACATGAGATTTGATATCATGATGCGAACTTTACCCACCGCTTCTTGCCGGCAACGCACTTGTAGGCAACATCCCGAGCGCACTAATTTTGCTCTAATAGCAAAACTCTTTACTTGGTAAAATTTTGTAGTGAGTTAGAAAGAAGAAAAAAAAGGTATTGATGATATAGAGGTGATGTTAGAGAAATCTGGAAAATAAACTTGATTGCAAATCACAATCTGCCCGATTGCTTTGTTCATCAACCTCTATTTGTCAAGAAAAGTTATCACCTCAAATGCTCAGTACCTTTTTTTTAATGGAGTTCAGAATTCTAGCAATTAATGCATATCACCTATGAAAAAACATTGGTGATGCTCACCTTGAAGAGAGAATATTGACCGTATTGACAAAGGGTCAAGTGAAACTTGCAAGGGCTTAATACATCATTAATGTTCTTACATGAGATGGCACATTAAACAGTGATGAGGCCATATCGTGATACTTGGTCAAGCCATTTTGGTGAAGAGCACTACTAGAATTACTGAAAGTGTCACTAAAGAGTTCTCATTAAATGGTGTTTGTAATTTCCACGACCTTAGACAAAGAAACGATGAAGGAATCAACGAAGAGGATGACAATCTAGGATTTTTTGCGCTCTACTTTGGGGGGGGGGGGGAGAGAGAGAGAGAGAGAGAGAAGCCCCATTTGTTTTCAAATTTTCAGAATATGGCTAATTGAAGAATTAAAGAGATAGCGTTATGGATTTCTACTAAGACGTGTCACGTCAACTAAATTATTACTATGTGTCATTCAATTAAGTAATTACATGATAAAATTTGATAGAAGTTAATAGTAGGTAAATGTGTCACGTATATACCAATTTGGAGTTTTTGATGACTCCAAAAATTAGGTTAGAATAAACTTGTCATATATGTACCAATTGTGGATTTTTCATGATATTAACTTAATAATTTTTCATGTGAATTTGTCACGTCGATTGTCATACATCATCCAACTTAGCAATTTAATAATAAAATTTGATGGAAGTTAATGGAGGGTAAATATGTCATACATGTACTAATTTGGGATTTTTGATGACCCAAAAAATTAATTTGTCATAAATTTGTCACAAGAACTAGTTTAATTTTTCATAGTATTAATCCACTAGCTTATTATTGTGAACCGTTTATTCGATTAAAGCCATTCAGCAACTCATGCAAGAAGCGTCGTCCAAGTCCAAAAGGGGGCATCCCGTTCCCAAGTCACAATTGAAATTTGAACGAGCTCTTGGTTTTCAATGATCAGCAAAATGGTTTTTCGCTTATTCAACTAAAGGCTCAAAACTCGACGCCATCGGGTTTTTCAGAATCGATGCCCCCTCCTACCGCTACTCCTCGCAAAAAAACCATGAGTCAAAGTTCGGAGACATCTTTGACCTAACGTAATCCCTGATAAATTCCGTGCTCATTTTACATCCATCAGGGAATTAAAATTCAGCATGCTTGTCCTACAGCTCCTGAACAAAATGGACTCTTTGAGTGTTAACACGGAAATATCGAAGAATTTGGCTTAACACGGTTGTTTCATGGTGAAGTTACGGATAGAATTTGAGTGAAACCCTTTGGGACCGTGGTTTGGGCTGATTAATCGGTTACCTTCGCAGAAACTTTCTTGTAGAAGTTCATTTGAGGCGCTATTACATAAACTACCAGATTATCGAAGCCTTTTGGACTTTTGGGGACTAAATGCTTTGCTTCCGTAAGGGATTACACGAAAGATAGAGATCGACCCACGATCAAGCCTAGTGTTTTCTCGGGTACAGGGAGCGAGTTTCAAGAGGGGTATCGCTGATACTATCCACCGGTCGGTTGAACATATATCTGTCGTCATGTCGTATTTCATTTCCGGTCGTCATTTGAAAATTCTCATGCAAATGAATCAACGAAAGTTCCATGAGTTTCTTGCAGGAGAATGTGAATTGAATCCGATATTGGATCCATATCCATGCACTTCGTCGTCTCCACCCAAGGAAGACCTACATGATGAGATAGAACCAGGAGCAACCCTCTGATGTGATCGTGCAAAAAATGAAGATGTGGGGAACATCGTGTCCAAGCAAGAAAGCGCTCGAATCACTTCAGATGGAGCTGATCCGTCTATCTACTGTGATTCAAACGAGCGTGCTTTTCCGCCGGGAGACAAGAGTGCAAGTTCCCCTACCAGACACACTTGAGATGAATACAGAGAATTCCCCTTCTGTGGCAACACAAGCTGAAAGTCTTCTTGATCGTGCAAAACCTGGGAGGCTGCAACCTTGTATCTAGGCCAATGTTCATCGATAGGTTTGGAAAGAATCAAATCAGTTTAGCGATCATCAATCTTATCGAGATGTTGTCGGTGGACTTTCAGGATGCGACTTTCGTTGAGAATTGGATCGATGGGGTTTAAAATGAAGGAAAAATCCCGACTATAAATCTGAATCAAAACTTTTCTTAGAAATAGAGAGACAAACAAAAAAACGGGTGGGACCACCACCCGCAGCGGCGCAACTGGCTAGGGGCTCTCTCCTCCTCACGAAGGGAAGGAGTTCGAATCCCAAAGGCATCGTTAGGGATTCTTACCTGGAGTACTGCGGTGGTGGGTCTTGTAGCCACTCCCCTAGGGTTTGCTCGCTGGCTGTCGGCTTACAGGGTTCCCTGGGTCACCAAAAAAACAAAAAACGGGTGGGTCATATCGATTATTAACTCTCGAGACTTTGATTTGAGGCTGATCCGCGTTTGGTCACCTGAGTCGTCCAACATCAGGCCGGCCCCTCATTTAGAATCCCGATTTTGAAATTGTGATTTGAGTGTGTCTCTTAAAACTAGAAACCACAAACTTTCCAAAGTACAATAATCACACGAATTTGATTCGAAAGATGTTGACATCTAAATTTTGGCTATTCAGTATAATCATTAATTGCATGAGAAAATTAGGATTGGTCCGATCCCCTAAATGAAAATATTGAAATATTGCACGGCATTGCATTTAGAATTATTAATTTGCATCAATCATATCGCAGGATAGCAAAAGCGGATAATTTCACAGGATATTTTGGCATCGGGAGTTTTAATCATTTGAAACAGATGGCCAATTAGGAGATAAAATAAATTCAAAGGAAGAATGCTTTGCGGATAAAAGATTGCATTTTAGGTAAAAGCGTAGAAGATTGGGTTTGTTGTCCTCGTGCGGGCATCCGTTGAGAGAGAGAAAGAGAGAGGACATTGTGAACGCCCTGAGAGAGAGACACGAAGACCCTATTGCCGTAGCCGTGCGATTTCATCCTACTGAGAGTCTGAGACCGTGCCTCCTTGTTTCGGCGTTCCCACCTAGTGAGGCCCGCGCAAGGACGTACTCGTTTGCTGCTGCGTTGCTGTCGTTTGCTGTCGTTGGTCACTGTTCACCGCTGCTGCGTCGCTGCTGTTCGTCGTCTTTTGTCGCTGCTGTGTTGCTGTCGTTCGTCGCCGTTCACCACTGCAGTTCGTTGTCTTTCTCCGCTGCTGCTCAGTTTGCTGTCCAGTTTTGCTGCTGTTGCCGATTGTTGTTGGCCGTCCAGTTTAGTCTCGCCACCACTGTTTTCTGGAGATCATTTGCTGGTTCCTGTTGCCCTAGGGTTACAGTCCGATTTTGTGTCAACTCGGTGGTTTCGTTGACCGGTTTTTATCACTTTTGTTACTGGACGAACCGATGTTGCTGTGAGTTTGACGTGGCTGCTCCGATACCGGTTCTCTGTTGTCGTTCACCCTCGGCCAAATTACACCCCACATCGGGACGTGATTTTTTCTTGGGGCTGTTCTCTAATTTCCCTTTGTGCAGGTGCTGTTATTAGCGACAGAAAGCCATCGCCGATTGTCCGTCAGAACCGGAGAAAGTCCATCAAGGTTATTTCCTAATCTCTGAATATTTAAATTGCCTAATTTGCAATATATCTGCTGCAAACATGATTTTCTTGAGATATTAGGTTTATCCTGATTAGATGAAGTTCTTGTGTTAAGAAAAATTTTAATAATCAAGAATATTGAATTGCGAGACATCCAATCAGATTTTTGATTGTTTTGATTTTCCATCTTGAGTTGGGGCAAATTATGTGCTCTTTATTGTCAATTACATTGCCTATGTTGATTTTTAGTGAGCTTATAAAAACATTTATATATATATAATCGCATTGCATGATAGGTTAGATCACAGTATTTCATGTCGGACTAACTTTTTAGTTGGTTATTTCATGTTTAGGATGACGTAGAAACTTAGGAAATTTCATAAGTTGAAACAGATTTTAGTTATTCCTCAGCCCAGATTAGGCCATGATATATATGAAGTAATTTCTTATTTTAATCATAAAAAATGAAAATAAAAATGGAAAATCATAAAAAGAGTATGCATATGCATATAGCTTTACTCCGTCATTCATCTCATGTCATGAGCACTTGCATATTTAGGGCCATGTAAATCAGATTGCATACACATTGTGGTTGTTTCTTAATTAATGTTTATCTTTAGAGTTATGTCATACAAATTGCATGTCACACGTCATTAGAATAAAAATCATGCATATTAAATTTAGATTAAAATTGCACATATTTAGTTTTTTTTATAAATAAATAAATAAAGAATTAGATCTTGTATCATTTATAAATCATGTGTAGGGCATGCATTTTTTAATAAGTTGTAGTTTGTTTTGCTATAAGGTTAGTCATAATTTTTACGATTTATCGCTGATTTATTGGATTTTATTTTATTGATTGTGCTAGCCACCCTTTGCAAGTAAGTGGCTTTAGTTAAAATCAACCAAAACTGCCTGCATAACTCTTTTGAAATAAACAAAAATGCACCGAAATGGCATCAAATTATTTAGCATAACCATATTCCCAAACTTTATTGAATCTCTGGTTCATAGAAGTAAAGTTTTTATCCATACTTTACTTGGATTTTTACTCTACCCTAATTGATTAGTGGTGGCTACTAATTGAATAAAATTGCATGTTTAAATGGGTTTTTTTAGTACTAAGTTGCAATTGGTAGGGCTTAGGAGGGTCCATGCTAAGTTTTTGGACTTAGTGATCCATTATCTTGGGTGATTCACCTCCAAGAGGGCTGCGACAAAACCAAAAATGAAAAATGGGAAAAAAAATATTCCTTCTCAACCACCTCAGCCACTCCAGCTCACCTCGAGCTAGATTGCAGGAACTCCTGTCAGGTTGAGTCGAGAGAAAGGTTCAAATTGACCTCATTATTGACACTTGAAATTTTACCCATAATTATTCTTACCTATTACCAAAAAAAAAGAAAAAGAAATTTTACCCATAATTCAAATATGCATTTTTCTGATAGAAAATTAATAAAGCAACTAAGAAAATCAATAATAAAATGAAAAAAAAAAAATAAAGCTTCAGCCCATCAAAAGGAAATTGGCCCTGACTCTCCTTAGCCATTCACTTTCTTCGCTGACCAGAGACCAGCGTAGGGCAGTTGACCGAGTACGCCCGCGAGAAAAGTTAGGCGAGCGAAGCGGAATCCAAAGCGCTTTGAAGCTGAGTTAGGGAACGTAACATATTCAATTGGTGGGATTAACAGAAAAGGAAGATGGCTGGGGGTGCTCGCTTTTCCAGAGCAAATATACTGGTTTTGACAATGAAAAATGAGATAATGAGTTGGGAGTTCAATAAATTGGGGATGAACAAATTAACAACCTCCAAGAAAAAGAGGGGGCACAGATGAATCAGAGTCACATTCTCTCAGATAAGACTCTAACAAGAAAGCACTCGCTCTGTAAGATCAAGGCAAGCAGCCTCAAAAACAAATTCCATTCCAGGCCAAAAAGGAAAGCAATCGAAGGAAAGGGTAGACCATAAGATGGCCACCGTTAATGAGAGGGGCTTTTGATACCAACCCCTCCTCCATGGAATCAAAACCAGGCTCCGATTCGCAGAGCAAGAACGGACGAAGCGATTGCCCGGGAGACCACTCGCACATGACGTCGCTGTCACATGGCGTTACCGTCAATGCTCTCCCACGGAAGATCGTCGTTCACATCCTCTTGAGGCTCCGCACGCCGTTTCTATTTCGAGCCCAGTTCATGTACCACCCGTGGCGAGCCCTGAAGTGAAACCTATTTGTCCTCCAGCTCCACCTACATTGTGCGGCATCCTCCCACGGCCCCACCCTCATCTTCCACTGCGACCGCCCCCTTGGGAACTGTCTCTACTTCGTCGAGGATGTCCCAACGACGACAAAAGTCTCGACAGGGACTTAGGCTCCATTCGTTTCGCGGAAAATAACTTCCAGGAAAATATTTTCCGAAATTTCCGGTGTTCGGATGGCGGAAAATACACGGTCAACGGAAAATTCCTCTTGAATTCGCGGAAAATGATTTCCTCTAAAGAGGAAATCATTTTCCGCACCTCTCGCACGAGCTCTCGCGCTCCCGCTGCTTTCTCCTTCCTTCATCAGTTCTCGTTCTCTCTCTCTCTCTTTCTTGCTCTCCCTGCTGCAATGGCTTCGACAACGTCTTTCTCCAGGATCAGCCTCCGCCCTCCCCGGCCGCTCCTGCCCGCCTGCTCCGGCCGGGGCGCCGCCGCCGCCGCCGCGCTCCGCTTCCCCGGCGACTCAAAGCCGCTCGGGAGGATCCGGCTCAAGAGGGAGCACCGCGGCGGCACCGGGAGGCTCGCGGGGGAGCCCACCGTCCAGGCTGCTCGTCGTGTGGCCACGAGCCGTGAGCTCGTCGGATCAGCGGTGGAGCTCGCGGCTCGCCGGATCTAGCGGCAGAGCTCAGGCTCCCGATCCGAGCGAGCTCAAGCTCTGTCGCCAGATCCGGCGTGCTCGAGGTGAGATCGGCCGAGCCTCGAGCTCGTCGGATCGGCGGCGGAGCTCGCGGCTCACCAGATCTAGCGGCAGAGCTCGGGCTCCCGATCCGAGCGAGCTCGAGCTCTGTCGCCAGATCCGGTGAGCTCGGGTGAGATCGGCCGAGCCTCGAGCTCGCCGGATCTGGCCATCGGGTCTTGGTCGGCCGCTGGTCGGCCGGCCATCGTCAGGCAGGAAGGAGGTGGCGGCGATGGAAGGAGGAGGAAGAAGGAGGAGGAAGGAGGTGACGGCGGATGAAGCCGCTCGGGAGGAAGAAGGAGGAGGAAGGAGGAAGGAAAAGAAAAAAAAAATAATAAAAATTTCTATTTTAAAAAATATAAATAATTAAAAAATATTTTTTAAAAAATATAAATAAATAAAATAAAATTTTTGGTCAATTAAAAATATTAAAATTCAATTTTTGATAATTTTTTCCAGGAAAATATTTAAGCTAACGAACAAAGTGGAAAATATTTTCTACTCAAATTTTAGATTTTAGTAGAACACCAGGAAAATAGAGTCATTTTCCTAGAAAATAGAGTCATTTTCCTAGAAAATGACTTCCAGGAAAATGTTTTCTAGAAACGTGATATTTTCCGTGAAACGAACGGAGCATTAATGAGAGGACAAGAAAATGAGAGGGAATAAAAGAAACCTTGGCAAAAAAACTCACTTAAGTCCTTCTCATTTTCTTGCCGTCGGGAGACTTATGTGCCATTATAGCTATATCCGCTGTATAATGCTTTTCGGCATTGGAATCATCTTGTCAGATCCCCCCAAGGGATTCATCCTTGCTTGGAAGGCCATAGTGGCAAGTAATATGACCACTAGCATGACAGACTTGATAGAAAGGAACACTTAAGTTTCATAACTTAAGAAAGGTATACTAAGTACCAAAATTAAAGCAAAATGGATCACTTAAGTGCCAATCCAAACCAAAACGTTGACGTGTCAATTTTTTCGATGAAGCGAGTGCAAAACGGCGTCGTTTTGGTACCGACATGACAAAAAAATTAATATAAAAATTAATTTAATTTATTTAAAATATTTAAAAAGTAAAAAATTTTAAAAATTTTAAAAAATTAAACAATTTTTAAAAAAAAAAATTTTAAAAAAGGGAGGCGGCCCTAATCAACCCTCCCCCACCTTCCGACGACGGCGGGAGGTGGCGGCGGCGAGGGCTCTACTCTCAATCGCTGGCTGCCTTCCTCCTCCTCCTCCATTTTTTAAAAATAAATATAAATTATATTATTATTTTGTTTTAAATTTAATTTAATTAATTTTTATATTATATTAAAATTCAAATTATGCCAAAACAACGTCGTTTTGGCCGATTTAAGGGCTCTATTCTAGCCAACACCCGAAATGACGTCATTTTGGTACGACGTGGTAAAAAAATTAATATAAAAATTAATTAAATTTAATTTAAAACTAAATTTATTTAAAAATTTTAAATTTTAAATTTTAAAAATTTACAAAAAAATTTAAAAAGAAATTAGAAGAAGGAGGCGGTTGAGGGCTGAAATTTTTTGTAAATTTTGTAATTTTTTTAATTTTTTTGTAATTTTATGTAATTTTTTAATTTTTTTAATTTTTTTTTTAAAGTTTTTAAATTTTTTAAATTTATTTTTTATATTCTTTTAAATAAATTTATTTTTAAATTTAATTTAAATAATTTTTATATTATATTAAAATTCAAATTATGCCAAAATGACGTCATTTTGGCTGATTTAAGAGTTCTATTTTGGCCAACACCCGAAATGACGTCGTTTAGAGTGAATTTAAGCTGACTCAGCTCTCCGGCGAAATACATCGGCGAGAAATATTAATATTTTAATGCCATGTATGATTTCCGGCCAACTTCGCCAGAGATGGAACTCAAGTATCCCACTTTTCTTAAAATGTGGCACTTAAGTGTACTTTTCATAAGTTATGATCTTAAGTGTCCTTTGTTGAAGCGTTCTTTTGCTCAGACTTCTGCATGGATTTTTGCCAAACTCTATTATCTTCCCTATCATCTTCTTGTCGTCCACGTGGACGGAAGTCCCTCTCATTGGCAGTGGCCATGTTATGGTCACAATGGGTTGTGACTATCTAGAATTGAATAATGGAATTTGCTTTTGAGTTTTCTTTATTTTTTAGGCTTTTCGCCTTGATATTAATTGATAGTGTGAGTCATTTCTTGTTATGTAGCTTTATTTGAGAAATTGAGACTTTTTCTTGAAGGTTGTTCATTTGTTCATCCCCAATTTGCTAAACACTGCTCCTTATCTCATTCTTTGACTAACAAACCGGTATATTTGCTTTGGAAAAGTAGGCACCTCCTTGATCATCTCCCTTTTTTGTTATCCCACCACTTGAATACGTTGCATTCTCTAACCCAGCTTCAAAGTGCTTTCAATTCTCTTCAAATATTCGAGAAATTATAAAGTGGTTACATACCACCACGTCATAGGCTGACGTGGCATATGTTTTTGTATTGAAAGCCAATAAAATCAACATGTGTTCATGACATTGCAAGAAAATAAAAAATATATAAATAAAAACTTTGTTTTTACTATTTTTATTATTATTATTTTTCCTCTCCTCTTCCTTCTCCATTTACGGCCATCTCCTTCGTTCGGTCACCGATGACTCACTGGCGCTGCGTCAAAGCTGACCGCTACTACTCGTGAAACAAGCCATCATCGTTTGCGGCCTTAAATCCATAGAGCACTGCCTGTCCATATCTCCGTCTTCTTGCTTGTCCATGGCTTTGCTTGTCGATCCAGATCTAGCTTTGTGGAATTCGTCATTGGGCTCAATCTTCCCAACGAAGGGCTCCCTCTCTATATCTGGGGGAAGTCACTGATGGTCCATCTCCAAGACGAGCTCCAAATCTGATTGCACGGCTCATCGAGAAAAACCCAAAATTTTCATCGTACCCGCTAAGGAAGCTTCATTCCAAACGAAAGAATAAAAACAAAGGAAGGCCGATGGCCATCTCCAGGATGAACACCAAATCTGAGGCCGTGGCTGTCGACAAAATCCAAAAGTTTCATGCCCATTGAAACTTCATTCGAACAAAAAAGGAAAAACAGGGGACATATATGGACGCGGCGGTGCTCTGTTGATGGAAGGCCACAAGCAACGACGGCTCGTTCGATGAGTAGCAGTGGTTGGCTTCGACGCAGCGTCGGTGAGTCGCGAGTGACAGAACGAAGGAGATGGCACTAGATGGAGGAGGAAGAGGAGACAGAAAAAATTAAAACAAAGTTTTGTTTTTTTATTTATTTTATTTTACATGTCTCGTCATGAACACATGTCAATTTTTTATTGACTTTCGTACAAAAATATATGCCACGTCAACCGAGGACGTGATGATATCTAACCACTAAGCACTTTCTCAAATATTCGGAGAGAATGGAATGAAAAGTGCTTTGAAGCTAAGCTGGAGAACACATCACATTAGCTGGTGGGATAAAAGAAAAATAAGATGGCGGAGGGGGTGCCTGCTTTGATAGGGCAAATATACTAGTTTGGTAAGAAAAGAATGAGATAATGAACGGGGTTCAGCGAATTGGGGTGCCCAACTTTCTAGAGCAAATATACCAGTTCGTTAACTAAAGGATGAGATAATGAGTGGTCTTAAGCAAATTGGGGATGAACAAATTAACAACCTCTACGAAAAAAATCTTGTTTTCTCACATAAGGTTATATAACAAAAAAGCATTCAGCCCATAAATTAATCACCAGGGCTAAAAGCCTGAAGAATAAAACAACCTCAAAAGCGAATTCTAGTAATTGATTCTAGATAATCAAACCCATTTGGACCATAGCATGGTCACTACTAATGAAAGGGACTTCCGGCCACATGTGTGACGCCCAGAACGTCACCTAACACGTGTTTCTTGAATTATTACCCTATTTTAACATGTGGAAGCAAAATCAAACATTTACGACTATTCCTTTAATATATAAAACCTTACAAATATAACCAATATACTTAAGCTTCTTTTATTTATACCATATATGAGCTTACAAGTTTATTACATTACAAGCTAAAAGACAAAAGTCTTGGTAGGGGTAGGGAGACCTATCTCCATACTAGACTATACTTCCAAAAGTTTGCTTATACAAATGTCCAAACTAAGTGGAACGAAGTGGGTTTTCAGAAACAAGATGGATGAAAATGGCAAAGTAACCAGAAACAAAGCAAGGCTTGTTGCAAAATGATACACACAGGAGGAAGGAATAGACTATGATGAAACTTATGCACCTGTAGCCATTTAGAAGCAATTAGACTACTACTTGCATATGCATGTTTTCATAATTTTAGGTTATTCCAGATGGACGTCAAGAGTGCTTTTCTTAATGGATTTATATAAGAAGAAGTCTATGTGGAATAACCACTAGGATTTGAAGATCCCAGAAAACCAGACTTTGTCTACAGACTAAAAAATGCATTGTACAGTCTGAAACAGACACATCGAGCTTGGTATGAGAGGCTGAGTAAGTTTTTGAGAAATAATGATTTTGAGAAAGGAAAAGTTGACACAACCTTGTTTATCAAAAAAGAAGAAAAAGATTTCCTACTCGTTCAAATATATGTAGACGATATAATCTTTGGACCTTCTAACGAAAGTTTATGCAAGAAATTTTCAAAGTCTATGTAGGAAGAATTTGAAATGAGTATGATAGGAGAGTTAACTTTCTTTTTGGGTCTACAAGTCAGGCAATCGAAGAAATGAATATTCATTTATCAAGAGAAATATGCCGGAGATGTTATCAAGAAGTTTGGAATAAAAAAACTGCAAGAAAACAGAGACTCCTATGTCAAGTTCTTCAAAGCTTGACAAAGATGAAGGTGGAAAGAAAGTCGAACAAAATCTATACAGAAGCATGATTGGTTCACTTCTTTATCTAATTGCTTCTAGACCAAATATTTTATTCAGTGTGTGTATATGTGCTAGATTTCAATCTGATTCCAAAGAGTCACACCTTAGTACTGTTAAACATACCATAAAATATATTACGACTTATCCAAAGCTAGGTCTGTGGTATCCAAAAGGAGAAGACTTTACTTTACTTGGTTACTCTGATGCTGATCTGGCTAGTTGTAGAGTTGACAAGAAAAGTACCTTAGGGACATGTCAACTGCTGGGACAAATGTTAGTGTCACGGTTTTCAAGAAAACATAATACTGTGGCTCTTTCAACAGCAGAAGTAGAGTATGTTGCTCTTGGAAGTTGCTGTTCACAAATTATGTGGATCAAACAACAACTAAGAGATTTTGGAATAGAAGAATCATGCACTAAAATCAGATATGACAACACAAATGCTATCTTACTAGAAATCCAATTCTAGACTCAAGAGCAAAGCACATCAAAATTCGTCATCACTTCATTAGAAGTCATGTTCAAAATGGCGATATCAATATTCAATTCATTGATTAAAAGAATCAATTGGCAGATATTTTTACTAAACCTTTGGAGAAAGGCTTATTTGAGTCCATTTGTGAAAAGTTGAAAATCTAACTAAAGTCTATAATCGTGCAGACTCAATAGATCAACATGAGGTATTTGCATTTGTCTGAAAATCTTCAAGACTTAGGTAGTTATATTTTAAATTTTTGGCGCATAAGTTTCTTTCCAAAATGAACAAGTATGTTTATTCTTAACTTACCGCTTGCCTTTTTTATTGAAATTTATTAATTTTTTAAAAAGGTATTTTCATTTATGACGGTTCGGTTGCCTTATTTCAATTTCTTTAATCTCTCGAAATTTCCCTTACGATTGCAGTTGCTTTCAAACCCTAACTCTCAAACCCTCATCTCTCTTGAATCATCTCTCAAACTTTATGTAAATTTCATACTCAATCCCACACAAACATGTCGTCGAAGTCCTCCAAGTCTGCTTCAATGTCGTTCCAAAGGAAATCTTCTTGTATTGCTAGTCGCGGGCCTCAGAATGTTCCTAAAGGACCAACTCATTTTGATCTGACCGGAGAAGATTCACCTCGGAGCTCTCCTCGCCGCTCTGGAGATGAAGAAGTTACTCAGGATGCAACCCCCATTTTAGTGAGAAGGCCTAAGGCCACAAGGTTTGTAGTACGTGACAGGATTCCAAGTGGCAATATTACTTATTTTAGAATGCTTGCTTCGAATATCTTGCTACACAAGATAGTTATCAACTGCATTAGACCCAAGGCAACCTCAAAAACTTATGTATCTAGATTTGAAGCAAAGATGATGTGGGCGATCTGCAATGGTGTTACTTTTTCACTCCCTCACACCATCATTCTACATATGTACAGAACCGTCATGAAAGAAAAAGGACAATTGTCGTACTCTGCATTGATAACCAGACTCTTCAAACACTTTCAGATACAACCACCATCTCAACTTCATTCCAAAACACTTGCTCCAATACAAATTGGACTGAAAATGATTTCAAAAATGTGATTGAAAGATTTCTCTGTAGCACTGGATCATTTAAAGAAAGAATCTGCCAGCAAAATCAGGCAAGGATCTGCTGCTGAGAAGAAACGCAAAGGAAAGATTGTTGTTTCGGAGACACCAAAGAGAAAAAGATCTATCCTTCTGTAGGATGAAAAGGAGGAAGATGATGATTTGACAATCTTTGCCATGGCCTTGCGTAATCTTCAAGGTTTTGCTGAGTTGGAAGAAGAAGATGAAGATGAAACTGAGAAGGAACCGGAAGAAGAGAATGATGCACAAGAGACTAAACTAAAAGAGACTGACAGTGATGACTTGAATGGAGATGCTGGTGTGAACCTAGAACAGGATGAGACTGACAAGGAAGGAGAAGATACTAAGGAAGTTGATGCCCCAAAAATTGAGGAGACTACAACTGATAAGCAAACTCGTGCTGGAAAAGAAAAGATTCAAGAGGAAGAAGTTACGTCTCAGCCTAAAGGCACCAAAACAGGAGGAGTAGGTTAGAAAACTCCCATTGTTGAAACTACTATTAGTGATGGCATTAGTCAATCCCCTCCAAATGCTGAAGATGTATTCGTATCTTATTTTCTTGAAGTCTCACCTAAAGGTCTAGAGAAATGAACTACTATTCAAGGGAAGCAACAAACTACACACATTCAGGTTGATGTTCCTTCCCTTCTGGATACTCCACAGGTACAATTCGCTGAAGCTAGTGCCCAAATAGAACCGGTATCAAACTATCCTCGAACAGTAGAACTCCTCTTAGAGATTAAGGGACAACAATATGCTATGGAGTTTGAAATTCAGAAGTTACATGCTGCTCTCGGATCTACCTCGTAATTCCTTATAGGCAAGGTACAATCTCTTGACACTCAGGTTCAAACTTTGAATCAACAGGCTTCACACATTGTGGCAAAAGTGGAGGCTGTTTATCATCAGTGCCAGGATAAGCTTGAGGAGACCGTGCAGTCAGTCTTTGGAGGATTTCTGACTTGTTCATGTTCCTAGACATCCTTGATCTTTTTCGACTCAACCTCTTTTTACAAATCACTGACTTTATCTTTTTGCTGCTAATAAAAAGGGGAAGAGTTTATGCAGATTTAAAGACTTTCGGTAGATTGAATTTTCTTTTTCTTGTGGTGTTGGTTTTGTGATTGTGTTTTGAACTTAAACTTGTAGTGCTTGAACTTATGTTCTTATGTTTGAACTATGTTTGAACTTTAATTGGTATTGGTATGTGTTTTGCAGAACTGATAAGACTGATGTGTTTTGTGGATGCAGACCACTATTTTATTCATTATCTTTATGGTCTATTCTTTATCATGTGCTGCTAAAATGTTGTTTTGCAGGATATAATTTCATACTATGATTAAATCTGCATGAAAGTTTTGTCACCATTAAAAAGGAAAAGATTGTTGAGAAAACTTCTATTTGATTTTGAAGTTGACAAAACTTTCATTCTCTTATTTTTATTCTAAGGAATATTGTACTTTTGTGAAATGCTGTCAAAGTCTTTTTATATCAGAAGTCTTTCCCACTTTGACAAAGATACAGATTGAACCCAAGTCTAGAATGAAGACACAATCAGACTCGGGCTTATTGATTTTCCAACTATGATTCAGTATGATCACGACATATTTGGCTTTCTACCAAAGAATCTCACTTACATTTTCTAAATATGTTGATGAAATCAATCACGGATTGATGAAATCAATTTCAAAAACAAGTTTCTTTTTGGGAAGCATCTACTTATGGAAACCTAGATTATGATTGTATGGGCGACTAAGATCATCGAATTTTCATCTCAATCTTCAAATAGCTATAAGATTTCCTTGATTGATTATGTCCAACAGGTTGATTGGAAAAAAATCCTCTAAAAAGTGTCAACGGTTAGAAAGTCATGGAGGAGTATTTAAGGAAATCATTCAGTACATTTGAGAGAGAGCGTGAGAATTAAAATTCCAAAGTTTGAAGTTACCAAATCACTTATTCTTCATCGATTGCGCTTACAACTGTACTCAAAGAGAGAAAAACACGAATGAGTGACTTAGGCCTGTTGGCAAATTTTGTTTCTATTCCCCAAAACAAAAATTTCTGTTCTTTTGTTCTAGGGAATAAAAAAAGAACAAAAACGCGTTTGGTAAAACTTTTGTTCCCGAGAACAAAAAATCTACTTTTTTGTTCCAAGAACAAATTTGGAACAAAATAAGAAGTATAAAAAATTTATTTCATGTTTCTGGGAACAATTCCAAGAAACAATTTTTCTTCTCCTCTTTTTTTCTTCTTTTTCTTTTCTTATTCTTCTTTGTTTTGGCCGGTCGCTGGCCTTGGCCATGGCTGGCGCCAGCCACCGACCAAGCAAGGGCCAATGACATCGTCGGAGCGTCGTCGCCCCCCTAGAGACGCCGAGCCTCGACATGGCTAGGCGAGATTGACCTCGCCCAGATCTGGCGAGGTCGAGCTCGCCTAGCCACCGGTAAGGCTCGGCCTTGCCGAGCCAAGGCGAGGCCGACCTCGCACCACCCGGGTGAGGCCAAGCCTTGCCGGTGGCCTCGATGGCCGGGCGAGACTCACGAGGCCACCGGCGAGGCTTGACCTCGCCCAAGCGGTGCGAGGTCGGCCTCACCCTAGCCTGGCAAGGCTGAGCCTCACTGGCCCGAGGCTCGCCTAGCCACCAAGGCCACTAGCAAAGCTCAACCTCGCCCAAATCTGGCAAGGCCGAGCCTCGCGGTGGCCTGGCAAGGCTCCGACGAGCTCACCCAGCCGATCACTAGCTACTGCCGCGGTCAGCAACCGGCCACAATCGCGTTTCTATTCTTAGAATAGAATTTTTTACAGTTACAAAGCACGTTCTTATACTCAGAAATTTTTCCCGGGAATAGAAACAAAAAAAAATTATTTTTGTTAAAAAATTATTCCCCAGAACAGAAACGTTACCAAGCGTGCCTTTAGTGAGAGAGAAAGAAACTCTTCACTGAGTGATCGTACTCAAATCGCTATAATTCTCTTCTGATTCCATAGTGAAATCTAGCCAGAAGGCTATCAGCATGGAAGAGTGAACGTAGGCTTAATCTAAGCTGAACCATTATAAATTCTGTGTTCAATTTTCTCTTCCCTTAACTCCTTTAATTTGGTTGTTGTAATATTTTTCCGTGTTTTGATAAATTCCAAAATATCTTATTTGAGTCTGAATTGAACTCAGAAGTCTAGTGTTAATTAGACCTTGTTTGAGAAAATAACTTTTATTACTTTTATTTTCCAAATTTGTTTTTACACCTATTCACCCCCCTCTAGATGGTAATACTAGCACTTTCACACTTGTCTAGAATTGTTGAGAATGGCAGTTGCTAGCTAAACCTTGAAGACTTACGTGGGAATGCAAGCAAGCAACAGCAAAAGAAACAATAGGCAAAACGTCTAAGTCGTTGATAGAAAGTTGCTGAAGACTATCTAGCGTCAAAATTGAATAACAAAAGCTTAGCTTAGTCAAAATAAGTGGCTAACAAAAGGTAAAAAAAAATTACATCTGTGTTTAAGCTATCTTCTAAGGCAGTTATAATGCTGAGTTGGTGGAGATTGCCTATAAATGGCTTCCATCCATTCATGTCATGAGTGTGGGGAGATGAGCTTAAAACTCCATACCAAGATGCTCCTCCACCAACACCTCCATCAAAACTAGTTTCTTTATCTATCAAACTATTTTCCCCATATCCCATGACCTATTTTCTTGAATCATCCTACCTCGTCCCTTGTCCATCCTCTATCAAATATGTCATACACATATACATTTGCACACATTGATACCAAAAAGTATTATCGACACAAAAAATCATGCTTCCGTGCACACACAATCATATTTTCGACAAAAATAGAGTTTGGAAAAATCCATGTAAAGATCTGTCATGGTGGTGGCCGTATTACTAGCTAACTTGGCATTTCAAGCAGGGATGATTCTGGCACGAAGATTATGATGCCAAAAGACATTATACAGCAGGCACAGTCATAATGGCACATAAGTCTCTCGACGGCAAGAAAATGAGAGGGACTTCCGCACACTTTTTTGCCAAACTTTCTTTTCTTCCCTCTATTTTTATTGTCCTCTCATGATGTTCCCACCAAACGAAGGGTGGACATCTGCATGCTTTTCTGCACAACCATAATGACCGAGGGGGTGCCCACTTCTCCAAAGCAAATACATCGGTTTGTTAACCAAAGAATGAGATAACAAGCGGTGTTGAGAAAATTGCGAATGAACAAATTAACAATCTACAAGACAAAGTCTTATTTTTTTCATAAAAGGCTATAAAACAAGAAAACACCTGCCCAATACATTAAAGTCGAGGCGAAAAGCCTAAAGAATAAAGCAGCCTCAAAAGCGAACTCCATTCCTCGATTCCCGATAATCACAACACATCCGGACCATAACATGGCCGTCGCTAATGAGAGGGACTTCCATTCACGTGGATGGTAAGAAGATGAGAGGGAAGAAAATAGAGTTTGACAAAAATCCATACAAAAGTCTATCATTGTAATGGTCGTATTACTCGCCACTATGGCCTTTCAAGTGGGGATGAATCCACAAGGATGACTCTGGCAGGACGATTCTAGGACCGAAAAACATTATACATCGAGCACAACCATAATGGCGGATAAGTCTCCCGACGGCAAGGGTCTTCTACATGTTATTTATTTTTTGTGATCCCACATTTTAGACCCACATTTTCTCTTAAAGTTGCGACTGTTCGACATCAAGTTTTTCCACGCTTCGAACCCTTTCATGACAACCGCCCATTTGGTAACCATTTTGATGGGAGACGGGATATAAAAAGGAATGTATGTTCATTTCTGACGGGTGATAACAAGGTCTAGCTCAAACTCTCTCATTCAGAATACACCATCAGTACGAGAGTGAATTGGGGTAGTAGAGTGTCCCCAATTTTCTTTGATTTCAAGTTTTTCTAACGAACGCAAACAAGAACAATGGTTGGAGGTTTGTCTTCAATTGATCCTGGCTTCTGCATATGAATTTTTACGTCTAATATTTGGTATCATAGCATGTTTAGTGCCTCTGCCTTGTTTTGTTGTATTTTGGTGTATTTTCGGTGTATATTCGGGCTTTTAGAACATGAACGGTAACTTGAAGTTTTGAGGCCAAGAGAAATTCTCCGATTCCCGGCAAATCCGCGCGACCCACCCCTCGAATTCGGACCCGTACAGTCGCACCGCCATGAGGAATATTAGTCATGAGTTATTTCGACATATCGGTGTTCACTGGAGGCTAATCGGGCGGCGGAAGTCGCAGTGGTTGGGGAAATTGTGTTTTGGGAATTTTTGTCTGATTTGGGCCAATTTTTAATCATTTTCGCCAAAACTTGGACCCATGTGGTTGTGCCGACATGCTCTTCAAAACCCACTATTAATTTGTGTCTAAAATGGGCTGCCGAGAGAAGAAACGGCCGGCGAAATCGCGGCGGAACGGCAAAAAACGACGAAGAAAACGCTTCTGTTCGCGAGGAAGAAGGCGTGTGGAGCCCACGCACGCGCTGCGGTTGCAGGCACCTGGAATCCACGCGCTACGCGCTCTCACGCGCGCGACAACCGTTACGCGCGTGGGACCACGCACGCGGCAGTTGCCAAGCGCGTGCGTTGCACGCGCCTGCGCGCTGAACCGCGCACATGTGGGACACGCGCCCGCGCGGATTCTGGCGTGTGCTCGGCACACGCCTGAGCGCTGGACACGCGCGTGCTGGGCACACGCCCGTCGTCTCTCACCCGCGGCTGCTTTTACCTTTTGCCCTATTCATTTTAAATTTTTGCAATCATGCCCTTGGCCGATTTATTTACTGTTCTGCCCTTCGATGTTTTTATTTACTATTTTGTCATTTCATGTATTTTATGAATATTTTGTGCATGAAATTAAATGTCTAATGGTCCATATATTTAATTAATTAGAGAGTGGCCACAGCATCTTTAATTAATTAAATTATATATTAAAAGCCTCCGGATCATATTTAGAAATTGACATTGATTGTAATTAATTATATTAATATGATGAATTTTATCCCACAGGAATTTTCATTATATTAATATGATAAATTAGGATGAAATATCATATTATTTTTCTTAATTACCCATAGGGATTAAGAAAAGGCATATAATATGGTAGTCTCTTCATGAAGTAATTATGAATCTATTTAAATTAAAAACTTAACTCACAGGTAGTTTTTATGTTATGTGATTCATATTGTGACATGTTTACATTGGTAAAACATGATTTATTTATATTTGCCTCAAATTTTGTGACATAAGCATGATTATTTGATATGCAGTTTCGCAATCTGTGAATTTCTCTAAATTTAAGTTTGATATTCCCATACTGAATGGTGAGAACTATAAAGTTTAGAAGGAGTCAGTTCTTCTTCAATTGGGGTGGATGGACATTGACTATGCTATAAGGAAAGATGAACCACTTGCTCCTACTAATTCGAGCACTCTAGCTAAGATAACTCTTTATAACCAATAGGAGCGGTCCAACCGCGTTTGTGCCATGTTTATAAGAGCTAAGATATCTCCTAGTATTCGTGGTTCAGTTGCTCAGAATAGCAATGCTAAGGCTTTATTGGAGGCCATAGATGCACAATTTGAAAGTTCTGAGAAGGCGCATGCCATGACCCTGATTATGAAGTTTTCATCATTGAAGCTCACTAGTGTTAGAGGTGTGCGTGAGCACATCATGCAAATGAGGAACATTGCAGCTCAGTTTAAGAACCTTGAGGTTGAGATATCTGAATCATTCCTTGTGTATTATATTCTGAACACTCTCCCACAACAAGTATGCACCTTTCAAGATCTCTTATAACACACATAAGAATAAATGGTCAATTAATGAACTCATGACCATGTGTGTTCAAGAGGAAGAAATACTGATTATGGAATTGGGAGAAAGTGCTCATTTGGCAACACAAGGAAAGAATAAGGGCTATGGCAAGCATAAGGGAAAAGGTAAAATACCTCTCCAAGCTGACATTAAGAAAGAATCCAAGTGTTTCTTCTGTAAACAGAAGGGGTATATAAGGAATGATTGTGTCAAATTTAAGGCCTGGCTCGAGAAGAAAGGTAATCCAATATCTTGTGTTTGTTATGAATCTAATATGACTGATGTAAGTCACAACATTTGATAGATTGATTCTGGATCTACAATCCATATTTCGAATTCCTTGTAGGGTTTTCAAAACCATAGGAAGCCAGTGGGAAGTGAACAAAGCATCTATTCAGGAAACAAGATACGTTCATATGTGGAAGCTATTGGGACATATAGACTAGTTCTCAATAGTGGTTTTGTTTTAGATTTGGAAAAGACCTTTTATGTTCCTAATTTTTCTAGAAACTTAATTTCAGTTTTAAGACTTGTACCTTTGGGATACTCTTTTAACTTTTCAGATTCAAACTTCTGTTTATCATTTAAATCTGAAATTATCAGGAGTGGTATTTTATCTGATGGTCTTTTTCTAATTAATTTACAAGACAATGCCTATTATGATGCGATGCATGTTCATGATAAAGCTGGTATGAAACGATGTGTTGTGAAAGAACATTCATCTATGTTGTGGCACCGGAGATTGGGACATATCTCCATAGAAAGAATTAAGCGATTAGTAAATGATGGAGTACTCGATACTTTAGATTTTACTGATTGTGATACTTGTGTGGACTGCATAAAGGGAAAGCAGACTAACAAAACAAAAAAAGGTGCCAAGAGGAGTACAGAAATATTAGAAATCATACACACGGATATTTGTAGTTCGGATATGGACTCATGTGGTCAGAAATACTTCATCTCCTTTATAGATGATTATTCACATTATATGTATATCTACTTAATTCATAATAAATATGAAGCATTAGATGCCTTTAAGGTATTTAAGGCGGAAGTAGAGAAACAATGCAATAAGCAAATTAAGATCGTGAAATCAGATAGAGGTGGAGAATTCTATGGTAGATACACTAAAGATGGACAAGCACCTAGTCCATTTGCAAGGTTTCTTCAAGAGCATGGGATAGTTGCCCAATATACTATACCTGGTTCTCCGGACCAAAATGGCGTAGCGGAAAGAAGAAATCGGACCTTATTAGACATGGTGCATAGTATGCTTAGCAGCTCCAAACTTCCTAAATTATTATGGACTGAAGCACTTAAGACGGCAGTGTACATATTAAATTAAGTTCCGACCAAGGTTGTCCCAAAGACACCTTTTGAGTTATTTAAGGGTTGGAAATCGAGTTTACATCATGTGCGCATTTGGGGATGCCCGTCTGAAGTGAGAATTTATAATCCACAAGAAAAGAAGTTGGACCCAAGAACCATAAGTGGGTATTTCATTGGATATACCGAAAGATCTAAGGGATACAGGTTTTATTGTACATCTCATACCACTAGAATTGTGAAATCAAGAAACGCTAAATTTCTTGAAAATGACTTGATTAGTGGGAGTGATCAATCGAAGGACCTTGTTCCTAAGGAAGATCATTCAGACACTCAACCTTCCACCTCAAGTTTAAGGTTGGTTGTTGCTCATAATACCCCTTTAGTTCAGCCGGCTATTGAACAACCAATCGTTGAAGTTCCACAACCTGCTGATATTGATCTAATGGATCCAATTGTTCAGCAATTACCAGAAAGTATTGAACAATCAGTTGAGCAACATGTTTCTCAAGAGAATGTTGATCCAACATTGAGAAGATCTGCTAGAATAAGGAAATCGGCTATTCCTAGTGATTATATTGTGTATTTACAAGAGTCTGACTATAATATTGGAGCTGAGAATGATTCCGAAACGTTTTCACAAGCCATGGATAGTGATAAATCTAATTTGTGGTACAATGCCATGAAGGAAGAGATGAGTTCTATGGCATCTAACAAAGTCTGGGATTTGGTTCAATTACCTAATGGTGCGAAGGCCATTAGTTGTAAATAGGTCTTCAAAACTAAGAATGATTCATTGGGTAACATTGAAAGATATAAAGCTAGACTTGTTGCCAAAGGATTCACTCAAAAGGAAGGAATCGATTACACAGAGACTTTTTCTCCTGTATCTAAGAAAGATTCTCTTCGTATTGTTTTGGCTTTGATTGCCCATTTTGATATGGAATTACATCAGACAGATGTGAAAACGGCGTTCCTCAATGGAGAACTAGAGGAGGAGGTTTACATGAAACAACCTGAAGGATTCTCCTCTAGTAAAGGTGAGCATTTGGTGTGCAAGCTTAAGAAATCTATATATGGCTTGAAACAAGCATCTCGCCAATGGTACTTAAGATTTCATGATGTCATCTCTTCATTTGATTTTATAGAGAATGTCATGAATCAATGTATATACCAGAAAGTCAGTGGGAGCAAAATTTGTTTCCTTGTGCTGTATGTGGATGATACACTACTTGCAACCAATGATAAGGGGTTGCTACATGAAGTGAAACAATTCCTTTCTAAGAGTTTTGACATGAAGGATATGGGTGAGGCATCTTATGTCATTGGTATTAAGATCCATAGAGATAGACCTCGAGGAATTTTAGGACTATTTCAAGAAACCTATATCAATAAGGTCCTAGAGAGATTTCGGATGAAAGATTGTTCACCAAGTATAGCACCCATTGTGAAGGGTGACAGGTTCAATTTGAACCAATGCTCGAAGAATGATCTAAAAATGGAACAAATGTACAACATTCCAATACTTCTGCCGTTGGAAGCTTGATGTATGCTTAGGTTTGCACTCGACCTGACATCGCTCTTGTTGTGGGAATGTTGGGAAGATATCAAAGTAATCCAGGTTTAGACCACTGGAGAGCTGCAAAGAAGGTGTTGAGATACCTTCAAGATACCAAAGACTATATGCTTATGTATAAACGGACTGACAACCTGGAAGTGGTCGGTTATTCGGATGCGGACTTTGCGGGTTGCGTTGATTCACGAAAATCAACATTTGGATACATTTTCATGTTAGCTGGTGGAACCGTGTCATGGAGAAGTGCCAAGCAGACTTTGACTGCTACTTCCACTATGGAGGCTGAGTTCGTTTCTTGTTTTGAGGCTACCTCGCATGTTGTATGGTTGAAGAGTTTCATTGCTGGGCTTAGAATTGTTGATTCTATTTCTAGGCCATTAAGAATATATTGTGACAATTCAACTGCAGTTTTTATGGCTAAAAATGCCAAAAGTGGCAGTTGAAGTAAGCATATCGACATTAAGTATTTAGCCATAAGGGAACGTGTTAAGGAGAATAAAGTGGTCATTAAACACGTTAGCACTGAATTGATGATAGCCGATCATTTAACTAAAAGCATGCCACCAATGAAGTATAAGGATCATGTAACTACTATGGGAATAGGTCCCATCATGTAATTTGTCGTCATATGAATGATTTTTTGTTGTATGAAACTCTTATTCAGTTGTAATGTTGATTCTCAATTTTTGTGTACACATTTTATTGTTTATGAGAATAACATTTATCCTTGGTTCTGGAATAAACATGGGGTTTATTCATTAAGATTTGTTGTCACATATAGGCTGACATTAAAGAAATAAGGTGCATTGTGATACATGGAAGATATTACTCACTCTTAGAGGACATGTCGCCATGATCCATGTGTTTTGTTTATTTTCTTTAAGCATAAAGTTTTTGTGGAATTAGTTGGATAATCCGTATGATGAAAATGATGGGATCAAGTGGGAGAATGTTATTTATTTTTTGTGATCCCACATTTTAGACTCACATTTTCTCTTAAAGTTGCGACTGTTTGACATAAAGTTTTTCCACGTTTCGTACCCTTTCGTGACAACCGCCCATTTGGTAACTATTTTGATGGGAGACGGGATATAAAAAGGAACGTACGTTCATTTCTGATGGGTGATGACAAGGTCTAACTCAAACTCTCTCATTCAGAATACACCATCAGTACGAGAGTGAATTGGGGTAATAGAGTGTATCCAATTTTCTTTGATTTCAGGTTTTTCTGACGAACACGAACAAGAACAATGGCTGGAGGTTTGTCTTCAATTGATCCTGGCTTCCGCATATGAATTTTTACGTCTAACACTACATGCTTTTTTGCCAAGCTTTCTTTTCTTCCTTCTCATTTTCTTGTCCTCTCGTGAAGTCACCGTAGAATGGATGGTGGACTTCTGCATGCCGTTCTGCACAGCCATAATGGCCGAAGGGTTGCTCGCTTTTCCAGAGCAAATATGCCGATTTGTTAACCAAAGAATGAGATAATAAGTAGTGTTTATGAAATTGGCGATGAACAAATTAACAACCTCCAAGAAAAGATCTCATTTTCTTAAATAAGGCTATACAACAAAAAAGTACTTGCCCTATAAATTAACATCAAAGCGAAAAGCATACAAAATAAATCAGCTTAAAAAAACAAATTCCATTCCTCTATTTGAGATTAACACAACCCACCCGAACCATAACATGACCACCGCTGGTAAGAGGGGCTTCCGTCCCCGTGGACGACAAGAAGATAGCAGGGAAGAAAATAGATTTTGGCAAAACTCTATAGATAAGTTTGTCATGGTGATGGTCGTATTACGTGCCACTATGGCCTTTCAAGCGTTGATGAATCCACCAGGAGGAATCTAGTAGGACGATTCCGATGCTGAAAAACATTGTACAACGGACACAACCATAATAGTCCATATGTCTACACACGACAAGAAAATGTTAGGGACTTCTACATGCTTTTCTGGAGTGCGGGACACCTGGAGTGCTATAACTTGGCACGCCGGGACACTTAAGTGCCATAACTTTAAAATGGTACACTTAAGTGCCATCATCGGAGTAAAATGGGACACTTAAGTGCCACTCCGGCGAAAATCCGGCCAAATGGCTGACGTGGCGACTTTCCGGCGATCTCGGTCCAAAACGGCGTCGTTTTGCACGCCGACGGCACATGGCGGAGAAAATGCAAAACGACGCCGTTTCGCGTCTACGTGTAAATAATAAAATATAAATTAATTAAATTAGATTTAAAATATTCAAAAATTTAAAAAAAATAAGAAAAATTTTAAAATTTTAAAAAAATTAAGAAAAATTTAAAAAAATTAAGAAAAATTTTAAAAATTAAGAAAAATTTTAAAAATTAAGAAAATTTTAAAAATTTTAAAAATTAAGAAAAATTTTAAACTTTAAAAATTTTAAAAAATAAGAAAAATTTTAAATTTTAAAAATTTTAAAAAATAAGAAAATTTTAAAAAATTTTAAAAATTAAGAAAATTTTAAAAATTAAGAAATTTTAAAAAATTTTAGAAAATTTTAAAAATTAAGAAAATTTTAGAAAATTTTAAAAATTAAGAAAATTTTAGAAAATTTTAAAAATTAAGAAAATTTTAGAAAATTTTAAAAATTAAGAAAATTTTAGAAAATTTTAAAAATTAAGAAAATTTTAGAAAATTTTAAAAATTAAGAAAATTTTAGAAAATTTTAAAAATTAAGAAAATTTTAAAAAATTTTAAAAAATTAAGAAAATTTTAATTTTTTTTAAATTAAGAAAATTTTAAAATTTTCTAAAAATTAAGAAAATTTTAAATTTTTTAAAAATTAAGAAAATTTTAATTTTTTTTTAAAATTAAGAAAAATTATAAAAAAATTATAAAAGGGGGGTGGGAGGCCGAACGGGGCGGCTCCCTTGCCGCCGCCGCCGGCTCCCTCACCGCCGCCGCCTCCCCCTTTTTCTTTAATTTTTAAATTTTTTTAAATTTTCTTATTTTTTAAAATTTTTTAAAATTTTCTTATTTTTTAAAATTTTTTAATTTTTTAAAATTAAAATTTTTTAAATTTTCTTATTATTTTAATTTTTTAAATTTTTTAAAATTAAAATTTTCAAAATTTTCTTTTTTAAAATTTTTTAAATTTTTTAAAATTAAAAATTTTAAATTTTTTAAAATTAAAAATTTTAAATTTTTTAAATTTTTAAAATTAAAATTTTTAAAATTTTTAAAATTTTCTTATTTTTAAATTTTTTTTAAATTTTTTTAAATTTTTTTTTAATTTTTAACAATTTTTTTAATTTTTTAAAATTAAAATCTTTAGAATTTTCTTTTTTTAAAAAATTTTGAAATTTTTTAAAATTAAATTTTTTATATTTTTTTAAATTAAAATTTTTAATTTTTTAATTTTTTTTTTTTAATTTTTATGCTTTGATTTGGAGCTCCGTGAGCCACGTAGGCAAAAAATAATAATAAAATATTGCACGTAGGATTCCGTGAGGGTCGCCGGAGTTGGCCCACTAAGTGTCATTTCGCATTTCGAAAAAAAAAAGTGGCGGCTTAAGTGTCTGGTTTTGAAGTTATGGCGACTTAAGTGTCGGCGTCTTGAGTTATGGCTGCTTGTGGTGTACTTCTGCCTGCTTTTCTGCCACGTTTTCTTGTCTCCCTCTCTTATTATTGTCCTCTCTTGAAGTCCCTGCCAAATGGAAGGTGGACTTATGCATACTTTTCTACACAGTCATAATGGCCGAGAGGGTGCCTGCTTTTCCAGAGTTAAGATACCAGTTTGTTAGCCAAACTGGGGGTGACAAAATAAACAAATTCTAAGAAAAAATGTCATTTTCTCAAATAAGGCTAGATAATAAGAAAGCACTCCCCCCATAAATTAACATTAAGGTGAAAAGTTTCGAGAATAAAGCAGCCTCAAAAGCAAATTCCATTCCTCAATTCCAGATAATCACACTTATTCAGACCATAACATTGGCTCACTGAGAAGAATAGCAAATTAGAAAGCACTAAATTCAACATGACGGCGTCGTCCACTCCAACTCGAATATCAACTTACTCAATTCATGAAAAAGAAACCCTAAAGACAGCATGCTAACAGTACAGACTCTCGCCAGCACGGCAACGTAATCCAAAGCGAGGAAAGACGGCGGCAAAAGGTGCACGCCGATCAGGAGGAGAATCGCAAGCAGGGTATGCAATGTGATCAGCGAGAAATTTGACCAAGTGTTTGGACATGGGATATGAAAAAAGAAAATAAAGTGAAGATACGGCTAACTATTATGTTAACATGGGATCGTGGGCCCTAATATTAAGTAGACATGGTTGTAACCGTCAATTAGAATATTAATTACTTACAAGTAATTGTGCATTGTAGTAGACTAATTTTTTTTTTTTTTTTTTTTTTGGTCGATCTCTACTCTATTCCTACTCTACACTCACTTGCGGACTTGTCGCGCCCGCCTCTTGCGGGCGTGGGAGTCGCAACCCACTCTCAAACTTACGCGTCCCTACCCCCATCCTCCTCGAGAAGGTGGGGATTTGAACCCCTCACCTCCCCCTTCCATGTTGGAAGGGTGGCCACTGGGGCGAACCCCCAGTGGTTTAGTAGACTAATTAAAAGTTAGTTTGAGCATTATAGGGGCACGGTAATCAACAAAAGCCTATGTACTTTCTTAGTTTTAGTTTTATTATTATATTTTAGTTCTCAATGATTGCATTTCTTTTCCTTTAAATTTAGTTGTTATCGACCCTCATTACCAAATTCAAGTCCCGTCCTTATCGCCACTGAACCCGATTCGCAAAAGAGCCCAAAGATCAACCTTTAGTGAAAGTTATTTCTCTAATTTTAACAAAATGGTTGTTGCGACCCAACCTTGGCACCATCCTCCTATAGGAAGACCACATAAAGATGGGATTTAGAGGTACCTAATTGTGAGAGCTCCTTCACAGTACATTACTCCAAAAGATGTCATCACCTCATCTTTTGGGATTAATCACATGAGTTTACTTGATCACGGTCTTGAACTCCCCCAAACTTGTACCTTGCATAACAATATGATTTATTTTAAGGTTGTTTTAAACAACCTAAAATCCAAGATCTAGAAGTCACCACTAGCCTCGTTTTTTGGAAGCCGGCTCGTTTTTTGGAAGCCGGCTAGAATGCCCAATCAAGGGTTGAGAATAGTCACTTGATTTTACCCAACCAGAGATCTGAGGTTCGAAGATTTTGGTTACATTAATATTTCTATTAACATCCTTTCAGTACCTAGTTGGTGTGTTTTGTTACCTAATATGTCCATGCATTTCTTTTTTATTTTTTTGTACATCATTAACAAAAGAGTAATCATGCGTGGTTGGTTCATTCCATTCTATTTTAATCTAACGAGAATAAGAAAAGAAACAATGAATAATTGAAAAGACATGTGAGAAGTAAACACCCAGGATAGTTCAAAAATGATATAAGAGAAACAAGTCTAGAAAAAACGAAAAAGGAAAGACTCGCAACTCGTTGAGCATTGGATATATGCTGGGAAATGGATATTACAATTTGAAAATGTCGGATTGGATATCGACCATTCGCCCTCTTCAAGTCTTTTTGATCGCCACCTCCAAGGGATGCTCTTTGCACCGACTCTAATTGTAATCTAATGCTAAAACTAGAATTCAAATGATTATCATTCGACTATCGCAATGATTCAAACTAATACTTCCAAAGAATCCAAAGCAAGCAATATATAACCTACACAAAATCAATCTATACACAAACATGGTCTCAACGTCAGCCTCTGGAATTCATGCAGTGGCCTTCTTAAGACACCTATTCCAATTCATTTTGAGTGACTTATAATCATTAGTCATCATTTTTTTTTCATAAACTATAACTAATGCTATAAAGTCCCTAAATTAGGATCTAGATGACATCCCAAGATAACCCACGTGATCATGCATCGCACCCAAATCATCCATCTAGAAATCACATGCATTTAAGCATAAGTATGCATTTAGGCCACGAAGCTTTAATTCTCAATCAATCAACCAAGATGAGCGAGCCAAGAGTGGATCACTTATACATTCAAGCAAACAATCATAAACATAATGAGGTAATCAAACAAGGGAGATGCAACTCCTGTGATGCAAGAATCAAATTTGGAAAATTTGTCAAGAAAAATGCAAATTTGAGAAAATTGCAAAGAAGGACCTCAACATCACGTGTTCACAAGCACATCCTTAAGAAAGGTAATTTGTAAATTTTAGTTGTTTGGTAAGCATGAATACCAATTATATAAGAATTTGAATATGTTCGTTGTTATTGGGAAATAATCCAATCTCCAGGTGTAACGAATATTGGCACACTGATCAGACTTCATGAACCATCCAACAAGTATCAAATCTAATAAAATGGGCATTGAAGATCAATTTGTGAGAGAGATAACAATTTAATAGGATTTGAATGAGTTCGATGTTCTTGGGAAATAAATCCAAAACCCCGGCGCAGATAATGTCAGCACATTGATCGGGTTCCTTGAACCATCAAACATGTGTCAAATCCGATAAAGTTAGACAAAGTTTAAGAAATGCTAAAAAAATTTCTTGAAGAATCCTTTTCAAAATATGCATCATATGAATTTGTGAAAATTGCAAAGCATGAGAAGGTCAAATCAGGAAATCAAAATTCCGGAATGCCTTGCAAATTTGGAAAGGTTGGTAAAAATGCCAAAACAAGTTTTTATTTTATAAAAATTTCTGACAATGGAGTTCAACATGTCCTAAACAAATTACAAGAAAGCATCAAAGTCCAATTCTACATGTATGATTTTCTAAAAATCAAAGAACGCATGTATGTCAATCAGTCAAATCAGATATCACAGAAACAGGGTATCCAGTGTTGGTCTAATAGAAGCAGAATCAATTATCATCTCAACCTAGAATTTTAATGGAAGGTAAATCAGCATGTCAGGAGCAAATTTCATGAGAAAGCATCTCGAGATTCCTAACACGTGAATTTCTAAAAATCTAAGAACACAAACATGTCAGTCAGGAACTGAACAGGGCAATAGAAATACGGTCTGTACATGGTCCATCGACCTTACCAGATGATACCCAAACATTTTCAAATTTTTATATGTTGTAGACACACGTGTTATGAACAAACTTTAAGAAGACACTAACTCAAAATTTGATTCACAAAAAATCTTATGAAAATGACAAACAGCAAAGGTCACTGCAACAAGACATGACAACAAAACATGAAAAATTTCCAGATTCTGGTTTGGTCTTGTGAAAAATGGTAAACCTGGCAAAAGATCTTCAAATCATGCAAATAAAACATCAAAAGAAAGCTTAAGATGTCTTCTAAGAATCTTTAGAAGGCTTCAAATGCAATCGAGATCATTTTCCAGCTCAAACGAAGATAGCTATTAAATAGGACAAATTTGAAATAGTTTACATATTTATGTATGAATGTCATGACTTTAATCGGACCAAACGATTTCCAAATCCTATGAAATTTTTATTTGATTTAGAACTAAATGTCAAGATAAAAATTTATGAAGACACTCAGTCCAAAATCAAAGTACGAAAAATATACAAAATTAACAAAATGAATAGATCGGTTAGCCTCAACAACAACTGCAAAGAATAGCAAATTTCAAAACAGATCACCAAATTTCGAACAGATTTTGACATAGCAAACAACATCGAAATGGCGCATGCAATATAATGTTGAAAAGCTTGCGAAGTCATCTACGAATCTCATGAAGAACTCAAAGTCTAAAAACGATATTATCTAGCTCAAACGACGATGTTTATCAGGTCAGTCCAATCAACCTACGATTTTTACAGAACGAGCAATCATGATCAATCGAGCCACAAAATCATAATCAACATAAAATCAGTCTACACCATACATTTCATCCACATAAGCATGATAGATCATCTTAGGGTCGAGCTCTAGTCTCGATTGTGTAAGGCCGTCTCACTTCATCAAGCTCAAGTTCAAGAGCACTCTCTACCTTGGTTTCTTCGACTTCGAGCTTGATCATCAAAGTATTTGACGATCAACAACCACCAGGAACTCACAGACTCCTCAAGAGACACCTCAGTATCAATCAGACCGTAAGCAAATGGTCACCGATCATCGGAATTGCCACGAAACCGCCAGGAAAGGATCGGGCGCTGGACAAGGATTGGACTTTGAGGAGGGAATCGCCAACTTGAGGAGTTCCAGTGATGATCCGAACAAAACAAGACAACCGCAAGCTTAGCAACACGCCTAGGATCACCATAGCGGCGGTCGAGCGGCTAAGGATGATCATTGGACTGTTGAACAGGCCGGAGCAACTACGACAAACTTCATCGGTTCAGAAACCGATGATCAACGCCGCAATAAAAAGGCCGCCGGACAGGGCAATCCAATGATGATCTAGACAATTGACGGCCATGACCAGATAGGTGGCTGTCCGGTGATCGTCCGAGGGGCACCAGCCGTGAGGTGGAAAGAGCGAGGCGGTGGATGATAGTGAAAACAGGCTGCCGAGAAGGGGAGTTTGGGTAGAGAGAGAGAGAGAAGTATGAGAGAAAGTGGATCTGAGATTTGCGAGCCCCCTTCCAATTTTGGAGGGAAAATGGATTATACATCCTTGCAAGATCATATCCTAGCCCTTCGATCAATCCAAGGACTAGGATTTAATCTTCCTCGCCTAACTAATTTACTTATGCATTAAGCTCGTTTATAATTGGTCAATTATATGCACATGCCAATTTGAATGGCTAAGATGAATTTTTAATAAATGGTCATGATTTATGTTCAAACTTAATGGGTGCATGAAATTGAAATTTCCACTCAATTAGCGCGATTTGTGCAATTCCCACCTTTAATTGCCAAATTAACCAAAATTGAACTTAATTGATACGACAAGATATCAATTTGTTTGATCACCCATGTTAATAATGGCTTAATGCATCCAAATTGACAACTAAATGATGATATGGACTTTATTTCAAAATTAGATTAAGGGTCAGTGATGAAATTGAACCTTAACCCATCAAATTAAACCTTAGTCTAGAATAGGTCAATTTGAATTGCACTAATTGAAGTTCTTTAACCTAATTTCCTAAAGTTTAAGTGACCCAGATCCATCAAGTTGGAGAATTCCCAAGTGAATTTGCCAAAATTGATCGTGGATTCGGATTCAATTTGAGAAAATGATTGGAACAGAGGTGTAAACACTCAAGTCATTAAGAATCAACTCAAACCCCTTATTAAAGCTAAAAATGGCTACTTTATTCTTTAAACTGTCTTGGGTATTTTACCTCCTGTATCGTCTTTTAAATTTCAATTGTTTGCTTCCTTCCTTTATTTAAGTAGAAGTAAAATGACATGAAATCGACCATTCACACATGACCACCTTGTTAACTTCATATTTCACGAAAATATAAAACAACACATATGGACATTTTAGGAAATACGACGACTGTTAAGTACCAAAATGACATTAATAAAAACATTAACATTATCAAAGTCTGTGAATTTTAGAACCTCTAGTTACACAAATATTGAGAGATCACTTCCGACCCTAGATTTGATTTTCTAGCCAACCCCTTAAAATGAGGCTAGTGGAGACTTCTAAAATTATATTTTAGGTTGTCTAATACAACTAATAATAAAATGAACGCGTCGTGTAAGGTATGAGTCTCGTGGAGACTCACCATGATTTAGTAGACTCAATGTAGTAGTCTAAAAGAATGAAGTGATGTCAACTTTTTGGGTGAAAGTACTATCAAGAGAGCTATTATGGTAAAAATGCCCCTAAATTTGTTTTTCACACCGGATCTCATTCTTTGAGGTGTACCATGCATTTGGAAGCAAATCACAACACCTTTTTGCCATTGCACAGGATATGGATTTGGAGAACTAGGCATTCATGTAGACCTCAAACTTAATGGGCCAAAAATGAAGACGAGGATCACTTCTTTGATAGACATGACCTCGAGTGTGAACTCACGAGCAAATATCCCTAATTGCCACCCCTCCCCAACAAGGCTTGCGAAGATTGGGTCACGACACTAACTTGAAAAGAAATTCTTAAGGCTGCATGGGCTATAACACATGTATCTTCCATACTATGATATGACTGATTCTACTACCTAGGCATCAGCAATATATACCAAAAGCTTCTATCATTATTTCAGCATGCATCACATCAAGATCACATTTGCACCCAAAAGCTGAAGTTGACTAAAAATTTCGCCAATATCTTTGCATGGATTGAAACGTAGCATGTAACTCTATCAAAGAAAAAAAAATTACACTCCGGAAGCACAATCAAAGTGCATGCGCCATTTTATTTTATCAGTTGCTGTGAATATGCACTTTTGTGAACGGTACCTTGCTTCCCAAAATTAGCAGAAACGGTCACGGGGTTAGACACCACCACATCATAGGCTAACATGACATATATTTTTGTATTGAAAGCCAATAAAAATTCAACATATGTTCATGACGTGGCAAAGTAAATGAAAAAAATCAAAAACTTAATTTTTATTTTTTTTCTCTCTCCTCTTCCTCCTCCATCTAAGGCAGTCTCTTTCGTACGGTCACTGGCGACTCACCAGTGCTACATCGAAGCCGACCACTACTGCTCGTGGAACGAGCTGTCATCACTCACGGCCTTAAATCCACGAAGCACTACCCCCGTCCATAGCTCCGTCTTCTTTCTTGTCCATGGCGTTGCTTGATCTGGCCTCGTGGAATTCGTCGCTAGCCTCAATCTTCCCAACGAAGAGCTCCATCTCCAGATATGGAGGAAGTCGCCGATGATCCATATCTAGGACAAACTTCAAATCTGATGCTACGGCTCATCGAGAAAACCCGAAAGTTTCATCGTACCCACTAAGGAAGCTTCATTTTGAGCATAGAAAAACTAAGGAAGGTCGATGGTCCATCTCCAGGATGAACTCCAAATCTATGGCCTTGGCTTGTCGAGAAAACCCAAAAGTTTAATGCCCACTGAACCTTCATTTCGAACCAAACCAAAAAGAAAAAAGAAAAAACAGGGGACATTTATGTACGCGGCGGTGCTCTACAGATAGAAGGCCACCAGCGACAACGGCTCATTTGATGAGCAGAGCAGTAGTGGTCGGCTTCAACGCAGCGCCAATGAGTCGTTGGTGACTGAACGAAGAAGACGGCCGTAGATGGAGGAAGAGGAGAGAGAAAAATAAAAACTAAGTTTTGATTTTTTTTATTTACTTGTCACATCATTAACATTTACCGATTTTTTATTGATTTTGAATACACAAATATGTGTCGCGTCAACCTATGATGTGATGGTATCCAACCACTACACTCCGAACAAAAATAATTTTTTATTTCAAATTTATTTTTGGAATAAAAATCTGTTAGATAAAATTATTTTATTTTATAATTTCTGAAATAGATTTTTTTTTAAAATAGGTTTGAAATAAAAATCAAAAGTAAAAATTTTTTACTTACTCATTTCGAAACGAAAATGAAAAATAAAAATTCTTCTTATTGTTCGTTTTTGTTATAAATCGGTCCTCCATTCGTCGCTGCAAACCACTGTCCACCTATCGCCGGCCGCCACCATCAATCCCCGGCGACGACGCAGATTCGCCACCGTTTGAAAGAAAAAAGTTTTATATCATTATCAGCGAATTTATTTTTAGAATAGAAATTTTATATCGTTATCAAACGAGTATTTTGCGTAAAACTCATTTAGAAATAGAAATAAAAATATATATTTCTCTTCAGAAATCAATTTTAAATTTAAGATGGTTATCATTCACGCCCTAAATACTTTCTCCTTGAATTCGCTTCGCCTACCTAGTTTTTTTTGCGGGCGTGCTCAGTCAACCGCCCGTTGTTGGTCTCCAGCGAGCAAAAAAAGTGGATGGCAAGGGAGAGTCGAGGCCAATTTTCCTTTTCATGGCTGAAGCTTTTCATTCATTTTCTTGTTGATTTTCTTGGTTGCTTTATTAACTCTATCACAAAAATTGCATATTTGAATCATTGGCAAAGATTCAGGTGTCAACGACTTGAAATATCATTAATTTCACTCTCGACAAGTGACCTCATCATTTGATTGATGGTGAGCTTTCCATCTCTCTCTTGTCCTTAAGGGCAGTTGTTAGTCACTAATCCTAGTCACTCTCTTTAGCAAAAAAAAATATAATTTAGGTAGTTATAATGCCTATATATTGTTATTACATCAAATTAATAATAAAGAAGAAGGTACGGCTGATGGATTACTAGACAGGCGCCATCAACCTATGATGTGATGATATCTAACCACTAAATACGTTCTCTTTGAATTCGCTTCGCCTACCTACTTTTTTTAGCAGGCGTGCTCAGTCAACTGCCGTCGTTGGTCTCTGGCGAGCGAAAAAAGTGGATGGCAAGGGAGAGTCGAGGCCAATTTTCCTTTTCATTGGCTGAAGCCTTTTATTCATTTTCTTGTTGATTTTCTTGGTTGCTTTATTAACTCCCTATCACAAAAATTGCATATTTGAATCATTGGCAAAGATTCAGGTGTCAACGACTTGAAATATCATTAATTTTACTCTCGACAAGTGACCTCATCATTTGATTGATGGTGAGCTCTCCATCTCTCTCTTGTCCTTAAGGGCGGTTGTTTAGTCACTAATCCTAGTCACTCTCTTTAGCAAAAATATATATATATTGTTATTACATCAAATTAGTAATAAAGAAGAAGGTACTCAAATTTGTGATGACACTCTTGAAGTGGACCCCGAGAGGGCTAATGGATTACTAGACAGGCACCATAATCCTCTTGTGAAGTGGTGCTTGCACTTCACATGGACTCTCTTAGATCCTAACGATCACAACTGGTTTATGTCATTAATTTGGTATTGTCTTAAAATCGCCACTAACCTATTTATTGTGTTGATTATGAGCTCGATAAAGCAAAGTAGAGGAGATTACTTTACCCTTGCGAATTAGAAATACTGAGTATAGTGATTTGTCACGCTATATTAAGTTAGTGCCCAACCATTGGTTTTTCTTTCTTTTTATGGAAAAGGTTTTTCATGCAATCTTGGTTGATTTTATTCTCTATCATGTAAGTCTAAATGGTCATGCATAAGTGCGCAAATAGTGGATTAAACAAATCATTGTTAATTATAATGAAGCAACAAATAAATAAATAAATAAATTCTTCCCAAGCCATCCCTCCCCCTTCCCCGCCCCCCACAAAATGGAAATCATTTCGAGCCGCCTTGGGTAGTAAGTAAACACCGCCTTGTTATTACGCTTGTATCAATTGAAATTATTCAATGAAAACTTTTACATTATCCATTATAATTTATATCTAAATATTTTTACAAACGATAAAAAAAATTTCGTTTATTCAACTTTGTAAGTGATATAAACGATCTTTAAAAAAAAAAAAAAAAATTTATCCAAATCATTCAGTTTTTGTGCAAGAATCACACCCTTAAATAATGTAATATACACAGTTATATCTCGTATGCCAATGCAATGTTAAAGATACTCTGAATGCGATCTAAAGCTACTCATATGAAAAATAATTTTTCTATATGACATCCAAAATGAGGCATGTAAACACTTGTTCATGAATATTCTAATTTGTCTATCATGATAATCCCCGCGATGCAAAAATAGAACGTGAAGAACGTGGATGGTCGCGTGCGGAGGTGGAGCAGAGCAGATAAGTGAAGTGCGATGAATTGGGGAAAAGACAGAGAAATATCATTTTGTCAAGAGAGGGATGATGGCGATGGTGAAGCGGCTAGAAAAGACAGAGAGAGAGAGAGAGAGAGAGAGAGAGAGAGACGCACGAGAACGCTGCTGAATTGCTAACAAGTGGACGAAGATCGAGTGCGAATGGAGAACGGAGGAAGACGAAGACGTGGACCACAGAAAGTGAGGCGGCTGTGCATGGGTTTGATTTTCCTCTCGGAACTCTCCATGTGGAATGTCCGATCACAGAGTTACAGAGAACATACGGTATTTATGAATAACTCCTAGGGTTGCTAAATATACTTCATAAAAAGGAATTACTCGACAGGTCCAAGATGAACCGAGCAAGTCCCGCGCCACATCCATTGGACCGATTTGGGAAACTCATCTGTTTCCGAATCTTAGAAGATCGATTCTTGTAAATTCCTATGGATCTAGAATCCGGGCAGGCCCCTAATTCACGAAGCGTTAGAAGGTCGATGATACTTTGATTGATGTGATTGTCTCGAAAAAAAAAAAATAAAAAAGGTGACTCATTGATCAAAGATAAGACTTTTCTTCAATCTTGTAAAAGAAAAAAGACATGATAATTAAAGTTGAATCTCCTTTGTCATTTTGCATAACTGGCAACTTTAGAGAGTCTATCTCTTCTTTTGTCATGCTCATGGTCTCATTGAATATCTTCACAACCCCATGCCCCATTTCATCACTCTATTTGTAACTTGTTTTGATTTAAGCAATAATCCTTTTCAATCCATATAGAAAAGAATATTTTGGACATATAATATAAGAAGTAAACATATCATGACTTTAAAAAAAAAATACATATCTATTATATCGAATATCGTATATAGTCATTTACATATTTATTTATTCAAAATGTCGCGTATCGATTTATATATGTACAAGTAAAGTCTTTATGCAGAAACTTCCGCGTAGACACGCCAACCTAAACCTAGGTTTAGTAGATTCGGGAATAATCCCCAGGATGAAAGCCCATGGAAGCATGCAAAAGGAGGAAATAGAAGCTGTAGAACGAAAACAAAAATATTGTCGAATATTCCTCTAAAAAATTAAAAAAGATTCGTTGCGCACCGCCAGAGAGAGAGAGAGAGAGAGAGAGAGAGGGTCCGTTGCCTTTATATACGGAGGCTTCCTTCCCCAGCTAGGTACGCCCCCCTCAATCTCTCTCTCTCTCTCTCTCTCTCTCTCTCTTATTCATGAATGCAACGGACGAAAGACACCTCCCCTCTCCCTTTTTCGAACTGCATGCATTTATGAATCTTGACTCCTTGAACTGCCCCTGCTCATTTCCTCCACCTTCAGACGAAGAAAGTTACAGAACAGAAGTCGAATCGTCTTCCTGAAGCTCTCTTCTGGAGAGAAGCAAGAAGCAGAGGAGGCAACCATTTTCGCCGGTACTTAACCCTCCGAGGCTGTTCAGGTTCGTTGCCCTGTTCGCAGACTGTTCTTTAGGACTGCCGTTCTTTCTCTTCTTTTTTTTGGGGTCTTTAATCTACGTTCCTCTTGATGGGTCCCCTAATATTCGATTCGACGAACTTGCGTACCCGTTCGAGTCTTGAGAAGCTTCTCAAAAAAGTGAAAAAAAAAAATAAAATCATCGGGAGTTACAGCTAGAGAGAATATACGGCCACGCGTTTTTTCTTTTTTTATTCAACCTTCGTGTGATTAACATCAGAGTTTCGGTTCTTGATTCTGAAGCATCGTGAGAGTTCTTTGTCGTGAGAAGTGACTTCCCGATTCGGGCGTATGATTTTTGAGGATTTCACTGTTTTTCTTTTTCCTCCTTTGTCGTTTTCGCATCTTCGCTCGAGTGTTCTGGAGTTTGGCTCGGTTGTAGTGCCTTCAGCTCACCATAAAGATCTTTTATTATAATAATTACGGCCTCACCTTTTCGTGGTTTTCATGTGATTATTTTAAAGGTAGCTTCGGTTTTTGCGTTCACACACTAAAGTCAAGCCAAACGGCTGATGAGATCAGGATGACGTATGACCCCGTGACCGTTCGAAAGATAAATAAAAAAGAATTGATCATTCGAAATAATTATTGTGGTCTCGCCTTGTTGTCCTACGATTTTCTAGGATGCTGCTTCAACGTCAATTTCTCACTTCGCTTTCGCTTGTCGCCTCTTTTGGCTCCCTCATTCAACACTAGGACCCCCCAAAAATGTACAGTTCACATGCCTGTGTGCCCACAAATTATGTCCTCTTGTTCGCTATATCTTCACATGTAATCTGTTTCCTAGCCTAACGCGAATTGCGGTACTAGCATTATTCACTTTCGTTTTTGGTCATTGCGAAAAAGTTGCAGAGAAATTGCTCCATGGCAGGGGAACAATTGCAAGTCCTAAACGCTCTCGATGTGGCCAAGACGCAATGGTACCATTTCACGGCGATCGTGATCGCCGGCATGGGATTCTTCACCGACGCGTACGACCTCTTCTGCATCTCCCTCGTCACCAAACTGCTCGGCCGCATCTACTACACGACGCCGGGCTCCGACACCCCAGGAAGCCTCCCCTCGAACGTGTCGGCCGCGGTCAACGGCGTCGCCTTCTGCGGCACCCTCACCGGCCAGCTCTTCTTTGGCTGGCTCGGTGACAAGATGGGCCGGAAGCGAGCCTATGGGATGACCCTCATGCTCATGGTCCTATGCTCCATCGCCTCGGGGCTCTCCTTTGGCCACAACCCGACAGGGGTCATGGCCACTCTGTGCTTCTTCAGGTTCTGGCTCGGGTTCGGCATCGGAGGGGACTACCCTCTCTCGGCCACGATCATGTCCGAGTATGCCAACAAGAAGACCCGGGGTGCCTTCATCGCCGCGGTCTTCGCGATGCAGGGTTTCGGGATTCTGGCGGGCGGAATGGTCGCCATCATAGTCTCCTCGGCTTTCGATTCGAAATACCCTGCTCCGGCGTACGAAGTTGACAAGGCACGCTCCACCGTGCCTGAGGCTGACTACGTGTGGCGGATCATCCTGATGTTCGGTGCCCTCCCTGCTCTGCTTACTTACTATTGGCGCATGAAGATGCCCGAGACAGCCCGCTACACAGCCCTGGTCGCCAAGAACGCCAAGAAGGCCGCTGCCGACATGTCGAAAGTCCTCCTTGTCGACCTCGAGGCGGAGCAAGAGAAGGTGGAGCGCCTGGCCCGGGAGCAGAGGAACGACTTCGGCCTCTTCTCAACGCAGTTCCTCCACCGCCACGGCCTCCACTTGCTTGGGACGATGAGCACGTGGTTCTTGCTCGACATCGCCTTCTACAGCCAAAACCTATTCCAAAAGGACGTCTTCAGTGCCATCGGGTGGATCCCCAAGGCAAAGACCATGAACGCGATTGAGGAGGTATTCCGGATCGGCCGGGCGCAGACCTTGATAGCCCTGTGCAGCACGGTCCCTGGGTACTGGTTCACCGTGGCGTTGATCGACCACATGGGTCGGTTCGCGATCCAGCTGATGGGCTTCTTCTTCATGACGGTGTTCATGTTCGCCCTGGCGATCCCGTACCACCACTGGACGCTGCCCGACCACCGGATCGGCTTCGTGGTCATTTACTCGCTCACCTTCTTCTTCGCCAACTTCGGGCCGAACGCGACCACGTTCGTGGTGCCTGCTGAGATATTCCCGGCGAGGCTCCGGTCGACGTGCCACGGGATATCGGCGGCGGCTGGGAAGGCCGGGGCGATGGTGGGGGCTTTCGGGTTCTTGTACGCGGCTGACGGGATCGGCGTGAGGAAGACACTGATCATACTTGGGGTGATCAACTTTTTCGGCATGGTGTTCACGCTGCTGGTGCCCGAGTCCAAGGGTCGCTCGCTCGAGGAAATGTCCGGCGAGAACAAGGGAGAAGATGAGCCTGAGTCGAGCCGTCGAGATGGTGTGTAGAAAATTAGAACAGAGCTTCGGTTAAACTTAACTAATTAGGTCTCTACTTTGATATAAGCTTAAGAAATTATGTACTCAATGAAGGAAGTGGCAAAGACAGTCGTTGTGGTTTTATTTTTATGAGCTTATGATGAGGAAGTAATATATAATGTAAATATTTGGTAATTTTTTAGCCCTTTTTCGAAGCATGATGCATTACATGTGCTCCTTGAAACGAAAGAATTTGGGATTGTTATTTGGTAACTGGGTAAATGTTAATCTTGTCCCAATGAAAGATCAGTGCATTTGGCTGTCTGTCACCAAATTATATTTTTGCATTCGTTGACTGAAGGCAGGGCAACTTCATGTAAATTCAACTGTTGGTCAACAAATTGACTAAAGTCCAAATTTGAGGACACTTAATAGGGAGTCGGTTGACTTGTATTCTTCAATAGTCACATCATCCCACCCACGACATTTTAGTGCGCGTGATCCATACGATTATTGATTTTCTCCTACTTAGCTCGAAAAAAAAAAGAGTCAAACAAGAAATGAGAACATGCTTTTTTGCACGCATGGCTTTTCACTATATTATTTGGACTGCTATGTCTGTCAAACTCACGACCAAAAGTCAATGGTTATCTCCTTGTCCTTAGACCTGATGTCTTTTAAACGGTTTGTTTTACGGAAGTGGGTCGACCATTCGCGAGATGGTGGGTTTGTTCAAATGTTTAATGAATGTCAGTCAAATTTGGTAGATTATATTTCGTATCCGGATATCCTTGATGCATTCCCTGAGGGCTTTTGGCACAGTTTTTGACGAGAGAATTTGAGCCTATAAAAATCATTAACGAAATATAAATACGCTGGGTAAAGCAATTTAAAAGCTCATATAGCAAATCCAATGCATTTTCAAAAACCTTTCTATCAAGGTCAATGTCGACCGGCATGGACATTCCAGCATTTTCGAAATGGCGGAGGTTAGAATTAATGAAATATTTTATTCCAATCTTGCTCTCATTAATTTTTCGTATTCCTCCAGAATATTTCATTGCTTATTGTTCTTTCCTTGCAATGGCTGACTGGCTACTCTCATGGCTCCGGTGATGGTCATCAAAAGTTGTAGAGGTCGCCTGAGGTAGTGCGACCTCACAAGGGCGATTGTTGCTGCCTCGTCTACTTTGCCTCTGGTTTAGATTTGGCTCATCTAAGGTCCTACAACCCAAACATTGCTTGGGGGTTGCACAGCCTTAAGGATGGCTATTGCCGAAGTTGAGGATCACCATATATATATATAAACAAAATTCTCTTACACAAATCGTATTTATCATATACTATTTTAAATGTTATTTGCATTTTGGGAAAACCCTTTCAACCTAGATAAAAATAGTGTTTTGCATTTCACAAAAATACTTTAACTCAAGGCCCTTCATGCAATAAATTTGGGATTCTCTCATCGACACATCTTTAATAAGAAATATTTCGATTTTTCAAAATTCAATTTAGTATATTCTCACGATGTAGAATATCCCTATGCCCATTACAAAATTCAATTTAGTATATTCTCACGACGTAGAATATCCCTATCATTGTTTTATGTTATTAGTTCGCGGTCATTTAATGTGAACACTGAACCAAGTTTTCTTTAAAGCCACTGGCATCTTGCTCTGCTTTCTATCCGTGCTTTTGGTGATCTAGTAAAAGTTACTTGTGGTGTCACGTTGCCATTGAAGTTTCTTGCTTCCATTCAGTGTAAAGTGCCCTTTTCACATTTCCACATTGCCAAATAGTCCTAGAGAGAGAGAGAGAGAGAGAGAGAGAAGGAAATCCATCTTTCTCGTCCTGGATGAGTCGAATCCTTGGCTTTATCAGCTGATTCTTCTCCAACTTTATGTCCCACTTTGGACCTGCGAGTCTTTGCCCGGCCGTCTGTCGTTTCGCTTGTCCATCCCACTTTGACGTTTTCCCACGATACACGCAATCGCCTTGGTTTCCAGGAAGTTTCCGTGGGGCGAATCTTGACATTATTTCAGTGCTTGTCTTTCTCTCTTTTCTTTATTTTGAGATAATTACACAAATAATTTAAAAATTTTAGTCTAATATATGATATTATTCCGAAATTTTTAATTTATTTGATATGATTCATAAATTTTAGTCTAATATATAACATCATTTATGAATAATATGATCCATCAACTTTTCATCTCAGTTCCTAAATTATTATATCTCTGAATTCAATATAATTCTTAAATTATTGTAGTTTAGAGACTATATTTAACATATACAAAAAAATTCATGAAACATATTAAACATATTAAAATATTAAGAATTATATTGCACATCTAATCAAAATTTATGGATTTTGTATCATTTTCCCAACGATAATCAACAAAAGTGAGAGGAGACGTAGTCTTTTTTGTCTGTGTCATTTGGTTGGGCGATCAACTCTCGATAGGGCGCATTTTAACCTTTGCCCTTGTTTTGTTGCTTGGATGCATCTCGAGGGGGCCACTTGACTTTGACTCCTACCAAAAAAAGACATACTCAGTACTGTTCTAGATGTAATTTTTCTGGGCCATAGGGAAATTATTTTGACTTAAAGTGTGAAAGCAACCTTTTTGTGCTCTGGACGGATCAAGATGCCATCACTTCCTAAAAATAGCACCAACTTGTACTTATTATAATAAAAATGATAGAAAAGGATGCACAAAACCTCAAGAAGTGTTCGGGAGATGCAGAAACCTACCTTAAAGTATGTGGGGTATTTTATATTTATTCAGTACTAGACACACCAAATCTTTAAAGAGATGCAGAAACCTATTTTAAAGTATGTGGAGTATTTTATACTTATTCAGTACTAGGTAGACACACCAAACCTTTAAAGACATAAACACTATATTCATTAAAAGTCACTCAAGCATGCTAAATCTTTCCTTGACCCAAAAAAAAAACTAAATCTTTTGTAATTTTAATATAATTAAAAATATTATTTTTATCTTTGAAGGGAAAGGCAAATATAATTAAACGATCTCTTTCTTGGCTGTGCCCAATCAAATGAAGGAAAAAGTAAACGACGTGACTTAGTAAGTTTCTGAGTTGCTTGGCCCAAGACATTCACCATAGTGATAGTAGATGGATGGACAGCATAAATTTTATATGCACGTAAGCATGCTATAGGCCTGAAGATCATGTCTCTACTTATTAGAAAAGCGGATGATATGAAATCAATGCATAATAACTAGTAACCTTTCACCGCACTTGCATAATCCAAAAATATGTACTTCTTCACTCTCATGTTAAGCTTACCATTACATGCATGAGCATACACAAAACATTTGAATAATAAAGCATCCTTCTCCATGGCTACTTCTATCGGGGTTCAATATGATTGTACTTTTGCCCTCTTCATTAACTCATCCTTATCATCATTTTTCATCGTTTCCAGCAACTTGGCCCCCTTGGCCTAATCGTGAGTTGCTAATAATGGTTGCATCTTAACGTTCCACAACCCCAAATCATTCCTCCTATGAAACATTTCGATTTCTACTTTTGCTCGAAACATAATTGCAAATAGTAAATTACCAAATAACGTCCAAAAAAAAATCCTCAACTCAGATTGATAGATTCTTATCCCTAACTATGATATCGATTGTTGTAAAATAATGTGAAAGTTAATGGATCTTGCAATTGTATTAACGCGAGAGACTTAACTCACTAGACAAACAAATCGAAGAACAATAAAGAGCACAAGATTTATGTGGTTAAATTAAAGTGTATGTACCTTATCTACAAGGAGAGCGAACTGTAAATAATTCACTAATCAATTAGATAATTACAAAGTTAAAATTACTCACATGCTCAGGTGTCTCCTAACCCTAGTTTACACTCAAATTTATACTGTTTACAAAGAAAACAAGTCGATTGAATGCAAGACTCACCTCACAAATTCACTCCAGCCCAAGCTATGCGTGGGGCCAAAAAGTGTGGCTTCTCTTCAGGAATCAAACCAAAAGAGTAAAAAAATTCCATTTTATGTTAATATAAATATAAAAAAAAGTCTCAAACTATGTCCATTATGACCCAAAATTCATTTTGTGTCGCTAAACCTTAAACTTGTCTATCGTGACACAAATATCTAAAATTGTTGTTTTATCATAAAAACCCTAAACTTATATCAATGTGATAAATATAACTTGGATAGAACTAAAATAGAGTATATGTATCACATGTGTATAAATTTAGGTTTTTTTGTGACACAAAAAAAAATTAAGGGTATTTGTGTCATAGTAGACAAGTTTAGGATTTTTTTTTTGACAAAAAAATTTGAGGTAATTATATCAGGGAGGGCATAATTGGATTTTTTCTTTTTTTGGTAGTATGTGCCTTTTATTTTGTGACGCTGAAGCACTATGCGACTAATCCAATAAGCATCCCACCATAGTTTTCCTTATGTGTATTTTATATAAATAAGAGCCCTCCTGGTCAAACCTGGTATAAGACCCATAAAAAATCTCAATGTAACTAGTATATATTTGAAATTCAAGATAAGAAGTCTAATCCTAATAGGAAAGTGATTCTCGACATTTCTCTCATGATTGATTCTTTAACAAACTGATTTATACTCACCGATGGAATGGGGTTTCGTATTCAGCTCAAACTCCCTTCACAATTTCCCACGGCATTGCCAGACAGTATTAGATAGAAAAAATCGATTTTCCTTGTCACTGATAAGTCGATTCTTCAAACTCTATTGCCTGTCATATCGCTTGTCCTGTTGATGTTTTCCCACAATACTCGCAACTGCCTTCGTCTCCACGAAGTCGAGGACAGGGAATCAGGACATTTTCTCGGTGACTTTAATTCTCTCTTTTTTTTTTAGTGGCGTTAGGTTTCTCCTTATATTTCTCTTCGATGACAGCAATCAGCAAAAGTGAGAGGAGACGTGGCTTTTGCCATTTGGTCTTCGTCATTGTGTTGGGGATCCCGACATGCATATTTTAACCTTTGCTCTTGTTTTGTTGCTTGGATTCATTTCGATGGGCCAGTAGACTTCGACTCCAATCAATAGCGCAACATCCTTAGTACTGTTTGAGAAATCATTTCGCTCTTTTTGGGCCCAAACAGAAATGATTTCACCTAAAGATTAAAAGCAATTTCTTTCTCTTTCTTTTTCTTTTTTCTTTTTTCACTTTGGACGTGTTAAGATGCCATTTAAATTCAAAAAGTGGATGAATTTGATCTTTGGGTCTAATATCCTAAAGTAGCACCGAAGCGTACTTCTTATAATAAAATTGAAATTAAAGGAAAAAGTAAACGACGTGGGCTTAGTAAGTTTCAGTGTTATTTGGCTGAAGACATTCATCATAGTAATGACGGATGGACGGCAATTGCATAGACATTCTGTGCGCATGAACATATTATAGGGCCCGAAGATACGAATTAACTAGAGATTTAGCGACATAGTAAACGCAATCCAATTTGATGGACTCTACTATGGTAAGGTCGATATAAGTCTATTGACAGCTTAACTAGGAAGAGTATCAACATGAAAATGCATAATTACGTGCACGCTTCTTAGCAGAAAGCTCGTATGAGAGAGAGAGAGAGAGAGAGAGAGAGAGAGAGTGGGTGTTGAAAGGAGACGAGATATTGGAAGAAGACGAGAGAAATGTAGAGAAAATGTATTTTCATTCTATCTTCTATTGTACATTTCTCCTGTAATTATAATACAAACTTGATACAAGAAAGGGAAAAATATATCTTGGAAATCATAATAAAATCAAAATCTAATTTCCTAACTAATTTATGCACAATTATAATCAACTGAGATTCCAAGCATATCTCCGGGATCCGATCTAATGCATATCTTCCAACAGTCCCCCTCAAGCTAGTGGCTAGTAGATAGCTTGTTCAATAGATATGCATGTTGTCTTTGACATAGAGGCTTGGTAAAAATATCAGCAAGTTGCTCTGTTGTTCCAATTCCTCTTGTCTCAATTATCCCTTCTTGAATTTTATCTCGAGTGAAATGACAATCTACTTCTATATGCTTCGTTCTTTCATGCACTATGGGATTTGTTGCAAGTTTGAGCGCCGCATCATTATCACAGAACAATTTTGTCGGAACCTTCAATTTTATCCCGAGATCCTGAAGTAATCCCCGTATCCATACAATCTCACAGGTAGTCTTTGCCATGGCTCGATATTCTGCTTCGGCTGAGGATAATGATACGATTGCTTGCTTCTTGGTCTTCCATGAAAGAAGAGATTCTCCAAGTTTAATGCAGAAACCTGTAATAGATCTTCGGCTCATAGGACATGTTGCATAGTCTGCATCACAGTATGCCGACATTTCCATATTACATTTCCCGGACAAAAAAATCCCAAGTCCTGGACACCTTTTCAAGTACTTCGCAACCTTCAAAGCAGCATTCATATGAGACAATTTGGGACTGTGCATGAATTGACTCAGAGTTTGTACTGCATATGATATGTCAGGTCCGGTCATAGTCAAATATATGAGTTTCCCAACGAGCTTCTGATAACTTGAAGGATCATTGAGAACAGGGTCATGATTCTCAGATGTTCCAATATCATAATCTTTGGTGGTCAACTTTGTATTTTGCTCAATTGGAATGACCGAAGGTTTGCATCCCGATAAACCTGCCTCCGATATAATTTCCAGGACAAACTTACATTGACTAAAAGAAATCCCACTATCAGATTGAACAATCTCAATTCCAAGAAAGTACTTTAGTGCTCCCAAGTCTTTAATATGAAAAGTAAAATGCAGATACTTCTTGAATCTTTCTATTGCAGTGCTATCATTGCCCATGATGAGAATATCGTCAACATATATCATTAAGTAAATAGATGACATACCTTGAGTCCATGTGAACAAGGCATAATCATATTCGAACTATTTAAATCCTACAAACGTGAGAGCATCAGCAAATTTGGCGTACCATTGCCTAGAAGCTTGCTTGAGACTATAGAGGGATTTGCGGAGACGACATACTCTATTCTCCCCATGTCTCCGTAATCCTTGAGGAATATCCGTATAGATTTCCTCATCTAAATCTCCATGCAAAAAAGCATTATGCACATCCATTTGATGCAATGCCCAATCATTAATAGATGCAAATGCATTTAAAAGATCTTACAAAGGACATTCTTAGCGACTGGGGAAAAGGTTTCATGGTAGTCAAAACCTTCCCGTTGAGTAAATCCTTTCGCCACCAAACGAGCTTTGTAATGCTCAATGGATCCATCAGCTCGGTATTTGATCTTATAGACCCACTTGCATCCAATAGGTTTCCTATGCGGAGGTAGATAGACCAAATCCCAGGTCTGATTGGCAATTAATGCCTGTAGTTCAGCTCCCATAGCTTCTTGCCATCGTGGATCACTAGCTGCTTCTTCATAGCTAGATGGTTCGATATCCTCTAATATTCGACTAACGCAACATCTATGTTCCGGCGAGAGTCTATGAAACGAAACATAAGATGAAATCGGGTAGTGAATACTTGGTGAGTTGAGGGATGCACAAACATAATCCTTTGTCCAAGCTGGTGGTCGTGTAGAATGACCTGATCGTCGAGGGGGATCTACATGTGGTGGAGTAGATGATGGAGAAGATCTTGCTGCAACACCAATCTCATTGGGAGGATCTTCTAGTGCCTCAGAATTTCCTTCGATGGTATCCACAACAACTTCTGGTGTAATATTCTCAGTAGAGATTGGATTTATCACTGGAATAGGCTATTCTTGAGTCCTTGTCAGAAAATAGCAAGGAGTCGATTCTTCGAAAGATAGGGAGTTATCAGGAGGTATGAAAATATCTTGTTTTTCTCCCAAAAACTCCTTGTCATGAAAAGGAAACACGTCTTCATAAAAAATGACATCCCTGCTAATGAAGAATTCCCCAATTAACTGATCAAGGACACGATATCCTTTTTGTAGGTTCGGATAGCCCATGAAGATGCAACGTCGAGCTCGAGGACCCATTTTGTCGCGGGGACCCAAGATAGATGCAAAACATAAGCATCCAAAAATCCTTAAATGCTCCAATGCTGGTTTCTTCTTGAAAAGCAACTCAAATGGAGTTTTGCCATCGAGTATTCGAGTTGGCATCCGGTTGATGAGATAGGCTGCAGTAATTATGCATTCGCCCCAGTAAAGTTCCGAAATAGATGCTTGGAACTTCAATGCACGTGCAATTTCCAGTAGGTGACGATGTTTACGCTCTACTACTCCATTCTGTTGTGGGGTATAGATGTAGGAACTTTCATGGAGAATCCCATGAGATGATAGAAGAAAGTTGCAGTCATTGTTGAAGAATTCCTTCCCGTTGTCTGTCCGGATCCGCTGAATAGATTTCCCAAATTGGTTCTTGGAAAGGGTGATAAAAGTTCTCAAATGTGAGGAAACTTGTCCCTTTGATTGCATCAAAAAAAACCCAGGTGGCACGAGAATAGTCATCCACAATTGTTAAAATATAACGTGACCCATCATGATGTGAGGTATGATAAGGACCCCAGACATCCACATGAATCAAGGAAAAAATTCTATTGGCACGGCTTTTGCTAGAAGGAAAAGGAATGCGTGACTGTTTGGCAAGAGGACATATTTGACATTTAGAGTAAGGAAATGAGGCACTATGTCCCAATCTTGAATGCATAAGATAATCTTTATCATTGGTAGTCGTGTTACACAATGACATTTTATTTGAAAGAAATGCCGACAAATCAAGATTACTTGGAAAGTTTGTCCAAAGAAATAGCCCTTCAGAAAGACTACCCAAGCCCATCATTCTGCCAGTTGAAAGGGCCTGAAAGAAGCAAGTGTCAGAATCAAATAATACACGACAGGAATTTTCCTTGCAGACTTTGGACACAGAAACAATGTTAAACCAAAATTCTGGGACATAAAGGACATTTTGGAGTATAATTTGTGGGCTGAGTTTGACTGTGCCAATGATTGTAACATGAGTGATATTCCCATTGGGTAATTGCATAGTAATAGGAAAATCCAAATTCTCATGTATATCTGAGAACAATGCCCTTTCACAAACAATATGATCACTTGCCCCAGAATCAATTATCCAAGATTTCCTTGAGATATTATTAATCAGGCAACAAGAAATACCTGAGAAATTTCCTCCCTTGCTTGAGGTGTCTAATTTCTGTAGTGCCTGCATCAGCTGTTGGTATTGTTCATGCGTGATAGACCGATCAGCATTAGCACTACTAACTTGATAAGCTGCAGAAATTTCCTTCTTTTTTCCTTTTTCTCCGGGTTTACCGTGCAGTTTCCAACAATTTTCTATTGTGTGATGTGGACGTCTGCAAAATTCACAATATAATTTACCTTTTCTTGTATTAAAATTTTTTGCAGATGCTGAGATAAATCCACCACCGTCGGATCCTCGCCCATGGGACTCATCGCCACCGTCCAATCCACTCGAGTGAATGAAGCCCTTTGAACCGTCTGATCGGCGCAACGGATCTGGTCCGCCCATTCCGTGTGAGAGATCTGAGCCGCCCATTCCGCGCGAGAGATCTGGACCACCCGTTCCTCCCCTTTTAAGGAATTGAGCATCTTCAGACGGAAACCCTAACATTTCCTCCTGCGCCCCTTTTTCATGCGCTAGGGTTTTCGGTCCCGTGCTCTGCCTCTCGCCGCAGCTTGCTAGGGCGAAACTCTCTCTTCCTCTCACCGAGTCCGAAGATGGAAGCCGCTGGCTTTCTTCCTGGACGGTCAACTGAAAAATCCATCCAAGAGGCGGCACTGGATCCATGGCCAAGATCTAAGAACGGAAGTCAGGTACGAATCATTCAAAATCAACAAAAAACAAGTTGCATTTTCCCTTTCTCTCATAGATCGATATTGTGCAAGCATTTCCTCCGGACCCTCGAGTTTCTCTTCTGCGGCTTCGAGATCATTCCACAGGGATGATAGTTTGTTGTAGCATGCTGAAATCGTCATGTTTCCCTGTTTTAATTCACTAAGTTCCTGCATCAAAGAGAAAATCCGTGCCCGATCTAACTTGCCATACATTTGTTTAATGTTATCCCACATGCTCTTCGAATCTTCCGTCGGTGGAAGGCCGGCCGCGACATCTGGGGAGATGCAATTGCCAATCCAAGTGCGGACGAGCTGGTTGCATTTCCTCCAGTGTCGCGCTAGTTGGTCATCAGCGGGAATCGGGACAGTTCCATCTAGGAACCCATCCTTGTCTTTCATCACCAAGGCTCGCCGGAACTCTCGGGACCACTTGGAGTAGTTTTCTGGTCCGGTTAACTGTAGGTTGATCAACCGCAACTCAGGACTGTCGGCTGTCGAGACGAACAGGGGGTCTCCGAGCTCCGGTCGACCGGTGACGGCTCCGATTGGGAACGGCAAGAGACCGGGTGCGAAATTCGGGTAGGGATTTGTCCCTGAACCCGGTTCGCCCGATCCGTATTGATGCCCCACATTGAAAATTCTCGGGTAGGGATTTGTGCCCCGACCCGGTTCTCCTGACCCGCTCGTCTGCTCCAATCCGGAGGTCGTGCTTGCCCCACTTACGGCTAGTGGGCTCCCTTCGGATTGGACATGGGCTCCTTGGTGCCCTACATAGTCAGGCGATAATGTAGTTGGGCTTGGCCCAAAGTACCATGGGTAAGGTACCCACTGGAAAGGTTGGCTCGAAATGGGTTGCCCCAAATTAAACTGAGCCTGCGTGGGTATCCATTGTATGGGCTAGGTCTGGAGTGTTTGTTGCTGTGTTGTGGTAGGTGAGCTTTGGATCTGCGACTGCAATGGATTCTCTGCGGTGGACTGGTTGTTAGCCATTGAAGGTAAAAAATTTTTATCTTCTTTCTCAAAGATGATTCCACTACCGGATGGCAGTTCTGTTTTGCAGGTCAGAACTCCTCTGGTGGGCAACCAGAAGCGGAAGCGAAGAAAAAATCAGAAGCCTGAAAGCTCTGATACCATGAAAGGAGACGAGATATTGGAAGAAGACGAGAGAAATGTAGAGAAAATGTATTTTCAGTCTATCTTTTGTTGTACATTTCTCCTATAATTATAATATAGACTTGATACAAGAAAGGGAAAAATATATCTTGGAAATCATAATAAAATCAAAATCTAATTTCCTAATTAATTTATGCACAATTATAATCAACTGAGATTCCAAGCATATCTCCGGGATCCAATCTAATGCATATCTTCCAACAGGTGTCAATTATATTTCTTTTTAGATTGGTTTGATAGAATAAAGGGGAAATCATATAAAATTGGTACAAGAAAATTCAATATTTTTTGCATGAGATCTACTGATCACCTGGAGGTGGAAATCCCTCTCCTCAGCATAAGAAGAGCGACCACTTGTCACAAGATTCTAATGAATCCTTTGATCCTGGCTCGTCGAGAGCGCAACTACGGTCAAGCAAGCGTCAACATAGCTTAGGACTTCTTCTTTTTTGGGTAAACTTTTAAAAAAAATTTTGGGTAAAGAGCGTAGGACTTCTTTTATCCCTTACTTTTTCGAAATTTTTAAATGGTGTCATCTCAAGCACGTGTAATGTCTACTCGTGCTAGAATAGATTAAAGAATAACTGTAAAGCTCTTAAGGGGAATTAAACTATCTCAAATTCTCCTATCCCGAGTGTCCCTTGTACACATTGCTTGTACTCTTGATTAATACAACTGAGTAGCACATTTTCTCCCGACCTATCCATATCCTTGCTTTCTTACAAACCATCGGGCAAATTGTACTGCGGCCTAGCATCCGAGCGTTGCACGATTGAGTATGCTTGTTTACTAATCGTGACCGAGGATAGTAATGCCATGCCATTCTTTTGCACTAAGCGAATGGCCTAGACTATGATATCTTATATCAAAGCATGAGTTATAGCGAAGATCTCGAAATCATGGTCACCACTCCAATGACCAGAGATTGAAGAAGGATTGTGTGCGTAGTATGTGACGAGCTAGCCCAACTGACAATGCGAGTGACTATTGACTAGAGCCACAAGTGATGCACCCAACTTTGAGATGGGTCGTGGGGATTTGGCAAAACAGAGGGTTCATTCTAGAATCCATCTATTGTTCCTCGAGTTCCTTAAGGTACCGACTTTTCTCTCTCGATATGTAGAGCCTTTCTACCTCCATGGTAGCTTCTTCTCCACCCATCCCCAACAAAACTGCGTATCTCTTAAAGATTTCTCACTGGGAAGCCCCAATTCCAATTGTGACCAGTGTAGATTTCTCTCTCGCACACCCATAATCTTCTTAAAATCACACCACCAATTTCCTATTTTTTCGCCTCTTACCCAGACATCCCAACCAATGTTTTTCTACTACAGGTCTTTCCGATCACAATCTCAAGTTTCGGTATCAGATTCTACAAATTCCCCTCTCCAATCCTCATTTGTTCATCCAATTGTGTTTTTCCCATCGTCTGACGCTACGATTCTCGGCCATCTTATCTTTTCTGTTTCTGCATGTCAAAATTGCCAGTTGCGAAGGATGCCCTAACTCTTCCCTTTCGAATTAGTTCCTCTGGGTCACTGAAAGATGTTGCTCTGAGCCTTGTCAAAGGTCCCTTTAGGTTTGTGAACCTGAATTATCCTCAGTCCTCGGATTTGTCTGTCGAGTTGTGCTTGAGCTTCAATGGATTGCCCAGCCAGCGAAGAGGAGGCTTGTTTGGATGCCCTATGCACTCGCCTGGGCCGTCTATGGTTGGAACAGCAATTGGAAGTCTGGGACAAAGCTGCACCACATGAAACATTAGAGGAATGTCGCTTAACCTTGGTTGGTAAGATACTCATCAATCCTTCGGTTAATTTTCAGGCATTTCAAAATACTATGAGATGTGGATGGCGAACTGATTTAGTGGACATCTCTCAAGGAGAAGCTAGTTTATATATAGCCAAGTTTAAAACAGAGGAAATTAAGCAGAGGGTTCTTGAGAATGGACCTTGGTTATTTGCCAATCATTTGGTTATCTTGAAATCTTGGATCCCGAACACACCACTACACTGCTATGAGTTTCATACCTGCGCATTTTTGGTCCAAGTTTTTGGATTACCTCTAGAACGTTGTACAAAGACTATGATTACAAAAGCAGTCTCACATATAGGCAGGGTGATAGAGGTTAAAGTAGAGCATAAATATGGATCTACTCTTCGATCAGGTCGGGCTCATGTGGAATTTAACTTGCAACAGCCCCTCAAAACAGGGCTCCTAATCAAGGTGGAGGGGAAGAACATTTGGTTGGATTTCAGATATGAAAGGCTGTCTCATTATTATTATTCATGTGGAAAACTTGGGCACTACGCTATGTACTGTAAAGATTTTCCATATGACGAGAGCAAAATGGATGGGAAAGACAATCTATTATATGATGCTTGGCTACGAGCAAAGGTTAAGGAACCAAGTCCTTTCTGGCGTACCTTTTACACATTGGATCACCCTCAGGATGATGATGCTGAAACCATTCCAAAGACCCCGCAATCCTCATCTGCTATGATCACTGTCCACGAACCTGCTGCTTCTGTACCTACAACTCAAGAACAGAAAGATAAAGGCAAACAGACTCTGGAGACTCCTATGACTAACCCACCTATCATAGTTGCCAAACCATTTAAGTGGCAGCCACTGGTTGAGGAATCTTCGACAACCAATTTCCCACCGCACAAGCTCCCTACCTATCAATAGCACATCACTTCTCTTGAAAGTGCAGTTGCTCCACTTCAGTCAAAGAAAGTTAAAAGCCCACGCCTGAATACGAGATCAGGCCCAATTAAGAAAGCCAAAAGAAATATTACCTCTGATGTTTGCTCTCAACTTCAACAGGGACTTGATGAATCAATGTTACAAGAGACTCCTGTCCATGAAGTCGATGCTTCTGCATGTTGGGCCCTAGTGGCTAGCCCTAAAAAGCCACTGGGTGAATAATGAAGTTACTCTATTGGAACTATCAGGGTTTAGGCAATTCCCTAACAGTTCAAGCACTAAAGGTCTTAGTAACCCAAGAAAAGCCTGACATTTTGTTTTTAATGGAAACAAAGAACCAGGAAACAATGCTACTTAACTTACAATGGAAATTCAAATTCTCAGTTATTTTTATAGAAAATCCAGTTGGATTGGCAGGAGGTTTAGCACTATTTTGGACTAACCGAGTGACCTTGAATGTAGCTCGTCACTCTTCAGTAATGCTTGACTTGAAATGCACCGATCTGGAAGTAGGAATCACAACGCGTCTCACCTACATACATGCTCTAGCTAGTTATCACCTTCGGCAACATTTTTGGGCTGAATTGAGATAGACCAGTACACTGCAAAACTTACCTTGGCTATGTGCAGGGGACTTCAATGAAGTTTTGTACCCATGGGAGAAAGTTGGGAAGCGACCAACTGAGCCTCATCGCATCACTTCTTTTGCGAAGTCCTTAATGATTGCTCCCTTATGGACCTTGGCAACAAAGGCTATGCTTTCACCTGGACGAACAATAGAAATGGGGAAGACATTGTGAAGGAAAGGATAGATCGCATGCTCTGTACAAAGGAATTGAGAGTTACCTATCCCCTTGCTGAAGTGTTCGCTCTTCCAGCTCTTGGCTCTGATCATAGCCCACTCCTTTTGAACACCGTAGCAGCACATCGACCTAAAAGGCACCGATCTTTCTACTTCAAAGCCTACTAGTTACAAGATGTAGAGGGTCGATCCATTATTGCAACTTCTTGGAATACTCATCAGCTTGGAGCAGTGACTTTTCCCCAAAAGCTACGTGCTGTCTCCGATGCTCTCTATTAGTGGAGCCGATCTAAATTCACCAACGCCAGACTTCAGATTAAGACTCAAGAATCAGCTTCAAATCCTGACAAATCAGCCTACAAACCACTCTGATAAGGCCATACTGAATGACTTGAAAGAGAAAATTCATCGATCATGGCAGCAGGAGGAAAGTTTATGGGCAATGAGATCTAGAATCAATTGGCTTCGATGGGGGGATAGGAACACGAAGTTTTTCATGCAACTACCATTCAACGACGACAACACAACAGGATTAATATTGTGACATCCCGATTTTTCGATTCTATTTTCAATAAATTGAGACGGGCATTTCGTTGGCACGCATATAGTTCTTTTCCTTGAGTCGGCCACTCATGTGAAAACTAGTCTATCGGGTGAAGCTGTTAAAAGTTTCTAATGCATCAGACTCGATAATTTGACCAGAAAGCGACCTTTCGACCGAGCTAATCTACAAGGGTCATTACGGCACGATTAAAATCGATTAGAGATTGGAGATAGGTCGACTCGACGAGGCATGTGATCGGGTGTGGGTGATTCCACCGAGATCACACAATTCTTGTCGATCGGCACTTTGGACCGACTTTTCTATCGATTGGGTACCCTGTATTCGTATTTGAAACCTTGAGATTACCCCGACAACCGAAAGTCGCCAATGTTTCAAAGATGTACATTGTGGCTTGAGATGATCAATCACAGGTTAAATGCATGAAAACTTCTAAAGGCTACCCGGTAGGTTGGGCCGCACTAGTATCGTGCCAAAGTGAAATTAACCGTGGAATTGAGATCGAATTCAGAAATTGGAAGTCTGGTGTGTCACAAATCATTTTATGAATATTAACTCATCTTTGGAATATTTTTCATGCAATCAGAGTTCTTTGGCAAATTAAATCCGAGAATGGCTATTTTAGCTCGAGAAATTAGTAGGCCGCCTTTGATCTTGCTTTTGGGACTTAAGTTGGTTCTATGGACAAGTGAAGATGTGAATTGAAGTGTGGTGACATTGGATTAATTTTATGGGCTTCAATTTAATTCAATTGGAAGAGAATCGAGTGAAATTGAAGAAGTTGTTGTACAAAGAATTGGACCCGGAAATTGCAAGTGAACCCATTGGAAGAGGTTGTGGAGGATTGGGTGAGTGGAGTGTGATGTCACCCATGAGGTCATGAGGTGGGCTATTTTTGGTTGGATTAAAGAAGAAAGAAAAAGAAAAGAAAGTGGTCCCATCTCTCTCTCTCTCTCCTTCTTCTCTCTCCTCCCTCTCTTCTTCCTCTCTCCCCCGTCGCCTCTCTCCTCCATGGTCGGTGTGCGAAGACCAGAAAATTTGCAGAGGAGAAGCCGCTCAGCCGGTCGTCGCCGGTCGCTCGTCCGCCCGTCGCTGCCGCCGCCGTGTGTCCACCCCGCGCCGCCCGCGCGCCGCTCACCGTTTCGCTCGCATCTCCGCTTCGCCTCAGCTCGCGACGCAGCTGCTGTTCAGGTCGCGCAAGAGCTGCCGGAGCTCGTCCCCGCCGCCGTGAGCCGCCGTGCGCCCCCGCCTTAGCCCGCCGGAGCTTCGCCTTGCCTTCGCCGCCCTCGGCCGCCCGAACCGGCGGCGGATCTGCTCCCTCTCGGCCCCGATCAACAACCCAAAAAATGGGTATGGCAGCCCCTTCGTGGGCCGTTTTGGCCGCCTTCCCGAGCTCGGATGCTCGGCCCGCTTTGAGGAAAGTCGATCCTCGCGTCGTCCCCGTCGTTTTGGTCCGCTCGGCTCGCTAATCCAGTGAGTTTAACTCACTAAACCTCGCTTAGAGGGTTAATTATGCTTTAGGTGTGCTTAGTTTATGTTAATTGTAATTAGGTGGTTAGTTTAATTTATTTAAGTGTGGATTATATTAATGTGTTTAATTAGCTTAAAGTGAGTTTAATTTAAGGCTAAATGGAGGTTTATATTAATATAAGCCTTGATGTGACATAAAGGAATTTACTTTTGATTTATTTAAATATTTCGAAATTATTTAATAATTTAATAATATATTATTATTCGAAATTATTAAAACATTATTATTTAATTATTTTCGGAATAAATTTAATTATTTATTAAATTCGAAAATTTTGTCGGGACCCTAAATGCTCGAATTTCGTGCCGGTCGCTGCGGTACATTCGGATTTTGAAATTGATGATTGGATATTATAAATTGAGTGTGGATTTCGAAAACTATGGATATTATTATTTAATTAATTTTCGGAATAAATTTAATTATTTATTAAATTCCGAAAATTTTCGTTGGGACCTTATTTGCTCAGAATTTCGTGCCGATCGCTGTTGTGCATTTAGAATTTGGATTTGATGAATGGATGTGGCGAATTGAGTATTGATTGTGATAAATATGGATTCTTTATTAAATTCCAAGTGTCGAAATTGATGGGAGATTGGTCGTGATTAACCACCTATTAGAGGTCGTGCCCAGTGAGGCCGTGATTAACCACCGATTTGAGGTCGTGCCTAATAGGGCCGTGATGAACCACCTAAGAGAGGTCGTGCCTAATGGGGCCGTGATATGCCACCTATTAGAGGTCGCGCCCAGTGGGGCCGTGATATGCCACCTATTAGAGGTCGCGCCCAGAGAGGCCGTGAATTGCCACTTGATAAAGGTCGCGCCGAGAGAGGCCGTGAATTGCCACCTGATAAAGGTCGCGCCGAGTGGGGCCGTGATGCCACTGATTCTAATTTTGCCGAGTGGGGCCGTGATTAAGAGTATTGATTGATTTGCTTTGAATTGACATGTAATCGGCCAAGTCGATTGATCGCCGAGATGATCCAAGTGGTTGAATTGTTCTGATGATGTGATTGTGCCATGGTTGTTTGGTTATTATAATTGTTCGTAGTTGAATTATATAAATTGTGTTAACCTGCAGATGAAGGCGGAGACGAGGTAAGTCTTCTGTGTGATGTGGCTAGGCCACCCGGGGCGTATTTTCTTTCTAATAGGGGTTTAGGGGGTTGAACTTGCTGAGACATCGTCTCATCCCGGTTGTGGGATTAAAATTTCAGGTCCCCGTGGACGGAGCGTCTAGATAGCTTTGGTTGGCCTTGAGGAGTTGCAGAGGTGAAGTCATAAGATTGGAGAACGTGTCCGACTTGTAGGTCGTAGGACAGTTCATTTTTAAGAGTCGGTCTTTTGTAGACTTTTGACTGTAGGCTTCTATTTGTAATTCTATTGAATTATGAAAGTGCTATGTTGTGATTGATTGCCTGCTTTTCTATCCCAAGTTAAATGTTGTTAGGGGATTTATAATTCGTTCCGCTTGCGCAATAATAAATGAATGGGTCGGCGATATATCCTGGGATGTCGCATATTTGATCGACCGCAGTGGGATGTGCATGTGCTCGAGGTTCGGGGCGTGACAAATATGCTGTATGATGCTGATCAGAATTGGGTACGTGACCCTACTCGACTAAAAGAGATGACTTCTACTCTTTTCAGGAGTTTATATACATATGTAGGAAATAGAGACTATAGGCCAACTCTTAGCCTATGCCACCATATCGTGACAGCAGAGATGAATGCAAGTTTAATCACAGAAGTTAGTCCTCAGGAAATCAAAACAACAGTTTTCCAGTTATGGGCAATAAAAACACCCGGCCTTGATGGGTTGAATGGTCAGTTTTATCGAACCTACCGGGATATTTTACATGACAATATCTACAATTTTGTTCATTAATTCTTTCAAACAGGGGTATTGTTACCTGAATATAACTTGACCTATATCTCTTTGGTCCCAAAAATCTCACACTCGGAAAGATTGGATCAATTTCGCCCTATTAGCCTTTGTAACTTCATCTATAAAATTATATCTAAGATACTAGCTAACCTCTCAAGCCATGGCTCCCAGAACTGATCGCGCCGGAACAAAGCGCTTTTGTCGATGGTAGGCAAATTCAAGACAACATCATTGTGGTACAAGAAGTTCTTCACCAAATCAGAACTCGAAAAAGAAAGAAGCATTTTCAAGTTGTGCTCAAACTAGATATGCAAAAGGCCTATGATAGGGTGGAATGAGATTTCCTAAGGGACTATCTCCTAAAGATAGGGTTTCATACTCAATGGGTTTAATGGATTTTGCAGTGTGTGACTACAGCCTCTTTCAGTATTAAGTTTAATAGATAAACATTACCCTATTTTTAGCCAACCAGAGGACTGAGGCAAGGCGACCCTCTATCCCCGTACCTATTCATCCTAATGGCCAATGCTTTAACATGTCTTATAAATAATGCAATGCACATGGGCCATCTAATAAGTATCCAATTAAATCGATGGTGTCCCACCCTTTCCCATTTATTCTTTGCAAATGACGCCATTTTTTTCCTAGATGCAACGCTTACTGAATGTCAAAATTTATCTATAGTTCTGAATGAATATTGCTTAGCTACAGGACAAGCTGTGAATAGAAATAAATCAGGCTTATTTTTCAGTCAAGACTATCCTGTAAGCTTACAAGAGCACCTAGCCCGGGAATTTCAAGTACCGGTATTACAGAAAACTGGCAAGTATCTTGGAATTCCTTCTGATTGGGGTAAATCTAACCGAGAAATGTTTGCGTGGATCTTAGGGCGTGTTCGTTCAAAGCTAGAGGGTTGGAAAGAGAAGCTTATTTCTAAAGGGGGAAAGGAAATTCTGATTAAAACTGTTGTGCAAGTAATTCCTCAATATGTTATGTCTATTTTTAAACTCCCAGTTGCTATTTGTAAAAAAAATAGAGCAAAGGATAGCAAGGTTCTAGTGGTAAACTACTAACAGTAAATCTAGCATACATTGGCAGAAATGGGAAGATCTTAAGAGAAGGAAGGATGCTGGGGGAATGGGCTTTAGAGATCTTATTGCGTTTAATAGGGCTTTACTTGGAAAACAAGCTTGGTGAATGTTTCAGCAACCATCTTCTATTTACAGCAGAGTTTTAAAAGGCTTATACTTCCATTCTCATGATTTCTGGCATGCAACTAAAGGTGCACGACCCTCTTGGGGTTGGCAGAGTATGCTGTTGGGTCGGGACTCTATTAATGATAACATATTATGGTCTGTTGGCGATGGTACTAGTATTAAAATACACAAGGACATATGGCTGCAAAAGGGAGTTATTGGAGGGCCTGCCCCTCAAGATAAACTTGAACTAATTGCTGATTTTATAATTCCAGAACAGAATGCTTGGAATGGTTCCCTACTTTGCCAGAGTTTTGACAATCAAACGGTGGAAGAAATAGTTTCTATTCCTTTAAGAACTCAATTTACGAAAGACAGGGTAATATGGCAACGAAAACAGAACAGGAGCTTTACAATGAAAAGCTGCTACAACATTCTCAGAGCACAACAAACCAGCAAAAATAACAGCCATGCATCTACTTCCTTTCAGGTACCTCGCACTTTATGGAATGCCATATGACGTATGAATACAATGCCTAAGTTACAATCCTTTCTCTGGTCAGTTTGCAACAATGCAATGGCAACTAGAGCCAATCTTTTTAATAGGCATATATTGTCAAATCCGCTATGCTGTTTATGCAATCAACAGACTCCAGAGACGACATAACATTTGTTCTTATTCTGTCCATGGACAAAAGGGGTGTGGGATCATTTAGCAATCAGCATCACATATTCATTAATAGGAGTGCAGCGGATAGAACGTTGGTTAATCGGATAGAACGTTGGTTAACTGCTATAATGGAGAGAAAGGATGCCTTACCAGATCTGGAATCAATCACCTCTCTCCTTTGGCACATCTAGAAAGCTAGGAATACCTTCATCTTTCGCCAACAGCTACCAAATGCCGAACATGTGGTGCAAGCAACCCTTGCATCTGCCAGATCCAATTGATCTTTCAATGATACTCTGAAGAAGAGGGGTTCACAACAATCACCAACAGATCTACGATGGATTCCACCGAATCAAGGAGTAATCAAGATAAATATCAACGAGGTTTACCAACCTCTTGGCAACGACGCTTCCATGGCTTGTGTGTGCAGAGATTCCTCAGGCATCTTAGTTGATGGATTTACAAGATCTGTCTCTACATCTTCGGCCCTGCAAGCAGAGGTGATAGCATTTAACCTCACACTGAAATTCGTGATACAAAAAGGAATGGAAATGGATCGAATCGACCTGGAATTGGACTGCTTAACACTGGTGAACGCCATCCATTAACTGACTCAGACGCCATGGGAGCTCCGCTCCTTCGATGAAAACGCATACCTGCTCCTTCGATGCCCTAATCTTAGGGTTTCCCATTGCAAAAGGGAGGCAAATGCTGTCACAGACCGAGCCGCGAAAGCCCATGGAGCTAACCTGCTATCTGCCAACTGGGTTTTTTACCCACCTTCGTTTATGCAAGATCTTTTGTATGCTAACTATATGCATGATGTAATTTCTAAAGTATAATATATCAGTTTCTATTTCGACCAAAAAAAAAAAGTAGGAATGGCTTCCATGTAATTCTTAGGTGATGAAATCCAACGGTGGTGAACCAAACACAATGAGGTCCGACAAGGTCGTAGACAGGTCAACACATGTAGTGAATTGGAGCAACAACTAAGGCATTGGTACTTTTCTGAGAATGGAGAGCAATACCCTTAAGAACATTGCATAGGCTGAAATGCAATAACGGCATTTGAAAGTATATGTGGGAGTTTTTGGTACCTGATCTAGACATTAGTATAAAGGTTGATTCCAAAGTTTAATTGAGAACTAGACCTGTCCTTTCCAAAAACAATTTGGTAAGACCGGCTCAGTTTGATTCCCAAGTTGAATTGGCTTATTGATCATCCCTATTGGTGATTAATTTAAGCTTAAAATATGTGTTTAAGGGGTTTAGATTTTCTTAGAGAGAGAGAGAGAGAGAGAGAGAGAGAGATTTTTGTTGGCTCTTGTTATAACAACTTAAAGAATAATAATAACACATAGCAAAAACAAGCCTAAAATAATAATACTAAAGCATAAAATCAATAGTTTGTCTAGGTGCAGTGCAACATTGGGGATTTATCAATTTTGTGCGAACTACTTTGTGTTAAAATAACCTATATTGTCTAAAGTTTTGGATTTAATTTCCTTATAACACTTGTAGAATGTTTTACGAGCTTTTGAATAATTAGACCCCTCCGCTCGTGGCTTTCATATTATAGATAAATATATATAAATTATGTATGTGGTAATATATATCTGGAATAATTACACAAATAGTTCTTGAATTTGATCAAATATGTAATATCATCCTTAAATTTTAGTTAGGAGTTGCCACTAATCCGTTTATGATAGGTCGCTTAGACACCTAAGTAAAGTAATGTGAGGTTTACTTTACTCCTACGAACCAGAGATTTATGAATTCGGGGATTTGATTACGCTAGATTTCTCTAACGCTCTTTCGGTACCTTTCTCTTTTATTTAAAAAAAAAATGTTTTACAAGCAACTTGAATTGATTTTAAATATATTTCCCTAACATGTGAGGTGATCATGCGGGTGCATAAACCACCAATTCAACATCAAAGAAAAACAATAAATAAGCTGCAGTACTTACCTCGTAACAACGAAAGTATTGCGGTGTTAGCTTGAAATTCATATCAACAACCCTAAATATGATTTATAATTAACATGTAATCACTCAATCTTTTTTTAAAGATTTTCACTTGTTTAATAAAATCTAATGTATGTGCAATGCAATTTGATCAAATGACCTAATTCTAATGATGGGCAATTTCTAATTAAATGGACCTAGCAATAATCACTAAATGACATGCATTTTATAAATCTAATTTTGTATGAAATACGCATGATATTTTTGTATTTTTTTTATGAAAATTCATAATTAAAATCACTAAAAATCTAACTAAAATGAAAACTAAAGTGAAATGTTATCTATTTTAAATACCTTCTTAACATGCATTTTAAAAAAATAACTAACCTATCATGCAATCAATTCTAATCTACATGAAGATAAACACTAAATCATCCATAGTCATCAAACATGTTATCCATCATTCGAATTGAAATTCAAACTTGATTATTTCGTTAATAAAATCAATAAATGGATTTTTAAGTCTTAAAGATTAAGATATCAATTTTACTCCAGTGCGATCAATTATTCCATCTAAAGCATTATAAATGAAATAAAAATTCATGTGCGGTTGTGAATCGAAGCTGTACATTGAAAATTTCAATTGTGCATTGGGAAATATTTCAAACAAAGAAATAAAATATCAAAACTAAAATAAGATAAAATAAATCTACTAAATAACCCTACCTAGTAAAATAAATTAATATAGTAAAATAAACCTACCTAATAAAATAAATCTCTACCTAGATTTGAATTTTTTCCCAATATCCAGTAGATTGGACCACGAAGGAGGCTCAGCGGGGCTAAGGACGGTGCAAGGGCAGCGGCTTGTGGTGTCGCTGGTCACCGTCGGTCGGAGGTCCCGGTGGTCGGAGCTCCGGCGAAAGCAGGCTCGGGCAGCAGCGAGGGGGCAGCAGCAGGTCGCGGCAAAACCGGCGGAGTGTTGCTGTGGGCGTCGCTCGGCACAGGGGGACTCGGGATCAAGCGCTGTGCTGGGCTGAGAGACAGCAGCGGCGGCGTCGTGACTGGCGGCAGAGCGGTGCGGCTGAGCGGACAGCGGCGCGGGAGCAGCAGCAGCGGTCGTCGGGGGAACAAAGGGCTGCAGGCGTCTTGGGTGACTCACGAACAGAGCAGGGAGGAGCCGGGCTCAAAACCTGCTGGGGCACGGGCAGACGAAGGCGGGTCGCGATGGCGAGGGGCGGAACGGCGAAGCAGCAGGGAGAAATTGTAGTGGGCTTCGGCTCCGGGCCGCGTCGGTGCGGGCGCAGCGCGGGTGAGGAACGGCTCCGACGCTGCAGCGGCGATGGTGGACGCGGGGGCGCGGAGCGACAGTGGAGGCGAACTGTGGAGGTGCGGCTGTCGCTGGCACGGTGGTGACCGGCGGATCGAAGACCGGCAGGCGGACCGGTGAGGGCAAGCTCGAAGAAGACGATGAACAGGAGCTCCTTTTTCCTTTTTTTTTTTCTTTTTCCCGCTGCACCCGCCGAGCGTCCCTCACTTGTCTCCCTCTCTGCTCTGTACTTTGCTGCTTTGTTTGACTTTTTCTGCCTTCTGCACACCCCTTTACGTCCCCTTTCCTTCTCTTTTACTTTCTTCAGTAAAAAAGGCAAAGCCTTTGCTGCCTTTACATCCCCAACGAAGGAAAATTTTTTCCTTTTGAACTTCAATTTCTTCCCTTCAAAACTCAAGAAAAAGCCCCCAAAAAACCCTAAAAAACGAAAAAAGCAATTTTTCTCTTTTGACTTCAATTTTTCAACCTAGAGAACCGGAGAGAAAGAAAAACCCCTTGTGTGGCCATATATTCAATGTGTGGCCCCCCAAAACCCTATGCGAACAACCCATTTATAAGCCACCGATCATGATTTTAATTTTTCAAATCGATATCCACGAAAATTCTTTTTCTAAATGCAATATTTGTTTTGCCAAACGCAATATTTGCTTTTCACATCTGCCCTATCCAAAAAATTCATCATATCCTGTAAAAATTTCAAATTCCTATTTTTCACGATATAATTTTTAATATTAATTTTTGGGCCAATTTGCTCGCTTCGTTGACTTAGTTAAGCCTACCAAGTTAAAGTTCAGAATCACTTATTCGAACCCACCTGTTATCGATCCAATAAATAAATTCAAAAAATACAAATTAAAAATAAATGCACCTAAATCTATATGCTATGCAATTAATATTTTTTCAAGGATAAAATTAACCCTTAATTTTTAATGCCAGAAATGACTAAACGGATCGCCAAAATTTAGTTGTCAACAATGTGTCCTTAGTAGTCATTATTACAAGATTCAAGTTAAAAACGTTGATTGTCTTGGACGTGCAATTCAGCTAGCATAAAGTTCACTAACGTATACATATGCATTTTCAATTCTTAGAGCAATAACAAAGGAGATAGAAAATTTATAGTAGGAAATGGTAATCATATGATGTAGTTCATTGACAATTAGGCGTATGGACACAATCACGATATATAAAATCTTAATTCCCTCCGCACCAGTTATGCCTTTGGCTCTAAATCAAACTATTATTACTCTGATCCCCAAAGTCTCTAACCCAGAAAGCTTAGATCAGTACCATCCTATTAGTCTTTGCAATTATGCCTACAAGATTATCTCAAAAGTGATTGCAAATAGACTTAAGCCCTGGCTCCCTGAATTGATATCTCTTGAGCGGAGTGCTTTTGTTAGTGGTCGTCAAATTCAGGACAATATTCTCATCGTCCAGGAAGTGCTACACCAGTTGCGCACTAGAAAAAGCCAGAAGACTTTTCATGCAATTTTAAAGATGGATATGCAAAAAGCTTATGACCGGGTGGAGTGGGACTTTTCATTGTCGCGACCTAATTTTTCGGGTGCACCACTTAAAACTAGGTTAATGGACTACTAAGCTTTTAAACTTAGTTCAGGCTCTCCCAAGCCCATACCAATTCGCGACTTAAGGTTCAAACATTTAACATGCAAAAGGTTATTAATTAGAAGTCGCCACTAATCGGTTTATGGTAGGTCGATTAGACACCTAAGTAAAATAAAGGAAGATTTATTTTACTCCTACGAACCAGAGACTAAGGGTACGGGGACTTGATTACACTATAATTTTCTAATGCCCTTTCGATACCATTTCTTTTTAATTTTTCAAAATTTTTTTGCGAGCAGCTAATTTATTTTAACCTAAATTACTATCATGCAAATGTGGTGACCACACGGGTCTTCATCCATTATTTAAAACATTCAAATAAATAAATTGCATCACACAAAGCAAGCAATCATTTTTTTGGATTTTCTTAAAATTGGAGTTCTTTTATAAAAATGCATTTTTAAACTAAATGACTTAATCCTATTAATATGCAAATTCTAATTAAATGGGTCTATTATGCAAATTAATTAACATGCACCTCATGACCTAATTTTACTAATGAACAAATTCTGATTAAATGCCTCTATTATGCGAACTAGTTAACATGCGCCTAGTATTTTTGTAATTTTTTTTATTGGAATTCAGAATTTATGAAAACCCTAATTAATCTATCTAAAAAGGGATAATTTTCTAATTTATTCTAGGGATTAATTTGATTTAAACCCTATCCTATCTTAGAAAACTATTTTTTATTTTAAAAAAGAGGATAAGAATATGAAAATGTGCCAATTATATCTAAAACCCTAAAACGGCCATTCAAGTCTAATCCTAACTTATTTTTTAAAAAATCTAAAAATGCAGTCCTAAAAATATTATCTAAAAATGCAATACTAGAAATATAATCCTAAAAATTTGATTAATTAAACCTACGTGTCTATTATATTTAACCCTAATGTCCTATATGCTCATGCAATTTTTTTTGAATATTTTGATTTTTTTTATTTTTTAGTTTCTTTTTAGTTTTTTTAAAGCTGAATAATTGTTAAATTATGGTTAAATCTAAACAATTAATATAATCACTAAATAAAGGATCAAAATAATTGAAAAAATAACCTATCGTCTCACAGGTTAAATTAACAATTATTCTAACCCTAATCATCACAACAACTCAAAATAATTAAAAAATCTAAGACGAAGTCTTACGGACCAAATTAAATAATTATTATGATTTAACAATTGAGATTCTACCAAAAAGCCCAAAAATTAAAAATAATTAGAAAAACGATCCGATGTCTCTCGGATCAAATTAATAATTATATTAATTTCGGACAAAATCCCTACGGATGATGCATACTAAATTCACAAATATTAACATCAAATATTACAACTTAAATAGATAAACTAAAATGAGATAAAATAGAACAAAATAAATAAAAGAAAAAGCTAAACCACCTAAAGAAAGAGGGGCTTGCTGCAGCGTTGATGGGCGCCGGATGGACGGTGGCCGGCGTCAAGACTCCAGCGAGAGCTGGCGGACGGCGACAGTGAGGGGCTCGAGCTTGGAGCAGCGGCAGAGGCAGAGCTGGACCGCGGGTCGCTAGGTGGCAACGTCGGCAGCGGTGCGGGTTTCGGGCGTCGGGTTGAGATGCGGACGGAGCGGCGAGACCGGTGGCGCAGCGTGGCGAAGGCGAGCGGACCAGCGAGGTGGCGGTGCGGAGGCGCGGCGGAGCTCGGAGATCGACGGGCGGCGTCGCGGGCGGAGCAGGGGTGTTGCAGTGGCGCGGCGTCGGCGAGGGTGGGAGCGCGGTCGTCGGGCCGCCTGGCGTTCGGTGTGGTAGTGACGCGGCCTCCGGCGGGCAGAGGGCGGAGCAAGGGCAGGCGGAAGGCACGATCGCTGGAGAAGAAGAACAGTATCCTTTTTCTTTTTCTTTTTTTTGTTCTCACTTCTGCTGGCCCACGTCTCTTCTTTCCTCACTGTACCTTGCTGACTTCTTCTTCTTTCCTCTGCAGCATGTCAGCATGTCAGAAGAAAGAAAGAAAAGAACTAATTTTGGCTCCTTTTACATTGAATGAACGAGAGAGATTTCTTCTTCTTCTTCTTCTTTTCACGCTTTTTCTTCCTTTTTTTCAAATTCTCTCATGGTCGCCTCTCTCTCACGAATTCTCCTCCTCTTGCACAAATTTTTTAGCGGATTCTCCCCTAATTTTTTTTTTCGCACCCTATTCTCACGAACTGTAGCCCTTTTATAGTGAAAACCTCTATTGATCTTTAGAAAGTTGTGCTTCCTTGATTGCAGGAATTACAGAATTTCAGCCCCGATTTGCCATCGCAAATTTACATTTCGGTTTTTCACTCACGTTACCAAAAACGCATCCAAGTTCGTTTTGATTTTTGCAAACAGCTCACCTGATGAGTATAATTTTTGATACTTTCCTTTTGATTTATCAATCTGATCATTATCCTCATCGATTTTGGGTTTGGCTTCCATTTTATTAAAATCATTGCCCTTAATTCGCTTGATTTTTTCATTGTTTCTACATTTATCAAAATTTGAATACTCATCAGAATTTCAAACTTTCATGCATAATCAATCAAATCAATTTTCCATTTTTTATTTTTTCTTTTCAAAATGCAATTTTATTTTTCCAAAATTAGGTGTCAACAGTCATGCAATGTATTATAACTGTGTCTTACAGTGTGCGTTTTAATGGTGAACAGCTACCTTTCTTCCAGCTGACCCGTGGTATCCGACAAGGCGATCCCCTCTCTCCTTACTTATTTATCCTTCTAGCTAACCTATTATCGAATATGATTAGTCAAGCTATCAGCATGGGCAATCTCAAAGGCATTAAGCTCAACAGGTGGTGTCATGTACTATCTCATCTTTTCTTTGCTGATGACGCAATTTTCTTTATAAATGCCAAACTACAGGAATGTCTAAATCTTGCCAATATACTGAATCAGTTTTGTTTAGCTACGGGACAGGCAATCAATCGCAACAAGTCTGGGATTTATTTCTCTAAGGCTTATCCCTTAGACTTAAAAGAAAATTTGGCCAATGCATTGAGAGTCCCAATTCTTATTCAGATTGGCAAATATTTGAGAATCCCCTCGGACTGGGGATGATCTAAGAAGGAAATGTTTGCTTGGATACTTGCACGAGTGAACAAAAAACTGGGAGGATGGAAAGAACGACTCATATCTAAGGGGGTGAAGGAAGTTCTTATCAAAGCAGTGGTCTAGGCAATCCCAAAATATGTTATGTCTATCTTCAAAATCCCGGTTTCTATTTGCTTTGCCATTGAAAAGAGAATTGCATGCTTTTGGTGGCAGAATGACTCTTCTAAATCAAGAATTCACTGGACACGATGGGAGAAGCTTAAGAGTAGCAAATCTGAAGGAGGTCTTGGATTTCGAGACCTATTGCATTTCAATAAAGCCCTACTAGGTAAACAAGCTTGGCGACTACATCAAAATCCAACGGCTCTATGGAGTCAGCTTTTCAGAGGTATTTACTTCCACTCTAGGGATTTTCTTACTGCTGCTAGAGATTCTAGGCCTTCTTGGGGATGGCAGGGCCTTTTACTAGGTCGAGATTCCATTAGTCACGGCTTTCGCTAGTCAGTTGTAGATGGACAGAAAATCAGAATAAGAGAAGACTATTGGTTGCCCAAAGGTATTATAGGTGGTCCAACTAATCGAAATGAACCTTTCAAGGTTGCTGATTTGATTGATGCCCAAACCGATGACTGGAATATTTCTATTATTGATGAACTATATGATCACCATACAGTGCAGGAGATCCTTACAATCCACGTCAGCCCCTCTCTACTGAGGATAAGCTGATTTGGACAAAATCTATTCATGGTGACTACACTGTTAAAAGCGGGTACCATGCTCTTAGGCAAACAGCAATCCACCAAAGTCAGCCCCAAGTTTCACCTGCTTAGTCTCTCCCTCAAGCACTGTGGAAACATCTTTGGAAACTACAAGTAGCCCCCAAAGTTAAATATTTTATTTGGGCCTTATGCCATAATGCTTTACCCACCAAAGATAACCTTTTCCATAGGCATATTACCTCAGACCCGATCTGCCCACTTTGCCAGGATACCCTACCCGAAACAACAACTCACCTATTCCTATTCTGTCCCATAATAGTCCCTGTTTGGTCAACGCTAGTTCAACATATGCCTATACACATACAAACTACGCACATCATAGAGCATTGGGTAGTAGCTCTGATACTCAAACAACAGAACTCACCTGACTCATCTACACTCGCATATGTTCTTTGGAATCTCTGAAAGGCGCGGAATCACTTTATTTTCTGTCAACAGCAACTGGATCCCCGTCGGATTGTGGACTCTTATCTCATACATGCCCTATCAATCCTATTGTCTTCTCCTTGTCCTGCAGCCCAAGCGCGATAGGGGATCAGCATTGGCGACTTATGGCGACCACCAGAACCAAACATGATCAAGGTTAATTTTGATGGGGCTTTTCAACCACAAACCAACATTGGCACTATAGCCACTGTTTGCAGAGATCAGAGAGGTAGAATGCTCGATGGACTTACCAGGACGGTCACTATCTCTTCGGCTCTGCAAGCGGAGTTCATGGTGCTGCTGATCACACTTTGCCATCTGCAACAAATTGGTCGACATCAAGATCAACTCATCCTTGAATCAGATAGTTTGATTCTGGAGGCGATCAATGAAATTACCTTGCCACCATGGGAGGTACGTTCAGTCTTCGCAGAGGCTCGGTTCTTCTTGCAAAGCTTCTCCTGCACTAGGGTTGTCCATTGTCGAAGGGGGGCTAATCCTGTAGCGGACTGGGCCGCAAAGTTTCATAGAATAGGGGCTCTTTCTGCCGAGTGGCCCATCTCACCTCCCCCTCTGTTATTAGACCTTTTAACTGTTGATCTTTTAGCCGTAGGTTGTAATCCTCAGGTTTAATGAATATAGTTTTCTTTCTAACCAAAAAAAAAAAAAATCCCTCCGCACCAGCTTTCTAGTAGAGAAAAAGTACGTGATATGGGAGAAATGGATCACCGTGGACTAGACAAAAAAAGAGGACATCACAGAAGTACTAGCGCCAAATTCAACATCCTCTTGTTCAATTCTTACAATTGCATTTGTCAAGGTGGAATATGAGAAATTATAATCCAAGTATCTGGGGCTTCGATCACTCTGTCCAAGACTTTGATGACCATCCAAATAGAAGGCCTTTTTTGGAATCAACTTGCAAGCACTACTCGGCAAGCCTCATCATGTTGATACGTGAGGTCCATCTAGTTGAACATCCTTTGCACATCTTCACTATTCTTATCAATCATATCCAATAGTCATCCTTTCCTCTTTCTATTAAAAGCTCTTAACAAGTGCATGTCTTCTTCATTTTGAGATTCATCGAAAACTTTCCTTCTACAAACTATCTCCAGAATTACCACACCAAAACTATAGACGTCCACTTTCTCAGTATTTGCTGCATGTAACCATTCTTGGGCCAAATACCAAAGAGTTCCCCTCATTGTGGTCACAAGTTGGCTTTGGTCCGTATCAACTAGCTTAGACAAACCAAAATCTACAACCTTAGCATTACAATTTTCGTCCAAGAGAATATTTTGGGGCTTAATATCCATGTGGACTATGTTCCATCTACATTCTTCATGGAGATAACATAGGTCCTTGGTCATGTCACAAGTGATCTTCCTCAGTTGCCAGTCAAGCATGAATGACTCGTCTAGTTTATGAAAGATCCATTTATCTAACAACCCCTTGGACATGTATTGATAAACAAGCAACCTATGAAACTCCTCGGCACAAAATCTAAGGAGTTGTACCAAGTTGACATGATAGACATTGCCAATGCTCTCAACCTTGGCAAGAAAAGATCTCTTAGAATGGCACAAACCATTGAGTTGCTTGATGGCGGCTTTTGTGCAGTTAGCTAGAGTGCCTTGATAAACAACGCTAGATCCACCCTCACCAAGTCTCTTATTGAAATCCTCGGTAATTGCTTTTAAATCATTATAGGTGAATCTCTTTGGTGCTCCAGGTATCTGATCAAGATAGTCCTCCTCGGTCCCATCAGCGCCTTTTTTTCTAAATCGGTATTTTACGACCACGACAAGAAAGATGAAGGCTAGGAGAGATCCGAGGCTAGAAGTGATTATTGCTGTCAGAACGGTATTTGCCATTTTCCTGTTTGGAGAATCAGGAGGTCCATTTATATTGGAAGAAACAGGAGGTTCGCTTAGAATGAGGAATCTGAATTTCTTTTGGGGGATTCTGCACTTTAAGGGCAATTATCAATGGCGAATCTACCAAGTTTGTAATCGAAAATACCTGAGATGCTAAGTAGCAAGAACCTGAATAGTCATAGTAAACAGCCGCTGGAACAGTAGTTGGCACAAGCCTTTATGCAAATTCTCCTGATCTGTATTTCGGAGATCCGGGGCGTCTGCCCTGCTGGTGAAGTAAGCAATCCCTTCGAGCTCTGAAAAGCTTTGAGATTGTGAAGCTTCACAAGACAAATGAACAATTTTGGAGCACCCAGCTCTAGGATCGATATCAACACTTGGCTTGAAGTATGGATCCAGAGAACTGCACCTCCCATGTCCTATACAAATTCTGTAATTCCCACAAACCATGGGATAACGGCAATCCCCAGTGAAGTCTGTTAGAATATCACGTTCCACGATCCACTCACTTTGACCCTGCTGATACACCCTCAGATGTCCATCAGATTCAAAGTTTCATAGCAGACGAGTTAAAATCGGAAAACAAAGAACCGTTTCTCGCGAAATTCACAAACAATGCAAAATGTCCTTGGGTGAATTCGACATAACTAGAGTCGTTGCTTGTGTTTGGAAAACTTATGCTCAAATGGTAATAGACCTGCGGAGAGCTCTCCATTTGAGCGAATAAATCGTGAGCAGTCAAAGCAATCGAAAGTAAACCATATTTGCTCATACTTGTCGCGGAATCACCGAGTGTCAATTTCTGCCCCACCCTCAATTTTATCCTGGGAGTAGCGTGTCCGTAGGATGATCAGACGACTGTCACACTGCATTTTTGTTCTCATCGAACAGCACAAGGTCTTCGGTGTCTGTAAAGTTGATGCCTAATTGCCCATCAACCAAATATAGAGCTATTAGATTTGGAATCTTATCTTTAAAAATTATCAATCAAATATAGCGTTATCAAATTTGGAAGTTTTATATTCTTATCTTTAGAATGTATTTCTTTTCTTGCAAGAGAATTTTCTAGAATGTACTCTTGGGTATATAAATACGCTTAATGGAAGTAAGCAATAATTTCTGTCTCAACAATGCCAAAAACGGACTTACCATAAGTTTGGGTTGACCACACGGCGGACCGTCGGCATCTTTCAATACTAAATCTCCTCCTTTCGTGACCTCTACGGAGGTCTGACTTTCAACAGGATGGTCTCGATTAGCAGAACACACCACCGCTGAAGCCACGCTGCTGGTGATAATAGGATGCGTGTCAGTATGAACGATGGAAACCACGAAAATGTAACTTCCATCAAAGCCTTGGGTAAAGAAGCCACAGGCAAATGCCGAGCCATTACGGCTCCGAAGAAGAACGGGAATCGGGCCAGTGTCGTCTGAATTACGCCCAATACAATCGCCAGAACTTGTGACAATCCATGTGATGTTTGTTAAAAAAAAATTTGGATGTGTGCACTGCGGAAGCATGGTTTTGGTATTAGTTATAGTTTTTGGTTAGTGACGTGTGCAAGTGTATGATATAATTTGTAGAGAATGGACAAGGGACAAAATATGATAGTTCAAAGGATAAACACAAATTCTTATGGGACAAGGATAGTTTCACTATTTTATGAAAATAATTTTACAATAGCTAAAGGAAGTGTTGGTGGAGGAGCTTCATGATATGGAATATTATCTCATGCGCCTCTCACTCTCTTACGTTCTACTATGCTCTCCCCTCTTTCCTATTTATAGAGTGCTCTACCAACATTCTAGATTTGTGTAGAATGTTGTTCACTTAGGCTTAATCTAGAGAGTTCTAGATTATAGTTTATCCTCTCTTCTTCTAGAGAGATCTACACATGTGCTTCTACATTTTTCTCTTTCTTCCATAAACTTCATCTAGGGAATTCTAGAAGTTTAGCAACTCTAGTAAATTCTAGAAAATGGATCACCATTTCCAACACTCCCCCTTGATCCATTTTCGGATACTTCAGATATTGCAGTTTGTCCAATGTCTTTTATTCCGTCTTCGTTCCATGATCCCTTGCATTCTCTTGTCGAAACACTTGCACTTATCTTTGAATGTGCATGTCTTTTCTTCAACGATGTCCCATATGTCTCAAGGCATCAAAATGCTCTTAGTTGTAGTTGTTAGCTCGGGCTCTGGTTTTGGCTCTTGTAGGCTCTAGCTTTGGCTTTGGCTCCGGCTTTGGTTTTGGCTCTGGCTCCAACTCTAGCTCTGTCGGCTCTCGCTCGGGCTCTGGCCTTTTCAGTTGAGGATGGTGAGAACAAACGCCCATAACCATCCGATATTCCTGGCTCTGATACCATGTTAAAATTTTGGATGTGTGCAGTACAGAAGCATTGGTTTTGGTATTAGTTATAGTTTTTGGTTAGTGACGTGTGCAAGTGTATGATATAATTTGTAGAGAATGAATAAAGGGATAAAATAGGATAGTTCAAAGGATAAACACAAATTCTTATGGGACAAGGATAGTTTCACTAATTTATGAAAATAATTTTACAATAGCTGAAGGAAGTGTTGGTGGAGAAGCTTCATGATATGGAGTATTATCTCATGCTCCTCTCACTCTCTTACATTTGTCGTTCTACTATGCTCTCCCCTCTTTTCCTATTTATAGGGTGCTCTACCAACATTCTAGATTTGTGTAGAATGTTGTCCACTTAGGCTTAATCTAGAAAGTTCTAGATTGTAGTTTATCCTCTTTTCTTCTAGAGAGATCTACATATGTGCTTCTATATTTTTCTCTTTCTTCCAGAAACTTCATCTAGGGAATTCTAGAAGTTTAGCAACTCTAGAAAATTCTAGAAAATGGATCACCATTTCCAACAGGCTGGCGGTTGGATAGATGTCCCTTTGGGCACTGATCAAACTGAAAAAAATTGTTATGACAAAGAGGCTGGAGGGTGTGAACAGCTGGAGGCTGTGAACATAGTGTGATATTACCGGAAACAAGAAGCAGGAGAGGAATGCGGACCAGGAGAGGGAGGGAAACAAGAAACTGAATTCCAAGTATAGGGTGATATGGCCGTCATTGTAAGCACCATTGGGAAGTCCAAAGTAACTAAAGCATGCCCTCAGCCTTGAAAGCCGAAGGCATCCGTACTCAGTAAGGAAACAAGAAACTAAATTCCAAGCTACCTAGAGAGCCAAGTGATATTGTCAGCTATGATTGCTTCGAAAACAAGAGCGCCTGACGTGAAGACGCTAACATTGGTTTGTCCAAGCGCCATCATCAACTTTGAAATGGACAATGAAGGCGCATAGTTCTGCAACTCGTTCAAAGATGCAGATAGAATCTTAGGGCAGCCCGACTTCGTTAGATGTTACAAATTGCTTTTTCGATGGAATGACCAGCAGTGGTAGTGCCTGCTTTCTCTTGCTACAAGCAAATTGTATGTGCTTTTAGTTGTTAGTTTTAGGATGTTAGAGCACGATCAGCTTTATTCCGACATGTGGCTACCGAGAGCAGCAAACAGAAGACACGGATTTTATGTTATATTTTGTCCCTTGTGATGGGAGAACGGTAATAATTCGAACAATATCGAATCAACGCAGCGGAATAAAATAATCTCCCCTCTTGTGTAAACCTAATAGGAATCGATATAGTAGAGTAAAATAAATACCAAGCACGCGAACACAAGACGATTTTTACGTGGAAAACCTCCTCAATGTGAGGAGATAAAAAACCACGGGACCGGAGTCCACCCGAAAAATCTTCACTATCAATAAAATTGTTCTTCTCTAGCAAATACTAGAGGTACATAGCAGCAAACACCTCAAGAACATAATTCTTGGCAATACACATGAACTTCACAAGAGATCAAGGATAAATCTGACCAAAAACGCAGGTTTTGATCAATCCACGAAAAACCTGATATAGGGAGCTTCAAACGAAAATCAAACCGTCCAGATTCGAGAAAATTGCGCCACGAACATGCTGACAAAATTTCAGCTCAATCGGACCACGAATCGACCTCGACGCCAGCTTGATGTAAATCGGATATTCGCCCCAAACCCCGCATTTTCGTTTCTTTTTTCTCTTGTTATTCTATTTCCTTTTCTCGCCGCTACCTCCTTTTATATAGATAGTGAGAAACCCTATTTCCTCATATAACTTATTATATGGGCTCAAGCCCTTTTTGGGCTTGCAACTCATTGGGCTTCCTCCACATAGGAGTGAACCAGCTAACACCTTGATCCATGAAATTGACATAGATCCATGACGTCGATCTACTAATATGACTAAGCACAATACCAAATGTTTTGCATGCATGTACAAGTTACTATTAGGAGTGTTCAGTTCCAGAACGATTCGGTTCCCGCCCACGAGCTGAACTGATGGGATCAGTTCCTCATTCTCTGGAACCAGAAACCGGACCATGAGGTCCTAGAACCAAACTGGACCGGATCAGTTGGTCCGGTTCCCAATAGGGTAATATTGTTTCACAAGTATATCAACAGCCACGCGCTTCTTCTTGGCTTTGATTCTTGTTCCCGTTCCAAGTCGCTTTCCTGTTCCCGATTGAAGTGGTCTTTAATTAAACTGTACAATCTTAAATAAGTAATTGTGGTGCTTTTGGAGCACGAATCCCACTTGGCCGCCTGAAAGTGAACAGAAACATGATGTGTCCATATCATCTTGTCGACTCCGGTGAAGTTGCTGGTTTATAGACAAAGAATAAAGATATACCGAAGACATCCATCCATGTTTAACAGGTCTTTCCTAGGGGTAATTTGACTGAAAACAAACAGAGCGATGATGTGCAAAAATAGAGCACGATAAGTACCTCGATGGTGGCGGGCTAGTTGCGAGCGACTCAGGGTTGAGAACAGAGCGAACAGAAGGTCGAGCGAGACCGTCCAGGCGACAGCGAGAGGGACGCGAGGCGCAAGCAACTCAGAGCCTAAGGCGCGATTAGGGCTTGGAGTTGGAGGCACGAGCGACTCCGATCGAGCAAGAGGGTCTAGCAAGAAGACTGAAGAGTGACTCAGACAAGGCCACAAGGCCCGACTTGGGCTTGGAGCTGGAGGCGCGATTACTGAACCGCAGAGCATGCGTGAGAGTGGGGCTTGGAGGTGGAGCAAGAAGACTCAACACTGAACTGAAGTCTGAAGAGTGAAGATTCAAAGACAGTGAAAAGCCATGCGCAAGAGACGGAACAAGCCGTGCGTCAAGTTGAGTTTAGTTTTTATTTTTAGTATTTTACATATTTGTAAAAATTAGATAATAATAGTAATTAGTCCGATCCAGAATTAGGAACTAAACCGAAATTAACTGGTTTTGTTTTTATGGAACCAAGAATTGGACTGATGACCCAAGAACCGCCTAGAATTGGCCGGTTTGGTCCAGTCTCATAGGGGATTCCTGATCCTTAAAAATTGACATTGGTCTGTGACATCAATCTACTAATATGCAATTCGGTTTTTGACATCATTCGCAATAAACACATTACCGAATGTTTTGCGGGCATGTACAAGTCACTAAATGGCCTATATGATAATCCAAAAGCAATCAGAGCATATACTGTAACTTTTTGGTCAACGAGAAATTTGTAGCTGAAATTAAATGCAAAGAAATGTTAATTGACACAGTAATTCCACGGCATAATATTTGTACATGTTTGAACTAAATTTCTATATCTATCAATATATTATCCACACTGATAATCCAAAATTAAGCTATCATTGGACATATTGCTGGCAACGTTTTTTTACAACAATTGATTGGAAAGATTATATTGGAATTTCACAGAATCGTTTGCAACTAAATTGGTAAAATTAAAAAGTTTAGGAGTGCATTGACATTCTTACAAAAGGTTTAGGATTGATCGGATGATTTCTCAATATATAAATTGACAATCTTCATACAGGATTTTTCTGTTGGAAATTATATCCAGAGAAAGCACACTGTCTGTTGTAATCAGAACATCAATGTAAAGAAGACGATAACAGCTATATAATATCATTCTTTTTATGTAGACTTACAAATCTTGGAGAAGAATAAAATAAGATATCGCTGAAAAATAACATAAAATTGGAGGTGAGGTACGGATAACCGAATCTCCTTAAGGCGATTAGTTCCTGTCAATGGTGCTCTGCAGATTCACGAATTATGCCTCCCAAGATACAACACCTCGAACCTATTTGGATTAGCACTATGCAAACAGGACTCTGTCAACCATTCAATTGAACCAGCATACTCAGAAAAATCAGAAGAGTAAAGCCTTTTGGAATCAAGTCGGAAAAACCAAAACCAAAATCGTCATGAAGCTCTATGCTCATATCTATTTATAGAGCTTTTTAGTTCATGTACTACAGAGATACATGAATTAAATAGACACGTGTATCCACGAGATTCATGAATAAAGAGATACGTGAATCCAAGAGATTCATGTATCCAAAGATACATGAATTCAAGAGATTCATGAACTCAATAAATATATGAACTAAAAGATACATGAATCTAGGAAATTCATGAATTCAATAGATATGTGAACATAAAACTATAGGAAATTCATGAATCCAAAAGAGATACGTGAACAGAAAAGACGTATCTTAATTTATTGGCTTCCGTTGATCCATTAACCATAATTATAACCATAATTACAACAATCCCCCACATTAATAGATCAACAAAACATTTTTGACTCGAAGGAATCTGAGCATGCCTGTTGAAATACATCGCATCAAGATAGGTAGCTTTCGCTTTAAACCTTCTTTAGTGAAAGCCTATCGGACTTACTTAACTAGTTGATGGACTAAGCCTTGAATCACTAGTTGTTTGTGTAAGCCTAGACAATAAACCTCACACGGAGTATTTCCAATTCAAGATTGGTTTTCGGTTGTATTCGTTCTTTCGGTCCTGAACCTCTCGGGATTCATGCGTGCTTTAGAAAATCTAGCCTTTAAAGATTTTCATAGAGTCGGCCAGCTCCACGCATATATGTGCATTCCTATTAAAGATATCCTACCATATCTTACTTAGATGTTACATTCCAAGTTATAAGAATCATTAAACGCATAGCATACCCTTAATAACGCTGTAGGAAAGCACTGTAGCATTATAGAAATGGGAGGCAGTGCTTACACTAGAGTTTCCAAAATTTGCATTGTCCTATTGAACCTAGTCCATGGGATCTCCAATCGCATAGGTTAGGTTTCCACCCTAGAATCTCTTTATTGGGTTAAGGCTTTTAAACCCATTCCTCTCGATGCGCAATTTATCTGCTCTTTTGACAAACCTTTGTTAGCGGATCCGCAATATTTTCCTTTGACTTTACAAAGTCTAAAAAATGATTTTATTTAGAGCAACTGCCTTACGGTATTGTGTCTACGATGAATGTGTCTAGACTTACAGTTATAAATCACATTATGCACCCGCATACTCTTAGAAAATTGTAGGATAGCAACTTTTCATTCCATAACCCGTATGGAGTTTTACATTCCATAACTCGTATGGAGTTTTACCTGTCTCTTTGTGAGGTATTTTATTAAGAATATAATTTGCAGTTAAAACTGCCTCCCCCCACAAGTTCTGAGGTAAACCTGAACTCAAAAGCATGGCGTTAGCCATCTCCTTTAATGTTATGTTCAATCGTTCGGCAACTCCATTTTGTTGTGAAGTATAAGGTGCAGTCGTTTGGAGAATTATTCTAAAGCTAGCACAAAACTCCTTGAAATTGATTGAACTATATTCTCCTCCTCTATTCTGAGGCGCAGAATGAGATCTTCAAGGCTCATCTCCTTCCGTTTGTGCTTCAAATAATTTTGAAGTCTGACCAACCCGGAGGTAGTTTCTCAATCATAGCCACCACTTGGAATGATTCACTAAGTATCATTCCCTTAGCAGAGATGTCGCTCAGAATTAATTGTAATTCTTGGAACTGACTCATGACAGATTTAGAATCCACTATCTTGTAGTCCAAGAATTTGGCAAGAATTTGCCAACCACAAATTTCTTGGTGCCAGCATCCTCAGTCTTATATTTCTTCTTTAAGGACTCTCATAACTGTTTAACATATTCAATATTACAATAAACGTTATATAGAGAATTCACTAAACAGTTAAGAATATAATTTCGGCATAAGAAGTCTCCATGCTTCTAAGCCTCCAACGCACCAAGCGTCGTGATATCTTGCTTATTTGGACTAATTATCGGGCACATCTTCGATAAATATTTTGTCAGATTGAGCATGGTTAGATAGAAGAACATCTTCTGCTGCCATTATTTAAAGCCCACTCTAGTAAATTTCTCCGATTTCTTATTAGCTGTAATTGGAGGTGTTGCCATCACGGTAGGCAAGGTTCGTTGAACTACCCTTCCAGAAACAGAGCCAAAAGCCATTTGGCCTATACTATTCTGAAAAACAGTCCCGGGCATACCAGTCATATGACTTGTACCCGCACCACCAAAATTGGTGTTAGCCCAAGGGCCCGTAGCATTGACTGCTACAAATTCAGACCTAGAGGATCGAACATCTTCCATAGCAACGATCGAATCGACCATAGGAACGTCTCCTGAAACATTCTGGACATGGAAAGACACTTAATTGTTTTCAGCCATCTCAATACTTTGACAAGAACAACAAACAGTGAGTGCTAATTGCCTTAAGATTGTTGGAAATTATATCCAAAGAAAGCACACTGCTTGTTATAATCAGAACATCAATGTAAAGAAAACGATAACAGCTATATAATATCATTCTTTTTATGTAGACTTACAAATCTTGGAGAAGAATAAAATAAGATATCGCTGAAAAATAACATAAAATTAGAGGTGAGGTATGGATAACCGAATCTCCTTAAGGCGATTAGTTCCTGTCAATGGTGCTCTGCAGATTCACGAACTATGCCTCCCAAGATACAACACCTCGAACCTGTTTGGATTAGCACTATGCAAACAGGACTCTGTCGAACCATTCAATTGAACCAGCATACTCAGAAAAATTAGAAGAGTAAAGCCTTTTGGAATCGAGTCGGAAAAACCAAAACCAAAACCGTCATGAAGCTCTATGCTCATATCTATTTATAGAGCTTTTTAGTTCATGTACTACAGAGATACATGAATTAAATAGACGCGTGTATCCACAAGATTCATGAATAAAGAGATACGTGAATCCAAGAGATTCATGTATCCAAAGATACATGAATTCAAGAGATTCATGAACTCAATAAATACATGAACTAAAAGATACATGAATCTAGGAAATTCATGAATTCAATAGATATGTGAACATAAAACTATAGGAAATTTATGAATCCAAAAGAGATACGTGAACAGAAAAAACGTATCTTAATTTATTGGCTTCCGTTGATCCATTAACCATAATTATAACCATAATTACAACATTTTGAACTATTTAATAATAGTTATTCCACTATCATTAAAAATATATATATTAAGAAACACGGTCTCCTCAACTACGTATTCAAATCGAGTCTAATTGTATCTAATTTTTATCTTATAGAATTAGGTTTTACAGATTAACCCCAAATAAAAGTTTTCGAACAACACAAAGCAAAAACAGAATCTGTAATTAGTAGAAATTAATATTCCAGGGTAATGCATGGCCCATTGGAGGAGCGAAACCTGGAAAGACTTTGAATCTGCAAATATTAATATCTATGGCACGACTAAAAGGATGTGGAATCTAATTCTGATTGCCATAATAAAAATATACATCTAGATTCCGTTCATTTTGTGAAAGATGTTGTGTTTCTGAAAATTATTTTCCGATAAGCTATTTTCTAGGAAAATAATCATATTTTTCAATGTTCAGTTAAAATTTAAATATGAACTATAAAATATTTTTTATCGTTCAATAAGGAAAATCTTTTTGAGCGTACATTCATTTTCAATAATTTTTTATTATTTTATTATTTTAAAATCGATTTTTAGTTTTTTTTTTCCTTTCTTTTTTATCTTTTCTTCTTCTTCCTTGGGCTTGACCAGTTGCCGCCCACGATGACTGGCGACCGACCATAGGCCAGTTCGCATCTCGCCTGACCTCACTAGAGCCCGGTGAATCTATGGCAACTCGTGGACAACAAGAAGTCACAAACGTTCAAATTTGACTCGAGAAATTGTTACATTGTACTTATGTTAGGAGCGCGTCGTGTTCCTTGTACCTACGGCGAAGGACATTTGCATGGAAATCAGAGACGCGCCATAAAGGGCCTCATCCATAACTTCGGCTCCGTCTCCCAAACAGCGGCTGCAGAGGCTCACAGCAGTTCGACTCTCGTGATGAGAACTGAGCAAGCAGCGAGCCATTCGATGCCGAAGGATGCCGTGGCCGCGCGGGTGTCGAGGGCGAGATCGATCGAAATTTTCTCTGGCGACCGTTTGAAGAAAAAGGAAGAGAGAGAAAGAGAGTACGGCAGAATACAGTAACGGGAAAGAGAGAAAGGCAGAGGATGGCGAAGAAAGAGAAAGGAGAATCTGGAAAATCTGAAGAGGGAGGCCGTCGGCACACGTGTCGATCAAACTACGGATTCAAGTTGGCACGCTTGACACTTGGCAGGAGTGCAATCTAAGAAAAGCGATAATTACGGAACAGTGGTACGGTACGGAGAGTGATTTGAGTCAAATTTGTCTCCATCTGCATCTGCAGAGTACTAACTGCGCATCGAGAGAGAGGGAGAGAGAGTCTTATCAGCCAGACGAGTCTTCTTTACCGCGAAATTTACAGACGCAATCCCCTCAAAGAAAGGAAGAGGAAACAGTGGCTTCCTTCCTTCCAGGAAAATCCATCCATGTACATCACAACAAAACCTTCCTGAGAGCACCCAGTCACTTTCCCTCCTTACTTAATGGCTATATTTACATTCGCATCAAGTCACTCCTTCACAGACTATTCACAGCAGCACGCGCGCCTTACTAATGCTAACAGCGACAAAAGACAAGAACGAAGAGCTGTTCATCCACTCAGTTTAAGATTTGTTGATCGGTCGCCTCTTCTGCTCCGACGCTGGTTACCCATGGATGCCCTGCATCATCATCACTTATCCAGTTAAAAAACATAAACAATTGCAAATCACGGGATTTTAGCTAAGATCAGACAGATTGCAATGGGTCCAGATGAGTTTTTATACTACACATTGTCCCCACAGACACTGTGCTTATCTTTCATGAGTGAATTTTTCTTTTTTGCTTTTGAAGCAGCATATTTGAAGCTTTTCTTGAGTTTTTCTGGGAAAAAAGAAAAAACCCAGATGGATTGACGGTCCTAAGTATCACCAAAATACCAAGCTGAAGGTGAATCTAAGAAACTGATGCCGCTCCAAGATCGGATCTTTCAGTTCATTCAAACGCTTGATGAGTAATTACAACAAGAACAGAACTTGAATGATTTATTAAATTGACCCAAAAGGGGAAGGAAAAAGAGAACTCACTCAGGACTTGATCGGCAGAGAATCTCCTGGAAACGTCCCTGCACAGCATCTTCCTGAGCAGATCCTTCGCGGTGGCCGACAACGACCGGAAGACCCGCGGCGGGAACCTCAGGTTGGCCCTGAGCACCGCCCCGAAGATCTCCGCCGCGCTCTCGCCGTAGAACGGCGGGAACCCCGCCAGCATCACGTACAGCACCACCCCGGCGCTCCACACGTCCACCTTCTCCCCGTACTCCCTCCCCTCCACCACCTCCGGCGCCACGTAGTACGGCGTCCCCACGATCCCCCTCAACCCCGCCCCCGACTCTCCCCCGATCACCTCCGCGGAGCCAAAGTCGGCCAGCCTCAGCTTTCCCCAGGAGTCGAAGAGTACGTTGTCGGGCTTGATGTCCCGGTGGACGACGCCGTGGCGGTGGCAGTGGGCGACGGCGCGCATCAGCTGGGCGAGGATCCGGGCGGCCTCGGGCTCCGGGAGGGAGCCGGCGGAGGCGACGGCGCGGTGGAGGTCGGGGGAGTCGCAGAGGTCGAGGACGAGGTGGAGGTGGGAGGGGTCCTCGTAGGCATTGTGGAGGCGGAGGAGGTTCGGGTGCGGGGAGAGGAGGGACAGCACCTTGGGCTCCATGAGGAGGCATTGGGAGTCGAGGTCGTCCCCGGAGACGGCGGACTTGTCGATGGACTTGACGGCGAGGGAGGAGGCGGAGGAGGGCGCGGCGGCGGCGCGGAGGGGCTCGCAGCGGCGGACGACGCCGAAGCGGCCGCGCCCGATCTCCTCGCAGATTCGGTAGTCTCGCTTCAGCCCTTCGGTCATTACTCTCTCTCTCTCTCTCTCTCTCTCTGCTTTCTGCGAAAATTCTGGGGTTTAGTTTAGTTATCTGTTGGCTTTCGGGTACGGCAAGCAAGGGAAAAATACAGAGCAAAGATTTTGACGTTGAAGGGAATATTCTTGATTCCTGCTGCCTCCTTCTCCTTCTTTTTTTGGCTTATCATACGACATTAAGGCGATCAACATTAGCGATGCCCTAACTCGATACGAAATATATTATAGCCCAGCTTTCTATATCGCCGGACAAAAGCTCATCTGATTGGTATATCTAACCGGAGTGAGCCAGTAAAAGACAAGAATTCAAAAATTTAAAATACTAAAGTCGATTGATGACTTTCGTGCGAAGAATGTGATTGGCCTGCACATCACATCCTATGGAGCTATTGTGCTACTAGTTACTTCAAAAGTCTAAATTATTAGATCAGAATGCGATCTTATATTTGAAATAGGATAAATGCCACCAAATATCTTAAATAATGCTTACTATTGAGATACATTTAGTCACACTAAAAACCAAAAATTTGTAGTCACGTGAAACACTCATTCAAAAATCTTAGACTATATCTCTCTGACAAATTTAACTCTTTTTTATGATAAAAAAAAATCTCAAACTTAGATCCAAACATTTACCCTCTATTGTGAATTTTTTTATTTCCGCCTTTGCTACCACCACTGCCCTTGTTGTCGCCATCGCCAACATCGTCACCATTTGTCAAACCAAGCAAAAAAACGAAGGTGGAAGTGAAAAAGAAAGGAAAAAGAAAACAATATGAGAAAACATATAATGAGTTGGAACGTCAGCACTATTTGCTTTTTGTTGTCCGTGTAAATAGATTTTTAGCGGGTTCATTAATAGAATTTTGAAGGAAGTAAATGTGTTATGTAAGTACAAGTTTTTGGTAGGCATGTCAAACAAGTATAAATTTGAGATTTTTGGTATCACAAAAATTTTTATGGGAAAAATGTGTTATACAGGTACAAGTTTAAATTTATGGTATCACAAAAAATTTATTTATGGTGAGTATGTCATAATGAATAAATACTTTTTTCCCTTCAAAATATTATAATACTTTTGCCACACATCTTCTATTTTGATACTGTGTGAAATTTTATGCGTTTCCTCCCTGTTCAAATTTTATGCGTTTCCTCCTTGTTCTAAAAGTTTGATGTGTACTTTAATATGTCAAAAAGAAAAGATTCTTAGTTGCATAGATTAATGCCTCGTCCGCCGAACCAAATCTCATGACGTCTAAGAATAATCTGTGCATAATCTTGCACAGGCTCAATGCATTCCGACAATTGAATCACATGGATCTTATACGGAGGCCACGCAATCCGTTGTACCATACAAAAAAAGAGCACGTTCATTTGAATTGACATGATGATAACATTAGAAGCACTTGTTTATGCCTGCAACAAGCATTCATTAAAATAACGGTGTGTGTTTTATGAAAAATGAATGATTTTAAAAATATTTTCTTAAATTTCATCGCTTGCATTGCTCAAAATAATTAATTAATGAAAAATGTATTCATTATCGACAATAATTTATCTTTAAATATTTTCGCGGAGGTAAAATCTATGTGATATTTAACCTTTTTTTATTATTTATAAATGCTGATAAAACCATTTATTTTTTACAAAACAAACAAAGTTCAAGTTCATCACAATCATTACTCAGATAGTTTTGACAATGGACCTTGTACACAAATTCCACTTAACGGATAATGGGTCTGTGTCAGGGCAAGAAGCTTCTCAAGAACATGATTCTTCGATTGGGTCAAGTCGTGTGATAAGCTGTTCATCTGACAGCTAAAAATTGAATCGAGCTTACAAGATAGGGAATAGTCTTTCAGCTTTGAAATAGAATTATGAGAATAACTTTATTAGCATAACTGTCTTTGATCATTATAAGAGTAATTATATTGCGAGTCATAAATTTTTAAAATAATAAATCTCACAATAATTTTTAATTATTTATTATTTATTTTCTTGTTATCCGAAATAGATTATTTATATTATAGTAAATTAAGGATAATAACGTAGACATTTTTCTTGCGAGAGTGCTCCTCTCATTTCAAGTGACGTTCCAATCTCATTTCCTTTCCCAAAAGAAAACGTTTTTGGCTGGTGATGTAAATTACGTACGAACAACCTGTCTCATCCTCTCGCGTGCAAGAGGAACAGACCGTGGAAAATGGCAAAATAGACGCAAGACAAGAGGCCTTTTGGCTTTCTTTCTGGCTTTTGGAGCAAGGAAAGGGGTCGATTTCCGAAGGCTTACGTCAGATGCGACTGCAACATTTGAGGTTGGGCGGGAGGCCCGAGCAAGTGTTTCTCCTTCCATTCCTACTTGCCAATTTTTCGATCCCAAGCTTTCACCCAAACGTCATAATTAGATTAAATATATTAGAAAACATCATTAAAGCACTTAGAACACGAATGATGATCACTTTATATCTCCATTTTTTTCTATTTTATGATATCAGAAACGGGTTTAGAACAGAAATTCGTTTAATATGAGATAAATTTTGTACCTAGAAAGAAGTTAGGAATATAAATGAGAAGTATAAATTTTCTATTTTTCTATTTTGGGATAGAAACAAAAATGTTTTTTTTTTTTTTATTGCTTGTTCTCTCTCCCTCTGGCATGCGTTCTTCCATGAGAAAACCACCCTCCTCCTATTCCTCCTCCTCCCCCAGACTCTCTGCATCCTAGACCCATAGATTGATCTCTGCCTCCTTCGACTCCTCCACTTCCACATGTTCCAGCGATGGCTACTATGAGTTTGTTTGGTAGCACTTCTATTTTGGAGAATAATTGTTTTTTTGAAATAATATTTTTCTATTTCTATTCTCTGGAATAATTTTTGAGTAAAAGAATACATTTGGTGATCGTACAAAAATTTCTATTCTTGGAATAGAAAAAGAACAAGTTTGCATTTGGTATGATTCACAATTTTTTATAACATAAAATTTCTTTTAATTTTTTAATAAATTTTTCATATTTTTTTCTTTTTTTCTTTTGTTATTCTTCTTTGTTGTTGCCGCTGCGGAGTTGAGTGGCAACCGACGATGGTTGGGCAGTAGTGGGCAATGATTGGGGCCAAGGAGGAAGAAAACAAAAAAAAAAAGGAAAAAGAAAAACAACTTATTTTTAGAAATTGTTCCCAAGAATAAGAAACTATTTTTTCTACTTTTTGTTTCTATTTCAAATATACTCACTAGCATTTCTGTATTTTGAGAAATAAAAAAATCAATTAATGTTATCAAATGAATTTATGTTTTTTTTTTGTTCGGAAATCGAGAGAATTAGAAACATGACCAAACAGGCCTACATTTCCACCTTCTTATCCATCCCTATCCATCCCTCCTCCGTCACTGGCACCAGCACCGGCACCAACACCTCACCCCTCTTTGGTTTTCACCACTCCCCCACGGACAATCTCGTCATCTATGACTTCTCCAAGCTCTGCTCTGCCACCAACAACTTCCTTGCCAAGCCTCGCTACTCCACATCCTCCTCGTCCTAGCATTGCCCTCTCCACAGCAAGGACATTGTCATTTTCCAGCGCAAGTTCAAGCGCAAGATTGATATGAGCCACCTCAAGGACCTCCTCAAGATGATCTGCCAGAGCCACCTGGTTAGCTTCGCAAAGTTGCTTAGCGCCTCTGCCTCTAGCGACAACATATTCTTGGTCTATGAGTTTGTCGACAATGCCAGCCTCTCAAATTGCTTGGGAAACCTAAAAATGCCCTATTTCACAGCCCTCGAGACCTAGATATCAAGGATGTATGTCTCCACCAACATTGCGCATGGCCTCAATTACATTTACAGTAACACCCGCCTCAACATGATTCTCATCCACAACCACATCAAGAGCAGCAGTATCATGGTAATGGAGCCATTGTTTGAAGCCAAGATCTGCCACTTCGAGACTACTTGGCTATGTGGCAAGGTGGACAAGAATGACGAGCTCTATGAGCAGGCAGGTCCAGCAAAGGGCGGTGGCCAGATCAAGGAGGAGGAGGTCCAAAATTTTATGCTGTTATCAAATGAATTTCTATTTTGAGAATATAAATTTTATATTTTTAACAAACACGATCAAATATTCCAAAACTTGTCCAAGGAAAAATCTATTTTTGACTTGCACTCCTATTAGTCCTTATTAAATATGTTTTGAAAATGCAACAGTTTTGCAATTAGAAACAAATTACTTTCTCATAATGCGTATTTCTTCAGTTTTCAATGATCTTTCCCAAAAAGATTAATTCTGCTTTTAGTTAAATAGTTAACCAGGCTCTAATTTGATAGCCTCAAACCATCGTTCTAGAGGTAAATATCTGCGCGTTCTCTCCTTTTTTTTTTCTTCGAAAGCGTGCTCTCCTTATTTGGTTTGACATTAGCAAAAGGTCTTGTTTTTACTTAGATCATGTGCACCCACTTCACTTAAGTCATTAAATATTGTAAGTCCTATATGGAAACCAAATAATCTGATGTTCCACAATGTGATGGTATATATATACACAGCGACGCATGCAAGACTTGCCCTTCAATTAGGGTTCTCTGTTATTGGTTATGCCCCACAATGGTTTGACTACAAGGTCGGCATTATTTAGCTGTTAAATTTTGGCTGACTTGGCAAGGGCTGCCTAGCCCGCGGCCAGAGGAGCCACGATGGCCTTAGGTGAGGTGGCTGTTGCCTAGATCTAGGGAAGGCTTGCAATCCTCACCAGCAGCTGACAAGCGACATGGCCAAAATGAAACAAAAAAAAAAAAAAAAAAAGGAAAAGAAAGAATTTTTTTTTTAAAAAAAAAAAAAAGAATAAATTTCAAATTTTTTAATTTGTGAAAATTATCCATGTTAATATTAGTCATTCCATGTCGGATGGTCATTGTCCACATCAACAATTTTTTACTAAGAATTCATTTGGCAAATTAAAAAAAAGGTTCAACGCTCAATTGGTACAATTGAAAGAGTTATGGTTGAATTGACACAATTATGTATATACAAATTGCTTGTGCCACGCATATGTCAACTGACTCTACACATACCGATCTTTGTGTCCTGCCTTGATACCAGCCGGCTATCCATGCCGAACATGCCGAATCTTGATGCCATCATTGGCCAATACCAATCTCGCACATGCCAATCCTCGTATTGGCCAAACCAGCGTCACTCACAATCTTATTAGCATAATCTATCATGATATCTTATAAAATTTAAAGTTTATATCTTAATCAACATGATCGATGTCTCCCAAAAAGCAATGTTCTCCATACAATTCTGTGGGCAATACCACCAAGTTTGCCACATGGTCAGCTTACTTAGAATCTCATATTCCCTGTTTTTAATTTTTTGGGTGTTTGCCTTACTCATATTCTATAAGTACGATTGTCATCTTTATATTACAATATTTTGGTTTGCGATGTAATATAGAAGAGAATATTCTTGTTTGTCTAAGTGAGACGGTCGCTTGGGGTTGCTTTCATTCACGGCCAAACTCATGGAGACCCACGAAGCAAATACGAGATCTTTCGCTTCCCATCTATTTCAACCAAAAAAAAAAAAAAAACCAGCTTGAACACTTACGTGACGTGACAATTTTTGCATAGGTACGAGATCGACTTGTTCATTTGTCCTGATGAATTCCGAAGTGGTCATGGTCGTGAAGAATAAGTTGTATCATCTTTGCTTATTTAAATTCAGCTGATAAATCTTGTGAATTGAGTGTGTATAGACATGGGACAGGCGTCTTTACTATCTTTGAAATTGAAATTTGTTTGCTAATTGAATGTAACTCTTGCTAAATGTATATTGCTAGGGCATGTCCTTCTAATAACATATCGTCGGTGTCTAATCAACAAAAAATGAGATCATCCCAAGTGAGCTTGTAGTCTAACAAGACGAGCATAGTTATTGTTATGGAAAGTTAGGCTTTGAGCATATCATGCAATAGACTAACGAATGACAGTCGAGATAGTCCTAAAGAAAAGTAAGAAGGAAATAGTATATAAATATAGAAGATTTTCATGTGATTCTATTCGAATCAGTAATTACATTAATGAGGACTATGATATAGGGAAGTACGAGTACCAATGGCACGATCTCTCAGGTATTTCTTGACACCCGATTAACCCGAGCAATCCCGAGAAGTGTTTTTTTCCTTCCAATTCTCATAGTTAATGCGCCAAGAAATATCAGAGAGAAAACCCTAGCACTCCTCTTCAATGACTTTCCCAATGCATGTTAGTGTTTGGTTAAATATGTCAATGAAAGAATCTCTTAACCTATGCTGTTTAGGAAGCTACCCTTACTCGATTTCACTTGGTGAGTGAGAGCTTTAAAGCATCTATTAACAAACATGAAGAGTTACGAAACTTTCACCGCACAATTTCGATGTGGCACCCATATTAGTTGCAATTATATCGGGCAAGCTCTAAATCATATATCGTTACAAAGCTTGATAGATATTTTACCCACTTATGCAAGTTTCGAAACCAAAGAATTAAGTTTTCTCAAAAATCTACAAATTCGAGTCCAAAGTTTCGATTTGTATTGATTTTTAAGTTGGATGAATAATGGAAATTGTGGATCTCGCATTTTCATCCATTTTAGTCAAAAGGAAACTTGTCCACGCCAAATGCAATTTCGTTCAATCAGTTTTTTGATATGTGAACTCCAGCCATAAATGCCATTCAAATTTATATTCAGTTTAATTTGGACACATCATCAACCATGGGATCTATCAATTGTAACTCATTAATTAAATGAACCACGCCAGGAAATTTGAAATTACCATCCAAGATTTTCAAAACTTTTTTTTTAACGACCTCATTTAAAACATGCTAAGGCTAAGGCTAGTACTCTCTCTCTCTCTCTCTCTCTCTCTCTCTCTGATGGTAACGTACTAACTGCCGTTGCATTTTCTATCGCAAATTCACCATCCAGGGAGGACCGTCCTTGTACGGAAAGTCATAAAGGGCATTCTCGTTATTCTATTCGAAAAATGGAGCCCCTTTCCTAAACCCACGGCCAATCGGCCATGACTATGAGCGCAGCTCCCCGTCAAATCCATCCCACAGCCGTCGGATTCCCCCATCTCCTCTAAAGAATATTCCCTCCCAGTGGGCCCCCACCACCCAAGCACTTTATCCTAGGTCTTCCTGGTCCCTGGTGCGCCCATATATTTCTCTCTATATTTATTTCACAGAGCAGAGAGAGAAAGTAGAGAGAGAAGAAGCAGCAGCCAGCAGCGAGAGAGAGAGAGAGAGATGACCGAGGCATTGGCGCGAGACTACCGAATCTGCGAGGAGATCGGACGCGGCCGCTTCGGCGTCGTCCGCCGCTGCGAGCCCCTCTTCCCCTCCGCCGCGCCCTCCTCCGCCCCCCCCTCCCTCGCCGTCAAGTCCATCGACAAGTCCGCCGTCTCCGGCGACGACCTCGACTCCCACTGCCTCCTCACCGAGCCCAAGGTGCTGTCCCTCCTCTCCCCGCACCCGAACCTCCTCCGCATCCACAACGCCTACGAGGACTCCTCCCACCTCCACCTCGTCCTCGACCTCTGCGACTCCCCCGACCTCCACCGCGCCGTCGCCTCCGCCGGCCCCCTCCCGGAGCCCGAGGCCGCCCGGATCCTCGCCCAGCTGATGCGCGCCGTCGCCCACTGCCACCGCCACGGCGTCGTCCACCGGGACATCAAGCCCGACAACATACTCTTCGACTCCCGGGGGCGGCTGAGGCTGGCGGACTTCGGCTCCGCGGAGGTGATCGGGGGAGGGGAGCAGGCGGCGGCGCTGAGGGGGGTGGTGGGGACGCCGCACTACGTGGCGCCGGAGGTGGTGGCGGGGAGGGAGTACGGAGAGAAGGTGGACGTGTGGAGCGCCGGGGTGGTGCTGTACGTGATGCTGGCGGGGTTCCCGCCGTTCCGCGGGGAGAGCGCGGTGGAGATATTCGGGGCGGTGCTGAGGGCGAACCTGAGGTTCCCGCCGCGGGTCTTCCGGTCGGTGTCAGCGGCGGCGAAGGATCTGCTCAGGATGATGCTGTGCAGGGACGCTTCCCGAAGGCTCTCTGCCGATCAAGTCCTCAGTGAGTTCACCATCTCGTCAACTTCTTGTTTTTTGAGGGGGTTCTAGGTCTTAAGTGAAAACCAATCTTGAAGCTCCATTTTTGCAGAGATCCGCCTTCAATTAGTGATCTTTTAAAGCATCCGATCCGGTAAATCCATGTCGTATTCATCAAGCTAGCTTTAAATCTACGACCCATTACGATTCATCTAATCCTAGCTCCGATCATAACATCCTAAAAATTTTCCACATTTGAAACAATGCTTGATGCAGAGCATCCATGGGTGACCAGCTATGAAGGAGCACAAGCGACAGAGCTCGTCATCTAACTTCAAGACTTCTGCTGCGTATATGTTGTGAAGGGCACGTCGCGTTCATGCCCTGTGCATAGGCCCCTCGTGCAACTGCAACTGCAACTGCAAGTGCTAAGTTCTGTGGGAGCTTTTTGCGATTTTGTTATATGATTCTCCCGAAGCAGCGGAGATCTTTTCCATCTGAGCGGATCGAACGATGACGTGAACTACGAAGGGGCGATACGGTTAGTAGGATCGCGCTTGTTGTGGTCGGGATCTGATTTCGTTCGGTTCTTGTTTTTCTTTTGTAATCGGGTCGTTTCGACATTCTTAAGGTTGCGAAGAGATATGCAGTTTAAGGTGCGAAAACGTTTGGAGATACTAGTGATTTTTAATAAATGTCTATAGTTTTTCATTTTCGATGCATGAAAAGAAATGCTTTTTACCTGCCGGTTTTGGGTGCGGGATGAAGACAAAACACGGACATGGCGGGCTCCGTACTCTGCTCCGTCGTTATCGCCACCTTCCTTCCCCGGAAAATTTTCCGCCTGGTGTTGTTTCCCACCTCCATAAGTTAAGCCATTCCCATAAGAAATGAAAAGAAAGTGACAGCCTCCTTTTCGGGAAATTTATTTGATAAACCTCTATTCTTTTGGGTTTGGATCATTAGAAATGATGCGACTCACCTAAGATCCGCATAAAATTTATTAGATTTAAAAATCGAAATTCAATTAATATATGCTATATTCGTTTACTAATCTTATTGCAACATAGAAGTGTAACAACACCTTAGTTTTTCATTCCCTTTAAAAAGAAAATAGTAAACACGATTAATTGAATGGTTAAGTGCTTTTAACAATTGAAATTCAATTAATATATGTTCTATATTCATTTACTAGTTTTATTACAATGTGTTCTATATTCGTTTACTAGTTTTATTACAATGTGAGAGTGTAACAACACCTTAATTTTTCATTCTTTTTAAAAAGAAATTAATAAACACGATTAATTGAACGGTTAAATGCTTTTTTATAATTGTAAAAGGAGCTAGCTGCGTGTCGATGAGGCTTTGGGCTAGTGGCTAGGGGTTGAGGTGGGGACGTCAAATCCTAGGGTTCAGAACCCTGACAAAGTGAAGAAAAAAGGAACACATGGCATTTTTACATATGCTGATGGCAACGAGTAGACCCTTCGTGGGTGCCACAGAATTGTAAGGTTACTTCTCCTCCATGCTCAAATGAAATTTGGGGGAGAGGAATCAAACTCACACAAGTTGTATAGCCAAAACAACTTCAACTATTGATTATAGACTTCTCGTGGCGTAAATAATTAAGTGTATGGTTCCAATTCGATTTGAATTTATTGTAGGTGTCGTGCCAGTCAATCTCTGAACGGTGTCTTCCATGTTATTCGATACATATGTATAGGATGATTTACTTCTATTTATCGAAATTAATGAAAGAGCTGATAAAAATTTGTTTCAAAACTAGCTAAAAGGATGAAGAAGAAAAGGAAAAATAACAATAAATGGCCATGTAGTTGCAATAATGCCATAACTGTTTTCATTCATGGAATTACCTTTTTTCAAGGTCGAATCCATCGTTTCCTATTTATTCTCTTTTTTCTTGAATTGGTGAAGTTCATTTGTACCAATAAAATGGACTGGATCCTTTTCCATATCCCAAGGTACGCAAATGGTATGTCTTGTCTAGTAAAATAAAAAAAATAGACCAAGGTATGTTTTGATATTGTATAAAAGAAACTTAGATGAAATAATTTTAAGTGATACAAATCATAAATTTCTTTGATAGTCACGTCCATCCTTTGTCTTTAATCATTTCCTTATTAATTTATTATAGTCGTTGTCATCGTTGTTTTTTATGCTTTACCAGCTAAACTATATATCAGGTCATCAATTAAAAAAATCCTTTCGTGGGCCAGAGGTACCTAATCGAGCATTACCATCATCATTCTGTGGCCAAACACCACCATGCTTGGAACAAAAAATTATAGATGATCACATCATCACACGGCAAGTGACTAGGAATCTCAGTGCATCATCCTAACCTCCGCCTTATCAAAGCTATTAAAAAACTACACTTGTTTTGGGGTTTGCTTTCGTTCACGAGATGGAGTCCAACGAAGCATTCACGGAATCTTCTGTACCCTAATCAGATTCCTTGATCACAAAATTTCTTGTGGTTAGGGGTTAAATTGAAAAATTAAAGAAAACGATGGCACATGTAACGACTTGGGCCCCACTGTATAATATTGTCCGCTTTGGACACTGAGTCCTCACAGCTTTAAAACGCGTTATGTAGGGGCAGAGGCGCGGCCCACTGGCCCGCCCTCTCCCAAGCCATAATATTGTCCGCTTTGGAGGCATGCACACAGTAACCTCCTCCCTCACGACTTTGTTTTCAGCGCAGTCTGTTATACAGATTAAAAGGACCTAAGCCTTTATAAACTAGCCCAGAACTCCCCCCTAAGCGATGTGAAACGGGAGACATGCCCTTAGCCTCACCTGCATACTGCCAAGGCGATCTCAATCCATCCCTCCGTCTTGCCCTGTCCGGGTCATCACATTCTCCCCCTTTTAAGGCACAGCGCCCTCTTGTGGCCCCCACACGCGGTCGGGAGTCGGCTTTGATACCATTTGTAACGACCCGAACCCCACTGTATAATATTGTCTGCTTGGCTTTAAAACGCGTTATGCAGGGGTAGAGGCGTGGCCTACCAGCCCGCCCTCTCCCAAGCCATAATATTGTCCACTTTGGAGGCATGCACACAGCAACCTCCTCCCTCACGGCTTTGTTTTCAGTGCAGCGAAAGCATACGTGAAACGCATTATACAGATTAAAGAGACCCAAGCCTTTATAAACTAGCCCAGGACTCCCCCCTAAGCGATGTGGGATGGGAGACATGCCTTTAGCCTCACCCGCGTACTACCAAGGCGATCTCAGTCCATCCCTCCGTACTGCCCCGGTTCTGGGTCGTCACGGCATGAATCATTATATTTTCTAGGTCGATTTGCCACAAAAGTATAGACATTAAATGACAAAATTGCCCCATAAACACGACCGTGACTAATCCACTTGCCTTTCTACACAGATTAAACTATTTTTTGCTCATTTCTGTAGATATTATTTAGGGCATGACCATAAGACAAAGTTTCTTCCCATCACTTAATTTTCAACATAATTTACAAATCATCCTAATTTGCATACACCTGTCGGGAAACAAACAACATTACTTATTTTGATATATCTAGGGGTGATCGGGTCCAGGGTGGGTAGAGTCTAGACCTGGACCCTGTTCCCGACCTTGTTATAATCGGTTATCTTTTTTTAGACTCTGTACCCGACCCTGTTTGCATTGGACCCTGTTCCTGACCCACCCTGTTTTTCTGGTCCGGGAACAGGGTCAACCCTGTTTATATTGGAACCTGTTTTGCAAAAATTGATGTATAGCACTCATATGTAAAATAAAGCGTTTACAATCTCGATCAGCATAAGCACATCACTAGATTTCAACTCTTATTTTGACCTACGCACGCCTAAACCGACTAGCAGGGAAATCGAAGCTAGCGTACACAGCATAGCTAAAATCGTGGCAATCGACAGGAAATGAATGTCAGCAACAGCAATCTAGACTCTAGATTTCTTGGCCTCTGATAAAGTACTAATCCCACTGCTCAGCCTTGCAATCTCCTCAGCGATCTCCTTTCTCATGCAGTTCTAAACCATATCTATAGCATGCTTTTGCATAGAACAAAGCTGCCTTCAGCTGCACGTGGGATATCCAGCCCTTGTCAAAATGTTGGTTCAAAGGTGCCACATTTAGAGTTACCGATGCTTCTTCATAGTACAATCCAACCTGTTTTGTATCGAAAAGGTATTATGTCCTAAGTTCACTAATTTCATCACAAAACCTAGATTATTATGTGCTATAATAAGCCATAAACCACCAGAAATGAAAGCCAGAAGTTAGCATTGTACAATCCAAACAACAGTCCTAACATCAATCATTAGTCACTGAACCCAAAACCAACTTTTCCGAGTCATCACATCCCTAATTTTGAAAAAGCAAAATTAATGGCAACGCACGAGCAAAGAGAAAATTGAATCCACAAATCAATACCAGTTTTATGTTCTAGATTCTAGAGCAATCGGATGGAACAAAAGATAAGCTAATCGACAGCTACTCTCAATAGCGAAACCCAACGGCAACGAGCCGCTGAAATGCGCGGCATTGACCACCGATCACAAGCCCCGATCCCTCGAAATCTCTGATCGAAGCGATGGAGTCAAGAAATAGAAACTCGAGCTGGGGCGTTTTCGCCAAACAAAAAAAAAAAAAAAAAAAAAAAAAAAGAGAAAAGAAAGAAAGAAAGAAGCAGGGGTGGTCGGGGGAGCTCACCAAGATACGAGCAGCAAGAGAGTGAGAAGGGCCATGGGAGGAGAGGGAGTTGAGGGCGACCTCGGCGGCAGAGTGCTCGGCCTGGCGGAGCTGGGCTATCGGCGGTAGGGGCGTCGCTTGGGAGTAGGCTCGGAGTAGATCTGTTAGGCGTTGGAGCAGATTTGTCGGGCGTCGAGCAGAGGAGGACCCAGCAGCAGGGAGGTGGTGGTGCAGGGGGCTTGGATGGACGGGCTGAGGACGGAATCGCGGCAGGAACGGCGGCTTTTGGCATCTGGTCGCAGCGGCGGTGGCACCCAGAGGTGGTGAGTGAACCAGCAGATGTTGACAACGGGGCTCGGGTGGAGCAGCGAGGCAGTGGCAACTTCGCGAAGGGGGGCGGCGGTAGATCGGCAGCAGGGGAGCTCGAGAAACAACGCGCGGTGAGATCTGCGGGTTAGGGGTGTCGGCGAGGCAACAGTAGCAGGTGGAACAGCGAGATCGAACGGAGGCAGCGTCGGCGCTCGGGTGCGAGCTTGGCGGGGGTCAGCAGCTTCGCGATTTCGGGAGGGGAACGACGGCGGTGGTGCAAGCGCAAGGGGTGCGACGAGAGCGGTAGAGGCGGTGTCAGCTTCGCAATTTCGAGAGAGGAGCTCAGGGAAGTCTCTGGTTCTTTGGTCTGCGGGTAAAGATAGAAAGTAAGAATAAAATTAGGGCTTTGCGTTTTGGGATGGCGTAAAAATCGGTTCTCCAACCGGTTCCCAAACCCGTCCGGTCGATCCGGTTCCCAGGTGGGTAATCCCTCGGAACCGGTTCCCGGACCGGTTTTAACCGGAACCGGTTCTCGACCCTGTTTTCCGGGTGGGCCAAACCGGGAACCGGGTAAACCCGGTCCGGTTGCACACCCCTAGATATATCCATGCATGCATGCTAGATTCTAAAATTCAAGACGACTTTGGTCAGGCCGTTCCAGTAGCGGTTACAATATGTCTCGTATTGTTGGAGCCGTCCAATAATTGCATCATTGGAAACCATTTAATAAAATTTAATGAAGACATTTTGGGAGGCACTAGGGCATGTTGTGTTCTTTTCTTTTCATCGCTTTACTTTGGAAAATTGGGATTCCTACTTATTATTGGAAACTGAAAAGAGTATGCCATATCGACTTGTACATTACTCGAGCTCGATTAACTCGAGTCAAGCAAAGCCCGTTCAAATCCCGTTCGTTTGGTCCAAATTACAGGGGTGTGGACCTGCTGGTAATCGGCCCTCAGTATCCATGCACCGTATAATATACATGATCCTTTTATGTTTCTCATATTTGATTTCGCTCTACTTTCGTTTGGCAAAACATCTAAAGAATAATGATGCGATGACCAATCAAAAAAGTGACGGGAACCTAGGAATTAGGTAGAAACTTCTTTAGCAGCTCTCGTCCAAAGTCAAAGTGCGGTTCAACTTATCTTTCTGGACGAGGACGTTGATGGAAATTGATGGAATCATCGATCAAGTGTTGGTTATCGATGGTTCCTTGCTTTCTCACTCCTTGCATGGCCTACCTCCTACCTATTTTTCAAATGATCAAGAGAGAGACTTCAGTTAGCAGAACAAAACAAAGGGACTCATGTCAAGATTTGGGTCCACGAGGATACATCATCAAATGATGCAAGCACTACGGGGACGGTCCTGTCGAGTGTCTTATGAAGAAAATCAAAGGACTTAGCAGGTGCTAAGGATTTGACGCTACTCACAGTCACACTGCCCTCAGAAAGATAATGATAGGTTGTTTGCAAAACAAATAAAGAGGTGTAGTGTCCCACAACCAAAAAAATATAAGTGTATGGATCAATAAGTAGAAGGCTTCTAAACTTATAATTGAAGATCATTGACTAAGTGGATTAGATCCTATAGTATCCACATGTGGTGCAAGATTACTATGCGCACTTAGCACTTTGTGCTTTGAGGACCAAAATTGGCACTAATCAACTTTTTTTTAATTCAAATTTATAGTTTTTTTTTTTTGGGTTAAATATGGAAAGTTGTGCTCTTTTGAAATAGTATGTCTGTCCATGATATACTTTCAAAAGGATGCAATGTTTCAAAAGGCTGGTCAAACATAATTTCTTATTTTATTATAAATTCAGCGTTTCCTATTCAATAATTTTCATTTTTCAATTTTCTTTCTTTCTTTAAAAAAGTGCAGCATTTATTCTCCAATTCTTTCCTTTTTAGAGTTTTTAGAAAAATACTAGAAATTGCTATCTAGGATTCCTTTTTTAGACTTTATTGTATCCTGAAGAATTTTTACTAGTAACCATCAGTAGACTTATTAGGCAAACAATTCTTTAAAGACAGTGTATTCATGTCTCAAAGTTTTATTCTATTCTTCCTTATTATTTTGTCTAACATAAGATACACTTGATGGCAACCCGATGCAAATACATGATCTTCTTGGCATAAATTCTTCTCGCATATCACCTGTCCAAGACGAAAGTTGGGGGATCATTCATTACGGCTTCTAGTCGCAGCAAAGACGACAAAAGGATACGGGTCGATCCTATTGTCCATGGGAGCGATGCAGCGTGACCTTGAAGATAAGCAAGAATAGGGTCCCTTTCTCAAAGTAAACTTGGTCTTGACTTCTTCCTAATAAAGATGTCAAAAATCGAATTGCAACCATGTGTTGCGGTGGCTATTCGACAGGCTCAGGTGATCACTTCACCTTGCAGGACGCAAATAATTGTCAACCTGACACTAACCCATGAGGTCAGGCACTGCAGATCTTATTGACTAACCAAACCCCGTAATTCGATCATCCAAGACTTGTTCAAAATATATCTCAAACTTCAATCTTTGGAGTCAATCTCATACATGAAAATCCTGAATTGATATCGATACACATGCAATTTCTCAGACAAAATTCATCTCTCTATCTCTGTTACTCCGACTATTGGGAGGGTTCAGGTCTAAAGTGAAGTGAAAACCAGTCTTTAAGCTTCATTTTGGCGGAGATTCACCTTTGGTTAGTGATCTTTTAAAGCATCTAAATCGGTAAATCCATGTCATATATATCAAGCTATCTTAAAATCTACTAAAATCCATGTCATATATATCAAGCTATCTTAAAATCTACTAAAATCCATGTCATATATATCAAGCTATCTTAAAATCTACTAAAAAATTACGATTCATCTAATCCTAGCTCTAATTATAAAATCCTTAATTTTCCACATACGAAACGGTGCTGGACGCAGGGCCTCCATGGGTGACCAGCTACGGAGGAGCGGAAGCGACGGATCTCATCATCTAACTCAAGACTTCTACTACTGATTTTTAATGGCTTTTATTTTTAAAAAATGGTCTTTAAATATTTGTCGAGTAATCAGATAATATTATATGTCTATAGTTTTTCATTTTTAATGCATGATAAAAATGACTATTTACCTGCGGGTTTTTGGGAGTCGGATGAAGACGAAAATGGACCTTGCGGGCTCCGTACTCCTGCTCAGTAGTTATCACCAGTTCACCACCATCATTCCCGGAAAACTTTCCCCTTGGTGTCGTTCCCCACCTCCGTGGAAGAAGACCGTCAAAATGTTCTAACGCATAATTAAAAAATTCCATTGTGATATAAATTAATTATATTTAGTAAATAAGCTATGAATGGGTTTAGAATGATAATATCCAAAGTATGGTTATTAAAAGAATTTACAACTTACTTAAACCCAACCCAACTTTATGACTCTCTTGATTTTACTCAATTTAGCTCTTGTCCACTACTTTTAACTTCAAATTGGATATTGATTTTCCCAAATTTGTTTAGATACGGAAGTATTTTATTAGTGCATGTTATGAATGAATCGAGTCAGTTATGGATTGCTAAATTTATATTGCATAAATTGAGTTAACTTTTTTTTTTTTGGGTCGGTCCTACTCTATTCCTATGCTAAATCTCACTCTTAGACTTTTGTCCTGCCTCCTTGTAGAGCGTGGAAGTCGAAACCCACTCCTAAAACAAATTCGTCCCCACCCACAACCCTCCTTGAGAAGATGGGGATTCGAATCTCCCACCTCCCCTTTTCATGTTGGAAGGGTAACCACTTGAGTAATTGAGTTAATTTAGATTGGACTATTTTTCACTCAACCCAAACCCGATTTGATTCATCCGTTTGACAAGTCTACATGAAAATGATGCCATCCCCACAAGAAACCAAAAGAAAGTGATAGTCTTTTTCTTTCTACGAAAGTTATTTGATAAACCTAACACACCCAATCTATTGAGTTTAGATCTTTGGAAACAATGGAACTCATATAAGATCCTCATAGAACTTTTCAGATTTGATGATCAAATTTCAGCTAATGTATATGCTATATTCATTAACTAATCTTATTGCGATGTGGGAATTATATCAGATTTGATAATCAAAATTCATCTAATATATATTCTATTCGTTAACTAATCTTATCGCAATGTGGGAATTATATCAGATTTGATGATCAAAATTCAGCTAATATATATACTGTACTCGTTAACTAATCTTATTGCAATGTGGGAATATAATGACACCCTAGTCTTCTCTTTCTTTTAAAAAGAACACAGTGAACACAATTAGTTGAACGATTATGTACCTATTTTTATGACTGTAAAAGAAGCTTGCGACATGCCAATGTGGCATCTGACCCAGTGGTTGGGAGGTTGGGAGATTGGGCTGGGGACATCAAAGTCTATGATTCAAAACCCTAGCAAACCAAACAAAAAAAAAACTCGAGGCATTTTCACATACATTTATCGCAGCGAGTACACCCTCCGAGGGTGCCACGGAAGCGACCATTGATTATAGACATCCTATGGGGTAAATAATCAAGTGTTTGGTTCCAATTCAATTTGAATTAATTGCATCTTGCCACCCTCCAAATTTTTCTAATTTTCCACGATAGTGGATACAACAAGGATATATGCACCTTCACTTTGGTGACTCCGAACGGTGTCTTCCACATTGCTCGATGCATATGCATCTATTTATCGGAAATTGATGACAGAGCCAATAAAAATTTGTTTCAAAACTTGCCAAAAGAAAAAAAGAAGTAAAGGAAAAATAGTGATACATCGTCATGTAGTTGCGATCATGCCATAAATATTTTTAATCATGGAATTACCCTTTTCAAGGTTGAGTCCATCGTTTCCTATTTATTCTCAATTTTCTCGAATTAATGAATACATAATGACGAAGTCTCCTTCATTCCTACTACTTGCCGTTCATTTGTACCAATAAAATGGACCGTATCCTTTTCCATATCTCAATGTACGCAAAACCAACGTATGTCTTGTCTGGTAAAAAAAAAAAAAAAACTTAAGGTGTGTTTTCAAATTGTATTAAACAAAATTAGACGAAATAATTTTAAGTGGTACAAATTGTGAATTTCTTAGATAGGGATGTCCAATCTTTGTCTTTAATCATTTCCCTATTAATTTATCATCGCCGTCGCCCTTGTCGTCCTTGTCGTCATTATTGTTCTGCCTTACTAATTAAACTACGTTTCAGGTTGTCAATTGAGAATCCTTTCGTAGGCCGGAGGTACCAAATCAAGCATTACCATTATAATTCTGTGGGCAAATACCACTATCCTTGAAACAAAAACAAAAAATTAGAGATGATCACATCATCACATGGCCAAGTGACTAGGAATCTCAATAACATTATCCTAACCTCCGATTAATCAAAGCTATTAAAAAAACGACATGTTTTGGGGTCGCCTTCTTCGACCTGGTGGAGTCCAACGAAGCATTCTTGGAATCTTCTGTGCCCTAATCAAAAACCTTGATCACAAAATTTCTTGTGGGTAGGGACTAAACTGAAAGATTAAAGAAAACGATGACGTGAATCGTTATAACTTCCCATTTGCCGCAGATAGACATCAAATGACAAAATTGCCCCATAAGCAAACATATTAAACTACTTTTTGCTCATTTCTGTAGGTATTATTTAGGGCATGAACATAAGATAAAGTTTCCTCCATCGCTTATCTTCCAAAAATAATTTACAAATCATCATACCTTGCATGCACCTCTCGGGAGACAAAAACGTTACTTATTTTAATCCGAATTTTTTAATTATTATTATTTGCGCATGCATGGTAGATTCCAAAATTCATGACGACTTTGGTCAAGGGGTCTTCAGAAAACCCTAATGTTTGATTCAACTCAAACGTATTTATAACGACATATTGTTTTGGACTGTTTCAAGAAGACAAATAGGTAGGTTTGATTCTCCTTGACGAGTGATTATCGACCAAACGTCACATTAGCAGTCAGAATAGTTATCTTTCGTACTGTTGGAGCTGTCCAATAGTTGCATCGTTGGATTTATTGGAAACCACATGATAAAATTTAATTGAAGACATTTTGGGAGGCACCAGGGCATGTCCTGTTCTTTTCTTTTCATCGCTTTACTTCAGAAATTTGGGATTCCTTCTTATCACTTGGAAATTGAAAAGAATATGCCGAATCGACTTGTAGATTACTCGATCTCGATTAATTTGAGTCGAGCAAAGCTTGTTCAAATCCCATTCGTTGCATCCAATTACAGGGCTGTGGACCTGCTGGTAACCAGCCATACATACACATATAATACGTATAATATGACTCATTTATGTTTCGTGTCCTATGGAGGGTGGTTTCTTATCTTTCTTTTGCTTTACTTTCATTTGGCAAAACATCCTAAAAAATAACGATGGGATCTATCAATAGCGTGATGGGAGCCTAAGAATTAGGTGTAAACTTCTTTGGCAGCTCTCGCCTAAATTCAAAGTGCGGTTCAACCTATCTTTCCAGATGAGGAAGTAGATGGAAATTGATGGAATCAGCTATCAAGCGTTGGTTATCGACGGTTTCATGCTTTCTCAGTCTTTGCATGGCCTACCACCTGCCTATTTTTCAAATGATCGGGAGAAAGAGACTTTAGCAGAACAAAAAAAAAGGGACTCGTGTCAAGATTTGGGTCCACGATAATTGATCATCAAATGATGCGAGCACAACAGGAACGGTTCTGTCAAGTGACTTTTGGAGAAAATCAAAGGACTTAGCAAGTGCTAAGGATTCAACACTACTCATAGTCACACTACGCTCGCCAACCGGAGGATGAATATACAAAAGGATATTGATAGTTTGTTTATAAAACAAGCAAAGAGATGGATTGTTTCTCAACAAAAAGATATGTGTGTATCAATATATAAGTGGAAGGTTTTTAGCCTTATAATTGAAGATCATTGGCTAACTGGACTAGACCCTAAAGTCTCGCTTGTGGTGCATGATTATTTTACGCACTTAGCACTTTGTGTGCCAAGGATCAAACTTGGCACTAATCAATGGTATTTATTATTCCAATTTATAGTTTTTTTTTTTTTTATTATGAACACTTGTGTTCTTTTGAAATAGTATGTTTGGTCACAAAATATTTTTAAAAGGTTGCAACATTTTAGAAGGCTGTTCAAACATAATTTCTCACTATCATAAATTCAACATTTTCAGTTCAATAATTTTCACTTTTCAATTTTCTTTCTTCCTTTAAAAAATAAAGCATTTATTCTCCTATTTTCCTATTTTAGAGTTTGTGGAGAAATATCAGAATTGTTATATGGTATTATTATCTTGAGACTTTATTTCATGAAAGATTTTTGTCAGTAATTATTAGCAACCTTGTGAGACAAACAATTTCTTTAAGACAGTATATTCTAGCCTCAAAGTCTTATTCCATTCTTCCCAATTATTTTGTCTAACGTAAAATACACTTAATGGCAACCTGATGCAGATGCATGATCTTCTTGACATGAATGCTTCTTGTAGATCATTCTATTTGGCTTGATATCGTATCACGTGTCCAAGAAGAAAGCTGGACGATCATTCATTACGGCTTCTAGTCGCAACAAAGACGACAAAAGGATACGGGTCGGTCCTGTAGTCCATGGGCGTGATCCAGCGTGACCTAGAAGACAAGCAAGAGCGTAGTGTCCCTTTCTCAAAGTAGACTTGGTCCTGACTTCTTCCTATTAAAGATGTCAAGAATCGAACTGCAAGCATGCGTTGCGGTGGCTGTTCGACAGGTTCAAGTGATCACTTCACCTTGCGGGATGCGAAAAGTTGACAACATCACACGAACGCATAAGATCAGGCACTGCGGATCTTATTGACTAAGCAAATGCCGTAATCTAACCATCCAAGGCTTGTCCAAAAATGCATCTCAAACTTCAATCTTTGGAGTCAATCTCGTACGTGAAATCCTGAGTTAGAGGGTAAATATATTAAAAGTGCCAAAAATTATGTATAACGCTCACTTTGGTGCCCAAATTTTTTGCTAGCTTACTTAAGTATCAAATTGGAGAAAAAACGATCACTTAAATACCTCCAGTAAGATGATCTGGTCAAAATAATTACATGTCATTTATAATGAAAAATTTAATACGATTTGACATATTTTTTTAAAAAAATCCAGTCCACATGGGAATCCAAAATGACGTCGCACAACAATCACCTTTTAAATGAAATTGGTATTAAAGTGATTACTTTTTAACAACAATTGGCATTGAAGTGATTTTTTTTATAACAACCAGTACTTAAGTAATCACTTTTAACAATAATTAGCAATCAATTGATCAATCTTTACAATTTTTGGCACTCAAATGATCACTCATCAATTTGTCTACATGACGTTGTTTAGATGTTATATGTTGACTAGACATGCCGGTAAGCCACGTAAGATGGAGAAATTAATAAAATATGGCCACGTCAAATTTCCACCAACATTGATAGGAGTTGGCACTTAAAAGATTGTTTATCTAAAAAAGTGGCACTTAAATGATCCAGAAGAAACTTTTAATACCAACGTGAGTGTGGTACATAACTTTTAGTACTTCTAGTATACTTACCCCCCTAAATTTAATATCGATATACATACAATGTCTAAGAGGAAATTTGTCTCTCTATTTCTATTACTTCAGGAGGATAGGTCTAAAGTGAAGTGAAAATCAATTTTAAAGCTCCATTGTACAGAGATTCACCTTCAAATATTAATCTTTTAAAGCATCTAAACAGGTAAATCTATATGGTATTTATCCAAATAGCTTTAAATTTACGACCCATTATGACTCATCTAACCCAAGCTCCGATCATAATATCCTTAGTTTTCCCCATTTGGAAACATGCTTGACGCACGGCATCCATGGGTAACCAACTACGGAGGAGCAGAAGCGACAGAGCTCATCATCCAACTCAAGATTTCCACTGTGTATATGTTGTGAAGGGCACGTCGTGGTCGTGCATTGTGCATAGGCACCGTAGAGTAAGGGTGTAAAAAACCGAATTGAAAACTGAACTGAACCAAACCGAACTGAAAAATTCGATTTTTTCAGTTCGATTTTCATTCGGTTTGGTTTTCATTAAAAACCAAAATAAAATTTATCGGTTAATCGAACCGAACCGAACCAACAAAATGATAAGAACTTATTTTTTGAAAATGAAAAATATATACAAAAGAAAAAAATACAAAAATCGAAAATTGAAAGCTAAAAATAAAAAACCGAAAAATCGAATGGAACCGAACCGAAATTTCTTGGTTCATATTCGGTTTGGAAGTTTTTTTCTAATGGTTCAATTCAATTCGATTTAAAAAAAAAAAATCGAATTGAATCGAACCACCCTACCGTAGATGGCGCAACTGCAAGGTACGGTTTGAGTTTCATGGTAAGCTTTTTGCGATTTTGTCAGATAATTTCTACTGACGCAGCGGAGATCTTTCCATCTGAGCAGATCGAACGAAGACGGGAACTACGAAGCGCGGTGCGGTTCGGGTCGCGCCTGTTGAGGTTGGAATCTGATCTCGTTCGGTTCTTGTTTTTTGTGATCGACGTTTGGACGTTCTTAAGGATGCGAATAGATATGCAGTTTAAGACGTGCCAACTTTTGGAGATACTTTTGATTTTTTTTTTTCACTTTTGATTTTTATTAAAAAGGGCTCTTTAAATATTTCTCAGCTAATCGAATATTTAAATATCTTATTCTCGATGCATGAAAAGAAAAATGCTTTTTTACCTCCTGGTTTTTGGGAGTGTTATGAAGACAAAAATGGACCTTGCAGGATCCGTTCTCTGCTCCGTAGTCATCTCCACCTTCCTTCCCCCCGGAAAACTTTCAACCTGGTGTCACCACCATGAAAGCGATGCCACTCCCTTAAGAAACGGAAAGAAAGTGATGCCTCTTTCTTTCTAGGAAACTAGTTCGATAAACCGAACACATCTACTCTATTACGTTTGAATCGTTAGAAATGATAGGACTCGTGTAATGATAAAAAATTTAGTTAAAAAATGTACTATATTCATTCACTAATCTTATTGTAATGTAGGAGTGTAACGATATCTTAATTTCCCTTCCATTGATAAAGAAAATAGTAAACATGATTAATTGAATGGGTAAATGTTTTTCTATAACTATAAAGGGAGCTTGGGACATGCCGATGAGATATCCAGCCTAGTGCCTAGGAGGTCTGGGTGGGAATGCTAAAGTTCATAATTCAAAACCTTGGCAAAATAGGAAAAAAAGGGACTTGAACCATTTTCATATGTGTTGAGTGGAGCGAGTAGACACTTCGTGGGTGCCTCGAATTCATGAGGTTACTTCTCCTCGACACTCAAATGAAATTTGGAGAGGAATCGAACTCACATAAGTTGTATGGCCAAAACAACACCCGATCACTAATTATAGACATCCTATAACTGTGGATAGATGATTAAGTGTTTGGTTCCAATTCCACAAATTTATTTTAGGAGTCATGCTGATCGATCTTCAAATGGTGTCTTCTGCGTTAGTCGTTGCATATGTATGGGATGATTTACATTTATTTATCAGAACTATTGAAAAAGCTGATAAAATTTTATTTCAAAAGTTGTCAAAAGGATGAAAAAGGAAAGGAAAAATAATGATACACGGTCATGTAGTTGCAATAATGCCATAAATATTTTTATTCAGGAAATTACCTTTTTTCAAGGTCAAATCCATCGTTTCCTATTTGTTCTCACTTTTCTCGAATTAATGACAATATAATAATGAAGACTCCTTCATTCCTACCACTTGCTGTTCATTTGTACCAATAAAATGGACCAAATCCTTTTCCATATCTCAACTATGCGAAACCAGCGTATGGTGAGTCTAGTAAAAGAAAAAAATATACTATGGTATGCTGTGGAATTGTATGAAACAAAAATAGACAAAAAAAAATTAAGAGATACAAGTTGTCAATTTCTTAGACAAAAATAGTCCTTATTGGGTTACCTTTTATGAAACTTGTGATATACAGCATGAAGAGGTAGTTCCTGAGACACTGTCTCCTTCTCCTATACTTCCTGCGCTTCCACCTTGTGAGGGCACATCCACAACAGAACAGCACTCTACTATCCCCACTACACTAGCCGCAACCACATCAGAATTTGCAAAGGATAAGTCCTTGTTAATAATGAATGATACTCAGCTCCAGGCAATTCAGTACACAGAGCAAGAGGCACGCATTCAGCACCAAACAGTAACCCATAAAACTTGTTCCACTCTACCACCTATCATACCTCAACCGTCGGCTGGCAATATCCTCTTACCTTTACCACAGGGCAACTTTAGTTCTGAATGTGCACAGCAACAACCACTCATACCATCGTCAGGAGTTGATATTAATCAATAAGAAGAAAAAACATATCAAGCTATAGACCAAGGCAACTATTTCAAAGAAGCAGAAACGCCATACTCATTATCAGATGTCTTCTATAGTGGAAAATTTGGATGAAAAACAGTTGATGGAAACGCCTGTTATGTTAGTTGACGACTTACAGCAGCGGGCTTTGGTGGCTGGCCCTCAACAGCCACCGATAGACAAATGAAGCTCATAAGTTGGAACTGTTAGGGCTTGGGCTCGGCCCTGACAGTTCGTGCCCTAAAGGCCCTAGTGGCTAAAGAAGAGCTAGACCTTATCTTTTTGATGGAGACTAAAAATTAGACAGAAGTTCTTCAGTGAGTCCAGACTCGTCTTAAATTCTAGCAATCTTTTGTGCTTGATCCTCTTGGCTTTGCAGGAGGTCTGGCCCTTTTTTGGCATACTCATATTAGTATTACCTTACACCGTACATATCAGTATATGTTTGATTTCCTTTGCATTGACACTCGTTCTGGTAGGTCGATGCATTTTACATGTCTCCATGCCCCTTCAGTTTATCAAGCACGGATTCATTTTTGGAATGAACTCAGACAGCTAGCACTTAGTAATACACTGCCCTGAATTTGTATCGGGGACTTTAATGAAGTGCTATACCCTTGGGAAAAAGAAGGCAAACGACTAGCTGATCCGAACATAATGCAAGCATTTCGAGAGGTACTTTATGATTGTTCACTAGTGGATGTAATTAGTAAGGGCTGTGCATATACTTGGATGAATAACAGGGAGGGTGAGGAATTGGTCAAGGAAAGGTTAGATCGAGCTCTATGTAATTTGGAATGGCAAGAGATTTATCCAGACACTGAGGCTATAGCCCTTCCTGCATTAGGCTCCGATCACAGTCCATTAATCTTATCTACGGAAGGCCTTCCAAAACATCGTCACAAATCCTTTTATTTTGAAGCGTTCTGGTTGCAGGAAATAGAATGCCACAATGTTATTTCTAAGGCCTGGAATTCAATACATCTACCAAGGCACAAGCTTCCTCAATGACTACTCAAGGTTTCTATAGCACTCTCGAGATGGAGTAAATCTAAATTTTCAGTTCCCCGATAGCAAATTTCCCATCTCCAGCACCAGCTTCAATCTCTAGTTAATAGACCAAATTGCAACAATGCTACGCAACAAATTTAGTACCTCAAGGCAGAGATTCATAAGTTATGGAAGCAAGAGGAAAGATTCTGGACTATGAGATCTTGAATCAATTGGCTCAAGTGGGGCGACAAAAATACTAAATTTTTCCATGCAACTACACTTCAACGTCGCCAAAGAAACAGAATAAGGATGTTACAGTCTGATGATAACAGCTGGGTTCGCGATGAGAATGATTTAAAAACTATGCTGGTTACCTACTATTCCACCATCTATCAATCAATAGGTCCTCGAAACTATGAATCTATCCTTCATCAATGCCTGCCCACGGTAACAGCAGAAATGAATGAGCATTTAACGGCGGAACTCACACAAGAAGAAGTTCAATGTGCAGTCTTCCAACTAGGATCAACTAAGGCCCCCGGACCCGATGGATTGAATGGCCTCTTTTACCAATTGTATTGGGATATTTTAAAGGACGAACTTTTTCTTGCAGTACAGGATTTCTTCAAGAGGGGAATCATGCCACCAGAGCTTAATAAGACGATCATCACTCTCATTCCTAAGATTCCACATCCAAAACGGTTAGATCACTATCGCCCTATCAGCTTGTGTAATTTTGCCTATAAGATTATATCAAAGGTCCTTGCTAATAGGCTCAAACCCTGGCTTGAGACCCTAATTTCCACTGAGCAAAGTGCCTTCGTCAGTGGTCATCAAATCCAGGATAATATTCTTATCGTCCAGGAAGTGCTTCACCAGCTAAGAACACAAAAGCGAAGATGGGATTTCAAGGCAATTCTGAAAATGGACATGAAGAAAGCGTACGATCGAGTGGAATGGGAATTTCTTAAAGCTTATCTCCTAAAAATTGGATTTCATCCCCTTTGGGTGAAATGGGTGATGGAATGTGTAACAACAGTCTCTTTCAGTATCAAATTTAATGGGGAACTTTTAAGCTATTTCCAACCAACACGCGGACTCAGATAGGGTGATCCTCTTTCTCCTTATTTATTTATTCTGATGGCGAATGTCCTGTCCAATCTTATTCATCAGGCACTTAATATGGAGCATCTTAAAGGCATCAAGTTAAACAGGTTTTGCCCTACACTTTCTCACTTATTTTTTGTGGATGATGCTATATTTTTCTTAGATGCCAAGCTGATGGAATGTCAAAATCTATCCAATATTATCAATCAATATTGTCTAGCCACTGGACAGGAAGTAAATAGAAACAAATCTGGAATATTTTTTTAGCAGAGATTGCCCCATGGTCCTACAGGAAAATTTGGCCAATGAATTCAAAGTGCCTTTGATGCTTAGAACAGGCAAATACTTAGGCATACCTTCAGATTGGGGGAGATAAAAAAGAGAGATGTTTGCCTGGATATTGGGCAAAGTTGATTCTAAGTTAAATGGTTGGAAAGAAAAGCTTATCTCCAAGGGCGGTAAGGAAGTTCTGATCAAGGCCGTTGTCTAAGCAATCCCTCAGTATACTATGGCTATATTTAAAATCCCTACTTCTATTTGTAAATCTGTTGAAAAGAAAATTGCACGCTTTTGGTGGCAAAATAATAGTACTAAACCTGGCATTCACTGGACGAACTGGGAAGAGCTTAAAAAGAGTAAAACCAAAGGTGGTCTTGGCTTTAGGGACCTTTTGGATTTTAATAGAGCCTTACTTGGAAAGCAGGCAGGGCGTTTAATTTAGGGACCTTCATCCCTGTGGAGTAGGCTATTTAAAGGTCTCTATTTTCCATCATGTGACTTTGCACAAGTTGAGAAAGGCAGTCGACCGTCCTGGGGTTGGCAAAGCCTATTAGTAGGACGAGATGTTATTCTACCCAATCTCCGATGGGCAATAGGGGATGGCCACACAATCAGACCAAGGACTGATCCTTGGTTACCAAGAGGAATATTAGGTGGTCCAGCTCAACGAGATGAACCCTCGTTGTTAGTAGATTATATTGATTTCAGCCACAACACATGGAATGCTCCTCTATTGCGAAGATTTTTTGATGATTCCACTGTGGCTGAAATTCTTACCATACCAGTCAAACCTAATTATATCTCGGATCAACTTATCTGGTCTGCATCTACTGATGGCAAATATAGTGTCAAAAAGGGATACCAATCAATTAGACAGAGACAGATAGTCCTTTGTGGCGTTACTCTCAACATAGCCACTGATTCGACTCAAGCTCGGGAGATGCTATGGAAACATATATGGAAGCTGCAAATCCCCCCAAAAATAAGACTATTTCTGTGGTCCCTTAGCCATGATGCTCTACCGACCAAGACGAACCTGTTCCATTGCCACATTATCCCAGACATTATATGCCCTCTCTATTCTACAGATGCAGCAGAAACAACAACACATACATTTCTATATTGCCAATGGACAGCAGCTATCTGGTCTCATCCTCTAATTAATATTCAGATTCCTACACCATACATACAACATCTTCGAGATTGGCTTGAGAATATGCTATCACAGAATCAGAACTCACCAGCTTTCGAAGTGGTTGCTGCACTCTTGTGGAATATTTGGAAAGCTAGAAACAATTTTATCTTCCGGCATCAACGTCCAGATCCACTTAGGGTCGTTGATCTGTCTCTAGCTACTGTTCGGTCGGCGCAGTTGTCCTCCATAGCAGGCGATATCACGACAAAAACCTATCTCAGCCCAAAAGAACTCTAGCGACCCCCTGACCCCGGATTCCTGAAAGTGAACATCGATGGAGCGTTTCAACTGGGCGATACTGAAGGGACTATGGCCTGCATCTGCCGTGATCATAATGGGAAGTTTATCGATGGACTTACCAGAAGTTTTGTAGCTTCGTCTGCTTTGCAAGCCGAATATCATGTGTTCACAATCACTCTACGCTACCTGTTGGAGAAGAACAGAGCCTCTGATCTGCTTGTGATCGAATCAGATTCAAAAACCCTAATCGATTCGGTGACAGGCTTAACTGATTCACCATGGGAGGTTAGATCGCTCTATGCTGAAGCTGTGGCTCTTCTTCGCTACTTCTCCAATTTGTGAATTAGGTTTTGTAGAAGAGGGGCGAATTTTGGGGCAGATTGGGCTGCCAAGGCTCATAAAACCGGTTCTCTTCCCTCTAACTGGGCCTCCTCGCCTCCTACTGCTTTATTAGATATCCTTTATGCGGATGCTTTGGCTGCTAATTGTAATATTAACTCTTTCTGAATAATATTATTTTTTTCCGACCAAAAAAAAAAAAAAAAAAAAAAAACCTCTGTCTTCAATCATTTCACGTTAATTTATTGTTGTCGTCAGCATCCTCATCATCATTATTATTTCCTCTTTATTTTCAGGTTGGTTTTATTGTTTCTGCTCTACCTGCTAAACTATATATTGAGTCGTCAATTAAGAAAATCCTTTCTTTGGCCGGAGGTACCTAATCAAGCATTACCATCATAATTCTGTGGGCAAATACCACCATGCTTGTAACAAAAAATTAGAGATGATCGCATCATCACATGGTCAAGTGACTAGGAACCAGGAACCTCAATAGCATTATCCTAACCTCCGATTATCAAAGCAATTAAAAAAACGACAGTTGTTTTGGGGTTTGCCTTCTTTCACCTGATGGAGTCCAACGAAGCATTCACGGAATCTTCTGTGCCCTAAACAAATACCTTGATCAGAAATTTCTTGGGGGCAGGGGCTAAACTGAAAGATTAAAGAAAACGATGGCGCGAATCATTGTAATTTCCGGTCATTTTCCAGGTCGATTTGCCGCAAAAAGTATAGACATCAAATGACAAAATTGCCCCACAAGCAAACCTATTAAACTATTTTTTGCTCGTTTCTTTAGATACTATTCAGGGCATGAGCATAAGACACGGTTTCCATCCATCACTTATCTTCCAAAAATAATTTACAGATCATAGTGACGTGCATACTGAGGTGCATACACACGTCGGGAGACAAACAACATTGCTTATTTTAATCTGGGTTTGTTAATTATTATAATTCACGCATGCATGCTAGATTCCAAATGCAAGACCACTTTGGTCCAACAGTAAGGGTGGTCGATTCCTAATCCGGTCCAATAGAACTAGTTACTATTTTTTTTTTCATGTTCCCATTTGGATACTTATCTTCCAAAAATAATTTACAGATCATAGTGACGTGCATACTGAGGTGCATACACACGTCGGGAGACAAACAACATTGCTTATTTTAATCTGGGTTTGTTAATTATTATAATTCACGCATGCATGCTAGATTCCAAATGCAAGACCACTTTGGTCCAACAGTAAGGGTGGTCGATTCCTAATCCGGTCCAATAGAACTAGTTACTATTTTTTTTTTCATGTTCCCATTTGGATATCTTATTGCTCAAAGTATAACTAAGAACAAATTTAGAGCTAGATCCTATGCTTCCATCTGGATATATGATTGTCCAATTAAAGGTTCCTATTTCCTTGGAAATAATAAACTAAACCCACTAACATTTTTTAAGAAATAAAAAAAAATAATAAGTATATGTAGTAGGTTCGGTCCGATCTGGGTTTTCCTTGAAATTAGGAATCAAATTGTGTCCGATTGAACCATCTAGACAATGATTGCACTTTCAGGGGATAAGTACACTAATGGTGCCATAAGTTATGTACGGCGCTCACTTTGGTGCCAAAAGTTTCCGTCGGATCACTTAAGTGCCAAATCGGAGGAAAAACGCTCACTTTGGTGCCACCGGCGAAAGATTCCGGCCTCCGGTGAAAGATTCCGGCCAAAATGATTTTTTTTTTTTAAAAAAAAATCGATAAGCCTTTAAATGACGTCATTTTTGGTCATCCTTAAAAAAAACGACGTCGTTTTGCCGTCCTACGTGGATGGCTTCATGGAAACGATGCCGTTTAGCTCACATGGGGAAGAAATTAGGGTTTCGACGGGGTCGAAGCCGTGGCCGTTGCTGGGGTTGGGGTCGGGGTCGGAGTCGGGGTCGAAGCTGCGGCTGCCGAGTGGCCATCATCAAGGTCAGGGTCGGGGTCGGGGTTGAAGCTACGCTCGTGGAGTGGCCATCGTCAGGGTCGGGGTCGGGGTTTGAGCCGCGACCGTCGAGTGGCCATCGTCGCGGTTGGGGTTGAGGTCAGGGTCGGAGCTACGGCCGCCGAGTGGCCATCGTCGGGGTCGGGGTCGAGGTTGAGGTCGGAGCCGCTGCTGTTGAGTGGTCATCGTCGGGGTTGGGGTCGAAGCCGTGGCCGCCGAGCGCAAGGACCGTCGAGGACGGCGACGGCGGGAGATTAGGGTTTTGAATTGGGGGAGACACCAAACGGCGTCGTTTTGGTGTTTGGATGCTTTGACTCAACTCTTCGACGAGCCACGTCGGCGTCAAAAATTAATAAAAAAGGCCACGTCGGATTTCCGGCCAATTTCGTCGGAGTTGGCACCAAAGTGAGCGTTTTTCAAATTTTTTGGCACTTAAGTGATCCGACGGAAACTTTTGGCACCAAAGTGAGCGCCGTACACAACTTATGGCACCATTAGTGTACTTATCCCCACTTTCAGGAATCAGGAACTAGACCGACACTCCTTAGAACTGGGCCCAATCAGCTGGTTTGGTCCAATCCAAGTAGTTCCCGATTGGGACAGCCCATTTTGCACATCCTATCAAACAATATTAAAAAAACCCCAACGTTTGATTCAACTCAAACGAATTTATGACGTCATTTTTGTTTTGGACTGTTTCATGAAGACAAATACGTAACTTTGATTCTCTTTGACGAGTGATTATCAACCAGCCGACACATTAGCGGTTAGAACGATTATGTCTCGTATTGTTGGAGCCGTCCGATAATTGCATCATTCAAGACCATACGATAACATTTAATTGAAGACATTTTGGGAGGCACTAGGGCATGTCGTGTTCTTTTTTTTTCATCACTTTGCTTCATAAATTTGGGATTCCTTCTTATCACTGGAAATTGAAAAGAATATGCCAAATCGAGTTGTAGATCAATTCGAGCTCGATTAACTCGAGTCAAGGAAAGCTCGTTCAAATCCCGTTCGCTGCATCCAAATTACAAGGCTGTAGACTGTCGGTAACCGGTCCTCTATGTCCATGCACCACACACACATACAGATACATATATAACCCATTTATACTTCGTCTACAATGGGGGTTTTCTCATATTTATTTTGCTATGCTTTGGTTTGGCAAAACATACTAAAAAATAACGATGGATGACCTATCAATGGCGTCATGGGGACCCCAGATTTAGGTAGAAATTTCTTTAGCAGCTCTCGTCAAAATTCAAAAGGCGGTTCAACTTATCTTTCTGGATAAGGACGTAGATGGAAATTGATGGAATCAGCTATCTAGTGTTGGTTATCAATCGTTCCTTGCTTTCTCACTCTTTGCGTGGCCTACCGCCTACCTATTTTTCAAATGATCGAGAGAGAGAGAGAGAGAGAGAGAGAGAGAGAGAGAGAGACTTTAGCTAAGCAAAACAAAGGGACTCATGTCAAGATCTGGGTCCACGAGGATTGATCATGAAATGATGCAACCAATACAGGAACGTTCTGTCTGAGTGACTTTTGGAGAAAATGAAAGGACTTAGCAAGTGCTGAGGCTTCGATGGTCCTCATACAGTCACGTTGCGGTCGCCAACAAGAGGATCAATAAGCAAAAATATATTGATAGTTTGCTTGTAAAATGAATAAAAAGGTGCATTGTCTCACAACAAAAAAATAAAGTGCGAGGATCAATATATAGGTGAAAAGATTTTAGGACGTGTTTGGTTCAGTATTTTGAAAGCTCATTGAGAAAAATGCAAAGCAGTTTAGTTTAAAAAACTTTAGGCAAATCCAAAAGCCGTTTGGTAAATTATGCTTTGAGAAGCAACTTTGAGAAAAATGTTGTTTGGTAGAAAACATATTTGAAAAGCTTTTTGAGTGATCAATATTAGATTTTTTTAATTTTATTTGTTTAAAATTGAAAAAAAAAATAATGTATGTAACTTTTTAAAAATAAATTTTGACAATAATACTAAAAAAAAAGAATACATCTATAATTTGTTTTTTTTTTTAAAAAAGACCAAACCCTTCATCGAATTTTTAAATTTTTATTTGCTTAAAATTGAAAAAAAATGATGTATGGAACTTTTTAAGTATAAATTTTCATAATAATGCTAAAAAAAATCAAATACATACAGATATATATATATATTAAAGACCAAATTCTTCATCAAAATTTTTAAATTTTTAATTGTTTAAAATTGAAAAAAAAAATAATGTATGCAAATTTTTAAATATAAATTTTGACAATAATACTAAAGAAATAAAATACACACACACACACACACACACACACACACACACACACACACACACACACATATCTTAAAAAAGACCTAATCCTTCATTGAAATTTTTAATTTTTATTATTTTAAATTTGAAAAAATAATGTATGTGACTTTTTAAATATAAATTTGAAAATAATGCTAAGAAATCAAATATATATATATATATATATATATATATATATATATATATATATATATATATTTTTTTTTTTTTTTCTAAAAAGACCAAACCCTTTGTCGGAATTTTTTAATTTTAATTTTTTTAAAATTAGAAAAAATAATATATGCAACTTTTTAAATATAGTCTTTTGACAATAATGCTAAAAAAATCAAATATATAAATAATTTTTTAAAAAGAACAAAATATATTTAATTTTTTTTATCATTTATATATATTTGATTTTTAGCATTCTTTTGGCATTTAAAAAATAATAACTAGGGAAAATAAATCAGAAATTTGAAGAATGAGTTAGGATAATTTTGGAAGAAAAAATAAGTTTCGATTTGACCAAATGTTGAAAGCTCAAAGCTAGTCTTTACTAGCATTGGGCTTTCAGCCTTCCCAATGTTGATTTTCACTTGAAAGCTACCTCAAAATGGTTGCCAAACAGTTCAGCATTTCCCCAAGGGCCTTTTGAAGGCTAAAAACCTATTGGAAATGCTGAACCAAATGCACTCTTAGTCCTATAATTGAAGATCATTGGCTAAGTGGACTGGATCCTATAGTATTTGCGTGTGGGGCACTAATAATAGCCTTTGTGTGCCAAGGACCAAAATTGGCACTAAACAACACTTGGTTTTTCAATAAAAAATTTGAATTTATAGTTTTTTTAGATATGAAAAAGGTGTATTCTTTTGAAACTGCATGTCTACTCACGATATTTTATCAAAAGGATACAATGTTTCATAGGGCTATTCAAACATAAGTTTTCGCTATTATAAATTCAACGTGTCAATACTTTTCACTTTTCATTTTTCTTTCTTTCTTAAAAAATACAGCAATTATTTTTAAGTTGTTTCCTTTTAAGAGTACTTAGAGAAATACCATTGTTGTTATATAGTATTCTTACTTTGTGACTTTATTATATCCTGGAGAATTTTGGCCTGTAATTTTTAGCAATCTTGGGCGGCAAACAATTCTTTAAAGGCACTATATTGATGCCTCGAAGTCTGATTCCATTCTTTCCAATTACTTTCTCTAACATAAAACAGAATTGACGGCAACTTAATGCAGATACATGATCTTCTTGGCATGAATTCTTCTCGTAGATCATTCTGATTGGGTTGGGTGATCATTTATTACAGCTTCTGGTCGCAGCAAAGATGACAAAAGGATACGATCGGTCTTGTTGTCCATGGGAGTAATCTGGCGTGACCAAGAAGACAAGCAAGAATAACGTCCTTCCCAAAGTAAACTTGGACTTGACTTCTTCCTATTAAAAATGTCAAGAATCGACTTGCAACTAGGGGTGAGCATGGTCCGAGATGGGCCGGTCCATCCCCTAATCATAGAACCAATCCGCACAGTGCTGATCTCAATTTTTAGGACCGAGGACCAATCCTATTGAACTTGGGACCAAAGACCAAACTGACCCAATGGGTTCAGTCCGGTTCCAAAGTCAACTCGGGACTAACCGATAATTTTTTTTTATTTTATTTTTTGTATTCCTTAAAAAAACGATTGAGGACCGAACTGGCTCAATAGGTTTGGTCTGGTTTCAAAGTCAACTCAAGACTAATTAATAATTTTTTATTTCATTTTTTATACTCCTTGAAATGGCAATTGAGGACCATATCAACACAATGGGTTCGATAATTAGCGAGGTCAGCTAAGAAAAGCAAGCAGCGAGGGTTAAGTGAGGTGAGCGTCAAACAGAATGAGCATCGAATGTCGAGCGGGGAGCAATAAGCCAAGCGAGTATTAAGCGATGAGCGGCACGAGTGACCTAAAGCGAGTGAGGCGAGTGTTGAGTGGCGAGCGGAGAAGTTATTTTTTTCGATTTTGGCAAATTGAAGACTAAGAGGACAAATAAAACAGAAGAGAACGAATACTAGAGGAGGATGTCATAAGGAGTTGTTTATACCTTTTTGGACGCCGTGAAGACTCCTCACAAAAACATTTTCCTCATTCATAAATTATTAAAGAACAGTTTAATGTTGTTAATGCCATTTATTTTAAAGTTTTCTCTATATAAAAAATTATAAATAATATATTAGATATATATATATTCAAGGTTGGTTCGGATTGGACCGACCCGAAACTCTCAGGACCGAAGAATGACCCGCACAGTGCTGATCTAGGAATTCTAGGACTAAAGACCGACCTAATTTCCCTAAGAACTGGACCAGAACCGATAGGGTTGAGTCAGTCTAGGGTCGGTTCAGGATTGACCATAAACCGATGCTCACCCTTACTTGCAACCATGCATTGAGGCGGCTTTTCGACAAGTTCAAGTAATCACTTCACCTCCTGGGATGCGGAAAATTGCAATCCTCCCACTAGCATATGAGATGAGGCACCGTAAATCTTATTGACTATGTAAATGCCATAATCCGACCATCCAACACTTGTTCAAAATGTATCTCAAACTTCAATCTTTAGAATCAATATTGAACGTGAAAATCTTGGATTAGTATTGGTATACGTAAAATGTCTCTACGAATATTCATCTCTCTATTTCTGTTACTCCAACTATCGGGAGGGTTTAGTTTAAAGTAAAATGAAAACCAATTTTGAAGCTCCATTTTATAGAGATTCACTTTCAAATAGCAATCTTTTAAAGCATTTAAATCGGTAAATTCATTCCATATTTATCAAAACAGCTTTAAATCTACGAGATTATGAGTCATCTAGTCCTTGCTCCAATCATAAAATCCTTAACTTTTTCACACTTGAAAAGATGCTTGATGCAGGGCATCCTTGGGTGATCATATACGGAGGAGCGGAAGCTACAGATTTCATCCTCTACCTCAAGACTTCTACCATTGATTTTTAATTGTTTTTATTTTAAAAAATGCTCATTAAATATTTCTCAAGTAATCAAATATTTTTATATCTATAGTTTTTCATTTTCAATGCACGATAAAAATAACTTTTTACCTGCCGGTTTTTGGGAGTGGAATGAAGACAAAAATGCACCTTGCAGGGTCCGTACTCCTGCTCCGCAGTTTTCACCACCTTCCTTCCCCGGAAAATTTCCCAGCGGGTGTTGTTCCCCACCGCCACCGTGAAAGTGAAGTCACTCCCATTAGAAATGAAAAGAAAATGATAACCTCTTTCTTTTTAGGAAACTTACTCGATAAACCTAACAGGCCTACAGTATTGGGTTCAGATTATTAGAAATGAATGAATATCATTTAAGATCCACGCGAAATTTATTAGATTTCAAAAATTAAAAATTTAGTTAATTTCAGTTCTATATTCACTTACCAATCTTATTGCAACGGGACAGTGTAATAGTATCCCAATCTTCCATTCCCTTTCAAAGAAAATAATAAGTATGATTAGTTGAATGGTTAAATACATATTCATAACTATAAAAGGAGTTCATAGCATGCCAATGAGGCATCCGACGTAGTGGCTAGGAGGTCAGAGTGAGGACGTCAAAGTCTAGCGGTTCAAAACCCTTACTCGATACATATATGTATGAGATGATTTGCACCTATTTATCGGAATTAATGAAAGAGCTAATAAAAATTTGTTTCGAAATTTGCCAAAAGGAACAAGAACAAAAGGAAAAATAGTGATACATCATAGTGTAGTTGCGGTGATGCCATAAATATTTTCATTCATGGAATTACCTTTTCCAAGGTCAAATTCATCGTTTCCTATGTATTCTCACTTTTCTCGAATTAATGAAAATATAATGAGAGAGTCTCCTTCATTCCTCCTACTTGCCGTTCATTTGTACCAATAAAATGGTCCAGATCCTTCTCTATATCCCGACGTACACAAAACCAACCTATGTCGGTTCTGGTATAAAGAAATAGACTAAGATAAGCGTGAAAATTTTTTAACCAATTCAAAACGTGAACTTCTTAAATTATTGATATCCAACCTTTGTCTTTAGTCATTGACTCATTGGGTTAATACAATGAAAAATCTTAAAGCGATATACATGTTTTATTTTAAACTAATTTTTTGACTACCAAAAATTTTAATAATGACAAATTTACCTCAAACTAATCTTTTGACCACAAGAATCTCAAACCGTTACAATTTAAACAAATTTATTCTCTGTTCATTTCCATTAAGTATGATTAATGTCACACAAAAATATAAACCGGTACATCCGTGACAAATAGAAGGTAAAATGCCAAACTAGTGTTATCCAACTCAACAATATAATGAAAAAATTTAACAGAAACTAACGAATGATAAATTTATCATAGGTGTACTAATTTGAATTTTTTCGTGATATTAATCCTTAATCATTTCTCTATTGATTTATCATCCTCGTCGTCATCCTCGTCATTATTGTTTTTCCTTGACCAGCTAGACTATATATCGGGTCGTCAATCAAAAAATTCTTTCTTAAGCGGGAGGTACCTAATCGAGCATTACTATCATAATTCTGTGGGCAACTACCACCATGCTTCAAACAAAAAATTAGGCATGGTCCCATCATCACATGGTCAAGAGACTAGGAATCTCAATACATTATCCCAGCCTCCGCTTATCAAAGCTATTAAAAAAGGAAACTTGTTTTTCGTTCGCCTGATGGAATCCAAGGAAGCATTTATGAAATCGTCGGCGCCCAAATATCTAGATCAGAAAAATTCATTGCGGGTAGGAGCTACATTGAAAGATTAACGAAAGCTGCGGCGCGAATTATTATAATTTCCAGGTCGATTCGCCGCATAAGCATGGACAATAAACGACAACGTTGCCCCGTAAGCATGATCGTGACTGATCCACTTGCCTTGTACGTATATTAGTAGGTATTGTTTAGGCCATGACCATGGAACAAAGTCTCCTCCCATCATGTAAAAAAAAAAAAAAAATTATCATAACATGCATACACCTATCGGATGACAAACACCTTTACTTATTTTAAGCCGAGTATTAATTATTATTATCACGTATGCATGCTAATTCTAAAATTAAAGATGACTATGGTCAGATGGTCTTCAGAAAATCTTTAATGTTTGATTCAACTCAAACGAATTTATGACGTCGCTTTGTTTTGGACTGTTTCATGAAGACAAATACAGAGGCTTGTTTTTCTTTCATGAGTGATTATCAACCAACCGTCACATTAATGGCTAGAACAGTTATGTCCCGCTTTGTTGAAGCCATCCAATAATCGAATCATTGAGATTATTCTAATAAGTATATTAATAAAACATTTTATGGGAGGCACTAGGGTTCGTCGCGTTTGTTTTTTTCTCAACATTTTGCTTCAGAAGATAACATAGAGAAATCGAAGTTGCGACCTGACAAAGAAATTTTTTATTTCCTTCTTTGTTATTGGAAATTAAAAAATTGCCAAATGAACTTGTAGATCACTCGAGCTTGATTATAAATATTTATTTTCAAGCGTAAGTAGTGAATTAATGTGGTCAAGTTCGAGCCCGTACCTCTTATGCTTCACCAACTTAATAAAATAACTAGCTAGATTTCCTTTTTTTGTTGCTTTCATATATGGAAAACATACGTAACCTATAATCTTTCACTTTTTCCATAATTTGGAACTATATTTGAGCCTGAGTTTGGGTTGGAATATACTAATTGACTATTGACTCAAGTCAAATATAGTTTAGGCTTGAATATTCATAATTGTTCAAATCTCACTCGCTGCATGCAAATTGTAAGACAATGGGTCTATAAATAACCCATCCCTCTATAAGCAGGCCTCTAATATTTTAGGAAAAAAAGAACGCATTATTTACGTATGTCTAAACATATATTGAGGCTTTTTTCTCATTTATTCAATACACTCTCGTTTGGCGAAAAATACTAAAAGATAAGTATGGAATGACCTATTAACAATGTGATTAGGACCTAAGAATTAGGTAGGAACTTATTTGGCAGCTCTCGTTTAAATTCAAAGTGTGGTTAAACTTATCTTTCTAGATAGGGACATGGATTGAAATAGATGGTATCAGCTGTCAAGCGTTGGCTATTGATGGTTCCTTGCTTTCTCACTCTTTGCACAGCCTACCTCCTGCCAAATTTTTAAATATTCTTCTTGGCTTGGAATCTTTCCGTAGATCATTATGATCGGGTTGCTATCATATCACTGTCCAGGACGAAAGTTGGTTGATCACTCATTACAGCTTCTGGTCGCAATAAAGACAAAAGGATTGGATCGGTCCTGCTGTCCCTGGGAGTTATCCAAAGCGACCTAGAAAACAAAGCTAGAACGTTGTTTCCCTTTCTCAAAGTAAGCTTGGTCTTGATTTCTTCCTTCTAAAGATGGTCAAGAAATCAATTAAAATTGCAACAATGCGTCGCAGTGGCTTTTCGACAGATTCAGGTGATCACTTCCACCTTGCGAGATGCAGAAAATTGAAAATGTAGCACTAACACATGAGAACAGGCACTGCAAATCTCACTGGCTAAGCAAACTGACCATCCAAGACTTGTTCAATATGTATCTCAAACTTCACACTTTGTGGCCAAACTTGTATACGAAAATCCTGAACTAGTATTAATATATGGACGATGACTTGGAGAAAATTCATCTCTCTACCTCTCTTACTTCGACTATTGGAAGGGCTCTCATACTGCTAGGAGGCGCTTTCAATGTAAATGGAGTATCATCTTCCTTTTAAAATTATACATCTAAACCGTCTTTGTCAGATGACTTAATGATTCTCTAGGAAAAATTCCATTGCTATTTCTTTTAGCATGAATATCTTTGAGAAGATATACTAGTTAACTTGACATGAGGTCAACACACATAAAAAAAATTGAGCTAGTGTTTCTGGAATCAGGGATGAATGGCGGTTGTAGATGTTGCGTGTCTTTCATTGAAGAAACTATAGTAGTTTCCCTATCTAGGAGTCCCTGTCGTAATCACTAAAAACCTAACACAAAGACAATGACAACGTACTATTTCTTTAGCATCAATATCAAGCAAAGCCATATCATTTGCCATCAATAATATCGCACAACCAATTTTCACCCGAGAAGCATCACGGCTACAGAAGCTCGCATTCCCCATAACTAAGGGTGTATCATGGAGCAGCACCTAGTCAGTCTTCCCGGGTGCTGATTATTTAGAGAGTTAGCTGTTTGTCTTACATATACTTTTAGTGTCGGAGAGATATCCCACATGATCATAAACTATGGGTCGCAGAAAGCAAACAATAACCCCTTACTTTTCTTTCTTTTGCACGAGAGCAAAGCGACCCCTAGTTCGCCCGTTCTCTGAGAACTTCAAGATCCATTTCAGTAGGGTCGGTTGCTTGGATCTCATAATGGATACCCTCAAGCTCCCTTCGGAACCTGTCCTTGGATGTTGCATACAACATCTTGGCGCGAATACGAGACACAGAAGGGGACCTAAATGGGAAGAGTAGACTTTTAGTATTGACTGGCAACGTATATGGTTTAGATTATGAACATGGCATCACAGTAACCGAGACGTTAATGACAAGTCTGCTCTGAACAGAATCCAAAGGCATGAATGTAGAAATATTCTGAAAAAGGAAACAGAACGAGAGAAAAATATTTGCTAAAAAAACTGACATGAGTACATGTTACCATAGAAAACAAGCATATCTTATCAGATGCATATGCAACGCAGTGAAACTACTCAAAAGGTAAGAGTCATTGGAAAATGATCATCGTAGAAACAAAATGGATTTTGGCCAATCTAGAAGGTGAAACGATTGAGCAGTAATTTTCAGAAGAGAACATAGCAAATCAACTGTAAAAACAGATTGACACTGCTAAACCAAAATAACTCAAATTTATGGACAAATAATTCTGACACTTGAGTAAGCTGCTGTCTAATAACCTGGACAGATTTAGAAATTTAGGTACTCAACATCACTCTAGTACAGATTTAGATGCATATGGCGAACCTACTCTAAAAGTACCTCATCTACAAATCATTAACCATATAATAGCAAAATCAAGAAAAAGCTAGTACCAGACCCATACAAATCAAGACTAATAAATTATACATGTTCGACAAGAATGTATCTTACATGGCAAGCAACAAAAATCGAATGAGATTACAGATCCAAACAATTTCTTCCACACACAGATCGTCGCCCTACTGAAATTTACACCAATTAAGATGCACTGATATATAAATACGATTTGATCGAGCACAGAAAATTTGAAATCTCTAACTCCTACGCAGACACAAAGCAGATCAGAATATGAGCCAATAAATGCAGATCAGAAAAATGCCTGAGAAACAATGATTTACATGCTTAGACAATCCATGCAGGAATGAAAATGTGCACGAATTTTCAGCACTTTCAGTCCAAAAAACCAATGACATCAACCTAAAACCATGTATCGTGATTGTGGCCCAGCGAAAGGCTGGAAGGGCAACATAGTGAATGCACGGCCATAAAAATCTAATAAGTAGTCCATCCATGACATATCAAGCAGCTGGACATAAGGAAGAAACTCACCACGCGATGAAAAAGATCTTGCTCTTTTGACAGTTTTCAGCAGTTACAAAGTCGAAGTCATAGACAGCATATCGGCAGTCATTCTCCGGCAAAGCGGAGGTGAAATCTTCATAGCTTTCAGCTGGACCTCCAGTCTTCTCAACCAAAACCTCTTTTTTCTTCTCATCGATCTTAAAAATCACATAGCGGTGAACCTTCTTTCTCTGCAGTTCCTGATAAGTGGTTTTGCTGTGTTCAGCAACACCCATTCCCGATGAAGCATTGCTCTGATCAGCACAGATCATCAGTTTTCCCCCTCTTCAATAGCCATTCAACAAAAACTTCAAACAAGACACCTAAATATCTACCTTATAAATTTTACGAAGACCAAAATCCTGAAAGATAAGGTCGCACCAATTTACATGCAAATGCATAGCAATCGTCTTACTGATGGTTCTAGCAAGAACCGTCACGGCTTCGCAGCTTCTTTTTCTTTCTTTTTTCTTTTTTTTTTCAGCTTTTACAGAGTTAACGCAGGCAAAACGAATAAGATCAAAAGGGCCCTTCGATTTAAAGACCCCTTCCATGCTACCAAAAGGGAACCTGTTTCTGAGAAAGAAAGCCATTCCAAGCTAAACGATTTTGCCCAACAAAGTTCAGAAGCCAACCAGCATTCCCAGACCCAAATCAACAAAATCAGGACACAGCCCAGCAAAACCATGCTCCACGTGATCACAGCAGAAGCCACTACCCAGAGCAAAACCAAGGGCAGCTTACAAATTTCAAGAAGCAAACGAACTAGATCTAACAAGAGAAACCCACATGGCGAAAGAGCAGAGCAAGCATAATCAAAAGAACCAGCTAAAACCGAGCTTACCCCTCTGAACGACATGGCTGATCTTACCACACTGTAGCTGCAGAGAGATAGAGAGAGAAAGAGAGAGAGAGCGTATGGAGGAGAAATGGGGAGGAAGATCAGATCAGCGACCACCGGGAAGACGAGAAATTATCAACGGGAAAATGAGAAAAAGGCGAAAGAGATATATTCGTTGGAAGGTGGGGTGGTGCTGGTGGTGGTGTGGGCGAGAGGAAAAGGGGAGCGGAGAGATTCGAGTTTTTTCAGAAGTGAAAGAGGAAAGAGAAAGGGAAAAAAGGAAAAGGAGTGTACGACCTGTCGTGTCGTGTCGACATTCCTTTCGGACCCAAGGGCCAAGGCAAGGGCGGGCGGTGATCCGGTGCGGTCGAAGCAGAATCGCCGGTTCGGCCTCAGCCGTCGGATTGATTCCTGTTCGGCCTCAGCCGTCGGATTGATCTCTTGCATCGAATGAGATGAGTTGGAAATCGAAATCGCATCCGGATCAGCTTGATCCCCGTGGCTGGTGCAATTACTTCAGGTGTCGTAAGATATCTAGCTAAAAAGCTGTAGTTCATCCTTTCGACTCTTGCCAATTATATATGCAAGCTGCTCTATAAATTAAAGCCACATGTTTAGATCAAAAGCCTGAAACTAATCGATTAATGATGCTTGCAAGGTGTTTGCTGAGCATTTAAGTAATCGACGTCCGTGTCCTACGATTATTAAAAAGAAAACGGGTCTAATTTGGGATGATTAGGAATAAACATATAGATAAAAAAGTAAAGTCCAAGATTTGTGTGGGTGCATAAGATCCACAATTTACCCCTTTCTCTAAAAAATAATTACTCCATAACCTATGGTGAAATTTCTAACTATGTATGGACATCATTTTTCTATGGAAACTTCTCAACTTTAAGAGTACTTATATTATGACTATTAGATGTTTTTTTGCTTTATGACTGTGATGAAATCTTGTAGATCAACAATCAATCAACATTCAATGAATCACAAAGTTGTTACTGTAGCTTAATTTACACATTGTTCTAACATTAATATTATATTATAAGTTGTTCTGTCTCCTTTTGTCCTTATTATTGCTAAATTTTTGTTTCATGAAATCACATTATGGAGGATGTATTGGGTGGAATTTGGTATCCTACACACTAAAACGGATTTTTTGTGATAGGCTATGTAGCACTGACACACTTTGGGAGCCTTCATGTCATGTCCAACATTTCGACACGTGTCCGACACGTCCCAACACGCTTCGACACGCAGTCAATGGGTGTTGAAAAATCCGACATGTGGTCAACTCTCTTTGACACGCTCCAACACGTGACTCTAGAATTCCGACACGAACGGGGTTAATTATAAAAATTTTCAATACTTAGAAGATCAAAATGTAAATATAAACAAAAAGAAAGGAAAAAAAAGGGAGGGTTGGTGGTCGGGCACTACTGCCACTACCACCGTCGGAGGGGGCCGGCAACCTCGCCGGCCATAGGCGGCAAGGGGGGTGGCCCTCGCCGGCCTGGGAGAGGCCATCGTCGGCCAAGTAAGGGTCGGCGAGGCTCGGGCCCAACGAGGGTCATCGGCCCTCACCTAGGGCTGACGAGGCCTCGCCTGGGGCTGAGAAGGCTCACCGGCCACAGGTGAGGGTCGGCGTTGCCCAAATATGGGCAATCCACACCGACCCCAATTGACGCGTCACCTAGATTTGGTCAAGCCTCATCCACGCCTTGCTTAGGCTGGTGAGGGTCGCCCTCCCTTTGCTACTCGCCGGCCCCCTCCGATGGAGGCTGGGCACGCCGCTAATGGGGGCAGCAGCAACAGCGTGCCCAGCCACGATCCCAACTCTTCTCTCTCTCTCTTTTTCTTAGTTTTGTTTTTTTTTTTTTTTTTTAGAATTATCTTAGCTTTTCTAAAAATCTTTTACTATGAAAGAAGTAATAAAAAATGCTACATCGATAAATAAATAAATTTAAAAATACCATTTCAAAGCATTCATTAAATAATGTTTTTTTCCCTTTAAGTTTTATGTATTATTGTAATGAAATGCGGTTGAATTTGTCAAATTAAAATAACGAATGATATTAACACATGTTAAATTAATTTTTTTAGTGTAAATTAATTCTAGGCTCTTTGTATAATTATTTATTTATGTATTTATATATAAAAATATATTTAATATATAACATGTCGAAATTCTCTATTTTAAAGAAATAATGTGTCACCGTATCGTATCGTGTCGTGTCGTGTGTTGTGTGTTGTATGTCCATGTTGGTGCTATATAGGTGATAGGAACACGACTAGCATGACGTAATTGTAAATGGTAATGGTATCTATAGAGACCTTTCATAAAAGAGTTCCCTAGAAAAATAATTTAACGATATTTTAAAGGTGTTTCCTTGAATCTAATCGAAATATATAATTTTATATCGAATAATATTCCCAAAAGACATTTGTTGGGTTCTAAGTTAACATGAAAAGGAGATGAACGGACAAATTACTTTTTAAAGAATGATAGAGTTCCAATTACGTTGATATGATAATAAGCAATAGGATGTTACTTCACATTTTCTTTTGTTTTCTTTTTTTTCACGTTTTCAATTTGCGTAGAAAATGGAACTTTTCCAATGAAGAAAGAAAACAATGTGATTTAAGTCATTTTAGGAAATTATATTAAATTGTTATAATAATATATAGACTTTTCAGAAATCAATTAGGAGTGAAAAGGCTTGGCCAACGTGATTTTGTTGGCCATCATTTTAAGATTCTAAAAGTGGAATATAAATTACATTACTCTTTTTTCTGCTTCTTGTTATAGTTTTGAGTTTACTATATATTGTACTTTTTCTCTTATTTGCAAGCGAATTGTCACCTATATTGAATCTCCAATCAAAACCCAACCTGACCGTTTTTTTCAGAAAAAATCAACAAGCCAGCGATCATTTCTAGCAGATGCATAGAGGAGATTGACTTTGAGCATTGACTTTCAGAAATTGCCAAGGAAAAAAAGAATTCTATCTTTGACTTATCATCAGAAATTATTGGGGGAGAAAGTACCCATAATTTGGTGATGGGCCTGAATTTAGAAGATCATGGGCCTTTGAAATCAGATGCCATAAATTGTTCACCAGAATATTCCACAAAAAGGAGGGTCTTGATTTATCTAATGTGATGAGCTAAATATAGATTGAACCCTTAACTGATTTCTTGCTTTTGGAATTTCAGCTAAAAAGCTAAGCAATTTGCAAATTTGGGCACGATCAAAACGAGCCCAGGCCCATCTAGTCAGCCCGACCGTATCAACCACATGGATTTTCCAAATCAGCACCAAAAGGTACGTACGAAAATGTTTTTCTTTTTTCGTCTCAATTCAACTAACACCCGTAAATGCTCGTGATCGAATTGCCCGTCCATGCACATCGAGCAAAACTGCGCCACGGAATGGCAGGCATGGCTCCATGCTCATGGAGTGGTTCTTGATGTTACATTGGCTAGCTTGATCACCAGCAGAAAAACACATATAATGAAGTATCGAAGAATATAATATAATTATAATTTTTGCAATTCCATTACAGGCTCATAACCCGAAAGACAATCGAGGAGGAGTAGGAGGAGAAGAGAAATAGGAGACGGATGGAACGATCTTTTTCCATACTCTCACCCAAAAGAAAGAAAAAGAAGAATGTCTACACAAGCCATATTACCAAAGTGTTTTGTCAATCATATCTAACTTTAAAAATCCCCACACGCAAATAGCACTTGTTTTTTTTTTTTTTTTGGACGAAATAGCTGATATATTAGATGAAAGGGGAAATACAACCAGCTAGAAGAGCATCACAGAGCACAATATTCAGGAAAGGAGGGGGAGGGAAAACGAGCCAATTACGAGATAAGCCTTGAGTCCTATGGGCTTTGGCGGCCCAATCCGCAGCTAGGTTAGCCTCTCGACTAGCATGATTGAGCGTCGCATTAGGGCACTGGGAGAGGAGATCGTGGAGAGTGGCGAAAAGGTGTCGTTCTTCCCAGGGCTGCGGCCGCTTTGTTGAAGAACCTCCGGCGGTATGAGGCAATCGGATTCAAACGCTACACGATGGAGGTGTAGTCCCTGCTTGATGAGATGCTGGAGAGCCCTAATCATGGCGAAGATCTCTGCTTGGAACGCCGACTTCGCGGGTACAGTATTGGTGAACATATCAGTGAGTTCTCCTTTACTATTTCGGTAAATACAAGCTATAGCTCCGTGACGATTGCCTGATACGAAAGCCCCATCAATGTTGCATTTGATTATGCCTTTATCTGGTGGTTTCCATCGGAGATCCATGCTGACTTGTGATTTTGGAACCCTAGTTTTTGGGGATTGAAGACTGTCGAAGATGCGGCATTGGGTAATTGCATTATCCACCGCCTGGATGGGATTCGGAACTTTCTGCCGGAAGATGGCGTTGTTGCGATGGCACCAGATCTCCCACAACAGGTTCGCAATGACTTCAAAGTTTGGGGAAGAGTGAGGATGAGTGGCGCGAGTAGCCAACCGGGCATCCAATCTTTTTGCGAGGTAAGAGAGACAGTATTCGATCCGGGCATTTGTCCATATCTTTGCGAGTCCAGATTACAATAGAAAAATATATGTTCAACGGTTTCGGGGTTTTTGATCACAAAGAGTGCGGTAGGGATTGGGAGATAGATGTCGATGTATAGGTTGTCTTTTGTTGCTATGGCATTTTTTGCGAGGCCAACCACGAAAAGACTCGGATTTTAGGAGCCGTGTGTTCATATGCCAGATTCTTTTCCACAATTGATGAGGAGGCTGATAAGAAGATGAGGCCATTACAGGTAAGTTTCGGTGTGTTGAAAGTAAGTAGTGATAGCAGCTCTTAACTGTAAAGGATCCTGATGATGTGGCTGTCCATACTAAGTGATCAGAGTTGAGTGATGAATTTATAGGAGTGTTTTGGATAGCTTCACTAACCTGGTTATTGAAATAGTTGGTAATAATCTCTGATTTCCAAGTTGCCGACGAAGAGTCTAAAATATCAGCTACTTTGAGAGGTTCCCCTGCAGCTGCACAGCCTCCTAATTTACCAATAGATAGCCAATAGTCTGATCGGATGTTGATGTTGGATCCATCTTTCACCAACCATCGAGTTTTAGGAAGGATAGCATCCCTACCCTTTAATATGCTTGTCCACCCCCAAGAAGGTCTATAGCCTGAAGTGGCATTTTGGAAAGAAGAATGTTTAAAATATAGACCTTTAAACAACGAGTCCAAAGTGCATGGGGTTCTTTGAAGAAAACGCCACGCTTGTTTTCCGATCATCGCGAGATTAAAAGTAGTTAGATCTCTCGAATCCCATTCCCCCATCGTTTTCGATTGCTTTACCTCGACCATTTCATCCAAGTGTATGCCCGACTCATTTTGCTTTTTTACTCCACCGAAACGTGATATCTTGCTTTCCATTAATCTGCAGAGAGACAAGGGGAGCAGAAAAAGGGACATCGCATATTGAGGTAAGGCCTGTATGACTGCCTTAAGTAAAATCTCCTTACCCCCTTTAGATAAAAAGTTTTCCTTCCAACCAGCTAATTTTGCATTCGTTTTTGCCAAAATCCAGGAGAACATCTCACGTTTAGAACGCCCCCAATCAGAAGGGATTCCTAGGTACTTGCCAAAGCTGCGCACCACAGGTATTCGAAGTTCTCCTTGTAAAGTCTCCTGTAATGTTAAAGGACAATTCTGGCTGAAAAAGATGGCAGACTTATTCCTGTTTAGAAGTTGACCAGTGGCATGGCAGTACTGATGCAATAGATGAGTGAGATTTTGGCTTTCAGATAGTGAAGCTTTGAGAAAGAACACTGCATCATCAGCAAAAAATAAATGAGAAAGCTTAGGGCAGGTTCTGTTAAATTGGATCCCCTGTAAATGACCCATATTGATTGCTTGCTTGATAACTGTTGATAAAGCATTAGCCATTAATATAAAAATGTAGGGGGAGAGGGGGTCTCCTTGGCGGATTCCTCTAGTAGGTGTAAAATATGGTAGTTGTTCTCCATTGAAGCGAATACTATAGGAAACCGTTGTAATGCATGCCATAACCATCTTTACCCATTGATTTGTGAAGCCCAACTGTTTTAAATATGCTCCAAGGAAGTCCCACTCCACACGATCATAGGCTTTCTGCATGTCTGTCTTGAGAATAAGATTGAATTGTTTTGTTTTAGATCTAACTTTAAACTGGTGGAGTACTTCCTGAACCATCATAATGTTATCTTGAATCTGTCGGCCACTGACAAAAGCTGCTTGTTCTGGATTAATCAAACTGGGGAGCCAACATTTCAATCTGTTTGCCATGACTTTTGCAATAATCTTGTATGCAAAGTTACAGAGACTAATAGGACGATACTGGTTAATGCTTTCAGGGCGATGAACTTTGGGGACCAAGGTGAGTATCGTTCGGTTTAAGTTAGGAGGCATATGACCAGATTGGAAAAAGTCTTGCACGATCTTGACGATTTGTTTCTTGATGATGTTCCAAAGGTGATGCCGGTAAAAGAGACCATTGAGGCCGTTGGGACCAGGGGCCTTGGAAGGACCCAATTGAAAGGTAGCATTGGAGACCTCCTCTTCTGTTACTGTACTCATAAGATGAGTATTCACTTGTGAGGTAACTATTGTGGGACATTTGCAGAGGAATGGAAGAAAATTCCTGGGATCCACAGAGTGATAAAGTTGAATAAAAAAACCCAGTGTCATTGATTTAAGCTGATCAGGCTCTCTATGCCAGTTCTGGTCTTCATCCTTGAGTAAGCAAATTCTGTTTCTCTGTCTCCTTTGCACTGTACAAGCGTGAAAAAATTTTGAGTTCTTGTCTCCCCATGCTAACCAGTTAAGTCTTGAACGCAGCGCCCAGAATTGTTCTTCCTGATTCCAGAGTTGGTGAATTTTAGCACGAATTGTAGTGGCTAACTCTTTATCTCCACTTCGATAGGATTTTTGATTTGTAATGGTCTGAAGCTGTTGCTTTAGTTGCAGAATTTGCTGCCTGGCATTACCGAAGCGAGAGCGACTCCAGCTAGTTAACTCGTGAGATACTGCTTGCAATTTAGAAGGTAAGGAAGAGTGGTTTCTCTCCCATACTGCCTGAACCATTTCAGTACATTCTGTATGTTGACTCCAGTAAGCTTCATAGTGAAATCTCTTTTTTGGCTTAACAGGAAGATAATGGGTATGCAACATAAGCGGGGAGTGATCCGAGCCAATCGATGGTAAAGCAAACACCGTGGTTGAAGGATATATAAAATTCCAGTCCGAAGAGCAAAAGGCGTGGTCAAGCTTCTCCTTCACTAACTCATCCCCATCCCGGTTGTTAGACCAGGTGAACTCACAACCTTTACTATCCAGCTCTATTAAAGCACAATCATCAAGTAACTGCCGAAATGATGACATTCTGTGATAATTAGCTGGTCTTCTTCCCATCTTCTCCCAGGGGTATTGGAAGTCATTGAAATCCCTGATACATAACCAGGGTAAGTTAGTGGATTCATGAATTATCCGGATCGTATTCCAGAAATCCTGCCGAGGAAGAAAGGAAGCAGGAGCATGAAGACAGGTAACTTGCATGGAGATTGATGTCTGAGTATCCAAAACTAACATATGTACATAATACCGACCCGAAGAAAGAACCGTAATGTCAAACAGGTCATTCCAAAATACTGCAAGACCTCCAGATAAGCCTTCAGGATTCCTCAAAAAGGAGTGGGAGAAAGTAAAGCGACGCTGTAAGTGCTGCAAAACTGAAGCTGTATTTTTCGTTTCCATCAAGAACATAAGGTCGGGCCTTTCAGAGGCTATCAAAGCCTGTAAGGCTTGAATTGTCAGGGGAGTGCCCAACCCCTGACAATTCCAACTTAACATTTTCATTTTGACTGTGGGGGCTGTTTAGGGCCAGCCGCCAAAGCCCAAGAAGAGGGGTCAGCCACCTCAATAACAGGGGTGTCTAGTAAAGTGGATTCATCCAACTTTGGTATAGGATTTGATCGAATCTCATAAGGGGAGTATCGCTTAGGTTTCTTACTAGATCCAATTCCTAGCTGTGATCTAGGAGATGTATTTTTTTCTGATGCATAAAGCCAGAGGATGAAGTTTGAGTACCCTTCAACTTTGCATCTGCAGGGACCAAATCAGTGGTTCTGGGGTTCATCGCAGTAGTTGCAGGTGGGATAACAGAGGAAGGGGTGGGGATCGCAGGAGCTGAATCTGTGGGAGCTAAAGCTAAAAGAGGGGGGTGGATAGAGGGAGGAGTTTCAGGTATGGTTTCTTCCATTGGTTCGACATGTGATAGAGGATTGTAAAAGGCATCCCAATAGGGGCTGTGCTGTTTAATCTCTGCTCGTAACCAAGGGCCATACACCATTGTTTCACGACCCTCAAATTGAGATTTCTCATAAGGGAAGTCCTTACATGATGTTGCATAATGTCCTAATTTCCCACATGAGTAACAATAATGGGATAGGCGCTCATACCGAAAATCAAGCCAAAGGGGTTTTCCAGCAATACTAATAAGCTTCCCTGATTTTAATGGTTGTTGCAGGTCAATCTCGACACGAATTCTCCCAGATGTATCATGTTTGACTTCCTTCACACTACCCAGTTGCTGAACTGCGCGGCTTAAAAGTTGTGGGGTGTTCCATTCCAAAGGTAAACCTATGACATGAACCCAGAATAGACATGTGGAAAAATCATAACAATGTACCGGGGTGTTTGGTTTCCAGGGTCGTAAATTAACTAGATGACCAGAGAACAGCCAGGGGGTTCCATCTAATGCTCTTCGTTTTTCTGTTTCGGTACGAAATTTGATTATGTAGATGCCACCATCGCTAGAAGATATATCCACATGATCAACACGCCAGGCCTTCGTCATAGCAACTTGAAAAGCAGGTAAGTTGATAGTGGGGTTTGTAAAAATATTACCAACCAGGATGAGGCGACACTCTTTAATTTTGTCGGTGGCTTGTATGTCTTCCCAGGCTTCCAATTCTTGTTCCGCACAAAGTCTTCCGAGTCGGTGACACAAGGAAGCGATACGGGATGAGTCATCTTTATCATCCGTAGTCATGGCGTTGTCAGTAAGAGAGATGAAGATTAAAGGAGAGGGACCCAGACCAGAACACAAAAATTCGAGGGTTGCATGTCGAGGATCGGCTACATGCAAATGGAAACCTGGCAGAATTCCACTAGAGAGACAGTTCAGGATGAACAATCCCAGAGCGATGGTGGAAAAAAGTGAAGCAGAGAAACTTGAGAGAGAACGGAAGTGAAGAGAGCAGAAGAAAAGAAGAAGTTGAGTTGCGGAGGATCGGAAAAAGGGTGTTCGGAAAGAAGAACTCGAACATAACGCGTGAGAGAAACTCGAACATAACGCGAGATGCAATCAAATTCTAATTTGAGAAGCACTCAAAGATAAAATTGATGTATAAGCTGGACTTGTGCCAAATATTAGACCATGGAAATATATTTGGGGAGGCCAATAAAGAAGGCCGAAAAGATTTAATCTCACAATTTTTTTATTTTTTGTCAAAAAATTCACAATCTGATACCGCATGAAATTTTGCAAGATAACTAATGACTATTTTATTATTTGGAAGCGGGAGTGTAAATTGTAAAGGAACTCAGACAAAGACAATAAAAAGAGAGAAAAAAAAGCTAAAATTGATAAATCAACTTACATATGAGAAGGTCAATTTAGTTAGTATTTAGTAAAAACATTTTGCATCTAGAAAGTATTCAAGAAGTCACAATACCCAATTTCTATATCAAAACCGTCCTTGCACGGATATCGCATTTACTGTATCCAAAGTAAAAAATAAAAAAAAAATATAAATTAATAAATAAATAAAAGAGAAAAGGCATGACTGATGTTTGATTAATTCGCAAATCGCCAATTTTTACCAACCCAGGCAAATGTCATCCTCTCATTCATTACGACAAGTAATTGAATCTCATGAAATCTGCGCTTATTATAGTGAAAAGATGTTGACAAATCACGGATCATAAGTCGACGCAAAAATTCATTCGGTCTTATATATGCCTCTATTTTCTTACCTGGGCGACAAAATAATTGAATTTTATGAAATCCACAATTATTATAATAAAATGAAATCTGCGCTTATTATAGTGAAAATATGTTGACAAATCATGAACCACTAGTCAACGCAAAGATTCATTCGTTATTGTATGTGCCTCTATTTCTTATTATAGTAAAAAGATGTTGACAGTCAAGGCAAATATTCCAAAATAAAGACGAGATTACTAATTTTGTACTTGAAAACTATTTTCTCCAAGATACTTTATTCCCCAATAAATTTTATAATTGATTTATATTGGACCCCCTCGTCAATGCTCAAAGAGTCAAAATTTTCACCTCAAAAGTTTGCGCCTCTTCAATTGAACACGTTTCAATCCTTCTAAACTTTCAATTGAACACGTTTCAATCCTTCTAAACTTTTAGAAGGGAAAATTACCAAAACAGTTTTAAATCTATTGTAATTTTTTTAATTCAATCCTAAACCCCTTTTCTTGACCAATTTAGTCTTAGATCTTTTGTAACTGCGCTAATTTAGTCTATTCGACTAAGTTTGACTTTTTGATGTTAACGTGACAATTTTTAATAATATTTTATCTTTTCAATTTTTCAATTATTTTTTTCTTTTTTTTTCTTCTTTTTTGGCTTGTCACGTCAGCTAGATGGCCAAAAGAAGAAGAAGAAAAGAAAAAAAAAATAAAAAATTTCAAAAAAATAAAATATTATTAAAAAATTATTACGTCGGCGTTGGCCGAGCAGTGGCGTTCACCTTAATGTCAACAAGCCAAATCTAGCTTGATGGCATGAATTAGCATAGTTGTAAAAAATTTGGGACTGAATTGATGACTTAATTGGAAAGAATACGATAGGTTTATGACTGTTTTTAGTAATTTCACCTTTTAGAAAGGTGCATGTTCATCTTTGACAATTTGATTCTCTTTATTTTAATGGCCGAAAGTTCGGGACGAACATGAGGCATCTTGAATTTCATTTAGGGAAATTTTGTGTAATTTCCTCAATTATAAATTTTACTAACTGATGAAAGGTCACTATTTCTTTCCCGACCACCATCTTTTTCTTATCAACTAGTGTTGAAGCATCATTCGGAACAAAAATAGGAGGTAATCAAAAAGCTGTTTTCTGCTAAAGAAACACAGATTAGGTTGAGAAATCTATTTTCCAATAAAGGAAATCTAAGTCGCAAAAACTACGAGGTAAAGAAAATTAGTGATTAAAGTTAAATTTTTTAGTATTTGACAATAATTTAGGAGGTAAAGAAAATGCCGGTCTAGAAAATATAGGTATAGAGAAAGGATTTGAAGAACGTTTGTTCGGTAAATGACCCGTTTGCCCCTTCCATGTAAACCTTGGTTAGGAGAGATGTGTGAACACTAAAAATAACCTTTCTAATAAGACATGACAAAATTGACTGACTGCAATATGTATATCGTGTTTCTTTTAGATGTTGCTCCACGTCCACAAGGAAAAAGACGTTTGGCTGGATGTGTCGATAATGCGTTTTTGGAGAAGGGTGGTATTTTCGACCACCAAAAAAAGATGAGGGCGGTATGGGAATGGGCCACATTTCCATTAATTCTCCCGCTTTTCTTCAGAAATTGGAGTTGGTCCTTGGGGTTCCATGGTGAGAACCGGGAACCAAAAGGGTCGGTTCCTAATTTGAGGAACCAGGAATCGGCCCACTTGATCATGGAAATAGTGAGAATATCTTCTTCTTTTTTTCCTATAAATAGAAATAGACCTCCTCCCAACTCTCTCATCCTTTGCGACTTTGCTAACCAGCAATAATGTTCTCTACAACATTAATCACCATTGGAATTCCCATTCTTAGAAAATTAAAGAAAAATGTGCATAACAGAACAAGCACTGAATGAGGGAGGCGCGTGACCGCGTGAGACTGAGAATGAGAAGTGAGGGGCGTGAGATTGAAAGAGAGCATAGAGGGATGAGCGACAAGAGGGAAAGGAAAATAAGGATTTTGAGAAATATTTTATATTAATAAAAATTATATAAATAATTTATTAGTTCACTTTGGGTGGGTGGGTCCACACCTGGTACTAGCAACCGGACTAATAATCACTGATTTCACATTTGAGGAGCCACCTAGAATCAGCTGGTTTTTTTTTTTTTTGGACGAAATAGCTGATATATTAGATAAAAGGGGAAATACAACCAGCTAGAATAGCATCACATAGGATAATATTCAGGAAAGGAGGGGGAGGGAAAACGAGCCAATTATGGGCTGAGCCTTGAGCCCTATGGGCTTTTGCGGCCCAATCCGCAGCTAGGTTAGCCTCTCTATTGGCATGATTGAGCGTCGCATTAGGGCACTGAGAGAGGAGAGCGTGGAGAGATGCGAAAAGGTGTCGTTCTTCCCAGGGCTGCGGCCGCTTCTGTTGAAGAACCTCCAGCAGTATGAGGCAATCGGATTCAACCGCTACACGATGGATGTGGAGTCCCTGCTTGATGAGATGCTGAAGAGCCCTAATCATGGCGAAGATCTCCGCTTGGAACGCCGACTTCGCGGGTACAGTAGAGGTAAACATATTAGTGATTTCTCCTGTACTATTGCGGTAAATACAAGCTATAGCTCCGTGACAATTGCCTGATACGAAAGCCCCATCAATATTGCATTTGATGATGCCTTTATCTGGTGGTTTCCATCGGTGATCCATGCTGATTTGTGATTTTGGAACCCTAGATTTTGGGGATTGAAGACTGTCGAAGATACGGCCCTGGATTATTGCATCGTCCACCGCCTGGATGGGATTCAGAACAGTCTGCCGGAATATGGCGTTGTTGCGATGGCACCAAATCTCCCACAACAGGTTCGCAATGACTTCAAATTTTGGGGAAGAGTGAGGATGAGTGGCGCGAGTAGCCAACCAAGCATCTAACCGTTTTACAGAGGTAAGAGAGACAGGTATGCTGATCTGGGCATTTTGCCATATGCTTCGAGTCCAGTTGCAATAGAAAAATATATGTTCGACGGTTTCTGGGGTGTTTTGATCACAAAGAGTGCAATAGGGATTGGGAGAAAGATGTCTGATGTATAGGTTGTCTTTTGTTGCTATGGCATTTTTGCAGGCCAACCACAGAAAGACGCGGATTTTAGGAGCAGTGTTCATATGCCAGATTCTTTTCCACAATTGAGGAGGAGGCCGATAAGAAGATGAGGCCATTATAGGTAAGTTTCGCTATGTTGAAAGTAAGTAGTGATAGCAACTCTTAACTGAATAGGATCCTGAAGATGTGGCTGTCCATACTAATTGATCAGAGTTGAGAGAGGGATTGATAGGAGTGTTTTGGATAGCTTCACTAACCTGGTGATTGAAATGGTTGGTAATAATCTCTGATTTCCAAGTGGCCGACGAAGAGTCTAAAAGATCAGCTACTCTGAGGGGTTCCCCTACAGCTGCACAGCCTCCTAATTTACCAATAGATAGCCAATAGTCTGATCGGATGTTAATGTTGGAACCATCTTTCACCAGCCATCGAGTCTTCGGAAGAATAGCGTCCCTAGCCTTTAATATGCTTGTCCACCCCCAAGAAGGTCTATAGCCCAAAGTGGCTTTTTGAAAAGAAGAGTGTTTAAAATAAAGACCTTTAAACAACTGAGTCCAAAGTGCATTAGGTTGCTGAAAAAAACACCACGCTTGTTTTCCGATCATAGCGAGATTAAAGGTCGTGAGATCTCTGAATCCCATTCCCCCATCAGTTTTCAATTGCTTTACCTCTGACCATTTCATCCAGTGTATGCCCGAGTCACTTTGCTGTTTACTCCACCAGAAACGTGATATCTTGCTTTCCATTAATCTGCAGAGAGACAATGGGAGCAAAAAAAGGGACATCGCATATTGAGGTAATGCCTGTATGACTGCCTTAAGTAAAATCTCCTTACCCCCTTTAGATAAAAAGTTTTCCTTCCAACCAGCTAATTTTGCAGTCGTTTTTGTCAAAATCCAGGAGAACATCTCACGTTTAGAACGGCCCCAATCAGAAGGGATTCCGAGGTACTTGCCAAAATTGCGCTCCACAGGTATGCGAAATTCTCCTTGTAAAGTCTCCTGTAATGTGATAGGACAATTCGGGCTGAAAAAGATGAAAGACTTATTCCTGTTTAGAAGCTGACCAGTGGCATGGCAGTACTGATGCAATAGCTGAGTGAAATTTTGGCTTTCAGAGATTGAAGCTTTGAGAAAGAACACTGCATCATCAGCAAAAAATAAATGAGAAAGCTTAGGGCAGGTTCTGTTAAATTGGATCCCCTGTAAATGACCCATATTGATTGCTTGCTTGATAACTGTTGAAAACGCATTAGCCAATAATATAAAAATGTAGGGGGAGAGGGGGTCTCCTTGGCGGATTCCTCGAGTAGGTGTAAAATATGGAAGTTGTTCGCCATTGAAGCGAATACTATAGGAAACCGTTGTAATGCATGCTATAACCATCTTAACCCAATGATTTGTGAAACCCAACTGTTTTAAGTATGCTGCAAGGAAGTCCCATTCCACACGATCATATGCTTTCTGCATGTCAGTCTTGAGAATAAGATTGAATTGTTTTGTTTTAGATCTAACTTTGAATTGGTGAAGAACCTCCTGAACCATCATAATGTTATCTTGGATCTGTCGGCCACTGATAAAAGCTGCTTGTTCTGGATTAATTAGATTGGGGAGCCAGCATTTCAATCGGTTTGCCATGACTTTTGCAATAATCTTGTATGCAAAGTTACAGAGACTAATAAGACGATACTGGTCAATGCTTTCAGGGCAAGGAACTTTGGGAACCAAGGTAAGTATCGTTCGGTTTAAGGTAGGAGGCATATGACCAGATTGGAAAAAGTCTTGCACAGTCTTGACAATTTGTTGTTTGATGATGTTCCAGTGATGCCGGTAAAAGAGACCATTGAGACCGTCGGGACCAGGGGCCTTGGAGGGACCCAATTGAAAAGTAGCAGTGGAGACCTCCTCTTCCGTTACTAAACTCATAAGATGAGTATTCATTTGTGATGTAACTATTGTGGGACATTTGCTGAGGAATGGAAGAAAATCCCGGGGACCCACAGAATGATACAGTTGAGTAAAAAAATTCAGAGTCATTGATTTAAGCTGATCAGGCTCTCTATACCAGTTCTGGTCTTCATCCTTTAGTAAGCAAATTATGTTCCTCTGTCTCCTTTGCACTGTACAAGCATGGAAAAATTTTGAGTTTTTGTCTCCCCATGCTAACCAGTTAAGTCTTGAACGTAGCGCCCAGAATTGTTCTTCCTGATTCCAGAGTTGGTGAATTTCAGTACGAATTGTAGTGGCTAACTCTTTATCTCCACTTCGATAGGACTTTTGATTGGTAATGGTCTGAAGCTGTTGCTTGAGTTGCATAATTTGCTGCCGGGCATTACTGAAGCGAGAGCGACTCCAACTGGTTAACCTGTGAGTAACGGCAAGCAATTTAGAAGGTAAGGAGGAGTGGTTTCTCTCCCATACTGCCTGAACTATGTCAGTACATTCTGAATGTTGATTCCAGTATGCTTCATAGTGAAATCTCTTTTGTGGCTTAACAGGTAGATAATGGGTATGCAACATAAGCGGGGAATGATCCGAGCCAATCGATGGTAAAGCAAACACCGTGGTGGAAGGAAATATGAAATTCCAGTCCGCGGAGCAGAAGGCGTGGTCAAGCTTCTCCTTCACCAACTCATCCCCATCCCGATTGTTAGACTAGGTGAACTCACAACCTTTACTTTCTAGCTCTATTAAAGCACAATCATCTAGTAACTGCCGAAATGATGACATTCGGTGATAATTAGCTGGTCTTCTTCCCATCTTCTCCCAGGGGAATTGGAAATCATTGAAATCTCCGATACATAACCAGGGTAAGTTAGTGGTTTCATGAAACATTCGGATCGTAGTCCAGAAATCCTGCCGAGGAAGAAAGGAAGCAGGAGCATGAAGACAGGTAACTTGCATGGATATAGATGACTGAGAATCCCAAACTAACATATGTACATGATGCTGACCCGAAGAAAGAACCGTAATGTCAAACAGGTCATTCCAAAATACTGCAAGACCTCCAGATAAGCCTTCAGGATTCCTCAAAAAGGAGTTGGAGAAAGTAAAGCGACGCTGTAAGTGTTTCAAAACTGAAGCTGAATTTTTCGTTTCCATCAAGAACATAAGGTCGGGCCTTTCAGAGGCTAGCAAAGCCTGTAAGGCTTGAATTGTCAGGGGAGTGCCCAACCCCTGACAATTCCAACTTAATATTTTCATTTTGACTGTGGGGGCTGTTTAGGGCCAGCCGCCGAAGCCCAAGAAGAGGGGTCAGCCACCTCAATAACAGGGGTGTCAAGTAAAGTAGATTCATCCAACACTTGTAGAGGATTTAATCGGGTCTCATAAGGGGAGTATCGTTTAGGTTTCTTACTAGAGCCAATTCCTAGCTGAGATCTAGGAGATGTATGTTTTTTCTGAGGCAGAAAGCCAGAGGAGGAAGTTTGAGTACCCTTCAACTTTGAATCTGCAGGGACCAAGTCAGTGGTTCTGGGGCTCATCACAGCAGTTGCAGGAGGGGTAACAGAGGAAGGGGTGTGACTCGCAGGAGCTGAAACTGTGGGAGGTAAAGCTAACAAAGGGGGGTGGATAGTGGGAGGAGTTTCAGGTATGGTTTCTTCCATTGATTCAACATGTGACAGAGGATTATAAAAGGCATCCCAATAGGGGCTGTGTTGTTTAATCTCAGCTCGTAACCAAGGGCCATATACCATAGTTTCACGGCCCTCAAATTGAGATTCCTCATAAGTGAAGTCCTTGCATGATGTTGCATAATGTCCTAATTTCCCACATGAGTAGCAGTAATGGGATAGACGCTCATAACGAAAATCAAGCCAGAGAGGTTTTCCAGCAATACTAATAAGCTTCCCTGATTTTAATGGTTGTTTCAGGTCAATCTCAACTCGAATTCTCCCAGATGTGTCATGTTTGACCTCCTTCACACTACCCAGTTGCTGAACTGCGCGGCTTAAAAGTTGAGGGGTGTTCCATTCCAACGGTAAACCTATGACATGAACCCAGAATGGACATGTGGAAAAATCATAACAATGAACCGGGGTATTTGGTTTCCAGGGTCGTAAATTAACTAGGTGACCAGAGAATAGCCAGGGGGTGCCATCTAATGCTCTTCGTTTTTCTGTTTCAGAACGAAATTTGATGATGTAGAGGCCACCATCGCTAGAAGATATATCCACATGATCAACACGCCAAGCCTTCGTCATAGCAACTTGAAAAGCAGGTAAGTTGATAGTTGGGTTTGTAAAAATATTACCAACCAGGATGAGGCGACACTCCTTAATTTTGTCGGTGGCTTGTATGTCTTCCCAGGCTTCCAATTCTTGTTCGGCACAAAGTCTTCCGAGTCGGTGACACAAGGAAGCGATACGGGATGAGTCATCTTGATCATCCGTAGTCATTGCGTTGCCGGTAATGAAGAAGAAGATTAACAGAGAGGGACCCAGACCAGTACAGGAAGATTCGAGGGTTGCATGTCGAGGATCGGCGACATGCAAATGGAGACTCGACAAAATTCCACTATATAGACAGTGCAGGGTGAACAATCCGAGAGCGATGGTGTAAAAAGAGGAGGCAGAGAAACTTGATAGCGAATCGAAGTGAAAAGAGCAGAAGAAAAGAAGAAGTTGAGCTGTAGAGGATCGGAAAAAAGATGTTCAGAAAGAAGAACTCGAACATAACGCGAGAGAGAAACTCGAACATGACGCGAGAGAGAAACTCTAGAATCAGCTGGTTTGGTTTTGTCATTTTTGGGTGGGCCCTTGTGATCAATTTCTCTAATAAATCTTCACCTAATGAGGAAAAATGAAATATATGCCACTGATGTAAAAACAATTATTTGCAAAATATCCTTATCCATAATTGATTTGAGAATTATAACTAACTTCAATTGTATATGTTGGTTGTTTGTTTGTATAACAACTAAAATGTACTTTTTCTGATCCCATGTAGGAAAGTTGGGAGGAGATGTGCTAATTTATAAGTGTGAGTTTTTTCTAATGTGTTCAAAGAAGAGGTTGGGGTGTGGGCTAGGCCCCTCAATACTAGTGTATTTTTTTTTTTTTGACGAGAAACAAAGCTGATAATATTAGATAATAGGCAAAGGTAATACAGCATGAGCATCAGTACAAAGTAAATCCAAAAGAGCAGAAGGGGGACTAGTCGCCCAGTTGTTAGGAAGAAAATCAAAACGCTGGGCTTTTGCAACCCAGTCAGCAACCCGATTAGAATTCCTACTGCAGTGAGCTAAAGACAAACCAGAAATAGTCTCCAATTTGTGCTTGGCCCGGTCCACCTCAATACTAGTGTATGGGTGTGCGATTATTAGGTGCACTTAGCACACGCATGGTTTAATTAACACTAACTCATTTATTTATTTATTTATTTCGTACAATTATATTATTAATCTTTATTAGTTGAAAGGTTGTTTTTTTGTTTATTAAGTATTTTTGAAACTTATGAAATTTGGATTTTTTTTTAAATAGTATTTTTTGTTATTTTTATCTTCCAAATTTTATATATGTTTTTTTCAAAATAACGTTTGAAATTATACTTGTTCAATTTGCAACATTTCACAAAAAATTACATTTGTTTATTTTGTTACTTCTTCCAAGATGCCTTTGTTCACTTTACTACTTCTTTAGAAATGATACCCTTTTTCGCTTTGCAACTTTTCGCGAAGAGTTGCCTATGTTCTTTAAGATATATATAGTCAATTTTTTGGCATGAATGAGTGTCAAGTCATTTCGAGCCTTTTTCCCAAAACTAAAGCTAGAAATATTAGAATTGCTATATGGTATTTTTATTTGAGACTTTATCGTATCATGGAGGATATTTGCCGGTGACCAGGTAAATAAATTCTTATAGGAAGTGATATTACATCTCAAAGTCTGTCTAGATTGCTCTATCGATTTGAAATCATATTTCCAATAGTGTTCAAATCCGCTTGTGTGAAAGCTCCTTTAATAACCGTGTAGGCTTTTCCCGACCCAAAAGAATAAAAGAAAAAGAAAACTAAAAAACCTTGTAGGCTTTTACTCCTTTCATGCTCTTCCAGGCAAGACGATTGATCTTTCGTCTCCTATTTTCCTTGGCCGCCTTTTCTTTTTCTATCATTTTCCCTTCAAATATAGTACAAAAAAAAAAAGGAAAGTCTTGCCGTGCGTTGCCGCGCGTTGATGCACCAGGCCAAGTGCTATGAATCCACCTATACACGAAAGGGTAAAACCCACGTTTAACGAATGAACTATTTCGAAGTTTGTCGTACTGACTGAAATCATTAAGTCACGAGAAAATTGCTCCACCGAAAGAAGTCTCAATCATTAATATTAATACGATATAATGAAATATGATATAATATGGTAAAGCAAATCTAGAAATGGCTACGACCTGGTCTGTTTCGGTAACAAATCGCGTCGAAAAGTCTTCTCTAAAGTAATCATTTGAACAACGTGATTTAACTTTTCAATATTTAAGGATTCTGTCAATATAAAACTATTATTCGAATTTCTATTGAATAAGATAGTGGGATAAGGGATGAAGTATAATGCCATGAGAACAGCCTCTTGTTTAACCTATATGATGTTGGAATATAAATTACACCTTACGCAAACTCTAGAGAAATAATAAAAACACAAGAAATTTACGTGATTTGATCCGAGTATCAATATTTATGTTCACGGAGAGAGCCAATAGCAAATAATCTACTATAATATCAGAGTTTATAATCGTTGACAGTGTTTTCCATACCTAAATTTAAGTCAAAATTCAAAGTGTTTATAAATAAACAACTCACTTAGACATAAACTTACTGCGTTCAAGCTCAAAATAAAAACACTCCACATAGGCTAAAATCAAGAACTCCAGCGTTCCTCTTTGGTCCACGTACGTACCGCTTCACATTCCTTTTCAAGCTTGGCGTGGCTTAAAAAAAATATTGCGGCTGCTCTCTCAAGCGGCATGGACCACACCAAAGCAAGAAATCATATTCTGTTCTAATATGTGTGCCCAGAGTCAACAACTTTGACTCTGGTCCGCCGTCTCTTTCCTTTTCTTTAAAAGGGATTCGTTGCAGGTAAGGGGAAGAAAACCTTCTTTTTTTCTTCCTTTTTTCTTTTATCCCTTTAAAGATAAATAAATAATAAAATATATAATATGCCATTTTTTGTCTTCTAATGACAAAACATATCTTCATTTTTTGTAAACCTTCAAAGAGTCCAACGAAGCTTCTTCGGTTGATTGAAAACATCCAAGATCCAAAAAAGAATTTCAAATTTTTTTTCTTGTGCATAATCTTGAATATTATCTTCATCAGAAAAAAAATCCAATATTTTATGTAAAAGAATCACTAAGAGAGAGTCCAACCTTGATCCTTGCATCATACTTACTTGAATCAACCTTTACACAACACTTAACAAGTTAAACCAATTACTGGTCACTGCCGCAAACTACATCCATTCTCTTACATGTTACTTCTTTTGCTTAACATCTTCATGTTTGCACCTCGACAATCTCCCTCTTTCCTACAAGCTTTATTTGTGTTAGGTCCGTCCTCCCTTAATCTAAATAACCTTACACCAACATACCTTTAACATATTCATAGCAACAACCATGATCGCCAATATGAGACCATGTTGGTACACTAAAATGCCCAGCCTTCACCCATAATTTCTCTTTCCCCACAACTAATCAGTTATACCAAGAGGTTCTTTGAGATTCATTAAACAACGATCCACAATAGGCCCATCAATCAACCCATCAATTTCTATATTTTTCGTTGGGGAGTGCCGAAGGAGCCTGAAACCTCATATTAGGAAGATCTTCAATGAGCTCAAGTCCCCTATTAGCATATGTAGTTGAATAAGCATTTACAAAAAAAAAAAAAGGTTTAAGACATTGAGTTATGGATTAATACGTTTTTTAGCTATGCCACACTACATTAATTTTTCAATAGAGGGTTCCACTGAATTCCCTTGCACATGCACCTCGAATCACACTTTATCAAATCAATAATCTTACCACCAAATGAAAACAATCTTAGTTCTGCCACTCACCCGGCCTTTGATATGCTTCTTACCTAACCCATCATTCCAAATTAGGGTATTTCATCGATCCAAGATTTACCTATCTAATAAGTGAGTGATTTACATACACTTCCCCTTTCAAAACATCATATAAGGACATTTAAGGAAACCTACTTTGGACATGGACCACGAAAATGTAAGAAAAGTCTATTCCAAGCGTACCTAATTAATGGTTGGCCCAAGAAAAGGTACATGTATATTCTCTTCGTCAGCTACGCATTGTCCCATTGACGAGAACGATACAAACTTTTTTTACTTGAGAACGATACAAACTTGAACATTTGGAAATACACAAATCTCTGTCACATCAGCTCGAAGGACTAAAGGCATAAAGCTTGTTATCATTACGTGGCCACCCAAAAAGGAGTTGGTATCTATCTCATCCCCTTACAGTCGAAGGGTTAGTTGAATTATACTACGACTCCACAAATTGCAACAACACAACCTCAAGTCCTAATGTGGTGAATTAGATAATGTTCTTATCAGGCAATGCCTTAAGCACTTCGAAAACGTACTCCATCTGAAATGGCGAAAAATCGGTGGCCCAAAACCCTAAAGTTCAATGCCTCACCGACTATGCTTAAGTTTAGCAAAAGTAAGTGTGCTCAAAGTCACTGAACTACTTCTCAGGTACATCAGTCGTCGTTAGCAAGGACCACATGAATCGGTAACATGCAATTGAAACAAGATGACAATTTACAGGCACCTCATTTACACAAAAGGGTGAGAGTTTTATATCTCTCTCTCTCTCCCTCCCTCCCTCCCTCCCTCTCTCTCTCTCTCTCTCTCTCTCCCTCCCTCCCTCCCTCTCTCTCTCTCTCTCTCTCTCTCTCGGCTTTTCTGATTTCTAAGTGTCTCTCTTTCTCTCTCTCTCGGCTTTTCTGATTTCTAAGTGTGGCTGGTGAAGTGTTCTTTATTCATAACGTGGTTCTTTTATTACAATGTTCTTGGGCAACTTTTTATGTCATGGAGAAACAAAAGTGTGAGAAGTCAACGTTGCTCACTAGGTGAGGCTCACGCTCTTGCCGGCCACGATGCCCTTGCTCAGGCGAGAGGGTCGCCCTTATCAAATTTGACAAGGGCTCGACCCTTGTGGCCCTCGCTTGTGGCCAGTGAACTCTAGTAGTCATCGTCAAGACCTAGAGATTGACAAAAGGAAATAAGAAAAATAAAATAAAAAGGACAGTAAAAAAGGAATAACTACTTAGGAATTTTTTTAAAAATTGTAAAAATCATACAAATTAGACTTAACTTAGGATGACCAGCGTTTACATCAATAATTTTCAGTCAAAATTAAGTGGAATGATTATATTGACAAATTGTCAAAATGTTTATGATTAAATTGATACAATTGAAATGTTTGGGATTAAATTGACTATTGTACAATAATTTTAAAAAAATTTGAATAATTTTCCTTTTTAAAAATTGAAATGACGTGCTATGACTTATAACACATTTCCTAAATGTGTGATGCAAATGTAAACATCTGTATATGTACAAGTCAGTAAATATATGTATATATATGTATATATATCAAATAACAATCTGTTGCTATAGTAGGAAGTATTGTTTGTACCTTACTGCTTGATGTTACAAATTATGTACAGAAGGACTACCGTTTCTTTCTCTTGAGTCAACTGTCAAACAATGCAAATCATGCTTTAAGATCGATGTCCTCAACAACCAACTTTTGAATATACCCGAATTCAAAATGAAATAGATGATGTTAAATTTGGATAACTCTCCATCTCAGTTTTTGAAAAATTACGATACTCAAGAGCAAATATACATAAGTCTATTCTTAGATAATTTAGGTTCACAATAAATTTTTCTTATTTACTTTTTATTTACGAACTTATGTGCTGCCACTGTTTTTTTTTTCCCTCTTGTTTCAAACAACGTGAGCTATGCTTTTGTGTTGTTGTCCTAAAAAATTAACTTTAGCATTTATCTGAATGTAAAATAAAAGGGAATAAATGATGTTAATTTTGAATAACTCGACGTCCCAATCTTTTGATACAAAAATGATGCTTGAGAGCGATATATTTTAGCTTTTGCTAAATAATTTGGGTTTTCATTCAACATTCCTCACCTATTTTTTTTTAATTATCTATTTTTGAAAGGATAAAATCAAACGGCACAAACTTCCACTAACATTGCTAGTACCTCCTAACTCATGATTAAGCGCAACTATCCCACTTTTAATAGTTATTTTCTGTTATTGACCCATCATATCAAATATAATTTTTTTCAAGACAAATAAAGTAATTCTTTCGCCTTTAACTTGCACTCAAAAACGGTTGGAATACCATCAAAGCAGTAGCCAATCTTTCGATTATCTTACTTTCTGTCGTATCCCCACAATCTATAATTAATTTCCTTTTCTGTTCGTCAACAAACTTACATTATTGATAGGATGTTCCTTACATTGCAACTTTAATTTCTATGCAACTCTTTTTTTTTTTTTTTTTTTTTTTTTTATTGATTGTAAACTAAGATATATCATAGAAGAAGTTAAATTAACTTATGGTGTATATCTTACTGCAATTCACAATAACCTATGAGAAAAGTACTAAAAAATTCATAAACCTATGGTATTAGAACCAATTTGGTCATCAACTTTTCAATTAAATCAATTTAGTCTTAATCCTTTTCACATTAGTACTAATTCAGTCATTTTGGCCAATTTTGGTAGATTGACGCTGACGTGGACACTAGCTGGTCGACAAACACTAACGTTGCAATTTTTAAATAATTTTTTTAAAAATTGTTTATTAAAATTTTCATTTTCATTTTCATTTTTTCTTCTTTTTTTTTTTTTTTCCTCTTCTTCCTTTTGGCTTCTTCTCTTGCACTGGTCGACGAGCCTCACTAGAGCTAGGCTAGCCACTGCAAGAGAAGAAGCCAAGAGGAAGAAGAGGAAAAGGAAGGGGGGGAAATCAATTAGAAAATTTGAAAAAAACAAAAATTATTTAAAAATTATCATGTCGGCGTTTGTCGGCCGACCGGAGTCTACATTAGCACCAACCAACCAAAATTGGCTGAAAGGACTAAATTTGTATCAATGTTATAGGTTTATGATTTTTTTGGTATTTTCCCAAATTCAAGAAAGATGAGGTTTCTCGTGACAATCACATTTTGTGGTAAACCTACACCACCAATAATTCATGAGGAAATTGCAAAATGCTATATAAAAAAATATAATATTTCACCATTCACCTAAAAAGTTGTAATTTTCTCTTCTTTTTTTTTTTTTTTTACTTTGATGTTTTCCTTTGTCCACTTTCTTGATTATATTGAAATATCATCCTGAAAAAAAAAAAGCCCGCGCTATTTCCACTCCCTTATACCTAACACCACTATCACATATAATTTATTATATTATCTCTTGCGATTCTTACTCTTGATTTAAGATTATTTCCTACCTTTCTTCTTATTTTTCTTTTGTAACAAAAACTATTCACGTCCCTTTTAAATAACATTTTTCATCATATCTGCTTTTTCCACACTCATCACATTTCAACATTCCCTTCATGTTTGTCTTCTTCAAAACTAATTCTCCATTGTTTTAATTTGAGCAAGCACTAATTATATATCGGAGTAAAGATATGTAGTTTAATCAGCAAATTGTTTACTTTATTTCCCTAAATTATTCTCATGATCATGAATTTTTTGACTTTGATATTATGATTGATGTATGCATTATACACAATATACCCATCTTTCATTGCACTTTTCTTGGTAGTGTATACGGAAAACAATATAGTTCTTGTTTTAAATGTACTTATGGATGATGAAATTGCAAATGGAGAATAGCAATTAATGTATCAGCAAGTTCATTAAAAAATTAACCAGGTAATTTTTTAACATGAGAGGACCTTTTCAGTATTGTGCGGACACATCTTCTTGCTTAAACTTATGTTGTCTCTATAAAAAGGTTAAAGAGAGACGAGTATGTTTGTCTTGGCTATGATAGGATGTATCGTGATCAACATAATATTTCTATTACACATAAGAGGAGAAAGAGCATATCTCATTTAATTAACTATTTTTTCTAAGTTTGTTGCTAAGACAGAAGATTGGGTTAGGGTCACAGTGCATCACACAATTAAAAAATTAAAAATTTGACCATTAGATTCATTGAATAAAATTAAAGTTGAGCAGTTAAAATACATGGACTATAATATAATGACAACATTAAAGATAGCACTAAAACTGGTAGATGGTTCTTTTCACTCTTACTTATGCTTAGCTTAACTTATTTTTTCTAAAGGAGAAAAAGAAATAGATAACCCATTGGCACGATAGCTTTTTTTGTTGATCAAATAATTAATTAGCTATCTACGAAATAAATCTTTTTAAAAAAAAAAGAGTTACAACAAATTTTTTTTTTTTAAATGGAGAAAGAAAAAGGAAAACACCCAAACAGAAGAAAAGAAGGCAACCAATAATCTTAAATTAGGAGTAAGCCCCATACTTCACCTTAATAAATGTTGTTTGAGAGAGCATAGGTAATTTCTTCTCTAGAAAAATTGAACCAAAGAAAAAGAAGAAAAAAAAATCTTAAATTAAAAGTGGGATCCATGAGTGATAATGTAGTTAATTCAATGTAAAATGTGTGTCGGGAGCTGATAAAGGTGGAAATAGTGTGACTTTGGAAAATTTAAAAAGGCTATTTGATTGGTAAGAGGAGAAATATCATAAAAGAAAATGCTATTTGATTTATCAGGGGAGAGGGACGTCGGACAGAAAGCTATAAAGTGGAGAAAAGTTGGCGAAATACCCTTTTTATCTTCTTCTTTTTTTTTTTTTTGTCAAGGTTTGAAACATTGCTGCAATTTTATATATGATTAGATTATTCTGGAAAATAATGTCCTGGTTGGTGATAGTCTTTGAAAGAAGATGGCTTAGAGAAGGAGCGATGGACACGCCACATTCCTTAGCCAACGTAGTGATGGTGAACCAACGAGCCCGTCTTAGCTGACTATCCATGGTCAGTCATACCTTTTTCTTTTTATCTTATGCTTCGGAATGGAATTACCGCTCATCAGCTTTGAATGAATATAATATGTAATGAGAACTAAAAGAGCCCGTCTTAGCTGACTATCCTCCATCAAGCGACGGAGTGATGGTGAACCAACGACCACTCATTTTGGGATGAAACCGGTTGACTTTTTCAACCGGTTTCATCTCACCCAATTTTTTTAAATTTTTTTTATTACAAGCTTAAATTGAGATATAAAATTCTTAGACGGCCCCCACAATCAATTTTCATGAATGTGATGAAAAAAATAAATTAGATACTAAAATATAAATAATTACGAGTAAAAAATGTTATTACCTACTAAGACTCTGTTCATTTAGCAGAAAAAAAGTGGTGTTTGGAAAATATTTTTCAAGGGTAAAGCTTGAAAATGAAGTGGTCAAGGAAAATATTTTCCTCCCTACACTCTTTTTCATTTAATTTATTTTTTAAAAATCGATTTTTCACTAGTTTTTTTTTTTTTTTTTTTTTAAATGTCATTGTTGGCTTCTCAATCCTTTCGCCAAAATCAGATTACTTTAGAAAGACTCACCAGTGACCTAAAATTAAGACCAGTGATATCGATTACGTATAAAATGAATGAAGTAAAGAAAAGAACAAACTAAGAATAATGAATTAGTAGAGAAGAAAATTTACCATATTGATCCAAATCTCGTAGATGAAGTTGTGTTGGGCCTAAACCATTACAAAATCAATCTTAGTCTCAAGTGTTTTTTCATCTTTTAAATTTTATAGATCTATATAAAGACATTAACGATTTCTTTTTAGTAGGTGATAATATTTTTTGCTTATAATTATTTATTTTAGTATCTTTATTTTTTCATCGTATTCATGAAAATTGATTGTGCTGGCCCTCTTAAGATTTTATTTCTCAATCTAAGCTTGCAATAAAAAAAAAAAAAAAGGGTGAGATAAACCACTTGAAAAAGTCAACCAGTTTCGTCACAAAAAGGAGCAATGTCACTCCATCATTTGATGGAGGACGGTTAGCGAAGCATTTTTAGAAATAAAAGAAAAACACTCCCTCGGCTTTTTTATTTTTTTTTATTTTGTATATCTTGATGAAAAAAAAAAAAAACCAAGACTAGAGCGAATCTTTACTCCCGCGGAGATGTTACGCTTGAATTCTTTTTGCCAACGGCGTCGCATTTGAATTATAAGGGTGGTGAGATCATTACCCGATAAAAGTTGGTCCGAGGGCAAAAAGACATTGATATCACGAAATAGAGAGAGTAAGGGAAAATTGCAGATATTAAACATAATGTCTTCCACCGTATATATCAATTTGCATTTTCATTTTTCTAAGATCCACGCGTTGCATCCCGACTTTTAACAAAAGAAAGTCGTATTGCATCCTTCAGTCATAATTGTTGTTTACTCATCAGTCAAATTGTCATTTTCTTTCCCAAACTACCATCCCCATTATTCTCATTGCACCGACTAAAGAAATCATGAAATCCTAAATCTTTCTCTCTGACCATCTCAGCCGTCATTCCTTCCAGGTCTGCAATGCCACCGATGGCCGCCTCAACATTGCTGGCTCAAATCACGCCGCCACACCTCCCTTTCCACCCCCTCTATGGTTGTCAACCTCGGTGTCCCCTTCATGGCCACTCCAATCTCAACCATGGTCGAGCTTGATCGCCAAGGAGGGCTCGTTGCCTCTAGATCTTGGAGAAGGGGGTTCGACCTGTGGAGGGCATTGGTGGCATCGACCAAAGCAACAACCTCGGTTTTCTGGCGATCGGAGGGTGGAGCAAGGGAGGGTTTTCAGGTTAAATATGCAAGAGCGGTAGTTTGGTCCTTTTAGTATGGGATGCAATTGGAAGTTTCCAAAATCAGGGGTGAAATCGATAGGGACGCAAAAATTGAAGTTCATGCCTGTAATTTTTTTTCAGATGAAAAGACTGAGAGGTTAGCAATGTCTCACATCATGTATCCATACTTGACCTTCGAGCTAAAATTGGAAGTCTTGTGTTGCTCCTTGACTGATGAATAAAGAGAACCACCTCCTAGAAATATTAAGTTTGATTTAGAGTGCTATTTCAAACGACAGCCAACCCAGTTCGCATACGAAAGATAGTGATTTAACTATTTGAATCATGTCTGTTGGCCTGAAAGAAAAAATCATGTGAAGTTTATCGTCAATCGTACCACTTACATAGGACCCGTTTGACAATTTAGTCGGGCACGGAAGGAAACACCATACGGAATAGAAAATTAATGTCCTTCTTAATATATGTGATATTGGCATGATAGATGGAGTTAATACTTATGTGATGCACTCTGGTAATATTGTCATCACATAAATGATGTATGTAATGGAGATAATTATAATCTAGGCTAACATAGTGGTGTGGTAGACTTTAAACTACGTTTGGTAGCTAATCCTATCCTGTGTTTTGTCCCTATCCAAGACAAGAGAAAGTTGTATATAATAGGAATATAACTTGGATAAAAATATCTTGTGAAAAAGTGTGATAAAGGTAAATATGGTTTCTCATATTCTTGGTATAAAAGTCTCAAATAACAAACTTCTTAAATTAATAAAATTAAAATAATAATTAAACGTAAATTATATTTGAATTCTAATATACAAAAAGAAAAATCAAAATAACCAAAAAAGCAAAAAAAATATTTATTTGTGTTTATATATATTTGAATTTCTTTTTATTTGATAATAAATGTTCTACACATATTTGGTATCTATTTTTTATTACATGTTTTAGGTATATTAGTATAATTTTATTATTTAATAAAAAATTTATTGAGAAATGATGTAAGGGATTAAAAAGAAAGAAAAGAAAAGATTAAAAAAGAGAAGGAAAAATATAAATAAATAAATAAATAAATAAAATGAATTAGAAGAACCCAAGATTTGAAATGAACAAATTCAAACTTGAAAATGATTTTTTTAATTCTCGAACAAAGAGGAGCAAATTAGATTAAAAAAAAAAAAATCCTTTGTCTCATTCTCCTACGTATTTTTAGTTCACTTTGATATTTCAAAACTCCTCTGTAGTTCTTTGGTTCATGTGAAAGCTCCACGGAAACGATGACAGAGTCGAAGATCATTCTCCTCAATAACTCTCTAATTTATGTTAATTGTTAACGAAAGCAACAAGAGAATTGAAGCACCTTCTCCTCCATAGGTCTATGGTGCATGTTGAAGTTTTAGAAAATGGCAAGAGAGTCAAAGCACTACACTTTTCAGAATAGCGAATAATGATGTTTTTTCTTTCTTACTAAATTTGGCATTTGTTGGTTGATTTACCTGTCAATGTTACTAGTGCTCATTTAATTTCTTGTCATAGCCAAACTTGTGACCAGAATACTACAATGAGCTTGTCTGCTATTTAATATTTAGATCATACAATAATCTGGGATTGATTGATGGAGGTTATTTTGATCTGTGCATTTATAGTTTCTTTATTAGTGAATTGCAAGAGATTCTTACCATCTTTATTTGAGGATTTTCAAGTTCATCCACGCTAGTATACTGTTCACACCAAACAAATGGACGGGATAGCATATAAAAGTACTTGGTTTTGTTAGTGCGATTTACCAAATAATGGGTAAAATATAACAAAACCCCTTGATTTTGTATTTTATCATAATCCAATTGAAAATTCAAATGATCAAACGCAACCTTAAGAAATGGTCTAGTATTCTCACTACAACTGGACCTATAACTATGGGCATATTAGCTTTCATATTATTTTTTGAGCAAATAACCCAACCAGCAAATATAGATTGGCAATGTCTGTTTAAATTCGCACTACTCCAGCTAATAGAATTTATTAGTTCTTCCTATTTCACCTATCAAACCGTTAGAATAGATTCACCATGTAGGTCTCTCCTTAATATCTTCACTCAGAATTAAATTTTAATCTCACCAACCTTCAAGCTTCTTGATTATAAAAAATAAATAATAACAACAACAACAACAACAATAACAACAACAACAATAGTAATATTCCAGCTTTTAGGCAGAGGATAACCAAATCTAGGCATATACCTCATCAACAAAATCAATCTCAATCAAATTAAGTCAACTTATAATCACATTGAATTTGTTAACGAGTGTAAGGGACACATTATCAGCCATCTTTAAGTGAAAAACAAAAACATCACATCAAATAAACTTTTTTAATTGCTGATGGATCCTTGAATATGCTCAATTGGACATTAAACTCCATTGTGATTTTCTCATTCTTGATGTTAAATGCGATATTAGGAGCCAATGTCACTTGAATAATACAAAGACTTGTCTATCCAGCAAACCTCAACCTTCATACTTCATTGACTTTGGCTTACTCCATACAATGATCGATGCAAATTTCTTTAATAAAGAATATCGTCAATCAACAGTTTCTGGAATCTCCTCAAATCTATTGATCTTCAACTTTCCTTTATTTTTCGACCAAAAAAAAAAAATAATACTTTCCTTATTTTGTCATCAAACACAAATAAATAACACATCAAAATTACATTAAAAAAAAAAACATATTTATATAGTTTGGTCGGTCAAACCTACGCTCCTAAGGAGATGAGCAAAAAAATCTCAAATAGATCAAGCAATATAATTAAGATTACAATTAAACTTTCGCCACACAAACACAAACTCGTTCTTTCTCAAGCCTTAATTACATAAAAGAAACTCATGGGTATTGATTCTCACAGTTCTCCATAAAATAATTTTTCATTTTCACACAGGAACACAGAAATCTTAATTCCCCCGCATTACATGAGAGAGAAAAATACTAAAAAAATCTTAAACCTATTACATTTGTACCATTTCAGTTATAAATATTTCCATTAGACCAATTTAGTCTAAATCTTTTAATATTGGTATCAATTTAGTCCATCCAATTAATTTAGGCTGAAAATTACTGATGTGGACTGTGGCGGTCCTATGTGGCACAATTAGCACTAGCGTGGACAAATTTCATGATTTTTAAAAATATTTTTCAGAATTTGTCATTGTTTTTTCTTCTATTTTGTCTTTTCTTTTCTTACTCCTTTTTGTTTTTCCATACACTGTTGGTCGGCAAGGTTACCGGCTAACCATCGGCCACAGATGAGGGCTGGCAATCCTCATTGACCAACAAGCGAAGACCTTTGCGCCCTTGTTAGCCACAGGCAAGGGCATGGAGGCCCTCGCTCATGGCAGGCAAGGGCCACGATTCCCTTGCCAATTTATAGGCAAGGGCATCAAGCCCTCGCTCGTGGCCAACAAGGGTCATGATGCCCTTGCTTGGTCTAGGTGAGGGCATTGTAGCCCTCACCGCCCTCGCCCAAACTAGCCTATGGCCGGTGATGAGGATGTGCATAGTCTGGGTGGGTAGTTCCCAGTTCTAGTCGGGAACCATTCGCTAAGAACCGGGTAAATTCATGGAACCAATCTCATCAAAAATTGTTTAATAGTTATACAAAGTGTTGCCAATAAAATTGTCTTAGATTATGACCAATTGTTTTTCTAAGTCTCATAAGCTCAACGGTCCTTTGGAAATAAAGTGTAGTTATTAGAACTAGCAATCAAAGGAAAATTACTTCCGATAACTATGCCAACGTAAGTTAGGCATTTGGTATTTAGAAAATAGACATCCAAGAAGCATTAATATAACTAATTGATATATTGTCACTATGTGGTGACACTATAGTAACAATATTAATAGACTGCATTGCACTCGACTATAGGCATCTCTTTTCTTCTGACTAGTACATTAACCTCAATGCCTCAAAACTATCAACTCATGCTACTATAATGAAGTGAACATAAGAATTGTTGATGTGATCTCTAGGATGAGTGTAATGATGTAGATATAAATTGACATTTTCATAAAGGTTGAAAGTATAAGCTCTTTCGTAAGGTTAAATTTTTAATATTAAAAATTAATATATTATTATAATATAATCGGTCCGATCCGAGTGGACAAATTTGCCCATGGAACTGGGAGCTAGACCGGTACCCATTGATTCCCATAAATTATAACCGAGAATTGAATCGGTTCCCTTAAAAACCACTGGTTTCGGGCGGTTACAGTGCTGTTCTAGGCAATCTAGGCAGGTCCCAATTCTTTTGCATGCCCCTAGTTGGTGATAGTCAGTTGGCGAGGTCGCCAGCCATATGGGTAAAGAAAAAGGAATAAAAAAAAGAGGAAAAGAGAAAAAAAATTAAAAATTCTGAAAAAATATTAAAAAATATTAAAAAGTTCAATGTCAATGTTAGCCATGCCATGTAGGACCACCGAAGGCCATGTCAACAATTTCAGGCTAAATTAGTTAGATGAACTAAATTGATATCATTATGAGAATGTTTAGGACTAAATTGATTTAATTAAATAGTTTATGATTGAATTGATACCAAAGTAATATATTTATGACAGTTTTGGTGCTTTTTCCTTACATGAGACCTACAGGCACTACACATTGATAGTGGTGCGCTTGCAGTATCCGTTGCTATGGATCAAATTTTGAATAGGTCTAGCGATTCCATTATAAAGAATGACAAGTTGAATTCCCAAAAATAGCTTATGTAACATATTCAAGGAGATAGTGACTAAGCAATTCTTAAGATCTTGCACTTCCTATCAAAAATGATCTTGGATTCCCCAAACGACGTCAGTAATTTACTATTAAAGTAAAGACCGTGCTAGGAGATTCAACCTACGTCATTGACTTGTTCCTCATTAAATTTCGGATTGTACCATATAATAGCAACACTTTCGGCAACTTTTTGTGGCAGCCGATGCGATTAGCATGTGAATTACCGGAAGTAATTTGTCGTAGAGCATACTCCGGTAAGAAAATGTTATGATAATCCCCCGTGACTGCAACTTGTACGCAAATGGAGATAGAGACGGTACAACATAACGTGCATGAGAAAATATTGGGTGGGTTTAACCCGAGGCGGAATACAGAACAAAAATGACTGCAGCAGGGGTAGTGGGCAACGAGATCACGGCACGAATTCTCGGAATTAAAGAAGACAAAAAAAAAAAAAAAGCTGCAAAACCCCGGTATTTAAGTTTGTCAGTGAACAATATGGTCCACAATCCACGTGGCCAAAAAAAAAAAAAAAGAGAGAACAATTTGGTTCATTGAACAATGTTTTTCCTAAGCATCATTTCGAAAGCACTCAAAACTCAAGCATCTTTTTTTTTTTTTTTTTTTTTGGCCTGAACTCCAAAACTGATTAATCCCGTCCCATCACAATTACTTTGAGTAGTTATGATTTGAAAATTTGAACGACTACTTGAATCATGGATGGATTATACAAATTATTACAATCACTTTAATCCGCCTTTAATATGTTGTTAACGTGCTGGCCAATAAACTACAGGTGGGTAGGGCTTCAGTTTATGTGGGAAATTATCTTTCTCTTCGGTTTTCATTAAGATAGGGAAGAAATCATATTTTTTGTTGATTTATACATATAATTGAGTTCATAAAATTTAATCAAAATGTATAGAAGGGATCAATGATATGTCATGAGATATGCTAGATTTCGTTACATAATTGAGACAGTATTTTATGTAGATAATGTCTATCATGTTGATGTCTATCATGACGTCCATGGAATAAATTTGCATAATTGTGATTAATGATGATATGTACTTTTTTTGGTTCCCTGTATTTTTCATTGTCTTTTATAATACTTGATTATTACTTGTCAACGTCAAGACCATTTTGGGCTCGCTCATTGACTTATTTAACTATATCGGGCATGATTGAACTATCATTTATAATAGAGTGAGGTCATTTTACCATAGTATAGCAATCTCATTTTATTGTCTTTTGTCAATCCTCCATGACTTATGATAAATCCAATGTTACTAACCATCATCTACAAATCAGACCTCACGTGACCTGACGATGGTGGATACTAATGATTCATTTTATATCCATCCGACTGATAATCTGGACATGAATTTGACACTATTGACAAAGGTCACGGACTTGTAGATAGTGAATGCAAACAATCCATTGTATATCCATTAAACTGAGATTCAAATCGTTACTTTTGTCCATCACGCCATTTATACAATATTCTATGACGATTGTATAACGAAAGACAAAAAACTACTTCCAAACCTAAAATTGATCCCTTTCTCACATACCATCTCGGGCAGCACAGGCTGTCGCCTTTAAGTGATTGGATACCCTCGTTAGTCGTTCGATAAACATGTCCAAGGACAGAAACAAATAGAAAAGATTGTTCAAGCCTAGTCCTGGTTTCTGATTAAGAGAGATTAGGGTTTTCACGCACCATTGCGAGATGTCCGGAAAACACCTTTTTTTTACACCTAAAAGTGCATATATGCCTGATTACGTAGAGATTCCCGAGACACCTTGCACTAGCTTAGATCATCTAGACTCAAATGCGCCGGGATCATGCAAATATTGCTTCTTTACTGCACTTGTAACAATATAAGTAAAATGAATAATTTTTAATGCACTGACTTTCCTTTTGACGTGTGTTGTGTTATGACTAGAGATGTAACCTAAAGAGTGAATAAATCATGAAATTAAACTTGTTAGATTTTGTGAAATTATGAAAAACAAGTTTGTTTATGCAAAACAATTTAATTTTTGCAAGAGTAAGCTAATAATATTAAGTACAATATACTTTTATCAAACAAATATAGAAATAAATAAATAAAGAGAAACAGAAGATTTGCACACAAATTTTTATAGTGATCAGATTAGATCAAGCCTTTATCCACTCTTCTAGAGTAATGAACACTAATAGTTCCTTGAAAAGTTACAGATAGCCTATGCTACTTGTACCCAAAACTAGTAGATCACGCTGTTAATACGCTTCTCATAGAGATTACAATCAATGAATCACTCTTAGTAACAATGAACCGCTTGCTCAATAGTAAGAGTATGTGTATTTAGAGAATAAAGCTTTCTCAAATTGTCAACGTTCTTGCAAATCATATCTTCCTTACCTTATGTTGATTTTCTTATATGGTCTTCAAGATCCTCACAAACGGTAGAAAGATCAATTTAGCCGCTGAAGAGACACTCTACAGTCACCAAGAGATCTATCGCCCATACAATCAAATCGTCTTAGCGACAATATAGATTTAGGGAATTATCCTTCCTAGCAATTTGATCAACAACTGATTAAATTTCCCTTCGAATGTTTATCTTCAAAATAGCAGGCATGTGAATAGTTGTCAATATTCCAGAAGACTTTCACGTGATAGTCAACAATACGATTGGGTCCTCAAATTAGAATTCGCAATTATATAACATGTTCCTCTCAAGTGATATAATGAGCTGCTTCTATCGACAACGCATGAACGCTATCAAGTTTTCTTGCCATTAGTTAACATAGGTACTGCTTTCCACTATATCTTCCTAAGTATAATCATAATTATACAAGCTGTTGACCTTATCACAATACCTCCAAACTCTCATGAACTTCTCGTTTCTTGACTTGTTCACCTCCATTGAAGTCCTTTAAGCCACCATTAGTCTTTTACTTCACATTTCTGGATATATCGATGTGATAGTCCATGTGATAGAGCTTTCCTTGCTTTGGTTCAAACTGAGACAAGAAAAAATCTGCATTGATTGAATATTTGATATAATCAAATGGTTTGTCGACTTCAAAATATTAAACGGATTTTCTCAAGTATTGTTGATGTTAATAGATATATTGTTATTTCCTTTTAAATATACATAATAAATGTCTCCATTGCACTTGCTAAAATAGTCTTGTCTTTAATTTCATTTTTGATAATTTGCATAGCCTGATTATAGAGGAAGAATTGTCTCTCAGATCCGTATGACCGGATCGACCGCAGTCGCACGCGAACTTCACATATAGAATTTTACTAATCAACGGCTAAGATGAACCCGATTGAGCGGATAGGTTCAAGAACGAAAATTCTCCAGCGGGGCCCACTATCCTCTCACCAAACACCTTTAAAATTTTCTAGGAAACTGCCATCAAAGCACGTGTGCCACTTGTCGTGTGCTTGGACTTTTCAAACTTGGCCCCCCACGTGCCACTCCATGGAAAAGTGCATAAATACCCCTCCTCTCCCCCCCAAAGCACTCGTTGGATTCTTCAGTGCGCGTGCGTGCGTGTTAGAGAGAGAGAGAGAGGATGGTGAGATCTTCGTGCTGTTGGAGGGCGGGGCTGAAGAAAGGGCCATGGACACCTGAAGAAGACCGAATACTCTCCTCCTACGTCCAGAAGCATGGCCACCCTAACTGGCGAGCTCTTCCCAAGCATGCTGGTAATCAAAACCCTTGCACGCATTCGCATGAATTCGATCAGGAGTGTCTCCTTTTGCGAAACTACTCGGTAGCTAACACGAGAAGCAGCCGCCACCGCCCACAACGGCAGCGTTGGCTTTAGGCTCTCTCCCCCTCACGAAGGGAAGAAGTTCGAACTCCAATGTTGTCGTTAGGGATTCGTAAGTGTAATGTCGTGGTGGTGGGTTCTGCGCTAACGTCACCCTAGGTTTACCTCACCGGCTGCCGGCTATACGGGGTTCCTGGATCACCAAGAAAAAAAAAAGAATGAGAAGCAGCTCCGTGCGTGAGGCCCCGTGCTCATTCATGCACGCTTTGACCAGTTGTCAGCAGCATTACTTTGAATTGTCTCCTGCATGGCCTGTTTTCCACTAGCGTGATGCGACTGCAGTTGACCAATGGACATATTCATCGATCTCATTCTAAGTGCCCCCTTTTTTCTTCTTTTTGTCATTTACTGGACATTCGTCTCAGGACTGTTGAGATGTGGGAAGAGCTGCAGGCTTCGGTGGACCAACTACTTGAGGCCAGACATAAAGAGGGGCAACTTCAGCTCCGAGGAAGAGGAGACCATCATCAAGTTGCACGAAATGCTGGGAAATAGGTACCTCCCTAATTCGCACTGCGCACCCACAATCAACGCAGGACTCTTGATCAACCACAGGGAAAAAAGAAATTCTCAAACAATATCGAGACTGTTTATTGCGTTTTTTTCCTGCCAGGCCATGTTTTTCCTCGGGTCGGCTTTCTAATTTGGGGATTACTAAGATAGACATCAATCACGCATTTCTATTGTAACCGAATTTGTATGTCCATAATAAGTAGCCAACTAATTAAATATGTAATTGAAGAATATCATGGCCCTTTTTCTTTTATTTGTTTTCTTTTTTGTAGGGACCTTAGGTTTTCCTCTATTTAAAGTGATCTTTTCTATCATTAAAAAGTTGGAAAAATAAAATAAAAAAACACTTTCCATAGTAGCTTGTTCAGTCAATATGTCACGTAGTAAGATTGAAGCTACTCGGGTGTTGAGCATCTTTGTTTCAGCAGTAGAGAATCTAAGAATCTAGAAAGTATATTCGAATTAAATAAGTTGCTTCTAACAATGGTTCATTGCATTTAAACAATTAAACCAATTTTTTTTATCGGTCTTGCATATTTAAATACCCACTCAAAGCTTTTCACATCATTTTCAGTTCACGAACACGGTCGTTACCGACCAAAACAAAAAAGAACACGGTCTTTGTTATAAGGATGCCTAAAAATATTTTTGGAGCATAGTATTATATTACTAACCTGTGTGACCAAACTACATGCATGCTTCTTAAATGTCATTAGCTAGCGTTCAATTCGTTATATATATATAGTCATAAAGATCCCTAATAACTATTCTAATTTAACCAGATTTTCTGTGTATGAATTGGTTTAGGTGGTCAGCGATTGTAGCAAAATTGCCTGGACGTACAGACAACGAGATAAAGAACGTCTGGCACACCCGCCTTAAGAAGAGAGTCAAGCAGAAACAAGCCGACCACCACCCAAGCACCGCCTCCGCCTCAGCCTCCACCTCCGCCGCCACGCCTGCCTTGTCCATCAATTCTAGCACCGTCAATGACCCGCCGGAACCAGAAGATTCGAACTGCTCAACACTGCCCGGATTCGAGAGCCCACGGTACGCTCGAAGTTCATCACCTCCACAATCTTCTAGCAAAACTTCGTACACCTCGGACCCTGTGATGGCCACTGCGGAACCGAACTACAACCTAGACGTCCTCATTGTTGATCAAACCCCGACCGAGTCCATCGAATCGGTCCCAGATTTCTGGTCGGATCCAATCTCAGCCAATTCCTACGTCAGCTTGTCATCGGATTTTGCGGGATTAACCAGTAGTGACGATCAAGCTCAACAAGTTGAATTTCCCTTGGACAAAACTCTTAACGACTTGCAATTTTGGCCCGAATTCAAAGACGTGCCATCAGATTTTGGCCAGGCCAATGAAGCGCAGCAACATGAATTCCCATGGGACATGAATGATCGGTTTGAACTGTGGAGTGGCGATGGCAATTCAATGATCGACGACGGGGTTGACTATTTCTGGTACGATCTTTTGGTGAGAGCTGAGGGTTCAGAAGAACTGCAGTTCCCGGAAATTAATTAGCTCAAAGGGAAGAGATTCGCGCACGACCGGTTCAGCGCCACCCCACACGACGGCGGCCTGGAGCAAGAGACTGCTTGGAGTCCAAAAGGAAGAAACGATCTCGCCATCGTTATTTCCACGACAGCTGAATAGATGTGAATTGGATCGAGGTGTTGTTGACCCATTTGAGCATGTCTACGTAGGTGTCGTGCCGTGTAGCGGTTAGAATGATGTGACGTAGGATGTTGGACGATGAGAAATTAAAAGAAAAGGACAAAATAGGAAAATATTGCGCAAGAGGAGAAAATGTGGAAATTTTGCGTATTGATCTCTCGAATTCATGAAACGTCGCCTCAAGTATCTCAATTTCAAATTCCAAGCAATGATGCCAACCTTTGGCGCAGAAAGAATATCTGCCCACCTCTCTTATTCGTGATTATCTTGGTGGTTTAGAAATATAAATTCAGGACGCTCTTGCCCTTTTTTTTTGGTCCCCCCTAATTAAAATGATTATCGGTTCACGTTAACCATGTCTGATAGACGCTTATCATTACACGCAATCATTACGGGAAGGTTGGATTTCCAAATACGTTGCTATATCGAAAACGACAATATTGGTGGTTTAGAAACATAAATTAAGGATGATCCTGCCCTTTTTCTCTCCCCTAATTAAAATGATTATCAGTTGATGCTAATTATGTCTAAAAGACGCTTATCGTTACATGTATTCACTACAGAAAGATTTGGATTTCTGAGTACTGGTACATCAGAAACGATATTATTAACAGTTTCCTTTCGAGGTTGACTATAAATTTGCTATAGGAGCACTCTTTGATATAAGGAAAATGTTGAAGAGTGTCCATTGGGACCTTGTTTTTGGATATGAAATTTTCCCAGGGGCTTTGAAAATTGTTATTCCCACTCTTCATTGAGCTAGTGCTCGAGGGGCATTATTAACAAGACCCTCGACACATGTTTATGCAATCCGTCATCTCCGAAAGAAAAAGGAGGCGATCATGTAATGCACTTTCGAACTGTGGAGAACTTAAGGTTTTATTTTTTCATTTTTTCACTTTTTTGGACAAGTCGTTTACAGAACACTTATGATTCGTCGATTGTAAGGGAAAATCCCCACTACAAAAACCCTAGCAATTAACACAGGTTTTATACAGTACAAAGGCATCACCAAATTATACGTGTAGGCTGAAAATTTAAACCCTGATCTAATCGACATGTCTATTAAGTTTGATGTGCGAGTTATTCTTAAGTGTGAACTTTAGCTTTAATCTTGCGAGCATGCAAGCCCAATAATTAGTGTAACCTTAATTTGAGAAATCCGTTGCAATGTACACAGTATCACTATCGACAAAAGAACTCATGTTAGTACCTGTCAGAACTGATGCATGAACTCCACTCCATCATTGAAAGAGACTATAATGATTTGAGCAATTGCATTTTGAATCAAATAAAGAATTCTTTCAATGTTTTCCTTTTCACCAAAATCCTTTCTTCATTTAAATAATCAGATGACTAAGTATCTTAAAGCCAAGTTATATGAGAATCGATCACCTCTAAGGTGGTTGATCTAGTTGTAAAAGGGTCACCTATCTTCAATGAAGTCACTAGTGCAATTCGCATCGTGGATAAACCTTTAAAGGATTTGCACTGTGTTACATAGTTCCTACATACTTTGTATTGAGAAATTTTCTAGTGGATCTATGGTAATGGGGTCACCAATCTTGAATTTTCTGTTGGAATACAATACATGGAAACAACAGAATTTTGCAATTTACGTCAACGCGAAATCATTAGAGAAATAAATGATAAATAATAAAGACACCAAAAATTTATGTGGTTCGGTCCAAATATTGGTACATACGTCCACACAGGAAAAGCCAACAGCAAATAATCTACTATAATCAGAAAATCAAAGTTTATAATTACTCATACGCTCGAGTGTTTCCCACACCTAGATTTAACCATAAATTCAAAATATTTATAAATAAATAACTCACTTGAACATAAACTCATGGCACAAAATTACCGCTCGTTTAAGTTTGAAACAAAAATGTGCGCAGCTCTCTGCAGCTTGATGTGTGCGGCTTCTATGTACAGCTCCTTTTCTTTCGTATGCAGCTTGACGTGTGCGGCTTCTATGTACAACTCCTTTTCTTTCATAGGGTTTTAAAGTCAATTCACGCACGCCCAAGGGCAAATTCATGTGCTCAAAGGTCAAATATTTGACCTGGGCCACCAGCTCTTTTTTTCAGCTCCACGTGCAGAGAGGTTTGCTTCCTTTCTTCTACTACGTGCACGGGGGTTCGGCGAGTCTTGTAAGGCTGCAGCAGCTTCACGCCAAAGGAATAATTCCTATATATGTTCTTATACGTGTGTGCCCAGAGTCAACACTTTGACACTGCCCCACGGTCAGATTCATTTTTTCCAATAAGAACTCGTGACTGCAAAGGGAAGAAGGGAAAAACTTCCTTTTTTTTTTATTTCCTCTTTTTGTAATCTTTTATGGAGTCCGACGAAATTTCTTCTACTTGGAAAATCTTTATTAATAAAATTCGATTTAATAAATCGTTATCCGAATTCAAACTCGAAAAATTAATTAAACATTTTCAGTCCACAAGTGGTATGTCATAACTATTACTTAAGTTAACATTTCGTAATGAATACTAGACCTTTTGATTTTACCCAAAGAGAGTTGCTAGCGTTGATCACCCCTTCCCACATTTTATTAACAATGGAAAGTTAATTGCAAATAAATCATTCGTATCATTTGCTGCTGCGACACCACCATCGTCGCCTGGAAAGAAGCGTAGCTTCTGCTCCTGCCCATGCAAACATTATCACACTTGTCACTTTAAAAAATCGGAGCCGATGGACATTTTCTTTTCGGGATGATTAAAAGTTGATGGAATTCTTTCATGGGCGATGGTCTCAGTAAAAAGGAGCTATAATTTCGAGTATAATATGGAAATTTTCTCTTTCAATATTCAAATGCTGTAATTCAGTGTTTTTTGTGCTCAGTCTTATGGGAATGGTTGTCTGTTGTCGGTTAACTAATGGTTGAATTGGGTTGGATTTGCTTATATTGGAACATTTTGCTGATAGAGATTAGAGAATGGGTGCACGGATAGTCCTTTTTCAAATGATTGATTAGACTACGGCTGATCCTATGGAGTAGATCGAGGAACGGTTATTCCTTTGTTACACACGCTATAGCAATGAGGCCACACGGTGGGATCCATGTGATGTACAACCACAGGTTGATGAAGCTGAGAAGTCCTATTCCACATCCTTACTGATAGATCCCTCCATTCATATTTCCAAATCATTCAAGGTATAGTTTATTTCCTGAGTATGACCAATGCAATTATTCTCTGGTTTCTCATATTGTCAGTTTATCAGTGTCAAATTTATGTAAGCTCTTCTCTACAGTGTATGTTGTGGGTGGTCATCTAGTTCAAGGGTGTATTTCTACTATTAAGGATCATCTTTTGGCAATATGAGTTGTAGTTCTTAGAGGTTTTTCCATTCTTTCATCATTAGAATATAAGTACTGGTGATAGTTTTATGACTTTGTGGGTCTCCTTTAACAATTTTCTGTTGACATGAACACATTGGTTTGAAATTTACTTGTAAAAGCTGTATTTAGAATTTGGCAACAATAAGTCCTTCAAAATTCAGGTTGAAGGTCACTGAACGCTCATGTAAAGTGAAAAACTTATTTTTGTCTTGTTTTGATGTGTTCTATTGAATTCTGATTTACATAAAAGAAATAATTACTGTCGGGCATGTTCGTAGGGATCCTTTTTGGTGCAACTATATAGTTTGAGCATTGATATCTCTGTAATATATAACCTTTAACTACGGATTGTCAAAGACACATGTTTTCTATTGTTGTTATGAGTTAAAGGTGTACTTCTAGCTAATTTTGTTGGGCTTCTATGACAGTTCTTATGGAAGATTCACTTCTTTCTTCTCATCTACCTTTCTTTCTCAAGTCTCACTATGCCTCGAACCTTTGTCAGTGACATTTAATATCTTTAATCCATTATTAAAAAGTCATCCATGCTTACTGCTGCAATTTCTCACTGGAATGAGACCAGACCAAGAGAGAGACAAACTTAATGGCCCTTTTGTCATGGAGTACTATTGAGATTACTGTTGGGATGCAGTGACAACTTCTGATTCTTCTCTTCTCTATTTCTTTACCTTTTCTTATTCCTTTTTCCACGGGATTGAGTTGAAAGGCTTCAATAGAAACTAGATGCTACATATATTTATAAGTAGCGACCGAAACAAACTATGTTGTTTACAGGTTTGTTATTCCTTGCAAATATGATGCTTGATTGACTCGCTTTGGATAACCCACCTGTCATGGTGACTGGTGAGTGCCACGAAAATGAAATCCTTAGCCACAGTTTAGTGATTATTGTAATAATCGGTGAAGCAATTTTTTTGTTTCCCTTGTATCCGCTCATGAACCAAGTAATAAAGAGGACTCGTTTTCAAGATTCTTTTTGTGTAAATGTTGCTTCACTTTTACCACTAGTTTGAAAATTGAGATCTTTTTTTCTTTTTTTTCTTTTTTCAGTCCTCATTGATGTTCAGGATTTGGCATGCATTGGTGTGATTGGGTTCTTCACACAATTGATATAGGTTACACACTTCAAATGAGCTTGCCAAGGAATGAGAAGTACTGCTTTTAGGTGAGTTCCTTCGTTCTGTTACTTGTAATGTGTCAAAGAAGTGAAGGGACTTTGCAGAAGATTTCTACATTATCTGTTCTCTTGTACTTTCCCCCATTTTGTTCTATTAAGAAATAGACGACAGGCAAGTTCTAGAGAGACACAGTTGACAATTTTATACCTAATGAATAATCTAGACAATAGGTATATAAGACAAAGCAGTTGACTTTTGTGTACATTGCCTTATGTAAACACCTAATTTGGTTGCTTTCATGAGAGAGAGGTGACTGGAAGGTCCCTTGCATTCTCATGCTTGTGGTGCAGCAACGAAATGATCAAGGCTCTCCATCAAATGCAAGACTCTCATGCATGAGTAGCTATTTCCGTATAATTAGTGTCATAATAAACAGAAAGCACACTCATGCTCAAATGCTCTGCACTCATTTTCTTTTTGAGAAAATTCTAGGTCTACCAAAGAGGCATCTAGCGTTATACTACTATTCCTCAGTTTAAGGACAGAATTTGTGAGAGCATCCGTGCATTGCAATTTCCGTAAGTGCAATTTGTGTTTCTTGTAAGCGGGGACAATGAAGAGGGTTCTTGAGTTTCTGTTGTGACCGCATAAGTTTAGCTGGTGGAGAGAGCGAGTTTCATCTCTTGTTGTTGATGCTCACATAAGGTAGAGAGCAGTTCGTGAGTCATGCTGTTATTAGTTATACAAAATACTATTTGACTATTCTGACTAAAACCAATATTAACCAACAAGATCTGCTATTGCCAATCCCATCATCCATGTTTTAACTCTCTCTCTCTCTCTCTCTCTCTCTCTCTCTCTCTCTCTCTCTCTAGTACTTCACTCTAATGTCATCAATGAATGACTTTTGATTGTTTCTAATAATGATGGATTTGGCAAGCCATTAGACCATCAAGTGTCCATGGTGACCCCGCCTGCTGCTCTCTCTCTCTAGTACTTCACTCTAATGTCATCAATGAATGACTTTTGAGTGTCATCAATGAATGACTTTTGATTGTTTCTAATAATGATGGATTTGGCAAGCCACTAAACCGTCAAGTGTCCATGGTGACCCCGCCTGCTGAGAGTAATCCTACTCGAGATGCATGCAACTTGGGTTTTGAGTCAAGACCGAGTCAAGACCGGTCAACTTGGTAGGAAGTACATCAATAAGACCTCCACTTAAGCTATCCTTTTGGAGGAATTATTAAAAGACAAAGCATCTATTAGCTCTGTGGAAGGTTTGACAATCACATGTCATGATATACTATAGTTGTCATGATATATTGCCATTAGTTATAACTAATTGATGCTTTCAGTTTGGTCATCATCTATCGATCCTCACCCGACGGACAAGAACTCTTGACCCCTATAGCTTCATAAGTTTCCACCTTCCCCCAAACTACGACTTAAGCATCCGAGGGCCAATCCAGGCAATCACCTCGGATGCCCTAACCTGCGTTCATGGTTGCAGCTCCAATTGGTGGAGGAAGCCTCAACAGATCCTTGGATATTTACACTTAACAGCTAGAACTTAGCTTATACGAAATTGAAACATAAAATCCTCATCGAATCAAATTATAAATATTGCAATTAATAATTCGAGATTGGCGAGATGCTTATTGACAACATCGATATTTACTAATTTCACTGTCCATAATGATTTGCTTTTCATTGTTTACCGAAAATGTATGTCACTTGAAATGTGTAGTGTAGAAATTCAGAAAATACAGTTAAATTATTCCCCTCTTTCATGCGACCAAGGTTCTTGTAGAATTCTTTTATAGTTCAATCGAAAATATAAGGCCCTAATGTATAAAAGAGAAGAAAAATAGTTAACCACACTTAATGAGTCAACATATTTTCGACCCTCCATTGTTTTTCCCTGTTCAAAGTCCAAACCCTATGTTTTGCCTTCACTCGATTTTGTTTTTTGTGTAGAACCAACACGATATATCATGCAAGGCAGCAGAAGAGATAAAACAATAGAAAGAAAACACCCAGACGTCATCACTAGATGTAAAATTCGAAGTATCGAAAGCACAAATTCAGATTTCAGTACAATTTTACTTCCAATGACCTAACAATTTCGTGTTCATAAAAGGAATTGCTAACTTTCTGTACCAACCGTGGATCTATCTTGTCATTTCACTGATCTGCTTACTTCATCAGTGTTAACAAGCCAAACTTTTTAGCTATGGCTTAAAAGCATGGTTCGATCCAAAGCAAAGGAGAAGATTTCCCCTCGACATGCAGCTCGACCGTACCATCTTCGAGGTGGTATATTCCCATGCCTGTGTCTCCTCCATCTTCAAAAACTGGGACGATGAGAGACGAACGTAAGTAAAATAAATACAATTTGGCTTGATGAGATGATCTTCATCGACTTCCAAAGAGAAGGAAGAATTGTGGCCCAAGAAGAGGGACGTGTTCTCCAAGTTCTCAACTGCTGTGCACATTTGAGTATCCAGGTCAATCTCGAGAACAAGGAATCGAAAGGTTATGGTAGATGCTACATGTTCCTCTAGTGACACAAACAACAGAGATCCCGTTGTTGATTGCACTAGAAACACTTGATTCACATACCAAAGGGATGCTGGGGGATACACATGCTTGAATTGTGGGAGTCTTTGCGGCATCTGGAAAACTACTTGAGCCTCAAATGGAGTTGGTCCATCAACATCGCACCTCAATATCCTATTCTCAAAATCGACAGCAACAAAGGACCCCTTATAATATATGACATCGTAATTTTTTTCATCTGTGGGGGAGTTCACTGCCGTCCACACCTCTTCGCCGGGTTTCCAAAGCCCTAACTGTCCATTGTCATAGATGACCATGACCTTGTAATCTGGAGATGTAGTAGGGCTATCAGATAGGACGAACTTACGGATGAATTCAACATCAAAGAAAGGCAAATCTTCAATGTTGGGGAACTTATTCCAATTGGGAAGCTTAATAATATGACTGTAACGCGACATGGGATTCTTTAGCATGTGGAATTCCCCATCTCTGCTGGTCGTCAACACCCAACCTCGCGAAGAGAAATATCCATTCGCCATCACTTCTGGCAACAGCTTTTTGTGAACCTGCTGACATGAGAGGCAGAAAAACTCACGCTGCGGCATCCCATTTTTGTCTGTGAGCATCAACCATGGGACATCGCTCCACTCTTTGACAGCAGCGGATTGCCATGAGTGGCACACTGCTCGGAATGCCGATAAATTCTTCGGACAAAGGCGCTGGGAGCATAGTTGTAACAACTCTGGTGGGAGCTCTGCCCAGTTTCTCGCCATACTAAATTCAAAGCAGAATCCGACAAGGGAGATAGAAAATCAGAATGGAGAAAGATCAGGAAGACTATCAGGTACCTCATTGCGCATCCAAATCAGGTTTAATATTTAAAGAATCCGCTTATCTCACACAAATCCCATCAACACACGCCTTCTTGAACTTGTTTCTTTCAGAGAATATGCATTCTGACTTCACTCAGACATTTCATCGAATAAGTGGCATGCACTTTGAGCAATGAACTTCCGCTCACATATAAGGCCAAGAATCACTATCAGGTCATGACTACAGCTTCAATGCACATTCGAGACATTGATAAAGATTTTAACGGAGACGAATTTCACATGAACCTCAACCAAATCACATTAACACATGCCTTCAGAGAACATGCATTCTGCTTTCGCTCAGACATTTCATTGAATAAGTGGCATGCACTTCGAGTAATGAACTTCCGCTCACGTAAAAGGCCAAGAATCACTATCAGATCATCACCACAGGCTCAGTGCACATTCGAAACACTGATGAAGCTTTAACCAGAGACGAATTTCACATGGGCCTCGACCACATTTCTCAGACTCGATTACCCATATTAAAATTGAGAATCTACTCTCGTACCTGGTAAATGCCATGACCAGGAGCACCCCCGATCGAACTGGGAACCGGAATTCCCAAGAAATTCGTCGCCGGTGGGTCGACGCTGCAGAGCACTGCAACCGCTGCGCCTTTAGAAACTTGAAGACGGGCGGTGATCGATGATGCCCCGGACACCCTTCAGAAACAACGGAGAAAAAGCTCAAAGACGGAATCCAGAAGATTCTTTCGGCTCTCGCTTCTTTGACGGATGTGTACGAATGGTGGAAGGCGGTCGTCGGCGAACGCCGGTGACCGGCCAGCAGACGGCGGGTTTCTTGGTCGCGGGCGTCGTCCCTCGGGTGTTCGTCTGTCGTTCCAGAGAGAGCGAAATAACAGGGGGATGGAGGATGGGCTCCACTTGTTTTACTGGCCGAACTGATGGGCTGAGTTTGGAGCCCAAACTGAATGGGCCAAATTAGATCAATATTTATGGGCTTCGGCCACAGTTATCTGGATCAACGGAACAGGCCCAATCAGATTGAGGCCTTTTCTACGGCGGTTACTTGTTATCCGTCCATCATTTTTTTTAATTGCCCCACTGATTTATTTATTTATTTATTTTTACACATATCTCAAAATTCGGATTCAATTTGCCGGCAAAATTTCATGCGTCGGAAAAGTTATAAAGGCATGTGCGCATAAGGTAAAGGTTACATGGAAAAATAGGACGGGTTGAACAAAGACGTTTTGGTTTCGGAACTTTTTTTCTTTTTTGAAAGAATATGATTTGTTAAAATTCATGAAAGGATTAATTTGATCACGATTAAATAGGTTGGCACATTTTATTAGAGTTTATAATTAGACTAAACTTTCACTCTTCTCTTATAAAATGCCCCTCCACTTTTCTCACCCCAACTTGAGTTTTATACGTCAGTTGAAGGGTAATTCGATCTTTTAAGTTAATTTAAGATGCAAATTGGGAATTTTAAATATTGATATCATGCAAAGTGAATTGTGAATTGGGAACCAATCGTGAGGAAGGTATAGGAAATTTTATACAAATTAAATTTATGGGGAGACAATATTTTATGCAATTATACCTTCTGCATGTTTTAGGAAATAAACAAATGGAAATAAGACATGCCAATTGCTTCAGTCATTGAGCGTGCAAGTAGGGTACTAGAAATCAACTTAAGCACGAGTACAGCACGCAATTGGCGCCTAAATTTAAATTAAGGATTATAGAGTTAGGTATGATAATTATCCTCACAGAATGACGTCGCAGTATTGCACAAATAATGGATTGTAGCAGAGTCAGTTGTGAAATTATTCTTTTGCCAACAAGTTGAACGTGTTTTTTTGTAAAGGTAAATCAAATTCAAAAAAAGAAAAAAGAAGAAAAAAAAAGCTCCAACTCAGTTAGAGTTGAGAGGGTCTGGTCTGGTCTGTTGGGTCTGATCCATAATCATAGCCCAGATCATGCCAGGCCCATCAGAGTAAGCCTCGGCCCAGGAAATTTCCCTCACCAAAGCCCATGATCCACAGTCTCTCTCTCTCTCTCTCTCTCTCTCTCTCTCTCTCTCGATCAGCCGAGTTTCGGAAGATTCTCCACCACTAATCGACACTAGAAATCCACCGTCGGCCATCTCCAATCACCAAAACAGCCACCGTCGAGCCACCTTTGACGGCCACCACAAGCTCAGCGATACACTAAAGCTGACGAAGAAACTCTCTTTCTCAGGAATTCTAGAGGCTTCTTCATCGGTTCTCCTTCTCTGTCGTGCTCCTGACACCGTTAGCCACCACACCGTTGGCCACCGCCGAAGCCGCTCCACCATCACCGATTTCGCTGTAGCAAGGCCAACTCTTGTTCTGCTCTATTTTCTGGTCACGACGCCCAAAAGTGCACGAGCCAAAGGTCAATCATCGATGTCGACAGCTTCACTAACTTCTCTTCGACCTGATCGCTGACCGAAGTGAAAAACTCACTCTCATCAAGGTAAATACCACGCACTCTGTTTCTGCCGCTCATGAACGAAACAGAGTCTGTTAGCTTTAGCTAATGTTTGTGAGTAAATCAGTTGAGATTGAAGCTCGATTAACAACTCAGACTCGTACTGTTATTGTCATGATGATCTGAAAGTCAATCGTTGCTGTACATTTGCATGCGAGCTCCTCGAACAAAATGCATATTTCTTGTTTGATGAAATGCTCGAACTAGATCAGTATGAAAATTTGATTCAATCCTTGAACCGCAAAATCATACTACATAAATTCAATTTGTTCTCAACTTATCGAACCCTTGTCATGGCCGACTTTGTCGGAATAGGATGCTTATTTGTCAAATCGTGTTATGATTCTCGTCTGGTATGCTCGTTGACGTATGACTTGAAAATTGCTGTCTCGTGGCTTTTTGATCTCTCCGGTTTGAATTAAAGTGTTCTATATGAACAAAATCGAGTTTTGAATGTGTGTTCTGTTGTGAAGGGGCGGGAGAACTGCATGTGCGTGTGCAAAGAATGGAGCGTCAGAATCGCCATTGATCTTTGCATTTATACAATCTGCGAAAGAATCGCCATTGCCCCAAACTTGGACTGGATTTTAATTCTTTGGTGATGACCTTTTCTGATGTTGTGGTCTTCATTTCTTATCTCAAACTTGGACGACATTTATTTTGTCGTCCAGAATGGACTTGCTGACTTGCTGACAGAGCGGGCCCATAGTGCCACTTGTCATCCACTGAATGGACAAATGTATTGATTACGTGGCTATCATTAGTTTACTGAATATTTTCTCGCGAAGACATTAGGGAGACTAGTTCCAGCCTTTGATTCGTTAAGTCTCAGTCGCCACCTTAACCGAGCTCGCACTGGCCGCGGAGCCACCTCGACTATATCAACTTCCCTCCCTCCCTCTGGTCTCATCTCCATCCCATATGCATATGCAACCCTCCTCCCGCCTCCTCCTCCTCCTCCTCCACGCTTCAGGTTTTCCCATTCTCCTTCGTGCGAATTCCTGTTCTTGTCGATCCTTCATTCTCGTCTCGCCAAGCAATTGTGGTGCCCCTCTTCAGTTCGATCGAGATCGGTTTCGGCTGAAGCCGATTCCCGTTGATTCATTCCTTGTGGTAAACGATGGGGGAACTTACGCTTGCGGACCTATTGAAGATGGCAATGTCGGATTTCCCCAACGGGAGAGCTGTCTCCGCCTGCGAGGAGCTCAACCTGACGCACGTGCGGCTGCAGGAGCTCGTCAACCATGCCACCGCGCTCATCACTGCCTCGCACCGACGCGGTCGCGCTCACTTTCCTCAACACCATCGAGGTATGTCTGGGTCATTTCGGTATGTTCACAAGTACGGATGATGCTGTTTAAATTCGAGAATGCAATATATGGAAGATTGCGGTGACGATGAATTTCTAATGATGAGATCGATGACTTGCGAAACATCAACTGGGAAATAGCTTTGGAAAGAAAGAGGAAGATGTTTCTTGGAGTTTTACAGTACTTCAAGAACAGAGAAACGGAAATGGCATCGATTTCTACTGAAAAAAATTGCATCTAAGGCATGAAATTTCTGTGAGCGGGTGGTGCAAATTCAACAAGAACAAATTGAATTGGGAAAAGCATGAAGAGCATTTTCTGTCGTGTCCAAGGGTTGTTTTCTGGGACGTATAAGCATCGATTCATCGTAAAACAAAGTCAAAGCTTATCTAAAGGAGATGGATGGTTTTAATAGAATCAAACGTCGACAAACTAGTTGTCTGCATATTCTGCATGTGTGTATCTCCAATCCACAGGGACTAGTGTGATAGTTTGCTGATTGGAAAATATGTGTTCGTTTTGCAGTTTGTGATCTTGTTTCTAGTGGTAATCTGTTGCCAAGCCACTGCAGCTCCGCCCAACCCCTTCTGAACAGCTAACGGGTTCAAGTTCTACCTTTCCGACTCAGAACCGAAGCTCCTACTAACACCGCAAGAAGGAAACCAACGGGCTCAATCCGCTGCTTCCAAGCTTAACATCCCCCACCTAACCGCCATGCTTCACTCTACCGATACCAAAATCACTCTCTCTTCGACCAACATAGAGCCAAGCCTCAACTCGATGTCCAAAGTCGTCAATGACCCCTCGGATGTAGCTATGGTCTTGCACACCTTTGGCACTATGGGTCACCCCTCCTCAATCGCAATCGCATGCTGCTAACTTAGCATAATTTGGCATCATCAGGTGGGGTACAAACTAACAGAATCAGACTCTACTGTCATTGTGCTTCCGTTGTTCCATGTGCACAATTTAGTTGCTAGATTATTCAGTTGTTTCTTCTAGAGTTCTCCCTCAGCTTGCAGCTTCTCGTTTTCCTCTTGCAAGCTCAAAGCTGTCTCCTTCTCATTCCTCAAGTCCCTATCGATCTTTTAAATATCCAACTCAGCTAGGTCCACAATCGACCTTATATTGTGCCGGAGCTCAGGCATAGGAACATCACTCTCCCTCGCCTTCTCTTCCGCGTTTAGATTCTCCAAGTTTGCTAGTGCCCCAACCTGAGGTCAACGCACGTCGAGTACCTTTTGCACAACTTCAACGCCTTGTTCCTGCTTCTTCGCCAGCAGCTCTTCCGCTTTAATATATTTCGCTCTGTTTTTCAGTGTCGCCTTCTTCGCTTGCTTAGAACAAAAGCTTCTCCTTACCGGGCACGTCGGGTAATGGCTTCTTTTCCTCTGGCCCCAACGAGGCAACAGGTGCCTTTGCAAGAGTTTACTTGTAAGTTGTTGAAACCCACACACACCCATATTCTTAGGACGCAACTTTGCTTCCATGAATGTCACAATCCCTTGTTGGTTCTTCTCAAGACCCCCAAGCCCGGCCCATCCTCATCCACGACAGCAGATTCTTCATCATCATTCTCTGTCTTCGAGTTCTCGTCAATCTCTCTGCTCGACATGACCGTGCCGGTGGACATGAAATTCATGGGCTTCGACAGATCGGCCTTACCTAGGAGGTCCCTGTTCTTCCTCTGCTTCCTCTTGGAGAAGTCGTCGTAGTCCGAATCGGAGTCCCCCGACGCGAAGATGCCGTAGAGTGCGTCGTCCTTGGTCTGCGCACGCTTCTCTCTCCGCCAGCGGTAGTAGAACTCCCCGTCGATCCACTGCCCGTCGTCGTAATCGTTGTCCATCCCGAAGCTCTCCATCTCCTGGTCCCCGTCCATCTTCGAGCAATCCCGGAGAATCGAAGCGAGAGACCTGGGGTTTAGGGGGGTTTTTCATAGGAGGCAAAGAGAGGGGCGACGCTGCTGCCGAACGCCGAGGTGGGCCGGCGGCGTGGATGATGCGGCGGTAGGAGGCCGCAATACGCCAGTGCAGCTCGGCTCGAGGGTTGGGGAGAGGGAGAGATCGAGAAAAGGCAGAGAGTGACCAAATGCTCAAAACGCAAGAACTCGAAAACCTAATGGATCTTCTTCTTGTTTTTCTTCTTCTTCCCCTTATAGTTTCTTAGATGTTAACAGTTGTTGATTTTTTTTTTTTATTATTATTCCCTATTTATGTCCTGGATTCTCGGATTCATTCTCGTCCTGATCCACTATGGAATTTTCGAAATCTACAAAAACATTCTTGGAGAGGGTTCGTAATGATCTTCTCAAAGATCACAAGGTGCTGAAGTGGCGGTAGTTGGGGGCTATCCGTAGGTTTTTGTGAAAGGGATGCTCAACTCATGTTCTTTCTGAAAAGAAAAAGCGAATTCTTGATGTTGATTCATCCACACTTCCATTTCTTGTAGAGGAAGGCTAATTGCTTGTTGGCTAGGAGCTGTATGAGTGGTAACGTCCACGTATGGTTCAGTGAGAAGGGCAGTGGACAAAAATGGCCTTGTTGTACCTCACTCTTGTCTTTAATGGGGTCTGCTCTTTTTTTTTTTTTGTGAGAGATATGCCAATATGATCTTAATGAGAGGAAATTCATTTATCATGATTTTTTTAGTTTATGTTGATGATATATATTGATAATCGGGAATGAAATTGGGTAAATTTTCCAATTATAGACCTAGGAAAATTGAAAAAAGAAGAAGCATTTCTAAGGAATTTAAGATGCGAGAAATGAAAATGGAAATTTCCTCTAACAATGAGAAGCATATGTTAAATATTATAAAGGACAAAGTATTAATTTCATGCTGGAGGTTGATTCGAACAAAAAATTGATATACTTTATGAACTTGTGTATGGATGACGACATTTATGTATGGCAATTAAATTTTTTTAATTAAGTTTACAAGGTTTATTGAGCTGATTATTGGTGAGCTCAAGCTTTCAATTTGCAGATACTCGAGGTGTTCGAGTTAGAGCTTGACTAGATATTATTTCTCAAATAATGATCAACCCAACCTCGAACTTCCTCATGAATAATTTGACTTAGTTTCACTCTTAGTAGGCCTTCATATGTGCTCACTCGGTCTAGTTAATAATTCTTCCGAGTCGATTAGCATTCTACATAAAATTTCATTTGAACATAAGGGTATTAGGGAGTATGGTTTGTAAAATAACATTACCAAATTCGTTTGTAAAATAACATTACCAAATTCGTAAATTCTTTAAGGGAGAGGTTCCTCTTTTGATTTCTCGATCTAAATTACCTTTAAACCACAGGGGCAATTTTTGTCGTTTAACACTTAAAAGTGTAAATCGTCATTACCGGCCACTCTCCACTACTCTCCACTAACTAAATGTAACTAATAAAGCGTTAATTAAAAAAAATAATAATAAGGGTAATTGCAATATTTTCACGACGGACTATCTATTATTTGAAATTTAAAATAAAAATTCAAATAGCATGTACGAAAATCAAAGAACTTAAGACATCAAAACAAGCTGGTAAGAACTGCTTTCTATAGGTAGAGAGTGAGTGCACGTGAGGGAGACCAAGACGCGGGGAAGCGTAAGAGGATCTGATGGAGTAAACGAGATGTATTGGACATAGGGCATATATGCATAAATTATTTAGTCACCTGTCTTCAATGAAGTCACTAGTGCAATTCGCGTCGTGAATAAACCTTTAAAGCATTTGGGCTGTGTTACATAGTTACTACGTTCTTTGTATTGAAAAATTTTCTAGTGGATCTATGGTAATGGGCTCATCAATCTTGAATTTTCAGTTCACGGGTGGTATGTGATAACTATTATTTAAGCCAACATTTCATAATGGGTGCTGGACCTTTTTCCCAAAAAGAGTCAGTAGCGTTGATCACCCCTTCTCACATTTTATTAACAATGGAAAGTCAATTGCATATAAATCATTGGTATCATTTGCTGCTGTGACACCACCATCGTCGCCTAGAGGAGGAGATGATGAAGCTCGCCTTAATCTCTCTTCCCTCTCTCTCTCTCTCGTCCTAAATGGCGCCGCCTCACCACCGTTAAAGACTGTAGACGAAGCGAAGGCATGTAATTTCTGCGAGTCGGACCAGACGACGAATAGTCCGTAGTATGGAAAGAAGAGTAGCTTCTGCTCCTGCCCATGCAAACATTATCACACTTGTCACTTTAAAAAATCGGAGCCGATGGACATTTTCTTTTCGGGATGATTAAAAGTTGATGGAATTCTTTCATGGGCGATGGTCTCAGTAGAAAGGAGCTATAACTTCGAGTATAATATGAAAATTTTCTCATTCAATATTCAGATGTTGTAATTCGGTGTTTTTTGTGCTCAGTCTTATGGGAATGGTCGTCTGTTGTCGGTTAACTGATGGTTGAATTGGATTGGATTTGCTTATATTGGAACATTTTGCTGATAGAGATTAGAGAATGGGTGCACGGATAGTCCTTTTTCAAATGATTGATTAGACCGCGGCTGATCCTATGGAGTAGATGGAGGAACGGTTATTCCTTTGTTACGCAGGCTATAGCAATGAGGCCACGCGGTGGGATCCGTGTGATATACAATGACAGGTTGATAAAGCTGAGAAGTCCTATTCCACATCCTTGCTGATAGATCCCTCCATTCATCATTCCAAATCATCCAAGGTATGCTTTACTTCTTGAGTATGACTAGTGCAGTTGTTCTCTGGTTTCTCATATTGTCAGTTTATCAATGTCAAATTTTTGTAAGCTCTTCTCTACAGTGTATGATGTGGGTGGTCATCTGGTTCAAGGGTGTATTTCTACTATTAAGGATCATCTTTTGGCGATATGAGTTATAGTTCTTAGAGTTTTTCCATTCTTTCATCATTAGGATATGAGTACTGGTGATAGTTTTATGACTTTGTGTGTCTCCTTTAACAATTTTCTGTTGACATGGACACGTTGATTTGGAATTTACTTGCAAAAGCTGTATTTAGAATTTGGCAACGATAAGTCCTTCAAAATTCAGGTTGAAGGTCACTCAACGCTCATGTAAAGTGGAAAACTCATTTTTGTCTTGTTTTGATGTGTTCTCTTGAATTCTGATTTACATAAAAGAAACAATTACTGTCGGGCATGTTCGTAGGGATCCTTTTTGGTGCAACTATATAGTTTGAGCATTGATATCTCTATAATATATAACCTTTAACTGCGGATTGTCAAAGACACATGTTTTCTATTGTTGTTATGAGTTGAAGGTGTACTTCTAGCTAATTTTGTTGGGCTTCTATGACAGTTCTTATGGAAGATTCACTTCTTTCTTCTCATCTACCTTTCTCTCTCAAGTCTCACTATGCCTCGAACCTTTGTCAATGACGTTTAATATCTTTAATCCATTATTAAAAATTCATCCATTCTTACTGCTGCAATCTCTCACCGGAATGAGACCAGACCAAGAGAGAGACGAAGTTAAAGGCCCTTTTGTCATTGAGTACTATTGAGATTACTGCTGGGATGCAGTGACAACTTTTGATTCTTCTCTCCTCTATTTCTTTACCTTTCTTATTCCTTTTTCCGCAGGATCGAGTGGAAAGGCTTCAACAGAAACTAGATGCTACAGATATTTATAAGCAGCGACCGAAACAAACTATGTTGTTTACAGGTTTGTTATTCCTTGTAAATATGATGCTTGATTGACTCGCTTTGGATAACCTGCCTGTCATGGTGACTGGTGAGTGCCATGAAAGTGAAGTCCTTAGCTGCAGTTTAGTTATTGTAATAATCAGTGAAGTAATTTTATTGTTTCCCTTGTATCTGCTCGTGAACCAAGTAATAAAGAGGACTCGTTTTCAAGATTCTTTTTGTGTAAATGTTGCTTCACTTTTACCATTCGTTTGAGAACCGAGACCTTATTTTTTTCAGTCCTCACTGATGTTCAGGATTTGGCATGCATTGGTGTGATTGGGTTCTTCACACAATTGATATAGGTTACACACTTAAAATGAGCTTGCCAAGGAATGAGAAGTACTGCTTTGAGGTGAGTTCCTTAGTTCTGTTACTTGTAATGTGTCAAAGAAGTGAAGGGACATTGCAGAAGATTTCTACATTATCTGTTCAGTTGTACTTTCCCCCCTTTTGTTCTATTAAGAAATAGATGACAGGCAAGTTCTAAAGAGATGCAATTGACAATTTTATACCTAATGAATAATCAAGACAATAGGTATGTAAGACAAAGCAATTGACTTTCGTGTACATTGCCTTATGTAAACACCTAATTTGGTTGCTTTCATGAGAGAGAGGTGACTGGAAGGTCCCTTGCATTCTCATGCTTGTGGTGCAGCAACGAAATGATCAAGGCTCTCCATCAAATGCAAGACTCTCATGCATGAGTAGCTATTTGTGTATAATTAGTGTCATAATAAATGGAAAGCACACTCATGTTTAAATGCTCTGCACTCCTTTTCTTTTTGAGAAAATTCTAGGTCTACCAAAGAGGCATCCAGCGTTATACTACTATTTCTCAGTTTAAGGACAGAATCTGTGAGAACATCGATGCATTGCAATTTCCGTAAGTGCAATTTGTGTTTCTTGTAAGCGGGGGTTGTGACCACATAAGTTTAGCTGGTGGAGAGAGCGAGTTTCATCTCTTGTTGCTGATGCTCATATAAGGTACAGCAGTTTGCGAGTCATGCCGTTATTAATTATATAAATCTCTCTCTCTCTCTCTCTCCCTCTCTCTCTCTCCCTCTCTCTCTCTAATGTCATCAATCTCTCTCTCTCCCTCCCTCCCTCCCTCCCTCCCTCTAATGTCATCAATGAATGACTTTTGATTGCTTCTAATAATGATGGATTTGGCAAGCCACTGGACTGTCAAGTGTCCATGGTGACCCCGCTTGGTGAGAGTAATCCTACTCGATAGGAATGATTAAGAAAGGATGCATGCAACTTGGTTTTTTAGTCAAGACCAAGTCAAGACCGGTCAACTTGGTAGGAAGTACATTAATAAGGCCTCCACTTAAGCTGTCCTTTTGGAGGAATTATTAAAAGACTAAGCATCTATTAGCTCTGTGGAAGGTTTGACAATCACATGTCATGATATACTATAGTTGTCATGATATATTGCCATTAGTTATAATCTATTGATGCTTACAGTTTGGTCATCATCTATCGATCCTCACCCGACAGACAAGAACTCTTTACCCCTATAGCTTCATAAGTTTCCACCTTCCTCCAAACTATGACTTAAGCATCCGAGGGCCAATTCAGGCAATCACCTCGGATGCCCTAACCTGCATTCATGGTTGCAGCTCCAATTGGTGGAGGAAGCCTTAACAGATCCTTGGATATTTACACTTAACAGCTAGAACTTGGCTTATACGAAATTGAAACACAAAATCCTCATCGAATCAAATATATAAATATTGCAATTAATCATTTGAGATTGGCGAGATGCTTATTGACAACATCGATATTTACTAATTTCACTGTCCATAATGCTTTGCTTTTCATTGTTTACCGAAAATGTATGTCACTTGAAATGTGTAGTGTAGAAATTCAGAAAATACAGTTAAATTATTCCCCTCTTTCATGCGACCAAGGTTCTTGTAGAATTCTTTTATAGTTCACTCGAAAATATAAGGCCCTAATGTATAAAAGAGAAGAAAAATAGTTAACAACACTTAATGAGTCGACATATTTTCGACCCTCCATTGTTTTTCCCTGTTCAAAGTCCAACCCCTATGTTTTGCCTTCACTCGATTTTGTTTTTTGTGTAGAACCAACACGATATATCATCCAAGGCAGCAGAAGAGATAAAAGAATAGAAAGAAAACACCCAGACGTCATCACTAGATGTAAAATTCGAAGTATCGAAAGCACAAATTCAGATTTCAGTACAATTTTACTTCCAATGACCTAACAATTTCGTGTTCATAAAAGGAATTGCTAACTTTCTGTATCTATCTTGTCATTTCACTAATCTGCTTACTTCATCAGTGTTAACAAGCCAAACTTTTTAGCTATGGCTTAAAAGCATGGTTCGATCCAAAGCAAAGGAGAAGATTTCCCCTCGACATGCAGCTCGACCGTACCATCTTCGAGGTGGTATATTCCCATGCCTGTGTCTCCTCCATCTTCAAAAAACTGGGACGATGAGAGACGAACGTAAGTAAAATAAATACAATTTGGCTTGATGAGATGATCTTCATCGACTTCCAAAGAGAAGGAAGAATTGTGGCCCAAGAAGAGGGACGTGTTCTCCAAGTTCTCAACTTCTCTGCACATTTGAGTATCCAGGTCAATCTCGAGAACATGGAATCGAAAGGTTATGGTAGATGCTACTTGTTCCTGTAGTGACACAAACAACAAAGATCCCGTTGTTGATTGCACTAGATACACTTGATTCCCATACCAAAGGGATCCTGGGGGATACTCATGCTTGAATTCTGGGAGTCTTTGCGGCATCTGGAAAACTACTCGAGCCTCAAATGGAGTTGGTCCATCAACATCGCACCTCAATATCCTATACTCAAAATCGACAGCAACAAAGGACCCCTTATAATATATGACATCGTAGTTTTTTTCATCTGTGGGGGAGTTCACTGCCGTCCACTCCTCTTCGCCGGGTTTCCAAAGCCCTAACTGTCCATTGTCATAGATGACCATGACCTTGTAATCTGGAGATGCAGTAGGGCTATCAGATAGGACGAACTTACGGATGAATTCAACATCAAAGAAAGGCAAATCTTCGATGTTGGGGAACTTATTCCAATTGGGAAGCTTAATAATATGACTGTAACACGACATGGGATTCTTTAGCATGTGGAATTCCCAGTCTCTGCTGGTCGTCAACACCCAACCTCGTGAAGAGAAATATCCATTCGCCATCACTTCTGGCAACAGCTTCTTGTGAACCTGCTGACATGAGAGGCAGAAAAACTCAAGCTGCGGCATCCCATTTTTGTCTGTGAGCATCAACCATGGGACATCGCTCCACTCTTTGACAGCAGCGGATTGCCATGAGCGGCACACTGCTCGGAATGCCGATAAATTCTTCGGACAAAGGCACTGGGAGCATAGTTGTAACAACTCTGGTGGGAGCTCTGCCCAGTTTCTGGCCATACTAAATTCAAAGCAGAATCCGGCAAGGGAGATAGAAAATCAGAATGGAGAAAGATCAGGAAGACTATCAGGTACCTCATTGCGCATCCAAATCAGGTTTAATATTTAAAGAATCCGCTTATCTCACACAAATCCCATCAACACATGCCTTCTTGAACTTGTTTCTTTCAGAGAAGATGCATTCTGACTTCACTCAGACATTTCATCGAATAAGTGGCATGCACTTTGAGTAATGAACTTCCGCTCACATATAAGGCCAAGAATCACTATCAGGTCATGACTACAGCTTCAATGCACATTCGAGACATTGATAAAGCTTTTAACGGAGACGAATTTCACATCAATTTCCACCAAATCACATTAACACATGCCTTCAGAGGACATGCATTATGCTTTCACTCAGACATTTCATCGAATAAGTGGCATGCACTTCGAGTAATGAACTTCCGCTCACGTAAGAGACCAAGAATCACTATCAGGTCATCACCACAGGCTCAATGCACATTCGAAACACCGATGAAGCTTTAACCAGAGACGAATTTCACATGGGCCTCGACCACATTTCTCAGACTCGATTACCCATATTAAAATTGAGAATCTACTCTCGTACCTGGTAGATGCCATGACCAGGAGCACCCCCGATCGAACTGAGAACCGGGATTCCCAAGAAAGTCGTCGCCGGTGGGTCGACGCTGCAGAGCACTGCAACTGCTGCGCCTTTAGAAACTTGAAGACGGGCGGTGATGGATGATGCCCCGGACACCCTTCAGAAACAACGGAGAAAAAGCTCAAAGACGGAATCCAGAAGATTCTTTCGGCTCTCACTTCTTTGACGGATGTGTACGAATGGCGGAAGGCGGTCGTCGGCGAACGCCGGTGTCCGGCCAGCCGACGGCGGGTTTCTTGGTCGCGGGCGTCGTCCCTTGGGCGTTCGTCTGTCGTTGCAGAGAGAGCGAGCGAAATAACAAGGGGATGGAGGAGGAGGGGCTCCACTTGTTTAAATGGCCAAACTGATGGCCTGAGTTTGGAGCCCACACCGAATGGGCCAAATTAGATCAAAATCTATGGGCTTCGGCCACAGTTATCTGGATGAACGGAACAGGCCCAATCAGATTGAGGCCTTTTCTACGGCGGTTATTTATCCGTCCATCATTTTTTTTTTTTTTATTGCCCCATGGATTTATTTATTTATTTTTGCACATATCACAAAATTTGGATTCAATTCGTCGGCAAAATTTCATGGGTCGGAGAAGTTATAAACGCATGTGCGCAAAAGGTAAAGGTTGCATGGAAAAATAGGACCAGTTGAACAAACACGTTTCGTTTTCGGTACTTTTTTTTTTTTTTTTTATAAATAATATGGTTTGTTAAAATTCATGAAAGGATTAATCTTATCATGATTAAATAGGTTGGCACGTTTATTGGAAAAATGAAAGAAAGGACCCAAATTATTTTGGTGCCATGAATATTAAGAATTGCTGGTGGTCCGCCTTTTTTCAGAAACAATGATTTTTTAAGGAAAATTTTTATTTATTTTTTGGAAATAACTATGGGAAGGTTTCAAATGGGTTTATCTCTTATAGACAAGCGGTGTATGAATTGATTCAGAGCAAGTGCTTCTTCTTTTTTCCTAATAACTGTAAAGTAAACTTGACCATCGTTAGTTGTATGGTGGCAAGATTTAATTTAGGAAAATTTTAAAGTTGCAATATCGAGTACAAAGTATTAAAATTAAAAGATCTTTTTTAATTTTTTCTTAATTTGTGTTGCTGCAATGGTATGGAGTACATAATATATCCTTGTAATTGAATTTTTTTATTAATTGTCCAAAAAATCATAAATGGTATGTAGTATTACACTATTGTCAATCAAGTTTTAAATTTTTTAATTTTGCCAATTGAATGCATTCAGCCAAATTTAACTGGAAATCGCTACTATGGATGTTGTCTATTTTACATTGCACAGTTGGCGCTAATATAGATAATTTATAATAATATTTAAATAATTTTTTTGTATTTTGAATTTTTATTTTATTTTTTTTCCTTTTTTTTTTCTATTCTTCCTTGTTTTTCCAACTCTGGCAGGTGAGTTCACTAGCCAACCATCACCAATCAGAAGTGAGGGTTAGCAACCCCCACTTGGTCTGGGCGAGGCTCTCGCCGACCATGGGCAAGGACTATGACACCCTCACTAGCCACACCCCTAAGCGAGGGGTTCGTGGCCTCACCCAGACCAAGCAAGGGTCCCCAATAGTCATCAATGATTTTCGGCCAAAATCAACCAGATAGACTCAATTGATTAAACATGAAAATGTTTAAAAATTAATATACAAAAATTATAAGATTCAAGACTCAATTGGTATGCTTGCAATAGGTTTAGTATTTTTTGGACAATTTTCCCAAAAACACAGTATATATATATATTTTTCAAGCCGAAGTCATAAGTGGTTGTCGCGACCTACCCTCGAGAGGAGAGAATAGGTTTAGGGGTATTGTCTAAAGGACGGGCCTAAGGCTCATGATTAGGTGTGGGCTCTCCTAAGCCCATACCCCGCGTGACATTAGGATATTCTTTAGGAATTTTTGCACAAAAGGAGTCCTCACTAGCCTATTGGGGTTGGCTAGAAACCAAGTGAAACATGGGAGTGTAACTCACTTTCTACGCAACCAAATAATCTAGGGTCGGGGACTTGATTACATTAATTGACCAATTAGTGCCATTTCGGTACATAATCTTGTTCATTTAAAAAAATGATTTTTTGGCATGTAGTTTGGGTTGATTTTATACCTATCCACTAACATGTGAGGTGATCATGCAGGTGTGTAATCATTAAAATAACAATCATAGCTACCAAGATGCTAATTGCCATAAAATTAAACACGTGCAATTAAACATAATAAATATGTAAACTAAACACATGATCCAATCAACATACAAGAAAATAGAGGTCTAATTACACTAAGAATGCAAAACATAGCAATTCCCAATCAAACTCTATATTTTTTGGATTTTCAATTTTTTTTTTATTTTTTAAATTTGTTTTATTATTTTTTAAAATATTATTTTAATATTATAATAATATTATATATTTAAAACGAACCGGGTCGGATCCCCGGTTGGGTCCGACCTGGTTCGGCGAAAAGGGCCTGAGATCGGGCAAGATGGCCCGAGCCCGAATCGAGTCGGGCCGCGTAATGCAAACCGGCCCAGGGGACCCGAAGTGCGAGCCCGCTTGGGTCTACTTTTTTTTCAAAATAAATAAAGCCCACACTAAACTAGCCCAAACCCTGCCCTGAAATTGAAATACCCAGCTCGGAATGCTCAAAACCCTACCCCACGAGGCTTTTGCCCGACCTGGCCGAGACCTAGTTTGCCTCCTCTCACTTCTACTGTGTTGCGGCAGCGAGGCGGCGGGTGGCAGCGGCGACAGGCTTGACGGCGGCGGGCGGCGGCAGAGACGTGGCATATATGAGGACAGGTAGCAATGGTACTAGTGTTGCTACAGCGGTAGAGGGATCGGGTTGCTGGAGGTCGCTGTGGCATCGGCGTTAGGTCACGGACAAAGCCAGAGCAAAGGCGGAGGCGCGTCGGCTGGCAGCGCGGAGGCACAGACTGATGTGGGGCTCACTTGGCGGTGGAGCAACGACCAGTTTAGATCTGTCGTCGTCAGGACTCAGTAGTGACTGGTGTCGAGCGCTCGGAGGCATGTGGCAGCTCGGCGAGATGGGGCACGGCGATGACTGGCGGAGACGCAGCCAGGAGCAGCAACACGGAGGTGCGGGCCTGTGTGAGGTTCGCTAGGCAGTGGAGCGACGACCAACTCATATCTGTCTTTATCGGGACTCAGAGGTGACTGGCTGAGGCGCACGGTGGCTTGACGATTGATTATGGCATCGCGGGAGGTGCTTGTGCAGAGGTGCTGCTGTGGTGGCAGTCTAGCAAAGGGGAGCGACGAACTAGCAGCGGCGGTGGCAGAGGTGCAGGCACGGGCATCGGCACTCGGAGGCAACAGTGCGCAAGTGGCGGCTCAAACAGCATCGGGCAGGAGGGCGTAGGCTTGGCTGAGGGATGCAACAGCGATGGCGTTCGGAGCTCTAGCGACCGCGAAACAGTAGCTGTAGTCATGGAGTCCCCGGTGTCGCTCGAAGGGTGGTGGCTCAAATGACGGCATGGACAGAGGGCGGCGACGGCTCGGACGACGTCTCTAGTCCTGCCAGATCTAACCTCCTCCACACGGCACCTTCAAATCTGGGTTTTGGGTCGAGCGGCGGTGGGGTCGGCGTCGGTCGCAATTGCCGATGGTGGCGTTTTTCCTCGAGCATTCTCTCTCTCTCCTTTGTTCTCTCTCTGCTCTCTCATGCTCTCTTTTTTTTTTTTTTTTTTTAAAGGGTTTCACGCGCAAACGCAAAGATGAAGGAGGGAGAAGGCTGGCATGGGCCAAGCCAAAGGGGAAACGAGCCCGAGTCACGCAAGGGAAGAGGAGGCATTTTTTCTTTTTCTTTTTCTTTTCTTTTTTTTGTTTTGTTTTTGTTTTGTTATTTTTCTTTTTCTTTTTTTTTTTTTTTTTCTCTTTTTCTCTATTTGTTTTTTTTTTTTTTTCATTTGAAAACAAAAATTAGGTGTCAATAGTTGCCTCTCTTCGAATGTAGCCTCAAAGATGTTGCATTCAAAGACAGAAGACACCTAAATTATTTCAGCAGTAGAAAGACCCTGGGTGCATAGGCACACATCAGGTTGACGAAAAAGACTCATAACTATGGAAGCGTGTCTTGTCAATAAGAGGAAGAAAGACTCCGGGCTACAGAAGTCCACCAGGTCATAAGAAAAGAGAAGACTCCGGGCTATAGAAACCTAATGGGTCATAAGAAGAAAGAAGACTCTAGGCTAAGGAAAGCGCATCGGGTCATAAGAAGAGGGAGAAGACTCTGGGCTACGGAAAGCCTACCAGGTCATAAGAAGGGGGAAAAGGACTCCGAGCTACAGAAAGCCCACCGGGTCATAAGAAGAGGGAGAAGAACTTCCGGCTACGGAAAGCCCACCGGATCATAAGAAGAGAGAAGACTCAGGGCTACAGAAATCCACTGGGTCATAAGAAGAGAGAAGACTCCGAGCTACGGAAAGCCCACCGGGTCATAAGAAGGGAGAGAAGGACTCCGGGTTATGGAAAACCCACTGGATCATAAGAAGAGAGAAGACTTCGGGTTACCGAAGCCCAGCGAGTCATAAGAAGATAGAAGACTCTGAGTTACAAAAGCACACCAGGTCATAAGAAGAGAGAAGACTCTTGGCTACAGAAGCCCATCGGATCATAAGAAGATAAAAGACTCTGGGCTACAGAAGTCCACCAGGTCATAAGAAGAGAAAAGACTCTGGGCTACATAAGTCTACCAAGTCATAAGAAGAGAGAAGACTCTAGGATACAAAACTCTCTGGGTCATAAGAAAAGAGAAGACTTTAGGCTACAGAAACCCACCGGGTCATAAGAAGAGAAAAGACTCCAAGATACAAAGTTCTCCGGGTCATAAGAAGAGAAAAGGCTCAAGGATACAAAGCTCTCCGGGTTATAAGAAAAGAGAAGACTCCAGGATACAAAGCTCTCCGGGTCGTAAGAAGAAAGAAGACTCTGGGCTACAAAAGCCCACCAGGTCATAAGAAGAGAGAAGACTCCAGGATACAAAACTCTCCGGGTCATAAGAAGAGAAAAGACTCCGAGATACAAAGCTCTCCGGATCATAAGAAGAGAAAAAGACTCCGGGATACAAAGCTCTCCGGGTCATAAGAAGAGAAGAAGACTCCGGGATACAAAGTTTTCCGGGTCCTAAGAAGGGAGAAATGAGGTCTCACCGTGTAACCACGGGTTTCGACCGGGTATGATAGTCTCACCGTGTATGAACGGATTTCGACCGAGCTAAAAATAAATGGCTTGAGGAAAGCCCATGAGCCTTTGTAGATGGCATGGTTTAAGGTAAACCATGAACCTTTGGAGATTGCATGGTTTAAGGCTGATCGTGAACCTTCAGAGACGATATGGTTTGAGATTGACCATGAACCTCTGGAGATAACATGGTTTAAGGTTGACCATGAACCTTTGGTTTTTAGGAAAGCACCCGCTAACCCCTTGAAAACTGCATGGCTTCACTAAGGGATCTTGTCAAACTCAACTTGAGCAAATGTCATTAGAGACATCATCAAGAGACGTATTAGCAATGTTGCAGCATTAATTGAACAAGCTAATTAAGCTAAGTTCGACTGCTTTAGAAAAACATTCGATTTCAATCAGTATCACGTGGCGCAAAACTGTCATCTTGTTCGGAAATGTATCGTTAATCATCAAATGCTCCAGGAGTCAAGTTCTTATCAGAACGGCTATGACTCGTGAAAAAAGGCTCATTAAGCATGAGAAACTAGAGCTTCTTAGTCAAAAAGGGTTTCTCACACACTCTCGATAAAATGGCTGCTTGATCCCATCCATTCGTGTGGGAAGTAACTAATTGCTAAGGGTATCTCACATAACTCGTCTCAAAGGCTTTCAGAAATATTCGCAATGAGCACAATCTGATCGATCAAAAAGGTCTTTTGAAATGACTGCAATATAGGCTTGGTTAAGGCTCACATAAAGGAATTATTGCTTTAAGGCCAATAAAGGAACATTCGTCAGTATCTTCAACAAGTTTACAAGTCGAGAACTTTGAAGATAAGACAAGATAAAATTACTTCCACTCCTTCAAGCAGTAGCTTATTGGTGGTATTCTCATTTTCACTCAAACCATCCCATCAGAAGAGACTTCGGAAGAGGGTTGTAATGTTGGCTCAATCAAGGCTTGAAAGGCTTAAAATTTTCAAGAAGGTTTATAAAAGTCGGTGATCATCATGGCATCGTGACCAGATCACTCGACCTTTCGAAATCATTTGACTTTTGAAACACAGCACATCTCGAAAGTCCCTTGACTAATCTTTTATGCATGGGAGCTTTGCTTTTTTTTCTAATGTCCTTTGCTCTTGCGATGAATTCTTTTGCGCAAGCACTTGGATTTTGATAATTTTTTCTTCCACATAAGATGCAACTTTTTGGCTTTTTTATTTTATTTAATGGACATTGGCCTTGTTTTTACCAAGCACACCGCTTTTTTATGCCTCCTAGTTTGTCGAACTTTTTGCTCTTTGAACTCTTATAGCTCTTATGACTTTCGAGATGCTTTTTACATTTTCTTGTGACTGTCAATTGTATTTGGTCAATTCTTATAATTTGCCCCAGTGAAGGGAGATGATCACCACTTGGGGTTCAGAAATGAATAATTATGCCCAAATTGGTTAAAGCAATGGGTATCAGTGTTTGGGTAGAGAAAGAAATGCTATTCTTCATCTTGGGATGAGTCAAGCTCTAATGATAATTCCTCTGAAACTATCACCAGAAGATTGATGCAAGTGAAAGCAATAGGATCTTTCTCAATCTTTCGCTCTACAACATGACCGTAATCTCCTATGCTGCCCCAAAGTAGGGTCGTCCTTGACAGGGTTACTTTGAAGGATCATCTTTATTTGGCCCAAAAAGGTAGCAAGATGTCAGCTCGGTGCTTGAGATTGATGAAGGAAATGCCTTTATCATTTCAATCTTTGCGCTCAACGCGAATGAATCCTTCGTCCTAAGAGAAGGTCGCATTTCACTCAACTCTCAGAAGTGTCTAAAAGATGTGTTTGAAAATGGCTTGTCTTTCTTCATCCTAAGTGCTTCTTATTTGGCATGGTTAACGTCTTCATCTCCTGAGTAGATTAATCTCCATAAGGAAATTTGATTCAAAATGAATAATCCACAAAACGAGAAAACAATTTTGAGATGAAAAGGATGCTCAAAAAGTTTGTAGAATTTTTTTTTTCAATTATTTATTTTTGTGCTTGTTTCTAGGAAAGCACCAAAGGTTTTTCTTTATATATATAAAGAAAATTCTCTATTTTTTTTCTTTTTTCTTCTTTTTTTTTCTAAGGAAAAAAAATGAGAAGAAGGGTACTTACCTGCAGCATGGTGACTCGGTAACTCTGTAGAGAATGTGAAAGAATATATTAGTGAAAAAATCTTTAGGGATTGAAATGTTGGTAACGATAAATTATTACCTTTGTAGATATTCGGTAACTCGACAATACCCTTCCCTTGCATTCGCCTTTAAGTGTTTGACATGTTCCTGATTCCTTGGTAGAAGGCGCCGCTTCTACGGTCAATGCGCAACTTTTTATCAATCATTAAGAAGGGGAGATGAAACGAGTTATCTCCATTCTTAGTTAGGTTCAACTGAGGAACAATACATTCTTCTTGATGAATTTGACAATGTTGTTTTCAACAGACTTCATTGGTGGGTAGGAGAAGTTTTTCTCTAAATCAAACGTTGTTCTCCTACTCTTTATTTGACAAATCTTTGTTCTGTTCGAGTCTGTCATGTACCAAAGAAAATGATATGTCATTTTTTATACTAAAGAGAATCAAGTTTAGGAACGAAATGCATCCCTTTTCAAAATTGGGCAATCAACATCCCAAGGTGTCTCTTATGGAGGAAGGTGTATTGCCCCTTTGTTTCATTTGAGTCTTTCTTTGTTTAAGATGAACATGACTTAATAAGGTTCCATCGCATTTGTTGGAGCATTACAAAATTTGGTACTCTTGATGTCTCCTTGACAATGAAAAGAAAGTCATGTTAGAAACAGTATCAGAAACGGGTAATTGGAATCGATATAGTTTACTCTTCCTTCGAATTCGCCTTTTTGGACACTTGGCAACTTCTTTCATTTGTCTCATCATGCAAAGTGAACGAGATCGATGAGTTATTTTGGCACGTAAGGCATTTGCATCATTTCCCTTCAAATAAAGAAATTTCCTAGAACAGAACTCAACTTCGTTCCACTTTTATGGAAGATTGGCACCAACGAAGCGTCGACGCATGCTTACTCCTTGAGTTCCATGAGTCCGAGAAAACGACCACGTGAAGAGAGGGCTTTAAGTAAAGTTTTCTTGAAATTCATTTTGGAAGGTAGAAGTAAAGGTTCGCTTGAAACACTTCTGAATTTTTTTTTTAAAGGATGATTTTCATGAAGTTGAATTGTCACGCCCCGAACCCCGAGCACGCGCACATCCCACTACGGTCAATCAAATATGCGACATCCCAGGATACGTCGCCGACCCATTCATTTTATTACGCATGCGGAAGCGAAACAAATCCATTGACAACATTTAACTTGGGATAGAAAAGCAGGCAATCAATCACAATACCAAACACTCATTTACAAACACATAGGTTTAAATACAACTCTGGACTGTCTACAAAATAGACCAGCTCGATAAAATGGGAACTATCCTAAAACCAACTAGCAGGACACGTTCACCGATACTTCGGTCTCCACCTTTCCAGACTTAGGGCTTCGAGTCCTCCACGACCACCATCTAGGGACCTGAAATTTTAATCCCCAAACCGGGATGAGACAATATCTCAGCAAGTTCAACCTCCTAAACCCCTATTAAAAAGAAAATACGCCCAAGGGTGGCCTAGCCACATCACACAGAGAACTTACCTCGCCTCAGTTCCTTTCTGCAGGTTAGCACAATTCAAATCACTCAATCACAAGTAGTAATAATAATTCAAACAATTGGAACGCCATCACTTTCATATAAATCACAGTCGCACTTAGCACACATTCCAATTATTATTCACTGCCACACAAGGGCATAGCTTACTCGTAGTTCGGCTATCTTCTAACATTAATGCTAGGCATCGCCTCCCCCCTTGGAGCGCAGCTTCGTCACTACGTCGACGGCATTCCCGAAGGAACATCGATCCAGTCGGCCCAGACTCTACTGCGATCGGCATCCACCACGTGGCCATCCCATATAGGGGCAAGTCCGGCTCAACAGCCTAGGACGATTCCTCTTAGTTATCACACAGCCAAAGCATACCCGGCCCCATGACACTTTATATTTCACTTAATGCTTCCACTTAAAACAGTGATCCCAACCATTTTTCTTCATATTAAAAATATTCCAGAAATTACTCACATGCGTGGGGACACGCTAATTTCGAATCAAAAAGTCAATATCTCGCTTTTTCAAACCTCACTATTTAATATAATCATTAAAATCCAATTTTTGCATCAAACCCAACACTTGGGTTTTTATGAATAAAATCCATATTTATCACAATCAACACTCAATTTGCCACATCCATTCATCAAATTCAATTTTTAAATGCACAAAGCGAATGATCGTACACGAAATTCGAGAAAATAAGGTTCCAAAATAATTTTCAGAATTTATTAAATAATTAAATTTATTCCGAAAATTAATTAAATAATAATATCCATGTTTTTCACGATCCACACTCAATTTATAATGTCCAACCATCAATTTCAAAATCTGACTACACAGCAACGACCGACCCGAAATTCTGAGAATTTAGGGTCATGATAAAATTTTCGGAATTTAATAAACAATTAAATTTATTCCGAAATTAATTAAATAATAATATTTTAACAATTTCAAATAAATATATATTATTAAATTATTTAATAATTTCGGAATACTTAAATAAATCAAAAGTAAATTCATTTATGTCACATCAAAGCTTATATTAATATAACCACTCACTTAGCCTTAAATTAAACACAATTTAAGTTAATCAAACACCTTAATATAATCTTCACTTAATTAAATTAAACTAACCACTTAATAACACTTAACATAAACTAAGCACCGCTATAGCATCATTAACCTTCTAATCAAGGTTTAGTGAGCTAAACTCACCGGATTAGCGAACCGAGCGGACCAAAACGACGAGAATGACGCGAGGATCGACTTTCCTCAAGGCGGGCCGAGCATCCGGGCTCGGGAAGGCGGCCAAAACGGGCCAAACACGGGCTGCCATACCCATTTTCTTAGCTGCTGTTCACGGGCGGAGGAGGGCCAAACGGCGGCTGGTTCGGGCGCGGTCCGGCGGGAAGGGCGTCGGCAGCTCGGGCGGGCAAGGCGGCAGCTCCGGTGACCCTTCGGCGGCGGCGGCAGCAGCTTGGGACGGCCTGGTTGACGAGCTGGAGGCGCGGGCTGAGCGCGAGCTGGCCGGCGAGCTGGCGCACGGCTTCGCGCGGACGCATGGCGGCGGCGACGACTGCGGCGGCTCCAGTGGCGAGCTGGCGGCAACGAGCGAATGACGAAGGGGCTTCGGCGGTTGGCTAGTCACGCACGAGCAGCTCCCTTCCTTCCCCTTCCTCTCTCTCTCTCTTTCTTCCCAAGGTTGAAGAAGAAGTTGGTTCAATCTCCCCCTCCACTTGTCAAATTCTTCTTCAATTTGACCAACCACCATGACATAGGGTGATGTCATCTTCCACTAAAATTCAAATCCTCCACAACTATCTTCAATAGGTCCAATTTCATTTTCTGCCGGGACATAAAATCTTGTACTTTAAATTCCTCAATTCCAATCAATTCTCTTCCAATTGAGTCCAATTAAAATCCATAAAATTAATTCAATGTCACCACACTTCAATTCACATCTTCACTTGTCCATAGAACCAACTTAAGTCCCAAAAGCGCGATCAAAGGTGAGCCTACTAATTTCTCGAGCCAAATTAGCCATTCTCTGATTTAATCGCTGAAAAATTCTTATTACATGAAAAATCTTCTGAAGATGAGTCAATGATCCTGAAATGATTTGTAACACACCCAGACTTCTAATTTCTGAATTCAATCTCAATTCCACGGTTAATTTCACTTTGACACGATACTAGCGCGGCCCAACCTACCGGGTAGCCTTTAGAAATTTTCATGCATTTAACATGTGGTTGATCATCTCAAGCCACAATGTACATCTTTGAAACATTGGCGACTTTCGGTTGTCGGGATAATCTCAAGATTTCAAATACGAACACAGGGTACCCAATCAACAGAAAAGTCGGTCTAGTGCCGATCGACAAGAATTGTGCGATCTGGTGGAATCACCCACACCATATCACATGCCTCTATCGAGTCGACCTATCTCCGATCTCTAATCGATTTTTAATTATGCCGTAATGACCCTTGCAGATTAGCTCGGTCGAAAGATCGCTTCCTGGTCAAATTCTCGAGCCTGATGCATTAGAATCTCTTAACGACTTCACCTAATAGACTAGTTTTCACATGAGCGGCCGACTCAAGGAAAGAAACTATATGCGTGCCAACGAAATACCCGTCTCAATTTATTGAAAATAGAATTGGAAAATCGGGATGTCACATGAATTCCATCATAAAAGAATGAGTTGCATGATTTACAAAAGCATCAATTGGATTCACAATCAAAACGGAAACATGGTTTTTAACAAGAATAAAGACAACGATAAAATACAAGAAACTCTTGCACAGATGAAAGTAAAAATCAACTCCTGTCCTAACTCTATAATTCACTTCTTTATGTGGTCACCATGAGAATGTCAAGGAGCATCATTCATAACCTGCATAAAGACGACAATGTCAGTACGTGATCAATGAGGTCGCTTCTTACAACAAAATCGAGGCGAAGATACATGCCCCATAATCCTTACTACGGGATCTTTGTATTTCGCCAAGATTTTATCATAAAAGAAGGCATCATTTAAATAATCAATCCATGACCATCAATCGATTGTCCACTTTTATTCCAAATGTTCCGTATGCAAAAGTGGCATTAATTTTTTTTTTTTAAGAGATTGGTTTTATGATTTTACTCTTGCAAAAAATGAAGTGACTTCTATTTTGAGAAATCTATATAGAATGTGATTTGCATTTCAGTCCCAAAATGTGAGAAGGAAAGAGTTTGATCAAAAATGTAATCTCAAATTTTGTGCCCCAATATATAATCGCAACTTGCTAGCCCTTTTTTTGGCCTTTTTTTTTTTTTAAATGTGATTTTGAGCCCATAACTAGGAATTTAAATAAAATCATGTGTTCAACGGGGCCAAATCAAAATGTTTAGAACTTGCATTCAAATGTTTACTTGTTAAAAGTGATTGCCAATTTTTCAATCATAAGCCTACATCACCGAGGGCATTCGATTGATTTCCGCGAATTTCAAGATGAAAATGCAATACAAAATGAGCAAATAAAAAGGAAAATGACATTTACAATGGGTATCGACCTTTGTCTCTCTCTTTTTTTTTTTTTTTCAATTACACAAACATGCACATGGGATGTGGTTCGATTTCTACTCTATCCAGCTCAAAATGAAGCCATGAGATTATAGGACTGAACCAACATGCTTACGACTAGATCGTGTTACCCATAACTCCGGCTTCGTCAAAGAATTGACCCATGTCGCACGATTGCAGACCGGGGTGGGTACCTTTGACATGAAAGAAATTTCGGGGTAGAGATAGGCGACTCGTACTATATGGTTGTAGTCAGAGTGGTATCTACCTCAACACCATCCTGGGTGATCCTATGCGGCCTAGGTTTGGCGGCAGGTTGTGCGTGCTAAGGTGTAGTGCAATGCAAAGGATACATGCACATCAATTTATAGGCAAACAACACTTCATATATAAAAATAAACCATACATTCCTACACCTCCCTGCAAAAATATTTGGGTTAATACCCTGAAAAACCCAAAATTGGTACACTTATGACAAATTTACCCCAAACTATTTTTTTGATCACCAAAAACCCCAAACTGGTACACTTGTGACAATTTTACCATCTATTAGTTTTCGTTAAATTTTATTCTCAAATTATTAAGTTAAATGACACATGAAAATTGACCGGTATACAAATTTAGGATTTTATGCTCCGTTTGTCACAATTTACAATTTTTGTGATTTTTTTGTGGTATTAATTCAATTTAACATAGGCTATATTTGTCACAAATTTACCATTTTGGGGTTTTTTGCAGTCAAATAAATTAGTTTGGGGTAAATTTGTTATAAATGTAAGAGTTTAGGGTTTTTTATAGTCAATTGGAGTAAATTTGTCACAAGTATACCGGTTTGGGGTTTTTCTTGATCAAAAAAATTGTTTGGGGTAAATTTGTCACAAGTGTACCAGTTTAGGATTTTTCAGGTTATTAACCCAAAATATTTTTGAACAAGATTAATTTTGGCCTAAGTCCTCTAAGGTTTAAAACCAAGTCCCCAGTGGAGTTGCCAAGCTGTCGTGACCTACCCTCGAGGGAAGGGACAGGCCTAAGGCCCATGATTAGGCGTGGGCTTTCCCAAGCCCATATCCCGTGTGACATTAGGATATTCTTTAGGAATTTTTGCACAAAAGGAGTCGCCACTAGCCTATTGGAGTCGGCTAGAAACCAAGTGAGACATGGGAGTGTACCTCACTTCCTACGTAACCAGAAAATCTAAGGTCGGGGACTTGATTATACTAATTGACCAATTAGTGCCATTTCGGTACATCATCTTGTTTATTTTAACAAAATGATTTTTGGTAGCAGTTTGGGTTGATTTTATACCTATTCACTAACATATGAGATGATCATGTAGGTGCGAAATCATTAAAATAACAATGATAGCTACCAAGATGTTAATTGCCATAAAATTAAACACATGTAATTAAACATAATAAATATGTAAACTAAACACATGATCCAATCAACATACGAGCAAATAGAGGTCTAATTACACTAAGAATGCAAAACATAGCAATTCCCAATCAAATCCTATATTTTTGGATTTTCAAATTTTTTTATTTAAAAAAATTAATTTTTAAATTTTTTAAATTTTTTTAAATATTATTTTAATATTATGATAATATAATATATTTAAAATGAACCGGGTCAAATCCTCGGTTGGGTCCAACTCGATTCGGGGAAAGGGGCCTGGGATCAGGCTAGGTGGCTCGAGCCCAAATCGAGCCAGGCCGCGCAATGCAAACCAATCGGGCTAGGCCTAAAGTGTAGGCCTAGTCCGGTCTACTTTTTTTTCAAAATAAATAAAGCCCACAAGCCCACACTAAACTAGCCCAAACCCAACCCTGAAACTGAATTACCCGGCCCGGAATGCTCAAAACCCTATCCAATGAGGCTTTCACTCGACCCGGCCAAGACCCAATTTGCCTCCTCTCTCTCTTGCTGTGTTGCGGTGGCGAAGCGGCTGGCAGCGGCGGCGGCAACGTCGCGGGCGGCAGCGACGACAGTACTAGTGCCGCGACGACGGCAAAGGGATCGAGTTGTTGGCAGCCGCTGCGGCATCGACGCTGGGTCACGGATAGGGCCGAAGCAAAGGTGGAGGCGCAGCGGCTGACAGCTGGAGGCACAGACCGGTGCGGAGCTCGCTCGACGGTGGAGCGACGACTAGTTAAGATCTGTCGTTGTCAGGACTCAGCGGTGACTGGCGTTGACACTCGAAGGCACATGGTGGCTCGGCGAGATGGGGCACGGTGATGACTGGCAAAGACGCGGCCAGGAGCAGCAGTGCGGAGGTGTGAGCTTGTGTGAGGTTCACTAGGCGATGGAGCGATGAACAACTCATATCTATCTTCGTCGGGACTCAAAGGTGACTGGTGGAGGCGCGGCCAAGGCACGCGGTGCCTCTGCGATCGATTCTGGCATCGTGGGAGGGTGCTCGTGCAGATGTGCCACTGCAGCAACAATTTGGCAAAGGGGAGCAGCGAACCAGTAGTGGCAGTGGCGGAGGTGCAGGCGCGGGTGTCGGCGCTCGGAGGCAATAGTGCGCGGGCGGCGGCTCGAACAGCGTCAGGCAGGAGGGCGTTGGCTTGGCTGAGGGCTGCAACGGCGATGGCATCCGAAGCTCCAGTGACCACGAAACAACAGCTGCAATCGTGGAGTCCTGGTGTCGCTCGAAGGGTGGTGGCTCAGACGATGGCATGGACGGAGGGCGGCGACGGCTCGGACAGTGTCTCTAGTCCTGTCGGATCTGACCTCCTCCACACAGCGCCTTCAAATCTGGGTTCTAGGTCGAGCGGCAGCGGGGTCAGCGTCAGTCGAGCACCATTGCCGGCAGCGGTGTTTTTCCTCGGGCTCTCTCTCTCTCTCTCTCTCTCTCTCTCTCTCTCTCTCCTCTGTTCTCTCTCTCTACTCTCTCATGCTTTCTCTCTCTTTTTTTTTTTTTGAAGGGTTTCATGCGCGAAGATGAAGGAGGGAGAAGGTTGGCATGGGCCAGGCCAAAGGGGAAATGGGCCTGGGCCGCACAAGGGAAAAAGAGGCATTTTTTCTTTTTCTTTTTCTTTTTTTTTTCTCTTTTTCTCTAATTTTTTTTTTTTTGTATTTGAAAACAAAAATTAGGTGTCAACAGTGGTAATTGATAACTATTGTTTAAGTGATAACTATCATTTTCTGCCATAATGTGCATTGATGGTCTATTTTCATTACAAAACTCCAACAATTGACACGGGTTTATATAGTTCAAAGGCATCACCTAATTACAAGTGTAGGTTGAAAATTTAAACCATGATATCAACATGTCTGTTAAGTTTGATATGCGAGTTATTCTTACTAACGAACTTTAGCTTTAATCCCGCGCAACGTGCAAGCCTAATAATTAATGTAACTTGATTCAAGTTTTGATCTTACCCTTAATATGAGAAAATCAATTGCAACATGCACAAGATCAATGTCGACAAAAGAACTCATGTCAGTCCCCATCAAAAAAGATGCATGAACTCCACTCCACCATTCAAAGAGACTACAATGATTTGAGCGATTGTATTATAAATCAGATAAAGTATTCTTTCAATGTTTTCCTTTTCTTTGAATTTCTTTCAGTGATTCAATTAAATAATTGGAAGACTAAGCATCTGGTAGACAAATCACATGAGAGTCAATCACCTCTAATGTGGTTGATCTAATTGTAAAAGGATGACCTATGTTTGACGAAGTCACCAATATGATTCTCATTGTAGACAAACCTCTAAAAAAACTCGAGTTGCATCACCTAGTTATTGCATACTTTTTATCGAGAAATTTTCCACTGTTAGCATATTGGTGGCCCTACAGTAAGGGCTCATCAACCTTAAATTTTCGAAGGCCATAAGTGATAAGTGATAACTATTGTTTAATGTGACATTTTGTAATGGGTGTTCGACCTTTTGGTTTTGTCCAGGAGAGCCACTAGCATTGATCACAATGTTAGGGGAACGGTCATGTATCGTGGGTTAACTGGTGGTTGAATTGGGTTGCTCTTTCTTATTTTGAAGCATTTGCTGATAGAGATTAGAGAATGAGTGCATCGATGGTCTATTTTCAAATGATTAAATAGACCGTAGTTGATTCTATGGAATAGATGGAGAAACGGTAATTCATGACAGTTATTCCTTTGTTGCACAGGCTATAGCAATGAGGCCACACGGTGGGATCCATAAGATGTATAAAGACCGGTTGGTCCATCAATTCCTATCATCTAAGGTTGAGACATTTTCTGCATCCTGCCACAGTTTGATGGTGAACTTTCTAGGTTTGTCGCCGCAACGTAACAATTATTGCAAGATGAGAATTTACATATGAACGAGTTTGCACTAAACGTGGCGCCTTTATGGATGAATAAGAGATTCATGTTAACATTTCATTTTGATTATATAAACCAAGCTGTTGCTGAAAAGGTGGGAAGGTGCAACTATAGTGTAGCTCTTGAAGATTTATGAATTAGAGGTTTAAGTTTTGTTCAGTTCTACTGAATATTCATAAATTAGAGGTTTAACTTCCATTCAGATCTGTTGCGAGGTTGGAAATGTGCAACTATAGTTAGGTTCTTGAATATTTATCAATTAGAGGTTTATGCTTTGTTCAGATCTGTTGCGAGGTTGGAAACGGGCAACTCAAGTCCGCTCTTTAAGATGGAAAAGAAGCGTCAACAGCTCGACCTCAGGAATAAATCTAAAAACTGAACCTGTAGCCCCTTCTAATTTCACTGATAGGGAGGAAAAGGGGAAGGAGATGGAGCAAGTGCTGTTTAGGTAACGAGATTCACATAAATTACTGCAGGTGCATGATTTTAACATCTACATTGTGTTAAGTAGTAAAGGGTCTGACCTGCTTCTTGAGCAATCCGAACGCAATCTCTTATTCAGATTTTCTAAAACCTTTACCATTGCACCTTGCCCATGATCTCAAGAAATGAGAGAATTATCTTTCTTTAAAATGCAATACTCGATCAATATATAACCTTAAGATCACCGAATTTTGTGTTTTAGGTATTAGAGACCTTAGTACTGGCTTACATCAGTGGTTTTGGACCAGCAATAGAGTGGGAAAGAGAGATTCCTATATTGGTAAGAATTTTTGCTCATGTTATATTTTTAAAGCAAATGTTCTTTCTTTCATCCAGCTTATATTTGTCAAGGCAATGCTCTCATGGCAATGGAATAGTTTGATGAAGCTGAGAAGTCCTATTCCACGTCCTTACGGATAGATACCTCCATTCGTCGTTCCAAATCATTCAAGGTATGTTTTACTTCCTGAGTTTGATCAGAGCAGTTATTTTCTGGTTTCTCATGTTGTCAGTTTATCAGTGTCAAATTTTTGTAAGCTCTCCTCTACAATATATGCTATGAGTGGACATCTAGTTAAAGGGTGTATTTCTACTATTAAGGATCATCTTTTGACGATATGAGTTATAGTTCTTAGAGGTTTTTTCCATTCTTTCATCATTATGATATGATAGTTTTATGACCATGTGTGTCTCCTTAAACAATTCTTTGTTGACATGAACACACAGATTTGAAATTTACTTGTAAAAGCTGTATTTATGATTTGGCAATAATTCAGTAATGACTTCTGATTCCTCACTCTTCTTTTTCTTTACCTTTTCTTATTCCTTTTTCCACAAGATCGAGTTGAAAGGCTTCAATAGAAACTAGCTACCATAGATAAGCCGAAACAAGCTGTGTTGTTTACGGGTTTGTTATTCCTTGCAAATCATTATGCTTGATTGACTCGTTTTGCATAACCCACCTATCATGGTGACTGGTGAGTACCATGAAAGTGAAGTCCTTAGCCGTAGTTTAGTGATTATCATAATTATCAGTGAAGCCATTTTTTTGTTTGCCTTGTATCCGCTCGTGAAGCAAGTAATAAAGAGGACTCATTTTCGAGATTCTTCTTGTGTAAACATTGCTTCACTTTTACCAATGGTTTGAGAACTAAGATCTTATTTTTTTTAGTCCTCACTGATGTGCAAGATTTGGGAGGCATTGGTGTGATTGGGTACTTCCCACAATTGATAAAGGTTACACGCTTAAAATGAGCATGCCATGGAATGAGAGGTACTGCTTTTAGGTGAGTTCCTTGGTTCTGTTACTTCCTTGTATTGTGTCAGCTAAGTGAAGGGATTTGCAGAAGACATCTACATTATCTATCCTGTTGTACGTTCCCCCCTTTTGTTTTATTAAGAAATAGATGATAGGCAAGTGCTAGAGAGACACAATTGAGTATTTTATACCTAATGAATGATTTAGACAATACATATCGAAGACAAAGCAGTTGACTTTCATGTACATTGCCTTATGTAAACTCCTAATTTGGTTGCTTCCATGAGAGAGAGGTGACTGGAAGGTCCCTTGCATTCTCATGTTTGTGGTTCAGCAACGAAATGATCAAAGGCTCTCCATCAAATGCAAGACTCTCATGCATGCGTAGCTATTTCTGCATAATTAGTGTCGTAATAAGTGGAGAGCATACTCATGCTCATATGCTTTGCACTCCTTTTCTTTTTGAGAAAATTCTAGGTCTACCAAAGAGGTGTCCAACTTTAACCTACTATCTCTCAGTTCAAGGACAAAATCTGTGAGAGCATCCATGCATTGCAATTTCCGTAAGTGCAATTTATGTTTCTTGTAAGCGGGGCCAATGAAGAGGAGAAGCTTTTGGGTTTTCGAGTTTCTGTTGTGATCGCATAAGTTTAGCTGGTGGAGAGATCATGTGTCATCCCTTGTTGCGGATGCTCATATAAGGTGAAGAGCAATTTGTAAGTTATGCTGTTATTAGTTGTATAAGATACTATTTGACCATTCTCACTATAACAATATTAATCAACAGCTTTTGCGGTTGCCAATTCATTCATGTTTTACTTTGACTCTGGTACTTCACTCTAGTGTTATCAGTAAATGACTTTCGATTGTTTCTAATAATGATGGATTTGGCAAGCCACTAGACTGTCAACTGTCCATGGTAACCCCACCTAATGAAAGGATGCAACTCGGATTTTGAGTCAAGACCAAGTCAAGACTGGTCAACTTGGCAAGAGGTACATCGACCAGACCTCCACTTAAGCTATCATTTTGGAGGAAATATTAAAAGACTAAGCATCTATTAGCCTTGTGGACAGTTTGACCGTCACATGTCAACGCATACCTTAGTTGTCATGATGTGTTGCCATTTATTATGACCGATCAATACTTATAGTTTCGTTCGTCATCATCTGTCAATCCTCACCCAACAGGCAAGAACTTTTTACCCCTATCTAAACTTCATTAGTTTCCACCATCTCCAAACTACGACTTAAGCATCTAACGGCCAATCAGAGCAATCAACTTAGACGCCCTAACCTGTGTTCGTGGTTACAACTCCAATTTGTGGAGGAAGCCTTAACAAATTCTTGGATATTTACACTTCATAGCTAGAACTTAGCTATACGAGAAGAATCGAAGCACAAAATGTTCATTGAATCAAATATATAAACATTGCAATTAATCATTCAAGATTGGCGAGATCCTTATCAACAACATGGATATTTACTAATTTCAGTGGCCATAATGATTTGCTTTTCATTGGTTAATGATTTGCTTTTCATTGGTTACTAGAAAATGTAGCACTTGAAATGTGTAGTGTAGAGATTCAGATAATCCAGTTGAATATCCCCCTTTCATGCGAGCGACGTTCTTGCAGAATTCTTTTTGGTCTGTGGATCTAATGTAAGGCCTAATGAATAAAAAGAGAAGAAAAATAGTTAACCCCACTGAAGGAATCAATATTATTTTCAACCCTTCATTTTTTCCTTGTTCAAAGTTCAAACCCTATGTTTGCCTTTACTCTATTTTGTTTTTGTGTAGAACAGACATCCAGACAGCTAATACCAAAATATCGTCAATATTAAGTGTAAAATTCGAAGCATTGAAAGCACAAATTCAGATGTCAGTACAATTTTACTTCCAATGACCTAACAATTTCATGTTTATAAAATGAATTGCTAACTTTTTGGACTAACTGTGTGTCTATCGCTTGATTCTACTAATCTGCTCACTTCATCATTGACAACAAGCCAAACTTTTTAGCTATGGCTTAAAAGCATGGTTCGATCCAAAGCGGAGGAGAAGATTTCCCCTTGACATGCAGCTCGACCGTACCATCTTCGAGGTGGTATATTCCCATGCCTGTGTCTCCTCCATCTTCAGTAAACTGGGACGATGAGAGCCAAAAGTAAGTAAAATAAATACAATTTGGCTTGATGAGATGATCTTCATCGACCTCCAAAGAGAAGGAAGAATTTGTGTAGCCCAAGAAGAGGGATGTGTTCTCCAAGTTCTCAACTTCTGTGCACGTTTGAGTATCCAGGTCAATCTCAAGAACACGGAATCGAAAGGTTATGGTAGATGTTAGTTGTTCCCATTTTGACACAAACAACAGAGATCCTCTCGTTGATTGCACTAGATACACTTGATCCAAATCCCAAAGGGATCCTGAGGGATACTCATGCTCGAATTCTTGGAGTCTTTGTGGCACCTGGAAAACTACTTGAGCCTCAAACGGTGTTGGTCCATCCACATCGCACCTCAATATCCTATCATCATAATCGAGAGCAAGAAAGGACCCCTTATAATATATGACATCGTAAAATTCATCTGTGGGGGAGTTCACTGCCGTCCAGTCCTCTTCACCGGGTTTCCAAAGCCCTAACTGTCCAGTGTCATACATGACCATGACCTTGTAATCTGGAGATGTAGTAGGGCTATCAGATAGGACGAACTTACGGACGAATTCAACATCAAAGAAAGGCAAATCTTCGATGTTGGGAAACTTATTCCAATTGGGAAGCTTAATAATATGACTGTAACGCGACATGGGATTCTTTAGCATGTGGAATTCCCCGTCTCTGCTGGTCATCAACACCCAACCCTGCGAAGAGAAATATCCATTCGCCATCACTTCTGGCAACAGCTTTTTGTGAACCTGCTGACATGAGAGGCAGAAAAACTCACGCCACGGCATCCCCTTTTTGTCTGTGAGCATCAACCATGGGACATCGCTCCTCTCTTTAACAGCAGCAGATTGCCACAAACGGCACACTGCTCGGAACGCCGATAAATTCTTCAGACAAAGGCGCTGGGAACATAGTTGTAACAACTCTTGTGGGAGCTCTGCCCAGTTTCTTGTCATACTAAGTTCAAAGCAGAATCCGACAAGAGAGATAGGAAATCAGAATGGAAAAGGATCAGGAAGACTTTCGGCTACCTCATTGTGCAATTAATCAGGTTTAATATTTAAAGAATCTGCGTATCTCCCACAAATCACATCACACATGCCTTCTTGCACTCGTTTCCTTCAGAGAACATGCATTCCGATTTCACTCAGACATTTCATCGAATAAGTGGCACGCACTTCGAGTAATGAACTTCCGCTCACATATAAGGCCAAGAGTCACTATCAGGTCATGACTACAGCTTCAATGCACATTCGAGACATTGATAAAGCTTTAACCAGAGACGAATTTCACATGAATTTCAACCAAATCAAATTAACGCATGCCTTCAGAGAACACGCATTCTGCTTTCACTCAGACATTTCATCGAATAAGTGGCATGCACTTCGAGCAATGAGCTTCCGCTCACGTAAAAGGCCAAGAATCACTATCAGGTCATCACCACAGGCTCAATGCACATTCGAAACACTGATGAAGCTTTAACCAGAGACGAATTTCACATGGGCCTCGACCACATTTCTCAGACTCGATTACCCATATTAAAATTGAGAATCTACTCTCGTACCTGGTAGATGCCATGACCAGGAGCACCCCCGATCGAACTGAGAACCAGGATTCCCAAGAAAGTCGCCGCCAGTGGGTCGACGCTGCAGAGCACTGCAACCGCTGCGCCTTTAGAAACTTGAAGACGGGCGGTGATCGATGATGCCCCGGACACCCTTCAGAAACAACGGAGATAAAGCTCAAAGACGGAATCCAGAAGATTCTTTCGGCTCTCGCTTCTTTGACGGATGTGTACGAATGGTGGAAGGCGGTCGTCGGCGAACGCCGGTGACCGACCAGCCGACGGCGGGTTTCTTGGTCGCGGGCGTCGTCCCTTGGGTGTTCGTCTGTCGTTCCAGAGAGAGCGAAATAACAAGCGGATGGAGGACGGGCTCCACTTGTTTAAATGGCCAAACGGATGGGCTGAGTTTGGAGCCCAAACCGAATGGGCCAAATTAGATCAAAATACATGGGCTTCGGCCACAGTTATCTGGATGAACGGAACAGGCCCAATCAGATTGAGGCCTTTTCTACGGCGGTTATTTGTTATCCGTCCATCATTCTTTTTAATTGCCCCATTGATTTATTTATTTATTTTTACACATATCGCAAAATTCGGATTCAATTTGCCGGCAAAATTTCATGCGTTGGAAAAGTTATAAAGGCATGTGCGCATAAGGGAAAGGTTACATGGAAAAATAGGACGGGTTGAACAAAGACGTTTTGTTTTCGGAACTTCATTTTTTGAAATAATATGGTTTGTTAAAATTCATGTAAGGATTAATTTATGATTAAATAGGTTAGCACATTTATTGGAAAAGGAAAGAAAGGATCCAAATTATTTTGGGGCTGGGAATATTAAGAATTGCCGGTGGTCCGCCTTTTTTCAGAAATAATGATTTCTTAAGGAATTTTTATTTATTTATTTTCTGGAAATAACTACGAGAAAGTTTCATATGGGTTTATCTTTTGTAGACGGATGTATGAATTGATTCGGGAGCAAGTCTTTTTTTTTTTTCTAATAACTGTAAACAAACTTGGCCATAGTTTGTTGTATGGTGGCAAGATCTAATTTAGGAAAATTTTAAAGTTGCAATATTGAGTACGGAGTATTAAAATTAAGAGATCTAATTAATTTTTCTTAATTTGTGTCACTGCAATGGTACGTAGTACATAACATATCCTCGTAATTGATTTTTTTTTAATTTTCCAAAATATCATAAATGTAGTATTATACTTTTGCCAATTTAGTTTTAAACCATTTAATTTTGCCAATTGAATCCATTTAGCAAATTTTAGCTGGAAATCACTAATGTGGATGTTATCTATATTACATGGCACATTCGGCACTAATATAGGTAATTTGTAATAATACTTTAAATATTTTTTGTATTTTGTAGTTTGAATTTATTTCTATTTTCCCTTTATTTTTGCTCTTCTTCCTTGTTTTTCCAACTTTGGCCGGTGAGTTCACCGGCCAACCATCACCAGTCACAAGTGAGGGTCAGCAACCCCCACTTGGTCTAGGCGAGGCTGTTGATGACCATGGGCAAGGATCGTGACAACCTCACTAGCCACACCCCTAGGTGGGGGTTTCGTGGCCTCACCTAGACCAAGCAATGGTTCCCAACAGTCATCAATGATTTTCGGCCAAAATCATTCCGATAGATTCAATTGACTAAATATGAAAATTTTTAAAAATGAATAGACAAAATTATAAGATTCAAGAATCAATTGATATAATTGAAATAGGTTTAGTACCTTTTGGACAATTTTCCCAAAAACACAATATATTCCACTTTAAATGAAAAAAAAAAGAAGAGCATTTTGGAGTCTTCTTGCACACTAGATCAATTCTAATCTATAAAATACTTTTGAATTTAGATTCTCAGGTATTCTCTTTTGTTTTAAAAGATACGCTTTCACAAAATTAAAGGTCGTTGAACACTAACGTAAAAGGGGAAAACTTAATTTGTGTCTTATTTTGGTGGGTTTTATCAAGTTCTGTTTTTCTTAAAGGATATATAATTCTGTAAGTATGTCTGAAAGGATCTGCACCAATATTTAGTTTAAGCATTGATAATTCTGCATCGAATAACCCTTAATTGACTAAATGTCTAAGAAAATATGTTTTTCCATTGTCATTATGTGGTTAAGGTGCATTTTTAGATAATTTTGTTCGAGCATGTCTACAGAGGTGTTGTGTTGTGTATTAGTTAAAATGAAGTGACATAGGATATTGGAAGATATGGAGTTTGACACTAAGAAATCAAAAGAAGAAGATTGCCAAGGAAAATAGTGTACGAGAGGAGAAAAATATGTGGAAAATTTGCATATGGATCTCTTCAATTCGTGAAAAGTCGCCTTGAGTACCTCAATTTCAATTCCAAACAATGATGCCAACCTTTGGCGCAAAAAGAATAGTACTCCACCTCTTATTTGTGATTATCTTGGAGGGTTAGAAACATAAATTAAGGATGATCTTGCCTCTTCTTTATCCCCTACTAAATAGGAGAAAATTATGAAAAAAAAATTATAAACCTATTATAATTTGGTCAATTCAATTATAAACTTCTTCTTTTTTTGGGTCAATTCAGTCTCAAACATTTTACAATAATGTCAATTCAATCAATTCGATCAAATTTAGCCTGCCTATAGCTAATGTTGACGCAGATGCTGATCGCCCAATCAATGTAGACCTACAAAAAAATTTTATCATAATTTATTTTTTAGAAAATTTTATTTTATTAATTTCAACCAAAAAATTATTAATTATTAATTATTTTCTTTTTTTTTTCTCCCTTCCTTCTTTTCCATTTTTCCCCCATAGTGGCCGGCGAGGGCCGCAAAGCCCTCGTCAAAGCCTCACTAGCCACCGTAGGAAAAGAAGCGAAAGAAGGAAGAAGAGAAAATGAAAGGAACATTAAAAAATTAATAAAAAAATCAAAGAAAATGAAATATTATTAAGAATTGTCCATATTAGCGCTAGTTAGTTAAAATTGACTAGCAAGACTGAACTGACATAATTATAAAATTTTTGGTACTGAATTGACAAAAAAAAAAATTAGAACTGAATTAATATAGTTACAATAGGTTATGACTTTTTTTTAGTAATTCTCCTATTAAAAGGAATGTAAGTCCATGTTAACTATGTCCTAGAGACGCTTCTCGTTATGTGTATTCACAACATAAAGGTTGAATTTTCAAACAAGTCTGTACATCGAAAATGACAATGTTAATAATTTCCTTACATGGTTGACTAACTATTTGCTATGAGAACACTCTTTAATACAAGGAAAATGTTGAAGAGTGTCCATTGGGCCCCTTGTTTTGGATATGAAATTTGCTATTTGAAATGAGCGGCTTTTTTTTGGGGGGTTGGGGGTTCAAATAAGTGAGTGGCTTTGTTAAAATAGGTAATTCTTCAATTTTCCAAGGTGTCTTGAAAAATTGTTATTCCGACTCTTCATTAAGCCGATGCTCTAGGGGCATCTATTGATAAGACCCACGACGCATGTAGTGTACTTTCGGACCGCAGAGAAGATAAGTTTTTTCTGTGTTTTTTTTCAAGTAACTTACAATGTTCTTATTGTTCGTCAATTGTAAGAAAAATAAAATCCCCACTACAAAACTCCAGCAGTTGACACAGGTTTATATAGTTCAGAGGCATCACCTAATTACATTTGTAGGTTGAAAATTTAAACCATGATATCAACATGTTGGTTAAGTTTGATACGCAAGTTGTTCTTACTTACGAACTTTAGCTTTAATCGCGCGCAACGTGCAAGCCTAATAATTAATGTAACTTTTAAGATTCAAGTTGTGATCTTACCCTTCATATGAGAAAATCAGTTGCAACGTGCAGAAGATCAAAGTCAACAAAAGAACTCATGTGAGTCCCCATCAGAAAAGATGCATAAACTCCACTCCACCATTCAAAGAGACTACAATGATTTGAGCAATTGTATTATGAATCAGATAAAGTATTCTTTCAATGTTTTTCATTTCTTCGAATTTCTTTCAGTGATTCAATTAGATAATTGGATGACTAAGTATCTTATAGCCAATTCACATGAGAGTCAATCGCCTCTAAAGTGGTTGATCTAATTGTAAAAGGATCACCTTTTTTCAATGAACTCACCAATACGATTCTCATTGTAGATAAACGTCTAAACAACTTGCACTGCATTACCTAGTTATTGCATAATTTTTATCGAGAAACTTTCCCCTGTTAGCATATTGGTGGCCCTACAATAAGGGCTCATCAACCTTAAATTTTCGGGGCCATAAGTGGCAAATGATAGCTATTGTTTAATGTGACATTTCGTAATAAGTGTTGGACCTTTTAGTTTTGTCTAGGAGAGTCGCTAGCATTGATTACATCGTTAGGAAAACGGTCGTCGTGGGTTAACTGGTGATTGAATTGGGTTGCTCTTTCTTATTTTGGAGCATTCGCTGATAGAGATTAGAGAATGAGTGCATTGATGGTCTATTTTCAAATGATTAAACATACCGTAGTTGATTCTATGGAGTAGATGGAGAAACGGTAATTCATGACGGTTATTCCTTTGTTGCGCAGTCTATAGCAATGAGGCCACACGGTGGGACCCATGTGATGTATAAAGACCAGTTGGTTCATCAATTCCTATCAGCTAAGGTTGAAACATTTTCAGCATCCTACCACGGTTTGATGGTGAACTTTCTAGGTTTGTTGCCACTATGTAACAATTATTCAAAGATAAAAGTTTACATATGAACGAGTTTGCGCTAAACGCGGCGCCTTTGTGGATGAATAAGAGATTCATGTTAACATTTCATTTTGATTATATAAACCAAGCCGTTGCAGAAAAGGTGGGAAGGTGCAACTATAGTGCAGCTCTTGAAGATTTATGAAGTAGATGTTTAAGTTTTGTTCAGTTCTGCTGAAGATTTACGAATTAGAGGTTTAACTTCTGTTCAGATCTGTTGCGAGGTTTGAAATGTGCAACTATAATTAGGTTCTTGAATATTTATCAATTAGACATTTATGCTTTGTTCAGATCTGTTGCGAGGTTGGGAATAGGCTACTCAAGTTTGCTCTTTAAGATGGAAAAGAAGCGTCAACAGCTCGATCACAAGAATAAATCTAAAAACTGAACCTGTAGCCCCATCTGATTTCACTGATAGGGAGGGAAAGGGGAAGGAGACGGGGCAAGTGTTGTTTAGGTAACAAGATTCACATAATTTACTGCAGGCGCATGATTTTAACTTCTACACTGTGTTAAGTAGTAAAGGGTCTGACTTGCTTCTTGAGCAATCAGAATGCAATCTCTTATTCAGATTTTCTAAAACCTTTACCATTGCACCTTGCCCATGATCTCAAGAAATGGGAGAATTATCTTTCTTTAATATGCAATACCACATCAATGTATAACCTTAAGAACACCGAATTTTGTGTTTTAGGTATTAGAGACCTCGGTACTTGCTTACAGAAGTGGCTTGGGACCAGCAATAGAGTGGGAAAGAGAGATTCCTATCTTGGTAAGAATTTTTGCTCATGTTATATTTTTAAAGCAAATGTTCTTTCTTTCCTCCAGCTTATATATGTCAACGCGATGCTCTCAGTTTGATGAAGCTGAGAAGTCCTATTCCACGTCCTTATGGATAGATACCTCCATTCGTTGTTCCAACTCATTCAAGGTATGCTTTACCTCCTGAGTTTGACCAGAGCAGTTATTTTCTAGTTTTTCATGTTGTTAGTTGATCAGTGTCAAATTTTTGTAAGCTCTCCTCTACAGTATATGCTGTGAGTGGACATCTAGTTAAAGGGTGTATTTTTACTATTAAGGATCATCTTTTGACGATATGTGTTTTAGTTCTTAGAGGTTTTTTCCGTTCTTTCATCATTATGATATGATAGTTTTATGACCATGTGTGTCTCATTTAACAATTTTCTGTTGACATGAACACACCAATTTGAAATTTACTTGTAAAAGCTGTATTCATGATTTGGCAATAATTCAGTGACGACTTATGATTCCTCACTCTTCTTTTTCTTTACCTTTTGCTTATTCTTTTTTTTTTTTCCACAGGATTGAGTTGAAAGGCTTCAATAGAAACTAGCTACCATAGATAAGCCGAAACAAGCTGTGTTGTTTACAGGTTTGTTATTCCTTGCAAATCATTATGCTTGATTAACCCGCTTTGGATAGCCCACCTGTCATTGTCACTGGTGAGTGCCATGAAAGTGAAGTCCTTAGCTGCAATTTAGTGATTATCGTAATTATCAGTGAAGCAATTTTTTTGTTTGCCTTGTATCTGCTCGTGAAGCAAGTAATAAAGATGACTCGTTTTCGAGATTCTTCTTGTGTAAACATTGCTTCACTTTTACCAATGGTTTGAGAACTGAGATCTTTTTTTTTTAGTCCTCACCGATGTGCAGGATTTGGGAGGCATTGGTGTGATTGGGTACTTCGCACAATTGATAAAGGTTACACGCTTACAATGAGCATGCCATGGAATGAGAGGTACTGCTTTTAGGTGAGTTCCTACTTCCTTGGAATGTGTTAGCTAAGTGAAGGGATTTTGCAGAAGACATCTACATTATCTATTCTGTTGCACTTTTCCCCCTTTTGTTCTATTAAGAAATAGATGATAGGCAAGCGCTAGAGAGACACAATTGAGTATTTTATACCTAATGAATGATTTAGACAATAGGTATCTAAGACAAAGCAGTTGACTTTCGTGTAAATTGCCTTACATAAACACCTAATTTGGTTCCTTCCACGAGAGAGAGGTGACTTGAAGGTCCCTTGCATTCTCATGTTTGTGGTACAGCAATGAAATGATCAAAGGCAATAAGTGGAGAGCACACTCATGCTCATATGCTTTGCACTCCTTTTCTTTTTGAGAAAATTCTAGGTCTACCAAAGAGGCGTCCAGCATTAACCTACTATCTCTCAGTTTAAGGACAAAATCTGTGAGAGCATCCATGCATTGCAATTTCCGTAAGTGCAGTTTATGTTTCTTGTAAGCGGGGGAAATGAAGATGAGAAGTTTTTGGGTTTTCGAGTTTCTATTGTGACTGCATAAGTTTAGCTGGTAGAGAGATCGGGTGTCATCCCCTGTCGCGGATGCTCATATAAAGTAGAGAGCAATTTGTAAGTTATGCTGTTATTAGCTATAAGATATTATTTGACCATTCTCACTATAACAATATTAATCAACAGCATTTTCTGTTGCCAATTCATCCATGTTTTACTTTGACTTTTGGTACTTCACTCTAGTGCTATCAATAAATGACTTTCGATTGTTTCTAATAATGATGGATTTGGCAAGCCACTAGACTGTCAAGTGTCCATAGTAACTCCACCCGATGAAAGGATGCAACTTGGATTTTGAGTCAAGACCAAGTCAAGACTGGTCTACTTGGTAAAGGGTACGTTGACGAGACCTCCACTTAAGCTATCGTTTTGAAGGAATTATTAAAAGACTAAGCATCTATGAGACCTGTGGATGGTTTGACCGTCACATGTCAATGCATACCTTACTTGTCATGATGTGTTGCCATTTATTACGACCGATTGATACTTATAGTTTGGTCATCATCTATCAATCCTCACCCAACGGGCAAGAACTTTTTACCCCTATCTAAACTTCATTAGTCTCCACCATCTCCAAACTACGACTTAAGCATCTAACGGCCCATCCGAGCAATCAACTTAGACGCCCTAACCTGTGTTCGTGGTTACAGCTCCAATTTGTGGAGAAAGCCTTAACAAATTCTTGGATATTTACACTTCATAGCTAGAACTTAGCTATACGAAAAGAATCGAAGCACAAAATGTTCATCAAATCAAATATATAAACATTGCAATTAATCATTCAAGATTGGCGAGATCCTTATCAACAACATGGATATTTACTAATTTCACTAGCCATAATGATTTGCTTTTCATTATTTACTAGTAAATGTATGTCACTTGTGTTGGACGCAAATTGCGCAATCCCAAGATCTCCATAACTAGAATAAGAACATGCATAATTGAGTAGAAAAATTAACGCACCTGTTTTGGGATCCATCGAACATAAAGCGGAAGCAAAAAAAAGGATTACCCACTCATCAAGGGGATCCACGCATCAAGTCTTTCTCCTCTATTACCATCCATATTACTGGCTCAATGAGGCGGCCTCTTCACGTTTAGCGTTAGGTAAACGCCCTTCAAGTGAGGATACATGTGAAAATTAGGGTTAGAGGAGAGACTTGAGCATTATTTATAGAGTTTCTAGCCAGGCCCCCTCATTACGGGCCAGGCTCAACTCGGCCCACACTAGTCAATCCCATATTAGACTAATTAAGAAACCTTCTATTTCAACTTAGACTAACCCTATTTTACGGTAACCGTAAAAATAGTAAATTCCAATATCAATTAATGTAGTCCACATTAGGAAAACTCTTACATTTTCCCACTTAGACTATACTAATTGAAATCGTACTATATGTGCGCACATTTGGTGCAGAGATAATTCTTAATAGTCAATCATATCCCATAAAATCTTAAACACCGAATCATGGTGGTAATTGCATGTATACATACAGAGCTTTCCATGGTCACGAATGCTCTTAACTTTATTGACATGGATTTAATATGGTAGTGTATTAAATGGATAACATCTCTCATAAAGAGATCCCATTTGTTAGTCACAATTCTCTTACCTTAGGTGACACAAAAAAAAAATTATGCCACTAGAAAATGTCTTTATGGTTCCATGAACCCACATATGTCTTGTCCTTACGGTTAATCTTTATTTATGTATAACAAGACATATGAACAAGGCTAATAACCGGATGCCCCTAACCTTCACTCAAGGTTTATACAGTACCTTGAGACTTTATCAATATGTATTCAACATAATAACAACACATTCAAAATATTTTATTGAATACAAAAGTTGATATATATATATATATCAAACCATTACAAAGTATAACGAACACAGATGAAACATTTATCAAAGTAAAGCCAAAATAGCTCATACTAAATAACAACATCTCATGATGCTCCTAGGCCCATGTTAATGACATGTCGCTCAAATATACATGGGCGTAGGCCTTTAATCAGTGGATCTGCAACCATATCATCTATGAAAATATGTTATATTATTACGTCACATTTTTGTACCGTTTCCTTTTGGTCAAAATTTTTGACCACCATATATTTAGACCCCTTGAGACCTCTGTAGTAAATAAATAATACTACAAATTCGTTATCTCAATACAACTGTATGGGGCTATCCATAAAGTTAAAACGATTAACTCCTTCATGAGGTTCTAGAGTCTAAAAGCCCAAGTAACAGCCTAAAAGAATGTTACTAACACTACTTACATAATAGAAGATGATATAGAACTTTATTTACTACACTTTCTGCTAACATAAATATATATTCCATTATTGATTTCATGTCATCCTAACAATCAATAACATTTACATTTAAATACCCTACTAACTGCAATGATTGAACGTGTTTGTAAATTAGCATATAATCTCATGTCCTCTTTAAGTACCTTAAAATCTTCTTGACAGCAACCTAGTGATCACGTTCTGAATTTGACCGATATCTGCCTAGAAGTCCTGTCACAAAGACAATATTTAGTTTAGTGCAAATTCGAGCATACATTATACTTTTAAGTGCATTGACACAAAGTATACCTTTTAATTAGATTTTCTCAATATCTAAATAAGGACAATGTGATAGATTTAATCTATCACCCTTAACAACATGAGCAATTCCTGGCTTACAATAATGTATATTGAATATTTTCAATATACAATCAACAAATGTCCTCCGAGAAAATATAATATAATATAGCAAAAACAATTCTTACAGACCTCAGTACAAAGGATATAAGATGTCTCAAAATCACAACTTATAAGGAAAATATCATGTATATAGAGTATGAGAAAAAATAAATTTCCTCCCACTGACCTTACAGTATATATATATATACTGAATTATTTTGTTCCCAATTGAACAAAATAATAATATTATGAAACTTTAATAATATGTCTATAAACTTGCTTAAGACCATGAATTAAAACTTTTCAGTCTATACACAAGTGTACTTGAATCTACTGCAAAATCCTTCAGTTGCACTTATAGATTTTGTATCTATTTAACGTAACTCCAAATCAAAAAGAGTTATTAATGCCACGTTCACTCTGAAAGAATCTTTAAAAAAGTAGAAAGAAATAATTATTTCTTCACTATAAACTATCCACCCATTTTTCAGAGTGAAAACTTTAGCTACAAGTTTAGTTTTAAATTTCACAATTTTCCTTTGAAATCCTTTTAATTTTGTATGCCAATTTGCAACTTATGAACTTGTGATCTATAAGCAAGGTAGTTTCCAAACACTATGATGTTTCATAGATTGTATATCGTCTTTTATGGCATCTAATCAAGTACTTGATTGAGAACAAGAAACGACATTTATAAATATGCCACTAGATCAACCATATAATGAATATTGCAGTCATGCTCACACAAATAAATTATATAATTTAATAGAATAACTGATCGTATTTTCCTAATAAATATCCAAAGTAAAGTTACCACCACTTCATTCTATACTTGAGAGGTTTGAAAAAATTTCATCATAATTATATTAAGAATAGTACCTTAAATCTTAACAAATTTAGTTTATGGTATAAAAGATTCTACAATTGTCTGTACCACAATTGTCTGTATAGGCAAAGACAAAGACACAATGATCTTCCATCGCATTATTATTTTTAATAGTCTGAGAGTAGCTATCATCTACAATTACGTCGAACTGTAGAAACTTTATAGTATGTGATTCCATAATTCTTGTACATTTTTTAGAGTCATAAAATTAATACCCCTTCGAATAATCAGAGTAAGATACAAAATAATTTCAAGTGGATCTAAATTTCAACACACTTAATATTGAATTAAATAACCTCACTTCTGCATGACACCTCTAAATTTAATATGATTCAAGTAATTTATATCCAGTCTATAACTCAAAAGGTATTTATAAAATAACTTTGATAAGAAACACATTTTGTATGTGAAAATGTTGCTTTCAAAATATCAGCCCACAGAAGACCAGATAAATTAGTCTTGCTAATCATACTCATCACCATGTTCAATATGGTGCATTTATACCTTTCAGCCAAATCTTTTTGTCAGGATTTTCAGGTATGATAATTAAGTTACAACCTCAGAATCTATCAAGTATTTGACAAATGACCTTTTAAGTTATTTCGCGTTGTCATACTCGCCAATATACTCACGGCCACTATTAAGCCTGACAACCTTTTAAGATTAATTGTAATTGTATTATTTTTTTATCTCGGTAATTTTACTTCCACAATAATTTATAGAAGTTTTTAGATAACCATTAATAGTAGACATAATATCAACATTGTCAATTTTCTACTATTCCTTTAGACATGTGTGAGATTATTTCTTAAATAGAAAACTTTTGGAAACAATATTTTCAACCATATACGAGATGTATATGATATTATGACTTAAATACAATCTTTGCAGATGTGTCTTAATTTTAATATCAGACAAGACATAATTTTAAGTACACATTCAGAGAGTTACACGCATACTCATATAATCACCTTTGGACAAAATACATGACATGCAGTTGTACACTCCCCACATGATAGCGGTTATGAGAATATATTCTAATTTTCGTAAATTCATCACCTTTGAGCAAATGAACCACTGGGATTAGTCAATCCTTTACCACACCATCACGTATCCCTCTATGAACTAATACACAATCATCTCCTTTGGGAGTATGATCACGCATTAGATTAGGAGACATCTCAATCAGCATACGAGACCGAAATTTCTCAAACCCAATCGAGCGTGCCACTTTGGCGGTCACTACTCAATTGAATCATTGAAACTCTCTCATACCAGGGATATAAACTTTACTACTTACATACATCATATACATGTGATTTTAACTTTAGTGATATGGGTGAGTTATTACTAAAATCACATATCATGCTAATTACATTGCTTTATCCATTAATAGAAATTAATCATGCATATATATATAGCGAATCTGAAAGACAGATTCCAATGAGATCACTAATCATAGCAACACAAGAAAATTCTCATAGCATAAAAGCAAGCATCTCTTGTGCACCCCGATTACTGATAATTTAAACAATATTAAAAGAATGCCGATCCAAAGGATCCTTCACAAGTTAACATAAATAGTAATACAGGGTACTCCAGATTGACAACCTTGGTAGCTGATCAACTATTGCTCATGAGTTTCATAAGGCAAAACATGACTCCAATGTCAATAGCTGATTTATTAGCCAATTTTAAGTAACAAATTATCATTACATCAATCAGTGGTCTATAAATTGAGTGAAAACACAAAACCAAATATCTAAACTATAACAGTAGATACAATTACTCTGTGTAAATGATGTCATACTTCTTAATCATAAAAATATTCAACTTGATAGACATTAACCAGCGACCAGATAAGTTTGTATACAATATGCAATAACTTAACTAACATGCATTAACCACATTCAGCAGATGTGTTAATCAGTACAATCAGTTTGGTCATGAATTCTTAAGATGTCCATCATTCAAAGATTATTAGCGTATCAAGGAGTATGCTTGAGCAACAAAAGTTTCATAACATTTACCGTTTATCATCAGCTCAATATATAGCTCAAATACTATCCCATACTGATTGTATCTCATTAAGCCAGTTTCAATTTATAATAAAATTTAATTTTATTAATGAATCACATATTCATAATGTTTATGTGATGACATACCAGTAACCCCTCACCTGTATTTCCAAAATCACAGAAAATACAAGAAAAATACACAAAAATACACTAAAAATACGCGTATTTATGGCTTTTTATGTATTTTCATATCCATAAAATCATCATATATATAAAATAAATTCACCACAAGATAGAGGACGGCCATACGAATCCAACGCCGCCAACCACATGCCGAACAGAGGCTCCACGTGCCCCCACGCGCCGCCTGAGTGCATGCCGCGTGGAGCGCACGGGCCGCGTGGAGCGCACGCGCCGCCTAAGTGCGCGGCGCAAGGAGCGTACGCACGAGCTGCACCCCGCGCATGGGAGCGCGTGACCGCGCGTGGGCGCGTCTCCGACGCCCTGGCGGCGCATGAGGCCTCCCCCGACGATGCGCTGCTAACCATCTTGCTCGTCTCGTCGAGCCTAGTCCGAATTTGTGATTTAATTTTATTTTTATTGAACAAAAAATCACGAAAATCACAAATTATGGCACAAATCTTATTCGTTCGAGTTCTAGGGTTATAGTCACTCTGATACCACATGTTGGACGCAAATTGCGCAATCCCAAGATCTCCATAACTAAAATAAGAACATGCATAATTGAATAGAAAAATTAACGTACCTGTTTTGGGATCCATCGAACATAAAGCAGAAGCAAAAAAGGGATTACCCACTTATCAAGGGGATCCACGCATCAAGTCCTCCTCTATTGCCCTCCGTATCATTGGCTCAATGAGGCGGCCCCTCACGTTTAGGGTTAGGTAAACGCCCCTTAGGCGAGGATACATGTGAGAATTAAGGTTAAAGAAAAAACTTGAGCGCTATTTATAGAGTTTCCAGCCAAGCCCCCTCATTACGGACCAGGCTCAACTCGGCCCACACTAGCCAGTCTCATATTAGACTAATTAAGAAACCTTCTATCTTAACTTAGACCAACCATATTTTACGGTAACCGTAAAAACAGTAAATTACAATATAAATTAATGTAGTACACATTAGGAAAACTCTTACAACTTGAAATGTGTACTATAGAGATTCAGATAATGCAGTTGAATATCCCCCTTTCATGCTAGCGAGCTTCTTGTAGAATTCTTTTTAGTTTGTGGATCTAATGTAAGGCCTAATAAATAAAAAGAGAAGAAAATTAGTTAACCCCACTTAAGGAATCTATATTCTTATCAACCCTTCATTTTTTTCCTTGTTCAAAGTTCAAACCCTATGTTTTGCCTTCACTCTATTTTGTTTTTGTGTAGAACAGACATATCGCCAATATTAAGTGTAAAATTCGAAGCATTAAAAGCAAAATTCAGATGTCAGTACAATTTTACTTTTAATGACCTAAAAATTTCATATATTTAAAATGAATTGCTAACTTTTTGGACCAACCGTGTATCTATCGCTTGTCATTCCACTAATCTGCTCACTTCATCATTGACAACAAGCCAAACATTTTAGCTATGGCTTAAAAGCGTGGTTCGATCCAAAGCGGAGGAGAAGATTTCCCCTCGACATGCAGCTCGACCGTACCATCTTCGAGGTGGTATATTCCCATGCCTGTGTCTCCGTCTTTAGTAAACTGGAACGATGAGAGCCAAGAGTAAGTAAAATAAATACAATTTGGCTTGATGAGATGATCTTCATCGACCTCCAAAGAGAAGGAAGAATTGTTGCCCAAGAAGAGGGATCTGTCCTCCAAGTTCTCAACTTCTGTGCATGTTTGAGTATCCAGGTCAATCTCAAGAACACGGAATCGAAAGGTTATCGTAGATGTTTGTTGTTCCCATAGTGACACAAACAACAGAGATCCCGTTGTTGATTGCACTAGATACACTTGATTCAAATCCCAAAGGGATCCTGAGGGATACTCATGCTCAAGTTCTCGGAGTCTTTGCAGCATCTGGAAAACTACTTGAGCCTCAAACGGAGTTGGTCCATCCACATCGCACCTCAATATCCTATACTCATAATCGACAGCAACAAAGGACCCCTTATAATATATGACATCGTAAAATTCATCTGTGGGGGAGTTCACTGCTGTCCACTCCTCTTCGCCGGGTTTCCAAAGCCCTAACCGTGCAGTGTCATAGATGACCATGACCTTGTAATCTGGAGATGTAGTAGGGCTATCAGATAGGACGAACTTACTGACTAATTCAACATAAAAGGGAGACAGAGTTTCAATGTCAAGGAACTTATTCCAATCGGGAAGCTCAATAATATGACGGTAACACAACATGGGATTCTTTAGTATATGGAATTCCCCGTCTCCGCTGGTCATCAACACCCAACCTCGTGAAGAGAAATATCCATCCGCCATCATTTCCGGCAAGAACTTTTTGTGAACCTGCTGACAGGAGAGGCAGAAAAACTCACGCCACGGCATCCCATCTTTGTCCGTGAGCATCAACCATGGGATGTCGCTCCTCTCTTTGACAGCAGCAGATTGCCACGAGCGGCACACTGCTCGGAATGCCGATAAATTCTTCAGACAAAGGCGCTGGGAGCATAGTTGTAACAACTCTTGTGGGAGCTCTCCCCAGTTTCTCACCATGCTAAATTCAAAGCAGAATCCGACAAGCGAGATAGAAAATCAGAATGGAATGGAAAATAATCAGGAAGACTTTCGGCTACCCCATTGTGCATCTAAATTAGGTTTAATATTTAAAGAATCTGCTTGTCTCACACATATCACATCACCACATGCCTTGTTGCGCTTGTTTCCATCAGAGAACACGCATTCCGATTTCACTCAGACATTTCATCGAATAAGTGGCACGCACTTCGAGTAATAATTTTCCGCTCACGTCTAAGGCCAAGAATCACTATCAGGTCATCGCTACAGGCTCAATGCACATTCGAAACACTGATAAAGCTTTAACCAGAGACGAATTTCACATGCGCCTCGACCACATTTCTCAGACTCGATTACCCATATTAGATTGAGAATCAACTCTCGTACCTGGTAGATGCCATGACCAGGAACACCCCCGATCGATCTGAGAACCGGAATTCCCAAGAAAGTCATCGCCGGTGGGTCGACGCTGCAGAGCACTGCAACTGCTGTGCCTTTAGAAACTTGAAGACGGGCGGTGATGGATGATCGCCCGGACACCCTTCAGAAACAACGGAGAAAAATCTCAAAGACGGGAGGAGAATTTGCGATCCGGAAGATGGGCTTCGGCCATTAGTTATTCGGATGAACAGAAGAACAGGCCCAATCGGATTGAGGCCTTTTCTACGGCGGTTATTTCTTATTCGTCCATCAATTTTTTTTTTTGATTGCCCCATTGATTGATTGATTGATTTATTTATACACATATCACAAAATGCGCATTCAATTTCTCAGCGAAATTTCAGGTTTCGGCAAAGTTAAGGCATATGCGCATAAGGTAAAGGTTACGTGGAAAAATAGGACAGGTCGAAATAAGGGAAAACAGGGTTGACCCTAGAAACGAAGTGCTCAAAACAAGGGACTAGCCTTCCATGCATTTGCACTTTTGATTTTGGTTCTGCCTCTTGAGTATAGAGAGCACCAAGAGAATATGTAAAGGCTAATAAATAACGTACTGAGACAGCATAGCATGATGACGATTTAATCACACAATCTTGCGTCGAGTCACATGTTAAATCGTCAATTCATCTTAAAAAGAAAAAGACACAAATCCATTCAACCTAGATGCATCATCTAGTATGAACCAGGAAGTAAAGTGAGCGTACTCACTATGGTGGATATTGCTTCAGACAAACACTGTATGCAAAAGTTATAGTTTAATAAAAGAGATAAGTGCTGCAGAAGTCCTAAAACTTGTCATGAAAATGTAACTGAGTTCTAAAATTTGCAAAATGTGCAATTAAGTCCTAAAACTTGTCAAAATGTTTCAATCGAGTCGTAAAATCGGCGCCGTCTAATTTCCTAACGGAAAAAGCTGATGTGGTGCGGGCGTGGCTTTTTTTAATCGTTTCTCTCTCCTCCGTCAGCTTGCGCCACGTCAGCTTTTTCCGTTAAGAAATTAGACAGCGTCAATTTTAGGACTCGATTGAAACATTTTGACAAGTTTTAGGACTTAATTACATTTTTTGCAAGTTTTAGGACTCAATTGCATTTTCGTAACAAGTTTTAGGACTTTTGCAATACTTATCCCTTAATAAAATCTATTTACTTACCACAAAATCAGAGTTTCCACGAAATAAAGTCTATTTTCCATTAATAATGTCTTGGGTAAGACCATCCAAATCTAAAAACCAAAAAAGAGATTAAATAAAGCATTCACTTAATAGATAGTTATGCAAATAAATTACAAGATAGAAAGAAATACATACGACTTACCAGCCTCAAACTTTTCCGCGTTCTCGATACATTTTTCAACATTGATCGGTACACGAATAGCTCTCAATCAATCTTGAGTGCAAATCAAATCTTCCACCACTTTAGGAGTCAAAGAACTTCGAAAATCGACAAGTATACATCCCAACGTACTAAAAGTCAACTCAGAAACAACAGTAGTCACGGGAATAGATAAAACATCTCAAGCTATCAAAATAATATTTTATACTTTAACCCAGTACTCTTCCACCACATCAAAAGGTCGAGATTAAAGACATCTTCAATTTCACTTTTAAGATACCGATCAAGCTTAGATTTGTTTTCATCCAACACTCTTTTCTTTGCATGGAGAAAGCTTTTATGCCAATCATGGATTTCACACTCATTGTCATCAATATCGGCATTGGAAGCACTGCTACTATTACTCACACTTGCACCGCTAAAATTTTCTTTACTAGAAGAACCATCAAAAGATTACTTATAAAATTTATATAAATGTTCCAAGGCAAACTTCACTCTATTATGCATCTCATTAATTTTTGCTTCATCATCATAAACTTGTTCAAAACAAAACTTCACATAATTCAACTTTTTTGTAGGATCCAATGCAACCGCAATCAACACTATTATATTTACTTTATTTAGACTCTCATAATACTTGTCAAACTTCTCTTTCATTTTTATACTCATAACTTGAAGCTTTAGGTTCAAGGAATTCGCCGCATTATTCAAATATTTTATACAACATAGCCATCCCCTCAAAATAATCATTTGAAGTAACATATGAACTCCCCAACATCATTTTGGTTGCATTATAAAACCATTTCAAAAATTTAGAAAGAATAATGGCATTTTCCCAATCTTCATCTTGAGGAGCATCATTGTCAATCTCCCTTAAGAAAAATAAATTTTCTTCTTCCGTCATTTCAAAAGCTTTCCTAAACTTTATGGCGGTGTTTAACATCATGTAAATGGAGTTCCATCTAGTGGCAACATCAAGACAGACCGAACCTTTATATACAATCCTCTCACTCTCGATACAAGACTAGAATATCTTAGCTCTAGCAAGGGAAGTCCTCACATATCTAACTATGTTTTGGATACGTACAATCCTCATTCAATCCATCTATTACTATCAAGTTAAGTATATGAGCTGCACCTTATATGTAAAGCGTCACCATTCAAAATCAAAAACCCTCCTCTTGAAAACCTTTCCTTCAAATAATCAATGGCCACAGCATTTGAACTAATATTATCCACGGTTATTGTAAATATCTTTTTTTCTATTCCCCAGTCATGAATACATTTATCCACCATTTTCACAATTTCTCTACTCTTGTGACTATGCATTACCACCAAATTGATGATTCTTTCATGCAACTTCCAATTTTCATCAATAAAATATGCAATGAGACATAAGTAATTCAAATTTTGAATAGAATCCACATGTTAGTTATGAGTGCAATCATAAATTTAAGCTTACCAAAGGAAGTTTTCAAACAAGTTTTTTCACTCAAATACAATTTCATACGATCTCTAGCCACCGTAAATCTTGAAAGATGTTGGAAAAGAGGCTGTAATTTGATGATAAAATAGTGAAAATCAACACGCTCAACCATGGAAAACGGTTGTTTATCAATAATAATCATCCAAGCAAGCATATGCCTACAATGTTCTTGATCAAACTTCCACGTCATTAAGACGCTATCACCACTAATAGTATTTTCCCTTACCTCGCCAATCATATCTCCCTTACGTGATGTAATCAACATTTGCTTTTTATTTACATGAGGATACTTTTGCACTTTTTCAAGTGCTTCCACATAGTAGACATTCCATGATCAACATTATACACATATTCAATCCCACAATGAATGCACTTCACCCTAATGGTTTTTTGTGTTTTCTCATCTATGATTCTCGAAAAATTATCCCAAGTCTCTGATTGATTAGCTCGCTTTTTACCCAAAGGAGGACGAGAGTTAGCTGACCTCACCTTGTTTGCCACATCCACAATTGCGGATTCTACTTCATTAACTTCATGGAATGGCAATTCTATGAGTGGACTCATTTCATTATGTCCACCCACTTCTATTGATATATTTTTATCTTGATCCATCGACTAAAAACAGAAAGAGCAAATCAGCCTCAGAGAAGGACAATCGAGACCTACAAGGAAATCATAAGAATCTTCACATCAACAAAATGGAATTAATGCTTATCGACAAAATCTCTAAATTCTGATACTGTCCAGCTATCGGTTAGATTCAATTGCAAGTTTACAGGACAGAGGAGGGTATATAAAATGGGAAGCCAAATAGTGATTATATTCAAGTCAACTCCATGTTAAGATCACCACAGTTGTAGAGAAGTTTCTGCATGGAGCGAACAAATTAAAGAAGAAATCAATCATGGGGAGTTAATTGATAATTGTGAACACTGCTTGAAAATGTTAATTGTAAACAGTGCTATGCAATTCAACTATTAATAGTTGGCCATCGTATTTTCTTCCAACTTGCAAAATGGAGTATATAAAACATACACATGTAGGTTAGCACAAAGAAACACACAAATGTCGTCGAGAAAAGGCAGAAAAGAAGCTAAATGCTGATTAAATAGAGAAATTACCCAGCTTTGTTCCCACAAGAATTATTGGCACACCAAGCGCATAATGCTTTAATTCCATAATCCACTAGAAATAATAAGTGATAACATATCAACATACAAAATCATGTAGACAAAAAAAAAACAAAAGCCCATTATATACTGTTAAGCTCTCTAACCTTCTTTGAAATGTTTTCGTAATTGGCCTTGCTTATGAGAGAGAAAGCAAGTATGAAAACATATGCTCCACGGTAACTTAGAGGTCTTAATCTGTTATAATCCTCTTGTCCTGTTCAACGAAATGAAAAAGACGAAAACAATTAAATGCCAAATCAATTCACAAAATCATGAACAACAAAAGAAGTAGAAATTACCAGCAGTATCCTACAATCCCCGATTAATAGTACTTCCATTAACGACAAAATCTCTAATTTATGATACTATCCAACCATCGGTTAGATTTAGTTGCTTCACTAACTTACATAATGAAGCCGAAGGAGCACTCTCTTACCATCAAAGGATCCATATGTTAACAAATTATAAACCAGTCATGAGTTTCTTCATTTTAGTGAGTTCGGACTTTTGTTAACATGCAAGTGGCACAATAAATGCAGAGAAGTGATAATAACACTCGGACTAGAGTGGAGTCACAAACCCACCAACAAGAAGTGACAAGCGGACGGGAGGGAACAGCGAGCTGTGTTCCTACGGGGCGCCAACAAGAGGCGAACCAGCTGGCGACGATGGTGGCGACTAGCGAGGGAGCGGCGGATCCAGGGTTGCTCAACAATCGTTGCGAGGGCTTCACGAGGAGGAGGAGTCAGAATCAGACAAAAAATCGCTCCAAAAGTCAGCGATCCCTCTCCTCTCTCCCTCCAATTCCCTCCGTCCTCGTGAAAGTCTCTCCGCCCTGCTCCTTCCCTCTGACCAGGGTTGCCCAGCAACCGTTGCTGCCTTGTTGCTGCAAGATCAGGATCGCACGAGCTTGAAGAGAGATTGAGAGAGAAATATCCTACAATTGAGAGAGAGGGGGGTAATAAAGAGATGGGATAACACGAAAAGAGAGACTGAGAGAGGGGGCAGAATGCTCTTAGGGTTTTATCTTTTTAGTAATTTCTGAAAACCGGGTCCAAAACCTGTCCGGTTCTTGGGTGGGTCTTCACTTGGAACCGGAAATTGGACCAGTTCTAACTGGTTCCCAAAAATTGGAACTGGTTCTACCATGAGCGGGTTCCCGGACCGGTTTTCCAGGTGGTCTGATCCGGGTTCTAGGTAAACCCGGTTCGGTTGCTCAGTCCTAAGTCTAAGCAAGGTCATCATCGGTCACGAGCGAGTGCTACGACGGCCTTACCGGCCACAAGTGAGAGGCTCATGACCTTGCCCAAACCAAGCAAGGGTCGTTAGCAATTTTCAGCCAAAATCTGTCAGATTCACTCAATTGGAGCAATTAAAAGGTTTGAGATTATATTGGCAAAATTGCAATATGTTTAAGATCTTTTGGACTATTTTTCCAAAAATTAATGTATCCCATTACGAAATAGGAGAGAGAGAGAGAGAGAGAGAGAGAGAGAGAGAGAGAGAAAAAAAGAAAAGAAAAGAGCATTTTCTTATTCATTTTTCCGTAGGATCGAGTTGAAAGGCTTCAACAGAAACTAGATGCTACATATATTTATAAGCAGCGACCGAAACAAACAATTTTGTTTACAGGTTTGTTATTCCTTGCAAATATGATGCTTGATTGACTTGCTTTGGATAATCCACCTGTCATGGTGACTGGTGAGTGCCATGAAAGTAAAGTCCTTAGCTGCAGTTTAGCGATTATTGTAATAATCAGTGAAGCAATTTTTTTGTTTCCCTTGTATTCGCTCATGAACCAAGTAATAAAGAGGACTTGTTTTCAAGATTCATTTTGTGTAAATGTTGCTTAACTTTTACCACTGGTTTGATAACTGAGATCTTTTTTTTTTTCAATCCTCACTGATGTTCAGGATTTGGCATGCATTGGTGTGATTGGGTTCTTCACACAATTGATATAGATTACACACTTAAAATGAGCTTGCCAAGGAGTGAGAAGTACTGCTTTTAGGTGAATTCATTCGTTCTGTTACTTGTAATGTGTCAAAGAAGTGAAGGGACTTTGTAGAAGATTTCTACATTGTCTGTTCTGTTGTACTTTCCCCCCTTTTGTTCTATTAAGAAATAGATGACAGGCAAGTTCTAGAGAGATGCAATTGACAATTTATTTCTAATGAATAATCTAGGCAATAGGTCAAAGCAGTTGACTTTCGTGTACATTGCCTTATGTAAACACCTAATTTGGTTGCTTTCATGAGAGAGAGGTGACTGGAAGGTCCCTTGCATTCTCATGTTTGTTGTGCAGCAACGAAATGATCAAGGCTCTCCATCAAATGCAAGACTCTCATGCATGAGTAGCTATTTCCGCATAATTAGTGTCATAATAAACGGAAAGCACACTCATGCTCAAATGCTCTGCACTCCTTTTCTTTTTGTGAAAATTCTAGGTCTACCAAAGAGGCATATACTACTATTCCTCAGTTTAAGGACGGAATCTGTGAGAGCATCCGTGCATTGCAATTTCCGTAAGTGCATTTTGTGTTTCTTGTAAGCGGGGACAATGAAGAGGGTTCTCGAGTTTCTGTTGTGACCACATAAGTTTAGCTAGTGGAGAGATCGAGTTTCATCTCCTGTTGCTGATGCTCATATAAGGTAGAGAGCAGTTCGTGAGTCGTGCTGTTATTAGTTATATAAAATACTATTTGACTATTCTGATTAAAACCAATATAATCAACAAGTTTGCTGTTGCCAATCCATCATCCATGTTTTAACTCTCTCTTTTGACTATTCTGATTAAAACCAATATAATCAACAAGTTTGCTGTTGCCAATCCATCATCCATGTTTTAACTCTCTCTCTCTCTCTCTCTCTCTCTCTCTCTCTCTCTCTCTCGCCACTAGACCGTCAAGCGTCCATGGTGAGCCCGCCTGTTGAGAGTAATCCTACTCAATAGGAAATGATCAAGAAAGGATGCAACCTGGGTTTTAAGTCAAGACCGAGTCAAGACCAGTCAACTTGGCAGGAAGTACATCAATAAGACCTCCACTTAAGCTATCCTTTTGGACGAATTATTAAAAGACTAAGCATCTATTAGCTCTGTGGACGGCTTGACCATCACATGTCATGATATATTATAGTTGTCATGATATATTGCCATTAGTTATAACCAACTGATGCTTACAGTTTGGTCATCATCTATCAATCCTCACCCGACGGACAAGAACTCTTTGCCTCTATCTAAGCTTCATAAGTTTCCGCCATCCTCCAAACTACAACTTAAGCATCCAAGGGCCAATCCAAGAAATCACCTCGGAGGCCCTAACCTGCGTTCATGGTTGCAGCTCCAATTGGTGGAGGAAGCCTTAACAAATCCTTGGATATTTACATTTAACAGCTAGAACTTAGCTTAGACGAAAAGAATTGAAACACAAAATCCTCATCGAATTAAACATATAAATATTGCAATTAATCATTCGAGATTGGCGAGATGCTTATTGACAACATTGATATTTACTAATTTCACTGTCCATAATGATTTGCTTTTCATTGTTTACTCGAAAATATATGTCACTTGAAATGTGTAGTGTAGAAATTCAGAAAATACAGTTAAATTATTCCCCTCTTTCATGCGACCAAGGTTCTTGTAGAATTCTTTTTATTGTTCACTCGAAAATATAAGGCGCTAATGTATAAAGGAGAAGAAAAATAGTTAACCACACTTAATGAATCAATATATTTTCGACTCTCCATTGCTTTTCCCTGTTCAAAGTTCAAACGCTATGTTTTGCCTTCACTCGATTTTGTTTTCTGTGTAGAACCAACACGATATATCAAGCAAGGCAGCAGAATAGATAAAACAATAGAAAGAAAACACCCAGACGTCATCACTAGATGTAAAATTCGAAGTATCGAAAGCACAAATTCAGATTTCAGTACAATTTTACTTCCAATGACCTAACAATTTCTAATTCATAAAAAGAATTGCTAACTTTCTGTACAAACCGTGTATCTATCTAGTCACTTCACTAATCTGCTTACTTCATCAGTGTTAACAAGCCAAACTTTTTAGCTATGGCTTAAAAGCATGGTTCGATCCAAAGCAAAGGAGAAGATTTCCCCTCGACATGCAGCTCGACCGTACCATCTTCGAGGTGGTATATTCCCATGCCTGTGTCTCCTCCATCTTCAAAAAACTGGGACGATGAGCGACGAACGTAAGTAAAATAAATACAATTTGGCTTGATGAGATGATCTTCATCGACTTCCAAAGAGAAGGAAGAATTGTGGCCCAAGAAGAGGGACGTGTTCTCCAAGTTCTCAACTGCTGTGCACATTTGAGTATCCAGGTCAATCTTGAGAACACGGAATCGAAAGGTTATGGTAGATGCTAGTCGTTCCTCTAGTGACACAAACAACAGAGATCCCGTTGTTGATTGCACTAGATACACTTGATTCACATACCAAAGGGATCCTGGGGGATACTCATGCTTGTATTCTGGGAGTCTTTGCGGCATCTGGAAAACTACTCGAGCCTCAAACGGAGTTGGTCCATCCACATCACACCTCAATATCCTATCCTCAAAATCAACAGCAACAAAGGACCCCTTATAATATATGACATCATAAAATTGGTCTGTGGGGGAGTTCACTGCCGTCCACTCCTCTTCGCTGGGTTTCCAAAGCCCTAACTGTCTAGTGTCATAGATGACCATGACCTTGTAATCTGGAGATGTAGTAGGGCTATAAGATAGGACGAACTTACGGACGAATTCATCATCAAAGAAAGGCAAATCTTCGATGTTGGGGAACTTATTCCAATTGGGAAGCTTAATTAAATGACTGTAACGCGACATGGGATTCTTTAGCATGTGGAATTCCCCGTCTCTGCTGGTTGTCAACACCCAACCTCGCGAAGAGAAATATCCATTCGCCATCACTTCTGGCAACAGCTTTTTGTGAACCTGCTGACATGAGAGGCAGAAAAACTCACGCTGCGGCATCCCATTTTTGTCTGTGAGCATCAACCATGGGACATCGCTCCACTCTTTGACAGCAGCAGATTGCCATGAGCGGCACACTGCTCGGAACGCCGATAAATTCTTCGGACAAAGGCACTGGGAGCATAGTTGTAACAACTCTGGTGGGAGCTCTGCCCAGTTTCTGGCCATACTAAATTCAAAGCAGAATCCGACAAGGGAGATAGAAAATCAGAATGGAGAAAGATCAGGAAGACTATCAGGTACCTCATTGCGCATCCAAATCAGGTTTAATATTTAAAGAATCCGCTTATCTCACACAAATCCCATCAACACATGCCTTCTTGAACTTGTTTCTTTCAGAGAAGATGCATTCTGACTTCACTCAGACATTTCATCGAATAAGTGGCATGCACTTTGAGTAATGAACTTCCGCTCACATATAAGGCCAAGAATCACTATCAGGTCATGACTACAGCTTCAATGCACATTCGAGACATTGATAAAGCTTTTAACGGAGACGACTTTCACATCAATTTCCACCTAATCACATTAACACATGCCTTCAGAGGACATGCATTATGCTTTCACTCAGACATTTCATCGAATGAGTGGCATGCACTTCGAGTAATGAACTTCCGCTCACGTAAGAGACCAAGAATCACTATCAGGTCATCACCACAGGCTCAATGCACATTCGAAACACTGATGAAGCTTTAAACAGAGACGAATTTCACATGGGCCTCGACCACATTTCTCAGACTCGATTACCCATATTAAAATTGAGAAGCTACTCTCGTACCTGGTAGATGCCATGACCAGGAGCACCCCCGATCGAACTGAGAACCGGGATTCCCAAGAAAGTCGTCGCCGGTGGGTCGACGCTGCAGAGCACTGCAACTGCTGCGCCTTTAGAAACTTGAAGACGGGCGGTGATGGATGATGCCCCGGACACCCTTCAGAAACAACGGAGAAAAAGCTCAAAGACGGAATCCAGAAGATTCTTTCGGCTCTCACTTCTTTGACGGATGTGTACGAATGGCGGAAGGCGGTCGTCGGCGAACGCCGGTGTCCGGCCAGCCGACGGCGGGTTTCTTGGTCGCGGGCGTCGTCCCTTGGGCGTTCGTCTGTCGTTGCAGAGAGAGCGAGCGAAATAACAAGGGGATGGAGGAGGAGGGGCTCCACTTGTTTAAATGGCCAAACTGATGGGCTGAGTTTGGAGCCCAAACCGAATGGGCCAAATTAGATCAAAATCTATGGGCTTCGGCCACAGTTATCTGGATGAACGGAACAGGCCCAATCAGATTGAGGCCTTTTCTACGGCGGTTATTTGTTATCCGTCCATCATTTCATTTTTTATTGCCCCATGGATTTATTTATTTATTTTTGCACATATCACAAAATTTGGATTCAATTCGTCGGCAAAATTTCATGGGTCGGAAAAGTTATAAACGCATGTGCGCATGAGGTAAAGGTTGCATGGAAAAATAGGACCAGTTGAACAAAGACGTTTTGTTTTCGGAACTTCATTTTTTGAATTAATATGGTTTGTTAAAATTCATGTAAGAATTAATTTCATCACGATTAAATAGGTTGGCACATTTATTGGAAAAAGGAAAGAAAGGATCCAAATTGTTTTGGTGCCATGATATTAAGAATTGCTGGTGGTCTGCCTTTTTCAGAACCAATGATATTTTTAAGGAAAATTTTTATTTATTTTTTGGAAATAACTATGGGAAAGTTTCAAATGGGTTTATCTCTTATAGACAGGTGGTGTATGAATTGATTCGGAGCAAGTCCCTTTTTTTTCCTAATAACTGTAAAGTAAACTTGGCCATCGTTAGTTGTATGGTGGCAAGATTTATTTTAGGAAAATTTTAAAGTTGCAATATCGAGTGCGGAGTATTAAAATTAAAAGATCTTATTAATTTTTCTGAATTTGTGTTGGTGCAATGGTACGGCGTACATAATATATCCTTGTAATTGAATTTTTTTATTAATTGTCCAAAAAATCGTAAATGTAGTATTACACTCCTGTCAATTTAGTTCTAAATTTTTTAATTTTGCCAATTGAATCTATTTAGCCAAATTTAGCTGGAAATTACTAATATGGATGTTGTCTATATTACATGGCACGGTTCGCGCTAACATAGATAATTTGTAATAATATTTTAAATTTTTTTGTATTTTGTATTTTTTGTTTTTTTCCTTCCTTGTTTTTCCAACTCTAGCCGGTGAGTTCATTGGCTGACCATCACTAGTCACAAGTGAGGGTCAGCAACCCCCACTTGGTCTAGGTGAAGCTATCATCGACCATGGGCAAGGACCGTGACACTCTCACTAGCCACATCCCTAGGCGAGGGGTTTGTGGCCTCACCCAAACCAAGCAAGGGTCCCCAACAGTCGTCAACGATTTTCAGTCAAAATTGACCAAATAGACTCAATTGATTAAACATGAAATGGTTTAAAAATTAATAGACAAAATTATAAGATTCAAGACTGAATTGACATAATTGCAATAGGTTTAATACTTTTTGGATAATTTTCCCAAAAAGACAATATATTCCACTTGGGAAGAGAGAGAGAGAGAGAGAGAGAGAGAGAGAGAGAGAGAGAGAGAGAGAGAGAGAGAGAGAGAGAGAGAGAGAGAGAGCACTTTGGAGTCTTCTTGCACACTAGATCGATTCTAATCTATAAAGTACTTTTGAATTCAAATTCTTGGGTATTCTCTTTTGTTTTAAAAGATACACTTTCACAAAATTAAAGGTCGTTGAACACTAACGTAAAAGGGGATAACTTAATTTTTGTCTTATTTTGGTGGATTTTATCAAGTTCTATTTTTCTTAAAAGATATATAATTACCGTAAGCATGTCTGAAAGGATCCGCGCCAATATTTAGTTTGAGCATTTATAATTCTGCATCGAATAACCCTTAACTAACTAAATGTCTAAGAAAATATGTTTTTCCATTCTCATTATGTGGTTAAGGTGCATTTCTAGATAATTTTGTTCGAGCATGTTTATGGAGGTGTTGGGTTGTGTATTAGTTAAAATGAAGTGACATAGGATATTGGACAATATGTAGTTTGACACTAAGAAATCAAAAGAAGAAGATTGCAAAGGAAAATTGCGCGCGAGAGGAGAAAAATATGTGAAAAATTTGCATATGGATCTCTCCAATTCGTGAAAAGTCACCTTGAGTATCTCAATTTCAATTCCAAACAATGATGCCAAGCTTTGCCAAAAAAAGAATATTTCACCTCTTATTTGTGATTATCTTGGAGGATTGGAAACATAAATTAACGATGATCTTGTCTCTTCTTTATCTCCTAATTAAATAGGAGAAAATTATTTAAAAAATCATAAATCTATTATAATTGTGTTAATGCAATCATAAATTTTTTTTTTTGCCAATTTAATCATAAATCTTTTACAATAGTGTCAATTCAATCTATCCTGTCAATTTTGGCCTACCTGTAGCTAATGCTGACATGGATGCTGATTGCTCAGTTGACGTAGACCTAGAAATTTTTTTTTCTTTACCTTTTCTTATTCCTTTTTCCACAATAATTCAATGACGACTTATGATTCCTCACTCTTCTTTTTCTTTACCTTTTCTTATTCCTTTTTCCACAAGATCGAGTTGAAAGACTTCAACAGAAAGTAGCTACCATAGATAAGCCAAAACAAGATGTGTTGTTTACAAGTTTGTTATTCCTTGCAAATCATTATGCTTGATTGACTTGCTTTGGATAACCCACCTATCATGGTGACTAGTGAGTGCCATGAAAGTGAAGTCCTTCGCCACAGTTTAGTGATTATCGTAATTATTAGTGAAGCCTTTTTTTTGTTTGCCTTGGATCCGCTCGTGAAGCAAGTAATAAAGAGGACTCGTTTTCGAGATTCTTCTTGTGTAAACATTGCTTCACTTTTACCAATGGTTTGAGAACTAAGATCTTATTTTTTTTAGTCCTCACCGATGTGCAGGATTTGGGAGGCATTGCTGTGATTAGGTACTTCACACAATTGATAAATGTTACACACTTAAAATGAGCATGCCATGGAATGAGAGGTACTGCTTTTAGGTGAGTTCCTTGGTTCTGTTACTTGTAATGTGTCAACTAAGTGAAGGGATTTTGCAAAAGACATCTACATTATCTATTCTGTTGCACTTTCCCCCCTTTTGTTCTATTAAGAAATAGATGATAGGCAAGTGCTAGAGAGACACAATCGAGTATTTTATACCTAATGAATGATTTAGACAATAGGTATTTAAGACAAAGCAGTTGACTTTCATGTACATTGCCTTATGTAAACACCTAATTTGGTTGCTTCCATGAGAGAGGTGACCGGAAGGTTCCTTGCATTCTCATGTTTGTGGTGCAGCAACGAAATGATCAAAGGCTCTCCATCAAATGCAAGAATCTCATGCATGAGTAGCTATTTCCGCATAATTAGTGTTGTAATAAGTGGAGAGCACGCTCATGCTCATATGCTTTGCACTCCTTTTCTTTTTGAGAAAATTCTAGGTCTACCAAAGAGGCATGCAACGTTAACCTACTATCTCTCAATTTAAGGACAATCTGTGAGAGCATCCATGCATTGCAATTTCCGTAAGTGCAGTTTATGCTTCTTGTAAGCAAGGGCAACAAAGAGGAGAAGCTTTTGGGTTTTCGAGTTTCTGTTGTGACCACATAAGTTTAGCTGGTGGAGAGATCAGGTTTCATCCCCTGTTGCGGATGCTCATATAAGGTAGAGATAAATTTGTAAGTTATGCATTTATTAGTTATATAAGATACTACTTGACCATTCTTACTATAACAAATTAATCAACAGCATTTGCTATTGTCAATTCATCCATGTTTTTACTTTGACTCTGGTACTTCACTCTAGTGTTATCAATAAATGGCTTTCGGTTATTTCTAATAATGATGGATTTGGCAAGCCACTAGACCGTCAAGAGTCCATAGTAACCCCACCTAATGAAGGGATGCAACTCAAATTTTGAGTCAAGACCAAGTCAAGATAGGTCAACTTGGTGAGACCTCCACTTAAGCCATCGTTTTGGAGGAATTATTAAAAGACTAAGCATCTATTAGCCCTAGGGGACAGTTTGACCGTCACATGTCAACGCATATGATAGTTGTCATGATGTGTTGCCATTTATTATGACCGATCGATACTTCATCATCTGTCAATCCTCACCCAACGGGTAAGAACTCTTTACCCCTATCTTTTTTCTTTTTTTTTTTTTTTTTTTTTTTGGTCGGAAACTTTACCCCTATCTAAACTTCATTAATTTCCACCATCTCCAAACTACGACTTAAGCATCCAACGGCCAATCCGGGCAATCAACTTAGAACGCCCTAACTTGTGTTCTTGGTTACAGCTCCAATTTGTGGAGGAAGCTTAACAAATTCTTGGATATTTACACTTCATAGCTAGAAGTTAGCTATACGAAAAGAATCGAAGCACAAAATGTTCATCGAATCAAATATATAAACATTGCAATTAATCATTCAAGATTGGTGAGATCCTTATTAACAACATGGATATTTACTAATTTCAATGGCCACAATGATTTGCTTTTCATTGTTTACTAGAAAATGTATGTCACTTGAAATTTGTAGTGTAGAGATTCGGATAATACAGTTGAATATCCCCCTTTCATGCGAGCGAGGTTATTGCAGAATTCTTTTTGGTCTGTGGATTTAATGTAAGGCCTAATGAATAAAGAAAAAGGAAGAATAGTTAACCCCACTGAAGGAATCAATATTATATTCAACCCTTCATTTTTTTCCTTGTTCAAAGTTCAAACCCTATGTTTTGCCTTCACTCTTTTTGTTTTTGTGTAGAACAGACATCCAGACGGCTAATACAAAAATATCGCCAATATTAAGTGTAAAATTTGAAGCATTAAAAGCAAAATTCAGATGTCAGTACAATTTTACTTCCAATGACCTAACAATTTCAAACATTTAAAATTAATTGCTAACTTTTTGGACTAACCGTGTATCTATTGCTTGTCATTCCACTAATCTGCTAACTTCACCATTGACAACAAACCAAACTTTTTAGCTATGGCTTAAAAGCATGGTTCGATCCAAAGCAGAGGAAAAGATTTCCCCTTGACATGCAGCTCGACCGTACCATCTTCGAGGTGGTATATTCCCATGCCTGTGTCTCCTCCGTCTTCAGTAAACTGGGACGATGAGAGACAAGAGTAAGTAAAATAAATACAATTTGGCTTGATGAGATGATCTTCATCGACCTCCAAAGAGAAGGAAGAATTGTCGCCCAAGAAGAGGGATGTGTTCTCCAAGTTCTCAACTTTTGTGCATGTTTGAGTATCCAGGTCAATCTCGAGAACACAGAATCGAAAGGTTATGGTAGATGTTAGTTTTTCCCTTGACACAAACAACAGAGATCCTGTCGTTGATTGCACTAGATACACTTGATCCCATTCCCAAAGGGATCCTGAGGGATACTCATGCTCGAATTCTTGGAGTCTTCGAGGCACCTCAAAAACTACTTGAGCCTCAAACGGACCTGGTCCATCTACATCGCACCTCAATATCCTATTTTCATGATCGACAGCAACAAAGGACCCCTTGTGATATATGACATCGTAAAATCCAAGTGCATGGGAGTTCACTGCGGTCCACTCCTCTTCCCCAGGTTTCCAAAGCCCTAACCATGCTTCGTCATAGATGAACATGACCTTGTAATCAGAAGATGTAGTAGGGCAATCAGATAGGACAAACTTACTGACCAATTCAACATAAAAGGGAGGCAGAGCTTCGATGTTGGGGGACTTATTCAAATTGGGAAGCTTAATAATATGACAGTAACGCGACATGGGAGTCTTTAGCATGCGGAATTCCCCGTCTCTGCTGGTCATCAACACCCAACCTCGTGAAGAGAAATATCCATTCGCCATCATTTCTGGCAAGAGCTTTTTGTGAATCTGCTGACATGAGAGGCAGAAAAACTCACGCCATGGCATCTCATCTGTGTCCGTGAGCATCAACCATGGGATGTTGCTCCTCTCTTCGACAGCAGCAGATTGCCACGAGTGGCACACTGCTCGGAATGCCGATAAATTCTTCAGACAAAGGCGCTGGGAGCATAGTTGTAACAACTCTTGTGGGAGCTCTGCCCAGTTTCTCACGATTCTAAATTCAAAGCAGAACCCGACAAGCGAGATAGAAAATCAGAATGGAAAAGGATCAGTAAGACTTTCAGCTACCCCGATGTGCATCTAAATCAGGTTTACTATTTAAAGAATCTGCGTATCTCACACAAATCACATCAACACATGCCTTCTTGCCCTTGTTTCCTTCAGAGAACATGCATTCCGATTTCACTCAAGACATTTCATCGAATAAGTGGCATGCACTTCGAGTAATGAACCTCCCCTCACGTCCAAGGCCAAAAATCACTATCAGGTTATCGCTACAGGCTCAGTGCACATTCGAAACACTGATAAAGCCTGTTCAAAAAAAAAAGAAAAAAACACTGATAAAGCTCTGACCAGAGACGAATTTCACATGCGCCTCGATCACATCTCTCAGACTCGATTACCCATATCAGATTGAGAATCAACTCTCATACCTGGTAGATGCCATGACCAGGAACACCCCCGATCGAACTGAGAACCAGAATTCCCCAAGAAATTCGTCGCCGGTGGGTCGCCGCTGCAGAGCACAGCAACTGCTGCGCCTTTAGAAACTTGAATACGGGCGGCGATCGATGATGCCCCGGACACCGGTCAGAAACAACGGAGAAAAAGCTCAAAGACGGAAGGAGAATTTGCGATTCAATTTCTCACCGAAATTTCAGGTTGCGGCAAAGTTAAGGCATGTGCGCATAAGGTAAAAGGTTACATGGAAAAATAGGACGGGTTGAACAAAGACGTTTTGTTGTCGGATATATATATATATATATATATATATATATTAATATGGTTTGTTAAAATTCATGGAAGAATTAATTTAATCACGATTACATAGGTCGACCCATTTATTGGAAAAAGAAAAGAAACAATCCAAATTATTTTTGTGCCCTTAATTTTAAGAACGGCCGGTGGTCCACCTTTTTTCAGAAACAATGATTTTTTAAGGAAATTTTCTTTTATTTATTTGTTGGAAATAACTATGGGAAAGTTTCAAATGAGTTTTTTTTTTTTTTAACCCGGAACCCCGTACAGCCGACAAATGGCGAGGCGAAACCGGGGTGACGTTAGCGGAGGACCCACCACCCCGACGTCATGTTTAAGATCCCGTGTGACCAGCGGGATTCAAACTCCTTTCCTCCTTGCAAAGGATCATGGAAGCGTTATTTAACTAGGCCACCACAGACAGTGGTTCAAATGAGTTTATCTTTTGTAGATGGGAAGTGTATGAATTGACTCGCGAGTAAGTCCTTTTTTTTTTTGGTTTAAATAACTGTAAAGTAAACTTGGCCATGGTTAGTTGTATGGTGGTGAGATTTAAACTAGGAAAATTTTAAAGTTGCAATATTGAGTACGCAGTATTAACATTAAAAGATCTTATCAATTTTTCTTAATTTGTGTTGCTGCAATGGTACGTAATACATAACGTATCCTTATAATTGAATTTTTTTATTAATTATCCAAAAAAATCGTAAACATGGTATTATATTTTATCAATTCAATTCTAAACCTTTTTAATTTTGCTCATTAAGTCCTACATTTTCACATCTTGTCAATTGAGCACATTCGACCAAATTTGGCTGGAGATCATTGATGTAGATGCCCGTCTATCACATGGCATGATCGACTCTAACATAAATAATTTTTAATAATATTTTGAATTTTTTTTATTTTTTCCTTTATTTTTCTTTTCTTCCTTGTTTTTCCGACTCGGTCGGTGAGGTCATTGGTCGACCATCACCAGCCACAGGCAAGTGTTACAACCCTCACTTGGTCTGAGCAAGGTCGTCGTCAGCCACGAGCGAGGGCTACAACAGCCTTACTAGCCACAAGTGAGGGGCTTGTGACCTTGCCCAAACCAAGCAAGGGTCATTAGCCCTTGTTAGCGATTTCCAGCCAAAATCGGCCAGATTGACTCAATTGAAGCAATTAAAAGGTTTAAGATTATATTGGCAAAATTACAATAGGTTTAAGATTTTTTGGACTATTTTTCCAAAAATTAATGTATTCCATTACGAAATAAGGAAAAAAAAAAGAAAAGGGAGAGAAAAAAAGAAAAGAAAAGAGCATTTTGAAGACTTCTAGCACACTAGATTGATTCTAATCTGCAAAGTACTTTTGAATTAGATTCTCGAGCATTCTTTTTGTTTTAAAATGTATGGTTTCACAAAAGCCTAAAAAAAATAATGGGATTTTATGATTAGTCGAATTAAGTGTTCAATAGGCATAGTATACTTTCGTAGTACGTGATGATAACCAAGATAGGTCTATCCCAACCAGCATCTCTAAGCAATCAGAACAGAATCTCATCTTCGGATTTTCTACATGCTTTAACATTGCCCACATGGTCTTAACAACGGAGAGAATTCTCTTATGGTAAAATTGAATGCTCCATCAATTTCTAACTTGTAAGCTCTCCTCTACGGTTTATGTTACGAGCGGACATGTTAGGGTGTATTTTCATTATATATATTGTCTTATTTTGGTAATTATAAGTATATTGGCAATGATAAGTCCCTCACAATTCAGGTTAAAGGTCGTTGAACGCTTATGTGAAAAGGGAAAGCTAATATTTTGTCTTATTTTGGTGGGTTATATATCAAGTTCTGTTTTTCTTAAAGGAAATAATTACCATACCCATGTCTGGAAGGATCCCTGCAAATATTTAATTTGAGCATTGATAATTCTACATCAAATAGCCCTTGACTGGCCAAATGCCTAAGACAATATGTTTTTTTCTTTGTCATAACGTGGTTAAGGTGCACTTCTAGATAATTTTGTTGGAGCATCTCTACGGAGGTGTCAGGTTGTGGATTAGTTAAAATCAAGGGACATTGGATATTGGACGATAAATAGTTTGACACTAAGAAATTAAAGATTGTACAGGAAAATAGTGTGCGAGAGGAGAAAAATATGTGGAAAATTTGCATATAGATCTCTCAACTTCGTGAAAAGTCGCCTTGAGTATCTCAATTTCAATTCCAAACAATAATGCCAACCTTTGGCATAAAAAGAAAATCATTCCACCTCTTATTCGTGATTATCGCAGTGGGTTAGAAACATAAATTAAGGATGATCTTGCATTTTCTTTATCCCCTAACTAAAATAGGGAAAAATTATCAAAAAAATTATAAACTTATTGTAATTGTGACAATTCAATCATAAACATTTTTTTTGTCAATTTAGTCATAATTTTTTTATAATTATGTCAATTCAATACATCCGATCAATTTTGGCCAACTAGTATCAAATACTAATGTTGACACTGACAATTTGGTAGATGTTGAGTTGACACTGACAATTTGGTAGATGTTGACGCGTGGACAAATTTTTTTAATAACATTTTATTTTATTCAATTTTTTATTAATTTTTAATTTTTTCTTTTTCCTTTTCTTTTTTTCTCCTCTTCCTCTTTTTCCAATCTTTCCCCCACAGAGGCCAACGAGGGCCATGAGGGCCGTGAAGCCCTCGCTGAAGCCTCACCAGCCACTATGGGAAAAGAAGCAAAATAATGAAGAAGAGAAAAAGGAAAAGGAAAAGGAAAAATTAATAAAAATTTTAAAATAAAATAAAAAAATTATTAAAAATTATCCACTTCAGTGTCGGCTAATCAAAATTGGTGGATGGACTGAATTGACAAAATTACAAAATTTTTAGAACTCAATTGGCAAAAAAAAAAAAAAGATTGAACACTCTTTAACACGAGGAAAATGTTGAAGAGTGTCCATTGGGCCCCTGTTTTGGATATGAAATTTTCTATTTGAGTGAGCAGCTTTGGGCGCGTTTGTTTATATTTATGTTCAAAAAGTGTTCTAGGAAATAGAAATAGAAAAAATTATTTTTGTTCCGGGGATCAATTTTTTACCGTAAAAACGCGTTTGGTAAACTTGTTCCAGGGAATAAAATAAAAAAAGAATAGAAATATGTTTGGTAAATTTTTGTTCTTTTTTTTTTGTTTCTTTTATTTTTTTATTTTATTTTTCCTTTTTTTTTTTTTTTCTTTTTAAATTTTATTTTTCCTTTTTTTTTTTTTTTTTTTTTTTTTTTTTTTTTTCTTTTTTGGTCGATCGGCGGCCTTGGCCATGGCCAAGAACTAGCCGACGAGGGCCGGGGCCTCGCCTAGCTACGGCGAGGCCGAGCCTCACTATGGTTGGGTGAGGCTCGGCCTCACCTTGGCCGGGCGAGCTCGGGCTCGCCCGGATCCGACGAGGCCGAGCTCACCCGGCCACCAGTCACCTGGTGGTGGCCCGGCCGAGGCTAAGCCTCGCCTTGGCCGGGCGAGCTCAACCTCACCCAGATCCGGCAAGGCGAAGCTCACCCAACCACCAGCGAGGCTCGGCCTCACCGGGCCACCGCCAGCGACGATCCGGCGAGGCGAAGCTCACCCAACCACCGGCGAGGCTCGGCCTCGCCGGGCCACCGCTAGGCAACGCTAACCTAGCGGTGGTCCGACGACGCCGAGCCTCATCGGTGGCTGGGCGAGCTCAACCTCGCCGGATTTGGGCGAGGCCGAGCCTTGCCAGGGGCCGACAACGCTTCGACGAATTCACCAGCCAAAGAAAAAAGAAGAAGAAAAGAATAGAGAGAGAAAATTTGTTCTTAAAAATTGTTCCAGAAACAAGAAACAAGTTTTTTTTTGTTTCTTGTTTCTGTTCCAATTTTGTTCTTGAGAACAAAAAAATAGATTTGGAACAAAAACGCAAACAAACGCATTTCTGTTCTTTTTTTGTTCCCGAGAACAAAAAAACAGAAAATCTGTTCATGAACAAAAAATAAAAGTGCAACCATGCACGCCCTTCGTTTTTTTTTTTGGTCAACTAAGTGAGCGGCTTTGTTAAAATGGGTAATTCTTCAATTTTTCAAGGTGTTTGAAAATTTGTAACTCCCCACTCTTCATTGTGCCGATGCTCTAAGGGCACCTATTAACAAGATCCTTGACACATGTAGTGTACTTTCGGACCGTAGAGAATATAATTTTTTCTCTTTTTGTTTACAAATAACTTACAGCATTCTTATTGTTCGTCATCGATTGTAAGGAAATAAAATCTCCACTGCAAAAACTCTAGCAGTTAACACAGGTTTATACAATACAAAAGGCATCACCTAATTACCCATGTAGGTCGAAAATTTAAACCATGATATAATCGACATGTCTATTAAGTTTGATATACAAGTCATCACTACAGCTTCAATGCACATTCGAGACATTGATAAAGCTTTAACCAGAGACGAATTTCACATGAGCCTCAAACAAATCACGTCAACGCGTGCCTTCTTGAACTTGTTCCCTGCAGAGAACATGCATTCTGCTTTCACTCAGACATTTCATCGAATAAGTGGCACGCACTTTGAGTAATGAACTTCCGCTCACGTAAAAGGCCAAGAATCACTATCAGTGTTGATATAATAGTTATTTCATTTTGCACGTGTTGCTAATTTGGTTTTTCAATTATTAGAGTTAGTGGAGTCATGTGTGTTGGTTATCCTAGTTTTTAGGTGTTAGTGAGGCAAGTGCTATATGCAGAACATTGGTAGTTATGGTGTGTTTTACGTTATGTATTTTGTCTTTTGTAAAAGACTTGGTTGTTTTGTACATAAGATGAAGTTTCAGCCTCATCTCTCTTCTTTTTTTAGCAATTTAACAGTGGTATCAGAGCCTGAGAGAAACGTGAGAGAGGTGTGAGATACTTTCGTCAGATAATTGCAGCAGCAATATTTCCAATGGCCACTGACAATTTTATTCAACTAGCAATTCCACGCTTTGATGGTCACTATGACCATTGGAGCATGCTGATGGAGAATTTTTTACGATCAAAGGAGTATTGGTCGGTTGTCGAATCTGGAATTCAAGAGCCACCAGCAAGCATAGCTTTGACAGATCCCCAGAAAGCAGAATTGGAAGCTAGAAAGTTGAAGGACCTGAAAGCAAAAAATTATCTCTTTCAGGCTATTGATCGTTCCATCTTAGAGACTATTCTTTGCAAAGAAACTTCCAAGGATATTTGGGATTCTATGAAGAAGAAATATCAAGGCTCTGTTAGGGTGAAACGTGCACAGCTTCAAGCCTTGAGAAGAGATTTTGAGACACTAGCGATAAAGGATGGAGAATCTGTCACTAATTATTGTGCCAGAACAATGGAGATCAACAACAAGATGCAATTCCATGGCGAGAAGATGGACGACGTCACTATTGTGGAGAAGATTTTGTGTTCCTTGACGCCAAAGTTTAATTATGTTGTCTGTTCAATTAAAGAGTCGAAAGACATAGATGCACTCTCTCTTGATGAATTGCAAAGCTCCTTATTGGTCCATGAACAGAAGATGAACAGAAGTTCAACAGTACAGGAGCCAGCGTTGAAGGCTTCTACCAATACTCATTCCAACAATTTCAGAGGAAGGGGTAGAGATAGAGGTAGAGGAAGGGGAGATCGAGGAAATAGAGATGTTGGCAGGAATTTCAAAGCCAATAATGACCAATTTCAAGGCAAAGGCAGAGGACGGGATCCTAACAAATCCAAGGTAGAGTGTTTTAGATGTCATAAATTTGGTCATTATGCATTTGAATGTTATACTAGGCTGCTTAGAGTTCAAACTTTGTTAAAGAAAAGGAAGCAGAAACGTTGTTGATGGCTGTTCAAGATGCAAAGGAGCACGAGTCAGATATTTGGTATGTGGATACAGGCTGCAGTAACCACATGAGTGGAAGTAAGTCTTCTTTTTCTTATCTAAATGAAGATTTTCATTCCACTGTGAGTTTTGAGGATTATTCCACTGTGAAAGTGATGGGAAAATGTGATATTAAGATAAGAACCAAGAATGGTTTTGTGGAAACGATCTCTAATGTGTTGTATGTTCCTGACTTGAAAAGTAACCTGTTGAGTGCTGGCCAATTACAAGAAAAAGGTTATGTAATCACCATTCAAAAGGGTACTTATGAAATTTATGATTCTGTTAGAGGTGCTATTGCAATTGTTTCTATGAGTTCAAATAGATTGTTTCCATTAAAGATTGAAAATATTCAGTCTTGTTTGATGGCTGAAAAGAAAGATCCCTCATGGCTGTGGCATTTTTGCTATGGTCACTTGAGTTTTGATGGATTGAAGACCCTCCAACAGAAAAACATGGTGACGGGTCTTCCTCAAATTACTGTTCCTTCCCAAGTCTGTAAAGAATGTGTTGTTAGCAAATAGCATCGTTCTCACTTTTCAAAAGAAAAGTCATGGAGAGCAAAGGATGTTTTGCAACTGGTGCATTCGGACATTTGCGGTCTTATAAACCCATCTTCTAATGGAGGTAAAAGATACTTAATTACCTTCATTGATGATTTTTCCAGAAAAACTTGGGTTTATTTTTTTATAGGAAAAATCATAAGCTTTCTCTACATTTAAAAGCTTCAAAGCTCGTGTTGAAAATGAAGAAGGAAAGACCATTAAGACTCTTCGAACAGATCGTGGTGGTGAATATTGCTCAAAAGAATTTGAAGTTTTTTGTGCAGAGCATGGCATTCGAAGAGAGCTTACTGATGCATATACACCACAATAGAATGTTGTATCTGAGAGGAAAAATAGAACCATTCTCAACATGGTGAGAAGCTTATTGGCAAGAGGAAGAGTTCCAAAGACTTTCTGGCCAGAAGCAGTAAATTGGAGTATTCATGTTTTGAACAGAAGTCCAACTTTTGCTGTCAGAATATGACACCTGAAAAGGCTTGAAATGGGAGAAGACCGACTATAGATCACTTCAGAATCTTTGGATGTATCGCATATGCTCATGTCCTGGATGTGAAAAGGAAGAAACTTGATGACAATGCTGAAAAATGTGTCTTTCTTGGTGTAAGTGAAGCATACAAAGCATATAAATTATTTAATCCACTAACAAAGAAGATTGTGACTAGCAGGGATGTTGTTTTTGATGAAGAGAACACTTGGGATTGGAATAGGCAACAGCCTACCCAAGTTCTTTATGACAATGATGCTGAACATGAGCAAATTTCAGCACCTTGTATACCCCAAAATTCATCAAATACGACTTCTACAGCTGCTGGAATTTCACCAACAAGCTCTGAAGTCAATGAAGAAGAAGCCCAATCTCTTCGCCGCGTTAGAAGAAAGCCTACTTGGATGGAAGATTATGAGGTAACTGGAATTGGAGATTCAATTACTCACTTTGTCTTATTTTCAGACTATGACCCTACAACTTTTGAGAATGCTGTTAAAGAAGAAAAATGGTGAAAAACGATGGATGATGAAATTAATGCCATCGAAAGAAATGATACTTGGGAGCTATCCGATCTTCCGGATGGACAAAAAAATCATTAGTGTAAAGTGGGTCTTTAAAACAAAACTGAAAGAAAATTGTGAAATTGACAAATATAAAGCACGTTTGGTAGCCAAGGGATACAAGCAGCAATATGGGATCAACTATACAGAGGTTTTTTCTCCAGTTACAAGACATGACACGATCAGATTGGTGGTTGCATTGGTGGCACAGAATTCTTGGCCTATTTTCCAACTAGATGTCAAATCGGCATTCTTGCATGGGTACTTGGAGGAACAGGTATTTGTCGAGCAACCCCCTAATTATGTCAAGATTGGAAATGAGCATAAAGTTTATAGATTGAAGAAAGCTCTTTATGGGCTAAAACAAGCCTCTCGGGCTTGGTATAGTCACATTGAAACTTATTTTCTTAAAGTTGGTTTTTCAAAATGTCCTTATGAGCATACGCTTTTTGTCAAGATTGGAGATAAAAGGAAAATGCTTATTGTCTGCTTATATGTTGACGATATTATATTTACTAGAAATTGTGATGGCATGTTTGAAGAATTCAAGAAATCTATGATGGATGAGTTTGAAATGTATGATCTTGGTATGATGCATTACTTCCTTGGCATAGAAGTGGTACAATCGGATGATGGGATCTTTATTTCTCAAAAGAAATATGTGGGAGAAATTTTGGACAGGTTTTAGATGAAGGATTGTAATCCTGTAAACACTTCAGTTGAGTTTGGCTTAAAGTTATACAAAGATCATGAAGGGAGGGAAGTTGACAGTACACTTTATAAACAAATTGTGGGCAGTTTGATGTATTTAACTGCAACAAGACCAGCCATAATGTATTCTATGAGTTTAATCAGTAGATATATGGAGGATCCTACACAAATGCATTTGTTAGCTGCCAAGAGAATCCTTCATTACTTGTAAAGAACTAGAAACTTTGGGCTATTTTACAAGAAGGGTGAAATGTCCGATTTTTTGGGATTTACTGATAATGACTATGCAGGAGATCAAGATGATAGGAGGAACACTTCAGGTTATGCTTTTATGTTTGGAACAGGTGTTATTTCGTGGTCATCTAAGAAGCAACCAATTGTCACATTGTCAAGTACAGAAGCTGAATTTGTTGCTGCAACAGCTAGTGCTTGTCAAGCTATTTGGCTAAGGAGAATTCTTAAGAAGCTACAATTCAAGCAACCGGGAACTACTAAAAATTTTTGTGACAATAACTCAGCAATAAAACTCTCCAAGAATCCGGTGTTACATGGAAGAAGCAAGCACATTGATGTGAAGTTTTATTTCTTGAGAGATCTTAGCAATGATGGAATAATTGATTTAATCTATTGCAGGAGTGAAGATCAAGTTGCTGATATATTCACCAAGGCCCTCAAGATGGAGTCATTTGTGAAGCTCAGAAGGTTACTAGGTGTTTGCACGATGAAAAAAGTCAAGGTTTTAAACTAAATGTTAGCAAACATCAGTTTAAGGGAGGGATTGTTGATATAATAGTTATTTCATTTTGCACGTGTTACTGATTTGGTTTTTCAGTTATTAGAGTTAGTGGAGTCATGTGTGTTGGTTATCCTAGTTTTTAGGTGTTAGTGGAGCAAGTGCTATATGCAGAACATGGGTAGTTATGGTGTGTTTTACGTTATGTATTTTGTCTTTTGTAAAAGACTTGGTTGTTCTGTAAGTAAGATGAAGTTTCAGCCTCATCTCTCTTCTTTTTTTAGCAATTTAACAATCAGGTCATCACCACAGGCTCAATGCACATTCGAAACACTGATGAAGCTTTAACCAGAGACGAATTTCACATGCGCCTTGACCACATTTCTCAGACTCGATTACCCATATTAAAATTGAGAATCAACTCGCGTACCTGGTAGATGCCATGACTAGGAACACCCCTGATCGAACTGAGAACCAGAATTCCCAAGACAGTCGTCGCCGGTGGGTCGCCGCTGCAGAGCACAGCAACTGCTGCGCCTTTAGAAACTTGAAGACGGGCGGTGATCGATGATGCCTTGGACAGCGTTAAGAAACAACAAAGGAAAAGCGTGAATACGGAAGGAGAATTCGCGATCCAGAAGATTTTTTCGGCTCTCGCTTCTTTGACGGATGTGTACGAAGGGTGGAAGGCGGTCGTCGGCGAATGCCGGTGACCAGCCGGCGGACGGCGGATTTCTTGCTTGCGAGCGTCATCCCTTAGGCGTTCGCCTGTCATACGGGCCATGCTGGTGGGCTGAATTAGATCAAAATTGATGGGCTTCGGCTGTAGTTATTCGGATGAACGGAACAGGCCCAATTGGATTGAGGCCTTTTCTGCGGGCGGTTATTTCTTATTCGTCCATCATTTTCTATAATTGCGCCATTTATTAATTTATTTATTTATACACATATCACAAAATGCGAATTCAATTCATCGGCGAAATTTCAGGTGTCAGCAAGTTATACAGGCATGTGCATAAGGTAAAGGTTACATGGAAAAATAGGACGGGGTGAACAAAGACGTTTTGTTTTTGGAACTTTTTTTTTTTTTAAATAATATGGTTTGGTAAAATTCATGAAAGGATTAATTTTATCACAATTAAATAGGTTGGCACATTTATTGAAAAAGGGAAAGAAACGATCCAAATAATTTTGGTGCCGTCAAATTTTAAGAATTGCCTGCCTTTTTCAGAAACAATGATTTTTTAAGGAATTTTTTGTATTTTTTTGTTGGAAATAACTATGGGAAAGTTTCAAATGAGTTTATCTTTTGTAAACGGGCGGTGTATAAATTGATTCGGGAGCAATTCTTTTTTTGTTTTTTTTTTTTTTGGTAATAAATGTAAGGTGAACTTGGCCATGGCTGGTTGTATGGTGGCAAAATTTAAATTAGGAAAAATTTAAAGTTGCAATATCAAGTATGGATTATTAAAATGAAAAGATCATATTGAATTTTCTTAATTTGCGTTGCTGCCGTGGTACCTAGTACATCACATATCCCTGTAATTGAATTTTTTTTTTTTATTGCAAAAAACCCAATGCATTCCATTTCTAAATAGAAAAAAAAAGTAAGAGCATTTTGAAGCCTTCTCGCACACTAAATCGATTCAAATGTGCAAAGTGCTCTTGAATTTAGATTCTCGGGTATTCTCTTTTCTTTTAAAAGATAGCTTTCATAAAAGTATACTTGCGTAGGATGGAATATCGACAACAAAAGTATGTGATAACCAAGATAGGCCTATTCCGACCAGCATCTCTGAGCAATCAGAGCACAATTTCTTCAGATTTTCTAAATGCTGTAACGATGGATGTTGCCCCATGGTCCTAACACCCGAGAAAATTCTCTTACGTTACAATTGAATGCTCCATGACATCAATATCTTCTAACTCGTAAACTCTGTCGTCTACAGTCTATTCATCTATTCTTTCATCATTGATAATGGCGGGGAGGTCAGATTAGAGTTGTAAGAATTGGTTCTGGTAAATAAAATTGTTGGAAGCATTCCGACATCACTTGTGCATCGATGCGCTGAGTGTTTCGGCGAAACCATGCCCTGTGCTCAATCCCAACATGTTTGCTGGATAAACTTTATATGCACTGGACACGCACAACCCTCTCAAAGTGAACCAGGAAGAGTTGAGAGTCGGCCAGTATCGGATTGCCCGTGCAAGCAGCTCCTCAGCGCAAATAAGAGTCCTACTTAAGCTCCATTCATTTCATGGAAAATGCAGCATTTTAAGAAAATATTTTTCAAGAAAATGTCATTATTTTATGGTGCTTGTTTAAAACCTAAAAATTGTTATTCCGACTCTTCATTAAGCTGATGCTCTAGGGGCATCTATCGATAAGACCCTCAACACATGTAGTGTACTTTCGGACCGTAGAGAACGTAAGGTTTTTTTTTTTATTTCAAGTAACTTACCACATTCTTATTATTCGTCAATTGTAAGGAAATAAAATCCCCACTACAAAACTCCAGCAGTTGACACAGGTTTGTACAGTTCAGAGGCATCACCTAATTATACGTGTAGGTTGAAAATTTAAATCATGATATCAACATGTCTGTTAAGTTTGATACACAAGTTGTTCTTACTTACGAACTTTAGCTTTAATCTTGTGCAACGTGCAAGCCTAATAATTAATGTAACTTTTAAGATTCAAGTTGTGATCTTACCCTTAATATGACAAAATCAGTTGCAATGTGCACAAGATCAATGTCAACAAAAGAACTCATGTGAGTCCCCATCAGAAAAGATGCATGAACTCCGCTCCACCATTCAAAGAGACTACAATGATTTGAGCAATTGTATTATGAGTCAGATAAAGTATTCTTTCAATGTTTTCCATTTCTTCAATTTCTTTCAGTGATTCAACTAGATAATTGGATGAGTAAGTATCTTATAGCCAAATCACATGAGAGTCAATCACCTCTAAAGTGGTTGATCTAATTGTAAAAGGATCACCTAGTTTCAACGAAGTCACCAATACGATTCTCATTGTAGACAAACATCTAAACAACTTGCACTGCATTACCTAGTTATTGGATAAACAGAATTTTTCCCCTGTTTAGCATATTGGTGGCCCTATGGTAAGGGCTCATCAACCTTAAATTTTCGGGTGCCATAAGTGGTAAGTGATAGCTATTGTTTAATGTGACATTTCGTAATAGGTGTTGGACCTTTTGGTTTTGACCGGAAGAGTCGCTAGCATGGATCACATCGTTAGGGAAACGGTCGTGTGTCGTGGGTTAACTGGTGATTGAATTGGGTTGCTCTTTCTTATCTTGGAGCATTCGTTGATAGAGATTAGAGAATGAGTGCATTGATGGTCTATTTTCAAATGATTAAACAGACCGTAGCTGATTCTATGGAGTAGATGGAGAAACGGTAATTCATGACGATTATTCCTTTGTTGCGTAGTCTATAGCAATGAGGCCACACGGTGGGATCCATGTGATGTATAAAGACCGGTTGGTCCATCAATTCCTACCATGTGTGTCTCCTTTAACAATTTTCTGTTGACATGAACACACAGATTTGAAATTTACTTGTAAAAGCTCTATTTATGATTTGGCAATAATTCAATGACGACTTATGATTCCTCACTCTTCTTTTTCTTTACCTTTTCTTATTCCTTTTTCCACAAGAACAAGTTGAAAGGCTTCAATAGAAACTAGCTACCATAGATAAGCCGAATCTTTTTCTTTACCTTTTCTTATTCCTTTTTCCACAAGAACAAGTTGAAAGGCTTCAATAGAAACTAGCTACCATAGATAAGCCGAAACAAGCTGTGTTGTTTACAGGTTTGTTATTCCTTGCAAATCATTATGCTTGATTGACTCGCTTTGGATAATCCACCTGTCATGGTGACTAGTGAGTGCCAAGAAAGTGAAGTCCTTAGCCGTAGTTTAGTGATTATCATAATTATCAGTGAAGCAATTTTATTGTTTGCCTTGTATCTGCTCGTGAAGCAAGTAATAAAGAGGACTCGTTTTCGAGATTCTTCTTGTGTAAACATTACTTCACTTTTACCAATGGTTTGAGCACTGAGATCTTATTTTTTTAAGTCCTCACCGATGTGTAGGATTTGGGAGGCATTGGTGTGATTGGGTACTTCACACAATTGATAAAAGGTTACACACTTAAAATGAGCATGCCATGGAATGAGAGGTACTGCTTTTAGGTGAGTTCCTTGGTTCTGTTACTTGTAATGTGTCAGCTAAGTGAAGGGATTTTGCAAAAGACATCTACATTATCTATTCTGTTTCACTTTCCCCCCTTTTGTTCTATTAAGAAATAGATGATAGGCAAGTGCTAGAGAGACACAATTGAGTATTTTATACCTAATGAATGATTTAGATAATAGGTATCTAATACAAAGCAGTTGACTTTCATGTCCATTTCTTTATGTAAACACCTAATTTGGTTGCTTCCATGAGAGAGAGGTGACTGGAAGGTCCCTTGCATTCTCATGTTTGTGGTGTAGCAACGAAATGATCAAAGGCTCTCCATCAAATGCAAGACTCTCATGCATTAGTAGCTATTTCTGCATAATTAGTGTCGTAATAAGTGGAGAGCACGCTCATGCTCATATGCTTTGCACTCCTTTTCTTTTTGAGAAAATTCTAGGTCTACCAAAAAGGCGTGCAGCGTTAACCTACTATCTCTCAGTTTAAGGACAATCTGTGAGAGCATCCATACATTGCAATGCATTTTATGCTTCTTGTAAGCGGGGGCAACAAAGAGGAGAAGCTTTTGGATTTTCGAGTTTCTGTTGTGACCGCATAAGTTTAGCTAGTGGAGAGATCAAGTTTCATCCCTTGTTGCAGATGCTCATATAAAGTAGAGAGAAATTTGTAAGTTATGCAGTTATTAGTTATATAAGATACTATTTGACCATTCTTACTATAACAATATTAATCAACAGCAAATGTTGTTGCCAATTCATCCATGTTTTTTACTTTGGCTCTGGTACTTCACTCTAGTGTTATCAATAAATGACTTTCGATTGTTTCTAATAATGATGGATTTGGCAAGCCACTAGACCGTCAAGTGTCCATAGTAACCCCACCTGATGAAAGGATGCAACTCAGATTTTGAGTCAAGACCAAGTCAAGATCGGTCTACCTGGCAGAAGGTACGTTGACGAGACCTCCAGTTAAGCCATCGTTCTGGAGGAATTATTAAAAGACTAAGCATCTATTAGCCCTGTGGACAGTTTGACCGTCACATGTCAACGCATATCATAGTTGTCATGATGTGTTGCCATTTATTATGACCAATCGATACTTATAGTTTGGTCATCATCTGTCAATCCTCACCCAACGGGCAAGAACTCTTTTCCCCTATCTAAACTTCATTAGTTTCCACCATCTCCAAACTACGACTTAAGCATCCAACGGCCAATCCGGGCAATCAACTTAGACGCCCTAACCTGTAATCCTGGTTACAGCTCCAATTTGTGGAGGAAGCCTTAACAAATTCGTGGATATTTACACATCACAGCTAGAACTTAGCTATACGAAAAGAATCAAAGCACAAAATGTTCATTGAATCAAATAAATAAACATTGCAATTAATCATTCAAGATTGACGAGATCCTTAATAACATGGACATCTACTAATTTCACTGGCCATAATGATTTGCTTTTCATTGTTTACTAGAAAATGTATGCCACTTGAAATGTGTAGTGTAGAGATTTAGATAATACAGTTGAATATCCCCCTTTCATGCGAGCGAGGTTCTTGCAGAATTCTTTTTGGTCTGTGGATTTAATGTAAGGCCTAATGAATAAAAAAAAGAAGAATAGTTAACCTCACTTAAGGAATCAATATTATTTTCAACCCTTCATTTTTTTCCTTTTTCAAAGTTCAAACCCTATGTTTTTCCTTCACTCTTTTTGTTTTTGCATAGAACAGACATCCAGAAAGCTAATACAAAAATATCGCCAATATTAAGTGTAAAATTCGAAGCATTAAAAGCAAAATTCAGATGTCAGTACAATTTTACTTCCCATGACCTAACAATTTCAAATATTTAAAATGAATTGCTAACTTTTTGGACTAACCGTGTATCTATCGCTGGTCATTCCAATAATCTGCTCACTTCATCATTGACAACAAACCAAACTTTTTAGCTATGGCTTAAAAGCATGGTTCAATCCAAAGCAGAGGAGAAGATTTCCCCTTGACATGCAGCTCGACCGTACCATCTTCGAGGTGGTATATTCCCATGCCTGTGTCTCCTCCGTCTTCGGTAAACTGGGACAGTGAGAGACAAGAGTAAGTAAAATAAATACAATTTGGCTTGATGAGATGATCTTCATCGACCTCCAAAGAGAAGGAAGAATTGTCACCCAAGAAGAGGGATGTGTTCTCCAAGTTCTCAACTTCTGTGCATGTTTGAGTATCCAGGTCAATCTCGAGAACACGGAATTGAAAGGTTATGGTAGATGTTAGTTGTTCCCATTTCGACACAAACAACAGAGATCCTGTCGTTGATTGCACTAGATACACTTGAGCCAATCCCCAAAGGAATCCTGAGGGATACTCATGCTCGAATTCTTCGAGTCTTCGCGGCACCTCGAAAACTACTTGAGCCTCAAACGGAGCTGGTCCATCTACATCGCACCTCAATATCCTATCATCATGATCGACAGCAACAAAGGATCCCTTGTAATATATGACATCATAAAATCCAAGTGCATGGGAGTTCACTGCAGTCCACTCCTCTTCCCCAGGTTTCCAAAGCCCTAACCATGCTTCGTCATAGATGACCATGACCTTGTAATCTGAAGATGCAGTAGGGCAATCAGATAGGACAAACTTACTGACGAATTTAACATTAAAGGGAGGCAGAGCTTCGATGTTGGGGGACTTATTCAAATTGGGAAGCTTAATAATATGACAGTAACGCGACATGGGAGTCTTTAGCATGCGGAATTCCCCGTCTCTGCTGGTTATCAGCACCCAACCTCGTGAAGAGAAATATCCATTCGCCATCATTTCTGGCAAGAGCTTTTTGTGAATCTGCTGACATGAGAGGCAGAAAAACTCACGCCATGGCATCCCATCTTTGTCCGTGAGCATCAACCATGGGATGTCGCTCCTCTCTTTGACAGGAGCAGATTGCCACGAGTGGCACACTGCTCGGAATGCCGATAAATTCTTCAGACAAAGGCGCTGGGAGCATAGTTGTAACAACTCTTGTGGGAGCTCTGCCCAGTTTCTCACCATTCTAAATTCAAAGCAGAATCCGACAAGAGAGATAGAAAATCAGAATGGAAAAGGATCAGTAAGACTTTCAGCTACCCCAATGTGCATCTAAATCAGGTTTACTATTTAAAGAATCTGCGTATCTCACACAAATCACATCAACACATAGCCTTCTTGCCCTTGTTTCCTTCAGAGAACATGCATTCCGATTTCACTCAGACATTTCATCGAATAAGTGGCATGCACTTCGACTAATGAACCTCCCCTCACGTCTAAGGCCAAGAATCACTATCAGGTCATCGCTACAGGCTCAATGCACATTCGAAACACTGATAAAGCTCTAACCAGAGACGAATTTCACATGCGCCTCGACCACATTTCTCAGACTCGATTACCCATGTTAGATTGAGAATCAACTCTCGTACCTGGCAGATGCCATGACCAGGAACACCCCCGATCGAACTTAGAACAGGAATTCCCAAGAAATTCGTCGCCGGTGGGTCGACGCTGCAGAGCACTGCAACTGCTGCGCCTTTAGAAACTTGAAGACGGGCGGTGATCGATGATGCCCCGGACACCCTTCAGAAACAACGGAGAAAAATCTCGAAGGCGGGAGGAGAATTTGCGATCCAGAAGATGGGTTCGGCCATTAGCTATTCGGATGAACGAAACAGGCCCAATCGGATTGAGGCCTTTTCTACGGCGGTTATTTCTTATTCGTCCATCATTTTTATTTTTTTTTATTGCCCCATTGATTTATTTATTTATTTATTATACACATATCACAAAATGCGTATTTAATTTCTCAGCGAAATTTCAGGTTGCGGCAAAGTTGAGGCATGTGCGCATAAGGTAAAGGTTACATGGAAAAATTGGACGGGGTGAACAAAGAAGTTTTGTTGTCGGAACTTTTTTTTTTTAAAAAATAATATGGTTTGTTAAAATTCATGAAAGAATTAATTTAATCACGATTAAATAGGTGGACCCATTTATTGGAAAAAGAAAAGAAACAATCCGAATGATTTTTGTGCCCTTAATTTTAAGAACCGCTGGTGGTCCACCTTTTTTCAGAAACAATGTTTTTTTTAAGGATACTTTATTTTATTTATTTGTTGGAAATAACTATAAGTTTCAAATGAGTTTATCTTTTGTAGATAAGCAGTGTATGAATTGATTCGAGTAAGTCTTTTTTTTTTTTTTTTTTTTTGGTCATAACTATAAAGTAAACTTGACCATGGTTAGTTGTATGGTGGCAAGATTTAGATTAGGAAAATTTCAAAGTTGCAATATCAAGTACGAAGTATTAAAATTAAACAATCTTATTAATTTTTGTTAATTTGTGTTGCTGCAAGGGTATGTAGTACATAACATATCCTTGTAATTGATTTTTTTTTTTAATTATCCAAAAATCATAAATGTAGATATCCTTGTCATAACTGTAGTATTACACTTTTGTCAATTCAATTCTAAACTTTTTTTAATTTTGCTAATTAAGTCACAAACATTCTTACGTCTTGCCAATTGAACTCATTTGGCCAAAGTTGGCTGGAGATCACTGATGTAGATGTCCGTCTGTCACATGGCATGGCATGACCGGCGCTGATATAAACAATTTTTAATAATTTTTAATATTTTTAATATTTACTTTATTTTTTCCTGTATTTTTTCTTTTCCAACTCTAGCCGATGAGGTCATTGATCGACCATCATTAGCCATAGGAAAGTGTGACAACCCTCCCATGGTCTAGGCGAGGTCATCGTTGGCCACAGGCAAGGGCTACGACGGCCTTACTAGTCACGAGCAAGGGGCTCGTGACCTTGCCCAAACCAAGCAAGGGTCGTTAGCCCTCATTAGCGATTTCCGGCTAGCTAGATGGACTTAATTGAAACAATTGAAAAGTTTAAAACTGCTATAGCAAAATTGAAATAAGTTCAAGATTTTTTGGACTATTTTTTCAAAAATTAATGTAGTCCATTACAAAATAAGGGGAAGAGAGAGAGAGAGAGAGAAGAAAAGAAAAGAGCATTTTGAAGACTTCCCGCACACTAGATCGATTCTAATCTGCAAAGTACTTTTGAATTAGATTCTCAGGCATTCTTTTTTGTTTTAAAAGATACCCTTTCACAAAAACCTAAAGAAAAATATTGAGATTTTATGATTAGCCGGATTAAGTGTTCCACAGGCATAGTATACTTTCGTAGTACGGAATATCAAAAACAAAAGTACATGATGATAACCGAGATAGGTCTATCCCGACCAGCATCTCTAAGCAATCAGAACATAATCTCATCTTCGGATTTTCTACATGCTTTAACAATGGATGTTGCCCAAATGGTCTTAACAATGGAGTGAATTCTCTTATGGTAAAATTGAATGCTCCATCAATTTCAAACCCTATGTTTGCCTTCACTCTATTTTGTTTTTGTGTAGAACAGACATCTAGACAGCTAATACAAAAATAGCGTCGATATTAAGTGTAAAATTCGAAGCACTGAAAGCAAAATTCAGATGTCGGTACAATTTTACTTCCAATGACCTAAAAATTTCAAATATTTAAAATGAATTGCTAATTTTTTGGACTAACCGTGTGTATCCATCGCTTGTCATTCCACTAATCTGCTCACTTCATCATTGACGACAAGCCAAACTTTTGAGCTATGGCTTAAAAGCATGGTTCGATCCAAAGCGGAGGAGAAGATTTCCCCTTGACATGCAGCTCGACCGTACCATCTTCGAGGTGGTATATTCCCATGCCTGTGTCTCCTTCGCCTTCAGTAAACTGGGACGATGAGAGACAAGAGTAAGTAAAATAAGTACAATTCGGCTTGATGAGAGACAAGAGTAAGTAAAATAAATACAATTCGGCTTGATGAGATGATCTTCATCGACTTCCAAAGAGAAGGACGAATTGTGGCCCAAGAAGAGGGACGTGTTCTTCAAGTTCAAGTTCTCAACTTCTGTGCACATTTGAGTATCCAGGTCTATCTTGAGAACACGGAATCGAAAGGGTATGGTAGATGTTAGTCCTTCCTGTAGCGACACAAACAACAGAGATCCCGTTGTTGATTGCACTAGATACACTTGATTCAAAATTGATGGGCTTCGGCCGTTGTTATTCGGATGAACGGAACAGGCCCAATCGGATTGAGGCCTTTTCTGCGGCGGTCATTTCTTATTCGTCCATCATTTTCTATAAATTGCCCCATTTATTTATTTATTTATTTATTTATTTATACACATATCACAAAATGCGGATTCAATTCATCGGCGAAATTTCAGGGGTCGGCAAAGTTATACAGGCATGTGCGCATAAGGTAAAGGTTACATGGAAAAATAGGACGGGGTGAACAAAGACATTTTGTTTTTGGAACTTTTTTTTTTTTTTTTTGAAATGATATGGTTTGGTAAAATTCATGAAAGGATTAATTTTATCACAGTTAGATAGGTTGGCACATTTATTGAAAAAGGGAAAGAAACGATCCAAATTATTTTGGTGCCCTGAATTTTAAGAATTGCCCGTGGTGCGCCATTTTCAGAAACAGTGATTTTTTAAGGATTTTTTTTTTTTGTTGGAAATAACTATGGGAAAGTTTCAAATGAGTTTATCTTTTGTAGACGGGCGGTGTATGAATTGATATGGGAGCAAGTCTTTTTTTTTTTCTTTTTTTGGTAATAACTGTAAAGTAAACTTGGCCATGGTTAGTTGGCAAGATTTAAATCAGGAAAATTTTAAAGTTGCAATATCAAGTATGGAGTATTAAAATGAAAAGTTCATATTGAATTTTCTTAATTTGTGTTGCTGCCGTGGTACCTAGTACATAATATATCCCTGTAATTGAAATTTTTTTTTATCGCAAAAAACCCAATGCATTCCATTTCGAAATAGAAAAAAAAAAGTAAGAGCATTTTGAAGCCTTCTCGCACACTAAATCGATTCAAATGTGCAAAGTGCTTTTGAATTTAGATTCTCGGGTATTCTCTTTTTCTTTTAAAAGATAGCTTTTCATAAAAGTATACTTTCGTAGGATGGAATATCGACAACAAACGTACGTGATAACCAAGATAGGCCTACTCCGACCAGCATCTCTGAGCAATCAGAGCACAATTTCATCTTCAGATTTTCTAAATGCTTTAACAATGGATGTTGCCCTATGGTCCTAACACCCGAGAAAATTCTCTTACTTTACAATTGAATGCTCCATGACATCAATATCTTCTAACTCGTGAACCCTCTCGTCTACAGTCTATTCTTCTATTCTTTCATCATTGATAATGGCGGGGAGGTCAGATTAGAGTTGTAAGAATTGGTTCTGGTAAATAAAATTGTTGGAAGCATTCCGACATCACTTGTGCATCGATGCGCTGAGTGTTTCGGCGAAACCATGCCCTGTGCTCAATCTCAACATGTTTGCTGGATAAACTTTATATGCACTGGACACGCACAACCCTCTCAAAGTGAACCAGGAAGAGTTGAGAGTCGGCCAGTATCGGATTGCCCGTGCAAGCAGCTCCTCAGCGCAAATAAGAGTCTTACTTATGCTCCGTTCATTTCATGAAAAATGCAGCATTTTAAGAAAATATTTTCCAGAAAATCATTTTCCAGGAAAATGTCATTATTTTTCGGTGCTCGTTTAAAACTTGAAAATGAAGTGAAAAGTATTTTGCGCTATTCGGCAAGGAAAATCTTTTTCTCTATGTACTTTTTTTTCAATAATAATATTATTATTTTATTTTGTTAAATCAATTTTTAATTCTTTTTCTTTTTATTTTCTTTCTTTTTATCTTCTCTTTCTTTGGTCGGTCACTAGCCACAGCGACGGCCAACAGCCAGCCAAAGGCCAACTTACGCTAGCAAGTAGCGAGTGGTGAGCTCAAGCATGCCGACCTTTGGCCTCGCCAGATTGGCTGGCTCGCACTCGTCCCTATCTCACCGATCTGGCTAGCGGTGAGCAATGAGTGCAAGGGCGAGCCTCGAGCTTGTCGGCCCTTGGCCTCGCCAGATTGACGAGCCAAAGGCTCACGCTCGCCAATCTAGCTAGCGGCAAGTGGCCAGTGGAAGGGTGCGCCTTAAGCTCATCGGCCTGTGGCCTCACCAGATCGAGGAGCTGGAGGCTCGTGCTTGCCCTCGGTTCACTGATTTGGCGAGCGGCAAGCTCGAGCTTACCAGAGGTCGGCGGGCCTTGAGCTTGCTCAAGCTCGTTGCTCATCAAAGATCGGTGAGCCGGCGAGGCTCAAGGCTGGTGGTAACAAGTCTCAAGCTCGCCCAAGGCCGGTGAGCTCAAGGCTAGCTAAGAAGTCAGCAAGCCTTGAGCTCACTACTCGCCAGAGATCGGTGAGCCAACCGAGGCCCAAGGCCAACGATAGCAAGCCTCGAGCTCACCCAAGGCTGGTGAGCTTGAGGCTCGCTTGTGGCAGATCGCGAGCCATAGTTGTGCTGACGACCGGCTAAAGAAGAAGGTGGGAAAAAATAAAAGAAAAAATAATTTAAAATTCGAATTATTAAAAGAGCAAACAGGAAGGAAGGGGATTAGTGAGGTATGAGACAAGAGAGTGTCAGGAAAATGTTTTCCCTAATTTAAAAAGTTGAAAACATTTTCCTCGTTTTTACAAGACTTTTTTTCTTTGGTGGAAAATATTTTTTACGACTAGTTTATTTTTCTTGAAATGAACACTAGAAAATTCGGAAAATATTTTCTATGAAATGAACCACGCCTTAATGAAAGTTGCTCGCTAAGCAATTTAATCTACAAGTGGCTGTCAACGTGATATAACCAGTTTTGCAAACTTTCACGTTCTAATATTCAGTCATGACCCCTTGTAGTGAAAGCCTTACGATACAATAAGCGTGTCATAGAAATTTGTACAATCGCACCATGCGATAAGGACGGCGGTTCTCCCCTCGGTCATTCGAAAAAATAGAACGCAAAACACAAAAACCGAAAGAGAAGCCAAATACCCATTGATAAACTCAAGCATCAGATAAGAAAAATTAAGTATCTCACGGATTACTGTCGCATGAAACCAATGCATTTTACGGATATATCTATAAGGAAAAATTCCATTCCAAGAGCTAAATAAAGCATAGACATCCATGGAAGCAGCTCTCCCGTCGCTACAACAATCTAAATCATGAGGCAATAGCTACCTCTTTCATGAGAAAATTCTCAAGAATGGAGCAGAAAACGTTGCTAGACGACCGAAGATGGCATTCAATAGAGACAGGAGTCCGGAAGTGAATTTTCCTTAATAAGTTCTCTTGTTCTTTTTTTTCTTTTTCTTTTTTTTGGTCGAAACTTACTAAGTTTTTCAATGGTCGAATCCATCATCTTCCGCGAGAATTCATCAAACTGGAGACCTACATCAAGGCCACAACAAGACGGTTAGGACCATAACACAAGACGGCCAACTATCCCACGAATTGAAAACAAAGCAAAGTTTTCACAAATAATTTCAATAAAAAGCTTGGAGTGGGAGATCATATTGCGATGCAAAAATATGTGTTGAGAGAAAAACTGCAAGATAATCATCTCAAACTAACGGTAGGTTCTGGATGGAATTTGTGACAGAAAATTAAGACGCATTTGGTAACATTTCTGCTCCAAAGAATAATTTTTTAACAGAAAATAGTATTTTTTGTTTTTTTTCCGGAACAATTTCTAAATATAAGAATGCGCTTGATACCTGCAAAAATTACTATTCCAAGAATAAAAATGCATTTGGTAAACTTGTATAATTTATTGTTTCTTTTAATTTTGTGTTAATACCCCTGAAAAATCCCAAACTGGTACACTTGTAAGAAATTTACCCTAAACTATTTTTTTGACTGCCAAAAACCCCAAACTGGTATACTTTTGACAAATTTACCCCAAACCGGTACACTTGTAACAAATTTACCTATGTTAATTTTCATTAAACTTTATTATCAAATTATTAAGTTAAATGACACGTGGCATACTAATTTGAGATTTTATGTTCTGTTGGTCACATTTTATAATTTTTGTGATTTTTTTGTGGTATTAATATAATTTAGCGGATGGTATATTTGTTACAAATTTACTAGTTTGAGGTTTTTTGCGGTTGATAAATTAGTTTAGGGTAAATTTGTCATAAATGTACCGGTTTAGGGTTTTTTAATGTCAGTCGGGGTAAATTTGTCACAGGTGTACCAGTTTGGAGTTTTTCATGGTCAAAAAAATAATTTGGGATAAAATTGTCACGAGTGTACCAATTTGAGGTTTTTCAAGATATTAACCCTTTAATTTTTCTATATTTTTATTATATTTTTTCCTTTTTTCTTTTTTTTTTTTTTTTTTTTTCTCTTTGTAGCCGGTCGCGGCCACGGCGGCAACCGGTTGGGTGAGCTCTAGCGAGCTCGCCAAAGCCTCGCCGAGCCACCGCTCGCCGACCTTGTCATGGCTCGGCATCTCCGATGGTTGGCGATGCTCCGACGAGGTCGTTGGCCCTCATCTGGCCAATGGCCGGCGCCAGCCATTGCTAAGGCCAACCAAAAGGAAGAAGAAGAAAAAGAAGAAGAAGAAGAAGAAGAAAGAGAAGAAAAAAAGAGCAGAGAGTAAATTTGTTTTTCGGAATTGTTCCCAAGAACAAGGAACAGCTTTTTCTATTTGTTTTTGTTCTAAATCTATTCCCGGAAACAAAAGTTTTACCAAACGCGTTTTTATTTTTTTATTTTTGTTCCGGGGAACAAAAAAACATAAATTTTTGTTCCGGGGAACAGAAACAAAATTTGTCTACCAGGCCCTTAATGGTCAGATCATCAAGGTGAGTGGATATGTCAGCTCTATGCCTTTAAAATATTTTGCATGTCAATGATTTTTTGGAGCCTTTATGCTTAGAAAATTACCGGTAGGCCCTTGATTTCGATGTATGGCATAGGCTTTATGGCCTTAGACTCGCGTCAGGCATGAAAAGCGAGCACTGGACGGACATGTTTTGATAAGGCAACCGAGGGCTACGAGAATGAATCTATGGCATTGAGAAAGGGTCCGTCTATGCCGACGGGGCATTAGCTGCTGCTCTTGGGTCACCCAAATTACAAAAGGGGGACTGGTTCTCAGTCGGATGGAAAAAGCACGACACCGAATGTATAATTTTGGCTGCTAGGACAGTGGGAATTAGCAAAGTTCGGGTCCACACTGAGAGGAGGAGCCCGTGGATAAACGACCGTTGGGCATGGACGGATCGACTTGAATTATCGATGCCGGGCGCACATCACACAGATCACGTTCGCCCCTGTTCACACCCGACTCGTGCAAACTGGTAGCTTCTAAGATCAGGCCATCAATAGACGATCCAGGTTTAGCGAACCCGCCAGCCTATGTCTGCAGCATGATGTGCACGTGCTCCAGGCCATGCTGGATTTGGGCAGGGGCATATACCCATGAGCACCAATGTGATTGTTGGACGTTGCAATGGGTTGCTGTATGGGTTCCACAACCGTCTAGACTCGAAGAAACTCGATAATCGCCGCACGGCACACTTTTTTTTCAACGTATCAATGTAACCCTATCCGTATGTATAAACATAACCCAGACGCCTGTAGGCTTGTCCCTATGCTTGAGAGGCCTCTTTCACTAACGTTGTAATCATGGGGCTTTTTAAACAAAATTGCTGGAAGCATTCTTACATCACCTGTGCAACGTTGAAAACTCAGTATGCCTGTGTTTTGGCAAATCCTTGCCCTGTGCTCCATCCTCCCAAAGTTACAAGGAAGCATCAAAGTGTCATCCAACGTCTCTGATAATGGGCAATTAGGTGGTCCTGCTCAGCAGAAGTAGTTCTCTAACCAGATAATTCTAAGGGTGGCTGCATACGAGACATGACCAATTTTACAAATTTACGGCATCCTAGTATTCAGTACGACTTCATACCGTAAAGTCATACCATACAATAGGCGTATCGTAGAAGTTCATAAGCCCTACCATACAATAAGGTGTATACCATGTACGGTGATCCTCCCAACGGTCATAAACAAAAACAGAAATAAAAGCTCAAAAACCAAAACCAAGCTTTAGCCTATTAATAAGCTCGTGCATCGGATAAGCATAAAAAGATGTCATATAGATAACTAACATACAAAAACCAATACGTTTTTATGGATATTTCAATAAGGAAGGACTCCTTTCCAATGGCCAAACAGACAATTAGAAATCCATGGAAGCAGCTCTCTGTCAATATAAGAGTCTAGATCATGAGAACAGCATTATTCAAAACTGTAAGATGCTAGACCACCGACGACGGCATTCAAGAGAGGCAAGAGTATGCAAGTGCCTTTTCCTCGCTAAGTTCCTCTGCTGTCGCATCCATCTTCTTCCGCGAGAACTCATCAATTGGGAGACCTACATCAAGGACACACCACAACATGGTCATGGCAATATCACAAACAACTAAGTAGCTCACAAACAAAAGACAAGTCTTGCAACGCAAGATGACTTGTGAAGGACAAAATGCAAGATGAATATTTCGAGCTAACCGTGGTTTTTTTGACAGAATTTGCCATCAAAGAGTGCAAATAATTAATATTGTAATTGGTCCGAATGAAAGATACAATTTTCTTTACCTTGCACGATAGTCCACTCTCCATTGCGACAAGTTACTGGGAAGGAGTAGATGAGGCCAGCAGGCACATTGTAAGAGCCATCAGAATACACCCCCATGGAAACCCACGTTCCCTAAGAAAAAGTTCAGTCCAAAGAACAAAAATTTAGAAAATCCAAGCTGAACTAATAGCTGAACAAGATCGTGTGAAAAGGAAAAGGAAAAGGAGAAAGGCACCATTACCTCTGGAGTTCCAAGAACCCAGTCACGGATGTGGTCACAAGCAGCACTGGCAGCAGAAAGTGCACTTGAAAGCTTCCTAGCTTTAATAATTGCAGCGCCACGTTGTTGGACAGTAGAAATGAATTCTCCGTTCAACCTTCAGCAAAATATTTTTACATCAAATTCAGAAGACTCCACCAAAATACCAACTAAATCTACTACAATCAACTCAAAAGACAGTTTTTCTCACCATGCATCATCCTTGACAAGTTCACGTACAGGTTTTTCACCAGATGGGGTATTAACAGTTGCATGGTTCACATCAGGATACTGACTTGACGAATGATTTCCCCATATGATGGCGTTTTTCACATCACAAACTTGAACTTTCAACCTCTCAGAAATCTGACCCAATGCCCTGTTATGATCCAATCTGGTTAGACAGCTAATATTTTTCTCAGGGATGGATGGTGCAAACTCCTTTAGAATCAAGGCATTTGTATTTGCAGGATTCGCAACAACCAAAACCTACGAAAGAAAGAAAACATAAAAGACAGTTAGGTAATTAATGAAACGCCCTTAGATAATCTTCTGGAGATACTATGTAAAAGATCAAATTTAATTAGTCACACATGATAAACTTCAGTTTTAGAAAATACAAATACTAAAATAGGGTCTCAAATAATAGTGTACCAATATTTTAGCAATATTGTGGCATCTATGTTGCTTTTGTACTCAAACTATTTGGAATTCCAACTGCCGTAATTTCTGACCCAAAGATGAAAACTAAGATATTGTTGATGAACGGTCATCTCATGACATTGACATCAGTGTTAAATCTATTTTCCAACTAGTCAGCCAACTTTTCATGCAGAAGATTTCACGATGAAATGGCATTTCACCTAAGTCATTCATATAAGTTTCCAAATCAAATACACGTTTTTTAAAGTCTGAAAATTAGCAAATCAGGGTCCTATTCTTTTAGAAATTTCTTCAATTAAGTTAAAATAGACATGAGGTCCAATTCACCAGCATGGACCAACGTCAAGACACTTGTAACTTACGCCTTCCTTTGAAAAAACATTTACCTTGCAATTGGCAGCTGCGTGCTTTTCTAAAGCAGAAGCCTGGGACTTGTAAATTGAAACATTTTTGGTCATCACATCCTTTCTTTCCATGCCCTCCTTCCTTGGGAAGCCACCGACCATGACTGCAACACCAACACCTGTGCATGCCTCAACAACGTCCGTTGTAGCAACCACACCTGATTTAAGCACAACAATGGATCATCATGCTAGTCATCATCAAATACCACATGGTAACTACCAAATCAAATACACAACACAAACCTTTAAGGAGAGGGAATGCGGCATCAATCAATTCCATCTTAACACCATTCAGAGCCTCTGCAGCAGGTGGGATATCAAGCATGTGCAAAATCACAGGCTGGTCAGGACCCAGCATCACTCCCCTAGCGATCATAGGCACAAGGGCATATCCAATTTGCCCTACATGGTCAAAGAAAGTCTCTTATGAGAACCACATATCATGGTCGACAAGTGAATCTAAATATACAGCAATAACAGTATGAATATGTAAATCAGTAAAATAAATCGAAGAATCCCAAAAGACTGATAAACAAACATAAACCACAGATTGCAGACAAGGTGGCATATCACAGCACCAGTAAAAGAGTTAAAGATCCAATCTTCTGATAGGAGAAAACAAACTTATCCGAAATATGGCGGAAAGTGCAAAAAGAAGCACTAAACTACTATAATGCCATTCCAGCAAGCCAAATGGATCATCTTTCTCCAACAGAGCACAGATCACTCAAGTTGTTCCACTCTCGATCCCTGCTTTCATAAGCACCACTTGCTATCGCAGATCAAAGTAAATCCATTCCCAGCACACAGCACAAGCCCACAAAGAACTCACGAAACTAAAACATCCCAGCAAAAATTCACAGTACCCACTTCACAGGACACGCAAACAACCGACGACAACAGATCGCCGCATCAAAAACCCACGACCCAGATTCAGTTTCTCAAAACACTCCAGGAAAAAAAAAAAAAACCCACGACACAATCAAAACAAGGATCGGGACATCGAGAACAGTCAGATCTGAATCCGGACGGTACCTGCGGCGCCGGTGACGAGGACGCGAACGGGTTGCTTGGCCATTGACGATGCCGGATCTAGACCGCTAGAGGGGAGAAAAAAGTGAACTTGCGGAGGGAAAAGGCGAAACGAGAGATGACAGCGAGAGGGTTAGCAAGTTTGAAGAAGTGGTTCTGAGATGGCGATATTTATGAGCGTGAAGAGTCACGCCCCTTCGGGACGACGATGTTGACAGGTAGATGAGGGGGGGCCTTGATGTCGTTTCGATAAGCCTCGTGGGGGCATTTCCGCCATTTCGAATTTCGAGGGCTCTGCTTTTATAAGTCAAGTCCGGGGAAGTTGCGACCGAAAAAAGTAAAAGAGAGAGCCCCGGAATATTCGCTTTAGCCATTGGCTAACGATATGGTTTGATTCCTTCTGTTTTTTTTGTTAATTCCGATTGGACCGATATTAAATTTAGTAGAGGCTTGACTTGATTATGATTAGGAGATTTTTTTTTTTTTTGGAGATGATTGAGAGAATTTACCGTAACTACTTTTGGAGATTATGTATTGTGAGTTTGATTTTACATGCCAAGAGAATGTTTAGTTTAGTCTAGAGATAATCAAATGACCATTTTTCTTTTAGATTTCCTGAGGAAGTCCAAAATTTTGTTCCTATCTTTGGTAAATAGTGACAAGATTTTTATGTATCTCGAAATATTATGTTCCTTCCGATATGGGATGTTTAACTCATTCAAAACTCTTTGTAGGTAAGATCAAATATTAATACCCCGTTTCCAGTATTAGAAGAATTTTAGATGCTCAACATTAGTTCCGTCATATGCATGAATTACAGATGGATGATTCTTTGAACATCAACCAAACATAATACATAAAAAAAAAAAAAAGTTGAAAACCAAAAATAGGGGATAAAGAGAATTAGGCTATTGATAGAGATCAAGATATAGATAGAGAAAAAGAAGGAATTGAAGCTTAAAAAAGGAAACGAAGAGATAATTGCGCCTTGAACGTTGAATTAATGTGCAACTCATCTTCGAAATTTAAATTTATTTAATATGGTCTCTAAACTATTAATAATGCTCAGTGAAATTAATTATATGATTTAGGGATCACATTAAACATTGGACTAAAATTTAGGAATCACATCAAACATAGTAAAAATTCATTAATGATGTTACATATTGAATTAAAGTCTATGGATTACATCAAATAAGCTCAGGAGTGACGTTACGCATTCACTAAAGCTTCGGGATCATTTGTGTAATTTTTCCTAAAGAAAATGGTGAATTTATAGAACGAAGGGTGGGGCTCGAGATTGGTAAGTATGAGATGGAAGAAGATTAGGCGGGTGGGCAGTGCTGCGGTGGTCCTTTTGAGATGATTTGGAAAGCTAGATGGAGCCGGGGGATATAAATGTCATTCCGCGCTAGGTTGCGACTTGTGAGGCCGTGGAACTTGATGTCTTGATGATGTAACAGGACATGCCGATGCCAATAACAATTTGCAAGCGCATGCTTTAGCAATTGAAAAAGGAATGGCAAGTGTATCGTTAATCTTTATCTTTTCTTTATCTTTTTTTTTCTTTTTAGCTACTTTTATGGGTCAACCCCAATTATATTCCTAGGGATGCTCAAACGAGAATTGGAATTTTGCTCCTTTTAACTCTTATCTTCTTATGATTGGATTTCCTAACTCGATCATGGTTGAAAGACATACCTTAGAAACAAGAGTTACCTTAACAACTATTGAAAATTACATACCGTAAATTAGATTTTACAAACTAAGAGTATGATTAGTTTAGCTTTACGGTAATTAAATGGCAATTTTCTTTTCAATTTCCCATGAAAATCCAAAATTTTATTCTACCTTTAAGAAATTTTGACCAAAACGTTAGGAATCTCGAAATATTTTACCTTTCCCTTGTCGATTCGGGATGTTCAACATTGAATATGAATAACATATTTTATACAACGATGAAAGTCTAATTCAAAGCTCTTTGTATGCGTTTGATGCATGGGGTTAAAAATTTTGGACACCATATACTTTCCCGTGTGATAGTCTTCTTAGAATGGGAGGACGGCATTGGGATTATCTTGATTATTCTAGGTATGGAAAAATAAAAGAGTATCAAAATCGGAATTCGGAAAAACATTTTTCCTAGGTTAAGAAGACTACTACGTAATGGTTATCGGCTCTCTCACGCCCCATATTCTGTTTCGAGTACTCGACCACCACCTCTCGGTAGTTGTCATCCTTAGCGAGCCACCAAAAGTTGGCCGTAGTTCCTTGCCATCTACAGTGCTAACCACCGTGTCAACTGTCACCATCACCTCACACAACCTTTCCCACACTCCCTCTTGGTTTGTCCATATTGAGCATTGTGTGACCATAAGTCTTTCCTTTACATCATGTCCTACTCAATTTATGTATATACTAAACTCAACCTAACATAATAAAGGCATGTACTTTTCCTAGGTACCACTCTCTACCGAACTATTTCTTGTATCTATTGTCATTGTACAACAATAACTTTTCATAATATTCATAAGTCAAAGTCCGTAAGATATATTTATGTATGGTTTATTCGTGATGACCTATGTTGTTATTGTATGATTTCAGAAGGAATAAAGTTGTAAAGGAAATTTTTTGAGAGAATTACAAAAAAAAGTCATAAATATGTTGCAATTTTATTAATTCAGTGCTAAACATTTTGCATTATACCAATTCAATCTATCTAACAAATTTTGGTCAACCAACACCGACGTATATAATTTTTAATGATATTTTCATATATTTTTTGAATTTATAAATTTCTTTTTCATTTTTTTTTCATTTTTTTGCTCTTCATTCTTCCTTTGGTCAATGAAGCCGGCCTTGCCAATGGCTGGTAGAGAGGCTCACCAGGGGCAAACGAGGTCAACCCCACCCAACCACTAACGAGGCAAGCCCTCGCTAGATCTGGCAAGGCTCGACCTCATCATTGTGGGGCGAAGGCGAGCTCGCCTTGCCATTGGTGAAGATTTATCTTGGTGATCAATTAAATCTACCAACCAAATCAATTATAAGAAGGGTCATTAAAGTTGCATGTAAAAAAACTAGTGTTGCGATCTATACGAATGATGTCCAAATATTAGAACTTCAGATATCTATCTCCTCGATAACCGGGCCAATCGATACGGAAGCCGAAAATGCAGGCAAGAAACCCCAAGTAGCAGTATTATACTCCTTCCAATTACACATATTTTCAAATCCTGCCTCCCTCATATTTATTTCCTTGCCACCAACAGCAGTTTCCATGCCATTCGCTGTGCGTCCATTGACTTCTCCTCTGTTCCATTATTTCATTCCAGTCGAAATCCTCAACCCGGGATGGGACATCTTGGTAGGACCTTTACCCAATGAGCCCAAACCTAATGACATCATATGCTACCATCAAATGCTGCATAATTAGATTTTAGGGAAAAAAGTTCAGCATAAGTGTGTGTTTTTTTACTGAAAATTTAATGATAAAAGAAAATTATTTTTCAAGGAAATTATTTTTAAAAAATAGTTAATTTTCATTTATTTGGTGATTTTTCACGGAAAACAACTTTTAAGAAAATGTTTTTCGGATTTTCGACATTTGTTTCATAAAAATGAATTGGTTGAGAAAAACATTTTTAATTAATAGAAAAAAAGCTCCTAAAATAAAGGAAAATGTTTTTTGCTTTTCAAATAAGGGAAAACGTTTTCCTCATCCTCTTTCTTACATCACACCTTTGTTTTTTTTTTTTTGGTAAAGGGTAAATATATATTAGCAAAAGAACCAAGGAGCTACACACCTATATAGCAATAATCCCTGGCACCAAGGCTTACACTCAAAAGACAACCTGTCAAGCGAGTGGAAGAAGTGTCGGGGAACGGGGGAGGGGGGGGGCGAGGAGCTGCAGGACGAGGAAAGAAGGAAAAGCAGCTAGATGCAGGCTAAACAACAGCCAAAAAGGAAGAGAAGGGGAAAGACGAAGGCACCTGCGCAGGGGAGAAGGAATTAAACCAGAAAACTGAAAAATGGCAACGAAGGGACACCATGGATGCATCCAATGCTGAAGAGACTGGACGGTTCATAACGCAGTGAAACGCCTCATTCAAAGATCGAAGGATGGATTCCCCAACTGAGTTGTAGTCTTCTGTTACGAGTCGTATTCGGGACCTTCGAAAAGGTAAAGGCTCTATCCTTGATAGCCATGCGAAGATGTTCCTTCAAAGCCGGAAGGGATAAGGTTTGGTTGCGGAAGATGATGTTATTCCTTTCCTTCCAAATAAGGTAGCATAACGCGGCAAAGCCAAAACGAGCCACCGATTGATAGAAGCTAGTGTCAGAGAGATGCTTGATAACCCAATCTAAGTTATCCTTCCACGTAGAATTCCGCCATGGGAGGTTACATTTATTCGCCCAGAAGGCACCCAGACTAGCCGTAACCGGGCATCCGAAGAATAAATGATCAACAGAGTCAGGTGTAGAGGAACAGAACATACATGAGGATACTGGGATTCTCCCATGAGCAGACAGAATTACCTGGGTTGGTAATCGGTTGCGAGTGATCAACCATAAGTGGGTTTGATACCGGGGGGGAAGAGAAGAATTCCAAATGAATCTCGACCAAGGCACAAGATGGCCCCTAGCCCTTAGAAGTGTCCAAGCAGAAGCCGCCGTAAACACCTCTGAAGAATGGCCCAGCCATATAAGTCGATCATCATTGTCGTTGAGGTTTGGGAGAGGATCCTCCCAACCCATAATGGCCGCCGAGACTGCAGAGGGAAGGGAGAGGACATTAATTCCAGCAGCAACAGAAGCAAGCCGAGAGATGCCAGAACAGTATATGTTTCGATCTGTGAAAAGCTTATAGAGCGGCCTCCGGTGATGCCAATGATCAAACCAAAAGGATGTAGATAATCCATTGCCTATGCGCCACATAAATTGATGCTGAATTAAGTCTCGAAGGCCTAGCAGTTTTTTCCAAGACCAAGAGCATATAGTAGGCCTAGGGATGACCCAAAAATTCTTATTCTTGATGAAATTGGAATGGATCCATTTGCACCAAAGTGATTCTTTATCAATAAAGAGGAGCCACAAGTGCTTAATCATTGAAGCGATATTGCTAATCCGGATGGGTCGGATACCCAAGCCACCTTCCTCCTTGGGTAGGCAAACTTCATCCCATTTGACCTTTGCCCCTCCTGAACCAAGGGTCGGACCCTTCCAAAGGAATTGGCGAAATATTTTCTCAATTTGTCTTGTGACTAAGGAAGGGAGGATGAAAACACTAGACCAATAAACCTGAATCGAGTGCAAAACCGATTTAATCAGCTGCAGTCTACCAGCCAGGGAGAGGAACCGGTTCGTCCACGATTGGACTCTCGAGGTTATAGCACTGACCAGAGATATGCAATCCACCTTGCCTAGTCTAGATGAAATAATAGATACCCCGAGGTACCTAAAAGGGAGCGAACCCAGTTGAAAGCCAGAGGTACTAACCATGGACTCTTTTAGATCTTGAGAGCCACCCGAGAGAAAAATTTCGCTTTTGTTGAAGTTTGGTTTCAGCCCAGACCAGCTAGCAAAGGATTGAATCCCATCCAAAAGCAGGCACAGAGAAGACATATTACCTTCAGAGAATAATAATACATCATTTGCAAAGAAAAGGTGGGAGAGCCTAGTCGCTTTGCATCTCCAAAAGAAATCATAGCCCACCTTGGACGTTTGGTTATTGATGATTCCAGTAAAAACTTCCATAACAAGAGTGAAGAGATATGGGGACATAGGGTCACCCTGCCTGATTCCTCTCCCACTTGAGAAAAAACCATGTAATTCACCGTTAAGAGAAAGAGAGAACTTAGGCGAACGAATGCATACCATTATGCGGTCGATAAAAACTGCAGGGAATCCGAAGGCCATCAAAGTAAGCCGGATAAAGTTCCAATCAATGGAATCGTAGGCTTTACAAAAATCAACATTGATAATACATTTAGGCTGATAAGGATTATGATGAAAGTCGCTAAACAATTCCTGGGTCAGCATAATGTTATCGCTTATGCGTCTTCCTTTCACGAAAGCATTCTGGGGCAAACTAACTATAGAAGGGAGCACAACAGCTAACCTATTAGCAATAATCTTTGTGATACACTTGTATAGAGTGTTGTAGCATGCTATGGGCCGAAAATCATTAACTGTTGACGCATTAGGGACCTTCGGGATTAGAGTCAGGATAGTTGCATTGATCTCCTTTAGCAGCTGACCATTAATAAAGAAGTTCCGAATTGCCAGCAGGACCGATGGTCCTATAATCTCCCATGCCCGCTTGAAGAAGTCAACATTAAAGCCATCTGGGCCAGGGGATTTACCAGAAGCAAGGGAGAAGAGAGTAGATCGAATTTCCTCATCCGAAACAGGGCGAGACAGCTCCTAGATCTGTATATCATTGAGAGTACGACTCAACTTCTCCTGGATTTCGGCAACCAAGGGCACCGAGGGAGGAGGAGAAACCGCCAAAAGATCCTGGAAATGGGAGAGAAAGAGCTGTACATCACACCTTTGTTAGCCTCCACTTCTTTCTAAAATAATTTAGCCTTAATTATTTTTATTTTTTTAAAATTCAAATTTTAAATTATTTTATTTTATGTTTGGGTTAATACCCTGAAAAACCCTGAACTAATACACGTGTGATAAATTTACCCTAAACTAATTTTTTACCATGAAAAACCCTAAATTAGTATACTTTTTTTTTTTTGTCAGTCCTACGCTATTCCTACGCTACACTCACTCGCAGACTTGTGCCCTGCCTCTTGCAGGGCGTGGGAGTCGCAACCCACTCTCGAAACTTACGCGTCCCTACCCCCCATCCCCCCCTGAGAAGGTGGGGATTTGAACCCCTCACCTCCCCCTTCCATCTTGGAAGATACTTGTGATAAATTTACCTTAAGTGACCACAAAAAACTCCAAACAGATACACTTGTGACTAATTTAACTCAAACTAATTCGTTCAATAACCAAAAGCCCAAAACTGGTATAATTGTGACAAGTATGCCATCCATTAAATTAGATTAATACCACAAAAGAAGATTGTATATAGAGTAAAATCTCAATTTGATACACCGGTCAACTATTAAGTGTCATCATACTTAACAATTTGACACTAAAATTTAACGAAAATTAATAGAGGGTAAATTTGTTATAGATGTATCAATTTGGGGAATGTGTATCGGTTTAGGGTAAAAAATAGTTCGGGGTAAATTTATAATAAGTGTACTAGTTTTGAGTTTTTCAAGGTATTAACTATTTATTTATTTTCTTTATAAAAATTCGATTTTTAATTTTCTTTAATTTTTAATTATTTTTTTTTTTTTTTTTTTTTTTTTTTCATCCTCACAGAGCTCAAGCTCGCCCAAGAAGAAGAAGGTGGAAAAGAGAAAATAAAAAAGAAAAAGAGAAAAGAACAAAAAGAAAGAAAATTAAAAATTTTAAAACCACCCGTTTGACCACAATTAAAAAGAACCAATCCACGATATGATGGCTTTCCTAAAAGCTTCCAAAAAAAAAAAAAAATGCATACTTAATAGGTAAGTCAATCTCTATTGGATTTGACTAGAAGAGAGAGGTCGGAGATTCACCTGATTTTATTGATTTACCATATTGGTTTCAATTTAAGAAAGTTGTGTTTCGTTGCATCAGTTTCCAACATGACTCTGGAAAGGCATTAATTAATTAATTAATTATGAGGGTTTTCCAAGAGTCTCGTGTCAATGTTTTATCTATGCCGTTTGTTGAATTTAATCATCAAGTGATAAGTGTTATAAATTTTCTTATCTTTTTTGAAATAAGTGATAATTTCAAGTGATCGGTATTCTTATGGTGTAAATATAGTAGGTGGACCATTTGGTCTATGCTTGCTGATCTTGATGCATATAAGAATTTCTCACCAAAGGAACTTTCATTTGGTACTAACAGAGAAAGGTGGACTTGATCGAAAGAAAATGTGTTACGTTGATAAATTTGGATGCACAATGAATGAATTTGATCTCATTCTCAAAATGAAAGCAAGAGGGTTCAAGATAAATGAGTCAAAGCTTTTTTCTTATAATATGTGTGAAAAAGTAAATCTAATTTCTAGAGAGACCTTCTATTTTCGCTTATCTAACACGCTTTTTTTTATTATTTATTTATAGAAAATAGAGGTATAACTAAATTAAAAAAAAAAAAACCAACTTTGTATATCATTTTCCGAAGAAAATGAAAAGTAGAACCATTATATTAAAGAAAGGCAATACTTTGTTTTCCTTTTTCTGTGCCGGGGACCATCACTGGCCCTTCCTGGCAATGGAGGGCGGCAACGGCAATGGCTTTGCTTTTGCTTTTTTTCTTCTATTTTTCTTTTTTCGCATTTTTAAAAATTTCGCTTATTTTTAAACATAACTTAAATGAAATTTGTATTAAAAAAATCAAATTTGAACTAAAATGGCAGTCGTTTTAGTTGCATCAATGCCGCATAAAATAGAGGAAGTAACTAAAAATTGTGTCAATATTTTTCGTTATAAATTGAATGGAATTAATGAAAGGATTTAATTAAACCAATTTACCAAATTTTAGTACTAAAGTGCAATTCTTGAAAGCGCTAAAACTTAATTGCACTTGACAAGTTTTATGACTTAAAATTAATTTATCCCTTTTGTCTAACTAGATCGGACATTCGCAAAAACATTAGTTATTTGAAGTTGGATGGGAAACCACTCTTTGAAATAGTTGCTAAGTTGGTGACTTGTAAAATGGTTTGTGAATGTTGCATGGAATAAATTCTTCTTGGTATATATAATTTATGAAGTATATATTAGGAATCTTGGTAGGCCTTGTAACAGGGCTCTAAACATAACCATAATTTGATAGAGCAATGGATTGTTCAATGAACTAGACTATTAATATCTTAAACATATATATATTCCTGGTGGACTTCAAAACTTTGATCATGCATCCAGTTTACTGTTTTATCATATGTATAGATTGATGTATATTTTGATATCATATTGAAGTGAATTATGTGTGTGAGACTGCATTCTTTGGGTAAATAATACGACTATGTCGTTTCGCCTATATCTGTATGGAGTTGATATGTGACACGAATGAAGCCAAGTCTTCTCACGATCTGGAGACAAAATTTGGAGAAACTCATCTCTCGCCATGCAGAAACGTCGACGAGGAGCCCAAAGATCTGTGGCCGGAGCAAAGGGGGACTTCTATCGGAGAAACCCCAACGATTTCGCACATTTAAGGCAAGGTTCAATTTTTGACCCCAAAAAAAGAAGAAGGTAAGGTTCGATTATCTTGTAGTTGTAGTGGCTTCTGTCGTTGCTCGTTTGACCTGAATTCTTTCGACATGAGCACGATTGGTGCTCAGTAATTATGATCCGTAGTTGATAATGAGGTATCCCTTCCATTGGTGTATTGATTTGATCACTCAGGGAAATCCATAAGCCGACGATCGACGGACAAACCTTGGAACCCATGGAGTAAGTCCACTGCGCGACGTCTTTGGGACCGAACTTCTCCCCTTTGTGAGGGGGAGAAAGCCCGAAACCAGCAGCGTCACTTAGTGCGGTGGTTGAGGTCAAATTTTTAATATCACTAAAAATCATAAATTATATTTAATGAGACACTAATATCCCAAATTTTGTATTACTGATAAATTCCTCGAACTATTTCAACATGACATCAACACTCCGAACTTTTTTCTTTTGGCTGAAACCCCCAAATTTATATCAACATAATTAAAAAATCTCAAATTTCATCATATTAGTATAAGTTTGGAGTGTTGACGTTACGGTGGGAGAAAAACAAAAAGTATTAGTATTAGCGACATTTTGAAAAATTTAAGAGGTTATATTTATAACAAATTTATTTCAAACTAAGTTTTTGACAACAAAATTCTAAATCAGTATATTTGTGGCAAATTTAACCCAAATTAAAACTCAAAATTGATTCATTTGTGATAAATTTATCATATATTAATTTTTATTAAATATGATTAATACCACGGAAAATTGTACACTAATACACTTGTAACAAACGGAAGATAAAACTTCAAATTTATTTAATAATTTAGTGATAAAATTTAACAAAAAATAATGATAGTAAATTTATCATGAATATATTAATTCAAAATTTTTTGGTGATAGGAATCCTAGTTTAAAACTTTGGTGTAGTCCCTCCCCTTTTTTTTTAAAGATTTCTTTATCAAGAAAATATGGGTGCGCTAGAATGCGCGGCAACTGAAAGAGCTTTCAGAATCTAGAACGTTCCTATACGCAACACAATTGAAAGAAAACAAATAAATAAATCGTCTCCTCTTTAATTTTCAAATCTCAATTCTTTCCTCAGTTTCGGCGAGACTCTGCATCGCCTTCAATCCGAGGGGGTCATCAATTCCGCCATTGATATCAAGGTCGATTCTTTCGGCTAGTTTAAGCTCCAGCGGAGAAGCCCTTCTCTCCTCCTGTCTTCTTCCCGCCATGGCTACCGCTTCAGGTTCGATTCGCTTCCAAGCTCTTCGTCTTTCCACTGCGTTCTTGGGGCCGGTCGTAAGGAGCGGTGCTTTCTTTTGTGCAATGTCTGCTTTCTGTTCTCGTGGGTGCATCGAGAAGTTGTTTCTTTGTCTACACGCCTTCGCTGTGTGACCCATATTTGAGAAAATCTGGAACGAGGAGAGCGATTGGCTGTGAGATTGCTTGTTTTGATGTGCACCGACTCTTCCAATGTGGAGAAAATTCAAGATTTACGGGGGGATGGAAGGGAGGATCGATTAGTGGAGGTGGGTTCTGGGAGTTGGGATTGGGAAGGAGGCTATTGAGAGAGAGGATGCATATGTTGTAGATTATACTCCCCGAACGCGGCTTGTTGAGTGCCTTTCTGTTGTCTGAGGGCTTGTCCAAATGGATTTCAACAGAGTCGTTGTTGATGTTACCGGAGCCGTGAACTCTGCAGCGTAGAGGCCACATGGCTGCATTTCATGATTGCCCCTTGATCAGCCGGTGTCTAGGAAGGTGGTGGTGAGCCTGGCAGGTCCATGGCCTCCTGAATTAATGGATTTCACATTGCTTGATTCTGCATGCTTGTGGAATTTACTGGCTCAAGGAGGGATGCAATCAGAACCTGCTGGATTTCACCTGAAGTCCCACTTAACTGTTGGACTAAGTACTCTTTTCACCTTGCATCCCTGAAGGAGACTGTTTGGGTTTTAGGTGGCATTCCATTTTTTTTTTTTTTTTTTGGGGGGGGAACTAAATTATCTTTGTTTGTACAGAAATGTCGAGGACTGTGGATGTATGGTAACTGTCAAATTAGGTAATTTGTGAAATGGCAGCTTGAGTAAGTGAACAGAAGATGTTGTAAAGTTGCTTTATAACATTCTAGGTGCAAAAGGAGTGTGGTTCTTTTGCTGGTTGTTTAAGGCTGGGTTCCATTATTGTGGTACTACTCATTTAGCTCTTTGGGAAATGTATATTTAATGGCCTTGTATGGTCTGACTCGGAAGACTGTGGTAAATGCAATTCCAAATGCCATTTTTGTGAAGTCCATTGAATCCTGGACGTGACATCTAGGTTTAAGTCTCAGCATCCTCTTGTTATGTATTTCTACATCTGTGCTTGTGCCCGTACTCTCTGATTTCATCTACCCTGCATATACGTTCTATGTAACCTGTACATGTCTTCAATGACTTTGATATTGATTCTCCATAATCTTTCAATTGCAGCGACTTTCAAATCTAGGGAGGACCATCGGAAGCAATTGGAATTGGAGGAAGCACGAAAAGCTGGCCTTGCTCCTGCCGAGGTTGATGAAGATGGGAAGGAAATTAACCCTCACATTCCCCAGTATATGTCTTCTGCACCTTGGTATCTTAATGCTGAGAGGCCTGTAAGATGCATAGTCCATCTCTTAATGCTCTATTTGAAGTGTAGACTATTTTTAAACTGTATATTAATTGAGATTTTACCTACTTCTGTATAGAGTTTGAAACATCAAAGGAAATGGAAATCAGATCCAAATTACACAAAATCCTGGTATGACAGAGGTGTGAAAACATTTCAAGCTGATAAATACCGGAAAGGAGCTTGTGAAAAGTAAGGGGATGTCTGATGCTTATTTTGCTTTATATCATTTGTAGCGTAGCTTGGCCTTGATGCGTCTAGGCTTAGTTATACATGTCTCTGTACCTTTATATATGTGCTTAACATTTCTTTGTTTGGTGGTGACTGGAACATGACTTAAAATGGTGTGTCAGAGAGTCACTCTTGAACCTTAGGATTATTCTAGCAAGCAGTGATGCTGTCCCTGTGCTGCATGGTGAGAATTGGGGGATTCTTTTTTTCTCTTTTACCATTGAAATGTGGATCAGACATACGTATATTAATGTATCATCAGATATCTTGCTAGCCATCCATTTTGCAATGAAACAGTATGCTACCTTTATTGTATGTCATGAATCAGTGTATTAAGGGAAGTCTTTATGTTTGTTAGACCAAGAAAGAAATATTATTGCAAATTGAAAACTTCTATCACACAGGAAATGGAAAAAAATGGATGACCTTCTTCCTTTCATGGACTTCCCTGGACTGATGCAAATGATACTTTTCCATGTTGCTTGTTAAGTTGTGGGGCAATGACGCATGATGCAAAGTCTTGCGTGGAGAGGCCCCGCCAAAAAGGAGCAAAATGGACAAACATGCACATTGCACCGGATGAGAAGATAGAGACATTTGAACTGGATTATGATGGAAAGCGGGACCGGTGGAATGGGTACGATGCAGCAACCTATGCTCTTGTTATTGAGAGATATGAAGCAAGAGATGAAGCGCGAAAAAAGTACTTGAAAGAACAGCAGTTGAAAAAGTTGGAGGAGAAAAACAAGCAGAATGGGGAAGGTGAGGTCAGCGATGAAGAGGATGATGAGGACTTGAAGGTTGATGAGGCCAAAGTTGATGAAAGTAAGCAGATGGACTTTGCCAAGGTTGAGAAGCGTGTCCGCACGACTGGTGGTGGTAGTACTGGAACTGTCAGGTGCCTTTAGCTTTTTCCCTGATTTATAAATGGTCATTTTTCTTAATAAGGTGTGTAACTATGGTCTTTGATTTTCTTTAGAAGAGGATCTGAATTGTATTTCTTATTGCAGAAATTTGCGTATTCGAGAGGATACTGCTAAATACCTTTTGAATCTTGATGTCAATTCTGCATACTATGATCCTAAAACCCGATCAATGCGTGAAGATCCTCTCCCTGATGCTGACCCGAACGAAAAATTTTATGGCGTAAGTCTGTCTGCATTTAATTACTATCTCGAGTGTCTACGTTGGTCTGCATGACTTGGAAATAAAGAATTCTGATTCAATTTTATATCATGTGACAGGGTGATAACCAATATAGGATGAGTGGACAAGCTTTGGACTTCAAGCAACTGAATATTCATGCTTGGGAAGCATCTGAGAAAGGCCAAGATATTCACATGCAAGCTGCTCCATCCCAAGCTGAATTGCTTTATAAGAACTATAAGGTTATCAAGGAGAAGTTGAAGTCGAAAATGAAGGATGCTATCATGGAGAAGTATGGCAATGCTGCTGCTGAAGAAGAAGTACCAAGGGAACTTCTTCTTGGACAAAGTGAACAGCAAGTTGAATATGATCGTGCTGGAAGACTTATAAAAGGAATGGTATGCCGTGTCTTGCTGATACCTTTCAGCTTGTATTGAGCCTTAACCAGCTTAATTCATAGGTAGACAGACACTATTAGTGGCTTACAGGGTTAGTTTCATGAACATTCTCTCACTTTAAGTTATGCTAGCAATTATATATATGCCGTTGTTTTATTTTTATATCTATGATAGTCATACGAGAAGGGCGATTTACTTCCCTATCACATTGTTTATCTTTTAAAACTTCATGGCCTAAATTCATTGGATTCCTCTTTGGTTTGTGTAGGAGACGCCTCTTCCCAAAAGCAAGTATGAAGAAGATGTTTACATCAACAATCACACTAGTGTTTGGGGTTCATGGTGGAAGAATCACCAGTGGGGCTACAAATGCTGTAAGCAAACAATAAAGAATAGTTATTGTACAGGTGCAGCTGGAATTGAGGCTGCTGACGCAGCTGCGGATTTGATGAAAGCTAATATTGCTCGTAAAGCAGCCAATGAAGGTCAGTATGCCCTGTAAAGTTGTTTCTAAACTAAGTGGTCACCGAATGATGCCCCTGATGTATGCATTTATATTTGACTAATGTAACGTTTATAGCCTTAGCGTCGATATATTTATGGGTGCGGAAGTCAGTCTCCTGTAATTTTGATGTTGTTGGGGTGTTGAATCATGAATACAGAGACCCCTTCCCCAGCTAAAGAGGAAAGGCTTGCAACATGGGGCACTGATGTACCTGATGACTTGGTCCTTGACAAGAAAAAACTTGCTGTAGCTCTTAAGAAGGTAACATGTGGACTCACTTTTTTCACTCTCTGCCTGTGCTCTTACAACAAGTTGTGGAAGAGATGAATGACTGATCCAAAATTTCCTTTGAATTTATTCATGCGTATATTTTGTTGTATCTATAAGAAGATGGGCTAGCACTTTTCTCCTTCTCACTTTGTCTCCATCTTCTTTTTATTTTTATTTTTTGGTAATAATTTGTCTCCATCTTCTGATTAATGTAAAATTGTTTGATCAGGAGGATGAAAGAAAGAGAGAAGAGAAGGATGAGAGAAAGAGGAGATATAATGTCAAATGGAATGATGAGGTATTGTTTCTTGTATTCACAAGACAGCTATTACTGGTTGACCTTATTTATAGGTCCTTACTGCACTTTGTTTTTATACCTACATATGTGCTCACATTGGTAGGTTACGGCTGAGGAGATGGAGGCGTATCGGATGAAGAAGATACATCATGATGACCCTATGAAGGATTTTCTGCAATGACATCTGTCCTTTTGGAGCTTTTGAAGCGATGTATAATTCTTTTCTTTCTTCTTGAAAAAGACAAGATCATCATATTGATATGATGGAGAGCTGTGAAAACGCCTCTATGTTGACCCCAGCTTTGACCCACCAAGGCATATCCTTCTGCATAAAAAGGCTCTTCACATATTTGCAGAAAGGCATGTGAGAAATCATGAAATCTTGCAGGCTACCATTTCATACCAAGATGAGGATTTTTTGTTGCATGTGAAAAGAAGTGACTATTGGATATGTAAAGAAGTTATTATTGACCTTAAAAGAAGTAATGGTTTATCATGAATGGTGGTAATGGAGACGATAAGGTATTTATTGTAAGAAATGTGTTGATTGGTTATCTATAAATAGGACTAAATCATACATTGTTCATTATTAGTTCATAATAACAACCATTTGATAACGCATTTAATGTGAAATTTCAATAGGGAAATTGGGTAATTATTGAACTCGTTTCTTTGTGGTTTTGGTATATATTACGGAGGTATATTTGTTTTAAATTCAGTAGCAAAATGCGGGCAGGTTTCTTGGCCATTAACGAAGAGCCAGACCCAGAAAGAGAAGCAATGGTGAATTTAGAAATTGTTAAGATCTCCAATTTGGCCAATCGATCAGTACTTTGGATTGCTTCTTTAAACACATGAGAGATCCTTCATTTGGATTGTGCAATAATCAATTAACATGTATGAGCACAACCATCGAGGACTGAGGTCTCGGGCACGGGCACTGAGGTCTTTGGCAATGGCCTATAATACTAAACTGCTCTGCCAGACAAAATGCATTGTAATTTGACAGCTCTTTCATACTTAACATGTCCATTCCACCTTTTGGGATGGAAGAAAACACAAGCATTGTATATAGATCCAAACCTTTTCTTAACAGGCTCTTTGTCCTCTTGACAAGAGCCATAAAGAATGTTACATACAGAAACCAAACCCATACATATTCCTAGGCAACCTATACACAGCTTATGAAACCTACAAATGTAATGGAACCACCATTACTTCTGTTCTTCACTCATCAAGAGGGATATAAGGGAATAGAAAGATGGAAAATGACTCAAATTTCAATCGAATAAATGAAAAAAGGGAAGGAAAATGAAAAGCACACAGAAAATCTTATACTATGCGCTGCGTTTCAACCTCTCCTGGAATTCAATATCAGACCTTTCCCTCTGGAGTTTTATGTCCTCCTTGAACTTGGAGATGAACTCCGCCGCCCTCTCGTCCACGCGCAGCTGCGGCGATTTTGCAACAATGGCCCTCCACCGTTCGTCGATGTCGAACTCTTTCTCCCCATTTATCTCTCCTGCTAGTTTTCCTCCTTCAACCTCAGTTCTCGACCTGCTGGTCTCTCCTTTCACACATGTGGTAGTCTTGGAGGAACTCACAGACAAGGGCTCGTCGAAGAGTTTATCTATGTATATCGGCGCGAAGTTCTTCTCGTAAGCATCGCGGCCCTGATACTTGTAGTGGTAATAATTGTGATGGAGATGATGGTGTGCCGTGTATGGACTTGTCCTGGCGAGAGAGCGACGCCCTCGGCAGGTCAATGAGAGGAGATAACGCGTAAATCGCGAGGAGAGCAGGCGGTGTGAGGCTTCTTCAATGAACCTAGAGTTCTTGATCTTGTTCAGCCTCGAGCGGAGATTGTCGGTGATTGCCTTCCATGCCTTCTTGGCAGGAAGAAGCTTCTTCCCCAAGCCACGGCGTGACATTAAATCTGACAACGGTCGATGGCGGCGAAGACAACAGAGACGAAGATGATCCACGGTAACAACCGAACAAGGAAGAGCACAAGATCACAACACGAAACGCTGCGGAACTACTATACTTTGAGAGCAAAGACTAGCTTCTTCTTCTGTGGATTAGGCAGAGAGGAAGAGGTGAAGTGCAGATGGATTCTAGGAGGAAGATAAACTGAAAAAAAGAGTCCTGTCCAGTCAAGCAAGCGCTCCCTGTCCTTCCTGTTAAAACTAGTACAGCTACTCTCGCAAACGTTGCAGCCAAAAGATGTCCCCACTCCCATGATAAAATAAAGGAGTTCGGAGCATTGCAGCTGAGAAACGAAACTAAAGCAAACTAAACAAAAGCAAAAAATTTAAAAGATGGAAGGCTTTTTTTCCTTATTCAAGTTGTGTTTTTGGCTTTCGGCAAGTGTGGCGGGCCAAGTGGGAGCAACCTTGGGGACTAAGGTTTGGTTTTGGGGTGACGAAAGCAAAAGCACCAAGAAACTAGACAAAGAAAATAACATTAATTTCGCACTTGTTTGCATGTGTTTGGTGGAATGTCATGTTTCGTCTTGGGGGCTCCATGAATGCATAATTCAACAGAGGCAACCCTAGCAGCCGAAACAGCTTAATGATTATTTAAATTATTGTAAACTTATTTAGTACATAGGCCATCCAAAAGAAAAAAACAAATAAAATTCACTTCACGGGCAAGGATTTTGGATATAGCATATAATTTTAGGAACTAATTTGGTTCCAATTAATGATTGAGATGTGATGAATTGAAAACAAGTGAGCAATGATTATATAAAAAATGTCTATATCTCTAATTCCTCCATTAGCCTAAGATTTTATCCAACAAAGCAAATGAATCTTTCTCACCGTTGATGCCTTCTTTCTGCCTCTTTTTTTGTTTTTTTTAGCAGAAGGATTGTGAGGTTGGCAATCCATCTTCTTCCAGCTTGTAAAGTTCCCTCTTTGATTCCACGAGAAAAGCAAGCCATTCTTTCTATTTCTCTCTTTCCAGCTCAGACCGGACCTCTTGGGACACACCTCTTTTATTTTAGACCGACAACACATTTTTTGCGCTCGCTTTCTATGGGTGCACCTTTTTCAGATCAGATCATATAGAAGTTATTTATTCGCATTTTTACGTAGTCCCCCGACTTGTACGTGGTCTATGCACGCCTCTGGCGCATGGAAGTTAATTTCGAGGCATGAAAATTAATTAGCGCACAATTTTCAGATGAGATCATAAAAAATAATTTATTCGCATATTTTCCTAGTCCCCCGACTTGTACGTGATCAATTCACGCCTCCGGCACATGAAAGTTAATTTCGAGTCGTGAAAGTATAAGGGCATGGACATATGGACTCGATATCTAGATTGTGAAGTTAGGACATGTTGGGTTGAAAAGCAGCGAGGAAATGACTAATGCATTGCAACCTTTCATTCTTCATGTCAGGTCAGAACCTCTCTCTTTGTTATTCATTTTGCGTTAATAATTGCTCTTTGCATCTTATAAATTTCAAAGGGACCCTTCCTAAAGTTGGAATTTAAGTATTCACGCCCTTAAAAAAAATTGTTCTTCAAGGACATAATATGATAAGTCCTTTCAAATGCCAGGGACTTAATAGCAAAGCAAAAAGGGAACGAGACAATAATATTAAAAACTCATGGATGGAACTTCTTATTAATTCCCGCAAATTCATACAAAGTGCTACATCCATCACATACTTAATTAACTTAATTACTAGGTTACTAATCCCCTCATAGTCCTCATTGGACAGGACATCTTTTATTCCGAATTCTAACCTCTCACTAAGCTACTTTACTCACTTCTTAACACCTTCAGCTTCGTAGGTAGCTACACATGCGCACAAGGATTCTCACTGTCTTCCTCTAGAGCCCGGGCTGAACACGGCCAGCTCCTCCCTGCCGTACTTCAGCCTCCTCGCCTCCTCCCTCGAGATGTCGAACGCGTTCTGGATCACCTCCTCAGGCAGGGCCCGGAACGCCGACAGCCTCCCTGCGAGCGGGTTGACCATCGCCACGTCGTTCGTCCTGAAGCCGACCCACTCGAAGCCCTGCTCGCTCGCCCTCTTGACTGCCACGAAGTTCTGCGGGATGACCAGGAACTGGCCCTCCCGGAGCTCGCCGTCAAAGGCCGTCTGCCCGTTGTCGTCCACGACCTGGTACCTGGCGCTGCCCCTGATCCCGTAGATCAGGGCGTGGCTGTTCATGTAGTAGTGTGGCGCTACTATCGCATTCTGCACAGCAAAAATGAAAATTGATCATATCCTAGAAAAGGTCCAATCAATTTAGGACCAATGTGGCATGACCCACACTGCAAAACAAGACCAAACCTATGGGTTAAAATTTGAATCATACATGTATTGTTTTGAACATTATAATTAGGCCCAGATCCAAAAAAAAAAAAAAATCATTTAATAACACACACATAAATTAAATAACTGGAACGTTAATCTTCAGTGATTTCTTCAGTTTTGCTTACCCTGTAAAGGACACCTCTCTCAGCACTAAGCTGCAGGTTGCTTAAGACGGGGAGGCTAAAGCTGTTGAGCGTGGTGATCCGTCCACCTCTCGGATTGTATATATCCGCTCGCTCAGGGTTGTCGATGTTCTCCCTAAGCCTGAGCGTGCACAGCGTCTCCTCCAAGCCGTTAGGACTGGCGGCATCAGTAGCGTTGTCGTAGCTGCCACGGCCTCGCTGGCGCCTCCTTCTCTGCTCACGCTCACGCTCCCGCTCACGCTCACGCTCACGCTCACCCTGCTCACGCTCGCGCTCCCGCTCGTGCTCACTGGGCTCGCGCCCCTGACCGCGCTCACCCTGCTCACGCTCGCGCTCCCGCTCGTGCTCACTGGGCTCGCGCCCCTGACCGCGCTCATCCTGCTCACCCCTCTCATACCGCGGGCTAAGGATCCGGAGCTCGTCCCGGACCTCAACAATGTGGCCCCGCTGGTCGTCCTCCCCCTTGAGCCTCCGGGCTAGCTCATTCTCAACGTTGAAGCTGTCGCTGAGGATGTCGTCGTCGAAGCCACTGAAGATGTTGCCGAAGCTCTCTTGTTGCTGTTGCTGTTGTCCGCGTCGGCGGCCTTGTTGTTGCTGGCTGCGCCGGCTTTGGCTCTGGCCTTGGCCTTCGTATCTCCGGCTCCTCCCTCCTTGCTGTTGGTATTGTTGTGGGTTCCCAGCTAGGAAGAATTGCTTGGGAGAGAAATTAGATGACCCATGCAAAACATCATTAAAGATCATCAGGAAGTCAAAATCATGTCATTTGTGGCTAAATTAGTATAGAAATGCTAAGATATACACAGGCAATTCCTTGTGTGTGCTCTAGGAAACATGCATTCTTTTGCAAAGTGCTAGTGCGCTAAAGAAGAAATCATTCTGGCATGAATGAAGTGCACCGCACAAACGAAGAGGGTTTCACTCAATCCAGCAGTCGAGATTCCATCCGGTCGAGACTCATTCTAATGAATGTATTAGGTTCAGACACTGGATTAGTATACCAACTAACTTGGCCCGATCATTGCTATATGATGACGTTCTTACCCTGTAGTTCTCATCAAGCTGGTTTTCTTCATTAGCAGTGTAGAGGACGGAAACCAGAACGAGATCTGACTGACCCCGGTTGTAGATCCAGTGGGTGACGCCGGCGGGCAACGCGAGAACATCGCCTTCGCTTATAAACCGGACCTTCTGGTGTCGGTCTCCTCGTTGCTCACTCTCCTCACCTCTCCTGCCTTGGCCTCGGCCTTGGAACTGAGATGACTCGTCCGATTGGTACGTCTCGGGGCAACCCGGAATGACTGCGCCGTGAAAACCACTTCCTGCAACCAGGAAAGAAAATTTTCCTTCAGGAGATACCATCTTGGGGGAAAGAACATTAACTCTAAGAACAATTAACAGATGAAAATGCGCAAATTGCCTGCAATGATAACAATCGTCATTTCGCGCGGTAAATATAACCTAAGCGCACGCAAGGATCAAACCTCACCTTGAACCACGTACACGAGCTCCGGGGCATTGGTGAAGGAGGGCAGGAAGAGCCCGTTGCGGCGGATGACGTGGCGGGCCGCGTTGGCCCCCGCGCACTTGAACTCCTCCTCCTCCTCGTCCCAGAGCTCGGTGAACCCGGCCTCGGCCTCGACCCTCCGGCTCGGCTCGAGGTTGTTCAGCCTGTCGAGCCGGCACTCGCTCCTGTACCGGAGCGGGTGCCGCTGCTGCTGCTGCTGTTGCCGGCCAAAAGGCCAGAGGCCCTGGCCCGAGAACTCCCCGAAGTGGGCGGAGCAGCTGTGGAGGCCGGAGAGGACGGCGAGGAGCCCTAGAGAAAGCAACAAGGAAGAAGAAGATGAAGCCATGGTAGTAAGCCAGGAGAGGATAAGCTGAGGAGGAGGTGTGGAGATGGCGGGGGCATTTATAGGGAGGATCGGCGAAGGGGCGTTCGGGACGTGGCGAGGCGGATTTGCATGCGGGAGTGTCTTCTACTGGCGTTTTGCATGGCTGAGCGAGGGTCTGCTCGGCTTACACATAGTGGTTCAGGGCGTGAAATGTGGCGATCAGGCGCTGAGAATGATTACATGCAAAGCGCTGTGCAGCGTTCGCGAGCGAAAGCTATTTGTACGGTGGTCGTTCATGGAGTTCTCTTGTGCATTATTGCTTGACGTGTGTTCTTGGCACTTTTAGAGACCCTTAAACTTAACGGATGAATGAGGACTCGTTTGTGGACAACGTTCTTTCTATAAAGGGTCTCGATCAAAGGGAAAATGGCACGGACGAGCTATGAAATTTGGTTATATATGCAAATATTGTTTCTGGATCTTTAACTTGTTTAACGTAATTCTTGAACTTTGATCTATTGTGTAGTGTCATTCATGGATTTTTAATTCATTTGATGTGATTCCAGAACTTTCATTCGATGTTTATTATGATCTCAAAACATCTAAGCATTTTTCATACGGTTTAGGAATTACATTGAACATTTATCAATAGTTTATGAATCGCATTAAATAAATTGAAAATCTAGAGGCGACATTGAACGTTGAGCCAAAAGTTGGGAACCGTTCGTGATATTATCCCATGACTACATTAAGAGTGAATTGATTTGACAGATCCCCTCGAGGAGCATTCCCTTCATTCCCGATTATATATATATAAAATATTATCCCATGACTACATTAAGAGTGAATTGATTTGACAGATCCCCTCGAGGAGCATTCCCTTCATTCCCGATATTATATATATATATATATAAAAGGTCAAGGTAAAAATAAGTAAGATTTAATACCATGAAAAACTTTAAATTGGTACATTTATAACAAATTTACCATAAACTAATCATTGAATTAGTACACTTGCGATAAATTTATCCTCTGTTAGTTTTCACTAAATTTCAACATCAAATTACTAAGTTTGATGACACGTGCTAATTGAACATCCGTTTGTCACAAGTGTAATAGCTTATGGTTCTTTCGTAATATTAATTCAATTTAAAAGAAATTAACATATTGTAAAATTGTCACAAATTTATCTATTCAGGTTTTTAATGGTCAAAAAATTAATTTAGGATAAATTCGTCATAAGTATATAGTTTGTGATTATTTGTGGTTAACAAATCAATTTAGGATAAATTTATTATATGTATATTGATTTGAGATTTTTCGTGATATTTGCCCTAATAAGTAATGATTTTTCAGGCAACAAATTAGTGGAGAGTATGAAGCTGAGAAGACTGATGATTAATTAGTCCACCGAATTCGTGAAGTTGGCCACAGCTTTGTAGAGTCTTGAGATTGGAAGTTGATTTCGACCCGGGTAATGAATTTTTGAGCATCGTCTCCTTTGCGGAGACACTATTTGAGACCTCTGTGGCTTTTGCTAACATGGCGACATCTTTTATTGTGGAGCTTCAAAAAAAAAAAAAAAAAAAAAGAGAGACATAAATAGCTTCTTAATTTTAGCTTAATATGTAATACAATATCTGAATTTTAACTAAATGTGTAACGTGTTTCATGATCTTTTAATTTATTCAATGCGATTTATGATCTTCTAGTACACGTCCAATTTAGTCCATGGACCATCAAGAACTAAATTGGGTGTGTACAAAAAATTCAGGGACCACATTATGTATTGAATTAAAATCTAGGGATCACATTGTATATCTGGTCAAAGTTCATGCATCATTTGCGTAATTATCACTATTGGATGTCAATGAATAGAAGCATCCATCCATGGTCTTCTCATCATCACTAGGACCCCTAGCACTCTCAAAGTTAAATCGGTAGTTTTAAAGCTAGCGCTGGAATCTAAAACCGCAGGAGAAAAATCGACCTCGAAACCAATTCTCCAATGTTCTCTCGATTAATTATCTAAATTCACTATTTTTACTATAACTATCTAGATAGTTTGCATTTTCGCATTTGGATGGACCGGACCGGAGAATCAAGTGGCTTCTCATTCGGCTTTTGAAGCCGGATCCCTTTGTTGTGTATACCTATACCACTGGTGGAGCGGGATCAATTGGCTTGCCAAAATTGATGTACTTAGTAATACGATAAACTGTTTGTAAGTGTTGAATGTAGTCACTAGTTATGAGGGCTGCTTACAACCTAAGAAATCGTTTAACAAGTGAGTTGGTTAGCATGTCTTCCCGACCGTCCAGTCCGATATCAACCCCTTTGTCGCTCTTCTTGCTGTTAATGTTATCTGGAGCACGCACTATGCAAGGGGAGCTGCAAATTTCCTTGGTAGAACTAATAGACCAGATGCGAGAATTGGCCAGAAATTACCACGTTGAATCGGTGTGTTCTTACTATTAGTGCAAAGAGGTAGTGTAGTGGTGACAGATGATCGACACACAGAAAAAGCTTGGGCGCAGAGGTAGATGTCTCGATGTTCCTGTCCGGAAGTCGGCATGGGCTGAACTGCCAATTACTGGTATTCATCTGTAAAGTGACATGAGACATCTCGAGGAGTCATGCTACTGAAATCATCAGGTAATAAACTACGAATAACCTCTCCGTCCTTAAAACCATAGAAGCTCTCGTTATGGCAAAGGAATAGAACAGCAGAGGATGAATAAGTTCTTGACCCGTGAAGTTCCCGACCGTCCATGTGAGATCCGCTATTTCTCAAGTGAAGGCGGGAAAATATGTGTGATACTTTAGCAGTCCAAAACTTGTCTGGGAAAATTAAACGCGAGAATAAAGATACTTACAGTTTTGTGGAACAGAAACTTTCCATTATAGCCCCAAAATGAGCACGATGAAACACTTGCAGGGAATCACTGCTTGGTTTACACATAGTGATTGTCTTCCAACGGACTTTAAAGAGGGAATTAAAGAGGGAATCACTTGCAGAAACATCTGGGGAGAAGAAGCCGCAGAATTGATTGTACTCCAAAATTATCACTCGCATAAAAGTATTTCACTGCATCATGTGGACGGTTTCATAAAAGTTCCACGCACGACTTTACATGTCTTTTCACAAACTTGGAGGAAACCTGATTAGTACCTAGTTTCCGATATAAAAAGACACTTGGAGTTAGCTGATGTTGCCTTGGCACATAAACTTCGCTTCACCCAGTTGTATGAAATCTCATTATTTAATTACCTCTTAACATATAATCTCTCGAGATTGAAGTCATGAAAAAGGCAATCTTTCGCTGAATTTTCTGATTTCAACATAGATGCACTACTTGGGCATATTCAGAAAAGTTGGGAAGACTGCGTTGGAGTACAGGAAGCTCAGAGACTCCAACATCATATTTAGCGAAATCACATTTGGCACGGATGGGAAATAATTCCTTCTTTTGGCCCCTGGTTGTTTGACTAATTGTGTTGGAACTGCAGTGTGTTTAATCAAGCGCCTTTTGCTCAACATCTCCTTGTGGAGTTGTTGTATTAAGTTGATCTATAAATAAGTGGTGTTGGTTCTGTTTTATCCTTGATGGCAAGTGGCCTGTTACCTTTCAGATGACATTTTTGAAGAGCAGAATACAGAGAAAGAGGCCCACGAAATGTTATGCATATGATCATGCTGTTAATATACTAGACACTGCAGAGGCTGTCAGTATATCTCTTTATTCTCACACTTCTGAAACAGATCTTTAATGCTTTTGACTTTTATCTAAGTTACATCTCACAATCGCTAGACCATTTCTCTTTTAATATCTTCTCATTTCTTCTTCAGGTTCAGATCCTCATGTTACTGCAGAAGATCACAGAAATTTCGTTCCATAGGAAATGAGGGATTCAGGCACTTGCTTTGACCATCCATTGATGCACATGGCCACGTATGTCTAAGTGAACTATTAGACTTCTAGAAATAATTGCATCCTCTAGTTTCCCTATTTTCCCTTTCCATATGAGCAGTCATCTAGTGAAGTTTTCTCTGCATATTTTGTTTGGCATTAGTGTATACCAACATCTACTTAATCTTCAACTTTCTGCAGTATCCCATTCCATTGAAGAAGGAGACGTAAGGAAGATCTGATCTCTATATTGGTAGCTGGCTGAAGTCCTGATCCTTGACAAGGATTGAGAGTTTAATCAGTCTCTTCTGGATTATCACTTTGTCTATGGTGGCTTATAAAACTGATCTTGAGAATCATATCCTTGGACTTGGAGTTTCTCAAATTTGTCATGCTTTATGAACGGGTCTAGGGAGGATGATGAAATTTGTGTTCTGTTTGGATGGATATGCCTTGTTCAACTCTCCATTTTTCTAAAACAGTCGCCAAGGTTACTGCAAGAAGTGTAACATCTCATTTAAGCTCCTCAGAAAGGTCAATGTAATATTAGTCTGGATGTGGCGCTGATGTTTTGCACATTAGTCCTGTTGATTAGTGGAGAAATCACCTAAAGATGGGATGATCGAATCTAATGACCTATTGAAAATGGTCTTAAAACTTCGGTACCTTTTAGAGAGATTTTGCAGTTGCTCCTAGAATGCTGGAGTTCTTCTACATTGATGTTTCTGTGCTCTTTTCAGCAGATACGAAAAGGAACAATGCGACAAAACACCATGCCTCACCCACTAATTGCAGTTGGCTGTAAGGATTCTATCACCCCTTCATGCTCAATCCTTCATTACATCTTCTTTATGCTCTAAGTACTCTGTCTTTCTTTATCGTCTCCTTCCATGTCCTTCAAGGTCTTCTCCTGCCCCTTTAAGCACATGTTCCAATCCTTGCTCACGTCTCCTCACTAGGGCATCTGCAGTTCTTCTCTCAACGTGGTCGCTAGATCGGAATAAGAGAGCTTTCATTGGAGAGAAACAGCCCATTATAGTGATTATAGAAATTTGGGGACTTTTGGTATACTAGGAAGTAATGTAAATGCTCTAATTGACATTGTGGATGATTTGTCTTGTAAATGGGCTCGTCTGGTTCCGAGCTTTTTTGTATTTGGGCTTCACCCCCTCGGCGCCCTATACTAGTCTTCTCTTTTACCTATAAAAAAATGGTTCAAGCCATCTCAAACGTCCTTCTCTCATCTTCTCTTCAATCGGGGCAATACCTTCCTAATATATTCATTTCTATCTTGTCTTTTTAACCTGTGCCTGTAAATCTCACGAAGTATTCTCATCTCAGCTACACTCATTTTAAAGCAATTGAAAACAACCAAAGTTTCTCCTTCTGAAGCTCTTCGATTTGGCATGTAGTAGCACTGTCTTAGTGCACTTAACACGAGTTAGAAGAGCTAAAGCCTGCCGTAACTTTTACTTTGTCTTATGTTCTGGATCTCTGCTTTAGGACACCGTGTCATGTCATTCTTCCATTTGGTTAGGAGTTGCCAGGTTAAATCGCTATGAAGGATAAAAGAGGGTTCATTTCTTTGCAGTCAGTAAGTACATCAAGAAACTACTCCATTAGATTAGAGGGAAAGGACCACGTTCTCTGCTAACGGTTCCACAACAGCAAGGTATCAGACTTAATTTCAGTTCCTGATTTAAACTTCATGACGTAGAGAGTGACTCGTTCGGTAGGTTTACTGTGAGCATTTGCCATTACAGCGGCTCTATATGTGAGAAGAGCCTGTAAGGCATGGCCGCTATTTGTTACCAGAAGGAGAAAGGCAGAATTTGTTCGATGGTTTGGTGGAATCTTCGACTATCAGGTCTTTTAGCATTGATGAAGGATGCTCTAGCATTTTGATGGGAAAGAAGTGGAACACTTGAAGGGGTTGGAGTTGCTTATTCAGAATGTTATGTACCTAACCGAGTGCTCGAAGATTTTCAGTGAAAAACTTAACCTAATTTGCTGAGATTACACATGTATGCGAGGGTCTCGGTGTGGCCACAATCATCACATACTCGAGCAACGCAGGTCTTTTAACGTTCGCTCTAGTTTAAACTGTTGGCGATGGACAACAATCGACAAAAATGTGTGTTGTAAACGCGCATGGTATGCTGGGACATATAAAACACGAGGTTTGAAGGGGTTACTAATGCCATGTTAAGGGATTCACCACCCAAAAACTTAAGTAAATGTGTATAAGGCCCAGATTTATCGCAGAGCAATTTTGGATTCCAAAGCTTTGATTTGTTATTAGATATGATTGGGGGCCTATGTGTTCTTCTCCTCGCATCTTGATACAAAAATAACATGGGATCGAGCCGTATGTTTCTCATACATATAGGATGCCATCATTTTGCGCTTTCAATTCAACACCCTTTCAATAAACTTGGCAATGACTCTTAGGAATTGCAGTAACCATTTTTGAAAACATGCTGATATTTGCTGACGCATGCTGTTTCATCGATACTAGTCATTACAGCGCTAAGTGAACTTGTTTTGGTTAATATCAATTATGAAATCACCAAGTAAGGAAAGACAACGTCCTTAATTGCTGATGTAATTATCATTCTTCCATTATCGGTCAATTCGGGAACAAAAGTATGTGGCTGTTCCGACATCAAGTTATATCCATAAGAGTGCAAAGGTTTTATGAGTCGATGCTGCAGACATCAGAGGAAGTATTGAAAGGAGCCTTAAGCGCCTCAATACCAACTACATTGATTTGTAGGGAATCCATTTGTATATACTTGCCAATGTTATGTGACACGATGGCAGTCGATAGGAAAGTGGAAATTGAATTGGTTCTTAGGTTTCGTTTGTCTCACGGAAAATAATTTTCAAAAATATTTTCCGGATTTTTCATATTCGTTTCTTAGAAATGAATTACGTGAAAATAAAAAACATTTTCACGAAGGAAAAAAAAAGTCTTTTAAAATAGGAAAAAATATTTTTCATTTTTGAAAAATGAACAACATTTTTCTCACTTGCTCTCTTTAATCTAACACTCCTACAAGGTCCCACTTTTATTATTATTATTATTATTATTATTATTATTATTATTATTATTATTATTATTATTATTATTATTATTATTTTCTTAAAAGTTATTTTTATTTTTCTTTTCTTTTTCTTTGTTTTCCTCTTCTTCTTCTTTCTTGCTCGTCGCTGGCCAAGGTGATAGGCCACAGGTGAGCATGAGTGTTGAGCTCAAGGCTCGCCGATCCGGCTATGCTCGAGGCCGGCGAGCTTAGAGATCGCCGATCCGGCAACGCCCGAGGCCGGTGAGCTTGAGCATGTGGTGAGGCTTGCGCTCATCGATTGGGTGAGCTCGAGACTCACCTATGGCCGACGATTGGCTGGAGAAGAAGAGGAAAACAAAGAAAAAAAAAAAAAAAAAAAAACAATTAATAATTGATTTTCTAAAAATAAAAAATAATGAAAAATAGATTTTAAAAAGTAAAATAATAATAAAATTATTGAAAAAGAGTGTATGGAGAAATATATTTTCTTTACCGAGCAAAGAAAAATATTTTGCACTTCATTTTCGGTTCATTCAAATATCGAAAATAATTACATTTTCTTGGAAAATGGCATACTAGAAAATATTTTGCAAAAACGCCGTATTTTTTGCGAGATGAACGGAGTCTTAATTTGTGAATGTCATTTCATGCGAGTGGATATGGATATATCTTGAAACTTGTCCCTTTCGCTCTCCAGTCAATTTTAGTTGGAGCTCCGCTCAAAGTGCATGTCTTGTTCGACTAATTCACCATTATTTTTTGAGGGTCAGTTTTTTTCATGACAATTATAAGGAAAACCCATGATAAACACATATAATAGGAAAATTAGTTTTATACTATGAAAATTAGATAGTGAAATTAAACAAACGGAACATAGAAGAGAGGGGAAGGGGAATGCGCACGGCGGTGGAGATGGCTACAAGCACTACACTTCCCACGGCTACGGCGTGCAAATAGAGGCAACATTACTCAAGTGCTGTTTCATAAGTCCTTCCACTATCGAATCCATCTTCTTTCCCGAGACCTCATCAAGCGGGAGACCTACATCAAGACCATAGAACAAGACGGTCACAAACGAATCTCAGATGACTAAGGGTGCGCATGACAAAATTTCTGAAACAGAAATTGATTTCTGGCTAGAAATTGATTTTCAATTTCTATTTCAGAAATTGAGAAATTAAAAATTTTAGCTTCTAATTTATTCTTCAAATTTATTTTTGGAATAAAAATCTATTCCAAAAATAGAAAAATCAAATTGCGTTACCAAATGGATTTCTGTTCCAAACTTGTTATGGGGAATAGAGAAACAAAGAAATAGAGAAGTAGAAATTTTATCATGCGTGCCCTAAGTAAGCCACCAACCAAAGATGAATTTTCAAAAAACAGTTTGATGAAAAGATTAGAGTGCCGTATTATATTGCAAGGCAAAAGGATGAAGTGCAAGGTAAATATCTTGGACCAAAAGTAGTTTCTAGACAAAATTTGCTAGCCAAAAGAATAATGAAGTTTGTAATTGGTTTTAATGGGAAAATATAAATTTTTTATACCTTACTCGATGGTCCATTCTCCATTGCGACAAGTTACTAGGAAGGAATAGATGAGGCTAGTAGGTTACCTTAAGGCGTGTTTGGCGAACTGACTAGGTTGATATTTCTCAGTGAGAGGGCGGCCTGTATATAGCGAAATTCAAGTCAGAAATTGATAAACAGAGGGTTACGGAGGGAGGCCCATGGCTCTATTCCGGTCAATTAGTCATTTTCAAGCTGTGGATTCCTAATACACCTTTACACTGTTATGATTTTAGCTGTTGTACTTTCTGGGTTCAAGTCTTTGGATTACCGCTGGAATGGAATACAGAACAGATGATCCGAAAAGCATTGCAGCAAGTGGGTGAAGTCATAGAGATAAAAGCTGACCTTATTGACGGCTTAGTCTTAAGAGCCGGTAGAGCCAGGGTTGAAATAAACCTCGACAAACCTTTACAGTCTGGCAAGTTGATTCGCCTTGATGGGAAAACACTGTGGCTTGACTTCAGATATGAACGATTGTCCCACTTTTGCTATTCATGTGGGAAAATAGGCCATTACGCCACGTATTGCCCAGTATATCCGTTTGAAGAAGCCAAAATGGAAGGTAAAGATAAAGTGGCTTACAGGCAATGGTTAAGAGCGGAGGTCTGCGAGCATAGTCCTTATTGGCAAGCGTTCTATAACCCACTAGAGAGTGTAGAACTGAATGAAGAAACAGTACCTGAGACACCTCCTGGTTTGTTGCCGAGCGTTCCATTGAGTTGCCTCCACCTAATAATGCCGAAGTAGTCACTTCGCTTGTACCAGCAACTTAAGCCCACTGTGATAAAGTAGCACCTCTTCAGCACCTTACACAAACTTCGCAGCTAATGGCCAAACCTCTCACAACAGCTTTAATCCTTGCGCATGAGAAGCAGAAAGGAACTCTCAATCAGCCAAAGGACATGCTAAATACAAAAAAACAGAAGAGTGCCAGAGCCATTCCAAAGGTGGGAGTAGCCAAAAAACAGAAACGGTATTCCCCTTATGACATGAGACACTCGGCTTTTAATGATTTTGACGAGACTTAGTTTATGGACACACCAGTTCTAGAAGCAAACAAAGCAAATCAATGGGCATTGGTGGATGGCCCTAAACAGACACCACCAGACAAATGAAGTTACTCTGTTGGAACTGTCAGGGTTTGGACAATCCCCTGATAATTCAAGTATTAAAGGCCTTGACGGCCAAGGAAAAGCCCGACTTACTGTTCTTAATGGAAACCAAAAACAATGAGTCTATGATTCAGCGGTTGCAACGATGATTACATTTCAGTAGCTATTTTGTGAGAAACCCTGTTGGTCTTGCGGGGGGTTTGGTAGTTTTTTTGGCATGGCAATCTATCTGTAGAGATCGAACTAGTTTTCGACTACTATATCGACATGCTCTGTAGTGCTTCAAGGGACGATCGGATGATGCGCATCACCTGTCTTCATGCTCCGTCCTCCTATCATAATCGACAGCAACTTTGGGAGCAACTTCGAAGGATCAGCAGTGCTAATACATTACCTTGGATCTGTGTTGGTGACTTTAATGAGGTCTTTTATCCTTGGGAAAAGGTTGGTAGGCGTCAGACTGACTGGTTTCGTCTAAACTCTTTTCGAAATCTCATCAATGATTGTGCCTTCATGGAATTAGACAGTAAGGGATGTGCCTTTACTTGGATGGATAATAGAGCCGGAGATGAATTAGTAAAGGAACGCTTGGACTGTGTTGTGTGTACGATAGAATGGCGTCTTCAATATCCTGAGGCGGAGGTGTATGCTTTGCCAGCCTTGGGGTCAGACCATAGCCCGCTACTCTTATCAACATCAGCAAATTATCGAAAGTGCCGAAGGCCATTCATCTTTGAAGCTTATTGGAACTAGCACCAAGAATGCCGACATATTATCTGTAATACATGGAACTCAGTTCAGGTATGAAATCCCAGCTTTTTACATAAACTAAGAATGGTCTCTCTAGCTTTACAACATTGGAGCCGTTCCAAATTTCAAAATGGCCATTTGAGAGTGCAAGCCTTACAACAACAACTTCAGCTTATTATCAATCAACCATATACCATAGGCACTGATAAAGAGGAAGTTTCTCAGCTTCGGGAGGAGATAAGACAAATTTGGCAGCAAGAAGAGCAATATTGGGCTATGAGATCTAGGCTTAATTGGTTGCGTTGGGGAGATAAGAATACCAAATTTTTTCACGTGACCACTATCCAACGGCGGCAAAGAAACATGATAGTATGTTACAGGATGAAAATCATAATTGGGTGCGGGACAATAATGCCCTGAAGGAGCTCACATTGGCTTATTTCTCAAACTTATATACTACTGTTGGTCACCGTAATTATGGTCCCATTATGGACCAATGTCCACAGGTTGTTTATGCAGAAATGAATGAGCATCTAATGAATCCAATCACTGAAGAGGAGGTGAAAAGAGCTACTTTTCAGCTGGGGAAGACGAAAGCTCTAGGTCCAGACGGATTGAATGGGCTTATCATTTAGGAAGACTTGATTGCATTAGTAAGCAACTTCTTTAGTTCGGGGGTGTTGCCAAGCGACCTCAACAAGACGTTAATAGCTCTAATTCCCAAAACAAATCACCCTGAAAGTCTAGATCAATTTCGACCGATTAGCCTCTGTAATTATGCATATAAGGTTATATTCAAGGTTTTGGCAAATCGCCTAAAACCTTGGCTTAGTGAGCTTATCTCAGTAGAGCAGGCTGCCTTTGTGAGCGGAAGACAAATACAGGATAATGTATTAATCGTCTAGGAGGTTCTTCATCAATTTCGAATAAGGGAAAGGAAGCGACATTTTAATGTTCTACTCAAGACGAACATGCAAAAAGCATATGATAAAGTCAAATGGGATTTCCTACAGGACTATATATTGAGATTGGGATTTCACCCAAGATGGGTTCAGCTGGTGATGCAATGCATTACCATGTTTAGATTTAACGGTGAACAACTATCATACTTTCGGCCTTCTAGAGGTCTCCGCCAGGGCGACCCTCTTTCACCTTATATCTTCATTTTACTGGCGAATCTTCTTTTGACCCTTATTCACCAAGCAGTTCAAATGGGCCACCTCAAAGGAATACAGCTAAACAGGTCATGTCCGACCCTTTCACATCTTTTTTTTCGCTGATGACTCATTTTTCTTTCTAAAAGGCACTATGACGGAATGTCAGAATCTTGCTAATATCCTGAATCAATAATGTATGGCAACAGGATAGGTAATTAATCGAAACAAATCTGGATTATTTTTTAGTAAAAACTACTCGGTGAGTCTTTAGGAAAATTTAGCAGGTGTTTTTAGAATGCTGGTGCTGCAGAAGTATGGAAAATATCTAGGTATTCCTTCCGAGTGGGGTCGCTCTAAAAAAGAGATGTTCGCTTGGATATTAGGTAGAATGAATGCAAAAACTGAGGGTTGGAAAGAACGATTACTGTCTAAGGGAGGAAATGAGATCCTAATCAAATCGGTTGTACAGGCAATACCCCAGTATGTAATTGCCATATTTAAGCTTCCTTTATCTCTTTGCAAGCTCATTGAAAAGAAAATCTCCGGTTTCTAGTGCTCAAATGATAATAGCAGGGTTGGGGTGCATTGGCAGAAATGGGATCTACTTAAAACAGGCAAGGACGGTGGAGGCTAGGCTTTCGCGACGTAATGGCTTTTAACAAGGCGATGCTTGGTAAGCAGGCTTCGCGGATAATTACAGAACCTAACTCGTTGTGCAGTCAGCTTTTCAAGGGGCTGTATTTCCCGTCCAAGAAGTTCAATTAGCAGATAAAGGCTCACGCCCTTCTTGGGGTTGGCAGAGTCTTTTTCTAGGCAGAGAGGCCATCCTACCTAATGTACGATGGTCAGTTGGGGATGGTTAAAACATTAAGATTCGGGAGGATAGATGGCTATCTATAGGGACTATAGCTGGTCCAGTAGCAAGAGAGGAGCCAGAGAAGGTGGCTGACCTCATTGATCATGTGCATCAGACCTGGAAACTTCCTCTACTTCAACAAATGTTTGATGATAAGGTAATTGAAGAAATCACTAAAATTCCTATTAGATCTTTCTATGCTACTAATAAGTTAGTTTGGACAGCAACTAAGGATGGGATTTACACAGTGAAAAGTAATTATAAAACCATTGTCAATACAGAAAGCACAACAAATGATCAACGAGCCTCCACATCGCACCAACCCTCTAGAACACTTTGGCGCAAGATATGGACAATGCAAACAGCACCAAAGATCCGCACCTTTTTATGGTCAGCTTGCCATAATGCCCTTGCAACTAAAGCCGATCTTTTTCATCGTTATATTATCACAGATCCTATATGCAGTCTATGCACTCAGAGGTCCCCCGAAACCCTAGAACACATTTTCTTTTTCTGCTCATGGACTAAAGAAGTATGGAGTCATCCTCAGCTCGATATTTCAGTATCACCATATACTGTGCATCGTTTGGATGATTGGATCACAGACAAGGCAACAAATGCGAGACTCTTACCACAACTAGAAATGGTTGCACAGGTCTTATGGCAGATATGGTGTATGCGCAATAACTGGATTTTCCGCCGGACGCGTCCCGACCCAGATCGGGCTATTGAAGGCGCCATTGCACAAAACCACATCCAGAAATCTTTTGCTCAATGCCGAACAAGATCAGGGATTGTAGCTGTCAAAATAGGACAGTTGTGGCAACCACCAGCTCGTGGACATCTGAAATGTAACATCGACGACTCTTATCATCCAGGTAATAGAGAAGGAACGATGGCGTGCATCAGCCGAAATTTTTAGGGACTTCTTACAGATGTGTATACCAAACGATTCCTTGCAGCTTCTGCGTTTCCAATGGAAGTGCAAGTGCTTACCTTAACTCTGCATCGCCTACTGCACCTTGGTCTCAATACGGCACATCTTGTGATTGAATCTGACTGCCAGAGTTTGGTCGACATGATTCAAGCGAAACAGCAGCCGTCATGGGAAGAACGGGTGTTGTTCTCTGAACTGAAGACGCTGCTTGTTGTTTACCCTAACGTGTGAATTCAATTCTGTCGAAAGGAGGTGAACAGAGCTGCAGATTGGGCCGCCAAAACCCATGGACGATCTGACTTGGCCCGCAACTGGAATATTTTCACTCCTTTTATTTTGTAAGATCTTGTAGTGGCCGATGCCATAGCTACCGGCTATTCTGTTAGCTTTGGATGTAATACTGCGACTTCTGGATGTAATGTTGTGACTACTTAAATACAAAATATCTTTCTGACAAAAAAAAAAAAACCTTCAGCAAATAATCTTTTTTTACTAATTCAGAAAACTCAAACCATAATGCCAACAAAATCTGTCCATAGTCAACTCAAAAAGAGTTTTCTCACCATGCATCATCGTTAATGAATTCACGCACAAGATATTCACCAAATAGTCTTAACCATAGCATGGTTGGCATCAGGATATTGAGCTAACAAGTGATTTCCCTATACGATAACATTTTTCACATCATGAGTTGGAACATTCAACTTATCCAAAATCTGACTCAATGCTCGATTATGATCAGGTCTAGTGAGACAAGTAACGTTTTTTTTAAGGAATAGATAGTGCAAAATCCTTCAAAACCAATGCACACGTATCTGCAGGATTTGCAATGACCAAAACCTATAGAAGAAAGAGAGAATAGAAAGGTCATATGTATGTGCATATTGTATCAAACATCCCTTGATGAAAATAACTTCTATACGCACTTCATAGAAGATCAGCCTATGCACGTCATAAACTTGTGGTTGTTGACACCTAATTTTTAGTCGATGCTTCGATAAAAAATAGAAATTGAGATTTACGTTTTTTTATCGTAATGGAGTCCCATTTCTCGGCCAAAAAGCGTTGTTTTCATTTATTTCTTTTGCATTATTGTTTTTAAGAAATTTCTAATTCATTTTCAAAAAAAATCTGAAAAATCAAACGGTTAATTTTTAGGTTGACTTTTTGGTCAACCTTTTTGATCAAAAGTCAACCCGAGTCAAAAATTGACTTTTTACCCAAAATGCCATTTAACCTTAATTTCACTTTTGTCAAATCAATTTATCAAAAATTCAAATATTTGACCAAAAAAAAAAAAATCAACTTTTAGGAAAAATCAATTAAATGGTTGACTTTTGGTCAAACCTTTGACAAAAAAATCGAAAAAATAAAAAATACAAAAATACATTTCTTTTAATGTCAATTTGATTTTTGTGTCGAAAATTCCATGAAATTTGATTAATGACCTTGAAATCTGAAATTTTCAATTTTAGATTCTAAATCGACCAAAAATAAAATTACTTTTATTCTAGTCATAATTAATGTAGTTCCTTTTTTGACATTTGGTTTAGGGGCCGTTTTAAATACGCTTGCGCATTCAATTTCATGATTTACTGAGTCAAAATGCGAATTGCTGTTTTGAGCTTTACTTAGGAGACTAAAACCGATCATTCATGACTTGCGAACAGACAAGTGTTTTTCACTCATTTTCTTAAGATAAGTCCAAATTCAAAATCGATTTTGAAAAATTCACACCAAAACTTATCAATTTGAAGGATTTTACCCTCCTGAGCATAAGAAAGTTAAGCAATTAAGCTTCAATTATCAAAATTTGAATTGACCCATTCATGAATATTGTTTAATTCCATAAATGTAGGTCCAATTTTAATATTAGGCTTAGATCCATTTTTGACCTAAGCTCGAGCACTTCAATTCAAGGTCAATTTGAATGCGATAAGTGCTCTTGCATATGAGTAGTTCATTAGATAGGGCAATTGTGACACTAATTGAATTCAATTTTAGTTAATTTACAATTTTGCCCATTGAATTGCAAATTTAAGCATTTTAGCCCTTTAGGCCCAATTCAAAGCACCAATGATTTTGATTAATTATTTTTCATGACAATCATTCAATTAGATCAATAGGAGACCCCTAGATCGTGTTCATAAGGTTTGGTTAGCTTAATTGTACCTTAATTGGCTAATTTCTTCTTAAATAAGGTAAAAATTCTTTAAAGGACCAAATTGCATAAATTTTGGACCCACAAGGGTGCCAAGTGGGCAAAATGATAAGAACCAAGAATTGGTCAGAAATCGGCAAAAATTGGATTGAATCGGTTTGACCAGTTTGATCGGCTACCGATGGGGGCTTGGCCGGTTTAGCCCCTTGCTTGCTAGTTCCTAACCTTCGGTGACCAGTTCTGGGATCCTCTCAATGTCAATTTCACTTTTGCACCTTCAATTTCCCAAAATTTTGCAGATTAGTCCTCGAATTTCATTAAATTGCAAACTAACCCCTAATCGGACATTTTGACGTAATTCCCAATTTTGGCTTGGATTTTTGCAAATCAAACCTACCAGATCAATTACTCGACATCTCAAGATCATAATGGAGCCTTTGAAATCGATTTTTGATCGTTGGATCGAAATTTTGACTGTTGAATTGAATCGACGATTGAAATCACTTCATTTGAGGAGTATATAAGTGAAATTTTCCCTCCATTTTAGGCACGAAAATCTCACTCCTCTCTCTCTCTCTCTCTCTCTCTCTCTCTCTCTCTCTCTCTCTCTCTCTCTCTCTCTCTCTCTCTCTCTCTCTCTCTCTCTCTCTACTCTCTGTTTTGGCACCAAAAAACAGATCTCTCTTCCTCTCTCTAACTTGGTTCAATCGGACCTCTTTTTGGCAACCAGATTGCTACCAGTTTAGCCTCCACCGGCGACGATTCATCCTCACTAGCGATCTACTCATCCTACTCTAGCTGGTAGGAGTTGATTTCACTTCTAGCAACTCCTTGATCTTCCTTTTCAAGTTTGATCTTCTTCGCCGACATGAAGATTAGTCCATCTTTTGGACTAGTTTCAATCTTTTGCGCAAATCTAAGGCGGTTGAAGCTTCCGGGAGGTGCTGATCACTTCGAATCGAATCCACAAGTTGTATTAGGCGTGATTGTGATAAGAACCAGGCAGATCAATCATTGGATCTTCTCCAGCAACTTGATCTTTTTCAACGGCGTCCAAACCGATTCAGTTTTGGATCAGTTCAGTTTTCCTTTGTTGCAAGCGGTTCAGCCACCTTTTGAAGTTGTTCCTCACTGTTCGAATCTATTCCTTGGTGGTTTGTGGAGGTTTGATCAAAGTTTTGGCAAAAACTTCAATTGATTTCGATCAAAATCGACTAAATCACAATAAAAAGGTAATTTCTTGGTCTCGAACCCTGTGAAGTGAGGTCGGATTAGCTGGCTGGGGCTAGGGTTCAATTTTAAGTAAATATATGATAATTAAATGCTAGATGATGGATTTGGATGATGTTTTGCTACAATTAAGTGCTTTCGAATGATGAACTTGAATAATTGTGTTTGATTTTGCTTAAATATGCAATTTCGTAACCTTAGGACTGACTTATTGTTTTGGTCAAAACGAGATTTGAAATGATCTCGTTTCAACTTGAGTCCTCTTAGGCTTAGATAATACATATCTCAAGCTTCAAAAAGATAGATTGCATGCCTTAATCGAGTGTTGTTTGACCCTCGAAAAATACCTCTAAAGATGAGCGATTCTACAACAGTTTAAGAGGATTTTCGGTTCTATTCTTGTTCCAAAATGAGATTTTTCTATTTTTGTGTAGCCTCCTATAATAATTTTGGGACAATCTTTCATTCACGAGTTTTGTTTCAAATCATCTTGTGCATGTTTTGTAATTTTTTTTGTGATTTTTGGATGTGTTGAACTAGGTTAAATCTACTTAGATCCAAGCCTAGGTCAGTTTGTTTTGTGTTGATCCCTAATTTTTACATTTTTATATTGATTTTTGTGCTGAGTTCTGGAATAACTTTCCTTCATGAAAGTTGCTCGTATTAGTGTTTTGCATGTCATATATATATATATTGAAATTTTTAGACTTGTTTAACTAGGTCAAAATCGCTTAGATCCAAACATAAGACAATTTGCCCCGCATTGATCTGGATTCTGTTTTGATAAAATTGAGTCTACAAATGTGCTTGTTTGATCTCAAATTCTTCATGAGAATTGAATTACATGATACATATGTTGCATCGGTGATAGTCTAAATGTGCATATTGTAGAGAACACTATGGTGAATAGCTTCATCAAATCGGATCTTACCATGCCTAGCTTTGCTCAGACCAATCCCTCGAGCGATACACACATAATACTTTGGGCACCACAACTTGGTTTCGCCCTGCCATGGCCTCATTAGGAGAGTGGTATCAAATTCTAATTAAATTGTGCATGAGAGGCCAAATTCGCCTTTAGAGCTCTTTAGAGATATAATCGTTTTGTTCTAGAACTCTTATTACAAATGCCTTAATGCCATTTCCATGAACCAGTTGTATTTATCCCTTCTGCATTACTCATTCCTCACCTAAGGACACCAAGCTCCACTCACAGGAGTCGGAGAGTATGGGAGAATCATGGTTTGTGATAATGGGGTAATGGCTTTAACAAGAAAAAAAAGGTCAATGGGCTTGCGGTAAAGAACAAAAAAAGCATGTGTGTGGACTAAACCCATTTGAAAGCAAGCCTAGAAGGCAGCAAATACATGGGGATCGATGTCCTGGGTTTCATAGGCGAGACACTTTCTTTCCTAAACATTCCATTACTAAGTTCATCGGTGGGCCTGAAAGAACCCCATCTCAATAACTTGGGCCTACTTATATCGCCCTAGAATTAGTTTTTCTCGTCTTCTTAGAACTTGCGTCCAAATTTTGCTAGGGAGAAGAAGCACTTGCTATAATTCTCTCGTCCTCATATGAAGCTTTCACTACAAGAAGAATACACGAATTATAAGAAGGTACATCAATTTGTCTCTTGCGGACGCAAATAATGATGAGCACTGACTCTTTTGTTTTTGGGCTATACTTATTGGCTGACCTCAATTAAACTTGAAATTTTAGAGACAGTTGTCTTTTCTTTTCTTTTACTTTTTTTTTAGACCATGACTTTCTTAATCCCATACTTTGTCTCGATATTCCATGTGCTCGACCACTTTATACTCACCGAACGATTAAAAAAACACTAATAAACAATATATATATTGTCCCTTTTAAAATTGCCTTAAAGCTTATCAGAAAGGAAAAATATAACTCTATTTTGCTTCCCGTCCTTGACTTAGAGTGCAGATTCAGGTCCACTTCTTTTTATTTATTTATTTATTTATGTCAAGCTTCAGGCCCACTTGACAGCGCATGAACAGAAGGTAGTGGAGACGACATTTGCCTCGTAGCAAGAGAGCCTTTCCGCACGCACTCCAAAGGAATAAGAATCTTTTGCATGCAGTAGGTCGTAGGTCAGCGAGATGAGCTTGACTATCAAGAATCTCGCAAATATAAAGAAAGAAATATGTCACTATAAATCTTAAATTATAATTACCGTAACACTAATATCCTAAATCATTTTTTTGTCATGAAAAACCTCAAATTTATATATGTATGACGGATACATTTCGCCACGATTTTGTCTAAGATCTCCATTAAAAATCTGACGTAGATCTAATGTGTTATTATTAATGTTTTTCGAGAAAAAGTGGTGCTAATGTGGCATCATGCAAACTCCTCATTAGAAAAAGATTAAAAGGAAAACGGAGAACTAAAAAGCCAACAAAAGAATTTGGACCAAAGGGGAGAAAGAGAGAGATTGTATATGGCCAGGGGTGTTTTAGGGGTGCACCTGCCATTCCAACTTCTCCAGCGAGAGTTGTCAACCCCGACGGGCCATCGATGAGGTTCAGCCAATGCTCTCTTAGCTTTGGACTCAATCCCATTCAAAAGTTATTGCGAGATTTAATTATGAGTTGATTCGATAGTAACAACTTAATTTCTAGTGTTTCTTGTCAAGACTCGAGGATGGTAGTGTCCCACCTTAAATGTTCCGCGTCTGCGGTTGAATCACTGTCCCGGATCGGATGCCTTTATTGTATTTAGTATCTGTTAACAATGTCATCAATATCAAATAATGACTGTTCGGTACGTGATATGAAATTTCCCAACTCTTTTGTCCCGTTTCTCAATCATCACTTCTTACGTACATCATCACTTTAAATATTATTGTTGACGAGTTGACCAAGACACTGTGGAAAGCCAATATAATGAGTGCCCATCTTAGTGAAATTCGCATTTCTGTGCTGTTTGCGTAAGAATAAGAGCAATAACATCACTCGCTGGTTTGCTCAGTTCTTGTTACGGTACGTGCCAACACCTTCGAGACTCATTATATCTCGCTAAAAAGGTATTTATTTTCTAATGAAGTACTATCTTTTGGTATGAATCGATGCTTCGAAACATGTTCGCAAACTCACTGCTTGCATTGAACTACAGGCAGTTTTCTTGATGGCGAACAATAATTGTTCACAAAATTGTCCGGGTTTCCCGTACTTCCCTTCTCCGTCGGCGGGGAACGTTCCGATTTCTATATCGTTCAAAGACAACAACACTCCATGGTGGGACTCTCCTAGGTGGATTAGCGTCACTGCAACCGTAGTCATTGTCCTCGTTGTAGTCGGCGGTGTCCTGCTCAGAAATCGTCGTAAACCTAAGCGCAAAACTGTCATTATACCGATTAAGATTCCAGGTGTTAAACCCCCGTCGCCAACGCCGCCCCGGCCACCATCGCCGTGCTCTTGCTCGAAGCTGCCACCGCTGTGCTCTTGCTCAAAGCTGCCACCGCCGTGCTCTTGGTCACAGCCGCCACCACCGTGCTCGTGGTCGCCGCCGCCGCCATATTGTCCATTCATGTAGTCATCAGATGATAGAATTACCGTGGCTGGACCGTATAGCTGAAGGGATTTTTTAGGACTGATACTTGGATGATGCACAATGATAGATCGTCTAATCTATTGTATAATATTGGAGATTCAATGTAATAAATAATTTTTTTTTTGGAGGAAATAATTTTTGTGTTGGACAGGTTTTTGAATGCGGCAGTTTTATGGTCTATTAAAAATGGATCCTCCTATGATAACAAATGATGCCTCTCTGCAAATTTTCTTTTCATAACTGCTATTCAAAATGTTGTAATACACAAAATCTTGGAAGTTTTAGTACTAATGGACGAGATTTATTTATTTTTTTCTTTCGACGGTCATCAAGGATTATGGCTCAGTTCCCAAGGATTATTATAAACACCCATTATAACATAGTGACAAAAAGGCAAAAAAATAAAATTAGAAAAACCAAAACAACTTGACATCTCCACCTTATGTTGGAAAAAGAAATTGTTATTGGAGTTAATATTCTAAAGAACCCTCAACCTCAACTTTAAGTTCACTTCCAATTTTACTCAGAATTTTTTTATCTAAAAAGAAAACCCCAATTTCAGGTTAGATTCCAATTCTATCCCCAACTTGTTTTTATATAAAAAAACAATCCAAACTTTAGATATCCTAATTATACCCCGTTTTTTTTTTTTAGGTAAGGTTATACCCCGAATTTTTTTTTCTAAAGAAAAACCATAAACTTCACTCAAGCCTCAAATCCGTCGCCTTATTAGCATGATGTTCAAATAGCCGTTACGGGAGAATTACCAAAAAAGTCTTACCTATTGCAATTATGTGGATTCAGTTCTAAACTTATTTCTTTAACCAATTGAGTCATAAACCTATTGTAATTGTAAAAATTCAGTCCATTGGAAATTTGACCGGTTGGCGTTGACGTGAACACCAAGCATTTGGTTAACATTGACATGAGCAAAAAAATTTATAATATTTTATTTTTGAATTATTTTCTTTCCTTTTTTCCCTTCTTTCCTCCTTTCTTTGGTTGGTCGCCGAATTGGGGCAGTTGGCCGAACTGGGGGCAATCGGCCAGTAGCAAGCTGGGCAAGGGCTAGCTCGCCTAGCCATTGGTGAGGCAAGTCCTCATTTCAGTTTTGGGTTCATTTTGCTCTGGTTGGTCAGTGATTAGAGCAAGTGCAATAGGTGTTGGTTGCACTTTAGGTTGATTAGTAGACTAAGGGGCTTTCTGACTTGCATTTTCTAGTTGAGTAGGGACCTCCTCTTTGGTAAAGCACCTTTGTTGAGATGCTTGAATCTCCGATTGAGAGGATTCACCAACTAGTGCAAGTGGTAGTGCCAATGTTTGAGTTTCGGCAGACTCAGATCAAGAGCCTTGAGGATTGTTGGTCCTCGTGTGTCCAGAAACTTGTTGCTCAAACCTTGAATGGCCCCTTCCTTTCTCGGAGGAATTTGGAAAGTTGTAATAAACGTTTGTTTGGTTGATGGAACATGAGGTACAACCACAATTTCTTTTTCAGTTCACAGACGATACTCAGGGGTCTTGGCAATATGTGTAGTTCCTTCTATGAAGATGGCAATGCAGTACTTGTGGTTCTCGATGCTACATGCTCTCCAACTTGTTGAGATAAGGGGACACTTTGGCTTTGATTGAAGTATTCATAGTTTCCGAGTAGGATGTTCATCTTTTTTTCCTTCACCTTGTCGATTTCTTCGAATGTCAGTAGGAGATAATCCCAAATGCCTTTAGCTGTAACACAAGAAGATATTCCATTAAAGTTAGATGGAGATAATGCAATGCACAACAAGTGTATAGCTTTGATATTAAGAGCAACTCTTCTTCATACTTATTTTGCATTGTCAACAGCAACATCTGTAGCTAGAGCTTCTTATAGAATAAGAGCCAGAGTAGGAGCAGGAGGAACTAAAGCAAGAGCTTGAGTTGGTATGATTATGCTACTTTTGATCACATTCGAGATGTCAAGATTTGTAGCTTCAATATAAGATTGCATCATTTGCTTTCAGTATCCACGGTTGCTTTCATCATGTTAGGAGCTTGAGCATCATTAGTAAAGAAATTACCAAAGTTAGCCATAAGAGAAGATCTTTATACTTAAAAGAGATACGGGGCTTTGATACTAATTGTTGGGGAGCTAATAATACAACCTAGAGGGGGTGAATACGTTGCTTTAAAAGTTTGACAATCTTTCGTGGAAATTAGTTGATGCTAAGTAAAGATCTAGTTAAGGTGATTTTTCAAAGATTGTGAGCAAATTGTGTGCTTATGAAAGTAATAGGAGAGAAAAATAGTAACATACAAACATGTATAGTGGTTTGGCTTTATCTAAAGCCAACGTCCACTCCTTAAACTAACAGCAACTAATCAGGTTGGATTGCACTAGTAATCTGCTCAATAAGTTACAATTAGCAAGCACTGATCCTATTACATGATATATCACCTTATCATGATTCAGTTATTGCTCTTACTCTTGTATACTCAATCTATAGCACAATTACTCAAACAACAAGAAAACAACATTTAGAAAAATAGTTGAAAGAGAGCATTTCACTTGGAACACAACGTATAGGGGATTTTCAATCTTTGTATATGCATGAGTTTAATATTTGGCTTTCTAGATCTTTTCTTTTATACCCATCTTCAATCTATCCATTGAACATAATTTGGAGAAGCAAAGAGCCATTAGAGTTACTGTTGACGCTATTATCCAAAGATGAAACTACCTAGACAATCCTTTTCCTAAACATTTGCAGACTATCTGAAAATAGCTTATGCAACTGGCCTAGTTGTTGTAACTTGAGACAGACCTATTAGACAACCTAGTATCTCGTTCTCTATTAACATCTTGATTTTGTTGCTATGCATATCCATTCCTACAATGGCTAGTTTGCCAAAGCAATGAACACTATCAAATGATTGTTATTGCCACGGTACTACTGACTTAATATATACAACATCAATACAAACATTGACATTGGTTGATCTTTAGGTTCGTTAGTGCTGTTTATTGAAAAACCGTATCAAGACATATTGTCATCTTTACCAATTGGATCACACCATAGTTATCACATGATCTTTAATACTTGTCACAAACATTTGCAAATATCATTGTAAATATTATACTAAGGATAGTTTGGAAATAATTAAAATTACTTGGAGATATTTCTCCAACACCAACAAGGGCCATGACGCCCTCTGTATGGCCCGTGAGGGCTCAGGATGCCCTTGCTAGCCACAACAAGGGCCACGAACCTCACCCATGGCCGGTGAGGGCTTCGCAACCCTCACCCATTGTCGGGCGAGGCTACTAGCCCTTGCTTAGTGGTTGCTGGCTTTGGCTTGTGGCTGACGGGGCCATCAACCCTATGTAAAAAGAACGAAAAAAAGAAAATATAAAAGATAAAAAAATCAATAAAAAATTCAACTTTCAAAATAAAATTAAAAAATGTCCACGTTAAAGTTGGCCATGCCACGTAGGATGACTAGTACTAACTGTCATGCTTGGTTTGAAATCATTTTGGTATATGTGATGTTTCCAAAAGAAACCTTTTTTTTTTTTTTTTTTTTTCAAAATCCTAATTTGACATTGTGAAAAGTCATGGTTTGGGTTGTATTTAAAATGTCCGTGACACTTATGAGTACATTTGTGCGAACCCCAAGCTAGCCTTGGCAATTTAATGCCTTCCATAGCCGAGACATCACTTTGTCTCAAAAATTTTGTGGACGATTTAAAAAAAGATGTCTTTAAAACATCACATGTACCCTCATGCATATAATCACGTCATTCATTAGAAACGCCTGTGTTTGTGATTGACGCATGTCCTTGGTAATAAATGATCCATCGACGATTCACTTTCTTGCTCGATTGATTGAGAAATAAGGTCTGAAAGACCTGCTTGCATGCATATTTAATTCTTACAATGCATGTAGTTTCTAGATGTATGCTACGACCGATGCATAATATCGAGGGAAAACCTTGGGATCACATAGATGGTTTGATCAATAGACTTATAAGTGTTATTGGCCATATGAGAACACAATTAATCAATAATAACCATAAGTCATAAAATGAATTGGGTAGGTGTGTAGAAGGACCTGTGCATAAACTATAAAGACTGACCCCAAAGCCCAAATCTAATTTATGAATTGAACTTCCTTTGATTGATTGACTTTAGAATGATGTTATGCTTTTTGTTGTTTTGTGACATCCTGAATTTTTCACTTCTGTTTTCAATTAAATTAATTAAGCATTTCATTGACGCGCTTATAGGGCTATTCTCAGAGCTAATCACTCTTGAGATAACTAGATTATCTGGGGAAGCCATTAAGGAATTTTAATGTAATAGACTCGAGAAGTAGACCAGGAATCGGCTACTCGACCGTGCTTATCTTTAGAGGCCATTACGGCACAGTTAAAAATCGATCAGGGATTAGAGATAGGTCGGTTCGACTGAAATGTGTGGCTAAACGTGGGTGACTCCACTAAATTGGAAAATTCTCGTCAATTGGCACTAGATTGATTTTTCTATCGTTTTGGTAGCCTGTATCCGTATTTGAACCATTGAGATTTTCACGACAATCGGGAGTTACTAATGTGTCGAATAGGTTCATTGTGGTTTGAAGAAAATCAACCACGGGTCATTTGCACTAAATTTTTTTGAAAGTTACACGGTAGTCTAGGTCACGCTAAAAACGCACCAGGTTGAACTTAACCACGAATTTGAATCCGATTTCAGAAATTGGAAGTTCTGTCATGTCACATGTCATTTTAGGAACGTCGACTCAGTCTCCGAAGATTTTTCTGCAAACCGAGACTTTTTGGGAAAAAGTCATCATAGGGCCGTTTTTGTTCAAAAATCGTCAGGAACCGTTTTTAATCACGCAATTGGGATGCAAGATGGTTCAATTGGTGAGGAAAAATACCAATTTGATTATAGACTTGATATTGGAATTTATGGAGGCCAAATTGAGTGGATTCAAGAAGCTTTTAGTGTCCAATTTGGGGAAATCCATGAAATTCGTAGCCCCCACCACCTATGGCTTTTGGACCATTTCAAGTGTGCAAGAAGGAGTCTTGGTGGTTGATTTTCAGCCTAGAAAGGCAGCTGGTGGTGGAGGAATGGTCAAGGGGACAAGTTGGGAGAAATTAAGGCCAAGTGGACCCCTTGCCCCCTCTCTCCTCCCTCTCTCTCTTGCACCAGTCGACCAGCTCCTCTCTCCCCCTCTCTTCTTGCTATGCGAACACCTAGCAGTCTAGAAGAAGCCACCGAGCAGCCATCCGCTTGCCAAGAATCGTTGCACCGCTGTCCTCGCGCTCGTTGTGCCTCGCGATCGCCTCACCCTACTGTGCACGCCTCCGCCGTTTCTTGGCCGTTGTTTTGCCCAGGTGTGGTGCCCAGGACATTTCCCGAGCCGGTCACAGCATCCCAGCCGTCACTGAAGCTACTTTGCCACTCGCCAAGCCGCCGTGGAGCTACTATAGCCTGTCCACCTCCTCTGCGGCCTTGTCTTGCCCAAACAGCCACTAAAGCCGCCTCAACTAGCCCCAAGCAGAACTCGAACCAGTGGATTTTCAGCAGTCATTTAGGCCCGTTTTGGAGGTGTTCCCGGCCCTGAAAGCTAGGCTCACTTTGGAGAGAGTTGATCCTCGCGGTGTCCCCGTCGCTTCGAACTGAGTAGTTCATTAATCAAGTGAGTATAACTCACTAATCCTTGCTTAGTAGGTTAATGACGCTTAAGGGTTGATTAGTTTAGACTAAGATTGGTTTAATGGATAATTAGAATGGTTTAGTGAATTAATTAATTGCCGATGCATGTTAGATGGTTAGTTTTATGTAATTAGCAAGTAGATAGACTTTAATATTTATTTAATGAGTCTCAAAATTTTTCCAGGCCTGTTCCGGCATATAATTAGGCTTTACGGGCCTAAGTATGCATTTTTGGTATTTATTGGCATTATTTAATTATTTATTTATTTTCCGGAAATTAGACCGGGATAGCCGGTGACCGAAATTTTATGTTAATTGCAGTGGTGTTATTTATTTATTTAATTGAGCTCTAATTTGTGTAGATTTTGTGTGATTTGTATTTTAGGAATTTATTCTTAAATTTATTTCATTTTGATAATTAATTGGAAAATAACCAAGCGTCGGTTTACAACGCCAAAAATATATTGGTAGACTTCATAAAATGGTGGGATTTATGGAAAGGAAATTATGGTTTTTTGATTAAGGCCGATCGTGTACTTACACACGAGTATTTTTATCGAGTATGATAAAAGTTGAGAAATCATTGGTTGACTGGAATAGTATGCATATTAACTTAATGACTCTATATGTCATCTTGAGAAGAAATAATATGCATATCAGCTCGATGATTCTCTATGTCATCTTGAGAATGAATAATATGCATATCAGCTTGATGACTCTATATGTCATCTTGAGAATGAATAATATGCATATCAGCTCGATGACTCCAAATGTCATCTTGAGAAGGAGTAGAATACATATCAGCTCGATGACTCCATATGTCATCTTAGAGAAAGAACAATATACTATTTACTAGCCATGAGGCAAGCTACTATCTATTTTCAGCTTAGAGTTAGCTATCCGCAAGGTGGTCGGACTTTATAGATAGTATTGATTGGGCCGACCAAGAGAAGGTTGTGATGACATCTAATTGACTGAGTTGAAAAGTGTTTGTTTATGAACTCAGCTTGTTTATGAAAAGGAATAATATGCATATAGTCTAGTGTTGTATATAAACTCAGCTTGTTTATGAAAAGTGTTTTGTGAAAATGGTATCCTGCTTTTCTATCTCATATTTGTGTTGTTTGGGGATTTGTTTATTCGCTTCCGCATGTGCAATAAAAAGAAAGGGTCGGCGACGCGTCCTGGGACGTCGCAATTTTATCGACCACCGAGGGATGTGCGCGCGCTCGAAGTTCGGGGCGTGACACGCCCAACATGGACTTGGGCCCACTTGGGTCCTTGTTCGTGGTCCGCTCCCAACTTTCCAATTTCCACATTCCGACAATGAGAATTCAAGTTTATACCCTAGAATGGCCTTCTCGACATTTTTGCAGTCTATCAATCCTTGTTGCATTCCTGTCCGAAAATTGGTTGTCAATGAGATTTTGTTTTGAAAATCGTGGTCGGATCAAGGATGTCACAAGGCCAAAGTACTGCCACATACATGGACCCCTCGACCCCCAAGACCAAAAATATCTACATCTCCTGTGGAGAAATCTGTTTCTCCTACTATTATATTGACATAGCTTCAAGTAGATGTTCAGGAAATCAAGAACACTCTCAACTTGCTGACAAAATATCTAGTCAAGATTGAACACACGATTCTCAACCTAGATTGCTATAATCCTTTTCGCACTAAAGAACTTGAACCAAAACATCCTACCACCTCCCAACAAAGAGTACGCCCTCACACCTAAAATTTCCTAATAATTTTGCATGCTTATGTTTTTCTTTTGCTGATCATGTCCTATTTTGTTCAGACATGACTTGCTCATTAGTGAATACATGAAATTCTGAATTCTTTTATTTCTTTTCACTGGTGACAAGGGAAAAAAGTAGATATGATGTGAAATATTTGATAGAATGACTTTACATATCATTTAGGAGATCATCAAAACAAGGGGAGCTTTCCACTAATATTATCTACATGATGACTTTTTTTTTGCTAGAGGATCTTAAATTATTCACTTTAACTCTAAACAAGATCAATTAGATGATATCTTCAATTTCAACTTAGCATGTTATGGAGATCCTATTTACATTTACTGCAAACCAAGATAATTATTTCTTCATATCTACCGGATAGTTTTGCCATCATCAACAAGGGGAGGATTGTTGGAGAAACATCTTCAAGTGATTTTGATGATGTCCATGTTGGTGTTTTTTTTTGACAAACAATAGTATGTGCATAGGTAAATTAGAATCAAAGTTTGAGCACAATGGAAGTAAAAACTCCCATACACGTATTTCCATAACATTGTTTGTGAATTTTAATAAAAGCACATCGAAGTGATAAAGAGGCTAATCACATTACCTTTATATTGTACTCCAAAAATTGGTTCTGACATTCTTCAGATTCTAACCACAAATGTTTGATGTCCTTGCAGCATTAGTTTTGACGTTCCTCAGATTCTGACTACGAACGTTTGATCTCCTAATGACATCGAATCTGACCTTCTTGGAATTCTGACCATGAACTTCTGGTGTCTTTTGGTAATACTGGTTCTAATGTTCTTCACATCCATATCACGAACATTTGATCTCTTCGTAATGTAGGTTCTAATGTCCTTTACATCTAGCCCCACAAAGTGTCGAGCCTCTAGTTTAGACACACTGCTAGTCTTACGTTAAATAGAAGAGAGAAACTAAGAGATCTAAAAACTACAATTTTGCTATCAATTACTCTCATGTATGAATGACTTGATTGATTACTATGAATACTCTCAATTGTTGATTATCGATCATCCTATGATCTACTCTTTTAATCATCTTTTTATAACTAGTCCCATATCACATTTAATCCGACTTATTGACTCTAAAACCATTTCAAAGAATTAATTCCACCATAACATCTGAGGGACATAAGTTCTAATATCGTTTTAGATATTAATTCGGACATTAATTCTATAACCGTTACGGAGCCTTACTCCAGTCATTAATTTGTAACCATCACAAGTCTTTGCTCTGAGCATTTATTTTATAATAGTTGCAAATATTTAATTTGATTGTTACATCTAAAACCGTTTGAAAACATTAATTGGCCATTTGAATCTAAAACAGTTTCGGATTATTAATGTGGCTGTTAAGTCTGAAATCATTTTAGAACATTCATGTGACCATTAAGTCTAAAATCATTTCAAATCTTTAATTTGGCTATTGATTTTGAACTCACTTCATATCATTAATACAACTATTAATTTTGAACTCACTTCAGATTATTAATTTGGTCATTGAATCTAAATTCATTTTAGATCTTTGATTCAGCCGTAAAGTCTAAAACTCGCTTCAGACATTGGAAAGGCTAAAACCCTTTTCAGATATTTTATTTTTAGCCTGACTCAATTTGATTGGCTCAACTACAAACACATTTGCAATATTGTCTCTCTCATTCAAATGTCATTTTAATTAGTTATCGCGTGTGACCTCCCTAGGTTCATAACTAGGCTGGCAGTGGGATTTGTCATTTTTTCACAATCAAGAGAACCAATTGTCCCGATCAATCTCCAGTTCCTATAAACTATGAGTGACACCTAGCAATATAACATAGCTACCAAAATAGTGTGAAATGTTTCAAGAACATAATGAACCCATCAACTTTGGTGACCATGTAATTTAATCATTCTGTCTCACCAAGTCTTGATCAAACAAAGGCCATGAAATTGTTGGTCAAGCCACCAAATCGATCATATGCCCAAATCTAATTTACATGTATTCTTCGAGGCATGAACCATTCATTCTTGGGCACAACCCTGGGCGAGGATTTCAATACAATGTCTCCTTTAGATTGCATAAGACATCAATCTTGTATATCTATACATAACAATAAGATAGATTCCATATTGCGCACGCATCTGCCTTCGTATATTTGAACAAACTATGACCATCAAGTACATAGACGATTTGATGAATTGTTAGTATGCGTACTTGTGAACCATAGTTATCCATCATATAAGTCAGTATCGTGCCTTAAATCTAAGGATTTTACACAAGACCAAAGCATGGATGATTAGTCGTTAATCCTTCTAAAAGCTTCCATTTTGCTAATCATTCTATGTATGTCACATTTAGTGAACTTATTCGAGATAAGCACCTGTATTCTAACTCAGATATCACAATACCCAATGACTTATGACTCATAATCCCCTCAAGTATCCAATAATGAATGGTGAAACTTAAGAACACACTGATTTCAACAGGATCATCAATATCCTCTCAATGATCCACTGATCAGGAACTATTTAAAGATTCGGTATAAATGTAAACCTGTCATATATATTCTTAACATCCTAATACGTTTAGTCCTAACTAATCTTATGAATTCATTCATAAGACGATGAATGAATTTTTCTTTGCCATCAAGTAATCCCTAACATGTAACTATTACATGTGCCTGAGGGCATATAGGTAATGGTCCAAACTATCCTTAGTATAATGTTTACAATGGTATGTGGAGATGTTTGTTGTAAAGGACCAAGCAAGATCCATGGTATAATCCAATGGATAAAGGATTACATTACGTCCTAATATGGATTTTCTATAAACAGTTCTAAAGGACCTAAAAGATCAGTTGATGTCGATGTCTATGATGATGTTGTCCATATCATGTTATCGGTGCTATGGCAACAATGTACATATTGATAATGTTCATTGATTCAATTAATATAGTCGTTGTGGTTAAGGATTCGCACAATAGCAATATTCAAATGGAAACAATAATTCAGTAGCTAGGTAGTTTGACAAGTCTATCAAAGACTGTAGTAAAGGGATAGTAGATAAGAAATTTTTAGATAGCTTGCAAATGTTCAGTAGTTTTATCTTTGGATGGTAGCTTAACAGTACCTCTAACAACTTTTTTACTTCTCCAATCCACCTCCAACGGATAGATTGAAGATAGTAATGAAAGAGAATATCTTAGATGCCAAATGTTGGAGAGACTTGCATACCTTGAGATCTAGAAATTTGCTTCAAGCCATTCTTAGTGAGAGCTCTCTTTTGATTGTTTCATTGCGTATTGTATCTGTGCTATCTAAGTAGTTGTGCTCTAAATTAAGCGTACAAGAGCGAGAGCTGCAACTGAGTCATAATAGTGTAATATGTCTTGTAATTAGATTAGTACTTGCCTATTGTAACTTTCTGAGCAGATTACTAGTGGAATTCAGTCTAACTTGTAGCTGTTAGTCTGAAAAGTGGAAGTAGACTTAGGGATAAAGTCAAACCACTATAAATTGTTGTATGCTACTATTTCGCTCTCTTTACTCTCATAAGTGCACATTACAATCACGCGCTTTGAAACATCACCTTAACCTAATCTTTACTTAACATTAGTTAATTTCCACAAAAAGTTGCCGAGTTTTCTAAAATAACCCATTCACCCCCTTCTAGGTTGTATTGTTACCCCCTAGCATTCTTTTCCTTTGATCATAGAACCTTCTGACTGCTTCATGAAAATGTCCTCCAAGTCACCATGGAAGAATGATATTTTCACATTGAGCTGCTCTACCTCTAGATTGTATTGCTACAGATAAAACAAGTCTTATGGAATTTAACTCTACAACATGAGAAAAAATCTCACCATAATTAACTCCTATCTATGAGTATCTTCATGACCAAACAAGCTTTGTATAGTTCTATCTCTCTATCTTTAGATATTTTCTTCTTGAACATCAACTTGCAACCGATTGCCTTTCGATTTGCGAGTAGTTTTACCAGACTCCACGTTTCGTTTTTATCTAGTGGGTCATCTCATCGTCATGGCTTTTCTTCCACTATTTGGCATCCTCCATACTTCTAACTTCCTTGACAGTACTCAGATCATCACCTATAATTATTAGAGCACAATTCTCATTATCGACAAATAGGTATACCTCTAAAGTGGTCTTCTCAGCCGTGGGGACCCTTTTAAGACTAGTTTAGGTGGTGCTTTATCTTCAAATTGGGTTTCAAAATATGCTATATCATCCATTGCATCAGGCTCATCAGATTTAAAATCTGACCTGTCCGTTCCAGCTAGTATAACTTATGTTTCTTCTTCAAACTGAGATCTAACTCAACTGTTTGTGGTTTTTCAAGATCTTGTAGAACAACATGATTCGTCATAGATTCTCTAAACACCACATCTCTATTGTAGATGATACTTTTAATATTAGGATTCCACAATTTGTATCCTTTGACACCATCCTTGTACCTAATGAATATGTGCTTTTTTTACTTACTCTTAAGCGTGTTCCTCTTTTCCTTTGGCACGTGCACATGTGCTTCACAACCAAACACTTTAACATGTGATATATCTGGCTTCTTCCCAAATATTGCCTCAAACGATGTCTAATTCTTCCAAGCTTATATGGGTGTAACATCCTTGATTCCAGGCCATGAGAATAAGGTATGAGGGTCGATCATAGGAATCAATGACATAGATCTTTGATAGACCAAGGCATGGCATGTTTGGCCATGGACCTGATCCACCAGACCAAGACCCAGTTAGGGCAAATGACCATGACCAACCACGAAGTTTATTTTAAGACATCCAATGGACCAATTCTAATTGAAAATGGTCATGGACAAGTTTAAGAGGCTACCGACTTAGTCACACTCATTTGGTTAAAGTTTAGTAAATTTTGGCATGAACCTCGGTTCTCATAGAACCGTCGATCGTGTACAAATATGAATAACTTCTCCAATTAGGTGACACCTCCAATTAGGTGACACCCTATGTTAGTGTCAAGATTGCCTTGGATGAGATTTCGACACAAATCAATTAATGTGGGGATAAATCATTGGACAAGTGCCAAGAGGTAATTGGGGGTTCTAGAATTTTCCATAATTTTTTACCATAGTCTACTCTTATCCATTATATGCCACATGTCAATTGCGGGGGGGGGGGGGAGAGAAAACTTGCTTCTCAAGTAGCTTGACAAAAATATCTAGGCACTCATTTAAGGGCTTTGGACATTAGTTCATTAATGACTTTGATGAATCATCAACTTAGGTGTCCTCTAGGATCTTGGTGAACTTAGAGCATGATGGCCTAGATTATAGCCTTGATGAACAAGGCAGGAGCCAACCAATTGAAAGAGAACATTTGGTATAAAAAGGGGCGTAGGTGTCCCCTAGGCACATTAGGCAATAATGAACGTAAAGTGAGCCTTGGAGGATAAGCAATTAGGTGGACCAATCATAATTAAACACAAATAAGCATAGGTGCCAACTAAGGAGGCTAGATAGGCCAACTTATATCTTAGGCTTAATCATGAGTTTACATAAAAATCTAAGTGAAAGAGACCTATCAATAGGTGAAGGCATCCTCACATTTTAAGGGTTACCCATTCTCTCCTTTCCTCTCCCTTTCTCTCATCTCTTTCACAACTTCCTCACCAAGTCGCTCTAGGAACTGTTCAGTCACCAAAGGAGCATCTTGAAACTGGGTCCAAAAAGTTATAAGTGGACTTTTCTAATCCTTCAATAGGGCGATGTGCTACGCGTAATGATTTAGGATCTTTTCATCGCTTGCTTGTGTTTGCTTCTATGTTATGCTTGTTGCGTGTTTTCAATTACTTATCTTTGCATCAAGTAAATTATGGTCTCGATTGGGTGTCGAGCACACCCAGATGATGAAGAAAGGTCTCGGAAATTTGGATGTGCCAAGGTGGGTGCACGGCCCACACTTGATCTCTATACAACATTGAAGCGTGTTGTTACTTAGGACAAGCATCGGGTCGATGCCGAAGCCAAAGCAAACTCTTCCAGGTCAAGACCACGAGCCTAAATCGCATCCGACATAAGTCTAGTTTAATGGGGCACAAAAGTCATTGGTTCACTATGTATGGCACGCTTTCGGGCCTTTCATTCGGCTAATGATTCAAGATAAAAATGGATTGATTTATATTTAAATGCATGGATACACAATGGACTTTTACTGCCAACTTGGGTATACCAGTTGTTACTTGGGGTAAAGCCTTAGATGCCGTCTCGATACTAAGATCATGGACGATGCCGACCCGGGTGAGGCCGATGCCTAGGGGTCACCCTGGATGCTATCCTGATAATGAGATCAGGATGATGCTAATTGCTAAAAGGGGAACCGATGCCCAGTTGATACTTGAAGAGTCCATGGATTTCTTCTAACTAAACTAACTGGAATAAACTGGAAGTCCACGTGTGGTCCATGACTGATGCACGTGTGATACTTGAATTAATGCTTGCACCAATACTAGAGTTGAGACTTGCAAAAGCTAGGTTTGTTTGACATGTATTGTTGAGTCCTTGCATCAATTTGAGCATATGTTTTCATTGGGTCACTTAGTGCTTGAATGAGTTTTATATGATGCATGCATCCCTCTTAGTGACTGAAATGATCATAAGCAACGGATGTTTGGAAGGCTTGTTCTTATGCACTAACTCCTTGTCTTTGATACTTGAAAGCACATAAATGATTGAGGGCCTTTTATATGCATAAACAAGGTAAGGCACAAGCCTTGCTATTGATTTGCCATCGACAAGTGGATGGTGATCTTGTATCCGAGGATCGATGGCGAGACATCCTTCTATAGGAGAATTAGGGATTTCTATTTATTGAGTCATTGACTCATTTTTGTTGTTTTCACCATTTTAGGTGTGAGATGGGTGAACCAATCCTACTGCCCGTCCATCCCAGTATTATGATTGATATGGTTACTACTGTGATGGACATAGTAGACTTAGAATGGGATGTCACTTACTGGAAGTATACTACCATTGTATGGGTCCAAGAAGGGGTAGACAAGTTGGTTCTCCATGTGTACAAGGCTAGGTGCCTCATTCTTTTATGGAGACGTTTTAGGTCCTATTCGAGGCCTCATCACTCCGGTGGATCCTATGTAAGCATTGTAAAAGAAAATGCCTAGAATGGGGGCCATTTTTAGAGGACGCTCAATAGAGTAGCTCGGTCACCCTAGCCTTTTTATTGTTGATGTGTGGTAATGAAGATAAGTAGGCCAGGACTAGGATGGGCATGTAATCATAACAACTTTTGATATGTATATATATGTATGAATACATGTTGCGTTCATTTGCTTGGCTTGTATATGTGTTGCACGATTTCTGTGTTTCTTTGTGTATGGGGATTGTTTTTAATTCACTTCTGCATGTGCTTAATCAAGATAAAATATTTTTAGGATGATCCACGTGCCTGAGACATCGATGCTAACCCGCCGGGTCACGTTCTCGTGCCAGAGATGGGGCGGGGATGTGACATTCCAATTTTGGTATCAGAGTGGGGTTATCTACCTAGAGTGATAAGGTGCGTTGGGGAGTTAGGCTAGTTAGTAGGAAAAACACCATGCATGTGTTCGCTTGAGTGATTTGTTGATGCTAACCTCAACCCTTTAACTTTGGTATTGCTATAGATGTCTATATCCTTTTGTGTAGGTGTTTTGTAGAATTTCGATAGAACACCATAAGTGCTTTGGACCAGTCAACTTCTAAAGGAAGGTTGAAGCAAGATCCCCAACTCGATGGAATACTACAAGCCTTGACGACCATAGGAGGATTGATGGAACAACAAGTACAGCACCAAGTTAATGGTAATAGGAATGGTGACCAACCGATCTAGGGACTTGTGGAACAATTCTTGAAGCTTAAGCCATCGAAATTTGCTGGAAATGAAGATCCTGAGGAAGTAGTATCATGGAACGATGAACTAGAAAAGGTATTTGCTTTATTGAAGTGCTCTAATGAGGACAAAGTTACATTGGCGATGTATCAACTACAAGGCAATGCTACCCATTAGTGGAAGGAAACTCAAGGGAGGATATTCCCTGATGGTGGAGTTATTACCTAGAATGCTTTCATGGAAGCATTGAATGGCAAGTTTTTTTCAAAGTGCACTCGTGATAGAAAGATGATAGAATTCCTATAGCTCCGCCAAAATAATATGACAGTTGACCAGTATGAGGGAAAGTTCTCCAAATTATCCAGGTAAGCTCCTCGATTGGTTAAGGATCCCGTAGATAGGGCTAAGCGATTTCGAGATAGATTAAAACCTGAAATACGAAGCCAACTTGTGCCACTAAATTTGAAAGATTATGGCAAGATATATGAGAGGGCTCAATTGATTGAGAAGGATGCTATAGAGAGAGTGGATGATTGATCTTATTATATTCGACTTAAAGAATAAGAATCAACGTTTACGTAAGCGACCGATGATGAGGGACAAGAGTTCCTTTATTTCCAATAAGAAGAATAATAATCAAAAGCCCTCATTCACGTCAAAAGATGGATGTCGTATTTACAGGAGGCATCGTGGGAATGCTCCATGTTATGTAAAGACAAGAGCTTGCTTTAAATGTGGCCAGCAAGGTCACCATGTTAGAAATTGTTCGCAGCCACAAGGGAGGCAACAACAGTCTCAGCAGCCACTAGTGAGGGTTACATCTCAGGATAATACTACTCGTCCATTAGCACCGGGAAGATTGTACATGATGACCTAAGAGGAAGCAGAAAATTCCTATACCATTATCATAGGGACTTGATGAGTCAGATGATCACATTGTACTTGGACCGTTTTGTTGTAATATTTACGGACGACATTTTGTTGTTCTAAAAAAAGTCCAAGTAAGCATGAACAATATTTAAGAGTGGTATTATAGATACTTCGAGAATACGTAATATTTGCCAAATCCAACAAGTGCAAATCCTAGTTAAACCATGTGGAATTTTTAGGCCACGTAGTGATCGATGGAGAATAATAATCAAAGTAGTGTAGCGGAAGAATGGTGGAACTGAAGAAGATATGTTACGAGCCTGTGTCCTGGATGTTAAAAGAAGTTGGGACAAGCAGCTACACCTCATTGAAATGCCTACAACATTAGTTATCAGTAAAGCATCGGCATGACACCATTTGAAGCATTCTATGGTAGGGCTTGCGGGACTCTAGTATGTTTGGGGGAAGTTAGAGGAAAGAAGATCATTGGTCTAGAGCTAGTTTAACTCACTATAGATGCCGTTCAAACTATTCGCCCATGAAAGGTATGTCTCGTTTTGGTAGAAAAAGAAAGTTCAGTCCTAGATTCATAAGAGCTTTTGAAATACTTGAATGAGTAGGGAATTTGACCTATCAATTGGTTTTGCCACCACAACTTGCTTAGGTCCGTAATGTCCAATGTCAAGAAAGTATGAACCCGAATTGAGACACGTATTAAACTTTGAAGAGATTGAAGTATGATGATAGAGTGTCTATGGTGAGGAGTTGGTGCAGATCATGAATCGGAAAGAGCAAGTTTTGAGGAATAAGGTCATTACCTGAGTTAAAGTAATATGGCAACACCACAAGATAGAATATGCAACTTGGGAGAGTGAAGAAAGTATGTGACAATCATACCTGCACCAAATTGAGTCATATACGTACTTAAATTTTGAGGACAGAATTTTATTTAGAGGGGGAGAAAAGTAACATCCTCGATTTTAGGCCATGAGAATAAGGTATGAAGGTCGATCATAGGAATCAATGACATAAACCTTGGATAGACCAAGGCATGGCATGTTCGGCCATGGACCCGATCCACTCGATTAAGACCCAGTTTGGGCAAATAACCAAGACCAACCATGAAGTTTATTTTATGACATCCAATGGACCAATTCTAATTGAAAATGGTCATGGACAAGTTTAACAAGGCTACCGACTTAGCTACACTCATTTGCTTAAAGTTTAGTAAATTTTGACATGAACCTTGATTCTTATAGAACCGTTGATCGTGTACAAATATGAATGAGTTCTCCAATTAGGCGACACCCTATGTTAGTCTCATGACTTGCCTTGGATAAGATTTTGACAAAAATTAGTTAATGCGGGGATAAATCATTGGACAAGTGTCAAGAGGTAATTGGGGGTTCTAGAATCTTCCATAACCTTTGACCATAGTCTACCATTATCCATTATATGCCACATGTCAATTGTAGGGGGGAGAGAAAACTTTCTTCTCAAGTAGCTTGGCAAAAATATCAAGGCACTCATCTAAGGGCTTTGGACATTAGTTCATTAATGACTTTGATGAATCATCAACTTAGGTGTCCTCTAGAATCTTAGGTGTATCTTAGGGCATGATGGCCTAGATTATAGTCTTGATGAATAAGGCAAGAGCCAACCAATTGAAAGAGGTCATTTGGTATAAACAAAGGGGGGGCTTAGGAGTCCCCTAGGCACATTAGGCGATAATGAACCTAAAGTGAGCCTTGAAGGAAAAGCAACTATGTGGACCAATCATAATTAAACACAAATAAGCATAGGTGCTAACTAAGGAGGTTAGATAGGCCAACTCATATCTTAGGCTTAATCATGAGTTTACAAAAAAATTTAAGAGGAAGAGGCCTATAAATAGGTGAAGGCAACCTCCCATTTTAAGGGTTAGCCATTCTCTCCTTTCCTGTCCCTTTCTCTCATCTCTTTCACAACTTCCTCGCCAAGTCGCTCTAGGAACCGTTCAGTCACCAAAGGAGCATCTTGAAGCTAGGTCCAAAAAGTTGTAAGTAGACTTTCCTAACTCTTCGATAGGGCGATGTGTTATGCATATCGATTTAGGATATTGTCATTGCTTACTTGTGTTTGCTTGTATGTTGTGCTTATTGCGTGTTTTCAATTACTTGTCTTTGCATCAAGTAAATCATGGTCTCGTGTGGGTGTCGAGCACAACGAATGGCGAGGAAAGGTCTCGGCAAATTGGACATGTGCCGAGGTGGGTGCATGGCCCACACTTGATCCTGGGACAACATTGAAGCGTGTTGTTACTTGAGACAAAAATTGGGTCGATGCCGAAGCCAAAGTGAACAATTCCAGGTCAATACCACGAGCTCGAATCGCATTCGGCATGAGTCTAGTTTAATAGGGCATAAAATTCATTGATTCATTTTGTATGGCACACTTTTGGGCTTTTCATTCGACTAATGATTCAAGATAAAAAGTGATTGATTGATGTTTGAATGCATGGACACACAATAGACTTTTACTGTCGACACTGGGGTATGTAGGTTGTTGCTTGGGGTAAAGCCCTAGATGCCGTCCCGATACTAAGATAATGGACAGGCCGGCCCGGGTGAGGTTGATGCTTAGGGGTTGCCCTGGATGCCATCTTGATAATGAGAATAGGAAAATACCGATTGCCAATGGGGGAACCAACGCCTGGTTGATAGCAGAAGAGTCGATGGATTTTGACTAACTGAACTGATTGGAATAAATTGGAAGTCCACGTGTGGTCCATGATTAATGCATGTGTGATGCTTGAATTGATTGGGAATTGAGGCTTGCAAAAGGTAGGTTTATTTGACATGTATTGTTGAGTCATTGCATCAATTTGAGCATATGTTTGCATCGGATCAGTTAATGCATGAATGAGTTTTATGTGATGCACGCATCCCTCTTAGTGACTAAAATGATCGTGAATCATGGATCTTTAAAAGGCTTGTTCTTATGCACTAACTCTCTGTCTTTGATGCTTGAAAGCACATAGATGATTGAGAGCCTTTCATATGCATAAACAAGGTAAGGTGCGAGCCTTGCTATTGATTTGCTATCGACAAGAGGGTGGTGATCTTGTATCCGAGGATCGATGGCGAGATGTCCTCATATAGAAGAATTAGGGATTTCTACTTACTGAGTTATCAACTCACTTTTGTTATTTTCACCATTTCAAGTATGGGATGGGTGAACCAATCCTACCGCCCGTTCGTCCCGGTCTTCCAATTGATATGGTTACTACCGTGATGGACATGGTGGACTTAGAATGGGACGTTACTTACCGGAAGTATACTACCACTATATGGGTCCAAGAAGAGGTCGACACCTTAGTTCTCCATGTGTATGAGGCTTGGTGCCTCATTTTGGATGGGGACGTTTTAGGTCCCATTCGAGGCCTTATTCCTCCAGTGGATCCTATGGGAGTATTGTAGAAGAAATGGCCTAGGATGGGGGCCATTTTTGAAGGACACTCGATAGAGGAGCTAGGCTACCCTAGCCTTTTTATTGTCGATGTGTGGTAATGAAGATAAGTAGCCCAGGACTAGGATGGGCATGTAATCATAACAACATTTGAAATGTATATATATATATATATATACCATAAAGGGGTTAGGATCGGAGTACTATATGAGAGAACAAGGCGATAGGTGATTAACGGATCTATATGAAAACAGGGGAAGGATGTCTCTAAAGGAAATGATGTATAAGAACAAGAAAGTAAATAACTTTAAATAAAATCGCGAGAATTAAAAATAATGTAAAGAGCAAAGGCAATATATAAAATATAAAGTAAGAGTATGCATAAACAAAAACCAACCATGAAGGTGGTATGAACTTGTATTATATAAAGCTGAAAAGCTGAAATTACATGTATTGAAAGATGCAGAAACTAAAGCATCAAGTCATCCACTAGGGCGGTAATCCGCACTCCGGGAGTATTGATGTTTGTATTACAAGAAATGGTTAACCAACTATCATGTAAGTTGGTAACCTTGTATAAAACGATGTATATGAAAAACTAACTTACTTTGAAACCGGGGGATACAAGGTAAGAGAGCTTGGAGATGGAAGAGATGAGGATGGAGATGGAAGGGATGATGGCTTACAAGTGAGAGAGAGAGAGAGAAGAGAGAAATCTGGAAAATTTCAAGTGCCTTCTTCTATGTCGAGTGGGTGTATTTATAGAGGGTGCTACGGTCTTTGAATAGTGTAAAGTGAACGATGATCAACATTGTATGAATAGTGAACGAATGTGTATGAATAGTGAACAAAGAATGCTGTATGAACAAGTGTATGTCTACTACGCTCCGGTGTGTAGCCTTTGCGCCGTTTGTAATAGTATCTCGCATGTGATGTCTTGGAAATTTAATCTCTGTCCAGATTGATCCCGTAGCAGTCGTCTTCATTAGTGTTTCCACTGTGATGTGACTGGGAGGATCCGTCTTGACTGTATTGAGATTTGGAAGATCCACATTGTGATTCTTCCGCTTCTGAAAGCATCGTCCTGAGAATATCGCAGTATTCTTCTCTGTTTTGGACTGCTGCAAGTGCTGCACTTGCCATGGATTTTTCCTGTAAAAACGATGTATTTGATGGGGATGCGATTATTTGGGTTTTCTGGCTGTTTAGCCATGTTTTAACCGCAGCTTCGGATCCTTGATCAAGAAATCTGAATCCATCCCACCATTTTGTTTTGTATTTTCGGACAAGTACTGGTACTCCCGGTTTACTGGATGTATTGTATTCAAATTCCCATGCTATTACCCAAGAGATTCTGAATATTATGAAGAAATGCATAAGGCATGGGAACCTTATATCATGAGGTGTTGGTCTGAAGTGTTCACTGAAAACCTTGTATCCTTGTTTGACTGTGGGGTGTAATATTATGTCCAAAGGACCGAAGAGATCCCACCGGAGTCAAACCAGGTTTGGTAAGGTTTGTCTTGGGAAGTTGTCTTTGAAGAATAATAACCAGTGTGTTGGAAATTTGTATTCTGTCTAAAAAGACGTTCCACCAAGCTTGTTGGTAGTCCCAAAGATGTATATGAGGAGGAGTATGGCAGCTTTGGGTAAGTCCGGTTTGGAATTTTCTGGGTGTATGGGGTGAGGTTCCCCAATGTGAGGGGTGTATGACTTTACTGATGGATATAGTGGAATACAGGATATTTTCTGTGTTGTTTTTATCAGCAAAGTGAGTGAACCTTGCCGATTCTGTTTCTACTAAAATTTGCTCATAATAAGCAAGGGTTTGTTTGTATTGTGAGGCTTGAAAAGCCAATTTTTTGAAATATGTTTTCTGCAAATTTGATTGGATCTTTATCGAAGAATCCATCTTCCACAATCAATATTTTTGAAAAGATGTTTTTGGGAAAAATTTTGATCTTTGAGAAGGAGGGGTTGCCTGAGGCTTAATAACCACCTCGTTCGAAATTCTTTTGTATTCCGCTTGTTTTTGTATAGCAAGCGGGGAAGGATTGTTACTTACCTCTATAGCACTGGATGGTTCTTTCTTTACGTTTTGTAAAGACTGGGCAAGTAACAGTATTGTTTCTTTTGGTAGTATGTTGGCTAACTGATTGAAGGTTAGCATGGGTTCAGATGATATGGGTTCCGTTGTCAAAGGTGTTTGTTGTAAGAATGTTTGGTTGTTTTCTGCCATTTGGAGCCATGTTTTGACAGATGTTAAGCCTTTCGGCTTTGGTGGTGTATTGGAGGGTTGGGCTGTGGCTTTGCCTTTGCCTTTGTCTTTGTCTTTTTTGGATCTTGGCATGTTTGTATCCCCTGTAAAAATTCTCTTGTGAGAAAATCAGGTAATGAATTTGAAGAACCATTTATAAATTCAATGTCAAAATCAAATACTGAAAGTATGGCTTGCCATCTGGCAAAAATCTGTTTTGATGCAATGTTTAGAACATCCTTTTGTAAAATGTCTTTGGCTGATTTGCAATCAATTCTCAAAAGGAATTTTTGATTTAATAGATCTCCTTGGAATTTTGATATAGACAAAACTATAGCAAGTATTTCTTTTTTGATTGTTGAATAATTTTGTTGAGTGGAATTCCAATGTTTTGAAATGAACTGGACAACTTGTTCTTTGTTGTTTTTGACTTGTTTGAGAATGCCACCGTATCCTAATTCTCAAGCGTCGCTTTCTACTATTTTGAAAGTAGAAGGGTCGGCAAGATGTAAGCATGGTATATCTTTCACATGTATTTTTATTTGTTTGACAATTTCAGTATGGACAGAGGTCCATGGTGGAGGATCCTTTCGAAGTCTTTGATGTAAAGGTTTACAAAGTATGTTTATGTTGGGAAAGAAATCTAAAATATAATTGAGACTACCCAAAACCTTTGTAATTGGGTTTTGTCTTTAATCTCATCTCGGGAATTTATCGGTAAAAGAGATTGATCTTTCTATGGGAGTGATGGTGCTTAAATGGATGTAATGACCTAAAAATCTAATCTTGGTCTTGAAGAGTGCAATTTTAGTAGGAGAGACTACAAGACCGTTTTGTATGATTATTTTTATGAAAGTAGATAAATGTTTGAAATGCTGTTCTATATTGGAAGAGAAAACTAGAACATCATCTATATATACTATGATGTATTCGAATAAGGATTGAAAATCTTGTTCATAATTCTTTGGAATTACGAAGGGGCATTTTTGAGGCCGAATGGCATAACATTCCATTCATATTGGCCGAAAGGTACAAAAAAAGGCTGTCTTGTATTTATCCTTTTCACTAACTTGTATTTGCCAAAATCCTGATTTCATGTCAAATTTAGAAAATATTTTTGATCTACAAAGTCTCTTCAGCAAATCTTTTTATTGGGTATGGGATATCTTATCCATCTAAGGGCTGTATTAAGAGGTTTATAATTAATAACTAACCCGGGAACTCCTCTTTCTAGTTCGGCGTTTTTATTGACATAAAAGGCGAACAACTCCATGGTGATTGGCTTTTTCTTATGAGTTTTTTATTTAAGAGGTCTTGTATTTCTGTTTGACAGAATTTTAAAACTTCTTGATTCATCTGTGTCGGGCGGGCTTTGGTCGGTATTTTGATTTCAGAAAAATCTTGTTCATAAGGTAAATCAACGATATGCTTCTTTCTTTCCCAAAAGGCATTGGGTAGAGTGGAGCATATAGTTTTTCTATGTGTTTTTGTAGAGAAGCTATTTTTTCTATGATGTTGGATTTTATAAGGTTTTCTTCTATTCTTTTGAATTCTAAATCTTCTTTTAAGAATTCAAGCTGGTTCTCTTTGTCTTTTATGAGGCAATTTATTTCAGAAATAGAATGTTCTTGTAAAATATTTAGGCTTCTTTTTTGTGGTTTTGTTACGAAGTTAAAAGTGATTTTTCTATTTAAAGCATGAGTTTCAATGCCTTCATTAGTAACGTAAAAGGTTGGATTAATTGAATAAAAGGTGTTCCAAGAATTACCTGTTGTCTCATATTTTTTACTAAGAGAAAAGATGTTTTGTAAGACATTTGATCTTTTATTATTAAGGCTTCGGTAATTTGTATTGGATGTTAAGTTTATCACCCGATGCTGATTTTAGGGATTCTGAAGTTTTATCAAAGTATATTGTTGGAACAAGTCCTTCTTTGATACAATTGAGATCGGCTCCTGTATCAAAGAGTTGTTGTTTCAATAATAAACTCATTGTTGATTTTTATCATAATATTTATTATCCATTTTCTAGATGTTATTTCGGTTAATAACATAAGGAAGGCCGGATCGGAATATCGATGTATTGGTGATTTCGTTTTGGTCTTCTAATTTTGTCTTTCCTTTTATGATGAGAGATTTTATATCGAAATCTCTTTTTCATATCAATTTGTGTTGCTTTCGGGGCTTGAATTTCTAATTTTTGTTGTTTTATTTCATTTTGGAGGTCATTTATATTAACGGGTCTAGACGAGGTTTTTTGTTTCTATTCAAGACGTCTTTTAAATTGTAAGAAGTATTGGGCTTGGAGGTAATATTTAGGGAAGAATGAAGTCTATCTAAGTATTCTTTCTTGGCTTCTGGGTCAGTAATCTTATCGCGGTGCTAAGGAGAAATTGTTCCTCTTTTGTTAACATGTTTATTTCAGGAACGGGTTTTTCCGGAGAGGCGTCTTCATAATCAGAATCAGAAGATGAATCTATTTCATTAATCGAAGACCTTCTTCCTCAAGAAATTCATCAGAAGAAGTATCACCATTTTCTATGAATATGTTATTTAACTGGTTAAGAGTATTGTCATCGAGAGAAAGTTCATTTAATTTCTTATTAATCCTACAATATTTTGAAATTTGACCATTTTTACCACAAGAATAGCATTTGATATCTTTAAAATTTTTCCTATCATTATGAGGTCTATTTTGGTTATTCTGGTGTCTTTGTTTATTCCTACGAGGTTGAGATTTATTGTGATGTTTCTTTGTTTCTTTCTCAGAAGGACAAGTTCCCTTACATTTTGGTTTTGTTTTTTCATTATAAGAAGGGTCGTATTGAGCACGAAATCTCCTAGACTTCTATTGGTGAGAGATTGTTCTTCCTTGAGCTGTCTTTGTAATTTGATAGTATTACACATTTGTGTTCCTTGGCGGTAAATATAAGAGATTATTTCACCATAAGAAAGAAGATCATAGGGTATTTGGCCATTGTATTCTTCTCTAATTTTATCTCTAACTTGATCACCTATAATTTGGGGTAAACTCGCTAAGAATTTTTCTTTCCAAAAAGGTTGATTGCAATCGGAGTCCGATGAGAACCCTTTGAAGGAAAAGTTCTTTGTATTCTCTAAACCTTCCTAAGGATTTGCAACGCATATTGGATAAGAGGTCTTGATTTCTATCTCTAATATGTGAAGGGTCTCCTACGAAGTGTTGTGAAATGGAGTAGATAAGAGTATTGACCGCATCTTGGATAAGATGACCTTGATCATCATCCATGCGTTGGCCGAAGTCATCTATTTTATAGGCTGTTAAAATTTGTATTCTTTGTTCATCAGTCAAATAATTATCCCACCAACCTTTTAGTTGTCCAGTGAATCCGGCTACTAAAAGATTAGCAACAAAGATGATCGAAACATCTTGCTGGGTTTTGTAAGCATTGGCAAGCATTACCATGTTATTTAAGATATTCATGATATTGCTTTCGGCAACACCATCTATATTCCATTCATAAATGGCGTCGGGAGAGTATTTATTCTGTATTTTCTGTGATGATTCTTCTTGGGCAATGTCAGGTGGAGTAGCTCTGCTGTAATAAAGTTTCTGAGGTTGTCTCCAATTAAGTTTATTGATTTCGGCTACTGATTCATTATCAGAGTCACCAGATTGTTTGGTCAAAGTACTGATAGTGGGTTGGTCAGGAGTGTCTTTTATGATAAGATTCTGGAATTTAGGGGTGTCTATAATAGGAGCAGGTTCTAGCTTTGATTTCCCTAGGAGTTTTTTCTTTTGTTCTATGGCTTTAGCAAACTCCGGGCTAAGATTTTTGGAAATTCAAAAGCTTTAAAAATGGGTTTTTTGAAAGTGTCAGGTTGTGGTGTGATAAGTTGGGTAGGATTTTGAATGGTGGATTCTATTCTATTCAACTGTTTTCCTAAGGTTGCCAAGTGTTGATTTGTGTAATTATTTTGTTCAATGACTTTGTGAGTATAAAGGGAGTCTCCTTGGTCTGGAAGCCTAAAAGGAGTAGCTGTAACCTCGCTTTCTCCATGTTGTATTTTTATTCTCCTAAGAGGGGGATGATTGGATTCTATGGTTTCACCATTATCGAGTTTCCATTTATAATGATGATCTAAAACAAGAATTTCTTTTGGTTCAAGGAATTGTTCTTCTAACCAATCAAAGAAGAATATATGGACTTCATATTCGTATATGTAGTCGTAATATTTTTGTTTGATGTCTTTTGCTTTGTTAGCAAAGGTTACGAAGAACCATTCTCTCGATTTGTTTGTTGTCTTCGAATTAAATTCTTTATTAAGAAAAGCTTTGTTTGGTTCAAAATGTTTTTCTAAAACATTAAGCTCGGCATCTATCATTTGAGAATAAGTAGGAGAATGATGAGGGGAATCTGTATTTTCTAAGACTGGTTCAGGCTGGTTTTGTTGATAAACCGGCCTGGAAATCCCTGATCTGTTATCTAAACCACTAATTTCTAGTTCAGGAGGTGTCTCGTGATTACTTCTACTGGTGGAAGGAGGTAAAGGTGTTGTATCGTGTGTGGGAGTATCTCTATGTATACTAGGAGGAGGAGTGTTCCTCTGTGTACTGGGAGGAATGGTGATTATAGGAGGAAGATTAGGATTAAGATCTATGGTCCTTGTATAAGAATTATGAAAAGAAGGACTAGATCTTGAATCGAATGATCTTCTAGGAAATCTAATGGTCACTCTTCCTTCTGGGTGTTGAATGACATTAGTAGGGTCTGTATTTTGAACAACTTGTTGGGGAATTTGGTTTTCTAATTCCCATTGTTCTGGTAAAGTAACTTGGTTCCAATTAATAGACCTCGGAATTGTTGTATTTGGTCTAGAGATGTCAGTTTGGAGTAGAAGTGTTTCTCCTCGAGGGCTATGTTTAAAAGCATTTTCTCCAAAGGCGGAGGACATGGCTTTATAATGAATTCTATAAACAAGGGCTAAAGGAATAGAACCATCTGCTACTTTGTAATTATGGGTTTTGATAACAGTCAAATAATTATGGCTATATATATATATATATGTATGTATGTATGTATGTATGTATGTATGTATGTATGTATGTATGTATGTATGTATGTATGTATGTATGTATGTATGTATGTATGTATGTATGTATACATTTTGCTTTTGTTTGCTTGGCTTGTATAAATGTTGCTTGACTTCCATGTTTCTTTGTGCATGGGTATTGTTTTTAATTTGTTTTCGCATGTGCTTAATCAAGATAAAATATTTTTGGGACAATCAACATGCTTGGGACGTCGATGTTGACCCACCGAATCACGCTCTCGTGCCAGAGATGGGGCAGGGGCATGACAATGGGGGGCTTATTCTTCAAATATCATGCAGTAGTCACTACTTCTGCCCAAAATTCAGATGGTAAACCTACACCACTTAATGTATTCCTTACTTTCTCTATGAGAAACCGATTAAGTCTTTTTGCCACCTCATTTTGTTGAGGTGAATAGGGTGTGTTTTCTGCCTTGCAATGCTATTGGTCACATTGAATTGATTAAATTTCGCTAAAAGAGTTCTCCTCCACTGTTAGTTTGCAAAACTTTAATTTTTCTATCAAATTGATTTTCACCAAAGCTTTGAACTCGTGAAATTTTTCAAATACATCATGTTTCCCTCGCAAGAAATATATCTATACATATATGGAATAATCATCAATAAAAGAAACATAATACTTAATTTTCCAAACAATGCTACAAGTGTAGGACCAAATACATCACTTCGGATCTGCTTATGAATTCCTTTAGCTCTCCCTCCTATGAATTCAAAAGATACTAGATTTGGTTTCCCATATAGACAATGTTTAGAAAATCCAAAATCCAAAACTTTAATTTTTCTATCAAACTGATTTTCACCAAAAAGTTTTGAACTCGTGAAATTTTTCAAATACATCATCTTTGCTCTATAAGAAATATATCTACACATATCTAGAATAATCGTCAGTAAAAGAAACATAATACCTTGATTTTCCAAACAATGCTACAAGTGTAGGACCAAATACATCACTTTGGATCTGCTCCCAAATTCCTTTAGCTCTCCCTCTTATGAATTCAAAAGGTACTTGATTTTGTTTCTTATGTAGACAATGTTCAAAAAAACCAAAACCCATGGAACAACTTGGGATTCCATCCGCCATCTTCTTTGAGTTAAGGGTCATTAGCCCTTTCACACCGATATGCCCTAATCTTTGATGCCATAACATCAAAGGATCTTCTTCCACTTGTTTTGAGATATAATTCTCATCATTGATCACTGTGCTTCCCAATAACTTCCACAGTTTTCCATACCATTTGCTTTTGGTGATCACTATAGATCAATAGGTTAGATTGCATAAATACTTGTTGCTAATGAAAGTAATACTAGCATTTGTCATAGTTCCCACAAAAATAAGATTCCTAGTAAGACCAAGAATATGAATCACATCCAGGAGATTCTTGATTGTCCCATCTTTCATCTTTAGTTTCACCTTTCTGTAACCAACTATATTAAGTGTCGTATCATCCCCCATTAGCACTGTACCTACCTATTATGCTCATAACAACATAATCAATCTCTATAATGCGTCATGTGAATAGATGTTGTACTATCAATTATTCATGCACTGTGGTCACCTTGTGATAAATTGTAGACGAGATACATGTCTCCTATACTATTGTCATCATTTTTCTTTACACTAGAGGACGATGCATCCTCTCACGTCTCTAGACCCACACTTTTGCTTCCGCGATCCTTCTTCATGTATCCAAGCTTTTTGCACTTCCAACACGTTATTTCCAATTGATCTCGGCTTTTAGATCTTCCTTTAGGCTTATTTCTATCACCAAATTTGGAATTAGATCATTCACTATCTCTTTCTCTTACAAAAAGAGTCTCTTGCATTAGATTATCAGAACATGCTCTCCTTGTCTCCTCGGATAATAAAGTAGTTATAACGCCCTCAAAGGATAATGCACTAACACCAGCACCAATGGAAACAATTATATGTTCCCATGAATTAGGCAGTGAACACAGTAAAATGCATGCTTTATCTTCCTCTTTCAAATGGATATCGATTGTTACTAGTTGCCCACAAATAGTAATAAACTCACTTAAGTGTGCAACAAAAGAATCACCTTCACTCATCTAAATGCTATACAATCACTTTCGCAAAAACAATCTGTTCATGAGCGACTTGCTCTAATAAAGGTTTTTCATCTTTGTCTAAAGATCTTTCACTAATTTCTTAGAAGTCACGTTTATCAGGGTGTTATCAGCAAGGCATAGCAATATCAGGCCTTACGCCCTCTGATCGCTAATATTTCACTCATTCAATTCTAAAGATGTGGATTCTTTTGTCTTGTCTTCCTTTGAATTCCCCTTGGATTTTTCCTCGAGTTTATCTTCTTCAATTGCGTGCTATAGATCTTTATCCACGAGATGACAACATCTTCAATTTCCATAGCTCAAAATCCTTTCCTCCAAATTTCTCTCCTTCAATCCGTGACTGACTAGACGACAACATCTTCCTAAAATTTGATTTTTTTGGATCTCTCTTCATTGAGAAACCTAATCAAAACATGCTCTCCTTATCTCCTAAGATAATAAAGTAGCTATAATGCCCTCAAAGGATAACACACTAACACTAGCGTCAATGGAAATAGTTATATGTTCCCATGAATTAGGTAGTGAACACAACAAAATGCATGCTTTATTTTCCTCATTCATATGGATATTGATCGTTGCACGTTGCCGACAAATAGTATTAAACTCATTTAAGTGTGGAAAAAAAGAATCACCTACAGTCATCTAAATGTTGTATGATCACTTCCACAAAAACAATCTACTCATGAGCGACTTGCTCTAATAAAGGTTTTTCAGCTTTGTCTAGAGATCTTTTACCTTTTTCTCAAAAGTCACCTTTAGCAAGGTGTTATCAGCAAGGCATAGCAAGATCAGGCCTTACGCCCTCTAATCACTAATATTTCACTCATTCAATTTTGAAGATGTGGATTCCTTTGCCTTTTCTTCCTTTGAATTCCCCTTGGATTTTTCCTTAGGTTTATCTTCTTCAATCACGTTCTATCGATCTATTTCCACGAGATGACGACATCTTCAATTTCCATAGCTCAAAAAGCTTTCCTGTAAATTTCTCTTCTTCAATCTGTGATTGACCAAACGATGGCATCTCCCTAAGATTTGATATTTTTTTTTCTCTCTTGTCATCAAGAAACCTAACCTCAAGTCTATCTCTAATACTAGATATTAGGATTTGCCACACAATCACAAAGAAAATAGAGAGTAAAAACAAGGAAAAGAATTTCATATGTAAGGTTTTCTCTTGATTCACACTTAAACTAGGGCTACATTCAATTGAGCATTTCACTATAATTAGCACCCAACATCTCTCTCTTACATCCTTTAATTACAAGAGAAAAAGAATATGTATCCAGTAGCTATTCATGAGCCCAAGCGCAAACTACAAATAAAACGTAAGCTTTGTGACATCAACGATTTTGGCCCACGAGATGGGCCACCGACCAAGCTATGCTAAGCAAGTTTGGCCATGAACCAACCCAATCAAGGGTGATTCGACTATGAACTTCGATTCGGTTAGTACGATTGATCATGGATGAATGCAAGGAGTCCTCATTTGACCCCGTTAGCCCTTCAAATGGCCTAGTTCTCATGTTTGCTATGTTCTTGGGAATAAGACATGATAGAAGATTCTAGAACACCTCACTGAATGCAAGGATGAGTCACCTCTCTTAGGTGTCCACTCTAAGATTGTATAATGATAACTTATGATTTGCCTTGGGGAAGAAGTTAGTGACTCATTGAATGGCCTCATTCCCATGTTTATTATGTTCCTTAAAAGAGACCAAAAGAGAAGATTCTAGAAGCTAAAACTTGAAGAGCAAGTTTGAGATAAGAAAAATATCTAAAACCCATGATTACTCAAAATCTAGGCATTAAATGTAATTATTCACTAGCTTAGGTGTCCCATAAAATCATTACATATCATCATTGCTAGGTGATTCATAAGCTTAGGTGATTTGGTCATCATTACCTAAGACTCTCCTTGGAGAACAAGTTAGTCAAGTCATGATGGCTTGGTGACTCAAAGCACAAGTGGACAAATAAGAATATGACACAAAGGCCCTTAATAATTTACATAGAACCTTAGGGCGCCACACCATCAAACTAACCATGCCACTCCAAGAAAGCTCATCGGACCACTTGTTAAGGTCATTTAACGAAGCTTAGCCTACAAATAGGGAACCACTTCTTTCGTTCTCACCAACCCTTGACTCATTTTCTCCCCTCTCCTCCCTCTTGCACGTCTCCCTCTCCCTCTCGGCCTTGCACACCCACTGCCTCCATCGGATGACCTTCTCTTGGCGAAACCATCTCTAGTACATTAGGTAAGTGGAATCTATAATCTTTGGCTAGGGCAATGTACTATGTTGTTGGGTTTGATTGTGAACATGCTAGTCATGTCTTTGCATGAGCAAGTCGATTCCTTAATCCTTGCTAGGGCATTATGACACGTTGTTTGAGCTAGTTGTATTTTTAACCGTGCTTGTCACATCTTGAATCTCGAGCGCACACACATCCCTCGATGGTCAATAAAAATGTGACGTCCCAAGACGCGTCGCCGACCCATTTATTTTATTGCACATGCGAAAGTGAATAAAAAAATGCCTAGACAACACAAATATGGGATAGAAAAGTAGGATAAAATTTTCACAAAACACTTTTTATAAACACACTGGGTTTATATACACAAGTCTACAAAGAGATCGGCTTTCAAAAAGAAGTTGTCCTACAACCTACTAGTCGGACACATTTGCCGATCCTTCGGACTCCACCTCCATAAACTCCAGAGGCTTCAGGTCCTCCACAACTCCATCAAGAGGGTCAGCTGCACCCTCGCCTAAAGCAGCATTGATCGCAACGGTGGAGATATCAAAACCCTGAAGGGAACCTACCCTATACCCATTGAGTCCATGGCGAAACCACGCCCTGAATCAATAAGGTACCCTCTGAGGCAGACCCTCATCGACCCAGACAGTGGTCACACCAAGCTCATAGACCCAATGACTCTCGGGGACAGGGATGTCTATGCTCCACTTGGAAATCCCTCGAGGCTGACCAAAATGTTTCGGAGGGACCGCCATCTAAGGACCTGAAAAGTTAAGCCCACAACGGGGTGAGACAACGACTCAACAAGTTCACCCCCTAAACCCCGACTAGGAAGGAAATACGCCTAGGGGTGGCCTAACCACACAACCACACAACCATAGAGATTCACCTCTTCTCAGTTCCTCCCTGCTTGTCAATACGGTTCATATCACAGACATAAATAGTAATGAAACTCAATCAATTGGAACGCCTCAACTTATATCTCAACAAACACAAGGATCTCGATTACAAGGCCAAATCATTATGACACATCCCATACCATGCTACACAATTTTGTCCCATAATCAGGCGTGTCAATTCTACTCATTCATGAGTCCTAATTGATTACGAAGCAACGGCCACAGCCGACTCAACAATCAGTAGTCTTCCGGAGTAGCCGGTTGTCGTCTCACACCATCGAGCACAACAACGTCTACCTCTAGACGGCATTCCACTAGGGAGCATTGGTCTAGCCTCTATTGCGACCGGCATCCGTTGACTTGGAGCATCCCATATAGGGGCATCGTTCGGCTTAACAGCTCGTGACAAACTCTCATAGCCATCACACGATCATTCAATCCCGGTCAAGGACATCGTGCATTATACACAAATGTCTCAATTAAAATAGTGGACTTGGCCTATTTTTTTCATATTAAAAACACCCGGTAATCATGTGTGGCTACACGGTCAGCTTGAACCAAAAAATTTGATATCATTCTTTTTAAAATCTCACTATTTGATATAGTATTTAAAAGCATTTTCGATGTCAAAACCCTTTATATAAGGAGCATATATAGAATTCGAAGCTACATCTTGAACATGGATGGGATAGAAAGTTTTCTTAGAAAAATAATGCAATCTAATTAACCATTAACTAATCTAATCTAACCACCTAATTAGCCTAATTAAGCAACTAAATCACTAATTACAACTAACTAACCACCTAAGCCATACTTAAGCTAATCTAATTAACCTTTAAGCATAATTCTAATCAACCCTTAAGCATAATTAACCTCCTAAAAAAGTTTAGCAAGTAAACTCACCGGTTTTGTGAGTCGATGAGTTCACGGCGATGGCGACGCAGAGGCAAGCGGGTTCAGACGGGCTTGGAAAACAGCCTGCAAGTCTCAGCTTGGCTTTTGTCCTTGGGTTGGACCGAAGGGCTTCACGGCTAAAACAGACTGGAACAATGAGGAGGCGGACCAGGCGGCTGTAGCGGGCGACGGCGGTGGCTCTAGTGGCTGGACGGAAACGGACGGTGGCTAGAACAGCCTTAGCGGACGGCAACGGACACGAGACCAACAGCTTGGACACGCAGCTTGGCTCGCAGGCATACGGGCTGGCACACAACGGACGGGCTTCGAGCAGCTCAGCAGGGGCACGACGGTGCTCGAACGAGCAACAAAGGCAGTCGATGGGCTGCAGGGACTTGGCTGGCTATTTCTTTGGTTCCTTGAGCTCTCAAATGACGTACAAATGGAGAAAGCAAGCCAAGGGAAGAGAAGAAGACAGCTGTTGAAAGGGGGGCCACAAAATATCCTAAACACTCATCACACTTGCCCCATTATGTTCAGCCTTCATCCTTAGTGTCACGCCTCGATCCTCACCCATCCCTCTTTGGTCGATAAAATTTTGTGACTTCCTAGGACGAGTCGCCGACCTTTTTGTTTTATTGCACATGTGGAAGTGAATAATAAATCCCCTAACAATAACCATCTTGGGATAGAAAAGCAGGAAACAGATTCACAAACAAACATGCTTTTATAAACAACGAGTTTAGATATAAAAAGAGTCTAGTCAAAAGTCTATAAGAAGGTCGGCTCTAAAAAACAAAGGTATTGTCTTACGACATACTAGTCGGACACAAAAGCCAATCCTTCTGACTCCACCTTCACAAACTCCAGGGCTTTGGTCCTTTACAAACCACCTTCTAAGGACCTGAAAATGGTTATACAATAACCAGTGAGACAATGTCTCAGCAAGTCCATGCTCTAAACCCCGATTAGGAGGGAAATACGCCTAGAAGCATCATAACTACACAATCACACAATCAAGGAGACTTACCTCGTCTCAGATCCACCATGCATGTCAATACAGTTTATATCTCAGACGACATGAAAGTACGAGCAGTAAATAAGCTCCAACAACTGGAACGCCACACTCGATTCTCAAATTAACACATGGGTCATGATTATAGGGCCAAATCATTATGACACATTCCATACCGTGCCATACAAATTTGTCCCATAATCTAGCGGATTCAACTCAAATTCAATCATGCGTTCCTAGTTTTGATCTCGGCATATAGCACAACTACTCTTTGTTCGGCGGTCTTCTGGCATTGCCAGGTTTCGTTTCACCCCATTGAGCACGGCACGTCTCTTTTAGATGGCTTTCCCGAAGGAGCAAAGGGTCCAGAATCTACTGCAACTGGCTTCCTGTTGTCGAGGGGTATCCCAAATAAGGATAACGTCCAACTTAACAACCTGGAAGGATTTCTCTTAACCATCACACGATCACTCAAATATGGCTCAGGACACTGTGCATTGCACTCAAATGCTTCAATTAAAATGGTGAACCTGGCCTTTTTCTTTGCATTAGAAATACATTGTAAATTAGTCGTGTGTGGGTACACAGTCAACTTGACCTGGAAAAATTGATATCTTTCCAATTTAAAATCTCACTATTTATAAAGTACTAAAAAGTATATTCGGTGTCAAAATCTGACACTCGGGATTTTCTGAATAAATATTAAAAACTCACAAATTTTGGAGTTAAATGCCAAAAATCCAATCAGCACTCAATTTGCTGAAATTAACACTCAATGGCAGAATTTAACCATACCATTGCAATCAGCACGAAATTCCGATTACCGGCTATCCCGGCCTAATTTTCGGCAAAATAATTAATAATTATATAATTTCTAAAATTAGTTTTTTTTAGCAAACAATTTCTAAAATTAGTTAAATAATTCAATTTAATTTCTAAAAAATATTATCTTAGGCTAAAATTACTAAATTAGATACCGATACGAACCCGAAAAATTTCCGAACCCTTATAGATAAATAGTACAATTTATCTATGCCTCACTTAAAGTAATCTAACCACCTAACATGCATAATTAATTCACTAAATTAATCTAACTAATCACCTAATTCTTAATTAATTAAATCTAAACACCCCTTAAATGTCATTAGCTTACTAAGAGAGTTTAATGTATAAACTCATTGGTTTATTCCAGAAACTGGTTCACCGTGACGACGACGTGACGGCAGCTGAAATCCAAATTTTTGGCGGCGTCGACAGACAGTTGGGTCAGACCTAAAGGCCTTGCAAGCCCACAGCAAATGCTGGGCTTGGCTTCAGGCTTGGGCTGCTTCGCAGGCCTCAAGACTGGGCTGATCTCACTTGGGCTTTGAATTGCTGGGCTGACTTTGGCTGAATTCTTGGGCCAAAGTTGGGCTGAACTTCACTGATTTGTAGGTTGCTGAACTGGGCTTTGCTCGGCCCGAAAGACTAAAGATGCTAGGCTGAAGACGTGCGAAGATGGGTTGCAAAAAAATGGCAACTTGTTGGGCTGAATTATGGCTCGTGGACTAGAATTGCTTTGTTCGGTTGATGTTGGACGAGGAAGCAGTGAAGGAGGGGAGTTCGCTGGACTGCTGGCCGGGCTGTGGGTGAGCTTCACTTGCGTTGAAGATATCGTTGCAAGTGCTGACCATGGTCGAAGAATTTGGGGATGTGTGGCAACCTCGGTGGGCTAGTCTTCATGGCAACAAATGAAGCAAGAGTTGACTGAAATTTCGATGTTACTTCGGTGCTGCTGGATGCATGGTCTTGGGGAGAGAAGCAGCTAAGGTCTTCGATGGCAGTAGCTTCTGGCATCTTTGAGTCAACTTCAAGGGGGCTTCAGTGGAACTACCCAACGTGAGTCTCGAAGAAGTTGGGCCTGGCTAAAGACGTTGGATGAAGAATGCTTGTGAGTGGACTGGGCTGGAAATTGGCGATTTCGGTGGGGGAATGAAGAGAACAGAACTCGGTGGATGAGCAGAATGAAGAAGTAGCTGCTGGCGTCAACCTTGAGTGGAGCAAGGAAGAATTGAAAGCGAAGCAAAAGTCCATGGAGATGCACGCCGCTTCAAGGAAAGTAAGAAAGAGACGGTGGCAGTGATGGTGAAGACAACGACGGGAAGGGACCCGAAAATCAACAAACCTAAGCCTCTAATACTTTCTTGTAATAATCTTCATAAATAAACCAAATTTTGTAGCCCAAAGTTGCTGTCCTTTTCCAATTCCGAATTTCACAATTTTTGGTCTTTAATTTCTTCAACAATTTCCCAAGTTCGATGTCCAATTTTGATGTAGAAAAAGCCCACATAATTTCTACAAGTCCCCCTCACCATATAGCTCGGTTTGCAAGGCGAAAATCTCTTCATTTCCGCCGATCCGAATTTCCACTAATTTTTAGCAACGTCCGAATCAATTTTCCGTAAAAATCTCAGAATCTCCGAAAAATCCTCGGAGGTTGAGTCGACATTTCTAAAATAGATCTTGACACCATAGAACTTTTAATTTCTGAAATCGGGTTCAAATTCGTAGTTAATTTCAATCTAGCGCGCTTTTAGCGTAACCTAGTCTACTAGGTAACTTTTAGGAATTTTTAGTGCAATTTACCCATGATCGATTTATCTCAAGTCATAATGTACATGTTCGACACATTGGCGACTCTCGGTTGTCATGAAAATCTCAAAGTTTCAATTACGGGCATCGGGTACCAAAACGATTAAAAATTCAATTTAGTGCCGATCGATGAGTCTTTTGCAATCAGGTGGAATCACCCACACTCTGATCACATATCTCAGTCGAATCGACCTATCTCCGGTCTTTGATCAATTTCTGACAGTGCCCTAATGACCCTTGCAATTAACACGGTCAAGCAGTTGATTCCCAATCGAATTCTCAAGTCCATTGCATTTAGATTCCTCAATTGTTCCCTTAGATAGTCTAGTTATCTCGTGAGTGATCAGCTTAGAGAATAACACTATCGGTGCGTCGACGAAAGGCCCAATTTATTTAATCGAAAACGAAATCTGAAAATTCAAGCTATTATAACTCTTCCCCTCTTATAAAAATTGCGTCCCCAAAATTTAAACCTATTGCAATCTTTAACTAAAAAGGTAGGGGTACAGTCGTCTCATTGACTCCTCAGTTTCCCAAGTTGCTCTTTTTGTGCTATGGTGTTGCCAGACCACTTTGACCAATGGGATGGTCTTGGTACGCAGGACCTGCTCCTTGCGATCCATAATCTGAATCGAGCTTTCAACATACGACACTCTGTCGTCCATGTCCAATTCCTCAAAATTGAGCACATGGGTCGGGTCAGGCTCATACTTCCTTAACATCGACACATGAAAGACGTCATGTACTTGCGCCAACCTTGGCGGTAATGCAAGACGATACGGTAGGATCCCGATTCTTTCAAGAATCTCAAATGGACCTACGTACCTCAGACTCAGTTTCCCTTTCTTGCCAAAGTAGGAAGTACCCCTCATTGGTGACACCTTCAAAAAACCGTGATCACCAACTTGGAATTCCAATGGTCTCCAGCACTTATCTGCATAGCTTTTCTTGCAGCTTTGAGCAATCTTTAATCTGTCCCTGATGACGGCAACTGCATCCACTGACTTCTGAACCAACTCTAGGCCTATGATTTTCCGTTCTTCGACTTCATCCCAACATACTGGTGTTTTGCACGCTCTGCCATACAACGCTTCAAAAGGAGCTATCTGAATGCTCTGTTGATAATTGTTGTTATAGGCAAACTCAACAAGGTGAAGTTGTTCCTCCTAACTTCCCTTGAAATCTAGCACACAAGCTAGCCAAATAAAGTCATTGAGGGTTTGAATCCCAACATACTGGTGTTTTGCACGCTCTGCCATACAACGCTTCAAAAAGAGCTATCTGAATGCTCTGTTGATAATTGCCGGTCAGCATGTCCTTGAGGGTTTGAATCGTCCTCTCAAATTGACCATTCGTCTGAGGATCATAGGCCATAATGTATTGTAGCTTCATTCCTAATGCACTCTGTAGACTTTTCCAAAATGTAGCTGTAAACCTCGGGTCTCGGTCTGATGTAATCGTGACCGACACTCTATGCAGACGAACTATATGACACACGTACAACACTGCGTGCCTATCCAAATCAAGGTCCTTTCATACTGCAATGAAGTGAGCCAACTTTGTCAGTATGTCAACCACTACCCAAATAAAGTCATTACCTCTCTAACTTCTCGGTAAGCTTGTCACGAAGTACATCGTGATATGCTCCCATTTCCATTTTGGAATCTCGAGAGGTTGTAGAACTCCTCCCGGCTTACAGTGCTGAGCCTTCACTTGCTGACATGTCAGACACTTAGCAACATGCTTAGCTATGTCCACCTTCATACTGGACCACCAATAGTGTTGACGTAGATTATGATACATCTTTGTACTACCAGGATGAATGCTGTAACTGCTACGATGAGCTTCTGATAAGATCTCTTCCTGAAGCTCTACATTGTCAGGTACACACAATCGTCCTCGGAACCTCAGTGTTCCATCCTTAGAAACCTGAAAGTCAGCTTTTCTCTTATCAGTATCCTCTTGCAGGATCTTCTGAACATCTAGATCTAATGGATGAAGTGCTTTGATTTTGATCTGAACATTCGGTTCAATTCTGAGGGTGGCCATAAGATTTGAAATGTGGCCTATCTCAAATTTGAAAACTGAATCTTTAGCCTTCTCAATCAAAGTCCATTCCTTAAGTACCATCTGTGCAACTGAGGACTTTCAACTCAATGCATCTGCGACCTTGTTAGCTTTTCCATGATGGTACAAGATATCACAATCATAGTCCTTCAAGAGTTCCATCCAGCGACGTTGTCTCATATTCAACTCCTTTTGAGAAAATAGATACTTAAAACTTTGATGGTCAGTGAAGATCTGGAATCTTTCTCCACACAAATAATGTCTCCAAATCTTCAAAGCAAAGATAATTGCTGCGAGTTCTAAGTCATGCGTCGGGTAATTTAGTTCATGAGGTCTCAATTGATGGGACGCGTATGTAACAACTCTGCCATGCTACATCAACATGCAACCCAGTCCTTTAAATGATGCATCATTGTAGATTTTGTATCCTCCAGGACTAGATGGTATGGTCAAAACATGTGCGGTAGTAAGCTTTTCCTTAAGCTCTTGGAAACTACACTCGCAATTGTCTGTCCACACGAACTTCTCTTCCTTTTGCAAGAGTCGAGTCAACGGCGACGCTAATGTTGAAAATCCCTCTACGAACCTTCTGTAATACCCTGCTAAACCCAGAAAACTTCTGATCTCTGTCGCTGTAGCCGGTCTTGGCCAATTGATTACTACTTCTATCTTGCTTGGGTCCACGGAGATTCCTTCGCCTGAAATCACGTGACCTAGGAAAGCAACACGAATTAACCAAAACTCGCACTTGCTGAACTTGGCGTACAACTCATGAGTCATTAGAGTCTACAGTACCAATCTCAAATGCCCTTCATGCTCTTCTGGACTTCTCAAGTACACCAGGAAAACATCGATGAACACAATCACGAATTGATCTAGGTATTCCTTGAAAACTCAGTTCATCAAATCCATGAAAGCAGCTGGAGTGTTCGTCAGTCCGGACGACATTACAGTGAATCCATAATGGCCGCACCGAGTACAAAACACTGACTTAGGAATGTCCTCCTTTCTGATCCTCAGCTGATGATATCCCGTCCTCAGGTTGATCTTTAAAAATATTGACGCTCCTTGTAACTGATCAAACAAATCATCAATCCTCGGGAGTGGGTACTTGTTCTTAATTATCACTTGATTGAGTTGAAGATAGTTGATGCACAGATACAACGACCCATCTTTCTTTTTTACAAACAAAACCGGTGCTCCCCAAGGTGATGCACTAGGATGTATGAATCCATTATCCAATAATTCTTGCATCTGCACCTTTAGTTCTTTTAGCTTAAATAAGGCCATCCGGTAAGGAGCCTTAAAGATTAGCTTTGTCCCGAGGGTTAACTCAATCACGAGCTCAATCTCTCTTTCTGGCAACAGACCTAGCAATTCTTTCGAGAATACATCTGGAAATTCTTGAACTACAGTAATGTCCTCGATCTTCAGCTCCTCAACTGTCGTATCCACGGCAGTCGCCAGGTAACCTTGATAACCCTCGTCTAACAAACGAGTTGCCTCAAGCAATGAGATCAAGGTATTAAGGGTACTCCTCGACTCCCAATAAACTCGAAACCTTCACCCTGTAACTGGTTGAACTGAATCGCCTTGCGATAACAGTTCAGCTTAACTCGTTGCTTGGTGAGCCAGTCCATGCCAATTATTATATCAAAGTCATACATGGCTAGGACTATCAAATCTATCTTCCCCTCTCGCTCACCAATCGCTAACGTGCAACCAGGACAACCTACTATAGCTAACACATTATCCTTTAACGGTGTAGATATATTGATCACTGATCCCAACAACTTGGGAATCAACCCTACCAACTTAACATACTGCTCAGCTATAAATGAATGAGTTGCACCAGGGTCAAATAAAGCATAAGCAGCATGGTCGTTCAGTGAAACAGTACTTGTAATCACATTAAGCGCATCCTCAACCTGTCCTCCAGTGATCGCGTACGTCCTTCCTTGAGCTGGAGGCCTAATTAATCCATCTTATTGTATATTCTATGGCAGTGGCGGCAACTGCAATGGTCCCATGTATCTCCTAGGACAATTCCTGATCGTGTGACCCTGCTAGCCATACTCATAACAAGCACCCGGCCTAGAGTGGCACGGGGCCAACCCATGTCGCCTTCCGCAAAAGCGACATGCACCATTCTATCTCTGAGTAGACTTTCCTATCCCACCCTTCCTCTTGGGCGGAAATGGGGTACCTACCTTCAGGCATAGGTCTCTTCTCTATCAGCTAAGCTCATCCATACAACTCATTGTAGTTCTTTATATCAAACGACACCAACGAATTTTTCAGCTCCGATCGGAGGCCATCCAAAAACCTCATCACCTTCTCCTCATGATCCTCGATCAATCTTGGGGCGTAATATGATAATTCGGCGAACTTTGTCTCGTATTGGTCCACAATCATTGGACCCTGACAAAGGCGCATAAATTCTGCCATCTTTAATTGCTTGGCACAGTTGGAGAAGTACTTGCCATTGAATGCTCTAATGAAGGCGTTCCATACTAGAACCACACCTTCTGGGAATACTTCTTCTCTGGTGGCCCTCCACCAAGTACTTGCAATCCCCTGTAGCTGATATACTGCAAGGGTGACCTTCTCTTCTTCAGTGCACTTCAGCAGCTCAAATGCTTTATCCTGTTCTTCATTCCAATGGGTTGCAACCTCGGGATCTCTTATCCCGATGAACTTTGGTGGTTGCAGCTTTAGAAATTGCTCAACAAGCTTATGAATCAGCCTCCCGGCAACCACGTTCCCCTGTGGAACTTCAACATGTGCGGCAGTGGCTATGGTAGCTTGGTTCTGGGCCTACTACCCCATCAGATTACTAATAGTTTGGAGCACTTGCATGATCCCTTCAAATCTAGGATCACCAAGGGCTGCTACCCCGACACCAACCGGCGGAACCCGCGGCGGTGCTACACCACTTGCGCTAGCCTCTGCTTGCGCTCTACCTCAACTGCCTCAGGCACCGCCTCTTGTCGGCGTTCTAGCCCGAGTCATTGAGGGTAAGGTACTCTGCCTACAAGTTCTCGGCTCCTAATCACTCATCCTGTAGACTTTCTACGAAACATGTTCCGAATTCCATACAAAATTAGAAATTGAGTGATCTCATAACTAATTTTCCAAACAGCTATCACTCACATGCATCAGCATAAAATAAAAACCATTCCTACTAACTATCCCAAGAATCCATCGCACCTTATCACTCCAAATACAAACTTTGCTCCAATACCACTAAATGGGGATTTCATGCCCTGATCCTTGAGCACGTGCCCATCCCTCTCTGGTCGATAAAATTTTGCAACTTTCCAAGACGAGTCACCGACTCTTTCGTTTTATTGCACATGTGGAAGCGAATAATAAATCCCCTGACAGTAACCATCTCAAGATAGAAAAGCAGGAAACAGATTCACAAACAAACATGCTTTTATAAACAATAGGTTTAGATACAAAAAGAATCTGATCAAAAGTCTACAAGAAGGTCGGCTCTTAAAAACAAAGGTATTGTCTTACGACATACTAGTCGGACACAAACGCCAGTCCTTCTGACTCCACCTCCAAAGACTCCGGGGGTCCTCCACAACCACCTTCTAAGGACCTGAAAATGGTTATACAATAATTAGTGAGATAATGTCTCAGCAAGTCTATGCTCTAAACCCCGATTAGGAGGGAAATACGCATAGAAGCATCCTAACCACACAATCACACAATCAAGGAGACTTACCTCGTCTCAGATCCACCATGCAAGTCAGTGCAGTTTATATCTCAGACAACATGAAAGTACGAGCAGTAAATAAGCTCCAACAACTGGAACGCCACACTCGATTCTCAAATCAACACAAGGGTCTTCATTATAGGGCCAAATCATTATGACATGTCTCATACCGTGCCACACAATTTTGTCCCATAATTCGGCACATTCAACTCAAATTCAATCATGCGTTCCTAGTTTTGATTTCGGCATATAGCACGACCTACTCTTTGTTCGGCAGTCTTCTGGCATTGCCAAGTTTCGTCTCACCCCATTGAGCACGGCACGTCTCTTTTAGACGGCTTTCCCTAATGAGCATAAGGTCCAGAATCTACTGCGACCAGCTTTCCGTTGTCGAGGTGTATCCCAAATAAGGATAACATCTAGCTTAACAACCTAGGAGGATTTCTCTCAACCATCACACGATCACTCAAATATGGCCCAGGGCACTGTGCATTGCACTCAAATGCTTCAATTAAAATGGTGAACCTGGCCTTTTTCTTTGTATTAGAAATACATTGTAAATTAGTCGTGTGTGGGTACATGGTCAACTTGACCCATTAATTGACATCTTCCAATTTAAAATCCCACTATTTTATAAAGTACTAAAAACTATTTTCGGTATCAAAATCTGACACCCGGGATTTTTTGAATAAATATTAGAAACTCACAAATTTTGGAGTTAAAAGCCAAAAATCCAATCAGCACTCAATTTGCCGAAATTAACACTCAATGGCAGAAATTAACCATACCATTACAATCATCACGAAATTCCGGTCACCGACTATCCCGGCCTAATTTCCGGAAAAATAATTAATAATTAAATAATTTCTAAAATTACTTAAATAATTCAATTTAATTTCTAAAAAATATTATCTTAGGCTAAAATCACTAAATTAAATACTGATACGAGACTGGAAAATTCCCGAACCCTTCTAGATAAATAGTACAATTTATCTAGGCCTCACTTAATCTAATCTAACCACCTAACATGTATAATTGCATAATTAATTCAATAAATTAATCTAACGAACCACCTAATTCCTAATTAATTAAATCTAAACACCCCTTAAACGTCATTAGCCTACTAAGAAGAGTTTAGTTCATAAACTCACTGGTTTATTGCAGAAATCGATTCACCGCAACGATGACATGACAACGGCCGAAATCCAAATTTTCGGCAGCGTTGATGGACACTCTGGCCGGGCCCAAAGGCTTTGGAAGCCCACAGCAAATGCTGGCCTTAGCTTCGGGCTTGGGCAGCTTCGTAGACCTCAAGACTAGGATGATCTCACTTGGGCTTCAAATTACTGGGCTGACTTTGGCTGAATTCTTAGGCCGAAGTTGGGCTGAACTTCACTGATTTGTGGGTTGCTGAACCAGGCTTTGCTGGGCCTGAAAGATTGAAGACGCTGGGCTAAAGACGTACGAAGATGGGTTGCAGAAAAATGGCAACTTGCTGGGCCGAATTTTGGCTCGTGGATTGGAATTGCTTCGGTCGGTTGATGCTAGATGAGGAAGCAACGAAGGAGGGGAGTTTGTTGGACTGCTGGCCAAGTTGTGGGCGAGCTTCACTTGCGTTGAAGATATCGTTGCAAGTGCTGACCATGGGCGAAGAATCTGGGGACAAGTGGCATCCTCGGTGGGCTGGTCTTCATGGCAGCAAATGGAGCAGGAGATGATTGAAATTTCGATGGTGCTTTGATGCTGTTGGACGCGTGGTCTTGGGGAGAGAAGCAACTGAGGTCTTTGATGGCAGCAGTTTCCTGGCGTCTTCGAGTCAACTTCAAGGGGGCTTAAGTGGAATTGCCCAGCGTGAGTCTCGAAGAAGCTAGGCCTGCCTGAAGACGTTGGATGAAGAACGCTCGTGAGTGGACTGGGCTGGAAATTGGCGATTTCGGTGGGGGAATGAAGAGAACAAAACTTGGTGGATGAGCAGAATGAAGAAGCAGCTGCTGGCGTCGACCTCGAGTGGAGCAGGGAAGAATTGAAAGTGAAGCAAAAGTCCATGGAGATGCACACCGCTTCAAGGAAAGTAAGAAAGAGACGGTGGTGGTGATGGTGAAGACAACGACGGGAAGGGACCCAAAAATCAACAAGCCTAAGCCATTCCCTTAATTTCTTGTCCCCCCCGCCCCCGCTTTCTTTAATCTTATCTTACTTGGTCTTTAATACTTTCTTGTAATAATTTTCATAAATAAACCAAATTCTAAAGCCCAAAATTGCTGCCCTTTTCCAATTCCGAATTTCACAATTTTTGGTCTTCAATTTCTTCAACAATTTTCCAAATTCGATGTCTAATTTTGATGTAGAAGAAACCCACATAATTTCTACATGTCCCCCTTGCCATATAGCTCGGTTTGCAAGGTGAAAATCTCTTCATTTCGGCCAATCCGAATTTCCGCTAATTTTCCGCAACGTCCGAATCGATTTTTCGTAAAAATCTCAGAATCTCCGAAAAATTCTCGGAGGATGAGTCAACATTCCTAAAATCGATTGTAACACCACAGAACTTTTAATTTGTGTAATCGGTTTCAAATTTGCGGTTAATTTCAATCCTGTGCGTTTTTAGCATGACCTAGTCTACTGAGTAACTTTTAGAAATTATTAGTGCAATTGAGCCGTAATCGATTTATCTCAAGTCACAATGTACATTTTCGACACATTGGTGACTCTCGGTTGTCGTAAAAATCTCGAGATTTCAATTATGGGCACGGAGTACCAAAACGATAGAAAATTCGGTCTAGTGCCGATCGACGAGTATTTTGTAATTAGGTGGAATCACCCACACTTTGATTACATATCTCAGTCAAATCGACCTATCTCCAATCTCTGATCGATTTCTAATAACACGGTCGAGTAGTCGATTCTTGGTTGAATTCTCAAGTTATTGCATTTAGATTCCTTAATTGTTCCCCTAGATAGTCCAGTTATCTTGTGAGTGATTAGCTCAGAGAATAACACTATCGGCATGTTGACGAAAGGCCCGATTTATTTAATCGAAAACGAATCTGAAAATTCAAGCTATCACACTCAGCCACTTTCCCTCTCAAATCTTCCTCAAGAAGCCTCCCAAGGTGGCTGAAATGTTGCACCCCCCAAGGCTACAAATTTTGCAACATTCCCCTCCAATTCCAACTCTAATCTTCTCCAATTAAGCTCAAATCAAAGGCCCAAATGTCAAGGAGGATGCCCAAATCACATTCCACATTTTCCTTGCTAATTAGTCCAACTTGATTGCCAAAAATGCAACAAAAAACGGTCATCTAATTTTCTCAGTCCAAAATAGCCCAACTTTGATTTTTCGCCAAAAACTCGAGTTTGTAGAAAAATCTTTGGAGGATGAGTCAACGTTTCTAAATTAAATTGTGACATGACAGAACTTTCAATTTCTGAAATCGGGTTCAATTTCGGGTTTAATTTCAACCGAACGCGATTTTACCGTGACCTAACCTATCGGGTAGCTTTTAGGAATTTCTAGTGCATTTGACCCATGGTCAATTATTTTTGAGCCACATTGTACATCTTCGACTCATTGGCGACCCTCGGTTGTCGTGAAAATCTCAAAGTTTCAAATATGAACACATGGTACAGAAATGACAGAAAAATCAATTTAGTGCCGAGGTGGAATCACCCACACTTTAATCACATACTTTAGTTGAATCAACCTATCTTTGATCTCTAATCGATTTTGACAGTGCCGTATTGACCCTTGCAGATTAGCACAGTCGAGCAATTGATTTTTAGTCGAATTCTCAAATCTATCGCATTTAGATTCCTTAACGGCTTTACCAGATAAATTAGTTATCTCTTGAGTGATCAGCTTAGAGAAAAAGATTATAGGCACATCAATGAAAGGTCAACTCATTCAATCGAGTATAGAATCAGAAAATCAGGATGTGACAACTCTTCCTCTCTTATAAAAATTTCATCCTTGAAATTTAAATCATTACAGATCTTAAATAAAAAGGTGGGGGTATTGTCGTCTCATCGAGTCTTCACTTTCTCAGGTTGCTCCTTCTGTACCGTGGTGTTGCTAGACCACTTTAACCAACGGAATTGTTTTGGTGCGTAGAACCTACTCCTTACAATCCACAATATGTACCGGTCTTTCTATGTACGACACCCTGTCGTCCACGTCTAACTCGTTAAAATTCAGCATGTGGGTCGGGTCTTGCTCATACTTTCTCAACATCGACACGTGGAAGATGTCATACACTTACACCAATCTTAGCGGTAATGCAAGAGAATACACCAAAGTCCATATTCTTTCCAGAATTTCAAAGGGACCTACGTATCTTGGACTTAGCTTCCCTTTTTTGTCGAAACACGAAGTACCCCTCATCGGTGACACTTTCAAAAAGACATGTTCACCAACTTGAAATTTCAAAAGTCTTCGACACTTATCTACGTAACTTTTTTAGCGACTCTGAGCGGTCTTTAATCTATCTCTAATAACTGCAACTGCATCCACTGACTACTGAACCAACTCCGAGCCTGTGATCTTTCGTTCTCCGACTTCATCCCCACAAACTGGCATTCTGCACGCTCTACCATACAACGCTTCAAAATGTGCTATCTGAATACTCTGCTGGTAGTTGTTGTTGTAGGTGAACTCGATGAGATGAAGTTGTTCCTCCCAGCTTCCTTTGAAGTCTAGCACACACGCTCTCAACATGTCCTTGAGAGTCTGAATTGTCATCTCAGACTAGCCATCTGGCTGTGGATGGTAAGCTGTACTGAATTGCAGCTTCGTTCCCAAGGCGATCTACAAGCTTTTCCAAAAAGCAACTATAAACCTCGGGTCTCGATCAGATGTAATTGTCACTAGAACCCCATGCAGACACATTATCTGACGCACATACAATTATGCATATCTGTCCAATGCAAGGTCCTTTCGTACGACGATAAAGTAAGCCGACTTCATCAATCTGTCGACTACAACCCAAATGGAATCATTATCCCTCTGACTCCTTGGTAAGCCTGTCATAAAATCCATCATGATATGTTCCCATTTCAACTCGGGAATCTTAAGAGGTTGCAGAAGTCCTCCCGGCTTACAGTGTTGTGCCTTCACTTGCTGACACGTTAGACATTTGACAACATGCTTGACAATATCCGCCTTCATATCAGTCCACCAATAGTGTTGATGCAGATTCTGACACATCTTTATACTACCTGGATGAATGTTGTAACTACTATGATGAGTTTCTGACAAAATCTCCTCCTTAAGCGCTGCATCATCAAGTATACACAATCGTCCTCGGAACCTTAGTGTTCTGTCTTCAAAAAACTAAAAGTCAGCCTTTCTTTTTTTGTTATCCTATTGTAGGATTTTCTGGATATCTGGGTCTATCAACTGAAGCATCTTGATCTTGATCTGCACTTCCGGCTCAATTTTGAAGGTGGCCATAAGATTTGAAAGGTGGCCTACCTCAAATTTGAAAACCGAATTTCGAGCTCCCTCGAGTAAAATCCACTCCTTGATCACCATTTGTGCAACTAAGACTTCCAACTCAACGCATCTGTGACCTCATTAGCCTTTCCAAGATGATACAAGATGTCGCAATCATAATCCTTGAGAAGTTCCATCTAGCGACATTGTCTCATATTCAACTCCTTCTAAGAGAATAGGTACTTGAGACTTTGATGATCTGTAAAGATCTAGAACCTTTCTCCACACAAATAATGTCTCCAAATCTTTAGAGCAAAAATAATTGCTGCGAGTTCCAAGTCATGCGTTGGATAGTTCAACTCATGAGGTTTCAACTGACGGGACGCATATGCAACGATTCTGCCATGCTGTATTAACACACAACCTAGTCCCCTAAATGACGCATCACTATAGATCTCGTATCCTCTAGGACTAGATGATACGATCAGCACCGGTGCGGTAGTCAGCTTCTGTTTAAACTCTTGGAAACTACATTTTTTCTTGTCTGTCCACACAAACTTGTCTTCCTTCTTCAATAGTCGAGTCAAAGGCGAGGCTAAAGCCGAAAATCCTTCCACAAACCTTCTGTAGTACCCTGCTAAACTCAAAAAGTTTCTGATCTCTGTCATTGTCATCGATCTTGGCCAGTTGATAACTGCTTCGATCTTGGTAGGATCCACAAAGATTCCTTCGCCTAAAATCACATGACCTAGGAAAGCAACATGAGTCAACCAAAATTCGCACTTGCTGAACTTAGCATACAGCCCATGATACCTCAGAGTCTGAAATACTATCCTTAACTGTCTTTCGTGCTTCTCAGGACTTGTCGAGTACACCAGGATATCGTCAATGAATACGATCACGAACTGATCTAGATATTCCTTGAACACCCGATTCATTAAATCCATGAAAGCGGTTGGGGCGTTCGTCAAACCAAACGGCATTACAGTGAACTCATAATAGCCGTATCGGGTATGAAACACTGACTTCGGTATGTCCTCATTTCTGATCCTCAGCTGATGGTACCCTATCCTCAAGTCGATCTTAGAAAATATTGATGCTCCTTGCAACTAGTCAAACAAGTTGTCTATTCTCGGCAATGGATACTTATTCTTGATCATCACCTGATTGAGTTGACGATAGTCGATACACAGTCGCAATGAACCATATTTCTTCTTTACGAATAGAACTGGTGCTCCCTAAGGTGATGCATTAAGACGTATGAATCATTTATCCAACAACTCCTGCATTTGCACCTTTAGTTCTTTTAACTCTAACAACGCCATCCGATAAGGAGCCTTAGAGATTGGCTCCGTCCCGGGGGCTAACTCAATCACGAACTCAACTTCTCTTTCTGGCGGTAGACCTGGTAATTCTTTTGGAAACACATCTGGAAACTCTTGAACCAATGTGATATCTTCGATCTTCTGCTCATCAACTATTATATCAACGGTAGTCACCAAGTAACCTCGACAACCCCCGTCTAACAAACGGGTTGCCTCAAGCGACGAGATTAAGGTAATCAAAGATCCTCCTCAACTCCCAATAAACTCGAAACTTTCACCTACTAACGGGTTAAACTGAATTGCTTTACGATAGTAGTCCGTCTTAGCTCGTTGCTTGGTGAGCCAGTCCATGCCAATTATCACATCAAATCATACATGGTTAGGACTATCAAATTTATCCTCTCCTCTCACTCACCAATCACTAACTTGCAACTAGGACAGCCCACTGTATACAACACCTTATCCTTTAACAGTGTAGATATACTAACCACTAACTCCAACATTTCAAGACTTAATCCTACCAGCTTAACAAATTGCTTAGCTATAAACGAATGAGTTGCAGTGGGGTCAAATAAAGCATAAGCAGCATGGTCATTTAACGAGATCGTACCTGTGATCACATCAGGTGAGTCCTTTGCCTGTCCTCTGGTGACGACGTACACCCTGCCCTGAGCTAGAGGTCTTTTCAAACCACCCTACGGTGCATTAGGTGGCGCGAATCCTCAGTTCCGACCCATCGAAGGCGGCGGCGGCAACTATTGCGGTCCCATTGGTCTACGGGGACAATCTTTGACCTGGTGACTTTGTTGGCCACTCCCATAGCAAGCACCCGTCGTAGAACGGCACGAGGCTGATCCATGTCGTCTTCCACAGAAGCGTCATACTCCATTATGGCTTGGCGCTGACTTACCTATCCCACCTTTCCTAGTAGGTGGAACAAAGTACCTTCCTCCAGCCATAAGCTTCTTCCCAAATCGGTTTCCATCTTATTTGAACTGAACCTTGACCTGGATGCGGCTGCTTGCTTGATCGGTTCCTCTCTATCAACTGGGCCTAACCATATAGCTTGTTGTAATCTTTCAGATCGAATGACACCAGCGGATTTTTTAGCTCCGGTCGAAGGCTGTTCCTGAACCTCTTAGCTCTGTCAGCTGGATCCTCTATCAGTCTCGAGGCGTACTGAGTTAACTCTGCAAATTTAGCCTCGTATTGATCCACTATCATCATCCTTGAGGCACTGGAATTCCTCCATCTTCTATTCCCTTGCACTATCAGAGAAGTTGCCGTTGAACACTGCAGCGAAGGCGTTCCACTCCGGAACCACACCTTCTGGGAACACTACTCCTCTAGTGGCCCTCCACTAAGTGCTGACATTATGTCATGCCCCGAACCCCGAGACACGTGTACAACCCGTCATGGTCATGAATATGCGACATTCCCAGGTAGTGTCGCCGACCCCATTCATATATTATTGCGCATGCGGAACGTGCTAAGAAACTCCTATAAAAAACATATGGGATAGGACAACAGGAGCATCAATTCAAAATCAAACAAACATACTTTCATACAACATCATCAATCCAGGGTTTACATACACCAACAGAATCCAGAGACTATGCACCAAAAATGGGTTAGAGTTTATGTGCATCAAAAATGGGTTAGCCTACACAACATGGATCAGTCCGCCAAAAAGGAAAGAAACAGTCCTAGGACTACTGGTCGGCCCCGTTCGACGATCCCACATCCTCAAGATCTGTCACCCAAGAGGTCGGGGGCGAAGCGTTGATTACTCCACCGTCGAGAAGATCTGCCACACCTTCACCCAAAATGGCGTTCATCACCGCCAACAGAATGTCCATGCTATCAAGGGGGCCAACCCTAACGCCATCTACTCTTGAACGAAACCAAGCCCTAAACATGTACGGTACTTTGTCATGCATAGTCACCTCGACCCAGATAAGAGTCCTAACCAACTGATAGACCCAAGGACTCCTAAGGTCAGGAGCGCTCTCTGTCGTCTGGTCAATCTCCGTCGGCAGGCCACTCATCTCCGGGGGTATCGCCATCTACGGTCCTGTAATATTTTCCCCAAACCGGGATGAGACTTTGTCTCAGCAAGTTCACCCCTCCTAAACCCCTATTAGAAAGAAAATACACCCCAGAGTGGTCTAGCCACGTAGCACAGAAGACTTACCTCGCTTTCTTGCCTTCTTGCAGATTAGTACAATTCATATCACTCAATCATAGGTGATAATAGGGACTTAAATCATTGGAACACAATCAATTTCACTTAATTCGCAATCACAGAAAGCATTCCAATCATCAATCACTGCCACACAAGGGCATAGCCTACTTGCAGTTCGGCTATCTACTGACATATAGCCAGGCATCGCCTCTCCCCTTGGAGCGTGGCTTCGTCAGTACATTGACGGCGTTCCCGAAGGAGCATGGGTCCAGAATCAACTGCGACCCGCATCCGTTGTATGGGGCATCCCATATAAGGGCAATTCCAACTTAATAGTTCAAAACAATTCCTCATAATTATTATACCACAACTCGTAATCAACTTAAGGCACTTCACACGTCATTCACATATTCCAATTACAACATTAATCTTTAAAAATCTAATTTCGATATCAAACCCGACATTTGAGATTTTCTAAATAAAATCCATATTTTCTTCAATCAACACTCAATTTGCATTAACCATTCATCAATTTCAAATTCTAAATATACAGCGACGATCGGCACGAAATTCTGAGCAATTAGGGTCAAAAATAATTTTTCGAGTTTGTTGACACCCGAAATTTTTGTCGACGTTTTAAACATTCAATTTGCAAAAGTAAAAAATTGTTTGAAATGAAAAGATAAAAAATTAATTAGAAATAAGGAAAAACGAAAAAAAAAAGAGAGAAAAATAAATAAAGAGCCAAAAAGAAAAGAAAACAAAAAGAAAAGAAAACAAAAAGAAAAGAAAGAAAAGAAAAAAAAAAAAAAAAGAAAGAAAACAAAACAAAAGAAAAGGAAGAAATAAAAGAAAAAAATAGAAAATGAAAGCACACGGATTCGCGAGGAAAAAGGTGGGCTCTCACGCTCTCTCGCTCCCGCTCTCTCTCTTCATCACGGTCTCTTTTTCTCTCGCTCTCGGAGGCTGGTTTTGAGGGGGCTCTCTCTCTGAACGGTTTTTTTTTTTCGCTCTCTCACGCTCTCTCTCTCTAGGGGGGAGAAAAACGGACTGTCTTGATCTCTTGCTCGGCTGAGAGCTCACGGGGAGGAAAAGGGAATCGAGGAGAGGAAAATCGATCGATCGCCATCGCTCCCTTCCCCTGCTTCGCGTGCGATTCGAGTAGATCGGAACAATCGTCGGCGGCGACAACGATGACAACAACGTCAGCGGTGCTGATAGAGGGCTTGGAGAGATCTAGCTCTCGATTGGGTTGGGCTCTCCGATCGGTGGCTCGACATCTAGGGTTTTCGGGGGATTTCGATCGATTGAAGCGGCGGCGACGACGACCAGTGATGACAGCCGCTCCCGATCTGTACCTCTCTCTGTTCTAGTTCGGCGGATTGTTCTCGCTCGCTCGATCAAAGACGGAATGGCCTGACGAGGAGTTCGATAGGGATTCGGTTTTCGAGAATCAACAGCAATGGCTTCTGATCTTTTCTTCGTTCTGTTTCTCAGGTAACTCTCCCGCGGCTGCGAGGCTCATATCCGTGTAGTCAGTAGCGGCGGTGACAGAGTTGACGGAGGAGTACAGGTGCGGTGATGTTTACTGATGTTGTATTTTGGCTTATTCTATATCCCTTTCTGACCTTAGCAGATTATAGGCTAAATCTTCTGATTGTTTGTTTGCACTCGATCAATGCTTTCTTCCTCCTTGGTCACTATTTTGAAATGTTTGTTGTTCCTTATGTTTCGTTTTGCATATTTCGTTCTACGGACGAGCCTATATGTCACTTTCCAATAGATCTTCCACGCTCATGTTTTCAATTTGGTAGCCATATCCGTTTCTGGACTTGTCATCATCATATGCTCCTCTTTGGTACCTCAGAGTGGCAGTCATGCATATTCGATGCTACGGGATCTTTGATTTGATAATAAGGCTCAAACACATATTGTCGTTGAGATGATTCCCAGAATCTCATCAGAGTCCGAAACGGGGAATATCTAGATGAAATTTTAGCATAGTAGTTCTGCTCTATTAGACGAATTCTCACCACCGTTTCTGGTGGCTGCTGCAATTCCCATGGTCCGCAAAAGCTAAGAGTAATCATTCACTCGTTGTTTGCAGAAGAATAGTGGCTGGAGTTGTGTATTGCATTTCCATTAATGAAATGTACGAATTATTGATGGACTAGCGTTGAATTAACTCTTGCTGAGTTCATTTTTTTTTGTACTGAATTCTTTGTGGGTTTATGAAAACCTTCCTTTCTGGCTTTTTGTATTGTAATGTGGCTGTCAGTTTTCCTCGGCATGTATTGGCATTTAGCACCAGTTTCTAGAAATTTGTTCTGACTTGTGCCCTGTTTCGGATGACCTTTTGTGCAAATGACCCGATATGAGCCGGTTGCTGTGGTTTTCTGTGTTTGATGCCTTCATGAGAGCTAAAGATGGTTCGTCTAGCTTTCCAACGAGCTATAATACACCCCGATCCGATATCATTAGCCACATGAAATCTTCTTTGAAAGTCTACTCCAGAATCTGGAAATTGTTCTGATCTGTGCGGTTGTTTCTGTTACTGATCTGACCTCTTTACTAAATGTCTTCGTTTGAGCTAAAAAAATGATTTCAATTGTGCTCGTGACCTTATAAGAATTCATAGGAGAATTCTCAAGCTTTCTAATGACATATTATATGCATGATTTGATTGTCATTTGCCTAGTCAAATGAGTGTTACTGCATCAATGATTCTGGAAATTTGTAGATCCTCAAGACTTAGTTTTTGTTATGGCAAATTTGAGGTCATAAACTTCGAAATCTTGAGTTGACGTGTTATGGACAATTGATCTGCATTTAATAAGCTTCGATTTGATACATTAAAGGGCTCAAATGGAAGTCATTTGTTAGCTCAAATCCATCTCGGAAGTTTGTGCACTGTGTTGGAAATCTGATTTGAGATACTACTGTCATGATCGTTGGACATGCTTGCTGTTTGACGATTTTATATTGAATTTTGTGCTTGGATTCGAAGGTCCTAAGCTACAACATATGATTCTTTTAGATCTTTTGGACTTGATTTGATTAGGGAGATGCTGTCTTTTCTGTGGCTAGTTGTTAGTCTTGAAATGAGATAGTAGATGCATCTAATTACCTTCAATATGTTGTAGAATGCATGCATTACATATTGCTATGCTCTATTCCGGATTGACTTGTTCATGTTCTTGAATTTTTAAGAAACTCACGTGTTAAAAAAATTTTGAGAACCTTCCTCGTGAAATTGGTTCCTATGATGCTGATTTCACATGATTTGCATAACAATTTGACTCAACTTCTCTAGTGATTCGCATGATAAAAATCGGTCGTAAAATGAAATTCATGACCCCTGTTTTTCCCTTGTCAAAGCTGACTTTGTCATTTTTCTATGATTTTCTTGTTAAGGAATTCTAAGATTGGATCCTTAACAAAAGTTGTTTGTCTCTCTTTTGTTCGCGCTCTGGTAAAATTTCATATTCTTCAGATTTTCTTTTTAGGTCAAATCACCATTAATGTGTCACGACATCCTGATATTTTGCTGCAATTCCGACGTAATATTGTGCATTCTTGAATTTTCTTTAACTTCTATGTAACTCACGTTAAAAAACTTTTGCCATGAAAGTTGTTACCATGATTGTGTGTGCATTTGATTCTAACTTGAGATATGTTTGGTTATGAATTGATGCCATTTTGATCAAGAAGATTCATGCGTGCTTGTGGTAAGATATGGCTTCAATTTCATGGCGATTTGTCATTAAACAATCACAATTTATAGTCTCATGTGCTCTGTTACAATCCTGATTGTATGCTGGAAATTGTGGATTAAGCATAGATTAGATGGATATACATGTAGCATGAACATGTTCATTGATGCATATTGTTTGGTGAATGATCTTTTGTCGACTAATTCATTTGTTTGATTAACTAAGAACCAAGGTTATATGGTTTGGATGCCTGTCATATTATATGATTTGCATGTAATCATTTGATGAATGATTTTGGTGCGACGTATATCAATGCTGAACTTCAGGATATCACTCGAAGCTTGACTTTCACATTGCACTTCTTTTAAACAATTAATTTTGATATGATGTATTGTTTTCTTTTTGGTTGCTTGATGTGTTTGATTGTTTCTTTCATTTGTACGCACTTAGTTACTAGTGTTTTAGATTAGGTTTAGATTAGGACCTTGACGATAGAGAAGGCATGAAGATGGTGGAGGTCGATGTCCATTCCGACCGTTTTCATGTAATACCCATTTTCCCGACATATGTCTCGGGCTCCTTTTATTGTATAAAACCCGACGAGTTGCGGGTTTTCTTTCTTTTCTTTTTAATTGTTTTTTCTTTTATTTTTTTTAGGACTGCCTGATAAATTTACTGCTTTCCCTTAATTGCTTACTTAATGTCTTGTAATTTCAATTTCATTGGTTGTTTCCCTTTCTTTTTTTTTAGAAATAGAATAACATGAAAATGATCCATCACGCCTGATCACTTAGTCTAGGAATTGACGATCCTGAAAATATAAAAAGAAATGCATGGACACGTTAGGAAAAACACAACATACTATTTAGGTATCGAAAGGGCGCTAATAGCAATATTAGCGTAACCCAAGTCCCCGAACCTAGATATCTGGTTACGTAGGAATCGAGGGAATACTCCCGACTCTCGGTTGGGTTTCTAGCCGACCCCCAAAATGAGGCTAGTGGCGACTCCTGTATTTTTTTTAGGTTGTTAAATACCTAGATTGTTTAAATAAATCCGCTGTCACGCGGGGTATGAGCTTGGGAGAGCTCGTGATCCCGTGAGGAAACTCTCGTGATCAAAGTACCCCTAAACCCTATCTTTCCCTTCCTTGGATACCATTTCGAGGGGCGGCGAGATCGGGTCGCGACAGAGTTTTTTTTTATAAATAATATTTTAATGATTTTCGGAATATGATTTATTATTAAATAATCCAACAATTTCGAAACATTTATTTAAATCATAAATAAATTCCTTTATGTCACATCAAGGCTTATTCTAAAATAAACCTACTTAACCCTTAAACTAAACATGCTTTACTTTAATTAAACAACTAAATCTAATCCATATTTAAATAAACTAATCAAACAACCTAATCTCAATCAACCTAAACTAAACACACTTAAGGCATGATTAACCCACTAATCGGGGTTTAGTGAGTTAAATTCACCGGAATTGCTTTCCGACGAGTCTCCGGCGAAGAGCACGACGACGCCGACGACAAACCTACATGGATCAACACCAAATGAGGACTAATAGGGGACTAAATCAAGCTTGGAAGGGGCTGGGTCTTGCTGGTTTTTCCAGCAACTAACCGAGCTTGAAGGGTGACGGAACGGCGGCTGAATGGGCGGAGGAAGACCGGCGGAGGCAGCTAGGTCTCGGGACAGCTGATATGGCTAGAATAAGCACCTAGAGGGGGGTGAATAGGTATATGCAATATTTTTATCGATAATTTCACAATACTAGACAGTTAAAAGATTCGAAACAAACGGTAATCAAAGTAAGACTGAGAGAAGGGAAGAGAATATTGAACACGCGGTTTATAGTGGTTCGGCTTATTTCAAGCCTACGTCCACTCTTTTCGCACCGATGCCTATTGGCTGGATTCCACTATGAACAAAGAGATGTTACAGCGATGTTTTCCCTTGATCTTTCGGTGTAGATGATCTACCACACTCGCTCAAGGTATCACTAAGTATAGACACTCTCTGTGTGTATAATTTTGCTCAGAATGTATCGACTAATAATCAAGGTGCTTCAGACTCTGGAATTTCTCTATCGATCATGCACTAAAGTAGCTAGAACGACTTCCTTTTATACTCCTTTATGCCATCATACCCGTTGGCACTTACTAAAGGAATTCCTCCAATCTACCCGTTGGACGAAATCAATTAAGAAGATCATTCGAGCTATTAAAGGAACTTGTCGATAGCCCATCAATCCTGTTCGCCCATACAATCAGGATCTTGGTTTCCAAGAATAGAACCTTCCAAGAATACTTCGTCGATCATTGGATCTTCAAACGATCTTGATAACGAATGAATGAATCCGTTAGAATTATCCAGCCAAGAGATCTTCTCCAGAGGATAGGAATAAATCTTCAACCAAATACTTCAGCTCTGGATTTCCTTCGTCACTGGATTAGAAGAACTGTTAATGAGAATAGACTTGAGTCTTGAGTCTTGAGTGCTGAGTCTGGTGATCTGAAAGTCTTCAGACTTTAAACAGAAGGCTTGCAAATATCCAAACTAGACTGATAGAAACGTTTAGTTAGCTTCAAAATATTTTGGACAGATTTCTCCAACAATCTCCCCCTTTTTGATGGTGACAAAACTTTCCTGTAGATTTGAACAACTTTAACTGCAAAATATTACTCAAGCAATATGGCTATCTCATAAAGATTTATAAAATCAACAACCAAACTCTGCATCCACAGAAAATTGGTTAGTCTTTCATGAGTAAACCATATGGCAATACTTGATATAAATGCAAATGGTCAAACATTCAAATTCCACATCTAAATCAGCAAATTTGAGTTCATAGTTGAGTTCAAATTGCAATTCTCCCCCTTTTTGTCATCATTAAAAAGGTGAGAAAGGTTAATTCTGCTTGGGAATGCGTACGATCTGGAAATCTCCCATCGACGGTACGATGCCTTCCAGCCTCTTCAAGTCTTCCCGTAGATGAGCTACATCTTCTCCTTTGGCATTGGCTTGAATTTGAAGAGCTAGGTCTTTCATTTGATCTCCCAGGGTAGCCGAAGATGCTTGTCCAGCATTCTTCAGGACTTGAATTTCGCAGTCCAGAGCATATATTTGACCACGCATTTCCAGAAGAACATCAAGGATACGACGAAAGTCTGCTGAGTTGTCCGTCTGTGTGCTTGCATTTGCTCTCTCAGATGGAGTGCCGACAGACGATGGAGCTTCGGTAACATCGAGCAGATCTGGTGCTGACGTATCATGTCCTTCTTCAGGCATTTGAGAGGCCTGAAAATCTGGTGAGCGACTCACACCTTCATTGTGAACAGACTGTGGTGTAGTCCTTTCTTGCTCTCCATCTCCCCCTGTCTGTAGGACCTCGATTGGGGAAGAGTGATGGTCATGCTCTTCAACGCCTTGATTCTCTTTCTCTCCTGATTCATCTGCAGCCTTATCTTTCACTGCTTCTTCTTCTTCTGCTTCTTCAACCTCTTTCTCTTTTTCTTGTTGCTCCTCTTCTTCTATGTTCCTTGCTTGTCCCTCTTTTTCTCTCTGTTCTATTGATTCTGTTACAGAACGTCTGGTTCTTTTCAATGCAGGAATAGAGGGATCTTCTTCTTCATCTTCATCCTCCTGGATAAGACTTCTTCTCTTTTTGATTGGAGCACTCATGGGCTCCTTCCCTTTTCTCTTTGATTTAGAAGAGAGTGGAGTCTTCACTTTGAATTTCTCTATTGCCTTGCTGAGCTCTTTCAGACGCATTTTTATCAGCATTTTCAAACCTACCACCATTTTGTCGCATGGTCGAACACAAAGAGTGTGGATGCTCAATGTTCAAGTGTCTGAAGATCCTGGTCACAAGACCTGCGTAAGGCAATTGGCCCTTGTCCTTCACCATTGCTTTGTACATGTGAAAGAGAATGGTGTGAGGGAGAGAGAACTTCCTTCCTGAATTGATCGCATACATCAATTTTGCCTCGGAGTTGGACACGTCAGTCTTTGAAGTAGACTTTGGCCTGAGACAGTTGATCACAATTTTGTGAAGCACGACGTTGATGGCACACATCCTTGAGTAGGTGATTCTTTTGTCTGTATCTCTGTCTTTGATAAGCTCTAGCGTGGTACGAGCAATCGAAACTTTGATTGGTTGGTAGCGTCCTCTTTCCACTCCAATTATGTCTGCCAACATGTCCACATCTACCACATAGACTTTGTCTCGAACACTGAAGGATATTCTATTCGCATATAAAAAGTTGAGATTCGAATAGAAGTATGCTGTCAATTGTGTATAACCGTCTGTGGTATCGGAGCAAAAATGCTCAAGTTGTAGCAGATTGAACTTCTCCCTTAAGTTCACATTGATGGCATCCAAGAAGTCGAAATCAACACTCCTAGGGTTTATCACCCCTCTTTTTCAGCAGTCTGAAAAACAGATTCTCTTGATCCTTTGATTTGAACAAGTCCATCCGATTTCCCTTCACCTTTGCTACAACACCCATTCTAGGTTTGAATTCAAGGAACATTCTATCATCATCGTTCCCGTCAATCAGATTCTGTCCTGGTACACGAGGGTCACTTGGAATGTTCGCAAGTGCTTCCTCAGCCTTTCCTTTGGGAGCAACTCCCAAATCCTCCATTTTCCGCAGAAAAATATACTCATTCCCATAATTTTTATCTTTCAGAAATTCATCTATATAGTTTAGAGGAGTACCAGTACTTTTTAATGCACGATAGAGCTTGTAAATAAAAACGGGTCTTTGGACTCTTACAGGGTCTGCGTCCTCGATTATTTCTTCCTCCAGTTGATGACCCACACCTTGTGGGGTAGATGGTGAAGATTGACGTGGAGGAGAGTGAATCGGGCTCTGTCGCTGACTCGGAATATCTTCCTCCTCGGTGAGATCGAAATGGGTAGGTCCCTTACCCATTCTCTGTGGTCCCCTGTTCGCGATTCTTGATGACTTTCTCGAAGAAGACATCCTTCCTTGTCGTTGAAAGATTCCTTCAATCGCTTTCCCAAGAAAAGTTGACAACTTTCTCGAAGATGAACACGAAGTAGAGACAGGATTGGGAGGAGAATGCCTTTCTAGGGTTTTGGAGTTTAATTGAGAAAAACTGTATATATATATATATATAACCAATCGGCACAAGGAAAGTGAACAGACGTATCTTTTGAAATTGATAACTGCCAAATTTAAGTTAATCTTTTTGAAAAGACACGATTCCGTTTATTACGGAAGTTATAAATTAACTGAACTAATGATCGTACCTTTTTGAGATTGAATATAACAACTTACAGTCGATAGCCATGAATGTCTGAGTCTGAGGATTGGATAGTCTTTAGACTTTAACTTCCTCAAGCTTTAGAATGTTGAGTCTGAGGATTGGATAGTCTCTAGACTTTAACTTCCTCAAGCTTTAGAATGTTGAGTCTGAGGATTGGATAGTCTCTAGACTTTAACTTCCTCAAGCTTTAGAATGTTGAGTCTGGAACAGATAAAATTGAATTGATTTTTCTCCAAAGGTTTTGTGAATATATCCGCTAGTTGACTTTTTGAATCAACAAACTGAATCGAGATTTCTCCATTTTGAACATAATCTCGAATGAAATGATGTCAGATCTCTATATGCTTTGCTCTTGAGTGAAGAATTGGATTTTTGGTGAGATTGATTGCGCGGGTGTTGTCACATCTAATCTCTGTGCTTGAATCTTCAATTCCAAAGTCTTGTTGCTGTTGTTTTATCCATAGAATTTGCGAACAGCAACTTCCAAGAGCTACATACTCTGCTTCTGTTGTTGAGAGAGTCACAGTACTTTGTTTCCTTGAAAACCAAGACACTGTTCTGCTTCCAAGCAACTGGCAAGTTCCCGAAGTGCTTTTTCTATCAATTCTGCAACCGGCCAAATCTGCGTCTGAATATCCCAGAAGACTAAAGTCTCCCTTCTTAGGATACCAAAGACCAATGCTTGAAGATGAGGCAACGTATTTAATAATACGTTTCGCAGCACTGAGATGAGATTCTCTTGGATCTGATTGAAACCTAGCACATATGCAAACACTCAACAAAATGTCAAGTCTAGAAGCAGTAAAATAAAGAAGTGAACCAATGATACTCCTGTACAGCTTTTGATCAACTTTCTTTCCTTCTTCATCTTTGTTTATCTTCAATAAACTTGACATCGGTATGTCGGTCTTTTTGCACTTCTCCAGTCCAAACCTTTTGACAAGATCATTAGCATATTTTTCTTGATAAACAAAAGTTCCTTCCTTCAATTGTTTTATTTGAAGTCCAAGAAAGAATGTTAACTCTCCCATCATACTCATTTCAAACTCATCCTGCATAGACTTAGAAAATTTCTTACACAGAATTTCATTAGAGGATCCAAAGATAATATCATCAACATATATTTGAACAAGTAAAAAGCTTTTGTTTTCCTTTTTGATAAATAAAGTAGTATCTACTTTACCTTTGACAAAACCATTCTCAGTATTAAGAACTTACTTAGCTGTCGTACCAAGCTCGAGGTGCTTGCTTTAAACCATACAAGGCTTTTTTTTCGAAGACGAGTCCGGCTTCTTTGGGTCTTCAAACCCCGGTGGTTGTTCCACATAAACTTCCTCATGGATAAATCCATTTAGGAATGCACTTTTGACGTCCATTTGGAATAACCTGAAATTTTTGTAACAAGCAAACGCAAGTAATAATCGAATAGCTTCTAACCTTGCTACCGGGAGCGTAGGTCTCATCATAGTCTATTCCTTCTTCTTGCGTATATCCCTTGGCCACGAGTCTTGCTTTGTTTCGTACGACTTTTCCTTTCTCATTCATCTTGTTTCGAACACCCATTTGGCTCCAATAACGCTTTTACCTTTAGGTTTAGATGTCAATTTCCAGACATCATTAATGTTGAACTGTCTGAGCTCTTCTTGCATAGCTTCAATCCAGCTTTCATCAGATAAAGCTTCTTCTATGCTCTTTGGTTCAATTTCAGAAATGAGAGCCACAGCACTAGACTCTTCATGCCTTTTAGATCTGGTGCGAATTCCTTCATTGATGTCGCCAATGATAAGATCTTTAGGGTGACTGGATTTATGCTTCCAGTTACTAGTTGATTTGTCAAGTTGATGATCTCTTTCTTTATTTGAATTTTCACGATCAGCTTGATGCTGGTCTTCCAGAGTCTGAGATGCTTCTTGAGTTGTAGGCTTTGGAGGGTGCGGAGCGGTCGGACTCTTCATGATGAGTCGACGGAATCGTCTTGCATAGAGTCTTGAAATTTGACATTCATTGACTCCTCCACGATCGACTCTTCTTGTTGTAGACTCTGTAGGCTTTGCTTGATGAAGAATATCCAAGGAAGATGCCTTCATCTGATCTTTCTTCAAACTTACCAATTCGATCTTTAGCATTTTTCAATATAAAGCATTTGCAACCGAACACATGGAAGTATGAAACAATAGGCTCTATTGATTACATAGCACGCTGTTGAAACAGCTTCAGCCCAAAATCGTGAAGAAATCTTACTTTCAATTAAAAGAGTTCTAGTCATTTCTTGAAGAGATCTATTCTTCCTTTCCACAACTCCATTTTGCTGAGGAGTGTATGGAGAAGAGAACACATGCTTAAAGCCGATTCATCACGAAACTTTGTAAAATCTTGATTTTCAAATTCACCTCCATGATCTGTTCTTATACTTGAAATAACACATCCTTTTTCATTTTGAACCATTTTAGCAAATTTTTCAAAATACAAGAATGATTCAGACTTACTTGCAAGGAAATATACCCAAGTAAAGCGGGAGTAATCGTCCACAATTACTAGGCAATATATCTTACCTCCAATACTCTGAGTTCTGGTTGGTCCGAAGAGATCCATATGCAACAACTGCAGTACATAATTAGTAGAGACATGATTTATTGGCTTAAATGAATTTCTTACCTGTTTTCCCATAATACATGGAGTGCATGGATTAGACTTTTGGTATGGTAATTTGGGTAGACCTCGAACAAGCTGCTTTGATGAAATCTTGGCTAATTGTTTCATGTTGACATTACCAAGCTTTCTGTGCCATAAGCTTGCTTCGTCTTGAATTGAGATTAGGCATTGCGATTCATCTGGTTTTACATCCAGAAGATAAATATTTCCATGTCTTCGACCCATGAAAGACTGAGTAGAGTCTTTACTGGTTCCAGAACATGTTCCTTCTTGAAAGAAGATCTTAAAGCCAGTGTCACACAATTGACTAATGCTGAGAAGATTGTAATTGAGTCCTTCTACCAAGGAAACATTACTTATTGTGAGATTTCCAATTTTCACAGTTCCAAATCCCACAATACTTCCTTTGATGTTTCCTCCAAATGAAACTTTTCCACCATTTACTTGCACAAGCTTTATGAAGCAATTTGAGTCTCTTGTCATGTGTCTTGAGCATCCACTGTCAAGATACCATTTTACCTTTTTCTTGATGGAGACCTGCATTTAAAAGAGAGTCTCAAACTTTCTTTGGTACCCAAACTTTCTTGGGTCCTTTGGTGTTAGTAAAATAAACAAGATTCGCACATACTTTCTTAACAGGTTTCCAAACCATAGGACACTCTTTTTCAAAATGATCCGGACTTTTGCACTTTGAACATCTGAGGGCATTTCGACCTACAGACTTTACAAAAACTTTCTTGAAATGATTTTTGTAAGCCTCTCTCGAGGGTCTTTTCTTAATTCTTTCTTTTACTTTAGGAAAATCAATCAAGGGAATTGTTTCTGCTGTCATACCTAGACCGAACTTATTGAAGTAAGGTCTTTGAGCTGAAAGAATTTTTTCAAGTTTTTCAGATCCTATTGAAAATTTCTTTGAAATATTTGATAAGTCAGTTTTTAAAAGAGAATTTTCTTTCAAAAGATTTTCTTTATTTTCTTTAAGAGAAGAGACATTTAAGTCTAAACTTTTAACTCTTTCTTCTAAAACGATTTCCTTTTGTTTTAGAGCTGAGTTTTCCTTTTTAAGTTCGGAAATTCTTTTGAGAGAAGTCTTAAGACTAGAACACAATTCATCAATGTATTTGGAAACTTTGATAGGAATTTTAAAATCACTTACCTCAAATTCACTATCTGAGTCTGATCCAGAGTTTGAGTCTGAGTCTGAATGTGCCATCAGACATAGATTGGCATATTCATTATCACTTTCTTCACACTCGTATCACTCCGTGTTTCGGCTTTGAGAGCTTTTCAAAACTTTTCAGCTTTTCCTCTCTTTTTCTTCAGAAGAGGACAGTTGGATCTGATGTGTCCCTTTTTCTTACATTCAAAGCAAACTACATCTTTGTTTGGTTCCTCATCATCAACAGACTTGGTCTGCTGTCTTTGAAAACTTTGTTTCCTTGAGTTGAACTTTCTTCCTTTTCTATTCAGTTTTCTGAATCTTCTTATCATGAGAGCAAGCTCCTCATCATCCATGTCATCTTCAGAATCAGTATCATCAGAATCATCAATTGATTTTAATGCAATGGATTTCTTACGTTTTGGATCTTCGTCTTCATTGATTCGTTCCACTTCATAAGACTGAAGAGTTCCAATCAACTCGTCGACAGATAGTGGCATAATGCTTTGCGTCTCTCTGATTGAAGTCTTTATGTGATTCCAATCTTTAGAGAGTCCACGCAGTAGCTTGTTTACCTTCATAGGATCAGAAATTTTCTGTCCTTGATTCTCAAGACCGTTGACAATATCTCGTAAACGGCTAAACATGTCGATTATTGATTCTCCTGGTTTCATTTTGAAGGCTTCATATTGACCGAGGAGAATGTTAATTCTGGTCTCCTTCACTCGATCTGTTCCTTCATAGGTGATATGCAATCTATCCCAAACTTCTTTTGCTTTGTAACACAAGAAGATATTCATTATATTCAGTTGGTGACAAAGCACAATATAAAGAGTAAATTGCTTTTGCATCGAGTGCTTGTCTCTTGATAATCTCTTCCTGAGTCATTCCGCTGGTCTCAACAGTTTCTTTTCCTCTTTCTGAGACAGGTGCAGCTGTAGGAGTAATTTCTCTTTCTACAACGTCCCATTCCAGAGGATCCTTTGACCGTAAGAAGGCTTCCATCTTGTTCTTCCAGATGTTGTAATCATTTCCATCAAAGTAGGGTGGTCTGGTATTGTTCTGACCTTCCACCAGCCCTGGTGCTAGCATATTAGCCATGGATCTTTTACTCTGAAGTAAAACACTTCAAATAAAGTGAGTACACGAGCTCTGATACCAATTGATATGGCTAGAATAAGCACCTAGAGGGGGGTGAATAGGTATATGCAATATTTTTATCGATAATTTCACAATACTAGACAGGTTAAAAGATTCAAACAAACGGTAATCAAAGTAAGACGAGAGAAGGGAAGAGAATATTGAACACGCGGTTTATAGTGGTTCGGCTTATTTCAAGCCTACGTCCACTCTTCTGCACTGACAGCCTATTGGCTGGATTCCACTATGAACAAAGAGATGTTACAGCGATGTTCTCCCTTGATCTTTCGGTGTATATGATCTACCACACTCGCTCAAGGTATCACTAAGTATAGACACTCTCTGTGTGTACAATTTCGCTCAGAATGTATCGACTAATAATCAAGGTGCTTCAGACTCTGAAATTTCTCTATCGATCATGCACTAAAGTAGCTAAAACGACTTCCTTTTATATTCCTTTATGCCATCATACCCGTTGGCACTTACCAAAGGAATTCCTCCAATCTACCCGTTGGACGGAATCAATTAAAAAGATCATTCGAGCTATTAAAGGAACTTGTCGATAGCCCATCAATCCTGTTCGCCCATACAATCAGGATCTTGGTTTCCAAGAATAGAACCTTCCAAGAATACTTCGTCGATCATCGGATCTTCAAACGATCTTGATAATGAATGAATGAATCCGTTAGAATTATCCAGCCAAGAGATCTTCTCCAGAGGATAGGAATAAATCTTTAACCAAATACTTCGGCTCTGGATTTCCTTCGTCACTGGATTAGAAGAACTGTCAATGAGAATAGACTTGCGTCTTGAGTCTTGAGTGCTGAGTCTGGTGATCTGAAAGTCTTCAGACTTTAAACAGAAGGCTTGCAAATATCCAGACTAGACTGATAGAAACGTTTTGTCAGCTTCAAAATATTCTGCACAGATTTCTCCAACAACGGCAGCTCACGGCGACGAACGGCGGTGAAGGAGGCTCCGGCGACGACGAACAACTGCTGCCTTGGAGAGACGACGACGCGGGATGCTCGGCGGACGGAGACGAGGCAGCTCGGCGCAGAACGGGACGGCGACGCTGCGGGCTCCGGCCAACGGCAAGCGACGGGCACGCGGGCGAGACGGTGGCCGGCCGAGCGAGAAGTCGAGCAGCGAGGAAGGGGCGGTCAAAGGGGTTTGGATGGCCGGCTGCTCCTCTTCCTCTCTCTCTCCTCCAAATTCAAAAGGAAGAAGATGATGGGGACAAGGGGGAAGTGACATCCCACCTTTCCAAGAACTCATCCCTACCTTCCACTTGTCACAACCCTAGCCCATCTTGCCTCATCCATGACATCACATGTGATGTCACCATCCACTAACTCCAACCTTCCACAACTTTAGTCCAATATGTTCAATTTCATTTTCCGCCGGGGTCCAATTCTTATACAATCCAATTTCTTCAATTCTCATCCATTCTTTTCCAATTGAGCCCAAATTAAAGTCCATAAATTAATCCAATGTTCCTAATAAGATTTGTGACACACCATGACTTCCAATTTCAGAATTCGATCTCAATTTCACGGTTAATTTCACTTTGGCACAATACTAGCGCATCCTAATCTACTGAGCAGCGTTTACAAATTTTTGTGCATTTGACTTGCGGTTGATCATTTCAAGCCACAACTTTCGGTTGTCGGGGTAATCTCAAAGTTTCAAATATGGGCACAGGGTACCCAATCGTTAGAAAAGTCGGCCCAGTGTCGGTCGGCAAGAATTGTGCAATCCGATGGAATCACCCACACCTGATCACATGCCTTTGTCGAGCCAACCTATTTCCGATCTCTAATCGATTTTTATTCGTGCCGTAATGACCTTTGCAGATTATCTCAGTCGAAAGGTCGCTTCCTGATCAAATTCTCGAGTCTTATGCATTAGAATTTCATAATGGCTTCACTTGATAGACTAGTTTTCACATGAGTGGCCGACTCAAGGAAGGGAACTATATGCGTGCCAACGAAATGCCCGTTTAAATTTATTGAAATTAAAATTGGAAAATCAGGCTGTCACACGTTACCCTACAGCTGATAGACTACTAGGATGACCTTCTCTTCCTCGGTGCACCTTAGCAGTGCAAAGGCTTTCTCCAAGTCCTGGATCTAGAGGGCTACAACCACAGGATCTCTCACTCCTATGAACCTCGGTGGTTTAGCTTCAGAAATTGCTCTATGAGCTTGTGCATCGACCTCTCAGCAACCACGTTCCTAGGTGGAACTTCGGCAGGTGTGGCTACGGTAGCAACAACAGCATTAGCGGTGGCAGTAGCGACAACTGTAGTGGCAGCGATAGTGGTGGAGGCTTGATTCTGGCCTGCTTCCCCATCAAAGCTCCAAGAGTCTCAAGCGCCTAAACGATCCCATCTATTCTAGAATCGCTAGGGGCTGCTACCCCAGCACCGACCGGAGGCGGTACTACTCCACTTGTGCTGGCCTGAGCCTGCACTCTACCATGACCACCTCGGGTACCGACCCTTGTCAGCGTCCTACCCCGAGTCACTGGTCCTATGGTTCTCTTTCTAGGCGTCCTTTGCTCTCGATCACTCATTATGTAGACTTTCTATGTAACCTATTCTCAATTCCATACAGAATTAGAAACTGAGTGATCCCCACAAAACAATCTACCAAATAGCTATCAATCATATGCATCAGCATAATAAAAAGTCATTTCCTAACTATCCCAAAAATCTATCGCATTTTATCACTCCAAACACTAACCAGCTCTTATACCACTCCGGGCGAGCATGTCACACCCTGAACCTCGAGCGCACTCACATCCCTCGGTAGTCAATAAAAATGCGACGTCTCAGGACGCGTCGCTGACCCATTCATTTTATTGCAGATGTGGAAGCAAATAAACAAATCCCCAAACAACACAAATATGAGATAGAAAAGTAGGATAAAATTTTCACAAAACACTTTTTATAAACACACTGGGCTTATATACACAAGTCTACAAAGAGATGGTCCGGCTTAACAACTCATGACGGATTCTCATAGCCATCACACGATCATTCAATCCCGGCCAAAGACACCGTGCATTACACTCAAATGTCTCAATTAAAATAGAGAACTTGGTCTATTTTTTTCATATTAAAAACACCCGATAAAATAATCATGCGTGGGTACATGGTCAGCTTGAACCAGAAAATTTGATATCATTCTTTTTAAAAATCTCACTATTTGATATAGTATTTAAAAGCATTTTCGGTGTCAAAACCCAACACTCGGTATTTTCTAATTAAATACCAAAATTTCATAATTTTGAAATAATAACTCAAAATCACAATCGTCACTCAATTTGCACAAATTAACATTCAATTGCATAGACGAGTACACAACTGCAATCAACACGAAATTCCGGTCATCGGCTATTCCGGTATAATTTCCGGAAAATATTAAATAATTAAATAAATTACAAAAATAATTAAATAAACGCATTTTAATTCAATAATACATACTTAGGCCTAAAACACTAAATGGGCCTAGAAAAATAATGCACCATGCTCAATAAATAATGCAATCTAATTAACCCTTAACTAATTTAATCTAACCACCTAATTAGCCTAATTAAGCAACTAAATTACTAATTACAACTAACTAACCACCTAGGTCATACTTAAGCTAATCTAATTAATCCTTAAGCATAATTAATCTCCTAAGCAAGGTTTAGCAAGTAAGCTCACTGGTTTTGCGGGCCAATGAGTTCATGGCGATGGCGACTCGAAGGCGAGTGGAAAACAAGCCTGCGGTGATGCCAAGTGAGGTCTGGACGAGCCCGGAAAACAGCACACAAGTCTCAGTGGCTTTTAACCTTGGGCTGGACCGAAGGGCTTCACGGCTAAAATGGACTGGAACGGCAAGGAGGCGAACCAGGTAGCTGCAGCGGGCAATGGCGGTGGCTCTGACGGCTAGACGATGATGGACAGTGGCTGGAACAGCCCTGATGGACGGCGACGGACACAAGACCGACGACCTGGATGTGTGGCTTGGCTCGCGGGCGTGCGAGCTAGCACGTAACAAACGAGCTTCGAGCAGCTCAATAGGGGCACAACGGCGCTCGGACAAGCAGCAAGGGCGATTAACGAGCCGCAAGGCCCTGGCTAGCTGTTTCTCTGGTTCTTTAAGCTCTCAAATGACACACAAATGGAGAAAGCAAGCCAAGGGAATAGGAAGAAGATAGCTGCTGTAGAGGGGGGCCACAAAATATCATAAACACTCATCACACTTGCCTCACCATGTGCAGCTTTCATCCTCAGCTACTTTCCCTCTCAAATCTTCCTCAAGAAGCCTCCCAAGGTGGCTGAAATGTTGCACCCCTCCAAGGCTACGAATTTTGCAACATTCCCCTCCAATTTCAACTCTAATCTTCTCCATTTGGGCTCAAATCAAAAGCCAAAATGTCAATGAGGATGCCCAGATCACATTCCACATTTTTCCTTGCCAATTAGTCCAACTTGATTACCAAAATGCAACAAAAAATGGTCATCTAATTTTTCAGGTCCAAAATAATCCAACTTTGATTTTTTGCCAAAAACTCAGGCTTGTTGAAAAATCTTCAGAGGATGAGTTGACAGTCCTAAAATAAATTGTGACATGACCGAACTTTCAATTTTTGAAATCGGGTTCAATTTCCCGGTTAATTTCAACTGGACGCGATTTTAGCGTGACCTAACCTATTTGGTAGCTTTTAGGAATTTTTAGCGCATTTGACCCGTGGTCGATTATTTTTTAGTCATATTGTATATCTTTGACTCATTGGCGATTCTCGGTTATCGTGAAAATCTCGATGTTTCAAATATGGACACGGGGTACAGAAATGACAGAAAAATCAATTTAGTGTCATTTAACGAGAATTTTGTAATTAGATTCCACACTTTAATCACATACTTCAGTCGATGCGACCTATCTCCGATCTCTGATCGATTTTGACAACGTCATATTGACCCTTGCAGATTATCACGGTCAAACAGTCGATTTTTGGTCGAATTTTCAAGTCTGTCGCATTTAGATTCCTTAACGGCTTCACCAGATAGATTAGTTGTCTCGTGAATGATCAGCTCAAAGAAAAAGACTATAGGCGCGTCGATGAAAAGCCCAACTCATTCAATTGAAAATAGAATCAGAAAATCAGGATGTCAGAGTGCTTGTGTGTTTTGGTTATTCTATGACTTGTTTTTGTGATATTTTCTATAGTTTGCTCATGATCATGGATCCGCGAGTGAAAGAACACCCAAGACCACAGACAGACCTCACTTGGTCTTAGGTTAGCATTAAGGCATGTTGATCCGAGCCTCGCTTGGCGAATATTCGGTGCTTAATGGGTCGGTTCAAGCCATGAACATTGTGCCTTGCTCAGTATATTACATAGTGATTGTATTATAGAACATGACACACACACTCTTATATGAGCATACTCTCGAGCTTTGTATATGTGGGCTATAAAAGAAAAATGACAAATTAGCTTGTGTGTTGTACAACGTGTGATTAGTAAATGAAAAACAAGACTTGTCATCACATAGCATCGCTATCGATGCCTTGTCCAAGAGAATGAGATGCTCGATGTATTCCGGATGAACCATAGGAATGGTTAGATTGATGAATGAACTTCTTTGTGCATGCTTATGTGTGTGTTGTTTAATGAGTTTGTTTAATAAATTTGAGGTAGAGCATGCATTGATGATAAGTTGAAATGGTTCACATGCATATGATGCTTGGCTTGATAGCTAGATGCCTTTATTGAACCAAGAAGCCCTTGAAAAGTATGGGAAGAACCGTTGAGATGGTTAATGAACCTTTTATACATGTTGTTGTATGTTGTTTGATAAGCTTACTTGATAAGGTTGCTTGCTTGGTAAGCTAGTTTGTTTGGTAAGTAGAAGATAGTTTGCTTGGTAAGGTAGCTTATTTGGTAAATTGAAGGTAGCTTGCTTTGTAAAGTAGCTTGTTTGGTAAGTTAAAGGTAACTCACTTGGTAAGTTGAGGGTAGCTTGTTTGGTAAGTTAAAGATGTCTTATTAGGTAAGTTGAGGGTAGCTTATTTGGTAAGTTGAAAATGAGTAATGCATTGAAGATAAGCCGATATGAATATATGCATATAATCGATGCAAAGCAATGGTTTGCTATGGATTTGCCATCAATGATGTAGTGCATGAGATGTCCGCATGCTTGATTCGATGACGAGTCATCCTTCTAGATGAGGATTAGTAATTAAACTTACCAAGTTCTTGACTCACCCCTTTGTCATTTAGACTTGTAGGCATGGAAGTCTCACACCAATTTTGGGAGTTGAAGTCACAATAGAGGAGATAGGAATTTCCTTGGCCCACACGAATATATAAGAATGATGTAAAAAGAAAAGGACTTGTAGAAAAAGGGCTTGTAAATGTACTAACGTGATATAAAAGTAGTGATCTATGCTGTGTTTTCCCGGCTGCTTGTTTGTTGTTTGAGAGATTGATGTTATACATGCTTTTGCATGCTCATAATAAAAAGAAAAAAAAATGGGATGGTGACATTCTTGGGATGTCATGACGATAACCCCCACGATATGGAGTCGGGTTGTTACAAGCTCAACCTCTAAAGTGGTAGAGGTGCTACCCCTGTACAGTTGATGGGGGTATGAACCACACTCCAACAAAGACAAAGTTCCCAAAATCTTGCAATTAGTATTTATCTCCAAGCTCCTTGGAGCTCCCATTGAAATTCACTTACCTTAGCTAACTAAGCTACCTTTAAGCTCCAAGAAAGTTCCAAACTTGTAATCAAACTCGTCCTCCGTGCCATCTTTGAGTTTGAACTTGAAGAAAGTTGGAAAGTTAAATTCAAGCTCATCTCTTATGTTGAGCTTAAGCTTAAACTCCAAAGAAGTTGGAAAGCTCAATTTTGAGCTTATCTTTCTCGTTGAGCTTAGGCTTAAGCTCATTCCACACACCAAACTTGATGTTATGCTCATACTTCTTGTCAGTCTAGACATCGGGTTCATCTCCAATATCCTGCAACATGCTTGATGCAAATAAGTTAGTTTTTGATGCTATTAGAACATAAACGCAAATAAATGCAATGTAGAATGCAAGTGTAATAATTTATTTATTTTTTTGTTTAGGGATCGAGTTTGATCTCTACTTTTTCTTTTTAATAAGATAAATGGCAAGTTTATGAGGCAAATTTTAGGTGTCCACAGGGCTAAATGACCGAGATCAACTTGAGGCTCTTGGGCAACTTCATTGAACTTTCTCCCATATTTGGCATTGTACGATATACACTGGCCAACACAGAGGTTTCAAATTCTAGAGTTTGCTGTTTCCTTAATAAATCAATTACAAAGTAGCATGTAAAGTTTTATAACCAATTCTGAGTACTATGGTTTCCCACTAGTCAGGCCACGTGACACCTGTTTATTAGATAACATAGAAAAAAGGGTAATGTCACGAAAAATTCCAAACTTGTACATTGATTTGTCTCTTTCAGACCCAAATGATGATGAGCTCTTGTACTCTTTTGTTTTTTGGTTATACTTTTATTGAACATCAGCTGATCTTGATTTAACTTGAAATTTTAGAAATAGTTGTCTCTTCTTTTGTTTTGTTTTTCAATGACCATGACTTTCTTAATCCCATACTTTGTCTATTAATGAGGCAATATTCCATGTGCTCAACCACTTAATATTCACCTAACGAATAAAGAAAACACAAATAAGCAATATGTGTATTCCTTCTTGTAAAATTGCCTTAAAGCTTATCAGGGTGGGAAAAAAGAAAAAAAAAAAAAAAAACAATTTTGGTTCCTGTTGTTTAGCTAGAGCGTAGCTTCAGGCCCACCCAACAGCGCACGAAACAGAAAGTAGTGGAGACGACATTTGCCTCGTAGTAAGAGAGCATTTTCACATGCACGCCGAAGGAATAAGAATCTTTTGCATGCAATAGGCCGTAGGTCAGTGACATGAGCTTGATTGTCAAGCATCTCACAAAGAATAAAAATATATGTCACTATAAATTTTAAATTATACTCAATACCTTAACTTTTTTTGTATCATAAAAATCTCAAAAGTATATTCATATAATACGTATACTCTTCATGATTCTATTCAAAATCGCCATTAAAAATCCGATATAGATATGATATGACATTATTAATACATGGATTCCCTACATTATTAATGGCACGCAGGGGCAGGCAACTCTTGCCGGTGAAGTCAGAATGGTTGTTGTGCCCTATAAACACCCCGGACCATTGGCACTCTCTCTCTTCTAATCGAAGTTTCTTTTTTCTTTTTTTGGTTGGCCTTTCTAGTTCTCCATTCTTTTTAATCTGTTTTGATGCGGTGTTCGTGTGGTACCACATCAGTGCCACGTTTCCTCAAAATCGCCAACAAATGAGGGTTGGCCAACGTTTACATGGATTCCCTACATTTGTCGTCTTTGGTTAAAGCAAAGCAGAGTAAAAAGTTTTCACATGACAGGGTAGAGAAATATGTGCTGATGTCGAACAGAAAAACTGGTTTCTAAAAACTCGAACATGCTTACACTTTGTGAAGAACGTAGAGGTATGACGGAGGATATATGTACCATATGGATGCAAGTTTGAAGATTTTGCTGACAAAAAACGAAAAAAGCTTGGAAAAATAGTGTCACAGGGCTATAGTTTGGGTTTTTTATTTTTTTATTTTTTGGTAGTTTTTTCCTGGAATAAAAAGCGCATGCTTCTAGTTAGGTATTTGCTTACTGGGACTAGTATTGTCCCTCCATTTGCCACGGAGAATAGCCTGCCAAGAGTCTTCTTTTTTAAAATGGGAAAAGTATTAAAAAAAGTCATAAATTTATTGTATTAGTACTAATTTACTCATAAATCTTTTAATTTGACCAATTTAATGCAAAACATTTTCATATTAATACCAATTGAATCTATTCAGCTAATTTAAGCTGGACATTGCTGATGTAAACACTGGGTATCTTACGTGGTATGACTAACGCTATGATAGACAATTTTACAAATTTTTAAATAATTTTCAAAAATTTTATTAATTTTTTTCCTTTTTTTTCTTTCCCTTTCTTTTCCTTCTACTAGCCTCTATAATGGCCAACGAAGGTTGCCGACCATTGGCGAAGGCTAGGCAAGGCTGCCTCTCACTAGATCCGATGAGAGGACCCTCGTTCAGCCCTTGGCAAGGGCTAGCAAGGGCCAAGACACCCTTGCCTAGCCTCACTATAGGTCAGCAAGGGGTGGCCTTGCGCAGATGACGAGAGACCTTGCCTAGGCAAGGCCGGTGAAGGCATCATAGGCCTTGCCGGCCTTTGGCCTTATGATTTGGCAAGGGGCAACCTTGCCTAGCACTCACCCTCATCAGTGATCACCAACCTCCGCCGGCCATCAAAGAGGCTGGTGGAGGGAAAAGAAAGAAGAAAAAATAAATAAATAAATAATTCAAAAAAATTAAAAAATTTATAAAATTATCCATGTATCGTCTGTGTTATGTAAGGCAATCGGTATCCACTTCAGCAATATTCAACCTAAATTGGCCTAATAAATTCAACCACTACAAATACAATAATGTTTAGGATTAAATTGGTCTAATTTAAAGGTTTTAATTGAATTAGTATCAATTTAATAGATTTAGAATTTTTTTTTTGTACTTTTCCTTTTTGGAATTGTTATGTGATTATCATGTTTGCCCATTTGAAAGTGCATGAGGATTTCTAACTGGGGAATGGAGCATGGGAAAAAAGGCTTGTTCTATTAACGCGAGAAATATCTTTGCGGATATGATCGGGAACCAATGTCCAAGCGCCTAGTCACCGTCCTATCAGCGGGTCACGATCAACAATGATTGCGAACTGAAAATGAAATCTCCCTTTCAATTTTCAGATGGCTCACACGGACTACACCTGTGTCCAATCTGAAACTCCCGGCTTCCAGCATTACCCATCACCAACACCAGCATGGCTCGATCCGTCATCGTCCTCATCGTCACCATCCTCGTCGTCGCAAATGCCCACATGGATCAAAGCGACCATAAGCGCCGCCGTTCTCTTGCACTGCTGCATCCTATATAGTCCTGAAACGTCGTGAAAAAGAGACAAACCCATTTCAACATCTGACGAGAAGCCAGCCCCAGCAACGTCGTCAACGAGAAAACCACCGGGGAAGGCGGCTAGGAATACACAGCAACCGCAGGCTCTGGCGATACAGGCACTCGGTCCTTCCTATGGTGCAGCACAAATAATGCCATATACTTGTCCATCGTGGGCATTCAATGGAGGTTTGCATCGTGGGAAGTGCAGATGCCCATGGCGTAACTTCAGGGATGAAGTTGGAATTCACATACTATGCCCTTAATGGAAATAAATTGGGCACAGCCAGAAGAACGTGAATCACACTATAGTTCTAAATTTCGTTATGAAAGATGGATAACAAATTACTGATTAGTTCATTTCACTCTTTGTGTTGTAAAATTATCAACTCTTAGCCGATTCATGCAGTTGGGGAGAAATATGTCAGAAAAGTAGAAAGCTGGAAATTTAGAAGAATTGTGTATTGCTTTCTATTGATCTGTTCAGAATGTATTTACAATCTATTTATAATACAAAGTGTCTAAATAACTAAGGAATAAAAATATACACAATATCCCAAAGATATATAAAATATTCCTTATAATCAGAAATCAATCAAGGTCAATCAGCATCGGCAACAGTATCTTCAACACTCCCCCTCAAGCTTGGCGGTCTATACACATCAAAGACGCCTAGCTTGTTTAGTAGATACGAATGTTGCCTTTGACATAAGGCCTTGGTAAAAATGTCTGCGGGTTGCTCTGCTGTTCTTATCCCTCTTGTTTTAATTACCCCACTCTGGATCTTGTCTCGGATGAAGTGACAATCAATCTCTATGTGCTTCGTCCTTTCATGGAATACTGGATTCATTGCAAGTTTTAGTGCAGCATCATTATCACAAAATAGAACAGTGGGCTCCTTTATCTGTACTCCAAGGTCTTGGAGAAGACCTCTTACCCAGACTATCTCACAACTAGTCTTCGCCATTGCCCGGTATTCTGCCTCAGCAGATGATAAAGAAACGGTTGATTGTTTCTTTGTCTTCCACGAAATAAGAGAATCCCCAAATTTTATACAGAATCCCGTGACCGATTTCCTACTCATGGGACAAGTAGCATAATCTGTGTCACAATATGCTGTCATCTCCATATTGTTGTCTCGAGACAGTAATATACCCAATCCAGGACATCCTTTCAAGTATTTTATGACCTTTAATGCCGCATTCATGTGAGACTGTTTTGGAGCATGCATAAATTGACTAAGAATCAACCGCATAAGAAATGTCTGTCCGGTCATGGTCAAATAAATAAGCTTTCCAACGAGTCTTTGATAAGCAGAAGGATCTTTAAGTAAAGGATCCTTGTTTATAGGCGACAACCCTTTGTCATATTCAGCTGTTGTTAATCTGATATTCTGATCAATTGGAATAACAGCCGGCCTAGATCCCGACAATCCTGCTTCTGACACGATTTCTAAGACAAATTTCCGTTGACTAAGGCAAATGCCTTTGTTTGACCGTGCAATTTCTATCCCAAGAAAGTATTTGGGAGGTCCCAGGTCCTTAATATGAAATGTAGAATGCAGATATTCTTTGAATTTCTCAATGGCAGGCCCATCATTTCCCATAATGAGTATATCGTCAACATATATAAGTAAGTAGATTGACGACGTACCTTGTTTCCAAGTGAATAAAGCATAATCGTGCTTAGATTGCTGGAAGTTTGCAGTTGTAAGTGCACTGGTAAATTTGGCATACCATTGACGAGAAGCCTGTTTGAGCCCATATAGGGATTTTCGAAGACGACACACGCTTCCCTCCCCCTCGCGAAATCCCGGTGGAATATCCATATAAATCTCTTCTTCAAGATCTCCATGTAGGAAGGCATTGTGAACGTCCATTTGATGAAGAGGCCAATCACGAAAGGCAGCAATGGAAAGAAAGGAACGTACGGTGACTTCTTTGGCAACAGGAGAGAAAGTTTCCGTATAATCAAATCCTTCTTTTTGGGTGAATCCTTTCGCAACCAATCTGGCCTTGTAGCGTTCAATGGATCCGTCTGCTTTGTATTTGATCTTGTATACCCATTTGCATCCTATGGGTCTACGGTGGGGAGGTAGATGAACAATATCCCAAGTCTCATTCTCAATGAGAGCTTGTAATTCATCTTTCATAGCTTGTTGCCAACGAGGATCCATGGCAGCTTCATCATAAGATGAGGGTTCCTGTTGTTCAGAGATCCTACTAACACAACACTTATGTGTAGGAGAGAGATTGGCAAAGCTGACATAGGAGGAAATAGGATATTGCGTACCACACCGTTTTGAGGAGGAGCAAACGTAATCCGCTGTCCATGTCGGTGGTCGAACTGTGCGTCTTGATCTCCGAAGATTAGTTGGCTCAGATGGAACAACAATTTGTGAGTCTGCAGAAGTGTCTTCTGCCAGGATATTGGATTCCGAAGACGCAGGTCCTTCGGGCATGCTTGATGAAGGAGGGCTGGAAATTGCATTGTCCCCATGTATATCAACATCCGCAGATGCCATAGGAGATATTACCTGTGGCAAAGCATCATCATTGGTGCCTGTGTAGGATCATCTTCATGCAAAAAGGGACGAGAAGACTCGAGAAGATCGTCATGTTGAGATGTGGATAGCCTATCCTTGAAAGGGAAAACATCTTCATGAAATATGACATCTCTGCGACGAAAAATCTTCCAAAGGGATGGATCAAGAACCAAGTATCCTTTTTGAAGGGTAGGATATCCCATAAATATGCAAGGAAGGGCACGGGGACCCAATTTGTCCCGAGGACCCGTGGTAGATACATAACATAAACATCCAAAAACTCGAAGATGGCGAATATTTGGACGTTTTCCAAACAATGACTCAAATGGAGTCTTCCCATTCAAAACTCGAGATGGCATTCGATTGATTAGGTATGCCGCTGTGACCACACAGTCTCCCCAAAACTTTTCAGGAATGGAAGCTTGATACCTAAGGGCTCGAGCAACTTCTAACAAATGACGGTGTTTTCTTTCTACAATCCCATTTTGTTGAGGAGTATAGATACAAGAGCTCTCATGAAGAATGCCATTAGAAGTGAACAATGAGGAACATTCATGATTAAAGAATTCTCGTGCATTGTCAGTACGAACCCGTTGTACGGATTCGTTAAACTGATTTTTGATTAGGACAATGAAATTTTTGAGATGTGAAAGGACTTGGGCTTTAGACTGCATAAGAAAAACCCAAGTTGCTCGAGTATGATCATCCACGATGGTAAGAAAAAAACGTGACCCATCACGATGAGGAGTGTGATATGGGCCCCAGATGTCCATGTGTAATAATGAGAAAGCTCTAGCAAAGCACGTGATGTACTTTGTGGAAAAGACATTCTGGATTGTTTAGCTAATGGGCATATAGGGCACTTGGGATGAGGAAAAACGGCGCTATGGCCTAGACGTTGATGGAATAAAGAGACATTGTTATTATGATTGGCATTACATAAGATGCTCTTATTGAAAGAAAAATTCTTTGGAAATGCTGTCCAGAAATAAAGTCCCTCGAAATTTCTACCCGAGCCCATCGGTGTCCTCAAAGGGGCCTGAAAGAGACAAATGTCGAATCAAAAATGACTCGACAGAGGTTATCTTGACAAATTTTAGATACGGAAATAAGATTGAACTGAAAATTTGGAATGAAAAGGACATTTTTAAGTGTGATGGAAGGACTCAGCTCAACATCCCCAACCTTATCTACCGAAATATCACTGCCATTTGGGAGACGAACTGAAGTATGACTTGATGATTTGTCTATTTTAGAAAGGAAACGTTCATCACAGACTATATGGTCACTGGCACCTGAATCAATAATCCATGCGTTGCTCGAAATATTACTCATCAAACAATAAGAAATACCTGCATAGCTAGGCATCTTTTCTTGAATTCCCATCTGACTCAAGGTTTTCATGATTTGTTGGAGTTGATCATTGTTGATGGGTTGATTCACTTTAGCGTTTGCTGCTACAGAAAATTCTCGTTCCTTCTTCTCCCCTGGTCTTCCATGTAATTTCCAACAATTTTCCTTGGTATGATAAGGTTTTTTGCAATAATCACAAAATTTACCTTTCCATTTGTTTGAATTATTTCTGTTGGATGATGTGGCCGAATTTTGGCCGTTGGATCGCTTTAAAACGGACACCGATGGACCGTCGGATCGGGGCGCTGCAAGGGCGAAAGGTGAGCCGTCCGATCGTGCGAGGAAGCCTCCACCGTTAGATCCGAAGATGTGATCTCGGCCGTTCGTCCCTCGCGAGCTGCCCGAACCGTCCGATCTCCCGAAGTAATCCCGGCGGTCCATTTGAGGTGAATAAAAGACTTCTTCTTCTTCCTCCCGTAACCCTAGCGCCCCGATCTCCCGAAGATGTGTTCTCTTCCTCCATGACCGGATCTCGAAGATGCCGGCCGATGCTCCGACGAAGCCTTGGCCGCCAAAGACGACACGATCTCCCGTCTTCGTATACTCGGACGATGCCAGCCTGGGATTCTTCTTGAACCGCAAGTTGGTATATGCGGCCGAGCGGGGAACCGGATCCATGGCCAAAATTTGGCTTCGAAACGGTAAGTAGCTCTCATTTAACACCAATAGGAACCTTGTAACCTTCTCCCGATCCTTCATGGCTCGATATTGAGCCAAGGTCTCCTCGGGTCCCTTCAATTTTTCCTCTGTCATCTCAATTTCATTCCATAGGGCAGAGAGTTTATTGTAAATAGCCGAGACGGACAAATTCCCCTGTTTGAGATCTGATAAAGCTTGCGTTAGTGTGAAAATCTTTGCCCTATCTAGCTTACCATACATCTCCCGTAAGTTTTCCCAAAATTTTTGGGCATCCTCGGTCGGTGGTACCCCGGCGGCGACTTCCGCTGTGAGACAATTTCCTACCCAGGTTCTAACAAGCTGGTTGCACTTCCGCCATTGACGTGCAAGTCGCTCGTCGGACGGTATTGGGATGGTGCCGTCCAAAAAACCGTCTTTGTCCTTGGTCACGAGCGCTCGCCGGAGTTCGCGAGACCACAGAGAGTAATTTTCCGGTCCCGCCAGCTGCTGGGAGATCAGGCGCAGCTCTGGGCCGTCGGCATTGGCGGTGTACAATGGGTCTCCAGGCTCCGGCCGACCGTTGACTCCGGCGAGACCTGCAAAAGGGAAGAATCCGGGTCCGTAGGTCGGGTAGGGATTGCTCGCCCCGTATCCAGGACCCGAACCACCGTGACCCGGGAAACTCCAGCTTGCCTCGTATCCAGGTATATGTGATGGGCTTTCTTCCGACCCACCAATTCTTTGAGATGAACTTTGAATCGGTACAGGTACCCATTGAACATATTGGCCTGCAAAGGCGTTTCCAGGAGTAAATCCTGTGTTGGGCTGCACGACACCCGTTTGACTTTCTGATGAATTTGTTTGCTGTTCTGCAGAAACGGCGTCTTCTCTTTGGTTGTTGAGGGACTGTGGATTTCCCTCAGAAACACCGGAGGATGAATCCTCCATCTTCGACATGATTCCTCCCTAAAAGAAAAAAAAGAAAAAAGGGCGCTGCGGAAGCTAGGCCAAGGCGGGAGGCTCTGATACCATGTCAGAAAAGTAGAAAGCTGGAAATTTAGAAGAATTGTGTATTGCTTTCTATTGATCTGTTCAGAATGTATTTACAATCTATTTATAATACAAAGTGTCTAAATAACTAAGGAATAAAAATATACACAATATCCCAAAGATATATAAAATATTCCTTATAATCAGAAATCAATCAAGGTCAATCAGCATCGGCAACAGTATCTTCAACAAAATAAGAAGCGCATGACAAGAAAGAGAGCGTGAGTTTCCAACTTCCCATTGTTTATGATAATTGAGTTCCCTCCTTCAAAATCAAAAGAACTACTAAAAAATAATTAATGTTACAGTCGTCAAGTTCGGCCCTGCTGTCGTCAATTCTTCAGTGTCATCTCCAATTGTCCAAGACTTGAGCGACTGTGATTAGACGATGTGATCGAGATAACTACCACAATCGGGGAATTAGTGCACTGCCAACTGGCTCCAGGCATTAACAGCAACGTAAAAAATAAAGGAAGCAATTCATCCCAAGTATAGAACCCACATTTAAGTGTCTTGGTTCTGGACTCAATCCCATTCAAAAGCTATTACGTTATTCAATTATGAATTGATTAGATAGTAACTATTTTATTTCTAGCATGCCTTGTCAGGACTCACGAACAGAAGCGTCCAACCTTAAAATGTTTGATATCCCCGGTCCAAGCACCGTCCGGATGCAATGTCTTCATTGTTTGTTTGTATTTGCAAACCATATCATTAACATCAGATTATGACTGTTTGGTGTGGGACTATAAATTTTCCCAACTCTTTGTCCTGTTTTCCAATCATCACTTCTTACGTACATACTCACTTCAAAAAAAAAAAAAAAAAAAAAAAACTGTTGACAAGTTGACCAAAGCACGCCCACCCATAATGGGGGACGGAAGAGATCCATTATAAAGAGAGGCCATCTACTGACAATTTTTCGCATTCCTTCGCTGGTTGTGTGAGAATTATACCGAAAGCATCACTCACTGGTTTACTTAGTTCTTCTTGATAAGGTACGTGGAAGCACCTCCTTCGACTCTTCAACTTATACCATATCCTGTTAAATTCCATTTTCAATCATCTCGTTCTTGCACTCGGGTTATATAATCTTCTTGATCTATGTGATCAAAGGTGCTTATTTTCTAATAAAGTACCCTCTTTTGGGAGAACTACTTCTTTTCTTGCGTAAATTGATGCTTCAAATTATGTTTGTAAACTCATCGCTTGCATTGAACTACAGGGAGTTTTCTTGATGGAGAACAAAAACTGTCTAGAAAATTGTCCGAGTTACCCGTACTTGCCCCCTTCATTTGTCCCGAATTCGGTATCGTCCAATGACAACAATATTTCGTGGTGGAGTACTCCAGGATGGGTCATCGCAGGCATAGTAGTCGTCGTCGTTGTAATCTTTGGTTTTCTTTTCTACAATTCTCGTGGTTCTGAGGACTCAGAGGACACTCCCCTGAAAAAATTAAAGGACCAACTGTCCGAGTTGAAAGATTGGAAGGACCTATTGTTAGAATGGCTGCAATAAATAATTGTGTTGTAGGAAAAAAATTTGGGATGGAAGAATTTACCAAGTGAAATGTGGGAAAATATTTTATTTCTAAGAACCACAAATTTCATGGATTAGACTTGATTATGCTAGATAAATCTGATGCCCTTTCGGTAATTTTTCTCTTTATTTCAAAAATATTTTGCAAGCAATCTTGATCAATTTTAATCCAAAGTTACTAACATGTGATGAGTGATCATGCAGGCGCACAAACAAGAATTTAACACTCAATAATCAAATCGTTTATGATAATTGAGTTCCCTCCTCCAAAATCAAAAGAACTACTACAAAATAATTAATGTTACAGTCGTCAAGTTCGGCCCTACTGTCGTCAATTCTTCAGTGTCACCTCCAATAGTCACAGACATGAGCGACTGTGATTAGACGACGTGATCGAGATAACTACCACAATCGGGGAACTAGTGCACTGCCAACTGGCTCCAGGCATTCACAGCAACGTCAAAAATAAAGGAAGCAATTCATCCCAAGTATAGAAACCACATTTAAGTGTCTTGGTTCTGGACTCAATCCCATTCAAAAGCTATTACGTTATTCAATTATGAATTGATTAGATAGTAACTATTTTATTTCTAGCATGCCTTGTCAGGAATCACGAACAGAAGCGTCCAACCTTAAAATGTTTGATGTCCCCGGGCCAAGCACCGTCCGGTATGCGATGTCTTCATTGTTTGTTTGTATTTGCAAACCATATCATTTGCAAACCAACTCTTTGTCCTGTTTTCCAATCATCACTTCTTACGTACATACTCACTTTAAAAAAAAAAACTGTTGACAAGTTCACCAAAGCACGCCCATCCATAATGGGGTTGGAAGAGATCTGTTGCGAAAAGCGAGTGATCGAACAATAATATAGATAAAAGAAGAATTTATGTGGTTCGGTCGTAAAGACCTACGTCCACGGGGAGAGTAACAGCGAATTTCACTACAGATCAAGCAATACAGGGAGATTACACACTCGAGTCACTCAAACCGAGTTTCCCAAGCCCCAATTACACCCAATAACGCACGCAGTATTTAGCCCCGAAATTCCTCAACAAATAATCTCTCAATCTCACAAAGGAATTACACGCAAATCTTACCACAAGATTTAATTGGCTGTAACACTAAACTTCTTGGATGTAATTCACGAACGATAAAGAAAATCCCTCCCAAGCACTCGACGAAGACGACGCTTCAAAAGCACTTTTTTATGATCAACACACTTTCATCAACGGCCACAAGTCTATATATATATAATTCTTTTGCCAACTTCTCATAAGACTCTATTTCCTTACTTGCTTATTTTAACCAAAATATATCTCTATATATTTTAAACAAAATCCAAGTCCAAGTGAAAGTTGGACTTTCCTATTTCAGCGACCAAACTCTCCAGCGCAAATTCAAACTTTGAGAAGTTGATCTTCTGATCTTCTTTGCTCGATTTCAAATGTCTACAACATATCCAATTCGGAATATTCGTAATTTTGTATTGAGCTCAAACTTGAGACATATTTTAACAATCTCTACCTTGACTCGATGTTTGAGCCAACTCACAATAACTTTGCAAAAACTTCAAACTCTGCCGCTACTTTCCCATAGCCCCTGATGGGCTCAACCGCCACAGATATTATCCAAGTCCAAGCCTCGCTTGAATTTCGCCATAACTGAGGACCTCATCAGAATACCAAATCCACATGTACCTTTAACTGCTCCGCAAGGATTTTCCAACGCAACCTCCTCAACCGCAGATAATGCAAAATCATTGTTGCATCCATATCTATTAGGAGATCGAATACGTACCTTGTCAATATTAGCAATTACAGCAGCCATTGGTTCTATAGGCTCCATCTCGCTATGAGCACCATTTGTGTCAATTACTTTACTAGTACCTATATACGCTGTTTAGCTCGTACGTGGATTGAAATTAGGGTTAGGGTTTCTTCCTTGCCGCTCGACCACCGTTGTTTGCCCGCCAACGCTCGGCCATCGTCGCTCAACCACCATTGTAGATGCTCGACCAAGTGAGCGAGGAGAGAATGAGATTATTGCTCAGGCAAAAAGTGGCAAAAAGAATAGGAGGCAAGGGCGGAGGAGGAGGAGGAAGAAGAGGGGTCGAAGGTGCCGCTACCGGTGCGCCGCTGCCACCGCCGCTGGTGCCGTTGTTGGTGCTGCTACTGGTGCACTGCTAGTGTTGCTACTGGTGTCGTTCGCTACTAATGCCGTTCACTACTAGTGTCGCTCTTCAGAGAAGAAGACGACGTGCCTCCTCTCTCTCCCTCTCTCTCTCTCTCTCTCTCTCTCTCTCGCTCTTTCAATTTGGGGATTTAGGGTTTTGATTTGGGGGAAAGAAGCCAAACGATGTCGTTTTTGTGGTTTAAATGCTGATTGTGCTTTCTGACAAGCCACGTCAGCCTAAAAAATTAATAATAAAATGCCGCGTTTGATTTTCGGCTGATCAGATCGGCGTTGGCACCAAAGTGAGCATTTTTCAAATTTTTTGGCACTTAAGTGATCCGACGGAAACTTTTGGCACCAAAGTGAGCGCCGTACACAACTTATGGCACCATTAGTGTACTTATCCCGTGATAAACCAGTTTCTATTTGGTGTAACATGAAAAAAAAACAACCAAAATCCATAATCCATCCATCAAACGATGAATCATTAGTGACAGACAAGACATAATCAGCATTATCTGCTACAACTGCAACATTATCTGCAGAATCAACTATAATTCCCTTACCCTTCTCATTTTTCAGCTTAAGGCAATTCCTTCTAAGATGCCCCCTCTTACCATAACTCCAACAGACAACATCAGCAATCCTAGATTAACTACGCCTGTTCATATTAGTACTACTCTTACCCACACGTGTTCTAGATCTTCCTCTATTTTCACCTACTAAAGCAGTAGTTATAGGTTTGCCAGATTCTCTTCTACGGATGTCCTCGCTCAGAATTAAATCTCGAACCCCATCAAACGTCAAACTTGTTGATCCAGAGGAATTACTAACAGCAGTAACAGTAGTATTCCAACTATCAGGCAATGAGAATAATAGAATCAAAGCACATACCTCATCTTCAAAATTAATCTCAACTAAACTCAATTGACTAACAATCACATCGAATTCATTGATATGATCCGCAACTGACGCACCTTCGTTCATTTTCAAATTAAACAGACGTCACATCAAATAAACCTTGTTGATCGCAGAGGGCTTATCATACATATCCAATAGAGCTTGCATCAAATCAACAGTGGTCTTCTCCTTCAAGATGTTAAAACGTGACGTTACGAGCCAACATCAGCCGAATAAGACCTATAACTCGTCTATCCAGCAAATCTCAATCAACTTGCTTCATCGTCTCTGGTTTCTCCCCAAATAAAGGCAAGTGCAGTTTCATCTGGTAAAGATAATCTTCAATCTGCATCTTCCAGAAACTAAAATCTTTCCCATCAAATCTGTCGATTCTCACTTTTACTTCTTATGCCGCCATCGATGCGCTTCAACTTAACCAAAGTCTAACTCTAATACCACTTGTTGCGAAAAGCGAGCGATCGAACAATAATATAGATAGAAGAAGAAAATAAAATGGACACCGGATTTATGTAATTCGATCGTAAAGACCTACGTCCACGGGGAGAGCAGCAGCGAATTTCACTACAGATCAAGCAATACGAGGAGATTACACACTCGAGTCACTCAAACCGAGTTTCCCAAGCCCCAATTACACCCAATAACGCATGTAGTGTTTAGCCCCGAAATTCCTCAACAAATAATCTCTCAATCTCACAAAGGATTACACGCAAATCTTACCACAAGATTTAATTGGCGTCAACACTAAACTTCTTGGATGTAATTCATGAACGATAAAGAAAATCCCTCCCAAGCACTCGACGACAAGACGGCGCTTCAAGAACACTTCTTTATTATCAACACACTTTCATCAACGGCCACAAGTATATATATATATATATATAATTCTTTTGCCAACTTCTCATAGGATTCTATTTCCTTACTTGCCTATTTTAACCAAAATATATCTTTATATATTTTAAACAAAATCCAAGTCCAAGTGAAAGTTGGACTTTCCTATTTCAGCGGCCAAACTCTCCAACGCAGATTCAAACTTTAAGAAGTTGATCTTCGGATCTTCTGTGCTCGATTTCAAATGTCTACAACATATCCAATTCGGAATATTCGTAATTTTGTATTGAGCTCAAACTTGAGACATATTTTAACAAGATCCATTATAATGAGAGGCTATCTACTGACAATTTTTCGCATTTCTTCGCTGGCTGTGTGAGAATTATACCGAAAGCATCCCTCACTAGTTTGCTTAGTTCTTCTTGATAAGGTATGTGGAAGCACCTCCTTCGACTCTTCAATTTATACTATATCCTGTTAAATTCCATTTTCAATCGTCTCGTTCTTGCACTCGGGTTATATAATCTTCTTGATCTATGTGATCAGAGGTGTTTATTTTCTAATAAAGTACCCTCTTTTGGGCGAACTACTTCTTTTCTTGCGTGAATCGGTGCTTCAAATTATGTTTGTAAACTCATCGCATGCATTGAACTACAGGGAGTTTTCTTGATGGAGAACAAAAACTGTCCACAAAATTGTCCGAGTTACCCGTACTTGCCCCCTTCATTTGTCCCGAATTCGGTATCGTCCAACGACAACAATATTTCATGGTGGGCTACTCCAGGATGGGTTATCATAGGCATAGTAGTCGTCGTCGTTGTAATCTTCGGTTTTCTTTTCTACAATTGTCGTGGTTCTAAGGACTCAGAGGGCACTTCCTCGATAAAAAAAGAATTATCCTTTGATCTTTCGGACGGTTTCGGCATTTCTTTGAAGTTGAATTACGTGTAGCGATGGATTGTCTACTCTGGTGTCCAGCATTGGAGATTTGATGAAATAAATAATTGTGTTGAAGGAAAAAAATTTGGGATGAAGAATTTATTAAAGTTCGGCACTTCTATGGTAGATCAAGAAATGGATCTTCAGATCTATTGCAGCCTTTCCAAAGGTAAAACCATCAAGAGAAATGTAACGACCCCAACTCTATCTACAAGGTCACGAGCAGTGAGGGTTATTTTCGCAACGTCTAAGGCATATTGCCATCCCATTTCTTTTATCTTTTCATTAAGAACATGCGGAAGCATACATACAACACCAATGTAATAACAAACAGCTAGGAAAACAACTACTTACAAACACTGATGTTTATGTTGTTTGATTCTACAAGAACATGAGCTATATTGCATATATTTTATGTTCACCTTAGCATGTAAAAGATTATGTTTCTGAAAATTGTATTTCATGCCAAATATGTTTTGAAGATAGTATGCGAAAATGAGCTAAGTTGTATATTCTATATGTGATACCATTCCTATTATTATCCTTTTTTTTATGTTGACAAAAAGGGGAAGATGTGTGCAGATTTGCTTTTTACATATAGTGGGAATCACAAAGAAATATCCTATCATTATGAACATTGGACTCTCCACGAGATTGTTTAAACATTTCCTAATCTTTTATATCTTGCTAATGATAACGAAAGCATAAAATTCCTAAATATCTATTTACTTTGATTTATCTTCTATAAGATGCCTTTATCATTTGCACAATATTTCTCAAAAATCTTATAGATATTATTTTGTGCTGCAATTGCTCAATCAAATGCATACTTTCTATAGAGTAAACTGTTCAGAAAATCTTCTCAAATCAATTATTATCTTTATCTACATGAAAAGTTTTGTCATCATTAATAAGGGAGATTGTTGAAAAAATTTCTGATATGTTTTGAAAATTGACAAAACCTTTCATTTGACAAAAGTATTTTCAAGTGGTACTCTTGAAGAAATGATGAACTTTGCATTTGAAGTTCTAAATATTCACATCAAGGACATTATTAATATATGTCATGGATATAATTAGAGTAATACGAAGATATCAGCAAAACATGCACACGGATATTGTCAATACACTTAGCATCTTCAAACTCGATGCAAAGTATATTAAGATGATTGAAATATTTAGAATCAGTTCGATTTATATGAAGCACAACAGCTAGTAGTTTGACTCGGATTTCTTTTCATAACTATATTGATTGTCTATCTATCCAAGAAGGATGAATATCTACATAATCCTCTTCTTGCAAGGGTTCGTGATTTGATTGACAATCATTCGAAGACAAAATACTCTTTCCCAGTGAAGAACTTATAGAAACCCAACTTCGGTTGTATGGGCAATTGAATCGAAGGGATATTCTAATCTAGTAATTCAAACAACAATCAGATCTACTTGTATCATTTATGCCAACGGGTTGACTAGATTGATCCATAGAGTATTGTCCAATGGTCAACTTGAAAATAGAGGAGTATAAATGAAGATCGTGGTGCTAGAGAAAATATAAGATCTTGACTCTGAAATTCCAAAGTTCAAAGAGAGCTTTGATATTACACACTTGTCTTTGTGAGTTGAAATTGTAATCGTTGAGAGGCATTTGTTCAGAGTGACTGTATGAGGTCAGAAGATATGATCACACATACTTGAGTAGAGACTACTTAGACTCTGTAACCTCTTGTTGATTCCTCAGTGAAATCTAGTCAAAAGGATGTTAGGGTGAGAAAATTGGCTTAGACTTACAATAAGCTAAACCACTATAATTACTGCATGCAAATTTCTCTATCCCTTTAACTCTATCATTTTTAGTTGATAGGATTCTACACACAAAAGAATCTGGTTACTGCATAGTTTTTCATTCTTTCATAACATTGAACTTGGCTACTTTAAATTCCGTTTTAATTATCTAGATTGTGTATAATCATCTAGTCACCCACGCCACTCAACTCTAGGTGAAACAAATCAAACTTAATTAGGAAGAGGAAATGAAATTTCCCTTTCAATCTTCAGGTTGCTAAGCTCACGTGGGCAACATCTGTTGCCAACCTGAAACTCGCAGCTTGCGATATTACCCATCACCAAGGCCAGCATGGCTCGATCCATCACCGTCCTCATCGTCGTTGCAAATGCCCAAGTGGGTCAAAGTGGCCATAGGAGTTTCCATTCTCTTGCTCCGCTGCATCCTTTACATATTCCCGAAACAGCATGAAAAAGAGATAAACCCCATCATCACCATCTGATGGGAAGCCAGCCCCAACAATGTTGTCATTGGAAAAGGCGGCTGCGAAGACTCCACGACTGCAGGCTCTGGCAGTTAAGGGACTGGTCTTTCTTATGGTACAGGCTAAATAATGCCAAGTACTTGTCCATCGTGTGCATACAGTGGAGGGTTCTATCAGGAGAAGTGCAGATCCCATGCCGTAGCTCCACGAAAGAAATTCGAGTTCACATAGAGTACTCTTGATGGAAATAAATTGGGCACAACTAGAAGAATGTTAAGTACACTGCAGTTCTAAATTTCCCTTTAGAAGATGGATTACAAATTTGTTGATTACTTCATTTCTCTCCTTGTTGTGTCATAATATTGTCAACTCTCTGCCGATTCATGCAATTGGGGTAGAAAAAAGAAACGCACGACAAGAAATAGAATGTGATTTTTCATCGTAAATGATAATTGAGTTCCCTTCTTCAAAATCAAAAGAATTACTATTGGAAATAATTAATCCTACCATCGTCAAGGTCGGCCCTACTGTGTCAATTTTTCAGTGTCATCTCCACAAATTTCGGACTTGCTGACTGTGATCAGAGGATGTGGAACGGGAATTCGGCGGTTAGTGCATTGCCAACTAGCACCGGTCTTGTCCAAATGCCAAATTATTAGAGCAATAGCGTGTATACAAAAGTCAATAATGTATACATAGTATATCCTTTAATCATGGAATGGAGGATCGTCAATGGGGAATCTACGTCTAAAACCCACATTTAGGTCTCTTAGTTTTGGACTCACTCTAATTCAAAAGCTAATCTGTTACTCAATTATGAGTTGAGTAGGTAGTAACTGTTTTAATTTTAGCGTTCCTTGTGAAGACTCGAGAGTAGAACCGTCCAACCTTAAATGTTTTATGTCCCCGGTCGAATCACCGTCCTTGATTGGATTGTCTTTATTGTCTGTTTGTACCTGTAAACAATATCATCAATATCAATCATGACGGTTTGGCACGTGATATGAAATTTCCCAACTCTTCGTCCTGTTTGTCAATCGTCACTCCTTACGTCTGTCACTCTGAAAGAAAGTTTGTTGACGAGTTGACCAAAAGACGCAATGGGGATCCATTATAACGAGAGGCCATCTAATGAAAGTTCGCATTCTTTGCAGGTTGCGTAAGAATTACAGCAATAACATCACTCACTGGTTTTCTCACTTCTCCTTGTTAAGGTACGTGCACGAAACTCCTTTGACTCCGTGACTTATTATATATTGTTGAATTGCGTTATCAATCATCTTGATCTTGTGCTTGGGTCATATTGTATTCTCGATCTATTGTGACAAATAGTGTTTCTTTTCTAATAAAGTATCATCTTTTTTAGAATATTTATTCCCTTTTTTGTATGAATTGAAGCTTCAAAATATGTCTGCAAACTCACTGCTTTGGTTGAACTGCTTAGAGATTTCTTGATGGAGAGCGATAACTGTGCTCAAAATTGCTCGGGGTTTCTGTATTTCCCTCCTCCATCAGCGGGGACAGTCCCAATTTCTGTATCGTACGACAACAACGACACTCCGTGGTGGGACACTCCGAAGTCCACCATAATCGTCCTAGTCATCGTCGCTGTCATAGTAGTCGGTGGGTTCCTTTGCAAAAGTCATCTTGTTCGTGAGGACACAACTGCTCCGCCAGAGAAGAATTCGAAAAGTGAGACTGTACCAGAGAAGGTTTCGAAAAGTGAGACTGTATAGTTTATCAACATGAAAAAAAGTGATTGTTGAACATGAAAATAGGTAATTGTGGGATGTGAAAAAAAGTGATGGTTGATTATGAAAAGTGGTAATGGTTTGAATAAAGTACTCATTTTCAAGAGATGTATCGTTTGGTTATCTATGAATAATCACACGCTGTTCATAAAAACAGCTTTATCTTCTTCATTACTCTATTTTCTTCTTAATATCATCTCTTTATCTCTTTTCTTACACAAGTTTGACAACACATTCAAGGTAAAATTTCAAGTGGAAAATTGAACAATTGTTGAACTCGTTCCCATTTGGCTTTGTTGTATATTTTAGAGGCGTATTTGTTTTAAAGCCGACAGCAACAAAAGTGGAGGCAATAATACCTTAAAGATGGTAATCATTACCATGCATCGAACCGCAAATATTGCTATATTTTCATCAGCAATCAATTTTTTTCGGCAATGTCAAGGCATAATTTTCATGGAGATTGACACGATGGTTACATTAAGTGCTCGCAATCTTGATAGATAAGTATTAATGAAACTTTTGTTTCTATTTATATGCATGAGCCATTTTCCTTGTGACATAACATATTATTTCATGTTGGCTACAGTATTTTGAAGTGTATAAGTAAATGTGGTATTATATCATGTGATAATCTAGATAAAAAAGATTGTGAAATATGTTTACAACCAAATATGACTATAAAGTTGTTCTCAAAGATAAGAAGATCTACTGAACACTCAAACTGGTGCATTTTGATATTTATGAATTAAACGGTACTGGGCATCAAGCAAGTGGTTAATTCCATGATCTTACACCACAACAAAATAAATTGGCAGAAAGAAAGAATCGAACTGTGGGAGATATGGTTAATTCCATAATCTTATAAGTAAAATTGCCAACAAATTTGTGGGAAGAAGCACATCTTACTGCATATCATGGTCACAACAAAATTCCTTCAAAAAAATTTAGGATATATCCATATGAATTACGAAAACAAAATGTACCAAATATCCAATACTTTAAAGTATGGGGATACCTTTTGCGTTATATAATTCTTGATCTTAAGTGAACCAAATTAGGACCAAGGCAAGTAAAAGGTATATTTGTTGGATATGCTAAAAATTATAAAGCTTATCAATTATTAGATGTTCAAGAGATGTTGATTTTCTTCGAATAAAAATTTCTTAAAGATTCAAGTGATACCTCAACATATTCACAAACACCAATTGATACAAGTAATTATTTATCAAGTAAAAGAAAACTATCCGATTCTCCAAGTGAGCCAAGGAGAAATCAAAGAGTGAAGAAAATGAAAAATTTTGATGCTGATTTTTGTAATTCTCATGGTAGAAAATAGGGAAAAAGTTGTGAATAAATTAATTATGTTATTTTATTAGGATGAAGATCCAAAAACGTTCAATGAGGTAATGGCATCTAGAGATGCATCATTTTGGAAAGAAAATTTGATGATGAAAAGAAGTGCCGAGGAAGTATTATTTCTTAGATCGTCTTTATGCACTTTTTATATTGTACACAAATCCTAAAAAATTAGGAATCCCTTGGAGATCAAATATAATAATGACAAACAATACTGATAGATTAATAGCTTTGAAATATTTTGATACATATGCACCAGTGACTCAAATATTGACCATTAGATTTTGTTAATTTGGTATTAATTTTATGAATTTCATGTGCATTAAATTAATGTTTAAAGAACTTTTCTAAATGGAAAAATAGAACATGAGGTGTATGTGGAATAGCCTGAAAGTTTTATTCTACCTAGAAATGATAATAAGGTTTGCAAATTAAACAAATCTTTATATAGCTCAAAGGAAGCACCAAAATAATGGCACGAAAAAATTGCTTTGGTGATATATATATCATATGGATTTAAGCATAACAATGTTCACAAGTGTATATATTCAAAATTTACCAAAGTGTATGGAGTTATAATCTACTTATATGTATATGCTTATTGTAGGTACAAATATGCATGGTATAGATGAAACTAAAAAGTATCTATCTTCTTAGTTTAAAATGAAAGATTTGGGAGAAGTGAATACAATTTTAGATACCAAAGTGATCAAACATAGTGAAGGTTATACTTTAAGTCAAGACCACTATGTGGAGAAAATTATTTAAAAATATGACCACTTGGGAATGACAAAGTCAAACTTATCATATGATGTGTCAATTAGTTTGGTGGAAATTAGTGAACAACCTTTAATACAATTAGAATATGCTAGTGCAATTGGAAGTTCATGTGTGCTATGTATTGCAATAGACTGAATATAGCCTTTATTATGTGTAAATTGCCCATGTATACTAATAATCCAAGTATTGTGCTTTGAAAGGCCATGGGTGGAAATCTTTGTTACATAAAGAAAACAATACATTATAGTTTATTCTATAGAAGACAACCAGCAGTATTATAAGAATATTCAAACGTCAATTAAATAACTAGCACAACTGATAACAAGTTAACATCAACATGGGTTTTATCAAGCATGTAAATGGTGCAATTACTTGAGCATTAAAGAAGCAACATGTGTAGCTCATTCAACGGTGAAATCTGAATTTATAGATCGGTGACTAGTAAAGAAGCTAAATTGCTGTGAAGATTGTAATTGGATAAAGAATTGTCACAACAGCCAACTATGTTGCAATCTCCTAGCAAGCAACCTCACTCAATTGTGAGGTAGTCTCGAACAAGTCATCCCAGAGTTCCTGGACAAAGATGGCAACTATAACTTTACACTAAGGTAGTGAGACAACTATATGTAAGGCATACATTAAAATGTAATGGAAGATCTAAACATAATAGTTTGTGACATGAGTATATTTGACAATTAATTACTTATCAAATTTTTCAATAATTTATGTGAGGACAAATAATTACTTGGCCGATCTATTCACTAAGGGCTCTCGAGATGTTTAGTTAGCAACATTGCCAAAGGAATGGATAATTGAACCATTGATAACAGTCAAGATAGTGCAGACCCAACTTTACATTTTTTTAATGAATTTGTCAAAGTTCAATGGGTAACAACAAGTTATTGTAACTTGACAGTGATTGACTACTAAGGCACAAAGTTAGTACTCATAGAAAGTTCGGAGGATGAGTGCAAGAAAGCACTCTTAATAAAGTTCGAGTTATAGCAAGACGAGACTACAGTAATAAGTTAGAAACTTTACCTATATGAACATCAGAAGTTGTGTCGCTTCTAACACAATGTGGATGAACTTTCATAAATGTTCATGGATATAGGACGAAGCATAAGTTCCAAGGCATATGAAAGTTCTAGCCAAATGTGTATAAATTCATATGTGTGATAATTCAATTAACAAATGGAATCATGATTCAAAGTTTTATTACCACTAATTTCGTTAATGGAATTATTTACACTAACTGAAAATTCAAATCTTAACCAATTCCTTTTTGTATGTACAAATTTATGTATATTATTACAAAAAAACAAGCTGAGTGGAGGATTGTAAAAATAATTTGTGATCATAAAATGAGGTTATTGTTGGACATGAAAAGAGGTGATTGTTGGATGTGAAAAGAAGGGATTGTTGACATGAAGAGAAGTGATGGTTGATCATCAAAGGTAATGATGGTTCCAATAAAGTACATATTTCCAAGAAATACGTTATTTGGTTGTCTATAAATAGGATCATGTTGTAAAATATCGCGTGACGAATATATAATAGAGAAGAGATTAAAGAAGAGAAAGCAAGTGAACACTAGAGATAGTAGCAAGATGAGAGAGCTTTATTTCTAGTATTTCACTGTCGTGTTTCTGTGTGATTGTATATTGTACATCAAAACTAAACTCCTATTTATAGGAGAACAAGAATGTACTTACCATTAATATCAATGTATCGAATGATACATGTACAGGATAAGGGAGACGAACGTTCATTGTATAGGGAGATGTACTTAGAACATTTGATACAAATGTACCATAATAAGTACATTGGATAAGATGAATATAATGAATATTCATTCATGTATTCTATCCATTCATGTATTTCATAACACTCCCCCTTGAATATTCATCATATTCATTACGAATGTGCATCGAATGATACTGCCTCATTAAAAATCTTAAGCCGGAAAAACCCAATGGGATAAAAACCAGACAAAAGGGAAAAAGAGTGCAGAGCACACATGTTATGATCTCTCCCTTTTATGGATGCATTAATTGCCTCGTTAAAAACTTTAAGCTGGAAAAACCCTATGGGAAAAAACCGGACATAAAGAAAAAAGAGTGCAATGTATATATAGCCACTCCTGGGACTAATCATTATTGCATCTTGTGAACTAGCCGCATATCAATGCTGCAATGCATAATATCTCCCCCTCAATAGAGCCATATAGCCACTTCTGGGGCTAATTAATCTTACATCTTATGAACTCGCCTCATACCAATGCCATATACTAATTTCTCAAAACTTGATGTTGGCAATGATTTGGTAAAAAGATCTGCAAGATTATTTATGGATCGAATCTGTTTAACATCAATTTATCGACTTTCTTGGAGTTCATGAGTATAGAAAAATTTCGGCGAGATATGCTTGGTCCTATCACCTTTGATATATCCTCCCCTGACTTGTGCAACACAAGCAGCATTATCTTCATAAATTATAGTGGGAGAATTTGTAACCGGAATTAAGCAACAAAAATTATAAATATGTGTTATAACGGATCTTAACCAAACACACTCTCTTCCAGCTTCATATAAAGCAATAATCTCAGAGTGGTTAGAAGATGTAGCTACTAGCGATTGCTTCGTAGAACGCCAAGAAATAGCGGTGCCGTTATAACAAAATAAATACCCGGTTTGAGAGCGAGCCTTATGTGGATCGGATCTATACCCAAAGATCGCATATCCAACTAAACCAGAGTTAGTGGAATCCTTGGAATAATATAATCCCAAATCTATGGTTCCTCGGAGATAACGAAAAATATGTTTAACTCCATTCTAATGTCTCCAAGTTGGCTCAGAACTAAAACGTGCCAATAAATTTACCGCAAAAGCGATATCTGGTCTCGTACATTGTGCCAAGTACATCAAAGCCCTAATTGCATTGAGATATGGTACTTCAGGACCAAGTATCTCTTCATCAGATTCTCTAGGACGAAATGGGTCCTTTTGGGGATCTAGAGACCTTACAACCATAGGGGTGCTCAATGGGTGAGCTTTGTCCATGTTGAAACGTTTAAGCAATCTTTCAACATATGCCGATTGATGGACGATTATTCCATTTGCTTTATGCTCAAGCTCTAGACCAAGACAAAGTTTGGTTTTACCCAAATCTTTAACTTCAAACTCCCTTTTCAAATATTCAGCGGTTTTCAGCTAACTCTTCCGGAGTTCCAATTAAATTTATATCGTCGACATAAACTGCTATAATAGCAAATCCGGTTTCTAATTTTTTAATAAACACGCATGGGCAGATAGGATCATTTTTGTACATTTCCTTAATTAGGTACTCACTTAGGCGTTGATACCACATGCGACCGGATTGCTTTAACCCGTACAAGGATCTTTGCAATTTTATTGAGAATAAATTGCGGGGAGTGCATGCTTCGGGCATTTTGAATCCCTCGGAATTTTCATATAAATATCGAGTCTAATGAGCCATATAGATATGCCGTCACAACGTCCATAAGACGCATTTCCAATCTTTCAAAGATTGCTAGGCTAATGAGAAAATGAAATGTAATTATATCCATCACAGGTGAATATGTCTCATTATAATCAATCCCAGGTCTCTGGGAGAATCATTGGGCAACGAGTCGGGCTTTATACCTAACAACCTCGTTTTTCTCATTTCGTTTTCGGATAAATACCCATTTATATCCAACAGGCTTTACATTATCGGGGATACGAGTTACAGGTCCAAAAACCTCTCGTTTAGTTAGGGAAGCTAATTCAGCTTTAATTGCTTCCTCCCACTTATGCCAATCTTGCCTTTGACGACATTCAATAATAGATTGTGGTTCATAATCATCATCCATAATTTGATGAGCAACTGAGAATGGAAAAGCATCATTAATGATGATTTCATTTCGATCCCAAATTTCATTACAATATGTAATGGAATTCTCAGTATTCCCGGGGCTAGTGCTCCTTTCATGGGTTTGCGCCTCTTCAGGGGCAATAAGCTCTTTGGGAGCAAGCACAACGCTAGGCTCTTCTGGAGCGGATTCCTGATTCTTTCCCCTTCGTTTTCGAGGAGCAGTATCTTTTGATCCTATCGGTCTACCACGCTTCAAGTGCGGGGGATTTTGATCCATTTTAGCCTATTCTTCCGGAACAAATATCCTAGCTTTGGAGCATTTGCAGCTGGAATATGAGACTTCGTTACCTTAGTAGCATCATTAAATGCGTCAGGAAGTCTATTGGCCATAGCCTGTAAATGGATTATGCGCTGCACCTCATTTTCACATTCATGAGTCCTTGGGTCTAATTGAGATAAATTTTTCTCATTCTAGGAGAAAACCTTAACTGGTTTTTGTTTTGCAGTCATGGAAGTTGTAGGTATCCCAATTGATGGAAACCTAGTCTCATCGAAATGACAATTTGCAAACCTGGCAGTAAAAAGATCACCAGTAGTTGGTTCCAAGAACCTAATAATAGATGGTGAATTAAACCCAACATAAATGCCCAAACGGCGTTGGGGACCCATTTTCGTCCTTTTTGGCGGTGCTACGCACTGTCTTGCACAACCAAAGGTGCGTAGATGTGAAATATCTTATTCATAACCAAGAACCATTTGAAGGGGAGATTGTAAAATACTAGCAGTGGGGCGTAATCTTATTAGAGCTGCCACATGCAAAACTGCATGACCCCATGCTATATCGTTGAGATTCGTTCTCAATAATAGAGTGCGGGCAATTATTTGGATACGTTTAATCAAGGATTCTCTCAATCCATTTTGAGTATGAACATATGCAACCGAGTGCTCAACCTCGATTCCGAGTGAAGCACAATATGTATCAAAACCCTTTGATGTAAATTCACCAGCATTATCCATCCTTATGCTCTTAATTGGATAATCAGGGAATTGTGCCCGGAGCTTTATAATCTACGCAAGTAAACGTGCAAATGCGACATTGCGCGTAGATAATAGGCAAACATGGGACCATCTACAAGATGCGTCCACTAATACCATAAAATATTGAAATGGTCCACTTGGTGGTTGTATTGATCCACAAATATCACCCTGAATTCTTTGCAAGAATAAAGGAGATTCAAAATTAACCTTTGTTATAGAAGGTTTGATAATGAGCTTTCCTTGTCCTTGTGAGCAAGCCTCACAATTATAATCTTTGGACAACAATACCTTTATATCCTTTAAAGGGTGCCCTTTTGTATTTCGAATTATCCTACGCATCATTGAAGTGCCAGGATGACCAAGGCGATCATGCCACAGTCCAAACTGATCAGGGCTTACCAATCTCCAGGATGTGGTAGCGTAGGTTTCAATAGCTTTAATCATGACACAATACAAACCCATAGAAGAAGCTTTTAGCTTCTCATGGATGGTCTTCAGGCCCATCTTATAAGAGGAAATGCCAATATATTTCTTATCTTGCTCATAAATAGTCTCAATATGGTACCCATTACGGCGTACATCTTTGAAACTGAACAGATTCATTTTTGATCGAATGCTTAGAAACGCATTCTCAATATGCAGGATTGTGCCATTTGGCAAAATAATTGCAGTATTCCCAAAACCATCAATAATCGGAACAGGACCTGATATTGTATGGATTTGTGCCTTACGCAATGTCATACTCGAGAAAAAGTGTCTACTACAAAATATAGTATGTGTTGTTGCACTATCAAGCAAACAAACATCTTCCTTTTTCTTGGTATTTTCCATTTGCATTTATATTGACAACTTCATGTGTCAAGTATCATAAAAGTTGCATATTAGTTATATAGTCAAATAAAAGTTCAAAGATAAATATTATATAAGGTTCATAAGTATTTCATAAAGAACAATAAAAAAAAGTAATAAATCATAAATTTCAAAGTTCAAATTATTATCCACCAATCTGATTCATCAAAGTAATCAGAGGTCCTCAAAGAAATCAGAGACATCCAATGATGCATTTGCTACTTCAGGAGCAAGAGGAGTCCCACCAACGGGGATATTGTTGGCTTCAACAGTGGTTATGGCAGTAGGATTGATTTCAATGGCATGAGATTCACCACGCTTGCCCGTATTCTTTAAAGATGCCTGGTATAGGTCAGCAAAATGTTTTGGCGTACAACAGGTACATGACCAGTGCCCAGTCATACCACAGCGATGACAAATACTTTCATTAATCACCTTCTTTTACTTCTTTTCTTTGCCATGATTCAGGCCAAAGTTTGATTTCCTAGGGCGATTAAATTTCTTGCCATCCCTTCTAGGATTATGTTCTTGCCTGCGCTTATAGCCCTTAAAATGGCCAATATTTTTCTCAAAGTTAGCATGTGCTTCAGGCAATGCTTTTGAGCCAGCAGGTCTAAAATCATGATTTTTGAGCAGCAATTCATTAGTTTGCTCGGCAGTAAGAAGCACAGAAATTAATTCAGAATATGTGGCAAATTGACGTTGCCGGTATTGCTGTTGCAATACAATATTCGAAGCATGAAAGGTGGAGAAAGTTTTCTCAAGCAATTCTGCATCAGTGAGTTTGATACCGCATAACTCAAGTCGAGAAACGATATCAAATAAAGCAGAATTATAGTCAGACACTGATTTAAAATCTTGCAGTCTTAGATTTTGCCAATCATATTGTACTTGAGGGAAGATAACAGTTTTTGTATGATCATACCTATCCTTTAACCTCCTCCACAAGATATGCGGGTCTCAAACGGATAAATATTGAGTCTGCAGGCTCTCATGCAAATGACGGCGAATAAAAATCAGCGCATTTGCTTTATCCTTTTCATTTGAGGTTCCATCCTCTGTAATTGTATTAGCAAGACCTTGCCCTTGGAGGTGCATTTCCATGTCAAGGCGCCAGGATAGATAATTCTTTCCACTCACTTCCAGGATGTGGAATTTGGGCTTTTCAATATTTGCCATAATCCTTGCAAAAATAAATCCTTAAATTAATTAAAAGGATTTCCAAATATCCATCGCTACTTCAGGAACAGAATGATACTTTTAGATTTGAATTTTGGCTTCGGGCCAAGAAAAATAAAAATGAAGAATTGATAGAAGAAGATGAAGTATAAGTTGATCAATAAAAAGAATACCCACCTTGCAAAAATTACTTACTCAGTCGGTAGATCTTCGTGCTTGCAAAAGTTACTTACTCAATCGGTAGATCCTCGTGCTGATAACGTGTTGTAAAATATCGCATGGCAAATATATAATAAAGAAGAGATTAAAGAAGAGAAAGCAAGTGAACACTAGAGATAGTAGCAAGATGAAAGAGCTTTATTTCTAGTATTTCACTGTCGTGTTTCTGTGTGATTGTATATTGTATATCAAAACTAAACTCCTATTTATAGGAGAACAAGAATGTACTTACCATTAATATCAATGTATCGAATGATACATGTACAGGATAAGAGAGACGAACGTTCATTGTATAGGGAGATGTACTTAGAACATTTGATACAAATGTACCATAATAAGTACATTGGATAAGATGAATATAATGAATATTCATTCATGTATTCTATCCATTCATGTATTTCATAACAGATCAAATCAAACATTGTTCATAACAACAACTTTCTCTTCTTTATAACTTTCCCTTTTTCACAACATTCTTTTTTCTTCTCTTTTTATCACTAATTTTATCAATAGAATGAAAAAAAAAAAAAAAAAAAAAAAAAACTCATCACACTATGCAACTGAGGTTTTGGCGAAAACATTTTATTTCAACAATGACCCCAAATTTTCGATGGACGAAAAGAAGATATTACTCCAAAAATCAAGATGATTTAAATATATGTTACCCATCATAAAAAAAATCGGAAGGGCAGGGGGTCCGCCACCGATTCCCAACAAATATTTTCAGCATACACAATAAACGTTGATTTTGAAAGATTATCTCAAAAGCAAATGGGGAATAAAAAGAAAATTAGGTTCCAATCCAAGCTGACACCAAAGTAAGTGCATGGACCCGAAAGAGGGAAAATAGTCCAAAAAATCATAAACATATTATATAGTAGCCAATTCAATCCTAAACATTTCAATTGTACCAATCTAATCTTAAACATATTGTAGGACAACCAATTCAGTCCTAAAAGTTTGACAATTTACTAATTTAGTCTAAAACCTTTTAACGTTTTGTATATATAAACTTCAATGATTTCTAACAAAAATTATCCTAAATTGGCAAATTGTCAAAAAGTTTGGAACTGAATGGGCTATGGAAAAATGACATTATAGTCCATGGTCTTTTAATTTATTCAATATAATCTGTGAACTTTAACCTAATGTGTAATATCAATCTTGAACTTTTAATTTGTTCAATGTGATCCCTAAACTTTTAGTAAATGCTCAATCTAGTTTATATATTATATGAAAATATTCAATATTGTCCCTGAACTTGAGTTGATAGAAGGATAATACTGAACATTTTTAAATATTCCAAGGACTAACTTCAACATATATCAAAAGTCTAAGAAATGTATTAAACAAATTAAAAGTTCAAGAACGACATTACATATTAGGGGAAAGTTCAGAGACCTTATTGAACAATTAAAATTTTAGGGATTATATTGGATATTAGGTCAAAGTTCAAAGACTAATTGTGTCATCATCTCATTGGTAAGTCAAAATGTTTATGAATAAATTGGTAAAATTCAAAGATTCATGAATGAATTGGTCGTGCCTATGTCAAATATTGGTCAACTTTGAATTAAAATTTTAGAAAGAGCCGTCTTTTCTCTTGTCTTGTTTATGTCCACTTCTTTCTTTATTCCATGCTTTGTCTATTTGTTAGGCGACATTTTATGTGCTCAACCACTTTATATTCGCCAAACCAATACATAAAACAAATAGGCAACATGTGCGTCTGCCCTTTTATAAAACTTAAAAAAAAATAATTTTGGTTCCCGTCGTAGACCTAGAGTGTAGCTTCAGGCCCACTTAACAGCGCACGACTCAGAAAGCATTGAAGATGACATTTGCTTCGTAGTGAGATCAGTTTCGCCTGCAGTTCGAAGGAATAGGAATCTTTTGCAGGCAGTGAGTAGTAGGGCAACACCATGGGCTTGATTATCAGGAATCTCGTAGATAGAAAAAGAGCACACCTTTCCAGTTAACCATTTACCTACTGGTTTTAGTATGGTCCCCGCATTTGCCACGAAGGAGAACCTGCTAGGAAGAACCTACTCAATACATGGAACAGATTATGGAAAGTTTACGTTGAATCTCTAGTTACATCATCCGGTAATAGACTAGATGGAAAATTAACAAACAACAATAAGACGCATTTCCCAGTTTCTTTAAAAAGTTTTGCTGTGATCATTATGCGTGCATGTGCTTTCTAAAACCGAAACATCGTTCGCTGTTAATCATTGGGGAAGATACCTTGCTGACTAATGGAATTCTCTTAACATGGACTGGTGAGAACTCTGAATTGGGGTGCCTTTCCCACTAGATCAGGGGTGTCAACAATTCGATTCTGTTTGAGTGAGTGCTTGAACCAAACTGAACGATGACTCGAACCGAAAAATCAGTTCAGTTCAGATCAGTTTGGTATGGTTTTTCGGTTTTCTTCGATTTTTCTTTTTCTCTTTGCCCCCATCTCACAAGGTGAATTGTGAGGTCTCCACGTCCTGACATTGAAGGGGTTTCTTTTCTTGAAAAAGCTACATGCTCTGCCCACTCGAGAGGACACGGCCAGACACTCGAGAGAGAGACGCAATACTAAGTAAAGGTCGTTTGAAAAAAAAAAAAAGAAGAAACTCTAGGATGACGAGGCTTTTCCCTCTCTCAGCTTTCTCTTGCTCTTGCGCTTCAACCCAACAGCAGCAGCTCTGAAGACCACCACAACGAGAGATCAGTCCCAGTTCTAGAGGTACCACTTCAAGCGACGCCAAGCGCAGGCGAACCTCCAGTCAATGTCACCGTTTTCATGGTGTCGAAAGCACCACCCACCAACGCCCGGACCAGCAAGCTGTAAACGATCTACAGCACTGCCGTGAGTCCCTGTCTCACTGTCCGGCGAGTTCAGCAACTTCCTAGCCCCACCAGCGAACATAGGGGAATTCCAGCGACTTCCTCATTGACGCTCCAGTTTCAGCAGTGGTTTTTGCTAGATCTGCCATTTCAATCACCGCAAAGCAGACTATCCAGTAACTATCAGCCCCTATCCTGCCCTACAGTGAGCCAGCAAGTACACTGTGTTGAGAAAACCTCCTAATAGATTCTGAAATTGACAAAACCTTTCTTTGTTATGGTAAATTTGATAAAAACTGAAGTATTTTTCTTACAGGATTTGTTTTTGAAGAAAAAGATTATTCATATTCAACTTATTGATGGTTGAGCATCGCGACCAAGAGAAGTCTAGATCCTAAAATGATTCAAACTCTTTCCGATGTTGGTCAAAATATCACAGAGGAAGATAGTCGCATCGTGGATTGTATCCTAATCAATTACATCGATATTGGCAAAGATTGGATATTGAGTTCATCAATATCCTGAAATATCTTCAGAGTCTACTAAGACTGAACAACATTAGAATCAGAAGTTACATGCATACATAAATATTTAGACGCAAGCCCCATTAAATTGAGCAAGACCATTAGTGACCTGACTCGGATTTCCAACATAGAAAATATGGATTGATATTCAGATTATCTTGCATCACCTTATGCAAGACATCTTTGATTGATTGACATTTTTTTTTTAAGACAGACTACTCCTCATGTTGAAAAAACATCTCCAAGTGATTTTGATGATATCCAAACCATCATTTATCCAAACCATCATTTATGAAATGTGCAGATATTTGTAACAAGGGACTATGCAATATCTATGGTGTGATCTAATGGATAAAAAAATGCAGTGCATCCTAATATGGATATTCCATAAACAGTACCAACGGACTTGAAAAATCAGCTAATGACAATGTCTATATTGATGCTCTCAGTATCGAGTCATTGGTGTTGTAATAATAATGTTCATTTGATTATATTTGTTGGTTCAGCAAACTAGTCATTGTGGTAGTGGATTCACACAACAGTTGCGGCGACCTACCCCTCGCAAGGGAAGGAAATAGATTTAGAGATACTTGCTTATAATATGAATCAAATGGTTCATACAAATGATGATCTCAGATGGACCATCATTTGCTAATACCACAATCGATTTCAAAGATTACAAACGCAGACTCTCCTATATTCATACCTTGCATGACATTAAACGTTCGATTTTCATCTATATGAATTTTATATAAGAAGCCACTATTAGCCTGTTAAGATCTGCTAGAAACCAAATGAGATATGGGATAATATCTAACTTTTCGCACAATTGGAGATCTTAAGAGTTGCAACTTGATCAAATTAGTCTTAGAACTAACACCCTTTCGGTACCTAAAATTAATAACATGCTAACTAGAACACTAGGGCAACCTATTCGAGATTTTTAGGATTCATCCTTGCCATTCTAAAAAATGAAATAACTCTCAAGATATTAAGGTGCACAACCAAGTGTTTTTTTTTGTTTTTTTTGGTCAAAAAAGGAAATTTCATTCAATAAACCATAGGATTACATCCAGCTACCAAAGCATCGGAAATTAAAAGGTCTAACAAAATCGAAGAGGGCGAAATGAGCCAAATCTCCGTTAAGGCATCATTTCTATGGCTTTTGGCGGCCCAATCCGCTACTGCATTCGCCTCCCTTCAACAAGTGCACAACCGAGTGTAATTGAAGTAAAAATACATGAACAACATAATATTGTCTCTAAAAGAAAATGTCCTTTAAAAATCCCTAGCCTTAAAGGCTTAATTAATTTCAGGTTTCAATTTTTAATAATTTTCCACTTTTTAAGAGAAAACTATCCAAAAAGCTCATTTTTTTAAAATTTCCCAAGGATTTCTAATTCTTATGGATTTTTGGATTTTTTTAAAGAATTTTCAGAATTTTTATTCTTTTTTAATTCGGAAAGAGACTCCGGAGTAGGTCCGACTCGCTGACCTGACCCTATCGATCCAAGTCGAATCTAAATCCGGACCAACCATGGAGCCCATTCCAAATTAACCAAATCAGCCCATGAAATTTTTAGTCCACTCGCAGCCTCCAATCCATTTCTATTTTATGTTCTCAGCCCAACATACAAGCCCACATTCCTCCAAAAGTTATCGCGAGCCCATCATAAAATTTTGACCAGCCCACACATTCAACCTGGCCCAATCCGACTAACCAGACCCGACAGGTTTTGTTATATTGATTTTTTCAAATATTTTCCGTTTTTTACTTTCTATTTTTCTATTTTTCTACCTTTTTTTTCTTTCTTTTTTTACCCCGGAATATCAACCGGTCTAACATGGGCTGCCAACCTCACCAACCATCACCAGGTCGTCACTACCGATCATCTCCAGCCATCATCGGATGACGGTAACCATCACACATCCTCTAACAAAACGGAATTCCCTTCTAAATCATCAATCACGCACAGCAATCCAGAACAAAACGAAACACACGCTTGAGCGAAAGGTAGAAGAGATCTAACAAGGCCGCAAGTAATCGTGATTGGTGTTGAAAAACGGAGATGGATTTGAGACTCCAAGCATGGACAACCAACACTACGAGCATGACATGCACCCCCAAAGGAAAGAAACGCAGCATGAGTATTCAATTTGGCCATGAAAACACAGGCACAAAGCTATACAGGAGTAAACCTTTACCGGACACAGGTTTTTGGATACAGGTTTCAGAAACAAGTTTAGTGCTATAATGGGTCTAGACATGATGTATCAACCTCTAAATCAAGCATAACTCATCACAAAACAATCTCACCTTCGAATAATTTCTCTGTGAGTTCATAGTCTATAATGAATACTCCGGAACTCAGCAAAAGCTTACCTGGCTTCAGTCAATTCCACCGAGGTCAGGGATGGCAACCACCCACGAACAGTGGCGAACAGCGGAGTACGAATGGCAGATTCAGTTTCTTTTAAGAGAAGCCTTCTTTTTGAAGATTTTTCGTGTCTCCTCTTTCTCGACTGCCCCTCTCTTCTCAAATGAGCGAGCCCTCTTTTTTCATCCAAACAAGCGAGCCCCCCTCGCTTTTAAGGGCAACCGGCAAGCGCGCATAGCTTCTGCCATTGCCAGCTTGCCAGCTGGCCTAACCTCGACCCGTGGATCACACCACCACCTGCCCTCCTTGTGATCCTATGCCTCCTCTAGCTTGTACCATACTTTTTGGAGAAATTTCAAAAAAAGACCCGAAGTGAACTCTCTTTCAAATAAAGATTTGAAATGGTCTTGATTGTTTCAAATAAGAACCTAGAGTAGCTTTGGTTATTTCAAATAAGGGCCTAACCTCGTCAATCACTAGACAGCTAAATTTTCCAATCAATCAATGGTATTTTTGTGCAAACATTCTTTTCTTTTTTCTCTTTTCTTCTTTTTTTCTTTTTTGGCATCAACCAACAACAATTGGGAAGGGTACTGGGAAAGTTCTGTGAGGGCCTGCAAGCACTCACTAGTAATAGGCGAGGGCCTGCAAGCCCTCGCCTACGACAAGCAGGGGTGGCCTCCCCCGCGGCCAACGAGGTCCCCTAGCCCTCACCGATTACTAGCAAGGGCCGACCTCACGGATGGCCACGGGGGCAACCTCCCCGACGACAATCGTCGCCTCGCCCAGGCAAGGCCATCCTTCACCTCTGGCCGGTGTGGGTAGCCCTCACTAGCGAGGGTGACCCTCACTAAGCGCTTTATGGGCATTGCCAGTGGCCAAGGAAGAGAAAGAACTAGGAAAAAAAAAGGAAGGAAAAAAGAAAATTGAAAAAAAATGAAAAATTACGAAAATATCCTTAACTGTTAGAAAGTCGAACTCTTATTTAAAACAAATATAGCCACTTCAATCATTTATTTGAAATAAGATCCACTTCAGGCCCTTATTTGAGAAAGTGATGGCACTGGGTCTTTAATTGAAATAAGGTTAACTTCGAACCTTTATTTGAGAAAATGAGGGCACTTCGAGCCACTTTTTAGAATTTTCCCATGCTTTTTTGTAGAAGCATGAATGGCATGAAGGGGAAGAAGAAGACTAGAATGGGCCAAGCTAGAGGGTAAAGGAGATGGGTTGGCCGGCGTGAGGGAACAGAAAGAGAAAACAAGAGGTGGGCCGGTTCCATCCAAGAAAAGAAAAGAAAAGAAATAGGTGGCTAGATTGACCAAGCTCGACTCCACCTCTTTTTTTTAATTTTTAAGTACTAATTTTTTAAATCTTTTAATTGATCTTTTCTTTTATTTTTTATATTTTCTATAAATGTGATTACTATTAATGCAAATGCTCATAATGTCCATATGCTTCGTATCTTTAATTTTTTTTTTATGGGTTAAGAATTAATCTCTAATTTTCTATGCAATTACACCCTAAATAAATTACCAAAATTTAAGTGTTAATAGCAGCAGAATCTAGATGATAACAATAATCAATAAACTAGGTTGTTTGATAGGTTTGTCAAAACTGCAGTGAAGGAACAGCAGCAGATGCGATTTTTATGTAACCTACAAATGTTCTAGGAAAAGGACTATATAAGTAGTTCTATCTTTGGACAGTAGCATCAACAGTAAATATAACGGCTCTTTGCTTATCTAATCCACCTCCAAGTAAATTGAATATGGTTATAAAAGAGAAGATCTCATAAGCCAAATATTAAAGAGCGACACATGCTAAAGTCTGAAAATTCACCGCTCCTTGTATTGTAAGCGAAATTCTCTCCTTCAATTGCTTCTTTGAGTATTGTATTTGTACTATCTGAGTAATTATGCTAAAGATTAATGTATAAGAGTAAGAGCAGCGGTTGAATCCTCACAATGTGATATATCGTGTAGTAGGACAAATTGAAAGTTGAACCTGAAAATTCAAAGGAGTATCCCAAAGATACAAGTCTTAAAATTGAAACTAAATTCCTAGATAAACTAAGAATATAAAAGGTCATTTCTAAATTCAAAATAAAATCACTACTAAGAACTAATCTGTATGTTCCAATAGCTTTCACATGCGAGCACATCTTGTTTCCTGAATAGATGTTTTGTTCACTTCCCATTGATTTCCACTGGTTCTGAAAACCCTACAAGGAGTTTGAAATGTGGATTATAGAACCAAAATCAATCCACTAAGTGTTGTGACCCACATCAACCATATTAGATTCATAACAAATATATGGGAGTATGTTACATTTTCTTCTTAAGTCAAGCCTTAAATTTGGCACAAACCTTCTTGATGCGTCCCTTCTTTTTATAGAAGAAGCACTTAGATTCCTTCTTAATGCCAACTTGGGGAGGTAGAGGCATTTTACCTTTTCTCTTTCCATTAGCAGTCTCTCTTCCTCTTGAACACATATGGTCATGAGTTTATTAATTAATCATTTTATATTATGCGTGTTGTAAGAGATGTTGAAAGGGACATACTCTTATGGAAGAGTGTTCAAGATATAATACACAAGAAATGATTTTGATATTTCAACCTTAAAATTCTTTAGCTAAGCTATAATATCCCTCATCTTCATGATGTGCTCCCGCACATCTCTTATATTGGTAAGTTTTGATAATAAGAATTTCATAATTAGGGTCATGGCGTGTGCCTTCTCTGAAGACTCAAATTGTACATCAATAGCTTCCAGCAATTCATTGGCATTGTTATACTGAATGACTGAACCACGAATACTAGCAGAAAGTTTTGTTTTTATGTACATCACACTGAGACAGTCGGACCGCTCCCATTGTGCATAAAGAGTATATTCAGTTTAAGCACTATCTTCAATAGGTTTAGGTGGCTCGTTTGACCGTGGAGCATAATCAAAATCCATGCACCCCAATTCGAGAAGAACTAATTTCCTTCATTCTTTATAGTTATTTCTATTAAGCTCAGGAACAATTATATCAGGACTAATTGTAGGTGGTAAGACTGCATCATAATCAAAGGAAAACTTATGTATCAATATATTTGAGGCAAATAAATTTAAATAATATTTTACCAATGTAAAACATGTCATAAAACATGAATCACATAATATCAAAAACTGCATGTGGGCTAAGTTTCTATTTTAAATAGATTCATAATTACTTCATGATAAAACTATAAAATTATATTTCATTCCTTAATCCCTATGGGTTAATTAAGAAAGATAAAATAATATTTCACCCCAATTAATCACATTAATATATTGAAAATTCCTATGGGATAAAATCTATACCATTAATGTGACTAATCACAATCAATGTCCCTTAACTATATATGAATCATAGGCTCTTAATGTATATAGTTTAATATAATTAAAGAAAACATATCATCATGTTTGAGGAACATTGGCTAATGGAATAGGACATACATATTTGGTGTTTCTATATGCGCACATTGATAGTGCTTTGTCGATCCGTCCAAGGTTTTAGGGTTTTCTGCATTTGCAGATTTTCATCAACGGTTGGAGGTATGTCGATCTTTGCGTTTCCACAAATCGGTCTTGAATTTCATACCAATTAATCCGTGAATGATAAATCATGAATAAAATAAAACCTAACGATCCCAATTTATCATTCATGGATAAATTCATACAAAATTCAAGACCGATTTGCGGAAACATAAAGATCAACATACCTCTAGCTCTACAAATGCGGAAAAGCCTAAAACCTTAGACATATCCACAGAGCACAATTGATCTACGAATATGGAAACACCATATTTGTATGTCCTATTCCACCAGCTGATACCCCTCAAATGTGATGGTGTGTTTTATGTAGCAATCGAGTTTGGATTTTAGACGACCCACCATGCGATAACAGATCTGCATGGTCACACCGCCATTAGGATGAAAAACCCTTAAGATCATTCGGCATATTACTGATCGTCGAAGGTTAATCGAGCGGTGAAACTTTCGAGGTCTAAGGTTTTAGGGTAGATCAGTTTAGGCTTAATTCCAATCAATTTGTTGGTTGTTTTTGCCGGATCTTGAAACTATGTGTTCATCTTGGCATTGTCTTCGAGACCTATTGATCAATTTGATCGAACATAGGTTGTGGAAGAAAACCAACGGAGGCTGGTCGTAGCAGAGTAGCGGCGAAAGAAGAAATCTCACAAAGAGAAAACCTCAAGTGCGTGCAAGGGCTTGCAATGGGTGCGTGCCATGCACGAGCCTGTGGACAAGCAACAGGCATGTGTGTTGCACACCCCCAAGCGTAGCAAATGGCGTGCGTACATGCAAGGGTAGGATTGAAACTTCACTTGTAAGGGGGTAAAATACGATTTTGCCCTTTTGGACATAAAACTCCTATTTTACCCCTTACAAGTGAAATTCTAATTTTTCCCTTGTATGTGTAAAATTACAATTTTAACCCTTTACACGTGATTTTACTGTTTTGCCCTTACATGCAATTTTTGAATACTTTCTTGTGGAATTAAATGTGTGGTGATCCATGTATATTTAATATACTCAAAGATGTTGTGGCTAATCTTTGATTAATTATATATATATGGATCAGTAGACATTTAATTCCACTAGAAAATATTCAAAAATTGCATGTAAGGGAAGGGCAGTAAATCATTGAATACAACCCAAAAATTCGTCCATCAAGTAGATTCAACGGTCAGAGAGAGAGACTCGTTTCGAAATTCAAATCTTCACAAAAATTTTTGAAATTTTAATATGTTGTAGATATGAATGTCATTTAAAAATTTTGTGCAGAAAGCATGTCCAAATTCAAAAAGGGAAAGTTTATAAAAATTCGAGAAAGTAACTTGGTTACCATTTTCACTATACTTGGTGGATTCTATATGGTAATTGATTGGGCCTTCGTCCCAACCATTTCACCTCAGAAAAATATGAAATCTAACTATATTGTAGATCAAGATGTTTTAAACAACTTTTTCTGAATGAAGTTTTTCTAAATTCAAATCACAAAAAGCTCTATAAAATTGGAAAATAATGAAGGTACAGCAGTTTCGAAAATCAAAGGTAGCATATCTAATTGGAGAGAGGTAGCGCCGTACTTGGTCAAGAAGTATTAATTGTTGGATATTATTATCCTCCAAGTTTCTAACTAGGTCCTAAGTTAGCTGGGATACTTCACCTTGCTCATTGAATGGCTAAATTTCAAGAGATATTAATGTGAACTTATCTTGAGTTCAAAATTTGAACTTGGCTTCTCTCTCTTTTCCTCTTAGGAGTGTGGCCCTTTCCATGTAGGCTCCAAAGTCCACATTTCACACTTAGGTATTTATGATATGACTAGGCCTAGGCTATAGGGACACATTTTTTTCCACCCATCATTTAATGCATTCACATTAGTTCACATTTGTTCATACTTATTTTTCTAAGAAAGTTTGACTAGTCCAAGTTTCATACTTATCTTCCAAGGCTAAGGCCCAACGTGCCATGTGTCCATCTCGATCAATGCTCCTTAATTAACTACCAAACGAGGGTGTTAAATACAACTTGGAATATCTCAATTTTGAAAGCCTTGTCATTAGACAGGGACTAATCAAGTTTGACCACAATTGACTATCTTATTTGGCCCGAGATTCGTGCCTAAGACATGATCAAAAGAAGTGGATGCAACCGGGCATAACCAGTGAAATCAAGTTTAAACTCCTCATTTGCCATGTAAAGGGCTCAAAGTTGAGGATGTTACATAAAGCATCTTTATTTTCAAAACAAAAACAAAAGTGGACATTGTTTCAAATAAGAGCCCAAAGTTGAAGGTGAGTATGGTCCAGTGGGCCATTCCAACATCTAACCCAAAGACCAACCCACATAGTGTTGATCCTCAAATTTTGTAACCGAAGACCGACCCCATTGAGCCTCAGACTGAGGATCGAACCGACTCTATGTGTCCAATCTAATTCCAAGGTCAACCTAGGACCAACCAATAAATTTTTTGTTTTATTTTGCGTATTCCGTAAAAAGATAAACCTACTATTTGAAATTACATTACATATCCATCAACGATGCAATGTTGATCAACCAAACTATAAACACCAGTACATATCCAAAAAAAAATTTAGATAACATAACAATATAATTTCACAGAGCCCAACTAGCACTGTTTCATGAATTTCTATTTGAAAAGAAAGAAAAAGTAAAGTGAAAAACATTAAAGGCCAAAAGCAACATTAGCTTAAACCATGCACCTTCATCCAATACTTAGCACAACAACTTTATAAACTTTATATTTAAAGAGAAATTCAAAGCAAAACTCTAAAAGAAACTTTTTCGCAGTGGAGCAAGAAAGTTTGAGGAATATAATTATCTACACATTGTTTTTTTCTTTCAATCAAAGAAGTGAACCCCTACCTAGTATCCTTTGAATCACTAGAGGAAGTCTACCATTACTAAGGAAGTATTGATTCTTGAATATAGAATTCTACACCAAATCCACACTACTAAAACTCCACGAAAAGATTTGTGGAAATCATACTTAAAACAAAAATAAGCATCCAAGTTCCAACATTAATGAATGACACCAATGACTTGAAGCAGCCATTGAGAAGGTTTCTTTTCAGGCTGATGTGGTGTTAATTGACCTTTTATAGCCAATGACTTTCAAAGTAATAGGGCAAGCCAGGCAAGGGGTGAGTGGTGAATGAGCAAGAGCATGGCGAACGAGCGAGAGCATGGCGAGCGTGAGCAGGGCAAGCATCGAGTGTTGCTCACGAAGAGGGTTTCTAAATTTCTAACTAGGGCTTTATACTTTCAGATTAACTCGGCAAAGAAAAAAAAGGATAAAAAAGAAAGAAGAGGACAGAACAGATTTTTGGAGGAGGACTCATTGACGTCATTAATGTTAAGTTAGCGTTATAGACTTTATAATGGATAAAAGAATATTATATATAACATATTAAATATATAAAATATCTAATATGAGATCGTTGAACCTATTAATTTTTTTCATAAAGCAACCAACCTCACATTTTTTATTCTTCTTCTAAAATGGTTCAACCTATCCCTAGAGCCTGCATCACTTATAGAAGATTTCCCATAAATTTTGGACTTGAAACCTCACAAGACTTAACCCCCCTACAGATTTTTATCACTTTAATACTTCGACAGTCGATAGTCATAATGTAAGCCGTTGTAGATACTACACTACTTATGTTATTGTCCAAGGACCTTTTGTAAAACGAGGACTCATGTCACGGTTGCCCTTGATTACTCCCATATGGTAAACTACTAAATTATCCTTCCCCCCCTAAAAAAAGTTCAGATCTTAGATATGTTATATTCGCATTTTTATTTCATCTTAGTAAAATATAATAGATAGAGGGTAAAGTTCCTAGGCCCATCATCATGAGCATGCCACAAAATCATTCCTACTTTAATGATGTAGATATGCTAAAAGAGATGTCAGAGCACAAAAGAGTTATTTAATTTAAGAGTTGTTGGAAGGGGTAGCCTCCTCCATCTAGTAGTATACGAGAATTACATCGATGGAGTCAAGCTCTTGGTTGACAAGTTCGCTGTGAGCGCCTTTGAGGATGATGGATAGGGATATCTTTCGATCCATGTCGCGTGTAAGATGGGTCATCTTGAAACAATCAAGGTGCTATGTACTTTGGCAAGATTGGTTAGACCTAGAAGAGTTGCTTACTTTTTATGAAGACCAAAATAGTTCATGTTGAGGCAAAGTATGGAAGGGCTTCCATAGTGAAGTACATATTTGGCAATCCCAAGCTTGAGAAGCTTATAAATGCGTTTGGTACTACTCTCAAAATTTCTAATCCAAATCATATTTTAATTATTTAATCCAAATCAGCTAAAGCCCTAGTAGTAGAACACCCAAAGAAAAGGTGATCAATAGAGTTCGGACGACAAGAGCATAAGACATACTTAGCGTCAGAGATTTTGCCATAGGTAAGGAGCATGACCTGAGTGGGTAATCTATTTCTAGTTATTAGCCACAACAGGAACTGGTACCGAGGGACTAGCATATTATTCCAAACAAAAGGAGCCCAATGCATAGGTTGCCCTCTCTAGCGAATGGCGTCCCAAGCAGAACCAACAGAGAAGGTCCTTGACGAATGGCCTAACCAGCAAAAACGATCAGGATCACCATCGAGTAGAGGAAGAGGGTCAGTCCAAGAGAGTATAATGTCCAAAACTCTGGATGTCTCACTTGAGAGCGCCATAAAGTCCGCTGACGCTTGCCTAGGAAGACGTCAGCAATAAATGTCTGTATCCAAAAATAAAAGACTGAGCAGTCCTCTAGGATGCCAATTGTCAAACCAAAAGGAAACGGAACAACCATTCCCCACTCACCAACTAAAGAGTTGGTGGAGCTAAAGACGAAGGACTAGCATATTTTGTTCATTATCAAGCAAACAATGCACGAACTTATCTATAATAGATTTTATATAACAACTATCTAAAATAACAGATTAGGATCAATCGAATATATATATATATATATATATCCTAAACACATCTCTACCAGGCTTCTCTGTTATTTGGGCAATCCTACAACCCATCCGCGCCACCACGTCCAAACAAAGATTACCCCTAATCATTCTAACTTTTCGTTAAAAAACCATCTTTCTTGAATCGGCGCCATGCCAAAAGATGCTCGACATTGGACACACAGGTGGCTCTTGATTAAAGAAAGACTGTTGCGTTCGATTTCCAAAATCTTTGAGCATCGAACCCTGCGATAGTGGTGTCCAACTGCGCATGGCGCTCCCACAGAAAAGCGAAGGACTAAACAGATGGAAGCCAATTTCCATGAAACCAATCAATCAAATAATAAAATAAGAAAACCGAGGGCCCCACCGCCTCCTTCTCCGCAATTGCCTCATCTCTCATTTGCTTTGCCCACAAAGCTGAAAATTAATGTAATATTCTTTGTTGACCCACCAAAAAGAAAGTCATGCCTCATGGTAGACAGAATATGCCGAGAAGATAAAAATATCGAACAAAATCTTAACTGTTGCGAATGCCATTTCCTCGAAGACACGGCCGGATATTTTATAGGGAGCCGACGAAGTAGCTTACCTTTTAAGCACCTTCATCTTTCTAATATCCCACGAAAAAACAGCAGCACCTGCCTCCTTACGCCAAATTCTAATGGCTTCTTCTTCTTCTTCTTCTTCAAAACCCAAGAGAAATTACGATGTTTTCTTGAGTTTCAGAGGCACCGATGTTCGCAAAAATTTCCTCAGTCATCTCTACACAGCTCTAGACCAAAATGGTATATATACTTATATTGACAGCGAGGAACTGAGGAAAGGAGAGCAAATATCACAAGCGCTCCCGAAGGCGATTGAGGAATCGCAAATCGCGATCATTGTTTTCTCTGAAGACTATGCTTCCTCACAGTGGTGTTTGGAAGAGGCGGCGAAAATCATGGAGTGCAAGGCACAAAAGGACATGATTGTATTGCCGGTGTTTTACAAAGTGGAGCCAAGAGAAGTGAGAAAGAGTTACGGAAAAGCTATGGTTAAGCATGAGTCCAAGTTTGGGAAGAACTCAGAGAAAGTGAACAAATGGAAGGAGGCTCTCTTTAATGCCGGTAACTTGTCTGGGTGGGACTTGAATGATGGGTGAGTCATAATTGATGCGACTCGCTACTTTGTCCCTGGTTTTATATGCCGAATCACATCTTCACTCTTTTTATTTTTTGGATAAACATAAACTTTTCTTTGAATTTCTGAATCCATGTGTTAAGCCCTTTCTGGCTTTTTGTCAGAGATGAAGCGAAGCTAATAAAGAGGATTGTGAAGGAGATCTGTAGGCAACTAGACCGAATACCCCTACATGTTGCTAAGCATCCAATTGGGATTCATCCTCGAGTGGAAAAGCTGATATCAATGTTAAGTCTTGAGTCCGATGATGTTCTCATGATAGGATTATGGGGACCGGGAGGTATAGGCAAGACAACTTTAGCAAAAGCCCTTCACAATGCCATTTTTAGACAATTTGAAGGTTCTTGTTTTTTAGCAAATGTTCGAGAAGCTTCAAAAGATTCCAAGGATTTAGTTCCTTTGCAAGAAAAATTGTTGTCCAAGATATTGTTGGGGAAAAGATTCACGGTGTTTAGTGTTGATGAAGGTATAAATTTGATTCAATATAGACTTTGCTATAAAAAAGTTCTCCTTGTTCTCGATGATGTCAATGATGTAAAACAATTAAATGCTTTAGCTGGAGATTGTGAGTGGTTTGGTAGAGGAAGCAGGATCATCTTTACGACGAGAGATAACCATTTGCTAACTTCCCATGGGATAGATATAGATCACATTTATGAGGTTAAAACTTTGGAGCATTGTGAAGCTTTTGAACTTTTCAATAGGCATGCTTTTCTAAGAAGCAACAAAGGAGTAATACGAAGAAATCTGGTGGATAGTGCTTTGGATTATGCTAATGGTCTTCCACTAGCGCTTGAGGTATTAGGCTCTTTCCTATGTGGTAGAGGAGAACGTGAGTGGAAAAGTGCCTTGAATAATCTTGCTGATAGTCCTAACAAAAACATTAATGACGTTCTTAAGTTGAGTTACGAGGGACTAGAGGACTATGCAAAGGATATCTTCCTTGATATTGCCTGCTTCTTCAAGGGGAAATCTACAGAATACATTATGAAAATTCTTGATTGTTGTGACTTTAAAACAATTATTGGAGTACAAGTTCTTATTGAGAAGTCCTTGATAATTGAAGAGAATTGGACCCTACAGATGCATGACTTGATTCAATTGATGGGCACGGATATTGTTAAACAAGAATGTCGTGATGATCCTGGAAGACGTAGTAGGATATGGCTTAATGATGATATTCATGATGTTTTGTCCGGGGGCATGGTAAGATTTGCTGATTTGGATATTGATTTTACACTCTTATTCTCGAACTTTGTATATTAATTGCAATTGGTGTTCTATAAATACAGGGAACAAATGCAGTAAAAGCCATAGTTTGGGATTTACCCAAGACCGAAGCGATATACATTGGTCCTAATGCATTTAAAAACATGAGAAGATTGAGGATGCTCATCATGATAAATGTGCATAACTCTTTTCAAGGTCCTGTCCGTCTTCCTAATGAACTAAGATGGTTTGAATGGCCTGAATGTCCTCCTTGGATTCCGGAATTCTTCTCTGGTCCAAAGAAGTTAGTTGGACTGGATCTGCACAAAAGCAACATCCCTATAGTGAGGGAGCAATTCAAGGTGCGCATTTAAATGAATACTCTTCTTCCTTGTCTTCTATATATCAACATATATATGCCTATGACTATGAATGTCGATCAACTAGAGGATCCAACATTAGTGGATCTTCCCGTTTTAGGGACACCTTCCTATGTGAATGTTGATGTTGATTCGAACAAAAAAATATTCAAGAAAAAAGTCCCATCTCATTTTCACTATTTTACAGGTACTGAAAATCGTAAGAACAATGAATTTAAAGCATCGGTAACTTTTGAGTACCCAAAATTAAAGCAAAAGCTTATTAATTATATAATTTAAAGATTGAATGAAGACTGTGCTGGAATTTTTAATATACATGAACTAAGGATTTGATTCTCAATTTTTTTTTTTTCAGAATTTTTATGTCTTTGAAATGATAGACTCTTGATATGTTGTTAAATGTTCTATACTAAATAGCAGAGATGATCGGACTAGACTCAGTTTCAAAATTATTTATAGAAAAAGCAAGAGATTGTTGTTGCTCATTTGCTTTGGTCGCAATGAGTGTGTTCCCATTGTTTACTCTCTGATTGAAAGAAGTGGGTAATGAAAATAGATTTGTGAGACAAAATACACTGCAAGTGTCAAAACTTGGCATGAATAGACACTTAAGTGCTAAAACTTCCAAAGAGTACACTTAAGTGCCACTTTTTTTGAAAATTGGACACTTAAGTGCCGAAGCCGATGAGGGTAACAGTAAATCCGACGTGACTTATTTTAATAATATAAGTGGTCACGTGGCTTGCTAGAATGTTTACTCAGCAATGAATGTGCAACATGACATCGGTTTGCCCCTAAATTATTAATTTAATATTATTAAAAATAAATTAAAAAACTAAATTATCATTAAAAAATGGGAGGTAGCAGTGTTCAGCCAGGGTCTCCACAGCCCTCCCATCGTCACTGCCACCCCACCATTGTAGGCCCTCGTCGGGGGTCGGTCACAAGCACTAGCAAGGGGTCAACCAAGGTCACTGGCCATTGCCTAGGCCTAGCGCCTAACGACCCCAACCAACCCTCGACCCATTGTCATTGGCTCTTTCTAGTGATGGAGGGGTGGCGGTAGCGAGGGCTATAGAGGCCCTCGTATAGCCCTCGTCGAGCGCTACTGCCTCCCCCTTTTCTATAAATAATTTAATTTTTAATTAATATTTTTATTTAAAATTAATTTTGGCGGTTTATAGCACCACGTGGACATTTTCTTTTTTAAATCGCCACGTCACTAAAAAAAAGTAGTCGGAAAATACCATGTCAGCAGTTTGGCCGAAATTTCTCGCCATTGACATTTAAGTGCTCCATTCTTTTCCAATTTGAGCACTTAAGTATACATTTTTTTAACTTTTGGCACTTAAGAGTCATCCTGTGCCAAGTTTTGGCACTTGTGGTGTCCGCATCTCCATATATGTGGTCCAAACTTGACAACTCTCAGACAAAAAGTCCCATGTCATTTTTGGTTGGACTAACCTAAACAGCAATTTCTAACAAGTATTTCTTTATTTTTAAAGGGAGGAAGAATCGAAATTGCAAGAAAGCTTCCTTTTATTTTATATATAACAAATCTAATTTCATAAAAAGTTCGTAGACTTTACCTTAGAAAAATCTCTCCATTCTAAGTATGTAACTCGTTCCCTTCCTTTCCATTCAATCGAGCCGTCCATTAGTACCCTTACTCTATTTCTCCTACACTTAAGAAATGACTCTTCACATCCTCTTGTTGGATTCCCTCTCACCAAGCTGTAGAACGATAGAGGAAATAGGTTAATCATCCAATTTCTTCTCCCGCTTTTTTAGAACAAGGCTTGTGGAGCACAGCTCCATAGAAGAGCCTTACCCTTAGTGGTGCTAGCACGCTACATCTAGCACTTTGAGTAAGGAGGCTCGCTTCACTAGTAGTGCGCTGAGACTTTCAAGCGGAGAAGTGAATAGGGAGCTCACTTCACTAATTCAAATTTATTTAAACCTAAATGTACTCTAAAGTTGTACATGTACATGTAATTATATTTATATTTATATTCATATCATCTGCACTATTATATAAAGCAAAGAGGACCTTTCTTAGAAATCTCAATTTTGTGCACAGACGTAACCCATGTTCATATAGTATTAGATGTATGAAAAGTCTATTGCCTTTTTCTCCCAACGCCTTGAATTAGACAAACTTTGTGGTCTTTCAATTTTCCTGTCATGCTCGTTGGTCCCACTGACGTCGGATTGTGTTGAATGCACAACTGAAAGAAGGCTTTTTCGATCTTTAGTGAGGTGAAAAAGACCCACTACGGAGGATAGGAAGGCCAGGACTAGAAAATTTAGGCCTCCCTTAACCGAATCACCACCTTGGGAAACCAGCACTCTCCTGATCACTCATAAACTCTAGAAATCCACCAAAGGGATAGAGAGACGGACAAAGAAAAACTAACAAGGAACAATACCCACGATTGAAACTTCATTTGATAAATCAGCTGTGTTTATAATGAAGGACCCGCGGGGTATTTATATGGCTAGAAACCTAGGATACCTTTGAGTGACCTCCAAGTAAAGAAAATATGAAATTTAAATGAGCAACAACATTGTCAAATTTCTAATCATGATCAAAAAAATGCTAACTATATTATGATACAGATCAAAAAAATACATTATATCCCTACTATTAAAATCACAAGAGAGAATTTTGAAATGTCCAATCTAGATCCAAAATACTTACAATATCATTCTCCCTCCGTCGGAAATACTCGTCCTCAAGGCCAACTTGATGAAGCACTTGTAAATCATTAGACGGTGAAATTACATACTTCCCACGAAACTAACTTTTGTAACTGCCTTAGCTCTTTCTTCAGACTCTTCCTTATCTAACTACTTGATTTCCTTAGCTTTTTCTTTAGCATCTCCACTAAATTGACGCATAGTGGGTAATGGGGTAAGATCCAAAGGACTTAAAAAAAGATGCTTTTGATTCACAATTTCAAATGGACATTTTCAGTAGTTTGACTCACAGAATTATTTTATGCAAATTCAGTTTGAACCAATAACAAATCCATTATTTAACATGATTTCAAATAAAACTCCTTAGTAAATTGCTCAAAATTTGTTAACAGCTCCATGTGCTTGAGGATGGGTAGCAGAACTAAGCTAAAGGTTGAGTCCCCATATTTCGCCAAAATGTTGTTGGGAGTGCGCAGCAAAAGTCCAATACCTTCACCTGGAGAGATTTATCAAGAAAAAGCCGAAATCCGAGTCCATCAATATATCCAGTTGGATCCACATTCATTCAAAAATTCAAGTCAATGAGTTATAGGTTAATTACAATATTGCTTCACGCCACATCAATTTTCTGATGTGGAATTTCTCTAATACAATTCATTCATACATGCATCCTAGCAAATGCATATCAAAAGTGACTCATAAACTTGATACAACAGTCAAGAGGGTTGTCTTTGGAATACCTTGTACGCACAGAATTCACAAAAAAATAAAGCTTAGCAACCTGTAACGCGTCAAGGGCCTTACTATAGGGTGCAAAACGTGCCCTTTTTCAAAAAGGAAAAAAAAAAAAAAAAGTCGATCAACAAACCACCAAGACCTGTTAAGTGATGACTATGAGAAAATTCCCAAGCTTTCACTACCTTTGCGGGATCTACAGGCAGGTGATTGCGAATCTCTACAAAAGATTCCAGATCAGTCAAGCGCCACCTATGTTTGCTTAAATTGATGTGATGAATTAGTTGGCAAAGGATTGACCATGGCTCATATGCTCCCACTTGAGGTTACACACGCACTCTCTATCTCTCTCTGAATTACAAGTATCCTTTCTGCATGGGTATGTTGTGGACGTGAGCACGCCACTTTTAGTGTGTTGTGAAATGACGAGTTTTGTTCTTTTTTCTTCTTCCACTTTTTGGCAAAGTCACAAGGATTAGCTACTGAACTCACATTTATAAGTGGGAGTGCTCTATATACACCATATGATCATGTGAATTTTGACCACATGTGGCTTGAATTATCATCGAGTGATTTTTATTTAAAAAATAGAGCCAGATTTTGAATTAAATATTTATCTCAGTTCTTTTTTTTTCCATTCGGAATGTTTTTTGCAGGACTTCAAAAAATTGAAGTTCATCAATCTCAGTGAATGCCAATCAGTAGTTTGTATGCCGGATCTTGATTGTATTCCAAATCTCGAGGAATTGGATCTCCACGGATGCAAAAACTTGGAAAGAATTCCTGATATTCCGGATAAAATCACAGGCTTGCGAAAAATTTATCTAGATGGGACTTCAATTAAAGAACTTCCTGCATCCATAGAAAATCTTCTATCTTTGCAGGCTATGCATTTAAAAAATTGCAAGAAATTGACAATCCTTCCGTCCAGCATTTATAGGTTGCAAAATCTTGGAATCTTGAGGCTTGATGGCTGTTCAAAACTAACCAAGTTTCCAAGCAAGGGGGAGGATTCAAGTGATTCCCATACGAAGACAGGATTTCCTAATTTATGGAGTCTAAACCTCGGGAAATGCAAACTATCGGAAGTAATGTTCTTGGAAAATCATTACTGTTTTCCTTCCTTAAGCAATTTGAATTTGTCGGGAAACAATTTGACCGACCTTCCAACATGCGGACATCTATATGAGTTGGACCATTTGAATGTTTCGTATTGCCACCAACTACAAGAGATCCTTGAGATTCCTGGGCAATTGCGTAAATTATGGGCAGATGGTTGCAAATCTCTAAGCAAAATTCCCTCCAATATATGCGACCTCGACCATATTCAGTTATCTTCATGTCATCAACTGGTCCATAATGGGTTCACCATGGATGATTTGTTCAAGCCTGAGGTTAGTCTCTCTCTCTCTCTCTCTCTCTCTCTGTGATTTACACGGAGTCCTGTACAAGTTGGCTGCATCAAGTGTGTATATTTTAAAAGGCTGAAAATCTTGGATCCGTGGGCTAATTAAGAAAAGCAAACATATAGAAAGTAATTCTGCATATAAATGTTGTGGAGATGGCTATAAGAAACACAAAGGATATGCTCTCTATCTATAGAACTCTAGTTTGTTGTGGAACTACAAGGATCACCCAAATGAAATACTCCAGCAATACACCTTCATCCAATTACAAAATCTTCAATATAACATATCATGTTTCCACCAATTAAGTACAAAAAGCCCTTTCAATGTTAATACTAATTATACCTAGATTCTAGGACTACCCCTTTAATTTTTTCTTTTTTGTCTATCTTACTCTAACTCTCAACTCATTTTCAAATTTTTGCTTTGCCTCTTTGCAAAGCATGGGAATCGAATCCCACCCTTGAAACTAAACGTCCCCACCCCCAACCTCTTGAAAAGGCAGGGAATTGAACTCCCCACCTCTCCCTTCCCATGTGAGAAGGGTGGCTACTAGGACAACCTCTAGTAGTTCCCTTTAATTCATTGAAACGCCCCTTTTTAGGTGCCTATTTTGAAAAATTATCTAACAGTCTACATCTATGACAGCAACTTCTTGCCAAAACTCGTCGTGAAGTTCTTCTACCTGGAGGAGAGATGCCAAGATGGTTGCTCCCTGACAAAGAGGGTTACATATATTTCACGGCTTCAAAAGACTTGTATAAGAAGTTTCTAGGATTAGCTTTCGGTGTTGTATTCCAAGCAAAAGATGGAGAACGGCCAGTTGAATTTTGTCTGGAATCATCTGTTAATGGCTCAATGGCTAAAGAAATCATAAGCACTTTCAGATCATCAGATTTGGAAAATGTGTGGCTTGACTATCGTGAAAGACAGCAGTTGTGGCCTGACTATCGCACAACATATGACTGGAGTCATTTCCAGTGTAGCATTAGAGTATTAAGTGGTGGAAATGTGAAAAAGTGTGGATTTAGGCTAATATGCAAGACACTAGATTATGATTTGGAGGTTCTGCTTCAGGATGATCAGTCAGTGGATCCAGCTTTACTCTATGAGATTTGGCATGAAAATGATCAAGCAAACACAGAGGAAGAAAGTTCAAGTGAATTAGAATATTTACTGGATCTTAAAACTGGCTCAGAAGAATATAGTACAAGTAATTTAGTCCAGGAAGGGTCGAACATGGCTGATGTCTCACCTCAGGTCTCTCTCTCTCTCTCTCTCTCTCTCTCTCTCTCTCTCTCTCTCTCTCTCTCTCTCTCTCTCTCTGATTAGTACAGAGTTTTTTCATGTTGGGTGCCCTGTGTGTTTGTTAATGCAAAAGCAGAAGATGCTAGACAAATAAACAAACTAACATATGGTGATTCTGCACCTATTTGGAATAGCGGAGGCTAGAGCATGAAGATAATTAAACTAGCATAGAGGAAGATAGTTCGAGCAAATTAGTCCACAAAGGATTTAAAATGGCTGACTTCTCAATTGAGGTCTCTGTCTGTAAGCGAGCAGGCGGACGCGGACCGTGTCGTTATGGAGTGTATGTGGGGCATACTATGTACAATGCAAACCAAAAATTCTACGCAAACAAACAAATCTATTATGAAGTGATTCTACACATATATGTAATAGTGGTGGCTACAACATTTGCAATGGAATGATTTCTATCGCATGAGTATTGTATACATCAACATCTTTAATTATTATATAACTCTAGCTATGGTTGAATTACAAGGACAACTTAAATCAAACTCTTCTAACAATTTTCCAATGTAACAGAGGTGTCGTTATTCCCGAATTTCTCCCGAATATCGAATTGTTCGCTCTGGAGGAGAGATGCCAAAGGAGTTTGTCCTTGTTGAAGATGGAACCATATCTTTCATGGCTTCACAGGACCTATATGACAAGTTCTTTGAATTGGATCTTTGTGTTGCTATCAGTGTAGGAGAAGAAAAAAAGGAAATATCTTTCGACATTGTGCCACATGTTAATGGACAAAGGCGGAATGTGCTATCAGGAACTCTTGGTTCTTTTGATTCAGATCAAGTGTGGATTCAGTTTTTCAAACCTAATTGGCTGTGGGGAGTTTTGGAGGGAGGAGTTGATTTTGGTCAATTTGAAGAGAGTTATTTAAGATTTAGCCTTAGACTTAGAGTTTCGGGTGGAACTCTGATGAAGTTGGGATATTTCATAAGATGCAGACGACTAGAAGATGATTTGAAGGTTTTGCTTGAAGACAATCAATTGGTAGATCCAGCTGCACTCCGTGAGGATGTTGATGATGAGTGGGGAAGTTTTTCAGGTCCATACATCCCATATGTGATATAGTATAGAGGAACTGGAAGCTAGTGAAACAGATTAAATGGGAAGGGGCGAGTGGAATACTTGTTGGCTTGCAGATCTTCAGGAATCAATCATCAAGCCAGTGAAACAAATTAGGGGTCGAGGTTGTTGCACATCCATTGAGAATACACAGGAAGGCATGGTTAAACTGAAAAGATGCATGGCGAAGATGATCTTCTTCCGCAGCAAAGGCATGATAACCATCATTGGAGCAACTCGGAATGCAATTTGCACCAATTTTTATGTTAGTCTAGTCCTGTTGGATAGTTTATCACCACTTGTGAGTCCATCGAGAGAAATCGGTGTAAATGAACATTTGAACTCAAAGTGACGTTCCATAATGTTTTTTTTTAGGATATTTGTTAAGTTCAACTAAGGCGGATGCTTCTTTTGTTCATGAGACTTGCAATCAAAGTTTCTTGGGATATCTCAATCACAAGACACTCTTACTTCACTAATTACTGGAGTCCTTATGGTGCAAATATATAGCAAATGTTTGTTTTTCATATTTCCTCATCAATCAGATCATAATCTCATCGATAAATTTCATATTCTTCACAAACTTGCTTAGTTACATATCATTACTGGTTTTATATTGATATCCTAAGTGTTTGTAAACATGAAAAGGAACACTCCCAGCAAAGTGTCTTTCCATGTCCGTGTTAATTCCTTAGTTTTAACACAGTTTTAAGCAGCAAAAATCTTGTACTCTGAAAGAGAATTTCCAAGAGATTCGTGACCTTCAGCTGAAGCAGCGATCTCACACACCAATCTCTCTAGTCAATGTAATCATTGATGATTGATGAGGCAGAGAGATAGAGGGTGATAAGAGTCCCTTGGAATGCTCTGTTCAGTCCAAAATTCCACGAGTTTCGAATGAACAAAATCATCCGTGACTTTGAGTGATGGATTAGCCAAAGAGTAAGAGTTTAGACCTTCCAAAGCCATTGAAAACTACGTGAACAAGATTATCTCCTAACGCCAGTGCTTGTACCCTCTCTCTTTCGTCTGAAGAAACCCCATTTTGTGATGTCTGCCGGGTGTTTGTAATTTTGCCTAACTAAATCCAGCGTTAAACCACCCCCTTTTAGAAAACCCAATCTTAGAGCACCAAGTTGTCTTCAACTGGACCCGAACCTTCTAGAAAGTTGTAGAGCACACTTAGAACTTTCAAATGCCTTTTATTTCATACAAATTTCTTGTTGATAGGTCTATTTTTCATTTTTCCTAAGAGTAGAATTTAGAATTAGGGTCAAATTCGGACCCCTGTTTTTACCCCTCTTTAGATAGACCTTTGTTATTTTTGTACTATTTTTCCTGTAAATATTCTCAACTTGGACCCTTAACAAAGTTTCTTTGCCATTCTTTTATCTACTTTGTGGTAGAATATCATCATTTTTAGACTTCATTTGGTATGATAAACCTTGGTTGCCATGATGTGATGTCCTGCTGTCTTGGTGATTTTTTGATGTGCAGTTGCTTGTTGTCTGATTTTTATAAAATCATGCTTAACTCTTTTGGAGAAACTTTCTTCATAAAAGTTGTTCCTTATTTTGCCATGCATGTTAGGTAATTTTTTTCATAGATAGACCATCAAAGGGTATTATCCGATTTTGCTGACTTGCTATGATTGATCTGAAAATTTTTGTTGTGAACTTTTGGTTGTGATTGCTTAGTTAAGCCTTTTAGGCTAGCTTGTGCATGATATTAGGACATATCATCTTCATGAAAGTTGTTTCGAATCCTTTAATCTTTGTTGTCAAATGATTTTCAACGAATGACTCCTTCAAATTACATCTTGAAACCACTTTGGTATATGTGATGCTTCCAAAAGCAAACCTTTTGAAATTTAATTTTCAATACTTGATTTGACTTAGGAAAAATCATGGTTTAGACCGTATTTAAAATGCCTACGATGCTTATGAGCACATTTATGCGAGCCCCAAGTTAATATTGACAATTAAATGCGTTCCGTAGCCTAGATATGCCTTAGTCTAAAACGTCTTCAAATCTCTTTGAATTTTGATTTGACACTGCAAAAGTCATAGTTTGGACCATATTTAAACTATCTACGATACTTGTAAGTGCATTTATGCGAGTCCCAAGCTAACCTTGGCAATTAAATGCGTTCCATAACTAAGAGGTCACCTTATCTCAAAAACATTATTTTTTGTTATTAATGACTTTAAATTCATCTTTGAAACATCATATATAACCCTTTCATGCATATAACCACGCCATTCATTAAAAACGTTTATGTTTGTGATTGGCGCATGCTTTATGATAAATGACCCGCCGACGGTTCACTCACTTGATTGATTATTTTGGGAAACAGGGTCTCAAAGGCCTACCTATGTGTTTAATTCATGCTTGTGCATGTGATTATTAGATGTATGTTAGGGCAATGCATGACACTGAGGGAAAGTCATAGGGAATCACATAGAACATCTTTTTAGGAACTTACAAGTGTTATTGACCATACAAGAACACAAATAGTCAATAATGGTTATAAGTCATAAAATGAACTTGGATAGATGTCTAGAGGGATCCACGCATGAATTACAAAGGCCGATCCGAGGCTCAAATTTGGTTGATTTTAAATCTTGTTTAGTTGAATTGATTAAAACTTTGCCTTGTGCCGTATTTTTTATTATTTGGATGTGTACAATTGTTTTTTTTTTTTTCCCATTGCATATACCTAGTTATAGTTCTTAAATTGGGTATTAGATTAAAATCTCGAATATGGTGGAAGGTCGATGTCCATTCCGACCACGCTATTATACCATTCATCCCCCACATGTCTCGAGTTTCCTTTGTCTGTATAAAAATCGAACGAGTTGCGGATTCCTTTCTTTTATGTCCTTTCATTTAATTTCTCTTTTTATCTTTCTTAGGATTGCATGATAGATTAAATGCTTTCCTTGGTTGTTTATTTACTGTTTTGCACTTTCAATATAAATTATTGCCTTCTTTTTATCTTTCTTTGTTGACACCTAAATTTTGGCGACCCATTTAGACATTTAAAAAATTAGGGGTTAATTTTATCCCTGAAAAAATAAAATCACATCGCATATAGTTTAGGAACATTTTTGTTTATTTTATTGGACCGACGGCGAGTGCAAAATTTTTCACATATTCCGTTCAGATTCTTCACACATTTAGACAATATACACCGAATGATGTATTTTCAAGCAAAAAGGAAAATTTTGGATGGGATATTTGATAAATACAAAAGGTAATATTGCGCGGGGTACAACGATATATTCAGTGGTATTTTGCATGAGCAAAATTAGAAAGTAAAATATACCACGAAGATCCAATTTTTTGGCTTATAAAAGGGACCGCGTACGGACAAAGTTGAGGGGAGAGGCCGCACAATTGAAGACACGGCCATACACTGAATTGAGTGAAAAATCGTGAGGGGAAGTTTTTTTGTAGAGAGTGCTCGTGAAGCATCAGGAATCGCAACACCTCCTATTGCCGATTGAGGAGTCCCACATGAAAAGCCAATCCACCGCCCGTGGACGTCGCTGCTCCTGTTGTCCATTGCATTGATGAGGGCTGACCTAACTGGAATCCACAACGACGACGAATCCCCTCCATCGGCAAATAAGTTGGTGCAATCAATTTCCAACACTTGGCTTTCTTCTCTGCAATACCCTCCACACGCAAAGATTGAGACGGTCACAGCACAGCACAGACAAAAATCGGAGGCCATGCAATTGAGACATTCGGCCATATTGAAAGGAAAAAAATTCAGAGAGAAAAACGTGAGTGAAGGCCACACAATCGATACATACGGCCACAATTCCGAAAAAAAAGGAGACGACACTTTTTGAGAGGGAAGGAGAGAGAGCGGACGTTCTGCACATGAAGGAGAAATCTTGAAGGAGGAGACTTGCACTTGGAGAGTCCGAACGTCCCATCGCATAAGAAGTCTTCAAAGTCAAATTGTGGAGTTCACGCCCATACTCCATCCCACTCTTATCTGTTTTTTTCTCTTGAGGAAATTCACGAATAAGTCCTCGGTTGCAACGATTCTGCTGCTATTGCTTCAACGACGAATTACCATCGGAGATTTTCCACCGTCAGGGCATCTCTGCAGCAACCTTGCAGGTTCTAATCAGGTCGTTGTCGCGACTAAGACGCTGTCATCCGTGCCGGATCCATCACCACGATTTGATCTAGAGCCAAGATCCACGAACACCATCTTTGCACCGTGGATTGTTGACGATCATCGTTGTTACTCCTCCGTGACTGAGTCGCTATCCCATGGCGTCCCCATTGTCCTGAGCCACGAAGTCCGACGTTGCCGTGTTGCCCGTGGAGCCCTGACGTAAGCATCTCCTATGAGGTGTTAAGACCAACACAGCCGCTGCTGTGAGCCGATCACCCACCGCCATTCCCGATTGCGATCCCGGTCCGGTTGCACAAAGTCCAAATTTGGAAGCCAATATTCGGATTAGGTAAAAAAATTGTCTATTTTAATTTCCGAAAACTCCGTTTCCTTATTTGATATATTCGTTGATGCCCATGATGGAAATTTCCGATATCTTTAAGATATGTGAAATCTCGAGTAGCCTTCTAAATTAGGAAATCTTCCTAATTTCGCAACGCGCATATGATTGACGGTCCGATTTCATGCTCGAAGTATGACCCGTAATCGCACGGAAAAATCACCAATCCGATCTCACGCTCGAGATACGATTCGTGATTTTATCTAAAATTGGCCAATCCGATCTCATGTGCGAGATATGATTCGTCAATTTATTTCCAAAATTAAATGGACATGGATGATATTTTGCTGGATTTGTTACCGTGTTGTTCTTGATGCTTTTATTTGTTTGCTCCCATAAAAGAAAAAAAAAAAAAACATTTGAGTTAGATTAGATGCATCTTAGGATATTACTTGTTGTTAGTTTTTTTACTTAGGTTGCATGTTTAGTAATTTGACAATTCTTAATTTCGAAATTAATAAAACAAAAACAAAAAGGGTCATCATGCATATGTCATGTAGAATAAATGCATTCTTTGCACGTCATTGCATATTAGGATAAAATTTCATGTTTCATTTTAAGTTTAGATATTAGATAGATTGCATTTTAGGATTATTTGGGTTAAGATAATATTTTAGTTTAAATTAGGATTTGGCTTAACCTAATTCCTAATGCAAATTAAATAGAATCTTAATCTAGTTAGACAATTTTCACATTTTTCCTAATTCCGAATTTCATGAAAAATAAAAAATGTCTTAGAATAAATTAGTTCCATTCTTTAGAATAAATTGCATGCTTATTAGGAAAATAAAAACCATGTGCACATCATATAGAATTAGGTTCATACAATGCACGTCATTTAGTGATTTTTGTTAGGTTCATTTAATTAGAAATTGCCCGTCATTAGAATTAGGTCATTAGATTAATTTAGATTGCATATTTAAATGTTGCATTTCTTTAATTTTGAATCTCATAGAAAATACAAAAAATTATTTAGAATAAATCCATCTCATGCTTAGGATAGACTACATGCTTAGTTATGTCATATTGCTTAGGTCATATAGCTAAGTCATGTTGCCATGTCATATCATTTCATGTTAAATTAGTGGCATGCATTGCATAAAGCATGATTCTCATTAATTAAGTGAAAACAAAAAAAGAAATTGCGTGTTAATTAGAAATCATATTTAGAATTTCTTGATGTGAATTCTAAACTAACAACGCGAGATGCTTTCGTTGCTACGAGGTAAGTCCTGCAATTTATTTATTACTTTACTTGGGTGTTAAATTGGTGGTTTGCGCATTCGCATGATCACTTCACATGTTAGAGAGATAATTTAAAATTAATCCAAGCCGCTTGCAAAAACATTTTTCAAAATAGAAAGAAAGGTACCGAAAGGGCATTAGAGGAATCTAGTGTAACCAGGTCCCCGTACCCATAGTCTCTGGTTTGTAGGAGTAAAGTAAAACTCCTGTTACTTTACTTGGGTTTCTAATCGCCCACCAAAAATAGATTAGTGGCGACTCCTAGTTAAAAATCAATTGCATGTTGAGAACTTGAATCTAAGTCGCGAATTGGTATGGGCTTGGGAGAGCCCGCGTTAAGTCTAGGCTTAACAATCCATTAGCCAAACCCTAGGTGGTTCACACCTGAAAAAATTGGTCGCGACATTCTTAGAAATAGAATGGTGCAAAAATGACTAACGATGCATGATCACTTAGTTTAGGTTAAACGACCCCGAAAAAGTACAAATACATGCATGATCGCCTTAGGTAACATGACATGCTATTAGATAACAAAAGGGTGCTAATAGAAATATTAGCATAACCTAAGTCCCCGAACCTAAATATCTGATTGCGTAGAAATTAAGAGATGACTGCCGACCTTTAATTGGGTTTTCTAGCCAACCCCCAAAAACGAGGCTAATGACAACTCCTGTCTTATTTTTAGGTTGTTTTAAACAACTAGACCATATAAATAAATCTGTCGTGAGGGGTATGGTTTTGATAATACTCATCACGATTTAGCATACTCAATGTGACAGTACCCTAAAGGATGAAGTGATGTCATCTTCATAGGCGAAGCGTACTATTGACAGCTATTGTGGTAAAGGTACTTCTAAATTTGATATCCACACCCGACCTCTTTTCTCAAGGTGTGTCGCCTGTGTGGGTACGAATCGCGACACTTTATTGTCACATAAGGTATGATTTTGGGAAAACTCGCAACTGTGCACAAGGGAACTCACAAAAGGTTCAATCCGAAAGGCGAGGTGACGACGTCTTTTGAAACGTGAATCGTGAGGGAACTCTCATGGTCAAGTACCCCTAAACCTAACCTTCCCTGAGATCAGGTCATGACACTCCTGAGAACAAGACCAGGACTAGCAGGGTCCAGGATCAACCTTGGATTAATGCTCACCCCTACCTAAAGTGCCCTCATTTCATATAAGCGCTTAAAATGGATATTGTTTTAAATAAGAGCAAGTGGTCATATATGTCTCAAAAAAGGGTATAACCTCTCCCACTAGTCAAGGGCATTTTCATCTTTTGCTTTTTTAGTTATTTTCCTTTTTTCTTTTCATAAGATAACCTAAAAAAACTAAAACTTTAATAAATAAAAACACACACACGACCTCCACCTGTGGCCACTACCCCCATTGGCGTGGGGCGACGATGGTCATCAGGGTTGCCAACTCCTCAGCGAGAGCCAGCCCTCTTGCTTGTATTTTTCCTTTTAAAAAAAAAAGACTTTTATCTTTTAAAAATTTTAATTTAAGTTACATTAAAATTGTCTATGGATGAAAATGCCTCCAATCAGCCAGAATATTCTACTAGCCAACAAGATTAGGCCCTTATTTGAAACAACCATAACCCTTATTTAAAATAAAGTTCACTTTAAATCCTCACTCCTTATTTGAGAAAAATGAATGCATTTCAAGCTTTTATTTTAAAAAAAAATCTAAATGATGAAATAATTATAAAAAATTTATCATTAAATCTACAATAGAACAAAGAGGAACTCACTTATGATACTTGTGCTTTATTTGGATATTTACGGAAGAGAATATATATAAAGGTAGTTGAGGGAAAAAAAAAAAAGACAAAACAATGATTGAAGAGTGAGGATGAAGATTATGAGACAACGTTTTTGCTACTCTTTTTCTGTTTGGTCACCCTTCTTCCCCCCTCTTTCTATATTCCTCTTTAGACACACATGAAACAATCAAAGGATGAAAGGATGTCTAGCTACTATTCTTTTCTATTGGTGACACATCCCCCCTCTCTTTCCTTCTTTTATTATTACCCTTTATACATGCTTAAAACTTTAAGGATCTACATGGCAACCATTATATTCCCAGGAACAGAATTAGAATTTTTCATTTTTGTTCCTCGAATGAGTTTTTGAGAATTCAAAGGCACTTGGTAACTATACAAAATTTCAATTCCTAAGATAGAAATGCGTTTGGTACGCTTTCTTTGCTTAAAATTTCTAATCCAAATCATTTTTTCAAATATTTAATAAATTTATTACATTCTTCTCTCTTTTTTTTTTTTTTTTCTTTTCTTTTCCTTTCTTTCCTTTTCTTCTTCACCTTCTTCCTTTGGTTGGTTGCTAGTCTTGGCCAAGCGGCAACCGGCCAAACGAGGGTCAACAACATCATCAATCGAGCCTCCTCGGCAGCGTGGCAAGGCTCGAGCTCACCAAACTCAACCTCACTGGGCCACTGCAAGGTCGGCCACCCCAATGCCACCCTCGTAGTGGCCCAGCAAGGTCAAGCCTCATCAACGACTAGGTAAGCTTAGCCTCACCAAATTCGGGCAAGCTCGAGCTCGCCTAATCGCCAAGGGCCGATGACACTCCAACAAATTCATTGACCGTCGTCTGACCAATCACCAGCCTAGCCGAGGTTGGCGACCGGCCAAAGAAAGAAGGAGAAGAAGAAAAGAAAAAAGTGAAAAAGAAAAAAGAAAATGAACTTGATTCTAGAGTTGTTCTCGAGAATAAGAAACAATTTTTTTCTACTTCTTGATTATGTTCCAAATCTATTCTCGGAAATAAGTTTGTTAACGGGAATAAATATGTTACTAAACAGATTTATGTTCTTTTTTTATTCCGAGGAACAAAAAAATAGAATCAGGTACTGTTTAGCACATTACCAGACAAAGCCTTCGAGGATGAAGAATATGAAATCATATTTATGCTACTCTTTTTTCTGATTTATCAAGGTTGTTCCCTTCTCTTTCTTTCTTTTATTATTCCACTTTAAACGCACTTGAAGCTCTTAGATGGAACTTATTACAATATTTTTTATATTTTTTTTAAATATAGAAACAAATTAGAAATCATTTTCCGTTTAAAAAAATTGCTTCTATTTCCTAAATGTTAGAATAATTAAATATTAAACCATGCTTTTATCCAATAGTTTAAGTTTTTAGAAAAGTTAACAGTGGTCTCACAAAATCTAATATAGTATCTATGCAGGAGGTCCTAAGTTTAAATCCTACAAGGATCCAATTGCTTCCCTAGTTAAACATGTCCACACTTAACACTAGGTAAAAAGACTAGACTAAATGTAAGGGGGAGTGTTAAAATAATTAAATATTAAACCACGCTTTCATATAACAATTTAAGTTTTTAGGACAGTTAGTAATGATCTTACAAAATCCAATACCCAAAAAAAAAAATTACATTATGTTGTAAAATATTGCGTTGCAAATATGTAATAGAAAAGAAATTGAGAAGAGAAAGCAAATGAACATCAGAGATAGTAGAAGAAGCCACAGGAAAGAGTTTCATTTCCAATATCTCACTGTTGTGTTTCTGTTGTGATTATGTTCTATATTATTGTACATCAAAACTAAACTCTTATTTATAGAAAAATAAGAATGTACTTATCATTAATATCAATGTATCGAATAATACATGTACTGGATAGGGAAATGAACGTTCATTGTATAAGGAGGTGTACTTAGAATATATAATACAAATGTACCATAATAACTACATTAGATAATATGAATATAATGAATATTCATTCATGCATTTCATTCATTCATGTATTCCATAACATTCCCCCTTGAATATTCATTATATTCATTATGAATGTGCATCGAATGATACTGCCTCATTAAAAACCTTAAGTCGGAAAAACCCAATGGGACAAAAACCAGACAAAAAGGAAAAAGAGTGCAAAGCACAAATTTTATGATCTCTCCCTTTTATGGATGCATTAATTGTCTCGTTAAAAACTTTAAATCGGAAAAACCGTGTGGGAAAGAAACCAAACAAAAAGAAAAAAAAAAGAGTACAATACATATATAGCCACTACTAGAGCTAATCAATCATGCATCTTGTGAACTCGCCACATACCAATGCTGCAATGCATAATTCATAATATCTCCCTCTCAATTGAGCCATATAACCACTTCTGAGGTTAATCAATCTTGCATCTTAGTTATAGAATCAAATAAATATTATATAAAATTCATAAGCATTTCATAACCATATGAAAGAACAATAAGAAGTAATACATTTAAAGTGAAACAACTAAAAAGAAATTATTAGAATCATAAAATACGAAGTTCAAATCATCATCCACCAATCTGATGCTTCATTAAAGTAATCAGAGGTCATTGCATTTACTACTTCAGAAGCAAGATGAGTCCCACCAACGGAAATATTATTAACCTCAACAGTGGTTATGGCAATAAGATTGATTTCAATAGCATGAGATTCACCACGCTTGCCCGTATTTTTTTAAGATGCCTTGTATAGGTCAATAAAGTGCTTTGGCGTACGACAAGTACGTGACCAATGCCCAGTCATGCTACAGCGATGAGAAATACTTTCATTAATCACCTTCTTTGGCTTCTTTTCTCTGCCATGATTCAAACCAAAGTTTGATTTCATTTGGCAGTTAAATTTCCTGCCATCCCTTCTAGGATTACGTTCTTGCCTGTGCTTATAGCCCTTAAAATGGCCAGTATTTTTTTTAAAATTAGCATGTGCTTCAGGCAATACTTTTGAGCCAGCAGGTCTAAGATCATGATTTTTTAGCAGCAATTCATTAATTTGCTCAGCAATAAAGAACACAGAAATTAACTCAAAATATGTAGCAAACTAACGTTGTCGATATTGTTATTACAATACAATATTCGAAGCATAGAAGGTAGAGAAAGTTTTCTCTAACAATTCCGCATTAGCGAGTTTGATATCACATAACTTAAGCCGAGAAATAATATCAAATAAAGCGGAACTATGGTCAGACACTGATTTAAAATCTTGTAGTCTGAGATTTTGCCAGTCATATTGTGCTTGAGGGAGGATAACAGTCTTGGTATGATCATACATATCCTTCAACCTCCTCCACAAGATCTAAGGGTCTCGAACGAATAAATATTGAGTTTGTAGGCTCTCATGCAAATGACGGCGAATAAAAATCAGCGCATTTGCCTTATCATTTTCATTAAAGGTTTCATCATCTATAATTGCATTAGCGAGACCTTGCCCTTTGAGGTGCATTTCCATGTCAAGACACTACGATAGATAATTCTTTCCACTCACTTCCAGGATGTGAAATTTTGGCTTTTCAATATTTGTCATAATTCTTGCAAAAAATAAATCCTTATTAATTAAAAGGATTTGCAAATATCCACCCCCACTTCGGAGCAAAATGATACTTTTAGATTTGAAATTGGCTCCGGGCCAATAAAAATGAAGAATTAATAGAAGAAGATGAAGTATAAGTTGATTAATAAAAAGAATATACACCTTGCAAAAATTACTTACCCAATCGGTAGATTCTCATACTTACACACATTACTTACTCAGTTGGCAGGTTCTCTTGTTGGTAACGTGTTGCAAATATGTAATAGAGAAGATTGAGAAGAGAAAGCAAGTGAACACCAGAGATAGTAGAAGAAACCAGAGGAGAAAGTTTTATTTCTAGTATTTCACTGTTGTGTTTCTATTGTGATTATGTTCTATATTATTATACATCAAAACTAAACTCCTATCTATAGAATAACAAGAATGTGCTTATCATTAATATTAAAGTATCAAATGATACATGTACTGGATAAGGAGATGAACGTTCATTTTATAGGGAGGTGTACTTAGAATGTATGATACAAATGTACCATAATAAGTACATTAGATAAGATGAATATAATGAATATACATTCATGCATTTCATTCATTTATGTATTTCATAACGCATTACTTGTGTAATAAAAGAGTTATATATGTTTGTGTATTAAATCATTTGTCCATTTTTTGTAACGATTCATTGAATTAATTTATATGTATATATATATATATATATATATATATATAGCAAAAAAAAAAATGGAAATAATATCACTATTATTCATATCTTATATTTTTATCCTACTTGCAATTCCCCATTATCTTCGAATTAAACACGCTATACAACCATGTTAAACTTCAATGAAGTGAACTTATGTTTTAATTATAAAATATATATATATATATATATATATATATATATATATATATATATATATATATATATATATATTCATACAACAACTTCCATTCACACGTAATGCACGTTTACACATTATTGATATACTAAGCATTGTAAGCTAAACTAATAAGCTTTCTATAGGCGCAAAAATCAAGTAAACTGGATTTCGGATGAAAAAGCATTGAGCAGTCAAAATTTAGTTATTTTCTGTGAAAATTATTTTTAAAATACCCATACGATGAATCTTTTCCTTAAAATTATCTCATCAATTTACCATCGTGGATATTTTCAAAGGGAAAATGTTGTCTCGGGTCATACATACTTAATTCATGCTAGTCACATAAATTAAGGGGTGTTGACATCTAAATTTTAGTCAACAATTCAAATTTTAATTTTTGTAAAGCTTCAAAAATAAAAATGAAAATTAGCTAGATAATAAATAAATAACAAATAACAAATAAAATGGGAACCGATCCGTATGGGTCCGTTCATGCAAGTTCTCTCTTGACCCAATCCCTTCATTCCATATCTTAATGCAATCCATAACAAAAGAAGGGCCCGAAAGAAAATGAATGAACGAAGCCCAAATTCATTAGCCCATCCGCTCAAGAAGCCTGTTAGAATAAATAAAAAGGTTTTTATTTAAGGCCCTGGAGCATGGCACCAAGAAGAAATGAATGAAGGGAAAGATGCCCACCCCAATTTCCTCTTGCTCACCTCTGGGAACAAAAAGCGAAGCTGAGCGTGCGTAGCAAGAACAGAGATTTTAATGTCACCGTAGTTGATGACCTTCCAGGATTTCCTCTCGTTACTGTAACCTTCAATCATGATCGAGATTCCTCTTAGAAACCTTTCGTCTCGGTTTATCTAGGAAACAGACTAGTCTTAGGGTTGTAGTGGATGAATTGGTTTAAATCTTTGCTGCTATGATACTGTTAAGTCATAATGTTGCTCTAGTATTGCATATAGGAATGTCTTCCGAGGCGTTCACGATGTGTTCGATGAAATGTCAAACCAAATTAGTGTAGATTTGTCACTGATTCTGGATCACTTCGAATGTATGTGGACATATCCTGCACGAAAGCAATTTTTCACCGAACGCTGAACGCAATTTCAAGTTAGATTTCTGTGTTACTACGCTCGAATCTGAACCTTTCGTTTTTATGTTGATCAGCCCAAGAAAGGCTGACGGGTCGCCTCGTCTTCTGGTCTCTCGATGACGGGCTTCATCGCTGTCCTCGACGCAGGAGCTTGAAGGTCCATCAGCCCACGGAGGCAGAGAGCGCCGTCGATGGGCTCTATCGAGAATTCCACTGCAGATCATGGAAGATATAGCCCATCCACGTCCACGTCGAGTTCATACGTGCAACTCCACCCGCACACGCCCGCTAACCAGGCGGGAATCGGAGGAGAGCGAGGTCCATCTCGAGTCTCCCGCGCTCTTGCTCAGTTTCTCTCGAAATTCTCCTTTGATGGGGATACCCATTTGAAAGATTCATAATGCTTTGTAGGGTTTAAGAAGCGGCTCGTGGACAACGCCCCAGCAACGCAGATGGCTGTGGGTCGGTGAAGGAGCAGAAGTTCGCACGTTACTTTGGCCGCAAAATCGCCATGAATGGCAGTGTCACGGCCCGAAAGAACGACGATTCAAGAGGTTCCTACGGGACAGTGACACGTCTATGGATCAAGCAACCCTTGGCTTGTATCCCGAGACTTAGGTTTTCTCGAGTCTTCTAGAATACTTCTGGGAGCGGGCTAGAATACTCTGGGAGCAAGCGATACGGTAAATGTATTCGTATGTAATAAATGCGAGTAGTTAATAGTTTTGGATATGTTATCTCCACCGTTAAATCGAGGAAAGATTTACGGATATGATTTGCCTTGTCTTTATATAAATAGGGTCTCCATCATTGTATCATCTCATTCACAAGTGAAATACAATTCAAAACTTCTCTCTCTAGAGTTTTCTCTCTCTAAGATCTTTATGAGTTGAGTGTAAAAAAGGCTGACTTGAGAGAAATTCCTAAGTCGCACGGGCAAGCAAAATATATGTATAAAAAAAAGGTAGTTGAGAGAAAAAAATGAAAAGAAGAGACAAAACAAAAAAAAAATTATTGGAGTGATAAATTTTCATTTCTGCCTTGTAATGAGAATTTCAATATGAAGTCATTGGACTTTAATTTTTCTAATCAAGTCGTTGAATTTTCATTTATGGCTTTTTTTTCTTTTAATGAAGTCTTCAAATCTGGACATATCCGTGGAGCCGACAAAAGTCTGATGTGGACTCTTTTGTTTGACTATCATGGCTTGTTGCTGCTTAAAGCATTGGATTAAAACCGAGATCAACTTTTGAGAAATGACATTACTTAATACAAATACTGAACTTAATTTGTCCATATTAAAACTCTTTCTTATTCTAACAAACACATTAGCTCACATAGGCCAAGCTGGATAGACTTGATTGGAACATTTATGAAGTCCAAGGACTTGTTTGGAAAAATACACAAATAATTTAATACCCAAACATGTGTATTATAACCTCTTTGCAGGAATAATGCACGTTTTGTATGTATAAAAGCAATTTTTTTTCTAATGGAAAATAATTTAAAATTCGTTTTTACATTTAAGACATTTGAGAGCTTCGAGTGTGTATAAAGAGGAATTATAAAAGAAAGAAAGAGAGAGAAAGAAGGATGAGGAAACAGCAAAAAAAGAGTAGCATAAATATCTTATCGTCCTCTTCATCCTCACTCTCGAATCAATTTTTCTGTTTTCTTGTCATTTTTGCCTCTTCTTTTCACTTTTATCTCAAATATCTTTATGTGTGTGTGTGTGTATGTATGTATATTCTCTTTGGTAGATACACAAAGAACTAATCCGCTATAATTAAATTTAATTAGAATAAGTATCATGAAAATATTGATCGAGCTCCTTGTTGTTCCACTGTAGATTTAGTGATAAATTTTTGGAATTATCCTATGATTTATGTCACCGCCATGAAGTAATAATGTATGACTTGATACGACATTTTCCATTTAAAAATAATCAACGATGTTAAAATTGAGGGCATAATTTTGTGGTCAAGGAACGGTTAATTTTTTAAATAATTTTCACAAAATGGTATGTTCAAAACCTTTTTCGTCCGACATCCAATTTACTCAATTTTTGCACCACTAGGAAACTCTATTTGGAAATTAAATGTTTAGTATACTAGTAATATATGGACGTGCACTGCACATGAACGAAAGTTGCTGTATGAAAATTTTTATTGAACCGTAGCTTGACTTAATTGAAGTTCAATATGGTCGTAGAATGTATTTAATTCGAGGATGACGAGGATTCGCAAGTAGGATAAAAATATTATATATATATAAGTGATTGTATTTGCATATTCATTTTTGCTAAGACATATCTTTTTTTATGTTAATTCAAGGACTCATTAGGAAATACACAAATGATTTAATACCCTAATATGTGTAACTCTCCTATCACAAGAGTAGTGCATGTCTATTTAGGAAATAAAAGCATTTTTTTTCCAAACGGAAAATAATTTCCAATTTTTTTTCTATATTTCAAACAAATTTCTAAAAATATTGTCATAAATTCCATCTAAGATTTCAAGTGTGTTTAAAGAGGAATGATAAAAGAAAGAAAGAGAGGGGAAAAAGGTGAATGAAAAAAAGGAGAATAGCATAAATATAGGTTTATACTCTTCATCCTCATTTTTAGAGTATAGAGAGGGGTAAGAAAAGAAAGGAAGATGGGGAAGAGGGGTGACGAAACAAGAAAAATGAGTAGCATAAACATCATTTCATACTCTCTCCAATCAATTTTTTTTTCGTTTTTGTCTCTTCTTTACACTTTTTCTCAACTAGCTTTTCCTATATGATATTCTCTTTGGTAGATATCCAAAGAATTATCCAATTATAATTAAATTTGGCTAGCATAAGTATCGTGAAAAATTGTTAATCGAGCTCCTCTTTGTTCTAATGTAGATTCAATGATAAATTTTTTATAATTGTCCCTTAAATTATGTCACTAGCATGAATTATGTATTACCTGAGACAACATATTCCCTTTAAAACATAACTGAATCGAGGAGATAATTTTCAGGAACAAATTCATGGCATGTGTTTTTTTTAGATAATTTTTACAAAAAGTAACTAAATTATAAAAAGCTTACTAGTCGAGCATACAATGCTTAACATACGAAATGTTTAGACGGGCATTGCACGTAAATGGAAGATGTTGTGTGAAAATTTTCATTAAAACATAAATTCACTTCATTGAAATTTAATATGGTCATAGAATGTGATTAATTCGAAGATAATTAGGAATTGCAAGTAAGGTAAAAATATAATATATAAACAAGAGTGATACTATTTTCATTTTCTTTTTTCGAAGATATATCATTTTATGTTAATCCAATGACCTGTTATGAAAAATAGACATATAATTTAATACACAAATCTATATAACCCTTCCATCATACAAGTGCAGGGGTGTTAACGGCTTGATTCGGTTCAGATTTCCAAGAAATTGGAGCCAAATTGAAATGTCAGTGTGAGTGCTTGAACCGAACCAAATGAGGACTCGAACCAAAAATCCGGTTTAGTTTAGTTTAAACTAGTTCAATTTTTTACTTTTCCTTTTTTTTTGGTTTTTTCCATCTCAAAAGGCAAATTGTGAGATCTTCACGTTCTGACATTGAAGGGGCTTGTTTTCTGAAAAAAGCTGCACACTTCAGAGGAGACGGTGGAATGCCCCCTCTCCGTCTCTCTCCAAACCCAAAACCCAAGCCCTAGCGAGGCTATCCTCTTTTCTCTCTCTGTCTCTCCGCTAAAAGGTGGAAGCCGAGGTCGGTGGATGAGAGGAAAACCGTTGAGAGAGAAGCAGGTTGGATCAAGTTTAACATCGGAAGGACATTCTTCTCATTATGAACTTTTTTGTTTTTTTTTTGTAATGAGATGATTTCATTATTAGCAAGTCCCACTGCTATTTACAAGCTCATAGAAATAGCTAATATGTGTCCAACGTGAAAAGTGGAGAAAATGACACAAATGATCCTTAAATTTTGATTTAATATGTAATGTGATTTCTAAACTTTTAATTTTCTTAATCCAGTCCTTAAACTTTAATTGAATGTGCAATGTTATTTTTATACTTTTGATACATGTTCAATCTAGTTTATGGACTATATAAAAATATTTAATGTTATCCTAGAAGTTAGATTAATGGAAGGACAATAATAACATTTTCATATAGTTCAGGACGAAATTAAACATGTATCAAAAGTTCAAAAATCACATTAAATAAATTAAAAATTTAGAGACCACATTATGCATTAAAGTAAGATTCATGAACCAAATTAAATAAATTAAAAGTTCAAAAATTATATTATGCATTGAATCAAAGTTTATGGATTATTATTATCCCTACAAAAGAATAGCTAATCTATTCAAATCCGAGACATAAAACGATCTTACAATGTCACGAAGAGAGTAAAAGAACAAGCCCGATGCAACGTAGTGACCCTCAACTTAGCCAATCGAACAGCGCACCGATCCGCTTATCCGAACATGTGGGAGATTTGCATTAGTCAATTGGTTATCTTGTATAAGCATACCCGCCAAATGTCCTAGCACAGGCATCGAGGTTTGGGTATGGCCTAGAATTCTAACTGCTCTGTCAGACAATGCATTGTTGTCACAAAAAAAAAAAAAAAAAAAAAGACAAATGCATTGTAATTCGACCGTTCTTTAAAACTTTGTACGTTTCACCATTTGGGACAAAAGAAAACACAAGCATTGTAAATAAATCCCAATCATTCCTGAAAAAAAAACCTGTACACAGCTTATTAACCCTACAAATGTAATAAAACCTCCAGTAGTTCGTCACCCATCAAAAGATATATCCAATTCCGTTCCATTATCTTGCTCATTTACAAAATGTTTTATGGGCCAAAACTGAAAAATTCTCAAAACGGAGGGACTCTACTATTACATTTCCCATCATAGTAACAACGATAGGGATGTTTTACAACATTTGCCAGACATATAGTAAGACGTAATCGATGACTAGAGGTGAATAGTGATCTAAGATATAATAGCAATCTATTAAAACTGAAATAATCTATTTAATTTTGAGTTAGTCTCAACAACAATCTGTTACTTCTTGATAGGAGAATCGAGAATTGATCAAAAAAACAATTCGGGCTCTTTTATTTTTTTAATTCAGAACCACCTATTCCATTTGAGAATCAATCCGACCAAACTCATCCCAAGATTTGACCAATAGTCTTACAGTAAAACTAACATTGGAATCAAAAATTTCGTCCTTTGAACTAATTGCAAAAGATCTTATTTTAGTAAATGGAGAAAATTTAATTTGATATTCTGAAAAATCAATCACGGATTCACTACATTTATTGGAACCGCGACAGAGAATTCTCGCATTTTAGTGTTCGAGCGGTCGGATCGGTTCGGTCCGGTCCGGTTCGAAACGGTCCGAACCGCTCTCCGCCGACCCTCGTCGACCGGGCGACGAAAGCGCGCCTGATATTTCAAGGAGCGCTACGTCTCGTGTTTCTGATAAGAGCAGAGCGCATCGTTGTTTCATCCGCTCTCCCGAAATGGCGTCTCCGATCGCTCTCGCTCCCGCTTCTCTCTTCTCCGCCGCCGGCGCCGCCGCTGCTCGCCGGCCCCGTCGGCCGGACCTCGCCGCGTTCCCCCGGCCGCCGTCGTACCGGGCGAGGAGGCCGCCGCGGGGGAGCCGCTTCGAGCCGCGAGCGGCGGCGAAGCTCGCCGAGAAGACCGCGCTGGAGTACAGGAAGCTCGGCGACTCCGACCTCGTCGTCAGCGAAATCACGCTCGGCACGGTATGGGAAACGGTTCCGTCGTTTTGGCGCTTGATTGCTCGACCGATTGTGCTGTGTTTGATCACGCGCCTTTTGGCTTGAAATTTCGTCGTGGCGTTGTTTCTCGATTTGCGAGTGCGGCGGTGTCGGAAGTTCTGTCCCCTGGAACGCGGCTGGACAGATTTTTTTTTGTTCATTGGAGTTATTGAGTTGACTTTGATGCTCAGTGTGCGTAGTTCGATTACAAATGGTCTTCGATGCGGACTAAGTTTTAGGACGTTGCAGTTTTACAAAAGCTAGGATTGTGAATCAAGAAAAAAGAAAGTAGTAAGATTCATAATTTGATTGTGAAGAACTGGCTAATCTTCTGCAGTAATGGAGATTTTCATCAAAGTGCATGATTGCTTTCTTGTTTATTGCTGATAGACTTTACAAGTTCATCTCCCAATACAAAGCATACAAAAATTATGAACGGAAAAAGCACACCTTTATGAAAAGGCCTTATCTTTATACTTCTTGTGTTTTGGAATTTTGATTTTATTCTCAATTTGTGGGGATATGGATTTGCTGTATAAAGTGGATCTATAAATAATGGGTGTTTATTATGTTTTATCCTAGATAATGAGTGGTCTGCTACATTTCAGATGACATTTGGTCAGCAGAATACAGAGAAAGAGGCCCATGACATACTCAGTTATGCATGGGATCATGGTATCAATATTCTAGACACTGCAGAAGCTGTAAGTATATCTCTTTATCCTCACACTTCTCAAATAGATCTTCAATCTTGATCTCGATTCTTATGTAAGTTGTATATGACAATCACTAGACCATTACTCTTTTAATATTTTCTCGCTTTCTTCACAGTTCAGATGTAGAAATTTCATTGCATAGGAAATAAATTATGCGTTCACTTGCTTTGACCCTCCGTTAATGCCCATGGCTGCAGATATTCATAGTGAACCAATAGATTTCTACAAATAATTGCATCCTCTATATTGAGTATTTTCCCTTACCATGAGTCATCATCTAGTGAAGTTTTCTGTGCATTTTTTTATTTCTTATTTTTTGGCATTTTTTACCAGCATATACTTAATCTCCAACTTTCTGTAGTATCCCATTCCAATGAACAAGGAGACTCAAGGAAGAACTGATCTATATATTGGTAGCTGGCTGAAGTCCCAACCACGTGACAAGGTATTGAAGGTTTAATCCATTCTTCTAGGCTATCACTTTGTCTATAGTGGATAAAACCAATCTTGAGAATCATCTTCTGGGACTTTTAGTTTCTAAAAGTTGTCATGCTTTATGAATGGTCTAGGGAAGACGATGAACTTTGTGTTGTGTTTAAATGGATATGCCTTGTTTGACTCTCCATTTTTTCATAACAGTCACTTAAGGTTACCGCGAGAAGTGCGGTGTCTTATTTAAGCTCCTCAGAAAGGTCAATGTAAAATTAGTCTGGACGTGCTGCTGATGTTTTGCACATTAGTCCTGTTGATTAGTGGAATAATCCTTTAATAATAGGATAATTGAATCTAATACTCTGTGGAAATGGTCTTAAAACTTTGATAACTTTTTAGAGAGATTTTGCAGTTGCTCCTAGAATGCTGGAGTCCTTCCACATTAATGTTTCTGTTCTCTTTTCAGCAAATAAGAAAAGGGACAATACAACAACAAACAATGCCTCACCCACTAATTGTGGCCAGCTGTAAGGATTGTATCACGCCATTACACCCAATCCTTCATTAGGTCCCCTTTGTGCTATAAGTATTCCTTATCTTTCTTCATCTTCTCCTTCCTCGTCCTTCAAGGTCTTCTCCTGGCCCTTTTAACCCATGTTATCATCGCTTGGTCACATCTCCTTACTAAGGCATCTGCAGTTCTTCTCTCAACACGGTTGCTAGAGTGGAATAAAAGAGCCTTTTTTGGAGAGGAGATGCCCATTACTGTGATTATTGAAAGTTGGTTGAAAGTCGTTTAACTTTCGGTGTAGTTGGAAGTTATGTGTGGATGTAAATTCTCTAATTTACATTGTTGATGATTTGCCATGTAACTGAGCTTGTTTTCTCCTGAGGCTTTTTGTATATGGGTTTGCACCCCCTTGGCCCCCCATGGCTATGGTAGTCTTTTCTTTTACCTATAAAAAAAACATGGTCAAACCATCTCAACCGTCCTTCTCTCATCTTCTCCTCAATCAAGCAATGCCTACCTAATTCTATCTTGCCTTTTTCCTGTGTGCCTGCATATCTGGTGAAGTATTTTCATGTCTGCCACACTCATTTAAAAGCACTAGAAAACAACAGAAGTTTCTATTTTCAATACTCTTAGATTTGGCACGTAATGGCACTGTATCAGTACACTTAATATGAGTTGGAAAATTTAAAGCTTAGTATAACTTTTACTTTGTCTTATGTTTTGGATCTCTTCTTAAAAAACACTGTGTCATCTCATTCTTCCGTTTGGTTAGATTTAGGATTTGCAAGCTGACATTACTATAAGGTTTAAAGAGGGTTGATTTGTGTGTAATCAGTAAGTATGAGAAGAAGCTACTCTATTAGATTAAAGGAAGAGGAACATGTTCCCTGCGACCAGTTCCACAAGAGCTTAGCTACTCAACTTATATCCAGATCCTGAGAGTTAAACTTCATGACATAGAGAGTGACTCGTTTTGTAGGTTTATTGTCAGCAATTTGGCATTACAGTGGCTCTCTATGTGAGAAGAGCCTGTAAGGCATAGCCACTGTTTAGTACAGAACCTGAAAGGCAGAATGTCGATGACATATTCAATGGTATTGTGCAATCTAGAGTATCTAGTCTTTCAGCATTGGTGAAGGATGTTCTTACATTTTCCTGGGTAAACTATACGGGCCATCATTGTGGCGAAAAATGGAGTTGCTATTTCAGAATTTAAGTATTTATTGAGTGTTAAAAGATTTCCAGGAAAAAAAATTTACCTATTCTGCTGAGTATATATGCAAATGTATGGCCACAGGTACCGCATGCTTGTGCATTGCTGGACTTTTTAACATTCAATTGAGTTTAAACTGGTAGGACAACAGTTAACAACAATATCTTACTTGTGTTGTAACAAGCATGGTGCTAGGACATGTAAAAAATGAGGTTTGATTGGGTTTTAATGCCATGCCGAGGCAATTACCACTCAAAAAATTAAGCTATTAAGTTTGAGTATATGTGTGTAAGGCCCAGCTCCCAGCAATTTTGGATTCTAAAGCTTTAATTTGTTGTTAGATATGATTGCGGGGCTATTTGTTCTTCTTCTGCATTTTGATGCAAAAGAATATGGGACCAGGCAGTATGTTTCTCATACATATAGGATGCTACCATTTTGTGCTTTCAATTGAATACCCTTTCAATTAACCTGGCAATGACTCTCAGGAATTGTAGTAAGTATTTTTGAACATGCCAATATTTATCGATGCACACTGTGTCGTCCACACTTTAGTCATTACACCACTAAGTGAACTTGTTTCAGTTTTTAACAAGAATGAAATCACCAACTGAAGGAAACTTATGTAGATATTAACGTCTCTAATTATGGATGTCTTTATCATTCTTACATTTTAGGTCATTTTGGCAACAAAAGTATGTGGCTATTCCGAGCGATCAAGTTATATCCGTGAGAATGCAAAGGTTTTACGGGTTGATGGTGCAAATATCAAAGAAAGTGTTGAAAAGAGCCTTAAGCGCCTCAACACCGACTACATTGATTTGCTGCAAATCCATTGGTATGCTTGCCAATCTTATGTGAGACATGACAGCAATCAATGGAAGAATGAAATGAATTGTTTAATTTGTGAATGCCATTTCATGTGAGTGAATTGGATATATCTTGATTTGTGCATTTCACTCTCCTGAATGCCATTTCGTGTGAGTGGATTGGATATATCTTGATTTGTGCTTTTCACTTCCTTTCTTGATTTGGCAAACTTGATTTATGCATTCAACCTCCCTTTTTCAGTTTCTTGTATGACTATACTCAATTACTCTGAGACCAGGTGCTTGTAATAGAATGCATTAGGTGTGAAGTCAAACATGTTTCAGCGCAAAACTTTATTCTTTTCTTGTAGATCTCTTTTCTTTTTCTGCATCTGCAAAATCAATTTTTGATTTGGGTTCTTTATCTGCCTGTTTCTTATGAAGAACATGATCCATTTTCTGCTTTTATGTAAACAATGGGAACTGGAAGAGTATGATGCACTTTAGTAACCTTCCCCCGATCTCTGAGCGTGCACATCACCGTTTTTCTTGCATGAATCTGTGGTACGTTAGCATGAACGGACCGGCACATTTTAGTTTATCTGGACTGGTTCTGGAGCACTTACTTTTACTTATTTAAATGTGTATTTTTATATTAGCTGGACAGACCTCCACATTAGATGTGTATTTTATAGTATTTTGCTCGATTTATCCAATCATGATACAGTTCTCGTTTCACTACTCTGCACGCTTGATTTACCAAAATTGTCTCTCTTTCTATTAGCATAATAATAGGTTAGTGGATGCTATTTGAGAATTGTAATCATCAGAGAAACTAGGAAAAGAGGCTTGGTTTCCAGTTTTGGAATGCTTTGATGATAAATTTGTGATTACTGTAGCTGTGAGACATTCCTAAAAAACCACGCAATGCTCTTATTGATGGCTTGCATCTTATGTACCCCGAAATCTTCCGAAAGATACATGGTATTGATAAAAAATGATTGAAGTTTAATGTTTCACCATTTGAAGTGGTAAAATTAGACAGAACTGCTCCTAACTTCTTTTGGTTTCTCCAGGGGCTCTGTAGAAGATTTTACTTCTTTATTTCTCGAGATTCTTGTTTGTTGTTCTTCTCTGACCAGAAATTGATGACAGGCCAGATCGCTATGTTCCATTGTTTGGTGAATATAACTATGATTTCTCTAAATGGAGGCCTAGTGTACCTTTTGTGGAGCAGTTGAAGGCTTTTCAAGAGCTTATTGACGAAGGGAAGGTAGACCTATAATTTCCTGCTAAATTAATTGTAGCGTCTCAGGCAACCTATTTTCCTTACTGCAACAATTTGATGAATTTGAAAGATGGTAATTTACCTTAAGCCCAGAAGAGAATGCTCCTCCTTTGAGATAATGAAAAAAAAAACTAAATTGCTGTCAATATCATATGTTCTGCCATTTCTGAATGGTGTAACCTGATCAGTGCATGAGAGTTCTAAAACTCTTTTCTTAAGGGATCACAGCATAAGAGATCTACACTTGTTATTGCTGTTTGAGCAACGAATAATTCATTTGGATATAGGACTAGGTACACAATGTACTGGCCATAGAGTTCACTGAAGGAATTGCCTATGGCACGAGACACACTTGTCATGGCTGTTTCTGCATGTTTAGAGTGACACTGTCAACTCAAATTCCTTATTTGGAAGAAGAAAAGCAACAGAAACCAAAGTGTACTCTCAACCTAACTGGGGAAGTTGAACTTGATCAGGTTCGTTATATTGGCGTTTCAAATGAGACTTCCTATGGAGTGATGGAGTTTGTTCATGCAGCTAAAGTTGAGGGGTTACCAAAGATTGTAAGCATACAAAATAGCTACAGTTTACTTGTCAGATGCCGCTTTGAAGGTAAGTCCTTCTTCTAACATTGTTCCTTGCAAAGTGAAGAAGAACAATGCTGTCTCATGAACATTTGCATCTAGGATATTGTTGGGAAACAGATATTTCAAAGATGGTGGATAATAATTTTGTGCTTTGGAAAACTAAATATATGCAAATTTCCGTCTTCTCAAGTTCTGCTGCTGCTCTACATGTTGCAGTGGGATGGATGGCTATCTTGTTTCTGATTGTTGAACTTTCCCATTAGATATGTTTGATGGGTGAAGTGAATGGATGAACAGATAATAAATGTGCAGGGGGATGTCACTTTATGTTGAAAGAAGGCATGGCTACTCTTTCTTGTCATTTGCCAAAGCTGAAAAGATGCATCCATACTCTCTTTACAAATGCTTATTGTAGCACGTCTGTAATTTGGTTGGAAGGACAGTCAGTAATGACATGTCTCGTTTAATTCATTGCAGTTGATCTTGTGGAAGTTTGCCACCCAAAGAACTGCAATATAGGGTTACTTGCTTATTCTCCACTGGGTGGTGGATCCCTAAGTGGGAAGTACTTAGATATGAATTCTGAAGCTGCAAAGAAAGGGAGGTTGAACCTATTCCCTGGTTACATGGAGAGATATTACAGATCTTATGCCAAGGTATGTTGAAGAACTGGATATTATTCAATTGTATCAGTACTCTCTGGTTAGCTCCTCATGCTGAAAACTTCAAAAGCAGATGGATCTGAAATAGGGAATGAGAGGGGCCTTAATTAGGATGATTTTCCTCAGATTGTTTCTTCTCTGTTGTTTAATTTTTTGCATCGAACTCTATTTTTCTCTTTATCCGGCTACACGTTAAGAAATCATGGTCTATCAAGTGGGGCACATCTTGTGCTCTGCTTTTGACAGACTAAAGTGGCATTACAGTAACCATCCTTATATCTCATTCTCAGGAAGCAACCATAAAATATGTTGAGGTTGCGAAGAAATACGGGTTGACCCTCGTTCAACTTGCTCTTGCATTTGCAAGAGATCAGCCATTCATGACGAGTTCAATCATTGGCGCAACCTCCGTTGAGCAATTAAAAGAAGACATTGATGCTTTTCTGACAGTTGAGAGGCCTTTGCCATCTGAAATAATGGCAGACATTGAAGCCATTTTCAAGAGATACAAAGATCCAGCCATCCTATAAGGTCAAGGCTCGAGAAACTTTGTGAGCAAAATGCTATTCATTGCTAGTCTCCTTAAGAAAATTCTGTATGTACCAATTCGACTCTCGATTCATGTACCGGTCTGCAAAAGTCGGGGATTATTATTTTTTTTTTGGTCAGACGAAGTCTGGGATTTTGTATTGTATATTTAACACATATTCCTGTAAGATAACTTCCTGAGAGAACTTTGTTCTCAGTCGAGCAATGAAATTGCTCCAGTTTTTCCATTTCCAAATTCTCTAACTTGGCAGGATGAGATTCTTCACTATTTCATATTGACCGCCTTCGGTGTCTAGAGTTGGCGGTCTCAAAAATGAATGTTCACCAGTTCGCTCGATAAAAAATGTAGGGGGTGTGAACTTCGCATCATAACTTTATTTTCACATAACATATTTTGCCACATGCATCTAGGACAGGAACAAGGTTGTTGGGATCGGTATCCTAAGTAGGATACTGTTGAGGTCTTTGAGGTTTGGATCGTAGAGTTGGAGAGTGTCCCGACATAATAGCATCAGTTGGGGGATGTTGCCTGTACGTCTTGTACTATGAAGGAACATCAGATTTACCAGCTATGTTGCGAATAAGGTTACACGGTACATTGCAGCTCTCAGTAAGCAAAACAATCATTCTATGGTAGAAGACTAGAAAGAAGGTGTATGCACAAAAAATTTGCAATTGTCGTACCATTTTCATGTGCCCCTACTTGGAAAAATTCACATCTTCATGATGAGTGTGCAATACATAAATTTGGGAAGTCAATCCAAACAAGGGTCTATAGAATCGGGGCAAGTTACGGTTTGCCCCCTCGAATTCCGAGGGTCGTGAGTTGCCCCTAGAGGTTTTGATTTTCGTCATGTCTTCCCCAATCCCTGGAAATCCATTGTAAACTCCCCTGCCGACTCCGCCCAATTTTGGCCGGAGCTCAGGTCATTGGTATGTCAAAGTGGGGGAAGGGGACTGTGTACAGTGGCGGCAAGCTATCCTATCGCCATACCGCCCACGAAGTCATCGGCGGTGTCGCAATCATCGAAGCTGCAGCTGAGAGAACTCTCGCGCCTATCTTTATCGGTTTGCTTGTGTGAGAGAGAGAGAGAGAGAGAATCGCGACAGCAAGGGCAAAGCTGCCCTTGTCAGGGGTCGGATGACATGGATAGGGTGGATCGTTCCTCGCCGGAGTTGGGCTTCTCTTGGGATTGACCGAGGCAAAGGGCGTTGCGTGCAGACTTGGTCAATGCCTGTCTTATCAATCTCCAGTCGATTTCTGGTGGCGATCGACCCAGGCAACTTCCAATCAAGAACTCTGCATTTGATGTGAAAATAACGCAAGTTGCCTCTTCCTCCTTTGAATGGGCAAAAGAAAAATAATTGAGGAGATGAGGTAGATGTAGGTTCAAATGACTCGCAAGCAAGCTTTCAGTACAATGATCTTTCTGTTTCTTTTTCCTTCTATTTTTGTAATACATGAAAACCTAATGAAGAGACACATAAATGGTGCTCGAATTTTAGTAGTTCTATATAATTCTGACATTTTGTTTATTAAATGTCACTGAATTCGAGATAATAAAACACAGGTTTTTCTCTTGTTTGTCGAGTATACTTTAGTTGTCGATATTGAAGCGTCTTACTTTTAAGTTAGACAGTATTCCCGAGGATCCATGAGTATCATTTGGAAAATCTTTTATTATAAATAATTGTTTGTAACTTTTAGGAAAATTAGTCGAGGGCAAGTAAGTTTTATTAAACATCAACAAATGTCTAAACTTTTTTGCCCATAATAAAAATAGTTTTCATTCATGCTTTTTGTAAATGATACGAACCAACGTTTTTAGAAAAATGGTATCTCGATTTTTAATTCTGTAGAAGACAAATGCATCCCCCATCGAAACAAATCAAGTTGATATTTTCGATTTATTGGCTTACTTTGATTTGTGTTTGCTATATATACTCTAAATCTAATAAAATTATCCTTTCCTTGTAAAGTATTAAGGAAAAAATAACACTAGAAGTGTCAAAAATTTTGTACAACCCTCATTTTAGTGCCATTTTTTTTTGAATTACTTAAATACTGTTATTTAATAAATAAAAAAGAACAACCACTTAAGTGTCAACTTTGATTTGGATTGTTTGAAATCCAACGTAGCTATATTTTATTAACTTCTCAATCCTTTGTGGCATGCCAGCATGCTCGATTAGTAATGACCCTATACGACATCGTGTAGCAATTTCGATAAAAAAAAGCGATTACTTTGTCTCCAAAAAATTGTCACCGCATATTAAATTTTTTATTATAAAAGTCACATAATTTTACTAGCCGGAATTTATCGGCGGAAGCACTTAAATGATCGTTTTCTCTTTGATTTGGCACTCAAGTGAGCCGGCGAAAACTTTTAGCACTTCTTGTTCTTCTCCCAAATACTAGGTAAATAAACCAAGCTAAACGGCGGACGGAGGGTAATAAAAGTTAAGGAAATCCTGACCAAAGATGAAGAAATTGCCAAAGAAAAACTCATACGCCCAAAGCATGCCAAACAAAATGAAACTGACAAATTAGTAAACACCAATCGTTTTACGTCAGTGATTTAGCAGTTAAATATTGTGATTTTAAGCAAGATACGATGTCGTATATAAATCATATCAAGGTCCTTTATTTGGATTTAAAATAACTCTTTATATAGAGAACACATAACTCACAAATCAAATTTTTACCGTCTAGTGCTTATGTTGTCTCGGTGCATCATTGATTGTGGACTACCGATCCGATGCTATTGTGATTAGGGTTTTATTAATGAGTGCTTTTAGAACAGTCATTAAGTTATCAATAAATGATATTACCTAATGCACTATTTTGTAAGTGTTATGTCAAATCATTGCATTGGAAACTAAAACATTTCTTTATTTAGGTTGCATTTTTTTTTGAGATCATCAACTATTTTGAAAGTAATTTCCAAAAAATCATTGCTTAGCAAACAATTTTTATTGATGGTGAACATATTTTGCATTGACTTATTTTTTTGAGTGATACAAAAATTCTTTTAGGAAAAAAAAAATCTATATTTTTGACTTTGCGTTGAACATATCTACTATGAGCATGAGTAATAAGTTTTGGGTACTTGACGCAGGTCTAGTCAATCACGAAAATTCATGCATAATAGGGTCAACCAGGCAAGAGATGATTCTTGTGCATTTCATCGGGAAGCAGTGACCATTAGGCAACAAGCGCTTCAGCAGCAGTGGTAAAGTTCTGATATCTATAATTTAGACACGTATTAGGTGTCACGAGAGGGTTTAGGAAGGTCTATCGCACTACGCCTTAATTTGGAATATGTATTATGAACTAAGGGTGAAAAGATTTAAGCTCCGTATAGGTTCACTTGGAATCTGAAATTTACTCGTTAGAACAAACTTCTCATTTTTTAGAAATAAAAACCCACCCTATTACAAATTCCAGGATTGGTTCAAGGTTCCACCCGTATTATTAATTGAATAATTACAATGAATTATCATCTTTAATTACCATCACTTGCTGTTACAATTTACTGACCATAACTTATAATTAAACACAATAAAATAAAAGTCACAATCATAAAATGGAAGATCAAACTAGTGATTTCAAATTATGTACTCATCATTAAATATTATGGAATACCACAAGATTGCACGAAGACATAGACAAAAAAAAAAAAAAAAAACACAAAAACTTGTTTCGGATTATAGGTTCCAAGTTCCACCAACCCTACATATCGTGGAACTTGGAATCAGACAGGTTCCATCGATCTGGTTCTCAAGTTCCAAGCTTTATCCTGATACGATGCTCACTCCTATTATGAAGTGGGAGATGGATGGAGGTGGTCTAAGTTGAGAGATTGTAAAATTTTCTTGGATGGAACACAGCATATGAAGCTTACATGGACAATTGTTGGATGTGGCGATGACGATGCTTTGGTGAAGTTTACTGTGGAAGTTGCTTTGCCAAACAGCGGATATGAAGAAGGTTATTTTGCGACTGAGGATGCTGCCACGCTTAACAACTGTTTAAAGCGCCATGGATCTTGCAGTGGCCATAGGTAGCATTTTGCTGCAGCAATTCCAGTCCAGGGCTGCGTTCAAGTAAATGCTGGGGTGATAGTGGTATAGAGAGGGAACTGAAATATTTTTTTCGCACGTACGCTCTGAAGGAGCAATGATACCTCATTAAAATAACCCTGTGATATGATATACTTTCTTGTCTGTCAAACTAAACATAGATGAAATGTTTTGTGTAACTCTGCACATGTGAGAATTTATTGATGTTGCACCCACGAACTGGGTAACTCCTATGGACGAGAATACCCCTAAAACTTAAATACAAATGCTCCCAATATCGTGTTTTCTTATTTGCAAGAGACACATTTGAACTGTAACAGTAACCTCATATTGCATGTTGGGAAAATTAATTACAACTAGCATTCTTACTCGTGCAGTTGTACTATAGAAACAATTATAACCCAATCATTCAAGCATTGTGAGCAAAGGCAAAGTATTTGGATTAATCTTCTTGATACGTCCGAAGCATAATTTTCATCTAAAGAGAGTCATGAATATGGATTATGCTACTATGAAAGATGACGCCAATGTTGCAGTTGGCGAATAATGCTATTGTGGAGATGGATTAGGTTGCTGTCATCTAATGCACGGGGTTTTTTCAGAAGAGATGGTACCAAGTGATTGAACAGAGGGTGTCAGGTCAACATGTTGGCTCGACTAGGTAGGGAACACAGTCACGTACTAGTGATTGAACGCTCCATGAGGTAAGAAATGGTGGTACTTGCACGAAGTCTAGTGGGGAAATGCAGAGATTTTGCTGGATTCCATGAACTCAAGGAAATTCTGCTGTATTGAAGTTCATTTGCGAACTGCAGACACGAGAAATAGGTGATGTATTGATACAGTAAAGTGCGCAATAGATGAAGTATCAAAGGAATCTGTCCCAACTAGGGATGATGTTATTTATGTATCGATTGTCAATGATATTGCCCGGTAATTATTTTGCAGTTTCACCAATTAATTACCCGTATCTCGTGACAATTGGAATATGCAAAGATGAAATGACGGGTTTCCTCAAAAAAAGAAAAAAAAAGAAAGATGAAATGACGGGTATGAAACGTTGGTTTCGTTAGAACTTAGGCGCGCACGACCAGATTTAGGAAGGGAACCGTTTCACGCAAGGCGGGTAAGAACCCATTGCTAGAGACGAGAGAGTATTTAATGAATCCTGTGACTTATAGACTGGTCTATAATTAAATGGCAGGATGAAATTACGCTTATGCGACTACTTCGCCAGTTGGGTCTCGTCCGGGATTCCTATTGTGACGGCCCAAGCGACGATGCGCGAGGAGGAGGGATGGCGGTGCGTCCGCGCCTTCCTGGACGTGCGCAAGGAATGAGTCCCTCTCTTATCCCACATCGCCTAGGGAGAGAGGTCTGGGCTGCCTTATAAGGCAATGAGCCTTCTAATTATACATACGCGTTTTCTTAAGGTAATATGTGCTATCCGAAAAAAAACAAAATCGTGAGAGCTTAATGCCCAGAGCAAACAATACCTATCTTAGAATCGTACTTGCATCCCTTGACAAAATAATCGGTCAAACGGTTTAGTTCTTCCAGTCCCAAGATTGGTGTGCTAAAGCCTATGGTTTTATGGTTTAGAAAATAAAAAACCGAGAGCTGATGATGACTATATATATATAGTCATCCAAGTATAAAACTTTGAGGAAAATGACACTTGTTCAAACTAGTTAAAACCGCTGGACGATGCCATTTTGCCAATGGGAAAGCCATCGGTCAGGTATAATTTGCTCCGCCATTTTCCACATTTTGTCTTCTGTTGTTTCCACGTTCCACAAAAAGCCCCAGACACATCAAATCTTCAAAACGGAAATTCGATGCCAATCTGATTTCTTAGGATGGGCTAATGCAAAAACCATTAGTGCTGAACTTGCAAGAAAAAAAAAGAACCCAACTCGCATAGACTAGATCACCTCTACCGCAAGGCAACCAGAGAAGATTACTTTTCATTTGATTTATAAACATCCTTACAATGATCAGAGAAGATTACTTTGAATGAAGTGTGAGCTTGAATGGATAGATAGTGGGGTGCCAAGTGTTGTGCTCTAAATGGTCGATTTGGCTCTTAAGATTGAAAGTTTTTTTACACGGATCCGATGTACTTGAATTTCATAATCCTTAAATTGAATGTGTAAAATATATTAGAAACTAATGAAATTCTAATTTTTTAATTTTTATTTATCTTTTCCAGTCAAAGGTCGAATTCTTCGGTTTAATCAAGAAAATCAATCTTCGGCCAATTTTATGAAAATTTGAAATCTAAATGGCTAATTTTACACGCCTATGCTAAATTCAAAAATATATGTAATTGAGATATTAAGAATGCCTAGCTAATTTTTCTGGTCAAGAAACAAGTCTTATTGCAATTGGGATTTCGATTCTCAATCTTTCTGACTTTTAATTGTTGGGGGAAATTCAAGTGTCAACATCGGAGCGAGTTGGCGAGGACTACTACGTTTGCAAAGGGAATGAGCGGCCAAAGGGAGAGTTGCTAGAAAGGATACTTTGGTCTCTTGCGTATTTTTATCGGTTTGTTTGTGTGTAAAAGAGAGAGAATCATGCCCACCCCGCGGTGAACGAAATGATTCGCACCTCGCCCTGTGGTGAACGAGATGGTTCACGCCTCACCCCTCAACCGGCAGGAAAGAGTGGACGAGATGGTTCGCGCCTCGTCCCTCAACCGGCAGGGAAGGGGTTTGAAACTCCTCACCCCCATTGTGCGACTCACCTGTGGCCCGTGAGAAGTGGGTCCCTGCGGATCGTCCTGAGTTTATGCCGCCAACTTCCGGCTATATGGCGATTCCCAGGTCACCAAAAATAAGAGAGAGAGAGAGAGAATCACAACCACATGGGCAAAGCTGCCCTTGTCGGGGTCGAATGACCGTGGATAGGGCGCATCGTCCCTCGCCTCAGTCGTGGTTGTCTTGAGATTGACTTAGCATGCAGGACCTGGTCATGCCTGGATCTTATCCATCTCCAGTCGATTTCAGGTGGAGATAGATAGACCCAGGCAACTTCCAATCAAGAGCGTTGTGTTTGGTGTATAATTTGCTTTGGTGTGAACATGACGCAAGTTGCCTATTCCTTCTTTGAATAGGCAAAAGAAAAATGATTGGGGAGATGACGTAACACGCGGGCTCAAATGAAGCTTTCAGCCCGGTAATCATTCTTTTTCGTTTTCCTTCTATTTTTTTCGAATTCATGAAAGCCTAACGAAGCGACGTAGAAACAGTGCCCGAATTCTGATAGTTATAATATAATTCTGAGATTTCGTTTGTTAAATTTGTTATGATCACTGAATTTAAGATAATGTTGTAAACTTTTTCAAATCCACAAGCTGGTGCAGAGCATGAGGTTCCTCGTAATTGTCGAGTATACTTGTGTTTAGGAAGATTTGTCGAGGGAAGTATGTTTCTCTACTCATCAAGAATTTTCTATACTTTTTCACCAATGATGAAAATAGTTTTCAACCGATCCATTTTAATAATAAAAAAAAAAAAAAATACAAATCATTGTTTTCAGAAAGCACGTCAAGGATGAAGAACTTGTCAAAGCACGCTAAACGAAATGAAACTGATAAATTAGTCTCCTCCGATCTTTCCACGTTAATGATTTATCAGTAAAATATTGTGATTTCAAACTAGATATAATACCATATATAAATCGACTTGAGGTCCTTTGTTTGAATTCAAAATAACTCTTCATATAAAAAAAGTCGCATTTTTTATTGTCAAGTAATTATTTTGTTTCAACGCATCATTGATTATGGACTATCGCTTTGATTCTATTGTGATTGGGGTTTTATTAACGAGTGTACTGTCTTTTTTGCGTTATGTCAGATCATAGCATCAAAAACGAAATATCATTTGCTTAGGGTGTGTTTTTTTCCGGGATCATCGACTATTTTGAAAAGAAAATCATAGCTTCGCAAATATTCTCATTGACGGCGAATATATTTGGTGTTGGCGGATTTTGTTTTATTTTAGTGATACATACAATCATTTTAGAAAAATATGTTATATATTGTTGATTTTACAAGAAACAAATGTACTATAAGTGTCGGGTACTTATTAACAAGACTTAATAATGCTTATCTCTATTTGTTATGTTAAAGCAAAGAGAAACTCTCAATTTAACCTATCTCAATAATTTTTGTTTTCTCCAAATGTTAATAATTATTTAATAAAGCCTTTTTACGAACATTGCGTTTATGAACGAATGCATATAATTATTTTTTCTCCAACATTTTCCATAAAAAAAATTCTGATTTTTTTCTGATCTACAATAACCTTCCCAAAAAGATTTCAAATTTCGAAACTTTTTATCTTTTCCACAGTTTTTTTTTTTTTTTTTTTTTTTTTTTGGTAAAGATCTTTTCCACAGTTGTTTATACCGTCTCTCTCGATTGTGTAGTCTTGTCAATAATTTATTTCCTTATCGGATGATTTAAAGATCTCGTAACCAAAGGCTTTTTTACCTTATTTTTTGAGTGGTAATCTATCCCATGAAGGTAATGCGTGTTCCTTTAATTTATCTTTTTGCGCTAAATATCATGTATAATATCCTTGTCTGTACGAGAAACAGATGTCGAACTTAAGTGTATGAAATTAAATGTTCACCGGTTTCTCAACTATACCAAACAAATCCCAACAAAATAATATTAAAATTAGAAAAAAAAAAATTAATGTCAAATTGTCGATGGCAGGAATTTCTTGGAATCCCCTCCCTCCCTCTCTCCTCTTCCGCGGGGGCGTTTCCCAGTTTCTAGACTATCCATGAAAACCTTCGTCGCTAAGTAAAATCCATCCATCACTCAAATCATTTTATTTTTCATTTTCCCCCATTCTTTGGTCCAAAACAAAAATAAATTGTTTTTGGTTTTTCATTTAGACTCGCTTTGTGTGCCCTTTGGAAGAGCTCATCAGCATAAAGCTCAACGCTTTTTGGGGGGTGCTGGGCTAATTCGCTGGATGGCGAATTGCTGATTTTCTTGGTTTTTTAAGGGGACCCATTTGAAGGAAAGCAGAGAATCGGGTGCCTCTCGCGCTGTACCTTCGGCTTCAGAGAGGAAGGAAGGCCCGATTTTCGTCGTCATTTTCTGTTGCTGAATCGAAATCTGAAGGAGGGTAATTCGTGTCGGTGTTGGATTTTTGTGGTGGGCGTCGGGAGGAAATGGGTCAGCAGCAATCCAAGGGCGAATTGCTGTACCAGCAGGTCAGCTATGGCAACGTCGAAGGAATCAAATCCCTCAGCAGAGAAGGCGCGGGCCTCGAGGTATATTCTTGTTTTGAGCATCTTTTCTCTGAATTTGGGCTTTCATGTCGAATCACGGTTGTTTTTGGGTAGGTTTAGATTGTCTCTGTTTTCTTTATCTTTTTTTTCTTGTAATTTTGTTGTGATGGGATCATTTTTTGGGTGGTTTTTGTCGGTGCAGTGGATGGACAGAGAAGGGAAGACGCCTTTGATCGTTGCTTGTATGAATGCGGAGCTCTATAATGTCGCCAAGACTTTGATCGAATTGGGCGCCAACGTCAATGCATACCGCCCCGGTACCATTTTCTTGATTCAGTGCAGTGGGTTATGTGCTGTTCTTTTGTTGTTGTGCCCAATATGAATCCATACGATGCGGTTCAAGATGCTAAATTGGTCTAGAAAGGATGTGTTTTAGGCTGAGTTTCTTGTAGGAGCTAGTTTAGAATCATGCGGAGTGATATCTCGGTTGCTTCCAGTAATAGCTCTCCTTTTGTCTCAGAATTGGGCTTAGTTTGTCTGATTTAACATGCTGAACCGTCATTTGAACCATGACATTTATCAAATTCACTCATCATGCTCTCTCTGCATGTGTTAAGTCTTGCGTTGCGTCTATTGTTATAATTTATCTGTTTATATATCCATTTTTTGACTCTTAATGAAGGTCGCAATGGTGGCACTCCCTTGCATCATGCAGCTAAGAGGGGCCTCGAGCATACTGTGAAGTTACTTCTTTCTCACGGAGGTCTGTGTCAATAATTCTTATACTAGTAGTTTACATTATGCTAATTGAAGTTTTTACGCAGCTTTCTGCTGTATAGCTTATGTAATGAATATGCATGATTTGATCCTTCAGCAAATGCACTGGTGATAAATGATGATTGTCAAACTCCGCTTGATGTGGCCAGATCTAAAGGATACACTAATGTTGTTCGTACATTTGAGGTATGTCTTGTGGATAAAACAGAATTGTATCCCATCAGTATGGGAAATCTTAATGGATTAGATTGACTTTTCTAACTTTTGATGCTTTTAGGGTCACATGGCTTTGTTCTCTGGTTGGCTACGGGAGTTTTATGGTTTTGGGTTTCTGGAAGTACTCGCTCCTCAGTTGCTTTCAAGAAAAGTGTGGGTATTCTAGTTTTAGTTTTTACTTTCGTTGGCAACCGTTGTGTTATGCTTTATTTTGATACACTTATCTCTTGTAGCTGTGCCTTCTCTCTGTTGGCAAAACAGATGGATTCTTTGAAAGTATTGCCTGCTGTTTCTCTAATTGCCTGATTTTTTTTCTTAATTTACTTCTTTTTTTCAGGTGGGTGGTCATTTACCCGTGTGGTTCTCGAAATCCCACAAAGCCATACAAGTTGGAATTGGCAATATATCCTAGTATGCAGGTACAATTCCTTTGTTACCCCAATGTTACCGAGCTGGTTTTCAACTTCACCTATGATAGTTTTTTGAACTATTTGTTTGTTTCTGGTTTCTGTATATTATCATGGTTTAAAAAGTATATACTATTTTTTTTCTCCTGCTATATTATTGCGTGAGCTCTCATAATTCTTCTGTTTAGAGTCCATAAACTGATGCTGCTTCAGGCACAAATCTCCTATCCGATTGAGTGATTATACCTGCAGACCTTTTGTGTATTCGGTGTCCACTTGATGTTAAATAGGGTGAGGTGGCTCTTCCTGGTGTAATTTCACCGTTCTCAGATTTTCTTCCCCTTCCCTTCCATAGCAGAATATCAGGCATATGTCCAACAACATATTTCCTAATCCTTACTTTTCCTACAGTAACATATGTTATTAATAACAAATGTCGGCAGACCCAGCATCTTTGACACCAAGAGTATGCATACTACCTCATGGCCTATCATGCATTATGATTTCCATGTATCTCATTGGATTATGGTTGAGTCTGTAGTTTGGCTCCTGAAGTAACCTGTACAAGCAATTGTTATAATTATTGCAGGATTAGGATTAGAGAAGGCCTTCTATAGCATCAATTTTCCCCATGACATTCTTGCAATAGGTCAGGGGAAGAAACACTTGGCAAAGTAGCTCTGGGATGAGAGTCTTACCTGTGCTTGTATTCTCCAAATCATTCACTTCAAATGGCAATCTGTTTGGGTTGTCTGATAGAGTTGTCTGGAACCTTATGAGCCTCTTTGGCCTTTTGACATCCTTGCCCCTCACTTTCCTTTCCTTTTGGGTTTTGGACTATATTAGTTACATCTGATTTTCTCTAAGTGTCAGTTGTCTCTTCTCCCCTTATAACTATGTGGCTTAAGTCTTGTCTGCTTGTGTCTATAATGATGGCCATCAAGTGTATCTGCTGATTCAGCACTATTTGTAATGTGCAGGATGCTCAACCTCGGGCAATTGTTGCACTGTGGAAGGCCAACTTAGAGGAACCTAAATTCCACCATTCTGATCCTTCAGTGACAATTGTCGACAATACTTCAAGTAAAAACTTGCACCTGCGTCTTATTTTCAGATTTATTTTTGACATATAAATCTGTAGAGTATGAGTTTAATCGGGCTCTATGTAAATCAAAGTCCGAAGGGGCAGGAGGCGGAGATGCAGGAGGTATAGGCCACGAACAGATAGGCGTAAGTATAGTAATTGCTTCTTTTTTTACAATTAAAAGAAAGCTTCAAATTTTGTAGAACTGAGGAGTTAGAGCCCATTAGAGTTTGCTAGAATATCGTGTAATTTTGATGACCCACGCCGCCCGGCCCCTAGTTGCCCATTTAGATAGGGAAATGTTCGAGGATCATCTTTGCTTAATGAGTTGTGAAACATTAGAAATTATAATGCTCTGTGCACTCAATTTGTTAGGTATACTTAGGCTGAATTTTGTTTTTGCTTTCAGAGACCCGTTTCAAATTCGCACCTGCCAATGAAAGAGACAGACAGCAACTTCAGTGGTTTTGTGACGCATGCAAAGGGATTCCACAGGTATTGTGCAGTTTAGTTTCATTTTGGGATTAACTCATGAGTAATACAGAAAGTGAATTAGTTCATAACAATCCTGTTCCTGACTAGAAATATTAAATGCTTATGGATGTTGCACTTTTAGGTGGTGGAATTACCCTGGTCATGCTTATGTTAGTCTGTGCATGAGTCTTTTTAGTGTTACTTATGTTGTCAAGTTTCAACACGCCTTGCTCAGAAGATCGTGGGGTAATTATGAATAGCATTCGTGCATTTGATATCTTTCAGTGGAAAACGGTGTAGTCATTCAACTTTCAGGAATTTTTGTGTTGAGGTATCAATAGTTCCACGTTATGGAATGCTAGTATTTAATCACGAGATAGAACTTAAATTAGACAATTTGAAAGCTATATGTTTTTCAAGGACTTTCTATTTATAAGATACATTTTATGTTGAAACTACAAATGTTTCAGGTCACGCAGCCAGCATTTTTGCAACCTGCACAGCCCCCGGTGCAGGCAACTGCACCTCCTGCTGGAGAAGATCTAGAATTAGCAATGGCAATCAACGCCTCCATCCAGTCGGCTATGCAGGATGTGCCACCACCTTTTCCTACTCAGCAAGGTGTCGGGACGAGCGCATCCGCCAGCTGGAGTGATTCTGCAGAAGTTATGAGTCACAGTGATTTGGGTGCGGCAGCCATGCCACCTCCATCCAAGGATAGCTGTGGTCCAAGCAATGAAATTGCTCCTACTGCAGTGCCACCTCAAAGTGTTGTAGGTGTCAATAAGAATTTCATCTCTGCTCCATCCGCCCCTCCAGCAAATACTGAGGTTGTAGAGGATGCCCCAATTCAATATCCATCCATTGACCTGAGTCCGATTGATATGTCCGCCCCAGTAATCAATGACTCACCACCTGTTGGCTCTAGCGGGAGCAAAGAAGAAGGAAGCGAAGAGACATGCTGTGTCGTTTGTTTGGATGCTCCCGTTCAGGGAGCTTGCGTGCCATGCGGGCACATGGCCGGCTGTATGTCTTGCTTGGAAAAGATCCAAGCCAAGAAAACCGGGTGCCCAGTTTGTCGTACCAAGATCGACCAAGTCATAAGGCTATATGCTGTTTGACTGTGAAGCTTGCCTATATTGAGCAGGTACAGTGATCGTTATTACGTTGAGGTTTTAAGTTGGTACACGTATGCAAGTTTTCTTGAAGGTTGACGGGTTGATATTTGCTTAGAGCTTATAGGTCATTCGAGAAACATGAAGGAGGAGCATGATTGTAGTACAGACAGTTGATAATGAGCTTACTGCATCAGTGTACTTGTCCGACCCGTAAATCAGCTCGTGCTCTTGTAATCTACGTTCCGCAGCATCTTTATCTCCAGTATATGGCATAAACTGAGAGCACAAATTTGATTGCTTTATGTTTTGTGTGGGACTGTAAAGCAAAGAGTGGTACAGTTTCGTTTGTTAATAGCATCGGCACCTCTTGAGGTGGGTATATATATGGTTTGATGCTCAGCTCTCTCTCTCTCTCTCTCTCTCAGAAGCATGAATGCTGCAGAATGTTGGTTAAAGTGACGAAAAGATTGAAATGAATGCTTTTAATTGGTGATTGGAGAACTATAGTAATAAATATCAAAAGAAAAATGACTTTATTCATAGGAAAATATTTGGGTCATGAATGACTTTTGGTCGAATTGGGTGCACTTTTACCCACTTGCACTCACCCAACTTCCAGTACGATTTCTCACTTTTCCCAACTGGGCCAACGGCTTATCACATGGTCCAACCTGAAGCAGACCACGGGTGCAATTTCGATTTGGTCCATTCCAATCTGCAACCAAACATCGTTTGGTGAGTGCTTTTTGTTAAATAGGGGATGTATCAAAATCAAAGTGGCTAAATTTCAGTTTTATTTATTAATCTTAAATTGGCTGGAAAAAAAATGGGTGTTTCTGTTAAAGGGCCATACAAATAATTGAGGCATCTCATTGGTGGTCTAATTAGGGAGACAAAAGTGGGGCATAGGATGAGTCATATGAATGATAAAACAAGTATTTATTCTTGTTGCTGATTGGATCTTTTTTCCACAAAGTCATTAGTTCATCGGATCTGATGGGTGCAAAAGGCACAAAAAAAGAAAAAAAAAAAAAGAGGCAATTGTTAGATCTTATTTTTCTATTATGGGTGGGGGTCCATTAGGAACTGTTCATGACGATGCTCGACAGAGGGAGTGCTCCAATGAGAGGAGCCGGGAGGCTTTTTGAGCATCCGAATAATCCGGACTTGGTATATGGCGAACGCTCTTCTCGACCATGAACTGAACACCAAGAAAATTGTCGAATCTTTGATCGAAGAAGACGTGCACGTAAGAAACGAACACCGATTGTCGGATTTTAGGCCCTTTTCAACTCTCTGAATGGACTCCCTAAACGACTTTACAAGGTTCTGTCATTTCGAGGGCTTTACTGTTTACGGAGACTATACAATTTCATCATCAAATAGAAAAATCCTAGGATTCTTTCTAAGTTTGTGATTTACTTAACATACTGTGCAGCTCAATGTCTCATTGGACAAGATTGGGGCGGTCATACATTTAAGATTCTGTCTCCTTTTATTAATGGAAAGAGGGAAACTAACAGGGAAAAAAAAATTAAGGAATATGGTGTCGGCAAAATATTTGTCTATGCCACGTGTCCCCGGTCTTGGTCTTTGAACTCTACTGGGATTCTCGAAGGTTATCGATTTAATAATGTACTAAGAAAGAGTAAATCAATAGCGTCTGATTTTAAAATTATTATTCCTTTTTTTTATTATTGCTAAAGTAATGCGGGAGTTACCTGATTTTACTATTCACGTTAAACATGAGAGAAAAAAATTACTAGAATAATTAATAAGGATACTAAGATTTACATGATTTAGTTCAAGATTCAATACCTACTTCAAGTGAAAAGCCGATCATCAATAAATATACTATAAATTCGAATAGTACAAAGTTTAGAATCGCTCGATAGATTGAGTATTTTGTGGTACCCACATGTATTATTTCAGAATCTCTCAAACGGAGCTCATTCCAAATAACTCAAAGAGTGAAACCCTAATGCTATTCTTGTTTGATTTTCTTTGTGTCCAACGAGTATTATTCCATCTTCTATATATTCATATGATATTTGTACTCAAAATAGGATACTTACCTAGGTAGGATTTCCTTCACGCATTCAAAGTCGAAACATGTTCTCAATATTTATGATCTGATAACATACAGAGCAGAATGTAACAATTTATGTTACTCATGAATACGAACTACTAAACTTGATTCCAAACATCCACATCTGTTGTCAAATCTAGGGTTACTTGTATATTCAAGTGGTTAATTAGACAAACGAAAAGAAAATAAGAAAAACCCCTTTAATCCTAGTTTGTTCCCATAGGGACATTGTTTAGCAAAAGACAAAAGGGACCAACATCGTAGAACCAAACGTACAGATATTTCCCCGAATAGACCAATCCTTTCCTGAAAGAGGATAAATAAAGGACGGATAAAGGTAAGAACATAGTCCTAAATTAAGGAAATCCTTCCTGAGCATACCGTGTCATGCACAAACTATAGCTGTCGGCTGATCATGATAGTTGTAATCTTGAAAAGGAAAATAATTAGTTGCTCGTGAAGTATCACTTTATCCAGTTGTGTTTTGAACGTGGTAATAAAATGTCATTTCACATTTCTTCCTAGTACTTTGCCCTAAATGGAGGACAATGTGACCATCATGTAAATTGTGCATTACACTATGTATGATTTCATACGGAAAGGAAAATTATTAGGTGCTCGTGAAGTATCACTTTATCAAGTTGTGTTTTGAACATGGTAATAAAATGTTATTTCATATTTCTTCCTAGTACTTCGCCCTAAATGGAGGACAATGTGACCATCATCATGTAAATTGTGCATTACACTATGTATGATTTCATACGGTTTTAATCTAATCGAATGAGATCACATAGATTGTCAAAAAACCAAAAGAATTCGTGTTATTTTCATTATCAGTTGTGGCATTAAAAATGGCACGTGTAATTTCATCTCTCTTAAAGATAGATCGATTCCTAATTTATTTTTCTCTAAGTTTCTGAGTTATAAGTATCCTCTTCTGAGCCGAATAGGTTTAATTCTTAAAGTTTTATCCATATATGCAAGACAGGTACCAAGTTAGGTCTTGCATATGCTTCTGAAATCAAGAAAAGTTACAGAAAAGTCATGACAGTCCATCATGCACAAGGACTCGAATGCACACAACACAAGCAGTAACTCTTATTTTTTACAGCATTTTATAATAATCTATTACCTTTCCTTTTTCTTTTTCTGTACGAAAACCCCTGGCAAATCCCCCCCTGACAGCTTCCTATGAATGGTCATGCAACACGCTTTTTTGGGGTCTTTTCAGTACATCCATCACATGGAATTACAGTGCTTGTTGCCCCTCCTTTTTAGGGCTTGCAAAAGGACTTCGGGCATTCATAATTACAATTATTTATTGCATGTAATTGCTCAAAGTGTGTCAATTTCGAGAAGAAATGCAGAAGAATCTTGAATTTGCAAAAGCTAATTAAATTGCATTAGGTTAGGGTACATGAGTGGTTTGGGGATTGGCTAACATTTACTGACAAGCCTGAGTTGCAAGTACACAACTGGCTTTAGAGTTAAACCTGGTGTGGCCATAAAACAAGGCAGCAATCGTGCATCTCTTCCTCGGGCGAAACAACCTTTCACTTCATATTTTCAAGTGCCAGTTCTTTTTCTTCTTTTTTTACCTAGTTTCAAGTTCAGGTTTTTGTTTTTCTCCCCCTAGGGAAAGCAATGTTTGTTGTGTCTGCACCAAAAAGAATTTCTTATTACAAAAGGCCTTCACATGGGGAAAAAAACACACATGCAGGAATATCTCATTAGAAAAAAGTTGACAGTAAAAGCCACAGGATGTGTATCCAATTATCCATTTGTGACAGAAAAGAACTTAAGCAATATATATTTTCTTTATATGTGTGTGTCTGTGAATAAATGCAACTTTATGTGTATAAACTAATGAGTTAATATCACGAAAAACCTCAAATTAGTATATATATATTAAATTTATCTCAAATTAATTTTTTATCATTAAAATACAAAATTAGTACACCTATGACAAATTTATCATAAAAAAAAATTTTATTATCAAAAATCACAAACTTGTATATTTATGATAAATTTACTTTATATTTGTTTCCATTAAATTGAATTTATATCACGAAAAACTATAGTTAATACACAACAAACAAAGGTTAAAACCATGAATGGATATACATGTGAATTGTCACATATCATCTAACTCAGCAATTTGACGGTAAATTTAATAGAAACTAATGAAAGGTAACTTTATCATAAATGTACTAATTCGGGATTTTTATGGTGTTAATAACATATGTACTAATTTGTGATTTTTAATCAAAAACTAATCTGGATGTCTTGAAGACTCTAAAGTATTTGTATTCAAAAATATATATATATATATATATGTAAAACCTTATATTTGTTAAGATCTGTACTTGTTTATCTCTGAAATTTCAAGCGATACATATTATTTCCTAAAATTTTAATTTATTATTCCGGTTGACCCCTTTTCTTATTCGCATATATATGGAACGTCACCATTTAGGAGTTGAGATGTGCTTCTTCATTTTGTTGCCAAAAAGGGAAAATTACACTCGCTAAACTTTAGGGTGGTACTTCCAACATGGAAGGGGGAGGTGAGGGGTTCAAATCCTCACCTTCTCAGGGGGGGATGAGATAAGGACGCGTAAGTTTCGAGAATGGGTTGCGACTCCAACGCCTTGCAAGAGGCATAGCACAAGTCTGCGAGTAAGTGTAGAGTAGGAATAGAGTAGAACTGACCAAAAAAAAAAAAAACTTTAGGGTGGTATGCATTTAGTCACAGCTTTTAGCCAGGAAACACCCCTCATGGAATAATTTTATTTTACTTTTCATGAGAAGAAGATAAGAAAATCCGAGCAAAGAGTGATCCAAGATTATTTTGATGGCAAAATTTGGTCCAATATATTCCTGTGGTTGACTCCCCGCCCAATACTCCTATGGTGCGACGGTGATAGACTCATCAATTGCGGACCTCCATCAGATGCATTGAGTATCCATTTCAAGACCGACATTGCATAACAAGAGTGAAAATCTTTTGTTAATTAAAGTCCAAAGAGAATTTAACAACACTCGTCGTTCCTTCGAATCCCCATTGCCCGCCGGAGAGTTGAATTTTCTTTTGGAAACAATGGTAGAAGAAAATTGGGAAGGAAAATGCTACAAAATTTAAAATTTTCCTCCAAACCCATCTCACAAAAATTTAAATTCCTCGCATTTTCCACCCAATTTTTCTTACCTCCATTCTCCCTCTTTTCTTCAACAAATAGGGGGAAAAAGGACCGGGAAAGAAGGCTTATTCACCATTCATATGTGGTGTATAAGGGTGAGCATCGGTGTGGGTTCAACCCTAGATCGATCCTGGACTAATCTAACTCAGCCAATCTTGGTTTGGTTCCCATGGGAATTGGATCAGTCCTTGGTCCTAGGACCTTTAGACTTGTGCTATGCTAGTTGGTTCTTGATTCTAGGAGTTCCCTAGAGCCTTCTCCTTTGTTCTCTATGCAATTTTGTTTACAGTGTAAATTAGAAAATAGCAAGAAACCCAACCTTAATTCGACAAAAGAAAAAACCCCCGTCACTCGCCTTGCCCTTGCTTGCTTGCCTGCCTTGCTCACTACTTGCCTCTCTTCGCTTACCTCACTCACCTTCTCACTCATCTCTATTCCCTTGCCTCATGTGTTCATTTTTATGATTTGTTATTTTTAACAAATGTGAAAATTGTTACCTTATCTTATATTTATGTTTGATATGTATTGGTGTTCATAGTTTGGCTACTTAATGTCGTATTGTTGATAGATATAAAATTTGAAATAAGTTTGTCCTTTTAAGATATACAAAAAAAAATAATCAATTGGTCGCAAGTTGATTTTAGAATTAGATCTGACCAATAGAGTCAGTCTACTCCTTGGTCCTAGGCTCAACGGGGCTAGTCTTTGGTCCTAAAAATTAGGTACCAACACTATGCGAGTTGATCATTGGATTAAGTTTTGAACTAGCTCAATCCGAACCATGCTCACCCTTAGTGGTGCATGAGATGAAGACGAAGAATCTAATAAAATAACATTAGAGCGATGACCAATTGATAAGAACTAATATTTGTCTACTTACCAATTTGATACAAAAAAATTAATGAATTATTGTCCTTGGATTCCTGTGTAGGTCAATAATATAAAGCCAACATACTGTTTTTTTGTTATGATTCATGCGTGATGACTAGATTTAGGATGACTATTCTCTATTTAATGGACCTACCGTACATTAACTTTCTCATCCTTCTCCGAAAGAAAATCAAGGGAAATTTTCATTTTACCCTCCGAATTAACATTAAATTACATATTAAACCATAAGCTTTAAATTCTTTCGCTTTATCTCTCTAAATTGTCAATTTAGAGGAAATCACGCAACTAGTCCATTAGTTTTGGCCCTATGTGCAATGTCATCCTTAAATTTTTAATTTATTCAATGTGGTCATTAAATTATTAGTAAATGTTCAATGTAAACTGTCATATACTCAAATAATAAGTTATACGTTATTTGATGACGTTGATTGCTACATGCTAAGTTGGTTTTCTAAAAATGATGAGTCAACATTTCTAGCTTTTCATCCATCTACTTTTGAAAAGGAAAATTTTTACATGTCGATCATTATTTGACAATGTGAATTACCATATCATGATTTGAGATAAATAAAGATAAATATCTTATTTTGATGACCTACGTGTGACTTTGCTTTTTGTTGTTTTAGGTCCAAACCTAATGGATTGAAAGTCAAATGAGTAGATAATGTTAATTTGAATTAATTGAAGGATATCATTAAATATTTTCATATAATTGAAGGACTAGTAATATATCAAGAATTACATTGAACAAATAAAAAGTTAAAGGACGACATTACAATTTGGATCAAAGTTCATAAATCATTAGTGTCATTTTCACGTCAAATTACCGATTCCCTAAACTTTCACTCTTTCGTATGTTAACCCCTAAACTTCAAATCCCTTACACTTTGCTCCCTAACTTGCAAATTATTTCGTCCATTTTCACTGTCAACCTTTTATCGGTCAAAAATGGGTAGTGCGCAGGATTCTTCGGTTGCAATGAAGTAATGCACCAGAGGTTATTATCGCCCATAAAGAGAACTTTAAAAAATCATCTACATATGCGGTATTAATGAATGAAATAATTTGGAAGTTCGAGATGGTACAATATAAGGATTTGACGCATGAAGTTTAATGTGGAAGAGGGCAAGGGTTCTGGGGGATAAACTATAACATTTTAATTTTTATATTATACATTGAAAGAATCCGTTTTGTGATTAATAAACTAAAAAAAAGGAAAAATATAACTGAAAAAATGGAAATCGACAAGTTTAGGACTGATTGTACAAGAGGGTAAGAGTTCGGAGAGGTAAAGTCAAAAGAAATTAAGTTTTGGTATTTATTGTGTAGGAAGGATGCATAAAATAGGGAGTTTATCCTAAAAGGAAATCCATAGAGGGGGATAAATCTCAACACAACATTAGAACATGAGTCGAATGTAATTGATAGTTTCATGATAAGTTCCAACATAACATGGTACAAATAATTTAAATTTAAATCGAACTTACACTTTTTACATCTATTTCTAAGTAAAAATATACGTCAACAAAATTTGGTAATAACACGAATATGATCGAACGAGCAGCATTAGGAGAAGGCTATCTATAGCGAAAGGAGTGACTTAAACAAGAATTTTCTTAAAAGCCGATTGAGTATGAGCATGGACAACTTCATTCCCATAATTCTATATCCAGCTTACGATTCTTTTCCAGTCGGATTCTAGAAACCCTCAAATCAGATTGTTGATTGATGCTCTAATGATGTGATCATAGGCCTTCCATCACATTACATAAGCACATGGTACGACATCGCAGTGTTTAAGATCGTTAATAGCCACAAAGAAAGAACTTTCCTAAGAAGAATTAATCGGAGACATGCATTGACGTGTTAAGTGGCTAATGAAATAGTTCTACGGTTCTTAACATAGTCCTTTCTAGAATTGGCATGTTGGGTTCTACGAATCTTGGTCCGTTCTGTTTGTCTGAGCGGGTTTCCGCAAATAAAGCCACTTTATACCTCCATCTTCTCTCCTCTTTACTTTACTTAACCAATAAAGCCAATAAAGCCAACCGTTGTCGAATGGCGAAGCTCCCGATGCACCAGTGTATGATGGGTTGCTGAATTGAGGTCTCGGTCGAATTGAATCGAAGTCTGACATCGAACATGAATGGATGGTTTAAGCGGCTTACAACGTGGTTCCACGAGTTCAAGTGATGAAGTTGTGATGTTTTATAAAACAAGTTGCTAAGGAGAAATTTGGTAGAGGAAAGTATACTCGCTAAATGTATATATGTAATTTTCATCATGACTTCGTATGCCCTATATACTTGTTATATATATCCACAATTTCTCTTATATCTATAACTTGATATTGACAATAATGATGAAGGAATTGCTTAGTACAAAACCGTGATTTTCCTTTTATGATTCTAAAAGGGTTTTTCACGTAAAAAATCACTTGTCTTTTTGTTTGATTTTCTCATCCACATTTCGCATTTTTAAGAATTGATATCAAAGCATGGTTCGACAGAATTTGAGGAGCAACGGTATGGATGAAGGGACAGGAAGGTGAAGATCAATCAATGCATCGACGAGAACTTTGGTTTCTAGAAGATGCAAATTGAGAATCTATTGTGTCAGAAGAATATGCAATAAGCTCTATTCAGAGAGAAACTAGATTTAATCAAGAAAGAAAACTATGAGAAACTATTGTCGTCATAAATATCAGACTCAAATGGGAGATTGATCGAGTTTTGGATTCTAATAGCAAAAATTATTATTTTCATCAAAATTTTATATGCCCTAAACTCATGTATGTAATAGGGCAAACTCGCTTACATTTGTAACTTAATCTTAATCTTGATAATGAAGAAATTATTTAGTGCCGCATCATAAGTTTTCCTTTTCTATTTCTGAAAAGGTTTTTCTCTTAAAAATTCACACGTTTTCTTCTCTGAATTTTCTTTATCGCATTTAGCCTTCCTAACACCAAGGTTAATATTTTTTTTTAACGGGCGTACTAGACTATATGAGCTACTAGCCCATTTTATGTGTTCGAGTGAGCTTCCACCAACCAGCTCTATTCTCTTTCACCGAGCAATGATTTGGTTTTCCAGAAATTGGTCATGAGTCGGACACGTAATACTAAAAATCGGAAATTATTGGGTCTCGTGTCACTCATAAATTCTAAATCGTAATAAGCAATATTTCTAAAATCCTAAAAATCTCAAGGATAAGAAAACGAAGGGAACAAGAAAATATGCAACAATTACCCGGTCCTACGTGACTCGTTCAATCGAAGGCCCCATTAGGAGCTCTATGATGCATTGCGCAGAGCAATTATCGATGAATGAAGCTTTTTAGCCTCGGCGAACTTCATGGTCTCAAATCAAAGTCAATCAATCTAGAATCTGCTCCAATCCCCAGCGACCTTCACCCATCCAAGTTGAAGCTGATCAAAACGTTCAACCTTCAGGAAGATACAGAAACGAAGCTCCATCGGATTCGACTTTTAATGACCCCGACATGTTTCGATCTTCTTACGTTGAGTTCATTCCAATCATGTGGTTAACACCCCGGTCGAGTCATTAAAGATCCTTTGATCAACCTTGATTGGACTTCCATCGGGTCAAGCTCCAATGCCTCGAAGAATGTTCAAGTCCTATGTTTTGTTTCAAGATCTAACACTCAAGTCAAACATCACGAGAAATAATGGATTGGAGTTGCTTGTAACTAAGCACTTGTGATGACATGAGATCTAACACGCGATTTCTAGTCTTATCATTACCTAGAAACTTAATCGTGCGTGTACATATAAATTTATTTTAGGATCTGTTTATTTAAAGGGAAATTATTTTCCAACTTTCTAATATTTGGATGTTTTTGGTGGACTGAGAACAACTTATATGGGGGGAAGACAACTTCCCATTTTGGTAAGAAGAAAAACATTTTCTCTAAGGGCCTGTTCGACAACTTTCCAAACAGTGTTAATTTCTTTTCTTTTGTTCCTAATAGTAGATTTGGAATAAAAATTCATTTGGTAAAATTTTTGTTCCCGGGAACAAATTTCTATTTTTTTTGTTCCCTAAGTAAATTTGGAACGAATCGAGAAGTAAAAAAAAGTTAATTCTTTATTTTCGAGCACAATTATAGAATCAAACACCTATTTTCTCTTTTTTTCTTTTTTCTTTTCTTTTTTCTTGTTCTTTTTCTTCAATTGTCGTCGTCGCCGCCGCCATCTGCCATCTGCCACTCGCCATTGCCGGTCACCGGCAACCAGTTTGGCAAGCTCGTTAGAGGCTCGCCAGGCCAAGGCGAGATTCGGCAAGCTAGCCGGTGGCCAAGCGAGCCTCGCCAAGGTCTCCCCTGGCCACCGGCCAAGCTCGCCCAGCCAAGGCTCGGCTGACGAGGCATGGCCTTGCTAAGGGCTAGCGACGCTTCAGTGAGGTCGCCGGCCCTCATCTGGCCGATCACCGATCATCCCAAGGCCGGCGACCAACCACCTTGAAGAAGAAAAAGGGGAGAAAGAAAGGAAAAAAAAAAAAAGAAAAAAAAAAAAAAAAAATGATTTGAAATAGAAATTGAGGATGGTACTAAACACAATTCTATGGTACTAAACACAATTTCTATTTCGAGAATTGAAATTTTAGATAATTACTAAACGGCTTAATATGCTTAGAAATTATTTTTGAAAACAAAATAAAAAGAATAATTTCTTATCGAACTTATTTTCGAGAATAGAAGCATTACCAAAATGCGCACTTTAATTCACAAAGTGTATAAAAACTAATTATTTTTCTTGATATTTTTTAAAAAATTTTAATTATGAAATATTCAGTAAAACAAATACATAATTAATATCATTCAAAGCGGAAACACTGACATCAAACTAAATCAAATTAAATCCAGTGTACGGATTTTTTTGTACACTTGAAAGGAGAGGAACATTTCCAAGCTAGTTGAGCCCCTTTCTCTCTCCTCACCAACAAAGACATGAAATTCTTTATCAATTCATTGAGAATTTCTATGCCTGTGCGTTGAGCAGTTGGTACTGTGGACTGCAACTGTAGGTTGATGGACCTATGCCTACTTGCGTTTGCTTGTGGGAGTGCATCTTGCAGATTGGCATTATTTAAGGGAATGAAGAAAAAGGAAATCAGAGAGAGAGAGAGGGAGGGAGGGCATTGTGGTCAATTCGAAAAGGAGTTGTCAATCAATGCTAAAGAGAGAGCAAACAAAATCATGTTATTCCTCCTAATTTTTAACATATATATGTATTTTCTTAAAGCCCAGATGGACAGTAGTCCCTTTATGCTGTCTCCATCCATCACCTCCAACCTCACTTTCATCCTCTTCCCATTTCCACAAAAAGCCCTAAACCTGTTTCTCTTCCCTAAGCTACTTGCCAATATCTCTCTCTCTCTCTCTCTCTCTCTCTCTTCAATGAGTGCTTTCTGAGATTGGGCTAGACACATAGGAGCTGCTTCCCCTCTTTTCAGGAAGGAGGAGAGAAGGAAAAAAAACATCCGCCAATCTTTCATTTCAATAGATTTTCCAGAAGAGAAAGTTTCAGCAAAGCCCAACAACCGAACCCAACATCATGTAATTAAAAGGTAGCTTTTCCAAGTTCTCTATGATTTTCTCAAAGCTGCTATTTGATCCTCACAGCCATCCAACTCCAGAAAGAGAGACAAAAACCCTAGCTATGATTCTTGCTCTTTCATTATTTTCCCATGGATACTGTAATATCTGATCTCCCTCTCTCCCTCTCTCTCTCTCTCTCTCTCTCTGAGTTATTGAGATCTCCCTGAACTGACTGAACTGATCATCAAGTAACTGATTTTCAGGTTCTCTCTTTCTTCGGTAACAGTGTGATTAGCACCCCCTATTATATTCCCAGCAAACCCAGCTTTTCCATACACAGCTTCAGATTTCGTTTACCTGTGCATGTACTCTCTCTCTCTCTCTCTCTCTCTCTCTTTTCTCTCTGATCAGGTGTGCTCTTTGATAGACTTTCCTTGTCTTGACCATTAGGCACTCAGTTTGTGTAACATCTCGCCCCGAGTGATCGCGCACGCAAGTAACTTCAAGAAGAAGCATGATGAATTCGCTTCCAGAACTTGATTCCATCACAGCCCTCAATCCCACCAGCGCCAACTCCATAACCACCATTGCCTCATCCTCCTCCTCTTCTTCCACTTCCCCCTCGACAATAACCACTGCCGCCGCCGGCACGGTGGCTACGACGTCCAGCCGATATGAGAACCAGAAGCGCCGGGACTGGAACACCTTCGGGCAGTACCTCCGCAACCACCGGCCGCCGCTCTCGCTCTCCAGGTGCAGCGGCGCCCACGTCCTCGAGTTCCTCCGGTACCTCGACCAGTTCGGCAAGACCAAGGTCCACACCCAGCTCTGCCCCTTCTTCGGCCACCCGAACCCGCCTGCCCCCTGCCCATGCCCGCTCCGCCAGGCGTGGGGCAGCCTTGACGCCCTGGTCGGACGCCTCCGCGCAGCATTCGAGGAGAACGGCGGGAAGCCCGAGGCCAACCCTTTCGGCGCGCGGGCCGTGAGGCTGTACCTCCGTGAGGTCCGGGATTCTCAGGCCAAGGCCAGGGGGATCAGCTACGAAAAGAAGAAAAGGAAGAAGCCTCCCCAAGTACCCATGATCGCCGCTGCAGGTCGGGTCGAAAATCAGTAAGGAAAAAGCACCTCTTAGCATGTGTCATGATCAATAATCGAAGGTCGTCGCATTCTACTCCTATCTTATAGGTCTAAATGCTTAGATATACGACGGTACGATATATCCAAGTTCTTCAGTCTATATATGTCATGTCTGCATAGCACATCATATGGTGGAAGACCGTGTTCTATAAAAAGCACCATGATGATAGAAAATGCTTGCTCTTTTATCTGTTTTTCCATTATTGGATGCTGAAAAAGAAGAGGGAGCCACGGGAAGAGAGACAGCATTATACTTTTGGAAGTGGGTTCAAATTATGCAGTGTATGTATGAAATCTGTAGTGACGATCTGAAGTGTCGCGTAAAACTTCCACTTTGTCAGCTGCCTAATGTGTACTTGGTGAAACCGCATGATGAATGAGGAGCAGAAATGGAATTGCAGATCTTGTTCGGTTGGGTTTTCTCCCCCATTTCATGGGCAATTTTAATTCCGATCTATTATATATTAGGTATTGTCAAATCAACCTGGTCATAAGATATGATGGATATATATAACTTTGCGAAAAGATATCTTGTCAGATTTGTCTAGCACTGTGTATATATCCTGTTGGGTTTTTGGTTATTACATATGGTAGTCAGTGGCGACATTTTGCTTTTCACTCCTTTCGCTTCCTATTTGTTTGCTTTTCTTGTCACTGTGACATGATTATCGGTGATTTAGTTAGAAAGCACGCAAATTCTAGTGTTTGCATGCTTAATTTTGGTTCGGATGACGTCGAATGAAAGGAATAAAATACGAGAGGCTCAACAAAAAACATATGCTTCTTCGATCTCTTCAAAACGAGGAATTTTTTTCATTTTTTTTCCATGCGTTGTGAATAGTATAATGTAGCCTCATTTATGATGCGATGCAGAACCGCCCCATTTCTTGTCATTGTGTCAAATCAATCTTGATGTCCCCTGAATGGCAGATACATCATTAAATAAGTGAAGACCATTTTTCATGATGTCTGATAAACCGCTGACCGTCTTAGTTGTCTCTGCCGAGCATGGAATTTCACAAATGAAACGACCCTTTTGTTTGTTGTGAAGAGTCTATCGAGGACAACGTTGACGTGCACCGACTTCATATGAGTCTGGCCTGGTGCATCGTCGTCATGGATTAGGCGAAACCAGCTCACACTGCTGAACTTTTGTTGCATGTCCCAACTTCTTCTATTTTTTGCTATATTGTCCAAGAGTGAGCGTGCTGTGGACTTGGTTTTAGTATGGTTTCTTGCTTAACGGTTTTACCAGAAAGGCCTATTGTGAAGGAGTGATCTTTGTACTTCTACGTCAAGTGAAACAATTAAGCCTCTAGAGTTAAGTTTTCATATGTGTCACTGATGTTCTTTCATTGTAGCTTAGTTTGGGTTTTATTAGAACAAGGTCCATGTCTCTAGCTATCTATAATGTACAAACCTTTTGAGACTGTGTTTGAGTTTATAGCAACTCAACACAAAGGGGCGATCATCCGCAATTGTTCTGAATCTTGTTAATCATTCTGCACATGATACATTCTAGGTTTTGCCTAGGCCTTCCATTGCCAATGATGCTTGGCCCATCCTTCTTGTCATCCACATAGGAAGAGAAAACTAGAGAATTGTGTGAAGCACTTGAATCATTGGAATTCTTCTATACAAAGGAATTATTATTACATTGATTTGTGGCTATTGCTTGCAACGGAAGTGCAGAACGGTTTTTCCACTAGAAAGTGGGGAATTCATCATAGTCGCCCTCATGGAGATTATGCATCCGCACCACCAATTTGAGGCACATTTATTCTCAAACATGATGCAGTTGTCTGTCTTTCTTTGATATGAACTCTTCTCTATAGGGAGTTGTTGGTTGGGTAGATGAATTGTAGGGCTTTGTTTGATGGACTGTGGAATTAGAATACACCAACAGAGATTCTAAACCTATGAGCTATATTCACACTCAGTAATCCCTCCTGATTAAACTAGAAGCAAAGCTATGAGTTGTTCATGAGCATATGCGCCTGAGTACGTGTTCTTGCGCTGTAAGATTGATAGCAATTCCTTTCCGAATCTGCATGATCACAATCTATGCCTAGCCCTAATTCTTTACAAACTTTTAGCCTGCTGAACTGAGGTTTGACTTATACACTGCTTGATCTGGTTCGCCTTATGGCTAGTTTTTACAAATCTGTAGCACTCAGTAGCAGTCTGGATGAGATATCTCGCCGCGAAAGAAGAGCTGAGTTGTGAATATTAGTTAAGGTTTGGTCACGATGCACGTCATATCGCTCGCAAACATCTTTTGTGTCGACCTGCCTTTGCTAATTCCAACTGCACGCACCTTCATGCTGAACTTTATCTTTTGAAGATCATGATTTTCAGGCTAGGTACTGATCTGATCCTGAGTATTCAGCATCCCTTCTAGGCTAGTGGGTTTCCTTTTGGTGGGAGAACATACATCCACTTCTCATGATTGCCGAAAATATATCGAAAGAAAATTATTCCCATATGTTTCTTTTTTTCTTTTTCTTTTTTCTAAAGCATATTTTCCACATTATTATATTTTATTTTTGGTAAGTTATAAGTTGTGGACATCCCCCACATGTAAAACTAGCTGCCTATAAACATCGGTGGTTCTAAAGCACTAATGCTTGTTCTGTAATAACACATGAAAAAACCTTCCACGAAGCCGGTTTCCTTCCCTTATTGCTGGAGTTGGGAAACAACTCAAATCCCACAATTTCTTGTTTCACAGTTTCTGTATCAGAAAATTCAAAAAATTTGCGATCTGCTAAATAAATTTTTTAACCAGCTTTCGCTTTCGAAATATCGTGATCTCATTTGAGGGTTTCGCCTAATTTGGGCGCGCATAGCATGCCTTTTCTGCATTCATAATCAACTTTTTTTCTCAATTCTTTGAAGATACTATTTAGTTAAACGTGAAAGATCCTAGTCGTGGTTAGAAAGTTCGAATATCAAGTCGGCTTGTTCTTGGTCGTGTTGGACTGTTTCTGCAGGCGAATCAAATTCCTCAAGGAACTAGATTTCGGAATTTTATCTCACTATATTATTGAATAATTGATGCTTCCATTTTGGGATTTCTTTCTTTCTTTTTGCATTTCTTACGGAAAAAACTACAAAATTCCAACTTGCATTACGAATAGTTCTGTTCATGTATCCTAAGACGCAATTAGTATTAGATAAATGTGTGGTTTAATATTTATAAATATTCTAACACTAGTCGTATTCAAGTTGTGTTTTGATTCTATATTCAAAAGAGCTATGCACCAATAGGGATGCACGCGACCTAATCTTTTGAGATTAAAGAAAAAGTAAATTTCTATTCCAAAATGATGTTATAATCTTTAGGAGATATATTAAGACATGCATGATAACCATTCTATTTCTGTTGCATAACTATTTTTCTATTCCATACTTATTTCTAGAACAGAAATCTGTTTAGTAAAATTATTTCATTTTTTTTATATCCGAAATAAATTTCTACGCCAAAATTAGGTAAAATAGAAATCATAAGTAATTTTTTTTTTTTACTTTTCTATTTCTGAAATAGAAATGAAAAATAAGAACTATTTTCATTATTCGTTCTCGCTATTAGTTGATTGTTCATCCATCGTCACGGCTACCGCCGAAAGGAGAAATTTTGTGTTATTATTAAATGCGTATTTTTGCTTAGAAATTCATTCAAGAATAGAAATAGAAAAATTTATTTCTCTTTCGGAAATCAATTTCTAACTAAAATGGTTATCATTCGTGTCTTAAGTATACTCTAAACAATCCTATAGATTTTATTTGGTACAAAAATCCATCAAAATCTACAAGCTGAAATATAGAATAAGATAGAGATAAGAACTAGGGGAAGTACATAAGGTTTGTCACCTAGGCCATTGAAAAGTATCAAAGATTCGAAAGGGCTAGATCTAGAATTCATAATATAATATCTACGTGTCACGATTTAAATGACATGACATGACATAACATGACCATGACATGAGGCACGCATGACATTGAACAGGTGATTTGACACCTGACGTGTCATCTAGATATGACATGCATGCAAATGATTCCTATATATATTTTGATAGGCATGTAGGATAGTACCATATGATTAATCAATCCGATGTAGGGTTAATGTGGTATGGTTCGAACTGACAAATTAGGAATTCAACGAACTTGAATGCGACCATTCAATTTCTAAGAATGAAAATCATGAAGGAAAATTATCTAAAAAATTCTAAATTTATTGCATTTTTTAGTTCTAAAGCTTTTTTGCATTTTGCTAATTGAGCTTATCTAGTCAATTTTAATCCAAAGCTAGTGAGGTTAGCTTCACCAGCTTTTAGCGAAGCACACCTTCGCTAGTCACTAGCAAGGATAGGTAAGGCTTGCCCTCACTAAGGGCTAGCAAGGGCAAGTTTTGCCATTATCGGCGAGGTTGACCTTGGCCGGTTGTCGACCATCACTAAATTGTCTGTGTCAATATCGACTATATCACGTATGACGGCCAGTATACATATTTGTGATTTTCGGTCAAAATTATTCAAATAAGTTCAATTGATAAAGTTAAAAAATTTAGAACTAAATTGACAAATGTACAATAGATTTAGAACTTAATCTCAATGATTTAAACTATCACGTTTCAAGTTCGTAGTGTGTTTATGAAGAGGGTGGCTTGGGTATTTGATATCAAATCTAAGTGAATGAGGTGTCATAGGGGACATGTTTTGAGCTAGACTTTTGACAACATCTGATATTGATATTAAAAGCTCCTTCTATCCCTATCTAATTTGAGAAATATTTGGCACTCAACTTCTCCCTCATTCCAATTCTCAAGCTTGTGATTCCTTGATGCCATTCGATTCCTTCTTTTTGTAAAATCATTAATGTCGCTAATGCAGTTAAAATGTCAATTTCGCAATCCGGCAAATTAGATTTGGTGCTGACAAGTGACAAGGTGTTGCCAGAAAGACTTTGTGGTACGTACGTACTATTGGTTCATGTCATTTTTGAAGGTAGAGAAACTGATTTTTCAAGGTTGTCTAGTCAAAACTTTCGAGCAATCGTCGGCTTTCTTTAGTACTATTCAGTCGAAATCGGAGTCCTTTGTCCCACTTTTTGGTTACGGATAGGACTGCCATGAATGTGAAGCCTAAGATTTTTATTTTTATTTTTTTTCCGTCGACAGAGAGTTTGGGACAGGCCCCCCAAAAAAAAAAAAAACCAAAAGTTCGGATGGGCCGTGCGTTCTGTGCCGGCCCGGCTGGGTGCTCCGGGGTCCAGGTCCATCACGCGGCCGGCCTATTATTTAACTCTCTTTTTTTCCGTAAATAAGTTGAAATTTAGTATGATCCCATTCCCCCACCCTCCCCCAAGGAAAAAAAAATTCATTTATTGACTATCGATTGTAAGGTAAAATCAAAATATATAGACAACCCTGACATGTTGTGACTAATGTACACTCAAGCACAAATGGTTCCTCTCATTTTAAGTGGCCAAAAAAGTCATAATTTTAATACATTTATGTCAATTTAGTCATAAATCTTTTAATTGTGTCGATTGAATCATAAAATTTAAATAATTTATTAATGTAGTCCATCCAACTAATTTTAACCAGAAAGCATTAATGTGGACGATGACGTGAACAATTTTTGCAATTTTTTAAAATTTAATTTCTATATTTTTAATTTTTGATTTCTTTTTTTGATCCTTTGTTGACCTTTTTAAAGTCCTCTCTTTTTCTTTTCTTTGTTTCCCATCTTCTTCTTTCTTGGCTAGTCGTCGGCCGTTGCTAAGCAAATCTCGAGCTCATCAATCTTAAGCTTGTGCTCATCAATCTTAAGCTCGTGCTCATCGATCTGGCAAGCCTCAAGCTCAATGCTCACGCTCGCCAATCTAGGGAGCGGCAAGCCCCGTGCTCATCGGTGAGCTCGAGGCTTGCCAATGGCCGATCGCGGGCCGTTGCCGTGGCCGCCGACCGACCAAGAAAAAAAGAGATGGAAAACAAAGAAAAATGAAAATGAAAAAGAAAAATTAATAATAGATTTTAAAAATTTAAAATAAAAATTTAAAAATATGAAAAATCCATTTTAAAAAATAAAATAAATGAAAAAGAGTATATGAAGGAAAAGATTTTCCTTACCGAACAGCAAAAAATATTTTCCACTTAATTTTCAAGTTTCATCCGAAAACCGGAAAATAATTACATTTTCCTGAAAAATGACTTATCAAAAAATATTTTCTAAAAATGCCACATTTTTCGCGAAATGAACGGAGCCTTAGTGTCTATCGATTGTAAGGTAAAGTCAAAATATATGGACAACCTTGACATGTTGTGACTAAGGTACACTCAAGCACAAATGGTTCCTCTCATTTTAAGTGGCCAAAAAAGTTTACATTTGCATTAATTTAGTTATAAATTTTTTAATTTTGCCAATCAAGTCATAAACCTTTAAATAATTTGTTAATGTAGTCCATCCACTCAATTTTGGCAAGAAATCACTAACGTGGATGATGACGTGAACAAATTTTGCAATTTTTAAAAATTTAATTTCTATATTTTTTAATTTTTGACTTCTTTTGTTGATCCTTTGTTCACCTTTGTCAATCATTGTGCAAGGGCTTGCAAGCCCCTGTCAACCACTTCGCTTGATATAAATGATACTCGGCCACTCAGATCATTATCATCAGAGTTGGGGTTTCTCGAGTTAAAGCATTAAAAACCTCAACATGGGTGCTAGGTAGGGGTGTAAACGGTACGGTTCGGTTCGGTTCGGTTTTTGAAAACCGAACCGAACCGAACCGTTAGAGAAAAATTTCCGAACCGAACCGAACCGAACCGAACCGAACAGTTCGGTTCGATTCGGTTCGGTTGGTCCCATTTTTCGGTTTTCAAATTTTGGGTTTCGGTTTTCGGTTTTCGGTTTTTTTTTTCTTTTTTCCGGGACGGCTTACCTTCTATATAAGCTCCTGAAGCATTGATTGATGTTCTCTCTAGTTTTTGTGCTATATTCAAGAAACGAACATCTATGTCTTTGAGCTAGATCTCTTCCTTCTTCCCTTGTTACAGCCCTTTCACTCTCCTGAAATTATCACATCATGAGAAGCGAGATGACTTCTCTTCGAAGAGAAGTCAAGCAAGAAGAAACCAGGGAGGATAAGAAGCGACGATGAGGACGGGAGCTCGGAATGTTGTGTGAGAATTCTTTGGAAGGAGGATGGCGTCCCGAGATGTGGTTTCTTTTGTGGGCTTGTCCCAGTTGAGCCTGGAAATGGCTCGATTTTTGCATTGCTTCCAATCTAGTTGGGTTTCAAAAGGAAGCGAAAGCTTCACTTTTGACTTTTTGGGTTTCATGGGCAACTGGTCTGGATCAAAAACTACCCTGCTTTTAGCTTTTCCAATCTTAATTTGTTCCCAGAAGGAATATTTGGTCATACATGTAGTGTAGCGATTTTAAGTGTTTTTTTTTTTACACTAGTGATTCGTAAATACAGCCATAAGCATATGAAATCGTGATAAAGTATGCTAACAACTTATCTTCTCATCTGAATGTTCTACTATAGTCTTTATGCCTCACATCACATTTCACTCAGCAAGTATACCCATTTAGTCTAGGAAATTGTCCTTCTCCAAGGACAAGAGAATCAAGACCTGCTGAGACTTCAAAAATGCTATGTAGCATCCCCATTGTACAACAAAAATCGGTGTTGACAAAGTTCTGAAACAGGGATTCTGTTCACCAAAGAAGAAGAGAAAAAGAAGAAGAAAGAATCCCGGATTAACAAGAACTCAAAGGAAACTAGTGCTTTTCATCCATAAAACAAGTATCATAGGGCAATTAATTATTGCAAGAATCCAAATTATAGTCATGGCAAGGAGCAAAAGTAAATCACATTAGACATCCATTCAGTCACTTCTTTAACCCCACGATGGTGAGACAAAGCGACAACATATATCTCCATTATATTACAACCGCTTCTTCTATATGATTCAAACTACAGAGTTCTCCAATGGCTCAAGGCCATTCTGCCTCGGGAATGGCAAGTTTCTCATGCATCTCCATAGGAGTTGTGTGCACGCTAAGCCCAATAACCACAATGCTGCTCCTTTCTTTTGTATACCCTGACCAAAACAATTGAAATAAAAATTAGTGATCTCAACTTAGGAATCTGATGTCACAATATATACTTTCCGCTTCTATGTTTTCTATTTGCATCATTGCTTGAAAAGGAAGAAAGTCACTCTCTATGAACATGCAGGATTGTTTTAAGCTCAACATATCTAAGAAGAGAGGGAAATAAGTAGTTCCACCTCAAAGGTGAAGAAAGGGGTACATCACCATAGGAACAGAATAAAATCCAAATTGCTCAAACCCCAGACTAGATTCTCAAGTTCAATCAAATCATTATGGTTTTAACCCAATTTGGACATCAAAAATCAAGAGAAATTACCTCTTCGAGCTTTCTTCGAGCTTAAAGACGACATTCAATCATCAAGAGAAATTGCTATTGAATTCAGGTCCATGGTCATAGATGACAACTCTGCATTAAATTCACAATGAAAATAAGAATTGAAATATCAATTGTAATATTGAAAAATATAAATATTACATGATTATTTTTTTCTCACCTGACTCAAAATTTTCAAGTTCTTCTAAGTTCTCCTCGATCGATTGTGAAAGTGGTGCGGATCGTAGCCAATCTTGAGTACATATAAGAGCTTCTACCATCAGTGGGGTCAAAGAGCTACGAAATACATCAAGTACTCGACCCCGGTGCTTGAATGCGGACTACGATGCTACAAAGTGGAGATGGGCACGGCCAAAATATTTCGAGCAATAGAAGATAAGATAGGATATCTAGAAGAATTGACTTTCCACCAATTTAATATATCAAAGGTGGAGCTATACCGTTCACATCCTTCTTCTAAATACTTATCTAATTCAGATTTTTCTTCCACATATTCTTGTCCCGTTTGGCTAAGATACATTGCAGTCATAATGTCCGCACCAACCACAGGAGACATTGAAACGTTCACTGTCCTTGTCCCCTTTAATCTCATGTTGCTTTGGGGGCATGTACTGGTGCGATATTGCTCAAATAATAACGTCAAAGATTTTGTCACTCTATTTCGCAAAGTTTCTGCCCGGTTGCCATCATACACTTTATTAATCATCCATTTCACATACTCCATCTTATGTCGAGGGTCAAGTATACATGTAATGAACCATGTGAGATTTATGTTGTTCACATTCCCAAAATACTTATTGAACTTGATCTTCATTCTCTTGGCTGTTTCTTGCAAACTCCTATCCTCATCCCCACAATATTTATCAATTATCATATAAATCCCATAAACATCTTTTGCCATATCATTGCAAGTGACGTAAGAAGAGCCCAATACTTTTAAAGTTGCATCATGAAACAACTTCAAGAAAGGAAGAAATCGACGGGCATAATCCCAATCATCATCAGTAGGCAACCCTCTCACCTTGGAAAGCTCTTCGGCAAATCTTCTATCCTGAATATCTAATGAGATGAAGGCATTTCGAAATTTCAAAGCCACTTCCAACATCAAGTATGTTGAATTCCACCGAGTCTCCACATCCAAACATACAAGATTATTGGAATCAATATTTTCCAGCAGAATACACTCATTAAACCGTTGCAATCTCGACGGAGAAGATCTCACATAACGTACAGCCGAGCGTATTCTAACAATAGAATCATCTATATCTTTCAAACCTTCTCTCACAATCAAACTGAAAATATGAGCACAACATCTCACATGGAGTAACTCACCTGATAATATCAGAGCATTCCAAGAGTTAAGTCTTTTCTTCAAGTATTGAACTCCCGAGTCATTGGAGTTAGCATTATCAACAGTGATAGAAAAAATGCCTTTGATCCCCCAACTAGTTAAGCATTTCTCAACTCTTTTCCCTATAATCTCAGCCGAATGTCCTAGGATTTGACAAAAATTCAAAATTTTCTTTTGCAACTTCCAATCAGCGTCTACAAAGTGAGCAATAAGACACATGTAACTTAGATTTTGACATGAAGTCCACGTGTCAGTCGTAAGACAAACCCTTGGAGAAGTATCGGAAAAATATTTTTTCAATTTGCTTCTTTCCTCCAAGTATAACTTATAACAGTCCTCCCTTAATGTGTTTCTTGAAGGGATTAAAAACTTTGGTTGGATTCTACTCACGAATTTCCGAAATGCCTCAAGTTCCACAAACTTGAAGGGTAGTTGACCAATAATAAATATCGCCGCTAAATCTTTTCGACTAGCATCTTGATCAAATTTCCAAGGACCAGCTGAAATAGAACTACTAACCCCAACAGATTCATTCGAGGCACTTCTTTGCCTTTTCTCCACGTTCGCATATGGATAATTCTTACATCTACTTAAATGATTATGCATCCCACTAGTCCCTTGAGTAGTAGAACAACCAATAATAGCCCTACAATATAGACATTCGGCTTTATCTTGGCTATTTTCTATCCTTTTGAAGTGTTCCCATGCAACAGATCTTTGCCTCCTTCTATTTGTACCGCTAGATTCACTTACTAAAGATTCGCTCATTGTATATTTGGCTTTGCAAATGATGTTACTGCCTTGACAGGGAGATCTACAAATGGCTTATCCTGAGTAGAAAGAAACCCTTTTTTAAATTCACAAGTTTGAAAAGTTGTCTAAAGTCATCAATAAATTAGATTAAGAAAAGCCATGAGAATATATAAAAACAAAATTTAAATTCTAGAGCTTGCTCTCCTACCGTTATTATCTTGAAACAAAGCATGAAATATGCATTACCCAGTTCATGTTTACCCCAAGTCTTATGTAATGATGGTTAACTATTATAAGAATCCTGAGAATTCTCTACTAATGACGCAATAACAAATTGTTTGCAATAACTTGTATAGTCAAGTATGAATAAACAAACAAGCAAACAAACAAAAAACAACAACAACAACAACTAAGCTTTATCCCACTAAGCGAGGTCAACCATATAAATAAATAAACATGTTTCTAGCTTAACCTTCAGGCAATTCATACCTGCCCCTACAGAGCTAATGAGTATCTTCTCAAGCAAACCAGATTCACAACTCAAAGCGTCAAGCCAATTTAAGGAGACAGTGATACATATAGAATCAGAATATCACTCACTCCCACAAATCATGATAACCACTGTTCTCTAGTTTCTTCATCAACCAATTTTACTACTCTTCCATTAACCAAGAGAAAAGAACATGGAAACACAATAAATGAATAGCATGCGGCTGCCAAATTTATCTTACCACACGCCGAAGTATGGGCTCCAATGATGAGCAAGTTTCTACAAACTATCCACCTTGAGAGCTTCAATGACACTGCATCAATATAAAGGAACATTAATATATTTATAAACCTCAAAGGAGCAACCATTTTTACATAAGATGCATAATTATAGATAAATTCCCTCTGAAGAAGGCAAGGACACATAACAGAGAAGGCAATGACACATAACAGAGACAGATCATAACAGAGAAAGTTATCCTGTTGTCTCTGGATAGTTTTATAATACAAAATCATCTGGCCATGGTTGTGTACTCACCTGGAAACCATATTTCATGCTCACATGACCCGATGCCATGTTGATCAAAATCCTTGGAATAAAGAAAGGGCTAAGTCGACAAAGACGCTGCAACAAAGAGAAAGAGATCATTCAAGCTTCCATTGTTATAGAAAAAGGCAATTTTGCATTATCCCAAAGTATCTGCAAGAAATATATCATTTACCGTCATTTCTTTCTGTTCCTGTTCAGTGGGTAGCCATTTGCATCTCTTAAAGCCTCATCAACAGCACAGAGTGCATAGCCTATGAATCTTGCAATTGAACGATGCTCCTAAATAGAAAATTGAGAAGGGATAAAATTCATTATGCAGCATGTATGAATGACTTCTTTTGGAATTAACAGCCTATTGCATCAGCAGATGATGGGACTGGTTTGTCATATCACAGTTGTTCCTCATCCCGATGGAAAATGGAGTGATCAAGCATAGCAAGTATATGGATATCACTTTCCCACAGACTATAAAATCACAAGCAAACTCCAGACAGTGCCCCCAACTCTATCGGGTTACTAACTTGTAAATTTCAGTATCTTATTGTCACGATTAAATTCATTTACTACCACAGCAGTTAAATCAGCTATATAGTCGAGCCAGACCTGCCAATGCTAACCGCATTAAAAGAAGTCACAGAACTTGGCCCCAAAAAAAACCCCTTCGAAGAATGTTACAATGATAATGTTAGCAAGAAACAAGTACTCACAGATCAGCCAGAGGAACCATGCCAAATCCATGGTATGCGTCTATTTCAAACGACTGCGAAGAGATCAGACTTTTCGCCGCAAAGTACTATTCAGGCCCAAAATATTCTAGATCAAGCTTCAAAGGTCCCGAATCTAGAAGGGGCAAAATGCACTCTTTCCAGTCATCATAAACAAGAGCTTTGTCTTCTCTCAAAGTCTGCGTACAATCACCAAGGAAATAGTTAGCTATAGCTGAGCAAATGTCGCTGAAGCTCATCACCGCTACAATGTTAAACAAGGATGAACTACACTGAACATGAAAGAGGACCTAAAAATTCCCACCAAGAAAACCGAGAAAACAGCCCCCTTTGCATCGGCCCTAACTTCCATCGGAAATCCCACATACAACAACCGAATCGGCAAGTACCGACCTTTTCGGTTTCTATCATCTCGAAGGTGATTAAAACCAAAAATTCCACCTAGATTCATCACATTCCAATACATAAATTAGGGGGAACAATCAATAGCTGTAAACAGAAATACAGTCAAGGCAGAGGGGAAACATACAAACGGAGGCAGCAGGCCAACTAACTGATGTTTTCTTTGTAAAAAGTGTGAAAGTGATGGTAAATCATCTGCACCAAAGCAATTCTCGTCAACCTCCGTTTGTATTTTTCAACTAATAGAACCCTGCAGACTAGAGCCCGAAGTCCGTGCACTATCAAACGAAGAAAAGTAAAATTCCGAGCATGCTACTTCTCAGGCGAGTCTTCCACCACACATCAATTCACTACGCAAGCCCCCAACACCGATTCTCACTTACCCTCGAGCTCGATCGGCCAGTCACCCACGATTCACAACTGAAAGACCTCGCATCTAGTCACAACTACACACCCTACAAACTGTCGAATCGACAATCGAACGACTCCTCATCCGATGGAAACAGCAATCGACGCTCAAAATTCGACGTGGCACGGGAGACGGAAATGTCGGATGGAAGTGGAGATCCGACGAAGCATAGAGAGAGAGAGAGAGAGAGGAGGGAGGACTTACATGGTGGGAGAATCGGAGGGGACGGTGGCAAGGGCTGCTTCCTTCTTAGAAGCCGTCGCCGTTGAGAGAACTTAGACGGGAACTGATAAAACCAAGACGAGACACGAGAGGACTCAAAGACGGGAGTCGGGAGAGAACCGATAAAAAAAATTTCGGTTTTCGGTTTGTGGTTTGGTTTTCGGTTCGGTTAACTGATAGAAACTGAACCGATAAAAAAAATTTCAAATTTTGATGAAAATCGAATCGAACCGAAAAAACCAAATTTTTCGGTTCGGTTCGCAGTTCGATTCGGTTTTCGGTTCGGGTCTTAACACCCCTAGTGCTAGGGATTCACCGGACCATGATGGACTTGGGTTTGTGTCAGTGACTTGGACATAGGAGCCAAATACCCAAGCACGAGCACTAGAGTTTTGGCCCCAATCTCAAGTGACTCAATTCTAGCCTTTATGGACCCAAGCTTGACTGCCAAGGAATTGAGGTCGGGCAACGGTGACATGGGCATAGGAACTAAGTACCTAGACATGGACACGGGCACAAGCACTGGGGTCTCGATCGTAGCCTTGAGACACCCGGGACTTGGCTTGAGTGTGGGAGCTAAGTACTTGAGCATGCTTGTCGAGAACTTGAGCTTAGCCATTGAGGTCTCAAGCCCAACCTTTTGTGGACTTGGGTATAGGAGTTGGCTATTGGGCACAGCCTTGGGATCCCTACATGGGAACTAGGGTCTCAGGCTTAGCCGTTGTGGACCCATGCCTAAATGTCAATGACTTGGGCATAGGAGGAGGTAGGTGCCTAAGCACAATCATTGGGAACCTGATGGGAACCAAGGTCTCAAGCTTAACCTTGTACTTTTGTGGACCTAAACCTAGCTATTGAGAAATCAATCATTGCCTCGACGGGCCCAGACTTAGGAATGGACAATCGGGTTTTTGTGCCTAAGTGTTAAAATCTTTAGTTCAAGCATCGATAACTAGTTGAATATTAACAAATGATTATTAATCGTTAAAAGTGAAAATTATTTTTTAAAAGCTTATTCAGTGACTTATTTTCCTAGAAGATCCAACGTCCAAAAATGCGGAATATGTTTTTCAACAGGAAATTTCTGATGAAACCAATGCACCTTTATTTAAAAGTTTCAACGACTAGAAACAAAGGGCCTCGCCAGCCAGGCCCGCCAAGTTCCATTCCCCTGATGGACCGTGCTGGGCCGGACCGATATGATGCCGCCGATCAATTGGGCCTTTGGGGCCATGAGAAGTAGCCCAACGGCCCTAGAATCGGGCGGGCCCTCGCTACCAACCTGTGAACAGCCACTGATTCGACCGGCGGTCATCGGCCTGGGCCCTGGGCACGGCATGGCCCCTCTCGACGACGGGGCACAAATTGCTCCTCAAAAACAAAAGAGGAAAGCGAAAGCCCGAATAAATCACATGGTAAAAGCGGGACCACAAAACGAATTCCATTTTTCCAATTGATCGTGTCGGTCGCGCTCGGCCTGGACGGATCATCATCGCGAGAAGCGAGACCTTATCTTCCCCCTCAAAACGAATTCAGCAAAAAAATCCACGATGGATCTGATCTCATCGAGATAACCGCCCTAGTTTCACCGCGAGCATTACCACCTCCGCGTCTTGTCTTTCTTTCGCCAAATCATCGAAATACCCACCTTTTATTTTTTTGAACAAACATCGAAAAACCCACCTTCAAGAATTGGAAAAAATGCTCCCTTTTTTAAGGTCCTTTCTCTCCCCTTTTTCTTCACGCGTTATCTGATCCCGTTCGCATGTTTTATCAGTAAGTTAGTACTTTTCGAAATGCACACCGACAACGTGAAACCCGCGTCCTCGGCCTTTTCAGTTGGCTGAACCAAACGAGGAGAAAAAGAGCCACCGACTCCGAATCCGAATGAACAGGTGGCGTCGCCCCGTGCAAAACGCAACCGGCCGGCCCCTCACGGGGCTCTCTGTCCTCTAGATTTGACCCAAAAAACATTAATTTCATCGCAATCCCCTCCTGCGGAACGACGGCGTGGAGGAACTTCCCTCTCAGCAGCAACGAACGAGATCTGGCATACCACCCCATTCGATGGCTGCGCTAGTACGCGCTCAGACCCTCTTTTACGGTAGGGCAAGAGTTCTAACCCCTAAGTTCGCATACTCCGCATTCATTAGTGATTTTAAATGTGGTATCGTGTTGGTGAATTCTATGCTACCGCCGCTCCAAGTTTACATCCCGCTATCGGGTGTATGACGATTCTTGAATATAAAAAAAAAAATCAGATCTGGCATTTCTCATCGGAGCGCGTCATTAAAGAACACCACTCGCAAGTGGGGGAAAGCGACTGCTGCTGGCATAAATCCCAAGCCCCTTCTCTCTCTCTCTCTCTCTCTTAATCTCATCTCCCTCCAAAAATAGAAAAGCCAAAGGAGCAAAGTCTGAGATCCAATCTAGCACACACTGGGGGCGTTTATTCCCCTTATAGAAGCACTCCCCCTCAGATCTCCCCCCCGTACAAATCTCGGGTCTTTCTCTTCTCTCTCTTCAATCACACATTCTCGTTGCCCACTCCCGCTGAACGATCTCCATCACCACCCAGTAAGTTCCTCGCTTTCTCATCCCTCCTCACCATTCTCGTGTTCTTGCTCGTGGGTTCCGCGTAAAGATCGGTCCTTGGCCCGAGATCCGCGCGGGCTCGCCATCTGGGTCGGATGGGTTCCGCCGCGGCTCGGGTTCTTGGTGATTGGGAATTTTTCTTGGCGCTAGATTCGTCGAGATCTGCGGTGGAATTCGTGTGATGGGATCTGTTGGGTAGTCGAATTCGTGGGTTCTTGATCCAGATCTTGTCTTTCCCGATTGATGGGCTATCTGGGGTAGCTCCCGTCTAAATTTCTCATCCTCTCATTGGTTTCGATTCGACTTTATTGGCAAAGAAACTCATTAAATGCTTTGCAAATGAGGAATGTTTCAGCTTTTCGGTATGGGCTATCCAGTTGGTGTCGGCAACATTGCTCCCTCATGAATACGACTGATTTTTCTTTTTCGAGTTGATTGGCATCTTGTTGCGGCTGGGGATTTCTGGTTTAGATCTTGTGAGATAATGTTCCGCTTTAAGTTACTGATCAGTTTCCAGAATTCGATTGCTTCGCCGCTTGTGTGGTTGTCGTTGTCATTGTTGTGACGGCTCTCTATTCTTCTCTTTTGCTTGCTGGTACTCTTTGGTCCTTACTCTTGGAGTGGAATTGCTTCCTTCCATTCAGTCATTGTAATGCTCTATAGTCCGTTCCAAAACGAAATCGCCAGGTCTTTTGTAGAAGTTCGCAATGGTTGGAATGGGACTGTGGTTTCAGGATATCAAAATGGTGATTGTGCTTATGGTTGCCTATGGCTGGCCTGTTTAAATCAAAGATCTGCGGCTTTCGGATTGGTGACTACCAACCGTTGTGCTGCTTCTTTTGGGCATTAAAGCTTGGCCTGAGGCTATTTTTGATTTCGTGGGCGATGGAGCCACAAACCTTTCCCGTGTCTTTGCCTTTGTTGGCTCTTGTCTACAATGAGATGCTAAACATGGGCATATGCATTACTATTAGTCTTATCCTTTAGTCCCTGACCACTGTGCATTTTTTCTTTTTTTTCATTATTTAACTCTTGTTGAAGTTGATTATTTACTTCTCTGATCTGATCTTGCTGTTTCTGCGAATTTCCAGGTTTTGTTGATATCGAAGCTTTAAGAGGTCAAATAAGGCAGTGTGGGCGTTGTTAGTTAGCTGAGATGAGATCTGCCTTATAATCTTTCAAGATACAGGGAACTGAAAGGTTCAATCTGGGATAGTGGATCCAAGTATACTAAATGATGAGGGGAAGGTCTGACGGATCCCAAAAGAAGCGCTTGATAACTTCAGTGTGTGTAGTTGCGATCTTTCTTGGTTTTCTATATGCATACTATGGATCGATTTTTGGGCATGGTACATCAGCCCTGGAGTATGGCAGCAAGTCATTGAAAAGGCTTGGCTCATCATATTTGGGTGGAGATGATGAAAGCGATGGAAAGCAAGATGAGGCTAAGTATGGGCAGGAAGATGAAGATGATGTGACAGTGAAGAGCTTCCCAGTAAGTTACTTAATGGAAACTGCCTCTGTCATTGTTGATACATATGATCCCTCGTTCTTTAATAAAGAAAAAGATATTAAAGTGAAAAGACTTCTCTCTACATCATCATTTACTATAATACCATCTCGGTTAATTTGGGATCATTCTGATTGCAGGTTTGCGATGATCGCCATTCTGAATTGATTCCTTGCTTAGATAGGAACCTTATTTACCAAATGAGGTTGAAGCTGGATCTATCTTTGATGGAGCACTATGAGAGACACTGCCCTCTTCCTGAAAGACGGTACAACTGCTTGATTCCTCCTCCTCCAGGGTACAAGGTAAGTTCATGCATCATTGTAGTAGTTTCAAGCGGGTTTAGGTTAACCTTTAGGATTGTCAGTTCCTTACTAAAAAAGCCATTGTCTTTCTTCTGTTCTTATGTTGGTCATATTCCCATCTCCTTGCATGCTACAGGTCCCTATTAAGTGGCCTAAAAGCAGAGATGAAGTTTGGAAAGCAAACATCCCTCATACTCACCTTGCACATGAGAAATCTGACCAGAACTGGATGATTGTGAAAGGCCAAAAGATAAACTTTCCTGGAGGAGGCACTCATTTTCACTATGGAGCTGATAAGTACATTGCTTCAATGGCTAATGTAAGTATGCTAGTCATTGTAAATAGTTGTAGGCCACCTTAAGATTTTGCTGTGTCATGCTCAATTTGCTGCTTGATGTGTGCACTTTCAATGTAGCAGCATACATAAGTTCTTTAGTATGCACACGAAATGTCCATCCATGTGTTGAGCTGGGCTTTTGTTCAGTAGCTTGTCATCTAGATGATCTCCTAGTTTTGCTGCTGTGAAAATAATGCTATTTTGGCCATTGTTTTGCCAGATGCTCAACTTTTCGAGAAATATTCTGAACGATGAAGGAAGAATAAGGACAGTCTTCGATGTTGGCTGTGGCGTGGCAAGTTTTGGAGGGTATTTACTCTCATCAGACATCATGGCAATGTCCCTGGCACCCAATGACGTGCATCAAAACCAAATTCAGTTTGCTCTGGAGAGAGGGATTCCCGCATATCTTGGTGTCTTAGGTACCAAGAGGCTCCCTTATCCTAGTAGGTCCTTCGAGCTTGCGCATTGTTCCCGGTGTAGAATTGATTGGCTTCAAAGAGATGGGATTCTTCTTCTTGAGCTGGATAGGGTTCTCAGACCTGGAGGTTATTTTGCCTACTCTTCTCCTGAAGCATATGCGCAGGATGAGGAGGATCTTAGAATCTGGAAAAAGATGAGTGCCCTTGTTACACGCATGTGTTGGAGAATAGCTTCGAAGAGGAACCAAACTGTCATTTGGCAAAAACCTCTGACAAATGATTGTTATATGGAAAGAGAACCTGGGACTCAGCCGCCTTTATGCCGATCTGACGATGATCCGGATGCAGCATGGGGCGTGACCATGGAAGCGTGCATTACACCATACTCTGACCGTGAGTTTCCATTTCGTTTACGCTTCCCCTTGCCAAATCTATATTTTTGTTTGCTCGCTTTTCTTAATTTTGAAGTTTCTCATGTGTTATTTCCTCCTTTTCAATTAAAGTAAGACTACAATGGAAGTTGCTATGAATTTCTTTTGGGAATATAGAGAAATTATTTTCAGGAAGAACTAAACATGCTTGAGTGGCTGATGTCTTTTCAAACTATGTGTGAGGAGTTTCCTAGCACGCCCTCTAGTAGGAGCCAGTGGTTGCATAAATAATTGCCTGGAAGTTGGAAATTCTAGATTCTTCTCACATTGATCATGCATTCTAATAAACGGTACTTGTCTTCATTCCAATGATGAAAGTCCTGCATCCTGAGTTTGTCATTGTAGTAGCATCGTCAAATGACCATTTGGTGAAAGTGCAGAAGTATGCTGTCTGATCGGGGCCCTTTGAGTGATAAATGCTTGTATTTATACAAGGCTTAATCTCTAATTTTTCATTTGAAAACCGGATGTAAGATATGGGAGAGTGTTTCCTTTTATGCATCATGGGGCTAAATCTGTCCTACTTGTTAACAGCCTTTAAACACTTGTTCCAACTAGTGCTATCTTTTTTTTTTTTTGTCGTCCACACCCCCCCCAAAAAAAAAAAAAAAAAAAAACAAAAAAATGTAAATTTGCCAAATCATTCTCTTTCAATTAAGATCTAACTTTTGCATAATGCCTTTGTTTCGCTAGAACTTGCGTTTATGTGAATTGTTTGCTGAAGAAGTTAATTCTACGCTGTATGAGGGTGAATCCAAGTTGAAAGGAAAAGACTAATGAATTAGAATATATTGGTGCAAACTTCAAAGAAGGGTTTTGAACACTGAATATATGATACATATTAAAAGAAGGATCTAGAATTTTGATCTTACAGAAGATTTTCTTTAAGATATAATTGGAAAATCTTTTATGCAGTTGACCCTGTATATGTTTCATCTAGTAGATGGTAGACTACTTGGAGATAACAACTGAAAGATAACTTATTTGTTTTGCTTTTATCAGATGACCATAAAGCCAAGGGGAGTGGATTGGCTCCTTGGCCAGCTAGATTGACTTCTCCTCCTCCTCGACTTGTTGATTTTGGCTATTCGAGAGACATGTTTGAGAAGGACACAGTAAGTTTCGAACAGGCTCCTCTTATATACTTTTGAAATTTCTTGCAGAGAAAGTGATTCCTCTTTCGCTGGTTTACTTCACAATATCTTGGTAAGTTCAGGCACATGGATTGACTTAAGATTTGTGTCTCAGGAAATTTGGCAGCGAAGGGTTGAGAACTATTGGAACTTACTGAGCCCGAAGATCGCATCAGACACTCTGAGGAACTTGATGGACATGAAGGCGAACATGGGGTCATTTGCAGCTGCGCTGAGAGGAAAGGACGTGTGGGTAATGAATGTCGTCCCTGAAGACGGCCCAAACACTCTTAAGCTGATATATGACAGAGGCCTAATTGGCTCTATTCACAACTGGTATGTTCCTACACCCCGTTTGGAACAATGGTTGGTAACTTTTGTTTTGTGTGGGCTGATTGAAGTTTATTATTTGTCTAAGTAACAGACTTAGACTTCTTGGTGCATCAAAATAGCTTAATACTCCAATTTTTTAGTAGTGTTATGACTGCACGTCCTGCAATTCTAATACCGCATCATAACTGATTGTTTTCAAAATCTGGGTCAAAATTCATGTGGCAGTGCAAGAAAGAGCAGTTATAGTTGACATTCAATTAGAAATTGGATTTTGACCTTCCCAATCTTGATAAGTTCTAAAACAGGGTTTGACTGGTCAAAGTTGGATGACATTTTGATGCGACAGGTGCGAAGCATTTTCAACCTACCCTCGGACTTATGATCTGCTCCATGCTTGGACTGTCATTTCGGACATCGAGAGGAAAGGGTGCAGCGCGGAGGATCTCCTCATTGAGATGGACCGTATTCTCAGGCCCACTGGTTTCATAATCATCAGGGACAAGCAACCAGTTATTGATTTTGTCAAGAAATACTTGACGGCTTTGCACTGGGAAGCGGTTGCAATGGGCAACTCGGGCTCAGAGACCGATGAGGATGGGGATGATATTGTGCTCATCGTCCAAAAGAAAATGTGGCTGACAAGTGAAAGTCTCAGGGATGCAGAATAGAAAGCATCACACGATCCATGTTTCTTTCTCCAGGGTCGGACGAAGAAGCCCGTCTGATGCAGCGAATATGGTGAAGTCTGGAGAATTTTTATGGTTTGTAGCATTAACCCATGATGATTCTGCAATTGTTTCACGTTTTTGTCATGATAATGTTTGGTTGTTCGGTAGGCCAAGGACTACCACATATTTATATAGGCCATTATTTATTTGTTTTTCCGTCATTTTTTTTCCTTGTCATGGAAACGCCATAGGTACGACTTTAGCCTGATCATTGATATTAAAGGTGTCACAGATGCACTTCTCTTCATTTTAGAGGATCATTTTGCAAAGCAGCATGAAGCTTTGATTGATGTTTCTCTTGTCCCTTTTGTATGTTTCTCTTCAAACGTTGGCAAACCAGGTTATTTGATTGTCTAATCATGAATGCTGATGCAGTGCTATCAAATATCATGAATATCCTTCCTAGAGGACCATTTTAAGCACTCTGGGCAGGCAAAAAGATTTAGAAGAGCCTCATTTCAGCACACTTTTTTGGATGTTACATAATCTGTCTTTTTAGGCCTGGGCCTGACATAAACCTTGACTAGGATGGGAAACGTCGAAGTCAACTTACCAAATTCTATTTTTGGGCCCCCGAAAAAAGTTTATGTTCTTGAAAAGACCAAAAAAGAAAAAAAAGAAGGAGAAGAAAGAAGCTGTGAAATGTGTAAAGTAACAGAAGTGAGAAACTGTGCACATTTTAGAGGGGAAGTATTTCTTTTCCCCATAATTACTAATTAGTGGCATGACTATGAACATTGCATTAATTTTGTATGAACATTGCTTTTATAACAGATGGGGTGAAAAAAGACCAATCTGACTAGGGTTGATTTGTTCCCTTGATTAATTTTGATAGCCAATAAATTCCAGAAAAAGAAAACCCAATGTGAGTGACATGATGAATTACCACTGCCCATCACTGTAGACATATATTACTGTACTGACAATTCCCAGTCGAAGCTAAGGAAGGGAAAGTAGAGTTGGAAGAAATCAAAATGCAAATCAAACACTGAAAAAAAAGGCCAAAAGGTTTGATTTTTGCGATGAGAAGCGGTCCGCACTTTGACTGTCCGATTAGGCACGTTCCACACGAAACCTGTCACATTTAGAGATCGAGATGCCTCCGATACGTAACATCAGATTCTACTCGTAAGTTAAAACATACAAGTGGGAGGTGTCTAAAATGTCCTAAAACCCTAAGAAGGCCAAGCAAGCTGTGATCTACTCATAGTGCAATTTCTTTAACCAACTCATCTCCCTCTCTATTGTTAACCCAGGTGTATGCGCAGCCCTTGCTTTCAACTTCCATAGGTGAACATGTATCTATAAAAGCATGAAAAGATTGCAAACGATAGGGATCCGCAAGGCGCTTACCTGTTTTCTCCCAATAATACAGAATTTCGTTGAAGTCGCCGACACACAATCAAGGTAAAGTGTTATAGTTACTGATTTGGCACAGCTCATCCCATATACATTGTCTTTGACTATACACCGAAGGGGCATCAACATAGGTGAGGCGCATGGGTAATCTATTGTCATTATCCGTGCAGATCATATCCAGATAGTACGCTGTTTGATTGTCAATAGATATAGAAACTCTCTCATTCCAAAAAACCGCCAATCCTCCTACTATTCCCATAGGATTTTCAAGTATACAGTTTGCAAAATTTAATCTCTTCTAGATTTTTGTCAGCACCAGTTTTTGGTTCTTCGTCTCCATAAAAAAAACTACATGGGGCTTTTCATGGGCCACTAGGGCCCTTAAGGCTCGAATTGTCAAGGGATTGCTCAAACCCTGACAGTTCCAGCTTAAAATCTTTATTTGTGGTGGGGTGGCTTATTCGGGCTAGCCACCACAGCCCATTTGTCTAGCTCGTCGACAGCAAATATGGGAGTATCCATCAAATTCGAGTCATCAAGGTCCTCTGGTCCATGAGGTTTCAGCTCATAGGAAATGTACCGTCTAGCTTTCTTTGTAGGGCTAGCTTTGGGAAGTAACCGACGGTCCTTTATTTTCCTCTGTGTGGAGGTGCCAGCTGCTGCAGGTGAGTGAACTTCAATATGTGCTGAAGTAGGGGATAGTGCAGGGAGTGGTAAAATGCCTTTTGAAAGGCCAGATTGAGGTCGGCACTAAGGAGGTTCGGCTAAGGTGAGAATAGGTGGATCTAGTGGGGGTTCAACAGGTGTCTTGCCATGTTCCTTGCTTTGCTGATCAACGGGTATCAATTGGTTGGATGGCTGAGGAGTTTCCGGTATGATCTCATCCATATCCTCTTCGTTGTTGTTCAACTCATAAAAAGCTACCCAAAAGGGGTTGTGTTCCTTAACTCCAGCACGAAGCCATTGGCCGTAACAAAGATTGTCTTTCCTGTCCTTTTTTTCTTCGTCATAAGGAAATTTTTTACAGTGCATAGCATAATGACCAAGGACTCCGCATGAATAGCAAAAATGGGATAGTTTTTCATAACGGAAATCCAGCCATATACTCTTGCCTTCTAATCGAATCAACTGGCCAGGTTTTAGAGGGTCTTGAAGGTTGATTGCCACTTGAGCTCGCCCCGTTCTGAAGGTACCGTCTCTGCTTTCCACTTTAACATCTAGCATCGTTCCCACATGTCTCACTACTCTAGTAATCATATCAGTAGTGCACCTTTATAGAGGAAGCCCAAATATCTGAACCCAGAAAGCACATGTTGTGAAGTCATAACAGTTGAGGGGTGTATTCGGTAACCAATGTTTGAGGATCACTAAATAGTGTGAGAATAGCTAAGGTCCGTTTTCTAATACTCTCTGCTTGTCGACTTCCTTTGTAAATTTAGCCACATATAACCCTACTTCAGGTTGGGAAATGTCGACATTTTCAATGCACCAAGCTCGTTTCATGGTATTCTGGAAAGCCGAGAAATTGATCGAGGGGTTAGATAGGATTTTACCTACCAATGTAAGTTTGCATTCTTCTAACTTGTCTGTCGGGGCAGCCTCGTCACAGACTTCGACTTGCTGTTCAGGCCAAAGGCGACCCAATCTCTGGCATAGAGCTGCCAGTCGAGCGTCTTCATCCAAGTTGTTGTGCTCCATTGGTAATCCGATAGAACAGGGTAGCTTCAGCTTGTATAAATTGGGGTGGATAGAAAGGCCATAGGTTCGAGAGAAGAGGGTTTTGATGGAATCCTGTATTCGGCAATCAGACCATTGGGCGATGTTTCAAATGGTCGAGATGGACAGAGGGGATGTAGTAAACAGAATGTTTGATGCATGCAGAACTGAAGAGTAGTAGACGAGGGGTACCCGGAGGTCAAGCATCTCCATCGCACAGGGATAGACAATGCCAAAGAAGGGAGGACAATTGTGAGGAGAAGGAAAGAGGACTGTGTGTAAAGGGCGGAGGTCAATTGCAGTTAGGGATGGGGAGCGTGGTGAGATGAGGGATGCGATTGGGGATGGGGTGTGTAGTAAGAGAAGAGATGCAATTGGGTCGAAATTCGTGAGCCATGGCTTGGAAGATAGGTTACAGCATCAAAAGCACGCAAGGCAAGGAACATGAAAAGGCAAACAAGAGAAGAGGAGTGAAGAAGAAGTCAGAGATTAGGGTTTGGAGATTAAACTACCATGGCGGTAGAGACTGCTCTGCAAAACGAGAGAAAATTCGTATCTTACTCAGAGTGCAATTTCGCTCGGTGGGAAAATGTTCATTTTCAAGCAGCGTTTTGAACAATCAATCCCGTGAATCTTGGAGGCTTATTTTTCTTCGAACTTCCTCTTTTTCATCTTCTGCCACAACAAAGTCTTCTTGGACAGCCTTGCAATTCGTCCATTCCGAGGCAGCTGTCTTCCTTCATTGTGACTAAAGATTACATCGCAGAAGGTTTGGCTAGATTACACATCCTAGCAAAATAGAAATTTCTTAGTACTTGGCGTTTCCAGCATGTTCTTGATGATTCCCCATGATCTCAAGCGAGTTCAATCACAAGCTAACGCTCTACAAATTAGGGGGTTGCCGGCTAACCCTAAGTTCTAAACTCGATACACCAGACGTTATAACCCAATTCATACTCTTCTTCGTATCTATGGAAATGAAAATTACAATGAATGTGCGAACAATTAGACACGGTATTCTACTCTTGAAGAATCATTTCAGGTTCTCGAGAGAAGCAAAACATTTGTCTAGGAATGTTCGAATGAGATCTTTCAATAACCAAACAATGCACTTCTTTTCCACGAAAGATTCAATCTCTAATCAAATGGCATACTCCCGAAAAGTCAATACTGCATTGAAACCGTCACGCACGCTATTCAATACCGCATTGAAACCGTCACGCGTACTATCTATGCACCTTGTTGCCAAGCGAATGACATGCCACAAACAGTTAGGTTACACGTGCCACAAGTAACAACTGACATAATGAGAGTTGCCTGAAGGCTCAAGTTAGGACGGACAGACAAAATTTTAAATTCAGTGGTATCATGTGCTAAAAATACATTAAATCTTCATTAATTTAGCAAGACATTTCATGATCTTGACTGACAATACATCTCCAACGCAGTTTTAATGGGTTCCACGAAACATTCAGTACCCAAATGGCATACCCTGAAAAGTAATTTGGTGTCAAATTAATTTGGTTAAGCTTCTCTTTTTCTTTTTTCAATCAACAAAATTGATTCAGAATAGGTGTCGGATGATGGGTATAAATTTAAAAAATAAGAGCATCTTAGGCCCGTTTGTTTTTTGGAACATATATAATTACTTTTTTTTTTGGTCGAAACATATATAATTACTTTGAAATTGAAAATTTTCTTCGTATAATGATACATCTCTAGTAATTTCTTTGAATTCTGTCCGATTGTGGTGAAAGTCCTCCTGTCCCTATTCCGTGTTGAGTAATTATACAATTACAAAATCCGGCCACTATTTATTGGAATTTGGCACGTGTGAGAGATTAAAACTTGGGATCTTCCCTTATTTAGTCGAGGTTAAATATCCACACATTTTATCATTGTACAAACTCGATTGGGATTGTTGCTATGAATTATTTATGCAACTATTAGGTATTTAAAATTGAGTGATATTATGTTATTTGACTTTGGATTTATACATATACATATATTCTATTATTACATGGTTGTTTTCTATGTTTCAAGAAGTATTGAAATTGCCTGATAAAGTGGCGAGGAGCAAACGAGCAAGTTTTTCCAAAAGAAAAATTTAATGTTTTCAAGTCATGGTCAAGCAAGAAGTCCCCATTGATAAGCCCTACATCAAGAAAATAGTTCCAATGAAAAACTTAAAACCTTGGAGTGTCATAATCGTATTTAAATTGGGGAAATAGGGTTCTTTTTTACTCCATGGATCATCCATAGCTCTCCAGCTTCACAAATTGATAGAAATGCTGCAAATGTGTCCGCGAACACATTGCAGAGGCCATTGGAAAACATCCTAATAGAAGCCCATTGACCTTCAGAGTGTATTTAATAGATTTAGAATAAAATCAGGCGATGCTAAAGAAAAGGAAAAGGCTAGCAGTACATGTGGAGTTCCCATGAACTAGTCGTGAATGTTATGACAATAGAAGCCGCAGCATTAGTTACAAAAACATTCCTTTCAGGTTTTCTATCAATATCATATGCTATATTTCTTATATGCTGAGCCAATTATCTCGTCATCCTTTAGCACGTAAAGATTAATACTTTAATACCAAACAAAATATATTAAAATTAACTTAAAAATTTGTCTCACCATTTATCATCGTTGAGGACAGCACACAAATCCACATTATCGAGCTCAACAGTAGCATGAGTGATATCAACATATTATATTAATGAGATTATGCCCTAAGCAATCAAATTATGAATATGAGCATGTTGAACTTATGACATGTCAGAAATCAGGCCTACCATAGTATCCCGGTCTGCTCTTGTCAAATTCGTGCTATTTTACTCAGGTATGTGTGACATAAAATGCCGAATAACCAAAGCCCCGATGGTGGCAGGATGACTAACAATCAGAACCTACCAAAAAACAAGGATTTAACTAACTGAAAATGTCAAACACTTTTTTTAAGAATTAGCAACTATGCTAAACTACTACAAAACGAACATCTTTAAAGTTATATCCCTTTGGTGCAAAGTAAATAAAAAGATTTCAAAATGAAAATCATTGCACCTATTTGTAGATCAAGTCATTTAGAGCCCTTCAACTCACTTCGAAAGAAAAAAAAGAAGTTACCTTAATATTTGGATGGGTATGTTCTATTAATGTTTGAGCCATATTTCTACATATGCTGAAGTTCTTCCTCATCTTTCAAATTCTCGCATAACGTGATGTGGTTGCAAATTCTCCTATGAAAACCGCATAGTCAACCTCAAAACATGCTAGAGCAAGACATCAAATATCAAATGTAAGATGAAATCATGCGCAATTCTCTACCGCTTCATGGTAGGACTCCCTCTTCTTACATGCAGAGCTTCGTCTACCATCCATGGTAGTATATCCACATAGTCGACGCCGTGCTTCGACAACCTCTTCTTCTTGTGCAAATTTCCATGGGTTCTGCACTAGATAGCTTCCACTTCCGTTAACCTTCCCATATCCCCGCATCTCGCCATCCCTGGAATGCCGATTCTTGGTTGCATGTGCGGGAATTCATCATCGGAGATCATCCACGGACCGTACAGAGGTGAATTCCTTCAAACGATGCCTTATCTTGCTGAATCTTGACTCTTACTTCATTCCTCTGGCAATTGTGGCTGTTCGCAACTGGGGTTGCTGTTCATGACTTGGTACTTGTCTTACACGCTACTGCCTTATGTTCAATTGTACTTGGTTTGGTCATGGCTTCGAACGATCCTGATGAATCAGTTCGCTTGAATGCTCTGTGTCAACGCTTGGGATGTCTCTGTTCTGATCAGGAGATTGAGACATGGGAGGATGAACCTGCGATAGAAAAAATTGCGGAATGCAAACTAACCCTTTTAGGGAAGGTTATTACTACATCCAATGTGAATTTCCAGGCATTCCAAGAAGTAATGAAACGAGTATGGCGCGTTATTTTGGTCGAATTCTCTCAACATGAAGGTGGCTTATATTTAGCAAAATTCCAACAAGACAAGGATTTCCAACGTATTTCCCAGGGTGGTCCTTGGCTTTTTTCTAGCCACTTAGTCAACTTTAAGCCTTGGATCCCTAATACTCCGCTCCATTGCTATGATTTTACTCGGTGTGCTTTCTGGGTCCAAATTCTCAGCTTGCCTTTAGAGTGGATGACGGACCAGATTCTGAGGAAGGCTGCTAATCAGCTTGGGGACATTCTGGAGGTAAGAGTAGATAGCAAGGAGGGTTCCACAGTGAAAATAGGGCGAGTCAGGATGGAAATCAATCTAGATACACCTCTGAAAACTGGCAAACTGATTCGCTTAGCTGGGAAACTGTTATGGTTGGACTTCAGATACGAACGACTTCCCCACTTTTGCTACTCGTGCGGCAGACTTGGCCACTATGCAACTAACTGTATCGACATTCCTTTTGATTTGGCCAAGGAGGAAGGCAAAGACAAATTGGCTGTTGGCCCGTGGTTGAAGGTAGAGGTTCATCAATCTAGTCCCTACTGGACCGCTTTCTACAATCCTCCAGAAACGGATCAAACTCAGGAAATCATACCCGAGACTCCTCCATGTTTACTACAACATCCAACCCTATTACCCCACCGGTAGCTAATGATAAAGAACTTACCGATGCAGCTCTTCCAAGACAGACCCCTGCAGTGACAGAGCATCTTCCCAGCCATTCTAACGATGTTACTCATCAGAGGCAGACCACCACCACGGCTTTGATTCCTGCACATGCCAAAGCAAAAGGCAAAGCCGACGATCACATTAATTCTTCTAAAGCAATCCGGCTGTTTAAACCTCATCTGTTGAACGTGCAGCAGCAGGTCAGCACTATTCCCTCATCTCATCTTCCTGCAACAGACATAGAACAGAGTCTTAGAGACTATCCAATGGATATTCAGCAATCTAGAAGAGCAAAAACTACCCGTACTACTACAAGAGCAGGACAAACAAAGAAACAAAAACGCTACGCTCCCTATGATAAGGGCTGTGTTGTATTTGATCAGCTAGATGAGACACGTCTCCAGGAAACACCGGTAATGGTAGCAGATGAAGCACTCCATCGGGCTTTGGTGGCTGGCCCTCAACAGCCACCAAGTTACAAATGAAGCTTTTATGTTGGAACTGTCAGGGGTTGGGCAATCCCCTGACAGTCCAAGCCCTTACGGCTTTGTCAGCTAATGAAAAGCCCGATCTTTTGTTTTTGATAGAAACCAAGAACCGGGAGGTGGTTCTCAACAAATTACAGCATAAGCTTCGTTATAAAAGTTCTTTTGTTCATAATCCTGTTGGTTTAGCAGGTGGTTTAGCAGTTTTTTGGAATGATACTTTGTCTCTAGTAATTGAAAGCTTTGCGGAAGATTTTATTGATATGGTCTGTAGGGATTTAGGTGATGATCGCCTTATGCGGATTACTTGCCTACACGCCCTCCCTCCTATCACAATCGCCAACTGTTCTGGGAGACCCCTTCGAAGAATTAGTTCTTTCAATACTCTACCCCGGATTTGTGTAGGGGACTTTAATGAAATTCTTCATCCTTGGGAGAAGGTGGGCAGTCGATCCCCTATTCGGTCTCGTCTTTCCTCTTTTCGAGATGTAGTAGACGACTGTGCTCTTATGGAGGTCGAGAGTAAGGGTTGCATGTACACTTGGTCAAATTGTCGTGAAGGAACTGACCTTGTTAAGGAACGATTGGACAGAGTCCTCTGCTCTATGGATTGGCGTCTCATTTATCCTGGCGCGGAAGTGTATGCCTTACCGCCAATAGGCTCTGATCACAGCCCTTTACTTCTCTCTACGGTGTAGGTTAATCAACGTACCTTTGCTTACGAAGCTTTCTGGAACGATGATCCTGATGTTTATTGCCTTGTATCCCACACTTGGCCTTCTAATCAGTCCAGAAACTCTGATCTCCTGCACAAACTATCTAAAGTAAGAATAGCCTTAAGCCAATGGAGTCGTTCCAAGTTTGGTAATGGACACTTGCGTATTACAGCATTACAACAATGCCTCCAGACCCTAATTAATCATCCTTATTGCTTTAACAGTGACATCGATGAGGTATCTCATATCCAAGATGAGTTGAGGACAATTTGGAAGCAAGAAGAGCAATTTTGGGCTATGAGGTCCAGAGTAAATTGGTTGCGTTGGGGTGACAAAAATAGTAAGTTCTTTCACGCCACTACAATCCAACGAAGGCAGAGAAACCGGATTGGAATGCTTCGGAAGGCTGACAATGAATGGGTGAGGGATATAGTAGCTTTAAAGGAGCTGACTTCTGCTTATTTTACTCAGCTTTATACATCAGCAGGCCACCGCGAATTTGGCCTCGTCCTTGATCAATGTTTACCACTTGTCACGGACACAATGAATGCACAATTATTGGCCTCAGTGACGGTTGAAGAGGTACGACAAGCTACTTTCCAACTGGACGCTACAAAAGCTCCGGGCCCCGACGGTTTTAATGGTTTGTTCTACCAAACCCATTGGAATACCATCCACCATGATTTATTCTACCTGGTTAACGACTTTTTTCACTATGGTAAGTTCCCTCCAGATCTCAACAAGACTCTTATTGTTTTGATTCCCAAGGTACACCATCCTGAAAGTCTTGATCAGTTTACACCGATTAGTTTGTGTAACTTTGCATATAAGGTTATATCTAAAGTCATGGCCAACCGACTAAGACCTATGTTAGAACAGTTGGTATCACCTGAGCAAGCTGCTTTTGTATCTGGCCGTCAAATACAAGACAATGTCTTTGTTGTACACGAGGTCCTCCATCATTTCAAAACGAGGCATCGGAAACGACACTTCCAAGCTATTCTTAAGACTGATATGCAGAAGACTTACGACAAAGTTGAATGGGATTTCCTTCAAGCCTACCTCTCAAACTGGGATTTCATCCTTGATGGGTTCAGATGGTGATGTACTATATTACCACGACATCAATGAGTGTTAAATTGAATGGGGAATCTCTACCCTATTTCAAGCCATCAAAAGGACTCAGACAGGGAGACCCTCTTTCTCCATATCTCTTTATTTTAATGGCCAATGTTCTATCCACCCTCATTCAGAATGCTCTTACGATGGGACAACTTCATAGAATCAAACTTACCAGGTCATGCCCCACTCTCTCACATTTATTCTTTGCTGATGATTCTGTTTTCTTCCTCAATGGTACTATCCTCGAATGTCAGAATATGGCCAATATCTTAAACCAATAATTTCACGCTTCTGGACAAGTCATAAATCGCAATAAGTCTGGCCTCTACTTTAGCAAAGGCTGTCCACCTAGTCTTCAAACTAACTTGGCTGCTGAATTGCGTGTACCAGTGTTAAGTGGTTATGGCAAGTACCTAGGAGTTCCATCAGAATGGGGTCGCTCCAAAAAAGAATTATTTGGCTGGCTATTAGGAAGAGTACATGCAAAGTTGGAGGGTTGGAAAGAAATGTTGCTATCGAAAGGCGGAAAGGAGATCCTTCTCAAGTCTGTCATCCAAGCTATGCCGCAATACGCCATGTCAATCTTTAAGCTTCCCCTATCTCTATGTCGAACAATTGAGCGGAGGATTGCCAATTTTTGGTGGCAGAATGACAAGAACAGGAATGGTGTGCATTGGAAGAAATGGGACTTACTAATGACAGGCAAAATTCTGGTGGGTTAGGTTTTCGGGATTTGGCAGTTTTTAACAATGCCATGCTTGGCAAGCAGGCCTGGAGGTTACTGCAGCAACCTCAATCGCTCTGGGGCCGAGTCCTTAAAGGATTATATTTTCCCTCAAAGGATTTTGAATTTGCAGCGCCTGGTTCTCGGCCTTCTTGGGGCTGGCAAAGTGTTGACACCTCATTTAATTTTAGAAAATAGAATTAGAAGATAATCTTTGATTAAGAGGGAAATTTTGAAAAAAAAAAATTGAATTCAAAAACTCAACCGTGGGATTTTGGAGCCACTTTGTTGTTGAGAGGTTGAGCGAAAATCTCCACCGGCGAAACGAACTCGAGTTTTCGCTTTATAAATAGGGGGGCTCCTCTTCACCTTTCATAAGGGGAAAAAAAGTGAAAACAAAGAAAACAGAGAGGAAGGCTTCGGTCCGTGGGAGAGGTAAAGAAAAAGAAGAAAAGTCAAAAAGGGAGTGCAGAAAGAGAGCAGAGTGAAAGTGACGGGTGAGAGAGACTTGAGGAGAGAGAAAGTAAAAAAAGAAAAAGAAAGAAGAGAAGTCACTGTGCTTCTTCTCCGAGAGGTCCTCGCCCTGCCGCTCGCCACCGCTGCTCCATCATGTCCTGTCTCCGAACGCCATCGCCGTTGAAGCCCGCCGCCGCCAACGCCTGCATCACCATCGCCCGTTGTCTCTGAACCATCGCTTCCCCCCGACGCCGGCAGAACCAAAGCTGGTCGCAACCCATCTGCCTCACTGTTGTCGCCACCGCAGCAGGTCGCTGCCCTCCGACCGTACCTCGGCCCTCGCCGATCAAGATCCCCAGCTCGTCACTCATCGTCACCCATGCCACCACACCGACACGCGAAGCGCTCCTTTGGTCACTACCCTGCACTACTGCTCGTCGCACCACTGCAGCCCGACAGGAGACGCCGCTCCAGATCTGTTCCTCAGCATCTCGTCGCTGGACGACGTGTTTCACCGGAGCTCCAGACCCTCGAGCCTTTCGCTAGTCACCTCCGTTCGACATCCGTTGCAGTCCCGCCAGACACCGCGTCTCCTCCCCGCCTGCATCCCGCGAGTCTTCGATCTCCTTTGCTGAAGTCGAGATTCCTGCGACGCCCGAACCGCTGCTGCTGCCGATCTGCTCCACAGCCCAACGCCGCCTCTGCCGCTTTCGCTGCACTCGCGCCGCAACAGCAACACACCGACGGTTTTTGCCGCGATCTGCAGTAGCCCGAACCTCCACTGCACCAGCACCGCAGCTCCTGTTCCACCGCGCCACCTGCCTCTGCAGCGCCCAGCCCCCTCGCCGACGCTTGATGAAGCTGCGCCGCTTCTGATCCGAGCTTGCCGTTGTGCCCACAACCCACCTGCTGCCTCCCCTGTTTTTGTTGTAGGTCAGGTTGCTACCCGAGCCTCGCCGGAGTTCTGACGACCGCCTTACTCCAGCCACCACGATCCATCACTGAAGCACTGTTGCTACTCCCATTTTCCAAGCCTTAGGTAGTATATTTAGTATGTTTTTATTTTTATTTTTACTCATTCCATGTTATGTTAGTTTTTTTTAAAGTTTAATTATTTGAATTGTATTATTGTGAATATTTGTAGACCTTGTAGACATTAGGAGTTTTATCCCAAATTAAGGTAATTATTAATTTGACCCGTAAGACGTCGGGTCATTTTTTAATTACTTTAATTTTTAGGAATTTTGATAGTATTTCAATTATTAAATCATATTAGAGTTAAAATAATTGTTAATTTAATCCGTGAGACAACGGATTATTTTTTCGATTATTTTAATTCTTATCTTCATTCTTTTAAAGTAATTACTTGTTTGGAAAGACTAATAAAAAATAAAAAAAAATCAGAAATTACATAAAAATCTAAATATTGCATTAGAGCATTTAGGGTTAGTAAATTAGAATTGCATTTATAGGATTATAATTTTAGATTATACTTTTAGATGGGTGATTTTTGTTAGGGCTAATTCTAAATAATGTTGGCATGTCTTGATTTTTTTTTAAGATATAGTTTAAGTTAAATTGATTCCTAAAATAAATTAGAATGTTATTCACTTTAGATAGTTTAATTATTCTTTATTAATTTCGAATTTCAATAAAAAAAAATCAAAAGACATTAGGTACATGTTAGTTAATTTGCATAATAGGGTTTAATTAGAATTTGTTTATTAATTAGAATATTTTCATATCTAGAATTTAGGTACTTAGGTCCATACATTTCATATTAAAGTAACGCACCTAGATATTTTTAGATTAAGTCAACTTTCATTTAGTAAAACAAAAGAAAAACAAAAAATGTTATGCATGCCATATGAGTTATATTTAATTATTTTTTAATAAAAAAATGCTAAAATATGATCATTGCACCATTAAGTTACTTTCTTTTCAATAAAAAACATTATGTCATTAAAAAAACAAAAACAAAAAATCATTTCCTTGGTTAGTTAATAGGTTAATTCATAATTAATCTCATGTCATCATTATTTAGCATAGGTTGCATATATGCATTAAAAAATGAATCATCATTAAAAAAATCATGAAAGAGCATGCATGTAGAAATACCATGTCATTCATCCCATATCACGTAGCACATGCATATTCAGGATTATATAAATTAGATTGCATATATATAGTGATAAGTTTAAGTCATACCATATGAATTGCATCTCGCATGTCATTAAAATAAATTCATGCATATTAAGTTAAATTAAGATTGCATATAATTAACATTTTTAAAAGAAAAAAGAAAAATTAGGTGTCATGTCATTTAGAAATTATGTTTAGGGCATGCATTTTTATTAGCATTTTTTTATTTGAATGTTATTTTATTGATTGTGCACCCGCATGACCACCATTTGCATATTAGTAGCTTAAGTTAAAATTAATCAACATTGCCTGCAAAATATTTTTTTGAAATTAAAATAAAAGGATACCGAAAGGGCATTAGATTAATCTAGCGTAACCATGTCCTCGGACCTACTGAATCTCTGGTTAGCAAAAGTAAAGTATTCTCCCATACTTTACTTGGGTTTCTAACCAACCCTAATTGGTTAGTGGCGGCTCCAAATTTCATGTTTAAATGAGTTAATTTCTATCAAGTCGCGATTGGTAGGACTTGGGAGGGTCCGTGCCAAGTCTTCGGACTTAGTAATCCATTAGCCCTTTCGAATAATTCACCCACTAAAAAAAAATTCGGGAAGGTCCAAAAAAGAATTATTTGGCTGGCTATTAGGAAGAGTACATGCAAAGTTGAAGGGTTGGAAAGAAATGTTGCTATCGAAAGGCGGAAAGGAGATCCTTCTCAAGTCTGTCATCCAAGCTATGCCGCAATACGCCATGTCAATCTTTAAGCTTCCCCTATCTCTATGTCGAACAATTGAGTGGAGGATTGCCAATTTTTGGTGGCGGAATGACAAGAACAGGAATGGTGTGCATTGGAAGAAATGGGACTTACTAATGACAGGCAAAAATTCTGGTGGGTTAGGTTTTCGGGATCTGGCAGTTTTTAACAATACCATGCTTGGTAAGCAGGCCTGGAGGTTACTACAGCAACCTCAATCGCTCTGGGGCCGAGTCCTTAAAGGATTATATTTTCCCTCAAAGGATTTTGAATTTGCAGCGCCTAGTTCTCGGCCTTCTTGGGGCTGGCGAAGTATTCTAGTTGGGAGGGATGCCATCTTACCGAATGCAAGATGGTCTGTTGGTGACGGAAAATCAATTAACATTAGGGAACACTGTTGGTTACCGAGAGGTAAGATTGGCGGACCTGCCAATAGAGATGAGCCCAGGTTGGTGGCGGATCTTATTGATCCTCTCCACCAGACTTGGAAGACCTACCTTATTACACAGATGTTCGACGACTCTATCGCCGACGAAATCCTCAATATTCCATTAAGACCTCTCTACTCAACAGATCAGATTATTTGGACAGCAACAACCATAGGGCAGTATACGGTAAAGAGTCACTACAGAACCTTGACAGCGCCAGCAAATATATCACAAGGTAATCTTGCATCTACTTCTTACCATCCACCTCCTGAGCTATGGCGTTACATATGGAAAATGCACAGTACACCGAAACTTCGCATATTTCTGTGGTCAGCATGTCAAAACGCCCTAGCTACTAAATCCAATTTATATAGCAGACATATCATCTCAAGCCCTATGTGCACTATATGCAATCAGAATGTGCCGGAAACAGTTGAACATATTTTTTTCCATTGTCCATGGACGGCGGGAGTATGGTCACAGCTTCAACTGCAGCTCCCCTTCCACCCAACTACGATTACTCGCATGGATCAGTGGTTTGCAGAATCAGTTAAAGATCAGAAACTCTTACCTTGACTACCCATGATAACTCATGTTTTATGGCAGATGTGGCGGCTGCGTCACAACAGTGTTTTCCGTGGCTTACTTCCTGACCCCAATCTGGCTATTATTGATGCCTTGGCTTAGTATCGGATTGTCACCCTCTTTGCCCAAAAGGCTTCCCAAGGAGCTGGTTTGCGTACAAATGCCCCCCTTGCTTCCAAAGACTACCATTGGCAATCGCCAGAACTGGGCTTCATCAAATGCAATATTGATGGCTCGTTCTACCCTGGGAATAGACACGGCACAATGGCCTGTATTAGTCGAGATCATAGATGTTTACTCACCGATGTCTATACAGCCAGATTTCCAGCAAATTCGGCTTTCCAAGCGGAAACACAAGCGCTAACCCTAACTCTACAACGACTAAAACAGCAGGGACTTCTTACCGCATCAATCGTTCTCGAATCAAACTGTTTGCAATTGATTGAAATCCTTCACGACCGACGGCCGCCACCATGGGAGGATCGGCCGCTCTTTGACGAACTCCAGTCAATCTTGCCCCTTTTCTTGAATCTCCGTCTGCAGCACTGTGACAGAAGAGCCAATTCCGTCACCGACTGGGCGGCCAAAGCTCACGGACGATCAGATCTGCCCCAAAATTGGACTCTTTTTCCTCCCCCTATTATGCAAGCTTTGCTCGCGGCGGATACCCTAGTTTCTCTTTCGTTAAACGCTAAAGTGTAATGGTTGTTTATTGTCTATCTATTATCTTTTCTGACCAAAAAAAAAAAACCTCAAAACATGCTATTTGCCAAAAAAAAAAAAAAAAAAAACCTCAGAACATTCTTCTTCAATGACATTGAAGCTATCATAACTGATTCAAGTACCGTGTTATATATCCTATTAGAAAAATTTATAATTAAATAATACATACAACTATCTAAGAAGCTACACATACCTTGAAGGTTAGGGTTTCCTAACATATCTAATGCCATCATCACATCTCTTGTATCATCATTAGTTGAATCTTCATTGTAGAGGTGTAATATAATGTTCTAGCTCCGAGGTAACATTCTTCCACTAGCAGCTGGATGTGCCACCTGACGTTCAAAGCGACCTGCATTAAGTAAATAGAAATAAAAAATCAAATGAAACCCTCACGTATCACAGTACTAAAATGTAATGAATTTGAAGAATACCTGAAGCTTTAGTATCAAAACTCCAGTATCTATCAATCGGTTAAAATGTTGAAAAAGTCTCTTTTGCACTGCAAATTATTATTACTATCAGAAATGTTGAGGAGCAAAACACTTATTCAAGAATGTTATAATACGATATTTCAATAACCCAATAACGTGCTTCTTTACCCCGAAAAATTCATTCTCTAGCCAAATGGTATACTCTTGAAAAGTAAATACCACATTCTAGATCCTAAATTTTAAATCCGATACACTAAATGTTACGATCCAATTTATACTTTTCATATCTACAGAAATGAAATGATAGCAAGTTAGTCCCGTAGAAATATATAATTACAAAAAATGTGCAGATACAATATCCTATTCCCGAAGAATCATTTCAGATTCTCAAGGGAAGCAAAACACTTATCCAAGAATGTTAGAATAAGATCTTTCAATAATCAAAGAACACGCTTCTTTTCCACAAAAAAATTAGTTTCTAGCCAAATGGCATACTCTTGAAAAGTCAATACTGCATTGAAACTGCCATGCATACTATCTATGCACATTGTCACCAAGATATTAACATGGATAGTCATATTACATGTGCCACAAGCAAGAACTGATATAACGAGAGTCGCCTGAAAGCTCAAGTTAAAAAACATAGGGACAAGATTTTAAATTCAATGGTATGAGGCGCTAAAAATACATTAAATCTTTCTTACCTCAGTAAGAGATCACATGATCTTTACTGATAATATATCTTCAACGCAACTTTAATGGGTCTAACGAAACATTTAATCTCTAGCCAAATAACATACTCCCAAAAAGTAGTTTGGTGCCAAATTAATTTGGCCAAATTAATTATTCATGACATTCACATATGATGTTTCTCGTCCCTTTTGCATGTTTCTCTTCAAACGTAAACCAAGTCATTTGATAGTCTAATCATGAACGCTAATGCAGTGCTACCAAATATAATGAATACCCTCCCAAGAGGACTGGGTGCGTTTGGAACATGCTTTGTGAAGAAGCTTTGGGTATCCAAAGCCCATTTGGCCCAATATTTGGTGTTTAGTAAAAATTTTAAAACCTACCTTGGAGGAATGTTTGCCTTTGAAAGGATGGCAGGTTTTAAGTTATCTTGGGCTTTCAGCATGTTCAGAAGGCCTTCTAGGGTTTAGTATAAAATTTTTGTTCCAAAACTATCCCCACTCAATTTTTGTTTTTTTTTTGTTTTTGCCCTGGTGATTCATTATTCATCTTCTTCTTCGTTGAGTAGCATGGCATGGCTACAATGGGTTAGCAACGGGCTGGAGAGAGACCAACGAGGTCACAACTATCCTGGCAACCATCACCAGCTAGTCGCATGATCCCCGCAAGTCACATCCCACTACCTAGATTTAGGTCATCGGAGGTCACATGACCTCACCACAACAACGTGACCCAAATGTGGGTCACTGAAGGTTGAGCTGGGTTGCCAGAGGTCATGCCACCTCGGCACAACCTTTGGCAACCCAAATCTAGGTTGCACCGAGGTTGCCACGACCTTCGTGAAGGGTCGCATGAGGTCGCGCAACCAGACAGCCCTCGCCAAGGGTCGCCCAACCCCGGGCGACCCTTGCCGATGGTCTCTAAAGGTTGCTCGAGGTTTTGCAACCTTAAATGTCGGCCACCGGTGACAAATTTCGATCGTCGACAGCCACCTGCCTTTGCCAACCAACTTTTTAATTTTTCTTTTGATGAATATTTTTCTTTTTTATCAAAAAATTTCTTTGTAAATATAATTTCTCTAAACACTATTTTGCTTAAAGGCACTTCACAATGGATTTTAGATTACAATTTAACAAATATAATTTGTATTTTAGAAAACCTCTTTAACTTAAAGTAATTTACTTTTTTTTAAATACTTTTTCCAAAAGTCTAACTAAACCCACTCTTTAAAAGAAACCTCATTTGAGCGCACTCTGTTGAATGGGACATAATTTGTCTTTTTGGGCCTGGGCCTAACATAAACCTTGACTAGAATGGGAGAGTTAAAAGTCAATCAATTTCTTTTTCTGGGCCCAAAAAAAGGGTCATATGTATTTTATTTTTTTCGGTCAAATGTTATATGTACTTGAAAGCCGCCCCCAAAAAAAAAGCTGTGAAGTCTGTAAATTTCCTGAGAAAAATGAGAAATTCTTCACATTTTAGAATGGATATACTTGTTTTCCTTATAATTTACTAGTCAGTGGCATGATCATGCATTGGATGGATTTTGCATGCATATATATTGCAATTATATATGGAAAAATTAATAGAAATTTGCATGAAGAAACTTTATCGGTGTATAATAACTAGTGTTGACTATGATACATATCTTTCTATTAGGAGAGGTTTAACCATCTTCGTGGTAACTTACAGATTACATTAGATACTAGGCATGAAGCTTTTAGAACAAATGTGGGTGCAAAATAACCAATTCTACGATAGTCAATTCAGTCAATTAATTAATTCTAATGATGATAAATTCCATAAAAAGAAAACCCAATGCGAGTGACGTGAGAAATTACCACTGCCCATCATTGTAGACATAGATTACCGTACTAACTATTCCAAGTCCAACCGAAGAAAGGGAAAGGAGAGTTGGAAGAAATCGAAAAGCAAATTAAACCAAAAAAAAAAAAGCGGTCATAGGGCGCATTGACGCATTTCGACCGTCCGATTGGGCACATTCCACATAGAACCCACCGCATTTAGAGATCGGGGTATGCATGATACACACATTCATCGGATTCTACTTGTAAGTTAAAAACATACGAGTGGGAGATGCCTAAAAAGTCCCGAAACCCTAATAAGGCCAAGCAATTTCGCTGGGTGGGAAAATGATAATTTTCTAGGCTGCGTTTTGGAACAATCAATCCCCGTGAATCCTGGAGCCTTCCTTTCTTCGAACTCTCCCTTTTTCATCTTTGCCCCCAACAAAAGTCTTCTCGGACAGCCTTGCAATGCGTCCATTCCGAGGCAGCTGTCTTCCTTTCATCGCGACTTAGATTACATGGCGAGAGGGCTTTGACTAAATTACACACCCTAACAAAAGAGAAATTTCTTAGTACTTTGGCGTTTCGAGCATCTTCTTTGATGATTCCTCATGATCACAAGCAAGTCGAATCACGAGCTACGGCCCTACAAACAAACCATCGCAATCTTCGGGAGTTCCATCGAGCCTTGTACTGGAAAAAAAAACTCAACACTCGACCAGTGCAGTCCAACCCAGAATATCAATTATGGAGTTTGATCGAACCTAGTTTTTGAAAGAATCTCGACCCCTTATCAGGTTGCAGTCCGACCCAAAATACCAAGTCACGGAAATAACTCGAAAAGGTGATTAATTTGATTATTTATTCTGCGACACTTGGGGGTTGGGCAAGCAAGCAACCATGCGTGCCCGCGGAAACCCTATGAAAAACAAAAACCTCCCATCTTTCTCCTTCTTTTTTGGTTCTGACCAAACAAGATAGCACATGAAAGGTTTTGAGATTCCTCGTCCAAATTTAGTTGGGCACATGTTCACTCCCTTCTTAATATGCTGCAATTGCTTTCTCTGATCCCTTCCACATCACTTGTTTCCTCCTTTTTGGCACAACTATTCCTGAAATCATTCAAAATTACATATATTGTCGACCTATATACATATATAGTCTAGCTCGAGAACGTGAGGAGCTGATTTATATAGACTAATTTCTTGCTTGATCATAGAGCTTTACCTGAAATTTGCTCGAGCTAGAATCTCATGGTTTGCATAAATGCATATACTTGACATACATAAAAATTCAATAGTATGTCACGATACATTGATTAGAATATGTTCCTCGTACCATAACAGAAGAATCGCTGGAAATTTTCTATGATGGGATTGATCATGTTTCTACGTGAACAATGAAGCTGTCTGAACACCCCCCTCTTTCCCTCGAAGAATTATTCATGACATTCACATATGATCCTCTGTCATAATTTAACATTTTCCGCTGTGGGTGTTTTTTTTTATTATTTTTCTTTTTATTATTATCTTTGGAAGGCAGCACGATCTTCTGTTGTAGTAGCTTCTAGCCGTCAGGTTGATTGATGTCAATTCAGAACAATTCAAGTGAGCAATCGATTTATCCTGTTCCTCTCCTGTATTTCTTGGATTCAGCTTCCTTTTTTTTTGTTGGCCGACAATTATTGAGGACGAGTTCCACGTGCATAACACGAGCCTTCCCTTTTGGGTCTTTTTGAATTGTCGAGATAATCATGCATGATTTCGCTTCCTTTTTTTTTTTTTTTTTTTGTAAAAGATAAGATATATATTAACTTTAAACCAATAAGTTATACAGCTGTACAGCAAGGGACCCATATCAAATTTTACATTCAAGGTGACAAAGTAGTCAAATTGAGTAGAAGGGGGTCGAGACAAGGAGGGAAGAGCAGAAAATGAGAAGAAAAAACAACCAGCAAAAAGCAAACAACCAAACAATGGCTACAAACAAACGGAGAGGGGGGTATCTAGCGAACAACACAAAACCACCCCAAGTAAAACAAAACAAAGCAAGGACATGAATAAAGACTAAGGAGACGACACCGTAGAGGAGGATCAGACGATATCAGCTTCCGAAAAAGAAAAGACATCCAATCGCAACTCTGAAGGCCGCGAGCACCTCTATCTTCAAAAAGTCCAAGCCTCCATCTTCAAAGAGCACACTTCCATTAACTAGTTAGCGACAACCCAGCACAGAGGAGGATCAGTCGGCAACGGCTTCCGAAGAGACGAATTCATCCCCAACCACATCTCTGTTGGCCACAAGCAACTCCATCTTCGATGAGACCAAGTTTGAAGCACCTAATAGACCCTCCAAGGGAAAGAACGAGATGGCTAGCCTTCTACTATAAACATGGAAAGCACTGCTAGTGAAAAGGTAGCCATGACCCAATCGGATGAGATAGAGAGACAGCATGATCATTCAAAAATAGAATGATGCAATCCCTAGCTCAGTTGGAGTCTTCTATTTCTGGGGGTGTCCGGAATCCTTTTGAAAGTTAAACCTTATCCTTATCTGCTTTATTGAGGTGTCTTATATAAAATGAATGATTTTAAAAATATATTTTTTTAAAAAGTTGATCGGTTATATTGCTTAAATTAGTTGACCAATGAAAAATACTTTCATCATCAATAATAATTAATATCTAAATATTTATCATTTATTCATTTTTTATAAACATTATAAACGGTCATTTTTTAGAAAAAAGATCATTTTTTTTTTATTTTCTTCAAAACAAACGAAGCCTTGTACACTCAATTTCTTTTTTCCTTGCCTGCATTCCTATACAAAATAGAAATCAAGTAAATATCAAGGAAATAATAGAATTTCCAATCCTACGTGTATGGTTTATTTAATAGGCTTCTAGATCAAACTCTAACCCAATTTATTTATTTTTTGGTACCTTGCCCTCATTCAACAAAAATTATTGTAGGGGAAATTGCACCAACAGTCCTAGAGCCAAATCAAGTCCTAAACATTTGAAATTGAGCAATCAAATCCCAAATGTTTTTATTTATTAGGTGTTATTTGATCCTTCCAACGAGCTCATGGCCAAATTTGTTGAGGCGGCATGGCATTTTAAAAACTTTCTAGTATAGATAATGCCGACATTGAGCATTGAGAGAATAACTGGGAACCGCGGGTATCATTTTCCCTTTTAGGTTATTATCCCTTTTAAGTTATCGGTAGTAGTTTAATTGCCTTATCATCAGTTTGTTTGTGTTCGGCATCTTCTTTTTTCCACAGTTGCTCGATATTCCCTCAAAATTTGGAACCATTATGTAATAACCTCAAACTTTGGAAAGTTATGAATTACTCCCGTAAACTCAGCACAGCCGATAGTTAGTAATACTTGAAAATGGATTAACTCATTTTTGTAAACCAAATCAAACTCTTCAGAATTTTCTCGAACTCAATAATTATGCATCGCTCTCTTTTTTTCTTGAATTCACTAGGCATGTAATAAAGTTTATTCTGGTGACAATTGAGTTAGTCCTATTTCGGGGACGCTTAAGTTATGCAGCCAAAAAAAATTAACAGCCGGAACAAACTAAGGAGGGGGGGCAATCTTGAAGTTTTAAGAGTTTACTGACTATCGTACAAAACTGCGAAAGTTCGGGGAGATAATTTGTAACTTTTGAAAGTTGGGGAACTAACGTGCGAAACGGTGCTAAAGGCTCGGAGGTAGGTTTTTTCAATAGTCATTCCCTTTTGCTTTTTGGCCCCTTTGGTTTGTTGCTTTTGGAAGAAGATTCTCAAAACAATTTGATAAATTCTGGTTATTGTTTTGACTTGTTTGATTCAACAGCGGCCCCCTTCTCTTTACTTTAAGTAACAAACAAGCATGTTCTGAAATTTATAGTCGAAGGATCCGATTGCACACAAAAATTACACCTGTTCCATCTCTCTCTAAAATTGACAAATTCAATTAGAGCGAGAATCAATGTGCATAAAATCGATGCGAGTGATTTCTACTAAAATAGGCCCTTGTGGCAAAGTGGGGTTGCGGAACCTTAGAGCTTGTGCGAGATTAACAGTAGGTGCGCCTGTATCAAACCAGATGAGGTTTAATTGGATTGCCAATTCAAGATTAAGAAATGGGTTTGGGATATTACTTACAGAATCTTATAGCGTTTAAAATGGATTCAAGATTTGGCACGCGGGCAACACGATACCCCGAGCTAGATGGAGACAAACTTCCCAACGTTAGGAGGTCATACATATTGTCAAAATGGCTCTAATTAACATCATCAAGACATGAAGAAAAACTTGAGCAAGGCTTTGGTAATATTTCCTTGTCAAATGAAAGAGTGATGATCCTTAACTTCACCGTTAGAGATATGATATATAAATATACACAATGCGTAATTGACAATCAAGTTTGTGCACCCTCTTAAGTATTCATGATCGCTAGTCGTGGTAAAAAGAAACACAATAATCGAAAATCACATTGAAGATATCATGGAATTTCTCATTTTATGTTCTTTTCAAAGCGTGTAATGATGGACTTTGATCGATTTTGTCCATGGTCTTCGCTCATTACATGAAATCCACAAGCATATATAGGGGCCTACACCATTTGCCTCTATTCACATAGAATGCAAGGATCGATCTTCACATATCTATGGTAACTTTGACAAAAACCCATCCAGCGCTTCACATAATTCCTTTAATTACGGCATGATTTCTTACATGTCCTTTCTTTTGACGACATCTAAATCAAATTTGTGATGATCAAATTTTAAATTTGATACAACAGATTCCTATCTGAATGACACGTTTCCCACTTAAAACAATTTCAATAGCCACGTGTCTATTGCTCGAGAAATACCAATGATTAACAAGTGGGGCGGCTCCCTTGGCCAGCATTTGGGTAAGTGGGCGGTTTCAACAATAGGCTTACATGAGAAAGCATAGGCCATCCAACTTTAGTCAAACCCAACCTGAATATTCTACGTAACATACGGCGGATTTGGGTAATAATATTGGCCTAGCCTAGCCCAGGCTTGTCTAATGATCGTCTTTACTTCTGAGTCAAGCCTCACATGTTACGTACGAACGTGATGGTTTGTGTTGTCCGTAGGGATTCCTCCGGTCGAAAGGTCCGGGATCTGTTATTGTAAAGCAAACAAAATGAAATTTTGCGTGGAGTCTTGTGGAAAATAATACCACCCCACGACATTATCCTGCCTCTCCCACCAAAAGTTGAGTTGACAAGTAGGGTAACTTAGAAGGATTGTGTGATCTTTCCGTCTCTCTCTTCTTCTTTTTTTCATCTCACTGACTTTTTTGAATTGATGTTCACCCAATGGGGGAGATTATGGTCCCCGCCCCGATGCCTTACCTGCAAGGGAAAATCCCCTCCTGTCCCCATCCAATCCCTATTGTACTTTTCAGCCTTTTATGAGGCCATAGACGGTTGCCTCATTTTCTCCATTCTTATCCTCCAATTTTAGCGAATTTGGAGGCCTGGTTTGTGTGAGCACATCGACACAGACGCCATGCCTACAATGGCCGTGCTGATCATGCATAGCCATCTTACACACACGCACGCGCACACAAACAAAAAAAAAAAAAGCTCTTCACAGGAGCACGAGTAGAGGCATGCACATCTAGAGGCCTGTGGGACATCCCGCAGATCCCGTGAGCCTTGTTTAATCCGCTTCTTTAACATATGCAAATGAGCCTAACTCTGAGTAGTTTGCATACTATGAATGAAATTTCGTCATATGATCTTTAATTTTTTTGATGAAATTTTTTTAGCATTATTACTGGTTGCATTAGTCCTCTAGGTAAAAAAAAAAAAGGGGGGTTCTTTTGGCTACTTCGGCTATTGAAATGGTCAATTCGGACGAAGCATTAAAGATGAGGAAAGGAAGTCGAAGTAGTATGATGCATATATGCTTGCAACACACCCAATGGATCTCTTTTTCATTTAAAAATTTATCAAGTACACCAATAGTGAAAAAAAATGAAATTCCATGGTTTAGTATTGTTATGATAAATATATACTAAAGTCGGGACATAAGAATGTACACGCTTGAAATTGGGTGATTGTTTATGCGAGTAAAATTGGTAGTTCCATGAGAAAGTAGATGAAATAACAAGTTATAAGAGATGTATTAGTCATATCTCTTTTGTCTTTTTAATATTTAATTAGGGGTAATTTGAAAAAGATGCTTATTTTCTCTATTTTTTGTTGGGGGCACTATTAGAAAATTTTCTACAAAAATGATGTAAGAATGGTTTTTACTTAAAATGTAGAAGATATTTAAGACACATTTTCTATAAGTACATGTCTCCATATACTTTGTGGGTTGTAAACATCAATATCAAGAATAATTATAATTTTAGATTGCCTTTTTTTTTTCTTTTGGTAAATCTAAAGAATTTTGTTTTTTTAAATATGTAAAAGGATGAGAAGGCCAGCTGTTGCTAGGGATCTAAAAAATAAAGGAAAATGGCACAAATGATTTACAAACCTTGATTGAATACCTAACTTAAATAAAAGTGAAATATTCCTCTCGGGAGGCTCCTCATGGGTGTGGGACGTAGTGGTCAGCTCTCTCGATTTTCAGCGAGGCTCCTTACCATTTAGGTACCTTGGTGTGCCCATCATTTCCACCAGGCTGGGTAAGGTAGATTGCGTATTCCTAGTAAATGCTATCACAACTAGAGTACAATCTTGGACCAATCGCCTCTTATGACTTGGTTAGTTTTCGGGTGTTTTCTCTACAACCTCTGCTTGGAATTTGTTGTGGCCTAGAGGACGGGTAGTTCCCTGGTCGTCCTTCATATGGGATTCCACCTTGCCACCGCGCTATCAATCCCACCTATGGCTTATTACCCGTAATAGGCTACCAACCCAAGTACTTCTACTTGCTATTAAGAGAATTCATCATGCTTTATGTGCCTTATGTTCTGCTAGATCGGACTCAATCAACCACCTGTTCTTTGGCTGGCCAAAAACGAGTAGTCTTGCACTTTACTGGGCGGCTAAATGCAACATTGCTTGGCAAAATCATTCCTGGGGGAAAATCTAGAGTGGGCTGCGAAGCACTTATTCAATAAAAGTTTTCACCGATCTTTAGCCCGCTTTGCTTTTGGCGCCCTATGCTACCTTATATGGAAAGCGAGGAACAACTTTATCTTTCGCAATCAAAGGTTCTCCCTACCAGATTTAAAGCTACACCTCAATAAAGCGGTTAAGGATAATGGTTTAACTTTCAAAGGGATTTCGAACACCCCCAGAAGCAGAAGACTCCAATTGAGCTGGGGATTGCATCCTTCTATTTTTTAATGATCATGCTGTCTCTCTATCTCATCTAGCTGGGTTGTGGCTACCTTTTCACTAGGAGTGTTTTCTATGTTTACAATAAAGGGCTAGCCATCTCGTTCTTTCCCTTGGAGGGTCTATTAGGTGCTACAGACTTGGTCTCATCGAAGATGGAGCTGCTTGCGGCCAACAAAGATGCGATTGGGGATGGATTCGTCTCTTCAGAAGCTGTTGCCGACTGATCCTCCTCTGTGCTAGGTCATCGCTAACTAGTTACTGGAAGCGCGCTATTTGAAGATGGAGGCTTGGACTTTTTGAAGATGGAGGTGCTCGTGGCCTTCAGAGTTGCGGTTGGATGTCTTCTCTTTTTCAGAAGTTGATATCGTCTAATCCTCCTTTGCCGTGTCATCTCCTTAGTCTTTATTCCTGTCCTTGCTTTGTTTTGTTTTACTTGGGGTGGTTTCGTGTTGTTTGCTGGATACCCCTCTCTTCGTTTGTTTGTGGCCATTGTTTGGTTGTTTGCTTTTTGCTAGTTGTTTTTTCTTCTCCTTTTTTGCTCTTCCCTCCTTGTCTCGACACCCTCCCACTCGGTTTGACTATTTTGTCACATTGAGTGTAAGTTTTGGTGCCGAGTCCCTTACTGTACTGTTGTATAGTTTATTGGTTTAAAGTCAATATATATCTTATTTTTTACCAAAAAAAAAAAAACTTTGATTGAATATGCAATGTGATTTTTGAACTTTTAATTTGTTCAATATCCAATATTGTCCTGATATTTTTATATAGTCTAGGGAATATATTTAACACTTATTAAAAATTCAAGGACTACATTGCACATTAAGATAAAATTTAAGGATCATATTGAATAAAATAAAAGTTTATGAACTACGTTATAATTTTAGCGAAAGTTTAATGGCCATTTATGTAATCATTCCAAGAATAAAATAGAATGTATGTAGGTTCCTTGTCAATTGGCAATAAAATAGTTTGTAAAAGGAACATTCGAATAAAATCATGATGTCTCACCTAAAAAGTGAGAAAGATAATGTAAATCAGGATCAGCTCATCCACCAAAACACGTGGCCGTACTTTTTAGGCTTAGGCGACAATCATACTATGCAAGCCCTTTTACTAAAGCCTCACTCATCTCTTCGGAGTGATTTTCGCTTCACCTTTTTTTTTCCTAATAATGTTTGAAATCTAACTAATTTTACTTAATATTTTGAGATAAATATATTGATTGTCCTAAAACTTATTACGAAAATATAATTGAGTCATAAAATTTGCAGAAGTGCAATTAAATCTTAAAACTCGTCAAATTAGTACAATCAAGTCATTTAATTAACTCCGTTCAACTTGGCTAATAAAAAATGTTGATGTAGCTTTTTTTTGTATTTCTCTTTCTTACATGACGATAATGTGATTAAGACAATATCATTTTAATCTAAATTTGATCTTTAATACAAAATTTATTTAAATTAAATTAAAAAAAAGGGGTTTGGAATCAAGCAATAAGGGTTGTGCAAGCCCTTGTTGCCATTATCCTACCATCGAGTGGGGCATGGTCGACAAGATTAGTTGGACCTCGACTCTCCCTCAGATTGGGTGAGGGTTGCCAATCCTTGTCAATATCGGGCACAGCCTTTGCCTAGTTCCAAACCTTCTCTCTTTTTTTTAGCTTATTTTTAAATTTAATCTAAATAAAATTTGTATAAAAAATCATATTAGATTAAAAAAAAACGTCATTTTTTCATGTTTTAACCATATTATCGCCACATAATAGAGGGAGGAAAAATAAATAAACAAAATTATGTTAGCATTTTTCGTTTGTCAAATTTAATGGAGTTTACAAAAGGACTCGATTGCACTAATTTAACAAGTTTTATAACTTAGTTACAAATTTTGTATATATTAGAACTCAATTTTACTTCCGAGATAAGTTTTATGACTTTTGGTACACTAATTGCATTTTGTGGTGCTAAAGAGCTAATTTAACATAATTCTTAATGTACGACTCTGTACAATTCGATTATACCCATATATTAATGAAAATTTGTGATCATGTCAATTTCTTTCCTAATTTTATGAATCGTGAATAAGATTTTTATTTTGGCGAAAATGTCAACAAGTAAAATTTTGCTTTAAAAAAATTTAGAACAATGAACATACCTGACCAATTAAATACACGTGATTAGTGAGTGAAGACACTCGAAAAGATGGATAACTATTGGGTCCCGGTGTTTCAAGCAAGCAAGTGCCAAAGGGACTATTTTAAGAATTGCAATCTTGAATGACAAGTTAAAGAAAGTATACATCGACACATCTTCGAAATTGAAAAGAAATATATTCTGAAAAATGACATGCTTTAAATAAACATTTTCGTAGCAGAACTGGAAAATATTCATAATAATGAATAATCATCAATTATATACACTCGCTCTGTATTTTCTCCTCGGTCCCACATGAATGCGATCATCTACTTATGAGAGAAATAATACACGGAGTTAATTTAATAATCTTTCATAACCAAGAATTCACCTTCTAGAAAACCAAAAGTCAACGAATCACGGAGGCTGCAGTCGAATTAATTTGGCTATGCTTCTTTGTTTATTATTGTTTTCGGTCAACGGAATTGATTGAAAGACTATTGGAAGTAGGTGCGAGATGATGGGAATGAATTTGAAAAGTGAGAGGATATGAGGTTCGATTGTTTTTTCTTAGAAAATAAATAATTTTAAAAAATATATATTTTTAAAAATACTAATTATTGAGATTTTCTTCATCCCAACGTGGAATGACTCGGTGGTGTGATGTTTTTCCCCTTTGAAAATGAAGATTTTCCTGGTATAATACATCTCTAGAGATTTCTTTCTATAATGGCTCCCCTTATACGTGCTACATATGAATGATTGATGTATATTTTTTTAAATCATTGTTAAGTGCATCACGCTAATTGACAACCACCTAAATTCCATCTGAGATTGACAAAAGTCCCCTTGTCCCTATACCGTGTTGAGTGATGGTACAGTGAACCGAGTCAATGACTCTTTTTCGGAATTCGGCACATATGAGAGATGGGAACTCGGAATCTTCCTTTATTAAGTCGAGGCGAAAGATTCAAACAGTTTATCACTGTACAAACTTGATCGAGGCCATCGTTATGAATTATTTATGCAATTATTAGGTACCTGAAAATGATAGGGACCCTGTTATTTGACTTTGGATGTGTGCGTGTACATCTATTCTATTATTACATGGTTGTCTTTCTATGCTTCAAGAAGAACTGAAATTGGTTGGTATAGTGGCGAGGCAGGTTTTGTAGGAGACAAAGGAGCAAGCTTTTTGAAAAGAAGTATTTGATGTATCCATGTCATAGTTGAGAAAGATAAATGGGCTTGTTTGTTTAAGAATTACGTTCAAATTGAAAAGTAGTTTTTTGTTCTCTTGTCAAAAATATTATTCAATTATTAAACAAATTTAAAACATAGAGGTGTGAATTTACTTATCGAAATTTGTAGATTGTGGAAGTTTCACGTGTTTAGGCTTAACAAAATCTATATGCGCATTCGCCATAAGATTTAGATTAAACAAAAAGTAAAATTTTATTTAGATACGCTCTCACGGTCTATCTTTTTCCTTTTCAAGTCTCTATAATCTAGTCCTCTAAAGTCTAAATCGTTATTTTGCCAGTTTGTTTACGCCTGAGCCAAAGGGAAAATGTATCCGGCCTAAAATTTAAAATATTATTCGAATTTTAAAAAATTGTTAAAAGGTTATATTTTAATACACGTGTCAACTTTTGCGTGTTGTGAAAGTTTTATGAGTTTTGGATTTTAAAAAAAAATTAAAAATATGTGAGCCGAAATATTTTGATTAACACTCATGTCAGGATTCTCACTTCTTATATCTCCCAATTTATATATATGTATTGGAATATGAGAGGATGGCGACTAGAAAGGATTGGCGGAGAAATTTTGCTTCTGTTGATGTCGTATTTGGGCAATGCCCGTAAAAGCAAAAGTGGGAAAATGTGTGGAAGGAGCAAGCTAGAATTGCTAAAAGATTCAGGGACCAAATTAAAAGAAAAAAATCAGTTCTTGGATCAAATTAGAGAAGCGCCATAACTTCTGTGACAAAAATGACAATTAATTAAACTTTTTAATCTTATATTAGTGATATATGGTTATAATAGATCTATATGGAGTTATTCAAACCTCCATCTTATAATCGAGATACTTTTGTAATACAATATTCTTGCTCTACTATCATAATCAACAAGAACGATAATTTTTTTCCAAAAAAAGTGGAAATAATGATATTTTAACTCATGACCAAAAAAGGAAATGAGCAAATACTCCATGAACGTTGATATAATGTATAATGTCGTTCATGAATTTTTAATTTGCTCAATGAATTTATTCTTTGAATTATTTGAAAATATTCTATATCTTCTTTTCATTAATTCAAATTTAGGATTAATATTAAGCATATATAATTTAGGGATTACATTGAATACGTATTAAAATTTTATGGACATAATGAATAAATTAAAATCGCAAGGACCATATAATATCTTGGGTAAAAATTCACATTTCATTTATTTTGTGACAGAAAGATGATTTCTTTTCTTTTCTTTTTGTGGTCGGTGACAGAAAGATTTGGTCCCCAACAAAAGTCCATCGCCATCCGACGACGCATGTGAGCGTGCCACGTGTCAGGCATGCTTTATGTATCTCAGGCGTACATCATGGCTTTTTTTTTTTTTTTTTTTTTCTCCTTAACGTATTGAAAAGCTAAGCGAGTGTGTTTTTGAGACCCATGCTGCTTGTGGTCCAGCTCATCTTCGTCATCATCATCATCGTCCCTTAAAGATGCCACTAATCTCGTAAGTTCCTTCTCTAATTTATCATTTTGACCAATCATTTTCATCTCCCATTATATGATTAAACAAACAAAGCTCCCCACTTTCTCCCCATCTTCGTGCGTAGATTTAGTTCCTGTCTGCTCCTTTTTGAAACTTACGATATTATAGTTAGTTTATTTCAAGGAAAATAGATGATTCTAAATAGAGATGAGCATGATTTAGGATAAGGTAGGTAGGTGGTATCTAACTTAGAGACCAACCCTGAACATTATTGGTTCTCAATTTTTGGGATCAAAAACCGACACTGTTGAGCTTGGGACCAAATATTGGACTGACCTTATGGGTTACTTGAGACCAACCAATTATTTTTTATTTCATTTTTTTTGGTAAAGTTATTTTTTATTTTATTTTTTGTATTCCTTAAAAGGACAGACATGTTCAATCAGACTATATATCTATCAACAATGCAACATATATGGGTACATATCAAACATAAATCTAAAATAAGACAACAATATAAATCTCCATTTGCGATTGTTGAGTTGCACTCATGAGGCAAGTGAGGAGAGGCCAGAGCTAAGCGACGCTAAGGTGAGTGAAGAATTTCTATTTTATTTGATTGAATTTGAGTTGTGTTTTTACTTTCTAATTTACATGGTAAAATCGCATAAAAAAGAATAAAGGCGATGGTGTAAGGGTTTAGAGTAGACAAAAATATATAAGATGTATGATATATGCGTAATATTATATATATAGGGTTGGTCCACTAAAGTTTCAAGACGGAGGATCAACCTGCACAGTACGGGGTTCGGGAACCTAAGACCAAGGAATGGTCCAATATCCTTGGGAACCGAATCATAGCCGATCTAGGGTCAACTCTAGACTCGTCCCTAAACCAATGCTCATCCCTAATTTTGAACACATTTTTTGGGGAAAATCATCACTTTCTATTGCTTACAAAAATAAATAAACAAAAATTTCTTTATCAATCACGAAAATGACTCGACATTAATTTTGTCAACAATGGAAACATCTAGGAAAATATTTTATAAATTATTCATTATTGTTCTTTTACATAAATAAAAGGGATGCTGTAATAAAAAATAAAAAAAAACCCTAAACTTTTCCTCGTGAGAATCCAACATCCTACTCTCTTTTTTTTCTTTATTTCTTCATTAATGCCCCCGAACTTGCATTAGTGACCTAAAAGTACATTTCATTAGACTTCCGTCTTTAATATCTGTTAAAATTCCGACGTCCATGGGGAAAACTTGGAATTGTCGATGGGATTTTTTTAAATATAATTGTGCGTGATTTATCCTCTCTCTCTTTTTTTTTTTTTTTTTTGCAGTTATACCTTGTATGAAATGGGTATGAGTTAATGAGTCATGCTTTGTACTTCTCGAACCGCATATTAACCAACTAATCGCCGGGAAAAGAAAGGAAATCAATGCTCCTAATTATAGTAATGAGCACTTCTGATTTGACTAGAAGCGACCAATTATTCTTTTTCGTAAAGCAAGTTTGGGAGCGGCCACACGTCGTGAAAAGACATTTTGTGAGCATTTATTGGTGTGAGGAAAAAAAAAAGTCTCGACAAGTGATATTAATATTAAATTTAGCATCACATCAAACTTTCCGATAAGGGAAAGCTAACGTTACTCAAAATGGAAAAACTCTAAATTAATATATCTAAAATAAATTTACTCAAAATTAATATTTTGACTATTAAAAATCTCAAGTTGATATATCTTTAACAAACTTACTTTCCGTTAAGTGATATTAATATTATCGTCACATTGGATTTTCAAGTGAGGGAAATTGGCTATGTCATTGGAAGTGAATCTTTTTTTTTTTTTTTTAGGTTATATTACTTAAACAATTGATTGAAAAATTATGGCATCGAATTAATCATGTATGTGAAATTGCATCACTTATGGCGTCCTTCTCGCATCATTTTTAGGCAAACTTGAGATATTTCAAGTCATAACGGGTGTTGACGATTGAGTAAAGTTGTTCGTTATTTTAATTATACTATATATATATTTGGTCTTGAAAGTCTTCGAAGCCCGATGGTGAAAACATTTTTATTATTTTGCCTTTTCTCTTATACAAAATTTAGGAAGAAGTTACCACCAGCCGTGAAAGTTCCACTGGGTAGGCTTCAGATCTTTAAAGGGAGAGGTCGGGAGTTCGAAACCCCTGCGGCGCAAGTTGTACTGAGGCTGGTGGTCATTAAGTGATTGACGCGTGGCGCCGGGGTGGTGGTCTCCCTACTAGCGACACCTAGGGGTTTACATGGTGGCTGTCGGCCAAGGCAGTTCCTCCAGCACCGAAAAAAAAAAAAATTAGGAAGAAGATTTTTGAGGTTTGGCTAGTTCAGACAATGATCCTAAATTCTAAAGATGGCGGACAAATTTCTTTTGTAGGCCTCGACCTATCCACTTTTCCAGACGATCTTAAGGCATGCTCCCTTGCATTAGCTTGGTGCATTTAAGATATTAATTGCATTCAAAATCTGGTATACTAATAACTTGTACGTTTGTTACTACTTAGCCCCCACAAAAACCGGTATGGTATTGCATATATTGCATTGACCGTTTATAGTTGCATCATTTATCAACATAACTCGTGGTGGTGAACATTTATGAGTACTGGAACCAGCATATATAGAGAGAGTCACTGAGAAAATTTTGTCTCAAAATATTCATGCACTCTGCAGAAGCTAGGCATCAATACAAACAACGAGAACAATTGAAATTGCCATTATCAAATGGTCATGGTACTTTATGATAATCGAATTACTAATTTAATGGGTTAAATTTTATTTATACCGACACATTAAAGATAATTAAAAGAAATGATTAATATCATAAAAATCATAATTTGTACACCTGTGAAAAATTTACCAAAAACTAAACCTAAATCGGTATACTTGCGATAAATTTATTCAAAAGTAAACCCCAATTTATCATATGTTATATTCCATTAAATTTTACTATCAAATTGCTAAGTTGGAGAAGAGTAACAGTTAATGAGTATACTAATTTGATGTTGTACTTTCTATTTGTTATAAGTGAATCGATCTGAGGTTTTTCATACTATTAATTAATTTAAAAAATTAATAGTAAATAAATTTATTATAAATGTATCAATTCAAAGTTTTAATGGTAAAAAATTAATTTAAAAGAAATTCATCATAAGTGTAATAATTTGGATTTTTCCGTGGTGGTATTAACCCTACAACAAATATGGAAAAATTATCTTCGGAAGAATCCTCGCCATCCCCCACCATCCCAACCCCCTCAAATGTCTCAATTCCGTAAGCGTGTGTCGGGGGTAGAGAGAGAGAGAGAGAGAGAGAGAGAGAGAGAGAGTAAAGAGAGGGGCTTCAATTTTCAATACGCGCAAAGCAAGCGGAAAAAAAACCAAAAAAAAAAAAAAAAAAAAAGAAAGAAAACGGAGAAAATAAAAAAAAAAAAAAAAAAGGAAAAAGGGGAAAAGAGAAAATCAAAAGTTTCAACGCGCAGAGAAAAAGGGGGCATCGAGAGAGAGAGAGAGAGAGAGAGAGAGAGAAAAAAGAGAGAGAGAGAGAGAGAGAGAAGCGAATCATGAACTCAACCACACCACCACCTCCCCCACCTCCTCCACCAGCAACTACACCTCCACCCAAGTAAAAGAAGTTCGCTCTCTCTCCTTCCTTCCTCCCCCCGCCGCGAATTCCGCCTCCTCTCCGCCGTGATCTCCGCCTCCTCTCCCGTAACCGCCTCCCCCCGGCCGCCTCCGCCGCCGTCCCCCCGCCGCCGCCTCGCCGGAGGAATCGGTCGCCCCGCTCCGTCCTAGGTTTCCCGACGGGCTCTTCGGCGGTTTCCTTTCTCCCCCGGCCCGGTCGCCCCGGCGTTCTGGATCGGAGCCAGTGTATGGGAATTGCTCGCAGCTCATCCACTGGTCAGTACTTCCTCACTCTGCTTTCCAGAATCGGACGACGATATTCTCGTCCTCTCTTTTTCTCTCCTCCTTCGGCTGCATTTGCTTCGCCGTTTTCCCTTGCGGAATGGAGAGTTCGGATTAGCCGTCCAGCCGCGTCGCTTGCTTCCGTTAGGGGAGAATTTCGCCTTCCGTGCGTTGGAATGCGATCGCCGGGAGTAATGTCCGCTTTACGTTTCTCGTTCTATCTCGAAGCGGTTACTGGCCGGTAATTTCGGAGATTCGAATGATCTGCGTAGCGGTTCGTTCTGAAAGTGTCCATAGCTGCTCCGCGTCGCCTGACCGGATCATAATGCTCGCGTGGAGCGCGTTAAAGTTGCTTTGCGGATGTGCTGTCGGTTAAGATCATGAGATCTCCTGCTGAGCTAAGGACGATTTGATGTGTTTTCAGCACCTAATGCCGCTGAATATGAAATCTCGTCCCTCTGTTTCTTGAATTGAGCATTTAGGTCACTCTCATTATGTCAGTTATCACTTGTGGCGCGAGTAATCTAACCGGCCGTGGTTGGCATGTCATTCTCTTGGCAACAAGGTGCATAGACAGTGCACCGTGCTGGCGGTTTCGATGCGGTATTGACTTTTTGGGAATATGCCATTTGGCTAGAGATTGAATCTTTTGTGGAAGAGGCGCATGTTGTTTGGTTATCGAAAGTTCTTGTTCTACCATTCTTGGATAAGCGTTTCGATTCCCTGGAGAAATGGAAACGATTCTTCAGGGACAGAATGTTGTGTCTAATTCTTTGCCCTTTTATTGTAATTATATAATCCTATGGGGCTGACTTACTATCGTTTCATTTCCGCAGATTCGAAGAGCGTGAATTGGGCCATTTAGCGACTGATGGCGTGCAAGGATCTGGATATTTCCTTGAGATATTTGCCAAGTGCAGTTTGTGCTCTTTAGCAGTTGGCGACGATTAATTGACAAGTAGATTTGGGAGGTAAGATTTAGAGTTGGGAGTCTGTAATGGACCCCACAAGATGTTGGTTTGGGAAGTTTAGGTCCAAAGACGGAGCAAGGTCGTCAAAAAAGAAAGACGTTGCTGGAAATGGGAAAGATGGGTCAAAACCTCCAACAAGTGAAGAAGCACCTTCAAATGTCACCAAGCAGAAAGTTGCAGCAGCGAAGCAGTACATAGAAAATCATTACAAAAAGCAAATGAAGAATATTGAAGAAAGGAAAGAGCGGTATGGTTTTACTCTAGCAATTATGGATGATTCTTTTCTACTGGATCATGCCAAGTACTTTTTTATTGTACTCATATACCGAGTAGTTCCTTTCTCTGAGCCGCCATTTATGAGGATTGGGTTCTTTTGGGAGATGCATGGCAAATAAATGAGTAAGTAATTCTTAATATGTCTGCCACGTGATAGAATTCTTAGATCATTTCATGGCTTCAAATCAATCATTTAAAGACCTATAATGTCAATACAATGATCATTTTAATCCAACAAATATGCTCGAGGAAAAGTTAGAATAAACTCAGCTGTTGACTGTAATTTGGAGCAATATACTTGAAAATAATTATCTTGCCTTAAAGCACGTCCAATGAGTGAATGGGTGTGAAGTAATTGTGGAAAACCTGAGCAGACTTTGCACTTTTTTTAACTTAATGCCTTATTCATTGAAGTATCCCAGATGCGACAATGACATTCCTAATGATGATGTCATTAATTCCTTTTTTTTTTTTTTTTAACTGGCTAGAGTTTATTCCTTTGACTGGTTATGACGGGTCGTGGTTTGTCTTCCATGTATCAGTGACGGCATTCATTGATGCTAACTTCAGGTAGTAAATAGAAATATTGTCTTTAACTCAAATCCTCCATAGATGAGGCATGAACTCTTTAGATGGAGGAGGACAAGTGAAGTAGGAAGTATTGGAAAGATAATGCTGGAAAGTTCTAAAAGCACGTGCTTTACTTGCAACAGTAGCGAGATGTAGGGTATGATTAGTTTAAATGATCATATTGTAGTTGTCTTCAACCTCCTTTGGTCCTATCCCGAACAAAGGACGTGTCATGATTTTGGCAATGAGAAGAAAAATCTGCGAAACTGCTTTTTTCATTCAATGAGACTCCTGAGTCAGAACCATTAGTTGGCTCCTAAATCCTACTCTGCAAGGGTTCTGCGAGACATAGAGTTGATGTCAGTACAACATCCTTTAATTACTACAGTTGTGAAGAACCTTAGTTAAATGGAGAAAATTTTTGCACCTAGTCAATACCTTCTCCCTTCTATGCATTTAGGCAGACAATTGCCTCTTAATGGCTCCTTGCTTTCTGTTTGTGATAGAGCTTTTCCTTCTTCCATTTTCTGATGTTAATGGAAGAAAATGCATTGTAAACTAATCAAGAATCGAATCCCTCACATTTTTTGGATCTAGGTAGGCTCTTTTTATTGTAGGACACTCTGTTTTGGCAAGCGATGCATAGTTCACCAAATCAAAACTGACAGGGATAAGACGGCAAACAGTGAAATTTAGCAATCTAACAATGCATGTTATAGATAAAATTGAAGAAGCTCCCCTAGTATCTACATGATAATACTTCCCATGTATATGGAATGTTCTCTTAGGATTAAGTAGCTGTCCCGATGACTGGACCATGGCAAAGATGAGAACAAGCCACTTAGTCTGTAGCTGCTTAATAATGTCTTCTGTCGATATCTCATGGCCTATACATTTAATTTCTGCAGGGTGTGTGGAAAACTAAATAGAGAAGTCACATTTTGCTTCCCTTTCTTTTTCTTTTTTTGCATGCATGTGTGTATGTGTGCATTTGTGAGTGTAAGAAAGTGGCCAAGTACTAACTACAGAGTATTTTGATGCATCTTTTTATGTGTACATGTAGAGTTGATGCTCTGTATTGTCCATAAATGCATCAGGATGGTTGGGGTACGTCCATACATTAAAAAGTCTTTGCTTCCCTTGATTCATGGAATTGAAGTGAATGTATGTTTTGTAGTCGTCAGATACTGGAAATGAAGCTGGCTGATGCCGATGTTTCCGAGGAAGAGCAAAACAATTTGCTCAAGCACCTGGAGAAGAAGGAAACAGAATACATGCGCCTTCAGAGGCATAAAATGGGTTCTGATGATTTTGAGCCGTTGACAATGATAGGGAAAGGTGCATTTGGTGAGGTATGCATAAGTGTTATCACATAGTGCTCCATGTCCATTATTCACATATGTTGTTTGTGTAGGTTTGAACTTTTTTGTAAGAGGATTTTGCAGAGTAGTTGGTTTGGCGATGACTCTTTGTGCATGAGAATCTCTTATTAGCAATAATCTGATTTGATTGTAGAATGACTTTAGCATGGTAGCAGATACGGGAACTGCATTTAGAGTTCAAGATTGCTTTTCTTGGAAGAAAACAGTTCTTTTGATGGATCATAATCTATTCGAGCATCCTTGGTAACTGGGAATATAGTTCTTGATGTGTTCTTGTGCATTTTTCTTGGATGTGCTTGGCTCTGAAATTTTTTCATATCCATTTACGTGTCTTCTCTGAGTTTCATATTTTTTCTATTGTATTGACTATTTTTTTTTTTTTCATTCTGATCCCTTTCAATAGCGAATCAAGCCTTTGATCCTGATTCTAGTGTTTGTTTTTACGGTACAGGTGAGAATATGTAGAGAGAAGGGAACAGGTCATGTATATGCTATGAAGAAGTTAAAAAAATCTGAGATGCTTCGTAGAGGGCAGGTATAATTGTCTCCAGGCTGCCAAGGATGAGATTCAGGATCTTATTATATCTACTTGTAACTTGCGAATGTATTATTCAGGTTGAACATGTGAAAGCAGAGAGGAATCTTCTTGCAGAGGTTGAAAGCAATTGCATTGTCAAACTATATTGCTCCTTCCAGGATGAAGAATATCTCTACCTCATTATGGAGTATCTACCTGGTGGAGATATGATGACTTTGCTAATGAGGAAGGACATATTGACTGAAGATGAGGCCAGATTCTATGTTGCAGAGACTGTTCTGGCAATTGAATCTATCCATAAACATAATTATATTCATAGGTAGTGCATTGTTAATAGTCAATACCTTATTTCTATTTCCTATAATTGTTTTCCTTATGATTCATTGAAATGACTAATTACGCATCTTGCCATCTTATGTTGCAGAGATATCAAGCCTGACAACTTGCTACTTGACAGAAATGGTCATATGAAATTATCAGATTTTGGTTTATGTAAGCCACTAGATTGCAGTAATCTGCAAGAAAAGGACTTCTCTGTGGGAACCAATCTTAGTGGGGCTCTTTCGAGTGATGGCCGACCTTTGGCATCAAAGCGAACTCAACAGGAGCAACTGCAGCATTGGCAGAGGAACAGAAGGACGCTGGTAAGTTTTAACTCAAGTAGGATTGGTGTTACCTTTTTGGTCAGTCAAGACAAAACAGATCATGTTAGATCTTAATCCTCACATTTTTTTTTTTTTTTTTTTGATTCCTCTATTATTCTTGTCTGGGACATGCATGGGATTTATGTGGATGATCATTCACAGCCAATATTCAGTATTAATCCATGCAATTTCATTACTCCTGTCCCTTGTGTATGTTGTCATGTAAACTTTTAACAATACCTAATGCAGGCTTATTCAACCGTTGGCACACCGGATTATATTGCCCCAGAAGTTCTTTTGAAGAAAGGTTATGGGATGGAATGTGATTGGTGGGTACTTTCAAGAAAAAAAAGAAACAAATTGTGGAAAAGAAAATGCTTTCTTCTCATCATTTTGTCTCTTTATGTTTTCAATACTGTGATGTTTTTCCTATTATTTATTTTGGTGATCTTTGGCTACTACTTCTGCAGGTGGTCTCTTGGTGCCATCATGTATGAAATGCTTGTGGGATACCCTCCTTTTTACTCCGACGATCCTATGTCAACATGTAGAAAGGTATCTTAGCATTGAAATACTACTTTTTTTCCGCCGATACTCTACCATCGTAGGTGCCAGTGTATTTATGGAAAAATGAAGTTGAATCCCTCAATAGAAGATGAGCTCCCTTGTTACCAATATGTGTGTTTTAGGGACAGTGTTGTACTTCTAACAATGTTATTTCTTTTCATCAACAGGATGTGAATGTACATATCTATATATAACACAGTAGCTGTAGATAAGGACCGAATTATGGCCTTTTTTCAGTGATCAATAAACCCATCATTCTTTCCCTGGGTCACCACAAAAAAAAGAAAAAAAAAGAAAAAAAACCCATCATTCTTTGATGATGACAATGATGAACATTTCGTAGCATGTGTATGGTGGTGGCTGAAATGTGTTACAACTAGCACTTAGATTCGTACAGATTTTTTAACTTTAAATGAATAATGGGCTTATTTATACGTTGTTGAGCGCATTGAATTATTCAGGTTTCAAGGTTAAAAATGAAATATTTATTTTGAGCTGGAATTCTCATGTGTGGTGTTCTTTAATTCGGTCAACAACTTGGCCTTTTGGCCTCACAACTATCTAATATGAATGCTTGTCCTGGCAGATTGTGAACTGGAGAACTCATTTGAAATTTCCTGAAGAAGCAAAGCTGTCTCCAGAAGCTAAAGATCTCATAAGCAAACTTCTATGTAATGTCGACCAGAGGCTGGGAACGAAAGGGGCTTATGAAATTAAAGTATGGGGTCTTAAGTGTTCAATTCTTGACTATTGAACTGCTACAGCTAATGAGCTGAAAATGACAATTGAAAGGGTGCATTTGTGGTTTCAGGCCCATCCATGGTTTATAGGGATCGAATGGGACCGGTTGTATCAGATGAAAGCTGCGTTTATTCCTGAGGTCAACGATGAGTTGGATACTCAGAACTTTGAAAAATTTGAAGAGGTAGACAAGTACATAATGTATTGCTTTGGCATGAAAATGATTGCTGAAGGAAGAAATACTGGTGGCAGATTACTGCTGTTAGGATATATCCAGTCTTTTTCCATCTTTGACTTCTATACTATGGTGATGTAGGCTGACAATCAAATTCAAACTTCAACAAGATCAGGTCCATGGAGAAAGGTCCGTGCATAAATCATTGTCAGATGCATTTTATAAACTGTACCATATTCCTACTTATATTCTAATCTTTTGGTTTCTACCACAGTAGCATTATACTAAATGCAAGGTGCATGTTGATACCAACGTTGAACTGTTGTTTCCTCATGTTCTTGACAATGCAAAGAACCTTTTTGGGGTCTAGGCCTTTCCTCAAAAGTGTCGGTTCGGAAAAAAAATCAAGTATTTTTCTTCAGTATTTTTCACTGACCTTGCATCTATAAAAAGTCCACAATAACTGGCTTTAGTTAGACCAAATTGTTGGCCTTGAGGAGGCCATTTTAACGGTTTTGGCCAAAACCTAATTAAACTTGAAAATTGGACCAAATGTCAAGCTTTTCTCTGTTTTATATTAGGCCTTCTTCATTTGACTCCATCAGAACTCTCATACTAGGCGTGATTGATTCCCAGTCTGGTTCTGTTCCACCTAGGGACTGAGAACCAGACTAGATGGTCCTGGGTCTGGGGACCAGACCGGACTGACCGGTCCAGTCCCATGGAACCGATTACTTAGCAAAAAAAATTAACAAATTAAGAAAAATACAAGAGTTATTACTATTTTTAGGCTTTATTGCTATTTTTAAGAAATTAAAATATATATTTTTAATAAAAAAGAGTCGGTCTGGTCCAGTTCCCCCTCCGGAACCGGAAACTGGACCGACAATCACTGGTTCCATTTTTATGGAATCAGGAATCGAACCAATCCCTCTGGGAACTGGACCAACCTGGCCGGTCTGGTCCGATCCAGGCAGTTCCCGGATTGGGCAGTCCGACATGCTCAACCCTAACTCATACTTTTGAATTTGCATGGTCTTAAGTCTCTGTTTTTACCCTCTCTTTTAATCACAGATTTGTGATGGGCTGTATTTATATAACTTTCTTACGTACTCACACCACCTTTTACTCTAGCAAAATGGAATCACCCTCGGGACTCTCTATTGTGATATAAATGTATACATACATATACACGCACACACACATATATAGAAGTGTCTGACAGACTTTTAACTGGAAGTGTACTGTCATCTGATGAATTGTTCCCTTTCTGACTGCAGATGCTCTCTTCCAAGGACATCAACTTTGTTGGTTACACATATAAGAACTTCGAGATTGTCAATGATAATCAGTTGCCTGGAATAGGTATAATTCTCTTTCTGGATTGTTGAGTCTGCTGGACTTGCATGCTTTCTCTTTTAATGCAATAAGGCCTCAGCAAATGTGGAGTTATGCTACAACATGATAGTGCAGATGTTGCCTATATTTGATTAACCGCACATGCTCTCTGAAGCTTGTGGAAACCATGTTCTGGTTTTGAACCTGCCAAACTCAAAAGATTGACCAAATTGTTCTGTTTCATTTTGACTATTTTACCAGTCAGCCTGTTTTCTGTACTTAATGAAAAAATCGTGTTACTATAGGTTTGGACTGTTGATACTTGGCATTCTGCACCAGTCTAAACCTATCTCAAAGAGGATCACCTTTAGTGTTCCATCTTTACAATTAGTCTCGTCGTAAAACGTTATAGTTGCAACAGTCTTGGCCTGTTTTCATTTTCAGTGTGGCATTCTTCATAGGAAGTGAATATATATAATGTTGAACTCAAAGACTGCAGTATCACTTACTTGGTCCTCCTATTTACAGCTGAACTGAAGAAGAAGAATACAAAACCCAAAAGGCCATCCATCAAGTCTCTCTTTGGTAAGAGCTCTAGAGAATGTTTTGTCTTGATAACTCTAAAGGCACATGTTTGCGCATGCATAGCTTCTTTTTTTCAAATAAGCACTCAGCTCGTTGTGCTTCTCTATGCTGAGGATTGATCAAATATAGCTGGTGAGGAAGGCGCTAACTAAGCCACCTAAGAAAAACATCTGTATTTTGACACTTGAGAAGCTTATTGGTTTTCCCTCGTGTATTTGTATGTTCACAGATGATGAATCAGGCACAGCAGCAGGTCGATCCGTTCATGGTAGCTTTATGAATCTCCTGCCCCCTCAACTCGAAGTTCCTGAGAAACAAAATGAATCTAATTGACGTGCCCTGACCCATCTTGGTTTTCCACTGAGGATTGACAAGTTTAGTTTTGCTGTTTCCGGCACTCCGGTGTTGTAGATTGACTCTTCTTGGGGGAACACGAGGCAAGGGTCCCCGAAACAACCAAAAGGTCGAGATGTTGTCGATGTCGTAAGTCGCCCTCGGCGTGTTAGCTTGAATCTGGAAAAAAAACTCTGTAAGATAATGGGGGGGTCTGGCGAGAATTATTTGTTGTGATTCAATTGAGGAGTGATGTGCATTCTTTCGTCGCAGTGGTCATGTAATTAGAACAAAACGCAATAGATGGTGAAAGCTTTAAGGTGTGAATACGACTGTCGAGTTAAAAAAGAAAGAAGTGTGAATGTATTATCATCTTGAAAAGGGTGTGGGAATCACTTTTTGGTTGCATTTTCTTTTGTTGTTTGGTCGAAGGAAGAGGAAGATGGTTTAGAGGAGATGCTGTTTTTTTGTCGCACTGACGTTCCCACGAAGTCCTGAGGTATGTGCGGCAGCTTTTCAGGGAGAGTACAGCAGCAGTTCCTCTGTCCTTATTCTATGCGGCCCTTTTTGCCTGGAAGGATCTTTCGAGGTATCTCTCCATAGAAAAAGTACTTTGGGTGGGTTGGTTCCGAGTAGGAAATGTCGCTCAAAAAAAAAAAAAAAAAAAAAAAAAGGTAGGAAATGTCGCAACTTGCAGGGACTGCTCGACAGTTCTCAATCGACTTTTGCGTTTTTGCTCCAGAATTCTATCCATTTTAGAGATTTGGAGAGTCCCCACTAAGGATGTGCAAAAGAATAAGGAATTGTTTGGAATCGAATAAGACCTTATTGGAATCGGTGGTTCTCAAAGGAACCGGTCTGGTTCCCGATTCTAGGTGTGGAACCCTCCACCCTTCCATTCGGACAAACTGGTAATATATAAACATATGTTTAATTTTTCAAAAAAATGTCTGGCCAAAAAAAATAAAAAATGAAAACCTTAAAATCGCTAATCTAAAACTCAATATTTTATTAATGGAGTGCTCATTTTGTCTCACTTTCATCTCATATGATTCGTCTCTTTATCTCTTACTTATGGTCCCGACTCTCAAGGTACTCTCAAGGTCAATGCCCATTGACTCACAGCATCAACTCTTAATTTTTAATGAGTCCAATTTTTTTTATTGATCATGCAATTAAGAATAAGGAAATTTCTCATTTTTTGTTTTACTTTGGCTTGTTGGAAAATGTCACATTAAATGCACAAAACTTGATGGGAACGATTCCATGGACCCATTTTGAGAACTAAATCGCTTGAGGACTGGACCGGACCGGACCAGCGGTCCGATTTTCAGGTGGATCTATAGAATTAATTTGATATTTTAGAATTAGTCTTTAATGGGTGGTTCCTGGTTCTAAGGTAAGAACCGCCCACCCTAATCATATTCATCCCTAATTTTGATGGAATCTTTTGAAGATTTGCTCAGGTTTAACTTTTACTGCCCTTTTTGCCCGGAACGATCTTTCCAAGCGTCTCCAAAGAAAAACTTCTTTCGGGAGTTAGTTTGAAAGAGGAAAATCACAACTCAAAGGGATTTACTTTGTTGGACCTGAGCAAGTCCTTAAAAGGTTTATGGAGGAAACAGAAGCTCTGTCCTAGGGTGGGAGACCCCGTGTTGTCCTTCTATTCCCTCTCTGTTAGGAAGACAAAAACAAGGAATTATGGGGTCTCATGGTGGTGAAGGTAGACACCACGTCAGGATTTCGGTCTCGGTTACTACCACGTAGGTAGGTATAGTAGCCTTCCGCGCCTGGAGTGAGTGAGGATGGGTGAACAGCTGAGTTGACACGCTTTATGGTATTGTCCTCAACCACTGGTCAGCTCAATTTCTCCAGTCGAGGGCAGCGCCCTCGATTGACCAACCGTTGCGATATTTCCCAAGAACTCTATCCATCTTAGAGAATTAGAATTGTGGTCATATTTTATGTTTGGGTGGATGGGAGTGGGCCTTGAAATTGGGAATGCTAATATGGATTCTGGAAGTTGGTGATTGCCTATATTAAGTTAAAGCCACCGGAGACTTTTCGAGCGTATCGAAGAACTTGCCATCGAAATCGGTCATGATATCATGACTTCTAGTCGATCATCTATCGAGCAAGTTTTCGAGGATGTGGCATGTGGCACGAAGAAGTTAAATCTTGGTGGATAGATTACGATAACTAAAAGATTCATGTAGATGCCATTTTAATCTCTTCGATGCATAAATATCATCCTCACCAGCCGACAAAGTTGGTTTTTTTGTTTTCGATTTAGCAGGTCGGGTCTCCGAGAGGCCGGCCAGTCTTGTTATGTAGAGAGCTGAATGAGGCCTATTTCGCTTATTTCTTTAACTCGCTTTGCCTCTCTTACAGGCAAATTCGGCCTCTTTCACGGCTTTTTCTCTTTCTTTGTCTTTTCTTCTGCGCATGCCTTCATGTACGGCTAATCTATCATTGGGTCAATTTTATTTTTATTTTTTTATTTAATTTGGCCGGAGGCGATTTGGCTTCTGTTAACCTCATAATGGGAAGCATAATCATCCAAAGGAATCCATAGATGATTATCCACGTGACACTCCCTAAAAGAGCAGTAAATTTCAAATATTTAAATATGAATAACATCATGTTAAATGCTCATTTCTGACTTTTGGGTGTGAGTATAATTGAGTTAAATCGGTCCGGGCACATGTTCAACTCTAAACTCGACGCATTTATATAAGGCTTGATGGCTTGTAACTTGATTTGAATTCAATTTCTTGAGCTCGTGCTCGAGCTCAAACTATGTAACGTATTCATGAAATAAGAACGGGCATGCTTCTTAATTTACAAATACACAAAAGTAATAATTAAAAAAAAATTATAAAACTCAACTACTTAATTTCACTTATAACAACAACTTGAAGCTCGAACCGGACCCCCACATTTGTTCTAGAGGATCGAATTAGAAAACAATCGAACCATGAGATTTTTATAATCTTCGAGTGGAGCTCAAGTAACTGAGTGGTCTGCACATCCTGCAAAAGAGAAATTTCTTTTTTAAAATTTTCTAATTTCTTATATATATATATATATATATATTTTTGAAATAAATTATTGAAAAGGGAAAAAAAAAAATGGGTATCTGCAATTTCAGGCATGCAAAACGGGTGCTCTTTATCATTTCTTTTCCGGGAGTGCCAGGTGGAAGAGAGCTCACACCCATGAAGAAGATACCCACCTCATCTTATCTCTCTCCCCCAAATATATAAATATATAGTTATTCATTTAACAAAATTGGAAATTAGCAAATGCATACAACAATAACAACAAAACCAAAATAGGCCCAATTTAAAAACAAAAGGCCCAGAAACCAAAAAAAAAGAGTAAAAAATAAAAATAAAAAGTCCCTCCAATAATATCACCCATTTTCCCTTCCCCCTCCCCCTTTCTCTCTCTCTCTCTCTCTCCTCTCTCTATTCCTCTTCTTCTCCTCCCCCTTCTCTCTCCCTCTCTCTCCTCCTCCTCCTCCTCCCCTTTCATCAATCATCCAATTTTCATCACTTTTTCCCCTCTCTCTCTCTCTCTTCTTTCTCTCCCTCTGGGTGGAGATATTCTATTTTTCTGCAAGAATCTCCAATTCCTTGCCCAGGAAAAGCCTTAAATCCCTCTGCCCCCCTGCAAACTCAGATCTGAAGGATTAACCTCCTTCCCCTCCCCTCGATTGATTTCCCCAGAAACTCTTCCCTCCCTTCCATCCTTAATCTCACCGAAAACCCACCTACCCAAAGATTATTCCTTTCCCCTTTTCCCACTCCAAAGTTCCCCCCCTTTCCCCTTCCAATTCCATCCTCCTCCTCCCTCTTCTCCTCGTCCTCCGCCGCCGCCGCCGCCGCCGCCGCCGCCGCAATGTCGCCCCGCCGACGCCTCAGCTAGGGCTTCCCTCGCGCGCCGGTTCATGGGTACATCTCAAGTTCTCTCCTTGAGGATCGTTGATTCGCGGGTCCCCCCCGGTAACCGGAGCACCCTGCATAGATTTGTAAGGTTCCGTTTGGAAATTCGCTGAAGATTCTTTTTTGTAGCTCTTGCGAAGCTCTTTTTTTGGAGAGGCTTGGAGGGCATTTTTTGATTTTGGCGATAGGTCGATCGATCTGCAATCTTTGTTTTTCTTGGAAGAAAAGATCCCTCTTTCGTGTGGGATAGAATCTCAGTTTGGATCTGGGGGGCGGGCTTCGTGAGGATTTTGCGTTCGGATCATCTCTGACCCGGGGACGGAAGGGGAAAAAGTTGGTTCTATCTCGCTTCTCGAACCGATTGGATCATGGATCATGTGATTGGTGGCAAGTTTAAGCTCGGCCGGAAGATCGGTAGCGGATCGTTCGGGGAACTATATTTGGGTATGCTTTGATTTTCTTTACTCAATTGAAACAATGGTTGTTCTTAGCCTCTCTATTTTTTTTCCTGGGGATATGGGACTGCGTGTCGTGTTTCCTCGATGGTTGATCGGAGCTTGTTCGACTAATGGTGCGGTGGTTTTGTTCAGGAATCAATGTGCAGAGTGGAGAGGAGGTGGCAATAAAGCTGGTAAATTTCTGGGGCTCTGTGGTTTAGATGATGGGAATTTGTTGCCTGATGCGGTTCATGAATATGATTTTTGTTGGTTAATGGTGCTTGGCTGTAAGAACTTGCATTGTAACATTGATAGCATGAATGTCATTTTTTTTATTTTAAATTTTGTTAGTATGGTATATATTTTATCTTTCTTGGGGAGATGTATGTTTGATTATATATGTTATGCTTTGCGAGGAAATCAATACCTTTTGTCAGTAATTTGGTGTGGGTTCTATATGTTAATCTGTTTTCTGATTTTCTCCCTCTTGCTTGGTTGTTCGTCATTAGTAGAGGCTGTAGCAAATTAAGCCCGCAACTTACCTTTATTATGCTCTGTTTTTGAATATGTACAATTTGCTTTTCTCTAATCATGTTAAAATTGGGTCTTAAAAAAGTTTCAGATTAAACCGTTCGATTTTACCCAAACATCACACTTATTACTCATGATGAACCCTTTTTCATTTCTCAGTGCACTGATGGCTATTGCAGTGATAGGTGTCCTTCATCTTGAGCATCTTCCAGTGTCACTATAGAAAATGTTGTCTCATACATTCTGTTGTTTTGAGTAGATAGCTTCTGAGAAAACTATTAGTACAACTGAAGCTGCTTTCTCGAGCATGGTGATTAGTTATTGGTATAGATCGATGAGTATGAAGTCACTTAGCTGATTTCTAAAATGAACCAGATTTTATTTCCACCATATATTTCCTCATATTTGATGTTCCCTCTCTCTCTTTGCATCTCTTCTTGTTGTTATTGTGTGAGAATTGTAGACTTATGTAAGGAATTAATTTTTTGTATGTAATGTTGCATGGAACCTGGTATTCAGGAATCTGTGAAGACTAAGCATCCTCAGCTTCACTATGAGTCAAAAATATACATGCTGCTACAGGGAGGAAGTGAGTCGTGCTTAGTGTTTCTTCTTTCTTTCTTTCTTTCTACCTTCCTTTCTTTCTCTTTGCATGAATATAAGTTACAAGCAGTGTAATATGTGTTAATCAATTATTCTTTGGCCAATGTTTTGTTCTTGATTTATGAAGCTGGTATTCCCCATCTGAAATGGTTTGGAGTCGAGGGAGAGTACAATGTGATGGTTATTGATCTTCTTGGACCAAGTTTGGAGGACTTATTCAACTATTGTAATCGGAAGTTTTCTTTGAAGACTGTTTTGATGCTCGCGGATCAATTAGTAAGTCTTCCTATTCTAATGAATGATGCTTTTTGATTAAGTAGACACCAAACTTATTTGCATGTGCATGCTTTGCAGATAAATAGAGTTGAGTATATGCACTCACGGGGTTTTCTCCATCGTGATATAAAGCCTGACAACTTCTTGATGGGTTTAGGGCGAAAAGCTAATCAGGTAATTTGATGATTCCCCTATAGGTTCTTCTAGCATATATATAATTGCCTTTACAGTTGTTTATGTATGAACGCACACGGAACTCTCACATGTTTTTGAAAGACTCATATGGTTTTTCTATGAAGTTTTGGATGGTGGAAGTGAGAATATCTGAAATTTTGCTTCGGTTAAATTGATTGTTGTTATGGCGATAGATATGCAAATTATTATGCTTAATGTTTCACATTTTGGGACCATGGGCCCACATTAATGAAAAGAAATCATGGAGAAATATCCACTAGCATTTTGTGCTGTTTACCTCTGCATCATTCATGTCTGTTTAATTTTATCTCTTTATTTTGTTGTACCTGAGCATTATTATCTAATACTGTCGGACTTTTACCTCCCAGGTGTACATTATTGACTACGGACTTGCTAAAAAATACAGGGATCTTCAAACACACAAGCACATTCCATACAGGTATTGGAGATGCATACGTTTATATTTGACAAATACTGTTTATATCTACATCCAGAACAAGTGTATGCTTGTTGGTTTCATGCACATAAGCTAAGCTGGGACTTGGAACTGTAGCTACCTCTGATGTTTTGTTCTTCGTTAAATTTGTTATGCTAGTTATGCATACAGATGATATCTTCTTTCCAGGAGAATGCGCGATGATATCTTCTTTCCAGGAGAATGCGCGCTTATCGGGTAAAATTAAAAATTAGTTGGGTATCTGAGGAAGTAAAACAGCCTTGGTTGCAAAGACAGTTGAACTTTCTGCATTTGTTTGGTGCCTTAGTGCTGTTCAAAGTATCTCTTGCTTCTGTCCGTCTTACGCATCAAAGTCTATTGACTTCTTTGTTATGCTTTCAAATGTTTGTCTTTTCACTGAAGTGGCAATACACATGCCTGAAATTGTTTTCCCTGTTTTAAAACTTTCCTGTTCTCTTCAACAAGTCCATAGGCGGGAATCATTGATTACATATTTTATCTTCCTTTTGCAGGGAAAACAAGAATCTTACAGGAACAGCTCGCTATGCAAGTGTCAACACTCATCTTGGAGTTGGTCAGTGTGTATTCTGCATCCAACAAAGGCATTTTTAAATTTTGCGAGCTGTTTAGACAAATTTCAAACATTATGATTATGTAGAGTGACGCGTTTTTATTTTTTATGCAGAACAAAGTAGGAGAGATGATTTGGAATCTCTTGGTTATGTGCTTATGTACTTTCTTCGAGGAAGGTTGACAGCAAACTGAGACGCTTGTTTCACCTAAATTGTTATTCAAGTTATACTTTGACACTTCTTTTGTTTTCCATCTCAGCCTTCCATGGCAGGGCCTGAAAGCAGGCACTAAAAAGCAGAAATATGACAAGATTAGTGAAAAGAAGATGCTCACTCCCATTGAGGTATAGTTGCTTTTAACTAAGGGAAGCTGATGGGACCCATTGTAACTTTGGCGAAGAATCTATTGGATTTGGATTCAACATGTTTTCTGGGCATGTCCCATTTCCAGGAAACTAACATCAAGGACAGGAAATGAACTTCGCTATGTATTTTACAGGTTCTCTGCAGATCATATCCATCTGAATTCACATCATACTTCCACTATTGTCGTTCACTGCGGTTTGAGGACAAACCAGATTATTCATACCTGAAGAGGCTATTCCGGGATCTATTCATTCGTGAAGGTGAGGGCAGGTTTTCTTTGGGTTATGCATTTGCTAAAGTGGTCTTCCTACGAATTTCTGAAGATAAATTTATTATATGTTGTAGGTTATCAATTTGACTATGTTTTCGATTGGACCATACTGAAATACCCACAGATTGGCTCCAGTTCTAGAGCACGGGTACTCTTTAGTTTCCACTTTTGGATTTTTTAAATTTTTAGGGATCACAAAATTTTTAGTGCCTATTTTCCTGTTGTAGAAATCCAGTTCTTAATTCTTGTGCTTTTCTTACAGCCAAGCGGTAAACCTGCTCTAAATCCTGGACCTTCTGCAGAAAGAGCAGAAAGACCTTCTGGTAAGTTTCTTCAAAAGTTTAAAGCCTCTATGTGTTTCAGTTGTGTACGTAATTGAGTTGCAAAATTTCTGTTCTAAAGTTCTACTGGAGAAGCAGTATGTAGAGAAATTTCGGTTTGTGTTTTTATAGTTTGTTTCATGTTAAATGACAAGTGAATTTAACGAACATTTCCTGACACATTTGTCTAGTGGGACAAGAGATTCGAGAGAGACTCTCAGGTGCTGTTGAGGCATTTGCTAGGAGGAATGGCGCCAGCCATGGCTTTCATGGTGATCATTCCAGGCACAGATCTTCAGATGATGCACCCTCATCCAAGGATGTGGTAAAGTGGAATTACAATTGAAAAATGTATTGAAGTGGTTGTTCGTTATATTTCTTTCATCACAATTGTTGGGAACTTCTCTTTGAGTCCATCCTCACATGTACATAGGGGTTCCCTATTAGTTGGGACTTACAAATATGCATGTTTTGTGAAATTGCTACATGCTTGCAAATGCTTATCTTGCATATGTAATTGGTATGCACTGGAGTAATTAACAATCCTGCCCATGCAAGGGGTTGGGTGCCTGATAAAAGTTGGATCTTGTTTGTGTTTGTAGTCAGTGTCTTTGCCTCATTAGTGATGTGTTCTTATTCCCAGCAACCCGATTCTGAGAAAGCCCGCAGTTCTTCTCGCAATGGAAGTACTTCAAAGAGAGCAGTAATATCGACCAGCCGACCAAGCTCCTCTGGTGAGCCCAGTGATATTCGGTCGAGCCGATTGGTATCGAGCAGTGGACGTCTGTCCACCACCCACAGGGTTCAACCTGGCTTCGAGTCGAAATCGTCATCCTTCACCCGGAACGGGGCCACAAGGGGCAGCCGGGACGATGCACTTCGGAGCTTCGAGCTTCTATCTCTTGGCACTAGCAAGAGAAAATAAATGATGGGATTCCGCCTGATGGGGCTAGCATGCATTTTGCTGGTGCTCTATTGTTCGCTGTAGCGTATGAACCCAGGAAGCTATTATGAGACGACATGATTACTTTCCTTGCATATGTATATCTCCCGTTGCTGGGTTCTATTCAGAAGCTAAAGAACCTATTTGAAGTTCTTGAAGCAGCTTGGACTCCTTGTTCCATCGGGAATTGTTTCCGTCAAAAAAAAAAAAAAAAAACACATTATCTGGGGCAAGAAAGCTTGAGAAAAATCTCACATGAGGGAATTGTTAATATGTTTGAGACCGTTTGTAGCTGTAATAAGTACCTTCTTTATTTTCTGCTGAAGAACATTTGTCTTATCTATAAGATGCTATGTCAATGCCCCTCTATGTAATGGTGTCTTGTATCTCTGTTCTGCATTTGGTGGAGGATCACTGTTGAATGCCTTCTTTTGGTCCTGTAGTACAAACTCTTTTAGGATTCACATGATGTTACATAATGAACTTTCATCCTGTATTAATGATGGAGATTGTGAGGTTTATGGTCCCTTCGAAATCAGAGTTACGCCTAGACCCATGTCTTGTTACTTGCTTATCGAAGTATCTGCAGACGATCAAAAGAAATTCGAGGCTTTATCTTTTTGCCCTGTCATGCATCATTGGACATGAACTTAAAAGTTTCTGGGTTGCATGCTAGCAAGTAGGCGATGGCATTGCTTGTACTTTGTATATGAGCACATAACTGCTTGGTATTTGTGAGTGCTTCATGGACCCAAATTCGTGAGGTTATACCTAGCATTGGCCATTGTACTACTAGTTTTCTTCACATGTTACATGTACAGTGATCACTTGCCACATCCTTCGTGATTCTTGCGAATTTAAGATTTTGACTATTGACCGATGGAGAACATAAAATTTCATGTTAGCCAAATTGCAGACTTCAAGGTTTTTAAAATTCACTTGTGAAAGTTAGGTATCGGAAAATTTGACTTGACCCCCACATGAAATATTCAGTCATTTGCCCCATATGTCACTTTCGATGGCTGATTCGTAAATGGCAAAGTCCGCAACTTGATTGCGACTTCTTTGAAAAGCTCCAATCCTCAAATAGATCCAAATAAAACCTTAACTCAATTGATCAAGGCCAAAATCTTAAATCCTATTTTGGTGCTTCTCCCAAAATCTTTCTCCAATAAAATTACACTGGGACAGGCACCACATGGCCTTAATGAGCGCAAATTGGGATTTTGTCTGAAAATCCTGATTCTTCGTAAGGCCATGGCTTTTGACTGGTCAATTTGGATATAAAAGTACTAGAGTTCTCCTTAATTGTCTGAGCTACAAATGAGGATATCCACCAAAACACTCTTCATATAGGTCTATCTCAGGATGCTAGATGGTGTTTTGTCAGAAAAGAGGGAACATTGCTCCAAACCCTCCGTGCTTCATTTAAGTTTTTGAAACAAAGAGAAGAACATACTTAAACAGTCCTTGAAGGATTTGAGCTTTATCTGAAAATTTCTGTTTCTCCTCTTTTGGAAAGTTATGGAGAACCTGTTGCTTGACCAGGTTAAAAAGCAGGCATCATCATTTCTACAGGAGAAGTACAAAGCTGCTAGGCTGGCCTTAACTGATGTTACTCAAGCAGAACTGTATGTCCCCCTCTCTCTCTCACCTATTTTCATTAATATTATGACCTTTCTATTGCACAAAGAGCTTTTAGGGCCGTCCACTTACTTCCGTTCTTCTTTTTCAAAAATTTAAGCTTGGCGGAGGATGTAACGAACAATGATCCATTGAGCCCGGATGCGAGAACGATGACTCAAATCGCCGAGGCATCCTATGATATAGACGATTACTGGAGAGTCGTTGACGTTCTCCATAGAAGGTATTGTCAAGATCTGTCTTTGATTGTACAATCAGTATTAACGTAGCATCACATAAAGACACAATTACCAATACTCCCTCTATCACCAATTGCAGACTGCAGAGCATCGATTGGAAGCAGTGGAGGCAATCCTACAAGACTCTGGTCCTCCTCGACTTCTTGCTAACACATGGTCCCGAGGAATTTGCAGAAGAATTTGAAGGTGATGTTGCCATCATCGAGGAGCTCGGTGCCTTTCAATATGTTGATGAAAAAGGGTAAATTATAAGCAATGCCTCGAGTTACTTCACTGCCGTGGTGATTTGCAACCGTGATATATACACCTCCTTAAGTTTTCTGGTTTTTGCGTCTTCCCTCTTTTTTCCATGTCTCAGATTCAACTGGGGCGTCAACATGCACAAGAAAGCTGAGCAAATAGCAAAACTTCTGGGAGACCGAGAAGCTCTCAAGAAAGCTCGCCTGAAAGCTCTGAAAATAACGAAGGAAATACAAGGATTTGGGAGTTCCTCCTCGTCTCCATCATCACTGTCTTCTTGTTCTAATTCTGAAACGTCGAGGACGTGGTCCTTCGGCTCTAGCTCTGCAAGTTCCACCTGGAATGAGGCCAACGATCCATACAGGCTCGACCAATTTTCCCCGAGAAAGGAATTTAGAGAGGGTTACTCTCAAGGAAGAGCAAAGGATGACGATACTGGCGATTTCTTGTCTAAAACTGAGGACCGATCACACCGGTGGAATCACCACGCCACCAAAGAAATAAAGTCCTTGCTTGATCCAGAAGACCCTTATCCTGAGCAGAAAAATGGTCTGGTGAGCGGGATTTGCTCGAAGCTGGCCGCTTTGAGTCCGAGGAAAGCAAATGGTACCGAAAGGAATTCATTCAGGAGTTTGTCCGATGCTGGAAAGGCAATGAGGAAGAACTTTGAACGACAATTTTCGATTGGATATTGAGCATTATGCTATTAGCCAGGTCTGCATATACAGGAGTTATTCATAAATTGTAGTTTCACACAATTTTTCATGGTATAAACAGAATCGCATTCATCCTGGACAAGATACACACGGGAGTAAGTCCCGTGTTTTGAGTTATATAGATCCGTCACAGAGAAGGCGTGTCAACAAAGCAGAACTTAATTACGTTGTGCTTACTTCTGAGCTTCGAGTTACCTGTGTGGTTGCACAATTGTGAATTGTCCAAGGGAAAAACATTACTTGCAATTAATGAAGCAAAGCCCATTCCTGTCATAACAAACATTAAAAGAAAACAAGAAAAACAAGAGACCTGTGACATTTCATATGATGTTGATAGAGAATAAACATGTCCCAAAACACATAATCTTCCATTAAGTGCACTCGATAAAGTTATGAAATACAATAGACCATCAGATGCTTCTAAACTCTAGTAAAAGCAACAGGTAACAATCCGTTTAAAGCAAAATGCTACATGTTCCAAAAACTCTTGGCCTGCAAGACGCAAGAAACTCATGCTTAGGATGCGCTCTCCTTCTTGAGCTTTGCCAGTTCTTGCCTGATCAATCCACCTCTCTGCAAAAACATATGTTACAACGTCATCAGTTTCTACAACGAACATAAATGAGGAACCCAGTAAACAGCATCAGTGGACACTTTGGGAGGCCCAAAAAAAAGGGTGAAACAGTATGAACCGTGGAACGTGTGACTAATCATAATCAGATAAAGAGATAAAGCAACAAGGACCAAATAAAAAATATAGAGCAACCAAAAGGGACGTAAGAAATCCCAGAAGACTTCATCACCAACCTTAATTTTGGCCAACATGAGCTTAAATCTGTCAAAATCATTAAGGGATGCCCTTTTCTTCTGAACAATAAGTTTCCTCCCCCAAGAACTCTTGTCCCACTTACCCTGGACATCTGCAATGATGAAGTAAGTTTTGTCATAGTGCACATGACAATGAATCCTTAAAAAATGCGCGTATTCAGAATTTGAGTAAAAGTATGCCTACCAGCCTCCTGCATAGCCTTAATGAGAGTGCTCTTCCTTGGGACCCTCTTGATATCGATCTTGATATCAGTGAGCGAGAGCCTCTTAAAGTTCATCTGCGACCTGACCATGTCAGGTGCATCGACAAGAGCCTGGGACAAGCAAATCAAAGCTTCAGAATTAGTAATAGTATCTGGGAAAATGTTTGGTGCAAAAAGAGAAACAAATGTAGCATGGGAAAGTCTGAACAACACATTGCAAAGATCTTTCTAGAAATGCTGAAGCAAACATATGATTACCACCATGGCAATGTGAAACAAGGAAGAGATGATGTCCCAAGTAAGGATTCTTTACAACCAAGAACAATTAAGTCGGGCGCTCAGCATCCACGGAACACAAATGTCAAGAATGGTGCCACAGAAATTACTTCTCAGGGGAAAGCAATCGAGTAGATCTTTTCAGATGTTTGTGAACAGAATCTGACAACAAAGCGTTCAGCAAAAGTCCCCATAAAACTGGGAGGACTTTCATTCACAGAATCCAATCTAAATTGACACAGCCAATTTGAAAACCAATGGTGTCCAAAGCTTCTATTTCTAGTAGTTTGGCTCCCTACCTACAAAAACTGATGACTTTTTCCATGAGCACACCGACAACAAAGGCATCATAAATGTGTCCCAACCATCCTCAAATCACACCGAAGCAGCCGAAAGAATCAAACCCATCATAGAACTACACCATCCCTATGCAATTACATCTTCACCCACATCATATATTAGTAAATCTAGATTACCCAAAAAAAGAAAACTTCAACCCAGCTACGTAATCACACGACGCAACAAACACCAAAGCAAGAAAGGAATAAAAGAGAGCTCAAGAACTGCGAAACGCACTCTGTTCTGGTCGACCACATCGACGATGACGACGAGTCTGCCGTAATCCTTGCCGTAGTTGATCAGCGCAACCCTCCCGATCTCTATGTACCTCTTGAACGGCTACCAAAGAACAAGAAAAAGAAAAAAAAAACACACACAAAAACAAATCAGTGGGCAGTAAAGATTACGCGAAAGAAGGGTTTGAGATTCGTGGGTTTTCATGGCGGAAGACGAGGCTTCATGGAAAGAGGGCTCACCATCTTTGCCGGGGCGTGAGGAGTGTGTGCTGGTGTGCGCAGAGATCGGCGGAGAGAGACCGGGAGAGGAAAGATGAACGAGAAGAGAGTGCAGACGGCGCTAGGGTTTGGGTTTGAGTTCTTATTTGGAGACGGCGATGGAGATGGAGGATTCTGAGCCGTTCGATCTTAGGGGCTTTTTCCGCCGCGTGGAGGGCCCAAAATTGTTTTTTTTTATTTTTATTTTTTTTTTATTTTGGAACGAAATGGAGGGCCCAAATTGAGAGACGGGCTTTTTAACTTTTGTATCGAGGGTTTGGGCTTTGACGTCAGATTTTTGGTTGATTGGACCGCCGCCGAATAAGTTGGTGTTCCGTAGTAACAGGGATAAGTCAATTGGAGATTTTAAGACGTTATGAAGGCACAATTGAATACTAAAAATTTTCAAAAGTATAATTAAGTCCTAAAAATATCGCAAAATTTGGTGTAATCAAAGTACAATAAAGTCCTAAAACTTGTTAACATTTTCTATTTACACGTTGGACAAAATTAATGGAAGGACTTAATTATTTTTTTTAATCAAAAGTCTTAGAACTCAATTCAATTTCGTAACGAGCTTAAGGACTTTTCAGTACACTTATCTTAAAGTATTATGATCCAACAAATTTTCTTTTTTAATCTTTTTTTTTTGTTATTTCTTTCAATTGAGTAATTCAGCCATGATTTTTATTTTTCAAGTTGGGTCGAGTCTAATGGGGTAGAACTCACACAGTCACTGGAGAAATGGCGCGACAGGACGACCGCGTTATTTCACCCGTCTCGCGGCGTCGAGAGTAATGTCGTTCATAACAATTCTATCGGATCACAGGCCTGATGAGTTTTGCATGCGCTAGTGGGTACATGGATTGTGGTTTTAGCCTTGTTGGGCCTCATGAAGGCCCAATTTCTTTCCTGGCTCGATCGCCTGGCCCATAATTTTAGTCGGCCCATCGAGCCCAACTGAACCTATCTATCGGGTTTGATCACAATCACCACCTCCATTAGTATTGATAATAGTGGTCAAAGATGGTCGTTAACTACTAGAAGGTCTGGTCATGGAACGGCCTCTTTTCATCGAATAATGCTGCCAAAACCACTGGTGCGATTTCTTCAAAGGCAATACACGTGACTACAATTTCACATAATTAGGAATCTTGTTTGGGATCTTCCATTCTGTCTATCTATTTCGCACGAATCTTCAAAAAAAATGTAAGTTCGACCGGAAGAAGAGCTCGGTATGGTTGAGAAAAAGCCATCCATTTTGAGATTTCAAGCTTTAATTTTGCAATCAAAAGTTCAATGTGTCAACAATGATAAAAAGAAAAAAAAAAGTTGTAAGAACAAATGCAATCTTAGGTCCCGTTTGTTTTTGAGGAAAATAAATAATTTGAAAAATATTTTTCTTAAAATAATCGTTATATCATTTAGGGTTAATACCCTAAAAAACCCCAAATTGGTACACCTGCGCGACAAATTTACCCCAAACTATTTTTGACCACCAAAAACCCCAAACCGGTATGCCTTTGACAAATTTACCCTAAACCGGTGCACTTGTGACAAATTTACCCTATATTAATTTTCGTTAAATTTTACCGTCAAATTATTAAGTTAAATAACACGTAACAATTGCCCAGTATACCAATTTAGGATTTTACGTTCCGTTTGTCACAGTTTACAATTTTTGTGATTTTTTTGTGGTATAAATTCAATTTAGCGATGGGTATATTTGTCACAAATTTATCAGTTTGGGGTTTTTTACGGTCAAATAAATTATTTTGGGGTAAATTTGTCATAAATGTATCAGTTTAGGGTTTTTTATGATCAATCGGGGTAAATTTGTCACAAGTGTACCGGTTTGGAGTTTTTCATGGTCAAAAAAATAGTTTGGGGTAAATTTGTCACAAGTGTACCAGTTTGGGGTTTTTCGGGGTATTAACCCTATCATTTACAAAATTGAATGTGGGAAATTTTTTTCATTGTCCATAAAATTTTTAGATAGAAATTGTTTTTGATAATAAGAATATTTTTAATTCACTAATTATTTCAAGAGATACAAACGGTCTTCTTTTGAAAAATAATTTTCAAATTACTCATTTTCCGTCGAACAACTGAAACCTTATTTAAAATAGTACCTCGATATTGAATTCCTTTTTGTAGTTTTTGGAGAATGTTTGACATTTAACCCGGGGAGAATATGGGATCCTTCGCATTTACCATTTAGTCAAAGACATGAATGGTTATGCTTATGCCATGAACAATAAAAAAAAAAAAAATGATTATTTATGATGACGAAGGGAAAGTCGCGTCAGTTCTCAAACTTTTCCTCGTAGTGGGAATGAAGACATAATGACGAAGGAAATCGCTTCGGTTGTCAACTTTTCCTAGTAGTGGTAATGAAGAGATGCAAAGTTCCTTTCTTGTGAAGGCAAATTCGGCATCAAAAAAGCCAATTCCATGTCGACTCATAGGGATTCGCCCATTCTGCAATATATATTCTTAAAATGATTATTTAAAATAATTAATCAGTGAAAAACATTTTCACTACGATAATGACTCATATTTAAAGATTTCTTGTGGACGATGAAAATATTTTTTTGGTCAATCCATTTTCGTAAGCAATACTTTTGGGAACTTTATCAAAACAATTTTAAACTTATTGCAATTTTGGTAATTCAATCATAATTTTTTTTTGTGGCTAATTCAATTATAAACATTTTGCATTTGTGTCAATTAAGTCAATCTGACTAATTTTGATTGGTCGGCATTGATATAGATTACGGTTGGCGTTGGCCGACCAACCAACACTAACGCATCAATTTTTAAATTTTTTATTATTTATTTATTTATTCTCTTTTTTTCTTTTTGTTTATTTTTCTTCTTTTGCCATAGGCTAGGGCAGATGAGAGCAAGACTTAGCCACCCCTAGTGAGGCTTAGCTTGACCTCACCCAACGCCATGAGGGTGAGGGCAAGGATGAGCCTCACTAGTGGCAAGTAAGATGCCTCGCCGACACTAGCGTCGGGCCAATCTGACCACTGGCGAAAGGAAGAAGGAAAGAAAAAACAAAAAAGAGAAAGAGAAAAAAATCGAAAAGAACTAAAAAAAAATTAACAAATTGACATGTTCGCGATGACTGGCGTTAACGTCAGTGCCGACTTATCAAAATTGATCAGATGGAGTGAATTGACACATATATAAATTATTTAGGACTCGAATTGACAAAAAAATAATAATTTAGGATTGAATTGAAAAAATTGTAATAGGTTTCAGACTATTTTGGCAATTTTCCCTCATACTTTGGATCATTTATCTTTTCGTGAAATAAACGGAAAAATAAATGGGCCCTAATATTTGTATAATCGAAGCTGATTAAAGGTGATGCGGTTCAAAGATGCCATAAACATCTTAGGACAAAAAAAAAGTTCAATCAATTTTTTCTTTTTTTTCATTCTGTACGGTGGAAAAGTGGATTGTATAAATGCGATAATCCCGGTTAGGCCGATGCTCTGGAGATGAGCATGAAATCATTTCTATCTTATCGCATCTTTCCTCGTTGCTTTCACGATCAAAAGCTTTGTTCCTGGAGATCCCCAGTGCTCAAAGCCGAGTTTTAACAATGATTTCTTATCATTGGCGGACCTAACTATTAGGGCATCAAATGCGACCTCCTTTTTCTTTCTTCATATAAGCAAATTCGAGATCGCGCGTAGACAAGGAGCACCCAAGATTGACACCCTCTTGTGGGGAATATTTGAAATTCTTCAACATAATTCTTTCATACATTTTTCGGTCAAATACCTCGTCGCCTTTTTCCCTTTCCTTTAGGAATCGAAGAACATCTTGTGAGCGTGGGCGCATATTAATCTCGAGTTCATAAAGATGATCGTATCCAGTAGAAAATATTTTAGGAAGTCTGCTGAGATAATTGGCATTTCTTTTTTTTTCTTGGTATGCACGTGTCACTCGATTGGACCGAGTTGGTCCGAAGTGATAGCGTAAAAACTTTCGTGAGCTTGATGGCTCACGAGCTCGCCCCGGCCTAGTTTGAGCCGCAAGGGACCGGAGATAAGGACTTGGGATTATGGGGCTCGGTCGGCCCCGGTTAGGCTGAAGCCAGATGGAGAGAAGTGAGAGTCAGGTATGCGGGCTGCCCACCTCTTGATCAGTTCTAGTGGCGGCGCCGTGGGGTAGGGCCTTGGGTGTGTGAAGGGATATTTTGGTTCTTAAAGTTAGGGGCCTCCATCTCAAGATGCAAATTGTAGATTTTTTTAAGGTGAGGAGGGCGTTTAACATGGGCATCAATGTCGGAAAGAGTTTCCTAATATTTTTGTTTTGGTTAATTGAGGCTTTAAGGTTTTTAATAAAGCCTCGATTAGGGATGAGTATGGTCCATGTTGGGTTGATCCAACATCTAAACTAAGGATCAACTTGCATAGTATTGATTCTCAATTTTTGGGACCAAGGATTGATCCTATTGAGCTTGGGACCAAGGACTGTACCGACCTTCAAGGTCCATTTCAATTCTCGGATTAATTTGGGACCAATTGATTATTTTTTTTTGTTTCATTTTTTGTATTTGTCAAAAGGATAAACATACCATCTCAAATTACATATCTATCAATAATGCGACATTGAGTAACCAAACTATAAACACTAATACATATCAAATATAAATATAAGATAAGATAACAACAAAAATGTCACACTTGCTAAAATCAACAAACTATAAAAATGAATACACAAGGTGAGGCTAGTGGTGAGGTGAGTGAATATAGGTGAGCAAAGCAAGTGGAGACAAGCAAGGCCAAGTCGGGGGTGAATGATACTGAGGTGAGTGAAGAGGTTTTTTTTTTTTTTTTTTTTTTCTTTTAGTCGAATTTAGGGCTAGGTTTCTTTCTATTTCCTAATTTACACAACAAATTGAACTGCAAACAGAACAAAGGAGGAGGTGCTAAAGTTTAGAAGAATAGACAAAAGCATATAAATATATGTACATGGTTAGTCAAGGTTAGACTAACTCTAAACTCTCAAGACCGATGATTAACTTGCACAATGCAGGGTCTAAGGGTCCCAAGACTAAGGACTGATCCAGTCCCACTGGGAACCACACCATGGCCAATCGAGTTGGGCCGCTTTTGGGTTGATCTAAAGTTGGCCTTGGACCAATGCTCACCCTAGCTCCAATTACATCTCGAGTTGCCATCGATGGAATTCACATATCAGAATTCCACGTGGCTCCCGAGTGAAATAAATGATCACTTGCCACACGTCATTTATGATGGCCGAATTTTATTGACGAAGATTGATACTTTGTTGGGGTTCTTTTTAAAACTTCAAGTCCTCACTTGGCCAAAATAAAAGCTAAGTCCTTAATTCTGGCATTTAACACTAGAAGTGTCATAATAATTGTATGATACTCATTTGAATGCCATAGGTTTTTTACCACTTGAGTGTTGTAAATTCTGAAAAAATTTCACTAAAGTATCATAACGTTTCCATTGATCACTTGAGGGTCATAATTTTTCAACTTATCACAAGTGTGAGAAACTTGACGCAGAACAATATTATAAAAGTTATGGTAGTAGCACTCAAGCAAAAGTTTTTTAGAAGCCATGGTATAAATGATTAAAAAAAAAAGTGTTATGGTGTTGTACAAGTTATGATACTTGTGGTACCTTTATCCCTAATTTTGTTAATAGGCAAGCCTAAGCCATAATTTTGTTGTGATATGAGGATCCACCTTGCCCTAGGCTTGCCCATTGATCACCTTTGGACAATCAAATAGCTTGTTCACGGGAACATTTCAGCGCACACATTGTCATTCATTGCCCTGATTTTTGGCAAGAGAGGGAGGTGAGAGTTGAGCGAGAGGGATGCAAGCAACTCAGGCGAAAAGTTGAGTGAGAAAGTGAGATCGCGAGAGGGAGAGGAAGGCAACAAAGTGAGGAAGAGGCGAGTTGTGTTTTCGTGCGTATCTGTGACTACGTGTGTGCGTGAGTGGCTGCGAGCAAGAGGGAGGTGATCAGAGTTTTTAAGTTTCTTTACCGAAATTTAACAAATAACAAAATTAAAAAAGAGTCGATCCTGTCTAAATCAGCAGTTTCACACATAGAACTAGGAACCCTGGACTGAAAATCATTGGCTTTAAATTGGAATTAAGAGCCGGACTGGTATCTTGGGAACCGCCTAGAATTGGCTGCTTTGATTCAATCTAGGTGGTTCCTTTTGCTCACCTCAAATCTATTATAGAGTAAAGTCCAAAAGAGCAAGTTGATCAGACTTAGAGCTAACTAGCTAGTAGGGTACGCAACTGGATAGCGATTTGTAGTTTCTACTAAGAGTTAGCTCAAGCCTGGCACTAATGCTTTTTCTTTGCCTTGCCGGATCATACAAGTTAAGGTTCCAATCAAACTAGATTGGTCCATATGAGACTGTTCGGGCCTAGCTTAAATTATTTTTTAAAATTAAAAATGGATCAATAATTGTTTTTTTCTCCTGCAAATAACTTTTTGCGTGTGTGGGCCACCTTTTCAACTTCAACCCATATTTGGATATCGATTCTTGTTCATTTTATTTTAATAATTTTTTTAAAATTATTTATGACTTCATCAAAGTGTTTTGAGCGCATACAATGTTATTTTATTATTTGTATTTTTCTATTTTTATTTCCAATATATATATATATTTTTATCTTTAAGCATTAATTTCAGCTACTCTGGTCCATTTCGGTTATGAGCACCTCAAGCCTGAGAAGGACAAGCGCGAAAAACCACGCCCTACTCAGACTCGAAAGATCGAGTTAGTCCGATTTGTGCTTTTGGGCTCATGATTTGTTTTACTCAGGGAAAATGACACAAAATTAATCTCTAAATTTTGACCTAATGTGATCATCGAACTTTTTATTTATTCAATGTATTCATATATATTATGTTCAATATTGTCCATGAATTTAAAATTTATGGAAGGATAATATTGAACTTTTTCATATATTTGATAGACTAAATTGAACATTTCTAGAAAATTTTAAGATTATATTGAACAAATTAAAAATTTAGGAACCATATTATACATAGGGCAAAGTTCATGTCTAGTTTGTGTAGCTTTGTACTATATTTCATTCTTTCCATATTTATTTTGAGACTTGTCTACCATTTGCTCTTTCCACGAAACGGCTTTGAATTATTCTCTTCTATTTCCACATCTGGAAAAGCAATGCCATCAGCAGCACAATTGCATCAGATTTCATAAAAAGCACAAAGCATGGGACACACATTTCTCATTTCATGGCCACACATTTTATTGGAGATTCTACTATGCAGCCGCCAAGCTATGTACACCTCATTTTAGGAAGGTGTACCGTGCCGACCAAAAATCGAATGAGTGACCATTTACTCTAGAAGCTTATAGAGTTACTCAGAGAGAGAAGACTTGTATATAAAGCAACGTGGGATACCTTGACTTATTGGGATTACCCAATGCTCCGTATATATATATATCCCGGACAACCGAAAGTGCCTTAGACGACCCACCACGGTCAAGAGTACACGTTCGAACTTGCATCCTCATCTGGTTTGAACTTAAGGCGCCGATTAGTCTGAATAATAACTAAAACCCTACATGAAGTTAGGTTACCTCAAGATGGTTCCGGAATGAAACCGTCATTTAATTGGTGCCAAAAAAGGCAAATGGGAAGGGAATAGTCTTTGGACGGTTTTGCGTGGAGAAGTTGGCCATTTGCTTTGGAGATGAAGAATCTCATCTCGTAATAAACAAGAGGAGGGCATTTCCCTTTTCCCACTTTCCGCCCTCTCTTTCCCTTTCTAGTTTAATAGACCAACTTGTTCTTCTTTTTCTATGGACGTAAGGGCTATAAATTGAGCATGTGTGGAGGATGGGAGTCTCTAGGGCATAAGAGGAGATGGGAGGTGGAGGAGAAGATAGAGCAGAGGAGGAAGTGGTGGACGTTGGCCTCAAGGACTTGTCCAAGAGACTTGAAGAATTTGCAAGAGCCAGGGACTGGGAAAAGTACCACAGCCCTAGAAATCTCCTCCTCGCCATGGTATCAAATCCTTTTCTAGCACTCCTTCATTTGGTTGCCCGTGAATTCATCATATCATGAAAGGTCGAGCCACGAGGTTTAAGTCCGTGATCGAGCCGAGCTCGAGTAGAACAACACCGTGTTGGCTCTAACTGAGTTCGTTACGCCTCGGTAACATGAGAATTTTCTATTTCTCAAAACCGACGGCTTCGATGCACCACTTTTCCTTTCTGCATGCCGTGTGATGATTTCTAGCCTTTCCTTTTTTCTTATCGTGACGATCTGTGTTCTTGTTTTGCGATCAAAAGATCGGGGAGGTGGGAGAGCTGTCGGAGATATTCCAGTGGAGAGGGGAGGTGGACAAGGGGCTGCCCAACTGGGAGGAGGCGGAGAAGGAGCATCTCGGGGAGGAGCTCTCCGACGTGTTGCTCTACCTCGTGAGGTTGGCCGACATTTGCGGCATCGACCTCGGCGATGCCGCCGCCAAGAAGATTGTCAAGAACGCCATTAAGTACCCTGCCAACAAGGCCCTCTTCACCGACCAAAAAAAAACAAGGCCCTCTTCTGAAAATCATGTCATCTCTCAAGGCCAAAAGGCCAATTGATGTACTTTGAGGAGCTCCTTCTCTTTTGTCATTGAAAAAACACTAGTAGAAAGACTGAATGTTTTCACTTTTGACACTTAAATGAAGAATCGCAAAAGCAATCCTAAACATCTTAACATCTTTCACGCCTCATTTAAAATATGTTTTAATAGGTAATCAAGAAATGGGACATAAAATTCATTTGAAAGAGAGAGAACCAAAGTGAAAGAAGAGTAATGAAATTGGAAGGCGTTAAGTTGAAGTTATCATTTGAATGATTTTTTTTTAAAACTGCTAATTTGTAAATTTGTCCTACAGATATAATATTTGTGAAATGAATTATGAAGCGTATTTTAGAAATGGGATATCACCAAGCAAATCTTGAACCCATCCTATTTGTGCTAATTCGGTTTTAAACAATTTAATTGTATCAATTAAGTTTTAAACCTTTTCACGTTTCACCAATTGAATTTATCCGGTTAATTTAACTTGAAATTGCTGACATAAATGTCGATAGTGTCACGTAGAATTACGAAAACTAACATAAATAAATTTTTAGGTTTTAGAAAAAATTGATTTTTTATTTTTTTTCATTTTCTTTCTTTCTTTTCTTTTTTTTTTTCTAACAAGTTCAGCAAGGGCCACCGACTGACCCTCGTCAATCACATGCAAGGGCTGATGACCCTTGCTAGCCAATGGGTGAGGGCTTCAAGGTTGACTCTCGCCTATAACTAGCGAGGGTTAGCTAGCTTGTGATTGGTGAGGGACAGTCGACCCTTGTCGGGCTTTAAAGAAACAAGAAAATAATAAAATAATAAAACTTTCAGCAAGTTTAAAAAAATTATAAAAATTGTCAAAGTCAGCTAGGAACTGTTAAATCGGTGGGTTGAGTCGCAAATGGTTTGACGTAAATTGACTCATTTAGCTCATTTTGACCCATTTTCATTTAATACAAATTTAGCCCAACCTGGTGCATATTGATAAAATACTTCTATATTTAACACAATTTAGGAAAAATTATTTTTTTTATGATTTTTAAAATATATATTGCTTAAACACTTCCATGTAATACAAATCTAGTGGACAATTTATATAATTTTAAATAAATTTTCAAAAATGAATTTTTATATTATATATTTTTTTCCCTTTCTTTCTTTTCTTTGTTTTTTTTTTTTTTTTTTTTAATTCTAAGTGCAGCGAGGGTTGGCTGACCCTCGCTGGTCGTGAGCGATGGTCACGCCCTTGCTTAGATTTGGGAGTGTCATGAAGCCCTCACTAGTCACAGCGCTCATCTAATGGCAGGCAAGAGCCACAATCCTTGCCTATTGTCAGTGAGGGGCAACTCTCACCAGATTCTATAGAAAAAAAAAAAAAAAAAAAAAAATAATAAATAAAATTATAATTTTTTTTTTTGAAAATTAAGAAATAATTAAAGATGACTTGATTTACTTAACCTCAGCCGGCCCTTGCCGGATTTTGTAAAAAAAAAAAAGAAATAAAAATAAAAAACAAATTATAAAATGATAAAAATATAGAAAATTTAAAAATAATTAAAGATGATCGGATTCACTTAACCTTGTAAGTTAATCCATTTAGACCTACTCAAGTTTGTTTTTAAAATTTAAGATAACTCATATATGACTCACACCACTAAATATGAGTTAAAATATGAGTTTTAGATCTATTTTGTTACCCATAACGTTAGTGCTTGCCATGCCACGTCGAATATTCAATATCAACATCAATGATTTCCGGCTAAAATTAGTTAGTTAAACTTAATTGACAAAACATAAAACTTTTAGGATTGTTTAGGATTAAATTAAATAACGTACAATATGTCTAAAACTTTTTGGACAAATTTCTATTTTAGAAAACACAATGCCAAAGATTCACATGACAAACTTGGCCGCATTAACCGTTTCGCCCATTTGACCCAAAAATTAAAATTGTTCGGCCCATGATAGCCTAAGTATCATTAGACATGGCAACTGGCATTAAACGAATACCTTATAACTTATCAATCCAAACGATCTTGGTAGATAAGCTAGTGGTAAAAGGCTCAACTACCTTCCATAAGTTTGCGAGTTCGGTTTACTTCATGGACGAATCTCTAAAAGGTTCGTATCGTCGAGAGACATACTGACTATTGGCATCATGTTCTTGGTAATTAGCGGGCTTGTTAACCTCGAATCTTTTGTTTGTTGATAGTGTGAAGTAGTTAGTTATGACTTAAATCCAGAATTTTGTAATGGGTACAGTAACATCCAAAGGGAGTCGCCAGTGCCAGTCGCCTCTCCTCCCCCTGAAAAAACAAAATTCATCAATCCAAATGGCGTGCTTCAACCACTGGGGGTTCGCCCCAGTGGCCACTCTTCCAACATGGAAGGGGGAGGTGAGGGGTTCAAATCCCCACCTTCTCAGGGGGGATGGGGGTAGGGACGCGTAAGTTTGAGAGTGGGTTGCGACTCCCACGCCCGCAAGCGGGCGGGCGCACAAGTCCTGCAGTGAGTGTAAAGTAGGAATAGAGTAGGACTGACCAAAAAAAAAAAAAATGGCGTGCTTCTTTCCGATGCATCAAAACAGAGGTTGTCTTCTCTCCCTACACAAAACGACATCCTTTGGAGATCGGGTAGATTTAATCTAATGACAGATCATGAATATACAATTTATGACACCACTAGGCTACGCCGCAATCACTCTATAGTCATCGACGATCCATTCCTCCATAACCCAAAAACATTTTCTCCCCAACCAAGGAATGACCACGAAAGAATGAGTCAACTTGTGGTTGAGGACAGTATCGTACGGCGTGTTAATCCAACTATAAGCATTTAATCTACTTTCACTCACTTTAGGCACGGGAGACTACTATACCTGCTTATCCGGTAGTAGCCAGAACTGATATCCTAAAGTGGTATTTATCCAGCTGCAGGCATTTAACCTATTTTTATTCATTTTAGGTGCGGGAGGCTATATATCTGCCAACTCAGTAATAGCCAGAATCGATATCCTAATGTGGTATCTACCTTCATCACCGATGATGACTGGAACACAATTCAAATGCAATCACGACGTCGTTGGACACATGATTCGATAAGATTAACTCGAAACTGACGCAATAATTTCTATTGCCTCCTCATAATCGAGAACTTTAATGATAACTTCCCTTGGGAACATTTTTACACGAAAAAGAAATAACAGACGATCCAGATCAGATCGGATTCCGCCGCAATCTCCGGTCCGCTTGATCCGCGGAATTTCCAGATCGCACCGTTGTTGACCGTCGCGGACGTGAGGCCGGGTTCACTTCCCGCACGACGCTTCCTCTTCGTCGGCATCAGATTCCTTAAAAATCCCGACTTCCGTTTCGCGAGAGCCTTACGTTCCGCAGGATCTTGCAGTTCGACTTTTCCGGTCGTGGGTTTCTTTCGCCGGCGTTGGATTCGTCTTCCATCCCGATCTCAGGTGCATTTCCCAAGATCTGGGTCGCACTCGTGTGATTGATTGTAATGCTGGGTAGTGGGTATAGCTTGGCCTGGTCCATCTTGGGTGGTGGCCAACGGGATCGGATCGGATTGAATTCTTGCGAATTCCAGATTCTTGTTTTGTGGGTTCTTTCGTTTTTAGTTGCCCTGTTGTTTGGGAGACGTCGAATGGACCGTGGAAGGGAAATTTGATTCTTGTCTGTAGCTGCGCATTGCAGTGATCTTGAGATTTTTATTGGTGGCTTGAGTTTCTAATTGTTCTGGGTCGTGGGTGGTTCTTGTTTCTGCGATCCGATCACTACAGGGTTCAGTTTCTCTGTTTTTCTTGTTATTTCTCCTGATATTCACTTTGTGGATGGAAAAGCTGAATGCTTGTGCGCGTTTGTGATCTGACACCCGTACGGGGACCGTACACTGCGGATGATATCTTGCTTTGGGTTGGCAGTGAATCTTTCATATGGTATTTTCTTAGTCAGTGCATTTTGTGCTTGCAATGATTATTGTGAATGTCACCTCCTTTGGTTGTTCGGTCGAGTCTTAAAGATTGATGTATTTTGCACGGTATAGTATTCTACTATATCACGCGGAATTTAGTGCCCGAGAAAAGCTTGGTTGTGTGATTGCTGGAACTATCATTCACGCCTTGTTGTCTCTGCTTAGGCAGCCAACTTCGACATGGAGGGAACCGTTTTTGCTCCCTCGTTGGAGGGCATGAAGCACGTCAAGTCGGAAGAAGGGGAAATGCTGACCAGGCCTTTTCTTGATGTGTGCAAACTGATATTGCCTGTCATTGGTGAGTCCTTAACATGATTCAGCTGGAAAAGTAGGTCAGCTGGTCTGGTGCGTGTTGCGTTATACTAAACCTGACTGGGAACTTCTCATGTAGAAACTCATTCATAAACTTTTTTAGACTTTGTCTAAATGAGAGTGGAAGTTGCAGGTAATGTTCAAATTTATTAGGAAATTCAAAGCTGTAGAGAAACTATAAAATGAAGGGCGAGGCGCTGATAAGTACTCAGGTTGCATATTAATAATCAAGGGAGCTGTTTTTGTACTGCATTTTCTTCTTGTCTTCCATAGTCAGATCCTGCTAGAAGCTAACTTCCATCACCATAATCATTCTTACGATCACATTATGATTTCTGAGATACTCCAAGTGTAAACAATGTTCTTAACCTGAATTATAATAAATTAAGTTGAATTCCAATCAGGCTGATGGTAGTTTTTGTTGTCTTGATAAGAACCCGCATACAAGAAGCACCAATTGCATTGTCATTTGCTTTTGCAGAAGGCACCGTGCTCATTTCTTTTATTCTGATTGCTATGCATCCTTCTCATGTACCTACAGATTTTTAGAATTTAACTGTCGCACTTAAGAAGCAAGAGATTTATCGTATACAGAACATAATCATTACATGTACACTCATTTTGTCATACTCTACATCTAAAGCATTGTGATTACCCATGGAGAGCTTTCTAATATATGGATTTCCTTTGTTTTTCAGAAAAGTTTGGTACTGCTATGGCACTTGTTAAATCTGACATTGGTGGAAATATATCAGTAAGAACAGCTTCTCTTTGTTTTGTTTTGTAAATTTTTGAGTGGATACTACCAGAACAATGTTATGCACTTGTCCGATGAAATTTCCTATTGACATTTCTTGCTTGCACAATCTCCATCTTCCTTTCTTTACGGTACTGTGCCATAAGGAGGTGAGGTGCTTGTTGAAATACCCAGCTGCAATTGAATTATATTTATTAGGTCTGTGGTATTTAGTATGGACAATTGTCATTTCAGTGGACTATTATCTTTAGGTCATGTTCTCAGTTCTCTTGTACCTATGTGAGCATGTGCGTTCTGATACCCTCTCTTTGTCAAGTACTAGTTGAAATGACCTCATGCCTTGTTAATATGCTTGCAGAGGCTGGAAGCTAAATATGAATCCAATCCATCTCAATTCAAACTCCTGTACAGTATGGTACAAGTAGAGGTTGAAGCTAAAACGACCAAGGCATCCTCTAGTTGCACAAATGGACTTCTTTGGTTGACAAGGTACAGAACTTAAGATTTGATTTTTTGGTTCAAGTATAAAGGTCAGTGGATAACATTGAATGATGGTTGAAATTATTTGACTGGTGACAACCAATAAGTAAGCTGATAAGAAAGAGAAATTCAGAGATTCTCCCGCGCACTACGAAAAATAAGACAGTTAACTGTTGAAATTTAAGGTGATTAATTCCAATAATATGGACTTTGCCACTTTGAAGATCCAACAAAATTGTGATTGAACTACACATGCTTGTGCATACTAGTGTATGCTTGCACCTCACGGTAAATATTTTCAAAGAATAGTTATATGACATGTTTAAATGCTTGCTTGTTATATTTATTCTAAAACTCTTTGCAATTTAGCAAAAATGATATTGAACAATAAGGCCAAAACACCTTTGACTTATTGTACATCATAAATTTTGAAAGACAGAAGTCATGAAAATCCTTTGTTCTCTAAACCATAGCGGAATTGCTATACAGAGTATTGTTGCTTGAGAATTGTTAATGGCTTTCTTGATCCATTCTACTTATTCAAGCACCTAGTTGCTTCATCAGATTGTCTTCAGTTTTAAAAGATCACTGGCTCAATAATATGTGAGCTTGTAATTCTGCCAAAAGTTAATAGTACTGTGATACACTTGGTATTCTCATTCAATTTTTGGAGAAAAAGTAGTTAGAAAAAAAATTAAAATAATGTTTTTTTTTTTTTTTTTAATGCTTGCTGTACTAGGCCTTTTCCAAAAAAGAGGAAAAGCTTTATACTTGAATATTTGCAGAACAGTTTCCAGTCAGAAGATAATTGGAAAGGTTTTCATTCAAGAATTAAAAAAATTACCGTAACACATTCATATCATTCCCAGATAGCTTTCTTTGGGACCTTTCTCCGGGGATTTTCCTTAGTATCTTTTCTAGTTTTGCACTGTTAATGAATTCCATTTTAGACCAATAGTTGTCTTCAAACCTTTAAGCAAGCTATCCATTGCTTAATCACCTGTATCTTTCAGTTGGCATGATGACTTGCTTACATTATGCTTATATTTGATATGCTACAGAGCAATGGATTATCTGGTCGAACTGTTTCGCAACTTGCTTGTTCATCCTGATTGGACGATGTCACAAGCTTGCTCAGATTCTTATGGAAAAACTCTCAAAAAGTGGCATGGCTGGCTTGCAAGCTCAAGTTTCACTGTAATGTCTTCATGCCAAACCAATACTTACTACACCTTGTGAAAAATCACTCTTTTCAGTAATATTGACGTAAAATGCAAAATGATTATCTTGTCATCAATTATCGCATCCTTTGGAAAAACTTAGGATTTGAGTCTTTCTTTCCCGTGAAGTTCCTCCATCTATTTTTGCCAAAAGAGAAAAAGACATTGTACGTTAACTGTTGTTTTGCAACATTTGTTAATTTTCTGGCTTCGAGATACCCATTACACCCTTCCTTTCAACTTAGACTTCCCAGGGATCCTGTGAAATCTTTGAAGTCTAATTTGTGGTTGAGCTTTTAATGAAGATGGACTTGAACATTTTGCGGATCATGAAAAGATACTTTATCCATAATTTAGTAAAAAACCTCTTTTGTCAAAATGGATCAGAATTTTTTGTTACTAAACTTTATCCTTGTATGGGTACTGGGAATTGCAGGTCGCCATGAAGCTTGCTCCTGATAGGAAAAAGTTCATGGATGTGATAGGCGGCTCTGGTGATGTGAATGCTGACATGGAGAAATTCTGCACTAGCTTTTCTCCTCTTCTGGAAGAGAATCACAAGTTTCTGGTAAAATGTGTCTGATGGAATTTCTCTTGATTTGCTGTTACGTTTCTTATTGTATTGCATATGGTTGATATATGATTGAGGCACTAGATTAAAGCATTCTAAGTGACAGAAAGTGGCTGGGCACATAGTCATTCTTTCTTCTCTATCTTTATATTTTGGTTATCGGGCATGACTAACTTTACTCTTGCATATTCACTGATACCTTCCTGAAGACGTCCTTTTGACAAAAATTACTATAACACATTGAATCCAGAGGAATAATGTGAAAACAGGAGGACATGATGTCAGCATTTCTCATCCATAGTCTTTGTAGCCCCCTTTCGCATTTTTCATGGCATCAATGTTGTATCCATTTGTTTGTTTGGCTCTCAATGCCTCGCAAGATTGTCCACTAAAATGTATCTACTTTGTTGACGCAGGCTAGTGTTGGCTTGGACGATCTGAAAGCTTCGTAATGAATCAAATCTACCAAGGGTGGCATGCTTCTAGCGCAGGCACATATGCATCCCCGTCCACGCAATTGCTTTTCAATCTACGTATAATAAACTATCAGTCGTTGAACACAGTTCATAATTTTGGGAAGGTTGCCAACTACTGCAGGAGACTCTGGAATTCAGAACTTTAAGCTTATTTTCTAATTGTCTGCTGTATTTTTTACTACGGCTAGCTTCGTTTGGAAGGGAAAACTAGAGCTTTGACTTGGATGTGCGAGGCGGAGACCGTGACCCATTTCCCAAATAACTTCTGATGCACTGGTAGCTTAATTTTTCAGAAATTCCTATACATAAGATGTCCTCATATCGTCTTGCACAAGACTCCTGGGACCATAGAAAAGCCCCCAGACAATGGTGCCCAGCCACGGTCTCTCCGGGGACGAATCTCTCGCTGTGCCTTGCTTGTAAAAGGCTGAAAGTCACCTTTCGTAAATTACTATACTTATGAATAACGAGGACGACAACTTTTGTTCCCGTGCTTGCCTCGTGGCTCATAAGCTTTAATAAGTAAATTTCGCCATGCGACACATTGCTGATTTTTTAATCTTAGTAACTGCCCTTAGCCTTGTAAATCTAAGGAAATCCGCTCAAATGGAACTTAGAAATGATTTTGAAGAATGAATAACCAGCTTACCATATAACAGATTTAAATTTAAGAACAACTGCTTAGCGTTTATTCGCATGACTTACTTCAACCGTGCGAATAATGCCTAACTGAGGACGAGACTGAAAAATAGATTTTTATAGATCTATATGACTTATAAAAGAGACCCTCAAAGGAAATTGTACCGAAAAATTGCATGTCGCCATCGAATTCCGCTTAGCATTGCAATTAAAAGAATGGTTTGCAAAGGTAGACCGAGAGTAGCTCTTGATCATTAGCTTATTTCATTGTTATAGCATTGATCAATTCGACAACTTGTCCAAATTTCAATTTAACTGAAATTCACGCTAATCTAATGTTTCGTCTTCTGACAACGATGTGCTCAATGATATATACATAACGCTCTAGAATCTTGGTCGAACAATGAACTGAGAGTTTTGCACCGGGCGATCGACAGACCGTGAGACGGTGCTTTTTCCAAGCACCCCTTAGCTATCCCATTGTGCCGGTCAAGCACAGGCTTTCTTCCATGGATGACGAACTGTCCAACCGCTGTTCCCGCGCTTTCCTTAGAGAGACCCGTTCAACCGCCTCCTCCTCTCCTTCCCCCTAAATATAGAGAGCTTTTGGCATATCTGGTTTCTGCTTTTAACCTTATTTTGCCCCCCTTGAATCCGGGTCAAAATAACTGGTTTTTGATTGACTGGCAAGGCAAGAAATTGGAACAGACAAGCGCGTCCCAACCAGATCTGTGTCTGCAACATGTCAATCCATCTTCATTCCTGACGAAGCACGGAAGTCATAAGAACTCATTGTCTCTCGTCGAAGGTCGACCATTTCGAGCATTAGGAAGGCATCTTCAGAGCGCGACCGCCTGTTCCGCCACCAGCCATTCGACATTTTTGATCTCCCATACCGAATTGTTTAGCAATCCTTAGAATGGTGTTGTGCCGGTCGGGCCGAGCAATGGCAAGCTGGCCGAGCTTCTATTCCTGACTAACTGTCCAACAGATGCCGGATTGCCTTGGCGTTTTCTTGACATAATCATACATGTAAGTTTGACGTGACAGAACTTTCTGAGTTTCTTCTTTTCTGGAATGGTTAACCAAGCTTCTTAACGCTTCCTCTTCTATTCATAGCTGAAGCTCCGGAGCCAGCCTAGAACGAGCGCCGATTCTCAGGGGGAATGCCGACGAAGGTGAAGGGCCTCCTCAAAGGCCTGAGATACATTTCACATATATTCGGTGCGTGCTGACTCCGTTTCCCTTTCCATTTTGAGTCGGTGAATATGAATTAAAGTAGTATGTCGATGCCGACGATAGGTTAGAGATAAAATGTTTAGCGCCCGCTGATTATCATGTTAACGGTAGAGTGACTCATGTCTAATCCAATCCCCCTCCATCTGCGCATGACAAGAATTACTACCGCATCAACTGGGAGGTAACTCGATCTTTTTAGAGAAATTTAGTGGAAAGAAACACGGATTATCAAGCTTGTTAAGCACTTGACAACCGATGATACGTAGACACCAAAACTGATGCGAGTTTGGCATGTTGAATCGGTGCAGACAACAAAAAGGAGCAAGAATTGCAGATCGGGCTTCCCACGGATGTAAAGCACGTCGCTCACATCGGATGGGAAGGCCCCTCCGCCAATGCCCCAAGTTGGGTACGGTCACTGCTCAACCTCCTCTTTCCGCGCCTCCATTTTTCTGGGCATCGCAGAGTCGAATGTTCAGATGATCAGTTCGAGAATATGCAAAGGGTTATTAGGCAATCATATGCAGATTAACCTACGGAGACTTGAATGCATGATGCATTCTAATGATATCCCAAAAGCAGCTTCCATAGCATTGAGATCACTTTCCTGAAGTCCTTGTCATAATGATCGTTTCTAACGCATGATCGTGAAAATAAGCATATGGCAGAAGCTAATACTGTGAATCCTAATGCAGATGCACAAGTTCGATTCGACTCCGCAGCTCACGTTGCAGCCGGTTGATCCTCTGGAAGACGCCACAGACCCTTCCGTCCAATCACCATCGGAAGGTTGGTTCCCACTTTCCGTCCTACAAAATGCATCTAGAATCACTGAAAGAGTAGTCATCGTCAACACATTTAGCGTGATAACAATGATTTTGTTCTCTATGTGCAAACTTGTCGTTGCAGCGGATATGAAGCAAACCGGGGCAGGAAGCCCGGACACGCTCTTGCGAAGCATTAAGGATGCGCAGGACTCACCCAGACGCCTACTATCTAAAGGCTTTGGCTCACCTCAGAGCTCACCTTCCAAGCGTGCCTCTAGTGTGACGAGGCATCTGAGGCGGCACCGCAAATCAGCCTCATCCACTGATGGCCTGACTCAAGAATCATCGCGCCCCGCCCGACATTCTAGAAGAAACCAGAATTTGGGTCTTGGGGTAGAGACACCCTCACACGATGCCGCCATGGTGTTGAAGCAATCGCGGAGGAGGAAATCAAAGGGTTCATCTGGCGGTGGGTTGACAAGGACGTTGCGATCAAAAGGGCAAAGTCCTTCGAACGATGCATCCTCGTTGACAGAGCATGGGTCAGGGTTCGAACATGGACAAGGACTAAAGAAGATTCAGAGTCATCTCAGCACAGTTACCGAAGTGTCTGAAGAAGGGAAAGGGTGAGAAGTGATTAGTGTTTAGTGTACATGCAAATTGTAAAGACTTGAACAAAATCTTCCGAAACCAGGTTGTCTCTCTTGCTGAGTTTCTTGTTCTAAGGACATTTTTCTGTTTAACAAATTTGGGTCAGTGGAAGATGGATACTTTCGTAGTGTCATAAAGACCGCAACACCGCGGCTCACTTAATGAAAGACTTGTAGACTCAGACTTGCATCAGGCAGGTAAACCAGTAAACCCAAGGAGTTGCTTTCGAAATAGATCGCGGTTTACAGAGATGAAAAGGCATCTAAACACATAATGCCAGTGCATACAAACGATAACCGGCCATCTGCCCGCAAAAGATTTCCTGACTCATCGTCTAACCACTTTTGTCGTGGGTGGATAATGATATGCGAAATCATATACAAGAAAACCATCATGTGCTCAAACGTTTGCTCGCATAGATCGACTCCAGAAATTCTTAGCAACCACGGAACAACTACTAAATTGAAAAATCAGACCTCCCTCCGAGTTCCCTCTGGTCCTGCTGATCAAAAGCAGAAGTGTTCCAGGGTGCTTCTACTGAGATAGGTAGGTCTAAGATCAAGCTTTCAGCAAACGACATTCATTAAACAGAATAACCAGCAATATAATGTATGCTGTGATTCTACGATGTCCAGATATTCAATGCAAGGAAGCAGAGATATACACTGGACCTTCATCGCACATGATTTACTTATGACATCCCAAGAAAATTAGCATCTGTTGCATAAATGTTGGACACTTCTTTCCTGCTTTCTCTTCAAATTTCCTTCTGATTCAACAAGCAAGTCAAAATATGATGCTGATCACTGAGTAGTTACAAACTCTAGGCATTCCAATTCCTAGGAGGTGAGATAATCTCAAGAAGAGTCGAATTCTCCTGGACGCTGTAACTCATTCGGTCAAGATCATCAGCCAGCATTTTTCCCACATAAGAAATATGGTGCCATTCGGCTGGCACAGGCAACTGCAACTTATGACGAAGCTTGTTCTCACTTCCTTGGCCGTGTCAGACTCGTAAACCTGAAGAACAATAGTCTTACCATTACAGCTCTTGACAATACCTGAAATGGAGCATAGGAGACACCATTTGTAAGAAAAAGCCCATCTGCAATGTTCTAACAAGCTAAGGTCTTCTGATCCTCAAGAAGCTTTCACTGATAGAATATATGCAAACTGACCTGTGCAGACATTAATGCTCCAACTATGGCTTTGACATCACGCACTGTGTCCAAAGATTTAGCGGCTAATGTGACTCTGCGATCCTACATATTGACAGCAACTGACACATCATCTTTGGGATGGAAAACCAAATGAAATGTGGGCTCTGGCAGCAAGTCGAGCGAGGCGAGGGTCCTATCAACTGCAAGCACCTTTCCACTGAATACCAGAGTGAACTTATCAGGTCGCATACCTTCCTTGGCTTGAATCATCAATGTAACATTTCGGACGGTACCCAGATGCCTCGCTTCGACCAGTTTTTCTGGGTCAATGAGATCTCCACATCTAGTGTAATCCTAGTCGAGATGAGATGGAGCGTGGAGTCACCGTGCGTATCATAATTAACTAGTCTTTTTCCATCTTCAGATGATCTTCTCAAAAAAAAGAGCAGCTGACTATGTTCATTGATTTGTTTTGTGTCCTGACTCGATGCTTTGATATGCTTCACGGTCGAATCTCTCCTAGCTTTCGGGCGGCAATACCAAAAAAGTAAAATGTAAAAATTTCCTGATCGCACTGATTTTCCAGTTTCAACAAGGCGTTTCACCAAAAGGATCGGTCTGACCAAGTTCAGAAAATATGGAAAAAACATGACATAAATCCTCCCATTTCCTCTAAAAGCAAGAAATTATTGAAGCCCTCATGAAATTATTATGGGCAAACATAATAACCATTCAGTTTATTTTATTTTATTTTATTTTATTTTATGTTCTCATGAATAGGTTTGGAATAAAATCTAGGTTGCGTTTGGTAATATTTTTATTTTGAGGAATAATCTTTTTTCGTAAATACTTTTTTTGTTTCTATTCCGAAGAACAGTTTCTAAGCATTTGAATTCATTTGGTAACTACATAAAATTCTTGTTCCTATGAGAGAAATGTGTTTGGTACGACCCTATATATTTTTATAACTTAGAATTTCTTTTAATTTATTAATAATTTATTACATTTTTTTTTTAAATTTCTTTTTCTTCTCCTTCCTCCAGCCGGCGACTGGCGAGGTCACCCCGAGCCTTGTTGTGACTAGGCAAGGCAAGGCTCAGTTGGGTGAGGCTCAGCCTCGCCAAATCTGGGCGAGGTCGAGCCTCGCCCAACCACAGTGAGGCTTGAAGGGGCCTCGTTAGTGGCCAACAAGGCTCATAGTGGCCAGGCAAGGCTCGGCCTTGCTAGATCTGGGTGAGGTTGTGCCTTACCCAGCCACGGCGAGGCTCATGGGAGCCTCCGTAGCCACGGTGAGGCTTAAGGGGCCTCACCGGTGATTGGTGAGCTTAGAGCAACCTTGCCGAGGGCATGCGAGGCTCTAATGAGGTTGTCCGGCCTTGTTTGGCCAGTCACTAGCCAAGTTGAGGTGGTGACCGACTAGGGGAAGAAGAGAGGAAGAGAAAAGAAAAGGAAAAAAAAAGCTTGATTCTTGTTTTTTGTTTTTTGAGTTGTTCCCAAGAACAATAAACAACTTTTTTTTTTTCTTGTTTCTATTATAAATCTATTCCTAGGAATAGAAATATCTATTTCCGAAAGCGTTACCAAACGCAACCCTAGTTGATAATGAAATTTCATTTTATTTATTTGTTTCTAGAACAAATTTTTACTCCATAATCAAATTTGAAAATTAGAAGTAAATTTTTTTTACTTTGTTATTTCTAGAACAAAAATAAATAAAAAAATCTTCTTTTCGCTTGCTCTTGCTACTAGTCCCCACCGCCTATCGACTGTTTAGGAGAGAAAAATTTTGTGTTGTTTATCAAAGGAAATTTTATTCTGAGAATATAAATTTTGTGTCGTTATTAAATCACTTTTTTGCTTAGAAGCTTGTCGATAAAATAAAAATAGAAAAATCAATTTCTAATTAGAAATTAATTTATGAAAGATGATGGTTATTATTCGCGCTCCTAAGAAATTAAGGATGGATCACACGAAACACTAGAGAGAAAAAGAGAGAACCTCTTCCTCGTCAGAATTTGGAGGCATGGAGACTGGAAGTTGAGAAGGCGAAGCAGCATTGGAGCAGAACGATGAAAACACGTCCGCTCCCTCTCCCTCACTTGTAAGTAGCAACGGTGAAAGATCAGAAGGCCTTCATTTGTACTGTACTTTTTGCCTTTTTCAAAGGGTCGTTCCATATAGCTAAGGAAATACAAAGAAAATTTCAGCAGGTCCACTTTTTCCCCAAAGTAACTTCCAAAGTGGTGATTATCTTTCGTCCAAAAAAACAAAGTGGTGATTATTGCAAAAAGAAAAAAGATTATGAATTAGTGACTTTGTCTTGATTGAGCCTCTAGCTCATCGATGATACAGGTCTTTCGCCGGACAATTACCATGCTCGTGTGTGTGCGCCAGGTGCCGTTGTTTGTACCATAGGCGCATTTTCGTCCAAAGTTATTCAAATTCAATTTCAAAGTTTTCGAATTTTAATCATAATTCTTTAAACTAAAATCCGGATCCCCTGCAATTCTCAAACTTCCTCAAACTGCGTGTGAGGTTTGGCTCTCAAGTCTGAGAGCCTTTGAGGATGCAAATGAAAGGCGTGACGTGATTTTGCTTGTACGATCGGTTCGATTGCTTTGTGAAGAAGAAAGAGGGAGAAGGGAGAATGGAGAAATTACCTTCTCCTTTTGCTGCTTTGGAGGGTCAAATAATCTGAACACACAATTTTTTTTTTTTTGCTGGGCAGTTTTATTGATCTACTGTACAAAGCAGAGTTAAATCTGCTAGAAGAGGAACCAAAATGCAGCAACAAGCTTCACTTTACAATCAACCTCCAGGCGCCACACGTCAAAGAGAGTCGAATCCGCCCGGATGGTCATCAGCCAGCCTTTTTCCCATATAAGAAATATGGTGCCGTTCGGCTGGCGTACACACCTGCATCTTATGAAGAAGCTTATGCTTCACTTCCTTGTCCGTGCCAGTCTTGCAAACCTAACTTAGTCATAAAGAGAGTCGAATTCGCCTGGATGCCATAACTTTCCTTGTCCCACGCAAGAAATTCTGAGCTTTTCGGCCGGCACACGCTCCTGTAGCTTATGACGAAGGAACACATTCCAACTAATTCCCAAAAAATATAAATTTGTATCAAATTCGAACTAGTAACTAATCCCAACATGGAAGTATTGAAAAAACTCATATAAGCCAAAAATCTCAAATATATTTGATCATGAGACATATAATTGTCACTATAAAAAAGAACCAAAATTCCAACAGTAGTAATTAATATTAACATAATAGAAGTAAGTGGATCTATTAAGTGACCGGACTCTAAAGAAAAATCATTATTAATGGTCCAAGACCATACATATTGATAGATAAAACTTCTATTTATTTGCTGAATAGATAGATCTGCAGCTTATGACGAAGCTTGTCCTTCAGTTCCTTGATCGTGTCAGACCTGCAAACGTGAAGAGCAAAAGTCTCACCACTAGAGCTCTTGACAAATATCTGAAATGGAGCAAGGAGACACCAATTGTAAGACAGAGCCATCCACGATGTTGTAACAAGCTAATGTCTTGTGATCCTCAAGAAGCTTTCCTTGATAGAGCATATGCGAAGTCATGACCTGCGCAGACATCAATGCTCCAGCTATGGCTTTGACATCACGCACAGTGCACCAAGATTTAGCGCCTAATGTGACTCTACGACTAGACATGTCGACAATAATTGACACATCATCTTTGGGATGGAAAACCAAATGAAATGTGGTCTTTGGCAGCAAGTCGAGTGAGGAGAGGGTCCTATCCTCTGCAAGCACCTTTCCACCAAATACCAGAGCAAACTCATCAGGCCGTATCCCTTCCTTGGTTTGAATCATCAATTTAACATTTTGAATGGTATCTAGTTGCCTCGCTTCGACCAGCAAGTTTTTCTGGGTTAAAGAGATCTCAACCTTTATTATAATCCTAGTCGAGTCCTGAAGGATGAGATGGAGCGTGGAGTCACTGTGGATGCCATAATCAACTAGTCTTTTTCCATCTTCGAGATGATCTCCTCCGAAAAAAAGCAGCTGACTATGTTCGTCGATTTGTTCCTTGTCTTGAATCGATGCTTTGATATGTTTCACGGTCGAATCTCTCCTAGCTTTCAAGGCTGTTGTCTTGATGATCTTCAAGTACAGATTCACCTAAGCAACAAAAAAAAAAGGCAAATGGGTTCCGAAGATGGCGACAAACTAAAAATCGAATCAACATCCATAGAATGAACAAAGTTGAAAAAATCTGAGAGAGTATCTGTTCTGAACAGCAAGTCGATCACAAAGCCCCTATACTTTTTCCAAGTATTTAATTAGCCACTGCCTTGAAATTAGAAATTCAGCAAGCAAAATCTCAAATGGAACGGTAACATTAAAAAAAAAAAAAAAAATATTGACCGCACTGATTTTCCTGTTTCAACAAGGCATTTCACTTAAAAATGGTTCTTTTCCACTACATTTTCTTGCCTTCTCTAGCTTACCTCGTTCGATCCGACCAAGTTCAGAAAATATGGGAAAAACACGACATAAGAACCCAAAGAGAGAAAGAACCTCTTCTTCGTCAGAATTTGTAGGCACAGATTGTGGAAGTTCGGAAGGCGAATTACCCATCGGAGCAGAAAGATGAAAACACGTCCACTCCCTCTCCCTCACTTGTAAGTAGTAACGGTGAAAGATAATAAGCCTTTATTTATACTGCATTTTTGCCTAATTCTCTAAAAATACCCTAAACTTTAAGTCCACTTTCAATTTTGTCGCGAACTTCTCTTTATTGAAATTTTAAGTTTAGCTACCCTAAATTTTGTTTTGTCTAAAAACATCACCGACTTTTAATCTATTCTCAAATTTACTCTATGGTCCAATCCCAACTTGACGTGGCATTTTCACATCAATAACAAATTTACATCGATGTAAAATTATCTTGAAAATAAAATTGTTCTAGAATATATAAATTGGTGATGACTACTAATAGGGGTAGATTTAAGATTAGAGTAAAAAATGGTGATTTTTCTTTTCAACAAAAAAAGTTTGTGGTAGATTTGATATTAGACCTAAAGTTTGTGATTTTTTTGAAGAAAAAAAGAGGTTCCCTTCAAAATTAAGACTAGATCTAAAGTTTGGCCCTTCTTTTAGGGAATTAGGCCTTTGCCTTTTTCAAAGGGTCGTTTCATAAAACTAAGAAAATACAAAGAAAATTTCAGCAAGTCCACCTTTTCACTTTGAAAATGGTGATTATCTTTCGTTAAAAAAGAAAAAGAAAAAGAAAAAGAAAGGTGGTGACTTCCAAAGTAACTTTTATGGTGTTTTATATCTCCACGAATATACCAGCCTTTCCCAGGACAATTACCACATGCGTGTGTCAGCCTGTGAGGTGCCATTCTTCACACCATGGACAGGGGCATTTTCGTCCAAAATCATTCACACTCAATTTCTAAATTTTAGAAATTTAATCATTATTCTCAAAATCTTTAAACTAAAATCCGGATCCCCGCAGTTCTCAAACTTCTTCGGCTTTTAAGTCCGAGAACCTTTGAGGATGCAAATGGAAGGCGTGATGGGTTTTTGCTTGTACGATCGGTTCGATTACCTCGTGAAGAAGATAGAGAGGGAGGGCGCGAATGGAGAAGTCGCCTACTCCTTTTGCTTCTTGCTTTGTCACTGCTTTTGCTGCTTCGGAGGGCCAGATCATCCGAACACAAAAAAGGAAAAAGGAGAACCCAAAAAAAAAAAAAAAAAGCTAAAAAGAGATAAATTTTTTTTTTTTTTTTTTTTTTTTTTTTATGGTTGATCCTACTATAATCCTACCCTAACACTCACTCTCAGACTTTTACCCTGCCTTCTTGCATGGCGTGAGAGTCGAAACCCACTTTTGAAATGAAATCGTTCTCATCCCAATCCCTTCTGAGAATGTGGGGATTTGAACCCCTCACTTCCCTCTTTCAAATTGGAAGAATGGCCACTGGGGTGAACCCCAGTAGTTTAAAAAAAAAAGAGACTTTGTTGAGCACTTTTATTGATCCGATATACAAAGCAGAGTTAAATCTGTTAGAAGGGTAACCAAAATGCAGCAACAAGCTTCACTTTACAATCAACCTCCAGGGCCACACATCTCCACATGATGTGGAGATGCCAGGTTTCACTAATCTTCAAGTCTCTTAGCCCATACAGAACATTAAGATGGATCTTAGAGAAAATAGTATTGCTGGAAAACAAAAAGCTACTGCCATGCGACACTTCAAGTCACTAGTTTAAACCTCATATTTGAGATGGATTTGCCTTTCCAAGTACTACATGCCCACTTCGACTCCTAGTCCCGGCTGAAACGAACTCGTGTAACTCCACGCTTGCCATAAACTTTTTGCTCTGAACCTCCTTAGCGGCAGCGCATTCCATGAACAGGTGATTTCTGGATTCGAGATAGGCATACTACCTTCATTGAGTTTTCATCCAATATAGCAAGCTAACAGATGAAACCATGCTTTGGAATGTTTGGAGTAAACCATATTAATTTGTGCCATGCCTTTTACCTTGCTGAAATTCTTATGCTGCTCAATGCACTATCACCTGACAATTTCTTTGAAGAAGCTGCCTTCCAAACCACCTGATCAGCCTGCCATGGATGACGATAGACAGCACCACACAGGGCAGACTGAATCACGGCCAATTCCTCTGATCTTGCAATTGGCCATACCCAGTCTCCATCTATGGCTTGCAATGAAAGCCCTAAATCATAAACCATCTAGCAGAAAACTTCTCCAGAAATGGCCGCATAAAGATGCAGTGGATCAAACCATGAGAAGATGCTTTTACCATCACAAATTGCATACTCAGGGGCTTTGTCTTTAGGGAAAATTACCAAAAAATCGTAAACCTATTTCAACTTGGCCAATTTAATCTTAAACCTTTGACAATTTGTCAATATAATTATTCTGGCCAATTTTAGCTGGAAATCGTTGACATGAACACTTTTTATCTCATATGATACGGCTGATACTAATGTGGACATTATTTACAATTTTTTAAGTAAAAAAATTGTTTTTATATTTTCATTTTTGATCTCCCATACCGAACTTGTTTAATGATCCTCAGAATGGCATTGCGCCAGTCGGGCCGAGCAATGGCAAGCTGGTCGAGCTTCTATTCCTGACTGACTGTCCGACCGACAGGAGCTGGATTGCCTTGGCGTTTTCTCAACATAATCATACATGTGAGTTTGGCATGACAGAATTTTCCGAGTTTCTTCTTGTCTGGAATGGTTAACTGACCTTCTTAATGCTTCCCCCTAACTGAAGCTCCAGAGCCATCCTAGAACGACCGCTAGTTCTCAGAGGGAATGCCGATGAAAGTGAAGGGCCTCCTCAAAGGCCTGAGATATATTTTGCATATAGTCAGTGCGTGCTGACTCCGTTTCCCTCATTTCGAGTCGGTGAATATGAGTTAAGTAGTGTGTCGACACCAACAATTAGTCGCAGAGGAAATGTTTATCGCCTGCTGGTTATCATGTTAACAGTAGAAGTCGTATCTAATCCAATCCCCCTTCATCTGAAGCCGCGTGACGAGAGAATTACCATCGCATCAATTGGGAGGGGAACTCGATTTTTTTAAGAGGCATTTAGTGGAAAGAAACACCGATTATCATGCTTGTTAAGCACTCAACAACCGATGATATGCAGACATTGAAACTGACAAAAGAGTTCAGCATTTTTAATCGGTGTAGACATAAAAAAGGAGCAAGAATTGCAGATCGGGTTTCCCATGGATGTAAAGCACGTCGCTCACATCGGATGGGAAGGCCCCTCTGCCAATGCCCTGAGTTGGGCACGGTCACTGCTCAACCTCCTCTTTCAGCGCCTCCATTTTTCCGTGCATCACACAATCGAATGGTCAGATGATCAGTTCGAGAATATGCAAAGCGTGATTACACAATTTTATGCAGATTTAACTTATGGAGACATTCTAATGATATCTCAAAACCAGCTTCAATTTCGCACCATATCGCTTCTTGATGATTTACCCAGAGACACAAGGACGATCTGTCATAAGGAGGACATTGAAAGGAATAGCATTGAGATCACTTTCCTGTAGTCCTCGTCATAATGAACGTTTCATAAAGCATGATCGTGAAAATAAGCATAGGGCAGAAACTAATGCTCTGAATCCTAATGCAGCTGAGCAAGTTCGATTTGACTCTGCAGCTCAAATTGCAGCTGGTTGATCCTCTGGAAGACGCCAGAGACCGTTCCATCCAATCACCATTGGAAGGTCGGTTCCGCTTTTCCTCTTAAAAAATGCATCTAGAATCACCTAAAGATTATTCATCGTTAACACATTTAGCGCGATAACAATGATCTTGTTCTCCATGTGCAAACTTGTCGTTGCAGCGGATATGAGGCAAACCGGGGCAGGAAGCCTGGACTCGCTCTTGTGAAACATTAAGGACCCTCAGGACTCACTCAGATGCCTACTATCTAAAGGCTTTGGCTCACCTCAGAGCTCACCTTCCAAGCGTACCTCTAGTGTGACGAAGCATCTGAGGCGGCACTGCAAATCAGCCGCATCTACTGATGCCCGGACTCAAGGATCATCGCACACCACCTGACATTCTAGGAGAAACCAGAATTTGGGTATTGGAGTACAGACACCCTCACAAGATGCTGCCATGGTGTCAAAGCAATCGCGGGGGAGGAAATCAAAGGGTTCATCTGGTGGTGGATCGACGAGAACGTTGTGATCAAAAGGGCAAAGTCCTTTGAACGACGCATCCTCGTTGACAGAGCATGGATCAGGGTCCCAACATGGACAAGGACTTTAGAAGATTCAGAGTCATCTCAGCACAGTTACCCAAGTGTCCGAAGAAGGGAAAGGGTGAGAAGTGATTAGTGGTTAGTGTATATGCAAATTGTAAAGACTTGAAAAAAATCTTCCGAAACCAGGTTGTCTCTCTTGTTGAGTTTCTTTTTCTAAAGACATTTTTCTGCTAAAAATTTGGGTCAGTGGAAGACGGGCACTTTGGTAGTGTCACAACGACCACAAGACCGCTTGACGGCTCACTTAATGAAAGACTTCTAGACTCAGACTTGCATCGGGCAGGTAAACTAGTAAACCCAAAGAGTTGCTTTCAAAATAGGTCGCGGTTTACAGAGCCGAAAAGGTGTCAGTGTATACAAACGATAATCGCAAAAGACTTCCTGACTCATCGTCTTACCACTTCTGTCGTGGGTATATTTCTTTCCGGATAATGATATGTGAAATCATATACAAGAAAACCATCATGTGCTCAAACTTTTGCTCACACAGATCGATTCCAGAAATTCTTAGCAACCACGGAACAACTACTAAATTGAAAAATCAGACCTCCCTCCGAGTTCTCTCTGGTGCTGCCGATCAAGAGCAGAAGTGTTCCAGGGTGCTTCTACTGAAATAGGCAGGTCTAACATCAAGCTTTCAGCAAACAACATTCATTAAACAGAATAATGGCAATCTAATGTACTGCTGTGATTCTACGATGTCCAGATATTCAAAGTAAGGAAGCAGAGATATTCACTGGACCTTCATCACACATGAAGTAGTAATGACATACCAAGAAAATTAACATCTGTTGCATAAATGTCAGACACAAATTTCCTGTTTTCTGTTCAAAATTCCTTCTAATTCAGCAAGCGAAATCAGAACTATGATGCTGTTCACTCAGTAGTTACAAACTCAAGGCATTTTATTTACTACAAGGCGAGATAATCTCAAAGAGAGTCGAATTCTCCTGAATGCCATAACTCGCCAGGTCAAGGTCATCAGCCAGCCTTTTTCCCACATAAGAAATATGGTGCCGTTCAGCTGGCACACTCACCTGCAGCTTATGAAGAAGCTTGATCTTCACTTCCTTAATTGTGTCAGACCTGCAAACCTGAAGAACAACCATCTTACCATTCCAGCTCTTGACAAATATCTGAAATGCAGCATAAGGAGACACCAATTGTAAGACAGAGCCATCTGCAATGTTGTGACAAGCTAAGGTCTTGTGATCCTCAAGTTGCTTCCCCTGATAGACCATATGTAAGCTCATCACCTGTGCCGACATCATCGCTCCGACTATGGCTTTGACATCACGCACAGTGTACCAAAATTTAGCGCTTAATGTGACTCTGCGACTGGACATTTCAACAATAACTGACACATCATCTTTGGGATGGAAAACCAAATGAAATGTGGGCTCTTGCAGCAAGTCAAGCGAGGCAAGGGTCCTGTCCTCTGCAAGCAACTTTCCCCCGAATACCAGATCGAAATTATCCAGTGGAATCCCTTCCTTGGCTTGAATCATCAATTTAACATCTTTGACGGTATCCCATTTCCGTGCTTCGACCAGCAAGTTTTTCTGAGTCAATGAGATCTCGACATTTACCATAATCCTAGTTGAGTCCTGAAGGATGAGATGGAGCGTGGAGTCACCATGGATGCCATAATCAACTAGTCTTTTTCCATCTTCAAGATGATTGCCCCTGAAAAATAGCAGCTGCCTATCTTCGTCGATTTGTTCCTTGTCCTGAATCAATGCTTTGATATGCTTCATGGTCGAATCTCTCCTAGCTTTTATGGCCACTGTCTCGATGATCTTCAAGTACAGATTCACCTAATCAATAAAAAAAAACAAATGGGTTCCGAATCAACATCCATAAATTGAACAAAGTTGAAAAAAATCTGAGAGAGTATCTGTTCTGAATGGCAAGTTTTCCACTACACTGTCTTTCTCCAGCTTACCTCCTTCGATCTGACCAAGTTCAGAAATTATGGGAAAAACATGACATAAATCCTCACTTTTCCTCAAAAAGCAAGAAATCTCGAAGCCCCTCATGAAATAACTAAGGAACAAATACAGAGTGAGAGAAAGAGAGAACCTCTTCTTCGTCAGAATTTGGAGACAGGGAGCGTGGAAGTTGAGAAGGCGAAGTAGCCATCGGAGCAGAATCATGAAAACACGTCCACTCCCTCTCCCTCCCCTCTCCTATAAGTAGCAACGGTGGAATATAAAAAGCCTTCATTTGTACCGTAATTTTGCCTAATTCCCTAAAAAAACCCCAACTTTAAGTTTAGTATTAATTTTGTCCCAAATTTTTTTTATCCAAACTTTAAATTTAGCCACAAGTCTACCCCGAATTTTGTTTTGTCAATTTTTAATATACTCTCAAATCTACTATCTGCTCAATTCCAACTTGACGTGGTATTTCCACATCAATAATATTATTTTCAAAATAAAACTATTCTAGAATATAAAAATTAAGGATGAATTGCGACTTAGGAGCAGATTTAGGACAATGATAAAAAAAAATTTGGGGTATGATATGAAGTTTGAGATTTTTTTCAGATAAAAAAAGTTTAGAATAGAATTGAAACAAAATCTAAAATTTGCCTTTTTAGGAAATTAGGCCTTTGCCTTTTTCAAAGGGTCCTTTCATAAGACTAAGAAAATACAAAGAAAATTTCAGTAGCTCCACTTTTCCCTGAGGTAACTTTCCAAAGTGGTGATTATCTTCAGTAAAAAAAAAAAAGAAAAGTGGTAATCATCGCAAAAAGCCAAAAAAAAAATGAATTAGTGACTTCCAAAGTAACTTATATACTTTTCTATATCTCCGCGAATGCACAGGCCTTTCGTCGGACAACTGCCACGCGTGTATTCTTCACACCATGACAGGGCATTTTCGTCCAGAATCATTCCAACTCAATTTCCGAATTTTCGAAATTGAATCATAATTCCCACAATGGAGAAGTTTTGTTTTTTTGACTGCTTTTTGTTTTTTTTTTTTTTTACTGCTTTTCCTGCTTTGGAGGGTCAAATCATCCGAACACAAAAAAGAAAAAGAGGACAAAAATAAAGATCTAAAAGGAAATCTCTTTTCTAGTTTTTTTGGCTGGGCAGTTTTATTGATGATATTCAAAGCAGGCTAAATCTGCTAGAAGAGGAACCAAAATGCAGCAACAAGCCTCAACCTACAATCAACTTCCAAGCTCCACACATCTCTACATGGTGTGAAGGTGCCTGGTTTCACTAATCTTCAAATCTCTTAGCTCACACTAAACATCAAGATAGATCTCAGAGAAAATAGTATTGCTAGAAAACACAAAGCTATTGCCATGCAACACATCAAGTCACTAGTTGAAACATCATGTCTGAGATGGATTTACCTTTCTAAACACTACATGCCCACTTCGACTCCGAGTCCCAGCTGAACCCAACTCGGGTAACTCCACAATTGGCATAAACTTTTTGCTCCGAACCTCCTTAGCAACGGTGCATTCCATGAACAGATGATTTCTGGATTCGACCTTTGTTCAGATTTCATCCAATATAGCAAACTAACAGATGAAACTATGCCTTGAAATATTTGGAGTAAACCGTATTAATTTGTGCCATGCCTTTACCTTGCTGAAGTTCTTATGCTGCTCCTTGCACTATTGCCTGACCATCTCTTTGAAGAGTGTGCCTTCCAAATCACCCGATCAGCCTGCCATGGATGAGAATAGGCAGCACCCCATAGGGCAGATTGAATCACGGCCAATTCCTATGATCTTGCAATTGGCCAGACCCTGTTTCCATCTTTATCTTGCAATGGAAGCCCTAAATCATAAACCATCTAGAGGAAGAATTTTCCACAAATGGCCCCATAAGGATGCAGTGGATCAAACCATAAGAAGATACTTTTACCATCACAAATAGCATGCTAATCAAGGGTTTTATCTTGAGATATTTTTTTTTTTTAAAAAAGTCCTAAATCTATTGCATTTGTACAATTCAATGATAAAGTTTTTAATTTAACCAATTTTTTTTTTTTTTTTGTCTAGTGCTATCTTATTCTATACCTATTTTACAAGCCCAACATGTATTTTGTGCCATACGCAAGTTGCAAGACTCTATTCTATTATTCATGTGTCCCCACCCTAGCCCTTTGAGAAAGTGAGGAATTGCACTCCCCACCTCCACCTTCCCAAGTGAGAAGGGTGGTTACTGAGGTAAACACTATTCATTAATTTGGGCAATTTAGTCTTAAAACTTTTAATAAGCTATTAGAGTCATTCTAGCTAATTTTAATTAGAAATCGTGGACATAGGCCTATATAACACAATTGGCGTTAACGTTAATTATTTTAATTATTTTTTATTTTTTATTTTAGTATTTCCTTTGTGGTCGTTGTTGAAGCTCTCGTTGGTCGCAAAGGGCTTGGGCAAGGCCATAGTGGCCTTACCAACCATGGGTGAGGGCGAGAATCTGGGCGAGGGCCTTCATGGCCTCACTAGCCGTCGATGAGGCGGCCCATGCATAGATCTAGCAAGTGCTGCGCGGCTGGTGGGGTCATCAACACAATGATAAAAAAAGTTAAAAGAGAAAAAGAAAAAGCAAATGGAAAAATTCAAAAAATGAAAAAATAATTTTATAAAAAAATTAGGATGACCGACATTTATGTTAGTGATTTTGTGATTTCCAATTAAAATTGGTTGGAATAATTCAATTGACAAATTATCAAAATAATTAGGATTAAATTAAAAGGTTTATGATTGAATTGGTTTAAGTGCAATTTGTTTATATGACTTTTTTGATAATTTCTCCCTTACGGAGAAGAACTAAAGGAAAGAATTTGCCAAAAGCTCTTCCATTTTGAAATGTAAGCTTTCACCAAAGCAATCCACCGAGGAGTAGCATCGGAAAGCAACAGCCATATAAGATTCCATTGGTAAATATGCTTTAGTCCCAAACCTCCTTCCTCCTTTGTCAAGCAAACGTCTTTGCCACTTTACTTTTGCACTTTTTTTCGTCTTCGTTACAGAACCAGACCAACAAAAAGGCGCTCCAGCGACTTTCTATAGCCTTCATTGGTAAAACAAGCACATGGCACCAGTATGAAACAATGCAGACAGAACCAACAAGTTATAACTTGCAAGCAAAGGATCAGGGACGCCGTCTCTTGGACAAGCTCGTGCTCGAGGAGCTTGGTCTTGAGCTGCAACTTGCGCTAGCAGAGGTCCTCAACGAGGTGGAGGAGCTCGGAGAAGTCTGGCGGGCAGGGCTGGACCTGGCGGAGGACTTTGGGCATATCTGGTTGTTATTCGAAGTTGTTTCACCAATTTAAATGGAGTCATATTAATGGTTCTGATTGACTGGCAAAGGAAAAAACTGAAGCAACAAGCGCGTCCCAACCTGATTGTTTCTGCAGCATGTCGATCCATTTTCGTTATTGATTAAAAATGTCATAAGATCTCATTTCATAACCATCTTCCTAGTAAATCCTAACGAAAATAATCATGGACTGATCTAAGCATCCGAATGCACATTCAGAGTGCGCCATTTTCATACTAATTGGTCCTTCTCAATTGTCTTTAGGGCAATTCTCTGCATAATCCTACATGTGAGTTTGGTGTCTAAAATGGTTAACCAGTCTTCCTAACGCTTCCTCCTCTAATCACAGCTGAAGCTTGGGAGCCATCCTAGAACGACCACTGCTGCTCAGAGGAAATGCTGACAAAAATGAAGGGCCTCCTCAAAGGCCTGAGATGTATTTCACATATATTCGGTGCATTTTGACTCTATTTCCTTTGCATTTGGAGTTTGCGAGTATGAGTTAAGTAGTATGTCAACGCCAACGATGAGTTTCATTCGATTCCACATTGAAATTGAAAGAAATGGCATTGACATCACTTTCATGGAGTCTTTGTCATAAATAATCATGATCGTGAAAATAAGCATAGGGCAGCAGCTAATTTGCTGCATTCTGATGCAGATGAGCAAGTTTCATTCAACTCTGCAACTCATGTTGCAGCCAGTTGATCCTCTGGGAGATACCACAGACCCTTACATACAATTGGCATCTGAATATTGGTTCCACATTTTCTCCTAAAAGTGTATCTAGAAAGACCAGAAGATATTCAAAGAACAAGAATCTTGTTCACTATGTGCAAACTTGTCGTTGCAACAGATATGGAGCAAAGTGGGGCAGCAAGCCAGGACTTGCTCTTGTGAAACATTGAGGACGCACAGGACTCACCGAGACACCTACTATCCACCGGCTTTGGTTCACCTCAGAGCTCACCCTCCGAATGGGGCTCCGGTGCAATGAAGCATGTGAGGCAGCACCACAAATCAGCAGCTTCTGCTGATGCCCCACCACAAAAATCATTGCGCTCCACCTGACATTCTAGAGGAAACCAGAATTTGGGTCTTGGGGTAGAGTCACCCTAACGTGATGCCACCTTTGTGTTGAAGCAATCACACAGGAGGAAATCCAAGGGTTCAACTGGTGGTGGGTGGATAAGAACATTGAGATCTAAAGGGCAAAGTCTTTCCAGTGATGCATCCTTATTGACAGAGCATGGATCAGGGTCGGAGCATGGACAAGTACTAAAGAAGATTCAGAGTCATCTCAGAGCAGTAGCCGAAGTGACCGGAGAAGGGAAATGGCAAAAAATGATTAGTGTATACGCAAATTGTAAAGACTTGAACAAAATCTTCCAAAACCAGGTGTCTGTCTTGTTGAGTTTCTTGGCATTGGTGGAAGATACATACTTTGGTAGGCTCACAGAGAACACAAGAACGCACGAAGGCTCAGATAATGAAAGACTTCAAGACTCAGAGTTGCATCAAGACACGTAGCTCAACTTGAGGGTGCCATGTTTTGACCATTGACAAAAACTAAATGCGTGCTTAAGATTGCCCGAGCCCAAATACAAATCCCGGGGTTAAAAACAGGCTTCAGCAACATTTGCAATTCCCATCAACATGTCAGGAAGGTAAACTAGCAAGCCTATATCTCATGGGAAAAGAACTGATGAAGTAACTTAAAAATTTTCAACTTTAAAAAGAGTTGTTTTCTTATAAATCCTAGTTTGCAGACAAGAAGAGGTGTCTAAATACATACTGCCAGTGAGTACGAACAATGAATGACCATTTGCCCACAAAAGATTTCTTGACTCATCGTTTTGCCATTTTTGTCATGGCTACATTTCTTTCCAAATGATGAGTACGTGCAATCAAATCAGATACAAGAAAACCATCATGTGCTCCAACGTTTGCTCACACAAATTGATTCCAGAAATCACGAAACAACTATTAAATGAAAAAATCAGACCATTCTCCAAGTTCTCTCTGTTGCTGCTAATCAAAAGTGGAAGTTTTCAGGGTGCATCTACTGAAATTGGTAGGTCTAAGATCAAGCTTTCAGCAAACAACATTGATTAAACAGAATAACCCACATCTACAAATTCCAGATATTTAATCTACAAATTCCAGATATTTAATGTAAGGAAACAGAGACATACACTGGTCCTTCATCGCACATGATGTACTAATGACATATCAAGAAAATTCGCCTCAGATGCATAAATGTCAGATACTACTTTCTGTTCACAATTCCTTCCCAATTCAAAAGCCAAATCAGAAATATGATGCTCCATTTACAAAAACAAGGCATTTCATTTACTACGAGGCGAGACAATCTCAAAGAGAGTCGAATTCTCCTGGATGCCATAGCTTGCCAGGTCGTGGTCATCGGCAAGCCTTTTTCCCACATAAGCAATATCACGCAATTTGGCCAGCACACTCACCTGCAGCTTATGAAGAAGCTTGTTCTTCACTTCCTTGACTGTGTCAGACCTGCAAACCTGAAGAGCAAGTGTCTTACCATTCCTGCACTTGACAAATATCTGGAATGGAGCATAGGGAGACACCAATTGTAAGATAGAGCCTTCCACAATGTCGTAACAAGCTAAAGTCTTGTGATCCTCAAGCTGCTTCCCCTTATAGACCATATGCAAGCTCATCACCTCTGCCGACATCATCGCTCCGACTATGGCTTTGACATCACGCACAGTGTACCAAAATTTAGCGCCTAATGTGACTCTGCGACTGAATATGTCAACAAAAACCGACACATCATCTTTGGGATGGAAAACCAAATGAAATGTGGGCTCTTGCAGCAAGTCGAGTGAGGCAAGGGTCCTGTCCTCTGCAAGCACCTTTCCCCCGAATACCAGATCGAACTCATCTGGTGGAATCCCTTCCTTGGCTTGAATCATGAATTTAACATCTCGGACAGTATCCTCATTTCTCCCTTCGACCTGCAAGTTTTTCTGAGTTGACAAGATTTGGACATTTACTGTCATCGTAGCCGAGTCTTGAAGGATGACTTGGAGCGTGGGGCGACCGTGGATTCCATAATCAACTAGTCCTTTTCCATCTTCAAGACTATTGCCTCCCAAAAAGAGCTGCTGACTATGTCCATCAATTTGTTCCTTGTCCTGAATAAATGCTTTGATATCCTCCACAGTCGAATTTTTCCTAACTTTCAGGGCCACTGTCTTGGTGATTTTCAAGTATAGATTCACCTATGGCACCAAAAAAACATATGGGATTCCATAGATGACAAATCAAATCAACGTCCATATTATAAACAAAATCGAAAAAACAAGAGATCCGAGAAAGAACCGGAATCTTTTTTGAACAGCAAGTCCTCCACAAAGCCTCCAACTTTTTTCCAAATAAATTTAATCAATGGCTTAAAACTTTTATGGTTCTTTTCCACCAAATTGTCTTCTTTTCTCTAGCTTTCCTCCTTCAGACTAACCCAGTTCAGAAAAGAGGGGAAAAACGTGCCTCACTCTTCGTCAAAAGCAAGAAACTCGAAGCCCTCATGAAAATACTAAGAAATCAAGAATCAGAAAAACGATGAAACGAACGTGAGACCCCAGAAAGAACCTCTTCTTCGTCTGAACTTAGAGCCACGCAGGCTGAAAGTTGAGAAGCCGACGCATCATGTACAGCTTCGAGCGCAGCCGCAGCATCTTCGTGACCATTCCTGATCAGAAGCTCCTTCAGTTTCTCGCGCGCATGAGGCGGAAGCTTCGCCACACGCTCGTTGAAAGAGTTGCGACCCGGATGATCCTCGTTGACACCACCATCATTACAAGAACCTTGAGCGTCGGACAATCGAAAACTATAGTCGGTCAAGATCGTCATGGATTGACTCGGAGTTTCGAAAGACGTGGCAGTGGAGTTGAGACTATTTTCGTCGAAGAAGAAGATGCGTCGGGTCCTGGGAGACATGTTCGAAGATGGGTCGAGAGCAAATGACTCGCTGCAAGCAGAATGATGGTGCTGGTGCAAGGCAGAAAGAGACGACGCGTCCTGGACAAGTAACCATGAAGGAAATTGTGCAGAGGTTCTTGGCTGGACGTTGACTCGGTGGAAAAGTCATTCTTTATACTTCTAACTCAGCCGGATAATGTTCCCCCCCTTCGAGGATGGTGAGAAGTCTCCTTCACTTTTATTTTCCTTTGCCTTAATTTTTTTAAACTTAAATGTTGATAATTTCAAGTGCTGGATAAAGAAAATAAACGCTATCGGATAATAATTGAAAAAATTAATGACCGAATAGTATCAATTTCATTATCGTGCACATAATCATGCTTGTTTTCAGTGTTCTTTATATAAATATAATCGGTAATTCATTCCTTACTTTTCTCATTAATTGATACTCTGATTGACTGAACAGGCTCCTTAGCTCACCTTTTATCTTCTGATGAGTTCCCCTAGTCAGTAACAGTGGAAACATCTAGGGTTTATATTCTGAAAAACCCCAAACTGGTACACTTATGACAAATTTACCCCAAACTATTTTTTTGACCTTGAAAAACCCCAAACTAGTATACTTGTGACAAATTTACCCCGACTGACTATAAAAAACTCTAAATTGGTACATTTATAACAAATTTACCCCAAACTAATTTATTCGATTGCAAAAAACCCCAAACTGATAAATTTGTGACAAATATACCCTTCGCTAAATTGGATTAATACCACAAAAAATCATAAAAGTTGTAAACTTTAACAAACGGATCGTAAAATCCAAATTGGTATATTAATCAATTGTCACGTGTCATTTAACTTAATAATTTGATCATAAAATTTAATAAAAACTAACAGAAAGTAAATTTGTCACAAGTATACCAGTTTGGGGTAAATTTGTCAAAGGTATACTAATTTGGGATTTTTAGTGGTCAAAAAAATAGTTTTGAGTAAATTTGTCACAAGTGTACCAATTTGTAGTTTTTTAGAGTATTAACCCAAACATCTATTCCAATTTCTATCAGCTTCTGGCAATCTTTTATCAGCATGGCAGCTGATTTGAACACTTTGTTTAACGACAGCCACTAATTGTGAGGCTCGGGTTTCACTGGTTCCATGACAGGCAGGCGCACGCAAGATAGCAGAAAGGATGAAGAAGACCGGCAACCACTAAGGCAGAAGCCACTTCCTACTATATATATAAGGGATACACAAAAGTAGGCGACATCTTATCACCACATCAATTATCCAGCAAGAGTACACATGCACATATACTCCCAAGTTCCTCCAATTCCAACAGTAGATTACACATCCAGAGTACGCCTACTCTAGTACCATATCATCATCATCATGAGATCAACCTGGAGTGAGGCATGACCATGGGAGAAGAACCGCCTCTTTGTGTCAAGAGGGTATTTGGATCAAGTGGTAGTTTGTTCTCAAGTGGAGCTAGAGGGAGATGGTTCAAGCATTGGATGCTTTTGGCCGGTCTCAAGCATGCAAGATGGTAGCGTAGCTGGTTGTTCCACATAGGAAGCTTGTTTGCTAGTACCGTTCCTTCCTTTTCCTTTGGAACTGGGGCGCCAGTTGGATCCTGCATAATTCAAATAAAAGTTAGAACTTTTCTAAAATCCGAAAGTTTGCCATACATAAGCTTGTGATATTCGATGTCTCGCAGTTGATGTGACAATGCCATTAAAACTCCGACACACCAACCAATTAATTGGCTACTTAGTCCGTCATCCATAGATATAAGTCAAATCTCCTAACTATTCAAGATCGTTAATTAGAGTGAAATGTTAAAGGGGCAAAAAAAAAAAAAAAGAAAAGAGGTACAGATCGGTCTCAGGAATTCCAGTCTAAATTATGAAAGATAACAAGCCAGAATCTTAATTAGGTTTTTCATGGGCTTTTTCATGGGCACATACAAGACATGGTCAAGCAAAGCAGAAATGATAGAAGAGCAATCAGAGCAAAAATCAATTAAAAGGATGATTAAACACCAAAGTGTTGTTGAATTAGACTTATCCTTTGAGTCATTATGTCCAGCCAAACCAGATAAGCATCCACTAATTATGTTCCCCATAGTTCAGCTCTAAATATATTGGCGTACTTGATAAATCTACCAAACTAATTTTCATTATGTTCGCCATAGTTCAGCTCTAAATATATTGGCGTACTCGATAAATCTACCAAACTAATTTTCATAAAACCAGAAGAATGTAGGGAAGACTGTATGACATACCCCAAGCCCAAGGAAAGTGAAAGACTGATTATCTGCTCCAAGATAGATCTCTATGAGCTTCCTTAAATCTGCCAGGGTAGCATCCTTCACGACCTTAAGCGTGGTGATAACGTTCCCGGTATTTTCCTTCGATGCTTCCCACTTCACACAGACCTCTATTTGTTCATCGGATCTGTCGCTGGAAGGATCACTATTCTCCTTTAAATCCAGTGCTAGGTCATTAGGTGTCCGGCTTTTGGTCACCTGGAATTCTGCCACTTTCATCTCTTTTGGCTCGGTCGAAAGCACCAGGCTTTTAGTTTGTGACATGGATTTTTGGTTCACCTCTGAGAGGATCTGATCGCCAAGCAGGTTGTTTGGGGTTGTTTGGGGATCCACATTCTCTGACCCTCTTTTCTCTGTTAGTGGTGCTCCAATTTGTTGGGAAAGCTCCCTATAGTTCCCACACAGAGTGAATATATTTTGAATCCTTAACCGTCTCGAAGAGGCCACATCTTTCTCGTTCAATGGTTCCACTGTATCACTTGAAAGTGCTTGGGGAACAGTTATCGAGCACACCCTCTTTTCCTCTATCACTTCTTTCTCTACTTCTTCATCCATGGTCTCTTTATGTCCCTCTTCCTCTTCGGCTTCTTCTTCTTCCTCGAAAACTGTGCTCAAGCAGACTCTATCGCTGAACATTGGCCCATAAACATCATATGCAGCTACCTCATTCGAAGTGCTTGTATTTGAATTGTTGGGAAGGTCCGAGAGGTTACTGCTTCTGTCAAACCGGTTGACTCTGTTGTCTACATATTTCACTTCTCGTGCATAACAGTCTTGATCACCCATGTCCAAATCCATCGATTTCACCATTCCAGGGTCCTCATCCCCAATTGTTCCCAGCAGCCTCTTAGCAAAGCCACTCCATTCCCCATCCGTAGGCCCATTCTCATTGCCATTTCCGTTCCTCAACTGAGACTCTATTTCCTCTAACCGTCTTCTCAGCATTTCAAGTTCCTCTTGCTGTTGCAGTATCCTCTCCTCCATTCTCCTCCTCTCCAATTCTACAAACTCATCAGCCATTCTCTGACATTCAGCTAATTTCTTTTCCAGCTCAGTTTTAAGAACATGTATCCGCTCATTCACCTTCATGTTGATCTCCTCCTCACTTGTGCCAGATACTTTCCCTTCCACTAGCTGGAGTTTCGTCCTCAGGGATGCGACCTCCCGTTCCTTCTTGAGGAGCTCTTTGTGTGCTTCATTGCGCTCTTTTTCTCGGAGCTTGTTCTCCATTTGCAGCTTGCAGATGAACTGGTCCATTGCTGCAATCCTCGAACCCAACATTTCTGCAGCCGAAGAATCTTCAGCTCCAAGTTTGTCCTTGACTGGTGTATGTGGGCCACGGACAATACATTTTGCTTTGGCTCCATACTCTAGCGTGGAAATTGTCTTGTGTATATCCTTTGGGTCTGGGCTTGCACATAGTATCATAAGAATCTTCGATTTGTCGTCCTCAAAAGAATCCTACAAAAAGGAATAATTCATAATCCATCATATCTATAAGACATGAGAAAGAAAACAATCATAGTATCACTCAACCACGACAATTCACTTACCTGTAGAAGCATTGTTAATTTGCTGTCTCTGAAGGGCACATGTGAATCACCATTAGCAATAGATTCGACCACTCTCTTCAGTGCTACATTACCATGGTTGATCTTTGCAGTCTAAAATCAAGAGGAAGGATTCTTAAGTAACTTACAGATACTAGACTTAAAGTTCAAGCAGGAGAGTAAAATTTTGTGGGCATTCCCTAATAAAATGTAGTCCTCACCTGCATTTTGGCCTCTAATCCAACTTGGCCAGCTTGCTCAATGTTTTCAGAACCAGCCATATCAACAAGCATTAGCTGTCCCCCAACAGTAGGCACATCCAAAATAATCTGAACAAAATTCAATGAATAAGTTCACTTTCAACTGTCTCCTGACTCTTATTTCACTGATGATTCATGTTTGGTAAGATTCATACCATGCAGTGGCTTCGAGAACTTCTCTCGTTGCAGAGCGTGCTCTTGACAATCCTCCGCTTCTCCACTTTCTGAATCTCTTTCGAAATCTTCCCAGCTTCAGTACCTGAGATAAATGCTGCATTTTTTGCCTTTTTACCCATCACTTCAAGTCTTACCTGAAGTTGCCAAAAGACAAATTGCTAAGCCAGGACAGAATATGCTGTTGTTAAATCTCGTACATTGTCATGACCGAGTCAATCCATCATGAAAATTTATAATCCTACTTCCAAACTATCAGAAGGACAAAGTCAAGTGATTTTACCACAACAATAAATACATTTGGAAGTGAACAGGGGCACCCTTGTTACATTTCATATGTTAAACTTTTTACTTAAGAATCCCAGATACTTCTTAGTTCTTATAAAAGTGACAAGCAACAGAAAATGGTCTCATTTGCAATCTCTATGCAATTCAAGCTAAATACACCAATTATACTAAATTGCCAAACAGCAGACAGCTCAGAAGCACACGGATAGCTGAATGTCTTAACCTTCAAAACACATGAATTCCTCAAATCACACGGAGAAGAGATACAAAACTCAGAAATGTAAATCCATCAAACGTCGAAACTTACCTTCGACGAACCCCCCTTGGGCCACCCGAGCCCGAACCCTCCTCCGTTGCTCGACAACAGATCATAAATCTCCTCATTATAGATCTCCAAAACAGTAACTTGCACGAAGGTACCGACCCCCAATTGCCCCCCATTCGCCTCCCCTTCCTCCCCATTCTCTCCCAAGATGTCCTTCAACGACCGGTACACGATCCCCGGCTGCTTCGCGCACCCGAACATCGTGTGGCTCTTGCCCGACCCCGTGGGCCCGTACATCATCACCGTGCACTTCGCCCCCAGCTTCACCCCGTTGATCCTCGACTGCACGAACTTCTTGTAGAACGCGTCGAGGCCCTCCTCCTCGGACAGGGAGACCCCGTCGAGGCTGAAGTCGCGGTACCCGAACTCGGCGCGGACCCGGACGGTCTGCCGGTCCGGGTTGATCTGCAGCACGGAGGCGGGCTTGTCCTTGCGGTCCGGGCAGTCGCGGATCCGGCCGACGACCTCGACCGGGTGCTCCCCGGCGGGGGCGGCTTCCCGGTGGGCCGAGCCGGGGGTCGGGGAGGGGTGCCCGGATCTGGGTCCATGGAAGTGGAGGCGGTGCTTGGACTGGGGGGTCTTTAAGGCGGCGTGCGGCTGACTGGACTTGGAGGAGGAGGAGGAGGAAGGCGTGGGCGCCATTTAAGAGGAAAACCCAAGAAGAGAAAGAGGAGAAAAAGATCGTTGAATTGGGTGGCGGTGGCGTTCTTGCTTTGAATGAATCGTTCCAGGTATGAGCAAAGCAGAGAGAGAGAGAGAGAGGATGGAGAAGATGGAAATGGAAAGAATCGGAGGAGAGAGAGAGAGAGACGGGGTTGCAGGCTTCAGGGGCGCGTTCAAAGTGAGGGGAGAAAATGTAGCCGTTACGGTTCCTAACGGCTACATTTTCTCCAGGCCACGAGCGAAGAGTGCCTTTTTCAAGTTTGGATCTTCTTTGCTTCAAGAAAGGGGGGGAAAAATAAAGATGAAAGAAAATGAGGGGAACAGAGAATTGCACTTGGTCGGCAGATATTAAAAGATTCAATTCTTGTTTCGATCATCAGTTCACTTCAATTTAGATCAATTGAGAAACAACTCGTGTTGTTTGGAAATTAAACTGAATTGAATGACTTTTTTTTTTTTTGCTAAGAATCCACGATTAAATTAATTTAAATAATAATGACATCATCAATTCAAGATTATTCTGACATGATCAATTACATCTGAAGTTGAATTTTGGGTACGAAGAATGTCACAACTACTAGATTCGAAGGGGATATTGATGGGCTTATCAAAAGAATCAATCTTTTTTATATCATGCTTAAAGTTGACACTCATATCAAAATACTATTTCAAAATACCCATCTATACCCCTTCTCTCCCTTCCCCCACAACCTTCTTTTTCTCTTGTTCGCTCCTAGCCGCGTTGCTTACCACCCCATCCCAACCCTACAACACGGCCACATCCGCCACCGATGTTGTGTTATCCCGAATGCTCCAGCCAATGTCGGGCGGAGAGTGGCGAGAACGAAGGGATGACGAGGGACAGAAGGTGGTGACTCAGCTTGGGATGGTGGGTGGCCATAGTGCAAATGGTTGTGGATGGCGTCAACGATGAGGGCCACGCTCGGTTAAGGTTTTAGGTTAGGTGACTTAGGAATGATGGGAGATGTAACTTGAGAAGGAAACTGACAGATCCTTAAGTAGGATTGCAGTCTAAATGCAACTTGAAATTATGTCCCAAAATTAATGAAATTTTGATAAGTTTCAAAAATCAAAGATTGTATTTGATGTCTGCGTGCAAAAAATGGGGATTTTTTTTTTTTTATTTCAAAATTTCCCTATATATTCTAAAGCCATAAAAAGCAAACCAAAGCATTGTTCACTCCCTTTCACTACGAAAGTGACAAAAACTTAGAATAGGCAAGGTGGGGACAACAAAAGAAAGGGAGCCGTTGATATTAATGATGGAATTGCTGCCAAGATCTGGGAGGCTCCAGATCGCCATATGAATGTCATCATACAAGCTTTATATTCGAAACCCTACTTGAGCACATTGCTTAATTGATCCCATCTTGAATGATTGCAGGAGATTTGATGTTCTCTTGCCAAGAAGGGGAAGAATTTGTGGCTGGCTTTTGCCCTTTTTTGATGATGCTTCCCCTCCTGTGTTGTGAATTTTCTTGTCAACAACTTGGTTTAATGAAAACGCGATGGAGCCAATTTACATTTTTTGCTCACAGAAGTTTCAAATTCTATCATATTTTCATGCTCACATTACTTTATTGCTGAGAAAATTACCCAATTATTCATAAATGTATTATATAGATGGTAATTTAGTCCGAAATTTTTCACTTCTATTAATTTAACCTTAAACTTTTGTACAAAATTCTAATTTACTCATTCCAGTTAATTTTCATTGAAAATTGCTGACGCGGTGGTCCTTTAGTCATCGTCGGTCGACTTTCATGGCACACCGCCACGTTAGTGATTTCTCTTGAAAATTGGCTAGAAGAACCACGTTGGAATTTCACATAAATTTTTTTGACTAAATTGATAAAATTGAAATGTTTAAAACTAAATTGATATCCATACAATATCTTTAGGATTGATAGGACAATTTTCCTCATTTTTAACCCTCCTTATCTTCCCAAAAAGATTATAAAATTCGGTAATTTTGTAACTTAATCCTCAATCTCTAAAAGTGGAGATTTTTTGTCCCAATACTTCTACTTATATGTGATTTTGGTACATGACTCGTCGGTGAATGGGTGATGAAATCGGTTACATCCTTGCACGCGAAGAGTTCCATAACATACTAATCAATATTGAAAAGATTCTGTTAAACATTTTTGCTGTAGTCTTGTGCAAGTATTGTAATGCTATATACAAGCACTAGCAAACTATAATACCACAAAATTCAGGATCCTACAATTGAATTGAATCACAGTATAATTTATTAAAATTCAAACAATTTAAGAATGAAAACCGCTTTGAAATTAGGCCAAATGTAAGAACGGCGATCCAAGTTCAACCAAAATGAACGTGAAAGATGATATAAACATGAGATTTTCCGCGTAAAATCCCCCATTTTTCAATTATTTTTGTTTCTTTTTCAAGCATTTAAACTCTTTTTTGCCTACTTTCTTCCATGAAAGCATTTAATGTTGAGTGGATTTATAGCTTGCATCTTTTTCTTCATAGCTTGGACTTTATAGATTGTAACACGACCGATTTCTGTTGTTTAAAGAAGTTAAAAGAGGGTCAAAACTCGCAAGATATTTGGAGTTTAATTGCCATCCACAATATAAAACATCTAGCGTAAATGCTAGTTTCGACCAAGGATAAGTTTGAGAATGTTTTTGACTATGAGAATTTGCATTACAAAAGGGGGCTCCATCTAAAAATATTCTTATCGAAAGCAAGGAGTGTTCGATATTCAGTTTCTAAAATGAAGCAACTTCTTCTTCTTCATTTTTATTGTTTGGCAAAATTGCAATTCCAAGTATTTGGATGTTAAGTTAAGTACTATCTTTCTTCCAAATGATGGACTAAACTCGGTTTTTCGTTTGGCATTATTGTAGCGGAACTGCAATCGTGTCGTGACCGTGCTGTCAGGTGCAGTGACTCAAATGTTTGATAATTTGTGTTTTAAAGTAATAATACTTCAAAGGTATGTAAGCTGGCTTCCCAAAAGCTGCTATGAACTACTGTGACTTTGGAAGTCCTTTAAAAGCCGCAACACCCATTTATGATCAAAGCTGCCGCGATAAAGTTGTAGAAAAAAAAACCTTATTAGTACCATAAATGGCATAATTCAGAATAAAAGGATTCTGAAAATGAGACCTAAAAAGTAAAATCTACAAAAGAAAAAGGAGAAGCACCAACAATCGGAAAGGTAAGGAAGCACCAACGGTCAAAAAGGTAAGGAGCACCTCTTAGGATGCATTTGCTTCAACATAAGGGGCTTTTGGCTTCCAAAGCTCCTTAAAGAAATATTGACCGTTTAACAATTATTTTGAAATAGCTTTCAAGTGAAAACCAGTATTGGAAAAGTTGAAAGTCGATGTCGATAAAATTAGCTTTGAGTTTTGAGCATTTGACTAAATGCTAAATCTCATTTTTTTACTTTCAAAACTATCCTCACCCAATCTTCAAATTTTCGATTTTTCTCTCATTATTATTTTTTTAAATGCTAAAAAAATCAACAATATATAATTTTTATAAAAAAAAAAAGAGACCAACCCTTCATTGGTCTAGCGAAGGGTTACGATCGCCGGTGAGCTAGATCTGGTGACAACGGCCGTTGATCGAGGTCGCCCAATTGTCAATGATCACTTTGCTTAGATCTTGTGGGAGGGTTGCTTGACCTCGAGCAACCTCGGCCGTTGATGACAGATTTGACTCGTTGGCGGTTGTAGTCCTTCGCCAAATTGACGAAAGGTTTGGTATTTTTTTAATTATATATATTTGATTTTTTTAGCATTTACATATATATTTGGTTTTTTTAGCATTGTTGTCAAATTTTATATTTAAAAAGTTGCATAAATATATTTTTCAATATAAATAAATAAAATAAAAAAAAACTAATTTTACTCATCCAAATGGTTTTTAAATGTGTTTTCTACGAAACAACATTTATCTTAAAGTTGTTTCTTAAAACACAGTTTATCAAATGGTCTTTGCATTATCCAAAAAATTTTAGGTTAAATTGTTTTACATATTCCCAATAAGCTTTCAAAATATTGAACCAAACGCACTCTTAGGCTTTATAAAGACAACTTTAGAAATATGTCTCATGGTAGTTTTTATTGTGAAAAAAAAATGCAACACACCTTTTTTCTCTCTGACATGTTAATAATTAGGTATGGCAACTTAAAACATGTATTACCAGAGACATAAGTTACAAAATTTAAAGTAAAATTGCAACATAAGACAATGCAATTCATCTTTATCGTATGTTGGGTAGGCACAAAATTACTAAATAATTTGATCTGGTTATTGATCTCACAAAAATGGGGAAAAGCATCTCATTTGCATTTACCAAATATCTCGCAACTATGTGATTCCTGAAAATTGTGGTTAGATTTAGGCATAGCGCCGCATTCATGAAGGATCGCTTTCATTGCAAAGCGGAGGCACTTCAACTTATTTACACATCCAATTTGATAACTCAGTTAATTCCCATAAATTAATCATATCCGACACTTCAATACACAAGCAAATTTAATAATGCTAATTAATTTTGACTTGGAAATCAATTCAGAATGTCACAAAGACGTCAACTCAGAAAAGTGTGATCACGGGGAAGTAAAATCATCCAAGTGAAAATTACAATGTTATCAAATCTGCTCTTTTATTTTAGTACTTTTTTTTTTTTTGGTCGACTCTTTTATTTTAGTACTTGCATTCTCCAATTTTAACCAATAGAAAACCCGGGAGATTACCTGTTCGAGGCTTTTTACCAGCTGTCAGCTACGAAAAAAAAAACAGAAATCTCGGCCCAAAGAGAAATCCCCAGGCCCTTCTTCTGTTTTTATTTGCACTTCTGGCCCAAATTGTGTTCTCCCTGGTCCTCAAACTACCACGAAATTATTCAAAAGCCCAACCCGAAGCCCCCTGTCTCATTCCACCTCACCATATATTTCAAAAATCGAAAACTCGCCCTTTTCCCGCCCAAACACCAAAAAAAAATTTAAAAAAATTGAAAATAAAAAATCATCTTAAAAATCAGCATCATTTCTCATCTTCTTCGGGAACCTCCAAACCCAAACCTTAAACTTTCCCCCCCTCTCTCTCTCTCTCTCTCTCTCTTTCTCTCTCTACGATCTGCATCAGCTGAAAGGAAGATCCCCGATGTCCGCGCCGTCGGTTCGCCGGATCAAGGACCGCGGCGGCGCCGGCGCCGGAGCCAAGGTCGCGGCTGCGAGACCGGGTAAGCCCCTGACCCCGCTCTCCAACGCCAAATCCGTCCCGGGGAAGGAGAATTCCGGCGCCAGGCCGATTGCACAGAAGCCCGCGCTGCGCGCCGTGCCGCGCGTCTCCAGCGACGGCGCGCGGTGGTCGGCGGCGGTGCCGAGGGGGCGGAGCCCCAGCCCCTTCGGCGGGCGGGCCGCCGGCTCGGACGGGAAGAAAGACAGGGTCTTGCCTAGGGTTTCGCTGGAGGGGCGGGAGGTGGAGAAGAAGGAGAGGAGAGGGATTAGGGAGGTCGGGGTGAAATCGAGGGACGAGAGCGGCGGCGGCGGCGGGGGGTCTAGGATTTTGAGGGATTTGAAGGATAAGGTGAAGAAGGGCGGCGGTTGTGAGCAATCGTCAGTTGGGAAAGTAGGAGTAAAGGGAAGGAATGTACATAGAGTGAATGGAGAAGTGTGTGTTGATTCTGAAAGTTTGGGCAAGTCGAGCAAGGTAGATACTCGGTTAGAATCGAAGGGTCGCGTTGAAGAGGTGAGGGCTGAAGAGGTTAGTGTTGATCCAAGTGGTCATCCTTTGCATGAACTGTTGGTAGATAAGAAATCAGAAGAGGGAGCGAGTGCTAATTCGGCATCCTCATCTGGTGTTGCGGGGGAAATGAGTGGAAATGCGAGTGCGAAATGTTTGAGCAGTTCACGGGTGGAGAAGGGGATGAGCTCTGAAGCTGTCAATGGTCAAGTGGGTAAAAAGCCGAGTAGGCTACATGAAAAGCTCGCTTTTTTAGAAGGTAAGGTTAAGAGGATCGCTTCTGATATTAAGAGGACTAAGGAGATACTGGATTTGAATAACCCAGATGAGTCAAAAGTTGTACTTTCAGATATCCAGGAAAAGATTTCAGGGATTGAAAAGGCGATTGGTCATGCAATAGGTGATTCTGATGGTAAGATGGCTGCAGTAAAGAACACTGCAAATGCTGTCCTTGAGAGTGACAAATCAGTTGGGGAAACTCAGGTTGAGAAAAGGAGTAGTTCGAAATGTTCGGTTAAAGTTTTGAATAGTGAGGAATTAGAAGCTCGACTTTTTCCTCATCACAAGCTGCTCAAAAATCGAACCTCTGTGAGGGCATCAATAGCAAGCACACAGTCATCAAGTAAAGCAGGAGTGCGTGAGATGAATATTTCTGAGGCTAATTCTATGTCAAAGGTGGAAGATGACAATGCGATAGCTTTGGAGTTTTTGGCTTCATTGGATGAGGAGCAATCTAAGATCACCATCAAGGATCAGAAGTCTGGCATGGAGATCTGTGAGGTTCAAGAAATGGATGGTGTTGCAACTTCAGCAGTAGAAGATAAATTTGTTGACGGGAAGGCCGAGCCGGAGATAATGCTCACAACTGATGAAAAGCTAGATGAATTTGACGATCAGGAGAACATTCAGAGGCTTATAATTGGAGAGGAGAACGAAGACTCTCATGCTTATCAACTGCATGAGATCGGCAGCAAGACCTCCACTGGAGGTTGGTTTGTGTCAGAGGGAGAGGCAGTACTCCTTGCTCATGATGATGGCTCATGTTCCTACTATGATATTGCCAATTCGGAGGTACATGATCTGCTTTGCTCTCATGATAGTTAGTATATACCTCATTGCCACAATGTCCTCAGGAGCATATTCACTTGCATTTCAGATGTTAGATGTGGGGATTACATCCACTCCAGAGAAGTGTGTGTTGCTAAGTGAGCTTTTGTCAGTGTGCATTCACTACTACTTGTGTGTCAAACCTTGCCAATTGACTAATAAAATCTTTTACAGTTAGTTTGCTTTTGCATATTTAGTGATAAAATACTGTACTCATACCTTTGAATTTACTTATAGGCAAGGTGACTGTTTCTCTTTAAGTAAGTTCCATGTACTTGAATTTACTTATAGAGCAAGGTGATTGTTGAGTGAATTTCTTCCAAAGTTTGCATTGGTTTGTATCACTGGGTCTTTGGTTGGCCATTCTTGAATAACAGGTGGTTGCATTCTTTCATGATGTCTATAGTTCACTGTTAGTTTGTCAACCGTGCATGTATATTATTCCTTGAGGAAAAAAAAATGAAATTGATGTTGCCTGCACTTAATCAGTGATTAAGATAGTGCCACAATAAGCAACTATGACTACCAGGAACTTCCTCATTTGAGGATTAACTACATCAACAGATGTCCAGCTGTTTTATTTTACTTTGTTTACTGAAATAAATGAAGATTTTACAGTAGGTTGTGAAGATTTCTTTATCATTACAGATCTTTTTTTTTTTGGTGAAAATTGCATGTCCGATCCCCTTAATCTGGCAAAAGAGGCTCATTCATCCATGATAATCATCATTGTTGACAAATGTCAACCGCAGGACATAAGTGAGGTCTGGTAGAAAGAAAAAAGAAATAGATCTAATGTGCCTCTAATGGTTTGAGATTTTGCAGGAGAAAGCTGTATACAAGCCCTCCATGGTGATCTCAAATAACATATGGAGGGATTGTTGGATTATCCGTGCTCCTGGTGCAGATGGGTGTTCAGGGAGGTATGTTGTTGCAGCCTCTGCTGGAAATACGATGGATGCGGGGTTTTGTTCCTGGGATTTCTACACCAAAGATGTTCAAGTTTGCCATATTGAGGAAGGCGGTGCTGTAACTTCTTCAAGAACAGTACTTGGTCCTTTACCCAGTAACACTTTGTATAGAAGAAGTGCTCTGTCTAGTATTATGGTCCCAGAAAATCAGCTATGGTGGTATAAGCCATGTGGACCTCTAATTATCTCAACAGCCACCTGCCAGAAGGGTGTCCGAGTCTATGATATCCGGGATGGAGAGCAAGTTATGAAATGGGAAGTGCAGAAGCCTGTGTTAGCAATGGACTATTCAAGTCCTTTGCAATGGAGAAACAGAGGGAAAGTTGTCATAGCTGAAGCTGAGGCAATCTCTCTATGGGATGTGAACTCTCTTAATGCACAACCATTACTTTCCGTGCCTTCCACTGGACGAAAAATATCGGCCCTTCACATTAACAATACTGATGCTGAAATTGGTGGAGGGGTTCGACAAAGGTAAATGCTCTTAGACAATTTAAGTCTCTATCCTTGTCAACAATATCCTAAATGTAGTTCTTCGTGTGCATTTCGACTGGATTTTCGCATCATCTACATGGGCACCTCTTCATATTGACTACATCACATCTCTGTTTCTGATTGTTGAGTTGCTTTTGTGCTATGAATGCAGTATTTGTTTGAAGCATGCATGATTCTGGTATTTGATTCTATCTATCGGTCTCCAGTTGAAGGTTTTCATCCCATATTCTCTTACGGCTTTCCATGTTGAGTGCAGAGTCAGTTCATCGGAAGCTGAAGGCAATGATGGCATATTCTGCAGTGGTGATTCAATTAATATCATGGACTTCCGCCATCCATCTGGTGTGGGACTCAAGATACAAAAGCTCGGGATCAGCGTGCAGTCAGTCTTCTCTCGTGGTGATTCTATTTTTCTGGGCTGCACAAGCCTAAAATCAGTAGGAAAGAAACTGAGTTGCACGCAGGTGCAACAGTTTTCCTTCCGCAAACAAGGCCTATTCAGCACTTATGCTTTGCCGGAGTCAAACTTACACTCTGACCATGCGGCGATAACTCAAGTTTGGGGCAACTCAAACCTGGTCATGGGGGTGAGTGGGCAAGGACTGTTTGTGTTTGATGCCGCGAAGGATGACGTATTGCACTCTCTTGGGTGTGGAAGCACACAAAATGTCAGAGAAGTCATTGGTCCAGATGACTTGTACTCGCCTTCTTTTGACCATCTGTCCTCACGTGCTCTCCTTATATCGAGAGATCGCCCGGCATTGTGGAGGCACTTGTCTTAGACATGACAAACGGTTCGTGCCTTGGTGGTCCGGTTTCAGAAAGAACTGCATGTATGGTGGATCTCATATTTTTCCTTGTTCTTGCCAATGGAGGTGAAGGGCTGTCTAGTACAATGATCTGCCCATATGGTGCTCTTCATTTTCTGCTTCTGGATTTGAAGGTCTGTTATGACTCAATGTAATATTCTTATTTATCATAACAAGAACCTGTCCTGTAGACAACTACAAATAGGATTTTGGTTATTACAGCAGAAAATGAGGTTGGAGATGCACTTTTAAGTGGTAATTTTAAATCAAATACAATGTCAGCCCCGGCACAAGAAAAGCAAAGAGGAACACATAGATACAGGGTCGGTCCAGAGACACATCACTGTTACATGGAGCTTATGTCCTGTTTAAGCCAACATGAGGTTTCAGATCATTCCATGATCCAATGGGTATGGAGTACTCATCGTCTCGCTTTCATTCACTAAAAACTAGAGCGAGGTGGTAATACATGTATATAGCTGATGATTTTGCCCATCAAAGAATGAAATAAAGTCGAACATCTAATTAGATGATGGAATCCAAAGGTAGGTAAGCAAGAGATGCTGTTTCAATTAGTTAGCTGTCAATTTTCTTCTTCTATCGCCGATTGTTTGATTCATCTGTACACGAAACTCATCTCTTCAGAGCCACTGATTGCATGTTCACGTGGTGACAATCTTGTCTCTGCTTTTGGACTTGATGCATCTGTCGGTTACCTAGGCTTCCGATTGATCTTGCACTATGTAAGGAAATAACTCAGAGAAAATTTTGGGGCACTTAGTTTAATTGATGAAGTTGAAAAGTTTAATTGCTTGGTCATTACCCCCCCCCCCCCTCCTTGTGGCCCCCTAATCATGTACACTTTGTCCTAACTGTTTTGTCTAATTAGCAAGTCTTAATAATCGTCTGAGAATCAAACATAGTTTAACGAAATTGCAAATCAACCTATGAATAAAGAGCCAACATGGTGCAAGTGCAATCAAAGTATCCCTAAATCGAAGTAGCAATTTTCTGTGGGAAAAAAAAAAAGTGGGACAACTCGCTAGAAATGCTACGATCTTTCCGATCATCAAAGTTGAAAAGGGAAAGATAAGGGCAGGTACTCGGAATTCTTTAACTAAACGACACTCTTAATGAAGGAAGATGGAGGACTAAGACGCTCCTCTTCCTTGACAAATCATCCTTCTGTTGGTCTAATTAATGAGCGCGATGAGGACTTCCGATGGACGTTGGGGGATGAAAGGCCTCAGCGGTTACTGATTAGACCCGTGACAATCACGACCATGACAAGATGATGCCAAGGACGTGCACGTTTCGCGTGCGTCTCGTCTATCTACAACTTTAATATGCTTGTTGGTATGTCAGTGTTGTTTTTTTTTTTTTTGGTCAGTCCTACTCTATTCCTACTCTACACTCAATCGCAGACTTGTGCCCTGCCTCTTGCAGGGCGTGGGAGTCGCAACCCACTCTCGAAACCCACTCTTGAATGGTAGTTATTTTGAGCATCTACTAGAAAGACGTCAATCTCCAAATTAAATATGCTTGTTGGTATGTCAGTGTTGAATGGGAGTTAGTTATTTCGAGCAAGACGAGGGAGAGATTTTTCAAAATCCAAGGGCACTCTTCAAACATATACTCAAAGCTAAAATTATCTAAAGAGCCCGTGTCAAAACACATGTTGACATTGCTAATTTTGTCAAATTGAGAGAGGCAGTGGTGCATCTAAACTGTTGGTCCAATGGTTCTTACCTGTTTCGACAGGCAACAAAGGAGGATCAAAGGCCGCGTTTGGTTCAGCATTTTCAAAGGGCTTTCAAGCCTGAAAGCCCTTTGGAGAAATCTTTGGGCTTTTGGTTGATTTTGAAGCCGACTTTCGCTTTCAACTTGCTTGCGCCAAAATCTTTGAAAGCCAAAAGTCTCTGGGCCTCTACTACTTTTGGGCTTCTTTCAACATTGTATTGGACTCAAAGCGTTCAAATCTTTGAACCAAACGTAGCCAAAGTCCTAAAAGAATCGGCCAGGCTAGCTCATGGGCTTTGAGGGACATAGGTGAAGTGCATATAAAGGTCCAAAGCACGCCAATCATGAGACACATTGTTTTCGTTCTTATATTTAGAGATGGAAAATGACACAAATAACCAATGCATTCAAAATTTCTTCAATGTGATCCATAAACTTTGGTTTAATGCACAATGTGGTCTTTGAACTTTTAATCTATTTAATGTAATCAATGAATCTTTTGGTACATGTTTAATTTAGTCATTATATTATATGAAATATTTAATATCGTCCCTAGCCTTAAATTAATGAAATGACTAACATTAAACATTTTCATATGGTTCAATTACTATATCAGATATGTACTAAAAGTTTATGGATCATATTAAACAGATTAAAAGTTCAGACACCACATTAAATATTATGCGAAAGTTCAGGGATTATATTACACTTTAGGTCAAAGTCAAGGAATCATTTGTGTTATTATCCTATTAAGATATTGGATTGTTCCATTTTCTCATGTGTTTACTTTGAGAGAATTTGAGAGGTTAATATGCACCTCAAGAGGTGACTCTGAGCCAACAACAACTCCATCTTCTAGTACTTAACGATTAGTGGAAATGCAAAGGCTAATCTCGGCAACTGGCATCTGGCTTTACAAATGGACACTCGTCCTGATGATTTCAGGCGTTGAGTGCCCCAGTCATCCTCTGCAAAGAGTTGCCAATTCGAACTCAAGGACACCTCCGTATCGCACCGTCTTCCGTCATCAATTCGAATGAGTCCTCTCTCTGGACAGCAATGCCTTGATGATCACTTTCAATTCTAAAGTAAGGTGGTGGTCCATTCTTTTCACTTCACCGATCGAATTCAAAACGCAGGCCCCGGTTATGAATCATTTGGTGCTACTCATTCAATGTTGCGGATGCAAACCGTGGGATCTCGTTCGCCACGCACTCTTCCTCTACCTTTACGGCATTCATTTCGCATCATTTAAGTTAACCATCGCTGTACACATTGCCCGATCGTATGGCACTTCAAACGAAGCTGAAAGACTCCCCGAGGGCGTCTAGGAAGATAGATGAAATGAGGGTTTTGGGGTAGGGGACGCGTCACTCTCGCCGTCCCTCCTTTCGTTGTCTTCTTCATTGTGCATTAATAATAAGAATTTATCAATAGAATTGGAAGTTACATTTTACACTTTCCACATCTATGTTTATTTCCATCTGCTTTGTAAGATATTGACATTTCTTTTCCTTAATAATGGAGTTTTCCAGAAAAGGTTGTTTGAATTTCTTTCGATTTTCACCATTCATGTAGTCCTGCTACTCTCTTTCAAGTGTGCTTTCTCGAGTTTATCAAACCAAAAATTTAGTTAGCATAGGGGAGAATATAATTAAATGTTGGAATATTGTAGGGAATTCAAAATGCATTACATATTATTAGTTAGTTGTCTTCTAAAATGTGAAGTGTTCGATACAAACTAAGAATTCAAGACCCTGCATATGACTAATTTGTACTTTAGGAATTAAATACCGAATTAATTTACAACAAAATGTTGTACTGAAAAGGCGTAACGAGATTTCTCTTCCTCACGTGTAAACAATCGTTTAAGCTCTAAACTATAGATTTAGAAGGCATCTTTGCTTTTAACTTGATAAAATTATCCAAAAAGTCTTAAACTTATTGCACTTTTGCTCATTCAATCTTAAACTTTTCAATTTGTCAATTGAGTTCATATTGTCAAATTTGGTTGGAAACTGTGAATTGACATAGATAATTTTTAATGATTTTTAATATATTTTTAATTATTTTTTTTCCTTCTTCCGTTTGCCCATGGCTGGCAACTTGCCATTATTGGGCCAATTAGAGCCTAGGCTAGGGCACACCTCGGGAAGGCTTATCTTCGCCAAACCAAGGCTAGATTTGGTGAGGCCGCTTTAGCCTGAGTGAGGGTCGGCCTCGCTTGGCCTAGGCAAGCGCTCCCCACCCTTGGGCCTTGCCTATGGCTAGAAGGTTGATATGCCTGGCCAAAAATATTAAAAGATCATTAAAACTTATTTACATCAGCATTGGTTATGCCACATAAGAAGACTACTGTCTACATTAGCAAATTCTGACCAAAATTTTTGAGATAAACTCAATTGACAAAATATGAAAATGTTTTGGATTAAATTGGCAAAAGTGTAATAGATTTAGGATTTTTTGGATAATTTTTCCAATATAAATTTTATTGCAACATGAGTGATTTGGTGACCTGCTATTAGTACCACTAGGACTATATCTCTAATCAACTTAGTTATTAGCCATTTTTTCCTTTTCATTTCTCCACTATTCTTCATCATATAAATTTATTTCCCTATTTTTTTTCATATATATTAAATTGGTATTCTCATTGTGTGCTTTCACGGGAGAATTGCCAAAAAAGTCCTAAATTTATCGTAATTGTATCAGTTCAGTTCTAAACTTTTTAGTTATGCCAATTTAGTTCTAAACTTTTTCATACTTTGTCAATTAAGTCTGTTCGATCAATTTTAACTAGAAATTGATAACGTGGATGCTGGCTGCCTCATGTGGCACGACCGGCATTGAGGTAAATATTTTAAATAATATTTAATAATTTTTAAAATGTGTGATTTTTTAAATAGTTTTTTTTTTTTTTTTTTTTTTTTTATCTTTTATCTTTTTTTTTTTCTTTACTTTCTTTTTCCCTGGACTTAGGGCGGGGATTAGCGAAGAACGGAAAAGACCAGAAGAGCTCAAGTCCCAGGGGCTTCCTGGTTCCCGAATCATCACGTGTTAGGTTTGATTTTCTTTCATTTGTAGGTTGGTTGCTCATGACACTTTCCCCCTCGTTTTTCTTCACTTTTGGGCGTTACCCTTTTTTGGCATTTATATTCGTGAGTGCTGGTCACGCCGTTCCGTACTTATTCACGGCTCATTGCTCTAAAGTAGATGAGCCCTATTACCTTAATTCTTGTATTTTTTTTTTTGGGTTCTAAAACCGTTACCTTTATTGAAATGCACGTGTAAATTGCTTTAGAAAAAATTTCACATCAAACAATTAGTGTGGTGGATCCAATTAGATATGTTGATGAATTCAAACTTGAGCTCCCTCTTGATGATCTTCCCAAATAAAGATATCGAATTTGTATTGCGCACTTCTAATATCTCACGAAGTGGATTGGGGAAAACCGCTTTAATGTTATACATATGTATACGGGAAAAAAGTATAAAAAAAAGTCATAAACATATTACACTTATGACAATTCAGTCTTAAATTTTTTAATTGTATCAATTTAATCATAAACATTTTCATAATTTGCTAACTAAGTCATTCCAACCAATTTTGGCCGGAAATCATTAATCATCTTACGTGGTAAGCTTGGCACTGACGTAGACATTTTTAAATGATTTTAATAGGTTTAAGACTCAATTGATAAAATGTAAAAAAATTTATGACTAAATTAGTACAATTGAAATGGTTAAAAACTGAATTAACACAAATTCAATAGGTGGCATGCCCAATTTTGGCTGGAAATCATTAACTATCTTATGTGGCATGCTTGATACTAATGTGGACATTTTTAAATAATTTTTAATAAGTTTAAGACTCAACTGATAAAATGTAAAAAGAAATTGTGATTAAATTGGTATAATTTAAGTGTTTAAAACTGAATTAACACAAATTCAATAGATCTAGGATTTTGTTTAACATCAAAGCACTTTTCCTCTAGCCACTTGGTTAAGATATTAGAAGTGCGCAATAGAAATCCGATACTTTCATTTGGGGAGATCATTAAGAGAGAGCTCATGTCAAAACTTATCAATATATCCAATTAGGGATCACCATGTCAACTCTCTAGTGTTCAACTTTTCCTAACGTAACTCACACGTGTATCATAATAAGGGTTTTGGCGTCGGTGATAAAGGCTCGCCTTACCTCGGACCAATGAGACGCGAATACGGCGCCAAGAGCGACGACCTCACGCGTAGGTAAATCCCAACAGTCCTAAACGTCCGAAAGGGAAACGAGGTGGAAAGCGCCGTGCGCGACCTACAAACGGTATAAAGATCAAACCTAACCCGAGGATGATTCGGGAACAAAGGGAGTCCCCCCCGGGATTCGAGCTTCCTGTGGTCTTTACCATTTTCCCGTTCGCCGCAATGAATGAGGACGTGATTGGTAGGTAGCTCAATATAACGCCTTTCGTACCGCCTTGTTTAATCGAAGACGATACGTCCACGTTGCCTTTCTGGATGGAAAGCTCTTATTAAGCTCATGCTCTACCCCCGGATGGGAAACCAAATGGGTCCTCTCCTCCCTGAACCAACTCTCTCTTTCTAGAAAAATGTGTGTGGGAAAGTGAAAGGAACTTGTATCCTAAAAGAGGGGGTGGGTTTTTATTGGTTGGCCAAGAGCACAAGAAACTTGGTGGTTATGAAAATTTATGGGTGAGAAAATTAGAAATTCCCTTCTCTAGTGGGGCCTTTGCACAAGTGGTCGTTGCGCTTGTGACGTACCCATTTCCCTATTTTGAGGATGGATAGCAAAAACCATAATAATAATAATAATAATAATAATCCGTTTAAAGTAGCTCATATTACTTTATAAGATTAATTTCAAGACAAACCTTAAATTAGTACATTTGTGACAAATTTATTTTAATTTAATTTTTTTGACCATTAAAAATCCCAAATTGGTTATTTGTGGCAAATTTATTTTTCATTAGTTTCCATTAAATTGGATTAATATCACGAAAATTACAAATTGGTACAATAGTGGAAACGGAGGGTAAACCCCAAATTAATACACCTGTTTACTGTTGCCTATCATTCAGCTTAGTAATTTGAAGTATAATTTAATAAAAACTAATGAAGGGTAAATTTGTCATAGGTTTATCCATTTATGGTTTTTAATGGTCAAAAAATTATTTTTGGGTAAATTTATTACAAGTGTACCAATTTTAGGTTTTTCATTATATTAATCCTACTTTATATTGTAACTGGGTTCAAATCCGATTTATTTCACACGTGTCGGCCCCCATTCATCACATTCCACCTACTGTTCTTATCCGGATGCATATGCACTTTATATTTATAGATGCTGTCTTTTTCTATCGATCGATTCAAACCATTGGATTGAACATTCTAACGTATTCTTTTTTCTGTGTAAACATCAAGGGTATAAATCAAGTCTCAATCTATCAACAAAGTACATTGAGCGGCAAAAAGAATACCGACGATTTCAATTTTTTTTTTTTTTTTTTTTTTTTTTTTTTTTTTTTTTTTGTGGATGAAGGTTATTGTGATCTTGAATTATTTTTATTTTGTGTAACAATGATGCCATGAAAAAAATACTCAGAGATCCATAACGTGGCATGTCCGCACTGTACTCGCCATCACCGTTAAGAAGAGAGAGATTATAGCTCTGGGAAGCAGAGAGTACTTTTTGAACCAGTCCTAACTCACAACAATAAGTTTTAATAACTCAAGAGGCAAAATCGAGTAGGACGTGTGTCGGTACAATTTAGTAGTAGCTAAAAGGAGTTGATAAGGGTCCCAAATAAGGAGAAATATTTAGAAAGGGGGTCCTATTACACCTCCTCTTAATCCCAAATGAAATGAAAGGAAGAAGGATTGTCGCCACTCACGGGTGAAAGAGGATAGAGAAAGGATCAATTGAGGGAAGACATCCATATGTACACATAGGGTGTGTTTGTTTCAAGAAAAACGTAACGTTTTTGGGAAATGTTTTTCGAGAAATCATTTTCCAGGAAAACGGTTAGTTTTTCTTTATTTGATGATACGTGACTGAAAATATTTTATGGTATTTTGATTGCATTTGAAAAATGATCAAAGGTGTAGAAGACGCCGGCGAAGAGGAAGAGGACGAGCGAAGCCAACGGAGTGCAGGAGGGGCTAGGGTTGGAGGAGGCGGCGGTGATGAAAGGGAGGGGGTGAAGGAGAAGAAGAGAGGGGAAGAGGAGTTAGGGTTTACGTTCATGAGCAAAAAAAAAAAGAGAAAACAAGAAAAAAGAAAAAATATAATAATAACAAATTCAAAATTTATAATTAAAAATTCTTTTTAATAATAAATTTTCATTAAGTAAGGACCTTAAAACATTTTGGAAAACGTTTTCCGGTTCTTTTAAAGGGGAAATCGTTTTCCTGACTTTAAACTTCGGAAGAAAAACATTTTCTATTAACTAGGAAAACATTTTCCGTTGACTCATTTTCCTAAATGAACCAAACGCTGGAAAATAAGAAAAACGTTTTCTCGAAAATTATTTTTCGCAAAACAAACACATTCATAATATCTATTTTAATACGCTTGAATAACTCATTCTTATATAGTGAGAATGTATATAACCCTAATTCAGGCTAGTCCGGTATGAAATCAACTTGTAATCATGGAATCGACTCGATCATCATATTATAGATTATAAATTCAAAACCCTGGCCCGTATATTGCGTCCTCATGTTATGATACCGAAATACACAAATAGCTTGTCAGTTTTGAGAGCAAGGAGCGCATGGAGAAGGTACTAAATAGACCTGGTGTCTAGGCAAAATCGTTATAGTCCTTCATCAGGCGTGTCGCATTGTGAGGCACAATCCATGGGATGGCTATGATGGTGTTAGTCTATATAGACCGAGTCCCTCCATGGGTGGTGGGGCCAACGTATAATACAAGCTAATTACGCAATATTCACGTCGAACTTCCAACTATAAAAGGAATCCACGTCCAGACGGACGCGCATTATCACTGCTAACGAAAAGATTCACATCCATTCATCGCCACCGGCGGAGAGAGAGATGGGGAGAGAGTGCCATCCCGCGTTGAAGGGCATAATCAGAGGGGATAGAGAGAAGAAGAAGCTGCTCCGGGGCAGCCTCTCCTCGCGAGAGATGGAAGCTCTCGCCGCCATCTGCGAGACGGTGTTCCCTCCGCTGAGCGGGGCGGCGGCGGCGGCGGGGACGGCGGGAGGAGAGTTCGAGGGACGGATGGACAGAGAAGACGAAGCGGTGCGCTTCTTTTATGAATCGTCTGGCTCTCAAGCTCCAGTGCCTCAAGAGGTAACTAAATTCCAAGTCCTCTGTCTCTCCATTCGAAAGATGTTACCTTGAATTTACAGGAAAAACCACCAAATTCAGACAACTTTTTGCCATGTTTGTGATTTGGAGTTCTTATGAAATCAATTACTGTTCTCGCTAGACGGATAATTATATTATCATGGATCATCACGGTACGCAGCAGCTGGTAAAATTCACGATTTGGTTCATGTTCACATGAACTTTCACTCCCCCTCCATTTGAATTTTTGAGAAGTAAGATCGCTTCCACGCAAAAGCGTATATACCTGGGTGTAATCGAAAAGCTCAGCAGCGATTAAGAGCTTGAATCAGGTGCGATAGTGCTTAAGCCGAGTCGGCAGAGGGTTACGCGAACTTGTTGCCGTAGAGTGGCAACGCCTTTAATAGATTGGTCCTGCTCTTAATAACAATTCATTGCTTCTTAACAACCCCACTTGGCCATGAGTCCATACCCCCACTTGGCCATGAGTCCATGCCGCCGAGCTCGGCACGATGTCAGGGCGATCTTGTATCTCGAGAAGCAAGTCGGCCCTGACACCGACATGATGAAGAAGAAGAAGAAGAAGAAGAAGAAGAAGTAAAAACTCGAGAAACATGTGATGAAGAACGTGTGGATTGTGTTGCAGGTGGCGGAGCTTCTGGGGAGGAGGGGACTGCTGGCAGCGGTGATCCTGGCGCGAGTGGTCCTGCTGGTGCTGTCGACCAGGCTCGGCACGCTGTTGCTGTGCGGTTCGCTCTGCGTGGACCGGCGGTGGCCCTACGTGAACACGTTCTCGAGCATGGGCTCGGACCAGCGAGAGAAGGTGCTGCGGGGATGGCTCAAGCATCGGTTCCTCACGCCCATCCGGTTGGCCTTCGTATATCTCAAAGTCCTGTGCCTTTACGTCCTCTTCTCTCGGGTATTTCTTTCTCGCTTTCTTGAGCAAAATACCAACTCTTTTTCAGATGATAACCGCAGGTTAGCATTAAATCTAACCCCTCTACATGATATAATTAGTTGTTAAAGGGCGGGATTAATCTCGGCTTATTATAATTTACAAGTTAAGCAGATTTATATGATTAGTGGAAAATTGGAGATTAGTCAAAAAAGCCATAATTCAGATGAAATGTTGAATTCTTAGCATTTGCCTTGACAACGACACCACATCAATATAATAGATCAAGTGGTCGGTTGTGAGTGATTTGTTCTTAATTGTATTTTCTGTAGTCACCAGCTCACGATTCATGAAAGATACGTTGACTAACTTATTAGTCACTATATAAATAGCTCAAGATGAAGTGTTAATGAGCATATAAATCCATAGTTAATGTTGGTGACTCGTATAAAAGCCATTAATTTTACACTAGCCTAGAATAAAATCGGGAAAAGTATCAAAAAAGTTTTATACTTGTTGTATTGGTACCAATTCGCCTTAACTTGGGTAAGAGTCAATCTCATCCACATCATAATTTTCCAGCCTAAATTTGCCGAATAGGTTCGATTAACAATACATAAAAATGTTTAGGATTAAATAGGTTCAAATGAAAAGTTTAGGACTAATTAATATTAATGCAATTCGAATTTTTGGTACTTTTCCTCTCCCCACTTTCAAATAATCACAAACACACACACAAAAAGAAAAAGGAAAACAAAGATAATTTAAGATGGTTCTTAGACATTATATTTTAATTCAAATCTTAATTTAAGTTCTTCTTTTGGAAAAATTTGAATGCTGGCTGATCTGTTGACACACGACTTCTGAGACGCGTCAACAATTTCTATCTCAAAATAAGTGATGAGAGAGAGAGCCAGCAAGGGAAGTCATCTTTTCCAGATTCTCATGAACCCTCTTTTCTGCACGATTCATGGCTCAAAATGCGCGTTCAATAGCAGCCATTGAACGTGGAAAGAGTCAATTCAGGTTGGAATCTGTCTGTCGACACGATGATTCAAAATCCCTCTTCGGTTGACCCCAGCAAACTAATCAATGACACCAACCCAAGATGCTCCATCGCTTCTGTAGTTCAACATTATGTCTGAATACTAAGTTGAAAATGCCCCGTTTCGATGTCTACTTTCTCTTGTTCGGTGAAAATTTTCTATATAAAAGTTAGGGATAATCCTCCGAATTTTTGGGTTTGGTACATCTTTGTCAAGAACTAAGCGCTAGGCGATATCCTCTAACATTGCATTTCGTTAAAACTGTTTACTCTAATGTTATATATATATATATATTTTTTATTTGCATGTACAATGCACATTAAATTTAAGAGATAAAAGTATAATGTCATCTCATTTTTTTCCAGGCGAAATCGCCTTTTTTTTACCCTTAATTGCTGTAAAAGAAATGAAAATATAGAACGTAGGAGAAAATTAAATTGACTTAATTACTAATAAGCGAAAAATGGATATTGTCAGTAATATTGGACAGCTGAAGTTTGACTAGTATAGCCGCATTGATAGAGCTAAAGAAAATATTTTAAGAAAAAAGAATAAACGCAGGTTAAACACAAAAAATGTCAAATGACGAAATATTTTTATCATTATGTATATTTAAAGGGTTAATTAAAGTTAAAAGTGAATGATTAAAAATATATAAATTTAAAAGGGAATGATGCTCTCAGCTCATGAAATAAAATGATTAATCGAAAAATGTAAGGCGTTATATTATAAATTTTTAATTGATGATCTTTTCTTGCATCAGTTCACCATTTGAAATTACATCTCGAGCATTTTTGTTATTTTACCTTTTGGATATTGATGTCCTTTTCCTTTTTACTCAAGCACATTTCTTTTTCTTAAAATACCTTGCTAGTCCCATTAATAATTCATCAACTCCAACAATCTTACTATGTAATAATACTGCCGCTATCTATTTTTTTTTAATCTGATATTTAAAGTTTTTGTCAATTTGTATTTCCTTCTTTCTTTGTCCGTTCATTTCTTTACTGAAATGGAGAGTGAAAGAAAAATTTCTACAAAAAAAAATGAGATGAAAATACATATTTACCACTTAAAAGCCATGCATTGCAAAAGCGAACGGAAATTATAACAGAGGGTTAATATTCTAAAGTTCGATAGAAACATAAAGTGTATAAATTCAATGGTGTTGTAACTTAGAAATGTGGTTGTGAGATTGTCAAACTACACTTTGCAAGTGACAATGAAAGGAAAACCTTTTCAGAGGCAAGACTTTCGTCTTCAGAATAATCTCTTCTTTTTAATTTAGGCAACTATTTAAAAGGTAGGACACGTGTGGAGAATTATTCGATCTAAGGAAATGTTTCTCTTCCACTGCCAATTATTGTCTAACATAATCTTTACACTATATTATACAAAAATTGAAAACGAAATATATTCATAACTTAGGTAGAGCCCACTTGTGTCGAGGTCCATGAACATATATGACCCATACTATTGATGAGACAAAATTGTACTCAACTACCCCCATTTATTGCACACAAGTCCATGTATAGGGACTGCTAAACATTTGTGACTAACCTTTTCATGTGTAACTCGTTTTTGTATTCTGTATTTGGACGAAAGGATGGAACCCACAATTTGATCTTGAATACTTTCGCGAGATACGGAGGTTGATTTATAAAATTGGATCACAACGAAATGTAATAAACCTTTATCGGATGCTTGAACATTACTTGTTCATTTAAAATTTTAGTTACTGTACTTACAATTTGTCTCAAAACATCGTCATTTTGATTTGTAAAAACTAATTTTCCTTACAAAAAAAAAAAAAAAAAAAAAAACTTCAGTGAGTTTTATGTAACAAGGCATCTGTTACTATAGCAAATCACTACCAATTTTCCTTATGAATGTTATTTAATGTAAGATGAATGGAATTGGAGCGATGTTAGGTGATAACAAAGAGGCTGTGTTATTCCAAAAACTAATAAGCTTGATACCAAGTACACGATGCGCATCAAATAATACAAAATGTAAGGTGTCTAATATCGATCTAGGTAGTGCTAGTTTAGCAAGACAATTACCAAAAAAGAAAAAATCCTTAATATATTGCATTTGTGTCATTTCACTTATAAACCTTTCACTTTGGTCAATTTATTTCTAAATCTTTTAACGATTTATCAATTAGTCATTCTCGTCAAATCGTTGATATGGATATCAATAGTATCACGCAGGATAGCTGGTATTAACATTAACATTTTTTTATGAATTTTTTCTTTTTTATAATTTTTTGAACATTTTATTAATTTAATTTAATTCTTTATTTTTCTTTCTTTTTTTTTTTGTACAGAGTTAGTTGGGATCAAACGACCCTCGTCTGGCTTAGAAACAAAAAAAAAGAAAAGGAAAAGTAAGGAATAAAAAGAAAAGAAAAAATAGAAAAAGATTCAGATTTTCTGAAAATAAAAATAAAAATTTTAAATGTCAGCATTGACAGTGTCATATAAAATTACTTGCGTCCCATCAGCGATTTCCATTTAAAATTCATTAAAATAACTAAATCGATAAATCATCTAAAAATTTAAAATTATATTGATAAAATTACAAAATTTAAGAATGAATAGACATACTTTTCTAACAATTTCCCGCTAAGTTTAGCTTTGCCAAAGAGAAGTTCAATTATTGCCTTTGTGACCAGAAAAACAAACTCTCAAGCTTTCTCAGGTCATTGGGTCTCAATTGGCATAGTGTAAGACAGCTCATACATATGATTTTTTTGTTTTTTTTTGGGTCGTACATACAGATGATTGAAAGCTTGCAAAAATGGAGGACAGGTAAAAATCACTCTCAACATCAATCCTTATTTACCAGCTTTAATTTATAATTCTGTCAGTTTCTCTCCCAAAACTAGTCAAAATGACTACTTTTGCTTTCCATGCCTTGGCATCTTTTGAACACCCTTTGTCCAGTCTTTTCACGCCAAGTCTCACCAGGCATGATGCTTGCGAAAATTCGACGATCGTTTTGGATGGAAAGAGACACTTGACCAAATTTTGCCATTCTTTCCTGGTCATGTCTCATCAAATTATTAATTTATTGAACATCCTTCTTGTGCCAACTTTGGCTTGGTAATGGTAATTTCGCCGACAAGTTCGGGAATATTAAGAACTTCTAGGTCGTCTATTTTGGCCTTTTTTTTTAATAACATTTTCCCTTAATTCTTGAGCTTTTCATGTGAATTAATTTAGTAATAATAATGTCAAAGCACTAATTTTGGTGAGAGGAGAAAAGCCTGTGCATGTTGAAGTCATGATCTAATTCTGATTACTGCTCGAGTGATGATTTTGAGTATACTTGTTGTGAGTATTACAATCAGAACGCTGACAGATGCTGAGTAAAATCTACAACAATGAGGTGCTAAAGTGAGCTAATAGTAATGTTCGTGATGTCTTAAATTTTCGCAGAAGATGGACAAGAAATAGGATGATTCCTAAAGATCCAAAGCACAAATTTGGCACAGAATTAGTTGGTTGATGTTAACTGATGCTTTGATCGACGGCCTTTTTTATCTAGTTGAACTCGACCCCTTGTTTTGTTTGCTGCATCTGTCCTAGGAGATGAGGGAAAAAAAGAGCCACCTATTAGCAGATGCTAGCTGAAGTATCCTGAGGTCAATTTCAAGATTCACCCTTCAGGGATTTATCCTTTGTGATGCAAGATGCAGTGATTCTTGAGGATTAGCTGGAGAATTTTCCGACGTCTATTTTGTGATATTGCAGGTAGATGAGAAAGGCGAAAATCCGTTATGGAAAGCGATTGGGTATCAAGTAGACGAGGAGCAGGAAACGTCGAAACCCGACCAGGGAAGGCCGCTTGAGAAGGGAATCATTGAAACCAACGACTCTACAGATCGAGGCCTCCTCCAATCTCTCAAGCAAAAAGGCCTGGAAGTCACGCAGGATTCCAAAAACAAGATTTACAGAATCAAGTGCGATGCTGTCGTCGTGGGTTCCGGCTGCGGCGGTGGGGTTGCAGCAGCAGTCCTGGCAGGTTCCGGTTACAAGGTGGTGGTTCTAGAGAAAGGGAACTACTACACCCACAAGGACTACTCTTCCCTGGAAGGCCCCTCCATGGACCAACTCTATGAATCAGGAGGCATACTAGCATCTTGCACTGCGAACGTGCTGATTCTAGCAGGGTCCACGGTTGGAGGCGGATCTGCTGTCAATTGGTCTGCGTCCATCAGGACGCCCCACGCTGTCCTCCAAGATTGGGCTGAGAAGCACGGGATGGAGCTCTTTGGGAGCAAAGAGTACGCCTCTGCCATGGACATCGTGTGCAAGAGGATTGGGGTGACAGATCGGTGCGTGGAACAGAGCTTTCAGAATAAGGTTCTTCAGGAGGGATGTGAGAAGCTCGGCCTTGAGATCAACGCGGTGCCACGGAATTCCTCGGAGGGCCACTATTGCGGCTCTTGTGGCTACGGCTGCAGGAGGGGAGACAAGCAAGGTACCGACTGCACCTGGCTGGTGGATGCAGTGAATTGTGGTGCCGTGATCCTATCAGGATGCAAAGCTGAGCGGCTCGTCTTTGAGACGAACGCTCCTGGCAGAGCGCGAAGAAAGAAATGCATCGGAGTGAGGGCGAAATCAATGAACAGCGATATTGAAAATGTCCTGCAGTTCGAGGCCAAGGTCACGGTTTCGGCATGCGGCGCCCTCCTGACACCGCCTCTCCTGATCTCGAGTGGACTAAAGAACAAGCATATTGGCCGGAACCTCCATCTCCACCCTGTGTCAATGGCCTGGGGGCATTTCCCTAAGGACTCGAGCTCGCAGCTCAGCGGCACATCCTACCAGGGTGGGATAATCACATTGATCAACAAGGTCGTTGAGGGAAATTCAAATCCAAATGTGCAGGCCATCATCGAGACGCCGTTACTTGGGCCTGCAACATTTACGGTGCTTTGCCCTTGGGAGTCAGGCCTCGACATAAAGGACCGGTTGGCCAAATACGCGAGGACTGCTCACTTACTCACGATAGTCCGGGACAGGGGGCATGGGGAAGTGACAAGGGAGGGAATAATAAACTATAAGCTGGACTCGATGGACAAGGAGAATGTCAGGGCGGGCCTGCGGCAATCACTCAGGATCTTGATCGCCGCGGGGGCAGACGAGGTGGGGACCCACCGGAGTGACGGCCTCAGGATGAAGTGCAGGGGAGGGACTGCCAGTGAGGACCAAGTGGAGGAGTTTTTGGACAGGGTCAGTGTAGAGGATGGCCCCTTGGCCATGGATGAGAAGTGGGCATTTCACACTTCTGCCCATCAGATGGGGAGTTGCAGGATGGGAATCAATGAGAAGGAAGGTGCAGTGGATGAGAACGGGGAGAGTTGGGAAGCCGAGGGTCTATTTGTGTGCGATGCTAGTGTTTTGCCCACCGCTGTTGGCGTCAACCCGATGATCACCATTGAGTCCACAGCTTACTGTATTGCCAACAGAATAGCTGAGTATTTGTCGGAGCAGGGATTGCTGAAATCGCCCAAGACGAGGAGTGACATTTTGATGAATGGCAAGTGAGTTTTGGGCAGCACATATGTACAAATTATTTTTTTGTTGTATAATTTGTTAAGCTTATGGATAGAAAATCCTGGTGTTGCAGACAACTTAATGGGTCATAGGAGTCGAATAAAGAAGATGGGTATAAAACTCGAATCATGGATTGGCTTAATGATATTCTCTGTGAATTTGTTAGGTACATTGCACTTGCTGTGAAATTGCACCATGGTTTTGCAAGATTAAGTGATTTTCTGTTCGCTCCTACGTACTTCTGGGAGTCGTTCAGTTTCTTTCTTGGAACTGCTTTATGCTTCAGGGAACCATCTATTGAACTCAATGTCACTACTTAAAAAGGAGTTGAAAACAAATCAAAGGAACATGCAATTAGCATTCCTCCATCGCTAATCAATACTAGAATGCTAGAATATGCAACACAATCAATTCACACGACAGGCATCCTTCACTCTCTTACACGCGGATTTGGGACCCCTGGTGACGAAAGATCTGATCTTGTTCTATACATAGATTGATAAACCGAATTGTACATACAGTTACAATTGAAGCAGGAGTTGATTAGCGCATTAATGCTTGGGGGGGCAACAGCAGAATTTCTCATGGTTTGCCTCTAAATGGTAGTGACGTATGACAGCTTTGCCTCGGTCTAGTGGCTTAATTCAGTCGTCCAAGTCCATCTCTCTAAATGGTAAAGGAACTGTCTTCACGGCTCGGAACTTCCCAACATTGTTCAAATGTTCATTCTCCAATCTGTACATTCATTTTTGAATGAAAATTAGCAGCAGATGTTGAATGAAAATGACATTGAAATCTCTGGCTAAATTTGTTCATAGGACCTAGGACAATGAACTCAACAGACGTACAAGAGAAGGTAGCTGAAATGTACCTGTAGAAGTTCCAATGTCCCCGACGAATCACTTCCAATGAAGCCATGAACAAGTCTAGCAAACGCGATTCGACGACTCCCCCCCGGAACTGCAGAACTGTCTTTACCCAAGCAAGCCTCAGAACCATGTTCAAAGCCTACAATAGTAAGAGCTTCTCAGTACTTGTCAATTGTCATCACCAAGTATTTCTTTCAGTATGGACAAAATTGGAATTCGAAGGACTGAGGAACTTACGATGGAAATGAAATAAATGCATCTGTTCTTGAGGATTAGATCATCTCTGAGCCAAGGGTTCTTGGATCTTCGGTTGAGGACGCCCCAATCTTTGATGAAATCCCAATAAAGCTGATAAAACATCGCCACAGTTGAGGTCACCAAGACTACTATCAGCCATGGCGTCCCCTTCTGATGGTCATATGTGATCCTCGCTCCGGCTGCCACCATGGCTGAGACGTACTTCCCCATGTTTGCCAGATGGTTCGCATCGTTCTCGTCAAACCATCTTCTCACACACTGAGTATGGACAAGAAACACCAAGATCTCAGCTAATAAAATTTGAAGTTAAGCTCATGATTATTAGCTGATTTCATTTATGGAAGGATGTAAGTTACCTGCATGGCACGCCAGTAGTACGGCGAGAATGAGATCACATAAGCAAGTTCTCTATAAAATCGCCCCGATTTGCAGGTCTCATATTGGTGTGTTTTGAAGCTTCCGGCAAGAAAGTGGCAGGCTGTCGTCTCCATGTGCCTCAGCAATGGGATCTGCAGTGACAAAGGAACAGAAATGTGTATAGATTTCCAATGAACATAGAGAACATAATTCAATATATAATGGTGTTATTGCATAAAAATGATGCGGACGAAATTCGCAGGATGAAGTTTATCGTACCTGACTGGTTAGTTGGTCAGCCATGAAAAAGTCTACCATTAAAACCTGCATTCAGTTATATCAACTTCAAACCAATTTCAAGAGAATGTGATCAAATTGTCTATTGCAAAGTTCTTCCATGCATTTGAAGAGGCAAAAAATGTACCTTACAAAAAGGTGAGCAGATAATGTTAATTATGACCCGAATGAAACAGTATCGGGTTGGACGATAGAAGACATCGAACGGACATACCAGCAACAATATATAAATCTGCAAGTTAAAGTAGAAAAATGGGGACAAATTCTCAAAAATGTGAATAATATGTCTAGTCACAACTTAGTCCTAGCAATGAAATTGTGGGGGAAGTTTTTGTACCATAAGGAGGACTCCTGGAATTGCGTCGACCCAGCTCGGAGAGGTTTTGTCGGGGCGCAGGAGGAGGTGAACGACCATCGCAGCAACCACAGTCGTCATGGAGGCGGTGCAGATGAGGAATGCATCCCGGTACTTGAGCGCCGTGGTGGGCGAGAACTCGAATATGAAGCTGTAGTTGATTCGAGTCCGCTTCCATGCGAAGAGGTTGCATCCATACATGAACAGGTGCAAGCTGAACAATGCGAAGGCACTGCACAAAAACAGACTGTTGCTCATATCTGTTGCTCATAACATCAGCCATTGTGAAAGTGAACCTACACTATTGTTCCACTAAATCATCAAATTTTGCCACAAGTTGATCATAAACACGTAAGCGAGACAAGGCGAAACGATTAGATCAGTACTCTACCTGAACACGGGGTACACAATTTCCACGAAAGTAGGATCGGCCTTGGCGGAGAAAACGCCGGTGAGGTGTGCTAGCGTCGCATATAAGCTAAACAATGTGACGAAACATCCGGTGAGTAATCCTGCAGACAGATGGAAAATTTCAAGATGTACTCGGATGAACTTCTAATTGTACCCATTTACAGCAAAATCGAAACTGTTGAGAGCTGAATCTGAACAAGTCTAACAATGTCCAACTCAACTGCGAGTTCGCGACTCGGGAGAGATCCTTACCGACGAAGAACGTGACCGTGTGAGAATCTCTTTGCTGGTGTGGCCTTAAGAACTTCATGGCCTTTTTCCTGTCATCGTTGGCAAAGTGCTTGGTAAAGATGGACTCCACTTCGTCCATTAGTCTAATAACCTAGCAAAAATCACACAAGAACTCCGTCAGTGGTCCTTAGAAAAATCATAACCACCTTCAGCTTGAAGTGTTTAGAAATTTCCCTTGTGTAAAATCTTTGGAAACTTTGAAAATCAGGTTACCTTATCTGAGCTGACAAAGTGGGATTTCTTCACTTCTTTTAGATAATCTGTGGACACTTGTTGACCTGCAACCTGTTCATTCAGAAATTGAAATCAGCAATTTAGTCTAATTCTCTAGCTGCACGTTGAGTATCTTGAATTGCTATAAATGGCCAAAGAATTAATATAAGCTCTAAATTCTTCACTGTGCTAACTCTAATTTCTACTCATAGTATAGGAAACATTATATAATCATCTAAATTCTTCAATTAAGTAATTACTAATTGTTTTTTGTAATAATCTATAATATTCAATCTACAGTACTATATTAAATAATTACATTCTACAATAAACTATAATTCTGGTCATATAACTATCTTCATTTTTTTTTCTAACGATAATTGAACAACAATGAATATTTTGGCTATATAATAATGAGAAAAATTTATCATAATTATACCTATTATCGGTAATTCTAGAAATATTTAATTCTGAGGAGTACTTTGGAAATCGCTATTACAGTTTTGTTTGTGCTAGCTATTACATGCTCTATCATACAAGGGATTATGTTATGGCCAATATTACTGTTACAGATATCAAAATACTTTGTGCGCGCGCGCGTGTAAATTATAGTACGATAATATTTTGATGGGTAATAAAACCATGACAGAGATGTTTAAGGATGTAATATACTAAATTGTTTTTTTGTTTTTATAAAACATGAACACATGTGTTGCGAATTATGTCCCTTTTTATTTTATATTTTACTCCTACATATTTTACACGTTTAGAGTGTCTCTTCTAATTGAGAAGGTAAATGACCTCCAATGATGATCTCATAGTAAGTTCAAAAAATTAAAATGCTCACCTTGTGGAATTTCTTCAAAATCTTTGTGAAGGCCATCAAGTTTAATGAGCTGCCAAAAGTACCCAAATAATGATATCCATTATCCATATATGTAGAAATCGATTTAGAATATCCGAATTAATTCTTTTTTCAATGCTCTTTTACTAGAGGAAAATATGTGTATGTATGAAAAAATATATAAGAGTGACCAAATCAAATAACCCGTCGTTAACGACCAAAACGAAAAATAATAATAACCTATAGTTTTTCAGCAGACAAAGCCCTCTGTAGAGCTCCACAAAAGCACCTCTGATCATCTTCTCAGCACACTGGATCTTCTTCTTGCTGATGCTGAAATCTCTGGTCCCGTCCTTTCTCGTGTTCTTGCTGTTCACAAGTTCGTCCCGCAGCATCGACGTGAGAGCCGTGATCGCGCCTGCCGGCGTTGCTATGCTCGGAATCCTCTTCGTCATGCCCGTCTTTGGCTTGCCTCTCGGCTTCGACCTTGATGATGGCCTCACATGAGTCGCGCCATTTTTCCCTAGGGTTGCAACCCCTTGACCTTCCTCTAAGGCTTCCATGGAGTTCTCATTGAGGAGGTCGCCAAAGCTCTCTATGGAATATAATCAACAAGAAGTGCATGTCACGGATAATGGTCAAATAATAATTAGATGAATTGCGCGCTAGGCGCTCTCTCAAATTCGATAATACCTTCGGGATAACTTAGCTAATGCTGAATGTTGTGAAATTAAGTTTGAACACAAAACGAAAATGGGGAAAAAACCTTGCTAATCACTTACTAAAGATATGCTAATTGGCACTTTATGGCCACATTTGGGCCAATTTTGGAAATGGGCTGTGGGCCTTTAAAGGCCTTTCTGCCATAATTAGGTAGTTGCCAATAAAATTTCAAAGGCCTTCAAATCAAAGTTAGTATTTCTAGGAGTTTTATCTTAATGCAAGTCTCACCCAACTTTGGCTTTGATCATTTACGGAATGCTAAATTATTTCTTTCTTCAAATTTTACCATCACTAAATTATTTAAATACCAGTTTTGCTCTTACCAATTTTACTATGCATGCAATGCACAACATTGCTAGCAAGGCCAAATTCAATTACTAACGAGCCTTGACTAAGGTCGGACAACCTAAAAAGCTTTTGGCCCATCCATCAATTTCAGCCGTCGATAGTATTCTATAGTTGATTATCCCATTTGGTTAAAAACTCATAAGGCTATACTCGACAGTTGCTTTTCATATGATTTTTACATTTTAATCCAAAAATTTTCAAGAACCTATCTAATAATATATTTCTCTAGCCATTATTTATTTTACCTGACATAAATTTGTTTCATGGCGTTGTTGGTTGCAATGAGATGCCTTAACTCTATGATCTTTCCCTATCTAGAAGTCCTGTATGTAATGGGACGACTCATTTCGTGAACAAATTGTCTTTGTAGTTGTACACATCATCGTTTACAAATTGAGGTTCACCCACTTTGGACAGACCCATGCAGCTTCCTCTCTCTAAGCTCCACGTGGCAGGACACGAGGCTATCCATACTTTCCTACGTAAAACTACCCTTTAACAGCGGATTTTTGAAAATGTCACCCCATCGAAATAATCACGCTCTTAGCTTTCGAGACCATGTACAATTCCTCCTAATTTATAGAAAAGGGAAAATGCCATATCCGTTGAGTTGTAGAAAAACGACATAAATTGCGTATAATCATTAGGAAAATCGCCATATATTTTCAGAAGAAAAAAACACTGTGAATCTCACCTGATGAAAAATCAGAATCACGGGGAGAAGAAGAACGCGAGAAGGTTCCCTCGTGACTGCCATTCGCCTTCGGGGACGACGAATTCCTGCGTCGCTTCTCGCTCAATATGGTCTTCAGGTCTTGCAAGATCTGCAGCTGCTTATCGAGCTCCTCTCCCCTCTCCAGAAACTCTCTCTCCCTGTTCTCGTAAAACTGGTTCACCTTATTAAGCTCTTCGTCCAGCGCCTCAAAGAACACTCTCACCTAAAGATGCTCAATCGATTTTATAATTATAACGAAAATTCAAAGTAAATATATACATATTGTGCAGCAATTGATTCATTGGTCTTATTGATGTACCTCGTGTTCTTCATTGAACAGCTTAGTGAGTTCGGTTTCATGCGCTTCGCCCTCTACCTGTCCATTCTCCAAGTTCTCACTCCTCACCTGCAGTCAAACCCCAAGGAACGATATATCGACGAAAAGAGAAAACGAAAGGCAGGAAAATGGGCCTTTATTCAACGACTTCGTCTGTCTTTTGGTGTCTCTTTCGTTTATGTGTCATTTTCCTTCTCTTTTCTGGTGCTCGGCTCACGTTAGCTTCGTGATTTAAAGAGAGAGACCTACCTGTGCAAGCGTTTCTCCTTCTTTACCTTCCTTTTTTAAGGGGAGAAACTATATATTATTCAGAAAAATACAAAGAAAATATGACTTTTTTCCCGGGATTTTTGCCCTCACCTCATGCCCTCGAGTCTCACCTCAACAGGAAATTGTAGCACACAGGTCCCAGCTCGAAAGAGCTCAAGGCCGAACAACCACTAGATCATGCGGGTCAATGAAAATTGATGAATAAAAGTCATATGAACCCGAATTCATGTGAATATTGCCCGGCTCGAAAGAGTGAATGTGAAAACTAACAACTCAAAAAGGGTATTACTCTTTTTGGGTTTTGCTTCATGGACTCAAAGTCATCAATCTTCGAAGCTTCGGAAACGTGTAACTTGGACTACTCTCCTTACTAAACAAAGACTTCATATGAAGCTATAGCTTTAATTCCCGAAAAATAAAGAATAGGGTAAGTCAATTGAGATTCACTATTATTTTGAGTGCTTGATGAGATTCAAAATTGGTATCATTTTTGGGCCAAAAACCAAAAAAAAATAGACAATAATTTATCACTATGACAAATTTAACACGATCTTTCAAAGACACTAAAAAAATGCACAATCTTTTACCTATTGAGATGAATATAACGCAACCTTCCAGAAATAACAAAAAACCACATGACTTTTGGCTGGTGCGACAAAATTAGCATCTATTAGTATCCCGTTCATAAGCCGAAGTTTGGAACTTTAGGCAAAAGGCCCTTCTAGACCAAAAAAAAAAAAATAAAAAAAAATTGAGTTCCTTGAGTTCTTGCTTTATGGAGTGAAAGTTTTTTACGCTTGCTTGAAGAAAAGTGATATGATTTCAATATAGAGAATAAATTACGAAATTAATATCAAATGAAAGTGGACTGTATTTATGGAGTTGAAAATGTGTTGGTACTAATCGTCAACGCAATAAGAGTCAGGTGAGCTAGCACATGAATAAGATGACAACGAAAAATGAACGAAGTGCTAGAGAATAATAATTTTGTCAAACTGATTGTGTATTTTATATTATTATTATCTTATTTTTTTGGTACACTTAAAAGGTTGTGTTAAATTCTTCACGGGGTAAAAGCCGACGTGTTCTCTTAGCACCATTAGAAGATCGGATTAGATTTGTCGTGCTGGTACAAGGTTTTCTGATTTTAAATTGTGGATTTTGTTGGACGATCAAGACTCAGCTTTGAGTGAACGGAAGAATTAGTGCATCTTGACGGTCTCGAATGCAGTGGATTCACTGCTACACCTTGGCAGGGCCCAATTAGCTTGAATAGTTTATCACTATTCATTTATAAGGAGTAGCGTGGATAGAAAAGAGAGGTGGGGCTTGAGCTGGGGACTAGGCGTGCCTCTCGAAATTAAATTTTAGGAATAATACCTCTCACAGACAAATTGAGAGTCACTATCGACCAAAAAAGATCATGTTAACGCATTTATTTAAAATACTAATTAGGCATATTTAATGAGAGGGGTATTTTTTTTCCAAAATATTAATAAAATAAGAACTTGTATCGAAAGACTTCGAAATATGAACAATTAAACATTTAGGACAATCTACTTATTAAATTCGCACATTAAATATACTATTTGGAAAGTTCAGACAATTACTAATGCTCTTTAATACCCAATAAAAGAGCAAGGGGCATAAAGTGACGAGGAACGAAAATGGAGGAACTAGGAAAGGTGCAGCGGTTATTGGAGTCCAACCACAACATAATAAATAAATAAATAAATCAGCCTTGAAATTGATTATTTTGCATGAAAAAATAATCGACAAATCAATAAAACTAGAGTTTCGACCAACAAAGTAATAATACTAAAGTGGAAATATTCTAAAATTGATGATTAGAGTTGTAGTAGCTGCTTTGTGTACATCTAGAAATTCTAATTTTTAGGATTTCAAGTCACTAAATTTTGACTATTGTAAACTTTATCCGACGTCTGAACTGAAAATAGCGTAATTGCAGCTCTATTTCATTATAACTGCCGTTGCTTTTACACAAAGTATTTACTTATCATTACAACTAAACGTGTGCTGACGTAAGTGCTTAACCAATAAACAACCTATTCATCAAATGACAAGCTTTTCGATATATAGTCTGCAGATTTGGCTCTAAACTTGTAGCATTTCTCTTCACGCACCCTATCATCTACAGCAAACTAAAAGCTTGCCAAACCTAATTATGAAGTTCATTTTAACGCAGCACAAGTACCATGCACGGTGAAAAGAGAAGGACAGAGGAAAGGCAAGAGAAAAGTATGTCTACGAGCTTAATAACACAGGACATTAAAAATGAAAATGCAGACTCTTTCTCTCACACAAGGAAGCGTGGGTTTTCAAGCGTACAAACGTACCTGAATCGCTACTTGAGCGATGGTTTCATTATCGTCGATGGAACCGCGAAGCCTGTCGGTAATCTTCTTTGCTACGGAGCGGACGGGGTCGATGAGGACGGAGCTCGCGAGACCCCATTTGATCAGTGCCTCTGGATGAGAGGGTTTCGTGGGCTTTCTCGCGAGCTTGATCTTCTTCACGTGCTTCTTCAGCTGCCAGTAATTGACGAAGGCCTCTTTCCATTCCGGGATCAGTTGAGCTTCGAGCTCCTTCGAGAACTTCACCATTCCCGTCTTCTTTCTCCGTCCTTCGCTCCTCCTCCTCCTCCTCCTTTCCGATTATTCTTCTGCAAATAATCACCGTGAAGAAGAAGAAAGGAAGTCTGTTGGCCCGAAAACGAGACGAGAAGAAGGAGGAGGAGGGTGAAGCGTGAAGATGATTTGATTTCGAGGTGAGGTTATTTATAGAAAGTGCAAGAGAGACGTGGAGGGAGAAAAAAAGGAGGATGTTGCTTGTTGCCCTGCATCTTCCCGTTTTTCCTTTCTTTTCCTTATTTTTATCCTCATTTTTTTCAAATGTTTTTCTTTTGGGTGGGTGTTGCTGCTGCATTAATTTGAAAAGAGAGTTCTCTGAAACAGTAGAGATGAACGTGGTCTGACGTCATACCAAGAAAAAAAAGAAGCTGGAGGGTGTCCACTTTGCTCCTGTGACTAAAGCATTCATCTGTCCCTTTGGTGGGTTGGTCATTTTGCGGACAGAGAATACTTATTTTGCATCTTATTATTCCTCCGGGCATAGTCATATGTGGCATGGAATTATCAACTCCAGTTGGTTCGACTTTTTTGATATTCTGATAGGGATTCTCTATCATAAATGATGTAATTACTGTGTATTTCACTTATAAAAAAACAACACACATCTATTTCATATGAACTTTATCACACCGAATCAAATTCAAATCCTAAGGACCAAAACCTCCTCCTTTGAGGAAGGTTTTGGCGCAATCATCTAGAGCTCATCAAGATTTGGCCATCATTGTAGAGATTGATGCCTCGATGGCAGTGGCTAGATCGAGAGGGCCATTCTCCTCGGTGGGCATAGTGAATGAGATGAACCATGGGGACACCAAAACTAGAGTAGATCAAGAATTGTCCATCCACTAATATAGTGAATCTTACACATAGAAAAATACAATTTTACAATAAAAAAATATGATTAAATGTATCTGAGACTATGGTTTTTTAGTCAATTGATACGTATTCTAAAACATGATACCTAGATAAAAAAAGATTGTGATAACCCTAACCAAGAAAATGCAGCATAAGAACTACAAAAAGAGAACATTGTAAATAAAGCTTTTTATTCATAAATTCCCACTAGCTTCTCATGTGGAAAATTTGATGGGATGTCCAAACTAATGTGGCAAATCTTAGAAAAATAAAATTAACAATGATGGGACAAACAAACGTGTAGATTCTGGTCGAAAAAGGGTCACATGTGCGTCTTCCCCCACGAACTCCTCTTTTGTCTCGTGGAAGTCAACATGGTGTAATGGGGAGCACAGAGATCGCATTGGCCGCCAGATTCTCCTTAAATCCTGTTTTTTTATTATTTGTTCTTGGTTTGTGTTTTTTCAAAACTTTTTTCTAACAATATAAAAGGTAAGGATTAAAAAAATAGAGAAATAGGATAAACTGTGAATTACTATCTATACAAGCGGATTAAACTGTTATTACGGCATAAAAATATTCGCCACATGATTCAAAATACCGGTCATGTTAACCATGGATTTTATTCGGCATATTGAAATATCTGATTATTGGGATGCGAAATGATGGGTTAAAAACAATTTTTACATGTATTGGCATCTTCAATAGATACTTTTTGTTAGGATTATAAAACTAATATATAGAATAGTTCAATTTTCCGAACACACACGTCCTGCAAATAAGTCAACGCAAGTTCTCCTCTCAAATTATTGTGGTTGACCTGGTGATTTAGTGGTTAGTAGTTTATAATTACACTAGACATGCATGCAAAATGCATGAGAAATGTGCATTATAAATGGGGGATGATACCATTGCTGATCCGAGAGGTGTAATAAATTGTCGGCAAACTTTTGATCTCATTTCAAATATCAAAAGCTTACTTATATCATGCGTATGAAATGAAAATTCTTGATTGGTTGTAATGGGGGGACCAGTGACCTTTTGACCATAAGCATTTTCTACTTTGCTTATTTGCTAGTTGGGACTAGTTATGTACCGGAGCTCATTAGAATATAAGGACCGCCGTCATTAGAATATCTCGGGTCTAATACAAACCGACCAAAGTGCGCAACATGTGTGAAAATTCGAAAAGAAAATGATAATTAAAAAGAAAAAAAAAAGACAAAGTTATTGTATTAGATTCTTTTTCTCAGAATAAATAAATTATATGCATCACCTTGCTCAGTGTCCACAAGCTGGAATTGAGGGGCTCGTAGACATCTTTGGTTTTAGTGGGAGAATTCTGCAATATTCTTTTTTTTTTTCCTTTTCTGGGAGTTTAGTGGAATCTGAATGCTATTGTTAATTGCATGTAGAGCCACATTTTATCATTATACTTAGATTCCCTTAAATTCCTTTTCTTTTTATGAGAAGGATGTCGGATCACGTACTTGCTTGTATAGAATAATCATCCCAGGTATTAAAGATCCATTTAGAATTTCTACACTATCATTTTGTAAATTAAGGTATCATTGTTAACATCGTCAAGTATTGCCAAAGTTAACTCTTGGCACTCTTAAATAGTTCAGTGAATGGAAGACCAATTTTTAGTTACATATTCATCGACCAATTTAAGTAAGAAAAATGCTTAATCACTTAATATCTAACTAGCAACTGAAAACTGCACTCAGACGTGGCCCTAGAATTGGCAATCACAGGATGGTGAACTAGGGATCGCGATGGTGGCAGAGGCGGCGACAATGCTGCTAGCAACGTCGCAATTGGTTTTGGCATTGGCAGAATACGGATTGAAGTGATGTGATAACAAGTGCGGTGATGGTTAAGGTGTTCAAGGCATACGCAACTTGTGGTTTAGCAATGAAGGATGGCTCCCGTGGTCAGAGGTGATTTGGCAGTAGAAATGCTTATTATCATAGTGATGATAGTGGTCAAAGGTGGAGTTACATGACATATATACGGCTTATATATTCCCGCGATGCAAAGTTACGTGGCGAAAATTCCTAACTACGGATAGTGGAGAATACAACTTTGACGACCTTACTATATATCAATACTTGACAGAATATCTTAATGATATTATCACAGTTACCACCACCTTCATAATTTGGCCTAGAAGAGGATAATATGAGTAGAACTTGTGTATTATTATATTATATGGTCATAGAACTTGCTATTGACCTTGGTTTTTGGTATGTCTTAAAGCAATTCAATCCTTGACTTTGCATTAATGTGAGTTGACCTAACTTTGATAGACTCGCAGTTCTATTGGCAGGTTTATCTCAATTTAAATTAAAATCCAATGTGTGTTGGACTAAGAAAACCCCATCTTAAATTACTACATTTATATAGAAAAACCCAAAAGAAAAGTTTAAAAAATAGATTAGTGGAGATACAAAACAATAAAAATAATTCCAATTGCATTTTATCTTAAGTTGCTTGTCATGATTGAATCCCAGGAAAGTGGCGGATGAACCAGTGGTCGCCGTTATTTTCACATTTTTTACGTACCATTGATTTATCGTGCAGTTTATTTACTAATTAATTATTGTGGAGCCGTGCTATAATCAACGTCCAATCACTGCAGCCTCTTTTATTTCATCTTTTGTTCATTTTATTTGTATGTAAATTGACTCTCTGAGATTTTTTCGTAAAAGTTGCCTTTTGCTAAGTCAGCTTTCCATTAAGGTTTTTACTTTAGTCCAATTTCATTGTTACCAACCAAAATTGAATTTAAAATCAAATCGTGAATCTTCCCACTCGTTTCTTGCACGATCACTTCCTTTGATCCTCCACTAATTCTTCATCACTGATCATTTTTTTAACACGATGGTCATCTTTTGTCTCCTCAATTTTAGATTAATTCGCATGTAGTGGACACCCAATTGCTCATCATCATTATCAAAATTTATCGAAAAATATCCAAACAGAAAAATTATAAATTTATATAGAACAGCATTAGGTGGAGCTGAATTCAGTACATAATAAATATAGGTGTCTATTATAGTAATATTTCTTTTCAATTTTCCACGTCGGCGCCACTAATAGGTAGTAGATAGAGAGGTGACGAAACCCATTTCGGAATTTGCTACCTTGGGCAGAACTTTTTCCATGGAATTTATGGTATGATCCTCTATAATGGAAATCGACTGTGCATGAGCACTTCCAATAGGGTAAAACAACCCAATAAGGAAACAACTATGATTTCTATTGGCCAAAGGACAGATGATTACTAATACTCGTAATTTCTTGTAAAATACACGTGCATACATGATTTTCAAAAAGGCTTCTATCTCCTTTGCTTTGTGTTCTATTTACTCAATTTAGGAAAAATAAATGTTATTATGGAGTGAAATGAATTATATACGTGTAAAACACGTGTGGTATTGCCTCATGTAAAAGTACTTTAATGTTTAAGTACTTAACTCTATATATTTTCAATGATCAATCAATAACATAACATACCGATTTAAGTGAGGCTTGGACCATGTAAGAAATCTTCGAATAATGCATGTAAATTGGACGGTGACGAAGTTTAGGCACAATCCAATAGGTTTCCAACCTTGGGCTAGTCTTCAAGCCGCTCCCTAATAGAATGAATTATGCCACTCGAGGACACCTTGTGCACTACAAATGCCAACCGATTCTAAGCCATGCTTTGGAATGTGACAATACATATGCACGGTGTCGCGATGTCTATTGCATTACTTGCTTTCAAAAATCTTTTTAGCCATCTTAACCTTAGAAATATAAACTTTCACAAATGTTTAGGTAATTACAATAATTCAAAGGGTACATAGGACTACTAAAAACAAAGACCCAAGAAAGGTGGATCGGTCAAGATATATGAAAACTGTTGGGCCACTCAAATCTTAAAAAAATGATCAATTGGGAATTGAATTAAAATGGTGACATGACTTAAACAAGGGACATTCCCATTCTACACCTCCCAAACATTTTTTTTTTCATCATACCTTTGTTTGTCAACTGTGTGGAACCATTCGGCCGACAAGCTAAATCGACGCCATTGGTCTTGTCAACTTCCACTCACTCTCTCCCTTTCTCTTTCTCCCTCGCCCACGGGTACCACTGTACATACAGTCCGACGGGAAAATGTTAAGCTTGTCCATGATCCAATTTTTTGTAAGGCAAAAGTTAATTAAATCATAATATTTGGTGCTTTGTAATTAACTAAGATTATATTTGTTTCGCATAAAATGAATAATTTGTAAATTATTTTTCTAAAAATGATTACTTGCATTACTTAAATTATTAGTCAATAAAAAATATTTTCATTATCAACTACAATTTTCGTTTAATTATTTTTCTGAAAATGAAAATATTTTTTCTTTTTTTTCCTTTTTGTAAAAGAATGATCATTTTTAAGAAAATGAGCCAGCGGACGAGTTGTGTCATGATTCCATCATTGCAAAGCAACATTTTTCCCTGTATTGATTCTTGCCATTAGGCGAGACAAGAAAAGACGGTTCAGTGTTGGTAGTGGAGGACTTTTGTAGATGCTGCTAAAAATGGCCATTGTCATGCACCAGAGGATCCCTTTTCCTGGCAACATCTCTCAATATGAGTACGATATCTAAATTTTGAAGACTAGGGTTGTGCTTGATTTTAAGTGCCTGCTTCATACATCTGTCAGACGAAAGATAGGGCAAATTCGTTCGATACAAGGGCTATTCCGAGAGCCCAGCTCGGGGCGGGCGGCGACCGGAGTTGTCAGCGTCGCAACGGACCCACCATATGGTCCAAGCCGGGCCCGTGAAGTAGAAGGCGATCAAGCGTACATTATCAACTAAGGAAGCATGAATGTCCAATGTTTAAAACTCAAGGCAGTAAGATAGTGGGCTTGGACTATTATTCCAGATGATGTCTGGCCCGGCCCAATTTCCAAGGACGAAGACCCCTCATTATTTACCTTTTATATATGATTCCTCTCCCTTGCACTCTCGAACCAACGCATATTGCGCCAGCCACGTGCATTTCGTAAATAATTTCGAGTATTTCTTTTTTTCATTTTTTAGGCAGTGGGTAGTTTTCCATTTTCGACGGTGTTAAGATTCTAGCCTTTTTCAGGAATTAAATTGGAGAATTAAAAGGATGCATTTTGTTAAGGGCGATGTCATTTCCACCCCATAGATTGCTTCATATATAACTTTTAAGAGAGATCACTTTCTTTGGGACTTAAATGCTCTCATTCAAATTGGACAATACTATGTGCATTTTTCAAATTGGTTCTGTGATTCTCTCAATCTCTATATTTTCCTGGTTGTGGAAATTGCAACTTTATATTATTATCTCATCTTTTTTTTTTCTTTTATGTTTTTCACTCAAAGACGAAAATTATTTATGAGTGAAACCATTCATAAGAATAGGGGTCGAATCACTAGCAATAGTCATGCCCTAATTGGCCAAAATGAAGGCACGTAGCCCCTCGCTAGGCTCAAGTGAGGTTGCGATGCCTAGATCAAGTGAGGGCATTGCGGTCCTCGCTTAGTGCCGGCAAGGGTTCGCCGCCCACCTTTGTTAGCCCCTAGTCCCTTCAAAGAAAAAGTAAAGAGATGAAAAAAAAGGGAAAAAAAAAACAACAACAAACTTCAAAAAATTATTAAATATTATTTAATAATATCAAACATGAAAAGATTTTCGACTAAAGTGTCTTGGCTTGATGGACTCAATTAACAAAATATAAAAATATTTTATTAAATTACACAATTAAAATATTTAGGACTAAATTTATAGAAGAGCAATAGATTTAGGATTTTTTTTCCAGTAATTTCCTTGAGAGACATGTGCAAAGCTCGTTAAGTCATTATTCAATCAAACTTGCTTTCTATGTGGAGAGTATTCCCACCGAAAGTAATTTATATGTGGAGTTAGAAAGTGATCCACTTCCTCCTAGAACTACAAAATTAAGTTTTATATCGAGTCATTCCTATTAATTCATTCCCGACTCCTCCATATTAATGTAAACCCGGAAAAAACTACGCCTTCATTCTCAATTTTTAATTTTCATTTACTCTTATTCCATGTCACCAAACACAAGTACTAAAAAAGAAACTAAGGGACCATTCTCATTTAGCTACTTTCATTATAGCTAACCAAACTAGGGGTGATCATAGCTCCAAGATGGAACTTAAAACCAAAAAATCAGATCAGTGAGAATTTGTCCGATTCCAAGTTTCAATGTAGGTAGGGCGGGTATTATGTTCTAAAAAATTGAGGAACTTATTTCGATGGATAAGTTTCAGGGTCTAACTAAATGAAACTTGGAGCATAAAATCTGAGATAAGTTTTTGTGTTTTACTTTATTTATGTCTTTGACTGATTTTGCCAATGATGAGTCTGAGTTTCTATTTTATGATTGAGGCTTTTACTTTATTAATATTTCATATTATTCATGTGTCTAAATATAAATTGTGGTCTGTGACTTATAACAGCAAATTGTGATCATTAAAAGTGATGATTCAATGTAATCGTTCAATTAATATCACAAGTGAAACCTAAGGTAGAATGTGGAACTAACCCTAGAACTCATGACAGGGTAGGTTCCGATTTCCAAAGTATACAAAGTTGGTTCCATTTTTCAAGTGGATACGGAACTTAGAACCTAGAACTACTCATCTCTAAAATAAACACAAGCTAGTAGAGCAGTGGAGAAAGTAGATCGCAAAAATTGCTACACCGAGTTTAACATTCGAGTGGCTGAGGAAATTTTGTCAAAGTGGTGGTAGAAGATTAGTATTATATTATTGGTCTGAAAAATGAGTTAATTATATAAGTATATTCTCCGCTTATTGAAGCATAGATTATGTACATATGTGTACGATGCTCTAGAGAAAAGAACTCCGGACCTATTACTCTCCGGTCCCGCCCCTCAAAATGTCTTTATCAACTGGGCCGCATGCAACAATTTTTTCCCTGTTTCGATAGTTCCCCCACTAGGCGGGACAAGAAACGATGGTTCGATGTCGATAGTGGAGGACTATAGTCTGTGCTGCCAAAAATGACCATCCATCAAGAACGGAACGACTCCTTTTTCCCGGCAATATCTCTTGGTATGAGTACGATATCTAAACTTTGAAGATTAGGGTTTGTTTGATTTGAAGTGCATGCTTTATACATCCACTGGAGATAGGGCTCGTTTGATACGAAGGCTATTCTGAGAGCCGGTTCGGGGCGGGCGGTGACCCGAGTTGTTGGCCTCGCGACAGACCCACCTTATGGTCCGAGCCGGACCGTGAAGTAGCAGGCAATCAATTGTGCAATATCAACTAAAGAAGCATGCATGTACAATAGTGGGCTTGGACTATTATTCCAAATTATGTCTGGCCCGGCCCAATTTCCGAGGACGAAGACTTCTGGTTATTTACCTTTTAAATGCTATTCCTCTCCCTTGCGCTCTCGAACCAACAACGCATACTGCGCGAGCCCCGTGCATTTTGTCGATAAATTCGAGTATTTTTTCTTTTTTAAGGTAGTGGGTAGGCTTTCATTTTCGAAGGTGTTACGATTCTAGCATTTTTTTTTTTTTTTATATTCTAGAATTTGAAAGAGATTTTTTAAAGAATTAAATAGAATCAAAAGGAGACATTTTGTCAAGAGCGAAGTCATTTCCACCCCCATAAATGGTTTCATAAAAAGAGAAAACCTTTTCGGACCTAAGCAGGGCCTTAAAAGGCTCAAAGGAGAAGAAATAAGTTAGAGATCCACTCTGAAATTAGAGATCTTGCATTATCACCTTCTTTATTCCTACCCACTTGGAAGAAAAATTTAAGTGGGAATCAAGGAACTTATCGGTAAAGAATGTAGACTCCACATCAATGCTTCGATACTAGCTACCGCCAAGCTCTCCATGCCTAAGATGAGATAAGGCAGTGTCAAAGCCACTGTAAGGTGAGGCTACTCCTCGTGTACCCATAGTTGATTGGCTTTGAGCTAAACCCTGCTCATCTTGTTGTGGCTTAAATGCTCTTATTTTAATGGTTCGCACTATTTACATCTCCTTATTAGCTTCATACATCCACTTTTATGTTGAATTGATTATGCTAAACATTGCGAGCCCCACTCTAGATTTAAGATTATTTCTTATCTTTTCTTTCATCTGTTTCATTTTTACTAGAGATAGACTACTCATACCCATCTCAAATAATATTTATTAATATTAAATGTGGGGCCCACTTTTGATTTAAGATTAAGGCTTGCCTTCATTTTTTTTTTTTTTCTTTTTTGGTTTTTTTTTCCTTTTCTTTCTCAATTTGGAATAAAATTGGTGCACCTCTTTTTAAAAATATTTTATTATATAGATAACAACCTAATTATTTGTTTATGGCAGAAAAAAATTATTTTTTAATGATTTTTATATTTATTTTTTTATATTGGGAAACAATTATTTAAAAAAGTAATTTAAGCACAATTAAAGGATAATCTTTGAGTAAATTGTGCATAATGCATACAACAACCACAATATTCAATCTTTAAGTAAATTCTCATAAACTTTGTACCAAAATTTGAAGTCAAAAAATTCACAATCATGAGAATAATTTACAGAAATAAAGTAAACATTTATAGATAAATTTAACATTTTTTTTACTTTAATATATGATTAGTGCCTACTTAAGTTATAATCATTGAGAATAAGTTATGAAAAGGACAAACATAAATGAAACATGCAAATGTAACAGGGGTGAAAGAATTGATTAAGTGAAGAAAAATTGTTTGAAAGTGATGCGAGTAAGTTTTTCTTTTAGTAAAATTCAAAAAAGAAGAAGAAATGGTAAGTGTCGCGACCAAATTTTTGGTACCACCTAGGATTTGGCTAATGGATTGCTAAGACTAAACTTAGCTCGGACTCTCCCAAGCCCATACTAATTCGCGACTTAGGTTCAAATTATTAACATGCAATTGATTTTCCAATCAGGAGTCGTCACTAATCTATTTTTGGTGGGTCGATTAGAATAAAGTAACGGGAGATTTACTTTACTCCTACAAACTAGGGATTATGAGTTCGGGGACTTGATTATGCTAGATTTCTCTAATGCCCTTTCGGTACCTTTCTCTTTTATTTTTAAAAAAAGTGTTTTGCAAGCAGCTTGAATTGATTTTAAATCTATTTCCTTAACATGTGAGTGCGCAAACCATCAATTTAACGCGATGAATAAATTGCAAGACTTACCTCATATCAACGAAAGCATCTGCAATGTTAAATTATAATTCATTCAACAATCCTAGATATTCCTAGATATGATTTTTAATTAACATGCAATCACTCAATTTTTATTTTCACTTTTCAAAAGAGAATCATGCAATACATGCTTCTAATTTAACATAAAATGATATGACATGGCAATATGACCTAACTATATGACATAAATAAAATGCAATCTATACTAGAGCATGAAATGGATTTATTCTAAAAAAATTGTATTTTCCATGAAATTCGAAATTAAAGAAATGCAACAATTAATTATGCAATCTAAATTAACCAAATGACCTAATTCTAATGACGAGCAATTTCTAACTAAATGATCCTAGCAACAATCATTAGATGACATTTCATGAACCTAATCCTACATGACATGTGCATGATTTTTTGTATTTTTTTATGAAAATTCATAATTAAAACCACTAAAAATAAAAACCTAACTAAAGTGAGAACTAAAGTGAAACGTTATCTATTCTAAATACCTTCTAAACATGCATTTTAAAAAATAACTAACCTATTATGCAATCAATTCTAATCTACATGGAATGCAAATGCAATTTTTTTTTTTTTTTGTATTTTTGGGATAAATAAAACAATTAAGAGATAAACATCAAACCATCTATAGTCATCAAAAATGTTATCCACTATTCGAATTGAAATTCAAACTTGATTAATTCAAACTTAATTATTTCGCTAATAAAATCGATAAATTGATCTTAAACCTTAAAGATCAAGATATCAATATTATTACTCCCGTGTAACTAATTATTTCATCTAAAACCTTATAGATAGAATAAAAATTCTCGCGGTTGCGAATTGGATGTTACATCAGGGAATTTCAATCATGTTGATGCAGCAAGACCGGCGAGCTTCACCAGTGTTGGGCTGGGCGCAATTCAAGGCTGCCCAAACCGTCTTGAAGCCCACAGGAACTGATAGCGGAACAACGAAGCACTTTGCATGGCAGAGAGATGGGAGCAGCAGATTAATTGAAGTTGGGCACCCTTCACGGACACAGTACCATCGCCGAGAAAGAGTTGCAGGCGCACGTGGAGATTACTGACTTCGAAGGAGTCCCATTGAACTGCCGAAGGCAAGAGGGTAGAGCTTTTCGTCATCAATTTTTCCTCACGATCCGCCTCTCGATTTCTCACGCGCGTTTCTCAATTTCGTGGTGTACTCAATTGTGCGTCTCTGTTGCTGCTGTCCTTCAGCAGAAGCCAAAATCCTTTCGTTGACTTTTGCTTCCCCTCAAAAGCTTTTCTTTTGTGCCTCTCCCTCAAAGGAACGAAGGAAGACACCCAAAAACCCTAAAAATCGAAGAAAGAATTTTTCCTCTTGTGTCTTCAGTTTTTTTTTTACCTCCAAGAACTGAGAAAAAGCCCCAAAACAAAATAAAAACCCTCATTTGTGCAGCCATATATTCAATGTGTGGCCTCCTGAAACTCTACATGAACAACCTATTTATAGGCCAATGATTAGGTTTTTTTAATTTTTCCAAATTGATATACACAAAGATTCTTTTTCTAAATGTAATATTCATTTTGCCGAGCAATATTTTTTTTTTCCACTTGCCCTATCCAAAAAAATTCCATCATATCCTGGAAAAATTTCAAAATTTCTATTTTTCACGAGATAATTTTTTATCATAAAAAAAAAAAGGCCTTGGGCCAATTTACTCGTTTCGTGGACTTAGTCTGGCCTGTCAAATTAAAGCTCAAAACCACTAATTCAAATTCATCCATCACCGGTTCAAAAAATAAATGCAAAACATGCAAACTAAAGATAAATGCACCTAAATTTATATGCTATGCAACAAATATTTTTTTTTAGGGATAAAATTAACCCATAATTTTCTATGCAATAAATAAATAACCAGATTGCCAAAATTTAGGTGTCAACAGTAAGAAATAATATTAAATTCAAGGCAAAACGCGCAAGAGATAATGTAATTAATTCAATGTGTTGGGGGTATCATGAGCCAATTGCAAGGATGAAAATAGTAAGAATTATTCTTAAATAAAGAATGGGACTTGTAATGGTTAGTATACTCAATTCAATGTGATATGGGGTGTTAGGAGTCGATAAGGGAGTGAAAATGGGGCGAACCATTTAAATTGAGCAATACAATTTGCATTTTCAATTTGTGATTCTCTCTCTTTTTTTCCTAGTTGTGGAGATTGCAACTTTATATTACTATCTCATCCTTTCCTTTTCTTTTATGTTTTTCACTCGAAAGATGAAAAATACTTAGGAATGAAACCACTCAGAAGAATAGGAGTTGATTCATTGGCAAGGCCATGATGCCCTCACCAGCCAAAAGCAAGGCCGCATGGCCTCTGGTCGACTGCAACAAGTCGCAACGCCCAAATTAGGCAAGAACATTGTGGCCCTCGCCTAGTGCCATGACTATTAGTTGGCAACCCTCGTAAGCTCCTAATCCCCCTAAAAAAAGTAATACAAGAATGTCCAAGTTAGTGTCACCTAAGACGGTTGATGTTCACATTAACGATTTTCAATCAAAATTAGTTTGATTGGATAGACTCAATTGGTAAAATATAAATATATTTTACTAAACTTGCATAATTAAAACATTTATGATTGATTAGTACAAGTGTAATAGATTTAAGATTTTTTTGGTGAGAGGTGCAAAGCTCGTTACATCATTATTGAATCGAACGGGCTCCCTATGTGGAGGGTATTTCCATCAAAAGAAATTTATATGGGGGTTTGGAAAGAGATCTACTTCCTCCGCCATTTCCTCCCCAGCCACTACAATATTCTTCTAAGATCTAAATTTGACTATTTTGATATGATTATGTAGGAATAGGAAAGAGGCCTAAGTGGGATTCTAGAGAGATTTTCTCTTCATGTATCTTTTAATTTTTTTAGCTTAGCAATACAATTTTTCTCGTGTAATGCATTTGCATGGGAAAATTTATTAAAACAATGCAAAACTTATTGTATTCTTTTTTAATTTAGCCTTAAACTTTTTTATTTTTTTACCAATTCAGCCCTGAACTTTTTATATTTGTATTAATTTAGTCCATTTAGATAATTTTGGTCAATTAATGTTGACGCACATATTTCTTGGATTATTAACAAGCTTGCATTGATATCATTCAAACCACTCTCAATGTGGGATATGGCTGACGTTGGTATGTTAATTTTTAATTTAATTTATTTTCTTTTAATTTCTCTTTTTTGTTTTTCTTTCTATTGACCAAACTAGAGGCTAAGGATGGTGAGGTGGACTTCACTTGGCAAGGGTTAGCCTCGACCACCCCTGGCAACGCCTGGTTGTCGTTGGCGAGGCTATCCCTTGCCCTTGCCATTGCAACGCTAGGCGAGGACGAGCTTTCCTAGTGGCTAGTCACTAGACAAACTAGAGGAAGAAGGAAAAAAAATAACAAAAAAAAAAGAAGGAATAGGAAAAAAAATTAAAAAAATTGATATGTCAGTGTCGATTAGACGGTTGACGTTGGTCAGCATCCACATTAGCATTAGTTGACACAAATGTAAAAGTTTTATGACTAAATTGACCAAAAAAATTATTATTGAATTTGAAAAATTACAATAAATTTAGGGTTGTTTTGATGATTTCTCTCATTCAAATGTGAACAATGAACAATCAATCGATTTCGACACTACTTTAAGCAGTGCGCGTGATCATGTATTATGTAATTTAGTCAAATTTGGAGGTAGAAGACCTTCATTGGAAGCGTTTCACGTGGATCGTGGAAAGTGATGTTGGGACAAATGCGCAGAAATTGCAAGGAGGACTTGAGTCAGCTCTGAAGGGAAATTCCCACCAAACGAGAGGAAAGCTCCGAGAAATGTTAATTGAAGACCCGACCCATATCTAATATTGTATAGTCATCATAAAATATTATCTAGCTAGAAAATTCATTTTGAAATTTCTATTTTTATGAAAGTCGTTTTCAAGAAAAGTAGTTAGTTTTAATTTATTACACGTCAGCCGAAGACCTAGAGGGGGGTAAGCAGGGGTTGCACTGCCAATCGTGTACTCTCTTTGACTTTTTCAACTCATTTATCTCTTATTAAGATCAAAAAATAATTATATTATTAAAAATTATTTATAGTATTTTAAAAAAATAATAATCCGCACAAAACTAAATCTCATTTTACTAATCTTATCTCAGTGATGCCCTCCAGCATTTTTATGTCCATCAAAAAATAAAATAAAAACTTCTATTAGTCATATTATATATTATCAGTTTGTTATGCAATTTTCTCTCATGCACGTAACTACCGACAACAAAATATTTTTAAGTCTGGTACCTCAAACATCACCCTCCCCGCGGGGGCCCCTTTCCATTTCATTGCATTGCGTAATAGTCAACCTAGATCATAAAAATATTAGTATTTCACAAATTTAATTACCTAGTGCAACAACGGATTATGCTAATATATGTGAAGCGGGTCAATTAAAAGAGTGCTTGCGGAGAAAAAAATATCTTCCAATTGCGTATAAAAACTTAATAAAAACTTGGTAAAAAAAAGTTTCCTAGCAAATGAAACAATATAAAAACTTACTAAAATATGTTTAAGAAAATAAAGAGAGAGAGAGAGAGAGAGAGAGAGAGAGAGAGAGATATTGGTCCATATTTCTTGTTGCCACGCCACATATGTTCCTCGAATTACAAATTTACATCTGGTAATATCCATTCCTATTATTAATGGAAACCCAAAAATGAAATACCTTTGTTCTCAATTTTTAATTTTGATTTACTCTTATTCCACGTCACCAAACGCAAGTACAAAAAAAGAAATGAGGGGACCATTCCCGTTCAACCACTTTCATTCCCGTTAAACTAACACAAGCTAAGCACGGCAGTGGAGAAAGCAGGCCGCATAAATTGCTATGTCGAGTTTAACATCCGAGTGGTTGAGGAAATTTCCTCAAGGTGGCAGTAGAAGATTAGAAATATATTATTGGTCCAACAAGGTGTAAATTTTCTCAACAGACCCCTAGTGGGCTCGAGCTTTGGGTAATCAAGCATGACCACTAAGGTATGGGGCTGACCTTCATGAACTTAAGAGGACGAAGGTCATTGGCCTAGCATCTGTGAACCCAAGCCTAGAGGTCGGGGATCTGACCACAGGCGCCAGTGTGACAGTGTCTAGGATCCAACCTCTATGGTCTGGGGGTTGGTCCCTTTGGACTCAGGCCTGGCCTCAATGGAGCTTGGCAAATCTGGCCCTTGCACCTAGATTGGGGTGGATTTTATGTATCTAAGTGCGAAATTCCTAGTTTAAGTGCTTATATCTAGTCATATTTAAAAAAAAAATTATTTTTAATTTTTTAAAGAGAAAATCATTTTTTAGCATGTAGAAATAAATTTTTCTGTTGATTAGGTAAACATTTTATATTGATTTATTTTTTAAGTGATCCAAATTTTTAAAAATGAGGAAAAAAATATTCTTTTGCAAAATAAAAGGAGCTTGAAAAGCAGTCCCTTTAGGTTAAGAAAAGGCCCGTGTTCGTAAGGACAACATACCCTTTTCAGATGTCCACGAGTCTCTATCTCAACTTCTTCCCGGTGGACTTTAAATAAATTCCGGGGGAGCGACAGTTTCTTAGAAAATCAGGTTGCAAATCTGCAATCTGGAATGGAGTCTGAACAGGACCGCAACGCATCAAAACACCCGCACAAAGGAGAAACACGTTTCCCTTTCTTTACTTATTTATTGTCGCCTTCCTTTTTCTTTTTTTTTTTTTTCTTTTTTCCCATCTGATGAGCGTGACCCACGCTGAAAGACGCACAGACGAGAAAAATAAATCCAGGAAATTGGAGAAAAGCGAGGAAAATCATGATGAGATACGGAAAACAATTTACAACCGAAATAAAAATAAATTCAAGAAAATTTTCAAATTATTATATTTATGACAAGTTAATGAACATTTTAATCACAAAAACTCTAAATTAATATTTACGACAAGTTATTAACTTTTTAATCATAAAAACTCTAAATTACTATATTTATAATGAATTTGCTCTTCGTTAATTTTGATTAATATAGTGCAAAATCACAAACTAGAACGAACACCTATTATAAATAGAGGATAAAATGTCAAATTAGTACATTCATCAATTGTGACGTGTCATTAAACTTGTAATTTGATGATAAAATTTATCGGAACTAACGAAAAATTCGAAACTTTTAATAGTAAAACATTAATTTGAGATAAAATAATTAAGAGTTTTTTGTTTTCATCTTCCCAGCATGAAGAGAGGGATCAATTTTTATGAGAACTGGAATTGGAAAGAAGGCAGAGAAGTACTTTTTTGGTGGGTCTTCGTCTGCGTCTTTCTCTATCAGTCCGCACTCGCGGGCTGATCAGATGCAGCCTCGCATGGTCAACGTGCGTACCCGCACCTAACCCCCCCGCCCGCCTCCCTCCTCTGTTGTTTATTCTCCCTCCATTTAAGTCCCTCTGCTCCTCTCTTCCTCCCTGTCTCCCGCATCAAACCAGCGTATCTCAGACCCAAGAAAACCGGAAACGACACAGAGAGAGAGAGAGAGAGAGAGAGAGAGAGATTGTGCGCCGGCGCGCGGGTGTTGTGTTGTGCTCGCTCGACTCGATCGCGACATGTCAGAGGTAGCCAAAGAAGCATGGGGGAAGTACCTGGGGCAGCTCCAGACCCACCCTCTCCGGACCAAGGTGGTTTTTCTCTCTCTTTCGCGCCTCTTGATTCTTGCCCACGATCTGTTTTCGCTTCTCCGCCGCGCCCGTCGAGTCAAAATCGCGTCTTTCGCGGCGGGCGATTTTGGGTCGCGGTTCTTGGTCCGCCCCGCTCTGTTCTTGAGATGTTTTTGACGCCTTGAGTGTTGTTTTTAGGCGATCACTGCTGGGGTTTTGGCTGGCCTTAGCGATACGATTGCGCAGAAGATTTCCGGGATCAAGAAACTTCAGATCAGGAGATTGCTGCTTATCATGGTACGGTAAACGATCGTCGGCAATGGAGTTAATTTTTTTTTGTTGGCAATCGATCCTTTTGGCTGTTGAGTACGGGCGGCTGATGCGAGCGAAATTCCTATGCTGATGATTACCGAATGATTGTGGCAGCTTTATGGGTTTGCATACGGTGGGCCATTTGGACATTTTCTCCATAAATTGATGGACATCATCTTCAAGGGGAAGAAAGGCAACAGAACCGTCGCCATGAAAGTAAGGAACTTGGGCCTACCTGCCATTCATTTCAGAAGACTTGCTATGAAGTTATGAACTTTGACTTTCGGCCTGACATCTGTTTTTGGATATCGATTGTAAAAAAAGGCTTAATTATTTCCCAACAGCTTAACCTGTTGTGAAAGGAGCCATAAATGTTGGTCTAGCATATATGGTCTTTACATTTTCTTGGGGCATTTTCTTTGCCTGTGCTATATAAATGGGCGGTGAAACTTTTCTGTGACACTCCTGTTGTTTGATGGATGAGGTTGCTTTGCAATAGGTGTTGTTGGAGCAATTGACAAGTTCTCCATGGAATAACATGTTCTTCATGATGTACTATGGCTTGGTGGTCGAAGGTATGCTCGTATATCAGATATTTTTTGTTAATGTTGATGTTGTTGATGCATCCCTAGTTGCTTCAAGTATTGTTTCTTCACAATTTATTGTAACTTTCACATGCTCTCAATCATGGCTTTGGCTATTTTTAAAGCTGCAACATGTTGAAAAAGGTATCCGTGCCTACTGATTAGGGATCCACCATCCCTGAGTATACTATCGTATTCAAGCATCCAGTCCCCTTGGAGTTGAGAGTTTCTTCTATGTTCTTTCTATGTATTTGTTTTCCTGCAATTTTATTGTTGAGAAGTAATAAAGGTCGACATTTCATTCTAAGTACATTCAAGCAGTTTTTGCAGCTACATAAAATTAGAAAATGAAGCATTTATAGATAAGCTCCATGGAGGATGCTATGATCATACAAAGTCGCCCCAAAGGGATATACTACCTTGTTCATTTTGAATGCATGTGGTGATTTGCTCTGCCACAGACCAGATGATATATTATTCTCTAATTTAGGTGTGCGTGCTGAGTCAGCTAAGCTACTTTGAATGATTTATCTAAAGATTAATCTGCTTTTAGAGTTGATATTGTAAGTGGTGTAGCTATCAGCATATGGAAATAAGAATTTGAATTCTTATAATCAACGTCTTTGTTTTTGTTATGAGATTCCTGTTTATCTTTTGGGGGAACTTTACTTAGTAGTAGTTCTTCATTTGGCATGTCAGTTTCTCTTTGTGAAGTGCTCCCTCGTTGCAAGTCTTGTGTGTTGCTCTTTAGTCATGAATCTCTGGAAACGGAAACAATTAGCTTGACAAAGGATATCAAAATTGCCCGAAGTTATCTGATTTTCACTTTCCCTTTCCATTACACAGTTTCTGTATTTGAGTACCCTGTCTGTGCTGCATACCCGAAATTTTCTTAAGCATATACTTTGTGAACGCAGGAAGACCGTGGGGTTTAGTCAAGGACAAAGTCCGAAAGGACTATCCTTCAGTGCAATTGACTGCATGGAGGGTAAAACAATGTTAACTCTCTGTTGCTATACAAATTGGAAGTAATGTCATTAGAACGAATTTGTCACTAATTTTTATGCTAATATAATGCAGTTTTGGCCCATAGTTGGGTGGGTGAATTACCAGTACATGCCTGTCCAGTTTCGTGTTTTGTTCCACAGCTTTGTTGCCTCATGCTGGTAAGTTTGTCTTTCTTTCTTTTACTTTGGCTTTCCGTTTTTCTGGAGCCGGTGCCGTTGCCTGGTAATAGTGCTTAGCCATCTGTTACCTCCAAGGCATGAAGTGGTTTAAGAAGATATCTCTTATCTGGCGTTGCTTTAACTTGTCTTGGAATCCCGATTATCCTGGCATATGCGAATACATTGTGTACTCATGTCCAGGGGCATCTAATCAATGGGTTTGATTAGTCAGGGACTGGTTAATATGGTTTGAATTGACTGTCGCAATAATATGACTGACAACTAAAGTAAACATCACCGATATTTCTACTTGGTTGGAACAATTGCTCCGAATAGTCTGCTATTACTAAATGAATGTTATAGTTCCTTCCAGTTCAACGCTTTTTTTTTTTTTTTTGGTTACTTAACACCTCCTAAATGTTGAGCTCATAAAAAGATATATTGAAGGTGAAAACATGTAACAGATTTTGAAGCTTTTCTTTTACATGCTGTTTACATTTTAGTTTTAACATCTCAAAGAATACAATCAATATGTTAGATGGTCGGTATTCTTAGAGTTGACACAATCCCGACTTCTAATGCAAGCTAGATTTTACTGCTGCAACTCTTCAATGAAAGCTATAGCAGAAAATTAATGAGATCTCATTGCACGTTCAGAATGTAATAAGTTAAAGGAGCGGCCACTAAGGCATGGTCTTACAGTCTCGAGCCCCTGAATGCTGCTTTTCGTTGTATGATTACTGTTAAACTTTACGGTCAATATCGAACTATACATGTGTTTATGAAAAGTTTCCATGTCTTATGTTCTAAGCTATATGTGACTTGGGCATATAAGAGCTGTGGAACACCTACAAATCGCCACTCTGTTCTAATTCACTTGTTTTCCCATCTCAGGGCAATCTTTCTCAATCTGAAGGCAAGATCAGTTGCCATCAAGAAGGCTTAGGGTAGGATGACTGATCTCTCTATACGTTTTTAGGGAACACATGCTCCTTGCTATACTTACTGGTGTGTTAAGACGAGAGATGGTAATTGATGATTTCATGGAAACAAAGCAATAGGGCGTGTTGGCGAAATGCCAGCCTACCTGGCATTCTCATACTACTCGTTGAGTACCCTTTTCACTTTGCCACTTCACTCAAAAGTTGTCTTGCTGGGATCAACAGATCATGTTTAAACTATCGACAGTAAGACTTCAATAATTACGAACCTTTTCCTTGTTTTGCGTTTGATGTTTCTGAGCATTGCACCGAATATAAGTATTCATTCTGGTTGCGACTCCTGGATCATTTCCCAATGACATTCGAACCATTCCGTGCGATGTTGTGATAAAACTTCAACATTGATCCGGTCTTGTAGATATGGATCAAGCAGTTCGAGCTCACCAACATTCGTGAAAGCTCAAATCGAGTTTCCTTGGTCACGAGAAACATTGCCGGGTCGATCTTCTTCAACCTCTCGCCTAAGTCACAAAAACCGTCTTGGTCACGAGAAACATTGCAGGGTCGATCTTTTTGTTGTTTTCTCGAGTCGTTCTAGATGATTATATGGAAGTCAGAAGCCTTACTAGAAGGGTCGATCTTCTTCCACCTCTAGCCAAGTCGTAAAAACCATCTTGCAAAATACGTCACCCATCCATTACATGTTTCATTTCTTGTTTTCTCGAGTCATTCTAGATGATTATATGATGAAATTCAAATCGGAGTAATGTCAAAAGCCGTTCCAAGTAAGTAATTAGATGGTCTTCTTCCACGCCACGAAGAAGCTAAGCAAATTCCACATGAAAAAGGACAATTTCATGATAGGCCAGCAGCTTGCAAAGATGGTCCCGATTGCAATGCCAACGAAAAGTATTTTGGCAGTTGGTCAAAGCAATAATTTTGTAGATGAACGGAAGAGAGACGTTGCAAAATTATATAGTTTAAGAAGACGTACTGGACAACGATCGGGACGGACACATTTGTCGTGGTATCGGCAAGCGAGTGGCAAGCGAATCCAAGACATGTGGAACTGGTCAAAGAAAGAATCGTCGAATCGATGTAAGGTAGAGCCGTCGTGGCAGTTCTTGATTGGTCATAGACCTTATTCGAAAGTCAACGGTCACATGTTTGAATTCCTGAGCTATTCTCGGTCTCAAGAAATCTTGGTTAGCCCGTGAAAAACGGGTCTCGGTTTAGACGTATTGCCTCTTGGGCTTTCCAAACATCGTGATAGGATATGGTTCCAGAAAAATCCATGACTATGAACATGCATAAATAAGTACAAATAAAAAAAAAATGAGGTCTTGTAAATTCAACTCACTAAATTATTAATAGAAAGAAGGAAAAAAAAAGGGATGGATCATTTCTCGTGCCGAAAATTAACTTATCTTGTCTATTTTTCTAGAATACACTATTTTACCTTTGAATTCATTATTATCAGACCCCAAATTACGGTTGTGATCGGTCGATATCATAAACCTTATTTTAAAATCATTACTTTTTTTCCCCCCTAAAATTAGTCAAGACTTCAGAAAAGGCAAGCCTGTCACCGTAACCCTACCTACATACCGCCAGAAAGAGCACTCTTTGGGTGGGGAAAGCTAATTGCAAACCTACTACATCTCGAATTCGCGACGTATCGAAAAAAAGATTGTGGCCACCTTTCATCGCGGCGGGGGGGCCCGGAAAATTGAAGTCTCTGTGACGATGTTGCTGTTAGTAAAGGAGGGTAACTTGTTTCTTTCTTTGCCATGGCGAATGGGGTCTCTAGCGATAGGAGGATGCAAAAGGAAAAACCCACAGGCCAAAGTTAAAAAAGGACGATTCGCTGCTTACATAAATGCTTCGAATTCGTTCCGCGAATGCATGATGACGCTCTCGACAACAATGGTAATTCGGCACGGTTACGCGTGTAGTCAGACGATTCGCATGTTTTTCCAACGGCTGAGATGGGTCGTGCCCGATGTCGGGTCATGTCGGACTAGACGACTGAAGCAAAATGTCTTTCATTCATGATCATTCCATTGAAAAATTGGCCCCGGGGGGGCCTCCACCAATCCGCCCTCGCCGGAAAACCGGCCGGATCGTATCGCCGGCCGGCCAGGTGCCCACAACAACATAATACCCAAAAATAGAACGGAGGAAAACAAGGGAATTTGCATATAATTTGCGATTCGTCTGATCTCCTACATGACAGATGGAATCATCGATCGAACCGTCCATCTCTCCCTCGATTACACCGATGCGCTGTCGCGGCAAGCGACGGTTCCAGGCTAGTCGACACTTGTTCTAAGAGACAGAGAGAGAGAGAGAGAGAGAGAGAGACTCACCGTCTCTCGCGATTAGAGGGGTCCGGATCAGGTGCTCCTCGCGCTCCCCTGCAGCTGCTTCGTCGGGGCCAATTAGCGGGCCGCCACGTCACATCTGGATCCACCGGGCCAGCTGCGAAGGGTTCAGGATCCCCGGGACGTGGACCCCGTCGGCCTTCAGGATGCTCGCCACCTCGCCGTAGCTCCCGCTCGGCTTCCCCACCTCCTCCGTCTGCGGTGGCTGCTGCTGCTTCGGCGGCGGCGGATCGTCCCCCCGAGGAGACGCCGCCGTCGCCGCCGGCGCTGCCTCTGGCATCGTCCCGAGCAGCGTGCCCTTCGTCAGGAACTCGTGGGCCATGAGCCCCGCCAGGAGCCGGTTGTCGGACATGGCCGGCGGCTCGGCTGGGCCCTCCTTGGCGGCGGCGTGGGCCTGGGCCAGGGCCTGGGCCGGCCTGGCGGCCGGCTTGGTCGCGGTAGCGTGAGCCGCGGCGCTGGCGTAAAACGACTCCCTCTCCTTGCGTTTCCTCGACGCGCCAGGTGTCAAGATCGTGCGGGCGCGGTAGCTCATCTCGCCCGCATGGGAAAAAGGCGGCCACGCGTCCCCGAGGAAGGGAAGGGCGGTTTACGTCAATTCGCCCCCGGGCATCGAGGGCAAAAGCGCCAGATCACTTTTTAAAATGAGCTGAGAGAAAGAGAGTACGTCCAAAGTGCGAAAACGACGTGGAATTTACTAAAATGCCCCAAAAAAGAGAGAGAGATGGAATTTTAAAAATACAAAAAAAATATGGAGATAAGATGGAGAGAGAGAGAGAGAGAGAGGAGCGAAGAAGGTCGTAGAAAACGAAAATAGGATCTGAGGAGTAGGAGGATTTGCAGGTGGAGGAAGGTGGTGGCGGATCGATGATCGGAGGCGTGGCGGAGGCGGCGGCGGCGCGGCGGGCGAGGGCGGAGGGAGAGAGGAGAGAGAGAGAGAGAGATAGAAAGAGAGAAGAGAGAGAGAGAGAGAGGGGAGGGTGAGAAAGGGGGAACAGAGAGAGTGAGAGAATGGGGGAGGAGGAAGAGGAGGGGGAAAGAAGGGGATGGTCCATGGCAGTTTTATATGGGATGGGATGTGAAATTACCTAAAGGCCCCGTGCTGTCCGGAATTACGAAACTGCCATCCTGGATCTGGGGGAGATTTTGGGGGGTGATTATCGGAGCGACTCCGTTTAACGCGAAAGAGATCGATGGATTCTTTCTCTTGATTTTTCACTCTGCTTTTGGTCAGGATGTGGAGTTTGTGTTGGGGTTGCAAAAAGTCAAAGGTCAGTCAACCAAGTGAAAAGACAGAGAGATCACTAATACAGAAATTTGGGTTTTTTTTTTCTAATTTATAAAAAAAAAAGGATTGACATAAATTCTTTATTGGCCATCTCTAATTATTTGTACTGCATTACTATTCATAGTATATGTATTGTGAAAAAGATTATTTTATTTTATCTCTTCTTTCTTTAAAGTCAAATTCGAGCGGTGTCACTAGATCACTCGTGTGAAATTGAAATGTCATAAAATTGATTAATCGTTTTTTATTCTAATAAAATAAAATAAATTGAAAATTTCACCGGATACTAAATATAAAATAAGTAAGTGACGATATCGAGCGTGAAATCTTTTCTCATCTACGTTGGATTTGACTAGGCCCTTATGGTTATTTAATACTTGTCCTTAATTAAAAAGAGAGGGAATGGAAATGGCCTTAAATGTGATTTGCTTTTGGATAAATGATATCTTTTACCTGAAAATGTGAAGAAAAAAGAAGTTCGGAGTCTTTACCAAAAAAAAAAAAGAAGTTCGGAGTCTTTGCCTAAGGGGTTACGTTTGCATCAAGCGAAAAGGAAAAAAAAAATGCTGTTCTTGTGAGTGTGGTGTATGCGTTAAAAATGAATATGAACCGTTGAATATGACTAGATTTTGCTTATAAAAACGACGGATCAATGCGAGATGCGACGGCATTAATGCTATTTAATTCATGGCGAAGCAAATAATCTGGGCTGTCAGAGATGGGGCTCCGGGCCCGGTGGATCTTGGATCCGTGGCCCATTTTTGTTCCACCATGAGCCCAATCTAGGCCAGATTTCCAATTAGTGCAGAAAACAACAGCTATGATTTGAGACAGAGACTTGGATGGACTAAAATCGACAATTTAATTACAAGGAATTATCACGTCAACTGTGGACCTGCTAATAATTCTCTTAGGGCCAATTTATAAGCATGCTCAAGGTTTTATCAAGGCTGTTGTTCTTAGTATGGGTGTAATCTTCAATAAATTATAGTAATTTTCGCAATTTCAACCCACTGCTCACGTGGGAAATTATTTTATGACATTTCAATGCGTGAAATGTATCTATTTTCTTTAGATGCTTGTTATGCGTTTGACCTAAGAAATTTCGGATAATTTTGTATTATGTGTTTGACTTCTTACTATGTTGGTTTGGTTATAGCTTAGCTGCCATTGGCTGTCATGTTAGCTCATCTAGCCATTATCCACTTATTTATTTATTTATTTATTTAAAATTGCGAAAATATTTCAGCATGGGGTGATCGATATTATCCACGACAATATATTAAAAGTCGGATCAAAATATATTTGAGAGCTTTCTCTTATTTTTTCTTCTAACCAAACGACTCAAGAAAATTCAAAAAACGTGCACATGTGGATTTTATCTATGACTTTATTTGTTTCGTGAAAATTAATGATTTGGAAACCTAAAAATGATTAGTAAAATCACTTGAAATAATTACTCAATGAGAAATGTTTTAATTATGAATTACAATTTGTGTCTAAACATTTCCATAGATGATGAACATCTTATTTTTTCTTCATTCATTTTTGTAAGCAACACATGTAGTCATTATTAGGAAAATTTTGCCAAATCATTCACTTTTCATGGATCAATTGCACTCGCTTAAAAGAAGTTTGTTTTTCAACTTTCCGGTATTTGAATGATGGAAAACTAATTGATCTACGAAAATCGTTTTTCATAAACTGAAAAGCTTAGATTTAGGAGAAAACGACTTCCCCTTTTAATAAGAAGGAAATCACTTTCCATTAAACCATCTAACAAATGAAAATTAATCATTCTCTTCTAAAATGATTTTCATGGAAAATACTTTCCATTATCAGAAAACTTTCCGTGAAGTATACGCACCCCAAATGAAAATCCAAAGTCCCTCAAAATTCGTTGGACCGTTCAAAAAGTGCATATGATCGACACATGCTCATGAGATGTAACATTTTCGGCACTAGAGGAGGGAGGACAATTTTGTCCGGAAAACTACCCAATCATGTCATCTTTAGTGATTGTTTGAGTAATAGGAATGAGATTTCCCGAAACCGCCAAAATAAACAAAACTCAACCACGCCCTACGCTTCGCAATTTCAGTACAAAAGCCAATGCTGAAGGTAATTCGACATATGAGATATGACCCCATAAAACGGGCATCCAAAATTCTCGACTCACAAAAAAAAAAAAAAAGAAGAAAAAAAACGCCTAAGCAAATTCCAATACGATTTGAGCGGAGTGGGCTGCCCAATTCGATTGAAGTATGGTTCGTGTACGGGCCTTAGCTACCCAATCTGCCCCTCTATTTACCCCTCTTCCACTTTGGCTCAATAGCCTCGCCAGGGCTCTTTCCTGCATGCCAATATTAGTGAGCTCCAGCTCGTTCAACTACACGGATTTCAACTAATAATCTTGTTTTTTCTTTTCCTCTCGTCGCGTGCGTGCCGAGATAATTGTCGCGGGGCTCTTCAAGTGGATCGATCTCGTGATCTGCGCTCGAGCTTGTCGAGTAATGCCTGGACCGCAGTGCCGGACCGGATGGGTTCGTTCGATTATGTTCGAGTGTGTTTTGAGTGGGCAATCGTTGTTTCATGCGAGTTTTATGTTTATGTCGCGTGGATTAAGTTGTGCATATTTGTTGGGCAATAAGCAGTTCGAGTGCACCGTAAAAAACAAATGCAATTTGCAGCTAGTTTCATAAGCACAGACAAACAGAAACATTTTGTCCTACACTTCCATTCTCCCAAAGCAAAAAGGTGAAATCTTACCATCTTGTGATTGCAATACTATGTGCCGATGACTGTCCGCATCAAAGTATTCTGAATACCGAAACGATTGTAGTAAATTTCCGACAAAAGGATGTTTTATACGATGCATATATTCACGCGATAGTAACATGTGGTGCAATCGATTGATTGATAGTGTGATATATATGCACATAATATCAATGCACACAAGAAATAATGATTGACATGTCATATCACGTCAACACTGTTATGTGATATATGATTATGCACATATTTTTACAGATTGTCACCGTGTTTTAGCTCACGTGATGTACTCCGAGCATTACTAAAATCTTAGATTCTCTAGAAAGAATTATTGCCTTAGTGGTTGCCTCAAGTCATCCCATGTATTTAAATTGTGGGCAAACCCGGTTGGATCTTGTCATGCTCGATTCTCCACCATAGCTTTGCATCACTAGAGAGATACATGGAGGTCATTGCTACCTCAATCTACTCTGAGTCCAGACGCATGACCCCAAAGAGGCGATGTAAAGGTGCTAACTCTTTACCCTGCGTAACCAAACCCCCGTACTGGAACAATTTAAGATTTAGCATATTATTTTTTAAAACTTCCAATTTCTCATCTACCCTTCCATGAAATTACCCATTATATCCCCTTAGCCAGCCACTCGACTGCACACACTTGCGTAGTGCGTGACCTTAGACATGAAATTACCCATTTTAATCCCTTAGTCATATGCAGGACTTGACACACTAGTTGTAACAGGAAGTTTTTCTGGATACTATCTGTAAACGGGAAGCATGTCTAACTATTGGTACTATCTTAATGGCCTATACAATAAATTTATTAAGAAATATAACTTTTTTTCTTTATTTTTTTCACTGTCATGATATGAAGTTGAAATCAATTAGTTCATTCACTGTTCTTTCCAACTTTTTAATAGAATATATATATATATATATATATATATATATATATATATATATATATATATATATATATATATATATATATAGAATCATGAAGATATCTATATTTAACGGATTCTTCAAATTTATTCTATATTTAGATTAAAAGATAAAAGGTGAATTGAGTCTCTTTGGTACAGAGTTCAATGAATTAATAGTGTGTGTGCATGCGTGCGTGTGTATATATATATCCCCAGTCCTTGTGCTTTTTGCTTAGTCGATGGATGTAAAAGAGAACTTGGGTGATTAAGATTTCTAAAAAAATAGGAATTCCTCTTACCTTTATAAAATATTATAGGATAAATATCAATACTAGGGTTTTAGCAATTGTTTTGCTAATGCTTAAGTGGCCTACACAAAGACAAATGTTGTCTACTATTATATATTATTTTCCAGGATTGTTTTGCTGAAGCAAATGCAACATGACATGAATTTTGCTTACTGATCTTTGAAACATCATCGATGTGATGAGGAAGTTCATAGACCACGCGATTCACGAGAGTTTCACACTGATCTCAATTTTCTTTCCTTTTTACGCGTCTAATATTTTGTGTAGTCATTAGCTATTCATTTATTTATTTTTATGGAGAGACAGAGAGGGAATAGATGGTTATTCAAGCACAGTATAAATCTCTCCATCCAAATGTGCATTTTGTGGATGGCTTCGCGAAACAGGTTCAGCCGGTGTCGAGTCTTCAAATTGAAACCCTAGCCGTGCTTGAAGCCCTAGAGTACATAAAGCATAAGAAGATGGAAGTAGTTTCAGTGGAAACCAACTGCAGAGGGCTCGTGGAATCCCTCAAGTACAAGAAAGACTTCTCTTGGGAAACACGTGCGACCTGGACAAAATGCTTATAATTCTTGCATCAATTACCAAAAGTGGACCTGATCTATTGTCCACGGGCCGCCAACACAGTTGCGGATTGGGCCGCGTGACAACAAAGAAATAGAACACTCCCTTTCAATTGGATGGCTTCTCCTCCTCAAGGCCTTTGGGCTTTGTTATGTAATGATGCTCCAACTGTGGGGTTTGGTTAAGCTATAATATAAATAAAATATCACTTTTCGACCAAAAAAAAAAAATGTGCATTTCATATGCCCGGTATCCTTTTATATCTTACTCTCTCGTTTGATGATTAGTTCATTTTTGATATACACACAGCATGAGTGAACGTTCGGCATACATGAAATATGAGAAACCTTTCGATCACACAATAATTGTTGCCTTTGGGCCGCCCTCTCCTCTCTCGACTTTAATTCTCTCTCATTTTCTGATTTCAATAATTTTTAAAAGTAAATTTCTATATCTAAACGAGAGAGATAATCCCATGGCTCTCTTCTCAATATATAAAAAATTTACAGTATATAATTTCCAGAACTTGTTATGATAACTGCCCTCGTTAAAGTAAGTTTCTCAACAGAAAGGACTAAATTGATATCACAACCCCGTTAGAAGGTCCAATTGGAATTAAATTAAAAGTTGAGGGGAGCACAATGGAAAAATCAAATCATAGTACGAGCCAAGAGACCTTAGAAGAGAACGATAGTGGAGTGGACCTTGTTGGGAATAACGGATCCCCAAAACACCGGATTCGACACTAAATCGAACTCCTAAATCAATGCGGAAGCGAAGCCCAAGAAAACGACACGTATCACCGATCGTAAAGCACACCACGGATTCGAGCGTACCTTGTTTGCCACAGATTAGACACCGACACCAATTGAGGAAGAGAATCCGGTCGAATTCGAGTTGATGAAGCCTTGGAAGGAAGAATTGGAAGCCGTATGCCTACTGTTCCTTTTGAGAGAGAAAACGCGCGGGAGAGAAAAGACGTACGTGAATTATGATTCTGATCAACGTCTTTTCTCTCTCTCTCTCTCCCTTTTATACCTCTCCCTTCCCACGGGCCCTATTCCCGTGGGCCGGGCCTTTTGGGCCCAGCTTGGGCGGACAGGGCCTTAAGCCCAATACCAATAAAAGCCTTCATCTCCCACTCGCACATGGTGGGCCGAACAGGAATCTCTTTACCTCTCTTCAACATTCATACCGGTGAATAATCCGTGCGACCAAAGATACTTTGAGAGCTCGTTCTATACATCTCGTGTTAGGAATATATAGCAGCTCATAATGGGCGTCACACTCCGAGTAGATTTAGTATGCGTACCCTAGATCGATCGATCACATTTATATCTCTCTTGATCTCTTTTAAACATGATATATATATTGTATTCACAATTATAATTATCACAAAGACAGTCATAATTGGTCGACCAGGTGAATACAAAACCACAATGTGATTTTCCAAAATCGATCTTCCTCTTTCCTTCAAACTCTCAATTTCGAGTCTAGCTTGCTTTTCTAGAAATGCCCCATTAGATCGAATCATCTCATGACCATTGGCAACACCCTAAGATAGCAAACACTAAATAGAAACCTTGAGAATAAGTAAGAGTCCTGAGGGGACAAAAAATTAAGGAACTCTTTTCCTCAAGAGTCTCACACGTCATAAAAGTTGAGATCAAACTTTTTGCCACTCTTATTGGTTGTCACATGCATACGTAGTATGAAATACGTATTACGATATTAACTCCTTTCCCATGGAGCGTATGTCTTCACCTTTCAATACCGTACGGATGATAGTTCGGACATACCCAATGTCTAACTTGAGTTCACGTATCTACTCATTCACAAAATTCATCAGAACTCACATCTGGCATCTTAGACAGATAAAGTAAAATATGTGGGGTATTTTACTTTCGGACATCTTTAGTATTATATCCTCATCTTAACACTTAGTTAAGGCGACATACGTATTTTAAGCTTGAGCTCTCGATTATCACCTAGATAATAAGCTTAAAAACAGTCTTATCTCTATTTATCACACAGTAAATAGAGGCGATTACCCGTGTGAGTGGGCTAATCTTATATCTGTCCGACATACTTCTCAAATAATGCACTGAGCATTAAGATGCATAAAGATCACATATAGATTCATAGGCATTAATCAATGAAAAACAAAATCTCATAAATGTGAACAACTCGGGAAATTACAATTCAAGACATCGACTCTACGCAATCCTAGAGATTTTACATGACCACAAAACACATCTCTAGGTATCGGCTTTGTCATAGGATCTCGCTACCATTCTATGCGTAGATATGTACCGTAAGTTCACATCCTTTCGTGCAACCATATCTTTTACAAAGTTATACTTGGTATCTATATGTTTGGTCTTGCCATGATACTTTGGATCTTTGGTGTACGCTATATAGCCGCTTGGCTATCACAATTAACCAATAATTGATTTGCAGCTTTCTCAATAACACCTAAATGATCCAAGAATCTCTTAAGCCAAACTCCTTCTTGTACCGCCGCCGATAATGCCACGAACTCGGCTTCCATCGTGGATAAGGCTATACACGTTTGCTTCTTACTTGCTCCATGATATGGCGCCATTGTTCGAAGAAAGCAAATCCAGAGGTAGATTTCCTTTCATCTAAATCTCCTCCCCAATCGGCATCCGAATAGCCTTCAAGTCGCGATCCTTTCCTTGGTAATTCAACTTGAAATCGCGGTTCCCTTCGAGATACCTCGGTATTCTCTTCACGGCTTTCCAATGTCTTTGGACCCGGGTTGGATTGGTATCTACTCACCATTCCAACTGCAAAACATATGTCGGGTCTTGTACACATCATAGCGTACATCAAGCTCCCAACTGCACTAGCATAAGGAATATTTTTCATTTGTTCCTTCTCTTGTGGAGTCCCTGGACACAGTCTATGGCTCAATCCTTCACCTTTTGCAATAGGAGTGTCTATGGGTTTACAGTCTTGCATACGAAATCGTTCAAGAACCTTATTTATATAGGTTTCTTGCGAAAGAGACAACGATCTCTTCGAACGATCTCTTGAAATCTTAACTCCAAGAATGTATGCAGCCTCACCCATATCCTTCATCTCAAAGTTAGAAGACAACCATCTCTTGACGGTACTAACCAACTCCATATTGCTTCCGGCAATTAGTATATCATCAACATATAATGATATGATCACAAATTGATCCTTGGATCTTTTGATATATACACAATGATCCTCATCTATCATTGTAAAATCATATGCCATTATTGCATTATGAAAACGTATATACCATTGTCTTGATGATCGCTTAAGACCATATATCGACCTCAAAAGTCGACATACTTTTTCTTCTTGGCCTTTCACTATGAAACCAGCGGGTTGTTCCATATATATCTCTTCCTCTAATTCTCCATTGAGGAAAGCAGTCTTTACATCCATTTGATGTAACTCAAGATCCGACTAGTCACTATTGCCGAATAATGCGAATCGAGGTAAATCTCACTACGGAGAAAACGTATCTTCATAATCAATTCCTTCCCGTTGATTATACCCCTTCGCCACAAGGCGAGCCTTATGCCTTTCTATCGAACCATCAGCCTTTCGCTTTATTTTGAGAACCCATTTGTTCCCAATAGCTCGCGTCCTTTTGGAAGATCAACCAGTTCCCGACTTGGTTTGATTCCATTGACTCCATTTCCTCTTCCATTGCATTAATCCATTTTTCCTTACTAGGGCACTTCGAGCCTCATTGATATTTCTTGGTTCATCCTCATCTTGTGGAGCAACCATAAAAGTTTCCCCTTCAATGTCAAAACGTCGACGGGGATACTTTGGCGACTTGTTCGCCGTATGGGAGATTGTACACTTTGCACATCATTCCCTATTGTGCTCCCACTTGGATGAACTCCACTAATATCTTTATCTTGATCCAAGGTTTCAAATAGGGAGTTATCTTCCCTATTTCGCCCTTCTTAGGAAACTCATCCTCTAAGAATGTTACATCTCGAGATTCATATTCGCTTATACTCCCACTTTCCCGCTCACCAATGAACACATACCCTTTCGAGTGTTCCGAGTATCTTATGAAAATACTCTTCTTTCCTCCGGGACCTAATTTCCTAAACTTGTGAGAGGACTCATGTGTATAGGCAAAGACAACCCCATGGCTTAAGAAAACTTAAGTCCGGTTTTCTACCCGTCCATAACTCATATGGAGTGGAAGTAACGATTTGGAAGGCACTTGGTTAAGTATATATGCAGCGAGCTTAATAACGCATCACTCCAAAAGGTGATAGGTAAATTAGCATGCGCCATCATGGACCTAACCATTTCCAAAAGTAGGGTTCTGTTTCTTCTCTCCGCAACACCATTTTGTTGAGGAGTATACGGAATAGACAACTGTCTTTCTATTCCTTTTTCATCACATAATTTTCTGAACTCATCGATAAATATTCTCGACCTCGATCGGATCTCAATGCTTTTATTTTCTTGTCTAATTGATTCTCTACCAGGTTCATGAACCTTTTAAAACAACTTATTGCTTCAGATTTATGAGAAATCAAATAGACATATCCGAATCGAGTATAATCATCAATAAAGGTGATGAAATAAACAGCCCCATGCCTTCCTCTCACATTCATTGGACCACGACATCGGAATGGATTAAATGCAGAGGAAATTCAGCTCTGTTTCCTTTTCCAAATGGTTTCCTTTTGCTTTCCCTTCTAGGCAATGCTTACATACGTGCAAATCGACTTTTTCAATATTGCCCAACAAGCCCTCTTTGGCTAGTCTATTCATACGCCGTTGGCCAATGTGACCAAGTCTAGCATGCCACACATTCACATAATTATCATATTTATTAGGAGACGTGAGAAGGGAATAACAAATATTAGCATTAACATAATCAACATCTAATACAATAAAACCATCTAGAAAATAGCCACAACCATAGTAATTTGTATTCAAGAACAAATTCACACCTCTACTACAGAAGTTCATATTAAAACCTAATCTAACCAACACTAATACGACACTAAATTCCGACGAATCTCCGGAGCATACAAAGACATCATGAAGGAACAAAGTGCGTCCACCGCGCATATTCAGTTGGCATGTGCCAATTCCTTTCACTTCAGCTCTGGAGTTGTTTCCCACATAGATCCACTTAGTTCCGGTAGGTACTCGTCGGAATTCCACGAAGGATCCTCTATCCTTCGCTACGTGGTCCGTCGCCCCGAATCCACAAACCACAAAGGATTAGACTCGATTAAGAACACGAACTTGACACATAAGCAAAGTTCTGAAAAGTACAAGGGGTGCTCACCTTCTTTGGCTCACGACAGTCGCGAGCATAGTGACCCTTCTTGTCACGCTTGTAGCATTTCACCCTTGCTAGCTTTTTCATGTGAGGACGTTTTCCTCTATCATGTTGGTTAAATTTGGGTTTCTTCCCTGAAGGACCAGCTTCTTCCTTGCCTTTACCCTTATCAAACCAGTTAGGGTGCTTGCGCTTGGAGCACGAAGCTCCATTTGAGCTAGAACTAGCATGATATAAATCGGCATCCGGCTTAGCCGCCAACAAAGGCGGTCCTCTTCCACTCAAGATGACGCATTGTATCCTCAAATGTTTTGATATTCTCATTATGAGTCGGTGCACCTTCATATGCTCCCAACTCGAGGCAAGGAACGAATCACCGCTTGCACTGCTGTTCATCCGTGAGGACATGGCCGGCGTCTCTCGGCTCGGTTATCATATTTGACATCTTTCTAAGATGTTGCTTCATGGTCGACCATGAGGCTTCTTATAAGAGTCAAATCGATAGTGAGCCGCCTCGCCTAGTTACCGAAGTATGACCAAACCTAGCTTCCAAAGCCTCCCACATTTCTTTGGCATTGTCAAAACGCCGAAACTCTCGCATGACATCATTTTCCATGCCGCTTTCGCAACGTGATGCGAGCTAGAGAGTTCATTCTTTTCCACACGAAAAAGCTTCTTTGTCCTTTTTGTGCTTTGTTCGGTGGGTCCCTCTTCGGGTTCTACCATGGTCATGACAAGAGCCTCAAGTGATTCTTGCTCTTCCAAAGACATACTTTGGATTTTCATTTGCCAAATTTCATAGTTGTCTCCAAAGTGAGCTTTTCACCTTTGTTCAAATTTCAAAGAACTATGCTCTTTGTGGCTCAAGCCATTGATCCGAACACATCGACAAATATGCACGAATTATTAATGCCTATCATTTATGCATCCCTATTTGCATAGACCCATCATATTAATGAATAATTTCAAGTAAGGCTTGAGAATCAAAAGGTCACTACGTTTCCAATCATCCTCCAAAAATCCTAACTTAAAATTATCATTAATATGATTGTCATATGCAAAATCGCCTATGAAGCTACAAAAACTTTTTAAAACTACCCGCACTAATTACCCACAAAGAACCAAAGAATAATGAGAAAGCAACGATAATTGAATTCCAATAAAACAATAATGCTTTCAATTAACACAATTAGGTAGTAATCATTACATAATATGTCCACAAATCACACTTAACATATATCATGTCAATACAACTAACACCAAGTCAGTACACGAACTGGGAAAGATCCTATTTTGTTCAATTTCTTGATCTTTTCCCTTGAAACAATACAGTAATATTCATTTGCAAAATTCATTACAATTTTCTTATAGGAAGCAAATTCCGTTGACATCCATATGCGATTCAACACATCTTGCCATTCGGGTGGAAGAGTGTTTATGAAAAATCGCACCATCTCTCGATCAGACATAGGACGACCATTCCATATGACCTGTTGAATTTTCACGTTGACATCAAGGACGTGATCAATTAAGTCACCGCTCTCCCATCGATGATCGCCGCCGGCCTATCGCCTATCGAGAAACCCTTTCCTTCGTTTCACGTCCAGAATCGCGCGAATAGGTGTGCGCAACCTCAAGAGGAGGCATTGTTCCCGCAACAAATGCGGGACAAATAAGGGATTACATATAATCCACATAGACTTAATTGAAAAAGAAACACATTCTTTTCCCTTTTTTTTTTTTTTGGGGTCAACGGTCAACGGTCAAAGTCAACGGTCAACGGTCAACGATCGTCGGTCAACGGTCAACGGTCGTCGGTCGCCGGACCGGTCGGACCGGTCGGGCCGGTCGTGCCGGTCGGACCGCTCGTGCGGACCGACGCACGTGCCGCGCGTGCTTGGGCTGACGTCACGCAGACGTCGGCCCGGCACGTGCGCGCGCGTGCTCGGGGCCGACGCCACGCGACGCGTCGGCGGCACGTGCGCGCGCGTGCCATCGTCGCCGGTCGGGTCGGGTCGGGTCGGGTTGGGTCGGGTCGCCGGTCGGGTCGGTTCGCGGGTCAACCGACGTCATCGTTGACGTCATCGATGACGTCACCCCAGCCGGTTACCGATTTTTTATTTATTATTATTTAACGGAAACGGCGTCGTGGCCGGGCATTCGGGGACATCCGGCCCGGCTTGACGACCCGCTCCACGACCCGGCTTCCAGCGGAAACCCTACCCGGATCCGACCCGACCTTGCGACCCGGCTCCCGTCGCCCCCCCGAAATCGCGGAATCCCTACCCGGCTCGTGGCCCCGGGTCTGACCCACTGACCCGAGGCCGCGACCCGAGAATCGAGAACCCTAGGGTTCTCGATTCGCGGCGCCGGAGAGGGGAAGGCTGAGGTGCGTGGTGGCGACGGCGGCGACGACAGCAACGACGTCGACGTAACGAGTCTCCTCGATTGGGGCTAGGGTTTCACCGAGGGTCGAACGACAATGACGAAGCGGTGGCGACGGCTAGGTTGACAGAGACGGAGGGATTTCCACCGGGGGGGGAGGCAACGGTGACGATGCGACCGACGGTGGTTGATACCTGTCTGTAGAGGAGGCGTTGCGCGGTGATGAACGGTGGCGGCGACGACGGACTAGCACGACCGGGGAAACTTCGCTACGACGGCTTCAATTTCGCACTGGTTCTTCGAGCTTCGGAGGAGAAGCGGCTCGTGGGGGAGACAATAGCAGCAACTGGCGTCGGGATCTCGTGGTTCGCAGCTGGTGCTTGGCTCACGGCGGCTTTCTCTGGCTTCTCTTCTCTCCAGCAGCCCCCTCAGCCTTGGTTTTTTCTCGTCCGGCCAGATCCGAGCCTCCACCGGCCGGATCTGACCTCCTCGGACTCGCTCGCCGGTGGCCTCCCCCGAAGTCTCTCAGTGGGAGGTCAGCCGAACTCGCGACCCGAGTTCTCTCTCGCTCGCTCTTCGATTCCTCCCCCGAAGTCTCTCAGTGGGAAGATCTCAGAGCTCGCTCCTCTATTCTTCGACGAAGGTGGTGCCCTTTTATAGGCGAGGGGATCCGGTCGACGGAGCTTCGACCGCCGGTCCCCTTCGCGCGCCGAGCGGTTCTCCTCGGCTGAACCGGCGTCCCATCCGAGCTCATCTAGTGAAGCGTGCTCGGCATTGATGGCGCTCGAGATCTTATCTTCTCCGGTCGACGTCGGCCTACTCCCCTCGGCCGTAGGCCGTCCTTTGCACGTCGGCGTTGATGCGCGTGGAATACAGAGGCAGAGAATGAAGGCGCAAGGAAGAAGAAGAAGGAAGAAGAAGGAAGAGAGGGGCCGGGCCAGAAAAAAAAGAAAAACCGGGCTTGGGCCGGCGAAAAGGAGAAAAAGAGGGGGGGCTGCCAATTTTTTTGTTTTTCTTGTTTTTACTATTTTTTGTTGTTATTTGTTTATTAATTATCTTATTTATCCGAAATAAAAATTTAATTAGTAAAATAAACCTAAATAAAATTAAGGCGTCAACACTCTCGTCTTGGTCTAGGTCTTGATCCGTCGTCGAAGGCGAAGGAAACAGTGTGAGTTCTTATTACTGATGCTGGGGTATGGTCGGATTCTGAACTTGTGTCGGGGATCGTTTGATGCGGCGAGCTGTTGTGGTTTCGTGATTCTTCCTGGTATCGTGATCCTCTTTCTTTTATCTGAAGTCTTTTGACCTTCCCGTCGGAGTTTCACTCGGTTTTTTCATTTGATTGTGGTTTTTGTGATATTTTTTAATGTACAGATCCCGTTGTTGGTTTGTGTTTTTTGTGAGATTCTGGTGAGAGCTCTATTCTCTTAGCTATAGAGATAATGCTCTGTCCTAGAAGTGATTACTGGAGATGGAATTAGGATTATCCTCTATTGTATGTCTCTTGTCATCGCTAATAGAATAAGCTGAGTGTCCTGTGGTCTGGTCGAAAACGTGAACTTTTGTCTTCTGAATTTGGCTTGCCGAGGTGGAATTATACTAGTTTAGCCTCCTCCCCCTCTCCCCCCCTTTCTTTTCCTTTCTCTTCTTTTGCGTTTTCTACTTCAGTTCAGATGAGATTGTTCATTCTTATTTAAAGATACCATTACTAAAAGATAACCTACGGGTGCTGTGATATGTGATCCCATCTACTCGAAACCTGTCATTTATATGTGTTCATACTGCAACTGCCACATATTTCGATTTACTTGTCGACCATCGATGTGCATTACCTACTGAAAAGAGTTTTGATGCATTCGATTGTGTTTGGTAGATTTGAATGTACAAACGTGAGAGACCTTTTTTTGACCATGCAGGGCTAGTCGCATGCAGTCTTGTTTTCACGAACGTTTTTGAAATTATGCAAGGTCGTGACTAGCCTTGATTATACACATGCTTTATCGTGCTACTGATGATATAGAGACTGTGAAAGAGAACCTCATGTTGCCGCGTTTTGGCCTCATTAAAGGTTTTTGTCTTGGAATTGATAGTTACCATGTATTATTTGATGATAAATACATATAATAGGATGATCTTAAAAGAGCTAGTAATAACACATAAAGGGGGGTGAATAGGTGTAAACAAAAATTCTCGCAAGATTCATAAGTAATAATTGCTTATAGAAAATCACAGATGTATTCAGACTTTAACAGTTTTAAACTTGAACAATAAGGCTACTAATCAAAATAAAAGAGTTGAGGGAAGAGAATAAGAACACAAGATTTATAGTGGTTTGGCTTAGATCAAGCCTACGTCCACTCTCCCGCGCTGACAGCTTATTGGTTGGATTTCACTAAGAATTCAAAAGATATTTAACAGTCTTGTAATCTTGACTTCACAGTGAAGAGTTGTTGGAGAAAACTCCTTTATTGTTTTGAAGTTAACAAAACGTTTCCAGAAAGTCTAATTTGAAGACATCCAGACTCTAGCGTCAAAGTCTGAAAACTACTAGACTTTAGGTTTAAAGTCTGTCCACACTGATAGTTTTTAGACTGAAGAATGAAGAATTATCCATATGCGATATTATCTTTATTTCTTCAAGGATTCAATTCGTATGGCTTACGGATGACCTTATGGTTAGATATAGCACCCATATGATTGACTATCTTTATTGGAAACAATTCCGATAATCAAATCTTTTAGAAGGCAAGCAAACTTGGACGGTTCTACTTATGGAAACTAACTAAGATTCTGATTGTATGGGCGAATGGGATTGACGGGCTTTCATCACAAATTATCTAACGACTCGAGATCTCCTTGATTGATTCTGTCCAACGGGTAGATTGGAAGAATTCATTTGTAAAGTATTAACAGTAGTGAATGCATAGATGACTATTTAAGGAGAACTCTCTAGTTGTTCGAGAGTGGGTGTGAAAGAAAAATTTCAAAGTCTAAAGCTTTCTAGTTCATTGCTATTTCACTAAGCTTAAAGTTGTATAAAAAAGAGAGAAACTCTTAGTGAAACTTTGCAAGAGACTAGTAGAGACTCTTCACTATGAAGTCAAGATCGCAAGACTATAAAATCTCTTTTGAATTCTTAGTGAAATTCAGCCAATAGGCTGTCAGCGCGGGAGAGTAGACGTAGGCTTGATCTAAGCCGAATCACTATAAACTTTGTGTTATTATTTTCTTCCCTCAACTCCTTTATTTTAATGAAGTAGCTTTATTTATCTATTCAAGTTTAAAAACTGTTAAAGTCTGAATTCGTCTGTGGTTTTCTACAAACAAATATTACTTCTGAATCTTGTAGGAATTTTTATTACACCTATTCACTCCCCCTCTAGGAGTTATTACTAACACTTTCAATTGGTATCAGAGCTTGTGTGCTCATTTTATTGAAGTGTTTTTACTTCTGAGCTAAAGATCTATGGTTAGTATTTTGACTCCAGGTTTGGTTGAAGGCCAAAGTAACACCAGACATCCTTACTTTGATGGGAAGGAATACAATGTGTGAAAAAATAAGATGAAAGCGTTCCTAAGATCGAAATATCCCTTAGAATGGGATGTGATAGAAAAATGGATCAATTTCAAAGCTACATCAACCTCAGAAAGAGGAAAGGAAGCTGTAGATGCTGGCGAAATGACACAAGAAGAATTAACCAAGAGACAAGCTCTTGATGCTAAAGCTATCTACTTTTTATACCGTGCTTTATCTCCTATTGAGTATAATTGAATTTCTTCCTGTGAAACAACAAAAGAACTTTGGGACGGATTGCATGTTACCTATGAAGGAACTGATCGAGTAAAAGAAATAAAAATCAATGTTCTACTTGGGTAGTATGAAGCCTTCAAGATGAAGCCTAGAGAATCCATCACTGATATGTTTAGTCGCTTCATAGAGATTGTAAACAGTTTGGCATATCAAGGACAACTAATCTCAAGACCAATGAAGGTCAACAAACTGCTGCGTGGACTCTCCAAAGATTGGAATTACATGAAGACTTCAATTAGAGAAACCCCGAGGATCATGTCTCTTTTAGTAGATGAACTTGTTGGCACACTTCAATCATATGAAGTGGAGTAGATCAATGAAGAAAAAGATCCTAAAGGTAAGAAATCAATTACTTTAAAATCTAATGATGATTCTGATGATACAGATTCATAAGATGAAATGGATGATAAAGAACTGATGCTTATGATTAAGAAATTCAGAAAGTTGAATAGAAATGGAAGAAGATTCAACTAGAAAAAGCAGAGCATGCAAAATTTCTAGAAGAGATCAACTGAGGACAACGAGATTAGCAAAGATGTAATATGCTTCGAATGCAAGAAAAATGGGCATATTAGACCTAATTGTCATTTGTTGAAGAAAAAGAAAGAAAGAATTGAGAAGTATAAGAAGGCTCTCAAAGCAGAAACATGGAGTGACCCGGAATGCGAAGAAAGTGAGGAAGAATATGTCAACATCTGTCTAATGGCAAATTCAAAGTCAGACTCAAACTTCGAAACAGATTCTGATTCAGACTCAAACAAAGAAGTTGAGGTTAGCAATTTAAAAATTCCCGTTAAAGTCTTGAAGTATATAGATGAATTCTGTCTCAGTCTCAAAACATCTCTTAAAAGAATCTCCGAGCTTAAAAGGGAGAGTTCTAAACTGAAGAAACAAGAAACTTCTTAGAGAGAAAAGTTTGAAAGTTTGGATAAAAGTTTTGTTGATTTGAAAGAAAATTCAGATTCTCTTTCAAAGGAAAATGCCTTTTTGAAAGAAGATAATCGAATATCACAAAAAGATTTTCAAAATGATCTGAGAAGTTAGAAAAAATTCATTTTTCAAGAAATTTGGTTTAGGTATGACTTTAGAAACTATACCTTTAATTGATTTTCCTAAAGTTAAAGAAAGAATTAAACAAAGACCAACAAAGGTATTTTACAAAATTCATTTTCAAAGAGTTTTTGTAAAACCTGTTGATCAAAGTGCTCTTAAATGTTCAAAGTGTAACAGTACAGAACATTTCGAGAAGGAATGTCCCAAGGTTTGGAGACTTGTTAAGAGAGATTGGGAAAAGATTGTTTTTAACACTAACTCTTCTAGACCCAAGAAAATATGGGTACCAAAGAAAGCTTGAGTTCCTTTCTTGATGACATGTCACTATCAAGAAGAAGATCAAATGGTATTTGGATAGTGACCGTTCGAGACATATGACAGGAGATTCAAGTTACTTTATAAAGCTTGTTCAAATAAATGGTGGAAAAGTCTCCTTTGGTGGAAACAGTAAATGAAGAATTGTTGGATGTGGAACCATGAAGATTAGAAGCCTGACTATCAACAATGTCTCCTTGGTGGAAGGACTGAATTACAAACTACTCAGCATAAGTCAGCTTTGTGATACTGGATTCAAAATTAATTTCCAAGGAAGCATCTGTTCGGGAACAAGTAAAGATTTCTCTCAATCTTTTACTGGGCGAAGGCATAGGAATATTTATCTTTTGGACATAAAACCAGAAAGCTCTCACGGTCTTATTTCCATTCAAGATGAAGCAAATCTTTGACATCAAAAGCTTGGTCATGTCAACATGAAGCAGATTGCCAAAATCTCATCCAAGAAGCTTATCTGTGGTCTTCCCAACATGACTTATCAAAAGTTTGAATTATGTACTCCTTGTGTTTTGGAAAAACATAGAAGTTCTTTTGAATCAGTAAATCAAGTTTCTACTAATCGAGTTTTGCAGTTTCTACACATGGACCTCTTTGGACCAACCAGAACTCAAATTATTGGTGGAAGGAAATATTGTCTAGTAATCGTGAATGATTATTCTCGCTTTACTTGGGTTTACTTTCTGGCAAATAAGTCTGAAGCCTCTTCTCACTTTTCAAAGTTTGCCAAGAAAGTTCAGAATGAAAAAGAATATGCTATTTCAAGCATACGTACGGACCATGGAGGTAAGTTTGAAAATCAAGATTTTGCGAAGTTCTGTGATGAATCTGGTTTCCAACATGTTTTCTCTTCTCCATATACTCTAGAACAAAATGAGGTTATGGAAAGAAAGAACAGATCTTTGTAGGAAATGGCAAGAACCCTCTTAATTAATAGTAAAATTTTCTCTCGATTTTGGGTTGAAACAGTTTCTACAGCTTTCTATATTATCAATAGAGTGTTCTTGAGGCCTATACTAGAGAAAACTTCTTATGAAGTGTATAAAGGGAAAAAAGCCAAATGTTTCTTACTTTCATGTGTTTGGTTGTAAGTGTTTTGTTTTGAAAATTGCAAATGATCGAACTGGGAAGTTTGAAGAAAAGTCAGACGAAGGAATTTTCCTTGGCTACTCTCAAGCATGTGAAAGCTAGTACGAGCACCTAGAGGGGGTGAATAGGTGCGAAAACAAATTTTCCAGAGTGAAGTGAGTGATTTTACTTCTAAAACAACTTTGTTCAGCAATAGATTATGAAAAGGAAATTAGACTCTAATAATCAAATAGAATTACGATCAAAATAAAAGAGCTTAGGGAAGAGAATAAGAACACAAGGTTTATAGTGGTTCGGCTTAATCCAAGCCTACGTCCACTCTTCCGCACTGACAGCCCATTGGTTGGATTTCACTATGAATCAAAAGAGTTGTTACAATATAACTCTTCCTTGATTCCACAGTGTAGAGACTCTGCTACACTTCCTCAAAGTCTCATAAAGATATAAAGTCTCTTTTGAGTACAAGATTTCGCTCAACAATTGAATTGACTAAGAACAAGAAGCTTTAGATTTTGGAATTCTTCTATCGCACACACACTCGAATAACTGGAACGTCTTTCTTATATACTCCTTCATGCCATCACACCCATTGGCACTTATCAAAGGAGTTCTTCCAATCTACCCGTTGGACAGAATTAATTAGGAAGATTTCGAGTTATTTAAGGAATATACGATAGCCTAACAATCTTGCTCGTCCATACAATCAGGATCTAGGTTTCTATAAGTAGAACCTTCAAAGTATACTTTGCTAATCAACGGATCTAAAATCCCTGAATTAATCTCAATTTGAATAATGGATTCCGACATGCTATATCTAGCAAAGAGATCTTCTTCAGTCGATAGAATCAAATCTTTAACGAAATATTCAGTTCTGGATAAGCCTTCTTCGACGGTTTAGAAACTGTCAATGAGGATAGACTTTGAGTCTTGAGTCTAGCAGTCTGGTGGTCTTCAGACTTTGATGAAAAAGTCTGCAAGTCTTCAGACTAGATTGATGGAAACGTTTTGTCAACTTCAAAACACTCAAGGAAGTTTTCTCCAACAAAGCAAAGCATACCAAGTGTTTAATAAGAAGACTCAATCTATGGAAGAATCTATGAATATCAAGTTTCAAGATACTACGCAAAATTAACCGGATCAAACTCAACTTGAAGAATCTGAATCTGCTCGAGACTACACAAAGTCTATTTCCCTCAAGTGGTTTAGACTTCTAAAGATGAACATCAAGTAGAACCAGAAGATTCAATTGAAGTAGAGGATCAGCAAACTCTCAGACCAACTAGCAACTGGAAGCATAAGTCAAGTCATCTCAAAGAACTCATCATTGGTAACATTGATGAAGGAATTTACACCAAATCTAAATGATGAGAAGAGTCTAGTACTTTAGCACTTATTTTTGAAATAGAATCCAAAAGTATAGAAGAAGCCTTATATGATGAAAGCTGGATCGAAGTTATGCAAGAAGAGCTCAGACAGTTCAACATCAATGATGTTTGGGAGCTAATTCCTAAACCTAAAAGTAAATCTATTATAGGAACTAAATGAGTTTTCAAGAACAAGGTGGACGAAAAAGGAAAAGTGGTTAGGAATAAAGCAAGACTCGTGGCCAAATGATATATGTAAGAAGAAGGAATAGACTATGACGAGACCTATACACCAGTAGCGAGATTAGAAGCAATTAGATTATTACTTGCTTTTGCTTGCTATGAAAATTTCAGGTTATTTCGGATGAATGTAAAAAGTGCATTCCTAAATGGATTTATTAATAAGAAGTCTATGTGGAACAACTACCTGGATTTGAAGATCCAAGAAAGCCAGACTCAGTCTTCAGACTGAAAAATGCATTGTATGGACTGAAGCAAGCACCTTGAGCTTGGTATAAAAGTTAAGTAATTTCCTAACCCAAAATGGTTTTGCTAAAGGAAAGGTAGATACTACTTTATTCATCAAAAGAGAAGGAAAATACTTTTTATTAGTTCAAATTTATGTCGATGATATTATCTTCGGATCTCTTAATGAAAATCTATGCAAGAAATTCTCTAGAAGTATGCATGATGAATTTGAGATGAGTATGATGGGTGAATTAACTTTCTTTTTGGGATTACAAGTTAAACAATCAAAGAAATGTATCTTTATTCATCAAGAGAAATATGTAAAAGATCTCATCAAGAAATTTGGATTGGAGAATTACAAAAATACTGAGATACCAATATCAAGTCATTCGAAGCTGGACAAAGATGAAACATGAAAGAAAGTTGACTAGAAGCTCTACAGGAGTATTATTGGTTCGCTTTTTTACCTTATTGCATTTAGACCTGACATTTTGTTTTGTGTTTGTATTTGTGCTAAATTCCAATAAGATCTCAAAGAATCTCATTTAAGTGCTGCAAAATGTATCATTAAATACGTTGCAACTACTCCAAAGTTAGGTATGTGGTATCCTAAAGAATGAGACTTTACTCTCCTTGGATATTTAGACGCAGATTTAGCAGGTTGTAGAGTTGATAGAAAAAGTACTTCTAGTACTTGTCAATTACTGGGCGACAAGCTAGTGTCTTGGTTCTCAAGAAAGTAGAGTACTGTAACTCTATCAATAACAGAAGCAGAATATGTGGCTCTTGGAAGCTGTTGTTCTCAAATTCTGTGGATAAGGTAACAGCTAAGAGACTTTGGAATTGAAGAATCATGCACTGAGATCAAATGCGACAATATCGGTGCCATCAATCTCACAAGGAATCCAATTCTTCATTCAAGGGCAAAACATATAGAGATTCGACATCATTTCAAAAGAGATCATGTTTAGAATGGAGAAGTCATGATTTAGTTCATTGGCTCAAAGAATCAGTTGGCAGACATTTTTACAAAGCCATTAGAGAAAAGTTTATTTGAGTCTATTCGCACTAGACTGAACATTATATTTTCTATTGGTTAAAGTTTGAAGGTGGTCAGACTCAGAATGATAAAAAACTACATCTATAAGTCAATTTTTTTTCATTACAGGTAATTTAATTTTGGTATGAAAAGGTACATTGATTTTTGAGTCGTTACTTGCCTTATTTATTTTTAGAAACTATTTTTTCAAATTTTTGAAATATTTGGCAGTTTTTATTTTTGAAAAAGGCAATTTATTTTTTCCTTTGTGATTGTTTGTATACTCCGTTTCACTTGCTTTAAATACCATAGAGTACTTCTTCTCCATTTACGATTCCAAAAAACCCTAAAATACAAAAATCCTACTCTCTCACTTTTTCTCTCAAGTTTACTCTACAAAGTTTTCATCTTTTTCAATTGAATGAGTTCAAGAAATCTTCCTCGACTACAAAAATGTTTTTCCAGAGGAAATCTTCTCGGATTGCTAACAAGGGACCACAGCACATGTCAGAGGGTCCTACTTATTTTGACTTAACTGAGGAAGAAAACTCTCCTCAATAGCAACATCAATAGCATTCTCAACAGTGTCAATGTGTGACTCAAGATTCTCCACACCAACATGCGGAAGAAGAAATTGTGGAAGATGTTGAATCTATAAGAACATTGAAACCCCAGTTTCTTTTTAAACTCTATAATAAGTTAAAACATGGTGGTACTACGATGAATTTTATTGATGAGTTTCTACAAGAAAGAGGTTATAAGAACGAGATCATGTTTCTAAGACAAATGGAAAGGTTAGGCATTGCGTTTGAAGGTTTGGCAGACAGGATTTTTGCCAACTTTCCAAGTGATCTACGGTTTGGTTCTTTTAATCAGCCTGAGGTGAAGGATCATAATGAGAAAATGTATGTGAATTTTCAACCTAGGATGGGCGTGGCTGCTAATGTGCGTGGTGAGGGAACATATTTGTTTAGTTCTAAAAACCACAAAAAGACTCATTCAAATTTACTGAAAAGAGGGGTGATGAACCCTTGAATCGTGGATTTTGATTTCCTGGATTCCTTAAAGGTGAATCTGAGGGAGAAGTTTGCTCTCCTTCAACTTGAAAGATTTTGTTCTGAAACTTTTGTTGCTTACCCTGAATTAACTACTTATTTCTATTCGAATCTATCTTTTCTAGATGCGAATAGATTTCGTTTTACGGTAAAGGAAAAAGACTTTGTGGTGGAGTGGACACATTGGTGGATGTTATTGGTGTGGAAAGAGGGAGTTTCCAACCAATAAATGTGTTTGTTGGTCATGTAACTTTGTCTCTTGTTTGGGACAGACTTGCTGAAGGAGGAATTTCATATTCCAGAATGTTTGCCTCCAATAATTTGCTGCACAAGGTTGTAATTAACTACATCCAACCCAATTCAACCTCTAAGACAGATGTATCTCGCTTTGAGGAAAAGTTGATGTTTGCCATTAATAATGGGATGAAGTATCATAGGAGCAATGGTTCTGACACAAAGAGATGCTGGAGACTAAATGTGAAAGTGTCGAAACAATTTGGTAACTAGCGTAGAGTAAGTAAGTTGTCCCTTATCCTTCACAACAGTCATGTACATGTGCATCAAGATTGTGTGTGGCACATTTAGTCTCCAGCATCTCTTTGTGTCAGAACCATTGCTCCTATGGTGATAGGATTGAAGATGGTTTCAAAAATGAGACTGAAGAAGTTGAATAAAGCATTGGAGCATTTGAAGGAGAAGTCCCCAATCAAGATAAAACAAGACTTTACCATAAAGAAAAGGAAAGGCAAAGAGCCAATGACTACACCTTTCAAGAAAAGGAGAGCCCTTATCTTGCAGGACGAAGAAGATGAGGATGATCTCACACTATCTGCATTTGCCTTGAAAAATCTACAGAGCTTTGTTAGTTTTGAGCAGCCGTAGAACAGAGAGGATAGAGGATGAGCAGAGATAAAGTGAAAGAAGAGAAGAGAGAGGAGAAGGAAGTGAAGAAAGAAGAGCAGAGGAAGAGAGAAGAACAAGAAGAGAAGGAAGAGAAGAAGAAAGATAATAAAGAGAAGAAGAAGGGGAAGCGGAAGAAGAGGAGGGTCAAGATGACTCTTTTGAGCCAACTTTTGCAATATCCTTGTCAGAGGATTCTGAGAAGACTCGGAGTGGAACTGTAGGCGATGCAAGAGAAAAAACACATCACTTGCCAGCTGAGCAAGAACAAGAAGAAGAATTTTCTTCTCCACTTGTAACCACAAAGACTGGGGGAGCTGCTGTAAACATAGGTACATCTTCTTCACCTATTTTTACAAGTGATGATGTGAGTAGATTTCTAGCAGATTGAGAGGATGTCTATGCCTCTTGATATCCTAAAGCTGAGATTGAGGCATCCTCTCAAAGTCTTGATACTTGACAAGCTGAGGTTCCCTCATCTCTAGACACTCCTCGAACTAAACGTGTTGAAGCCAGTACTTAAACAGACACTACAGTAGACTTTGAAAGATTGCTTGAATTTCTTGTGGAAATAAAGGGTCAGCAATATGGCATGGAGTGTGAGATTCAGAACCTTCAATCTGCACTGAAAGCCACTTTAGTCTCTCTTCATGATCAGGTACATGACCTTAAGCTTCATTTTCAAGAGACAGCTCAAGAAACTGCAAAGGCTGAAGATGTTAAGAAGGTCCAGGAGTCACTGTGAAAGCTGGAGGAAACAGTTTAGTCAATGGGAGATTTTCAGCTTGTTCGCATCCCCAAACAGCCTTGATTTCATCAAACTCTTTATATTCTTCTCCATTTTTTGCCGTTGACAAAAAGGGGGAGAATGTGTACAGATTTATTATCTTTTTGTGGTTGTGGATGTTGATGTTTGCTATCTTTTTGCATGAATCTTTTTGTGGTTGTGGATGTTTGCTACTTTTTGCATGCTACTTTTTGGTTTGGACTGTTGATTGTTGAACTTTGTTGGATTTGTTGGACTTTTTGATGTCTGCAGTAACTTACTTTGGTAATACTGATTGTGGTTGGTTAGTTGACTTATCTCTTTGAGGATTAACATGTTTTATGTGGTTGCAAAATCGATGCTATCCAGGTCATAATCAACTCAGTTTTATAAAATATTATGTATTGCTTAAGTTGTTTTACAGGTCAAAAGTTCTTAAATCTACAGGAAAGTTTTGTCACAATTAAAAAAGGGGGAGATTGTTGGAAAAAACTCTTTTACTGTTTTGAAGTTGACAAAACGTTTCTAGAAAGTCTAGTCTGAAGACATCCAGACTCTAGTGTCAAAGTTTGAAGACTACTAGACTTTAGGTTCAAAGTTTTCCCACACTGACAATTTTTAGATTGAAGAATGAAGAATTATCCAGATGCGAGATTATCGTTATTTCTTCAAGGATTCGATTCGTATGACTTACGGATGACCTTATGGCTGGATATAACACCCATATGATTGATTATCTTTATTAGAAACAATTCCAATAATCAAATCTTTTAGAAGGCAAGCAAACTTGGAAGGTTTTACTTATGGAAACTAAGATCTTGATTGTATGGGTGAACATGATTGACGGGCTTTCATCACAAATTATCTAACGACTCGAGATCTCCTTGATTGATTCTGTCCAACAGATAGATTGAAAGAATTCTTTTGGAAAGTGCCAACGGTAGTGAAGGCATGAAGGAGTATTTAAGGAAGACTCTTCAGTTGTTCGAGAGTGGTTGTGAAAGAAAAATTTCAAAGTTTGAAACTTTCTAGTTCATTGCTATTTCACTGAGCTCAAAGTTGTATAAAAAAGAGAGAAACTCTTAGTGAAACTTTGTGAGAGACCAGCATAGACTCTTCACAGTAAAGTTAAGATCGCAAGACTGTAAAATCTCTTTTGAATTTTTAGTGAAATCCAGCCAATAAGCTGTCAGCACGGGAGAGTGGAGGTAGGCTTGATTTAAGCCAAACAACTATAAATATCGTGTTTTTATTTTCTTCTCTCAACTCCTTTATTTTAATTAAGTAGTTTTATTTATCTGTTTAAGTTTAAAAATTGTTAAAGTCTAAATTCGTCTATGGTTTTATACAAGCAAATATTACTTCTGAATCTTGCAGGAATTTTTATTACACTTATTCACCCCCCTCTAGGTGTTATTACTAGCCCTTTCAAGAGTCTCTACTGGTCTCTCACAAAGTCTCACTATGAGTTTCTCTTTTTTGTATACAACTTTGAGCTCAGTGAAATAGTAAGGAACTATGAAGCTTCAGACTTTGAAATTTTTCTTTCACGCACTATATCGAACAACTAGAGTGTCCGCCTTAAATACTCCTTCATGCCTTTACGACCGTTAGCACTTTCCAAATGGATTCTTCCAATCTACCCGTTGGATAGAATCAATCAAGGAAATCTTGAGTCGTTAGATAATTTGTGATGAAAGCCCGTCAATCCTGTTCGCCCATACAATTAGGATCTTGGTTTCCATAAGTAGAATATTCCAAGTTTGCTTGCCTTCCAAAAGATTTGATTATCGGAATTGTTTCCAATAAAGATAGTCAATCATATGGGTGCTATATCCAGCCATAAGGTCATTCGTAAGCCATACGAATCAAATCCTTGAAGAAATAAAGATAATATCGCATATGGATAATTTTTCATTCTTTAGTTTAGAAACTGTTAGTGTGGGCAGACTTTGAACCTAAAGTCTTGCAGTCTTAAGACTTTGATTCTAAAGTCTAGAAGTCTTCAGACTAGACTTTTTGGAAATGTTTTGTCAACTTCAAAATAGTAAAAGAATTTTCTCAAACAATCTCCCCCTTTTTAATGGTGACAAAACTTTTCTGCAGATTTAAGAACTTTTGACCTGCAAAACAACTCTTAGGCAATACATAATATCTTATAAAGCTAAGTTGATTATGACCTAGATTGTATCGATTCTGCAACCACATAAAACGTGTTAATCCTAATAAGACAATTAACTATCCAACCATAATCAGTATTACCAAAGTAAGTTACTGCAAACGTTAAAAAGTCCCACAAATTCAACAAGTTCAACAATCAAAAGTCCAAACCAAAAAGTAGCAAAAAGTAGCAAACATAAACAAAAAGATAACAAATTTGCACACATTCTGCCCCTTTTTGTCAACAGCAAAAATTGGAGAAGAATAGAAAGAGTTTGATGAAATCAGGACTGTTTGGGGATGCGAACGAGCTGGAAATCTCCCATCGACTGAACTATTTCCCCCAACTTTTGTAGTGACTCTTGTACCTTCTTAACATCTTCAGCCTTGGCAGTCTCTTGAGCTGTCTCTTGAAGTTGAAGCTTAAGGTCTTGTACCTGATCGTGAAGAGAGACTGAAGTGGCTTTCAATGCAGATTGGAGATTCTGAATCTCACACTCTATGCCATATTGCTAAGCCTTTATTTCCATAAGAAGCCCGAGTAGTCTTTTAAAGTTTGCTGTAGTGTTTGATTGAGTACTAGCTTTAGCACGTTCAGTTTGAGGAGTGTTTATTGATGAGGGAACCTTAGCTTGACCAACAAGACTTGGAGAGGATGGTTCAACATTAGCTTCAGGATATTGAGAGGCATAGACATCCTCTGGATTTGTTGGAGATTTGCTCACATCATCACTTGTAAAAATAGGTGAAGAAGATGTACCTATGTTTTCAGCAACTCCCCTTGTCTTTGTGGTTACAGGTGGAGAAGAAAAATCTTATTCTTGTTCTTGCTTAGCTTCCAAGTGATGTGCTTTTTCTCTTGCATTTCCCGCAATTCCACTCCGAGTCTTCTTAGAATGCTCTGACAAGGATACTGCAAATGTTGGCTCAAAAGAGTCATCTTGACCCTCTTCTTCTTCTGCTTCTCCTTCTTCTTTTCTTTCTTCTCTTCTTTCTCCGTCTCTTCCTTCTGCTCTTCTTTCTTCATTTCCTTCTCTTGTCTGCTCTGTTTCTTGTCGTCCTCTTTCCTCTCTGTTCTGCGGCTGCTCAAAACTAACAAAGCTTTGTAGATTTTTCAAGGCAAATGCAAATATAGTGAGATCATCGTCATCTTCTTCGTCCTGCAAGATAAGGGCTCTCCTCTTCTTGATAGGTGCACTCATAGGCTCATTGCCTTTCCTTTTCTTCGTGGCAAAGTCTTGTTTTGTTTTGGTCGGGACTTCTCCTTCAAGCACTCCAATGCTTTATTAAGCTCCTTCAGTCTCTTCTTTGAAACCATCTTCAAACCTATCTCCATAGGAGCAATGGTTCTGACACAAAGAGATGTTGGAAACTAAATGTGAAAGTGTTGAAAAAAATTGGTAACCAACGCAGAGTAAGGAAGTTGTCCCTTGTTCTTCACAACAGTCCTGTACATGTGCATCAGGATTATGTGTGACAGCGAGAACTTCATCCTGTTGTTGATGGCAAACATCAGCTTTGCCTCAGAGCGAGATACATCTGTCTTGGAGGTTGACTTGGGTCAGATGCAATTGATTACAACCTTATGCAACAAAATGTTGGAGGCAGACATTCTGGAATATGAAATTCCTCCTTTAGCAAGTTTGTCTCGGACAAGAGACATTGTTGCATGACCAGTAGACACGTTTATTGGTTGGAAACTCCCTCTTTCCACACTAATGACATTCGTCAATGTGTCCACATCCACCGCAAAGTCTTTTTTCCTTACCATAAAATGAAATCTATTCACATCTAGAAAAGACAGATTCGAATAGAAATAAATAGTTAATTCTGGGTAAGTGATAGAAGTTTCAGAACAGAATCTTTCAAGTTGAAGGAGAGCAAACTTCTCCCTCAGATTCACCTTCAAAGAATCCAGAAAATCAAAATCCACAGTTCGAGGGTTCATCACCCCTCACCACGTAAGTAGCTGCAATGCCTATCCTAGGCTGAAAATTCTCATACATTCTTTCATCATCATCCTTCACTTCAGGCTGATTAAGAGAACTGAACCACGGATCACTTGGAAAGTTAGCAAAAGTCCCGTCTGCCAAACCTTCAAGCGCAATGCCTAACCTTTCCATTGATCGTAGAAACATAGTCTCATTCTTGTATCCTCTCTCTTGCAGAAGCTCATCAACAAATGTCATTGCAGTACCACCCTCATTTAACTAAGTGTAGAGTTTAAAGAGAAACTTGGATTTTAAAGTTCTTACGAGTTCAACATCCACGATCTCTTGTTTGTTGGTGCGGAGGATCTTGAGTCCCATGTTGACGCTGTTGAGAATGTTGTTGTTATTACTGTTGAGGAAAGTCTTCTTCCTCAGTTAAGTCAAAGTGAGTAGGACCCTCTAGCATGTGCTGTGGTCCCTTATTAGCGATCCGAGAAGATTTTCTTTGGAAAGACATTTTTACAGTCAAGGAAGATTTCTCGAACTCATTTGGTTGAAAAAGGTGAAAACTTTATAAAGTAAACTTGAGAGAAAAAGTGAGAGAGTAGGAATTATGTATTCTAGGGTTTGTGAAAACGTAAATGGAGAAGAAGGACTTCGATGGTATATAAAGCAAGTGAAATGAGATATACAAACAGTCATAAAGGAAAAAATAAATTGCCTTTTTCAAAAATAAAAACTACCAAAATTCAAAAATTTGAAAAAGATAATTTCTAAAAATAAAGTAGGCAAGTAACGGTTCAAAAATCAACATACCTTTTCAGGATTTTCATGGTAAAATTAAATTACTTGCATTTAAAAGAAATTAACTTACATATATGGATTTTGGACATTCTGAGTTTGACCACCTTAAGACTTTAACTAGTAAAAGATATAATGTTCAGTCTGGTGTGAATAGACTCAAATAGACTTTTCTCTAGTGGCTTTGTAAAAATGTCTGCTAACTGATTCTTTAAGTCAATGAACTAAATCATGACTTCTCCATTCTGAACATAATCTCTTATGAAATGATGTCGAATCTCTATATGTTTCGCCCTTGAATGAAAAATTGGATTCTTCGTGAGATTGATGGCACTGGTATTGTCCCATTTGATCTCGGTGCACGATTCTTCAATTCCAAAGTCTCTTAACTATTGCCTTATCCACAAAATTTAAGAACAACAGCTTTCAAGAGCCACATATTCTGCTTTTGCTATTGATAGAGTTACAATACTCTGTTTCCTTGAGACCAAGACACCAGCTTGTTACCCAGCAATTGACAAGTACCAAAAATACTCTTTCTATCAAGTCTACAACCTGCTAAATCTGCGTTTGAATATCCAAGGAGAGCAAAGTCTTATTCTTTAGGATACCACAGACCTAGCTTTGGAGTAGTTCAACGTATTTGATGATGTGTTTTGCAGCACTTAAATGAGATTCACTGGGATTTGATTGGAATCTAGCACAGATGCAAACACTAAACAAAATGTCAGGTCTAGATGCAGTAAGGTAAAGAAGCAAACCAATAATGCACCTGTAAAGTTTCTAGTCTACATTCTTTCCTCCTTTGTCTTTGTCTAGCTTTGAAGAACTTGACATTGGTATTTCTGTCTTTTTGCAATTCTCCAATCCGAACTTCTTGATGAGATCTTTTGCATACTTTTCTTGATGAATAAAGATACATTTCTTTGATTGTTTAACTCACAATCCCAGAAAGAAAGTTAATTCACCCATCATATTCATCTCGAATTCATCTTGCATAGATCTTACTACTGGTGCATAGGTCTCGTCATACTTTATCACTTCTTCTTGCGTATATCCTTTGGCCACAAGTCTTGCTTTATTCCTGACCACTTTTCCTTTCTCGTCCACCTTGTTCCTGAAAACTCATTTAATTTCTATAATAGACTTACCTTTAGGTTTAGGAATTAGCTCCAAAACATCATTGATGCTAAACTGTCTGAGCTCTTCATGCATAGCTTCGATCCAGCTTTCATTAGATAAGGCTTCTTATACACTTTTGGGTTCTATTTCAGAAATAAGTGTTAAAGCACTAGACTCTTCTCGCCTTTTGGATCTGGTATGAATTCCTTCATCAATGTTGCCAATGATGAGTTCTTTGGAATGACTTGACTTATGCTTCCGGTTGCTGGTTGGTTTGAGAGTTTGCTGATCTTCTACTTCAGTTGAATCTTTTGGTTCTTTTTGATGTTGATCTTTAGAAGTCTGAACCACTTTGGGGGAAATAGACTTTGCATAGTTTGGAGCAGGTTCAGATTCTTCAAGTTGAGTCTGATCCAGTTGATTTTGCATAGTGTCTTGAAACTTAACATTCATAGATTTTTCCACAGATTGAGTCTTCTTATTGAACACTCGATATGCTTTGCTTGAGGTAGAGTAGCCAAGGAAAATTTCTTCATTTTGATCTTTCTTCAAACTTCCCAGTTCGATCATTTGCATTTTTTAAAACATAACAATTACAACCGAACACATGAAAGTAAGAAACATTTGGTTTCTTTCCTTTAAACAATTCATAAGGAGTTTTCTCTAGAATAGGCCTAAAAAACACTCTGTTAATAATGTATCAAGCTGTATAAACTACTTCAGCCCAAAATTGAGAGGAAATTTTACTCTCAATTAAGAGGGTTCTGGCCATCTCTTATAAGGATCTGTTAATAATGGTCTGTACGTATGCTTGAAATAGCATATCCTTTTTTATTTTGAACTTTCTTGGCAAACTTTGAAAAGTGAGAAAATGTTTCAGACTTATTTGCCAAAAAGTAAACTCAAGTAAAGTGAGAGTAATCATCCACGATTACTAGATAGTATTTCTTTCCACCAATACTTTGAGTTTTGGTTGGTCCAAAGAGGTTGCGAAGCTCGATTAGTAGAAACTTGATTTACTAATTTAAAGGAACTTCTAACCCGTTTTCCCACAACACAAGGAGTTGATAATTTAGAGTTATGATAAGCTAGGTTGGAGAGATCTCAAACAAGTTTTTTGGATGAAATCTTGGCAATCTGCTTCATGTTAACATGACCAAGCTTGCGATGCCAAAGATTTGCTTCATCTTGAATGGAAATAAGACACTGGGAGCTTTTTGGTTTTATGTCTAGAAGATAAATGTTCCCATGTCTTCGCTCAGTGAAAGATTGAGAGAAATCTTTACTTGTTCTCGAACCGATGCCTTCTTGGAAATTAATTTTGAATCCAGTATCGCAAAGTTGACTTATGCTGAGTATATTGTAATTCAGTTTTTCCACCAAGAAGACATTATTGATAGTCAGGCTTCCAATCTTTACGGTTCTACATCTAACAATTCTTCTTTTGCTGTTTTCACCAAAGGAAACTCTTCCACCATTCATTTGAACAAGCTTTATAAAGTAACTTGAATATCATGTCATGTGTCTTAAACAGCCACTATCAAAATACCATTTGATCTTTTTCTTGATAGTCGCCTGTGATTAAAAGAAGAAATCAAGCTTTCTTTAGTTCCCATATTTTCTTGGGTTCAGGAGAGTTAGTATTAAAAACAATCTTTGCCCAATCTCTCTTAACAGGTCTTCAAACTTTGGGACATTCTTTCTCGAAATGTTTTGAGTTGTTACACTTTGAACATTTGAGAGCACTTTGGCCAACAGGTTTTACAAAAACCTTTTGAAAATGATCTTTGTAAAATGCCCTTGTAGGTCTTTGTTTAATTCTTTCTTTAACTTTGGAAAAATCAATTAGAGGTATAGTTTCTGAAGTCATTCCCAAACCAGATTTGTTAAAATAAGGTCTTTGTACATAAATAATTTTCTCCAACTTCTCAGATCACTTTGAAAATCTTTTTGTGGTATTTGAAATATCTTCATTCAAAAAGACATTTTCCTTAGAAAGAGAATCAAAATTTTCTTTCAAAATAATAAAACTTTCATTTAGATTTTCAAACTTTTCTTTCTAAGAAGTTTCCTGTTACTTCAGTTTAGAATTCTCCCTCTTAAGCTCGAAGATCCTTTTAAGAGATGTTTTGAGGCTGAGACAGAGTTCATTTATATACTTCGAGACTTTAACAGGAATTTTTAAATTGCTAACCTCAACTTCTTTGTCTGAGTTTGAATTAGAATTTGTTTCAAAGTTTGAGTTTGACTCTGAATTTGCCATTAGACAAATGTTAGCATATTCTTCATCACTTTTCTCTCATTCAGTGTCACTCAATGTTTCTGCTTTGAGAGCTTTCTTATACTTCTCAGTTTTTTCTTTCTTTTCTTCAACAAATGATAGTTAGGTCTAATATGCCAATTTTTCTTGCATTCGAAGCATATTACATCTTTGCTGATCTCGTTGTCCTCAGTCGATTTCTTCTGAAAATTTTGCGTGCTGTGCTTTTTCCAGTTGAATCTTTTTCCCTTTCTATTCAACATCTTGAACTTTTTAATCATAAGTGCCAGTTCTTCATCATCCATTTCATCTTCTGAATCTGTATCTTAAAGCAATTGACTTCTTACCTTTAGGATCTTCTTCCTTATTGATTTGCTCCATTTCATATGATTGAAGTGTGCCAACAAGTTCATCTACTGATAGAGGCATGATCCTCTGGGTTTCTCTAATTGAAGTCTTCACGTAAATCCAATCTTTGGAGAGTCCACGTGGCAGTTTATTGACCTTCATTGGTCCTAAGATTGGTTGTCCTTGATATGCTGTGTCTTTTACAATCTTTGTGAAGAGACTAAACATATCAGTGATGGATTCTCTAGGCTTCATTTTGAAGGCTTCATACTGTTTGAGTAGAATATTGATTTTTGTTTCCTTTACTCGATTAGTTCCTTCATAGGTAATGTGCAATTTATCCCAAACTCCTTTCATTGTTTCACAGGAAGAAATTCGATTATAGTCAGTAGGTGATAATGCACACTATAAAGAGTAGACAGTTTTAGCATCAAGAGCTTGTTTCTTAATTAATTCTTCTTGTATCATTTCGCCAGGATCTATAGCTTCCTTTTCTCTTTTTGAGGTTGATGTAGCTTTAGGATTGATCCATTTTTCTACCACATCTCATTTTAGGGGATCTTTCGATCTTAGGAATGCCTTCATCTTGTTTTTCCACACATTGTATTTATTTCCATCAAAGTAAGGAGGTTTGGTGTTGCTTTGGCCTTCAACCAATCCTGAAACCAAAATACTAGCTATAGATCTTTAACTTAGAAGTAAAAACACTTCAGTAAAATGAACATACAAGCTCTGATACCAATTGAAAGGACTAATTATAACACATAAAGGGAGGTGAATATGTGTAAATAAAAATTTTCTCAAGATTCAGAAGTAATAATTGCTTATAGAAAATCACAGACGTATTCAGACTTTAACAGTTTTAAACTTGAACATATAAATAAGGCTACTAATTAAAATAAAGGAGTTCAGGGAAGAGAATAAGAACACGAGGTTTATAGTGGTTTGACTTAGATCAAGCTTACGTCCACTCTTCCGTGCTAACAGCTTATTGGCTGGATTTCACTAAGAATTCAAAAGAGATTTTACAATCTTGCAATCTCGACTTTACAGTGAAGAGTTTCTACTGGTCTTTCACAAAGTCTCACTATGAGTTTCTCTCTTTTGTATACAACTTTGAGCTCAGTGAAATAGCAAGGAACTAGGAAGCTTTAGATTTTAAATTTTTTTTTTCACGTACTATATCGAACAACTAGAGAATCCACCTTAAATACTCCTTTATGCCTTCACAACTGTTGGCACTTTCCAAAGGAATTCTTCCAATCTACTCGTTAGACAAAATTATTCAAGGAGATCTTGAGTCGTTAGATGATTTATGATGAAAGCCCGTCAATCTTGTTTGCCCATACAATCGGGATCTTGGTTTCCATAAGTAGAATATTCCAAGTTTGCTTACCTTCCAAAAGATATGATTATCGGAGTTTATTCCAATAAAGATAGTCAATCATGTATGTGCTATATCCAACCATAAGGTTATCCATAAACCATACAAATCGAATCCTTGAAGATAATCTCGGGATAAATCTTCATTCTTTAGTCTGGAAATTGTTAGTGTGGGCAGACTTTGAACCTAAAGTTTGGAAGTCTTCAAACTAGACTTTCTAGAAATATTTTGTCAACAAAACAGTAAAGGAGTTTTCTCCAATAGATCTAATGTGGCACTTGAATGAAGGTATTAAAGCAACAACCGACGTTGAGGAGGCATATCAATTACAAGCTTCGGGCTACCACTCTAGGAAATTATGCAGCCCCCAATTGCAAGGTAAATTTTGATTTCCTCTACATGATAATTTGCTTGCCTAATTGATAAGCAGATGCAACTCTGCATGTTCATCTGCAAACAGTCATAATGTCTTTTCTTTTCGAAATCTTTTAAATTCCTCTACACTAAAATTTTGTTGGCTACTTGGTAAATAGGTACAACAAGTATCGCATGGAATATCTCGAGATGACTGTTGATCGATGGTATTGTAGTCTACATCTTTGAGCATGGACATTATTGTGAAAGCTAGTATGAGCACCTAGAGGGGGTAAATAGGTCTAAAAACAAATTTCCGAGATAAGTGTGCAGCACTAATCAACAATAGATTATAAAAAGGAAATTTGTTTCTTGTCAACAAAACGAGTTACGATCAAAGTAAAAGAGTGTAGGGAAGAGAATATGAACACAGAGTTTATAGTGGTTCGGCTTAATCCAAGCCTACATCCACTCTTCCGCACTGACAGCCCACCGGCTGGATTTCACTATGAAACAAAAGAGTTGTTACAGTAAAGCTCTTCATTGATTCCACAGTATAGAGACTCTACTACACTTCCTCAAGGTCTCTCAAAGATATAGATTCTCTTTTGCGTATAAGATTTCGCTCAACAGTTTAATTGACTAAGAACAAGGAGCTTCAGATTTTGGAATTCTTCTATCGCGCACACACTCGAACAACTGGAACGTCTTCCTTATATACTTCTTCATGCCATCACACCCGTTGGCACTTACCAAATGAATTATTCCAATCTGCCCGTTGGACAGAATCAATTAGGAAGATTTTTGAGCTATTTAAGGAACATAATGATAGCCCATCAATCCTGCTCGCCCATACAATCAGGATCTAAGTTTCCATAAGTATACTTCGCCAATCAACGGATCCAAAATCCTAAATCAATCTTGATTTGAATAATGGATTCTGACATGTTATATCCAGCCAAGAGATCTTCTTTAGTCGACAAAATCAAATCCTTAACGAAATATTTCGTTTCGGATAAGCCTTCTTTGACGGTCTAGAAACTGTCAATGAGGATAGACTTTGAGTCTTGAGTTTGGCAGTCCGGAGGTCTTCAGACTTTGATGGAAGAGTCTACAAGTCTTCAGACTAGACTGATGGAAACGTTTTGTCAACTTCAAAACACTCAAGGAAGTTTTCTCCAACAATCTCCCCCTTTTTGATGGTGACAAAACTTTCCTGCAAATTTGGATAACTTTGACCTGCAAAACATTACTCAAGCAAACAAGGATATCTCACAAAAGATAAATGGCTTAATAATGATAACATTAGAATCTGCATCCACAGAAAAATATGTTAGTTCTGTAAATGAGCAAAGCCATGAGATATCAATAGTACTTAAGATAAACAAACGTTCAAACAGTCAAATCCAAATCTAGTCCAAATCCAAACAGCCAAACACAAAAGTCAAGTCAATCAAACATAATCGACACAAAAGTTCAAAAAGTCAAGAGTTCAAAGTTCAAAATCAAATCTGCACCACATCTCTCCCCCTTTTTGTCATCATTAAAAATGTATAAATGAAAAGAGAATAGCTTTAAGATTGCTTGGGAACACGAACAAGTTGGAAATCTCCCATTGACTGGACAATCCTTTCCAGCTTTTTCAAATCCTCATTCAGTTATGCTACATCTTCACTCTTAGCATTTGCTTGAACTTGAAGAGCAAGGGCATTGATCTGATCATGCAAAGAAACTGAAGAGGCTTGTCCTGCATTCTGCAAGTTCTAAATTTCGTATCCCAGAGCATATATTTGACCTCGCATCTCCAAAAGAACATCAAATATTCTGCGAAAGTCTGCCGAATTGTCTGTCTGAGTACTAGCTTCTGCACGATCAGACGGAGTATTGGCAGATGATGGCAATTTGGCACGATCACGCAAATTGGGCGATGAAACCTCATGTCCCTCCTCAGGAAATTGAGAGGCAAAGATGTCCTCTGGATCTGCTGGAGAACGACTTACTCCTTCGCTGGTGGCAGGGAATGAGGACATTCCTCTTTTCTCAGGATCTCCCCCTGTTTCCATGCCTTCAGGTGGAGAAAAGTGTTCCTCATGCTTTGCTTCTGCTTGATCTCCTCTTTCCTCTTCTTCTTCTTCCTCAATTCTTTTCTCATTTGCATCTCTCTCCTCTGCTTCTTTTTCCTCTGCTTCTTTTTCCTTTGCTTCTTTCTCCAAATCTTCTCTCTCTCCAGTCCTCTGTTCTGTCTCATCCTTGTCTTTTTCCTGTCTCTCCATTGTTTCTGGAACAGAACGACTCAAGTTCTTTAATGCCATTGCAGAAATGGTGACATCATCCTCATTCTCTTAATCCTCAATGATGAGAGCTCTTCTTTTCTTGGATGGAGCAATTATGGGCTCCTTCCTTTTTTGCTTTGCCGCCGAAGAGACTGAATGAGTCTTGACAGGGGTTTTTACTTTGAACTACTCCAAAGCCTTGTTGAGTTCCTTTAGACGCATTTTAGAGACCATCTTCAGTCCCACCACCATTTGATCGCATGTTCGAACACAAAGAATCCGGGGAGACTGAACGTTCAAGTGTTTGAATAACTTGGTCACAAGAGCTGCGTACGGTAGTTGACCATTGTCCTTCATCATTGTTCTGTACATGTGGAACATAATAGTGTGTGGAAGAGAGAACTTTTTGCCAGCAATGATGGCATACATCAGCTTTGCCTCCGAGTTTGAAACGTCGGTCTTTGAAGTAGATTTTGGTTTGAGGCAGTTAATCACTATCTTGTGAAGCAAAATGTTGGACGCATTCATCCTCAAATAAGAAATCTTCCCTTTCGTTGTTCTATCTTGAACAAGCTCGATCGTTGCACGAGCAATAGACATACTAATGGGTTGATATCTCCCTCTTTCAACCCCAATCATATTAGCTAATGTATTCATGTCAACCGCATAGTCCTGATCTCGAACACTAAAAGAGAATCTATTCGCATCCAAGAAATTGAGATTCGAATAGAAATAAGCAGTAAGTTCAGCATGAGCTTTTGTCGTTTTAGAACAAAACAGTTTGAGTTGAAGAATATTGAATTTTTCCCGCAGATTGACATTCACAGAGTCAAAAAAATCAAAGTCCACACTTCTAGGGTTTATCACCCCACGCTTTAGCAACTTAGAGTACAATTGCTTGTGTTCCTCCGAACGAAACAAATCTGTTCTTTTGCTTCGGATTTTTGTTGCAACACCCATTCTAGGTGTAAACTGACTATACATCCTATCATCATCATTCCCATCAGGTTGACTCAGCCCTTCAACATGTGGATCACTTGGGATATTTGCTAATGCCTCTTCCGCCGACCCCATAGGGGCAATTCCCAATCATTCCATTGTGCGTAAAAAGAAAGTTTCATTTCTATACCCTTTGTCTTTAAGAAATTCATCAATGTAGTTCAACGGAGTACCACTCCTCTTCAAAGCACGATAAAGCTTATAGGTAAAAGCGGGCTTATGAGTTCTTACGGGTTATGCATCTTCGATGATTTCTTCCTCTTCTCGATGTGCCACATCCTGAGGTCTAGATGGAGGAGATAGACGCTACTGAGAATGTTGTTGGCTTTGCTATTGTCTAGGAGATTCTTCTTCCTCGGTGAGATCAAAGTGCGTAGGCCCCTCACACATTTGCTGTGGTCCCCTATTCGCGATCCTCGAAGACTTTCTTTGAGACGACATTTTTCATAGTCTTTGAGAGATTCCAAGCTTGTTTCCCAAGAAAGATGAAAACTTTTCGAGGATTAAACAAGAGAAGAAGATAGAAGTGGAAGATCGGTGCTCTCTTAGGGTTTTTGTGAATAAAACGAAGAAGAACCGACAGTATATAAGGCAGTCGAAGTGAGGCATATGGAATGTCGTAAAAAGAAAATATAAAAATGCCTTTTTAAAAATAACTACCTTTTCAAAAATTAGATAACTGTCATTTCAAAAATAACTTCTTTTTCGAAAAGGAAGGATTGCACTAATCACGGAAATTGGGAAAATAACACCAATTAATTTTGAATAGATGATTGTACATTTTCAAGATCTGATCCGAGAGATAAGTTTCTAAAATAAAAATAACTTACAGTCGTAGATCTTGATTGTCTGAGTCTAAGTGCCTTTAGACTTTCAGTCCTGAGTCTGAACTTCTTCAGACTTTAAGATATTGAGTCTGGAACGAATAACTTCAAATTGATTTTTCTCCAAAGGCTTTGTAAATATATCCGCCAGTTGATTCTTTGAATCAATAAACTTAATCGAAACTTCTCCATTTTGAACATGATTTCTAATGAAATGATGTTGAATCTCTATATGTTTTGCTCTTGAGTGAAGAATCAGATTCTTGGTGAGATTGATTGTGCTGGTGTTGTCACATTTGATCTTAGTGCATGAGTCTTCAATTCCAAAGTCTCTTAACTGTTATTTTATCTACAAAATTTGTGAACAACAACTTCCAAGAGCTACATACTCTGCTTTTGCCGTAGAAAGAACTGCTGTACTTTGCTTTCTTGAAAACCAAGATACTGTTCTGTTTCCAAGTAGTCAATAGGTGCTCTAGGTGCTCTTTCTATCAACTCTGCATCCGGCTAGGTCTACGTCTGAGTATCCAAGAAGAGTAAAGTCTTTTTCTTTAGGATACCAAAGACCCAAATTTGAAGTTAAGGTAATGTATTTGATAACACGCTTTGCAGCACTTAAATGAGATTCTTTAGGGTCTGATTGAAATCTGGCACAAATACAAACACTAAACAAAATGTCAGGTCTAGAAGCAGTTAGATAAAGAAGTGAACCAATGATACTCCTGTATAGTTTCTGGTCAACTTTCTTTCCTTCTTCATCTTTGTCTAGCTTCAAAGAACTTGACATTGGTATATCAGTCTTTTTACAATTTTCTAGTCCAAACTTTTTAACAAGTTCTTTAGCATATTTTTCTTGATGAATAAAGATACCCTCCTTTAGTTGTTTCACTTGAAGCCCGAGAAATAAGGTTAGTTCACCCATCATGCTCATTTCAAATTCATCTTGTATAGATTTAGAGAATTTCTTGCATAGACTTTCATTAGAAGATTCAAAAATAATATTATCAACATAAATTTGAACAAGTAGAAAACTTTTGCTTTCTCTTTTGATAAACAATGTAGTATCTACTTTACCTTTGACAAAACCATTTTGAATTAAAAACTTACTTAGTCTGTCGTACCAAGCTCGATGTGCTTGCTTTAAACCATTTAAAGCCTTTTTCAGTCTGAATATAGAGTTTGGATTCCTTGGGTCTTCAAAACCGGGTGGTTGTTCCACATAGACTTCCTCTTGGATAAATCCATTTAGGAAAGTACTTTTGACGTCCATTTGGAATAACTTGAAATTCTTATGACAAGCAAAAGCAAGTAATAATCTAATTGTTTCTAACCTTACTACTGGTGCGTAAGTCTCATCATAGTCTATTCCTTCTTCTTGTGTATATCCCTTGGCCACGAGTCTTGCTTTGTTTCTTATGACTTTTCCTTTCTCGTTCATCTTGTTCCTGAAAACCCATTTAGCTCTAATGATGGATTTCCTTTTGGTTTAGGAGTCAATTCCTAGACATCATTGATGCTGAATTGTCTGAGTTCTTCTTGCATAGCTTCAATCCAGCTTTCATTAGTTAAAGTTTCTTCTATGCTCTTGGGTTCTATTTCAGAAATAAGAGCCACAACACTAGACTTTTCGCGCCTTTTGGATCTTGTGCGAATTCTTTCATTAATATCACAAATAATGAGATCTTTGAGATGACTGGACTTATGCTTCTAGTTGCTGGTTGATTTGTCAGACTGTTGATCTTTTTCCTCATTTGAATCTTCGTTGATCATTTGTTGCTCGTCTTCTAAAGGTTGAGCTGCTTTTGGAGATTTAGACTTTGTAGAGTCTGTTTTCCCAACACGCATGGTGTGTAGAGATCAGACTTTTGGTATGACGGATTGGGCAGTCTACGAACAAGCTTCTTTGCTGAAATTTTGGCTATTTGCTTCATGTTGATGTGCCCAAGTTTTCTGTGCCATAAGTTTGTTTCTTCTTGAATTGAGATTAGACATTGAGTTTCATCTGGTTTGACATCCAAGAGGTAAATATTTCCATGTATTCGACCCGTGAAAGACTAAGATGAGTCTTTACTGGTTCCTGAACATATTCCTTTTTGAAGGTTGATTTTGAAACTAGTGTCGCACAGCTGACTGATACTTAGCAAATTGTAGTTGAGTCCTTCTACTAAGGAAACATTACTGATCGTGAGGCTTCCAATCTTTACAGTTCCGTATCCCATAATTCTTCCTTTGCTGTTTCTTCCAAAAGAAACTTTTCCACCATTAACTTGAACAAGCTTTATGAAGCAATTTGAATCTCCTGTCATATGCCTTGAGCATCCACTATCCAGGTACCATTTAACCTTTTTTTTTTTTTGATAGTGACCTACATTTAGAAAAGAGATTCAAGCTTTCTTTAGTATCTATATTTTTTTTGGGTCCATTGGTGTTGGTGCAATATACGGTCTTTGCCCATACCTTCTTAATAGGTTTCCAAACCACAGGACATTCTTTCTCAAAATGATCTGAGCTATTGCACTTAGAACATTTAACATTTAAGAGCACTGCGACCTACTGGTTTTACAAAAAAATTTTAGAAATGATTTTTGTAAGCATCTCTTATAGGTCTTTGCTTAATTCTTTCCTTTACTTTAAGAAAATCAATAGAGGAATGGTTTTAGCAGTCATTCATAAACCTGATTTGTTGAAATAAGGTCTTTGTGCTGAAAGAATTTTTTCAAGTTTCTCAGATCTTATAGAAAATCTTTTAGAAATACTTGAGATATCATTTTTCAAGAATGCATTTTCTTTTGAAAGATTGTCTGTATTTTCTTTCAAAGTAGTAATACTTTTGTCTAAACTTTTGACCTTTTCTTTCCAAACATTTTCCTGTTGTTTCAATGCAGAATTTTCTCTTTTAAGTTCGGAAATCCTTTTAAGAGAAGTTTTGAGATTAAGGCACAATTCATCATTGTATCTAGAGACTCTAGTAGGGATATTCAAATTACTTACCTCGAATTCACTGTCTGAATCTGAGTCTATCACGGAGTTTGAATCCGAGTCTGATTGTGCCATGAACAAATATTGGCATAATCATCATCACTTTCCTCACATTCTGTATCACTCCAAGTTTCTGCTTTAAGTGTCTTTTGATATTTATCAGCTTTTCCTTTCTTTTTTCTCAGAAGGGGACAATTGAGTCTGATGTGTCCCTTTTTTTTTTACATTCAAAGTAGACTGCATCTTTATTGGATTCATCATCCTCAACTGATTTAGTCTGTTACTTTTGAAAACTTTATTTCTTTGGATGAATCTTCTCCCCTTTCTATTTAGCTTTCTGAACTTTCTTATCATGAGAGCAAGCTCTTCATCATCCATATCATCTTCAGAATCTGTGACATCAGAATCATCATTAGATTTTAATGCAATGGATTTCTTACCTTTAGGATCTTTATCTTCGTTGATTCGCTCCACTTCATAAGACCGAAGAGTCCCAATCAATTCGTCAATAGAGAGTGGCATAATTCTTTGTGTCTCCCTTATTGAGGTCTTTATGTGATTCCAATCCTTGGAGAGTCCACGCAGTAGCTTGTTTACCTTCATGGGTTCAGAAATTGGTTGACCTTGATTTTCAAGACTATTCACGATTTCTGTAAAACGACTAAACATGTCAGTGATAGATTCTCCTGATTTCATTTTGAATGCTTCGTATTGGCTAAGCAGAATGTTGATTTTGGTTTATTTCACTCGATCAGTTCCTTCATAGGTGATGTGTAATCTATCCCAGATTTCTTTAGCTATATCACAAGAAGATATTATGTTATATTCAGTAGGAGATAATGCACAATATAAAGAATAAATTGCTTTTGCATCAAGAGCTTGTCTCTTGGTTATCTTTTCTTAAGTCATTTCACTAGACTTAACGGCTTCTTTTCCTTTTTCTAAGACAGGTGCAACTTTAGGAATGATTTCTTTGTCTATCACATCCCATTCCAGAGGATCATTTGATCTTAGGAATGCCTTCATCTTGTTTTTCCATATGTTGTATTCCTTTCCATCAAAATAAGGCGGTCTGGTATTACTTTGCCCTTCAACCAGTCTTGGAGCCAACATACTAGCCATGGCTCTTTAACTTTGAAGCAAAACACTTCAACTTAAGTGAGTACACAGGCTCTGATACCAATTGTGAAAGCTAGTATGAGCACCTAGAGGGGGGTGAATAGGTGTAAAAATAAATTTCCCAGATAAGTGTGCAGCACTAATCAACAATAGATTATGAAAAGGAAATTTGTCTCTTGTCAACAAAATGAGTTACGATCAAAGTAAAAGAGCGTAGGGAAGAGAATATGAACACAGAGTTTATAGTGGTTTGGCTTAATCTAAGCCTACGTCCACTCTTCCCCACTGACAACCCACCGGCTGGATTTCACTATGAAACAAAAGAGTTGTTACAGTAAAGCTCTTCATTGATTCCACAATGTATAGACTCTACTACACTTCCTCAAGGTCTCTCAAAGATATAAACCCTCTTTTGCTTACAAGATTTCGCTTAACAGTTTAATTGACTAAGAACAAGGAGCTTCAGACTTTGGAATTCTTCTATCATGCACACACTCGAACAACTGGAACGTCTTCCTTATATACTCCTTCATGCCATCACACCCGTTGGTACTTACCAAAGGAATTCTTCCAATCTACCCGTTGGACATAATCAATTAGGAAGATTTTCAAGCTATTTAAGGAACATGACGATAGCCCATCAATCCTGCTCGCCCATACAATCAGGATCTAGGTTTCCATAAGTAGAACCTTCCAAGTATATTTCGCCAATCAACGGATCCAAAATCCTGAATCAATCTTGATTTGAATAATGGATTCCGACATGCTATATCTAACCAAGAGATCTTCTTTAGTTGACAGAATCAAATCCAAATACTTTGTTTCGGATAAGCCTTCTTCGATGGTCTAGAAATTATCAATGAGGATAGACTTTGAGTTTTGAGTCTGGTAGTTCGGAGGTCTTCAGACTTTGATGGAAGAGTCTGCAAGTTTTCAAACTAGACTGATGGAAACGTTTTGTCAACTTCAAAACACTCAAGGAAGTTTTCTCTAACAATTATGGTAGGATGATATTCTAAAAAAAGTATATTCTAAATCATAAGACGTACATAGGTTGATCTTCTATTAATTGCTTACTAAAGTAATATTTATCAAGGGATGTTTGAACTGAAAAACGCTAAACTAGTACACCTGTGACAAATATACCAAAACTAATTTTTTTTCCACAAAAAATCCCAAACTGGTATATCTTTGACAAATTTACCCCAAACCGGTACACTTGTGATTAATTCACCCTCTGTTAGTTTTCGTTAAGTTTTAACTAAATTAAATGACACGTGACAGTTGACTGGTATACCAATTTGCGATTTTATGCTTCGTTTGTCACAGTTTACAATTTTTGTCATTTTTTATGGTATTAATCCATTTAGCGAAGTGTATATTTGTTACAAATCTACCAGTTTAGGGTTTTTTGCGGTCGAATAATTTAGTTTGGGGGTAAATTTGTCTTAAATGCACAAGTTTAAGGTTTTTATGGTCAGTCAGGGTAAATTTGTCACAAATGTACTGGTTTGGGGTTTTTCATGGTCAAAAAAATAGTTTGGGGGTGAATTTGTCACATGTGTATCATTTTGGGGTTTTTTAGGGAATTAATCCTAATATATATTCTCTTGCTTCAACAAGTTTTGGTCATAGCGTGTCCTGGCATTGACTTTGAAGTGATGTGCACCATCCATTCCTGCCAAAAACATTACATTTTTCACTAAATTGTATCATAATTGTGCATTGGATCTAATTTTGTCGAGGTTGGATGTTCTGAATAGGGATGTTGAAAAATATTATCATATGGGGAAATCACTTGTCACCTCAACATCTTGATGTCAATCACACTACTATTAATACATCGTCTAGTGCATATCCTGTTTGCAAACTCATTAACGATGATGCATGGTGAGAAATCCATCTTTACATTGATTGTTGACAGATTTAGTTGGCATTATGGTTTGAGTTTTCTAAACTTGTAAATATCTTAATTTGCTGAAGGTTGAACGGAGAATTTATTACTGAATTCCAACGATGGGTTTATGTAAGTAATGGAAACATTTTTAGGTGCAATTTCTATTGCCAAAGCTGCTTGCGACTGATGTAGCTAGTATAAGCACCTAGAGGGGGGTGAATAGGTGTATAAACAATTTCTCGGGATACAACAGAAATACTAAGCAAATGATAGAACGGAAATACGCTTTTGCTTAATCAAAATGAGTTACGATTAAAGTAAAGTAAAGAGAAGGGAAGAGAAGATTAAACACAAGGTTTATAGTGGTTCGACTTATCCTAAGCCTACGTCCACTCTTCCGCACCGACCCAATCGGGCTGGATTCCACTATGAACAAAAGAGATGTTACAAAGACAGTCCTTCCTTGATTCCACAAAGTGTAGATATTCTATCACACTTCCTCAAGGTTTTTCACAAGTATAAACTCTCTTTTGAGTACAAGATTTTCGCTCAAGTGAATTGACAAAACAACAAGAGGCTTCAGACTTTGGAATTTTTCTATCGCGCACTTCCTTGAACAGCTTAGAACGTCTTCTTTTTATACTCCTTTATGCCATCATACCCGTTGGCACTTTCCAAAGGAATTCCTCCAATCTACCCGTTGGACGAAATCAATTAAGAAGATTATTTGAACTATTAAGGGAATATGTCGATAGCCCATCAATCCTGTTCGCCCATACAATCAGGATCTCAGTTTCCATAAGTAGAACATTCCATGAATATTTCGCCAATCAACGGATCCTTGACCATCGAATCAATCTTGATCAATTTAAAAGGGATTTCGATAAGTCATATCTAGCCAAGAGATCTTCTCCAGTCGATAAGGTCATATCCTTAATAAAACATCCAGTTCTGGATACCCTTTCTTTAACGGATTAGAAACTGTCAATGAGGATAGACTTTGAATCTTGAGTCTGGCTGTTCGGAGGTCTTCGACTTTAAACGGCGAGTTTGCAAGCCTTCGGACCCAGGGATCGATGGAAACGATTTTGTCAGCTTCAAAACACTTCAAGAAGATTTCTCCAATAATCTCCCCCTTTTTGATGGTGACAAAACTTTCCTGCAGATTTGGACAACTTTGACCTGCAAAACATTTCTCAAACACATATGCATATCTTATAGAGATAAATGGCTAAATGAATAACACTAGAATCTGCAACCACAGAAAATAGGTTAGTCTTGAATAAGATAAAGCCATAAAGCCAACCATAAGATATCAATAGCAGTCAAATCCAAATCCAAATCCAGACACAAATTTAAAGTCAAACATTAATCCAAATTAAACAATCCCAAATTAAACAATCCAAACGATTAAAAATTCAAAGTTTTGATTCAAATCTTGCACTTCTCCCCCTTTTTGTCAGCATTAAAAAAGGTTAAGATGAAAATGGAGTGAAGTCAATATTGCTTGGGAACGCGGACAAGCTGGAAATCTCCCATGGACTGTACGATCCCTTCTAGCCTTTTCAAGTCTTCCTTTAGTTGTGCAATCTCCTCACCCTTGGCATTGGCCTGAATTTGAACAAAGAGGGCTTGGATCTGATCTTGTAATGACACTGAAGAAACTTGACCCGCATTCTGCAAGCTTTGAACCTCGCATCTCAGAGCATAGATTTGTCCACGCATCTCCAAGAGAATATCCATGATTCTGCTAAAATCTGCTGAGCTGTTGGTCTGCGTACTTGCTTCAGCACGTTCTGCAGATGATGGCATATCAGAATAATCTTGCAGGTTTGGCGATGAAACTTCATGACCTTCTTCTGGAAATTGAGACGCATAAACGTCCTCTGGGTTTGCAGGTGAGTGACTGACTCCTTCACTTGCATCGGGATATGAGGACTTCCCTCATTTCTCTTTTTCTCCCCCTGTTTCTGTGCCTACAGGTGGAGAAGAGTGTCTTTCAGTTCTCCTTCTTCTCTTCTTTCTTCTTCGAGTCTTTCTTGCTCTGCTTCTTTTTCGCCACCTGCTCTTTCTTCTGCTTCTTTTTCTTCTTCTTCTCTCGCCTCTTTTTCTTTTTCTTCTCTTGCTTCTTTTTCTTTCTCTTGTCCTTGTCTTTCCTCTCATTCTGTCTCATAATGTTCCATGGATTCTGGAACAGAGCGACTTAGCTTCTTCAAAGCTATGGCCGAAATGGTAAGGTCGTCATCCTCTTCATCTTCCACGATGAGAGCTCTTCTTTTCTTGGTTGGAGCAACCATGGGCTCCTTCCCTTTCCTTTTTGAAGCAGAAGAGAATTGATGAGACTTTACAGAAGTCTTTTCCTTAAATTTCTCCAACTCCTTGCTTAGTTCCTTCAGACGCATCTTGGTCACCATTTTCAGTCCTATCACCATATGATCGCACGATCGAACACAAAAGATTTGTGGAGGCTGAATATTCGGATGTCCGAATAACTTCGTTACAAGGCTTGGGTAAGGAAGTTGACCTCTCGTCCTTCATCACCGCTCTATACATGTGGAACATGATAGTATGAGGAAGAGAAAACCTTTTCCCAAAGAAGGATGGCGTACATCGCATTGCCTCGAACTTGAGACATCGGTCTTGGAAGTTGATTTCGGTCGAAGGCAATTGATCACAATCTTGTGAAGCAAGATGTTGAACGCACTCATCCTTAAGTAGGTGATCTTTTCGTCTGTTCTCCTGTCTTTCACCAGTTCCATTGTAGCCCGAGCAGTAGAAACTTTGATCGGTTGATATCTTCCTCTCTCAACTCCTAACACATCCGCCAGCATATTCATGTCCAACAAAATCTTGATCTTTGACACTGAAGGAGAATCTATTCGCATCCAAAAAGCTAAGATTTGAATAGAAATATGCGGTCAGTTCAGCATAGGCCTTTGTAGTGTCGGAGCAGAACTTTTCAAGTTGAAGATGACCGAACTTTTCTCTCATGTTTACATTCACAGCATCCAGAAAGTCAAAATCTACACTCCTAGGGTTTATCACTCCACGCTTCAGCAGATTTGAGTATAGACCCTTCTGTTCTTTCGATCTAAACAACTCTCCTATTTTTCCTCTGATTTCCGCCGCAATACCCATCCTTGGTTGAAATTGCATGAACAATTTGTCATCGTCATTCCCCTCTCTCGGATTAAAACCCCAATCACGAGTATCACTCGGGATATTTTCAAGGGATTCTTTAGCCACCCATTTTCGAGCAATTCCCAAACTTTCCATTTTCCGCAAAAAGATATACTCATTCCCATATCCTTTGTCTTTTAGAAAATCATCGACATAGTTCAGAGGAGTACGAGTTCCTTTTAAAGCACGATACAGCTTATAAATAAAGGCGGGTTTTTGAACTCTTACAGGATCTGCATCCTCAACGATTTCTTCCTCTTGTTGATGAACAACGCCTTGAGGACTATGTGGAGGAGAATGACGCGGTTGAGAATGTTGTGGGCTCTGTTGCTGATTTGGAGACACTTCTTCTTCCGTGAGATCGAAGTGCGTAGGCCCCTCATTCATTCGCCGTGGTCCCCTGCTTACGATCCTTGACGACTTTCTTGAAGAAGACATTTTTCTCGCACTTTGAGAGATTCCTTGCTTGACTTCCCCCAAGAAAAACGACAACTTTTTCGAAGATTAGGCAGGAGATAAAAACAGGAATGGAGGATCGGTGCTTTTTAGGGTTTTTGAGAGTGAAGAGAGGAGGAAGCAATAGTATACGATCGGTTAAAGAGAGGTATACGAATCGTCAGAAATAAAAAGATGCCTTTTCAAAAATAATTGTCATTTTTCCGCGAAAATAGTCATTTCAAAAAATAACTTCTTTTTCGAAAAAGGAAACGATGCAGTAATTACGCTGATTAAAGATAGCAATAAAAGACACGGTTCGACGATCGTACCTTTTCAAGATAATATTCGAGAGAGAGAGAGACTAACTTACAGTCAAGGTCTTGTTTGTCTGAGTCTGAGAGTCTCTAGACTTTAACTTCTTCAAACCTTAATATGTTGAGTCTGGAGCGAATAATTTCAAATTGATTTTTCTCCAAGGGCTTTGTGAATATATCCGCCAGTTGGTTCTTTGAATCAACATATTGAATCGAAACTTCTCCATTCTGAACATGGTCTCTGATGAAGTGATGTCGAATCTCTATATGCTTTGCTCTTGAGTGAAGAATTGGATTTTTGGTGAGATTGATAGCGCTGGTGTTGTCGCAATTAATCTCTGTGCATGAGTCTTCAATTCCAAAGTCTCTTAACTTTGCTTTATCCATAGAATTTGTGAACAGCAACTTCCAAGAGCTACATACTCTGCTTCTGCTGTAGAGAGAGCTACTGTACTCTGTTTTCTTGAAAACCAAGACACCGTCCTGCCTCCAAGTAGTTGACAGGTACCCGAGGTGCTCTTTCTATCAACTCTGCAACCGGCTAGATCTGCGTCTGAGTATCCAAGAAGAGTAAAGTCTCCCCTTTTAGGATACCATAGGCCGATGCTTGAAGTTGAAGCAATGTATTTGATAATACGCTTTGCAGCACTTAAATGAGATTCTTTAGGGTCTGCTTGAAATCTAGCACAAATGCAAACACTAAACAAAATGTCAGGTCTAAAAGCAGTAAGATAAAGAAGTGAGCCAATGATACTCCTGTACAGCTTCTGATCGACTTTCTTTCCTTCTTTATCTTTGTCTATCTTCAAGGCACTTGACATTGGAATGTCAGTCTTTTTGCAATTGTCCAGTCCAAACTTTTTGACAAGATCATTAGCATATTTTTCTTGACGAATAAATGTTCCTTCCTTTAGTTGTTTCACTTGAAGTCCAAGGAAGAATGTTAACTCACCCATCATGCTCATTTCAAATTCATCCTACATAGTCTTAGAGAATTTCTTGCACAGACTTTCATTAGGAGATCCGAATATGATATCATCGACATATATTTGAACTAGTACAAAACTTTTGCTTTCCTTTTTGATAAATAGAGTAGTGTCTACTTTACCTTTCACGAAACCGTTTTGAATTAAAAACTTACTCAGCTGACATACCAAGCTCGAGGTGCTTGTTTCAAGCCATATAAGGCCTTTTTGAGTATGAATACTGAGTTTGGTTTCTTTGGGTCTTCAAACCCAGGTGGTTGTTCCACATAGACTTCCTCATGGATGAATCCATTTAGAAAAGCGCTTTTGACGTCCATTTGGAATAACCTGAAATTTTTGTGACAAGCAAATGCAAGTAATAAACGAATTGCTTCTAACCTTGCTACTGGTGCGTAAGTCTTGTCATAGTCGATCCCTTCTTCTTGCGTGTAACCCTTGGCCATGAGTCTTGCTTTGTTTCTTACGACTTTGCCTTTCTCGTCCATCTTGTTTCTGAAAACCCATTTAGCTTCAATAACAGATTTACCTTTAGGTTTAGGAGACAATTTCCAGACATCATTGATACTGAATTGCCTGAGTTCTTCTTGCATAGCTTCAATCCAACTTTCATCGATAAAGCTTCTTCTATGCTCTTGGGTTCTATTTCGGAAATAAGAGCCACAAAGACTAGATTCTTCGCGCCTTTTGGATCTTGTGCGAATTCCTTCATTGATGTCGCCAATGATAAGATCTTTGGGATGACTGGACTTATGCTTCTAGTTGCTGGATAATTTGTCAGATTGATGATCACTTCCTTCACTTGATTCTTCGACAGTCACTTGCTGCTGTTCCTTCAAAGTCTGAGCTGCTTCTTGAGATTTAGACTTTGTAGAGTCTGGAGCAGGTTCAGATTCTTCAAGATGAGTCTGAATAGATTCATTTTGAATGGAGTCTTGGAATTTGACATTCATTGATTCTTTCACTGTTTGAGTCTTCTTGTTGTAGACTCTGTACGCTTTGCTAGAGGTTGAATATCCAAGGAAGATGCCTTCATCTGACTTTTCTTCAAACTTACCAACTCGATCATTTGCATTTTTCAGTATAAAACATTTGCATCCGAATACATGAAAATATGAAACGATGGGCTTCTTTTCTTTGAATAATTCATAGGGGTTTTTTCTAGAATAGACCTTAGAAAAACTCTATTAATAATGTAACATGCTGTAAAGACTGCTTCAGCCCAAAAACGTGAAGAGATGTTGCTTTCAATTAAGAGAGTTCTTGCCATTTCTTGAAGCGATCTATTCTTTCTTTCCACAACTCCATTTTGCTCTGGAGTATATGGAGAAGAGAACATATGCTGAAAACCAGATTTATCACAAAATTTTGCAAAATCTTGATTTTCAAATTCACCTCCATCATTTGTTTTAATACTTGAAATAGCATATCTCTTTTCGTTTTGAACCTTTTTAGCAAATTTTTCAAAGTAAGAGAAAGTTTCAGACTTACTTGCTAGGAAATATACCCAAGTAAATCGTGAGTAGTCATCCACAATTACTAGGCAATATTTCTTACCTCCAATGCTTTGAGTTCTAGTTGGTCTAAAGAGATCCATATGCAGAAGCTGCAGTACACGGTTAGTGGAAACTTGATTTATTGGTTTGAAGGAATTTCTTACCTGTTTTCCCAATATGCATGGTGTACATAGATCAGACTTTTGGTATGATAAATTGGGTAGACCACGAACAAGCTTCTTGGCTGAAATTTTGGCTATCTCGCTTCATATTGATGTGTCCAAGCTTTCTGTGCCATAAACTTGCTTCATCTTGTATTGAGAATAAACACTGTGATTCATCTGGTTTTACATCCAAGAGGTAGATATTTCCATGTCTTCAACCCATAAACGACTGAGTAGAGTCTTTACTAGTTCCAGAACATATTCCCTCTTGAAAGTAAATTTTGAAATCGATATCACAAAGCTGGCTGACACTAAGCAGATTGTAGTTGAGTCATTCAACTAAAGAAACATTGTTTATTGTGAGGTTTCCAATCTTCACAGTTCCAAGTCCTACTATTCTTCCTTTGCTATTTCCTCCAAAAGAAACTTTTCCACCATTCGTTTGTACAAGCTTTATGAAACAATTTGAATCTCCCCTGTCATATGCCTTGAGCATCCACTATCCAGATACCATTTTACCTTTTTCTTGATAGTGACTGCATTTAAAAAAAGAAACTCAAACTTTCTTTGGTACCCATCTTTTCTTGGGTCCATTGGAGTTAGTATAATATGTTGTATTTGCCCATACTTTCTTAACGGGTTTCCAAACCATTGGACACTCTTTTTCAAAATGATCTGTACTATTACACTTTGAACATCTAAGAGCATTGCGACCAACTGGTTTTACAAAAGTCCTTTTAAAATGATTTTTGTAAGCATCTCTTGAGGGTCTTTGTTTGATTCTTTCCTTTACTTTAGGAAATTCAATTAAAGGAATGGTTTCAGCAGTCATTCCCAAACCAGTTTGTTGAAATAAGGTCTTTGAACAAAAGTATTTTTTCTAGTTTCTCGAGATCCTATAGAAAATCTTTTGGAAATATTTGTGATATCATTTTTCAAGAATGCATTTTCTTTTGAAATATTATTTTCACTTTCTCTAAGAGAAGAAACATTCACATCTAAACATTTTACCTTTTCTTTCAAAACATTTTCTTGCTGTTTTAAGGCAGAATTTTCCTTTTTGAGTTCGGAAATCCTTTTAAGAGAAGTCTTAAGACTAAAGCACAACTCATTAATATATTTAGAAACTTTAATAGGGATTTTAAAGTTACTCACCTCAAATTCACCGTGCTCCGAGTCCTGTCTCGGAGTTTGAGTCTAAATCCGATTGTGCCATTAGACATATGTTGGCATAATCATCATCACTTTCTTCACATTCTGTATCACTCCAGGTTTTTGCTTTAAGAGCCTTTCGATACTTTTCAGCTTTTCCTTTCTTCTTCCTCAGAAGAGGATAGTTGGGTCTGATGTGTCCTTTTTTCTTGCATTCAAAGCAAACTACATCTTTGTTTGATTCATCATTCTCAACAGACTTAGCTTGTTGCTTTTGAAAACCTTGTTTCCTTGGATTGAATCTTCTTCCTTTTCTGTTCAGCTTTCTGAATCTTCTTATCATGAGAGCAAGCTCCTCATCGTCCATATCGTCTTCAGAATCTGCAACATCAGAATCATCATTGGATTTTAATGCAATGGATTTCTTACCTTTAGGGTCTTCGTCTTCATTGATTCGTTCTACTTCATAAGACTGAAGAGTTCCAACCAACTCATCAACAGATAGTGGCATGATTCTTTGAGTCTCTCTGATTGAGGTCTTTATGTGATTCCAATCCTTGGAGAGTCCTCGCAGTGGCTTATTTACTTTCATGGGATCGAAATTGGTTGACCTTGATTTTCAAGACCATTCACGATATCTCGTAAACGACTAAACATGTCGCTTATAGATTCTCCCAATTTCATCCCGAAGGCTTCGTATTGACCGAGAAGTATATTGACTCGGTCTCTTTCACTCGATCGGTTCCTTCATAAGTAATGTGTAATCTATCCCGACTTCTTTGGTCAGTATCACAACAAGATATTCTGTTATATTCAGTAGGTGATAAAGCACAATATAAAGAATAAATTGCTTTTGCATCAAGAGCTTGTCTCTTAATTATCTCTTCCTGACTCATTTCGCTGGACTTAACAGTGTCCTTTCCTCTTTCTGAGACAGATGCAGTTTTAGGAATGATTCCTTTTTCTACAACGTCCCATTCCAGAGGATCCTTTGATCTTACGAACGCCTTCATCTTGTTTTTCCATATGTTGTAGTCCTTTCCATCAAAGTAAGGCGGTCTAGTGTTGCTTTGCCCTTCTACCAGCCTTGGAGCCAACATACTAGCCATGGATCTTTAACTCTGAAGTAAAACACTTCAAACAAAATGAGTACACAGGCTCTGATACCAATTGATGTAGCTAGTATAAGCACCTAGAGGGGGGTGAATAGGTGTATAAACAATTTCTCGGGATACAACAGAAATACTAAGCAAATGATAGAACGGAAATACGCTTTTGCTTAATCAAAATGAGTTACGATTAAAGTAAAGTAAAGAGAAGGGAAGAGAAGATTAAACACAAGGTTTATAGTGGTTCGGCTTATCCTAAGCCTACGTCCACTCTTCCGCACCGACAAACCAATCGGGCCGGATTCCACTATGAAGAAAAGAGATGTTACAAAGACAGTCCTTCCTTGATTCCACAGTGTAGATATTCTATCACACTTTCTCAAGGTTTCTCACAAGTATAAACTCTCTTTTGAGTACAAGATTTTCGCTCAAGTGAATTGACAAAACAACAAGAGGCTTCAGACTTTGGAATTTTTCTATCGCGCACTTCCTTGAACAGCTTAGAATGTCTTCTTTTTATACTCCTTTATGCCATCATACCCATTGGCACTTTCCAAAGGAATTCCTCCAATCTACCCATTGGACGGAATCAATTAAGAAGATTATTTGAACTATTAAGGGAATATGTCGATAGCCCATCAATCCCGCTCATACAATCAGGATCTCGGTTTCCATAAGTAGAACCTTCCACGAATATTTCGCCAATAAACGGATCCTTGACCATCAAATCAATCTTGATCAATTTAAAAGGGATTCCGATAAGTCATATCCAGCCAAGAGATCTTTTCCAGTCAATAAGGTCATATCCTTAATAAAACATCCAGTTCTGGATACCCTTTCTTCAACGGATTAGAAACTGTCAATTGGGATAGACTTTGAATCTTGAGTCTGGCTGTCCGGAGGTCTTCAGACTTTAAACAGCAGAGTCTGCAAGCCTTCAGACCAGACTGATGGAAACGATTCTGTCAGCTTCAAAACACTTCAAGAAAATTTCTCCAATAACGACAACATGTGTGATTGGGTGCTTGGAACCCTAGAGGTATTAGTGCTTTTTTCCTTTTCCTCTCATTTAGCTTATTAGTTCGGCTTGTTTTTTCTAAGTTCTTGTTCTCTTCTTAGGGGAAGCGGGTTCCATGGGGGTGTTTTCAGATCGTTCTTACAATGTGCCTAAGGACCTCATCTTTTCCTTCCCAGTAACTTCTCGCAATGGAGAATGGACCACCGTGCAAGAAGAAAATTCTATTTCCCCATTACAACCAATTAAAATCTTCATTTTTAGCACTTTCTGGTAGCAAATTTTTTCTAGAAACCACTGTTAGTCAGAGATGTTTATCTTGCACTTCATCTTATTGCATTGCAATATGGTATGTCACTCCAATCTTTACATTAAATTGGTTTCTAAAAACTTGTCTTTGTCTTTTGGTTAGTGGCCTACTTAGTCATTTGAGTTTTGGTCATGACCATCTTGTTTTGTGGTCCTGATGTAGGTCTCTCGCTTGATGAGTTCTTGATGAAGAAGATGGATTCGACTGTGGAACAACTTATGAAACAGTACTTGTTGGACGTTGCCTAGGTTGGATGCCAACTTGTTAAACAGCACTTAAAGTATGCTACTTGAGCCCTCAGCACCACCATACGCAGTCCTCTTCCCCTCTTTTCTACGTTCTGCTCGTTTAATTTTGGGAGAATTACCAAAAATGTCCTAAACTTATTGCAATTGTACCAATTTAGTCATAAACTTTTTTTTTTGACCAATTTAGTCCTAAACCTTTTACTATTATGCCAATTCAGTCCATCTGGCCAAAATTGGCCGGCCGGCGCTGACGTGGATGTCGGCCGTTCGGCGAATGCTGACGTGGCATTTTAAAAAAATATTTTTTATTTTTATTTTTCGAATTTTAAACATTTTTTTGAATTTTTGAATTCTTTTTTTTTCCTTTTTTTTTCCCCATCATCTTCTTTGCCTCTTGGCCCGCCAGCATCGGCCGGAGGCGAGGGCCAGCAAGGGTGAGGCCTCACCAGATCGGGTGAGGTCAGCCTCGCCGGCCTTTGGCGAGGGCGAGGCCCCACCTGATTCGGCGAGCTCGGCCATCGCTAGATCTAGTAGGGCCTCGCCCAGCCAAGGCGAGGGTCAACCTCGCTAGTGGCCAACGAGGCGACCTCCTCAACCGGAGAATCTACAATGTGGCGGCAATCAGAAGTCGCGAGCTCGCTTGCACTCCAGAGGCACAATTGCAAGGCATGAATTGAGGTGGAGAGAGAGAACGGTTCTGAACAAGCGCTCGAAAACTTCAAATGAGAGAGAGAGAGAGAGAGAGAGAGAGGGGATAGTCACTCGTAGATTCTCCGGTTGACGAGGTCGCCTCGCCGGCCATTGGCGAGGTCGACCCTCGCCTTGGTTGGGCAAGGCCCTGCCGGATCTGGCGAGGGCCGAGCTCATCGGATTTGGTGGGGCCTCGCCCTTGCCGGTGGCCGACGAGGCCGACCTCGCGGCCCTTGCCTCCGGCCGGCCAAGAGACGAAGAAGATGATGAGAAAAAAAAAAAAAAAAAAAGAATTAAATAATTAAAAAAATATTTAAAAATTTGAAAAAATAAAAAATATTTAAAAATGCCACATCGGCATTTGCCGGACGACCGGTTTCCACGTCAGCACCAGCCGGCTAGTTTTGGCCGGATGGATTGAATTGACACAATTGTAAAAGGGCTTAGGACTAAATTAGCCCCAAAAAAGTTTTAGGACTGAATTGGTATAATTATAATGGGTTTATGACTTTTTTAGTAATTTTCCCGTTTAATTTCACTATCCAATCTTGATATTCAAACATTACTTCTCCTAATATATGCTTATTATGAATTTTCCTTTTGTATAATTGTTATGACAAAATTAGACCCTCCAAAAACAATGGCGAATTTGTTTGGACCTCCTGCTAAAATTGGCCGGAGAGTGAAAGGCACAAATCAAGATATATCCGCATCCACTCGCATGGAATCGCATTTACAAAGAACCAATTCAATGTCCATGATTTCTTCGATTGCTGTCATTCGTCACGTAAGATTGGCAAGCATACCAATGGATTTGCTGCAAATCACTGCAGTCGCTTTTGACCCAAAAAAAAGCAAAAAAAAGTAGTCGTTAAGGTTCTTTTGAACACTTTTCCTAATATTTACAACATCAACCTAAGCCTCTGCATTCTCACGGACATGACTTGACGGCTTGAAATGGCCGCATGCTTATGACCCGTAATGTATATGTCAACAATCAAGGAAGTTAATATTTAAGTAAGTTTTTCTTTGGTTGGTGATTTTCATACTCGATATTAACTAAAACAAGTTCACTTAGTTCTGTAAGGACCGAAGTATGGATTTATGTGAGTATGGATGACACGGCATGCATCGATAAATACGAGCACATGTTCAACAATGGGTTTCACTATCACGATTCGTGGGAGTTTCAGACTGATCTCAATTTTTCTTTCCTTTTTTGCTTCCAATATTTTATGTAAAAATTAGCTATTCTTACATTTATTTTTAGAGGGAGGCAGGGAGGGAGGGAGGGAGAGAGAGAGTAGAGTCTAAAAAAATTGTTACTTGTGCTTGGTACATATTGGTCTCGTATAAGTGAGTCATTAAATCATATTTATCCCTTGTGATATTCACATGATCTAATGGATCAAATACATTAACGCCGAAAGAAATAACGGGTATGCTTTCTATAGAACATATTATTTCTTATCGATCGAATACATTAACGCCGAAAGAAAGTGACTTAGCAACTAATGTGGATTACTCACTTTAGCCCCCACTCCAAAACTAAGGATTCTCACGAGACATTTTGCGTGCAATCCGAGTCCATCGCATATGATTGGTTAGATCATGCAGGATATTGCATGGGACATATATGATGCAACGACTCACTTGTACTGGACCAACATCCACCAAGAACACTTGATAATTTTTCAGAGTCTACTACCTTCTTCCTCTTGATAATAACTCAAAATTTCTGTTTTTGGAATATAAATTCGTTTGATAATAGAATAAAATTTCTATTTCTAAGTGAGGTAGTAGCTAGTGACGGGCAGCTGGTGGCGATCGTTCGGTGTCCCACAGGTAGCAGGTGGGCAGCGGTTAGTGATGAGAGTGAACGATGAGAAGAGTTTTCATTTCTCACTTTTGTTCCAAAAATATAAAAGTTAAAAATTTTAGCTTCTAATTCTGCTCTAAATTTATTCTAGGAATAGAAATTTGTTCAAAATATAGAAAATATTACGTTACCAAATGGATTTTTGTTCTAAACTTATTTTGGAGAATAGAAAAACAAAGAAATAGAGGTGGTTGGCGGCAGGCGTCCCACATCCCACGGGTGGCGGGTAGGCGGTGAGCAGTGACAAGAGTGAACGATGAGAAAAGTTTTCATTTTTCACTTTTGTTCTAGAAATAGAAAAGTTAAAAGTTTTAACTTCTAATTTCTGCTCCAAATCTATCCATTGAATATAAATTTGTTCTAGAAATAGAAAATTTAAATTGCGTTACCAAATGGACACATACAACGGACACGCTACTAAAACTCAAGACGAAAACTAGCATACCTCTAAGCTATGTAGCATTGGTACGAACACGCGATACGATAAGACACGACACGCCGACACGTCATTCCTAAAAAAATAGAGAATTCCGACACGTTGTACTTAGTTTCACCCAAGCTTCATCCTAGTCATGGATAGATCACCCAGGTTCGGGTCCATAAGCAATGACAGTTAACCTATGAAGACTCGCTTTCACTATGGCTCCGGTGGCTTCCCTTAACCAAGCCATTGCCTATGAGTTGTCGGCTCATTTTTCAACAGTCACACGGTCAGAGTCCTAGTAGTGTCTCCTCCTCCCACTGCTTGGGAGCTTATGGTTTCATGTTCTATTTTGCTCCTCGATAAGGGTTCTTTTCACCCTTCCCTCACGGTACTACTTCATTATGGGTCACTCAAGTGAATATTTTTAATTTTAATTAATTTTATTCAAATTCATAATTAAATAAATAATAAAAAAAGAGCATACGATGAATTTATACTAATAGTATTAATAAGTCTATTCATAGAAAATTCAAAAGACATATTCATAATTAATGCATATTTATGTTTAGGAACATGTTTTTAACTCTAACAAAAATTATTGATGAAAGGCAATAATCCTCTCTTGGAACATTGCATGTTAAAACGTGTTAACACTTTGTCTATGTACGTAGACTGTGAGAGGCCAATCAATCGTCTTGATCTATCTCTATAAATCTTGATACCTAAAATGTAGGTTGCCTCTCCTAAATCTTTCATGGAGAATTTCTGTGACAAGAATAGTTTTATCGACGATATCATCGCTACATCATTTCCAATCAAAAGTATATCATTGACATACTGTGGCATCCCAAAATTCATAACGACCTCTAGTTACATTAAAGTCTATGAATAGGTGATGGAAGTACCATTAAGTTATTTTATAGTCATTTAATCCATAATTTGTAATAAGATTTATGGCCAAGCTTTTAATGGATAATTATGTGATAGGAAAGAAAATTCTATCATTGGCCATGGGTATTATAAATTGGAATTTATGGATTTGTGACTACAAGTACTATGGCCTTATTACTTTTGCAAGTTAGGTATTTATTTAAGTGGAAAATGTTAATAGATTATTAAAAGGTTAGTGGGCCGAAATTCTAAGGCCAAGCATTGTAAAGGATGATTGTTTGGATGGAGGTGTGTCTTCAAGTGACCGAAGGAATCATTAAAGTGCAAATTGATATAGAAAATCTTATTCTTGGTGGTGCACTTTATAAGTAGAATTTTATTGATTTAAATTATAGAGTTTTGTGGGCTTATAAGTTGAAATTAGGTGTTTATTTAATTGGGGATTAAATGGAATATGAATAGGAGGGGGTGGGCTGATTTTTAGGCCCAAAGCCCATCCAACCAGCCCACACCAGCCCCCTATTCGACCAGCCCATTGCTGGCCCAAGCCCAGCCAAAGATGGAGGCCCATCTTGCATGAAGGAGGCCATGTGTTTCCTCCGAGCTGCCAAGTGGCATGGAGGTTGCGCAAGGTGTGGCTGCCCCCATTGGCCATCTTGGGCAGCCACATGCAGCTGCAATGATTAAGTTTAGGGGGAAATAAAAAAAGAGAGAGAAGCCAGTTGAAGGGGGGCTGTCGTCCAAGTGAGAGAGAGAGAGGGTTGCGAGAGAGAAGAGAGGAACCGAGAGAGGAGAAGAAGGAGCCGTCGTCGCCCGTTCGTCCGTCCGTCCGTCCCCGGTGTGCCTCGTTTGCTCGGTTTTGGAGGCAAGTTGGGATCGGTTTCCACTCTTGCATGTGTGTCTTGCATGTGTGATTTGTTGGTGGTAGATCTCGGATGTTAGGGTAGGCAAAACCGAAGCTAGAATGTGACTTGTTCTTGAAAATGCTTGCTGATTTCGTGTAAACCGCCCGACCCAGAATCTTGTGGAGGCTTGCATGCATGTTTCGAGTTGGATCTTGACTTTGACTCCTTCATGAAAGTTGTAGCCAACATATTAAAATATAACATACTAAAATTTGGGACAAAATTGTTGAGATTTAAGGGGTCAAACCCTCATCCTACGAAGACACTAGATCTGGAACTGTTTTGCTGACCTTTTGGTAGTTTTGTGCGCTGCATGTCGATTTTTACCAAGAATCTCTCTTCGACTTCTTCATGAAACTTGTATAGAACATCCTAAAGACTAACATACTCAAATTTGAGGTAAAATGAGCAAGTGTAGCCTAGTAAATCGACTTTCTCTTGAAGACGGTAAATCTGGAAACACGGTACTGGACACCTGAGACTTCTTGGACCCATATGGTGACTATTATTTGGAAATTTCACTTAGATCCCTTGATAAAAGTTGTAGGGGACCTCTTGAAGTAAAACATATCCAAATTTCAGAGGAAACGAAGAAGAATAAGTGGGTGAAAACTCGATACTTCGGAGATAGCTATACTGGACGTTTTCGGTGCTAGAATCAGAAGCTTCGGACGACTATAGAAAAGTATCTAGAACGAATCTGGCTAGATGTCTTCATGAAAAATCTTCTTTAGTGTCTTAAATATAACCTGGTAAAATTTCATAATTTTCGGAGGACATTAGAATATTTTAATTGAATTATTTCAAAAACTGCGCATTCTGTTTCTATCCGAAATTGCATGCTGTATTTGTGTGAATTATACCTTCTTGTGTGAAACTCTTTTGGGCATGTATTCTTCATGAAATTGTCATCTTATTGACTTGTCTATCACATGTCTTGATTTCATGATTTTTGAGAATCATATGGATATTTAATTTAAATATTTTCTAAAATGGTACATGCTGGAATTTAGTAAACTTCAAAAAGGCATGATAAATGGACTATTCTAAATTGCATGGACCCCATGAATTGTATTGTTATGAATGATGGTGTCTTGCTGCATGTATGATGATGATTGGAAATGCATATAAGAATCAAATGATGAAAATGATCTTGGTTGCCATCATATCATATGCCATGTTGAAATTGAGCCATAATTGTGAATGTGAAATTGAAAATGAGATGTATGAGAATATGCATTGTGGTGATGAGAAGACCGTCGGAGGTGTGAGCCGACGATGCCTCGGGAGTGTCGGGATGCCCGGTGGTATACGGTACCTAATTCCAGGGGAGGCCTGGTGGTATGTCGGTACGTAATTTCGGAGGGTAAGGGAAACCATTTTCATGGCGAGCCCCGGAGATTTCCTCGAGAGTTTCAAGATGCCCGGTGGTATACGGTACGTAATTCCAGAGGAGGGGGGAATTCTGGTGGTATGTTGGTACGTAATTCCGGAAGCCCCGGAGGTTTGTGCCCAGGGGGATGCCTTGTGATGCTAGTTGGGATGCGAGATGCCCGGCTAGGGAGTGTAAATGCCGGATGCTTGGTTGTATCTTGGATACATGCCCGGAGGGTCCCGTGATGCCAATTGGGGTACGAGATGCCCAGAGCGTGGGGCTGCCGGATGCCCGGCAGGTATTGTGCCGGAGAGTTCTCGCAATGCCAGGATTGGGCGCAAGTGATGAATGTGGGATGCAAACATTGGTCCCGGGAAAGAGAAATGTGGCGGTCCAAAATAAAAGGATGAAATTGAGAAATTGAAATTGAATTATGCATGATGGTATATGCATGACATGATGATGATATGTGCATGGATGCATGGTAATGATGATGGTACATGTGATATGATGATGAGGAGTGCATGGATGCATGGTAATGATGATGGTACATGTGATATGATGATGACGAGGGCATGAAATAATCGATGATGGTAAGTGTATGAAATGATGGTGATGACTATATGATGATGTGTGTACATAAGGTATGGTGACATGTGCATGATACCAATGTAATTGTGCATGGATTCTTTAATGACATGTGATGCTATGATTGTGATGACTGTGTGATGCATGATGCATTGAGTGGTTTATTAGTCCTTTACCTGCTGAGTGGTTGTACTCACCCCTTCGGGGACCAACATTTCAGATTAGATAAGATGCCTCTGCTGCCACTGCTACTAGTAGACGGATCGAGTGGTTGGATATGATTGCGAGGAGGAGGATAGCAAAGGGAGGAACTTTTGGACGCCGACACTAATCGATGGACTTTAAGTATTCGACTGTTAGAGGAGATGTCGGTCATCTTTTGAAGTATAGCCGAGTATAGAAACATTGGCATTTCGATATACCGACTAAAGATGTCCATCTGCTTTATGTAAATAAACGTGTTCGGCTTTAACTTATATAAGATGTTTAGTAGGTGTGCATCATTTTCTGAATATAGGGAAGGGAGTTTGTTGGATGTGCTTCCGTATATGAATTGTGCAAGGGACCTATAAAAAAAAATGTGTAAACCCCCATGGTTGTATGGACCCACTGCAATTGAAATGGTATCAGAGTAACATGTTTATAGGGAAAGTGAAAGGTAAGCGAACTGTGGCGACCCTAACGGATCGGGGGCCGTTGAGGGGTGCCACACATACAAAACTAATAATGCAATTGCACTTCCACTAATTTTCTTGTATATAACAGGTTCATCCGGATTTTTGATGAAGCCAAATGATTTGACTACCTCATCAAAACGGATATTTCAACTTCCGGAGGCTTGTTTGAGTCAATAAATGGATCTTTTAAGCTTACACACCTTCCATTTTTCACTATTGGATTCAAAACCCCGTGGCTATTCCATATAGATGTCCTCATCGAGAAAACCATTTAGAAAAGCTGTTTTAACATCCATATGAAATATCTCATAATCAAGGTGTGCAGTTATAGCCAACATAATTCGAATGGATTTCAGCATGGCCACAGCTGAGAAAATTTCGTTAATCAATTCATTCTTTCTGATGATATCCTTTCGCCACTAGCTGTGCTTTGTAAGTTCCCATTTGACTTTCAGCATTCATCTTCCTCTTGAAGATCCATTTACAGCCAATTTGTATAATACCATCAAGTAGGTCAATTAAGGTGCAAACTTCATTAGAATACATAGAATCCATTTTCGGATTTCATGGCTTCTAGCCATTTATTAGAATCAATGTCCAACATCACCTTCTCATAGGTTTTAGGATCACCAGGTTGATCACTATCATTCACAATGAATAATGGTTCAATATGATCAACCGAGTGTTTATAACAAGCAAGTGGGCGAGATGTTCTCGCATTTCTCCTAAGAGGTTGTGTATCAGAAGCTCCCACTGAATCAGAGATTGGTATTTGAACTTGGTTATTTGGTACTTCATTTCTTGTAAGACTATTTTCCGCTTAGCACCACCTTCTTGGACGAACTGATTCTCTAGAAAAGAAGCGTGCTTGCTTACCAAAATTCTTTGGTCTGAATGAAAATAGAAATAATAACAAAGAGTTTCAGTTGGATATCCAATGAAGCGACCTTGTTTAGATCTTGCCTCCAATTTTTCCATTTTCATCTTTTTCACAAAAGCTAGACAACCCCAAATTTTAATATGATTAAGACTAGGTTTCCTACTATGCCATATCTCATAGGGCGTAGTTGGAATAGATTTGGACAGCACTCTATTTAATATATATACAGTTGTCTCAAGGGCATATCCTCAAAGGGATATTGGCAAATCGATGTAACTCATCATAGATCGCACCATATTTAATAAAGTACGATTTCTTCGTACAGATACACCATTATGTTCTGGAGTTCTAGGAGGTGTCCATTGTAATAAAATGCCATTCTCTTTAAGATAGTCTAGAATTCAGTACTAAGGTATTCATCTCCTCGATCTGATCGAAGAGTCTTAATACATTTTCCTGTTTGTTTCTCAACTTCGGCCTTGAATTCCTTGAACTTTTCAAAGGATTCAGATTTATACTTCATGAGGTATAAATAATCATACCGTGACTGATCATTAGTGAAGGTAATGAAGTAATTATAACCACCTCTAGCAGTTTCATTAATTGGTCCATATACATCTATATGTATTAATCCTAATATGTCAGTAGCTCGTGCACTATATCCCATAAAATGCGCTTTGGTCATTTTTCCTAGAAGACATGCCTCACAAGTCAAGTATAACTCAAAATTTGATGGATCAATGTACCCATCATTACTCGACTTGTTAATTCTGTCTTCTCCAATATGACCTAATGGAAGATGCCAAACGTACTTTTTATTTGGACCGTCTCTAGGGCGTTTATTAGTTATGGCATTTATATCAATTTTATTTTGCTTATTGACATCGGTAATCGCATTACCGGACATTGTAATGGTATAAAGATTATTGGTTGATAAGTTAGAAGCAACACATCTTCTATTATGATAAATAGAATATACATCATCAGTAAAAGAAAATTCATAATTCTCTTTACCCAAACGAGGTATAGAGATGATGTTCCTAATATCATTCTTATAATACAAGCAGTTCTTTAAAAACAATACATGTCCATAAGGCAAACATAAACGAAAAGTCCCTATAGCTAATGCAGCAACTCTTGCTCCATTGGCAAATGTCAAGACAATCTCATTTTGCCCTAGCATCTTGCTTGTTTCCAGATTCTGCAAAGACATACAAATATGTGAAGTTGCAGCAGAATCTAAAACTCATGAGCTGGATTCAGCACTAACCATAAGGTTAGTTTCAATAAGCATAGACACTATACCTTCATAAGGTTGGTCTTTGGGCTTGACCTTCAAGCTCGCGAGGTACTTCTTACAGTTCCTCCTCTAGTGCCCCTCGACACCATAGTAATGACATTTCCCTTTATCAATCTTGGGTTTTGGTTGCATAACATGTTTAACAGGCCTTTTCCATTTTTTTTCTTTAAAATAGTCTTACCCCTTGAAGAAGAAGCCTTAGCCATAGCCACTATTGTCCTGATCACGAATGTAATTAGGAATATCACAACATGTAATTACAATATGTGCTTGCTTTCAAATTGCAAATGATGTCATGTGCCTCAAAATAAAGAAAAAAGGATTTTTTAATGCCCTAAATGATCTTTCAATAACATTCCTTAGAGAAGAATGCTTATAATTGAATAATTCTCTTGCAGTTGTTGGCTATCTCGCTGTAGCCCTATAATCATTTAAACCGTTCACATTTAAAACGAGTTAAAAATTCCGGAGTTGTTGCATAACCATAATCCATCACATAGTATTTGCCTATAACAAGGTATTCATACATTGGTCATAATTTGTAACCATAAATATGATCATAAAGAAAATTATTCCTCGAAGGACAAGCAAATACCTAGTGGCGGTCGAGGAAATTCCAAGCGATGAGTTTCTAGTGTTGTTGAAAGTGCCTGACAATCGTTAGCAGAACCTTCTCAACCAGCATATACAAAAGTAAATTTCATATCAAATGAATAAACACACATCACATTCTGAGTGATGATGCATTTCCTACCTCTAAATGTGATTTGCTTCGACACAGGTACAAAAACATGAATATGGGTGCCATCAATAGCGCCTATACAACCCTGTCATTTTATCAAAGACTAATATTATACAAAATTATCAACAAAATAAAATTGATGGTGTAAATGAATATATGAGAATTCTACCTTGAAGCAACGTTTATGCTTAGGATCCATAAGAATCTCTTGTGGGACAATATCAAAGGAAGGTGGTATGATAACCTCTTTTGCCACTTTGAGAACTGTTTGCAATACTTTAGTGAAGTATTTGTTGATAGTTTGTCTCGAACATTAGAATCTCTCACATAAATCTCTGTTTGAGTTCTTGTGACAAATTATAGATAAGAAAATCCCAATTTGTTCATCTACCCCAATATATCGGCTATCTTCCAACAAACCTTTTTCCTTCATTAGATCATAAAGGTTGATAAAGACATGTCTCTCCATTCTAAAAGCTTCATATACTTTATCGGAATGCCCATAAAAAATCTCCATTATACAGTGCGGTCTTGACAATAAGTTGTCTCTAATAGGTTCTCTCGTGTGTATGGACATATTCACTGTAATAGTGGCCAACCATGCTATTAGTATATCAAGATTAAAATCATCAAAATCCTGCTCAATTGATCCAATTGATGCTACTTGACCATTATACATGCTACTTTCACCCCCATCCATGTTACCTATTTCATCACACAAAATAAGAACATAAACCCATTAGATAAGGACTCCAATAGTAATCAATAATAGCAATAATGTTATTATAGTTGCAACTTAAAAAAAAAAAGTCTCAATTACATTAGTCATAGAATGAAATTAAGGGAAATATAAATCTACAGCATGTTTCTTAACAACTACTTAAAGAGATTCAAGAAGTTCAGGTCTCCTTTCAGGTTGAGAGATGATGAAAGCCTCTCTCCAAGTGGCATTAAGGCATGCCTGGTTCATAGCTTTATTGTAAAGATTCTGCTCCAAGTCAAGCATACTATTTAGAACAGCAACCACAGCTCCTATGGAGTAGGAGTCTACAGGAGGTGAGGCTTGTGAGGTCACGGAGCCACTTGTTGATTGGGCCGTCCTGAATTTGATCATTTCTTGAATGGCTTTGCAGGTGCCACTAATATCATAGTTGTTACTCTTTCTTCTCCTCTTGGAATTTGGAGTCTTATTTAACTTGTGCTTCTCACGAACTTGGGTAGTAGTCGTGTTAGATGTAAAGATTCCCTCATCAACATAGTGTTCATTGGATTCCTCCAGATCACCTATCGTAGCACCACCATCATTGTTGCCACTAACACAATTGTCTTCTCCCTTTGACACCACTAAGTCTTCTGCAATTCTTGTTGCATACTCCCCAATAGCGTATGTATCACTAAACACAATACAAAGATCTGGATATTGAGGAAATCCATCATTCTTGAATTTAGCCCATTCACTATTATTCTACAAATTTCATAGTAATGACATTTATCAACAATATAATTAGAGCTTACATCCATAATAAGAACAAATGGACCCAAGTAAAGTGATACCTTGATGTGAGAATCCCATACACTTGGATCCTTCATAACAACCGTTTTGTTTACATTATCCTATCTAAATCCAGATTATGAAAGAAGCTTCTTAAAACTACTATACTATCTCTTTAGTTTGTCTACCCTATTCTTCAACTGAATTGCATTAAATTGGAGTTCTATTTGTTTATTGAACTTGGCATATATGTTATTCCACCATGCTTTGTTGTAGGTACAGGTGGGGCGATTTCCCTTTTTCACCTCTTCTACTAACAAACTTATAAGTAAATTGGTCAAAGACTCAGTCCACTTTGCTATAAATGCTTCTTTGTGGAGTGCCATTTAACCTTTACTGATTGAGTATTCAATGAACCATATCAGATGATGTACAAATTCAAGAACAAAAGCTTTGATGTCAAGATCATATCAATGTAATGTTCTATGACTGTTAATAAAACAAAATGCACGAAGAAAATTGAAAGAGAACATCACCATATCAAATTATACAAGCAAGCATATATCGCTTTGAGATGCTCAATAGTCCATGAAAACCCAATATTCTTTGTAGACTCATGTTAACCACAGCTGTAATATGATTTTGTATACCATCCCTCATATCCTCTACTTCTACCAACAATAATTAGCAATAAAAGCATTTTCGCTAAAACACCTCAGCTATATATAAAGCATGTGACATCCTGATTTTCGACCTTGTTTCTGATGAAATGAAATGGGCTTTTCATCAACGTGCCTATAGTTTTTTTCTCTGAGCTGATTACTCACAAGATAATTAATCTATCTGGTGAAACCGTTAAGGAATCTAAATGCGACAGACTTGAGAATTTGATCAGAAATCAACTGTTTGACTATGCAAATCTGCAAAAGTTAATACAACACCGTTAAAAATCAATTGGAGACCAGAGATACGTCAATTCGATAGAGGCGTGTGATTAAAGTGTAGGTAATTCCACCTAATTGCAAAATTCATATCGAACGGTATTAAACCAATTTTTCTGTCGTTTTTATACCTTGTACCCGTATTTAAAATCTTGAGATTTTTACAACAACTGAGAGTTGCCTATGAGTTGGAGGTGCACATTGTGGATCGAAAATAATCAACCACGGGTCAAATGTGTTAAAAATTCCTAAAAGTTACCCGGTAGGTTAGGTCACGCTAAAATTGAGTTCAGTTGAAATTAACCACAAAATTGAATCCGATTTCAGGAATCAAAAGTTCTAGCGTGTCACGATTTATTTTAGAAACGTCAACTCATCCTTCAAAGAATTTTCGGCAAGCTCAGGATTTTGGCAAAAAATCGAAATTTGGCGAAATTGGACCGGGAAATTCGGATGGCTATTTTTTAGTGCACTTTTGGCCTCCAAGTTGGATCAAATGGTGATGGGAATGCAAGAATTTGGTGTGGGCTCCTACCTTGGCATTATTGGCCATTGAATTGAGGTCAATCGGAGTGAAATTGAATTGAAATTGAAGAGGAGCACGTGAAATTTGTAGGCCATGGGGCTACAGCATTTTGAGCATCAATCTTGGCTTGTCGGGGAAGCTTGGGAGGGGAAAACAACTGTTGGATGAGGCTGAAGGCTGGTGGGGCCTTGCACTTGAGTTCTTGAGATATTTTGGTGGACTTTTGTGGCTCTTTGTTCCCTCTTCCAGTTGCAACTCCTTCTTCTTCTTCTTCTTCTTCTTCTTCTTCTTCAACATTTCTTCTCCATTGTTGCTGAAGCAAAGCTAGAGAACCAGCCAAGAACAGCCAGCCCTCACCGAAGCAGTTAGCCCCTCGCTATCGTCCAAGCCGTGTTTGAGCTCCCCCGTACCCAAGCCTGCCATTCCTACGAGCCGTCTCCGAGCTGCTCGCGTCCCCACCTCTTGTGCTTGCTCGACGTCAGCCCTTGGCCGCTCGTCGCTGTTCACTTGGCAGCGACCATTGCCATCCCTAAGCCGCTAGCCCGCCTCCGCCTGCTTGCTTGCTCCACTCTAGCCCATCCCGTTACTTGACTAGCCCTACAGCAGCCTTTGGCCTAGCCAAAATAGAAGCCAATCTCAGCTTTGGGCTCAGAGCTTTGTGGGCGTTTTTCGGGCCCTTCTAGACCTCCTTTGGTATCGCCATAGGCCCAAGTCTCGCTCGCCTCTGTGTCACCGTCGCCGTGAACTCATTAGCTCATTAAACCAGTGAGTTTACTTTCTAAACCTTAATTAGGAGGTTAATTATGCTTATGGTGGTTTAATTAGCCTAATGAGGGTTTAGTTAAGCTTAAGTGAGATTAGAGTAAATTAGTTAGTTTAGTAGTTAATTAGATTAGGTAATTAGGTTAATTTAGCAATTATGTGGTTAGTGACTTTAGTTAATTAGTTTGGTAGGTTAGATTAGTTAATTAAGTCTAATTAAGTGGTTAGATTAACTTAGGTGGGCGATGCTCCTTTATGGAATGCCCCACGTCAACATATGCCAAATCACGGTAGCCGTCGGACTGATGCTCCTTTAGGAATACAGTCTAGAGGTAGATGTTGCCGTACTCAATAGAGCATGTCACATCCCGATTCTCGAACGCGTACCCATCCCTCACTTGGTTGATTAATAGCGACATCCTAGGACGCATCGCCGACCCTTTTTTTTTTTTTTTTTTTTAATATGCATGCGGAAGTATATAGAATAATCTCTAGACAATAAAATAATGGGATAGGAAAGTTGGACTAAATTTCAAACTTTCAAAAACAACCACACTTATATACATTGCAAACTAGTGCACATATATATAAAGCAGGCTACCAAGTCATGCTCAACTTAAACAAATCCAGGAACAAGGTCTACAAGCAGGGGTGGGGTCTCAGTCCTAATCCGGGTCATACTTCAGATCATCCTTGGGATCCTCCTTGGACTCCTCATTCGGTTCCTCATCAGGGTCCTACTCTTCGGGTTCTTCATCCTCAGGTTCCTCCTGAAATATTGTCCCACAACCGGGATGAGACTATGTCTCAACAAATTCTACCTCCTAAGACTCGATTAGTAACCCAACATGCTATCTGGGCTGCCTATGCACACATGGGTTAGAGAACTTACCTTGGTCTCAGATTCCATCTGCAAATTAGCACAGTTCAATAGGCACCTAAGCAGTCACATCACAGATCGGTATCTCGATCAATCGACTTAATCGATTATATGTCATTTGAACCATTGCAAGGTCATTTCCACTCAATCAGTCAATTCATAACATCAGATTAAATCATTGAATCACATTAAATCCATACTCAGATCGAATTTTCAATCAATCGACTTAGTTGATTACATGTCAATCGGACTATTTCCCGGTTATGTCAATTCAATCAATCAATACTATATATTTCTCAATCCATGATGGAACATCTAATCGTCAAGCCTACGTGCATTCTCCAGGATGACATGCCAAGTCTTTGAGCCCACGTACATTTTCCAAGGCGACTTATTCGCTAAAATGACATACTTAAACATTTGGCCCACGTGCATTCTCTAAGGCACTAGTTCGCCAAAGTGACTCATCAGATCACTGAGCACACGCGCCCTTTTTACGAAGCCATGCCAAAACATTAGGCCCACGTGCAATTCTCTTAGGCACTAGTTCGCCAAAATGATGCATCAAATCACCGAGCCCACGTGCCCTTTAAGATGCCATACTGAATCAGCGAGTCCATGTGCATTCTCCAAGGCAATACATCAAGTCACCGAACCCACGTGTCTCTTCAAGATGCCAAATGTATTCATTGAGACCACGTGCATTCTCCGAGGTAATGCATCAAATTACCAAGCCCACGTGTCTCTTTTAAGATACCATACTTAATCACCGAGCCCACGTGCATTCTCCCAGGTGATAGACCAACTCACCGAGCCCACGTGCCTTCTCCGAGGTGATGTATAATCTACCATGGATCCACTATACACAAGCCCAATTTCCTAGATGACATGCCTAGTCATCGGGTCAATATACATCTTACATACGCACTTTCATTTCCACAATTTCCATTATGATCGGTAGTTTACCACAATACCTTTGTCACTGACAACCGATACCCAATTATTCATCAGTTAATTATTCAAAATCAATTCAATTTAGGAATAATCCCTAAAAATCCACAATTAATTCAATTCCACGCAATGTAGAGCTCAAATAAATAAATGGACTGCACCATAACAATCAGCATAAAATTTCGGTCGTCGACTATCTCAGCCTAATTTCTGAAAAATAAATAAATAATTAATTAATTTTGAAAGTTAATAAATAAATACAATAAATCCAATTTAGGCCTGTAATGCCTAATTGAAGCCTGAGAAGGGTCGGGAAAAATCCCAAGATGCATTCAATAAATAGTAGTACTTGTCTACTTGCTATTTGCACAATCAAATTACCTAACATGCATCACAATTATCTAATAATCACTAATCTACTATAATCTAACCACCTAATTGCACTTAATTAAATCTAATCAATCTTTAAGCATCATTAGTCCACTAAGCAAGGATTAGTGAGCAAAACTCACCTGATTAAAGATTTGCTCGGACCAAATCGACGAGCACGCGACAAAGCTCGATCCTCTCCAAAGCGATTCCGCCAACCGGGGTTGAGACGGCTCAAAAACGGGCCACGGGGCCTTCAAACCCTTGCTGAAAAATAGCTGCTGATCAAGGGTTGAATGGCTGTCCCAGGGCTGATTTGAACACGGCTTGGACTAAGCTCGGCGGTGGCGGTTCGGAGCACGGCCCTTGGCTGAAACAACTGCAAACCGGGCCAAAATGAAGCCGTGGGACCCACTGGAATGGCTGATGTTTGGGCTGCAACAATGGGCTTCCAAAGCGGTCTGATGAGGATGGATGCGCGGTGGCCTCGATGCAACGGAAACGGCCCAATTGAGAAGCGGTATATGATCCGCACGTGAGGAGGACAGCAACTCAACTTCAGAGGGTTTGGTGGGGCTTCGGTGGGGCAGCCGCGGTTGAAATGCCCACGAAGGAGAGGCGGTGGCTTCGAAGACACAAAAAAAAATGAAGAAAAGGACTGCTGCTGTTCGTCCAAAAAGAAAAGCACGAACGACTGAGGAAAAAGAAAGGTCAAAGTAGGAAACTCAAGAGGAAATTGGGAAGCAGCTGGTGATTCGGTCCAATAGAGAGAGAGAGAAGGGAAGTTGGCAATGAAAGAGGAAGAAAAAGCATGCGACCAACGTGATAAGACTGGTCCCACCAGTCAAGAAGAGAAGAAAACCGTGGAAGGCTTGGGCGGAGGTTTGACCGGCATGAGGGAAACGTGCGGAAACAAGGAAAATAAAGGGAGGGCGTGCGCGATTGGGCGAGGGTAAAATGAAGGGAAAAAGAAAATAAAATGAAAGCTTAAAAATTTTAATCAACTTCACCACTTAGTCCAAAGGTCATTCTAGGGCCAAATTCTTCACCAATTGCACAATTTGAAGTCTCAATGAAGACCAAGATAAGGCGGTCCCTTTATCTCATGAATTTCCCTCGAAACTGACTTTTATTTCATTTTTCTTGACATCCGATTTTCTGAACAAACAAATTTGGTTGAGGTCCAATTTGAATTCAGAAAAAGCCAAACAACTTCCATACACCAATTCACTTACACCAAATGCCAAAAGTCTCTTCAAATTGGCCAATCTGAGTTTCCGTTCGTTTTCCGAATCGTCCGCAATGATTTTCGTAAAAATCTCAAACTCTTTGGAATTTCCTCAAAAGGTAAGTCGACGTTCCCATAATGATTCATGACATGACAGGACTTCCAATTTCTTAAATCGAATTCAATTTCGCAGCTATTTTCAATTAAACGCGCTTTTAGTGTGACATTACCTATCGGGTAGCTTTTAGGAATTTTTGGTGCAATTGACCCGTGGTCGATTTTCTTCGAACCACAACGAACCCATTCGACACATTGGCGACTCTCGGTGGTCGTGAAAATCTCGAGGTTTCAAATACGAACACAGGGTACCCAAAACGATAGAAAATCAGTTTAGTGTCGTTCGACGAGAATTTTGCAATCATGTGGAATTACCCACACTTTGATCACCATCTCAATTGAATCAACTTATCCCTAATCTCTGATCGATTTTTAATTGTGTTGTAATGACCTTTGCAGACTAGCATGGTTGAGCAGTCGATTTCTGGTCAAATTTTCAATTCTATTACGTTAAAATTCCTTAATGGCTTCACCAGATATGTCAGTTATCTCATGAGTGACCACCTCAAAGAAAAACATTATAGTCACGTTGATGAAAGGCCCGACTTATCCAATCGAAATCAGAACTTGAAAATTAGGATGTCACAAAGCGAGATGACGCTTGACTATGCCGGAAGACTGTCGACTATTGAGTTGGCCGTGCCCGTGTGGCCGTAATTAATTGGAACGCTTGAATGAGTGAGATAACCACGCCGGACTATGGGGCGAAAGTGTGTGGTATGAAATGAGACGTGTCATAACGATTTGGCCTTATAATCTAGACCCCTATGATTGATTAATATGTGGAAAGTGAAGCGTTTTGATGATTGAACACATTGATTGTATGCATATGTTATATGAACTACATTGACGTGCAAGAAGGCGAAGAGGCAAAGTAAGTCTCATTTGGTGTGTGGTTGGGCTGTCTCTAGGTGTATTTTCTTTTTAATTGGGGTTTAGGGCGTGAACTCGCTGAGACATTGTCTCACCTCGTCGTGGTTTACAATTTTTACAGGTCCCTAGATGAAAGTTCATCTAGTTCGTTTTGGGTGGCTGCGAGGGTTCGATGAGTAGTGCACCATACTCCCTATCCACGAGAACCTCGGCTGGACCCGTGAACTTGTGGTTACCACTATCTGGGTCGATGAGGGCCCACCACAGTTGGTACCTCATCGATTCAAGGCATGATTTCGTCACGAGTCCAACGGGGAATGGGAAGGTCCTTTGGATGGTTTCGATGGGCCTGCCGTCGATGGGGAGTATTTTGAGCTCGACCCCGTGCATGATGCCGATATCATAGCTAATATCGAGGCAGACCAAGGACCTGAGGTTGAGGAGTCTGTAGTAGAGGAGGTAGCTGACTCACTAGATATTGACATCCCTGATGGTGTTGAGATAGACCCGGATCCCAAGTAGATAGGGTCCAGGGTAGGGTTAGCTAAGTAGTCCTTTTTGGGGCCTTGACTTTTGTATATAACTTGCAGGCTGACTTGGTTTGTTTATATAAGTGTGTTTTGTGTTATCTAATTGTCCTTCTTTTCTATCCTATGTTGATTGTGTTTGGAGATTGTTTATTTTGCTTCCGCATGTGCATGAATCAATTGGGTCGGTGACGCGTCTTGGGAACATCGCAATTTAGTCGACCACCGAGGGATGTGCGCGTGCTCGAGGTTTGAGGCGTGACAAAGCATCAATTTGATCAGAAATTATCATTTCAGAAATTGCAAATAGCCATCTACCGAGTAGATATTTAAAGCAAATTAGATGATCCATCAAGTCATAGACTACTTATAAGATAAAAGAAATATTGCAGGCTTGAAGGCCTTGTTCTTATTTTAAATTCTATATAAGAATTCGGCATAGTGAACAAAGAGGATCTGAGAATCCCATTCTCATCATCCATATGAATTTGTGATTAATAAGCACATCATGAAGGCATATCTCTAGATGGCTTAACGTTTTGGGAGTTCCATATGAAAGATGTAACTTAGGTGGAGCAACCTAAGTTTGACAGCTGTAATTTTTCAATCTCAACTAAGTAATTGTTTCAATGACAACATCTAGTTATGCATATGAAACTCACATTTTAAAAGAAAAATATGGTTCAAAGCTTCGAATGAAAAATTAATGTCCAAGCCTTATAGTTGCTTCTAACAAATCAATCTCAGCTATTGTTTGTTCGTATAATTGTCAAATTATGTTAAATGGCTCGCTAGATGAGCAAAGTATCAAATTGATAGTGTAGAGACCTAACTTATAAAACGGGCTGCCAGAATAGTTAGCCACCAAAGTATCCACCATATTCATCTACCCTTTCTTGCTATACACTTGAAACTTCAGCAGTTCAAAGCAAGCGCAGCTCCTCACTAATCATTAACAAATTGTGATAAACATTTTAGAGAATAAATTCAAGAAAAGAGAGGTATCAAAACAATTGCTCCATGAAGTATATCAAAATAAGGGATAAGTGCAATAGAAGTCCTAAAACTTGTCGTGAAAATGCAATTGAGTCCTAAAACTTGCAAAAAGTGCAATTAAGTCCTAAAACTTGTCAAATTGTTTCAATCGAATTCTAAAGTTGATACCCGTCAACCTTTTTAACGGAAAATGCGACGTGGCATTTAAAATGAATTTTTATTTTCCATGTAGATTTTTAAATTGTTTTTTATTTAAATTAGATTTAAAAACTAAAAAAAGAAAAGTTAAAATTTATTTAAAATACAAAGTTAAAATTTATTTAAAATACAAAACAGTTCAAAAAAAAAAAAAAAAAAAAAATGGCGGCGCTTCCTTCATCGCTGCCCATTGCCGGAGGGGCTGACGAGGCCTTGCCCTGGCTGGATGAGGGCTAGCCACCCCCGCCCAAGGTTGGTGACCATCGCTGACCCCTCCGGCAATGGGTGGCGACAGGCAAAGGAGGAGTTGCCATTTTGTTTTTTTTTTTTTTTTTTAACAATTTTAAAAAATAAAATTTATCTTATCTTTTTTAGTTTTTAAATCTATTTTTTAAAAAATTGAATAAAAAATAATTAAAAAGTCATGTGGAAAATGAAAAATTATTTAAAATGCCATGTCCATGCCGCGTTAGCATTTTTCGTTAGTAAGTTTGACGGACTTTAGGACTTAATTGAAACAATTTGACAAGTTTTAAGACTTGATTGCACTTTTTACAAGTTTTAGAACTCAATTGCATTTTCATGACAAGTTTTAGGATTTCTATTGTACTTATCCCTCAAAATAAATTGTTCTCAACACTTGTATACTTCTGAAAAATGAACTATTACATCTCATATTGGAAAAAAAAAAAAAACTCCCAAAAATCTCCATATTAGAGCAATTAACAATTAATTTCTTAGGAGCATCAAACACAAGTTTTGCATAACATCCTCAAGCTAAGCAACATACATATCAGTAAAATTCAATCCATCAATTAGCTCCCAATCAGATAGTATGATTTGGATAAAAAGAAAATCACATGCCGCGATGCTGCAAACAATTCAATCGGACTAAGGTGAGATCTTTCACCAGCTCTCTCTCTCCCTCTCTCTCTCTCTCTCTCTCTCTCTAAACTGATTTCTCCCCTACCTACAAAGGAAGGAAATAAAGTATTTTATGACAAATATTTGTATTTCCTAATGAATTCTTTGGCAATTGTATAGACCTTAAAGAGACGAAATGAAGACAGACACAACTAGCCAAAAACAAGAAAAGAAACTCACAACTCTTTCGCTATAATAAAACTAAGTCCAAATTTGTCCAAAATAAACTTACAACTCTTTTGCTCTATTTCCTTAAACCTTTTAATCGTCTTCTTCTTTAAGCATGCCTAGAAAACCCAAAGGATTGCTTACTAATTCAAGAACATCAACATTGCAGGCATGAACATTATACTTCACTTCATCGGAACTCCACCCACATATTCAAGACTTACTCTCACAGTCATACCATGAACATATAGGACATCCATAGCAACATATCAAAGCACAAAGCAAAGGCAGCCGAAAGCTACAAGATATTTGGACTTAGTAGAAAAGAAATCTCATGGAGATGTGAGAATCGGGAGTAAGAAGCCGTGAACAGGACGCCGCTCGCCGCAAGTTGTTGGACGGTGCCGGTTAATCACAGTAACCTGGACGCGTCGAGAAGAAGAGGCAAAAAGACCTAAAATCACATCCTATTCAAGCGACCATGGAAACTCTTAGGGTTGAAGACAGAATCAGAGATAAAGCATGAGTGAGACGAAGAGGCAAAACCATAGATTACGTGGAAAGCCAGTCAATCATAGTTACCTAGAGGTGTCGAGAAGATATGCTTGCGCAATCAATGAGGGCCTAGGGTTGAGGACGGAGTTGGAGTCTATGGCGGCGAACAGACAGAGTGGACACTTGCGAGCGGATGGAGTGGATCCTGGCAAGAGGACAGAGTCGAAGTTGGAGTCATCAACGGTAGAGAGGACGGAGTTAGAGTCGATGGGAAGGTGAGCGACGATGTGACCGACAAAAGGACATAGTTAGAGTTGATGGGGGTAGGGAGGACAGAGTGGCAGTTGACGGTGAGATGAGCGATGATTTGACCGGCAAGAGGATGGTGACGGCATCGGACTCAATAGTGGCAAGAAGGATGGATTCGGAGTCGACGGGAAGGATGGATAGATTCGGAGTCGACGGTGGTAGGGTTTTTGGTTGAAGCATGGCTTTATTGAGGAGGAGGGACGCCCAAATAGAAAAACCCGAAGTCTGTAGAGGGAGGATGCCCAAATTCTCTTTATTGAAGAGAAGAAGAAATCATTTCTATTTTTATTTCAAAAATTGAAAATTTAAAAATTTGAATTTCTGATTTCTCATTTAAATCTATTTTTGGAATAGAAATCTGTTTCAAAAAAAAAAAAATGAAATTGCGTTACCAAACAGATTTATGTTCTGAACCTATTTCGGGGAATAAAAAAACATAAAAATAGAGAAGTAGAAATTTTAACAGCCTTAGATGGAGAATATATTAGGCACAACGTCAGATTTAAGATAGACTATTTAGAGAGCCGTGCCAACATTTGGGTTCACCTATAAGGTATTTTGAAATTCTCTTTTCCCTCTCTCTAAGTTGCTTCTCCGTTACTCTCCCGTTACCGAAATTAGTTCCGCCGCTCTCTCTGCTCTTTCTCTTTCCCGAGAAACTGATTCCGCTCCGCTTTGCTCTCTCTCTTCTGACGAACCACGCCTCCGCCTTCCCCTTCCCGTTAACCAAATAGCTGATTCTGAAATTTCTTTGGCCATCACCATATGTTAAAAGAGCTCACGCTCATTTCTTGAATAATAATATTGATCAGACCCGGTCTAAACAACCCATCTGAGAAACTTAACAAAGTATCAAACCTAATCCTGTAGCAAACACTACGGAACCGTTGATTTTGGTGCACCGTCTGACCTCAAATGACGAAAAGGAAGAAAATAAACGAAGAGAAAACGGAAAGACGGATATGTCAAAGAAGCTCAAAAGCCTCTTACCATCCCTCGTTTTAGTTGATATTGAGATCCGGTTAGTCAACTAATGGAAATTCTAATGGTAAAAGCTTCATTTTTGCAAGATTCAACTCTAAGACAAAGGTTTCAAACACGAAGATTCTGGTTCTGAAACCCTCATCCCTCAGAGTGGTTTGGTTTCAAGGTAGACGAAGTAATGAGGAGGTGTGCCCTCGTGGGCGTGGCGGTGTTTCTACAAGATTCAACCACCTTAAAGACCACGGAGCAACCTGTCGAGCAGTGGCATGACCAGTCAATCCACTCCCTCGTACGTGTCGACTTTCATGCAACTTCCTCTTGAGATTATTCTTCTTTTAGTTTCTCGAGTCCCTTTGTTAGTACTTTTAGGAAGCATATGTGCAAGTGTGTGTTTGCGTGAGGGAAAGGTTTGACAAAGAAATAACAAGGATGAATATATGAGAAGGCTGTTACGGCACGAGAGCACAGGAGGACAAAAGAAAGAGAGGTATTTTTACCATGAATTTACTATCAAATTATTAAGTTAAATAATACGTGACAATTGATTGGTGCATCAATTTGAGATTTTGCCATCCGTTTGTCACAGATATACTAGTTTAGAGTTTTTCATGGTATTAATTCAATTTAACTAAAAGTAATGGAGGGTAAATTTGTCATAAATAAACTAGTTTAGGGTAATTTTGTCACACGTGTTCTAGTTTTAGGTTTTTTGTGATATTAACCCTATATCTAATTGGTTTTACAGATGGAAGGAAGAGAGCTAAGTTTGTTCGTATCTCAATGTGGGCTCCTCAAGCCTATTTGTTCGTAGCATGACCTTTTATCTGTCTCTAATTCTACCAAATTCTCATGCTTTCTATTAACCATACAATACAACTATCACTTGTACACCACATTCCATGACTACCACCTATTTGACCACCTAGTTCTCTATAGCCTAGTTTTTTTTTGGTTAGAAAAGGAGAACTTTCATTTAAGAAAAGGAACCATTACAACGTAAAGCTATAGCATCTGAAACAAGAAGATCAAGTAAGTAGGAGAGAGGCGTAGAGGCCCAATTAGCAGCTAGGGTTCTATTCTTGTGGGCCTTTGTGGCCCAGTCGGCCGCAAAGTTAGCTTCACGTTTGCAATGCTGCATCCGTAGACAAGAGAATTGGCGCAAAAGGACAGCGGCTTCAGCGAGCAGAGGTCGCACCTCCCATGGCGTCAACCGATCATCAAGCACTGTGTTAACCAGCAGCAAGCAATCTGATTCAACCACAATCGGATCTTGTGTTCTACCTTGCTGGATCAAGTGTTGTAGGGTGATCAAGAAAGCTTGAGTTTCAGCCTACAGAGCCGAAGATGCAGCAAATCCTCGGGTAAATCTTGCTATCAATTTTCCGTTTTGATCTCGGCATAGACATGCCATTGAGCCTTCGTCGCTTGCAAGCCGAAAAAAGCCCCATTGATAATCACTTCAGGACACCTGGATTGGGAGGTCGCCATACATTGGAAGTTAGGATTGAGGGTTGACCTGTTGGAGCAGAACGATGGTGTAAAAGGCGAGTTGTGTGAACCTGTGCGGATACTACATTCGAAAGATGCCTTGGATTAGGGCGGTGGCGGCGGAAGACAAAGTTGTTCCTCGCCTTCCAAATTTGCCAAAGAATCTCTTCTATAATTTCAAACTTAGGTAAGATGTGTTTCTAAGCAACCCTGTCTGCTAGCCATTGGTTTATGCGAGGAACATTTTGAGGTGTTAGATAAATGCCAATTGTGGGGTGAGACCAGATCAGTGTTGTCCATGGACAGAACATGAAGAGGTGTTCAAGGGTTTCAGGACTGTTGTTGTTGCATAGAGTGCATACCAAATCTGTGTTTATGTGACGGCGATAGAGGTTTTCCTTAGTCGCCAATGCATTATGGCATAGGGACCAAAGAAAGGTCCGGATTTTGGGTGCAAGCTTGAGACGCCAAATACTTTTCCATAGGTTCGTGGGTGCTTGATATGAGGACGATGGCGTGTCTGTTTGAATGCTTGTTTCTACTTTCTTTATTGTTCGATAGCCGCTCTGCACTGTGTATTGGCCATGGAGATTGTCTGTCCATATTTGTTTGTCCTCTGTATGGTTAGGTCTAACCGGAATGCTTGTGATTTCTTGGATTGTGTGGGCATCATAGTGCTGGTGTAATAAGCTAACATTCCAAGTTTGCTATTGTGGTTCTAGTAATTCAGCAACCAGATGAGGTTCCGTTAGATGTGCAGGACCACCTAAGATTCCTTTAGGAATCCATCTATCCTCACATATTCTGATATTTCGCCTTTTTCGAACAGACCATTGAAGTTTGGTTGAAATCGAATCCCTACCTGATAATAAACTCTGCCAGCCCCAAGATGGACGCGCCCCTTTCTTCGCATATCTGAACTCTCTTTGGTGAAAGTAAAGACCCTTTAGGGCGCGTTTGGTAATAATTCTGTTCTCGGGAGCTGATTCTGACTAGAAATGATTATTTTTGATTCTGTTCCCGGGAACTGATTCTAAGTAAAAAAGCGCGTTTGGTAACTGTCCAAAATTTTTGATTCGGAATAGAATTGCGTTTGATACCATATTAATTTATTATGTTCCAAATTAATTTCTTTTGATTTTTAAATAAATTTTAAATAATTTTTTTACTTTTTACTTTTTTTCCCTTTTTTCCTATTCTTCTTCTTCTTCTTCTTCTTCATTTGGCCGGTTGCCGGATTGGCGACCCCGGCCGGGCGAGGGCCGGCGATGCTCACCGGAGTGTTGTCGGCCCTCGGCGAGGTCGGCCTTCATCGACCGAGCCCTCGCCGGTGGCCGGCGAGCCTCACCGGCGGTTGGGCGAGGCTCGACCTCGCCCGATCCGGGCGAGGCCGAGCCTCGCCCAGCCGCCGGCGAGGCTCGCCCGGCCCCCGCCGGTGGCCGGCCGGCCTCGCCCGGCGAGGCCGGCTCCGGCCACCGGCAAGGCTCGGCCTCGCCCGGATCGGGCGAGGCCGAGCCTCGCCGATGGCTGGGCTTGCCTCCGGCGACCTCGCCGGACCGGGGAACGGCGACGGCGGGCGGCGACGGGTGGCGGTGGACGGCAACCGGGATGACGAAAGGGAAGAGCGAGGGTTTCACCGTTTTGATTCTTTTTCTGATTCTCGGATAGAGAATCAAATTTTTTTTTTTTATTCTCAAATCTTGTCCAAAATTGTTCCCGGGAACAAAAATTTTACCAAACGCGATTCTCATCCCAAACTGTTCTGGGAACAAAAAATCAGAATCTGGCACTGTTTGGCACGTTGCCAACAGGCCCTTAGTAATGTGCTGCACAATGATGATGGGTTCTATATTAAGCGCCAGGCTTATTTACCGAGTAGTGCCTTATTAAAAGATAGAAGATCTCGAAAACCCAATCCACCCTCAGTCTTGCTTCTCTTCAAAACGTCCCATTGTGTCCAATGAATACCAGATCTACTGCTGTCATTTTGCCACCAAAAGCGAGCAATCTTCTTTTCAATAAATTTGCAAATCGATATCAGAAGTTTAAAAATGGACATGGCATATTGCGGTATAGCCTGTACAACAGCTTTAATGAGAACCTCTTTACCACCCTTCGATAGAAAATTTGCTTTCCATCCTTCTAGTTTGGCATTCACTCTGGCCATAATCCAGGAGAACATGTCTCGTCGTGATCGACCCAAGTCAGAAGGGATCCCTAGGTATTTGCCTGTCTTGTGTAACATTGGGACCCTAAATTCAGCGGCCAAGTTGGCCCTTAAGCTATCAGGGCAATCCTGACCAAAGAAAATGCCCGATTTGTTTCTATTTATCAGCTGACCCGTAACTAAACAATATTGATTCAGAATATTGGCTAGGTTTTGACTTTCCTAGATTGTAGCATTTATGAAAAAGATGGCATCATCAGCAAAAAATAAATGGGAAAGAGTTGGGCACCACCTGTTTAGCTGTATGCCTTTTAGATGTCCCGTTTCGATTGTGTTCCTGGATAAGAACAGATAAGACATTTGCCACCAAAATGAACAAGTAAGGTGATAGTGGGTCTCATTGTCTTAGTCCCCGAGATGGATGGAAATACTCTAGTTGTTCGCCATTAAAATTGATACTAAAAGACGCTGTTGTAACACACTGCATTACCCATTGAACCCAGGTAGTATGGAAACTCAATCTAATTAGATAATCTTGAAGAAAGTCCCATTCCACCCTATCATAGGCCTTTTGCATGTCCACCTTTAAAACTGCTTGAAAATTTCGTTTGCGTTTCCTAATCCTCAGTTGATGAAGTACTTCTTGGACAATAAGAATATTATCCTGGATTTGTCGGCCACTCACAAATGTAGATTGTTCAATAGATATTAGAACAAGTAGTAAGGGCTTAAGACGATTAGCTAACACTTTGGAGACGATTTTATATATGTAGTTGCAAAGGCTGATTGGTTGGTATTGGTCTAGACTCTCTGGATGAGCAACTTTTGGAATCAGAGTAATGCTGGTTTTGTTTAGAGGAGCAGATAGAGTGCTAGTTGTAAAGAAAGCTTGAACAGCTATAAAAATAACTTATTGTAAAATATTCCAATACTTCTGATAAAATAGACCATTCATACCGACAGGTCCTGGTGCTTTAGTAGCCCCCATTTGGAAAGTGGCGCGTCAAACCTCGTCTCTAGTAAGTGGGGCCGTTAACATATTGTTCATTTCCAGAGTAATAGTAGCTGGGCATTTTGCAAGAATAGGATCATAATTCCGATTGCCAACAGATGTATAGAGTGCTAAAAAGAAATTCCTTGTCATAATTTTCAAAAGATCATCTTCCCTAATCCATGTATGATTGGCATCTCTCAACATTTGTATCCGATTCTGAATTTGCCTTTGTAGAGTTGTCGCATGGAAGAATTTGGTATTTTTATCTCCCCAGTTAAGCCAGTTTACCTTAGATCGCATTGCCCAATGTTGTTCCTCTTGTTGCCAAAAATGTTGAATGTCCATCTTCAAATTCATAATCCGCTGCTCATCGCCATAGTTGTGGGGGGAATTGATATGTGTTTGAAGTTGCTATTGCAGGTACAATATTTGATTTGGTGCTTTTGAGAATTTGGAGTGACTCCACTTGGTTAGGGCTAGAGCTACCTGTTGTAGTCTATGTGGTAGATTAGAAGTAATAATATGTGGGGAGTTCCAGGATTTTTCAACCACCTCACTACATTCCTTTTCCTGAAGCCAGTAGGCCTCAAATATAAATCTTTTGTGTCGTCTTCTTGGTCGAGCGTTAGTAGTCAGTAAAAGAGGGCTATGATCAGAGCCCACTAGTGGAAGTACATACACCTCAACCTCAGGGTAATTAAGACGCCACTCCATAGAACATAAAACTCGATCCAACCATTCTTTGACTAGGTCGTCACCCACACGATTATTCATCCAGGTGAAGGCATGACCCTTGTTGTCCATGTCCATTAAAGAACAATCATGTAAAACTTCTCTAAAGGAAAGCATTCTATGTGGTTCAGCTGCCCGTCTGCCCACCTTTTCCCAAGGAAACATAATTTCATTAAAGTCACCAGCACACACCCATGGTAGATTATTTGAATAAGCTATTAGTCGAAGTTTCATCCATAGTTGTTGTCGAAGCTGATAAGTTGTTGGAGCATGAACACAAGTTAGACGCATAGGAGTCCCCACTTGGACATCTGTGTAGGTTGTATAAAAAAAAATGCTAAGAAGCTCTCTCTATATAGATTGTCAAGTCGTCCTTCCATAGCATAGCTAGTCCGCCAGCCAGTCCAATAAGATCAAGCACATGTGAATTGCTAAATTTCAAACGCTGTTTCATCTTTAGGATAACCACCTTATGATTCTTGGTCTCCGTCAAAAAGAGTAAATGGGGCTGTTCTTTGGCCACTAAGGCCTTTAGAGCGCGAACTGTCAAGGGAGAGCCTAGCCCCTGATAGTTCCAACACAGTAGCTTCATTTGTCTTTTGGTGGCTTTTGAGGGCCAGCCACCAAAGCCCGTGTACCGTCGTCTGCAGTATCCATAAGTTGCGGTTCATCAAGAGATTATGATATATTCATTTGTGACTCATAAGGATTATATCGTCTAACTTTTTTTACTATTCCTGCTTTTGCAGAAATTCTATTAGTTCTCAACTTCTTTCGATAGGGGATGCTCAGTTTCGGGTGCTGAGGTTCATTGTCCTTCACAGGAACAGGGTGCACCACTTCAGGAAAGGTAATGGGTTGGGTAATTACTCTGTGATGTTGCTGATCAGACAGTAGTATATTACTACCCAAAGCTGTGCGTTTGAGATATCCTGTAGTAATGTCATAGCTGGAAGGTGGTTCTTTCTAAGTCTCGTTCAGCTTTGCAGGCGGTATGATTATAGCACCGGTAGATGATTCCCCCTATATAAATATTGGCTAAAGGATCTCCTGAGTTGGGATGTCAGTGGACGGGATTGGTGGAAATGCTGGACGCTGGAGATGGGTGGAAGAAGGTGGGGTCTCTGGTATGACTTCATCTTCAGTTATGTCTGGTTTCGTATAAAAGGTTAGCCAATACGGACTATGTTCTTTTACTTCAGCTCGCAACTAGTGGCCAAAAGCCATTTTCTCTTTACCTTCCATCTTTGCCTCAGTGAAAGGAATAGTTGGGCAGTACGTAGCGTAATGTCCTATGGTACCACAAGAGTAACAGAAGTGTGGTATATGCTCATAACAAAAGTCAAGCCATATGGCTTTCTGTGGGATGCGTACTAGTTGTCCAATTTTTAAGGGATCCTTGAGGTTTAGCTCAACTCGAGCACGACCTGTTCTAAGAGTTGTCCCATCTTTGTGATCCAGCTTAACTTGGATGACACGACCTACATGTTGCACAGCCTTTGCAATCATCTCCTCCGAACACCATTCTAGAGGTAAGCCATACACTTGCACCCATAATTCACAAGTAGAGAAATCATAGCAATGTAAAGGTGTGTTGGCTGTCCAAGGCTTAAAAATAACTAAATTACTAGAGAACAGCCAAGGACCCCCCTTTAGTACCCTTTGTTTGTCTTCTTCTGTCTGAAATTGCGCTACATATATGCCCACTTCCTGTTGGGAAATATCAACTCGGTCAGTTCGCCATAGGCGTTTCAAGGTACTTTGAAAAGTGAGAAAATTTATAGAAGGGTTTGATAGAATTTTACCAACTAGGATCAATTTGCATTCTTCAATCTTTGCCAAGGGTGGAGCTTCATTCCAATCCTCTATTTGTTGTGCAGACCGTAGGCGCCCTAATTTGTTACAGAGGGCAGCGATTCTCGAATTGTATTCATGTTGGTCGGGTTCCATGAGGAACAATGCCAGGGCATTCAAGCTTACTGAATTACACATGAAGAGAAGGCATCCTTCAAGGAATCTCCGCCAGCATCGGATTGCTCGATGACAACCGGAAATTACGAGGGAGGCAGTATCACCATGCGAATTGAGGAAAAGGAGATAATTTGGGGAAATCTATTCTTTGGGGACGATAATTTGGGGAAATCTATTCTTTGGGGACGAGTAGGAAGAGAATTATGGTGAGAGCAAAGAAGTCGAAGACCGACTGATTAGGGTTTAAAGGAAAAAGAAACTACCATGGCGGTAGGAGAGAACTCTGCATGTCGAGAGGATTATTTTGGCAAAAATTGATTAGAATTTCAACACCGTTTTGATTCCGCATTCACATGCATGCTCGCCCGTGCACGCATGCCCACACGCTTATATATTCTTTCACAGTCAACTCACCGCTCTTTCAAAGACAACTCATTTGATGCAGCAACGGAGAGTAACGAAGAAGCAATGAGGGGCGGGGGGGAGGGAATTCAAAATTTTTGATAGGTGAGCCCAACGTTGCCATGTGTCACTTTCTAAATGATCCATCTTAAATCCGATGTGATAAAACTATTCTACCCAATATTTTCCCTTAGAATGCAATCTTATCTTTGCTTCACTTGGATTCTGCACACCAGCTTTGTCATTGTAGTACTTTAGCTGGTACGTCCATGATGAGGTGCGATTAGAGCGCACCGTTTCGTCTTGATGCGTTACGATGGAAAGACACTAATGGAGGGGTACAAATGGAGACGTATAAAAGCCTCCCGAACACAACCGTTGGACTGGTTGGAAAACATATGCACCAAATTTTCTCTCCCTCTCCATCGAAGAACAAGGCGACATTCGATTTCAGTTTTGTAAGAACAATCGGCATTTACGTCATGGAAATCGGGTGTTTTCCTTGTGATTGCATCCAGACTAACGTGAGGAATTGTTGTTCGTGATTTATTCGCAATTCAACGTTTGATCCGGGGCTATTTGCTGTTTGCGCATCAGAATCAGGTAAGTTGTCTTCCGCCGACTTGAATTCCAACGTTGGTATTAGAGCCCGGTCGTGATTTCTGCCTTGTTTTTCATCGAGTTTTCTCATTTGCCATTTGATATTGAGATCAAGAGATTGTATTCTACGCTCTTTTTGATGTTTATTGGTCGGAATTGCAATCTGAAAACTTGAAATTGAACTGAAGCGAAGAACGTGTTCGGGATCGCGTGCATCCGTGAGGTTTTGGCCATTTTTTGAAATAATTTTTTGGTCAAAATTAATTTTTGAATATACAGGATGAAAGAGCTTGTTGAGACGAGTTCGGCGATGGGTCGAGCGTCGCCAGGAGACGCCAAACGTGCCCACACGTGCAGTCAGAAGCCGCTGCGCGTGGGTGCCACGTGCCTGAAGCGCTAACAAAGCCAGCGCGTACGCCACACGCGCCAATCGGCAAAGCGGCACGTGCGCGACACGCGCCAGCCAACGAATCGGCACTTCGGTTGGTGAACCGGTGCGTGGTGACGTCAATGTGACATCATCCAACGGTCGGTCGCCGGATGACGTCACCGTCAGCGACAGTTGGCTGGTTGGTCACGAGCCGGCGACCCGACCCGATCGGTTACCCGACCCAAGACCCAAACCGACTCGAGATCCGACCCGATTGACCCGACCCGACCGTTGAACGGTCAACCGGTCCGGCAGTAAGATCGGTCGAACCGGTCGGACTAGTTACCGGTGGGACCAGTTGGACCGGCCAGGAGCCATTTGGCTCGCTGGCGCGTGTGCCACACGCGCCGCGCACTCAGGCAGCATGTGGGGGTGCGTGCAGGCTCCGATTGGAGCGTGGTCGGTGGCGTTTGGTTCGTATGAGTGTCCTCTACACAGTTGTATAATTATTTTATACTTTTGAATTTTATAAATATATAAAAAAGCGTAAGAAACCCTATGTACGCGTATTTTTTTTGGGTTTAATGCAGTTTATTCATTTGTAGCTTGTATTTTCTTGTGATTTAGGAAATACAGTAGTTAGCTTGTGTGCAAATGATGTTATATATGCTGTGTAGAGCTTGGTTCAATGATATGATGTATATATTTTAATATATTTACAATTTTCTAGTTGTTAGAAAATTAGAACAATGGTAGGAAATACATTACATGTTGAATTGCGATTTTGATTATAGTTGAAGTATGATTGTTGTTTATACGTTAGTTATTATCATGTTATGTTTTTTGTGTTAAGGAAAAATGTAGAAATTACATAAGGTCATGTAATTATTTTTCCTAGTGGGAGTTCGTAGGTTAATAGAATTGAAAGGAGTTCTCACCTAGAACTTAAAATTTGCGCAAATTAAACTAATTAATGATAATAGAACAATTGTACATAAAAGTTGATTGGGAACATAGTGAACTTTTGCTTTTGTATCTTTTGTTGAATTATCATTAACTTAGTTTGTCTTTGCTGCAAATTAAATATGTGTGTTACTCTGTAAAGTGTGCTAGTATTGATTCTGCGTTTATTATGTCAATGTGTTTTAGCTATTGATTATGACTTCGGCATCCAAGACCATTGTGGCTGACCTCAATAAGGGTGAGAAGTTGAATGGTGACAATTATGATATTTGGCACCGAAAGGTTCAGTACATCCTTGAGGAGCAAGAGGTTTTGGAAACCCTCAACCATACCATGGATGAACCTGAGCATGGAACTTCAACTCAACACAGGAGATATCTAGAAGCTTATCAAGCTTGGAAAAAGAAAAATAGCATTGCTCGCATAATGTTGCTGAGTTGTATGCAAGATGATCTCATGTATGAGTTTGAGAGTTATGATAAAGCTCAAGCTATGTGGGTTGCCTTGAAAGATAAGTTTGGGGGTTCATTTGCCACTAAGCTGAGGAGACTCACCATCAAGTTTGACACATTCCGAAAGCGCCCAAATGTAACAATGAGACAGCATCTTCGGGAGATGTCAAACATGATTTGTGAGCTGAAGTTGGCAGGTCACTCCCTTATTGATGAACAGCAAGTCCAGGCTGTTATAAGGTTTCTTCCTGACAATTGGGAGCATATGAAGATCGATATGACGCATAATGAGAATATTGTCATTTTTGATGATATTGCGCGTCACTTGGAATTAGAGGATGAGCGCCTAGAGGCTGCGAGATTCTCTACCAATGCTTATGTTACTGAATCGAGTTCACGCGAAGCTTTGGGCTTCAAGCGCAAATGGAATCTTCAGTTCAACAACAAAGGGAAAAAGACTGATCAGGTACCCAAAATGGCTAAAACCTTCCGACGCAAGAAGCGTGGTAGGAAGAAGGACAAGGCCAAGATGGAGTGCCACAATTGTGGCAAGCTGGGTCACTTTGCTCGTGAATGCACTGAGCCGAAAAAGGTATCCTATTACTCCGTTACTTTGAGTAATGCTTTTATTTCTAGTACTGTAATGCTTGCTGAATCTCATCTAATGTGGACTGTAGACTTAGAAGTAACAGATCATGTAGCTAGAGATCGAGAAGCATTTGTGGAGTATCGTCGGATACCGCTTGGAAGAAGATGGATATATGTTGGGAATAACTCAAGAGTTGAAGTGAAGGGTATTGGCACATGTAAATTAATCTTACGTGGTGGTCGAAACCTATTCCTGCATGATATCCTTTATACTCTAGATATTCGACGAAACTTGGTCTTTGTAATTATTCTTCTTAGCTTAGGTTATGTATTGAATTTCCATGGTGATTGTGTTGACATTTTGTATGGAATAGTTTATTATGGTTCAGGTCATGTATCGAATGGTTTTATGGTATTAGACATTGATTATGATTAGTACAATGTTAATATTGATGGTTATTTTTCTTTAATTGCATCTTTTAATAACGTTGAGATTGATGCAAGTACTTGGCATGCTAGATTAAGTCACATTGGATTGCAAATAATGCAAAGATTAGCTAGAGAATGCCTTTTAGGGTCACTCATTAATGTTAGTCTATCTGTATGTGAACATTGTCTGGCGGGAAAAACAACTAAAAAACCATTCGGTAAAGGGACTAGAGCCGAATTTCCATTGCATTTCATACATTCTGACATTTGTGGTCCTTTGACTGTGAGGGCAAGGCATGGAGCCTCATATTTCATTACTTTCATAGATGACTTCACACATTTCGGTTATGTCTTTCTGATCTCCCATAAGTCAGAAACATTAGATTGCTTTAGACGATATATAGTGATGGTAGAGAATCAGTTGAACAAAACAATAAAGATATTGAGAATCGATCGTGGACGTGAGTATCTATCGAAGCAATTCAAGGCTCTTTGTGATGAAAATGGAATTGTATGACAATTGACTATTCTTGGTACTCCACAACAAAATGGGGTAGCTGAGAGAAGGAATAGAACCCCATTGGAAATAGTTAGGTCTATCATGACGCAAGCAAATTTACCTATCTCTTATTGGGGAGATGCGTTATTGACTGCTGCCTATATACTTAACCGAATGCCCTCAAAATCGGTTACTTCCACCCCTTATGAATTATGGACTGGTAGGAAACCAGACTTGAGTAGTCTACGTCCATGGGGATGTGCAGCTTATGTTCATGATTCTTCCAATAAATATGGCAAATTAGATCATAGAGGGAAGAAATGTATCTTTATAAGATATTCTGAAAACTCCAAAGGGTACGTGTTCATAGGTGAACAAGCTGATGGAAGTGTGACCGAAATGGAGTCACGATATGTCACGTTTTTGGAGAACGACTTTCCTAGTAGAGGTGAAATTAATAAGGACTTCCAATTATATGAGATGGAAGATCCTGATAACACACCCACTGATGTTGTAGAGGGAAATGAAGATTTACCTTAACACACAATACCTAGTGGGAGTGTTGCATCGCTTGATGAATTGAATTCAAGAGAAATTCAATTGCGTAAAAATAATTGTAAAAGTATTCCCCGTCGTTGATTTGAGATTGAAGGGGAATCATTTATGATTGCTCAAAAAGACGATGCCGAGCCTAGGACTGTTCAAGAGGCTCTCTCATCCTTTGATAAGGAAGAATGGAGAAAAGCTTTGGAAGATGAGATGGAGTCAATGAGGGCAAACCATTTTTGGGACTTGGTTGATCTACCACCCAATCGTAAAGTCATTGGAAACAAATGGGTCTTCAAGATTAAGCGTAGGGCGGATGGATCCATTGAAAAGTATAAGGCTCGCCTTATGGCCAAATGTTATACTCAACAAGAGGGTATAGACTATGAGGAAACTTTTTCACCAGTTGTAAGCTTTGCCTCAATACGCCTTATTCTAGCCATCGTTGCACATTTGGATCTTGAATTACATCAAATGGATATAAAGACGACATTTCTCAATGGAGAATTAGATGAATAAATCTATATGAAACAACCAGTAGGTTTCATAGCTAAAGGTCAAGAGCATAAAGTTTAGAAGCTTCATCGCTCAATATATGGCCTTAAGCAATCATTTAGACAGTGATATATTTGTTTTCATCAAGCAATAATAACTTTTGGTTTCACGATGATTGAAAAAGATCACTGTGTAATGTCAAGCGATCTAAAGATAAATTTGTGATTTTATCACTTTATGTGGACGATATTCTGTTGGCTGGAAATGACAAGGTTTTGGTTATCACCATAAAAGAATGGTTGACCTCCAATTTTGAGATGAAGTACATGGGAGAAGTTGCTTATATATTAGGAGTTAAGATCGAAAGAGATCGATCGAGGAAACTCCTAACTTTATCACAAGAGTCTTATATTATGAAGATTCTTGAGCGTTTCAATATGCAACATTATAATCCCATTGATACTCTTGTCATGTAAGGTGAAGGCCTAAGTACTGAGATGTGTCCTAAGACTCCAGAAGAAATAAAAGTGATGGAAACTGTTCCTTATGCTAGTGCGGTCGGAAGTTTGATGTATGCTATGATGTGTACTCGACCCGACATATGTTATGCCGTGGGATTGGTGAGTCGATATTAATCAAATCCCGGTCAAGCACACTGGAAAGCAGTGAAGAGGATCCTGAGATACTTGAAGGGCACCATGGACTATCGACTTTATTACTAAGGGAATGCTTTACACCTATTAGGCTATTCAGACGCCGATTGGGTTGGAGACTTGGATGAGCGTAAATCGACTTCTGGATATGCGTTCTTGCTCAATGGAGGTGCGATTTCTTGGAATAACAAGAAACAGACATGCACGGCCTTGTCTTCGATGGAGGCAGAATTTATTGCATGTTCTGCCGCAGTGCAAGAAGCAATATGGCTAACATGTTTCTTGGAAAATTTAGCCACTGTCACTAAAGTTCCAAGACCAGTGACAGTTTATTGCGATAGTCAAGCAGCCATTGCCTATGTGAAAGATCCCAAGTATCATGGAAGGATAAAGTACATTGACATAAAAAATAACTTCATCAGAGATATTGTAGCGCAAAAAGAAGTGATCCTGCAATACATTTCAACCAATAGAATGGTTTCTGATCCATTTACGAAGGCTATTCCTAGAGACATATTCTTGACCCATAGGATATCACTAGGATTGCGTAGAATGTGATATATGTTATTGTAGATGATCATTAGTTTATATATTTGTGGACGTATGTATTGTATTTGTTTGTTTATTAGTGATTTGATGTTTTATCAATAAGTACAAATCCACTATGAGACTAGCACAAACACACATATATTATTGAAAAGTATGTCAGCAGGCAATGATTGGCTCATTCACACGAGCAATCGCCTCAAGTGCTGTAGTTAGCACGTTGAGATGAGACGTTATGTACAAATAAATGCTGAAGAGCAAGTTTGGTATATAAAATATGTCGCCTTGATTGGAGTCAAGATGAGATCTGTGATTTGTTTATAATAAGACCGAACATGATAGTCCCACAATCATGTATGCCTGAAAGATGCTGGATGCGAGTACTTAATTGGGTGGTATAGAAAGCGAGCTGATATAGCACTCAGTCTAAACATGAGTACGTGAGAAGCACATGACTATGTTTACGCTAAAATTTGTATGGTGGATATATTTGATAAATGACATATGCTCTTATAGAAAGAGTAATCCACTATAGCATGTAATTCATACTACATGTGCATTGTATGACCAATAAGGGAAGATAAGTAAAATTATCCCTATTTACTCATCGTGTGAGCCCTTGAGGTAATTTGTATTTTACCTCAATTTTGTGCCCTATGTTACTTCTGACTATGTTCTCGAAGTGAAAGATTAATGTTGCTACTTTAGCATATTACGGGTGGACATGAATAGATATGGCCTATGGGACATGTCTAGGAAAGCAGTTGTTCTGAAATTGAGAGAGACACGGGTGCGAAGGAAAACTATTGTTGTTTTACATCTATCACATGTATTTACTGGTCGACCAATTATATCGCCGTGTGTGATTGCAGATGTAATTGTAAATATATGGTATTTTTGAAAATAGTCAAGTATAGCCTTTAAGAGATATGTATATTTGGACTGATGTAACAAAATATATCTGGGGCACTGTGAGACATCGATTGTTTATTTCTTTTCAGGGTTGTAGCCATTATGTCATCCCTAACAGGTGCATAATTTGAGCTCCCAAGTGTAGGTGTACTCACTGGTCGCACGGCTTATTTGCCAGTATGAATTGTTTTGTAAAGTTGATGAATGTTGAATGCCTTATATTATTGATAGAGCTCTATCAAGCCCATCATGTCCGAGTGGGAGATGTAGTACTTTAGCTGGTACGTCCATGATGAGGTGCGATTGGAGCGCACCGTTTCATTTTGATGCGTTACGATGGAAAGACACTAATAAATGGGTACGAAGGGAGACGTATAAAAGCCTCCCGAACACAACCGTTGGACTGGTTGGAAAACATACACACCAAATTTTCTCTCCCTCTCCATCGAAGAACAAGGTGGCATTCCATTTCAGTTTTGCAAGAACAATCGGCATTTACGCCGTGGAAATTGGGTGTTTTCCTTATGATTGCATCCAGACTAATGTGAGCAAATGTTGTTCGTGATTTATTTGCAATTCAACGTTCGATTCGGGGCTATTTGCTGTTTGCGCATCGGAATTAGGTAAATCGTCTTCCGCCGACTTGAATTCCAACAGTCATAGAGAGAGAGAGAGAGAGAGAGAGAAGATTTTGTATGAAGGAGTAACGATGACGATAAGGTACCCTCACGTCTATTGGTAAATATCATCTATGGCCCATCAATAAGTTAGCCTTCCCACTATTTAGTGACATCTATGATTTTCTTTTTCTTTTCTTTTTGCATTTTTTTAACTCTCAACTGACTCTTAGACTTTTGTTCTATCTTTTTGCAAAGTATAGGAGTTGAATCCCACGTCTGAAACTAAATATCCTCACTTCGAGCACCCTGAGAAGATAGTGAATCAAACTCTCTACCTCCTCCATTTCATGTAAGAAGAGTGGCCACTAGGATAATTCCTTGTGGTTACCGACATCTATGTTGAAATAGTGTGCCATTCACTTAATGGTGAAGCTTTTCGTTTGGACGAAAGTTGACCTTCCAGCCACCATTCTGCGAGGTCATGCATGCATAACATGTGCGTCTGGGCACTTTAGTTAAAAAAACAAAATAGCAGCTTGATATATAAAATTTGACCATGGGATAAATATATATATATTTGACTGAAAGAGACTAAAAAAGAAAAAAAAAAAGAGAAAAAAAGAGAGAGCAAAGCAATTATGGTCTAACAAAAGGTGGGAACACCTCTCTGTTTATTATGAAATAAAGGTTACAGCTTTAAGTAAGAAAGGAAAGCATGTTTCATTAACATGATCTCTAATGATGATGTTAAATTATACATTGAGTTTGAATTCATAAATAAAATCAACCAGATGTGAACTACGAAAGTTCCGACGGTTGATGGAATTTAGGGCGTGAAATTCCCACTACTCTCAGGTGAAATTCCTTAGAGAGCACACAATTTACGTTTCGAGGCCGCAAGAGAACTCTGGGTTTTTTATGCGGCACAGTGATGTCTGACGAGCTGAACAGAGAGCACTTTGGGGACGCACAAAAAAGAGAGAATTTTTGAATATACGGTGATTTCGGCCTGAGTCTTACGACAAATTGAGTTGTTTTTGAATTTCGATTCAGTCGTTTCTTTTTGAAACCTAGTTAGAAGGGGTGTAACTCCAAGTAAATTTTCGGTAGGATCTTTGTGAACAACCTTTCTTAAATCCTCAAAATTAATTGCTCGTACATCAGCCAGATTTTCAATGTCACAATTTTCTGTTGCCTCCACAAAGGGAACTCCTAACTTCTTTGCCAATCAACGACCATCCTCCCTCGAGAGTCTTTGACTAACCTCCCTGTAGGTGGGTAGTAGTTGTTGAAATTGTTTATAAAAGAGATGATTGTTGGATATAAAAAGAGTGATTGTTGACATGAAGAGGGGTGATTGTTGATCATGAAAAGTGGTGATGGTGGAGAGAATGTTTTATTAAATTTGTCTCGGAGAATGGTAACAAAAAATAAACATGAGAAGTTATGAGATATATTCGGAATTGCAACTAATTATCAAGAAATTCAAGACTAAACCCTTAAAATTGATTCATTAAATAAAATGATGGATTTCCATTCAGGTGTCGAATATGATGATCCACTTGTAGTTGGTCACACTTTGTAAACCAATTTTGAATAACAATATTTTTGTACTAAGCCTCGTTCAGATCACAAACAAGCTTCTCAAAAGTATTCATGGCTGAAAGGGGCAAACCCAACACCACCGTAATGCCTTTCTCTTTCTCTTTCCCTTCTGTCATAAACAAGCAGGTTTCCCTTAGTAGGTCGCCCATCCCAAACCTCGGCTCTCCCCATCCAAAGTCCGTGTAGCCATACCCGAGCCCTGTCCATGAAGTTATTACTAGAGTGCCCAGAGGAAATCCCTGATATTGATACATGTCCAAATAGTCGATCCTTGACCGAATGTAGTTGTCGGTCACGCTCTCGATTGCCTTCTTTATTCTCCCCGCGGAAGCAGAGATTGGCTCCTCAATCAACTCTCCGACCGAGCAGAGACAACAGGGCAAGGCCACGGCGTTCCCAAAGTATCCGTCGGGCAATGGTGGTGTCAGTCTGTACCTGAAATTGACTGCTAAAAGAAGTTTTGATTGTTGGTGGAGTTTCATCTTGAGGGCCACGCTTCGAGCCCGACACACGAAGAATGCAAGTGCTATGAAGTTGGTGCAACTGCCTGTTACCTGTGGTTCAAGATGAGTAGATACTTTTTGCGACCAGATATTCATGTAATGCATAATTGATGGTTGTAAATATAAGTCATATATATAAATTGGAAATGTATTTTGATATAATATTGGGTGTATTCGGAATTCTTTTGGAACTAATTGTGAATGAACTTGTATATTATACGGAGATGTCTATGAATTGACACTACTTATTATCGTAAATATAGAGATTCACCTGTTCATCTTTTGTTGCCATTATTTTTAAGATGGCCAGCTTCTCAGCATCAAAGTGGAAAGACTTTTGTACGAATTGTTGCTCCTCATATAATGCCGTCATGTTTGATACATCACTTATGTGGACAAATTCATTGTAAGGACCGGTGATTCGAGGAGGCAACCTTGATTTTTGGACGGTTCTATCATGATAAGGGACATGAGATAAAGGCTCGCCTCTTGCTATTTCAGCCCATGCGTTCATAAAATTCATTGCCGACACACCATCTGCCATGCAATGACTAAGTGCGATCCCTAATGTGAAACCTCCACACCTGAATTTCGTCACCTGTGATATGTCTCCAAAGTAAATAATATCTCAACATAAAACGCAGAACAAATAACTATGTGATTAAGTTCTTGCATGGATTGAGTTTATGCACTTTGGCTCAGTTCGTTTCATAGAAAATGAATGTTTTGAAAATCATTTTTCTTAAAGTGATCACTTTTACTGCTTAAAAATATAAATGAATGAAAGATATTTTCATTATTCACAAAAATATTTATACATAAATTGCTGTCGATAATGAAAACATTTTTCATTGACAAATAATTTCAAGCAATACGAACGATTATTTTTAAGATGATATTTTTCAAATTAATCATTTTCATGAATAAATAAAACCTTCTTGTACATCCGAAGTCTTGCAGCCAGTCAAAGCCACTGGATTCAATGGTGCAAATGGAATTTTTTTTTGGTCTGATCCTATATATATTCTATAAGCCACTATGTGTGTTGTATGCTATGCGTAGGTTGCAAAACCCTGCTCTCTCATTCATGTGTTCCCACCTTCACCCCCTTAGAAGGTGGGGAATCGAGTTCTCTATCTTGAAAGTTCCTATGTATTATAAATAGAAAGTTACTATTACTATCTAGTTGTTCTGATATGAAAAGTTACTAATTTAATGTGAGCTAAGTCTACCAAAGCAAATTCACTATCATGCTTAATGGAACCAAAAAAAAAACCAAATAGAAAGCACTCTCAAGCATAAATATAAAAAAGAAGATTGTTCCTTACCTGTGCAGTTAGAAGAGGGGCAACTTCAAGCACATGTTCCATGGGATCTCTGTAAACAAGCTTACCTAAAACATCAGAATCGAAAATTATTAAATTACCCAGAATTTTCATGTCACAATCAGCCAGTGGCTCCACAAATGGGACTCCTAACTTCTTTTGGCAATCAACGACCAACTTCCGACGAGAGTTTTTAGCTAATGTCCCGGCAATTGGATAGTAATGAACCAGAACTTTGGCCAGAGCTTGCTTAATCACGTCCACCACTTTAGCGTCACTCCTGTCGAAACAATAAACGGTCGGCACGATTGCGGGAGCCATTTGATCAAGGCTACTTAAGAACATGGAACCCTCGGGTGTTTCATATTCTGGTAGGACTGCGACGGGGCTAGATCTTTCTACTTTTAGGATGTTCTTCTTTGCGGGTGCCTCCATAAGAGAAGTCTGGAGATTTGTAATCCGCTCTCCTTGTTAAAAATAAAAAGAAAAGAATGTGCTGAGAAGTACAAACAAAGTTGATAAATAGAGGAAAGCTACACATAAATAAATTAGCTATACGTCTTTGCATATATACACAAAAATTCAAAGTGGAATTGAATAACTTCATCTTCACTCGTAACTTGGAATAATATCAAATCACATGAAAGAAAAACCATGAGGAGTTGAGGAATAGGAAAAATATGAGTAAGAATATATCCACAAGCGGTATGAATTTTAAAATGGAGGATGGAAAATGAAACTTCAATCTGGTTCCGTGATAAAGAAAATGTCAATTCATATGCTTAAATTGTTAGGCGGAGTATAAACTTGTAGTTCTTGGGCTTAGGCTGCGTTTAGCTAGATTTTGGGAAAAGCTTTTGGGAAATGCAAAGAATTATAAGTTAGAGGAGTTTTCTAAAATGCAAATTATGTTTGGTAAATTGTAATCTAAAAGTCCATTGTGAAGTACCCTTGAACAAAATAGTGTCTGGAGAAATTTATATTTATAAAGGACTTTTGTGATAAAAGAAGAAAAAAAATAGTTGGTTGGCGAAGGATAGGTGGCCACCAGCGATCGAAATCTGTCATCGACAGCTGGCGTTTGAGGTTGCAGGACCTTAGGTGGCTGTTGGAAACCATCGGCAAGGGCTGCCTGGGGTTGGGTGGCTCTTAGTAGCGGTTGCATGACCCAAGTAAAGCCCACCTGAGGTTGCGTGACCTCAACGAGGGCCGCTCGGTCATGCGACCCAAATTGCGCATGGCCACAACTTTTGCGAGTCCTTGCGATTGCAACCTAGATCGGCAACCCTTCATGGAGGTCACGTGTCTCAAATCTGGGTCGCCGCGACTTGCCGGGGGTTGCACGACCAAATCACACGCCGTCGAGACTCATAGAGGTTGCGGTGACCTAGATCGATGGCCCTTCGTGGAGGTTGCCCGACTCAGATCTGGGTTGCTGCAACTCGCTCGGGGTTGCACGACCAAATTGCGGGTTGTTGCGACTCGTGGAGGTCGTGACGACCCAGATTGACGGCCCCTCGTGGAAGTCGCATGACTTAGATTTGGGTTGCCGCGACTCACGGGGGGTCATGTGACCTAGATCATGCATTGTCGTGACTCAGATCATGTGGCCCCTCGTTGAGGTAGTTGTAACCTAGATCATGCAGCCCCTCATGGAGGTTGCCTTACCCTCCAACAATAGTCGCTTGGGTCACTGTGACCACGCCGATGTCTCTCTAGCCCGTCGTTGGCCCCTCGCAATCACGTGCAACTATGCTGGTTGACCTCAACGGAGAAGACAAATAGTGTCATACAATGAGGGCAAGAACGGAAAAAAAAGAAGTTGGTGAGGATGGTCTCAGAAAAAAATATTTATGCAACCCCAGCCTTGAGCATGCCGAGAAAACTAAAAGTCCAAGGTAGTCTAGGATTTGCCTTGGCTTTCAACCTTTTGAATGCCTACTTTCTTCTAATGGGGCTTGCAAAATTTTTGCCAAATACCCAATATTTAACCCAAGGGACTTTGAAAGCCCAAAGTAGCTTGGAAAAGCCATTTTCTAACGTACCTTTACCCCTGCATGATAAAGATTACAACTTGCCAATACGTTGCAAGTTTCACAAGAAGCGTTGTCAATCACACATGTTGCAACACATTAGCTGTCACGCCCCGATCCTCAGGCACGCACACATCCTTCTCAATTGGTCGATTAATAATGCGATATCCCAGGACTATGTATCGCCGACCCTTTCATTTATTAAGCACATGCGGAAGCAGTTAAAATTCCCAGACAATAAAACGATGGGATAGAAAAGCAGGGCCATATTTTTCATATTGAAATTTATAACCAAACTTTTATACAAAAGACAAACCAGAGCACTTCACAACTTTTTATTCTATCTCTATTCACATCAAAATGGAGATCTCAAAAGAAGATAGAATCTCAATCCATCTAGGCCGTACTTAAGGCCCCTCTCGGGATTATCTTCTTCTTCCAAAATCCTTATCCTCAGGTTTTACCTCCGAGTCCTCCTTCCCAGACTTCTCCTCCTTAGCTTCTCATCGGGGTCCTGAAATGTTTTCCCCAAACTGGGATGAGACTACGTCTCAGCGAGTTCTACCCCACTAAGCCCGATTAGTTAACCATTATACTATAGGCTGCCTAAACACGCACAGGTTAGAGGACTTACCTTGGCCTCAGATCCCACCTGCAAGTCAGTACAATTCACAATAGGCACTCAAGCAATCATATCACCGATCAAAGCATTGATCAAATCGACCTAGTCGATTACAAGCCAATAAGACCACTCACGGTCATTTCCAATAAGTCAATCAATCCACGACATCAAATCAAAGCAATGATTAATCATCCTAGTCGATTTCATGACAGCCTGACCATTTCCCGGTCATTCAAGCTATTGCTATTCAGAGTCCCACTCGACAACATTCAATATTTAATGGCTTTACGGTCCCACTCGACCACTTTCAATATTCAATGGCTTTACGGTCCCACTCGACCACTTTCAAAATTCAATGGCTTTACGGTTCCACTCGACCACTTTCGATATTCAATGGCTTTACGGTCCCACTCGACCACATGCTCTTTAAAATGTCATTTTGAATCAGCGAGCCCACGTGCATTCTCCAAGGCGATGCATTAAGTCACCGAGCCCACGTGTCTCTTCAAGATGCCAAATGTACTCATTGAGACCACGCGCATTCTCCGAGGTAATGCATCAAATTACCGAGCCCACGTGCCTCTTTCAAGATGCCACACTTAATCACCGAGCCACATGCATTCTCCAAGGCGACATACTTCGTCACCGAGCCATGTGCATTCTCTGAGGTGATATATACATTTAGTCACCGAGCCACATGCATTCTCCAAGGCGACAAACTTCGTCACCGAGCCATGTGCATTCTCCGAGGTGACATATCTAATCATCGGGCCCCGTGCCTTTCGTGATGATTCATCCCATTTGTAAAGTAATTATCCACAACCTTAATTCGTACTCAATTTACCCAAATAATCAATTTAGGAACATATCCTAAATATCCACAATTAAATCAATTTGGCACAATTCAAAGCTCAAATAAATAAACGGACTGCGCCACGACAATCAGCATGAGATTTCGGTTGTCGGCCATCTCAATCTTAATTTCCGAAAAATAATTAATTAATTAATTAATTTCGAAAATTAATTATTAAATATTAAAAATTCCGTTTAGCTCAAAATAAGGCCCAATTAAATAAACGGACTTCACCACAGTCATCAGCATAATATTCCGGTCACTGGCCATCCCAGTTGAATTTTCGGAAAATAAATAAATAATTAATTTAATTCCGAAAATTAATATTTAAATGCCAAAAATCCCACTTAGGCCCGAATCGCCAAATTGAAGCCCGATTAGGGGTCGGAAAATTCCCGAGATGCTTCCAATAATTAGTAGACCACGTCTACTTGCTAATTGCGCAATCAATTTATCCAAATCGCATCACGATTGACTAATAATTGCTAATTTATTCTAATCTAACAATCTGAACACAATTAATTAAAACTAAACCAACCTTAAGCATAATTAGCCAACTAATCCGGGATTAGTGAGATTACTCACCAAATCGCGCGTAAATCGGATCAATCCGACGGGGGCGACGCGAGGAACAAATCTTCCCAAAGCATGGCTCGGGTTCGGGGCTCGGAAATGGCCCAAAACGGGCCTTGAACAGGGCTGGAAACCCATTTTTCCAACCACTGTTCTTGGCTGGACGAAGCTCGTCCGACGGCTAGGGCGGCGAGGGGAGGTCGACGGAGGGCGAGAGGGACGACGGGGAGGTCGGGACGGCGGTGAGTGGCGGCTAGAGGCGGCTGGACGGCCGGAACAAGGGCTGAGCAGAGGCCGATTCGCACGGGGGAGGAGCGGCAGCGGTGACGGACGTGGGGCGGAGCGCACGGCATGCGCGGGCGGGCTTCGCGGGTGCGGGCGGCGGTCTAGCTCTAGTGCGGTGGCGACGGCTTCGGCGAGCTACGCTGTCTTCCTCTTCCTGGTTCGCTGGTTCACACAAACAAGAAAGGAAGAAGAAGAAGTCGGTTCCGAGGGAGAGTGGGGGAGAAGAGAGGGGAGAGAGAAGAAGAGATAAGAGAGAGAAGTTTTGACTAGTCAAAGAGGAGAGAGAAGAGGAAGCAAAATTGAACTTGGCAAGGGTGTGTTCGGTGGGGAAAAAAATCGCACGAAGGGGGGGAAAGGGGAGAGGGAAGAGAGAGAGAGAAAAAGAGACAAAAGGAAGAGAGAGAGAGAGAGAGAGAAAAGAAATAGACTAAAATAATACCATAGTCTTATTTTTCTTTTCTTTTATTTTCTCTTCCCCTTTCCCTTTTTATTTTCTTTTGGTCTTAAATTTTCCTCCGATAATTTCTTTATTGAAATTTCGGACTCGTCAATAATTTGACGGACGATGAGACGGTCCTAAAAATGAATTGTGACACGCCCGAATCTTCGATTTCCGAAACCGAATTAAATTTCATGATTAAAATCGACCAGATGCGATTTTAGTCTAATCAAACCAATTAGGTAGCTTTTAGGGATTTTACCGCGGATATATCCCTTAACGGCTTCACCCAATTGGTTAGTTAACTCGTGAGTGATCAGCTCAGAGAAAAAGAACCATAGGCGCGTCGACGATATGCACATTTCACTTTATCGAAACGGGGTCGAATTTCAGGATGTCACATTAGCCATACATGCCAAACAATCCCTGCGTGCACAGCAGTAAGATAGGCCATACATGAGCTTTTGGTGATAGTAATTTTTTTCCTTTCCTTTTGTTTTTCCCTCTTGGGCCAAGTACAATGGACACACGACTAAAACTCAAGACGAAAACCAGCATACCTGTAAGAACTGGAGATATTGGAGATGAAACACTTGGCTTTGGCTTCTTTTTGCAGATCCAGAATTTATAGTCGTGGCTTCTCCAGTTTTGGCCTTGAATATGAGATAGTCACATGATGGTACGAATTATTGGTTCAATTATTTGGAGGCGTCTTCACGTTCCATCGTCAGAGGTTACACATACATAACATGTGCGCTGGCATCTTAGTGCCCCCCTAAAAAAAAAAATAGCAACTTGATATATAAAAGTAGACCATGGGATGAAAAAAAATATAGCCCACGTTTGATGATTAGGATAATAATTGAGATAGGATAGGATATGATAAAGTAAGATATCAAATTCTCTGATAATAAAGGTGGACATATCTAATCCTATCAAGTGTTTGGTACACTTCAAGATAAAAAATAAATAAAAAATATAATATTCAATTAAATTATAAAATTTAAGAATAAAAATTCAATTAATCAAAGGCTTAGAAAAACTCTAGATCTATGAATTGTGACCACCTCCACAGTGGCTACGATTGAAAATGGCGAGCACCAACATCGCCGTGTAGTGATGACGCAGATTGGTAAATCTCAAATTATGACAGAGAGGGTGGATAGGGAAATTTCAGGCCACCACCAGAGTTGTCTTTGTGACACCTCAGATTGATCGAGGTCTAGGTTGTCAATGATACCAAAGATTTATAGCCTCTTCATCACCATCTTCCCCTCTTCCCTTGAGAGGTACAACGTCCTCCATTAGGGGTGTGCAATGAGAACCGCCCGAACCGGGAACCGGTCGGACCGGACCGAACCGGTCGGTTTTGGGTGGTTCCCACGGTCGGCGGTCTGGTCCCCGGTTCCTAATCTTGGAACCGGTGGCCGGTCAGTCCGGTTCCCGGTTTCAAGGTGGGAACCGGACCGAACCGGACCGACCGGACCGAACCAAATTTTTTAATATATAAGTTATATACATAGAATTAATAAAACATATAAACATGATAACTTATTGCAATCAAAATTGCAATTTGGGGTAGCAACCTCTTATGTGGCCAAGAGACCATTAAAACCCTTTTTTTTTTGTAAAGACCATTAAAACCCTTTTTGTTACTCTTATTTATAGAAAAAATCTCCTTGTTAGTTTCGATGTGGGACTAAGACTTCAAGAGATCCCGTGAATCACACAAGTAAAGTTTGAATATTTTGCACGTGGAACACGTGTGATTAGTTTTGTTGAATTGTCCGAGAATCGAATTGGATTGATCGGTCCAGAGCGCGGTCACTCTTTAGTTCTTTAGTACAAAAAAGTAGAGTCGATTTTTTTGGACCGGACCGGACCGGACCGGACCGGAACCGATGGTCGGTCCGGTTCCCGGTCCTAGGACCAAACGGTCCGGTCCACGGTTCGCAATTTTGGGAACCGGTGCTCCCGGTTTGGTTCCCGGTTCCAAGGTGGAACCGGACCGAACCGGGAACCGATCACCCCTATCCTCCATTAGGATTCTAGCATCGTGGTGGAACCTATTAGTCCACCATGATAGTGATCACTATGTCAATGAAGTAGTGCAAGTGGATCTAGAGTTCCAGCCACTGATGTTTGAGGTGGCACAAACAGTGCTACAATTAGTTCAACAGATGCCTATGAGAAAATTTTTGCCCATTTCATCTCACAAAGTCACTCTTGGTCATCAGACTTGACAAGTCCATGATCGAAAGGAAGGGATATCCGATTGCTGGTGTACGAGAAGTGGAGATGGGAGAAGAAGTGGAAGGAAGAAGACAATAATTAATGACAATTGTTGGGGTTTCATGAATCATGTATAGGTAAATTTTTTAAAAATTACAGCGGAAACGAAGATGATACATTTCTATAATGATTCTCCAAATGTGTTGTTCGTGTATTTTAATAAAAAATCTGAATATAAAAAGGGAGTTAAATGAATTGCCTCTTGAAGCGCGCTTTAAACGAATTGGTTTGGAAGTTCTTCAGTTCAAGTCCTACAAACGTTGGACTTCTAGTTCAGACACATCAACAATGGACGTCAAATGGAAAAGAGAACTTTCAGATAATCACCACTATGATCGTGTTAGCAATCTCGTGGAGATGATCCGCCGTGTCCTTGATGTTTTTAGTCATGGCCCGAACGAGAGAAAATCCTTTTCTTTGTGTCTCGATGACACAAGAACACACACACACACTTTGCTTTCTATTTTCAGCAACCAGCACACACCTCTCCTTGTTGCGGCATTTATTAAAAACACACACTTTCACAGTTGCTGAACGTGCACAATTATCGTGCATGATCGTGCATGAATTGGTCAGCAACCGTTGCTGACCAATTCGTGCACGGTTATTGACCAATGCGTGCACGATCGTGCACGAACGGTCAGCAACCGCTGACCATTCCGTGCACGTCCGTGCACGAAAGGTCAGCAACCGCTGACCATTCCGTGCACGATCGTGCAACCGCTTACCATTCCGTGCATGATCGTGCATCGTGCACAATTGCTTCGTGCATGTGCACGAAGCTTTACCTTTTTTTTTATTAATATTAAAAGGAAACGCACATGTGATATGCGTTGTACATGTGCACCTTAATTAATTAATTAATTCCTAAAACAAAAATAAAAGGAACATAATCTTTGTGTGTGCAATTAGGGTACATAAACATGTATCCACTTTGGGCATGCGTGTGCATCATATGCAAGTAGGCTCGTTACTATAATACAAATTAAATTAAATTCAAATCGACTCAATTCGATTGCAGTAATTGCAAACACATTTGTAATAATATTTCTCTCTTGTTCGACGTTATCCTAATTGTTTATGGTGTGTGACATCCCTAGGTTCATCACTAAGCTGGTAGTAAAACGTGTATTAATACATTAATACTCCCAAAAGAATTAATTGTCCCGATTAATCTTTGGGGCCTACAAGCCATGATTGATATCTAGTAATATGTCATGACTACCTAGATAGTGTGAATGCTTTAAGAACATAATGAACCTGTCAGTTTTGGCTATAGTGTAATTCAATCCCTTTGTCTTACTATGTCCCGATCAAACAAAGACCATGGAATATTTGTCAAGTCACCAATTTGATCATATGCACAAATCTAAGGACATGCATTTTATTCGATACATAAACAATTTATTCTCGATTTGTGACATCCTAAATTTTCGATCCTGTTTTCTATTGAATTAATCGGGCAATTCATTGACGTGCCTATATGTGGCATCCCAAAATTCATGGCAACCTCCACAGACATTAAGGTCTATGGATAGGTGATGGGAGTACCATCAAGATGTATTTTAACCATTTAATCCATAATTTGCAACAAGATTTATCGCCAAACTTTTAATGGATAATTATTTGATAGGAAAGAAAATGCTATCATTGGCCATGTATTTTATAAATTGGAATTTATGGATTTGTGACTACAAGTTTTATGGCCATATGAAATTGTAATTTAGTATTTATATAAGTGGGGATTTACGGTAAATTATTAAAAGTAAAAATGGACTTATTTACGAAAATTTTGGGCCATTAAAGCTTGGACTTTAGGCCCAAGTGAGATGGGCCTAAAGTGGGCCATAAGCCCGGCCCATTGTCGACGCATGGAGGGGTGGAGGAGGAGCCGCATGGCCTCCAAGTGTCTTCGGCAAGGGAGACACTTGTCTCTTTCTTAGGGACAAGTGTCCCTCATGCAAACTAAGAATGCATGCATATACAACCAAAAAGAGAGAGAGAGGGAGTGGCGAGAGAGAAGGGGAAGCCGAGAGAAGGAGTCCACCCGTCGCCGCCCGCACGCTGTCCGTCCGTCCGTCGCCGGTGTGCCATTCATGTGTAGCTGTCCGCTTAGTCTTTGAGGTAAGTTGGGACTGATTTCCACCCTTGCATGTGTGCCTTGCATGTATGATTTGTTGGGGGGTAGGTTTCGGATGTTAGGGTAGGCAAAACCGAAGCTAAAATGTGACTTGTTCTTGAGTATGCTTGCTGTTTTCGTATGAACCGCCCGACCCAGAATCTTGTGGAGGCTTGCATGCATGTTTTGAGTTGGATTTTGACTTTTATTCCTTCATGAAAGTTGTAGCAAACATCTTAAAATACAACATACTAAAATTTGGGACAAAATGGTGGAGATTTAAGGGGTCAAAACCTCATCCTACGAAGACACTAGATCTGGAACTGTTTTGCTGACCTTTTGGTAGTTTTGTGGGTTGCATGTCAATTTTTACTAAGAATCTATCTTCGACTTCTTCATGAAACTTGTAGAGAACATACTGAAGACTAACATACTCAAATTTGAAGTAAAATGAGCAAGTGAAGCCTAGTGAATCGACGTACTCTTGAAAACGGTAGATCTGGAAACACGGTACTGGACACCCGAGACTTCATGGACCCATATGATGACTATAATCTGGAAATTTGACTTATATCCCTTAATGAAAGTTGTAGGGGACCTCTTGAAGTAAAACATATCCAAATTTCAGAGGAAACTAAGAAGAATAAGTGGGTGAAAAATCGTTATTTCGGAGATAACTACACTGGACGTTTCGGTGCGAGAACCAGGAGCTTCGTATGACTATAGAAAATTATCTAAAACGAATCTGGCCTAGAAGTATGCATGAAAAATCTACTTTAGTGTCTTAAATATAACTTGGTAAAATTTCATAATTTTCGGAGGTCGTTCGGGTATTTTAATCGAATTATTTCGAAAACTGCACATTCTGTTTCTATCCGAAATTGCATGCTGTATTTTTGTGAATTGTATCTTCTTGTGTGGAACTCTATTGGGCATGTGTTTTCATGAAATTACTATCTTATTGTCTTGCCTATCACATGCCTTGATTTCATGATTTTTGAGAAGCATATGGATATTTAATTTAACTATTTTCTAAAATAGTATATGCTGGAATTTTGTAAACTTCGAAAAGGCATGAAATATGGACCATTTTAAATTGCATGGACTCCATGAATTGTATTGTTATGGATGATGGTGTCCTGCTGCATGTACGATAATGATTTGAGATGCATGTATGAATTTAATGATGAATATGATCTTGGTTGCCATCACATCGCATGCCATGTTGAAATTGAGCCATAATTGTGAATGAGATACATGTATAAATGAGAATGGAGATGGTAACAAGACCGTCGGAGGTGTGAGCCGACGATGCCCCGGGAGTGTTGGGATGCCCGGTGGTATACGGTACGTAATTCCAGGGGAGGCCTGGTGGTATGTCGGTATGTAATTCCGGAGGGTAAGGGAAACCATTTTCATGGCGAGCCCCGGAGATTTCCTTGGGAGTTTCAAGATGCCCGGTGGTATACGGTACGTAATTCCAGAGGAGGGGGGAATCCTGGTGGTATGTCGGTACGTAATTTCGGAAGCCCCGGAGGTTTGTGCCCGGGGGGGATGCCTCGCGATGCTAGTTGGGATGCGAGATGCCCGGCTAGGGAGTGTAAATGCCAGAAGCCCCGGAGGTTTGTGCCCGAGGGGATGCCTCGTGATGCTAGTTGGGATGCAAGATGCCCGGCCAGGGAGTGTAAATGCCGGATGCCCAGTTGTATCTTGGATACATGCCTGGAGGTTCCTCATGATGCCAGTTGGGATACGAGATGCCCGGAATATGGGGGTGCCGGATGCCCGGTTGTATCTTGGATACATGCCCGGAGGTTCCTCGCAATGCTAGGATTGGGCGCGAGTGATGAATGTGGGATGCAAACATTGGTCCCGGGAAAGAGAAATGTGGCGGTCCAAAATGAAATTGAAATTGAATTATGCATGATGATATATGCATGATATGATGAGATGTGCATGGATGCATGGTAATGATGATGGTACATGTGATATGATGATATAATGATGATGTTACATGCATGGATGCATGGTAATGATGATGGTACATGTGATATGATGATATGATGATGATGTTACCTGCATGAATGCATGGTAATGATGATGGTACATGTGATATGATGATATGATGTTGATGTTACATGCATGAATGCATGGTAATGATGATGGTACATGTGATATGGTGATACGATGATGATGTTATACGCATGGATACATGGTAAGGATGATGCCATATGTGACATGATGATGGTAAGTGTATGATATGATGGCGATGTCTATATGATGATGATGGTACATGAGGTATGATGACATATGCATGATGCCATGGTATGTTGTGCATGGACGCTTGTATGACATGTGATGCTATGATTGTGATGATTGCATGGCATGATGTATTGAGTGGTTTATTGGTCCTTTACCTGCTGAGTGGTTGTACTCACCCCTTTTGGGGAATAACATTTTAGACTAGATAAGATACCTCTGCTGCCACTGCTACTAGTAGACAGATCAAGTGATTGGATATGATCGTGAGGAGGAGGATAGCAAAGGAAGGAGTTTTTGGACGCCGACACTGATCGATGGACTTTAAGTATTCGACTGTTGGAGAAGATGTCGGTCATCTTTTGAAGTATAACCGAGTATAGAAACATTGGCATTTCGATGTACCGACTAAAGATGTCCATCTGCTTTATGTAAATAAACGTGTTCGGCTTTAACTTATATAAGATGTTTAGTAGGTGTGCATCGTTTTCTGAATATAGGGAAGGGAGTTGTTGGATATGCTTCCGTTACATGAATTGCGCAAGGGACCTTTAGTCAAAAAAAAGATGTAAACCCTAGGTTGTATGGACCCGCTGCAATTGAAATGGTATCAGAGTGACATGTTAATAGGGAAAGTGAAAGGTAAGCGAACGGTGGCGACCCTAACGGATCGGGGGCCGTTAAGGGGTGCCACACTATAGGGCTGTTCTCAGAGCTGATCACTCTCGAGATAACTAGACTAGCTGGGGAAGCCAGTAAGGAATTTTAAGGCAATAGACTTGAGAATTTGACTAGGAAGCGTCTTCTCGACCGTGCTCATCTTTAGAGGCCATTACAGCATAGTTAAAAATCGATTTGAAATCAAAGATAGGTTTGTTCGATTGAGATGTATGGCCGATCGTGGGTGACTTCACTAAATTGAAAAATTTTCGTCAACTGGCACTAATTTGATTTTACTGTCGTTTTGGTACCTTGTGTCCGTAATTGAATTCTTGAGATTTTCACGACAATCGAGAGTTGCCAATGTATTGAGTGGGTTCATTGTGGTTCGAAGAAAATCGATCACCGGTCATTTGCTCTAAAAAGTTATGAAAACTACCCAGTAGACTAGGTCACGCTAAAAACGTGCCGAATGGAAATTAACCGCAAATTTAAGTCCAATTTCAGAAATTGAAGATTCTGTCATGTCACAATAAATTCTAGGACCCACGATTCGGTCTCAGAAGATTTTTCTGACACCCAACACTTTTTGGGAAAAAAGTTATCGCTGGGTCGTGTTTGTGCAGAACAAGTCGAGGATTGTTTTGATGGCAAAATTGGGAAGCATGATGGATGTAGGGGTGAGGAAAAATGCCGAGACGATCGATGGATGACCGATTGAATTTATTAAGGCCAATTAAGATTTAATTGAGCAAGAAATTAAGCCATTTGAAGCCATCCTCCCCCAAATTTGTAGCTCCCCTTCCCCCTAGCACTTTGGACCTTTTTGAATGTCTAAGAAGGTGCATGTGTGGCTCAATATGAGCCAAGGACCAATGCTTGGCTTAGGATGGCTTTGGAAGATATTTGTTGTGGAAAATATTGACCAAGTGAGCCCTCCATCCCCCTCACTCTTATCCTCTCTCTTTCTCACCCCTCAACCGGCCGAATCCTCTCCCTCTCTCCTCCATTGTGCGACTAGCAGCCATCGAAGGAAGAAGGAGCAGCGCATCGTCGCCCCTTGGCTGCCTCCCTCTCGCCCAGCAGTTGCTGTTCGGTTCTGTGGCAATTCAACCAAGGCTGTCCATAAGCATTTCTTCGCCGGTAACCCTTCCTCTAAGCCCGGTTTGGCCTATTCTTTCATTCCCGAGCCTCACCGTGCCAAACCAAGCTCATTTCCCCTTTGTTTTGCAGCAAGATCAGCAACCCAGCAAGTGGGTTTCCAACAGGCTTGTGAGACCGTTTTGAGGTGTTTAGGCCTTGAACCCAAGGCCCACTTTAGAGTTAAACGTCCCCCACGATGTTATCGATGTTTCAATTCGAGCGGATTATTAAACAGGTGAGTTTAGCTCACTAATCCTTGCTTAGTTTGCTAATGATGCTTAAGGGTTGATTAATGTTAATTAAGTAGGATTAGATGGTTAGATTAGAGTATATTGGTGATTATTAATTAATTATGATGCATGTTAGGCATTTGACTAGTATAATTAGCTAGAGGATAGTCTATATTATTTATGGAATGCATCGCGGGATTTTTCTAGACCCATCTCAGGCTCCAATTAGGCATTACGGGCCTAAATTGGATTTTTAGTATTTATTTATTAATTTTTGAAATTAATTAATTAATTATTTATTTTTTGGAGATTAGGGTCGGGATAGCTGACAGCCAAAATTTTATGTTGATTGTCGTGGTGCAGTCCATTTATTTATTTGAGCTCTATGTTGTGTTGAATTGAATTAATTGTGCAATTTGAGGAATTATTCCTAAATTGATTGAAATTGAGTAATTGATCGGTAGATGGCCGAGAATGATTGTTTAGCGCCAATAATGCTTTGATGGGCTATTAAGTGGAGAAGATTGTGAGAGTGAATTGAATATACTCTTGGCTAAGGCCAATCGGGTACGTTAATATTGATGGGAAAGAAATAGTTAGTGCGTGGCTTTGTGATGAAGTATATCACCCTGGCAAAAACGACGCCTTTGAAAATGCACGTGGCTCGGTGATTTGGTATATCACCTTAGAAAATGCCCGTGGCTCGACGATCGGTACGTTGTCTTGGTGAAAATGACGCCTTAGAGAATGCACGGAGTCGGTAATCAGTATGTCACCTCGGTGAAAACGGCGCCTTAGAAAATGCACGTGGCTTGGTGATTTGGTATATCACCTTAGAAAATGCCCGTGGGTTGGTGATCGGTACATCGTCTTGGCGAAAACGGCGCCTTAGAGAATGCACAGAGTCGGTGATTAGTACATCATCTTGATGAAAACGGCGCCTTAAAGAATGTTCGTAGTATGGTGACTAGGTATATTACACTGGAAATTGTATAGTATAGTTGGGAATGACCATGAGATGGTCCGATTGACATGTAATTGACTAAGTTGATTTGATCGATATTTCGATTCGTGATATTATGACTGGGTGCCTATTTGAACTGTGCTAATATGCAGATGGAATCTAAGGTCAAGATAAGTCCTCTGACCCGTGTGTGCATAGGTAGCCCATATGGCATATTTGTTTACTAATTGAGTCTTAGGGGGTAGAATTCACTGAGACATTGTTTCAGTGGTTATTGTATAACCATTTCAAGCCTCTAGATGGCAGCACCTCCACCTCCTCGTCCTCTTATGCATTTTGGCATCCCTGAAGAGATCACCGATGTAGCATACCACTTCCCCATACACCTTCACCTCCTCATCCAAGGTTTGGGTTGATGTTGGTCTGAACACACTGAGGCCCCATGAGTATCACTCATGGTATCATCACTACCATGATGGGCGAGTAGAGGGTCCCACTCTGGAAGGTGACGTACTTTCATACGTTCTAGAATTAGCATTCGGGTTGGGGACAGTAGACCCTAAGGACGGGTCAGTAGTGGATGCAAAAGACCCTAAACTCGAGACTGATCACAACTTTCCAATGCTGTTAGCAGTAGACTCTAGCTGGAGTATGTCAGAAGAAGAAGTTGATCAAGAGGAGGTGTACCTCGAAGAGAACTGGGAAGAGGAACCAGAGGAGGAGGGACTGGAGGAGTTTACCTGTTGGATGACCTTGATGATGAGCCAGATGAAGAGTTGGAAGATAACGAGTTTGATTTTGATGAATCAGAGGAGGATCAGGATGATGATCTTGAGTACAACCCAGATAAGGACTGAGATTCCATTCTCTTTTGTGAACCTTGTATATAGGTGGTTAAGTGTGAGACTAGACCTTTGTGAATAGTGTTGCAAAATACTATGGGTTATGTTATGTATAAAAGTATGGTTGTGAATTTCAGTATGCAAAATATAGCCCTGCTTTTCTATCCCATTGTTTTATTGTCTAGAGATTTATAATTGCTTTCGCATGTGCATATTAAAATGAAAGGGTTGGCGATAATGCCCCAGGATATCGCTTTTAAAATCGACCAAAGATGAATGATGTGCACGTGACCGATGATTGGGGCGTGACACTGTTACAACCCCGATCGATGATTTCAATGCATTGTCATAATTAGATTGTATAGGACATCTTTATTTTACCTTGCATGTAACAAGGAGACAGATTCCATATTGCGTACATGTGCAACTTCGTTTATGAACAAATTATGACCATCAGGTATAAAGACGGATCAACGATCTAGCATTACGTGCACCTGTGAACCATAGTTTTTTGACACACAAGTTAACACTGTGCCTCGGGTCTAAGGATTCTTTACACAAGACCAAAACATGAACAATTATGTGGCACCCCCGAACAGCTAAGCTACCTATTGCTCCTCCTTAGGAATACCAATTACATCTCATAGCGAAAGCACATTTTGTTTTCTTATAAGAGTTTAGTGCAGCTCATAGCGAAATTAAAGACAAGTCTCACCATCCCTCTACTCTCATAATGATGGTACAATGCACACTTACTACCCATCGAAGGAAAACATAAGCTGAGCCACTTTTATTTACATCTTTAGGATGGACATCTTGGGTCAGTACAACCAAAAAGAAAAACCAAGACTTTTAGCTAAACTTGGCAGCAGCTCAAAAAGAGATCTCGACCCCCTATATCGATCATGTATAACCCTCCATCTACAAGTGTCTGCTATATCCAAAAAAATGTTAGCTCCCTCTCCTCACGCGGGCCATGACACCCATCCGGGTGCACCGGGCGGTGGTGGCGGCAACATCCCCCGCATCACTCCGTCACGGCGGACGTGGAAAGACAAGAACTCTTGGACGACCGGGCCCCCAGCCAGGCCCACATCATACATAACTAGCGCTCGAACACGTACGAACGTCAAACCAAGGATGGTGACACTATCAAGCTCCATACAATCGACCTCCATGTCAGATGGAAGGCCGTAAAAGGTACCCTGCATGATCGGAGCGAGAGGCATCTGTCTAATCTGAAATGTTGGTCCCTAAAAGGGTGAGTACAACCACTCAGCAGGTAAAGGATCTATAAACTACTCAATGCATCAAACAGAACAATCATAACATCATAGTAGAGTACATATCATTCATGCATATACCATCATGCCATAGGTACATATACAACCATGCACTCATCATCAAATATTCATGCATATACTATCATGCCATAGGTGCATATACAACCATGCACTCATCATCAAGCATTCATGCATATCTAAACCTTATGTGCACATACCACCACGCACTCATGATATTATATCATACGGCCATGCATATATATCACCATACCATGCATGATTCAATTTCCACTTTTTATCTTTCAATTGGGTCACCACATTTTTCTTTCCTGGGACCAATAATTTGCATCCCATATTTTATCGCTCGCACCCAACCTGGCGTCATGAGAAACCTCCGACACATACCTCCGGGCATCCGGGACACACCTCTGGGCATCCCGAAATTCCCGAGGACATCCGGCACCCACCTCTGGGCATCCCAACACTCCCGGGGCATCGTCGGCTCACACCTCCGATGGTATCCTCATTTATCATAATTCATATCCACTTTTGTGCCTCAATATCAACATGGCATATGATGTAATGGCAACAAGGTCAATTTCAGCTTTTGAAATTCGCACAATTCCAGCTTGCACAGTTTTAGGAAACATTTTCATTAAATACCCAAATGACATTAAAAAATTATGAAATTCAAACATGTGATAGTCAAGACATAAGAGCAGATATTTCATGAAGAACACTACACCAAAAGATTCCCATATAACTCAATACAGAACACGCATCACAGCACTACTAATTCTGTCCGTTCCAATTGTACAGCTTTTGAAACATTTTTGGTTAAATAGGCAAATGAACTTCAAAAATTACAAAATTTGAATATGTTGTAGCCAAGACATAAAAAAAGATATTTCATGCAGAACAATTTTCCAAAAGAATCTCGTAAAAAACGGTATAGACCACGCATTACAATATTATCAAGTCAGAACACATCAGATTACACAGTTTTAGAAACATTTCCGATTAAATACCCAAATGACCTTCAAAAATTATGAAATTCAACTATGTGATAGCTAAGACCATAAGGTACATATTTCATGCAGACATCGAAGTCAGATTCGTCCTAGGTAATGAAATATAGGCGGTTGAAACTTCTGTTCCCAGTACCGAAATTTCCAGATCTAACCATCTCCGAAGGACTAAGATTTCACCTACTTATTCTTGTTTTTTTTCTCTAAATTTTTTATATGTTAAACCTCAGGATGTCCTTTACATCTTTTGTTAAGAAATCAAAGAGAAATTTCAACAAAAAGATAGCCTTACAGTCCATGCATTCATCAAGGGTAGTTACCGAAATCTCCAGATTCAGTCTTTCCAAAGAATAAAGGTTTCACCCACTTATACTTGTTTGTTTTATCCCAAATTTGAGTATGTTATACTACAAGAAGTCCTTAACAACTTTCATTCAGAAGTCAACTTGAACATCACATGTAAGCCACTAGAACATCCAAGGTCGAGCTGTTTTCTCAAGAACAGTTTACTATTCTAGAACACCACTCTTAAAACTTCAATTTTTCACATCCTAAACATCCGAAATTTGTCACCATTGAATCACATACAGTAGGCACAACATGCAAGAGTAGATCAAGGATCCCACTTGCCTCCAAACTGAGCAAGCAGCGCACAACGGCGACAGGACACGGTGACGAACGACGTACGCACGGCGACAAACGACGAACGCACGGTGGACGGTCGACGAATAGCTCTCCTCCTTCCTCTCTTCCTTTCTCCCTTTCTTCCTTTCTTTCTTCTCTTTCTCTCTCGAACGAATCCCTTCTCTCTCTCCCCCTCTCTCACTTAAACCAGCACCATCTCCCCCTAATTTCCTTCCCCTTTCATCATTAGCCATCATTAGCATTTGCATGGAAGACACTTAGCAGCTAGGAGGGAACAGATGGCCTTTTCCATGCAAGATGGTCCTCCAAATTCTGCTTGGCTTAGGCCAACTTGGCCGACGGCAGCTCTCTTCCTTGGGCTTCATGGGCCGGCCGAGAATGGGGTGAGGCTATGGGCTGGTTTGGGCCTTTAAATGTCCAGCCCATCCTCATCCTAATAATCCACCTAATGCTTAATCTTAATGCAAGACGTGAATTAGAGCACTTCTAAGGATTGACAAGAAATTCTAGGATGTCACAATTCTCCCCTCCTTAGAGAATTTCGTCCTCAAAATTAGACACCACTTATGCCTTTTGAAACAAGTAAGGGTACTTTTCCTTCATCTGATCTTCACTCTCCCATGTGGCTTCTTCCATATCATGATGTCGCCATAATATCTTAACTAGTGGAATTGTCTTGGTCCTAAGGACTTGCTCCTTTTGATCTAGTACTTGCACGGGCTCTTCGATGTACCTCACTTTCTCATCCACTTTGATGGCTTCATGATCGAGTATGTGACCAGGATCCGACTGGTACTTTCTCAACATCGACACATGAAACACATCATGTAATTTTCCCAATTTAGGAGGCAGCGCCAAACGATAAGCTACATCTCCTATTCTTTCAAGTATCTCAAAAGGTCCAACAAATCTAGGGCTCAGCTTACCCTTCATTCCGAATCGAGATATTCCTTTCATAGGAGATACCTTAAGAAATACGTGATCTCCCACATTAAATTCTAAAGGCCTTCTACGTCTATCTGCGTAGTCTCTCTGCCTATTCTGGGCTGTCTTAAGTCTTTTCCTGATTATTTCGATCGCTTCTGTAGTAACTTGTACTATCTCCGGTCCTGTGAATTTTCTTTCACCTACTTCATTCCAACAGATAGGGGTCTTGCATCTCTTTCCATATAATGCCTCATACGGAGCCATGCCTATACTTTTCTGAAAATTATTGTTATAGGCGAACTCTATCAAGTGTAAATTCTCATCCCAATTTCCTTTATAGTCAATGACACATGCTCTCAGCATATCTTCTAGTGTTTGAATCACTCTTTTTGTTTGTTCATCTGTTTGAGGATGAAAAGCAGTACTAAATTGAAGCTTTGCCCCTAAGGCATCTTGAAGACTTCGCCAAAAATTTGAAGTAAATCTAGAGTCTCGATCAGAAGTGATCGTTATAGGAATACCATGCAAGTGTATTACTTGGCTTACATACATCTCAGCAAGTTTACTCATCGAGTAATCTACACGGACAGTTAGGAAATGAGCATACTTCGTCAAACGATCCACTATTACCTAAATAGAGTCGTGACCATTTGATGTCCATGGCAGTCCTTGCACAAAGTCCATCGTTACATGTTCCCACTTCCACTCTGGTATATCCAATGGTCTCAACAATCCTGCGGGTTTGCAGTGTTCCACCTTTACTTGCTGACACGTTAAGCATTGAGAGACATGCTTAGCTATATCCTTCTTCATGCCATTCCACCAAAATTGCTGATGCAGATTCCTGTACATCTATGAATATTATAATTACTCCTATGTGCCTCCGACAAAATTTCCTTCTTCACTTCTTCATTGTCGGGAACACAAAGTCGTCCTTGGCATCTTATTACACCATCTTCAGAGACTTGAAATTCCGGTCTTTTCCCTAAAGACACTGCATCTTTTACTTTCATAATCTCCGGGTCAGATTCCTGCAGGATCTTAACTTTCTAAATAATTTTGGGTTCAATCCTTAATGCAGTAAGCATACCAGTAAGGCAATCCATTTCCAATTTAAAGTCTGAATCCACAATAGACTTTAACGGATTCCATTCTGTTATTCTTAGACTAGCCATGTCCATAGCCGACTTTCGACTAAGGACATCTGCCACTTTATTTGCCTTTCCCGAATGATATCGTATCTCACAATCATAATCTTTCAACAACTCCATCCACCTCCTTTGTCTCATGTTCAATTCCTTTTGTGAATAGATACTTTAAGCTCTTGTGATTTGTATAGATTTCAAACTTTTCTCCATACAGATAGTGTCTCCATATCTTCAAAACAAACACTATAGCCGTCAATTCTAAATCATGCGTTGGGTAATTCAGCTCATGAGGTTTCAATTGCCTCAATGCATAGGCTATGACCTTGCCATGCTGCATCAAAACACATCACAGTCCTTTGTGAGATGCATCCCTATACACCGTAAAACCATCAGATCCTGACGGTATAGTCAAGATTGGAGCTGAAGTCAATTTTCTTTTAAGTTCCTGAAAACTCCCTTCACATTCCCCACTCTATTCAAACTTCGCATTCTTTCGAGTCAATTTTGTTAAAGGACCTGCCAATCGTGAAAACCCTTCAATAAACCTTCTATAATAACCAGCCAGTCCTAAGAAACTCCGTATCTCAGTGGGTGTTGTCGGTCTTGGCCAATTTATTACCATCTCAACTTTCACCGGGTCCACTGAAATTCCTCCTCCTGACACCACGTGTCCCAAAAATGCTATCCGGTTCAACTAGAATTCACATTTGCTGAATTTAGCATACAACTTATGATCCCTCAAAGTTTGCAAAACTATACTCAAGTGTTGCTCATGCTCTTCAGGTCCTCTAGAATATATTAGGATATCATCAATGAAAACAATCACAAACTGATCCAAATAAGGTTTAAATACCATATTCATTAGATCCATAAATGCAACTGGTGCATTTGTCAATCCAAATGGCATAACTAAAAACTCATAATGTCCATAACGAGTCCTAAATGTAGTCTTAGGAATGTCTTATTTCTTAATCCTTAACTGATGGTATCCCGATCTCAAGTCAATCTTAGAAAAGACTGAACTTCCTTGCAATTGATCAAATAAATCATCAATTCTAGGCAAAGGATACTTCTTCTTTATAGTCACTTGATTCAGCTGTCTATAATCAATACACAGACGCATCGACCCATCATTCTTTTTCACAAACAAGACCGGTGCACCCCAAGGTGAAGCACTTGGCCTAATGAATCCTTTATCAAGCAACTCTTGTAGTTGCACCTTCAATTCCTTCAACTTGACTAAGGCCATCCTATACGGGGCTTTCGATATTGGTCTTGTTTCAGGCATTAATTCGATTTCAAACACAATTTCCTACTCTGGTGGTAATCCAAGCAACTCTTCAGGAAATACATCTTGAAATTTATTAACCACTTGAATTTCATCAAGCTTAGGCTCTTCCTTAGTATAATCTTTAACCATGGCCAGGTACCCTTGACATCCTTTGTCAAGTAACGCATAGGCTTTTATTGCTGAAATAAGTGCTATAGATAGGTTGGTCTGATCTCCCAAAAATTCACAACTAGATTGATCAGGCCACATGAACTGGATCACTTTCCTATAGCAATCCACCTTAGCTCTATACTTATGAAGCCAGTTCATTCCTATGATAACATCAAAGTCATGCATAGCCATTACTACTAAGTCTATTTCTATATCCTTTCCTCCCATTGTTATCTTACATTTTTTACACACCAGCGTAGACAATACCATATCCTTTAAAGGTGTGGAAACACAGAGAGGCGTCTTATGAGACGTAGTTTCTATTTTACTCAACTGTTTATATCTTTCAGACACAAATGAATGCGTACCATCCATATCAAACAATGCATATGCCTTTTGATCATTTATAAGGATCGTACCTGAGATAACATTTTTGGAAGCTTCTGCTTCCTCTTGGGTGACCGCATACACCCTTCCTTGTGCTGGTGGCCTCGGAGGATTCCTTGGTAGGTTTGGTCTAACAGCACTCTGCTGTCCCTGTCGCACCGAGCCAACACTCATTTGCGACCTTTCTTGTGGGCAATCTCTCTTAAAGGTGTCCCACTTGCCCACAACCATAACATCTTAGTCGTCCATTGCAAGGTCCTAGGCCATGTTGCCCATCACACCTTCGACATTCCTCATTTCGTTACGGTGCTCTTCCAAAACTTCCAAAATTGCTCTTTTTCTTCGCATTCCAAGTCTGACCTTGACCAGGATAGGGTCTCTTATCCTTTCTCACATCACTAAAGTTTGGCTATCTCTTAAACTCCGATCGCTCTCTCACCAGCTCTTGCTCCACTAACTGTGCCCTTTCATAAATCTCATGATAATCCCTTATACTCAAAGGCACCAGCTGTTTCCTAATATCAATCTTCAATCCTTTTAGAAATCTCTTAGCTTTCTCCTCACGATCCTCAATCAATCTGGGAGCATACCTAGACAATTCAGAAAATTTTGCCTCATACTAATCCACTGTCAACTCCTTTTGTTCCAATTGAACAAATTAAGTGATTTTCTTGTCCTTAGCACAATCAGAGAAATGCTTTCTATTAAAAGCTCTCACAAACTCTTCCCAGTTCACATCAGCACCTGGTGGAAATATGGTATCCTTCAAAGCTCTCTACCAAAACTTTGCATTTCCCTATAGCTGGTACTCTGTCAAAACTATTTTCTCAGCATCATTGCAATCCAACAACCGGAAAATTCGCTCCATTCCATCAATCCAATGTTCCGCCTCCTCAAGACTTCCCATTCCATTAAACTTAAGTGGCTTCAACTTCAGAAATTGTTCCACTAGTCCTTGAGGGCGACGTTCCATTCCAGGTTGTTGCTGCGCTTGCCTATCCATCAAATTTCCAATGTTGGCCAATGCCTGCAGAATGTCTTCCATTCGGGGTTCAGCCCTTGCAGTAGAGGCTTAAGCCCTTGATGGATGAGCACTTCTAGCTCGCACCATGACTTTCTTCTAATTTCCAAGCATTGCCTCAGGAATAATCTGAGACTCACTGTCTCTATTCAAAGCAACTACTACTACATAAGTAACATAAACATGTTACTGATACCTAAAAGCAACTCATAATAAGCTACTAGGGATCTATGGATGAATACCCATCACTCGTTATTCAAAGTTACCCAACTATTCCAGTTAATATCCTATGGTGTGCATTGTCATCATGTTCCTCAATTTCTAAATGAGGCTCCTTATCACTCCAATCTATATCCATTGCTCTGATACCAAAACCGGCCTGTGGCACCCCCGAATAGCTAAGGTTGCCACAGCTACCTATCGCTCCTCCTTGGGAATACCAGTTACATCTCTTAGCGGAAGCGCATTTTTTTTTTCTTATAAGATTTTAGTGCAACTCATAGCGAAATTAAAGACGAGTCTCACCATCCCTCTACTCTCATAATGATGGTACAATGCACACTTACTACCCATCGAAGGAAAATATAAGCCGAGCCACTTTTATTTACATATTTAGGATGGACATCTTGGGTCGGTACAACCAAAAAGAAAAGCCAAGACTTTTAGCTAAACTTGGCAGCAGCTCAAAAAGAGATCTCAACCCCCTATATCGATCATGTATAACCCTCCATCTACAAGTGTCCGCTATATCAAAAAAACATCAGCTCCCTCTCCTCATGCGGGCCATCACACCCATCCAGGTGCACCGGGCGGTGGTGGCAGCAACATCCCCCACATCACTCCGTCACGGTGGACGTGGATAGACAAGAACTCTTGGATGACCGAGCCCTCAGCCAGACCCACATCATACATAACTAGCACTCGAATACGTACGAACGTCAAACCAGGGATGGTGACACTATCAAGCTCCATACAATCGACCTCCACGTTAGATGGAAGGCCGTAAAAGGTACCCTGCATGACCGGAGCGAAAGGCATCTTTCTAATCTGAAATGTTGGTCCCCAAAGGGGTGAGTACAACCACTCAGCAGGTAAAGGATCTATAAACTACTCAATGCATCAAACAGAACAATCATAACATCATAGTAGAGTACATATCATTCATGCATATACCATCATGCCATAGGTACATATACAACCATGCACTCATCATCAAACATTCATGCATATACCATCATGCCATAGGTGCATATACAACCATGCACTCATCATCAAGCATTCATGCATATCCATGCCTTATGTGCACATACCACCATGCACTCATGATATTATATCATACGGCCATGCATACATATCACCATATCATGCATGATTCAATTTTCACTTTTTATCTTTCAATTAGGTCACCACATTTTTCTTTCCCGGGACCAGTAATTTGCATCCCACATTTTATCGCTCGCACCCAACCTGGCGTCACAAGGAACCTCCGGCACACACCTCTGGGCATCCCGAAATTCCCGAGGACATCCGGCACCCACCTCCAGGCATCCCAACACTCCCGGGGCATCGTCGGCTCACACCCCCGACGGTATCCTCATTTATCATAATTCATATCCACTTTTGTGCCTCAATATCAACATGGCATATGATGTAATGGCAACAAGGTCAATTTCAGCTTTTGAAATTCGCACAATTCCAGCTTGCACAGTTTTAGGAAACATTTTCATTAAATACCCAAATGACATTAAAAAATTATGAAACTCAAACATGTGATAGTCAAGACATAAGAGCAGATATTTCATGAAGAACACTACAACAAAAGATTCCCATATAACTCAATACAGAACAAGCATCACAGCACTACTAATTATGTCCGTTCCAATTGCACAGCTTTTGAAACATTTTTGGTTAAATAGGCAAATGAACTTCAAAAATTACGAAATTTGAATATGTTTTAGCCAAGAAATAAAAAAAGATATTTCATGCAGAAAAATTTTCCAAAAGAATCTCGTACAAAACGGTATAGACCACGCATTACAACATTATCAAGTCAGAACACATCAGATTACACAGTTTTAGAAACATTTCCGATTAAATACCCAAATGACCTTTAAAAATTATGAAATTCAACTATGTGATAGCCAAGACCATAAGGTACATATTTCATGCAGACATCGAAGTCAGATTCGTCCTAGGTAATGAAATATAGGCGGTTGAAACTTCTGTTCCCAGTACCGAAATTTCCAGATCTAACCATCTCCGAAAGACTAAGATTTCACCTACTTATTCTTGTTTTTTTTCTCTAAATTTTTGATATATTAAACCTCAGAATGTCCTTTACATCTTTTGTTAAGAAATCGAAGAGAAATTTCAACAAAAAGATAGCCTTACAGTCCATGCATTCATCAATGGTAGTTACCGAAATCTCCAGATTCAGTCTTTCCAAAGAATAAAGGTTTCACCCACTTATACTTGTTTGTTTTATCCCAAATTTGAGTTGTTATACTACAAGAAGTCCTTAAAAACTTTCATTCAGAAGTCAAAGCCAAAATCCAACTCGAACATCACATGCAAGCCACTAGAACATCCAAGGTCAAGCTGTTTTCTCAAGAACAGTTTACTATTCTAGAACACCACTCTTAAAACTTCAATTTTTCACATCCTAAACATCCGAAATTTGTCACCATTGAATCACATACAGTAGGCACAACATGCAAGAGTAGATCAAGGATCCCACTTGCCTCTAAACCGAGCAAGCAACGCACAACGGCGACAGGACATGGCGACGAACGATGGACGCACGGCGGACGGTCGACGAACAGCTCTCCTCCTTCCTCTCTTCCTTTCTCCATTTCTTCCTTTCTTTCTTCTCTTTCTCTCTCGGACGAATCCCTTCTCTCTCTCCCCCTCTCTTGCTTAAACCGGCATCATCTCCCCCTAATTTCCTTCCCCTCCATCATTAGCCATCATTAGCATTTGCATGGAAGACACTTGGCAGCTAGGAGGGAACACATGGCCTTTTCCATGCAAGATGGTCCTCCAAATTTGGTTGGGATTGGGCCAGCTTGGCCGACGGCAGCTCTCCTCCCTGGGCTTCGTGGGCCGGCCGAGAATGGGGTGAGGCTATGGGCTGGTTTGGGCCTTTAAATGTCCAGCTCATCCTCATCCTAATAATCCACCTAATCCTTAATTATATACACACCTAATTGGAATTTATAATTCACAAAACTTTGTGACCTAATTTAATAAATTCCAATCCATAATTCACATGGCCAAAAATAGAATTTTCCTATCAAATAATTACCCACCAATAGCTTGGCCAAAAATCTCAATGCAAGACGTGAATTAGAGCACCTCTAAGGATTGACAAGAAATTCTAGGATGCCACAAATTAGACATTGACCACGCTAAAAGCTTCCATGTTGCTAATCGTTCCATATGCGTCACGTTCAGTGAACTTATCTAATATAAACACTTGTGTTCTTAACTCAAGCATCACAATACCCAATAACTTGTGACTCATAATTCCCTTAAGTATCTAATACTTAATGGTGTAGTTATGAACACACTGGTCTCAACATGATTATTAATATTCACTCAATAATCCATCGACCGGGAATGATTTAAATATTCAATCTAACTATAAATCCGTCACATATATTCTTGACGTCTCAAGAATAGGTCCAGTTGCAACTGATCTTATGAAATCATTCATAAATATAAAATAATTGGACAAACGAATGAGTACGTCATTGCCATTAATTAAATAATAATAATGATAGTATAACTGAAATCCATAACATGTAACTATTACATAATACCTTTAGGGCATACTTCAACAATCTCCCACTTGCACTAAAGCCAACTTGTGTGGTACCTCAAACCCATTTTGTCAATATGTCTTTCAAAAGAACACTAAGGTAAGGCCTTAGTGAAGGGATCTGCCACGTTTTCTATTGAGGCAATTTTTTGCAAGACGATATCACCTCTCCCAACAATTTCTCTGATGAGATGGAAGCGTCTCTCAATGTGCTTGGACTTCTGGTGAGACCTTGGTTCCTTAGCTTGAGCTATCGCCCCATTGTTGTCATAAAACAATGTAATCGGTTACTCAATTGAAGGAGCAACTCCAAGTTCAAAAATAAACTTCTTCATCCAAGCGGCTTCCTTTGCTACTTCAGAAGTGGCTACATACTCTACCTCAGTTGTGGAATCAGCAGTTATGCTTTGTTTGGAACTTTTCCAACTAACTACGCCACCATTAAATGTAAAGACAAACCTAGACGTAGACTTATAACCATTAGGATCCGATTGAAAATCGGAATCAGTATAAGCTACAACTTTAAATTCTCCTTCTCTATATATCAAGAATAGATCCTTAGTCCTTTGCAAATACTTAAGAATATTCTTGATTGCTATCCAGTGCTCTTCTCCTGGATTAGACTAATATATGGTAGTAATACTTACAGCATGCGCAATATCAGGTCTAGTACATAACATAGCATACATTATGCTTCGAATAGCAGATGCATATGGTATCTTCACCATCCACTCTCTTTCTTCAGGAGTGTTGGGATACATCTCCTTAAAAAGACAAATCCCTTGCCTAAAAGGCAATAATCCTCTCTTGGAACATTGTATGTTAAAGCGTGTTAACACTTTGTCTATGTACGTAGACTGTGAGAGGCCAATCAATTGTCTTGATCTATCTCTATAAATCTTGATACCTAAAATGTAGGTTGCCTCTCCTAAATCTTTCATGGAGAATTTCTATGACAAGAATAGTTTTATCGACGATATCATCGATACATCATTTCCAATCAAAAGTATATCATTGACATATAAAACTAATAATGCAATTGCACTCCCACCGATCTTCTTGTATATACAAAGTTCATCCCGATTTTTGATGAAGCCAAATGATTTGACTACCTCATCAAAACGGATATTCCAACTTCTAGAGGCTTGTTTGAGTCCATAAATGGATTTCTTAAGCTTACACACCTTCCGTTTTTCACTGTTGGATTCAAAACCCCGTGGCTGTTCCATATAAATGTCCTCATCAAGAAAACCATTTAGAAAAGCCGTTTTAACATCCATATGGAATATCTCATAATCAAGGTGTGCAATATAGCCAACATAATTCGAATGGATTTCAGCATGGCCATAGGTGAGAAAATTTCGTCATAATCAATCCTTCTTTCTGATGATATATTTTCGCCACCAGCTGTACTTTGTAAGTTTCAATTTGACCTTCAGCATTGATCTTCCTTTTGAAGATTCATTTACAGCCAATTGGTATAATACCATCAAGCATGTCAATTAAGGTCCAAACTTCATTGGAATACATTGAATCCATTTCGGATTTCATGGCTTCTAGCCATTTACCAGAATCGATGTCCAACATCACCTCCTCATAGGTTTTAGGATCACTAGGTTGATCACTATCATTCACAATGAATAATAGTTCAATATCATCAACCGAGTGTTTATAACGAGTAGGTGGGCGAGATGTTCTTGCACTTCTCCTAAGAGGTTGTGTATCATAAGCTCCCATTGAATCAGAGATTGGTATTTGAACTTAGTTGTTTGGTACTTCATTATTTTCTTCTTGTAATACTATTTTCTGCCCAGCACCACCTTCTTGGCCAAATTGATTCTCTAGAAAAGAAACGTGCTTGATCATCAAAAAAAATTTGTCTCAATGAAAATAGAAATAATATCCAATAGTTCCCTTTGGATATCTAATGAAGTGACCTTGTTTAGATCTTGCCTCCAATTTTTCCATTTTCAGTTTTTTTTTACGAAAACTGGACAACCCCAAATCTTAATATGATTAAGATTAGGTTTCCTACTATGCCTATCTCATAGGGCGTAGTTGGAACAGATTTGGACGGCACTCTGTTTAGTATATATACAGCTATCTCAAGGGCATATCCCCAAAAGGATATTGGCAAATCGGTGTAACTCATCATAGATTGCACCATATCTAATAAAGTACGATTTCTTCGTTCAGATATACCATTATGTTATGGAGTTCTAGGATGTGTCCATTGTGATAAAATGCCATTCTCTTCAAGATAGTCTAGGAATTCGGTACTAAGGTATTCACCTCCTCGATCTAATCGAAGAGCCTTAATACATTTTCTTGTTTTTTTCTCAACTTTGGCCTTGAATTCCTTGAACTTTTCAAAGGATTCAAATTTATACTTCATGAGGTATAAATAATCATACTGTGACTGATCATCAGTGAAGGTAATGAAGTAATTATAATCACCTCTAGCAGTTTCATTAATTGGTCCACATACATCTATATGTATTAATCCTAATATGTTAGCAGCTTGTGCATTATGTCCCATAAAAGGCGCTTTGGTCATTTTTCCTAGAAGACATGCCTCACAAGTCGAGTATGACTCAAAATTTGATGGATCAATGTACCCATAATTACTCAACTTGTTAACTCTGTCTTCTCCAATATGACCTAATGGAAGATGCCAAACATACTTTTTATTTGGACCGTCTCTAGGGCGTTTATTAGTTATGACATTTATACCAATTTTATTTTACTTATTGACATCAATAATCGCATTACCAGACATTGTAATGGTATAAAGATTATTGGTTAATAAGGTAGAACCAACACATTTTCTATTATGATAAATAGAACATACATCATCAGCAAAAGAAAATTCATAATTCTCTTTACCTAAATAAGGTATAGAGATGATGCTCCTAAGAGCATTCTTATATTGCAAACAGTTCTTTAAAACCAATACATGTCCATAAGGCAAACATAAACGAAAAGTCCCTATAGCTAATGCAGCAACTCTTGCTCCATTGGCAAATGTCAAGCCAATCTCATTTTGCCCTAACATCCTGCTTGTTCCAGATTTTGCAAAAACATACAAATATGTGAAGTTATAGCAGAATCTAGAACCCATGAGTTGGATTCAGCACTAACCATAATGTTAGTTTCAATAAGCATAGACACCATACTTTCATAAGGTTGGTCGTTGGGCTTGACCTTCAAGCTCGCGAGGTACTTCCTACAATTCCTCCTCTAGTGCCTCTTGACACCACAATAATGACATTTTCCTTTATCAATCTTGGGTTTTGGTTGCACAACAGGTTTGACAGGCTTCTTCCATTTTTTTTCTTTAAAACAGTCTTTTAGTCATTCAATATGGGAATTGACACAATTGTATTATGTAAGACAATTGACACAATCTAAATTGATCAAAATGATTGAATTGATATAAATGTAAAAAGTTTATGAATTAATTAACAAAAAAAGTTTATAATTGAATTGACACAATTATAATAGGTTTAGAACTTTTTTGATAATTCTCCCTGCCAAAGCTAGCATTTAATAGGAATGTGTTAACATAAATTACCAGGAAGATGACTTAACTAAAATTGAGATTTGGCTTCATCCAAAACCTTTTTTAGTTCACTTTGTAATAGCTAAGAGAGACATACTCGACTACAATTGCGATTGAATGGTCTTTCAATCTACAACAATTTGACCAATTAAAGGCGTCAGTGTTTTTTTATGCTATGTTGCAGCTGCCTAATTGCCTGATTGCACATGAACGTTAGCCTAAGTTAGAAAGCAGAAAATTATAGTTGGTTCTATTAATGTTTATTTGGAATAGAAAAGGAAATCGAACCATTACACAAGCAAAATCTCGTTTGATCAAATTGATCTTAAACGATGATAAGGACAACAAATGAAGAAAAAAAAACATACTGAAATTCACACTGATCACCCCATTCAACATAATCAATTATAAGAGGAAGTAATAAGGTGTGCTAAGATATCAGTGCTTTGTTGGAAGAAGAATTCGAGAATAAGTTAGTTGATTATATTAAAAGAATATAGAGATTATTTTGTATGAAATTCTCATGAAATATCAGGTGAATTAATGTTTTGAGTTTGAACTATCACAAAATTCGGCGCAGTTTGAGGATGTAAATCAATTTATTACCAAAGCATCTCTTGAAGGACACATAAATTTATATCTTGAGAGTTGTTTTTATATGGTTGGATGATGATGTTATTATTATTATTATTATTATTATTATTATTATTATTATTATTATTATTATTATTTTTGGGGATAATGATGCTAGTTTGACCGCGCAGAGATTATTGAGAAGGGAGCTTCTGCATGGTAAAAAAAAAAACAGAAAAAAGAAAAACGAAACCAAGGGGCCCAAGATATGTGATGGTTTTTATTTTTTATTTTTTTTTATCCAAGCTTGATTGGTTGACCAAGATTTGGACTTTCTCAAAAAGTCGTACACTACAGTGGACGTCCTTGGTTTTCGTTTAAAAATTGAAACTAACACTACAACCAGGAGATGAATATATTGAATGAAAACTATGAATAACTTTTGTGGAATATAACAAATTAAACTTAACAAGCATAGAAATAATTTAATATAACCAGGAGTGCTATTGATGAATAGATACGTATTCAAGAATGGTACTAATAATAAAGAAATAAAAGAAAGCACACAAAAATTTATAGAGATTCAACTTTATCCCAAGCTTACATGCACTCTCCAGACTAATGGCAATAAGGTTGGAATTTACTAATAATCAATATTGCAAGTTACAATTGGTAAGTGTTGTTTTTTCACACGATAGATCACATTTTCAATCCACAACCAATCTTACATTTGTACATTTGACTCTACTATGATTATAAGTTTGTAGCAACATATAGAGATATAATCAATAACGCAACCGCTACAAAGCAAAGGAAAAGACTCAAGAGCTATAAATTCAATTTATTTGTTTCCACCTAACCTCACTACTTCTCTTGGATTGAATATATGGCCATCTAACCTTGGATGATAGTTTGCATCTCATCTCTATGAAGTAGCTGTTGGTTTCATCGTACTCTTGATCACTCATCGGCATTAGAATGGCTCTCTTTGACAATGTCAATTTCCCAAACCAGTCAAACTACTTCTCTAGTTGGGCTACTTTTGTTAGGGTCAAATTGCCATAAATTCTTTGATTTATCTTTGATGTTTCTAATGTGGCCTCCAAGCCTTTGAAACAACTAGTTACATCTTGATCAATGTTCCCATTAGAAGAGCATTTGACCATCACGTTTCAGGAATTGATATTAGCATAATACTTTACCCATATTCAAGACCACTGATTATCATTAGTCTGTTGATACTGTCCACTAACGAGATTGTGTGGAGTGACATGCAACCAATTTTTCAATGATCCCCTTGACTTCACTAGCTTTCAAAAACTTCCAAGGATTGTTTGTCTTCACTAATTGACCGAGTCGACTTCCAAAGACCTCTAAGGACATCATCATCACTGTTAATTCCTTATCTTCAATAAAGTCACCAAGATCATCAATATTGTTATAGTCTTCCACCTCATTTGAAAAGAACCACTCCATCCAATAATCTGTAGTCTTCATTACAATCCACTACTCTTCAATCTTCTAGTCCTTTCAAGCATATTGACGATTGTGACTCTACTAAGCTATTCATCTCCACAAGTGCAGTTCTTTAAAGCTCCAACAAACATCATAGTTCTAGGCTTATTCACCATGACTAAGGTTCATCCAACTGTTCACCTTATCTTAATTCTTTCAAGCCATCTCTATTCCTTTCGGCTTGTTCTCCCTTGATCAAGGTCCTTCTAGCTTGTTCACCTCTTGAATCCTTCCAGCTTGTAGACATTTTGATGCCCGTTACCTTGTTCACCTCAAATATTGGCAGAGCATTCTCAATTGTCACAAAACACTCAGGATCACACTTGGTTAAGACACCATCTGCATTGTGGCTTGTGCATATATGATGTGGTAGTACTCAACCAATGTACATATTAGTAGCCTTTGATTATTTTTGTCATCATCAAAACAATATAAGGGATTTCCCAACAAATCTTTTTATTTAAGTTGCTTAAATAAAGGGGAATTTTTACCCTTAGGTTTAGTCCTTAAAGAGGAGCTGTACAAGGCATTTCTTGAAGAAGCCATGCATAAATCTCTTGTTTTGGCTTGAACAACTAGTGATTTGTGCTCCGAGTATTAAATACAATTGAATTGTTTATTTATAAACACTAAGAGTTTGGGCTTAATACAGATATAAGAAATATTCGAACTTGTGAGCAATTATAACTTTGATTCTTTAATTATAATAAATTATTTGCTGCTGGCTATCTATGTGAGTATAGGTACTCACACTCGGACAAAATCACATAAATTTTTGGTATCATTTATTATTTCTCGTTTAGTCTTTTGGTGATTTCATATTGCCTTAAATTACAAGGTCTTTTAGCATTTCCACGTTAATTTTACATCACATAGCTATGGTTTAAAATTGGTTAATTCACACAAATGGCCTCCAAGGCAATTTGTTTGAGAGGTAGTTATGAAAGTAAAAAAGAAATCAAACGACTAATTAGAATAGGAATCATAAGGATAGCTTCATATGTTAAATGGCTGTCAACATTGTCCCTTTGAAAAACAAAAATGGGAAGTCGAGTATGAATCGACTTCAAATATCTTTATGGGGGCAACATCAAAGGATGAAATATACGATGCTGATCGTTGATATGTTAATCGACTTAGTCTGGGGAAATTAAATCTATTGCTTGTGGATGGACATACATGGTACAACCATATATTTAAAGTAGAAGAGGAAGTGTCTAAAACGACTTTTAGGTGTCCAAAAGTTATTGTACGTTTGAATGGGTGATGATGCCGTTCGGGTTAAAAGTTATTGTATATTCTTTTTCCCTTTTTAAATTAGAAGGTAGTTTTTGTTTGCCAAATTGACAAAAGTATTTGCACATCTCATCTATAAAATTGAGTTGATAAATATGTATTAGTTATAAGTATTTTATTATTAAATTTCTCTATTTCAAGAAACAAAATGTAAGATCATTTTTCTGTCAGCTTCAATTACGCAATAAAATCAAGTGAAGGATATTAATTAATTGATAAATTAAACACTATTAAAAAACCATAATAAAAAATTATCACATTTTTTATGCTTTTTTTTGGTCGGATTTCCATGATGCTCATTCAAAAGCTCTCTCCCGATCGACATTGAAGTTTCCCAAAAAAGAAAAAAGGGAAAAGATGAGTGTCTAAGCCTGCGTCCAACTATGATCGGCACCATGAAGGGGTGAACATCGCCTTCAAAAAGTTGCGATGAAAGGAAATTGAAGCTTCGCGACAAGCAGAAAGACAATCTTTTTATTAAATTGGTCTTGGACAATGAAAACTGAAAAACATGACAAGTCACAAGATGTATGCAGAAGTCCAACAGATTATTTTACGTATTCAAGACTAAACTCTTGAAAATTATTTATTAAAAGAGATGTGATAGATTCCATTCGAGACAGTTGGTAACGCTTCGTAAACCGGTTTTGAATGCCGATTTTAGTACTAAGCTCCATTCAAATCACAAAAGAGCTTATTGAAGGTATCCATGGCTGAAAACGGCAACCCCAACACCACCGCAATGCCCTTCTCTCTCCCTTCTGTCATAAACAAACAGGTTAAGCTTGATACGTCACCGGTCCCGAACCTCGGCTCTCCCCACCCAAAGTCCGTACTGCCATGCTCGAGACTCGTCCATGAATTTATGACTAGTGTGCCTGTAGGGAATCCCTCAAATCGATGCATGTCCAGAAAGTCAATCTTTGATCGTATGGAGTCTTCAGTCACACTCTCGATCGCCTTCTTTATTCTTTCCGCAGAAGCCGAGATTGGCTCCTCAATCAACTCTCCCTTGGTGCAGAGACAGCAAGGCATAGCCACGGCATTCCCAAAGTATCCGTCAGGCAATGGTGTTCTTAGCCTAGATCTGAAGTTAACCGGAAAAAGAAGCTTTGTTTGTTGGTGAAGTTTCATATTGAGGGCCACGCATCGAGCCCGCCACACAAAAGCTGCAAGTGCTACGAAGCTGCTGCATCTGCTCATTACCTGTTGCACGAGATGAATAGATTCCATTTTTGGTGACGAAATATTCACATAAGGCTTACTTGAGGGCTAAAAGTGCAAGTCTTACGCATGTCTCAATAGATTTATATATTTACAAATAACCTGACAGTCGAAATCAGTGATATCATAAGGAATGTGCATGCTAGTGGTCAATATCATATTTTATGAAATTGAATGTGTATATATATATATATATATATGTATGTATGTATGTATGTATGTATGTATGTATGTATGTATGTATGTATATGTATATGTATATGTATATGTATATGTATATTGGACAATCAAAACTAAATTTAGGGAAGAAAAGATCTCATCGATGTATACTTTTTAGTTGCACCTATTATTTAAAAGTTGCAGTGCAATAAATTCAATTGGAAATTTAGCAGGGTGTATTTCGATTTTTTTGGGAACTAACTGCGACTTGACGTGTAAATTACACAAAGATGTCTATGAATTGCAGCCAATCCATTATCATAAGATAGAAATTTACCTGATCATCTTTTGTTGCCATTCTTTTTAAGGCTGCCAGCTTCTCCGCATCAAATAAGAAGGATTTATGTACTATTTGTTGTTCCTCATATAATGCCTTCGTGTTTGATACATCACTTATCTGAACAAAGTCGTCATAAGGACCGGTGATTTGAGGAGGAAACCTTGCACTTAGGATGGTTCTATCGTGACAAGGGACGCAGGACAAAGGCTTGCCTCTTGCTATTTCAGCCCATGCATTCATAAAATTCATTGCCGATATACCATCTACTATGCAATGGCTAATTGAAATCCCTAAAATAAAACCTCCACATTTAAATTTGGTCACCTGCGATTTGTTTTCAGAGTTAATAATATTTCTAACATAAAAATGCAGAACAAGTAGGTATCTGGAAAAAGTTCTTGCATGGATTGAATTTATGCACTTTATGTCCATATGAAGTCCTACATTCTTTGAGAGTTAATGGATTCAACGGCGCAAAAGGATTCAGGGTCGATGTAATTGATCCATGCCATATTTTCTCGATATTTTTTTTCCTTAAAAAAATGAAAGATTAACACATTTTATCCAGCAGTATTTAATCCCCTGACACCTGGTGGATCGAAGAACCATTCCTTATTGAGACGTTAGCAAGACAAGTGACCCCAATTAGGAAAAGTTACTATCTCTAGTTGTTTTTTATGGGCAAGTTGTCTGGACAAGACAATTATCAGGTCTCGGATTTGAAAGTTTAACATTGTATTGAGAAAGTTACTTTTTAGTTTATGACTTCGAGAAAGTAACTAATGAATAAGTGGCTATGTCTCCATGATATTTAATCGCATAAACTAGAAAGCACTCTCAAGCATCACTAGAAATAAATAACGCAAAAAACAATCTTTTTCCTTACCTGTGCAGTTAGAAGGGGAGCTACTTCAAGTTTATCTTGCGTAGGCTCCTTGTAAACAAGCTTACCGAGAACATCACCATCGAGAATTCTCACATCACCCAGATTTTTTATGTCACAATCAGCTATTGCCTCCACAAATGGGACTCCTAACTTGTTTTGGCAATCAACAACCAACTTCCCTCTGGAGTTTATAGCTAATCTCCCTGCAAGTGGATAGTAATGAACCAGAACTTTGGCCAAAGCTTGCTTAATCACGTCCACCACATTTGCGTCGCTCCTGTCAAAACAATAAACAGATGGCACGTGTACGACAGCCACTTGATCGATGCTAGTTAAGAAAATGGAACCCTCGGGTGTTTCGTATTCTGGTTGGACCATGACGGCACTTGATCTTTCTATTATGAGGACGTTATTCTTGGCGGTTGCCTCCATATGAGAAGTCCGGAAATTTAAGTCCTGCTCTCTTTGTTGAAGAAAAAAAATGCACTGAGTACATACAAAGTTGTTACATAGAGACAGGCCACATGTTAATAAAACCTCTGTACGTCTTGCAAATACGAGCGCAGATTCAAAGTAGAATTTAATTAATCATCCTCACTCGTAACACGAAAAACCATGAGTTTAGGAATAGGAAAAGTATGAGAGAATACATTCACAGGCGAGATGAATTTTAAAATGGGGTATGGAGATTGAAATTTCAATGTGGTTCCATGATGGCAAAAGCAATGCAAAAGTTTAAATTGCTGGCAGAGTATAAACTCGTACTTGACAATCTATGTAGGGCATGTTCCTACACAATACATGTCGTCAAACATACATGTCACATCAGCTTGATTATCTCAAATGTTGTAGGATCACTGCTAATTATTTTAAAAACTTAAACCATTGATGAAAACTTGGTTTAATATGTCAAAATTCTAATACTATTCCTCATGCCTAGGCCGGATTTGGCTTAAAATTGAGTGTAAAAATATACAATAACGGCAGCAAATAAGGGCCAACTATTCTAGAAAACTTAATTTTAGATGGTGATGTGGTCTATTAAATATTCTAACAGGTTATACATGCTGAACGAATCCTATCTAGACTGCCCAAAAATAGCGCATGCACGAGCTCTGGTGGTAGTAATATTTTTCCTTTCCTTGGCCAAATGAAATGCAAATCCGACTCAAACTCTGATGAAATCCCGCTTACCTCTAAGAACTGGGGATGCTAGAGACGAAACTCTTGGATTTGGCTTCTCTTCGCAGATCCAGAACTTGTGTTGTGGCTTCTCGACTTCTGGCATTTAGCATGAAATAGCAACCAGCACACACCTCTCCTTGTTAAGGCATTTATTAAAAAACACACTTTCACGATCGTGCATGAACGTTCAGCAACCGCTGACCATTCCAAGCACGTTGCTTCGTGCATGATGGTCAGCAAACCGCTGACTATCATGCACGATGCTTCGTGCATGTGCACAATTGCTTCGGCTGAAGCCCTCCCGTTCTCGCTTGCCGATCTCACTCGCGGCTCTCTCTCCCTCGATTGGATCTCCTCTCTCTCTTCAAGCTTCTTCGCCTCTTCCGAACCCCTCTGCAACAGGTCGCTCCTCTCCCGCTTTCAAGCTCTGGCGCACATGCCTCTGCCACGCCAGCTGTTGCTGCCGGTCTGCCCCTGACCAACTACTCTTCTTTGCCTGTCCTTGGTCCTCTCTTCCCTTTTTATATGTATATATACATATAGTAACACCAATAATGCAACCGTCCCTAATGTCAACGTTCGATGCATTTTAATGAATTTTTTTTTTTTTTTCAAAAGCTAATCCCTGACTTTTTATGCAAATAACTCCTAAATAAATAGAAAAAAATTTAGGTATTAACAATTATCTATTTGCCCATATAGCAATTTATGCATAAATTAAGATCGTGTCATAACTTCATCCTAAGGGTGTGCAACCGGTCCGGGTCAACCCGGTTCCCAGATCGGCCCACCCGGAAAATAAGGTCGGGAACCAGTTCGGTTGAAACCAGTCCGGGAACCGGTTCCCAAAGTTTAGACCTTGTTTGAACCGGTTCGAGAATCGGTTCCAAGGGAATACCCACCCAGGAACCGGATCGACCGGATAGGTTTGGGAACCGGTTTGAGAAACGGTTTTTAAGGCAGCAGCCCAAAAGTCCAAGCAAAACCCTAATTCGTATTTCGTTTCTATCTTTACTTTGCTTCCGCTCTCACCTCCGCCGATCCATCCAAGCGCTGACGCTGCACCGTTGCATTCCTCCCACGACACCCGCAGCAACACCGGCTTCGTCTGTCACGCCCCAATCCTCGGGCACGCACATATCCTTCTACTTGGTCAATTTTATAATGCGATATCCCAGGACTAAGTATCGCCGACCCTTTCGTTTATTAAGCACATGCGGAAGCAGTTATAAATCCCCAAACAATAAAACAATGGGATAGAAAAGTAAGGTCATATTTCTCATATTGAAATCCTTGACCAAATCTTTATACATGGCATAACTCAAAGTTTATTCATTAAACATGATTTAGAAAAGAGGATAGGATCTCAGTTCTCATCCGGGTCGTACTCAAGATCATCCTCGGGGTTCTCCTCCAAGTACTCCTCTTCGGTTTCTTTCTCCTCAGGCTCCTCATCAGGATCTTGAAATGTTGTCCCACAACCGGGATGAGATTACGTCTCAGCAATTTCTACCCCACTAAGACTTGATTAGGAAACCAATACGCTAACCGGGCTGCCTATACACGCACAGGTCAGAGGACTTACCTTGGCCTCAGATTCTACCTGCATATTAGCACTATTCAATAGGCACCCAAGCAATTACATCACAGATCAATATCTCGATCCATTGACCTAGTTGATTTCATGTCAATTTGATTATTTCCCAGTCGTTTCCTTTATTTAGTCTCAAATCGTACTCATGACTTTACGAGCATAGACTACTAAATTTCTTGGCAACAAATTACAGTCCTAAAGGACATGACCTATCTTTGGGTAGCAAATTACGGCCCAATGGGCGTGACCTTTAATGGTGGCAGATTACGGCCTTATTAGGCGCGACCCCTATCGGATGGCAGATTACGGCTTTATCAGGCGCGACCCATATCAGGTGGCAAATTACGACCCCAACGGGCGTGACCAACTCCAAATTCGGTGGCAGAACTCGGCCCTACTGGCATAGCCATACTTTGGGTGACTTTGGAGGTTCAACTCACAACCTCTCACAGTCAAATTCTAATTGGATACCGACACTGATCAATTTTGGGATAAATCCCCACATACTCATCAACTCACTCAATCTTTACACGATAATAATGTACCCGATGGATCTCAACCAAAAGTATATTCAATTCACTCTTACAAACTTCTCCACTTAATAGCCCATCAAAGCCATTATTCATGCTAAACAATCATACTCGGCCATCCGCAACTCAATTACTCAATCTTAATCAATTTAGGAATAATTCCTCAAATTGCACAATTAATTCAATTTAGCACAACGTAGAGCTCAAATAAATAAACGGACTACACCACGACAATTAGCACGAAATTTCAGTCGTTGGCTATCCTTGCCTAATTTCCGAAAAATAAATAATTAAATAATTAATTTCGAAAATTAATAAATAAATACTAAAAATCCAATTTAGGCCCGTAATGCCTAATTGAAGCCCAATAAGGGTCGGGAAAAATTCTGAGATGCATTCAATAAATAATAGTACGTCTCTACTTGCTAATGACTTAGTCTAACCACCTAACATGCATCATTAAGTCACTAATTTAATTGTTCTAAACTAATCTAACCACCTAATTGCACTTAATTAAATTTAATCAACCCTTATGCATCATTAGTCTACTAAGCAAGGATTAGTGAGATTACTCACTTGATTAAAAGCGGGGACCAGATCACCGCGACGGCGACGTGATGGCAGCCGAAACCTGAACTTTCGGCGAAGCAACGGACACTTGGGCCGGGCCTACAAGCCTCGCAAGCCCACAGAAATTTATGGGCTTAGACTGAACTTGGGCCTTAGCTTGGGCTGACTTGCTTCGCGGGCTTGGGCTGCAAATGGGCTTGCTGCAGGTTGGGCCGAACTTAATGGGCTTTGCTGAAATGCAAATGAAGATGGGCTGACTTTAAGAGGGCCAAAAACTGGGCCGAAACTGCTGGATCCATGGGCTTCACTTGCTATTGATTGTGGGCTGAACTGGGCTTCAAGAAAAGACCGAACTGGGCTGGAATGCTGCAGATCTGGGCCTGACTTCAAGTAAAATTCGTGGGCTTTCTGTTGGTGAAGCTCACGGCCTCAAGGGCCCAATTGCTGGGCTGAGATGAAAGGGCCACAGCGTGAAGACTGCCGCTTCGATCGAAGGAGACCAAAATCACGTGAGCTGGAGAAGACCACGCGGCGTCGTTGCTGCTGCTGGAGCTGACCGAGAAGTGGGCTGGCGCGGCTTCGGCAAGAGCTGGGAAGTGCGCGGACGATGCTTCGGTGGTTTGCTGGCGTGAGGCCACGTGAGCTTCGGTCAACAAAAGCCTCGCTGAATTTGCATGTTGACCCAAGCGACAAATAATAGTGGAGAAGATGGGATGAGTTCGCTGGTGGTGTGTGGGCGTGGGGGTGGCAAACGGTGAAGAGGAGAATGGAGATGGGATGATGATGATGATGATGATGGCATGAGCAACTTCGGTGGATGGGCAGAGCTTCGGTGAATGGAGAGGTCAACGTTGGTGGTGAAGAACTTCTTTAGTTGACCAAGGATGGACAGCTCGTGGACGCGTGGCCAAGCAAAGGAGAATTCTCGGTGGGGTGTGGGTTGTTCGCAGAGAAAGAAAAACGATGGCCAAAACAGAAAGGAAAATCAAACAGAAAAAGGCAGCCAGTTCGGTGGGAGAAATTAAAGCAAAATAAAGGGGAAATTGCTTGCGTGAGGAGGAAGATGGAGGGGGAGCCGTGCGTGAGGAAGAAGCCAGCCGTGAGGGGAACAAAAGTCTCAATCCGTAGCCAATACATTGAATGACTTGGTCCCACAAGCTCTCAATCTAATCCCTCTTGTCCCCTAATTCTTTATAGAAGAATAATTCCACCATTAATCAACTTTGAAGCTAAAATTTGTAGCCCTCAACCATAGCTCCGAATTTAACCACTGGGATTCGCCCCAGTGGCCACCCTTCTAACATGGAAGGGGGAGGTGAGAGGTTCAAATCCCCACCTTCTCAGGGGGGGATGGGGTGGGGACGCGTAAGTTTTAGGAGTGGGTTTCGACTTCGTCAAAGCAGGCGGGGGCAAAAGTTTGAGTAAGTGTAGAGTAGACGACCAAAAAAAAAAAAAAAAAACCATAGCTCCGAATTTGACACATTGGAGCTTCAATTTCTCCAATAAAATTCACAATTTAATGTCCAACTCTGTCGAAGAAAAATGCCATACCATTTCTGCAAGTGTCCATCGCCAAATAACTCATCTTGGAAGCCCAAATTTTCCTTCAAATTGGCCATCCGAATTTCCGCTATTTTCTCGTGACGTCCGTACGATTTTTCGTAAAAATCTCGGAATCTCTAAAAAATCTTCTGAGACTGAGTCGATATTTCTAGAATTTATTGTGATATAACAGAACCTTTAATTTCTGAAATTGGACTCGAATTCACGGTTAATTTCCATTCGACGCGTTTTTAGCGTGACTTAGACTACCGGGTAGTTTTCAGAACTTTTTAAGGAAAATGACTTGTGGTCGATTTTTTTCGAGTCACTATGAATCCACTCGACTCAATGGTGACTCATGATTGTCGGGAAAATCTCAAGTATTTAATTACAGACACAGGTTACCAAAACGATAGAGAATTCAGTCTAGTGTCGGCTGACGAGAATTTTCCAATTTAGTGGTGTCACCCACGATTAGCCACACATCTCTATCGAACCGACCTATATCTGATCTCTAATCAATTTATGTCTGTGTCGTAATGATCTCGGCAAATGAATACGCTCGAGCAGCCGATTCCTGGTCGAATTCTCAAGTCTATTTGCCTTAAAATTCTTAATAGTTTCCTCAGATAGTTTAGTTATCTCTAGAATGATCAGTTCTGAGAACAGCCTTATAGACGCATCAATGAAATGCCCAATTTATTCAATAGAAAACAAGATTGAAAATCTGGGATGTCACATCGTCAACATCACCAACCTCCAGGGTGGCAAGGTGGGTTTCGGCGTCGTTGCCCCCGGGTCCAAGCTCGACTTGTCGTCCTCCAGATCAGCGCCCCCATCCTGGTCTCAGCCATCCTCGCCGCCCCGGTGCCGTCGGCCTCGGACACAAACATGACAGCGCTGCTCGAGAAGGCCGGGTGTAAGACGTTCGCGGGCCTCCTCGTCTCGAGCGGGTCCCTAAAGACGAGCAACGCCCTGATCAGCACCCTCTTTCTCCCTCCTCCACCTCGCCACCGCATCGTGGTAACTCTCTCTCTCTCTCTCTCTCTCTCTCTCTCTCTCTGCGATGCATGCGATATTCTTCTCGGTCGAGCGCCCGAAGTTCGTCTTCTACCGTGATCGATTTCGATTGCAGTGGTCAAAACGTGACTCGTGAATGTCCTGTGCGGGAGCAGGTAGGGTGCAGGGCGGTGTCGGCGGATTTCCTGGCGGCCGTGGCTTCTTATCCCAATCCCGACGACAAGATCAGAACCACTGATCTGAAGGTACTCGATGAGTTTAACTGTCGTATCACTCCCCGACTACGATGCCGCTTCTTTGCTTGCTGCCATGTGCTTCTGGCTACAAGTGCTGGTCGTCTTTGCGCCATACTACTTTCAATTGATAGTGGCTCTATGCGATATTCGTCGGATTCGAGTGTGTTGCATTGCCTTTTTTTACCTTAATGAATTAGGGGTCTTGTTAATGGCATGACATGCTGATGCGGAGCGTTTCGTGTGTGCTGCTCTCGAAGACATTGGGAGAGTATGTTATGGTCTGGTTTGTCGGTTTTTCAGGTTCAAGGAGGCGGAAAAAATTGATTTCTTTGCCATTATTGCCATGTCTTGTTTTGTCTTGAACCCATTTTGCTTCAGCTTGTTTATGTTGAATAGGTTATTCCACAGGGAGTATTATGTGAAGCTTGTAATTCTTGTTTGTGACAGAGATAATAGGAAACTTGTATTTCCACAACACTGAAATTGAGTAAAAATGGAGTGAATTCTTATGTTAGACCATGAATTACATAGTGCCAGAAGATCAGAATTCTACATTTCCAATGCATACCTAATGAGAGATTTGATTTACTATGTTAGACCATGAATTACTTTCTGTTTCCAAAGTTATGTTGATTTACTATGAAAGCTAATCTGTTTTTGTAGAATCCTAATGTTATATAATTTTTTTTTTTTTTTTTTTTTTTTTTTTTCAGTTTTCAGTCAATGAATCAAGACAAAGACATATCAATGGAAGTAGAGGGACATAATGAAATGAGTCCACTCATGGAATTGCCATTCCATGGGTCCAAATTTTATACATATTCTCAATGAGTTTGGTCGAAGGATGTGTTTGGTCCGGCCTTTTTGTTTCAGCAAACAACTCATCTAGACTTGCTTCTCTAATGTTTTTTTTTTTTTTTTAATGCCCAGGTAACCCCGTATAGCCGGCAGCCGGCGGGTAAACCCTGGGGCAACGCTAGCGGAAGACCCACTACTCTGATGTCACACTTAAAATCCTGTGTGTCCTGCGGGATTTGAACCCCTCCGTCCTGGGTAGACTTCATGGGGGCTCTTATCCAGCTAGGCCACCGCATGCGGTGGTTGCTTCTCTAATGTTAGTATAAAGATACGGCAATTTTTATGCAAAACAGGTTTCAATATAAACAGGGTCAACCTTGTTCCAAACCGGAAAAACAGGGTGGGTCGGGAACAGGGTCCAATACAAACAGGGTCGGGAACAGGGTCCAAAAAAAGAGAATCGATTATAACAGAGTCGGGTACAGGGTCTAGGTCTAGACTCTACCCACCCTGGACCCGATCACCCCTACTTCATCCATGTCGATAGACTTGGATTTGTCAATTAGTGTCAATTAAGTAGCTAGATAAATTTCCGTGATGCATATTGAAAAGCTCTCTCTTGCATGATTGCAATCTCAAATTATTATTTCTATCTTGCTTGATAAAAAAATAAAAAAAAGGAAAAGTGTCTAATGAAAGGGCTCAATAGTGCCTTCAAAAACTTACATATGAAAAAGGAAATTGAAGCTTCACGACAAGCAGAAAAGATCATATTTTATTAAATTGGTCTTGGATGATGACAGCTGAAACAATATGAGAAGACACAAAGTATACTCAGAATTTTCACAAATTACGTTAAATATTAAAAACCAAACTCCACAATGATTTATTAACTTATGTGACAATATCATCCACTTGTTGAATAAGATGATCCACTTGCAGTCGGTCCCACTTTGCAAACTAGCTTTGAATACCAATATGAGTGTGCTGAGTATCATTTAGATCACAAACAAGCTTCTCGAAGGTATTCATGGCTGAAAATGGCAGACCCAACATCACCGCAATGCTCTTCTCTCTTCCTTCTGACATAAACATGCAGCTTGAGCTCGGCAGGCCACCGATCCCAAACCTTGGCTCTCCCCACCCAAAGTCCGTCTTGCCATACTCGAGCCTCACCCATGAACTTATTATTAGCGTGCCCACAGGCAACCCCTCTAATCGATTCATGTCCAAATAGTCGATCCTTGACCGTATGTAGTCGTCAGTCACACTCTCGATTGCCTTCTTTATTCTTTCTGCAGAAGCAGAGATTGGCTCCTCAATCAACTCTCCCGTGGTGCAAAGACAGCAGGGCATGGCGACCGCGTTCCCAAAGTATCCGTCAGGCAATGGTGTTTTCAGCCTAGACCTGAAGTCAACAAGTAAAAGGAGCTTCGATTGTTGATGAAGTTTCATCTTGAGGGCCATGCTTCGAGCCCGCCACACTAAGGCTGCAAGTGCTACGAAGCTGGTGTAGCTGCTCGTTACCTGTCATTCAAGATGAGTAGATTCCATATTTTGTGACCAAATCTTTATGTGATACACACACATATATATAGAGACACGCATGAATATGTAGATTCATACAATTACCACTTGTGTGACAGTCAAAATCAATCAAATTTCGCAAGGAAATGTGCATACTACTGAGCCATATCATATTTTCTAGGATTTAACATAGGCTGTGATTCTATGGATATTGGTCGATCAAAACTATATTTGGGGGAGAAATGATCTCTCATTATTTAAAAGTTGTGCAACAAACTCACCCGGAAATTTATTTCAGTACAGTGTTGAGCGTATCTTTTGCATTCTTTTGGAAGTTATTGACGTGTATATTATGCAAAGATGGATACGAATGGCCACCTATCTATTCTCATAAGATAGAAATTTACCTGTTGATCTTTTGTTGCCATTCTTTTGACGGTTGCTAGCTTCTCAGCATCAAAATGGAAAGACTTATATACAAGTTGTTGTTCCTCAAATAATGCTGTCATGTTTGATACATCACTTACGTGAACAAATTCGTTGTAAGGACCGGCGATTTGAGGAGGAACCCTTGATTTTAGGATGGTTCTATCATGACAAGGGACAAGCGATAACGGCTTGGCTCTTGCCATTTCAGCCCATGCGTTCATAAAACTCATTGCCGACACACCATCTGCCATGCAATGGTTAAGTGCGATCCCTAAGGTGAAACCTCCACATTTAAATTTCGTCACCTGTAATTCGTGTCCAAAATTAATAATATATCTCAACATAACAAGCAGTACAAGTAAATATGTGAAAAAAGATCATGCGTGGATTGACTTTTAGCACTTTTTGTCCATCTGAACTCTTACATTTGCGGGGGATTCATCCATATACCTCGACTGTTTTCGTTGAAAAGGGAAAGATTTGCTTAGACTCGATTTACCACGAATTTGACTACATATTTTGTCATTGTGGAAATACTAATAAACTGGAGAAATAATTAGACTTACCTAAAAAATGATAATACTTTTTCAGCGTGAAAAGTTACTAAACACACTCAGAAAAATTGCGTATTCAAGTTCTCTGGAAAATACTAGTTACCTATATGTGGATGGTTAGTAAACTTAGTAAACTAGATGAAAAGTTACTAAATGCACAGGAGGAATTTACTAATTATTATCTAGTTTTTCCAATATGAAAAGGTACTCGTAATATAAAATAAAGTAAATAACTAATTATAAGGAGAAAATTGTCATCTCTTGAATCTTAAGCAAATTTAACGATTCTGGATCCTAACATCAACTAGTCCAACCTAAGTTAAGTCTACCAAAACATACTCACTATCATGTTTAATCGTGAAAACCAAAAAAAGAAAAAGAAAAAGGAAACAAGAAGTACTTATGATCTTTAAATAAAAATCTAAAGTGAAATGCATAGATTAGAAAGCACTCTCAAGCATTACCAGAAAAAAAAAAAATTTGTTATTTACCTGTGCAGTTAGAAGTGGGGCAACTTCAAGTATATGTTCCATAGGATCTCTATAAACAAGCTTATCTAAAACATCAGAATCGAGCAATCTCCTATCACCCAGATCTTCGATGCCATAATCAGCCATTGCCTCTACAAATGGGACTCCTAGCTTCTTCTGGCAGTCAACAACCAACTTCCCTTGAGAGTTTATGGCTAATCTCCCCGCAAGTGGATAGTAATGAACCAGAATTCTGGCCAAAGCTTGCTTAATCACGTCTATCACATTTGCGCCACTCCTGTCGAAAGAATAAACGGACGGCACCATTGCGGGAGCCACTTGATCGAGGCTAGTTAAGAAAAGGGAACTCTCAGGTGTTTCGTGTTCTGGTAGGATCACGATGGGGTTAGATCTTTCTACTTTTAGGACGTTCTTCTTCGCGGATGCCTCCATGGGAGAATTCTGGAAACTCATATCCTGCTCTCTCTGTCGAGGTAAAGAAAAAATGAACTGAAAAGCACCTAAAAAGTTGTTGAGCAGAGAGAGGTCACATGTAAATAAAATCGCTGCACATCTTGTCTATATGCACCCTAATCCGTAGCGGAATTGAACTTTACTCGAAACTTGGAATGATATCACAAAAGAATGGGCACGATAACTTGAGGAATAAGAAATATTTGAGTAAGATTATATCCGCAAGCAAGATGAATTTCTAAATTGCGCATGGAGATTGAAACTTTATTCTAAGCTCCATGATAAATAAATAAAAAATAATCCAAAAGTTTAAATTGTCAGATGGAATATAAGCCCGCACTTCAAAATTTATGAATGGCTTACTCCTACACAATATGTGTCGTCAAACACGAATGTTGCAACACATTCACTATCCATGCTGAATGAATCATAGCGAAGGGGACCACATTGAAATTTTCTTCATATATTCAGGATTTGGAATAATTAAAATGTTTAGGATTGAACTGGAATCCATATAATAGATTTAGAACTAAAATAAAAAAATTTCCTATATATATTTTTTTCCATGGCCAAATACAACGTGCACACGACTCAAACTCAGGCGGAATCCTTCATACATTACGTACCTCTAAGGGTTGGAGATACTCGAGATGGAACGCTCGGATTTGGCTTCTCCAGTGCTAGCATTCAGCATAAAGTAGTTGCATCACAGACTCGTTTTGAGTACTTCATTTTTGTAATTATTTGGATGGAATGTGCAACCGCATTAATCATTTATTTATCGCCACCAGTTTTTTGGTTGGGGATTATTTTATTTTAGTCAACACTTTTTTTGTTTCGTACAACAGCTAACAAGTCCACTTGGCATAATAGTCCCAAAAGAAAAGGCAACTTGATAGATAAAAGTAGGCCGTGAGATTAAAAAAAAAAAAACTAATTCCCCCCAAAAAAAATTGCAATCTAACAGAAGGTTGGTATAACTTTCTATTTATAGTTTTGATAAGGTTGGTGCTCTAATTAAGAAAGGAAAGCGCATTCCCTAAATTATATCTCCAAAAATAAACATGCATGTTTCTAGTTGACTAAGAATATGCTTCATGTTGCCGTTTTTGTTAATTATGTTCATGGATTCAATGTAATTTGTTCAACAGGACGAAACTCGGACGACTCGACTCCGGCCAAGACAGCGAAACAGAACCAGATCTCACTGTGGCATTGCATTGAACATCTAGTATACGCTATGGAAAAGAGTGGTTTCCCGCTCAGCCGAGACTCAACCCAAGCCGGGACTCTTGACAAACGAACCAGGACATAAACATCAGCCATACAAAGGACGGTTGGAGCTGGAGTTCACGCGAGCCGGTCGGCCGTGAGCTCCAGCCGTCGTGTCCAAAACTGGGCAAGAAACAGGGCACGGACAAGGGGCTTACTGGTTCGGCTCGATGGCATCGACCGGAAAGAGTCGTCGGCAGAGCTCACGCGTGGCTGGGGTGTTGGCTGAAGCCCTTCCGTTCTCGCTCGCTGATCTCACTCGGGGCTCTCTCTCTCCCTCCCTTAAATCTCCTCTCTCTCTTAAAGCTTCTCCGCCTCTTCCCAACCCCTCCGCAACAGCTCGCTCCTCTCTCAAGCTCGGCGCACATGCCTCCTGCGACGCCAGCTGTTGCTGTAAGTCAACCCCTGACCAACTCCGGTGCGACCCTCGCGCCACTCCTCTGCCTGTCCTTGGTCCTCTCTCCCCTTTACATAAATATATATGTATATACATATATATTAATGAGTAACACTAATAATGCATTGATGCGACCGTCCCTAATGTCTACATGCAATGCATTTCAATGAAAATTATCTATTTTACTTTTTCTTATAAGCTAATCCCTGACTTTTTATGCAATTAACTTCTAAATAAAAAGAAAAAATTTAGGTGTCAATAATTATCTATTTGTCCAAACAGCAATTTATGCCTAAATTAAGATGGTTTCGCAACTTGATCCATGTCGAAAGACTTGGATTTGTCAATCAATGTCAATTAAGTAGCTAGATAAATTTCGTGATGCATATTGAAAAGTTCTCTCTTGCATGATCGCAATCTCAAATTATTATTTCTATCTTGCTTGATAAAAAAAGGAAAAGGAAAAGTGTCTAATGAAAGGGCTCAATAGCGCCTTCAAAAACTTACGTATGAAAAAGGAAATTGAAGCTTCACGACAAGTAGAAAAGATCATATTTTATTAAATTGGTCTTGGATGATGACAGCTGAAACAATATGAGAATACACAAAGTATACTCAGAATTCTCACAGATTACGTTAAATATTAAAAACCAAACTCCGCAATGATTTATTAACTTATGTGACAATATCATCTACTTGTTGAATAAGATGATCCACTTGCAGTCGATCACACTTTGCAAACTAGCTTTGAATACCAATATGAGTGTGCTGAGTATCATTTAGATCACAAGCAAGCTTCTCGAAGGTATTCATGGCTGAAAGTGGCAGACCCAACATCACCGCAATGCCCTTCTCTCTTCCTTCTGACATAAACATGCAGCTTGAGCTCGGCAGGCCGCCGATCCCAAACCTTGGCTCTCCCCACCCAAAGTCTGTCTTGCCATACTCGAGCCTCACCCATGAACTTATTGTTAGTGTGCCCACAGGCAACCCCTCTAATCGATTCATGTCCAAATAGTCGATCCTTGACCGTATGTAGTCGTCAGTCACACTCTCGATTGCCTTCTTTATTCTTTCTGCAGAAGCAGAGATTGGCTCCTCAATCAACTCTCCCATGGTGCAAAGACAGCAGGGCATGGCGACCGCGTTCCCAAAGTATCCGTCAGGCAATGGTGTTTTCAGCCTAGACCTGAAGTCAACAAGTAAAGGGAGCTTCGATTGTTGATGAAGTTTCATCTTGAGGGCCATGCTTCGAGCCCGCCACACTAAGGCTGCAAGTGCTATGAAGCTGGTGTAGCTGCTCGTAACCTGTCATTCAAGATGAATAGATTCCATTTTTTGTGACCAAATCTTTATGTAATACACACTCATATATAGAGACACACACTAATATGTAGATTCATACATTTACCACTTGTGTGATAGTCAAAATCAATCAAATTTCGCAAGGAAATGTGCATACTACTGAGCCATATCATATTTTCTAGGATTTAACATAGGCTGTGATTCTATGGATATTGGTTGATCAAAACTATATTTGGGGGAGAAATGATCTTTCATTATTTAAAAGTTGTGCAACAAACTCACCTGGAAATTTATTTTGGTATAATGTTAGGTGTATTTTTTGCATTATTTTGGAACCTATTGACGTGTATATTATACAAAGATGTATACGAATGGCCACCTATCTATTCTCATAAGACAGAAATTTACCTGTTGATCTTTTGTGTTGGAAGATATGCGGCGATTGCTCGTGATATTTGACAGAAGATTTGATTTAGATTTAGATTGATTCGTAGAATCCTTTACTTCCATTCTTTATGTACATCTTGTATTATATCTACAAGGGGGCTGTACGTTAGAAACTACTGGAGAGAGAATACAAAAATCTTCCAAAATTCTCCTTCTTTAGTCACGATTCATAAAATCCTTTACCTAGTGACCTGTGGAGGCCGTGGGTCTTTTTTGTTTGGGGCATGAAAGGCGGCCATCGCTTGGGGGAGGGGGGCGTCACCGGTCGGACGACGACTGAGCATTTCGCTTGGCTTGGTCGAGGTGGCACCGCTGCGCTTTGCCCAAATTGAGGAAGCGCCGCGTCTATCACGGCTGGACTACCGCAAAGCGGTGGTTGTGAGCGGGGTCGGCTGAATAGCAGGTTTGGTCGATCCGGGCCGGCCTCTACTTCAGGTAGGCCATGCTTGAGATGTGAGTCAGAGGGGATGGGCCTTTCTCTTTTGCAAAAAAGGGTTGGGCCCATCGGTTGGGCCCAACCCCAAACCTAGTAAAGGCCTTGGTTGGGCCCGGGCCCTTTTTGGGCGGGTCGACTGATCTTCCCCAACTAGGCCAGACCTGGGTGGGTCGACTAACCTGCCCGATTGAGTCAGCCCCGGGTCTAATCAAACCGGACTCGACCCGATTCACCCAATTTGTTTTTTAATTTTTTAAAATAATAATTAAATACTATTAATTTTTTTAAAAAAATAATAAAACAATATTATTAATTTCTTATTTTATTTTTTTAAATTAAAAAATTAAAAAATTTCGAAAATTTAAAAAATGTAGGGTTTGGTTAAGAATTGACATGTCTTGCCTTTTTAGTGTAATTAGGCCTTTATTTGCTCGTATATTTATTACATTGCATGTTTAATTTGTATATTTTATTATGATTAATTGCACGTGATAAAGTTTACTACAATTAAGATTTTGGTTGCAAATTGTTACTTTAATGATTGCGTACCAGCATGATCACCTCACATGTTAGTAGATAGGTATAAAACCAATCCAAACTACCTGACAAAAATCTTTTCTTTTAAAATGATCAAGATTAGATACCGAAATGGCACTAATTAGTTAATTAGTGTTATTAGGTTCCTGACCCTAGAGTCTCTGGTTGTATAGAAAGTGAGATACACTCACATGTCTCACTTGATTTCTAGCCGACTCCAATAGGCTAGTGGCGACTCCTTTTGCGAAATTCTTAAAAATACCCCAACGACACGCAAGGTATGGGCTTGGGAGAGCCCGTGCCTAATCATAGGCCTTAGGTTTGTCCTTTAGGCAATACCCCTAAACCTACTCCCCTTCCATTGAGGGGTGAGGTCGGGACAACTTGGTGACTCCGCTGGGGAATTGGTTTAAACCCTAGAGGACTTAGGCCTAAATCTATCTTGTTAAAAAATAATTTTTGTTTGGTAGCAATGATACCGATATGTCCCTAACATGTGTTAATTGTTTTTGCAGTTTTGAGATATAAGGGGAAGTGATTGCTAACCTTTATCTTGTAAGGGAGTGTAGAAATGAATGATTTATTTACGTATGAAATGTTGCTTGCTTATTAATTGTCTCATGCCAGCGTTCCCTGCATTGCACTATACCATGGCACACATTACCTGCCATTGGACCTGGGCTACATAAGATTGCCTAGGATAGTATTGAGATGGATACTGCTCCGATTACAACCATGTAGTACGAATCGCCCATCTCAACTCCAAAATTTCCTTCTTGATGTCAAAGGTCCCCACCCTGGTCTGCAACCATGCGACATGGGTCGGTTCTTTGACGAAGCCAGAGTCACGGGTAACACGACCTAGCCGCAATCTTGCTGGTTCGGTCTGGTGATTCTATGGCTCCATTTTGAGCCGTATAGAGTAGAAATTGAATCACATCTCATGTGTATATCTATGTAATTAAAAAAAAAAAAAAGAGAAAAGTTGTCTCCCACTGTAAGTATTATTCTTCTCTTTGTTCGTTCTTTTTTTAATTGAATTTTCATCAAGAAATTCCTAGAGACCAATCGAATGTCCTCAGGCTTATAATTAAAAAAATTGGCAATCACTCTTGATAAGTGAACATTGAATGTAGGTTCTAAACACTTTGATCTAAATTTTCAATTACGGGCTCAAAATCACTTTTTCTTCAGAAATTCCTTCAAATCAAAATTATATATTGGGGTACAAAAAAAAATTAGGATCATATGTTCGATCAAATTCGTTCGTTCTCACATTCTGGGATTGAAATTAAGATAATATTTTGTGTATAGATTTCTCAAAACAAAAGTCACTTCATTTTTGCCAGAGTAAAATCATAAATCAATCTTTAGAAAATCAATGCCACTTTTGCATATGAAACTTTTAGAATAAAAGTGGACGGACGTTTGATTGATGGCTGCGGATTGATTTTTCTTTATTTTTTTAATGATGTCTTCTCTTATGATAAAATCTTGGCAAAAAACTAAAACCTCATAATAAGAACTATGGGGGCATGTATTGTCGCCTTGAATTTGTTGTAAGAAGTGATGTCACGCCTTGATCCTTGGTCACATGCCCATCATTCATCTTTGGTTGATTTTAAAAGCAATATCCCAGGGCGTATCGTCGACCCTTTCATTTTAATATGCACATGTGAAAGCAATTATAAATCCATAGACAATAAAACAATGGGATAGAAAAGTAGGACCATATTTTTCATATTGCAATTCACAACCATGCTTTTATACATAGCACAACCCATAGTATTTTGCAACACTATTCACAAAGGTCTAGTCTCACACTTAACCACCTATATACAAGGTTCACAAAAGAGGATGGGATCTCAGTCCTCATCCGGGTTATACTCAGGATCATCATTCCGATCCTCCTCTGATTCATCAAAATCAAACTTGTTCTCTTCCAGCTCTTCATCTGGCTCATCATCAAGGTCATCCAACAGGTAATTCTCCTCCGGTCCCTCCTCCTCTAGTTCCTCCTCCTAGTTCTCTTTGGGGTACACCTCCTCTTGATCAACTTCTTCTTCTAGAATACTCCAGCTGGAGTCTACTGTTGACGGCACTAGAGAGTTGTGATCAGTCTCAAGATTAGGGTCTTTTGCATCCACTATCGATCCGTCCTTAGGGTCTGCTGTCCCCAACCAGAATGCTGCTTCTAGAACGTATAGAGGTACGTCACCTCCTAGAATGGGACCCTCTCTTCGCCCATCATGGTAGTGACGATACCATGAGTGATACTCGTGGGGCCTCAGTGCGTTTAGACCAACATCGTCCTAGACCTTGGACTCTATCAATACATACTCAAACCCTTCTGGATGGGGGTGTATGGGGAAGTGGTATGCTACCTCAGTAATCTCTTCAGGGATGCCAAAATGCATGGGAGGATGAGGAGGTGGAGGTGCTGCCATCTAGGGGCCCGAAATGGTTATACAATAACTCAACGTCTCAGCGAATTCTACCCCCTAAGACTCGATTAGTAAACAAATATGCCATCTAGGCTGCCTATGCATACACGGGTCAGAGGACTTACCTTGGCCTCATAATATCACGGATCAAAACATCGATCAAATCGACTTAGTCGATTACATGTCAATCAGACCATCTCATGGTCATTCTCAACCATACTATATAATTTCCAATATAATATACCTAGTCACTATACTACGTACATTCTTTAAGGCGCCGTTTTCGCCAACATGACATACTAATCACTTACTTCGTGCATTCTCTAGGGTGCCGTTTTCGCCAAGACGATGTATCGATCACCGAGCCACGAGCATTTTCTAAGGTGATATACCAAATCACCAAGCCATGTGCATTTTCTAAGGTGCCGTTTTCGCCGAGGTGACGTATTGATCACCGAGCCACGAGTCTCTTCTAAGGCGCCGTTTTTACCAAGGTGATATAAGCAATTTACGTGTATGCTCTTGGGTGTCGTTTTCACCAGGGTGATATACTTCTTCACAGAGCCATGCACTAACTATTTCTTTCCCATTTTTACCATACCCGATATTAATGTAATCGATTGGCCTTAGCCAAGAATATATTCAGTTCACTCTCACAATCTTCTCCACTTAATAGCCTATCAAAGCATTATTGGCGCTAAACAATCATACTCAGCCATCTACCAATCAATTACTCAATTTCAATCAATTTAAGAATAATTCCTCAAATTGCACAATTAATTCAATTCAACACAACATAGAACTCAAATAAATAAACGGGCTGTACCACGACAATCAGCATAAAATTTTGGTTGTCGGCTATCCTGACCTAATTTTCGAAAATAAATAATTAATTAATTAATTTAGAAAATTAATAAATAAATACTAGAAATCCAATTTAGGCCCGTAATGCCTAATTAGAGCCTGAGACGGATCAGGAAAATTCTTGAGATGCATTCCATAAATAATATAGGCTATCCTCTAGCTAATTACACTAGTCAAATTCTTAACATGCATCATAATTAATTAATAATCACAAATCTACTCTAATCTAATCACCTAATCTTACTTAATTAACACTAATCAACCCTCAAGCATCATTAGAAAACTAAGCAATGATTAGTGAGCTAAACTCACCCGTTTAACGATATGTTCGGATCAAAACGTTGAGAACGCCACAGGGGATGTTTAACTCCAAAGCGGGCCTAGGAACCAAGGCCCACAAGCACCTTAAAACGGGCTTGTAAGGTGGCTAGAAATCCACACAAAACCTGATCTATTCTTGGCTGAAAACAGAAGCAAACAACTCAGTTTCAAGCAAAGATTGATCGAGAAAGAGGAAATAGGTCAAACCGGGCCTTGGCGGGGCTTTACTAGTGAAGAAACGGTGAAAGGTAGCTCCGGTTGAGCTTTCATAGACGGGAAATAGCAGCTGGATCGTGTGAAGAGAGAGAGAGAGAGAGATGACAGGGTTGGGCAGTGGTGCGTGCGGGGAAGGTGGCGCGGCTCTAGCGGAAGAACAGCGATGGCGTAGGTAGTCTTGGCGACGGCGAGCTGCTCCTTCTTCCTTCAGCGGCTGCTGGTTGCACAATGGAGGAGAGAGGGAGAGGGTTCGGCCGGTTGAGGGGTGAGAGAGAGAGAGAGGATAAGAGTGGGGGGATGGAGGGCTCCACTTGGTCAATATTTTCCACAACAAATATCTTTCAAAGCCATCCTAAGCCAAGCATCTGTCCTTGGCTCATATTGAGCCACACATGCACCTTCTTGGACATGCCAAAAAGTCCAAAATGCTAGGGGGAAGGGGAGCTACGAATTTGGGAGAGGATGGCTTCAAATGGCTTAATTTCTTGCTCAATTAAATCTTAATTGGCCTCAATAAATTCAATTGGTTATCCATCGATCGTCTTGGCATTTTTCCTCACCCCTACATCGATCATGCTTCCCAATCTTGCCACCAAAACAATCCTCGGCTTGTTCTGCACAAACATGACCCGGTGACGACTTTTTCCTAAAAAGTGTTGAGTGTCAAAAAAATCTTCTAAGACTGAGTCGTGGGTCCTAGAATTTATTGTGACATGACAGAATCTTCAATTTCTGAAATCGGACTTAAATTGGCAGTTAATTTCCATTCAGCGTGTTTTTAGCATGATCTAGGCTACCAGGTAGTTTTCAGAACTTTTTAGGGCAAATGACCCATAGTCAATTTTCTTCGAGCCACAATGAACCCACTCGACACATTGGCGACTCTCGGTTGTCGTAAAAATCTCGAGAATTCAATTACGGACATAGGGTACCAAAATGACAATAAAATCAAATTAGTGCCAGTTGACGAGAATTTTCCAATTTAGTAAAGTCACCAACAATCGGCCACACATCTCAGTCGAACAAACCTATCTCTGATTTCAAATCGATTTTTAACTGTGCCATAATGGCCTATAAAGATGAGCACGATCGAGAAGTCAATTCCTGATCGAATTCTCAAGTCTATTGCCTTAAAATTCCTTATTGGCTTCCCCAGCTTTGAGAACAGCCTTGTAGGCGCGTTAATAAAATGCCCGATTAATTCAGTGGAAAACAATATCGAAAATTCAAGATGTCACAAGCGACCTCACTGAGAGAATATTTTCTCATTCATATACTGACATTATCATCTTTTTGCAGGTTATGCGTGATGCTCCTTGACATTATCGTGTTTGACCACATAGAGAAGTGAATTCTAGAGTTAGGACAAGAGTTGATTTTTACTCTTATCTATACAAAAGTTTCTTGTATTTTACATTGTTCTTATTCTTGTTAAGAATCATGTTTTCCATTTTGGGTTTTGATTGCGAATCCAATTGTTACTTTTGTAAATCATGCAACTCAGATTTTTTAATGATGAAATTTAGTTTCATGAAAATCATCATTTTAAAAACAAATTCAAAAGTGTTTCAAGCGAACCTTTACCTCTACATTCAAAATGTTTTGAAAATGAATTTCAAGAAAGCTTTGCTTTAGGCCCTCTCTTCACGTGGTCGCTTTCTCAGGTAGGATGAGGAGTTTATTTAAGATTGGCATCTGCCCCTTCTAAAAGATAAAAGTGTAGGCTTATGGAATTCGAGAAGCAAGCATGCATCGAGGCTTCATCAGCGCCAATTTTCCATAGAGGCAGAACGAAGTTGAATTCCGTTCTAGGAAGTTCCTTTATTTGGAGATGCCTTAGGTGCCAAAATAGCCCATCGATCTCGTTCACTTTGCATGATGAGATAAATGAGGGGAGTTGCCAAGCATCCAAAAGGCGAATTCAAATGAAGAGTAAACGGTATCGATTCCAATTATCCATTTTTGATTATGTTTCTGACATGACTTTCTTTTCCATTATCAAGGAGACATCAAGAGTACCGAGTTTTGTAACGTTCCAACAAACGCGATTGAGCATTATTAAGTCTTGTTCATCTTAAACAAAGAAAGATTCAAACGAAACAGAGGAGCAATATAATCCCTTCCTCCATAAGGAATACCTTGGGATGTTGATCGCCCCGACTTTGAAAAATGATGTATTTCGTTCCTAAATTTGATTCTCTTTAGCATAAAAAATGACATATCATTTTCTTTGGTACAGGACAGACTTGAATAGGACAAAGGTTTTTCAAATAAAGAGTGGGAGAGCAATGTTTGATTTAGAATAAATCTCTCCTTCCCCCCACTAATGAAGTGTGTTGGGACAACATTGTCAAATTCATCAAGAAATGATGTATCGTTCCTCAATTGAACCTCATTAAGTATGGAAATAATCATTTTCATCTCCTCTTCTCATAGGGTGATAAATGGGGAAAATGTTTCACCTTAACCGTAGAAGCAGCACCTTCCATCATAGAATCATGCTAAGACCCGACAGTCCATTTTGGCATAAAGGGATGTGTATAGTTCCTAAATGATTCCCATTTGAGCAAGGAAATAACATGTCCAATCTTTTCTTTGCAGGCAATAAATGGGCAAAGCATCTAAAGAACAATATCCTCAAATGTGGAACCAAGGAGCAATCCCTCTCCTTTCAAAGCAAGATCTTGAAAAACACATCTAATGATTCATATTTAAATTTTTCAAGCTCTTTGTTAATTAAACGTCTCTTCGAAAATAGCATTTGAAAAAGTAGGAATTGAACTTTGTAAATTGTTGTATACAATAAAGAAGTGCTTTTCATGGATAAAATCAGGGCCACATTACCATTTTTCAATCAATCCTAGCCACTTCAGGCAAAGTTTATCCTTGAAGAACGAAAACACGTGAAAGGTAAATTGAGTCTTTCATTCTTCTTATGATACAGCATGCTTTTGTAGCCTGGGGTCTTTCCTTTTTCTTACGACACGGTGTATTTCTGTAGCCCAGGGTATTTTCTCTTTCTTACGACATGGCGTTCTTCTGTAGCCCGGGGTCTTTCATTTTTCTTACAACACGGCGTGCTTCTGTAGTCCGAGGTCTTTCCTTTTTCTTACAACACAGCGTGCTTCTGTAGTTTGTGGTCTTTCCTTTTTCCTATGACATGGTGTGCTTCTGTAGCCCGAAGTCTCTCTTTCTTCCTATGACACAGTGTGCTTCTGTAGCCCAAAGTCTCTTTTTCTTCTTATGACATAGCGTGCTTCTGTAGACCGGGGTCTTTCTTCCTCTTATTGACACGACACACTTCCATAGCTCGACTTGGTGCAAGCCTATGTAGTCAGGGTCTCTCTATCGCCAAGATAATTTAGGTGTCTTTTGTCTTTAAATGCAACCTCTTTGAGGCTACATTCAAAGAGGGGCAGCTGTTGACACATAATTTATTTTTTAAAATACATAATCATAAAAAAATTGGCTAGGGAGGCCGGGTCGGGCCGGATCCGACCTTAGCCCGACCCGCCTCTCCCCCCCTTCCCTATGTGGGCTCGGTCCTTCTCTCCTTTAGCCCTGCTCATCCCAACTTGCCTCCTCCTGTCCGTGTCTTCATGCGCGGGAACCTGCAAAGAGAAAAGACAAGAGAGAGCAGGAGTAGAGGGGGTAGAGCGGGTAGGAGTAGGAAAGCAGAGGTAGAGAAGAAAGGAGATGGGATCGTAAGGGCAGAGGGGGCGGAAAGCAGATGGCACCATGAGGGAGAAAAAGGAGAAGCAGAAGGCACCAGGAGAAGGGGGACAAAGGGAGAACGAGAGCAGGGAGAGTGGAGAGGGCCGTGAGCGAAGGAGCCTCAACTAGCAACTGAGTCGTGTCCAACCATCGTCCGACAACCTGTCCCAGTCAATGTTCTTGAACCCAACCGGTAAGCCCTAAACCCTCTTTGTTTTTGCCCTGTTTTTGGGCATGCTGGGCTGCAGCTCACGGCCATTCGACTCAAGCAAGCTTCGGCCCCCGTCCGTCTCTTGTTATACTATTGTGCACGTCTCGATTTTTTTGTCGAGGGTCCTGACGCGGGTTCCAAGCCTGTTCTGGCTGGGGATCTCTTGTTTTGGTAATGCACTCCACTTGTTTGGTAAAATGCTTGAATGAGATCCAGTTTTGTTTCGTTGTTTTGAGTCATAACTGAGTCGTCTAGGCATTATCCCTAGTTGAGGCGTTCCTACGATCTTTGGCGTCCCTGGCGTATCCAACACCACTTGACCTAGCAACCTAGGGAGGCTGTGGGTCTTTTTGTCCAATCGTGGTTATCACGGGGGGGGGGCGCCGCCGGTTGGACGACGGCTAAGCACTTGGCTCGACTTGGGCGAGGCGGCACGGCCACGCTTTGCCCAAATTGAGGAGGCGCCGCCTCCATCGTTGCTGGATTGCCACGAAGCAACTGGTTGCAAGCGGGGTCGGCCGGATCACAGGTTTGGCCAATTCGAATCGACCTCTCGCTTTGGGCAAGCCGCACCTGAGATGTGGGCCAAAGGCAGTGGGCCTTTCTCTTTTGCAAAAAGGGTTGGGCCCATCGATTGGACCCAACCCCAAACCTAGTAAAGGCCTGACCACCTCTGGTCGGGCCTAGGCCCTTTTTGGGTAGGTCTATCGACTCACCCCCAACGGGGTTGGGTTAGACTGGACCCGACCCAGTTCGCCCAAAACTTAAAAAAAAAAAAATTAAAATATTAAAAGAAATTGAAATTTTAAAAAATGTAGGGTTTGGTTAGAAATTACCATGTCTTGCATTCTTAGTGTAATTAGGCCTTTATTTGCTCATATGTTGATTATATCGCATGTTTAATTTACATATTTTATTATGTTTCATTGCTCGTGCTAAAGTTGATTGCAATTAGGATTTTGATTGTAAATTGTTACTTTAATGATTGTGTACCCACATAATCACCTCACATGTTAGTGGATAGGTATAAAATCAATATAAATTGCCTGACAAAAATATTTTCTTTTAAAATGAACAAGATTAGATACCGAAAGTGTTGGAGAAATCTTCGTGAAGTGTTTTAAAGTTGACAAAACGTTTCCATCAGTCTAGTCTGAAGATTTGCAGACTCTGCTATTTAAAATCTGAAGACCTCTGGACAGCTAGACTCAAGACTCAAAGTTTATTCTCATTGACAGTTTCTAATCCGTTGAAAAAAGGCTATCCAGAACTGGATGTTTCATTAAGTATGTGACTTTATCAACTAGAGAAGATCTCTTGGCTGGATATGACATAACGGAATCCTTTATTTGATCATGATTGATTCGAAGATTAAGGATCCGATGATTGGCAAAGTATACTTGGAATGTTCTACTTATGGAAACCGAGATTCTGATTGTATGGGCGAACATGATTGATGGGCTATCGACATGTTCCTTTAATAGCTCAAATGATCTTCCTAATTGATTCCATCCAACGGGTAGATTGGAGGAATTCCTTTGGTAAGTGCCAACGGGTATGATGGCATAAAAAAGTATATAAGGAAGACGTTTTAGTTGTTTGAGTGTGTGCACGATAGAAGAATTCCAAAGTCTGAAGCTCCTTGTTCTTAGTCAATTCATTTGAGCGAAATCTTGTACGCAAAAGAGAGTTTATATTCGTGAGAAACCTTGAGGAAGTGTAGTAGAATATCTACACTGTGGAATCAAGGGAAAGCTGTCTTTAACATCTCTTTTGTTCATAGTGAAATCCAGCCGGTGGGGGCATCGGTGCGGAAGAGTGGACGTAGGCTTGGAATAAGCCGAACCACTATAAACCTTGTGTTCAATTTTCTCTTCCCTACTCTTTGCTTTACTTTGATCATAATTCATTTTGTTAATCAAAAGAGAACTTCCTTTCTATCGTCTACCTAGTATCGCTTTCATATCTCGAGAAATTGTTTAAACACCTATTCACCCCCCTCTAGGTGCTTATACTAGCTATCTCAATTGGTATCAGAGCTTGTGTACTCACTTTGTTTGAAGTGTTTTACTTCAGAGTTAAAGATCCATGGCTAGTATGTTGGCTCTAGGGCTGGTAGAAGGGCAAAGCAATACCAGACCGCCTTACTTTGATGGAAAGGATTACAACATATGGAAAAACAAGATGAAGGCGTTCCTAAGATCAAAGGATCCTTTGGAATGGGACGTTGTAGAAAAAGGAATCATTCCTAAAGCTGCACCTATCTCAGAGAGAGGAAAAGATATTGTTGAGTCTAGAGAAATGACTCAGGAAGAGATAATCAAGAGACAAGCTCTTGATGCAAAAGCAATTTATTCTTTATATTGTGCTTTATCACCTACTGAATATAACAGAATATCTTCTTGTGTTACAGCTAAAGAAGTCTGGGATATATTACATATTACCTATGAAGGAACAGATCGAGTGAAAGAGACTAGAATCAACATTATCATCGGTCAATACGAAGCCTTCAAAATGAAATCGGGAGAATCTTAAACTGACATGTTTAGTCGTTTTACAGAAATCGTGAATGGTCTTGAAAATCAAAGTCAACCAATTTCTGATCCCATGAAGGTAAACAAACTACTGCGTGGACTCTCCAAGGATTGGAATCACATAAAGACCTCAATCAGAGAGACCTAAAGAATCATGCCACTATCTGTTGATGAATTGGTTGGGACTCTTCAATCTTATGAAGTGGAACGAATCAATGAAGACGAAGACCCTAAAGGTAAGAAATCCATTGCATTAAAATCAAATGATGATTCTGATGTTACAGATTCTGAAGATGATATGGATGATGAGGAGCTTGCTCTCATGATAAGAAGATTCAAAGATGAACGAAAAGGAAGAAGATTCAATCCAAAGAAACAAAGTTTTCAAAAGTAATGTACTAAGTCTGTTGAGGATGATGAATCAAACAAAGATGTAGTCTGCTTTGAATGTAAGAAAAATGGATACATCAGACCCAACTGTTCTCTTCTGAGGAAGAAGAAAGGAAAAGCTGAAAAGTATTGAAAGGCTCTTAAAGTAGAAACCTGGAGTGATACAGAGTGTGAAGAAAGTGATGATGATTATGCCAATATATGTCTAATGGTATAATCGGATTCAAATTCAAACTCCGAGACAGAATCAGATTCAGACAGTGAATTTGAGGTGAGTAACTTCAAAATCCCTATTAAAGTTTCTAAATACATTGATGAATTGTGTTTTAGTCTTAAGACTTCTCTTAAAAAGATTTCCGAACTTAAAAGAGAAAATTCTGCTCTAAAACAACGGGAAAATGTTTTGAAAGAAAAGGTGAAATATTTAGACATGAATGTTTCTTCTCTTAGAGAAAGTGAAGATAATCTTTCAAAAGAAAATGCATTATTAAAAAAATAATATCTCAAATGTTTCTAAAAAAATTTCTATAGAATATGAGAAACTGGAAAAAATTCTTTCTGTTCAAAGACCTTATTTCAATAAATCTGGTTTGGAAATGACTACTGAAACAATTCCTTTAATTGATTTTCCAAAAGTGAAAGAAAGAATTAAGCAAAGACCCACAAGAGATGCTTACAAAAATCATTTAAAAAGGGATTTTTGTAAAACCAAGAGGTCGAAATGCTCTCGAGATGTTCAAAGTGCAATAGTGCGAGATCATTTTGAAAAAGAATGTCCTATGGTTTGGAAACCATTTAAGAAAGTATGGGCAAAAACCGCATATCATACTAACACCAATGGACCCAAGAAAATATGGGTACCAAAGAAAGTTTGAGTTTCTTTTTTAAATGCAGGTCACTATCAAGAAAAAGGTAAAATGGTATCTAGATAGTGGATGCTCAAGACATATGACAGGAGATTCAAATTACTTCATAAAGCTTGTTCAAGTGAATGGTGGAAAAGTCTCATTTGGAGGAAATAGCAAAGGAAGAATAGTGGGATTTGGAACTGTAAAGATTGGAATCCTCACAATAAGCAATGTTTCTTTAGTTGAAGGACTCAACTACAATCTGCTCAGTTTCAGTCAGCTATGTGATACCAGTTTCAAAATCTACTTTCAAGAGAGAATATGTTCAGGAGCTAGTAAAGATTCTACTCAATCATTCATGGGTCAAAGACATGGAAATATCTACCTCTTGGATGTGAAACCAAATGAATTGCAATGTCTAATCTCAATCCAAGACGAAGCAAGCTTATGGCATAGAAAACTTGGGCACATCAATATGAAGCAGATAGCCAAAATTTTAGCAAAGAAGCTTGTTCGTGGTCTACCCAATTTATCATACCAAAAGTCTGATCTATGTACACCATGCATATTGGGAAAGCAGGTAAAAAATTCCTTTAAACTAATAAATCAAGTTTCCACTAACCGTGTACTGCAGCTTCTGCATATGGATCTCTTTGGACCAACCAAAACACAGAGCATTGGAGGTAAGAAATATTGCCTAGTAATTGTGGATGACTACTCACGATTTACTTGGGTGTATTTCTTGGCAAGTAAGTCTGAAACTTTCTCTTACTTAAAAAAAATTGCTAAAAATGTTCAAAATAAAAAAGAGTATGTTATTTCAAGTATAAGAACATACTATGGAGGTGAATTTGAAAATCAAGATTTTACAAAATTTTGTGATGAATCTGGTTTTCGGCATTTGTTCTCCTCTCCATATACTCCAGAGCAAAATGGAGTTATGGAAAGAAAGAATAGATCGCTTCAAGAAATGGCTAGAACTCTTTTAATTGAAAGCAACATCTCTTCACTATTTTGGGTCAAAGCAGTTTCAACAGCTTGTTATATTATTAATAGAGTTTTTCTAAGGCCTATTCTGAAAAAAAACCCCTATAAGTTATTCAAAGGAAAGAAGCCTATTGTTTCATATTTTCATGTGTTCGGATGCAAATGTTTTATATTGAAAAATGCAAATGATCGAGTTGGTAAGTTTGAAGAAAAATCAGATGAAGGCATCTTCCTTGGATATTCAACCTCAAGCAAAGCCTACAGAGTCTATAACAAGAAGAGTCAATCTGTGGAGGAATTAATGAATGTCAAATTCCAGGATTCTATGCAAAATGAATCTATTCAGACTCATCTTGAAGAATCTGAACCTGCTCCAGACTCTACAAAGTCTAAATCTCAAGAAGCAGCTCAGACTCTGAAAGACCAGCAACAAATGGTTATTGAAGATTCAAATGAAGGAAGTGATCATCAACCTGACAAATCAACCATTAACTGGAAGCATAAGTCCAGTCATCCCAAAGATCTTATTATTGGCGACATTAATGAAGGAATTCGCACAAGATCCAAAAGGCACGAAGAGTCTAGTGCTGTGGCTTTTATTTCTGAAATAGAACCCAAAAGCATAGAAGAAGCTTTATCTGATGAAAGCTGGATTGAAGCTATGCAAGAAGAACTCGAACAATTTAATATAAATGATGTTTGGGAGTTGACTCCTAAACCAAAAGGTAAATCTATTATTGGAGCTAAATGGGTTTTCAGGAACAAGATGGACGAGAAATGAAAAGTCATAAAAAACAAAGCAAGACTCGTGGCCAAGGGATATACACAAGAAGAAGGAATAGACTATGACGAGACTTACGCACCAGTAGCAAGGTTAGAAGCAATTCGATTATTACTTGCTTTTGCTTGTTATAAGAATTTTAGGTTATTCCAAATGGACGTCAAAAGTGCTTTCCTGAATGGATTTATTCATGAGGAAGTCTATGTGGAACAACCACCTGGGTTTGAAGACCCAAGGAAGCCAGACTCAGCATTCAGACTGAAAAAGGCCTTGTATGGTTTAAAGCAAGCACCTCGAGCTTGGTACGACAGGCTGAGTAAGTTCTTAATTCAAAACGGCTTTGTAAAAGGTAAAGTAGACACTACTCTGTTTATCAAAAGAGAAAGCAAAAGTTTTGTGCTTGTTCAAATATATGTTGATGATATTATTTTTGGATCTCCTAATGAAAGTCTGTGCAAGAAATTCTCTAAGATTATGCAAGATGAATTTGAAATAAGCATGATGGATGAGTTAACATTCTTTCTCGGGCTTCAAGTAAAACAACTGAAGGAAGGAACTTTTATTCATCAAGAAAAGTATGCTAAAGATCTTGTCAAAAAGTTTGGACTAGACAATTGTAAAAAGGCTGATATACCAATATCAAGTTCCTTGAAGATAGACAAAGATGAAGGAGGAAAGAAAGTCGTTTAGAAGTTATACAGGAGTATCATTGGCATAAAGGAGTTTATAAGGAAGACGTTCTAGTTGTTCAAGTGTGTGCATGATAGAAGAATTCCAAAGTCTGAAGCTCCTTGTTCTTAGTCAATTCATTTGAGTGAAATCTTGTACGCAAAAGAGAGTCTATATTCATGAGAAACCTTGAGGAAGTGTAGTAGAATATCTACACTGAGGAATCAAGGGAAAGCTGTGCTGTAACATCTTTTTTGTTCATAGTGAAATCCAGCCGGTGGGCTGTCAGTGTGGAAGAGTGGACGTAGGCTTGAAATAAGCCGAACCACTATAAACCTTATGTTGAATTTTCTCTTCCCTACTCTTTGCTTTACTTTGATCGTAATTCATTTTGTTAATCAAAAGAGAGCTTCATTTCTATCGTCTGCCTAGTATCGCTTTCGTATCCCGAGAAATTGTTTAAACACCTATTCACCCCACTCTAGGTGCTTATACTAGCTATCTCAGAAAGGACACTGATTTGTTAATTAGTGTAATCAAGTCATCAACTCTAGATTCTCTAGTTGTGTAGGAAGTGAGATACACGCTTATGGCTCACTTGGTTTCTAACCAACCCTAATAGGCTAGTGATGACTCCTTTTTTGCGAAATTCTTAAAAATACCCCAACGTCACACGAGATATGGGCTTGGGAGAGCCTGTGCCTAATCATAGGCCTTAGGTTCATCCTTTAGGCAATACCCCTAAACCTACTCCCCTCCCCCGAGGGGTGAGGTTGTGACAGTATATAACCAAAAGAGACAGAAAAAAGAGAGAGCAAAGCAGTTGTGGTCTAACAAAGGGTGGAAATACATATCTGTTTGTTATGAAATAAAAGTTAGACCTTTAAGTAAGAAAGGAAAGCATTATTCATTAACATGATCTCTAATGATGATGTTAAATTATGTATCAAGTTTGAATTCATAAATAAAATCGACCGGATGTGAACTAGAAAAGTTCCGAAGGTTGACGGAATTGGTGCGTGAAATTCCCATTACTCTTGGGTGAAATTCCTTAGGGAACAGAATTTACGTTTCAAGGCCGCAAGAGAACTCTTTCTTTTTCATACTACACAGTGACGTCTGATGAGCTAAACAGAGAGCACTTTCGGGATGCACAAAAAAGGGGGAATTCTTGAACATACGATGATTTCGGCCTGAGTCTTACAACAAATTGAGTTGTTTATGAATTTCGATTCAAGCATTTCTTTTTTAAACCCCTAGTTAAAAGGGGTGTAACTTCAAGTATATTTTTGGTAGAGTCTTTGTGAACAACTTTTCTTAAATCCTCAAAATTAATTGCTCGTACATCAACTAAATTTTCAATGTCACAATTTTCCATTGCCTCCCCCAAAGGGAACTCCTAAATTCTTTGGCAATCAACGACCATCCTCCCTCAAGAGTCTTTGGCTAACCTCAATGCAGGTGGGTAGTAGTTGTTGAAATTTTTTATTATCATGAAAAGAGATGATTGTTGGATATGAAATAGAGTGATTATTGACATGAAAAGAAGTGATTGTTGATCATGATGTTAGTTGTGTGCCCTAAAACAATCATGTAATAGTTACATGTTAGGGATTATTTAATGGAAAATAAGTTTTCTCATTCATCGTCTAATTTATATGAATGAGGTTCATAAGATCAGTTACGACTGAACCTATTCTTAAGGTGTTAAGAATACATGTGATAGGTTACAATTATGTTGAATCTTTAAACAGTTCTCCGTTAATGGATCATTGAGAGGATATTGATGATCCTGTTGAGACCGATGTGTTCTCAAGCTTCACTTCAGTATTAGATACTTGAGGGGATGATGAGTCATAAGTCATTGGGTATTCTGATATCTGAACTAGAACACAGGTGTTTGTCTTGGACAAGTTCATTGAACATGACATACATAGAACGATTGGCGACATGGAAGCTTTCCAGCAGGGTCAATGTTTGATCGTTCATGCTTTGGTCAGGTGTAAAGATCCTTAGACTTGAGGCACGATGTTGACTTGTGTGTTGGATGGCTATGGTTCACAAGTGCACATATTGACACTTCGTCGAACCGTTTCCGTACTTGATGGTCATAGTTTGTTCACATACGAAGCCACATGCGTGCGCAATAGGGGATTTGTCTTCTTGTTATACAAGATTGATGTCCTATGCGATCTAATAGTGACATTGTATTGAAATCCTCAGCCGAGATTATAACCGAGAATGAATGGTCCATATCTTGAAGAATACTTGTCAATTAGATTTAGACAGATGATCGAATTGGTGGCTTAACCAATAGTTCCATGGCCTTTGTTCGGGACATGGTGAGATAGAAGGATCGAATTGTACGGTTGCTTAAGCTAACAAGTTCATTATGTTTTGAGACATTTCACACTGTCTGGGTAGCCATGATATATTACTAGATATCACTCATGGTTTGTAGGAACGGGAGATTGATTTGGACAATAAGTTCTCTTGGTTGTGCTAATGTGTTAGTACAAGTCTTACTGCCAGCCCAGTGATGAACCTAGGGATGTCACACACCATAACCAATTAGAATGGTGTTTGAACAAGAGAGAGAATATTGCAAATGTGTTTGCAATGGAGCCAATCAAATTGAGTCGGGCTAGAAATAAAGGTTCTGATGAAGGGGCATTGGAGTTTACAAACTCTGAAGCGTGTTTCAGACTTTACGGCTGAATCAAAGCTCTGAAGCATGTTTAGATTTAGTGACCGAATTAATAATCTGAAGTAAGTTCGGAATTAATAGCTGTGTTAATTATATGAAGTGAGTTCAGAGTTAATTGCATCATTAATGATTTGAAGTGAGTTCAGAATCAATGGCCAAATCAATAATTTAAAACAGTTTTAGACTTAATGGCTAAATTAAAGATCTGAAAAGTTTTTCAGGTGTAACGGTCGCATTAAGTATTTGTAACAGTTACAAAGTTAATACACAGAGAATAAAGACTTGTAACAGTTTTAAATAAATGTATGGAATAATGTTCTATAACAGTTACAGAGTTAATGCCCGAATTAGTCTCTATAACGGTATCAGAACTTATGTCCGTTAGGAGTTATGGCCTGTGGCATCCGAGAATTTCGACAACCCCTAAATGCACGGCAGTTCGTGATTAAGTGACAAAAGTATCGTCAAATTATGCCATTGGTGCTATATACAAACATTGGCTGGTATTATTGTTGGACCAATGCATTTCATTTAGTGATGGTCTAATTGCCGAGTAAACCATACTCTTGTCGGAAAACTTTCATAGGCTTAAGTGAGACCAACCTCGTTCGTATACTTTTGTCGACTTCAGAAAAATAATGACACGTCACGGATTGATGAATTTGTTAATGGATTTTGTCATTGACACCAACGTTGGACCTTGTCATACCATCATCATCATCAGCATTACTTTGGACCCCGCTGATGTATGTACATATTTCTTTCGATAACTTGACTCAATTAGACCACTTAAGTGCATGTAGAATAAGAGAGGAATTTGGATTATTTTTAATCAATTGATTTTAGAGGGTCGAAAGAAATGAAATTCGGCCATGCATGAAGAACAAGCATGCCCGTGCAGAGAGGAGGATGCCATCCACGTCCAAGCCGCCTCATCTCTCCCCAATTCGGATATCATTGGGTCAACTAATTTAAGAAGTGTTGACTGAAGCAAGGCCAGAGGAGGCCACGTTGCTTTGTGTGGAGCAACCAGCGAAGGCCAAGAAAACCCAGCTGGAGACACGCCTCCGCCACTGTCCATTGCGGCTTGACCACCTAAAATTCTGCATGCAAAAAGCTAATTAAATTGCTAATCAAAGAACAAAAAGGGGGTTCGAAATTAAGGAGTAGAGAGAGAGTGAACTGAGCACATTTTTTAGTAGAGAGAAAGTGAGTGAGAGAGGAAACGGTGTGAGGAAGGAGGAGGTCACCCTTCCATCGAGCATGGTGCTGCCGCCGTTGACGCTGCCCGTCTTCACCACCTTTGAGTCGCGTTCGAAGACCCATGAGCTTCCCGTTCAGTTTGTCGATTGAGCTTAGGAGTGAGGCAATAGAAGTTCATTAATCTATGTTATGCATGTTGTGATTATCTGGTGAAGTGTTGGTAGACTTGAGAAAACGCTGAAATGGGAATTGCATGTTGGGTTTTTGGATGATTGAGAAGAATATTGAATGCCGAACTGTGGATGATTGAATGTGATGTTGTTGTTTTGTATTGGATTGAACTAGATGAGTACTAGATTGAAGCTACTAGTCATTGCATGTTGTATTAGGGTCTTGCATGTTTCGAAAATTGAGTGTGAGATGGCTGTGTTGATCGAGCAAGGAGAGGAAATGGTTGCCGAGTGGAAAGATGTGGTATATGTTGCGGTGAGTGAGCTTAGGGATGAATATATGCTTTGAGCCAAGCTGTGGAAGGTTTCTCTATTAATAAGAACGTGCTAAAAGTGTTCTTACATGCTGTGGAAGAGACTTGAAGTGTTGTAAAGGAGATTGGTAGAGAAACAAATGGTTGAACTGAGCTAGAAATGAAGAAAACCGTATATGAAGATTCTGTTTTAGAGGAATATTGATAGAAAGTCTTTTTATTTGTGTCGCTTTGATTTATAATGATGAAAATAAGGAAATGAACCATTTTACTTAAGATAACATCCATTAGATTGAGTTTGACATCTAGTTATTGTTGGAGAAATCTTTCCAGAATATTTTGAAGCTGACAAAACGTTTCTATCAGTCTAGTTTGGATAATTGCAAGCCTTCTGTTTAGAGTCTGAAGACCTTCAGATCACCAGACTCATCACTCAAGACTCAAGACTCAAGACTATTCTCATTGACAGTTTTTCTAATCCAGTGACGAAGACAATCCAGAGCCGAAGTATTTGGTTGAGGATTTAGTTCTATCCTCTGGAGAAGATCTCTTGGCTGGATAAATATAACAGATTCTTTCATTCGTAATCAAGATCGTTTGAAGATCCGATGGTCGACGAAATATTCTTGGAAGGTTCTATTCTTGGAAACCAAGATCCTGATTGTATGGGCGAACAGGATTGATGGGCTATCGTCAGGTTCCTTTAATAGCTCGAATGATCTTCTTGATTGATTCCGTCCAACGGGTAGATTGGAGGAATTCCTTTGGTAAGTGTCAACGGGTATGATGGCATAAAGGAGTATAAAAGGAAGACGTTCTAGTTACTTTAGTGTATGATCGATAGAGAAATTCCAGAGTCTGAAGCACCTTGATTATTAGTCGATACATCTTGAGCGAAGTTGTATACACAAAGAGTGTCTATACTTAGTGATACCTTGAGCTAGTGTGGTAGATCATCTACACCGAGAAATCAAGGAAGAACAACGCTGTAACATCTCTTTGTTCATAGTGGAATCCAGCCAATAGGGTAATGTCGGTGCGAAGAGTGGACATAGGCTTGAAATAAGCCGAACCACTATAAACCGCGTGTTCAATTCTCTCTTCCCTTCTCTCAGTCTTACTTTGATTATTGTTTGTCTCTAATCTATCAACTGTCTAGTATTGCGCAATTATCAAGAAAAATCCTTTATATACCTATTCACCCCCCTCTAGGTACTTATTCTAGCTATATCAATTGGTATCAAAGCCTGTGTAGTCACTTTATTTGAAGTGTTTTACTTCAGAGTAAAAGATTCATGGCTAGTATGCTAGCACCAGGGTTGGTGGAAGGGCAAAGCAATACCAGACCACCCTACTTTGATGGAAAAGACTACAACATCTGGAAGAACAAGATGAAAGCCTTCCTACGATCAAAGGATCCTCTGGAATGGGATGTTGTAGAAAAAGGAATTACTCCTATAGCTGCATCAGTCTCTGAAAGAGGGAAAGAAACTGTTGAGACCAGCGGAATGACTCAGGAAGAGATAATCAAGAGACAAGCACTTGGTGCAAAATCAATTTACTCTTTATATTGTGCTTTGTCACCAACTGAATATAACAGAATATCTTCTTGTGTTACAGCAAAAGAAGTTTGGGATCGATTGCATATCACCTATGAAGGAACAGATTGAGTGAAGGAAACCAGAATTAACATTCTCCTCGGTCAATATAAAGCCTTCAAAATGAAACCAGGAGAATCTATAACTGACATGTTTAGCTGTTTTACAGATATTATCAATGGTCTTAAGAATTAAGGACAACAAATTTCTGATCCCATGAAAGTAAACAAGCTACTGCGTGGACTCTCCAAGGATTGGAATCACATAAAGACTTCAATAAGAGAGACGCAAAGAATTATGCCACTATCTGTCGACGAGCTGATTGGAACTCTTCAGTCTTATGAAGTGGAACAAATTAATGAAGACGAAGATCCAAAAGGTAAGAAATCCATTGCATTAAAATCAAATGATGATTTTGATGATACGGTCCCGAAGATGATATGGACGATGAGGAGCTTGCTCTCATGATAAGAAGATTCAGAAAATTAAATAGAAAAGGAAGAAGGTTCAACTCAAAGAAACAAAGTTTTCAAAGACAGCAGACCAAGTCTGTTGATGACGAGGAACCAAACAAAGATGTAGTCTGCTTTGAATGTAAGAAAAATGGACACATCAGACCTAACTGTCCTCTTCTGAAGAAGAAGAGAGGAAAAACTGAAAAGTTTTGAAAAGCTCTCAAAGCCGAAACCTAGAGTGATACAGAGTGTGAAGAAAGTGATAATGAGTATGCCAACCTATGTCTGATGGCACAATCAGACTCAGACTCAAACTCTAGATCAGACTCAGACAATGAATTTGAGGTAAGTGATTTTAAAATTCCTGTCAAGGTTTTTAAATATATTGATGAACTGTGTTTTAGTCTTAAGACTTCTCTCAAAAGAATTTCCGAACTTAAAAGGAAAACTCAGCTCTAAAACAAAAGGAAAACGTTTTAGAAGAAAGAGTTAAAAGTTTAGACTTGAATGTCTCCACTCTTAAAGAAAATGAAGATAATCTTTTGAAAGAAAATGCCCTTTTAAAAACTAACTTATCGAATATCTCAAAGAAATTTTCAATAGGGTCCGAAAAACTTGAAAAAATTCTTTCAGCTCAAAGACCTTACTTCAATAAGTCCGGTCTAGGTATGATAGCAGAAACAATTCCCTTGATTGATTTTCCTAAAGTAAAAGAAATGATTAAGAAAAGACCATCGAGAGAGGCTTACAAAAATCATTTTAAGAAAGTTTTTGTAAAGTCTATAAGTCGAAATGCTCTCAGGTGTTCAAAGTGCAACAGTCCGGATCACTTTGAAAAAGAGTGTCCTATGGTTTGGAAACCTATTAAGAAAGTATGGGCTAATACTGTTTATCTTACTAACACCAAAGGACCCAAGAAAATTTGGGTACCAAAGAAAGTTTGAGACTCTCTTTTAAATGCAGGTCTCCGTCAAGAAAAAGGTAAAGTGGTATCTTGACAGTGGATGCTCAAGACACATGACAAGAGACTCAAATTGTTTCATAAAGCTTGTTCAAGTAAATGGTGGAAAAGTTTCATTTGGAGGAAACAAACAAAGGAAGTATTGTGGGATTTGGAACCGTGAAAATTGGAAATCTCACAATAAGTAATGTTTCCCTAGTGGAAGGACTCAATTACAATCTTCTCAGCATCAGTCAACTGTGTGATACTAGTTTTAAGATCTTCTTTCAAGAAGGAATATGTTCTGGAACCAGTAAAGACTCTACTTAGTCTTTCATGGGTAGAAGGCATGGAAACATCTATCTCTTGGATGTGAAACCGGATGAATCGCAATGCTTAATCTCAATTCAAGACGAAGCAAGCTTATGGCACAGAAAGTTTGGTCACATCAACATGAAGCAATTAGCCAAAATCTCTACAAAGCAGCTTGTTCGAGGTCTACCCAAATTACCATGCAAAAAGTCTAATCCATGTACTCCATGTATTCTGGGAAAGCAGGTAAGAAATTCATTTAAGCCAATAAATCATGTCTCCACTAATCATGTATTACAGTTGCTGCATATGGATCTCTTCGGACCAACCAGAACCCAGAGCATTGGAGGTAAGAAATATTGCCTAGTAATTGTGGACGATTACTCCCGCTTTCCTTGGGTATATTTCCTTGCAAGTAAGTCCGAAACTTTCTCGTATTTTGAAAAATTTGCTAAAAATGTTCAAAATGAAAAATGATGTGTTATCTCAAGTATAAGAACAGATCATGGAGGTGAATTTGAAAATCAAGATTTTACAAAATTTTGTGATGAATCTGGCTTTAAGCATGTGTTCTCCTCTCCATATACTCCTCAAAAAATGGAGTTGTGGAAAGAAATAATAGATCTCTTCAAGAAATGGCTAGAACTCTTTTAATTGAAAGTAAGATTTCTTCATGATTTTGGGTGAAGTCGTTTCAACAAAGATGCTATATCATCAATAGAGTCTTCTTAAGACTTATTCTAGAAAAAACCCCTTATGAGTTATTCAAATGTAAGAAGCCTATTGTTTCATACTTTCATGTGTTTGGTTGCAAATGCTTTATATTGAAAAATGCTAAAGATTGAGTTGGTAAGTTTGAAGAAAGATCAGATGAAGGCATCTTCCTTGGATATTCTAAATCAAGCAAAGCCTACAGAGTCTATAACAAGAAGAGCCAGTTTGTGGAGAAGTCAATGAATGTCAAATTTCAAGACTCTCGCAAGATGAATCCAGTCAGACTCATCATGAAGAGTCTGAACCTGCTCCAGACCTTCCAAAGCTTACAACTCAAGAAGCATCTCGGACTGGAAGACCAAAGATCAAGTCTGTTCGTGAAGATTCAAATAAAGAAAGAGATCATCAACCAGACAAATCAACCAGTAACTGGAAGCATAAGTCTAGTCATCCCAAAGATCTCATTATCGGCGAAATTAATGAAGGAATTCGCACCAGATCCAAAGGGCGTGAAGAGTCTAGTGCTGTGGCTCTCATTTCTGAAATTGAACCAAAGAGCATAGAAGAAGCTTTATTTGATGAAAGTTGGATTGAAGCTATGCAAGAAGAGCTCAGACAGTTCAACATTAATGATGTCTGGGAACTGACATCTAAACCAAAAGGTAAAACTGTTATTGGAGCTAAATGGGTGTTTAGGAACAAGATGAATGAGAAAGGAAAAGTTGTACGAAACAAAGCAAGACTCGTGGCCAAGGGATATACACAAGAAGAATGAATAGACTATGATGAGACTTACGCACCAGTAGCAAGGTTAGAAGCTATTCGACTATTACTTGCATTTGCTTGTTATAAAAATTTCAGGTTATTCCAAATGGACGTCAAAAGTGCCTTCCTAAATGGATTTATCCATGAGGAAGTTTATGTGGAACAACCACCAGGGTTTGAAGACCCAAAGAAGCCAGACTCAGTCTTTAGACTGAAAAAGGCCTTGTATGGTTTAAAGCAAACACCTCGAGCTTGGTACGACAGACTAAGTAAGTTCTTAATAAAGAATGGTTTTGTCAAAAGTAAAGTAGATACTACTCTATTTATCAAAAAGGAAAACAAAAGCTTTTTACTTGTTCAAATATATGTGGATGATATTATTTTTGGATACTCTAATGAAATTATGTGCAAGAAATTTTCTAAGTCTATGCAGGATGAGTTTGAAATGAGTATGATGGGAGAGTTAACATTCTTTCTTGGACTCCAAATAAAACAATTGAAGGAAGGAACTTTTATTCATCAAGAAAAATATGCTAATGATCTTGTCAAAAAGTTTGGATTGGAAAAGTGCAAAAAGACCGACATACCGATGTCAAGTTCTTTGAAGATAGACAAAGATGAAGAAGGGAAGAAAGTTGATCAAAAGCTGTACAGGAGCATCATTGGTTCACTTCTTTATCTTACTGTTTCTAGACCTGACATTTTGTTGAGTGTTTGCATCTATGCTAGGTTTCAATCAGATCCTAGAGAATCCCATCTCAGTGCTGCGAAACGTATTATTAAATACGTTGCTTCATCCTCAAGCATCGGTCTTTGGTATCCTAAGAAGGGAGACTTTAATCTTTTGGGATATTTAGACGCAGATTTGGCCGGTTGCAGAGTTGACAGAAAAAGCACTTCGGGAACTTGCTAGTTGCTTGGAAGTAGGACAGTGTCTTGGTTTTCAAGGAAACAAAGCACTGTAGCTCTCTCAACAACAGAAGCAGAGTATGTAGCCCTTGGAAGTTGCTGTTCGCAAATTCTATGGATAAAACAACAGCTACAAGACTTTGGAATTGAAGACTCATGCACAGAGATTAGATGTGACAACACCAAATAAGAATCAATCTCACTAAAAATCCAATCCTTCACTCAAGAGCAAAGCATATAGAGATTCGACATCATTTCATTAGAGATCATGTTCAAAATGGAGAAATCTCGATTCAATTTGTTGATTCAAAGAGCCAACTAGCGGATATATTCACAAAGCCTTTGGAGAAAAATCGGTTCGATTTTATCCGTTCCGACTCAACATTTTGAAACTTGAGGAAGTTAAAGTCTAGAGACTCTCCAACCCTCGGACTCGACGTTCATGGCTATAGACTCGTAAGTTGTTATTATATTCAATCTCGAAAAGGTACGATCTTTAGTTCAGTTAATTTATAATTTCTGTGAAAATCAGAATCTTGTCTTTTCAAAAAGATTAACTAATATTTGGCAGTTATCGATTTCAAAAGAAGCGTCTGTTCATTTTCCTTTGTGCCGATTGGTTTTTCCTTTTTAAACTGAGTTATATATATATATACAGTTTTTCTCAATTAAACTTCAAAACCCTAAAAAGGCATTCTCCTCCCAATCCTGTCTCTACTTCGTGTTCATCTTCGAGAAAGTTGTCATCTTCTCTTGGGAAAGCGAGTAAATGAATCTTTCAACGACAAGGAAGGATGTCTTCTTCGAGAAAGTCTTCAAGAATCGCGAACGGGGGACCACGAGAGAATGAGGGAGGGGCCTACCCATTTCGATCTCACCGAAGATGAAGATTTATCGAGTCGGCAACGAGCCCGATTCACTCTCCACCACGTCACTCTTCACCATCTACCCCACAAGGTGCGGGTCAACAACCGGAGGAAGAAATAATCGAGGACGCAGACCACGTAAGAGTCCAAAACCCTCTTTTATTTACAAGCTCTATCGTGCGATGAAAAGCATTGGGACTCCGCTGAACTACGTAGATGAATTCCTTAAAGATAAGAATTATGGGAATGAATATATCTTTTTGCGACGAATGGAGGATTTGGGAATTGCTCCCAAAGGAAAGGCTGAGGAAGCACTTGCGAACATTTCAAGTGACCCTCGTGTATCGGGACTGAATCCGAGGACGAGAACGATGATGATAAAATGTTCCTTGAATTTCAACCTAGAATGGGTGTTGCTGCGAAGGTGAAGGGAAAACGGATGGATTTGTTTAAATCGAAGGAACAGGAAAATCTGTTTTTCGATCCGTTGAAACGAGGGGTAATAAACCCTAGGAGTGTTGATTTCGATTTCTTGGATGCCATCAATGTGAACTTAAGGAAGAAGTTCAATCTGCTTCAACTTGAGCAATTTTGCTCCGATACCACAGACAGTTATGCGCAATTGACAGCATACTTCTATTCAAATCTTAGCTTTTTAGATGCGAATAGAATATCCTTCAGTGTTCGAGACCAAGACTTTGTGGTAGATGTGGACATGTTGGCAGACATAATCGGAGTTGAAAGAGGACTCTATCAACCAATCAAAGTTCCGATTGCTCGTACCACACTGGAGCTTGTCAAAGACAGGGGATACGAGGGGAAGAATTACCTACTCAAGAATGAGTGCCATCAACATTTTGCTTCACAAAATTGTGATCAACTGTATCAGGCCAAAGTCTACATCCAAGACTGACGTGTCTAACTCCGAGGCGAAATTGATGTACTCGATCAATTCAGGGAAGAAGTTCTCTCTTCCTCACACCATTCTCTTTCACATGTACGAACAATGGTGAAGGACAAGGGCCAATTGCCTTACCTGGTCTTGTGACCAAGATCTTCAGACACTTGAACATTGAACCTCCACATACTCTTTGTGTTCGACCATGCGACAAAATGGTGGTGGGTTTGAAAATGGTGACAAAAATGCATCTGAAAGAGCTTAATAAGGCAATGGAGATGTTCAAAGTGAAGACTCCAGCATCTTCTGCATCAAAGAGAAAAGGGAAGAAGCCCATGGGTGCTCCATCCAAACAGAAAAGAACTCTTATCTTGAAGGATGAAGATGAAGAGGAAGATCTCACTATCTCTCGCATTGAAAAGGACCGGACGTTACGTACTGAATCAACAGAACGACAGATGAAAGAAAAAGAAGCAGAGGAAAAAGAACAGAGAGAAGAAGAGAATCAAGCAAAGAACAGAGAAGCAGAGGAGCAGCAAGACAAAGAGAAAGAAGCTGAAGAAGAAAGAGAAGCAGTGAAAGAAAAGTCTGCAGATGAAGCCGGAGAGAAAGGGAATCAAGACGCCGAAGAGCATGACCATCACTCTTCCCCAATTGAGGTCCTAGCGACAGGGGGAGATGGCGAGCAAGGAAGGACTACACCACATGCTGAAAGTGTGAGTCGCTCACCAGCAAATCCAGAAGATTTTCAGGCTTCTCAAATGCCTGAGGAAGGACATGATACGTCCACACCAAATCTGCATGATTACACCGAAGTTCCATCGTCTGACTTCACTCCATCCGAGAGAGCAAATGCGAGCACACAGACGGACAATACAGCAGATTTTCGTCGTATCCTTGATGTTCTTACGAAATGCGGGGTCAAATTTATGCTCGGACTCGTGAACTTCAAGTCCCGAAGAATGCTTTGGACAAGCATCTTCTCGTTACCCCAGTGGAACAAATGAAAGACCTTGCTCTTCAAATTCAAGCCAATGCCAAAGGAGAAGAGGTGGCTCATCTACGGGAAGACTTGAAGAGGCCGGAAGGCATCGTACGATCGATGGGAGATTTCCCGTTTGTGCGCATTCCCAAGCGGACTTGACTATTTTCTCACATTTTTAATGATGACAAAAAGGGGGAGAATTGCAATTTGAACTCTTTAAACTTTGACTTTAAATTTCTTTTATGTGTTTGAATGCTTGTTTTTGAGTATGACTTGGGTGTGAACTTAAATTTGACTGACTTGGGTGTGGATTTTGATGCTTAACTGTTTGCATTTATATCAAGTGTTGTTGTATGGTTTTACTCATGAAAGACTAACTGATTTTCTGTGGATACAGAGTCTGGTTGATTTTATTAAATCTTTATGAGATAGCCATATTGCTTGAGTAGTGTTTTGCAGGTTAAAGTTGTTCAAATCTACAGGAAAGTTTTGTCACTATCAAAAAGGGGGAGATTGTTGGAGAAATCTTTCCGGAATATTTTGAAACTGACAAAACGTATCTATCAGTCTAGTCTGGATAATTGCAAGCCTTTTGTTTAGAGTCTGAAGACCTTCAGATCACCAGACTCATCACTCGAGACTCAAGACTCAAGACTATTCTCATTGACAATTTTTCTAATCCAGTGACGAAGACAATCCAGAACCGAAGCATTTGGTTGAGGATTTAGTTCTATCCTCTGGAGAAGATCTCTTGGCTGGATAAATATAACAGATTCTTTCATTCGTAATCAAGATCGTTTGAAGATCCGATGGTCGACGAAATATTCTTGGAAGGTTTTATTCTTGGAAACCAAGATCCTGATTGTATAGGCGAACATGATTGATAGGCTATCGTCAGGTTCCTTTAATAGCTCGAATGATCTTCTTGATTGATTCCGTCCAACGGGTAGATTGGAGGAATTCCTTTGGTAAGTGCCAACGGGTATGATGGCATAAAGGAGTATAAAAGGAAGACGTTCTAGTTACTTTAGTGTATGATCGATAGAGAAATTCCAGAGTCTGAAGCACCTTGATTATTAGTCGATACATCTTGAGCGAAGTTGTATACACAAAGAGTGTCTATACTTAATGATACCTTGAGCTAGTGTGGTAGATCATTTACACCGAGAAATCAAGGAAGAACAACGCTGTAACATCTCTTTGTTCATAGTGGAATCCAGCCAATAGGCTGTCAGTGCAGAAGAGTGGACGTATGCTTGAAATAAGCCGAACCACTATAAACCGCGTGTTCAATTCTCTCTTCCCTCTTCTCAGTCTTACTTTGATTATTGTTTGTCTCTAATCTATTAACTGTCTAGTATTGCGCAATTATCAAGAAAAATCCTTTATATACCTATTCACCCCCCTCTAGGTACTTATTCTAGCTATATCAGCTATAACCATATGAATGTAAAAATATGAAGGTAGAAGTGAACATATTGAAAACAGTGAACTGTTTCGTAGAGGATAGCTTGACCTGTGATGATTCCGTGAATTTTCTGTAATTTTATAGATAGAATTGGACTTTGAACCCTTAATGAAAGTTGTAGGATTCATCTTTAGGAATAACATATCAAAATTTGGAAACAAGAAGACAATATTTAGTTGGTGAAACGAATTTTCTTCTGTAGGTACTGAATCTGAAAGTTACTGCAGAATTTTGAAGGAAACAGCAAACTATTACTCTTTATACACAACGAATCTGACTTGGTGTCCCTCACAAAATTTCTTCCTTTACATCTCATATATGACATACCAAAATTTCAGAATTTTCTGAGTTCATTTAAGGGTTATTCCGAGATTGTTGCTAAAACTGTGCATTGTCATGTTTGAGTTGTTTTGTTCCGAATTTGCTCAATTTGTCCCAAAGGTGAATACATCTTGAGTTGTTATTTGACATGATGATAGTGACATTTAGCATATCATGAAATATTGAGATTTGATGAAGGCTCATGGGACATTTTGTCATTGCATTGAAAAATGTTTTTGGAAATTAAGATGTTAATTGTTACCGTTGGACCCTTGGGTCAACGATGCCCCGGGAGTCGGGATACCCAGAGGTTCGAATGAGTCGATGCCCTTTGGATGCCTGGTTGTATTATGAATACATATCCAAAGGTTTTCCTTGGGAGCATCGGGATGCTCGGTTGTACGCTTGTCGGTACGTAAATCCGGAGGTTAGGGGTAACCATGTCTATGGTCCCTAGTGATTCCTCATGATGCTAGTTGGGGTGTGAGATGCGTAGAGGTTTGAATGAGTCGATGTCCTTTGGATGCCCAGTTGTATTTTGAATACATGCCCGGAGGCTTCCGCGACGCCAGGGTTGGGTATGGAATCCCAGAAGGATGCAAACGTTGGTCTTCTGGGGGATGAAACTTTTTGAATATTAAAACCGATGATTCTACTAAGTGTGCGTGTGGTCTGGTTATAGGACTAAACTATATGGCATGAAATGTGACATGTCATAACAATTTAGCCCTATGATCGAGACTTGTGTAACTGAACATGATGCATTTTGAGGGTTTCGAAATGGCATTTGCCATTACATTAAAGAATTTCATGATTTTAATGCATACTTATCCTTTGATTACCTGTTTTTGTCTATCTTGCATGAAGCTAGATATTGATGGTACTGCACGATATAGCTTAATGAATCTTTTATTGCTGAGTGGTTGTACTTACCCCATTTGAGGACTAACATTTCAGACTAGACAAGATACCTCTGCTGCCACCGCCACTAGCAGATGGACCGAGTGGTTGGATATGACTGCGAGGAGGAGGACAGCAGAGGAAGAAACTTTTGGACACTGACACTAATCAATGGACTTTAAGTATACGACTGTTGGAAAAGATGTCGATCATCTTTTGAAGTATAACCGAGTATTGAAAACCTTGGCATTTTGATGTACCGACTAATGATGTCCATCAAGTTATGTAAATAAAAGTGTTTAGCTTTAACTTATACAAGTTTTTGTTTGTGTGCATTGTCTTAATATGTGAAAAGGGAGTTGATGGATGTGCTTCTGCCATATTTTTGCGCAGGGACCTATGCAAAAGATATAAACCCCCAAGACTTATAGACTTATTATAACTCTTTGGTATTAGAGTAATTGACTTTCAGGACAAAGAGAAAGGAAGGTATATGTGGCAACCCTAATGGATCGGGGGCCATTGGGGGGTGCCACATGGCCGAATTAATTATAAAATAGTTTAGAGTTAATGCGCCAATTTAATTGTGTTTTGCACTGTCTATAAAAGATAATACAAAGAGTGGATCACAGGATGATGAACGATTGACAATCGACAATCGATAATTGAGAGTGCTGATTTTGATAAATAAAATCCTCACACGAGAGCAATTGCTAGCACAATTGTAGTTGTGAGATCTCTCGATTTCTCTCTTTTGTTCAGCGTGAGAATTGGTGAATGTTAGAATTTGTGAAGAAATTAGACGTTTTGCATCTTAAGAGCGTTAAAACCGGTATTATCAGAAGACATTAGATGTTCCTGGTCAATAATCCAAGAACGTCAGAATTGGTGTTACCAGAAGGCGTCAGATGTTCACGGTCAGAGTTTGAAGAATGTCAAAATTACTGCTATGAGGACATCAGACGTTTGTGCTTAGAACCCGAAGAAACTTCTGAACCAAATTTTAGAGCACAGTACAAGGTTAATATGATTAGCCCCTTTAGCTCTTATATGTGTTTTAATTAAAATGCATGTAAATGCTATGGAAACATGTGTATAAGTGTTTTTACTTCGGCTGTGGTTAGACTTTTGGTCTTAATTTACTTATACACATATGTTTGTTTATCAAAACAAACAACAACACATGAAAAGTGGTGATGGTGGAGAGAATGTTTTATTAAATTGGTCTCAAACAATGGTAACAACAAACAAACATGAGAAGTTAGGAGATATACTGATTATCTGAAAATTTGAGACTAAACCCTTAAAATTGATCCATTAAATAAAATGATGGATTCCATTCAGGTGTTGAATATGATGGTCCACTGGTAGTTGGTCACACTTTGTAAACCAATTTTGAATACAGACATTGGCGAACTAGGCGTCGTTCAGATCACAACAAGCTTCTCAAAGGTATTCATGGTTGAAAGGGGCAAACCCAACACCACCGTTATGCCTTTCTCTTTCTCTTTCCCTTCTGTCATAAACAAGCAGGTTTCCCTTAGTAGGTCACCCATCCCAAACCTCGGCTCTCCCCATCCAAAGTCCGTGTAGCCATACTCGAGCCCTGTCCATGAACTTATTACTAGAGTGCCCAGAGGAAATCCCTGATATTGATACATGTCCAAATAGTCGATCCTTGACCGAATGTAGTTGTCGGTCACGCTCTCGATTGCCTTCTTTATTCTCCCCGCGGAAGCAGAGATTGGCTCCTCAATCAACTCTCCGACCGAGCAGAGAGAACAGGGCAAGGCCACGGCGTTCCCAAAATATTCCGTCGGGCAATGGTGGTGTTAGTCTGTACCTGAAATTGACTGCTACAAGAAGTTTCGACTGTTGGTGGAGTTTCATCTTGAGGGCCACGCTTCGAGCCCGCCAAACGAAGGCTGCAAGTGCTATGAAGTTGGTGCAACTGCCTGTTACCTGTGGTTCAACATGAGTAGATACTTTTTGCGACCAAATATTCGTAATGCATAATTGATGGCTGCAAATATATATATATATATATATATATATATATATATATATATATATATATATATATATTTGAAATGTATTTTGATAGAATATTGGGTGTATTCGGAATTCTTTTGGAACTAATTGTGAATGAACTTGTATATTATACGGAGATGTCTATGAATTGACACTGCTTATTAGCGTAAATATAGAGATTCACCTGTTCATCTTTTGTTGCCATTATTTTTAAGATGGCCAGCTTCTCAGCATCAAAGTGGAAAGACTTTTGTACGAATTGTTGCTCCTCGTATAATGCCGTCATGTCTGATGCATCACTTATGTGAACAAACTCGTTGTAAGGACCGGTGATTCGAGGACGCAACCTTGATTTAGGACAGTTCTATCATGACAAGGGACGAGGGATAAAGGCTCGCCTCTTGCTATTTCAGCCCATGCGTTCATAAAATTCATTGCGGACGCACCATCTGCCATGCAATGACTAAGTGCGATCCCTAAAGTGAAACCTCCACATCTGAATTTCGTCACCTGTGATGTCTCCAAAGTAAATAATATCTCAACATAAAATGTAGAAGAAACGAATATGTGATTAAGTTCTTGCATGGATTGAGTTTATGCACTTTGGCTCAGTTTATTTCCCGGAAAATGAATGATTTGGAACTCATTTTTCTCAAAGTGATGACTTATATTGCTTAAAAATATAAATGAATTGAAGACATTTTCATTGTCCACGAAAATGCTTAGACATAAATTGCTATTGATAATAAAAATATTTTTCATTGGCAAATAATTTCAAGTGATACAAACGATCATTTCTAAAAAGATATTTTTCAAATTAATCATTTTCATGAATAAATAAAACTTTCTTGTACATTTGAAGTCTTGCAATCAATTGGAACCATTGGATTCGATGGTGCAAATGGATTTTTTTTTTTTTTTTGGTTTGATCCAATATCTATTTTATAAGCCATTATGTGTGCTACATGTTGTGCGTAGGTTACGAAACTCTGCTCTCTCATCCATGCATTCCCACCCTAGCCCCATTAGAAGATGGGGATTTGAACTTGCCATCTCTCTTTTTCAAATGGAAAGGGTAGCCATTGAGGTAGGCTGTGACATCCTGAATTTTTCAATTTGTTTTCTACTGAATTAATTGGGCATTTCATTGACGTGTCTATAGGGCTATTCTCAGAACCGATCACTTTCGAGATAACTAGACTAGCTAGGGAAACTATTAAGGACTTTAAAGCAAATAGACTTGAGAATTCAATTAGGAATCGGCTTCTTGACCGTGCTTATCTTTAGAGGCCGTTACGGTATAGTTAAAAATCGATTTGAGATTAGAGATAGGAATGTTCGACTGAGATGTGTGGCCGATCGTGGGTGACTCCACTAAATTGGAAAATTCTCGTCAATCGATATTAATCTGATTTTGCTATCGTTTTGGTACCTTGTGTCCATAATTGAATCCTTCGAGATTTTCATAACAATCGAGAGTCTCTATTGAGTCGAGTGGGTTCATAGTGGTTCGAAGAAAATCGACCATGGGTTATTTGTCTTAAAAAGTTATGAAAACCACCCTAGTCTAGGTTACGCTAAAAACGCGCCGAATGGAAGTTAATCGCCGATTCAAGTTCGATTTCAGAAATTGAAAATTCTGTCATATCACAATAAATTCTAGGATCCACGACTTCGTCTCAGAAGATTTTTCTGACAATCGACACTTTTTGGGAAAAAGTCGGTTTAGGGCTGTCTTCGTTCAGTTGAAGCTGGGGATTTATTTTGGTTGCAAAATTGAGAAGCATGAGGGATCCTTGGTTGAGGAAGACTATCAGTTTGATAATTGAGATGTCAATCAATTTTTTGAGGGCCGGTGAGATTGAATTAAGGGGGAATTGATGTCAATTGAGCCCATTCTCTCTTAAATTCGTAACCCCCTCAAGCCTAGCAAAATTGGACCATTTGAGGAGTTGTGTGGTATGTTTATGTGGCCAAATTGCAGCCAAGTGATGAAACTTCTTGGGCAAGGCTTGGAAGATATTTTTTGTGTGGAAAAAGTGGGCTTGGTGGAGCCCAACTCTCACCGTCTCTATCCCCCTCCCAGCTGACTTCTCTCGCACGCTCATCCATTCCCCTCCTCACTCGAGCGATCTCTCCTTTCCGTGGGCTTCGGTTTTGTTTTCATTTCCCTGCAACTTCGATTTCCCCCTTCATCTCTCCACCGAAAACCCCCTCTGCCTCCTTGCTGTTTCATCTGCGTGCACTAGCCTCCACCGAATTGAAGCCCACGAAGACCGAAGCTAGCGAAGCCGCGTCTCCCCTCCTGCCAGCTTGCCTCCTCTCCGTTGGGTTTCTCTCCTACCAGCACATCAGTCAACCTCGTTTCTTCTTAGTCGGTTTGTCGACCCAGCGAAGCCTCAAACCGAGTGCTTCTCCCTTCGTGCGTTGTCCAACACTGAAGACCGACGAAGCTGATTCTCCATCCGTGTCTTCTGCCAGGCGTCCCCCTCCTCCACGCGTGCACGAAGCCACCGAGCTGCCTCTCGCTACCAGCACACCGGTCAACTCCAGCAACTCGCCCCATTGATTTGTTGACCGAGCAGGATCCAATGAAACTCTAGCCGCCAGCTTGCTCCCATCCCCGTGCCTTCCGTGTCTGCAGCCAACGGAAGCAACTCAACCAGCGAAGCTCAGCATCTTCGGTCTTCTCCAGCGAAAGTGTCTTCGTGGTCCAGCTCGCAAGAAGCGAGCCATTGATTTCCAGCAGCATTCGGCCCAGCAATCGGGCCATTTGAAGCCTAAGAAAAAATTGTAGCAGCCCAAGTGAACTTCGAAAGCCTAGTTTTCGGTCCATCTTCAAGCCCACAACTTGAAGCCCAGTTCAATTTTGTTTCAAGCTCATCTCAGCCCAAGTTTCAAGCCCAGCATCATTTGTATTTCAGTGAGACCCAGCAAGTTCAGCCCATCTTGGGCCCGTGAAGCAAGTCAGCCCATGTTCGGCCCAAGCCCAGCTTTTGCTATGGGCTTGCGAGGCTAGTAGGCCCGGCCTGAGTGTCCGTCGACGCTGCCGAAAGTTCGGGTTTTGGTCGCCGTCGTGGTGATCCAGTCTCCACTTTTAATCAAGTGAGTTTTACTCACTAATGCTTTCTTAGTTTAGTAATTATGCTTAAGGGTTGGTTCTATTTAATTAAGTGCAATTAAGTGGTTAGATTAGTTTAGAACAATTAAATTAGTGACATAATGATGCATGTTTGGTGGTTAGACATAGTCATAGCAAGTAGAGAGATCCTAATATTTATTGAATGCATCTCAGGATTTTTCCCGACCCTTATCGAGTTTCAATTAGGTATTATGGGCCTAAATTGGATTTATCGTATTTATTTATTAATTTTCGAAATTAATTATTTAATTATTTATTTTTGGAAATTAAGCAAGGATAGCTAACTAGAATTTTATGCTGATTGTCGTGGTGCGGACCGTTTATTTAATTAAGTTTTATTTTGTGCTGAAATGAATTAATTGTGATTATATGATTATTTTCCTGAATTAATTAAATTGAATAATTAATTGGAAAATAACTTGGTGTTGGTTGATAGCACCAAAAATATTTTGGTGGACTATTAATAAATGTGGAATTTATGGAAATGAAATTATAATATTTTTGCTAAGGTCAACTGTGTGCCCACGCACATGTACTTTTGTCAAAAAAGAATAAGAAGGGGATAAATTAATTATACGTTCAAAGTATCATGCGAAATACCGGCTCGTTGACCCTATAGGTCATTTTGTAGACAGACGATATCCCATACTGGCTCGGTGACCCTATAGGTCATTTTGTAGATAGACGGTATCCAATGTCGGCTCGGTGACCCTATAGGTCATTTTATAGATGGACGACATGCCATAACAGCTCGATAACGCGATGGGTTATTCTGTAGATGGACATTATGATGAATATACTCGGTAACTTATATGTCATTTTGAAGAATGAATCGTATAAAATTCTGGCTTGGTAACCCGATGGGTTATTTTGTAGATGGACGTTATGATGAATATACTCGGTGACTTATATGTCATTTTGAAGAATTAATTGTATAAAATACTGGCTCGGTAACCTAATAGGTTATTTTGGAGAATGGACAGTATTGATTGAAATAACCAAGTGATGATCTGTTTGACATGTAAATTGACTAGGTCGATTAACTGATGTTTTGGTCAGTAGCATTTGATTGGGTGCCTTTTTTTTTTTTTTTGATTGGGTGCCTATTGAACTGTGCTAATATGCAGGTGGAATCTGAGGCCGTATAGTGTATTGGTTTATTAATCGGGTCTTAGGAGATAGAATTTGTTGAGACATTGTCTCACTGGTTATTGAATAATCATTTTCAGGTCCTTAGATGGCATTGGTGAAGGACTGGAGACCCAAAGTGTGGAAGGGGAAACTTGAAGAATTGACGACCCTATTGGACTACTAGTCATGGGGCAATTCTCTTTTGTTAGAAGTCAATTCCATTTTGCAAACTCTGTTTTAGAAACTTGGGGTTTAATCCTGGCTTAACGATTCAGCTTGTATATATTTGCACTATGTTTGGCAATGTATATAAGTGTGGATACTTCTAAAGTGAGAATTTAGAATCCTACTTTTCTGTCCCATTGTTTTATTGTCTAGGGATTTATAATTGCCTCCGTATGTGCTATTAAAAATGAAAGGGTCGGTAATACATAGTTTTGGGATATGGCATTCTAAAATCAACCAAGTATGAGGATGTGTGCGTGCCCGAGGATCGTGGCGTGACATAGGCCCCGATGATTGGGGCATATGGATTTAGGGTGGATGATCTTGACCCATGCCATAATATCACCGACTTCTTTCCTTGAAAAGGGAAAATATTTGCCTAGACTCAATACACTACAAATGGATTTGATGAATCTCAATTGAGATTTTAGCAAGATAAGTTTCTACCAATAAGGAAATGTTAATTTCTCTCTATTTTTTTATCGGTAAGTTACAATCTGCATGGATACTTTATAAGTCATTGATTATCGAAAATTTATTATAGTGTTGAGAAAGTTACTTTTTAATTTAAAGATTGAGAAAGTTGCTTCTTACTTTTGGACACATGGAGAGGCTCCTTCGAAATACTTGTTGTCATTGAGAGAGATACTAATTAAATGGACCGATGAGTAAACAAACTAGAAATGATGATATTTACTTTTTAAAAATTAAAGATATACTAATTCTACTTTAAAAAAGAATATTAAAGAAAACTTACTAATAACACTTTGATAGTGGTTCCTTTGCCGACAGAAAAAAAGAATCAAGTTCTCCATCAATTAAATGGAGAAAACACTAGTTAAATCTACATGGATATTATCAGATGAGAAGTCACTAAATGCATGGAAGGAATTACCCAATGCAAAAGCAACTTGAAAGTTCCTATTTATTATAAATAGAACGTTACTATTACCGTCTAGTTTTCCTGATATGAGAAGTTACTAATTTAATTTGAATTAAGTCTACCAAAACAAATTCACTATCATGTTTAATGGAAAGAAAAACCAAATAGAAAGCACTCTCAAGCATTAATATAAAAAAGAAGATTGTTCCTTACCTGTGCAGTTAGAAGAGGGGCAACTTCAAGTATATGTTCCTTAACCGACCAAAAAAAAAAAGTATATGTTCCGTAGGATCTCTGTAAACAAGCTTAGCAAAAACATCAGAATCGAATATTATCAAATTACCCAGATTTTTGATGTCACAATCAGCCATTGCCTCCACAAATGGGACTCCTAACTTCTTTTGGCAATCAACAACCAACTTCCCACGGGAGTTTTTGGCTAATCTCCCGGCAATTAAATAGTAATGCACCAGAACTTTGGCCAGAGCTTGCTTAATCACGTCTACCACATTTGCGTCACTCCTGTCGAAACAATAAACGGTCGGCACGATTGCGCGAGCCATTTGATCAAGGCTACTTAAGAACATGGAACCCTCGGGTGTTTCATATTCTGGTAGGACCACGACGGGGCTAGATCTTTCTACTTTTAAGTGTTCTCCTTTGTGGGTGCCTCCATAAGAGAAGTCTGGAGATTTATAATCTGCTCTCCTTGTTGAAAATAAAAAGAAAAGAATGTGCTGAGAAGTACAAACAAAGTTGATACATAGAGGAGAGCTACACATAAATAAAATCGCTATACGTCTTTGCATATATACACAAAAATTCAAAGTGGAATTGAATAACTTCATCTTCACTCATAACTTGGAATGATATCAAATCACACAAAAGAAAAACCACGAGGACTTGAGGAATAGGAAAAATATGAGTTAAGAACATATCCACAAGCGATATGAATCTGAAAATGGGGTATAGAGATTGAATTATCACTCTGGTTCCATGATAGAAAAACCAATTCAAAAGTTTAACTTGTTGGGCGGAGTATAAACCTGCGCTTGACAATCTATGTAGGGCTTACTCCTACACAATATGCATTGCTAGACATAGATGTTACAACATATTGGCTATACATGCCAAACACATCCTACATATGCAGCACCAAGATAGGGCTATACGTGAGCTTTGGGGAAGGGAAATTGCCATTTGAGTCCTAAATCTATTCTATGGATTTCAATTCAGTCCTAAGCCCTTTCAAATGTTCAAATTTAGTCTTAAACCTTTTAAGAAAACTTCAATATAGTCCTCCAAATGCAAAACTTGCTTGAAAATTTGACGTGGATCCCTTCACTCAAAACAACAAAATTTGACGTGGATCCCTTCAATTTAGTGTGTCGGCATAGTCATTGTTGGCTGTCCCACATGGTGCACTGATAATTTGACGAGGATCCCTTCACTCAAAACAACGAAACTTATTTTCATTTTTCTTATTACTTTTTCTTTTAATGTGGTATATTAGCGACGACTGAACCACCGCTTTAGTAATTTTAGGCGAGTTTTTTTTTTTTCCAGTAGGACTACATTGGAATTCTCCTACAAAGTCTAGGACTATTGGAACAATTGATACATTTAAGACCGACTTGGAATTTATACAATAAGGTTAGGACTAAAATAGTAATGATTTTTTCTCCTTGGCCAAATGCAACGCACACACGACTCAAAACTCATACGAAAACCCACATACCTTTAAGAACCGGAGATACTAGAGATGAAACACTTGGATTTGGCTTCTCTTTGCAGGTTCAGATTTTGTGGTTGTGGCTTCTCGAGTTCCGGCGTTAAGTACGAATTTTTTGCTTCGCAGATTGCAATTTGAGTAATTTATTTGTTTAATATATTTGGAAGAAATGTACACCAACAATAGTACTTTAATCAATACTTGTTTTGTTTGGTATAACAAACACACCAGGCATTAATCCCCAAAAAAAAAAAAGATAAATGTTTGACCCTGGGATAAAGAAGTCGTAGCCTAACAAAGGGTTGATATAACTTCGTATTAATAATTAATAAAAGGGTTGAGCCCCAAATAAGAAAAGCAAGCACATTTCATTGATATGATCTCCAACTGGCGAGCACTATTAAAATGACAAGCAATCTCTCTTTCGAAGCTATTCATGGCTCGTGAATTTCCATCTGGACCAGGCTGGGGAAAGCGATCATGATCGAATCTAGCAAACCCAACGCCACCGCAATCCCCTTCTGGTCTTTCCCGCCAGCCAAAAAACACGTTGGAGATCACGTACTCCAGGCTGGTGGATCACGTTGACATAGCTTCACGTTGCCGTTTTGTCAACCACGTTAGTGGATTCGTAATGGCATGCACTATTAGGCGTAAAATATTGCAATTCGAAAAGTGTAGTCGACCAAACAAAAAGGTATTAAAAAATGGGTCCTTACTCAGAAGCTGTTGAGCCCCTAAAATAATCCACGAGTTCGAGTGATTACCAAATTGTTAGGAGCGTCGGAGCAATAACGGTTGGTCGATGGTTGATAGATTGTCTAACAATGAGATGGATCGAGTCACTACAAGTTCGACAGAGGATCATACGATAGGGGTTGAGTGACGAGGCCATGACAGTGTTGTTTATCACTCAAATAAATTATGAAAAATCAGATGAGTTATAAATGAAGTTATTATAAATGAAGCTATCTATCATGTGAGCAACGACCTTATCATCAAGGCGTCGAACGTTTTGCATTGAGTGCAAGCACTTCAAAGAAGATACTTTTAGTCATTCAATATGGGATTGACACAACTGCATTATGTAAGACAATTGACACAATCTAAATTGATCAAAATGATTGAATTGGTATAAATGTAAAAAGTTTATGAATTAATTGACAAAAAAAAAAGTTTATAATTGAATTGGCACAATTATAATAGGTTTAGAACTTTTTTGATAATTATCCCTACCAAAGCTAGCATTTAATTGGAATGTGTTAACATAAATTACCAGGAAGATGACTTAACTAAAATTGAGATTTGGCTTCATCCAAAACCTTTTTTAGTTCACTTTGTAATAGCTAAGAGAGACATAATGGACTACAATTGCGATTGAATGGTCTTTCAATCTACAACAATTTGACCAATTAAAGGCATCAGTGTTTTTTTATGCTATGTTGCAGCTGCCTAATTGCCTGATTTCACATGAACGTTAGCCTAAGTTAGAAAGCAGAAAATTATAGTTGGTTCTATTAATTTTTATTTGGAATAGAAAAGGAAATTGAACCATTACGCAAGCAAAATATCGTTTGATCAAATTGATCTTAAACGATGATAAGGACAACAAATGAAGAAAAAAAACATACTGAAATTCACACTGATCACCCCATTCGACATAATCAATTATAAGAGGAAGTAATAAGGTGCGCTAAGATATCAGTGCTTTGTTGGAAGAAGAATTCAAGAATAAGTTAGTCAATTATACTAAAAGAATATAGAGATTATTTTGTATGAAATTCTCATGAAATATCAGGTGTAGAGAAAGATTTGATAAAACATACTCTTAAATTAATGTTTTGAGTTTGAGCTGTCACAAAATTCGGCGTAGTTTGAGGATGTAAATCGATTTATTACCATAAGAAAGATATCCAAAGCATCTCTTGAAGGACACATAAATTTATATCTTGAGAGTTGTTTTTATTTGGTTGGATGATGATGCTATATATATATTATTTTTTCTTTTTGGGATAATGATGCTAGTTTTTTTTTTTTTTTTTTGACAAAGGATAATGATGCTAGTTTGACCGCGCAGAGATTGTCGAGAAAGGAGCTTCTGTACGGTAAAAAAAACGAAACCAAGGGGCCCAAGATATGTGATGGTTTTTTTTTTTTTTTTTTTTTTTTTTTTTTAATCCAAGCTTGATTGGTTGATCAAAATTTGGACTTTCTCAAAAAGTACTACAGTGGACGTCCTTGGTTTTTGTTTAAAAATTGAAACTAACACTACAACCAGGAGGTGAATATATTGAATGAGAACTATGAATAACTTTTGTGGAATATAACAAATTAAACTTAACAGGCATATAAATAATTTAATATAACCAGGAGTGCTACTGATGATAGATACGAATTCAAGAATGGTACTAATAATAAAGAAATAAAAGAAAGCACACAAAAATTTATAGGGATTCAACTTTATCCCAAGCTTACATACACTCTCCAGACTAATGGCTATAAGGTTAGAATTTACTAATAATCAATATTGCAAGTTACAATTGGTAAGTATTGTTTTTTCACACAATAGATCACATTTTCAATCCACAACCAGTCTTACACTTGTACATTTGATTCTACTATGATTATAACTCTGTAGCAACATATAGAGATATAATCAATAACACAACTGCTACTAGTTACATCTTGATCAATGTTCCCATTATAAGAGCATTTGACCATCACGTTTTAGGAATTGATAGTAGCATAATACTTTACCCATATTCTAGACCACTGATTATCATTAGTCTGTTGATACTGTCCACTAACGAAATTGTGTGGAGTGACATGCAACCATTTTTCAATGATCCCCTTGACTTCACTAGCTTTCAAACACTTTCAAGGATTGTTTTCTTTCTTCTTTTTTTTTTTGGTTCCGGAGGAACCGGCTTGCAGCCAACAGCCGCGTTGTAAACCCCCAGGTGACACTTCCAAGGATTGTTTGTCTTCACTAATTGATCGAATCAACTTCCAAAGACCTCTAAGGACATTAGCATCACTGTTGATTCCTCATCTTCAATAAAGTCACCAAGATCATCAATATTGATATAGTCTTCCACCTCATTTGAAAAGAACCACTTTAGCCAATAATCTGCAGTCTTGATTACAATCCACTACCCTTCAATCTTTTGGTCCTTTCAAGCATATTGACGATTGTGACTCTACTAAGCTATTCATCTCCACAAGTGCAGTTCTTTAAAGCTCCAACAAACATCATAGTTCTAGGCTTATTCACCATGACTAAGGTCCATCCAACTATTCACCTTATCTTAATTCTTTCAAGCCATCACAAACATCTCTATTCTTTTCGGCTTGTTCTCCCTTGATCAAGGTCCTTCTAGCTTGTTCACCTCTTGAATCTTTCTAGCTTGTAGACATTTTGATGCCTGTTACCTTGTTCACCTCAAATATTGGCAGAGCATTCTCAATTGTCACAAAACACTCAGGATCACACTTGGTTAAGACACCATTTGCATTGTGGCTTGTGTATATATGATGTGGTAATACTCAACCAATGTACACATTTGTAGCCTTTGATTATTTTTGTTATCATCAAAACAATATAGGGGATTTCTCAACACATCTTTTTATTTAAGTTGCTTAAATAAAGGGGAATTTTTACCCTTAGGTTTAGTCCTTAAAGAGGAGCTGTACAAGGCATTTCTTGAAGAAGCCATGCATAAATCTCTTGTTTTGGCTTGAACAACTAGTGATTTGTGCTCCGAGTTTTAAATACAATTGAATTGTTTATTTGTAAACACTGAGAGTTTGGGCTTAATACAGATATAAGAAATATTCGAACGTGTGAGCAATTATAACTTTGATTCTCTAATTATAATAAATTATTTGCTGCTGGCTATCTATGTGAGTATAGGTATTCACACTCGGACAAAATCACATAAATTTTTGGTATCGTTTATTATTTCTCGTTTAGTCTTTTGGTGATTTCATATTGCCTTAAATTGCAAGATCTTTTAGCATTTCCACGTTAATTTTAAATCACATAGCTACGGTTTAAAATTGGTTAATTCACACAAATGGCCTCAAAGGCGATTTGTTTGAGAGGTAGTTATGAAAGTAAAAAAGAAATCAAACGACTAATTAGAATAGGAATCATAAGGATAGCTTCATATGTTAAATGGCTGTCAACATTGTCCCTTTGAAAAAGAAAAATGGGAAGTCGAGTATGAATCGAGTTCAAATATCTTTATGGGGGCAACATCAAAGGATGAAATATACGATGCTAATCTTTGATATGTTAATCGACTTAGTCTGGGGAAATTAAACTCTATTGCTTGTGGATGGACATACCTGGTACAACCATATATTTAAAGTAGAAGAGGAAGTGTCTAAAACGACTTTTAGGTGTCCAAAAGTTATTGTACGTTTGAATGGGTGATGATGCCGTTCGGGTTAAAAGTTATTGTATATTCTTTTTCCCTTTTTAAATTAGAAGGTAGTTTTTGTTTGCCAAATTGATAAAAGTATTTGCACATCTCGTCTATAAAATTGAGTTGATAAATATGTATTAGTTATAAGTATTTTATTATTAAATTTCTCTATTTCAAGAAACTAAATGTGAGATCATTTTTCTGTCAGCTTCAATTACGCAATAAAATCAAGTGAAGGATATTAATTAATTGATCAATTAAACACTATCAAAAAACCATAATAAAAAAATTATCACATTTTTTATGCTTTTTTTTGGCCGGATTTCCATGATGCTCATTCAAAAGCTCTCTCCCGATCGACATTGAAGTTTCCCAAAAAAGAAAAAAAGGGAAAAGATGAGTGTCTAAGCCTGCGTCCAACTATGATCGGCACCATGAAGGGGTGAACATCGCCTTCAAAAAGTTGCGATGAAAGGAAATTGAAGCTTCCCGACAAGCAGAAAGATAATCTTTTTATTAAATTGGTCTTGGACAATGAAAACTGAAAAACATGACAAGTCACAAGATGTATGCAGAAGTCCAACAGATTATTTTACGTATTCAAGACTAAACTCTTGAAAATTATTTATTAAAAGAGATGTGATAGATTCCATTCGAGACAGTTGGTAACGCTTCGTAAACCGGTTTTGAATGCCGATTTTAGCACTAAGCTCCATTCAAATCACAAAAGAGCTTATTGAAGGTATCCATGGCTGAGAACGGCAACCCCAACACCACCGCAATGCCCTTCTCTCTCCCTTCTGTCATAAACAAACAGGTTAAGCTTGATACGTCACCGGTCCCGAACCTCGGCTCTCCCCACCCAAAGTCCGTACTGCCATGCTCGAAACTCGTCCATGAATTTATGACTAGTGTGCCTGTAGGGAATCCCTCAAATCGATGCATGTCCAGAAAGTCAATCTTTGACCGTATGTAGTCCTCAGTCACACTCTCGATCGCCTTCTTTATTCTTTCTGCAGAAGCCGAGATTGGCTCCTCAATCAACTCTCCCTTGGTGCAGAGACAGCAAGGCATAGCAATGGCATTCCCAAAGTATCCGTCAGGCAATGGTGTTCTTAGCCTAGACCTGAAGTTAACCGGAAAAAGAAGCTTTGTTTGTTGGTGAAGTTTCATGTTGAGGGCCACGCTTCGAGCCCGCCACACAAAAGCTGCAAGTGCTACGAAGCTGCTGCATCTGCTCGTTACCTGTTGCACGAGATGAATAGATTCCATTTTTGGTGACGAAATATTCACATAAGGCTTACTTGAGGGCTAAAAGTGCAAGTCATACGCATGTCTCAAAACTAAATTTAGGGAAGAAAAGATCTCATCGATGTATACTTTTTAGTTGCACCTATTATTTAAAAGTTGCAGTGCAATAAATATAATTGGAAATTTAGCAGGGTGTATTTGGATTTTTTTGGGAACTAACTGCGACTTGACGTGTAAATTACATAAAGATGTCTATGAATTGCAGCCAATCCATTATCATAAGATAGAAATTTACCTGATCATCTTTTGTTGCCATTCTTTTTAAGGCTGCCAGCTTCTCCGCATCAAATAAGAAGGATTTATATACTATTTGTTGTTCCTCATATAATGCCTTCGTGTTTGATACATCACTTATCTGAACAAAGTCGTCATAAGGACCGGTGATTTGAGGAGGAAACCTTGCACTTAGGATGGTTCTATCGTGACAAGGGATGCGGGACAAAGGCTTGCCTCTTGCTATTTCAGCCCATGCATTCATAAAATCCATTGCCGATATACCATCTGTTATGCAATGGTTAATTGAAACCCCTAAAACAAAACCTCCACATTTAAATTTGGTCACCTGCGATTTGTTTTCAGAGTTAATAATATTTCTAACATAAAAATGCAGAACAAGTAGGTGTCTGGAAAAAGTTCTTGCATGGATTGAATTTATGCACATTATGTCCATATGAAGTCCTACATTCGGTGAGAGTTAATGGATTCAATGGTGCAAAAGGATTCAGGGTCGATGTAATTGATCCATGCCATATTTTCTCGATTTTTTTTTCCTTAAAAAAACGAAAGTTTTGGCTAGAGTTAACACATTTCATCCAGCAGTATTTAATCCCCTGACACCTGGTGGATCACAGAACCATTCCTTATTGAGACGTTAGCAAGACAAGTGACCCCAATTAGGAAAAGTTACTATCTCCAGTTGTTTTTATGGGTAAGTTGTCTGGACAAGACAATTATCAGGTCTCGGATTTGAAAGTTTATCATTGTATTGAGAAAATTACTTTTTAGTTTATGACTTTGAGAAAGTAACTAATGAATAAGTGGCTATGTCTTCATGATATTTAATCGCATAAACTAGAAAGCACTCTCAAGCATCACTAGAAATAAATAACGCAAAAAACAATATTTTTCCTTACCTGTGCAGTTATAAGGGGAGCTACTTCAAGTTTATCTTGCGTAGGCTCTTTGTAAACAAGCTTACCGAGAACATCACCATCGAGAATTCTCACATCACCCAGATTTTTTATGTCACAATCAGCTATTGCCTTCACAAATGGGACTCCTAACTTGTTTTGGCAATCAACAACCAACTTCCCTCTGGAGTTTATAGCTAATCTCCCTGCAAGTGGATAGTAATGAACCAGAACTTTGGCCAAAGCTTGCTTAATCACGTCCACCACATTTGCGTCGCTCCTGTCAAAACAATAAATAGATGGCACGTGTACGACAGCCACTCGATCGATGCTAGTTAAGAAAATGGAACCCTCGGGTGTTTCGTATTCTGGTTGGACCATGACGGCACTTGATCTTTCTATTATGAGGACGTTATTCTTGGCGGTTGCCTCCATATGAGAAGTCCGGAAATTTAAGTCCTGCTCTCTTTGTTGAAGAAAAAAAATGCACTGAGAAGTACATACAAAGTTGTTACATAGAGACAGGCCACATGTTAATAAAACCTCTGTACGTCTTGCAAATACGAGCGCAGATTCAAAGTAGAATTTAATTAATCATCCTCACTCGTAACACGAAAAACCATGAGTTGAGGAATAGGAAAAGTATGAGAGAATACATTCACAGGCGAGATGAATTTTAAAATGGGGTATGGAGATTGAAACTTCAATGTGGTTCCATGATGGCAAAAGCAATGCAAAAGTTTAAATTGCTGGTAGAGTATAAACCCGTACTTGACAATCTATGTAGGGCATGTTCCTACACAATACGTGTTGTCAAACATACATGTCACGACAGCTTGATTATCTCAAATGTTGTAGGATCACTGCTAATTGTTTTAAAAACTTAAACCATTGATGAAAACTTGGTTTAATATGTCAAAATTCTAATACTATTCCTCATGCCTAGGCCGGATTTGGCTTAAAATTGAGTGTAAAAATATACAATAACGGCAGCAAATAAGGGCCAACTATTCTAGAAAATTTAATTTTAGATGGTGATGTGGTCTATTAAATATTCTAACAGGTTATACATGCTGAACGAATCCTATCTAGACTGCCCAAAAATAGCGCATACATGAGCACTGGTGGTAGTAATATTTTTCCTTTCCTTGGCCAATTGAAATGCAAATCCGACTCAAACTCTGATTAAATCCCGCTTACCTCTAAGAACTGGGGATGCTAGAGACGAAACACTTGGATTTGGCTTCTCTTCGCAGATCCAGAACTTGTGTTGTGTCTTCTCGACTTCTGGCATTTAGCATGAAATAGCAACCAGCACACACCTCTCCTTGTTGCGGCATTTATTAAAAAACACACTTTCACGATCGTGCATGAACGTTCAGCAACGGTTTCTGACCAATTCATGCACGACTATGCACGACTTTGTGCATGAATTGGTCACCAACCGCTGACCATTCCATGCACGTTGCGTCGTGCATGATGGTCGTGCACGATGCTTCGTGCATGTGCACCATTGCTTCGTGCATGTGCACGAAGCTTTACCTTTTTTTTTTTTTTAGTTATTAATATTAAAAGGAAACGCATATGTGATATGCGTTGTACATGTGCACCTTAATTAATTAATTAATTCCTAAAACAAAACTAAAAGGAACATAATATTTGTGTGTGCAACTAGGGTACATAAACATGTATCCACTTTGGCATGCGTGTGCATCATATACAAGTAGGCTCGTGACTATAATACAAATTAAATTAAATTCAAATCGATTTAATTCGATTGCAGTAATTGCAAACACATTTGCAATAATATTTCTCTCTTGTTCCACGTTATCCTAATTGTTTATGGTGTATGACATTCCTAGGTTCATCACTAAGCTTATAGTAAGACTTGTACTAATACATTAGTACTACGAAAAGAATTAATTGTCCCGATTAATCTTTGGGTTCTACAAGCCATGATTGATATTTAGCAATATGTCATGGCTACCTAGATAGTGTGAATGCTTAATAACATAATGAACTTGTCAATTTTTGCTATAGTGTAATTCAATCCCTCTCTCTTACTATGTCCTAATCAAATAAAGACCATGGAGTATTTGTCAAGTCACCAATTCGATCATATGCACAAATCTAATTGACATGCATTTTATTCGAGACATAAACAGATTGCATAGGACATCATTATTTTACCTTGCATCTAATAAGAAGACAGATTCCATATTGCATACACGTGCAACTTCGTATATGAACAAACTATGACCACTAGGTATAAAGATGAATCAACGACCTGGCATTGTGTGCACTTGTGAACCATAGTTGTTTGACACACTAGTTAACACTGTGCCTCAGGTCTAAGGATTATTTACATAAGAAAAAAAAAATTAGACATTGACCACGCTAAAAGCTTCCATGTTGCTAATCGTTCCATATGCGTCACGTTTAGTGAACTTGTCTAATACAAGCACTTGTGTTCTTAACTCAGGCATCACAATACCCAATGACTTGTGACTCCTCATTCTCTTAAGTATCCAATACTTAATGGTGAAGTTATGAACACACCGGTCTTAACAGGATTATCAATATCCACTCAATAATCCATCGATCGGGAATGATTTAAAGATTCAGTCTAACTATAAATCCGTCACATATATCCTTGACATCTCAAGAATAGGTCTAGTTGCAACTGATCTTATGAAATCATTTATAAATATAAAGTAATTGGACAAATGAATGAGTATGTCATTGTCATTAATTAAATAATAATAATGATAGTACAATTGAAATCCTTAACATATAACTATTACATAGAAGCTTTAGGGCATACTTCCAACAATCTGCCACTTGCACTAAAGCCAACTTGTGTGGTACCTCAAACCCATTTTGTCAATATGCCTTTCAAAAGAAGACTGAGGTAAGGCCTTAGTGAAGGGATCTGCCACGTTTTTTGTTGATGCAATTTTCTGCAAGGCAATATCACATCTCCCGACAATTTCTCTGATGAGATGGAAGCGTCTCTCAATGTGCTTGGACTTCTGGTGAGACCTTGTTCCTTAGCTTGAGCTATCGCCCCATTGTTGTCACAAAACAATATAATCGGTTGCTCAATTGAAGGAATGACTCCAAGTTCAAAAATAAACTTCTTCATCCAAGTGGCTTTCTTTGCTGCTTGAGAAGCGGCTACGTACTCTGCCTTAGTGGTGGAATCGGCAGTTATGCTTTGTTTGGAACTTTTCCAACTAACTATGCCACCGTTGAATGTAAAGACAAACCCAGACATAGACTTATAATCATTAGGATCCGATTGAAAATCGGAATCAATATAACCTACAACTTTAAATTATCCTTCTCCGTATATCAAGAATAGATCCTTAGTCCTTTGCAAGTACTTAAGAATATTCTTGATTGCTATCCAGTGCTCTTCTCCTAGATCGGATTGATATTTGCTAGTAATACTTACAGCATGCGCAATATCAGGTCTAGTACATAGCATATCATACATTATGCTTCCAATAGTGGATGAATATGGTATTTTTGCTATCCGCTCTCTTTCTTCAGGAGTGTTGGGACACATCTCCTTAGAAAGACGGATCCCTTGCCTAAAAGGCAATAATCCTCTCTTGGAACATTGCATGTTAAAACATGTTAACACTTTGTCTATGTACGTAGATTGTGAGAGGCCAATCAATCGTCAATCATCTTAATCTATCTCTATATATCTTGATACCTAAAATGTAGGTTGCCTCTCCTAAATCTTTCATGGAGAATTTCTATGACAAGAATAGTTTTATCGATGATATCATCGGTACGTCATTTCCAATCAAAAGTATATCATCGACATACAAAACTAATAATGCAATTGCACTCCCACTGATCTTTTTGTATACACAAGGTTCATTCGGATTTTTGATGAAGCCAAATGATTTGACTACCTCATCAAAATGGATATTCCAACTTCTGGAGGCTTGTTTGAGTCCATAAATGGATCTCTTAAGCTTACAGACCTTCCATTTTTCACTATTGGATTCAAAACCCCATGCTGTTCCATATAGATGTCCTCATCAAGAAAACCATTTAGAAAAGCCATTTTGACATCCATCTGGAATATCTCATAATCAAGGTGTCCGGCTATAGCCAACATAATCCGAATGGATTTCAGCATGGCCACAGGTGAGAAAGTTTCGTCATCATCAATTCCTTCTTTCTGACGATATCCTTTCACCACCAGCCGTGCTTTGTAAGTTCCAATTTGACCTTCAGCATTCATCTTCCTCTTAAAGATCCATTTACAACCAATTGGTATAATACCATCAAGCAGGTTAATTAAGGTCCCAACCTGCAATTCAAGGTTATATACAGATGCTTCATATATATTGCATCAAACAATCAATCAATTCACGACAATCAGATCAAATCATTGATCAATCGAGTTAGTCGATTACATGTCAGTCGAACCATTTCTAGGTCATTCATTCCACACCATATAACCTCCAATAGTACATTCAGTCACAGAGCCATATTAATGCTCTCGGGCGTCAATTCCGCCAAGGTGATGTATACACTAGACAATTGCGTGCGTTCTTTAGGGCGCTGTTTTTGCCACTGATGTCCTTAATCACCGAACCACGTATGCCTATGACGATGTATTTAATAGACAATTCGTGCGTTCTTTAAGACGTCATTTTCGTCAATGATATCCCAAATCACCGAACCACATATATCTATAATGATATATATACTAGACCGTTACGTGTGTTTTTTAAGGCACCATTTTCGCCAATGATATCTTTAATAACCAAACCATGTAGGTCCATAACATCGTATCTAATCGGTTGTAGCCAAGAGTATTTCCAGTTTATTCTCACAATTCTCTCCGCTTTACAACTCATCAAAGCATTATAAATGCTGAATAACCAAACTCGGCCATCTACCAATCAATCATTTAATTTCACTCAATTTCAATCAATTTAGGATAAATTGATAAAATATCACAATTAATTCAATTCCATGCAATATATAGCTCAAATAAATAAACGAACTACACCACGACAATCAACACAAAATTTCGATCGTCGGCTATCCATGCCTAATTTCCAAAAAAAAATAATAATAAATTCGAAAATTAATAAATAAATAATAAAAATCCAATTTATGGCAGATGGAGAGAAAGGATAAAGATGAGTTTGAGGAGCCCACAAACCTTCATTTTCCACATGCTTATCTCCTCTAATCCATTCTCAGACAAGTCATCTTCCTTGACTCACAATCCACCACACATACACCCCTCACAACTTCTCAGTTGGTGCATTTTGCTAGGGGGAAGGGAAAGCTACGAAATTGGCTTTCCTTGACTTCAATTGCTCATCAATTCCCTCTTGATTCTCTCTCAATTGACTCTCATGATTTCAATCGATGCCTCAATGTCTCTATTGCTATTTTTCCTCATCCAATAACTAATCTTGCATCTCAATTTTGCGATCAAAAATCATCTTCGGCATTTTCTGCACAAAAATGACCATGCGACTACCTTTTCCCAAAAAGTGTCGGGTGTCAGAAAAATCTTCTAAGACTAAGTCGATACTCCTAGAATTTATTGTAACATGACAGAAACTTTAATTTCTGAAATCAAACTTGAATTCACAGTTAATTTTAATTTGGCGCATTTTTAGCATGACCTCGGCTACTGGGTAACTTTCAGATATTTTTAAGTGCAAATGACCCGTGGTCGATTTTATTCGAACCACAATGAACCCACTCGACTCATTGGCGACTCTCGGTTGTTGTGAAAATCTCGAGGATCCAAATACTGACACACGGTACCAAAACGACAGTAAAATCATATTAGTATTGATCAGCAATAATTTTCCAATTTAGTGGAGTCACCCACGATTAGCCACACATCTATGTCGATCCAGTTTATATCTGATTTTAAATCGATTTTTAACTATGCCATAATGGCCTCTAAAGATGGACACGATCGAGAAGCCAATTCCTGATCAAGTTCTCAAGTCTATTACCTTAAAATTCCTTAATAATTTTCCCCGATAGTCTAGTTATCTCAAGAATCATCAGTTTTGATAATAACCCTATAGGCATGTCAACGAAATGCCCGATTTATTCAGTAGAAGACAAGGTTGAAAAATTCAGGATGTCACATTTATAATATGCTCTCCTTGTTGAAAATAAAAAGAAAAGAATGTGTTGAGAAGTACAAACAAAGTTGATACTTAGAGGAGAGCTAAACATAAATAAAATCACTATACGTCTTTGCATATATACACAAAAATTCAAAGTGGAATTGAATGACTTCATCTTCACTTGTAACTTGGAATGATATCAAATCACATGAAAGAAAAACCATGAGGACTTGAGGAATAGGAAAAATATGAGTTAAGAACATATCCACAAGTGATATGAATCTCAAAATGGGGTATAGAGATTCAATTATCAATCTGGTTCCATGATAAAAACCAATTCAAAAGTTTAACTTGTTGGGCGGAGTATAAACTTGCGTTTGACAACCTATGTAGGGCTTACTCCTACACAATATGCGTTGCTAAACATAGATGTTACAACATATTGGCTATACATGCCAAACACATCCTACGTATGCAGCACCAAGATAGGGCTATACGTGAGCTTTGGGGAAGGGAAATTACTATTTGAGTGCTAAATCTATTCTATGAATTTCAATTCAGTCCTAAGCCCTTTCAAATGTTGAAATTTAGTCTTAAACCTTTTAAGAAAACTTCAATATAGTCCTCCAAATGCAAAACTTGCTTGAAATTGCTAGTGTGTCGGCATAGTCATTGTTGGCTGTCCCACATGGTACACTAATAATTTGACATGGACCCCTTCACTCAAAACAACGAAACTTATTTTCATTTTCCTTATTACTTTTTCTGTTAAGGTGGTATATTAGCGACAACTGGACCGCCGCATTAGTAATTTCAGGTGAGTTTTTTTCCAATAGGACTACATTGGAATTCTCCTACAAAGTCTAGGACTATTGGAACAATTGATACATTTAAGACCAACTTGGAATCCATACAATAAGGTTAGGACTAAAATAGTAATGATTTTTTCTCCTTGGCCAAATGCAACGCATACACGACTCAAACTCATACGAAAACCCACATACCTCTAAGAACCGGAGATACTAGAGATGAAACACTTGGATTTGGCTTCTCTTCGCAGGTTCAGATTTTGTGGTTGTGGCTTCTGGAGTTCCGGCGTTAAGTACGAATTAGTTGCTTGGCAGATTGCAATTTGAGTAATTTATTTGTTTAATATATTTGGAAGAAATGTGCACCACAATAATACTTCAATCAAAACTTTTTTGTTTGGTATAACAAACGCACCAGATCCTCTGCAAGGAGGAGAGGAGTTCGAATCCCGCTGGCTGCATGAGATCTTAAGTGTGACATCGGGGTGGTGGGTTCTCCACTAGCGTCACCCCGGGTTTACCTCACCAGCTGCCGGCTGTATAGGGGTTCCCGGGTCATTAAAAAAAAAAAAAAAAAAACACATCAGGCATTAATCCCAAAAAAAAAAATTAATAATTGTTTGACCCTGGGATAAAGAAGTCGTAGCCTAACAAAGGGTTGATATAACTTCGTATTAATAATTAAAAAAAAGGGTTGAGCCCCAAATAAGAAAAGCAAGCGCATTTCATTGATATGATCTCCAACTGGCGAGCACTATTAAAATGACAAGCAATCTCTCTTTCGAAGCTATTCATGGCTCGTCAATTTCCATCTGGACCCGGCTGGGGAAAGCGATCATGATCGAATCTAGCAAACCCAACGCCACCGCAATCCCCTTCCGGTCTTTCCCGCCAGCCAAAAAACACGTTGGAGATCACGTACTCCAGGCTGGTGGATCACGTTGACATAGCTTCACGTTGCCGTTTTGTCAACCACGTTAGTGGATTCGTAATTTCATGCACTATTAGGCGTAAATGATTGCAATTCGAAAAGTGTAGTCGACCAAACAAAAAGGTATTAAAAAATGGGTCCTTACTCAGAAGCTGTTGAGCCCCTAAAATAATCCACGAGTTCGAGTGATTACCAAATTGTTAGGAGCGTCGGAGCAATAACGGTTGGTCGATGGTTGATAGATTGTCTAACAATGAGATGGATCAGGTCACTACAAGTTCGACAGAGGATCATACGATAGGGGTTGAGTGACGAGGCCATGACAGTGTTGTTTATCACTTAAATAAATTATGAAAAATCAGATGAGTTATAAATGAAGTTATTATAAATGAAGCTATCTATCATGTGAGCAACGACCTTATCATCAAGGCGTCGAAAGTTTTGCATTGAGTGCAAGCACTTCAAAGAGTATGCTTTTAGTCATTCAATATGGGAATTGACACAACTGTATTATGTAAGACAATTGACATGAGCCCCGGCCAATCTAAATTGATCAAAATGATTGAATCGGTATAAATGTAAAAAGTTTATGAATTAATTGACAAAAAATAGTTTATAATTGAATTAGTACAATTATAATAGGTTTAGAACTTTTTTGATAATTCTCCCTGCCAAAGCTAGCATTTAATAGGAATGTGTTAACATAAATTACCAGGAAGATGACTTAACTAAAATTGAGATTTGGCTTCATCCAAAACCTTTTTTAGTTCACTTTTAATAGCTAAGAGAGACATAATGGACTACAATTGCGATTGAATGGTCTTTCAATCTACAACAATTTGACCAATAAAAGGCATCGGTGTTTTTTTATGCTATGTTGCAGCTGCCTAATTGCCTGATTGCACATGAACGTTAGCCTAAGTTAGAAAGCAGAAAATTATAGTTGGTTCTATTAATTTTTACTTGGAATATAAAAGGAAATTGAACCATTACACAAGCAAAATCTCGTTTGATCAAATTGATCTTAAACGATGATAAGAACAACAAATGAAGAAAAATTTCAAAAGGTTGAGTGACCTAGTCATGATGCCATAATGATCTCCAACTCTTAAAAACCCTCTTGAAACTTTTAAGCTTTTCAAGCCTCTCCCGAGCTAACATTACAACCCTCTTCTGAAGTCTCTTCTGATTGGGATGGTTTGAGTGAAAATGAGAATATCACCAAGAAGCTACTGCTTGAAGGAGTTAAAGTAATTCTATCTTATCTTATCTTCCAAGTTCTCGACTTGTAAACCCGATGAAGATAACGACAAATGTTCCTTTATTGGCCTCAAAGCAATAATCCCTTTGTGTAGCCCATGACCAAATCTATATTACGGTCCTTTCAAAAGACCTTTTTGATCGGTCAGATTGTGTTCATTATGAATGTTTTTGAAAGCCTTTGACATGGGTTATGTGAGATACCCTCAACAATCAATTACTTCCCACACGAATGGATGGGATCAAACAGCCATTTTATCGAGAGTATGTGAGAAACCCTTTCTGACTAAGAAGCTCTAGTTTGGCATGCTTAATAAGCCTTTTTCACGAGTTGTAGCCGTTTTGATAAGAATTTGACTCCCGGAGAATTTAATGATTAATGATACATCCCTGAACAAGATGACAGTTTTACATCACATGATATTAATTGACATCAAATGTTTGTCTAAAGCAGTCGGACTTAGCTTGATTAGCTTGTTCAATTAATGCTGCAATACAGCCAATACGTCTCTTGATGACGTTTCTAATGACATTTGCTCAAGTTGAGTTTGATAGGATTCCTCAATGAAACCATGTTGTCTCCAAAGGTTCATGGTCAACCTTAAACCATGCTATCTCAAAAGGTTCATGGTAAACCTTAAACCATATCATCTACAAAGGTTCATGGGTTTTCCTTAAACCATGTATTTTCAGTCCGGTCGAAATCGTTGTTACACGGTGAGACATTGTCTTTCTCCTTCTTCTTGTGACTTGGTGGGCTTCTATAGCCCGAAATCTTCCTCTCTTCTTCTTATGACTCAGTGGGCTTCAGTAGCCCAGAGTCTTCCTTTCTTCTTATGACCCAGTGGACTTCTGTAGCCCGAAGTCCCTCTTCTTCTTCTTATGACCCGGTGGGCTTTTGTAGCCTAGAGTCCCTCTTCTTCTTCTTATAACCCGGTGGGCTTTTGTAGCTTGAAGTCTTCCCCTTCTTCTTATACCCGGTGGGCTTTTGTAGCCCGGAGTCTTCCTCCCTTCTTCTTATGACCCGGTGGGCTTCTCTAGCCTGGAGTCTTCCTCTCTTCATCTTATGACCCGGTGGGCTTTTATAGCCCGGAGTCTTCCCCTTCTTCTTATGACTTGGTGCGCTTCTGTAGCCCGGAGTCTTCCCCTTCTTCTTATGACCCGATGGGCTTCTATAGCCCGAAGTCTTCCTCATTTCTTCTTATGACCCAGTGGGCTTCTGTAGCCCGGAGTCTTCCCCTTCTTCTTATGACCCGGTGGCTTCTGTAGCCCGGAGTCTTCCTCCCTTCTTCTTATGACCCGATGGGCTTCTGTAACCCGGAGTCTTCCTCCCTTCTTCTTATGACCCGGTGGGCTTCTGTAGCCCGGAGTCTTCCTCTCTTCTAATGACCCGGTGGGCTTCTGTAGCCCAGAGTCTTCATCTCTTCTTATGACCCGTGGGCTTCTGTACCCCGGACTCTCCTTCTTTCCTCTTATGACACGGCGAGTTTTTGTAGCTCGGAGTCTCCTTCTTTCCTCTTATGACACAGCGAGCTTTTGTAGCCTGGAGTCCTTCTTCCTATGACACTGAGAGCTTTGTAGCCCAGAGAGCTTTAGTAGCCCGAAGTGCTTTGTAGCCCGGAGTCCTTCTTCCTATGACAAGGAAAGCTTTTGTAGCCCGAAGAGATTCGTAGCCTAGATTCCTTATTCCTATGACACGACGTGTTTTTGTAGCCTTGAGTCTTTCTTCCTCTTATTAACAAGATGCGCTTCCATAGTTATGAGTTCTTTTCATCGATCTGATACGTGCCTATGCACCTGGGGTCTCTCTATCGCCAAAATAATTTATGTGTCTTTTGTCTTTAAATGGAACCTCTTCGAGCTCCCATTCAAAGATGGGCAGTTGTTAACACCTAAATTTTACTATTTTATTTATAATTTAATCTCATACAAAATTAGGAATTAGTCAAAACAAAAACAAAAAAACAAAAAAAAAAAAAAAAATAGAAAAAACGTAGAAAAAATGCCTAGAGGTCGGGTCGGGCCGGATCTGGCATTGGCTCGACCCACCGCCCGCCTCTCTTTCCTCTGCATAGCTTAGGCCCTTTTCCCCTTGGGCCTAGCCCATCCCAACTAGCCTTCTCCCTACTTTGGCCATCTTTGCACGCACACCTATAGAAAAAGCAAAAGGCAGCAGCATCAAGCAGAGAGGAGCATCAGGGGCAAACCTACAAGAAGAAAAGCAAAAGGCAACAAGGGGGATCGAGGGAAAAAAAAAAAGAACATAGAGAACAGGAACGAGAGAAAAACACAAAGAGAGAAAGGAGAGAAAGGAGAGAGCTCGAGGGGGGAGGAGGACAGCGGCCGAGGAGAGAGGAGGCCTCATCGCCTCAACCTGACGCTATCCGAGCCGCTGTCCTCTTACCCAACCCCGATCGAGCCACCGTCGCTCCGCCTACAACCCAATGCCACCGCAGTAACCTGCAACAACCTACGAGCCCTCTCACTGAGCCTCCGCCACGTCTCTGCCACTGACCGTCCCCCTGTGCCGTCCACCACAGCTCCTATGACCAGCCCCGATTGCAACTCTAGATGCCGCTCTTACCGCGACTCGCCTCTGCCAGCACCGCGCAAAAGCACCACCCACCTTCCACCACGAGATCTGCAACGTTCGTCGTTGCTGCTCATGGCCACTGCTGCTTCATGCTCATCTGCTGACCCACGACAACCACAAGGCGTTTTTCACTGGCCCCGACAAGCTGCTGCTATTTGCCGCCTCTGCTTGCCACTGTTGCTACAGTCGACCTTACAACCAGATGCCTTTGCCCGCGATGCTGCCTCTGCTCCAGCCCTATCTGTGACCCAACATCGATGCCCGCCGCTGCTGCCTTGCCGCTTCATCTCTGCCTGCGCTACTGCCGGAGTTCCCCTCACCCACGAGCTCGCTCCGCTACTCTGAACCTTTGCCCAAACCCGCGGTGATCACCAACAACCCAATCCCTCTGCCACCGTTGCAACACCAGTACCATTGCCATCTGTCATCGTAGACGCTGCATCATCGTCGCCGCCTGCCGCGTTGCCACTGCTGTGAAGCCCGTCACCACCGTCGCCGCCTATCCACTTGGTGCTAGCGCCATCAAGAAGCCTAAGAGGAGAAGGTTGGCATTCGAGTAGGATTCACCAAGAATCGGGTTGCAGCCACCGACTCAGGTCGGACTTGGGTCGTCGGCCGTGTAGGGATCCGTCCAGCTAGGCTTGTGCAAATGGGCTGATTCATCCCTGGGCCGTGCCCATCTTTCTTTAGGAAATAGAGCTAATTAAATTTGGGCCGGGCTCGTTTTTTTAAAAAAGAAGGAAAAAAAAAGGGCCCCAGGCCGGGCTTGTATTGCGGGCCCGCGCTGCATGCCTAGTCGGGTCAAACTCGAGTCCGGTTTGACTAGACCCGACCCAGTCCAGCCCGAAAAAATGTTATTATTTTATTATTATGTTTTTAAACAAAAATTTTAAATTTTAAAAAAAATTGAAAATTAAAAAATGTAGAGTTTTGTTAGGAATTGTCATGTATTGCCTTTTTAATGTAATTAGGCATTTATTTACTCGTATATTGATTATATTGTTATATTTAATTGTACGTGTTTAATTTCATGGCAATTAGCATCTCTGTAGCTATGATTGTTATATTTAATGATTACATACTCGCATGATCACCTCACATGTTAGTGAATAAGTATAAAATCAATCTAAACTGCCTACCAAAAAATCATTTTGTTAAAATGAACAAGATTAGGGATTGAAAAGGCACTAATTGATCAATTAGTGTAATTAAGTCCCCGACTCTAGATTCTCTGGTTGCGTAGGAAGTGAGGCACGCTCCCATGCCTCACTTGGTTTCTAGCCGACCCCAATAGGCTAGTAGTGACTCTCTCTTTACAAAATTTTTAAGAATATCCCAACGTCACGCGGAGTATGGGCTTAGGAGAGCCCATGCCTAATCATGGGCCTTAAGTCCGTCCTTTAGACAATACCCCTAAACTTGTTCCCTTCCCCGAGGGGAAGGTTGCAACAAGTATACTTTTCCTTTCCGTGGTCATGTAGCTGGCGCTTCAAGTAGTTTTCCTTTCAATTATCCCATATTAGTCAGGGCCGTACCGCAGATTGGACTTAAGAGTAAATATTTGTACATAACTAGATCAAATCTATCGATAGCAGCAGATGACAGGTGGATAAGACCTTGAACCTTGGGGGAAAGGTGCAAGGGTCAAAACCCAGTGGAAGCATCGGCGTCTTAAGTGTGATGTCGGGGTGGTGGGTCCTCCGCTAGCATCACTCCAGGGTTTACTTGGCGGCTATGTACCGCCGTAAGGTGACGAACGGCTGACGGGGTTCCCTGGATTACCAAAAAAAAAAAAAAAAAAAAAAAACAATCTAGGAAACCGAATATGTTGTGACATAAGTTTATCTTGCCATGTAAATGTAGATGTACCATAGGTTTAACTTTTTCCTCCTTTGTGAATTGAATGTGATCTTAGTGGGAGGAGGATACTAGGAGTGTCAAAACTTTCGTACGCACTCATTTGAATGTTAAAACTTTTTTTTTTTTTTGCCACTTACTTGAGTGTCATAAATTTGAAACATTGCTCACTTGAGTACCAATTCCAATTTGCCTTGACATGGACGCCGATCGTCTAATATGGCTTCGTCAGCATGACGTGGATAAATTTTTTATATTTTAATTTTTTAAATTTTTTTAAAAAAATTTTTGGCCTTTTTTTTAGGGCTGGTAAGTTTCATCGGTGACCCTTGCCGGCCATGAAACCCTCGCCAATGGACAAGGGTGCCCGTAGCGAAAAAAAAAAAAAATCAATACTCAAGTGAACACCGTATGAAAATTTTGGCACTTCTAACGTTTTTCTCCCCGCAATTGTTAATAGTGACTATATGGGAACTTTATGCCATTGTAGTATTTTGTTATTTTCATACTTAGCAGACAGCAATTCAAGTATTAATTAATACATGACTTATGCAAAGATCAAAAGCAACGCTTGAATTTTGGATTAAAAAATCTTATGCAATGCAGCCCTTAAAGCGCATGTCTTTTCTATGTTATCAATGCTTCAATGTAATCTGCTTTCTTATCGTCTCTAATGCAATAATCCATGCCAGCGTTTGGACTCCTTACTACATAGAGGAGGTTCTCTTCTCGGTGCCTGACTTGCAGACGGAAAATGAAGATGGTGTTTCAACTCTCTTCTACCAGAAAAAAGTCTTTTTTCCAGGTTTATTCCGCTCTCATAACTTACGTACTTTCTTTTGGTGGTTTTCTTCTTCTTCTTTTTTCTGAGATGTCACCAACTTTTACAGATCAATGGACCAATTTTCTTGAGCCGGTGAATTCCAAAAGTGAAGACAAACTCACAGCGTCTGATAAACTAGAAAAGCAACTTCGTCTTTGGGCATCATATAGAGGCCAAATCTTAACTCGAATTGGTCTCTCTCTCTCTCTGTCTCTCTCTCTGAGAACAAAAAAGATGAAAAATAATGAAGATTTGGAAATTCACCCAGTCATGCTTGGATAGAAACGATAAAACCAAGAGACATGCGCTTCGTATGTATCTTTAGTATCGGAGCATTTATACTTCGCATACTCTATGTTAATAAAATTACAGGTCACATCCATCTGATTTATCTATTTTCTACCAATCAACTTAGACTGCCAGTATCTCTTTTCTTATCTTTATTTCCTTCTCTTCAACCCAATTGATGGATGAATCTCCAACCGTGACCAATTGACTATAACCATGTGAGCTTAATCTGTTATAATAATTCCATGATTAATAGAAAAAATTAGTTCCACCAGTTGTAAAGGTCTTTTTAGGGTGCACATCATGACAAAATTTCTGAAATAGAAATTGATTTCTAGCCAGAATTGATTTCTCGATTTCTATTTCAAAAATAGAGAAGTTAAAAATTTTAGCTTTTGATTTCTTCTTTAAATTTATTTCTGGAATAGAAATCTGTTCCAGAAATAGAAAAATCAAATTGCATTACTAAACAGATTTTTGTTTCAAACCTATTCTGGTGAACAGAGAAATAGATTAATAGAGAAGTAGAAATTTTATCATGCGCACCCCTAGTTATCTCGAGAGTGATCAGCTCTGAGAATAGCTCCATAGACGCGTCAATAAAATGCCCGATTTATTTAGTAGAAAACAGGAGTGAAAACCTGGGATGTCACAACTGATTCCGCACTGCTTTGCTCTCTCTCTTCTGACGAACCACGCCTCCGCCTTCCCCTTCCCGTTAACCAAATAGCTGATTCTGAAATTTCTTTGGCCATCACCATATGTTAAAAGAGCTCACGCTCATTTCTTGAATAATAATATTGATCAGACCCGGTCTAAATAACCCATCTGAGAAACTTAACAAAGTATCAAACCTAATCCTGTAGCAAACACTACGGAACCGTTGATTTTGGTGCACCGTCTGACCTCAAATGACGAAAAGGAAGAAAATAAACGAAGAGAAAACGGAAAGACGGAGATGTCAAACAAGCTCAAAAGCCTCTTACCATCCCTCATTTGAGTTGATATTGAGATCCGGTTAGTCAACTAATGGAAATTCTAATGGTAAAAGCTTCATTTTTGCAAGATTCAACTCTAAGATTCTGGTTTCAAACACGAAGATTCTGGTTCTGAAACCCTCATCCCTTAAAGTGGTTTGGTTTCAAGGTAGACGAAGTAATGAGGAGGTGTGACCTCGTGGGTGTGGCGGTGTTTCTACAAGATTCAACCACCTTAAAGACCACGGAGCAGCCTGTCGAGCAGTGGCATGACCAGTCAATCCACTCCCTCGTACGTGTCGACTTTCATGCAACTTCCTCTTGAGATTATTCTTCTTTTAGTTTCTCGAGTCCCTTTGTTATTACTTTTAGGAAGCATATGTGCAAGTGTGTGTTTGCGTGAGGGAAAGGTTTGGCAAAGAAATAACAATGATGAATATATGAGAAGGCTGTTACGGCACGAGAGCACAAGAGGACAAAAGAAAGAGAGGTTTTTTTACCATGAAAAATCTAAAATTGATGCATTTGTGATAAATCCTCTATTAATTTCCGTTAAATTTTACTATCAAATTACTGAATTAAATAATACGTGGCAATTGATGGGTGCACCAATTTGAGATTTTACCATCCGTTTGTCACAGATATACTAGTTTAGAGTTTTTCATGGTATTAATCCAATTTAACTAAAACTAATGGAGGATAAAGTTGTCACAAATGAACTAGTTTAGGGTAGTTTTGTCACACGTGTTCCAATTTTAGGTTTTTTGTGATATTAACTCTATATCTAATTGGTTTTACAGATGGAAGGAGGAGAGCTAAGTTTGTTCGTATCTCAATGTGGGCTCCTCAAGCCTATTTGTTTGTAGCACGACCTCTTCTCTATCTCTAATTCTACCAAATTCTCATGCTTTCTATTAACCATACAATACAACTATCACTTGTACACCACATTCCATGACTACCACCTATTTGACCACCTAGTTCTCTATAGCCTAGTTGAAGTCTAGATTATTTTGGCAAAAATTGATTAGAATTTCAACACCCTTTTGATTCCGCATTCACATGCATGCTCGCGCGTGCGCGCATGCCCACACGCTTATATATTCTTTCACAGCCAACTCATTGCTCTTTCAAAGACAACTCATGAAATTGATGCAGCAACAGGAGAGTAACGAAGAAGCAATGGAGAAGGAGAGGGGGGGGGGGGGAATTTCAAAATTTCTGATAGGTGAGCCCAACGTTGCCATGTGTCACTTTCTAAATGATCCATCTTAAATCTGACGTGATAAAACTGTTCTACTCAATATTTTCCCTTAGAATGCAGTCTTATCTTTGCTTCACTTGGATTATGCACACCAGCTTTGTCATAGAGAGGGAGAGGATTTTGTATGAAGGAGTAACGATGACGATGTACCCTCACGTCTACCGGTAAACATCATCTATGGCCCATCAATAAGTTAGCCTTTCCACTATTTAGCGACATCTATGTTTTTCTTTTTTCTTTTTCATTTTTTTACACTCAACTGACTCTTAAACTTTTGTTCTATCTTTTTGCAAAGTATAGGAGTTGAATCCCACGTCTGAAACTAAATATCCTCACTCCGAGCACCTTGAGAAGATAGTGAATCAAACTCTCTACTTCCTCCATTTCATGTAAGAAGAGTGGCCACTAGGATAATTCTTCGTGGTTACCGACATCTATGTTGAAATAGCGTGCCATTCACTTAACGGTGAAGCTTTTCGTTTGGACGAAAGTTGACCTTCCACCCACCATTCTGCGAGGTCATGTATGCATAACATGTGTGCCTGGGCACTTTAGTTAAGAAAAAAAAAAATAGCAGCTTGATATATAAAATTTGACCATGGGATAATATATATCACCGAAAGAGACCAAAAAAGAAAAAAAGAGAAAAAGAAAAGAGGGCAAAGCAATTATGGTCTAACAAAAGGTGAGAACACCTATCTGTTTATTATTAAATAAAGGTTACAGCTTTAAGTAAGAAAGGAAAGCATATTTCATTAACATGATCTCTAATGATGATGTTAAATTATACATTGAATTTGAATTCATAAATAAAATCAACCGGATGTGAACTCCAAAAGTTCTGACGGTTGATGGAATTTGGTGCGTGAAATTCCCACTACTCTCGGGTGAAATTCCTTAGAGAGCACACAATTTAAGTTTTGAGGCCGCAAGAGAACTCTGGGTTTTTTATGCGGCACAGTGACGTCTGACGAGCTGAACAGAGAGCACTTTGGGGACACACAAAAAAGAGGGAATATTACCGTGATTTCGGCCTGAGTCTTACGACAAATTGAGTTGTTTTTGAATTTTGATTCAGCCGTTTCTTTTTGAAACCTAGTTAGAAGGGGTGTAACTCCAAGTATATTTTTGGTAGGATCTTTGTGAACAACCTTTCTTAAATCCTCAAAATTAATTGCTCGTACATCAGCCAGATTTTCAATGTCACAATTTTCTGTTGCCTCCACAAAGGGAACTCCTAACTTCTTTGGCAATCAACGACCATCCTCCCTCGAGAGTCTTTGACTAACCTCCCTGTAGGTGGGTAGTAGTTGTTGAAATTGTTTATAAAAGAGATGATTGTTGGATATAAAAAAGAGTGATTGTTGACATGAAGAGGGGTGATTGTTGATCATGAAAAGTGGTGATGGTGGAGAGAATGTTTTATTAAATTTGTCTCGGACAATGGTAACGAAAAATAAACATAAGTTATGAGATATATTCGGAATTGCAACTAATTATCAAGAAATTCGAGACTAAACCCTTAAAATTGATTCATTAAATAAAATGATGGATTCCATTCAGGTGTTGAATATGATGATCCACTTGTAGTTGGTCGCACTTTGTAAACCAATTTTGAATAACAATATTATTGTACTAAGCCTCGTTCAGACCACAAACAAGCTTCTCAAAAGTATTCATGGCTGAAAGGGGCAAACCCAACACCACCGTAATGCCTTTCTCTTTCTCGTTCCCTTCTGTCATAAACAAGCAGGTTTCCCTTAGTAGGTCACCCATCCCAAACCTCGGCTCTCCCCATCCAAAGTCCGTGTAGCCATACTCGAGCCCTGTCCATGAACTTATTACTAGAGTGCCCAGAGGAAATCCCTTATATTGATACATGTCCAAATAGTCGATCCTTGACCGAATGTAGTTGTCGGTCACGCTCTCGATTGCCTTCTTTATTCTCCCCGCGGAAGCAGAGATTGGCTCCTCAATCAACTCTCCGACCGAGCAGAGACAACAGGGCAAGGCCACGGCGTTCCCAAAGTATCCGTCGGGCAATGGTGGTGTTAGTCTGTACCTGAAATTGACTGCTAAAAGAAGTTTTGATTGTTGGTGGAGTTTCATCTTGAGGGCCACGCTTCGAGCCCGCCACACGAAGGCTGCAAGTGCTATGAACTTGGTGCAACTGCCTGTTACCTGTGGTTCAAGATGAGTAGATACTTTTTGCGACCAGATATTCATGTAATGCATAATTGATGGTTGTAAATATAAGTCATATATATATATATATTAAAAATGTATTTTGATATAATATTGGGTGTATTCGGAATTCTTTTGGAACTAATTTTGAATGAACTTGTATATTATACGGAGATGTCTATGAATTGACACTACTTATTATCGTAAATATAGAGATTCACCTGTTCATCTTTTGTTGCCATTATTTTTAAGATGGCCAGCTTCTCAGCATCAAAGTGGAAAGACTTTTGTACGAATTGTTGCTCCTCATATAATGCCGTCATGTTTGATACATCACTTATGTGAACAAATTCATTGTAAGGACCGGTGATTCGAGGAGGCAACCTTGATTTTAGGACGGTTCTATCATGACAAGGGACGAGGGATAAAGGCTCGCCTCTTGCTATTTCAGCCCATGCGTTCATAAAATTCATTGCCGACACACCATCTACCATGCAATGACTAACTGCGATCCCTAATGTGAAACCTCCACATCTGAATTTCGTCACCTGTGATATGTCTCCAAAGTAAATAATATCTCAACATAAAATACAGAACAAATAAATATGTGATTAAGTTCTTGCATGGATTGAGTTTATGCACTTTGGTTCAGTTCATTTCATGGAAAATGAATGTTTTGAAAATCATTTTTCTTAAAGTGATCGCTTTTACTGCTTACAAATATAAATGAATGAAAGATATTTTCATTATTCACAAAAATATTTAGACATAAATTACTGTCGATAATGAAAACATTTTCATTGACAAATAATTTCAAGCGATACGAACGATCATTTTTAAGATGATATTGTTCAAATTAATCATTTTCATGAATAAGTAAAACCTTCTTGTACATCTGAAGTCTTGCAACTAGTCAAAGCCACTGGATTCAATGGTGCAAATGGCATTTTTTTTTTGGTCTGATCCTATATTTATTCTATAAGCCACTACGTGTGCTGTATGATGTGCGTAGGTTGCAAAATCCCGCTCTCTCATTCATGTGTTTCCACCTTCACCCCCTTAGAAGGTGGGGAATCGAGTTCTCTATCTTTTTATTTCAAGTGAGAAGGGTGGCCACTAAGGCAAGTTTTAGTAGTTGGGGCAAATGGATTTAGAGGAGATAATCTTGACCCATGCCATAATATCACAAACTTCTTTCCTTGAAAAAGGGCAAGATTTGCCTAGACTCGATACGCTGTGGACGGATTTGATGAATCTCAATTGAGACTTTAGCAAGATAAGTTTCTACCAATTAGGAAGAGTTAATCTCTCTCTAACTTTTTTATGGTTAAGTTACTATCTGCATGTATACTTTTTATGTTTTTTTTTTCGTTGAATATACTTTATAAGTTAAGAAAATTAGTATTTAATTTAAAGCATTGAGAAAATTACTTCTTACTTTTGGACACATGGAGAGGCTCCTTCGAATATTTTTTGTCATCGAAAAAGATACTAATTAACTGGACCAATGACTAAACTTACTAGAAATGGTTATATTTACTTTTAAAAACTAAAAAAAAAAAAAAATACTAATTCTACTTGAAAAAAATTATTATTAAAGAAAAGTTAATAATAACACTTTGATAGTGGTTCCTTTTCCAACAGGAAAAAAAAATCAAGTTCTCCATCAATTAAATGGAGAAAACACTAGTTAACTTTATGTGGATATAATCAGATGAAAAGTCACTAAATGCATCGAAGGAATTACCCAATGCAAAAAGCAACTTGAAAGTTCCTATTTATTATAAATAGAAAGTTACTATTACTATCTAGTTGTTCTGATATGAAAAGTTACTAATTTAATGTGAGCTAAGTCTACCAAAGCAAATTCACTATCATGCTTAATGGAAAAAAAAAAAAAAAAAAAACCAAATAGAAAGCACTCTCAAGCATTAATATAAAAAAGAAGATTGTTCCTTACCTGTGCAGTTAGAAGAGGGGCAACTTCAAGTACATGTTCCATAGGATCTCTGTAAACAAGCTTACCTAAAACATCAGAATCGAAAATTATTAAATTACCCAGAATTTTCATGTCACAATCAGCCAGTGCCTCCACAAATGGGACTCCTAACTTCTTTTGGCAATCAACGACCAACTTCCGACGAGAGTTTTTAGCTAATCTCCCGGCAATTGGATAGTAATGAACCAGAACTTTGGCCAGAGCTTGCTTAATCACGTCCACCACTTTTGCGTCACTCCTGTCGAAACAATAAACGGTCGGCACGATTGCGGGAGCCATTTGATCAAGGCTACTTAAGAACATGGAACCCTCGGGTGTTTCATATTCTGGTAGGACTGCGACGGGGCTAGATCTTTCTACTTTTAAGATGTTCTTCTTTGCGGGTGCCTCCATAAGAGAAGTCTGGAGATTTGTAATCCGCTCTCCTTGTTAAAAATAAAAAGAAAAGAATGTGCTGAGAAGTACAAACAAAGTTGATAAATAGAGGAAAGCTACACATAAATAAAATAGCTATACGTCTTTGCATATATACACAAAAATTCAAAGTGGAATTGAATAACTTCATCTTCACTCGTAACTTGGAATGATATCAAATCACACGAAAGAAAAACCATGAGGAGTTGAGGAATAGGAAAAATATGAGTAAGAATATATCCACAAGCGGTATGAATTTTAAAATGGAGGATGGAAAATGAAACTTCAATCTGGTTCCACGATAAAAAAAAATGTCACTTCATAAGCTTAAATTGTTAGGCGGAGTATCTAATTCTGGGGCTTAGGCTGCGTTTAGCTGGATTTTGGGAAAAGCCTTTGAGAAATGCAAAGAATTTCAAGTTAGAGGAGTTTTCCAAAATGCAAATTATGTTTGGTAAATTATAATCTAAAAATCCATTGTGAAGTACCCTCAAACAAAATAGTATTTGGAGAAATTTATATTTATAAAGGACTTTTGTGATAAAAGAAGAAAAAAATAGTTGGTTGGTGAAGGATAGGCAGCCGCCAACAATCGAAATCTATCGTCGACGGCCAACGTTTGAGGTTGCAGGACCTTAGGTGGTTGTTGGAAACCACCGGCGAGGGCTGCCTAGGGTTGGGTGGCTCTTAGCAGGGGTTGCGTGACCCGGGTAAAGCCTGCCTGAGGTCGCGTGACCTCAATGAGGGCCGATTGGTCATGCAACCCAAATCGCACATGGCCACAACTTTCGCTAGTCCTTGCGATTGTGACCTAGATCGGCAACCTTTCACAGAGGTCGCTTGACTCAGATCTGGGTCGCCGTGACTTACCGGGGGTTGCATGACCAAATCACACGCCGTCGAGACTCATAGAGGTTGCGGTGACCCAAATCGACGGCCTTTCGTGGAGGTTGTGGGACTCAAATCTAGGTTGCTACAACTCGTTGGGGGTCGCACGACCAAATTGCGGGTTGCTGCGACTCATGGAGGTTGCGGCGACCCAAATTGACAGCCCCTCGTGGAAGTCGCGTGACTCAAATCTTGGTTGCCGCGACTCACGGGGGGTCATGCATTGTCGTGACTCAGATCATGTGGCCCCTCGTTGAGGTAGTTGTAACCTAGATCATGTGGCCCCTCGTTGAGGTTGCCTTACCCTCCAACAATAGTCGCTTGGGTCACCGCAACCACGCCCATGTCTCTCTAGCCCGTCGCCGGCCCCTCACAATCACGTGCAACCATGCCGGCTGACCTCAACGGAGAAGACGAATAGTATCATACAACGAGGGCAAGAACGGAAAAACAAGAAGTTGGTGAGAAGTTGGTGAGGATGGTCTCAGAAAAAAATATTTATGCAACCCTAGCCTTGAGCATGCCGAGAAAACTGAAACCCCAGGAAAATCTAGGATGTTCCTTGGGCTTTCAACCTTTTGAATGCCTACTTTCCTCTGATGGGGCTTGCAAAATTTTTGCCAAAAACCCAATATTTAACCCAAGGGACTTTGAAAGCCCAAAGTAGCTTGGAAAAGCCATTTTCAAAACGTACCTTTACTCCTGCATGATAAAGATTACAACTTGCCAATACGTTGCAAGTTTCACAAGAAGCGTTGTCAATCACACATGTTGCAACACATCAGCCATACATGCCAAACAATCCCTGCGTGCACAGCCGGAAGATAGGCCATACATGAGCTTTGCTGATAGTAATTTTTTTCCTTTCCTTTTGTTTTTCCCTCTTGGGCCAAGTACAATGGACACACGACTAAAACTCAAGACGAAAACCAGCATACCTGTAAGAACTGGAGATATTGGAGATGAAACACTTGGCTTTGGCTTCTTTTTGCAGATCCAGAATTTATAGTCGTGGCTTCTCCAGTTTTGGCGTTGAATATGAGATAGTGACATGACCGTACGAATTATTGGTTCAATTATTTGGACGGTACGAATTATTGGTTCAATTATTTGGAGGGGTCAAAGGCCACAACCGTTCTGCTTTCATTTTTCATTTCCTCAGAATCTCCTCATCTCTCTCCACTCACCGAAACCCCACGCCCACGAAGCTCAGCCCTCGCCTCCCCGAAAATTTCACGCCAGCTCCTTCGGCGGATCATCCATCTTCACGCACGACCGCCACCCCAGTTGTTGCCACGTTCCAGTCAATATCCAGCCTTTCTCTCCACCATTATTTGTTCCCCCTTCGGTCAACCTTCAGAAGGAGCCTTCAAGCGACGCCATTTCGTTGACCCGCAGCTCCTTCGCGCGCCTGCAACCACACCCTCATCCGCGCCATATGTCCACGAGCCGGCCTCCCTTGGTCAACTAAAGAAGTTATCCACAAAGTCTTGCTGACCGAAGCCTCGCGCGGAGCCGGCAGCACCGAATCCCCTAGCTCGAGCATCGCCAGCTGCATCCTCTCCGTGCGTCTTCAGCCGCCAGCGAATTCCAATCCAGCTGTTCGTGTCTTCAAGCCCAGCAGCCGGGTGAAGTCAAGCCCAGCGAATCGTTCCTTCAGCCCCTCTTGAAGCCCAGCAGCAGCCCGTGTGAAATTGAGTGAAGCCAGCCCGTGGATTACAACACTTTTAGCCCAGCAGTTGGGCCCATCTCCAGCATAATTTGAAGCCCTCGAAGCCAAGCCCATACCGCAGGGCCAAGCCCAGTGTATGCAGCAAGTCCAGCCCGACTCATTAATAAATCTCAATTTGGGCTGAGATTTGTTGGGCCCGTTTTAGGCCCGGTCCAAGTCCGCCGACGCCGCCGAAAATTTGGATTTCGGCCGCCGTCGTGCTGTTGTTGCGGTGAACCGGTCTTCAACTTACTGAAGTGAGTTTTGCTCACTAATCCCTTAGACGTCTTGGTTTAAGGCAATTCTCTTTCATTTTTGACCTTTTTAGAAACGCCATAACGATAATTATTGGAGAGTTCAAGTTATTTACAAGATAATTAATGGACATCTTGGTTTAAGCATCACAAGCCTGCTATGGTTAAGGGGCTTTAGGGCACATTTGTTTTGGGAAAAGTCTTTTTTGGGAATTAATTTTCTAGATTTTAATGTGATTGGTTCGTGGAAAATGACTATTCAACCAAAAACACTTTTTGGTCAACAAATATATTATGCATAAATTTAGGAGAATGAATTCATAAATCTAAAAAGGTCAAAATACTTTTCGAAATCGCTCACCTAGAATATTTTAATATATGTTTATTTAAATTTAATAATAATAATAATAATAATAATAATAATAATAATAATAATAATAAATTATTATTATTATTATTATTATTTCATTTTTCTTCTCCTTCTTTTTTAGCTAGTCACCAGCCATGGTAAAGGCCAGTGACTAGCCATAGGCGAGCTTCAGCCTTACCCAAGGCCAGAGCCTCATTAGCCTTTGTTGAGGCTAGAGCTTGTAAAACTGCACCTATGGTTGGTAATCAACCGTTGTCGCCAAGGCTTGGCTACCCTCGAAGGGGAAGAAAATGAGAAAATAAAAAATAAAATAAAAATTATTTAGAGAATTGTTCTTTTTTCATGAAATAAAGAGAAAACATGCAACTAAATAGTCAATAATAATCAAGTGATGGATTTCAAAAACTAAAATCACAATCATCCCTTTAGCCTACTGTAGGTCAATCCCAGTCTACACGATATTATCACAAGTCCAATACTGCAAAAATGTCTATTAGGAGCAGCAATTCCCTTCTTTTCTCTCAAATGTATACAGTCACACACCATCTCATATCACACCTTAGCGAACAACAATCACTATAAAATAACTTCAAAACACATTGAATAAGAACTTAAAAATAGTAAGAATCATACTCCTCACAAGACCTTGTGAATGGATCCAATGAGCCCGACATCTACAAAGCAAACTTCTACAACTATATTATATGATATGAGGTGGAATCTTAAACCCAAAAAGGTAGGAATTGAGATGGGAGGAAATTTCCAACTTCCAATATTATATGTCACAGGCATAAGCATCCATCATTTTCCATCATTTTCCATCTTCAATTGAATCCAAAAGATACAACAAATTATATACGACGAGCACGCACATGCTATTTCCTTGGACACTTCCACAAATAATAAAATATCAGGTAAGTCCAATGCCTTTTGTGAGCATGCAGAGCTCCACTCATTATGGACCGTCAACCCACAAAGTAACGACTACTAAACTATCCATTAACTGGGTTTTGGTAATTAATTGCAACAATGATAATACCACCAAAAAAGACCACTTGAAGGATTAAGTTCATATTTTGCATTCACGATTGAAAAGCACGGTAGATGACCATAATCCATATGGAGTGCTTGAAACCTTCTACTTTTTTCAATGACCTAGAGGAAACCCAACCACAATGAAGCCCACATCGTCCGTTACTTCGTTTTGAAATAGCTATACTCAATTTCACTGACGACTTCTATACAAAGTCGTGACTATATATGAAAGAAGTTAAGTCTACATATCAATCCATCCCATTTCATCAAGGCAAAGCTTACAAGGAGGACGCAATGCACTTATACCAAAAGAAAAGAATTAAGCTAACACTAATCTATATCATCAGTCAAATGCTAAACAAAACTAGTAACGTGGACGAAATTATTGAAAAACAGCATGACCTTAATATTTCCGGCTGCTCTGATGGCAGCAACAATCTTGTCCTGGTCTGCCAGCTGCGCTTGCCCCACAACAGAGATTACCACATCGACTTTCTTTATCGCATTCAAGAGGAAATCATAGTCACCCTCAGCTATTGATCATTGTACTTAGGGTCGATGTTCAGCTGGAAATGGGCTTCAGCAGTTTCGACAAACTTGCTATGAGCCATCTTTTCAGCAAGGAAGTTGTCATATTCAGGTCATACTCCTTTTTATTTTCTTTGAGTTTCTGAATTTCCAAGAATCTCTTCGACCTAGTCTGGCATTTAAAAGATGTAAATTAACCAGGGCAAGCAAGATGAAGGAACAATTTATAGAATGCTTGTGAAAACTTTGATAAGAGCAACTAAATGAACATGACTTGAGCTATGCAATTCGGACTTATACCAGGTGCCAAGGTATTGGTTGGCTGATCTTATCGTAAATCACAAGAAAGAGATCTGAATATTTCACAAAGAGAAACTTAAAAACCATACTCAGAAGTCCTACTTCTCATAAAAATCACTACTTGATTTTTCCAACTATCCAACAAAAAAATCAAAGATTAAAAAGGAAAAAGGAAGTAAGACATGCGATGAAAACATCATAAATCATAAGCTCATCTAGAAAGAACAAAACCAACAAACCATGAAATGAGTATCTCTTCTAATCCTTCCACGACTAAATTTCAAGTGGGCTTTTTGTAATGACTAGCAGGATAATTCTGCTGGGCTCATGACTCTTGTTTTTTCATGACAATTTTGCAGCCATGGAAGCAAACTTAGCTATCGCTCTAATCAAGAATCATCTTTCTTCCTCATAGGCAAAGCACTCAAATTGAACAGTTGAGCCAAAGAGCTAGTGCCAACACATGAAACTGAGTACTCAAGCCAGAAAGAAGAACGCAATCGCAAGTGCGACACTCATGACAACGTACTCTGTCCCTCTTGAGCAGCAAAGCAGCTTTCCCTGCTCGTTCCTTGATCAAGCATTTTGGTCCGTCTCAAATGGAGGTCACGAAGGCGCGGCACTAAAGCAGGCAGCGGAGGTGAGCGGTTGGTTGCTTGTGTCACAAAAGCTTTAGGTCACCAACATGACAAGGATGAAGAAAATGGACGACCTCCCCTGTCACGCCCCGATCCTCGAGCGCGTGCCCATCCCTCGGTGGTCGATTAAAATTTGACGTCCCAGGACGCGTCACCAACCCATTAATTTTAATGCGCATGCGAAAGCGAATAAATAAATCCCCAGACAACACAAATATGTGATAGAAAAGCAGGGCCACAATTTTGAAAACAACAACACACCTTTATACAAAGCAAACTAGGTCATTTACAAAACTAGTCTATATTCACAAAAGTCTATAGAAGATCGAACCTCAAAATAAGCTGTCCTATGACCAACTAGGCCAAACTCGTTTGCCGATTCTTCAGTCTCCACAGGGTCCAGACGGGACATTGGGTTCTCCACCACACCATCGGGAGGGTTAGCTGGATCCTTGTCTAGAGCAACGTCAATTACCATAGGGAGGATATCAAAAGTCCTAAGGGGACCCACCCTGAAACCATTAGGTCCGTAGCGGAACCACGCTCTAAATCGATGAGGTATCCTATGAGGTGGATTCTCTTCGACCCAAACAGTGGTCACTACCAATTCATAGACCCAAAACTACCGGGATCAGAGTAACTAGAAACCCGCTCAGTAACCCTTATGGGACAGCCAAAACGTTCGAGAGGATTTGCCATCTAAAAACCTAAAAATGTTAAGCCCAGGATGGGGTGAAACAACATCTCAACAAGTTCACATCCTAAACTCCGACTAGGAAGAAAGTACACCTAAAGGCTACCTATGCACACACAAGAAAGAGGACTTACCTTGGCCTCAGTTCCTTCCTGCAAGTCAGTACGATTCATATATTCAACCAATCACTTCAATTCAAATCAAATCATCGATCAATTGATCCACTCGATTCCATACCACCAATACCATCCATAAAATTCAATCAATTCGAACACTGCTCACCCAAGCTGAGAATAAATGGTATAGCTCGCTAAAGCTGATAGATATATAATAATAATGCTCACCGAAGCTGATAAATATATAATAATAATGCTCACCGAAACTGCTAGATTATATAGCTCACCGAAGCTGATAGATTATCTATAATGCTTACCAAAGTTGCTATAATATACTACTCACCGAAGTTGATATATCAAGGCCCACAGGTTGATATAGTATACAGTTCTCACCAACTGACAATTCACCGTTTTTATAATACCCGATAAAAATAATCATGTGTGGGTACACAATCGGCCTAAGCCAAAATACAATATTTTCATTTTTCAAAAATCCCACCATCTAATATAGTTCACAAAAATATTTTTGGCGTTATAAACTGATGCCCGGTGTTTCTCGATTAAATACTTAAATTACTTAATTTTGGGATAAATTCCCAAAATCATAATTACCACTCAAATAACACAATTTAGCTTTCCATTAAATAAACTAAGCACACCATTGCAATCAGCACGAAATTCCGGTCACCGGCTATCCCGGTATAATTTCTAGAAAATAATAAATAATTAAATAAATACAAATAAATGCCACAAATGCAAACTTAGGCTAGAAAAGCTTAATTAAATATCGAAACGGGCCCGGAAAATTTCTGAACCTATCTAGATAAATGATACAACATATCTAGTCGCTAATTAAGTCGATCTAACCACCTAACATGCAATAACAAGTAATTAAATCGCTAATTCGTTCTAACTAACCACCTAAACCATATTTAGCCTAAACTAATCAACCCTTAAGCATAATTAACTCTCTAAATAGAGTTTAGTGAGTAAACTCACCCATTTTAAAGTCCAATGAGTCCATGACGATGGCAACATGGAAACGGGCAACAAACTCCGAAGCGGCAACACCCTACGAGGCCCGGAAGTGGTCCGAAATAAGCCTTGAAGGCCCACAGCTGGCTGGGCTGCTTGGTTCTATCCAAGAACTGAGCTTGATAGCCTAGGGCTGGAACGGCAAGCGGAGGAGGTCTAGTGGCTAGGCAGGCGACAGGGGCGATGGCCGGACCTTCGGCGGCTTGGAAGACCACGTGCGGTGGCTGGATGGCCAGAAACAAAGACGAACAGGGGCCCAAGAAGCGACTAGATGGCAGACAATGTGCGCAAGCGAGAGTGTGACATCCTGAATTTTCAATCTTGTTTTCAATTGAATAAATCGGGCCTTTCATCGACGTGCCTCTAGTGTTATTCTCAGAGTTGATCACTCATAAGATAACTAAACTATCTAGAAAAGTTATTAAGAGATTTTAATGCAATAGACTTGAGGATTCAACCAAGAATCAACTAATCGACCGTGCTCATCTGCTAAGATCATTACGACATAGTAAGATCAATTAAAAATCAGAGATAGGTCAGTTTGACTGAGATATGTGGTTAAATGTGGTTGATTCCAATAAATTGCAAAATTCTCGTCGATCGGTACTAGATTGATTTTTCTATCGTTTTGGTACCCTATGCCCGTATTTGAAATCTCGAGATTTTCATGACTACCGAGAGTCGCTAATGTGTCGAAGGGGTTCATAGTGGCTTGAAGAAAATCGGCCACAGGTCATTTGCACTAAAAATTTCTGAAAGCTAACTAGTAGGTTAGGTCACACTAAAATCGTGTTTGATTGAAATTAACCGTGAATTTGAACCCAATTTCAAAAAGTGAAAGTTTTGTCATGTCACAAGTCATTTTAGGAACGTCAACTCATCTTTCGCGGATTTTTCGGTGAGTTTGGGATTTTTATAGAAAATCGTTTCGGACAATTCAGAAAACAAACATAAATTCGAATTGGCTAAATGGAAGGGATTTTTGGCCTCCAGCATGAGTTATTTGGTGAAAGGAAGTTGTGTGGGCTTTTTCTTCATCCAAATTGGACCTCAATCAGAGAGATTTGTTCAGAAAATCGGATTCCGAGAAAAATGAATTAGAATTCGGAATTGAAGGAAATGGTTCTTTTCGTTGCCCAAAACTTGTTGTTTGGGGGAAATTTGGTGCAAGAAAGCAAGTGAGGATCAAGTACTTTAGATAAAGATTTTTAGGGACCAATTTGGATTAAACAAGAAAGTGGGGCCAAGAATTTTTCGGTTTTAGGAATTTCTTTTAAATTCCTTTTTATTTTCTCTTCCCCCCCCCAAGGCCACACATTCTCTCTCTCTCTCACTTGTGCGAATTCCTTTTCCCTCCACCGACGTCCATCTCTCTGCCGTGTCCCATTTTCCTTCTCTCCCATTATCTTTGACTTTTTTTTAGTCAAGCTTATCCTCTCTTTGCTTGGCTGACACACTCATCCCCTTCAATCTCTCTCTCTCTCTCGTGTTTGCTCATCCCCTTCGGCGACTCCATCTTCTCCTCCTTGCTGTCTCCGTTTTTGTCCCACCGAAGCCATGCCGCCAGCTCGCCTTCCTCCTTCATCCATGAGAAGTCCCATCCGCGATCGAGCTTGGCATCCCGTGTGAAATTAGCCACTCAAAGCAGCCCTTCAGCCAAGAAAACCAGCAGCGTCGTGGGCTTCCTCGGGCCAATTTTCAGGCCCGATCCGTGCCCCGTTGGCGCCGCCGCTTTGGCGCTTTTCATTCCCCGTCGAGTCTTCATCATTTTGATCCAAGCGGATCGTTAATCAGGTGAGTTTAACTCACTAATCATCGCTTAGTAAGTTAATGGCGTTTAAGGGTTGATTATTTTAGACTAAGCTTGGTTTAGTGGATAATTAGAACGATTTAGTAAATTAGTTAATTATCGATGCATGTTAGGTGGATAGTTTAGTGCAATTAGGGCCTAAAGAAGCTCTAGTATTTATCTAGAGTAGTTCAAAAATTTTCCAGGCTCGTCTGTGCTTCCAATTAGGCTTTTTCGGGCAATTGTTGGCATTTATTTATTAATTTCTGTAATTATTTAATTATTTATTTATTTTTCGAAAATTAGAACGGAATAGCCGATGACTAGAATTTTGTGCTGATTGCAGTGGTATAATCTATTTATTTAATTGAGCTCTAATTTGTGCTAATTGTGTGTGATTTGTGAATTTGGGAATTTATTCCTAAATTTATTTAATTTCAATATTTAATTAGAAAATTACTGGGCATTGGTTTACAGCATCAAAAATGTTTTTATAGACTATATAAATGGTGGAAATTTTGAAAGTAAATATATTATATTTTTGGCTAAGGCTGATTGTGTACCCACACACGAATATTTTATCGGGTACCCTTAATATGAGGAAAATGGGCCAAAATGTCTTGTTAATTGAGTAATCAAGTTGAGAAGTGTAATGTTGTTGGCCGGGGGTAAATAATCGTGTGATGTTGTGGGTTATATTAAGAAAACCACCGAACTTGAAATCGGTTGTGCTCGCTGAGTCATAATTCAGCATTACCACCAAAGTATGGTTGTGTCCATAGACTGTAATCTACCATTGAATTTGGAATCGGTTGTGCTCGCTAAGCCGTAATTCAGCATTACCGCCAAAGATTTAGTGGGCCGTGCTCGCTGAGCCGTAAGTCAGCGTTGAGTTTGAATAAATGAGATGACCGGAGAATGGTCTCATTGGCATGTAATCGACTGAGTCGATTGATCGATGATTCAATCTGAATTCTTGATTGATGTGATGATGTGATTCGATGATTGTTTATTGAATTGACTTGCAAGAAGGAACTAAGGCCAAGGTAAGCCCTCTGATTCGTGATTGTGTTCAGGCAGCCATTTGGGCGTATTTTCTTCCTAATCGAGTCTTAGGGGGTTAAACTTACTGAGACATAGTCTCACCCCATTATGGGATATCATTTTTAGGTCCCTAGTTGATAGCGATGGAGGACCCGAGGCCCGAAGTTTAGAAGGTGAAGCCCAAAGATTCAACGTTCTTGTCTGACTAGTTAGTCATATGACAATTCTATCTTGATGAAAGTCAATTCCTTTTCGTAAGCTTCTGTGTATAAACTTGTACATTTATAAAAAGGTATTTTGTGAAAAATTGGTTCCACTTTCCTATCTCATTGTGTTGTTATTTGGGGATTATTATTCGTTTCCACATGTGCATTAAAATGAATGGGTCGACGATGCATCCTGGGACATCACTATTATATCAAACAAGCAGAGATCGGCACGGCTCGGAGGATCGGGACGTGACAGAGAGGGTGAGCGACGGGCTCGCGACTAGCGTGCAGGCGCGCGACGGCGAGTGGTGAGGCTTTGGCGACTTGGGGCAGCTTGCGACGGCAGGGGGGAGTTTAGTTGGCTTCTCTATAATTTTTGAAGCGCAAAAGGGGTCTCTAATGGGGAAAGTAGCTCTGCTGAAGAAGAAGAAACCAGCTACACAATGGAGGAACCCAACTTGGTCTCAAAGTCTTCGATCTCATCCTAATCTCGCTTGGCAAGGCCCCACCTCAATTGGCAAACTTCCTCAGCCAATTTTGTGCACAAATATCTCCTTAGAACAATCCCGAAGGGGTCCAAAAGGTTGAGGGAACCTTGGCCTACGAATTTTGCACCCAATCCCCCCCAAAATGAACTAATTCATCTCCAAATGAGCTTAAATCAATCCCTATAAATTCCACCAAGGTGTCCTCGACCAAATTAACATTTTTTCTCACCAATAAAACCAATGTGCATTCCAAAAATGCGATCAAAAATGGTCCCCTGAATTTTCCGGACAAAAACGGCCCTATATTGAATTTTCGCCAAAAATCTTGATTTGCAGAAAAATCTTCGGAGGAAGAGTTGACATTCCTAAAATGAGTCGTGACATAACATAACTTTCAATTTTTGAAATCAGATTCAAATTCACGGTTAATTTCAATCTGACGCGATTTTAGTGTGACCTAGCCTACCAGATAGCTTTTAGAAATTTTTAGTGCAATTGACCCGGGATCAATTTATTTCAAGTCACAATGTACATCTTCGACATATTGGTGACTCTCGATTACCGTGAAAATCTCAAGGTTTCAAATACGGGCACAAGGTACCCAAAATGACAAAAAATCGATCTAATGCCGATCGACGAGAATTTTGCAATCAGGTTGAATCACCCATACTTTGATCACATATCTCCGTTGAATCGTCATATCTCTGATCTCTGATCGATTTTGACAATGCCGTAATGACCCTTGCAGACTAGCACAGTCGAGTAGTCGATTCCTAGTTGAATTCTCAAGTCTATTGCGTTAAAATGCCTTAACAACTTCACATGATAGGCTAGTTATCTCATGAGTAGCCAACTCAGAGAAAAGAACTATAGGCGCGTCGATGAAAAGCTCAACTTATTCAATCGAAAACAGAACCCGAAAATCAGGATGTCACATCCCCTACACCCGCAATTATATTAAGTGTTAAGTGGGCCACTTGATATTTAAATGGGTAAAAAAAAAAAGTCATAAGTTCTAACCCATTTCAACCCATTTAAATCAGACTCACTTTTTGGACCCAATTTTTGCTAAGTCTTTAAAAATCTCTGACCCATGTACAACTCATATAGATAAAATATGAGTCCAAAAATTGGTCCATGACCCATTTTGACACCTCTAAATTACAAGCTCCGGGCTATTGCATTAGGAAATTATGCAGCTGCCAATTGCATTGTAATTTCTTCTTTTTTTTAAAGAAAGGATGTGAATTGGAGGCCTATATACATAGAGATGTCAATTACAAGGATTTTGACCTTCAGGCATGCTTGTCTAAATTGAATGGAACCTAAGTTTGCTATTCGTTAGAGTTTCAAGTATGGGCATTTGATTTGGAGACTTGGTTTGCAACTCCGCATTATAATTCAATTGCCTTATTGATAAGTAGATGCAACTCTGCAAGTTAATAAGCAAATAGTCTTTTTTTTTTTTTTGAATTCTTTGAATTTCTCGTGCCCTAAAATTTGGTTGGCTAATCGGCAAATAGATACAACAAGAACTGCATGACAATATTTCAATATGACTGTTGATCAATGACAATGCTGTCCTTATGTTTGAGCATGTTAATTATGGCATGATGATATTCTAAATCATAAGTCATTCACCTGCGTAGGTTGATCTTCTATTGAGTGCCTACAAAAGTTATACTCATCAAGGGATGTTTGAAACACAATACATATAATCTTTCTTCAATAGGTTTTGGTCATTGTGTATCTTGCAGGCGACGTGCTCCATCCATTCCTCCAAAAACATTACATGTCTCACTAGAATGTATCATAATTGTGCATTGATTCTGATCTCGTTGAGATTGAATGTTCCAAATAGGGATGTGAAAAATGTTATCATATGAGGAAATCACTTGTCACCTTAACATCTTGATGTCAATCATGCTATAGTTAATGCATTGTCTAGTAAATATCCTGTGTGCGAACTCATTATCGATGATGCATGGTGAGAAGTTCGTCTATGTTGAACAGGTTAAGTTGGTAGGATGGTTTGAGTTTCCTAAATTTGTAAATATCTTAATTTGCTAAAGGTTTTTTTTTTTTTTTTTTTTTTGGGTCTAAAACAACACATTTATTAAATGCTTAGCTTTGAAGTTACACCAGATATAAGTTCGGAATACAAAAGATCCTGCAGAAAAGGAGGAGGATGGAGCACCCAATTTGGAGGAAGAAGAGAGGCCCGATGGGCCTTCGCAGCCCGATCCGCAACATAATTCACTTCCCTATTGCAATGAGCAATTCGGAGATTAGGGCACCAAAGCATCAACTCCATATTTTCGTCGAAGAGGGATCTGAGCTCCCACGGTGTTAGGGCAGGGTTGTTGATGGCGTCCACAAGGGTCAAGCAATCAAATTCCACAACAAGTTGATCCAATCCTCGCCCTCTCTGAAGTAGAAAATGCAGGGTGAGATTAAGGCCGATCACCTCAGCTTGCAGGGCCGAGGAGGCAAGGACAAATCACGCAAATCCATCAATCAAGATGCTGGAGGAGTCTCTACACACACAGGCCACCGAGGCATCGTTGCAATAGGATTGGTAAGCCGCATCTATGTTGATTTTTAGGACTCCTTGGTCTAGTGGATGCCATCTCTAATTCGTTACTCTCTGTTTTGACTCGCGCCTTTGCATCATCGCACTGAAACAACGACTAGATCGGGTGTCTACTATCGCTGATTGCACAACCTGCTCGATGTTGGGACATTGCTGACGGAATATGAAGTTATTCCAGGCTTTCCAGATTTGCCAGAGGATGGACGTAGTTGTTTCCAGATCCGGTAAGCCATTCTTTTTGTCAATAATATCAACCAACCAGCTTTCTATTCGATGCACACCTGTAGGATGATGCTTGATATCGATTTCTGAATGCAACCAAACATCTAGTATCCATGGACATAACAAGAAAAGATGTTCTGGTGTCTCGGGTACCTGATTAGTACACATACAGCAAGTTGGGTCTAATAAGATGTGTCGCTTGTATAAATTTTCTCTAGTCGCCAGTGCGTTGTTGCAGACTGACCAAAGGAATGATCCTAGTTTAGGCATGGTGTTTAGTTTCCAGATTACGTTCCATAGTTTGCGAGGCGGCTGAAAAGATGAAGAGGCTTGATTGTTGATGTTGCTTGTTTGCTGAGCTCTGATCTTATTATAACAACTCTTCACCGTAAAATGCCCATTCTGCGTTCCTCTCCAGATTAGTCTTTCTTGCGTGAATTGAGTCGGATAGAGATAGATAGAATTTTTTCAACTGTTTGACTATCAAAACTCTGGTGCAAAAGTGTTGTGTTCCATGCGTTATGTTATGGAATTATAAAGCCTGCAACTTTTTCTAGTTTGTCTCTAGGAGCAGGGCCTCCAATTACACCCCTAGCCAACCATCTATCCTCTCGTATTTTTATTTGTGTTCTGTCACCAACAGACCATAATATCTTGTCTGCAATAGAGTCCCGGCCTATCAATATGCTCTGCCAACCCCAAAAGGGTCTAATACCTTTAGTGGCATGCCAAAAATCCTGAGAGTGAAAGTACAAACCTTTAAGTATTATGTTGTACAGTGAAGTAGGTTGTTGAGCCAGTCGCCAAGCTTGTTTTCCTATTAATGCTCTGTTGAATGCCAAAAGATCACAAAATCCTAAACCCCCTTCGTCTTTCCTGCTCTTAATAGACTCCCAGTTCTTCCAGTGTATGCCTTGCTTGCTGTAATTTGACTGCCATCAAAATCTAGCTATCTTCTGTTCTATTGTTTTACAAATTGCAGTAGGGATTTTAAAGATCGACATTGCATATTGAGGAATTGCTTGCACAACCGTTTTAAGTAAGACTTCCTTACCTCCTTATGGAATAAGCTTCTCCTTCCAACATTCTAGCTTTGAATTTACTTGACCCATAATCCATGCAAATAATTCTCGTTTAGATTTCCCCAATCTAAAGGTATGCCAAGATACTTGCCAATTTTGTTCAATATAGGGACTCTAAGTTCTCTGGCAAGATTCTCTTTCAAGCTACTAGGACAATCTGTACTAAAAAACAAACCTGATTTATTTCTATTAATAGCTTGTCCTGTAGCTAAGCAATATTCATTCAGGATACTGGCTAAATTCTGACATTCAGTAATCCTCGCATCTAGGAAGAAAATGGTGTCATCTGTGAAAAATAAATGAGATAGGGTGGGACGCCATCGGTTTAGCTTAATACCTTTAAGATTTCCCATGTCCACTGCATTGTTGATAAGAGTTGTTAAGACATTAGCCATCAGGATGAACAGGTACGGTGATAAAGGGTCACCTTGTCTCAGACCTCTAGTTGGATGAAAATAGGGTAAAGATTTGCCATTGAATTTAACACTGAAAGAAACCGTAGTAACGCATTGCAAGATCCAATGAACCCATTGGGTATGGAATCCAAGCTTTAGGAGGTAGTCTCTAAGGAAATCCCATTCTACCCGATCATAAGCCTTTTGCATGTCTAGTTTAAGCAACCTAAAAGTTCTTTTTCCTTTTCCTTGTTCTGATTTGATGGAGTACCTCCTGAACCATAATAATATTATCTTGGATTTGTCGACCACCAATGAATGCACTTTGTTCTAGCGCTATCAATTCTGGTAGCCAGGGTTTGAGATGGTTGGCCAGGATCTTGGAAATCACTTTATAAATAAAGTTGCAAAGGCTGATAGGGCGGTATTGGTCCAATCTTTCTAGGTGAGGGATTTTTGGGATTAGAGAAATAGAAGTGCGATTGTACTTAGGTAGCAAAACCCTTGTTTGAAAGAATTATTGCACGGCTAAGAATATATCTTCCTGTAATACGTCCCAATGTGCTTGATAGAATTGACGATTCAACTCGTTTGGACCCGGTGCTTTTGTTTCTCCTAATTGGAAGACCACGGTCTGGACTTCCTCACAGGTAACTTCTGCTATAAGATTATCATTTATCTTCGTTGTCACCACTTGCTTGCAAATAGTTAACGTTGGGCTATAGTCTCTATACCCCGCAGAAGTATATAAATTCCTAAAGAAACTAGAGGTCATCTCTTTGAGATGATTCGGGTCGCGTACCCAATTTTGTTGATCATCCTGCAGCATACTGATCTTGTTGTGTTGTCTTCTTTGAACTGTGGTGGCATGAAAAAGCTTTGTGTTCCTATCCCCCCATCTAAGCCAATTAACTCGGGATCACATTACCCAAAATTTTTCCTCCTGCTGCCATAACATGTGTATTTTCTCTTTCAGGTCAGATAACACAGCTATATCAGAATGACCATAAGGTTGATTTGTCAGAACTTGAAGCTGATTCTTGAGGGAATGAAGCTGATGTTTGGCATTGCTAAATTTGGATCGGCTCCATTTCGATAGAGCAGCAGAGACAGCTTTAATTTTTGGGGGAGCGTCGCCTCTCCAAGTTGATAAGATGCCCAAGAAACAGCAATTGTTGAACAACACTCCATATCTTGTAGCTAGTAAACTTCAAAGTAGAAAGATTTTTGCTTTTTATAACTTTGTGTTGCTTCAGTATACAAAAGAAGAGGGCTGTGATCAGATCTGAGGGCTGGTAAAGCCAACACTTCAACAAGAGGGTAAGTTAATCTCTATTCCTTTGTGCAAAGCATTCTATCTAATCTTTCCTTTACAATGTCTTCGCCATTACGGCTATTAGTCCATGTAAAGGCGCAGCCTTTGTTGCCCAGATCCATTAGATAACAATCATTGAGTAGATCGCGAAAAGAATACATGCAATGAGGCTCGGCAGGACGCTTCCCTACTTTCTCCCATGGATACAGTACTTCGTTAAAATCACCTGTGCATAGCCAAGGCAGGGTGTTGAAGTTACTCATTTGCCTTAATGTTGTCCACAGGTTTTATCGGAGATGATAATTTGCTGGAGCATGTAAGCAGGTGAGATGCATAGTGATGCCAAAATCCAGATCAGTACAAATCGAGTCAAGCATATCCAAAGAGTGATAAGTCACTTTCAAAGCCACTCTATCAGTCCAAAAGAGTGCTAAACCTCCTACCAATCCTACTAGATTTTCAATATAGCTTGCTGAGAATCTGAGTTTCCTTTGAAGGTAGATGAGCTTCTATTCCTAATTTTTCGTTTCCATCAAGAATAGAATATCGGGCCTTTCCTGGGTCACTAAGACCCTAAGCGCTTGAACTGTCAAGGGGTTGCCCAATCCTTGACAGTTCCAACTTACTATTCTCATTGTTCACTTGGTGGCTTTTTAGGGCCAGCCACCAGAGCCCAACATGCAAGAGCATCTGCCTCAAAGATGGGAGTCTCCTGTAAAGCAGATTCATCAAGCTTCTCTTGGAGTTGATTTCGAACTTCTTGATTAATGAGTCATTTTGCCTTCTTAATAAGGCCTGATCTTGCATTGAGGCGTGAGTTTTTAACCTTCTTTGATTGAATAGAACCTGTTGTAATGTTGTTAACCGTTGTGTGTTGCTGATTGTCATGAAGTTTATCCTGAACAGTAAGACTTGTTGATGATTCCTCCACCAAAGGTTGCCACTTAATAGGTGTTGCAGCTGTGATGATTTGATCACACACCGAAGCCTCCATAGTCTGTTTACCTTTATTTTTTTGTACTTGGATTTCAAGTACAACAGGATTAGAAACCGGAACAGGGATGATTGCCGAAGGAGGTTGAGGGGTCTCCGGGATAATTTCATCAACATCATCTTGGGGTAGATTCACTTCATAAAAGGTACGCCAGAAGGGGCTGTGTTCCCGAACCTCTGCTCTTAGCCATGATCCATACAAAAAACTATATTTTTCATCCATTTTACTCTCATCATAAGGAAATTCTTTACAGTATGTGGCATCGTGACCAAGCTTACCACAGGAATAGCAGTAATGAGAGAGTCGTTCACATCTAAAATCAAGCCAGAGATTCTTTCCTTCAACCTTGATTAGAAGCCCTATTTTTAGCGGCTGTTGAAGGCTCAATTCTATCCGAGCCCACCTTGTTCGAAGCGTAGAACCATCTTTATTCTCTATTTTCACATCTGTCACCCTGCCTATATGAGTTGCAGCCTTACTGATCATGGTTTCAGTGCAACGTTCTAGTGGCAAACCAAAAACTTAGACCCAAAATGCGCAGGTGTTAAAGTCATAGCAATACAGCGGCGTGTTCGCTATCCAAGGCTTTAATATGACCAGATGGCTAGCAAATAACCAAGGTCCATTCTCTAGAACTCTCTATTTTACTTCCTCAAATTTAAACTTTACTATGTATAGACCAAATTCACCTTATGAGATTTCCACTAGTTCAGTTCGCCAGGCCCATTTCATAGTATTTTGGAACGCCTGAAAGTTAACTAAATGATTGTTGAGAATCTTACCTACCAAAACTAACCGACATTCCTTAATTTTGTCGTTAGGGGCTACCTCGTCCCAGACCTCAACTTGTTGTTCCGACCACAGGCGACCCATTCGATTGCACAGGGCCACGAGGCAAGCTTCATCGTCAGCAATTGAGCGGTCCATTTTGGAGCAGAGACTGAACAAACCTTGGTGGAAACCCTTAGCAAAAAGTTGAGGTCTGGGACCAGAAGAGAAGGAAAAGGGGAAGCCAAAAGAAAGGGCATCTGTCAATCAAGCCGATTGCGACATGCAAAACAAGAGAAAGGCTGGGCAAATGGCGTAGGAGAAGGGGGTGGAAAGATTAGGTTAGATGGAGATTGAGGAGTGTTCCGGTGGGAGATTAGCAAATTCGCAACTCTAGGTGAAGATAACCAGCTAGATGAGCTTCGAGAGATTATGTAAAGACTGGAAATATTGGAAGAAGAAACTATCATGAAGGAAGAAGCGCTCTACATATCGTTGAGAGAATTTTCAAACCAACTCAAAGCTTTTTGATGTTGTTTAATTAATTTGCTAAAGGTTGAATGGAGAATTTGTTACTAAATTTCAAAAAAGGGTTGATGTAAGTAATGGAACTTGGACAGCTTTAAATGCATTTCCTGTTGCCAAAGCCGCTTGTGACCCCATGCGTGTTTGGGTGCTTGGAACCCCAGAGGTACTGGTGCTTTTTTCCTTTTCCTTTTTACTCAATCTCGTTTAGCTTATTAGTTTGGCTTCTTCTTTTTTTCCCGTTTCTAAACTCTTGTTCTCTTCTTAGGGGATGCGAGTTTCTATGGGGGTGTTTTCTAATAGTCTCACAATGTGCCTAAGAACCTCCTCTTTTCCTTCTTGGTAACTTCTCGCAATGGAGAATGGACTATTGTGCAAGGTATAGAAAATTCTATTCCCATTAAAACCACTTATAATCTTCATTATTTGCACATTTTGTTCGCAAATTCTCTCTAGAAACTACCGTTAGTGAGAGATGTTTATCTTGCACTCATCCTATTGCATTACAATATGGTGTGACTCTAATCTTTACATTAAACTAGTTTATGAAAACTTGGTTTTTCAGTTAGGGGCCTACTTAGTCATTTGGGTTTTGGTCATGACCGTCTTGTTCAGTGATCTTGATGTAAATATCTTGCTCAATGAGTTCTCAAGGAAGAAAATAGATTCGACAATGGAAGAACTTATGAAAAAGCACTTGTCGAAAGATGCCTCAGTTGAATGCCAACTTCGTGGCTAGTTAATTGATTGAAGCCCTCACGACCACCAAAACTTGTAATGATCCCAACTCCATCTCCACAATCAAAAGTGATAAGGGATATTTTTGTGACATCACACATGCGTTGCCGACTCTTTTTTTTTTATTATTTCTTTCATTAAGAGCATGTGGAGGCGTACAGACAACACCCAAACAACAACGAGTAGCTAGGAAAATAACCATTTACAAACTTACAATTACATCAATTATATTTACAAGCCCTTCTATTACGAGCCATTATATCTACAACCAATACATCTTCTATGCGCAAAAGGCCGGGGTAAACCATAGCTCCTCTAGTGAGACCACAACTCAAGAACTTGTGTGGTCCTCCATGCTGACAATTTTTAAAAACAACGGGATGAGTAATAAACTTAGTTAGTAAAACCCACTAATTTTTGGGTAGGAGAATGCCTCATCTATCAACAAGCATATAACTTATCTCCAAACAATTGTCTAATAGCAAATTAATAGCAAAACAAAAGCTATGTCTTGATTAGTAATATGAGGAATCCTCAAACAACAATTTGCAAGCATAAACCAAGATTCATTGCATAACACGAGGAATACACGCCTCACTCGATCATATGCAAGCATATACTAAGAATCCATTTAATATGAGGAATTCATGCACAAGGGATTCATTTATTTAATAGCTAAAATGTGGCATCCAAAAATTTAGATGATCCTCGGATAGGTGACGGTCACCAAACTGTGGCATTAACATTATTTATAGGCATTAAATTGTATTTGTTCATTTGAATTTATTTTTATTTTATTTTTGAACCGAAAAGACGGAATTCGGTCTTGCGTAAGAAATATGCATGCTGAAATTAAAGAATTAGAACTTTGAGGATGTTGGACGGCACGCAAGAATTTTGAGTATATACTTGTATAGGAAGCAATTTAATTTTTGGGATATTAAATTAAGTTCGGTAGAAATAAAATGCTTAATAAAAAATAATAATAATAATTTTGGGCTTTATTTTAAGGACTCTTGGGCCCAAGCAAGCCCAAAGACCCCCATGGGTGTTGACCGGACCAAGAAGGGGAGGGGGGAGTGCATGTCCTCCAACACTTGTCTTCAATTTTGCCTCCACTTGTTCTCTCCTTTTAGCCACGTGTTCTCCTCATGAGAACACTTGTCTCTTACATGCAAAAATAGAGATAAATTGTTAATCAAAGAGCAAAAAGGAAGGGGGTTTCGGAAGTGAGAGGGAAAGAGAGAAAGGGAGGTAAGCCGAGGGAGAGAGAGAGGGTTCCTGGGTGCTTTGGCAAGGGAAGAGGAAGACCAAGCCCAGCCGTGCGTGCGCCTAGCTGCTGCCGTCGAGCCCGCCTTGCCCTGCCGTTGTGTTTGCTGTGATTTTCCTTGGATTTGAGGTAAGTAGAGTCTATTGATCTACACTTTGCTTGCTGTGTTTGTGTGTGATGAATGGTGATTTTCGGATGTGGTAGAGGTGAGAATCTTCGAAGTTATAGAAGTTGTGTCTTAGTCTAGTATTCTATTTTCGGGAAGAACAATCCAACCTTTGATGATTCCGTGAGTTGCATGCAATGTTCTAGTTAGAATCTGACTTTGACTTCTTGCTGAAAGTTGTAGAGGACTTCTTGGAGAGTAACATATCAAAATTTGAGAGTAAATGAACAAGTATAGGTCGGTGAAACCATTTTTCTTTGAAGAAAGTAGATCTGGAAACAGTTATGCTGATCTAGTGTGATTCTGTGAATTTTATAAAATTATCCGGTTGAAATTTGATCTTGTGTCCTTAATAAAACTTGTAGGCGACATCTTGATGAATAATATAATAAAATTTGAGAATAAAAGTACAAGCATTGATTGGGGAAAATGATTTTCCTTGAAAAGGGTGAATCTAGACAGTGAACCAAGAGTTAAGGAGAGTTATAAAAATTATAACTTTTAATCCAGAAGGAATCAGACTTTAATTTCTGCATGAGACTTTTACCTCTAGATCTCAGCTATGACATATTAAAATCTCAGAATTTTTGGAGTTCATTTAAGGGTTTAATCAAAATTATTTCCGAAACTGTGCAAAAGTGGTGCTGGAATTTCTTTTGCTGTGATGTGTGAATCTATGTGATTGATGTGAAACTTTCTTGAAATGGTGTTCTTCATGGAATATCTTCATCTAGATCTTTTTTACCTCATGTTAAATTTTCATAATTTGCTGAGATTGTTTACTAATTTTCCAAGAATTTTTGCTAAAGAGGTGCATTCTGTTTTACCGGAAAATTGGTTCTATTTTCAAAAACCAATGAACTGCTTTATGAAAAGTGATATTGTGGGTGTTATGTGTACTGCATATATGGTGACGTTCGGCATATCATCTGACATCCAAAAAGCTGGTTTAGACCTTTGATATTGTTGCATCAAATGCCATGTTGAAAATGAGACATATATGTGAATATACAGTGCGATAATGATGATACCGTTGGAGGTGTGAGCCGACGATGCCCTGGGAGTCGGGATGCCCAGAGGTTCGAATGAGTCGATGCCCTTTGGATACCTGGTTGTATTATGAATACATGCCCAGAGGTTTTACCCAGGAGTGTCGGGATGCCCAGTTGTATTATGATACATGCCCGGAGGGTGAGGGGTTGTATTATGATGCATGCCCGGAGGGTAGGGGTAACCATTTTTATGGCGAGCCCCGGAGATTCCTCGTAATGCCAGGTGAGGTGCGAGATGCCCGGAGGTGTGTGCCGGAGGTTCCTCGCGATGCCAGGTTGGGTGCGAGCGATAAATCAGGGATGCAAACACTGGTCCCTAAAAAGAAAAATGATGTGATCTAATTAAAAGATAAAATTGAGAATTGAATCATGCGCATGGATGTGTGTATATGGCATGGGATGAACCTCATGGAAATGCAAGCATGAAGTGCATGGTGGTATATGCACGTTGCATGGTGATATATGCATGGCTGCTTAATGATATATGTACAAGTGCATGGTGGTATATGCATGTTGCATGGTGATATATGCATGGCTGCCTGATGATATATGTACGAGTGCATGGTGATATATGCACGTTGCATGGAGATATATGCATGGCTGCTTGATGGTATATGTACGAGTGCATTGTGGTATATGCATGGCTATATGGTGAAGTATGTTTGAATGCATTGATGATATGTGCTTTATTCGTGATACCTTGATTGTTCTATCCGACGCATCGTGTAGTTTGGTGGATCTTTACTACTGAGTGGTTGTACTCACCCCGCTTGGGGACTAACATTTCAAACTAGACAAGATACCTCTGCTGCCCCTGCCATCGGTAGATGGATCAAGTGGTTGGATATGACTGCGAGGAGGAGGATAGCAAAGGAATGAACTTTTGGATGCTGACACTGATCGATGGACTTTAAGTATACGACTATTGGAGAAGATGTCAGTCATCTTTTGAAGTATAACTGAGCATAGAAGACTACGGCATTTTGATGTACCAACTAAAGATGTCCATCTGCTTTATGTAAATAAAGGTGTTCGGCTTTAACTTATAAAATGTTTAGTTGGTGTGCATCATTTTCTAAATATAGGGAAGGGAGTTGTTGGATATGCTTTCGTATATGAACTGCGCAAGGGACCGATCTAAAAGATGTAAACCCTCAGGATGTATGGACTCGCTGCAATTGAAATGGTATCAGAGTGACATGTTATTAGGGAAAGTGAAAAGTAAGCGAACTGTGGCTACCCTAACGGATCGGGGGCCATTCGAGGGGTGCCACATGAAATCAATCAATTCTTCTAAAATCCATCAGACATTTGAAATCCATCAGACAACATCCCCTAATCTAAGGGAGATAGCAATTCTCTGGCCATGCATCCACTAGGCATCTGAATTCAATTAGACAATGTCCCATAATCCAAGGGTGATGGCGATCCTCTGACAATGAGTCCGTCAGGCATCATCGTCGAAATCCATGGGTCGACGGCTAGAATTTAGTCCTTCGTGTGCCATGCATCAAGCATCACAATCCAATTTTTATCTTCATTTAAGTTCAAGGGTGTCACGCCCTGATCCTCGAGGACGCACACATCTTTTACTTGGTCGATTAATAGCGACGTCTCGGGATGTATCGCCAACCCATTCATTTTAATACACATGCAGAAGCATATAAATAATTCTCAGACAATAAAACAATGGGATAGGAAAGTAGGATTAATTTTTCACAAAATACATTTTCATAAACATACAGGTCTATACACAAAGGTTTACAAAAGGAATCAGCTCCCTACAAAAATGGTCTATTCATAAACGCATCGCCACTCGAACAAGGTCATTGACTCTTCAAGCTTCACCTCATGAACTCCGGGGCTTCTGTTCCTTCACCAACACCATTTAAGGACCTGAAAATGGTTATACAATAACCAGTGAGACAATGTCTCAGTGAGTTCTACCCCATAAGACTCGATTAGAAAGAAAATACGTCCTAAGGGCTGCCTAAGCACAATCATAGGTCGGAGAACTTACCTTAGCCTCAGTTTCATTCCTACAAGTCAATACCATTTAATATTTCATTGAATCATGTCAAAAATCAAATCACTCAATTAGATTGAATCATCGATCAATCGACTTAGTCGATTCCATGTCATCGGACTATTATTTGGTCAAAACAATACTATCTATGAGTCTGATCAAAATCCAAGATTACTCACCCTAGGTGATATATAGATAGCAGCTTGCCCCAAAGGCTAATAAATAGCATACTGTTCATTCTCTAAGATGACATAACGAGTCACCGAGCCAATATTGCATATCGTTCCTTCTCTAAGATGACATATAAAGTCATTGAGCCGGTATAATAGGCCGTTCTTTCTCCAAGATGACATATAGAGTCATCGAGCCAGCATGGCATATTGTTCATTCTCTAAGATGACATATAGAGTCATCGAGCCGGTATAATATATCGTTCTTTCTCCAAGATGACATATATAGTCATTGAGCCGATATTATATATCGTTCTTTCTCCAATATGACATATAGAGTCACTGAGCTGTTATAGTATACTATTCCAATCAAACAATCAATTTACCATTTTTATCATTCCCGATAAAAATACACGCGTGTGGATACATGGCCAGCATTAGCCAAAATACAAGGTTTTTACTTTTGAACCTCCCACCATTTTCAGTAGTCCCAAAATAGATTTTTGGCGCTGTAGACCTACGCCCGGTAATTCTCCAATCAATTACCAAAATTATCCAATCTAGGAATAAAATCCTAAAATCACAATCAGGAAAAATTAGCACAAATTAAAGCTCAAAAGTAAATAGATCACACCATCATACTCAGCATAAAATTTCGGTTGTCAACTATCCCAACCTAATTTTCATAAAATAAATAAATAATTAAATAATTACGAAAAATAATAAATAAATGCCAATAAATCCAACTTAAGCCTGTAATGCCTAATTGGACACCAAAATGGACCCGGAAAATTTTCGAGACTCGTTAAATAAATACTCAAGTCTATCTACTCGCTAATTGCATTATCTATTCACCTAACATACATTGACAATTAATTAAATTCATTAATCTAATATAATATATCCATCTAATCCATCTTAACCTAAAATAAATAACCCCTAAGCACAATTAAGTTACTAAGCGAGGATTAGTGAGTTAAACTCACTTGTTCGGCAATCTAGTCAGTTCAAATAGAGGGGACGCAATAGGGGACGACTTTCTCCAAAGCAGGCCTAAATTTCGAGGCCGGTAAACGGGCCAAAACGAGCCTAAAGCACCGTTGGAAACCCACTCTACTTGCTATTGATCTTGGCTAGAAAAGAGAGAAAGCTTGGGTTGAGGCAACAACGGGCTGAGGAAGGTTGAAGGACCAAACCGGGTTCAAGCGGAGACTCACGGAGGTTCCGGCGACTCTTACCGCCACCCATAGCGGCTGAACAGCCTCCTGGAATGGCGAGCTGGGCAGGACGGAGCGGTGAGGACGCCGGGATCACACGGGCGAGTGTGAGGCAACAGCAGCATGCGCGTGGGGCGAGAGCGGTGGACGGTGATCGGACAGGCTTTAGCTAGTCTCCGGTGGCTCCTCCGCTGGTTCTGCTGGTTGCTGGAACCAAAAATAGCGAGAAGGAGGGGATGAGGGAAGCACGAACGGCAACTTGAGGGAGAGGATAGAGATGAGGGGACCAAGGGCAACCACAAGCCTTATTTTCTCCTTATTTTCTCCCCCTTGACTGGTCCTCATGCCCAGCTAGCTTTCCTCTACAAAATTCAGCCACAAATACCCCTTTTAGAAGACTTGTGATGGTCCAAAAGGTTGGGTCCATGGGGTATACGAATTTCAAGCATTTTCCCTCCAATTGGACACTCATTCATGCTTAAATCACTCCCATTTGGCCTCTAAAAATTCAATTGACACCTCAATGATCAAATTGGTATTTTTTCTCACCAATTAATCCCACATGCTTCCCAATTTTGCGACAAAAAACGATCCCCGGCATTTTTTGGATAAAAATGACCCTAGGACGACTTTTTCCCAAAAAGTCTCGATTTGCATAAAATCTTCTAAGATTAAGTCGACGCTCCTAGAATTAATTGTAACATGACAGAACTTTCAATTTCTGAAATCGGATTTAAATCCGCGATTAATTTCACTAAGGCGCGATTTTAGCGCGACCTAGGCTATTGCATAGTTTTCAGAAATTTTTAGTGCAAATGACCTATGGTCGATTTTCTTCGAGCTACATTGAACCCTCTTAACACATTGACGACTCTCGGTTGTCGTGAAAATCTTGAGGATTCAAATACGGACACAGGGTACTAAAACGAAAAAAAAATCAAACTAGTACCGGTCGATGAGAATTTTGTAATTTAGTGGGATCACCCACATTTAACAACTCATCTCAGTCAAACCGACCTATCTCTGATCTCTAATCAATTTACGTGTATGCTGTAATGATCTCGGCAGATAAACACAGTCGAGCAGCCGATTCCTAGTCGAATCCTCAAGTTTATTTGCCTTAAAATTCTTAATGACTTTCATAAGTAGTCTAGTTATCTCACGAGTGATCAACTCAGAGAATAACACTATATGCGTGTCGATGAAATGCCCGATTTATTTAATTGAAAGTAGAATCGAAAATCTATGATGTCACAACTCTTCCCATCTTATAAGAATTTCGTCCTCGAAGTTTAAACCTCACAATATTTGCTCAAAAATGTGGGGGTATAAACGCCTCATCGAATCTTCAGTCTCCAAAGTTGCTCCTCAGTACCGTGGTGTTACCAAACCACTTTGATCATCGGGATGGTCAAAGTACGCAAAACTTGCTCTTTTCTGTCCACTATCTGAACCGAACTTTCAACGTATGACACACGGTCATCCACGTCCAATTCTTCAAAATTAAGCACGTGGGTTGGGTTAGGCTCATATTTCCTCAACATCAACACGTGAAAGACGTCATGCACTTGTGCGAATCTCGGTAGCAACACAAGACGATATGCTAGAGTCCCAATTCTCTCAAGAATCTCAAACGGACCTACGTATCTCGGACTTAGTTTGTCTTTCTTACCAAAGCACGAAGTTCCCCTCATCGGCGACACCTTCAAAAAAACGTGATCACGAACTTATAATTCCAACGATCTCCGGTGCTTATCTGCGTAACTTTTATGTCTGCTCTAAGCGGTCTTTAATCTGCTCTAATTACTACAACGACATCCACTGACTACTGAACCAATTCTGGACCTGTAATCTTTCTCTCTCCAACTTCGTCCCAACACACTGGTGTTCTGTACACTCTGCCATACAACACCCTAGATGGAGCCATCTGAATGCTCTATTGATAACTGTTGTTATAGGCAAATTCCACCAGGTGTAACTGCTCTTCCCAACTTCCTTTGAAGCCTAGCACACAAGCTCACAGCATGTCCTCGAGAGTCTAAATTGTCCTCTCAGACTGGCCATCCGTCTGAGGATGATACGCCGTACTATAGTGCAGCTTGGTACCTAAAGCACTCTGTAAGCTCTTCCAAAAAGTGGCGGTAAACCTCAATCTCTATCTAAAGTCATCGTAATCGGTACTCCATGCAGATGAACCACTTGATGCATGTACAAATTTGCGTGTCTATCCAAACTGAGGTCCTTTCGAACTGCAATAAAGTGGGCCGACTTGGTCAATCTGTTAACCACTACCCAAATCGAATCATTACCTCTTTGACTTCTCGGTAGGCCAGTCACGAAATCCATTATGATATGCTCCCATTTCCATTCTGAGATCTTGAGATGTTGTAGAAGTCCTTCCGGCTTGCAATGCTAAGCTTTAACCTGCTAACACATCAAAAACTTGGCGATATGCTTGGCAATGTTCGCCTTCATACCTGACCACCAATAGTGTTGACGTAAATTCTGATACATCTTGATACTACTAGGATGAATGCTGTAACCGCTACGATATGCTTCTAACAAGATATCTTCTCTAAGCTCCACATCATCAGGTACAACCAAACGTCATCAGAACCTTAGTGGTCTTTCATCAGAAATCTAAAAGTTAGCCTTCTTTTTCTCAGTGTCCTCTTGAAGGATCTTTTGCACATCTGGATCTATCGGTTGGAGTAGCTTGATTCTGATCTGGACATCCAGTTCAATTCTGAGGGTAGCCATAAGACTTGAAAGGTGGCCTACCTCAAACTTGAATACCAAATCTCAAACCCTCTCGATTAGGTTCCACTCCTTAATCAATATATGAGCAACTGAAGACTTTTGACTCAAAGCATCGGCGACCTTATTCGCCTTTCCTAGGTGATATAGGATATCACAGTCATAGTCCTTCAGCAATTCCATCCATTAGCACTGTCTCATGTTCAACTCCTTCTAAGAGAACAGGTACTTGAGACTTTGATGGTCAATGAAGATCTAGAATTTTTCTCTGCACAAATAGTGTCTCCAAATCTTTAAGGTGAAAATAATTGCCGCGAGTTCTAAGTCATACGTCGGATAGTTCTGCTCATGAGGCCTCAACTAACAGGAGGCGTATGCAATAACCCTACCATGTTGCATCAACGCGCAACCCAATCCTCTGAATGACGCATCACTATAGATCTCATATCCTCCAGGACCAGATGGAATGGTCAGCACAAGTGTGGTACTCAGCTTCTGCTTAAGCTCTTAGAAACTACACTCACACTTGTATGTCTGCACAAATTTCTCTTCTTTCTTCAGGAGTTTAGTCAACAGCAACGCTAAAGCTAAAAACCCTTTTACAAACCGTCTGTAGTAACCTGCCAAACCCAGAAAACTTCTGATCTTTGTCACGGTAGTCGGTCTTGGCCAGTTGATCACTGCTTCAGTCTTGCTCAGGTCCACAGAGATTCCTTCTTTTAAAATCACGTGGCCTAGGAATGCAACACGAGACAGCCAAAACTCGCACCTGCTAAACTTGGCGTACAACTGATGGACTCTTAGTGTCTACAACACTAATCTCAGATGATCTTCATTTTCCTTAGCACTTCTCGAATATACCAGGATATCATCGATGAACACGATCACAAACTGATCTAGATATTCCTTGAATACTCGGTTCATCAAATCCATGAAAGCAACTAGAACATTCGTCAACCCGAATGGCATCATTATGAACTTATAGTGACCGTACCGAGTACGAAATGCTGACTTAGGAACGCCCTCCTTCCTTATCCTCAGCTGATGATATCTTGTCCTCAAGTTGATCTTCGAAAATATCGACGCTCCTTGCAACTGATCAAACAAGTTATTGACCCTCGAGAGTGGATACTTGTTCTTGATCGTTACCTGATTGAGTTGCCGATAGTCGATGCATAAGCACAACAAACCATCTTTCTTCTTTACGAACAGAATTGGTGCTCCCTAGGGTGATGCACTAAGACGAATGAATCCCTTATCCAGTAGCTCTTGCATCTGCACCTTCAATTCCTTCAACTTAGATAACGCCATCCGGTAAGGAGCCTTAGAGATTGGCTCTATCTCGGGTGCTAACTCAATCACAAACTCAATCTCTCTCTATGGCAGTAATCCTAGCAATTCCTTTTGGAAAAACATCTGAAAATTCTTGTACCACAGTAATGTCTTCCATCTTCAGCTCCTCAACTGTCATATCCACGATAGTTCCCAGCTAACCTTGGCAACCCTCGTCTAACAAACGAGTTGCTTCAGGTGACGAGATCAAGACAATTGAGGGTCCTCCTCGATTCCCAACAAACTCGAAGCTCTCACCCTCTAACGGGTAAAACTAAATTGCCTTACAATAGCAATCCATTTTAGCTCGTTGTTTGGTGAGCCAATCCATGCCAATTATCAAATCAAAGTCATACATGGCTAGGTCTAATAAGTCTATTTTCCCCACTCGCTCACCAATCACTAACTTGCAACCATAATAACCCAAAGCAGCTATCACTTTATCCTTCAATAGTGTAGATATGCAAACTGCCGACTTCAACAATATAGGACTTAATCCTAACAACTTAACATACTGCTCAGCAATAAATGAATGGGTTGCTCATGAGTTGAATAAAGCGTAAGCAGGATGGTTGTTCAGTATAACCATACCTGTAATCACGTCAGGCGCAGCCTCTGCCTAACCTTGTGTGATGGCATACACCGTGCCTTGGACTGGTGGTCTCAGCTATCCTCCCTGTGGCGCATTCTAAGGTGCATACCCTCTGATCTGACCCATCTACAGTGGCGGTGGCAACTGTGGTTGTCCTTTTGGTCGCCTAAGACAATCTCTAGCCATATGACCCTGCTGGCCACATTCAAAACAGGCGCCCGTTCTTCGGGGGCATTGGTTCACACCATGTCGCCTTCCACAAGCGCGACACAATTCATTCCTGCTTGGTCCAGACTTGCCAACTCCACATTTCCTATTGGGCGGGATCTGGAATCTACCTCCAAGCATAGGCCTCTTTCCCTGACGGATCGCATCTCTATTGGAATTAAACCTTGACCCAAACGAGGCAGCTCTCTCATTCTGATCTCTTTCGATCATCTGGGCCCTTTTATAAAAGTCATTGTAATTTCTCAGATTCAACAAAATCAATGTACTCCTCAAGTCCGACCTAAATCGTCCTTGAATCTTCTCACTCGGCTCGTTGGATTCTCTACTAGTTCAGGAGCATAATGCGATAGTTCAGTGAACTTCGCTTCATATTGGTCTACAGTCATGGAGCCTTGGTGAAGGCGTCGAAACTCTGCCATCTTCATCTCTCTGGTAGTCTCTGAAAAGTATTTACCATTAAAAGCCTCAAGGAAAGCATTCCACTCCGGGACGACACCTTCTGGGAATACTGCTTCTTGGGTGGTTCTCCACAAAATATTTGCAACTCCCTCCAATTGGTAAGTTGCAAAGACTACCTTTTCAATCCCATTGCACATCAATAATGCAAAAGTCTTCTCAAGTCCTTCAATCCACAAAGCAGCAGCTTCAGGATCTCCTGCCCCAATAAACTTAAGTGGATTTAACTTCAATAACTGTTCCACTAGCTTATGAATTGGTCTCCCAGCGACCACAATTCCTGGCGGAACCTTGACAAGTGCGGCTCTAGCAACAACATTGGCAGTAGCAGTAGCGACAGCTACAACGGCGGTGGTGAAGGCGACTACTTGGTTCTAGGCCTGTTGCCCCATCATCTCTCACATGGCGTCCAAAGCTTGGGCGATCCCAATGGTTCCTTGATCACTAGGGCTACTACCCTAGCACCAATAGGACGTGGTGCAACGCCACTCACGTTAGCCTATGCTGGCGCTCAACCTCAGCCTCCTCGGGCATCGACCCTAGTCGGCGTTCTACCCCGAGTCACGGCCCTAATGGTCCTCTTGGTAGGAGTTCGCTGCTCCTGATCACTCATGGCTCAGCTTTATTTACTAAAGCCTATTTCTAATTCCATACCAAATTAGAAACATAGTGATATAAACCACAAGCAATTTTACCAAACAACTATCATAGACATGCACTAGCATGAATTTAAATGTCATTCCTACTACCATCCCATGAACCATCGTACCTTATCACTCCAATCCCTAACATTGCTCTGATACCACTAAATGAGGATGTCATGCCCCGATCCTTGGGGACACACACATCCCTTACCTGGTCGATTAATAGCGACGTCCCAGGACGCATCGCCGACCCATTCATTTTAATACGAATGCGGAAGCATATAAATAATCCCTAGACAATAAAATAATTGGATAGGAAAGTATGATTAATTTTTCACAAAATACCTTTTTATAAACACACAGGTCTATACTCAAAGGTTTATAAAAGGAATCGGCTCCCTACAAAAGAGAATTGTCCTATGACTAGCTAGTCAGACAGGGTCACCGATTCTTCAGGCTTCACCTCATGAACTCTGGGGTTTCTAGTCCTTCACCAACACCATCTAAGGACTTGAAAATGGTTATATAATAACCAGTGAAATAATGTCTCAACAAGTTCTACCTCCTAAGACTCGATTAGGAAGAAAATACGTCATAAGGGCTGCGTAAGCACAATCATAGGTCGAAGGACTTACCTTGGCCTCAGTTTCCTTCTTGCAAGTCGATACCATTTAATATTTCATTGAATCATGTCACCAATCAAATCACTCAATCAGATCGAATCATCGATCAATCGACTTAGTCGATTCCATGTCATCGGATCGTCATTTGGTCAACAAAATACTATGTATGAGTCTGATCAAAATCCAAGATTACTCACCCTAGGTGATATATAGATAGTAGCTTGCCCCAAAGGCTAATAAATAGCATACTATTCATTCTCTAAGATGATATAACAAGTCACTGAGCCAATATTGCATACCATTTCTTCTCTAAGATAACATATAGAGTCATCAAGCCGGTATAATAGGTCATTCTTTCTCCAAGATGACATATAGAGTCACCGAGCCAGCATGGCATACTGTTTATTCTCTAAGATGACATATAGAGTCATTGAGCCGGTATAATATATTGTCATTTCTCCAAGATGACATATAGAGTCACCGAATCGATATTTTATATCGTTCTTTCTCCAAGATGACATATATAGTCATCTAGCCGATATTATATATCATTTTTTCTCCAAGATGACATATAGAGTCACCGAGCCGTTATAGTATACTATTCCAATCGTACAATCAATTTACCATTTTTATCATTCCCGATAAAAATACACATGTGTGAGTACACAGCCGGCCTTAGCCAAAATACAAGGTTTTTACTTTTGAACCTCACTATTTTCAGCAGTCCCAAAATAGATTTTTGGCGCTGTAGACCGACGCCCGGTAATTCTCCAATTAATTACCAAAATTATCCAATTTAGGAATAAAATCCTAAATTCACAATCAGGTAAAATTAGCACAAATTAAAGCTCAAATAAGTAAACAGATCAGACCATCATACTCAGCATAAAATTTCAATCGTCGGCTATTCCAGCCTAATTTTCGGAAGATAAATAAATAATTAAATAATTACGAAAAATAATAAATAAATTTCAATAAATCCAACTTAAGTCTGTAATGCCTAATTGGAAGACAAAACAGACCCGGAAAATTTCTGCGACTCGTTAAATAAATACTCGAGTCTATCTACTCGCTAATTATATTATCTATCCACCTAACATGCATTGATAATTAATTAAATTCACTAATCTAATCTAATCTAACCACCTAATTCATCTTAACCTAAACTAAACAATCCCTAAGCATAATTAACCTACTAAGTGAGGATTAGTGAGTTAAACTCACTTGTTTGGCAATCTGATCGATTCAAATTGACGGGGATGCAACAAGGGAGAGGATAGAGATGAGGGGACCAAGGGGAGACCACAAGCCTTATTTTATCCTCATTTGCTCCCTCTTGACAAGTCCTCATGCCTAGCTGGCTTTCTCTCTACAAAATTCAGCCACAAATACCCCTTCTAGAAGAATTAGGATGGTCTAAAAGGTTGGGTCCATGGGGCATACGAATTTTAAGCATTTTCCTCCAATTGGACACTCATTCATGCTTAAATCACTCCCATTTGGCCTCTAAAAATTCAATCGACACATCAATGATCAAATTGGTATTTTTCCTCACCAATTAATCCCACATGCTTCCCAATTTTGTGACCAAAAACAATCCCCGGCATTTTTAGGACAAAAACGGCCCTATGATGACTTTTTTTTTAAAAAATCTCGATTTACAGAAAAATCTTCTGAGACTAAGTCAATACTCCTAGAATTAATTGTGACACAACGGAACTTTCAATTTCTGAAATCAAATTCAAATTTGCGGTTAATTTTACTCAGGTGCAATTTTAGTGTGACCTAGGCTACCAGGTAGTTTTCAGAAATTTTTAGTGCAAATGACCCATGGTCGATTTTCTTCAAGCCACAATGAAGCCACTCGATACATTGGCGACTCTCGGTTGTCATGAAAAATCTCAAGGATTCAAATATGGACACAAGGTACCAAAATGATAGAAAAATCAATGAGAATTTTGCAATTTAGTGGAATCACCCACATTTAACCACTCATCTCAGTCGAACCGACCTATCTCTGATCTCTAATCAATTTACGCCTGTGTCGTAATGATCTCGGCAGATGAACACGGTCAAGCAGCCGATTCCTAGTCGAATCCTCAAGTTTATTTGCCTTAAAATCCTTAATGGCTTCCATAGGTAGTCTAGTTATTTCATGAATGATCAGCTCTAAGAATAGCACTATAGGCGCGTCGATGAAATACCCGATTTATTCAATTAAAAGCAGAATCAAAAATCTAGGATGTCACAAAGGGCCCGAAGGCGTGTCATGCATAAGTATATAAAATGACTTACCGAGATCAAGACATTGAACATACTTGGTGCAAATCAAGGATCGCGTCTTAATCCGACACATTTGAATACTGAGCTAGTATCCAACTTAACTCGGGAACGATATACTCAATGCCGTACCAAGACCATGATAGGACCAACCCGTCGTGACATGTGTTGGAGAAATCTTTCCAGAATATTTTGAAGCTGACAAAACGTTTCTATCAGTCTAAGTCTGGATATTCGGAGACCGACAGTTTAAAGTCTGAAGACTTTATGATTACCAGTCTCAAGACTCAAGACTCAAGACTCAAGACCCAAGACTATTCTCACTGACAGTCTTTCTAAATCCAGTGATGAAGGAAATCCAGAACCGAAGTATATGGTTGAGGATTTGATCCTATCCTCTGGAGAAGATCCCTTGGTTGGATAAATCATTTCGGATTCTTTTTTGTTATCTAGATCGATTGAAGATCCGATGGTCGACGAAATATTCTTGGAATGTTCTATTCTTGGAAACCAAGATCCTGATTATATGGGCGAACAGGATTGATGGGCTATCGCCAGGTTCCTTAAATAGCTCAAATGATCTTCGTGATTGATTCCGTCCAACGGGTAGATTGGAGGAATTCCTTTGGTAAGTGCCAACGGCTATGATGGCATAAAGGAGTATAAAAGGAAGACGTTCTATTTGTTTTGGAGAGCGTGATCGATAGAGAAATTCCAGAGTCTGAAGAACCTTGATTATTAGTCGATAAAGTTTGAGCGAAATTGTATACAGAGAGTGTTTATACTTAGTGATACCTTGAGCGAGTGTGGTAGATCATCTACACCTAGAAGTCAAGGAAGATCAACGCTGTAACATCTCTTTGTTCATAGTGGAATCCAGCCAATAAGCTGTCAGTGCAGGAGAGTGGATGTAGGCTTGGATTAAGCCGAACCACTATAAATCGCGTGTTCAATTTTCTCTTTCCTTTACTCAGTCTTACGATTGATTATTAATTGCTGCAAATCCTTCAACTATCTAAGTATTGTGTAATTATCAAGAAAAATCTTTTATACCTATTCACCCCCCTCTAGGTACTCGTACTAGCTATATCAATTGGTATCAGAGCTCGTGTTCTTACTTTATTTGAAGTATTTTACTTCAGAGTAAAAGATCCATGGCTAGTATGCTAGCACCAGGGCTGGTGGAAGGGCAAAGCAATACCAGACCACCCTACTTTGATGGAAAGGATTACAACATCTGGAAGAACAAGATGAAAGCTTTCCTACGGTCAAAGGATCCTTTGGAATGGGACGTTGTAGAAAGAGGAATCACTCCTACTGCTGCATCAGTGTCTGAAAGAGCAAAGGAAACTGTTGAGACCAGCGGAATGTCTCAAGAAGAGATAAACAAGAGACAAGCACTCGATGCAAAAGTAATTTACTCTTTATATTGTGCTTTGTCACCAACGAATATAACGAGAATATCTTCTTGTGTTACGGCAAAAGAAGTCAGGACGATTACATATCACCTATGAAGGGACAGACCGAGTGAAGGAAACTAGAATTAACATTCTCCTTGGTCAATATGAAGCCTTCAAAATGAAACCAGGAGAATCTATAACTGACATGTTTAGCCGTTTTACAGATATTGTCAATGGTCTTGAGAATCAAGGACAGAAAATTTCGATCCCATGAAGGTGAACAAGCTGCTGCGTGGACTCTCCAAGGATTGGAATCATATAAAGACTTCAATAAGAGAGACGCAAAGAATTATGCCATTATCGTAGACGAGGCGATTGGAACTCTTCGATCTTACGAAGTAGAACGAATTAATGAAGACGAAGATCCAAGAGGTAAGAAATCCATTGCATTAAAATCTAATGATGATTCGATGATACTGATTCGAAGAAGATCGGACGATGAGGAGCTTGCTCTTATGATAAGAAGATTCGAAAAGCTGAATAGAAAAGGAAGAAGGTTCAACTCAAAGAAACAAAGTTTTCGAAACAAGAAACCAAGTTTGTTGATAATGAGGAACCAAATAAAGATGTAGTCTGCTTCGAATGTAAGAAAAAGGGACACATCAGACCCAACTATCCTCTTCTGAAGAAGAAGAGAGGAAAAGCTGAAAAGTCTCGAAAAGCTCTCAAAGTCGAAACCTAGAGCGATACAGAGTGTGAAGAAAGTGATGAGGAATATGCCAACCTCGTGTCGATGGCACAATCAAACTCGGACTGGATCGATTCGGACAGTGAATTTGAGGTAAGTGATTTTAAAATTCTGTCAAAGTCTCTAAATACATTGATGAACTATGCTTTAGTCTTAAGACTTCTCTCAAAAAAATTTCCGAACTTAAAAAGGAAAATTCAGCTCTAAAACAAAAGGAAAACATTTTAGAAGAAAGAGTGAAAAGTTTAGACTTGAATGTTTCTACTCTTAAAGAGAATGAAGATAAACTTTCAAAAGAAAATACTTTCTTAAAAACGACTTATCAAATATTTCAAAGAAATTTTCAATAGGGTCTGAAAAACTTGAGAAAGTTCTTTCAATTCAAAGACCTTACTTCAATAAGTCTCTCTAGGTATGACAGCGAAAACAATCCCTTTGATTGATTTTCCGAAAGTAAAAGAAAGAATTAAGAAAAGACCGTCGAGAGAGGCTTACAAAAATCATTTCAAGAAAGTTTTTGTAAAGTCTGTAGGTCAAAATGCTCTAAGGTGTTCAAAGTGTAACAGTCAAAATCACTTTGAAAAAGAGTGTCCTATGGTTTGGAAGCCTGTGAAAAAGGTATGGCCTAATAATACTTATCCTACTAACACCAAAGGACCCAAGAAAATTTGGGTACCAAAGAAAGCTTGAGACTCTCTTTTGAATGCGAGTCTCTGTCAAAAGAAGGTAAAGTGGTATCTTGACGGGATGCTCAAGACACATGACAAGAGACTCAAATTGCTTCATAAAGTTTATTCAAGTAAATGGTGGAAAAGTTTCATTTGGTGGAAACAATAAAGGAAGCATTGTGGGATTTGGAACTGTGAAAATTGGAAATCTCACAATAAGCAATGTTTTTCTAGTGGAAGGACTCAACTACAATCTTCTCAGCATTAGCCAATTGTGTGATACTGGTTTCAAGATTTCCTTTCAAGAAGGAATATGTTCTGGAATTAGTAAAGACTCGACTCAGTCTTTCATGGGTCGAAGGCATGGAAATATCTACCTTCTTGATGTAAGACCAAATGAAACACAATGCCTAATCTCAATTCAAGATGAAGCGGTCTTATGGCACAAAAAGCTTGGCCATGTCAACATGAAGCAATTAGCCAAAATCTCATCAAAGAAGCTTGTTCAAGGTCTACCAAAATTGCCATATCAAAAGTCTGATTCATGTACACCATGTATTCTGGGAAAGCAGGTAAGAAATTCATTTAAGCCAATAAAACATGTCTCTACTAATCATGTACTACAGTTGCTGCATATGGATCTCTTCGGACCAACAAGAACTCAGAGCATTGGAGGTAAGAAATATTGTCTAGTAATTGTAGACGATTACTCTCGCTTTACCTGGGTATATTTTCTTACAAGTAAGTCAGAAACCTTTTCGTACTTTGAGAAGTTTGCTAAAAAGGTTCAAAATGAAAAATGATGTGCTATTTCAAGTATAAGAACAGATCATGGAAGTGAATTTGAAAATCAAGATTTTACAAAGTTTTGTGATAAATCTGGTTTTAATCATGTGTTTTCCTCTCCATATACTCCAGAGCAAAATGGAGTTGTGGAAAGAAAGAATAGATCTCTTCAAGAAATGGCTAGAACACTTTTAATTGAAAGTAAAATTTCTTCTCGATTTTGGGCTGAAGTTGTTTCAACAAAGATGCTATATCATCAATAGAGTCTTTCTAAGACCTATTTTAGAGAAAACCCCCTATGAATTGTTCAAAGGTAAGAAGCCTATTGTTTCATACTTTCATGTGTTCGGTTGCAAATGCTTTATTTTGAAAAATGCAAATGATCAAGTTGGTAAGTTTGAAGAAAGATCGATGAAGGCATCTTCCTTGGATATTCTACATCAAGCAAGGCCTACGAGTCTATAACAAGAAAAGCCAATCGGTGGAGGAATCAATGAATGTCAAATTCCAAGACTCAACGCAAGTCGAATCCGGTCGGACTCAATATGAAGAGTCTCGAACCTCGCTCCAGACCTTTCAAGGCTTACAACTCAAGAAGCATCTCGGTCTCGGAAGTCCAACATCAAGATGCTCATGAAGATTCAAATAAAGAAAAGATCATCAACCGGGCAAATCAACCAAGAATCGGAAGCATAAGTCAAGTCATCCCAAAGATCTCATTATCGGCGAAATCAATGAAGGAATCCGCACCAGATCAAAAAGACAAGAAGAATCTAGTGCTGTGGCTCTAATCTCTGAAATTGAACCAAAAAGCATAGAAGAAGCTTTATCTAATGAAAGCTGGATCGAAGCTATGCAAGAAGAACTCAGACAGTTCAACATCAATAATGTCTGGGAATTGACATCTAAACCAAAAGGTAAAACTGTTATTGGAGCCAAATGGGTATTCAGGAACAAGATGAATGAGGATGGAAAAGTCGTACGGAACAAAAGAAGACTCATGGCTAAAGGATATACGCAAGAAGAAGGAATAGACTATGACGAGACTTATGCACCAGTAGCAAGGTTAGAAGCTATTCGACTACTACTTGCGTTTGCTTGCTATAAAAATTTCAGGTTATTCCAAATGGACGTCAAAAGTGCGTTCCTAAATGGATTCATCCATGAGGAAGTTTATGTGGAACAACCACCTGGATTTGAAGACCCAAAGAAGCCGGACTCGCCTCTTTAGGGACGAAAAGGCCTTGTATGGTTTAAAGCAAGCACCTCGAGCTTGGTATGACAGACTAAGTAAGTTCCTAATGCATAATGGTTTTGTCAAAGGTAAAGTAGATACTACTTTATTTATCAAAAAGGAAAATAAAAGCTTTTTACTTGTTCAAATATATGTTGACGATATTATTTTTGGATCTCCTAATGAAAGTCTATGCAAGAAATTTTCTAAGTCTATGCAGGATGAGTTTGAAATGAGTATGATGGGAGAGTTAACATTCTTCCTTGGACTCCAAGTGAAACAAATGAAGGAAGGAACTTTCATTCATCAAGAAAAGTATGCAAATGATCTTGTCAAAAGGTTTGGACTGGAAAAATGCAAAAAGACCGACATACCAATGTCATGTTCTTTGAAGATAGACAAGGATGAAGAAGGGAAGAAAGTAGATCAAAAGCTGTACAGGAGCATGATCGGTTCACTTCTTTATCTTACCGCTTCTAGACTGATATTTTGTTGAGTGTTTGCATCTGCCGGGGTTTCAATCGGATCCTAGAGAATCACATCTCAGTGCCGTGAAACGTATTATCAAATAAATTGCCTCATCTTCAAGCATCGGTCTTTGGTATCCAAAGAGGGGAGACTTTAATCTTCTAGGATACTCATACGCGAGATCCGGCCGCCTTGCGAGTCGATAGAAAGAGCACTTCGGAACTTGTCAATTGCTTGGAAATAGGACAGTATCTTGGTTTTCAAGGAAGCAAAGTACCGTGGTTCTCTCAACGACAGAAGCAGAGTATGTAGCTCTTGGAAGCTACTGTTCGCAAATTCTATGGATAAAACAACAGCTACAAGACTTTGGCATTAAAGACTCATGCACAGAAATCGAGATGTGACAACACCAAATGCTATCAATCTCACCAAAAATCCAATTCTTCATTCAAGAGCAAAGCATATTGAGATTCGACATCACTTCATTAGAGATCATATTCAAAATGGAGAAATCTCGATTCAATTTGTTGATTCAAAGAGTCAACTAACGGATATTTTCACAAAGCCTTTGGAGAAAAATCAATTCGACATTATCCGTTCAAGACTCAACATTTTGAAGCTTGAAGAAGTTAAAGTCTAGAGACTCACCAATCCTTAGACTCTAATCTCTCGGACTCTAAATCCTCGCCTCGGACATTCATGGCTATAGACGCGTAAGTTGCTATCCGGACTTGAAAAGGTACGATTTTTCGTTCGATTATAATCCGTGTGAAAATCGAAAACTTGTCTTTTCAAAAGGATTAATTTTGCGATTATTAATTTTAAAAAGAAGTGTTCGTACACTTTCCTTGTGCCGATTGAACTTCCCTTTTCAAAACCGAGTTATATATATACAGTTCTTCTTTTTCAATCTTCAAAACCCTAAAAGGCACTCTCCTCCCGATACTGTTTCTACTTCTTGTTCATCGTCGAAAAAGTGGTCATTTTTCTTGAGAAAGCAAGAGAATGAATCTTTCAATCGACAAAGAAGAATGCCTTCTTCGAGGAAATCATCAAGAATAGCAAGCAGGGGACCACAAAGAATGGAGAAGGGACCGACACACTTCGATCTCACCGAGGAGGAAGACTTATCAAGTCAGCGACAAAGTCCGATTCGCTCTCATCCACGTCATTCAACGCCTCCTACCCCACAAGGTGCAAGTCATCATCTGGAGGAAGAAATAATCGAGGATGTCGAGCTAGTAAGAGTCCAAAAACCCTCATTTATCTATAAGCTTTATTTTGCGCTGAAAAGCACCGGTACACCATTGAACTATATAGACGATTTCCTTAAAGACAAGAACTATGGGAATGAGTATCTTTTTCTGCGGAAAATGGAGGAATTAGGAATTGCTCGGAAACGAAAAGCAGAGGATGCACTTGCAAACATTCCAAGTGATCCTCGTGTACTAGGACAAAATTTGATTGAAGGGAACGATGATGACAGAATGTTCCTTGAATTTCAACCGAGAATGGGTGTGGCAGCAAAGGTGAAAGGAACTCGGATGAATTTGTTCAAATCAAAGGATCAGGAGAATGTGTATTTCAGACTGTTGAAAAGAGGGATGATAAACCCTAGAAGTGTCGATTTTGACTTCCTGGACGCCATCAACATGAACCTAAGAGAAAAGTTGAATTTGCTTCAACTTGAGAAATTTTGCTCTGACGCTACGGACGGTTACGCACAACTGACCGCTTATTTCTATTCAAATCTCGGCTTTTTGGATGCGAATAGAATTTCATTCGATGTACGAGACCAAGTCTACGGGGTAGATGTGAATATGTTGGCGGACATAGTTGGAGTTGAACGAGGACGTTATCTTCCAATCAAAGTCTCACCTGCTCGTACTACTCTGGAACTTGTCAAAGATAGGGACACAGAGAAGAGAATTACCTATTCCAGGATGAATGTCATCAACATTGTGCTTCATAAGATTGTGATCAACTGTCTCAGACCGAAGTCTACGTCAAAGACTTCCGTGTCTTATTCTGAAGCAAAGTTGATGTACGCAATCAACTCAGGACGGAAGTTCTCTCTCCCGCACACTATTCTCTTCCATATGTACAGAGCAATGTCGAAAGACAAGGGACAATTGCCTTATCCTGGTGCAGTGACCAAGATCTTTAGACACATGAATATTGAACCGCCTCATACACTTTGTGTTCGACCGTGCGATAAGATGGTGGTAGGTTTGAAGATGTTAACGAAGATGCGTCTGCAAGAGCTTTCCAAGGCAATGGAGAAATTCAGAGTGAAGTCTCCAGTTCCGTCTGTTTCAAAGAGAAAAGGAAAGGAGGTCATTGGAGCCCCATCGAAAAAGAAGAAAAGAACTCTCATCTTGGAGGATGAAGATGAGGAGGATGAAGATCCCACTATCTGTGCTTTAACAAGAACCGGACGTTACGTGCCTCAACCGACGAACTTCAAAAGAAACGAGAGAGAGAAGAAGAGGAGCAAGCCAAGAACGAGAGAAGAAGAAGAGCGAGAGAGAGAAGGAGAAAGAAGTCAAGAAGAAAGAGAATGAGAGAAAGAAAAGTCTGCAAATCGAATCGGAGAAAAGGGAAATCAAGATACGAAGAGCATGATCATCACTCTTCCTCTTTTGATGTCCTAGAGACAGGGGAGTTGGCGAGCAAGATAGATCCACACAACATGCTTTGCCGATAGTGAAGGTCCAAGACAATCTCCAGGCGGACCCGGAAGAAGTTCGGGTTTCTCAATTGCACGAAGAATGACACGATACGTCGACTCCAAATCTGCAAGATTATACAGAAGCTCCATCATCTGCATTTACTCCATCTGAGAAAGCTCATGCAAGTACACAGACGGATAACTCAGCAGATTTTCGTCGTATTCTTAATATCCTTCTGGAAATGCGGGGACAGATATATGCTCTAGACTGTGAGATTCAAACCATCAAGAATGCTGGACAAGCGTCTTCGGTTACCCTGGAGGACAAAATGAAAGACCTCGCTCTACAACTTCAAGCCAATGCTAAAGGAGAGGAGGTAGCTCAACTAAGGAAAGACTTGAAGAGGCTAGAAGGCATAGTCCAGTCTATGGGAGATTTCTAGATCGTTCGCATTCCCAAGCAGACCTGATTCCTTTCTCACCTTTTTCATGATGACAAAAAGGGGGAGAGCCAATTTGAACCAACAACTTTCAACATCTTTTAAACTTTGATTTTTTTTGTGTGGTTATGTTTTTGAATTTGACTTGAGTGAACTTGGGTGTTAAATTTGACTGAATTAGTTGTGGATTTAAATACTTGACTGGTTGCATTCATATCAAGTGTTGTTTTATGGTATTACTCATGAAAGACTAACCAATTTTCTCTGGATGCAGAGTCTGGTTGTTTTATTAATCTTTATGAGTTAGCCATATTGCTTGAGAAATGTTTTTGCGGGTCAAAGTTGTTCAAATCTACAAAAAGTTTTGTCACCATCAAAAGGGGGAGATTGTTGGAGAAATCTTTCCGAGGAATATTTTGAAGCGACAAAACGTTTCTATCGATCTAAGTCCGGATATTCGGAGACCGACGTTTTAAAGTCCAAGACTTTATGATTACCGATCTCAAGACTCAAGACTCAAGACTATTCTCACCGACGCCTTTCTAAATCCAGTGACGAAGGAAATCCAGAACCGAAGTATATGGTTGAGGATTTGATCCTATTCTCTGGAGAAGATCCCTTGGTTGGATAAATCATTTCGGATTCTTTTTTGTTATCTAAATCGATTGAAGATCCGATGGTCGACGAAATATTCTTGGAATGTTCTATTCTTGGAAACCAAGATCCCGATTGTATGGGCGAACAGATTGATGGGCTATCGCCAGGGTTCCTTAAATAGCTCGAATGATCTTCGTGATTGATTCCGTCCAACGGGTAGATTGGAGGAATTCCTTTGGTAAGTGCCAACGGCTATGATGGCATAAAGGAGTATAAAAGGAAGACGTTCTAGTTGTTTTGGAGAGCGTGATCGATAGAGAAATTCCAGAGTCTGAAGAACCTTGATTATTAGTCGATAAAGTTTGAGCGAAATTGTATACAGAGAGTGTTTATACTTAGTGATACCTTGAGCGAGTGTGGTAGATCATCTACACCTAGAAGTCAAGGAAGATTAACGCTGTAACATCTCTTTGTTCATAGTGGAATCCAGCCAATAGGCTGTCAGTGCAAGAGAGTGGACGTAGGCTTGGATTAAGCCGAACCACTATAAATCGCGTGTTCAATTTTCTCTTTCCTTTACTCAGTCTTACGATTGATTATTAATTGCTGCAAATCCTTCAACTATCTAAGTATTGTGTAATTATCAAGAAAAATCTTTTATACCTATTCACCCCCCCTCTAGGTACTCGTACTAGCTATATCAACATGTTCACCGACCTAGTGCCAAAGTTGGTTCAGGAATGATATGCCTCAATATCATACCAAGACTAAGAGAGGACCACTCCACCGTGATCCCACATATGTTCAAGGCTGATGAAATCCCTTTTTGGAGCTTAGGGTATGAACTGGAACATGCACTTGTAAAAATTGGTTTAAAGTGGTTTTGTAAAACACTAACGAGTTTTTCTTAAACATCTTCAAAAAATGGTTAGGATCAAGGTAAAGTTAAGATCAAGCCAAGGCACAATAATCAAACACAAGAACCGGGTCACTCCCAGGTTAATTCAAGCCAAAGGCCAAGTCAAAGCTCAAAAATAAGAATCAAAGTCAATCAAGAAGCCAAATCTAAACCAATCTAAGTAGACACAAATTGAATCTCAAGCAAAGGAATTCTAAACAATTTCAATTAAGGATTTGCTACACGTTTGGATTAGTGTAACACAATGCCCTAACTAAATATTAGTAAGTTCTACTTATGCTTTCCTAAACCAGCAGCCTCAAGCGACAATGGCAATGAACGACGGCAATGACACCTATAGAAAGAGAGGGCTAACTAGAGAGAGGGATGGAGAGGGTGGTCGGTTGAGCAAGGAAGAGAGAGAAGTGAAAAGGAGATGAGGTTGTGTGGAAATGAGAGGAGGATGCCTCTACTTATAGTCTCTCCTAACTTGCTTTCCAAGCCTTAAGTCAAGGCTTACTCTCTAAGTCAAGAAGCATTTATGGAGAGCATTAAATGCAAGATTTCTTGGTTATTGTCTCAAAATATGATATAATTATGTGTAAGTAGCTTGGGACACCGCAATATGACATTTAAGAACTTGACTCCAAGCTTGGACACGTGACTCTCTTATCCTAGGGTGAAAAATAATTTCGAGCAATTTTAGAAATTAGTGTCATTATCTTATCAAACGGGCTTGAAAAATTATGAAATTTTAATATGTCATAGAGAAGACCTTAAAAAACATTTCTCATGAAGAAACTAAGTACAATTTGTGTTGTGAAAAGAGCAGTAAATTACTAAAGCCAACCTAATATTCTACCCGTCGAGCAGATCCAATGATTGCAAAGAAAGACCCATTTTGAAATCTAAATCTCTATAAAACTCTTTGAAATTTTTATATGTTGTAAATATGAATGTTCTTTAAAAAAATTTTGAAGGAAACATGTCCAAATTCAAAGGAAAAATTTTATAAAAATTTCAAACGGCAACCTCATTGTTTATACTATACTAAGTAGATTCCATATGGTAAATGATTAGGCTTTCATCTCAACCATTTCACCTCAAAAAAATCTGAAAATCTAAATATGTCGTAGATCAAGATGTGTTGAATAACTTTTATAAAGGAAGTTTCTCCAAATTCAAACCACAATAAGTTCTATGAAATTAGCAATTTTGAAAAATTAAAGGTGGCAAATCTAATTGAGGAGAAATGGGGCCTTACTTGGTTTTGAGTCAAGACGCATTAATGGTTAAATAACCTTGTCTTTCAAGTTTCTAACTAGGTTCTAAGTTAGGTTGGATACTTCATCTCAGTCATTGATTAGCTAAATTCCAAAAAATATTAGTGTATGCTTATCTTAAGTCCAAAGTTTGGACTTGGCCGTGCCCCCTCTCCCTCTCTCTCTAGGTGCGTAGCCCTCTTTGTGGGCTCCAAAATCTACTTTTCATACTTAGTTATTGGAGTATGCCTAGGCCTAGACCATAGAAAAACACATATTCCGCATTTCATTAATGCATTCATATGTGTACACATTTGTTCATACTTGTTTTTCTAAGAAACTTGACTAGTCCAAGGCCTAGATGTCTCCTTCATTAATAGTTCCAAGTCCAAGTCAATCTTATCTTCCAAGGCAAAGACCCAACCCAACGTACCAAGTGTCTATTCTTCTTAAATTACTACGTGATGAAGGTTTTAAATGCAATTTAGAAAAATATCTAAGTTTTTGAAGTCTTGTCATTGGGCGGGAATTAATCAAGTTTGACCACGATCGACTACATTATTTGGCCTGAGGTTCGTGTTTAGGCCACGCCCAAACGGAATTGCAGTAACCAGGCTTAATCAATCAAAACCGAGCTCGAGCTTCCCTTTACCAAGAAAAAGGGCTTACGACTGAGTTCGTTGGCCAAGCCTTGGCCCAGCCAATCAGTCTTCTGACCAATCCGTGGGCCAGTCCGTAGGCCAATTTTCCCTTGGCCAATTCTGTGGCCAATCTCTAAGGCAAACAACCAGTCCTATAGCCAATCCAATGGCTAGTCCAAAGTCCTACGTCACTAGTCATGGCCAATTCGAAATTGATCCACATTGAGTTTATTCGATCCATGGTAGACTATCGATTATCATGTAATCTCCTGAGATCGATCGATCCATATTGACTCACGATCGCATTAGATCAGCTCATGGTCATTCATGACCAATACATCAACTAGGTGGAATCACTTGCGATCAATGCGATGACTAAGCGACAACGAACCATGACCATTCACTGATCCATGAGGGTACATGATTATCCCACGGTCAATCCTAATGGTTGAATAACCATCCTATGATCAAATACTCTAGAACCAATCCTTTGGTTGCTGATTCTCGAATGGGCCAATTGACTCATGACCGGCCCTTGTGCTGGCTCATGGCTTAATCCCGCCATTAGCGTCCCGATCTTCGGCCTACTAGTCAGGACCAAAATAAGGGTCAAAATCGAGGATGTTACAATACCCTTTTCCCTCTTCACCATGTTTTGTTTGTTTAATTTCACTATTCAATGTTGACATTCGAACACAACTTTTCCCACTATATGTGCTTATTATGAGTTTTCCTTTTGTATAATTGTCACGATAAAACAAGACCATAAAAAATAAAAAAAACAATGGTGAATTTGATCCGAGCTCTTACTAAAATTTGGCTTGCTATGGTGAAATTTTACTAGTTTTGTCCCCCTCTTTTTTTTTTTTTTTTGGTCAGTCCTACTCTATTCCTACTTTACACTCACTTGCAAACTTGTGCCCTGCCTCTTGCAGGGCGTGGGAGTCGCAACCCACTCTCAAACTTACGCGTCCCTACCCCCATCCCCCCTGAGAAGGTGGGGATTTGAACCCCTCACCTCCCTCTTCCATGTTGGAAGAGTGGCCACTGGGGCGAACCCCCAGTGGTTAAAAAAATACCATCGTTTACTAAAAGATAATTTACAGGTGTTGTGTTATGTGATCCCCTTTGTTCACAACCTGTCATTTTCATGTGTTCATACTATAATTGCCATATTGCAGTAGTAATATAATCCATAAGTGAACTTCTCTCGAAATGTAGAGCATCCTCTACCTCAATGGTAATTTCGTTTTACCCCAAACCCTAACACCCTTGTTAACATCCCTTCTTACTATCCACTATAATTCTCACTGCCTCAGCAATTCCATCAGTCCCCCTCTCGATGTGGTCATCTCTGGTTTTCTCAATTTCCATGGTTTCCCCCGAAATCGCATGGGAATCTGTCGAAGCTCCCGTACCCATGCTTTCATCCATCTTTGCCCGGACCGGTCATCGCATGTCTTAGATTCCCTTTCCACTTGGTTTAGTAGTGCCGCAATTCAGTCTCTCCCAACTTGAGCTTCTGTATAGATTAAATTGCCCAATTCAGAGTTCCCTTCTGCTATACACATCTCTCTGTTTTGGACATTTTGGGTTTCATAGCTTGGCACTTACTCTCTATATACTGCCATATGTTAAGTTGCCCTATTTGCTTGTCCACATGGACCCAAATGACCAAGAGGAATCTTCACAACTAGTTGCCCTCTGTAACAAGTTGGGCCTTCTTTGTTCTAAACAAGAAATTGAAGTCTGGGATGATGAGCCTCCACCTGAAAAATTGGAGGAATGCTGCTTAACGATAGTAGGTAAAATCCTATCCAATCCCTCTATTAATTTCCAAGCTTTTCAAAGTACCTTTTAGCGAGCTTGGCGAACTGACCAAGTTGAGATATCCCAGAGAGAAGCAGGCCTGTATATAGTGAAATTTCAATCAGATGCAGAAAAACAGCTAGTCCTAGCAGGTGGGCCTTGGCTTTTTTCAAGTCATTTAGTCATATTCAAGCCATGGATACCCAATACACCACTACACTGTTATGATTTTTCTAGCTGCACATTATGGGTACAAGTTTTCGGCCTACCTTTGGAGTGGTTGTGACATCCTGATTTTCAAGTTATGATTTCAATCGAATAAGTCGGGCCTTTCATCAATGTGACTATAGTGTTTTTCTCTGAGATGGCCACTCATGAGATAACTGACCTATCAGGTGAAGCCATTAAGGGATTCTAATGCAATAGACTTGAGAATTCGACCAGGAATCGACTGTTCGACCGTGCTAGTCTGCAAGGGTCATTGCGGCACAATTAAAAATCAATAAGAGATCGGAGATAGGTCGATTCAATTGAGATGGTGATCAAAGTGTGGGTGATTCCACCTGATTGCAAAATTCTCGTCGAACGGCACTAAACTGATTTTCTGTCGTTTTTGGTACCCTATGTCTGTATTTGAAATATTGAGATTTTCACGACCATTGAGAGTTGCCAATGGGTCGGATGGGTTCATTGTGGTTCGAAGAAAATCGACCACGGGTCAATTGCACTAAAAATTTATAAAAGCTACCCGATAGGTAAGGTTACACTAAAAGTGCGTTTGATTGAAAATAACCGAGAATTTAAATTTGATTTCTGAAATTGGAAGTCCTGTCATGTCATGAGTCATTCTAGGACTGTCGACTCACCTTTTGAGGAATTTCCGGCGAGTTCGGGATTTTACGGAAAATCGTTACGGCCGATATGGAAAATGAGCGGAAATTCGGATTGGCCAAATTGAAGAAACTTTTGGCATCTGGTGTAAGTGAATCAACAAATGGAAGTTGTTTGGGCTTTTTCTGATTTCAAATTGGATCTCAACCGAATTTATTTGTTCAGAAATCGGATTCCAAGAAAATGAAATAAGAGTTGGATTTGAGAGAAATTCAGAGGTTTGAGGGACTGCCCTATCTTGGTCTTCAATGGGACGTCGAACTATGCAAGTTGGTAAAGAAATTAACCCTGGGATGACCATTTGTCAAGGTTATTTGAAGTTGAGCTGAAATTTGAATTAATAGAACTTTGTTTAGAAATTTCCTTTTAATTTCAAAACTCCCCTCAGTCCCACTCGCACGTCCCCACCCGACCATTTCCTTCTCTCTCTATTTCTCTCTCACGCGCTTCCCCCCCAAAAACCGACAGTCCCCTGCTTCATTGGTCTACTTTTACTTTCTTTCCTTTAACTTTTCACTTGTTCTTATCCTCTCACCTTATCTCTCTCTCTTCATCCTCATCTCTTTACTTTTCTCTTCCTCTTTCTTTCATTTTAACCGCACGTTTTCCCCTCCCTTTGTTCCTTCGAGCGACCCCCTCCTTTTGCCCCTTCATCCGCTGCTTCTTTTTCTTTTATCTTTGGGTTCTGTTGAAGAATTGAGCAGCCCACCATCGATCTCTCTCTCTTGCGGATCAACGCACTCACGCCAGCAATTGTTTCTCCATTTCACTACGCCAGACCTCCAATTGAACAGCCCACATCTCGGTCAAATTCTCCGCCGAGCGAAGCACTTGTTGACCAGTAACGCCGCTTGAAGAAGCCACGTCTTCACCGAGTTCTGCCGTCCACCGAAGCCACTTGGCGGTGTTTGTCCTTGGTTCAGTCAACTAGCAACATCAACCGAAGATGTCCCGCAAAGCCACCGAAGACTGACGCAGCGTGCGCCAGCTCGCCAACCCACCAAGCTCCATTGAGTGCAGCGTCTTTAGCTTCGGTCCCAAGGCCAGCGAAGCAAATTGAAGACTCCACTGCCTTCTGCTCCTCCACGTGTCCACGGCCCGGCCCGTCTTGGTCAACAATAGCAACCGCGAAGCCTCTGATTGACCCAAAGCCAGCAAAGCCGGAGCTGCACGCGTCTTCCCCAGCTCGTTCGTGACTCCAGCGAGCCTCCTTGAAGAAGCCCAGCCCGCGGCCTTCATTCAGTCGTGCGAAGTTCTCCGAGGCCCAGCATTGTGGGCCCATCATCAACAGCAACTCGGGCCCAAATTTCAGTCTTCAAGCCTGTAGGATTGAGCCCAGTAATTTCAGCCCAGCTTGTAATTTACTCAGCCCATCTCTCTAGCAACTCCATTGGGCCCAAATCAACAAGTTCGGCCCAAGTCCAGCCCGCAAAGAGAGCCCAATCGCAGCCAAGCCCAAGCCCAAGAGCGAGCCCAGTTCAATGCAAGAACAGATCTCAGATGGGCTGAGATTTGTTGGGCCAAGTTTAGGCCCGGTCTGAGTATCCGCCGACGCCGCCAAAAAGTTGAATTTCGGCCACCGTCGCGCTGTCGTCACGGTGATCCGGTCTCCGCTTTCAATCAAGTGAGTTTTACTCACTATTGCTTTCTTAGTTTTCTAATGACACTTAAGGGTTCATTAGTGTTAATTAAGTAAGATTAGGTGGTTAAGTTAGAATAGATTAGTGATTATTAGTTAATCGCATTGCATATTAGTTAGGTGAGTAGAGTACTTAGCTAGAGAACTGCCTATAGTAATTATTGAATGCATCTCGGGATTTTTCCCGACCCGTTTCAGGCTCCAATCAAGCAATACGGGCCTAAATTGGATTTTTAATATTTATTTATTAATTTTCGAAATTAATTATTTAATTAATTATTTTTTCATAAATTCAACCGGGATGGCCGATGACCGAAATTTCGTGCTGATTGTCGTGGTGCAGTCCGTTTATTTATTTGAGCTCCACGTTGTGCTTAATTAAATTTATTGTGCAATTTGAGGAATTATTCCTTAATTGTTTGTTATTGAATATTTGATTGGTAGATGGCAGAGTATGGGTATATAGCGCTAGTTACGTTGATGGGCTATATAGTATAGGGAATGGTGAGAGCTAACTGAGAATATTATTGGCTGAAAGGTACTATGTTATTGGACATACGTGGTTCGGTGATTGGAAGTATCACTGGCGAAAACGGCACCTTAAAGAACGCACGTGAATGACTTATAGACAAAATGTGGTTTAGTAATTAAGGAAATATCACTGGTGAAAACGACGCCTTAAAGAACTCACGATGTTGTCTATTGCCAATGTCACCTTGGCGAAAACAGCGCCCTAGAAAGGACACGTGGTTCGGTGATTGAGGATATCACTGGTGAAAATGGCGCCTTAAAGAACGCACGGTGTTAGTGATTGGTATGTCATTGGCGAAAATGACCCCCGAGAAACACATGTGATTTGGTGAAGGAGTACACCATTAGGGAATTATGGTATGAGTGGGAATGACCTAGAGGTGGTTCGAATGACATGTAATCGACTAAGTCGATTGATCAATGTTTGATCGGATGTCTTGAATTGTTTGAATATCTGTGTTTAATCTTAAATTGCAGGTTGGAACTGAGGCCAAGGTAAGTCCTCTGACTCGTGCTGTGCATAGGCAACCTAGATGGTGTATTAGTTTACTAATCGAGTCTTAGGGGGATAGAACTTGCTGAGACGTTGTCTCAATGGTTATTAAATAACCATTTCAGGACCCGGATGAGGAGCCTAAGGAGGAGGAATCTGACGAGAACCCTGATGAGGAACCCGAAGAGGAGTACGTGGAGGAGAACCCCGAGGATGACCCCAAGTACGATCCGGATGAGGACTGAGATCTCGTCCTATCTTGTCAGACCTTGTCTGCATGTGAATAAATGTTAGATCAGACTTATGTCCATATAGTATTGTAGAGTACTATGAGATGCGTGTAAAAAGGTGTAGTTGTGAATTTTCAGTATGAAAAATATGGCCTGCTTTTCTATCCCATTATTTTATTGTTTGGGAATTTATAACTACTTCCACATGTGCATATATAAGTGAAAGGGTCGGCGATACATAGTCCTGGGATATCGCATTTAAAAATCGACCAAACGTTAAAGGATGTGCATGTGCCTGAGGATCGAGGCGTGACAATGGTGTACAGAGCAAATGATCGGCAAAGCAGTTAAACATGTTGGTTGAGTGAAGTGAAGGTAGACACCAAAGAGGGCACAACACTTGGAGTTGGGAGAGTGAGGGTAGAAATAAACTTACAGGAGCCGTTGAAGACAGGCAAATTGATTTGTATTGATAGAAAAACCCTATGGCTAGATTTTCACTGTGAATGGCTATCCCATTTCTGCTATTCTTGTGGCAAGCTAGGATATTATGCAATGTATTGTAAGGACTTTCCTTTTGACGAGGCAAAACTAGAAGGTAAAAACAAGATGGCCTATGGCCAATGGCTATGTGTGGAGGTCAAAGAACACAACCCTTATTGGCTAACCTTTTATAATCCGCAGGAAAAACCAGCGCAAACTGAAGAAACTATACCTGAAACACCTCCCTCTTCAACCCAACTTGTTCCTTTACTACCTCCAACTGCTCATGTTGAAGCAGTGCCCCTGCCAAAACCAGCAATCCCAATCAGTCCTATCGCTGCAACGCCACATCAGCAATGCCATCAAGATGAAATGCTGCAGCGGACCTCTCTCACCACTGCGCTGATACTTGCAACAGCAAAAATGAAAGGGATTTAGACCCAAACTATGGATTTACCGCAACCAAAGAAGCTTAAAAGTACAAGATTTACTCCTAAAGTGGGTGTTGCCAAAAAGCTTAAAAGGTATAATCCCTATGAGATGAGGAGTATGACACAAGAGAACCTCGATGAAGACCATCTAATGGACACACCAGTCTATGCAGTAGAGGAAGCAGGACAGTGGGCTATGGTGGCTGGCCCTCAACAGCCATCCACCCACAAATGAAGTTGATCAGCTGGAACTGTCAAGGTTTGGGCAATCCCCTGACAATTCAAGCTCTTAAGGCCATAATGGCCAAGGAAAAGCCCGACATTGTATTTTTTTATGGAAACAAAGGACCAAGAGGTAGTGCTTTAATGTATTCAGCGTCGATTACATTTCCCCAGCTCTCATGTCAGTAACCCAGTAAGGCTAGCGGGAGGAATGGCAATTTTTTGGAATGACCAAATCTCCTTAAGTATGGTTCGGTTTACGCAGGACTTTTTTGATATGATTCGCAGGGATGTGATGGATGGCAAAACTATGCACATTACCTATATTCATGCCCCTGCCGCCTATCGAACACGCCAAATCTTATGGGATGAGTTACAACAAATAAGCAACTCCAATACTTTACCTTGGGTCTGTGCTGGTGATTTTAATGAAATTATCTATCCATGGGAAAAGGTAGGAAAGAGGTTAGCAAACCCTTATAGACTACTTTCGTTTCGAGCCATCCTAAATGACTGCTCCCTCATGGAATTAGATAGCAAGGGCTATGCTTTTACTTGGATGAACAATCATGAAGGGGATGACTTAGTGAAAGAACGTTTGGATTGGGTGATGTGCACATTGGATTGGTGCCTTATGTTTCCCGAAGCTAAAGTTTTTGCATTGCCTGCTTTGGGATCTAACCACAGTCCCTTACTATTAAACACTTCAGCAACATATAGAAAACGACGCAAGCCTTTTATTTTCGAAGCCTTTTGGAACTAGGACCATGAATACCGTGAGACCATTGCCAAATCATGGAATTCAAAACAGGTACAAGATTCTTCTTTGATGCCTAAATTAAAGGTTGTTTCTATAGCTTTGGCTAAGTGGAGTTGCTCAAAGTTTTTAAAGGGCCATCTTAAGGTGACAGCCTTGCAACAACAACTTTAGAATCTCATAAACCAACCGCATTGCAACTTTGATAAAGTGGCAGCATCTAAATTGCAAGAGGAAATCAAGTGGATATGGCAACAAGAAGAACAGTATTGGGCTATGTGTTCTAGGATTAACTGATTGAGATGGGGTGATAAGAACACAAAATTTTTCCATGCAACTACCATTCAACAGAGGCAAAGGAATAGAATTAGTATGTTGCAGGACGACAACCAAAACTAGGTGCGTGACCCTCAGACTTTACAAGAGATGACGTTCACCTTCTTTTCAAGATTATATACAACAGTGGTTTATCGCAACTACAGACCTATCCTAGATCAATGCCCACAAGTTGTTACAATAGAGATGAATGACCAATTAACACCTTTGGTCACTTGTGAGGAGGTTCACAAGGCAACCTTCTAGTTGGGGACTACAAAGGCTCTAGGCCCAGACAGCTTGAATGGCCTTTTTTATCAGACTCACTGGGATGTCATTCAAGATGATCTTCTTCTAGTAGTGTAAGATTTCTTTAGGTCAAGGGGGATGCCTACTGATCTCAATAGGACCATTATTGCTTTGATCCCTAAGATACCACACCCGGAACAACTAGACCAATACTGCCCAATCAGCCTATGCAATTACACATATAAAATTATTTCTAAGGTACTTGCCAATCGTCTGAAACCTTGGCTACCTAATCTGATTTCTATGGAACAGTCTACTTTTGTGAGTGTTCGTAAAATTCTAAACGCAAGTGCACGTATCGAACAAGTAATATAATGATGAGATAAAGTATCGTCCCACGGAGATCGATGATTAATAAACCAATTAAATACTAAAATAGACTAATTCTAAAATTTATCTAACAAATCAAAATATAATTAAGAATGAATTAAAAACGAAATTTGTAGACTAAATGCAGTAAAATCAATCGATAAATATGTTAGAGCATCCGATTTCACCATAACCACTAGATATGAATTTCATATTGTTATAAATACAAGAACGATATCAAACATGTGATAGCGGAATTTCCTAATCTATTTACTATCCTATCTCTAGGTATAGCAAACCTACTCAGCTTATTAATCCACTATATCTCTATGTGAATTAAAATAAACATGAGTGCATTAAAAACTATGAATATTCCCGGTTTACAATGAGTCTTTTGGATCACCTTATCACCGAAAGCTACACAAATAACGCGGTATATTTCTATCCACGTTTAATTCATGGTTATATATTATAATGAGCAATTGCATATTATCACCTTTCGCCTCAAACATGCACATCGATCATTCAAGTGGTGGTCGAGTCACTCAAAAGCATTAAACGCAATAATAAATAACTCACATGAATGAAATCAATTGTAGAACATAAAAATCATGAAATTCACATCATCATGGTTAGGCTACATCGTAGCTCTAACAAAAGAAAATTAGAACATAGTAGAATAAGAAATAAAAATATAAATATAAATCAAACCCAAAGATCTTGAATCAAAGAACAAGAATTCTGTCTTCTCTTCAAAATACTTGAAAAACTCTCAGAACGATAGAAAACGATCTCTCTCTAAAAAAAAACCCTAGCTGCTCTCTCTTCCTATTTATAGGAAATCTAAAATATCTATCTCTCAATGCTTGCAGATAACATCGTGGGAACAAAATCAAGAATTTCCCGATAATTGCCATTCTTTTCCTTATCTTCTCCATATCTCATTATTCTGCATAAACAAGGAAAATTTAAATAATCGAAGGAAATCCAAATATTTTCTCATAGATAATGCATTAATTGTTGCTTAAAATAGGTAAAATAACTCTATTTTTATAGAGTTATCAGTGAGTGGTTGCCAAATTCAAGATAATATTTTACTTGTTCAAGAGGTATTTCATCATATTAAGACTCGAAAACAAAAGTGAAACTTCAACGCAATCCTCAAGACGAATATGCAAAAGGCGTACGACAGAGTTGAATGGGATTTCCTTCAAGATTATCTACTCAAGTTGGGATTCCATCCAAGATGGGTACAGTGGGTGGTGCAATGTACAACAACAACATATTTTAGTGTCAAATTCAATGGCGAGCAACTAGGTTATTTCTTCCATCACAGGGCCTTCGGTAGGGCAATCCTCTCTCCCCATATATTTTCATCTTACTGGCGAATGTCTTATCAATTCTTATTAACCAAGCTATCAACATGGGGCACATCAAGGGTATTAAGTTAAACAGGTGGTGTCCTACCCTCTCCCATCTATTTTTCGCTGATGATGCAATTTTCTTCTTAAATGGTAACATTCAGGAATGCCAAAACCTCGCTAATATCTTGAATCGGTATTGTGTAGCTACGGGTCAAGCTATTAATCGTAACAAATTTGGAATGTTTTTCAGTAAACATTGTCCTTTGAGACTACAGGAAAATTTGGCGCGGGAGTTTAGAATACCAGTGCTTCAACGGTATGGTAAGTATTTGGGTATACCATATGACTGGGGGCGTTCAAAACGAGAGATGTTTTCTTGGATTTTGGGGAGAGTAAATGCAAAATTGGAGGGATGGAAAGAAAAATTAATCTCGAAGGGTGGTAAGGAAATTGAATAAAGCATCGCTAGGTTTTGGTGGCGGACTGATAATAGCAAATCAGAAATTCATTGGCAGAAATGGGAAGTACTTAAGAGCAACAAGGACAATGGTGGCCTAGGTTTTTGTGATCTTATAGCATTTAACAAGGCTATGCTTGGGAAGCAAGCCTGGCATTTAATCCAACAGCCACTATCATTACAGATTAAAATCTTCAAAGGTTTGTATTTTCGTTCAAAGCATTTTCGGTATGCGGATAGAGGAACTCGGCCATCCTCGGGTTGGCAGACCTTCTGCTTTGTAGGGATTCAATTTTACCTAATCTTAGATGGTCAGTTGGTGATGGGAAAACGATCAGCATCCGTGAAGATAGGTGGTTACCTATAGGGATTCTCGGTGGACCTGTAGCAAGAGAAGAACCTGTGTTGGTGGCTGACCTTATTGATCCAATCCACCACACTTGGAACATTCCCCTTCTCCACCAATTTTTGGATGATCGAGTCATAGTAGAAATCCTTACCATTCCAGTAAGACCTCTCTATGCCAATGATCAATTAATTTGGACGGCCACAAAACATGGCCGTTACACTGTGAAAAGCAGTCACCATGCTCTCACCAATACAACTAGCAACCAGAGCAACAACAGGTCCTTGACATCATATCAGAACCCTAAGATGTTATGGCGAAGAATTTGGACAATGAAAACAGCTCCCAAAATTCGTACCTTCCTATGGTCTGTTTGCCACAATGCACTAGCAACAAAAGCAAATCTATTTCAACGACACATTATCACAGATCCAACTTGCAACCTCTGTCATCAACACACTCCAGAAACCCTAGAGCATCTATTTTTGTTCTGTTCGTGGACTCAAGGCGTCTGGTTTCACCCTCAACTCAATATCAAGCCATCGCCTCACACAGTGCAAAAAATAGACACATGGCTCACAAAGAGGGTTACAACACCAAAACTCTTACATGGTCTGGAGACCATCGCCAACGTCTTATGGTAGATCTGGAGGGCACGTAACAACTTCATTTTCCACCGTCAGTAGCTAGATCCAACCTTTGTAGTGGAGGCAGCTTTAGCACAAACTCGTATCTCTCAACTATTTGCTCGAAACCAAACGCGAACAGGGCGATCTGTTTTGAATCCCGAACAGCTATGGAGGCCACCAGATCTGGGAATCCTGAAAATCAATATCGACAGAGCTTATCAGCCAGGCAGCACAGAAGGATCTATTGCCTATGTATGCCGTGATCACCATGGTCAACTTACAGATGTTTTCTCCAAACGATTCCCAGTCGCTTCAGCCCTACAGGTGGAGATCCAAGCGCTTACCTCCACTCTTCACCATTTGCTGCAGCAAGGCTTCAACAACGCACATCTCTTGATTGAATTGGACTGCCTCACCATGGTCGAAACTATGCGAGATGGCAGATCACCGCCATGGGAAGATCGTGCCCTGTTTGCAGAAGCCGCCGATTTGTGTTCCCATTTCCCTAATCTTCGCCTTGGACAATGCAAGCGTGAAGCGAACGTGGTAGCGGACTAGGCCGCTAAGGCCCACGGTAGTGCAGCCCTGACCCACGACTAGACTGTTTCCCCTGCTTTTTATTTGCTAGATCTAGTTTATGCTGACGCTATAGTCTCGGGTTGTAAGTGTTCTATCACCTGAATACAATCTTCCTTTTCGACCAAAAAAAAAAATACTATAATTGCCACATATTTCGATTTACTTGTTGACTACCGATGTGGATTACCCACTGAAGAGTTTGATGCATCTGATTGTATCTGGCAGAGTTGAATGTAAAAATATGAGAGACCTCTTTTGAACATGCAAGGCCAGCTGTATGGGGTCTCATTTACCCGGTAGCTTGTGGAACGATGCTAGGTCGTCACCAGCCTATGATTATACACCTGCATCATCGTGCGACTGATGATGTAGAAACTTTGAAGGAGAAGTTCATGTTGCTGCATTTTGGTCTCATTAAAGGTTTGTGTATCTTTTCTATTGCTATCAAGTAGAGGTGTTAAAATGGGTCACTTGTTTATAACAAAAGATGGTTAAATGGGTTTCACAATTACAAATTTAAGATAGGTGGGTCTTAAGTGGGTTTTTAAATGGGTTGGGTTGAAAACTCATTTCCAACAAAAACATTATAATCTCTTCATTCCCTCTTTAACTTTATAAAAATATTTTTTTTATAAAAATCAAAATTATAATTTTTTTATTTTCTCTTTTCTTTTTCTTCCTTTTTTTTTCTTTCTTCTTTTTTTTTTCTTTTTTTTTTTTTTTCTTCCTTCCTTCCAGCTTCCAAACCGGCACGGCGATGGCGATGGCGACCGACCGGCCAAGCGAGCCTCGAGCTCGCCGGCGTCGGTGAGGCTCGAGCCTCACCAATCCAGCGAGGGGTGAGATCAAGCTCGCCCGACGCCAGCGAGCCTCGAGCTTGCCAGATCTGGCGAAGCGGAGGCCTCGCCGACATTGGCGAGCCTCGAGCTCGTCGATGCCGGGCAAGCTCGAGGCTTGCTCGTGGCCGGTCGCCGATCGTCATCGTGGCCGACGATCGACCAAAGAAGAAGAAGAAGGAGAAGAAAAAAAGAAAAAGAAAAAGAAAATTATATTTTAAAAATAAAATAAAAATAATTAAAATTTTAATTTAAAAAAATAATTAAATTTCGATTTTTTTAAATAATTATTTAAAATTTATAAAAATTTTCCATTAAATTTGTGTTGTATAAAACTATTTTAGCAATACAATTTTAAAAAAATAATATATATAAAAGCTTGGAAATATTTTAATAATATAATCTTTAAAAAAAACATAGGAATAAGTTTTTCTAAATTTGGTTAAATATGAAAATATTTTATTAATATGAGTTGGGTCGGGTTGGGTATGGGTCGGGTCGGGTTTGGGTCGAAAAATTTACATTAAGCATAAATGGGTTATAAATGGGTTAATGGGTCAATTTGGGTTGGATCATTAATGACCTGACCCAAACCCGACCCGACCCACCTGTTTAACGGCTCTACTATCAAGTTGATGGTTTTGTCTTGGAGTTGATGGTTACGGTGTAGTATTTGATGATAAATCCATATAATAGGACAATGTAATGTTGCACTCGAATAAGGTATTGTTGCAATAACTGACGTTGAGGAGGCATGTAGAGGTGTTGAATTTCGAGTCCTTATAGGAAAGGTTCCAAGTAAAACCAGAACCTTAAGGTTGGAATTAAAGGGTCGCAATTTTAGCAATTGCAAGCTCCAGGCTACTGCATAAGGAAATTATGCGGTCGCCAATTGCAAGGTAAGTTTTTTCTTTTTCTAAAGTAAGGATGTAAGTTGGAGGCCTAGATACATGGAGATGTCAATTACAAGGATTTTGACCTTTGGGCATGCTTGTAATTCTAAATTGAATGGGACCCAAATTCGCTAATCGTTAGAGTTTCAAAAATGTGCATTTGATCTAGACACTTAGTTTGCTTTCCATCCCATTTCTATGGATGACTTAATTTGCAAATAGATCTCTTAATTTTCTCTACATGATAATTTGGTTACCTAATTGAAATCTCTTTAATTTCCTCTACACTAAAATTTGGTTGACTAATTGGTAAATAGATACAGCAAGCACTGCATGGCAATATCTCAAGATGACTGTTGATCGATGATATTGTAGTCATCATCTTTGAGCATGGAAATTATTGTTGGATGGTATTCTAAAAATTGCATATTTTCCGTAGGTTGATCTCCTATTAAATGCCTGTAAAAGTTATATTCATCACTGGATGTTTGAAACAATATATATTCTCTTTCCTCAATAGGTTTTGGTCATTGCATATCATGTAGATACACTTGCATCAACTTTGAAGCAATGTGCACCATCCATTCTTCCCAAAAACATTACATGTCTTACTAGACTATATCATAATTGTGCATTGGGTCTGATTTCGTCAAGGTTGAATGTTCCGAATAGGGATGTGAAAAATGTTCTCATATGGGGAAATCACTCGTCACCTCAACATCTTGATGTCAACCATGCTATGGTTAATTCATCGTCTGGTGAATATCCTGTGCGTGAACTCATTAACGATGATGTATGGTGAGAAATCCGTCTTTGTGTTGATTGTTGACAAATTTAGTTAGTATTATGGTTTGAGTTTTCTAAATTTATAAATATCTTAATCGTCTAAAGGTTGAATGGAGAATTTATTACCGAATTCCAAAAATGGGTTGAGTAAGTAATGCGACTGGGACTGCTTTAGATGCATTTCCTATCGCCAAAGCCGCCTGCAACCACATGCTTGTTTGGGTCCTCGGAACCTCAGAGATACCGGTGCTTTTTTCCTTTTCCTTTTTACTCAATCTCATTTAGCTTATTAGTTCAGTTTTTTTTTTTTTTTAACTCTTGTTCTCTTCTTAAGGGAACCAGGTTTCCATGGGGGTGTTTTCTAATGGTTCTTACAATGTGCCTAAGGATCTCCTCTTTTCCTTCCTAGTAACTTTTTGCAATGGAAAATGGACTATTGCGCAAGGTATAAAAAAATTCTATTCCCGTTAAAACCATTTACAATCTTCATTATTTGCACTTTCTGCTAGCAAATTCTCTCTAGAAACTGCTGTTGGTCAAAGATGTTTATCTTGCACTTCATCTTATTACATTGCAATATGGTATGGCACTCCAATACTTAGGGATAAGTACACTAATTGTGCCATAAGTTGTGTACGGCGCTCACTTTGGTGCCAAAAGTTTCCGTCGGATCACTTAAGTGCCAAATCGGAAGAAAAACGATCACTTTGGTGCCACCGGCGAGAAATTCCGGCCAAAATAATTACGTGGCCTTTATATTTAAAAAAAAAAATCAATGTGGCTTAAGATTGTCCACGGTGGATAGCATAAAACGACGCCGTTTTCCTTTCTTCGTAAGAAACGATGTCGTTTCTTGCCATCCATCGTGGATTCACATAAGAAACGACGCCGCCTTGCTCCATAGCAAAAAATGATGTCGTTGCAGAGGGAGTAAAATAGGGTTCGTATACGGTTCTCCTCGACGCCGGCCGTAGCTTGCTCATCCACCATCGTTCACCCACCGCCGTTCGCTCGCCCGCCGTCGCTCGCCCGCCGTCGCTCGCCTGTCGTCGCTCAGCTATCGCTGTAGTTGCGCCGTCATTCACGATCGTTCAGGTTTGTCATGTTCTCTACGTGGATCAATTTTGCGAAAAATTTAGGGTTCCGACGGGCAAGTTAGGGCACAGAGGGCAAATTGAGGGCTCGGCTCAGGGGGAAAGTAGTGGGAAAAGTGGTGGGGATGTCACTTTTATGGGGATGGAATAGAAAATTTGATTCTTCCATCGTTCGTTCGCTTTTTGTTGTGGGGACCGAATAGAAAAACAGGGTGCGGAGGGGTTTGACTCGGATGGAAACAGTGGTGGGACCGAATTTGTTTGTTTAATTAATTGGACTGCTTTTGTGGGGGACCGAATGTGAACGTGATTAAATTGAAAAATGGGTCGTGGGGACCTCACTTTGTTTATTTAATTTGGTTTCTTTTGTTTCTGTAAATGCATCGAATTGAGGAGATTTTAGTCGCATTTGTTCCTTGACAACAAAACGACAAAAACCTGCATGTGAAGTTGCCAATTCTGTCATGTGTTTCCAACAAAACGACAATGACTCTTTTTCTTTTTTTTCATTGGGTGCAGCATCGACATGGACGCAAATCAGGTAGGCGTCATTGTTTGCTATGGTGGAGAGTTTGTTATTGGCACTGAAGATTGGGAATATAGTGGTGGAAATAAATGTACTATTTATGTCAATGTTTGGAAGCCATCATATATTGATTTTATGAGGGATTTGGTATATTTTTTACAATGTAAAGTGCAAAAACTACATTACTGTGTTGCTGGGAAAGAATTGAATTATGGGTTGAGATTGTTTAATGACGATAATGGTATTAAGGATATCATTTACCATTATCTTCATGGTGAAGAAGTTAAGGTATATATTAAGTATTATAGTGAGGATGAGGATGAGGATGAGGATGGGGATGAGCAGACCACCACTGAAGGAGGAGAAGTGAGGGATCCTGTTCAAGTGGGTAATCAGGTTGGGGATGAGTTTAGGTTAGGTAGAGGGCAAAATGATAGGGAGATAAGTCATATTGATAGAGATGAACAAAGAGGGAGATGTCCTGAAATCTTGGATGAAGATTTGGGTGAAGATGTGGGCGATGAAGACTTCATTGGATTAGAATGGGAAATTGCTTTATCTAGTGAATCGGAAGATGAATGTTTGGCTTTAGTAAATTTCCCAAGTGACGAAGATGATGATGAACTCGCACAGTCAAGACAAAAGCAAAGGGAATTTCTGAGAAAAAAACTTGTAGCTTCAACAAAAAGGCCCGAGCCAGTAAATAGGGATGGAGATCCAGCTGAAGGTAATAGAAGTGAAGATGAAGAAAGCTGTGGCGATGAAGTTGCTAGTTCGAAAAATGAGCTTGACAATGATGATGAAGAACCTACTCCTCGAAGAAAAAGTAAGTATCCTTGCTATGATCCAACTGTTGATAAACCTGTTTTGTCGGTGGGCATGAGATTTGATGATGCCAAACAGTTCAAGGAAACTGTTGTGAAGAACTCAATTGGTGAACAGAGGAGCGTTAAATTCATTAGAAACATGAAGGAGTTTGTGAGAGCTAAGTGCTCACAACCTAATTGTTCGTGGAAACTCTATGCTGCGCTTAGTAAAAATGGGTCATTCCAGATTAGGTCCTTTCAGGAGGAGTATACTTGTCCAATTATCTTTAACAATAAAAGGGTAACAAGTGTGTGGTTATCAAAGCATTTTTTCAATACTATCAAAGCAATGCCCGAGATCAAGAGTCCTCAATTTCAACAGTTAGTGAATGAGCAAGTGGGGGTTAATGTGTCGAGGAATCAATGTAAGAGAGCGAAGATGAGGGTGATGAAGATATTGATGGGTGGGTATAAGGAATAATATGCGCAGGTATGGGGTTATGCTGGTGAATGTATGTTTCAAAACCCATCTAGTATGGTATATGTAGAGGTTGTGGAGAGGCCACTCCCTAATCTTGGGCCTAGATTTGATAGATTTTATGTCTGTTTTGATGCATGCAAACGGGGCTTCTTGGCTGGTTGTAGAAGAGTTATAGGATTGGATGGATGCTTTCTAAAAGGTTTATGCAAGGGGGAGTTGTTGGCTGCTGTGGGGAGAGATGCCAATAATCAAATGTTCCCGATAGCTTGGGCGGTGGTAAAGATAAAGAACAAGGATATTTGGTCCTGGTTCCTAAAAAATTTAATAGCTGACCTTGAGATAACCGATGGGGAAGGATGGGCATTCATGAGCGACCAACAGAAGGTAATTTCATTGTCAATTAATTCACTCCCTTTTAATATTAGTCACTTGCATATTTTTCTTGACTTGTATTTATTGGTTTGAATTTTTGTAAAGACTTATTCCTGCATTGGCTGAATTGATGCCACATGCTGAGCATAGAATGTGCGCGAGGCACATATATGCAAACTGGTCAAGGAACTTCAAATGAGATAGGCTGCAGAAGCAGTTCTGGCAAATAGCAAAGAGTACGAATGTGGCTGATTTTAGATTAGCCAAACAAGGATTGTTGCGGCTGACAAAGGAAGGTTTTGATGCACTCTTCCAGACAGAAGCTAAGCACTGGTGTCAGGCCTTCTTCAGCGAAGAGTTCAAATGCGATATCATTGATAACAACCTCAGTGAAGCTTTCAATGGTAGAATTTTAGAGGCCAGGTGCAAACCAATCATCAGCATACTTGATGATATTCGAGTTATGGTTATGACTAGACTGCATAGGCAAAGAGATGAGGCTACAAAATAGAGTAGAGACTGTGGCCCTAGGATTGTGAAGAGATTGGATACAAATATTGCTGCTAGGAGGTTCTACCATCCAGTTTGGAATGGAGATAATGGATATGAGATTATTCAAAATCAAGATAAGTATGTTGTCAACCTGGATAGAAGAAAGTGTTCATGCCGAGCCTGGCAACTGAATGGAATTCCCTGTACCCATGCCATTTGTGCTATTCAAATGAAGCAAGAAAACCCACATAGTTACCTACATGATTGGTACAAAAAAAGCTCATACCTTGCTTCATACCAATTTATGATGCAGCCTATCAAAAGCAGCAAATTTTGGGAGCCAACAAATCATGAAAGCCCTCTACCTTTACCGCTGAAGAAGCAAATAGGAAGGCCAAAAAAGAGAAGAAGAATGCAGCAGGAAGAGGCATCAAGTCAAAGGATGAGTAGGACTTGATCAAAGATGAAATGCTCCTATTGCTGCAAGGAAGGGCATAATAAGAAAGGTTGTGAGCTGAAAAGCAACATCAACAACAAGATGTAATGGCTGATTCAGTGCCAGGGACAGGACCTACTGAAGAGTTTCTTGTTAGGCCTATTGAATGGAGGACAGAAGGCCCTGCTGTAATGCCTACTGAAGAGCAAACAGAAAGCCATGTTGTAAGGTAAGTATCATCTTTGTCTTAGTAACTTTACAGTTCTTATTCGATAGTGTTGTTGGTCATAATCCTAATATAGTACATTGTTGTAAGGCCTACTAAAGGGCCAGAAAAAGGCCCTGTTGTAGGCTCAAGTGCAAGGATAGGGATTGGAATGGGCAGGACAGCAACAACAACAACTAAGTCCACTGTTCAACAAACAAGAAAAAAATATCCTGTAAGTTGTACATCGCTATGTTTGGTCTTTTATGGGCTAAAATTTACATTTGTTATGTGTTTCTCAGATGAGAAGACGAGCAACTGCACAAGTTGCAGAGGTTGCTACAAGGATTGTTGCTGCTAAAAATGATGCACCACAGCGAACAAGAGGGGCTCTTGGAAAAAGATTAAGGCAATATGGTTATGGGATTTACACGATAAACGTCTTTGGAATGACTATTTTGAATGTAAGATTTATAGGCCCCATGCATTTAATTTGTTGTATTTCAATTCATTTGGTTGACAATATCACTATGTTCTTGTAGCCTGGGAGAACTTCGGAGGTACTTCTCTCTCAAGGTGGGCCAACTCAAGAATCAAGGGCGCAACCAAAGAAGAGTACTCCAAAGAAGAAGAAGACATCGGGTACAGCTGCGAAATAGCCATCCAAAAAGAACCCAGCACCAATTCCATCTCAACCAACAATTGGGAGCAGTAGTGATGATATGGACCAACACATGACACGTGATAGAACAAAAATAGCCGCCGTCAAAAACAAGGAAAAGGAAAATGAGGTGACAAAAAGCCCAACTAAAGAACCTACACATCCAGTTCGAAAGAGTGCTCGGATTATGAATCAATTCAAAGCTCCAAGAGGAAAAGGAGATCAAGGTGTTGTCAATATTGACTGATGGGAGGGTGCTGGACATGGTCTCTTTTTATGTGATGCTGGACATGGTTTTTTTTCATGTGATGCTGGACACGGTCTTTTTCATGTTTTCTTTTTTTAGGAGTGTGCTGGATTGATGGTAATTGTTGCCTGCAATGCCATTGTTTTTTTTTTAAGAGAGTGTTGAACTTTCGATGATTGGAGAGTGAAGTTAGACATGCTTTTCTTTTCTTTTGTAAACAATCAATCAATGTTAATGGCAAGTACTGGAATGACTATTCATTTTCCCTTGTGTTGGTTTCGGCTAGAATGCTAGCAAGTCAGTTATGTTGCTGTATATTTTATTTTTGCTGTTACTGCAATGTTGCTGTTGCTGCACTGTTGCTGTCAGCATTGTTGGTTAAAGTTGTGGATTATAATGAATTTGTGGGGTTCTGATTATATGTGTTGCTATAAGAACACTTTGGGTGCTAGTACATCTTATTGCATCTGGGCTGGTGTAAGAAGATGCACCAGCAACTCAACTGGTGCAAGAACAAGGTGCATTTGAAATGTGACGTTTGGCACTAACATGTTCTTTTTTTTAAAAAATTGTGCAACATAAGTGATCACTTTGTAATCGCGACTGGCACTTAAATGATCACTTTTATAAAAACTTGACACTCAAGTGATCACTATTTACAACTTATGGCACTGAAATGGTCAATCGTGAATTTGCCACCATCCTTTAATTTTGGCCATGGTTTGCAGTTGCAGCAAACTAGCAAACCAGCAAACTAGCAAACCAGCAAACCAGCGAACTATTACCAAATAAAAAATGCAGCAAACCATCATCAAATAAAAAAATACAGCAATTACCGAAAGCTTTCAATGCAGCAAACCATTATTAAGTAAAAAATGCAGCAAACCATTACCAAAAGCTTTCAATGCAGCAAACCATTACCAAACAAAAAAATGCAGCAAACCATTACTAAAAACTTTCAATACAGCAAAGCATTACCAAATAAAAAATGCAGCAAACCATTACTAAAAGCTTTCAATGCAGCAAACTATTACCAAATAAAAAATGCAGCAAACCATTATATTTGAAGCAAAAACTAACCAAAACAAACAGTGACAATACATAACTAAATAACAAAACTTTTAAGTGCTCACAACTAATGCATTCCAAGTCCAACCTTGCATTTCTACCCATAGATTACAACAACAAAACATTCTGCTCCATACAAAAATTGCAGCAAACCAAAAACACATTTTACTTATAAATAATCCAATACAAGTGCATATTCCACGTCTTCGACTATGGTAGACATACAAACTTCTTCTCATTACTCACTTTACATTTGAATAAACTACCCAAGAGAATAAGAACACAATTAACGCTTGATAAAAGTTTCTTTCGATTTTCAGCCTTGAAATCTCCCTCTTCAAATGGTCCACCAGAGATGTTAAACCCTTCATTTGAGTTTGCATTGAGTCGACATCCTCCAACTTGTCCATTAACATAGGTGGAGGTTGATTTCGGCATTCAAGTAACTCAAATATCACCTCTGTCGCTCGATCAGAGAATTTTCTATCAATCCATTTGAAATATTGGCACTTCGAGCCTTCTCTATATCTGCCGCACCCATGGAATCTTCTCCCGGGATTCAACCGAGTTCAAGATGTTCTTCTCGGACTTGGTAACCCACAATAACAGTAATACTCACCATCTAATTCGCTTTTCTTATAGGAATGTGAGCCGCTGCTGAAGCTTCTGTCCTCCATTTGCAAGAGTGAGCTGATAACTTTGGGAGAAAATCGAAGTATGTACTCGAAATGATCGAATTGGGGATTTAGAGTTTTCAACTTCCGGTTCTAATCAAAATTGGGAATTTAGGGTTTCTTATTTGGGGAAAAATGGTAAATGGCATCGTTTTGTTCTTTGTATGCTGATTGTATTCTCCGGCGATCCACGTCGGCGTCAAAAGTTAATAAAAAACTACCACGTCAGATTTCCGGCCAACCAAATCGGCAATGGCACCAAAGTAATCGTTTTTCAAAAATTTTGGCACTTAAGTGATCCGACAGAAACTTTTGGCACCAAAGTGAGCGCCGTACACAACTTATGGCACCAGTAGTGTACTTATCCCCCAATATTTACATTAAACCGGTTTATGAAAACTTGATTTTTTTGGTTAGTGGCCTGCTTAATCATTTGGGTTTTGGTCATGACCATCTTGTTCTTTGGTCCTGATATAGGTCTCTCGCTTGATGAGTTCTCAAGGAAGAAGATAGATTTGATAGTAGAAGAACTTATGAAAAATGGGAGAAGTACAGCCCAAGTGTCAAAACTTGGCATAGAGGAACACTTAAGTGCTAAAAGTTAAGAAAGTGACATTAAAATGCCAAAATCTAAACAAAATGGATCACTTAAGTGCCAATCCAACCAAAATGTTGATATAGTGATTTTTCTGCGAAATAAGTGTCAAACGGCGTCGTTTTGCATGCTGACGTGGCTAGACAATGCAAAGATAACGTCGTTTTAGTGCTAACGTAATAAAAAAATAAATATAAAAATTAATAAAATTAAATTAAAAACTAAATTTATTTAAAATATTTAAAATACAAATACAAATATTTATATATTAAAAAAAAAAAGGAGAGCAAAAGGGAGGCGACTAAGGGCTAAGCCATCGCCACCGCCGCCGCCTCCCCACCGCCGCCGGGAAGGACCGGCGACGAGGGGGAGGGTAGGCCGAGGTCACCGACCCCTAGCCGATCGAGTGCTCACGTTGGGCGAGGGCCACGACCCTCGCCTAAGCCCTCGCCCGGAACTAGGGAGGGTCGGCAACCCTCGCTCGGCTAGGCCTACGGCCACCACCCACTGGGGGGTCGCCTCAGCGGGCGGCGGCCCTTGGCCCAACCAGGCGAGGGCTACCGACCCTCGCTGAATCTGGGCGAGGGTCGCCAACCCTCACCGAATCTAGGCGAGGGCCGTGACCCTCGCCCTAGATCGGGATGAGGGCTCGCGGGCCTCGCTGCCCAGCGACCTCGGCCATTGCTCCCCCCACCTTCGCCGGTCCTTTCCGACAACGGCAAAGAGACGACAGGGCCCGCGAGCCCTCACCCAAATCCGGGACGAGGGTCGTGACCCTCGTCCAAATTCGGCGAGGGCTCGCTAGCAAGTCCGGCCGACCCTCCCCCCTCCGTCGCTGACCCTTCCTAGCGGCGGTGGGGAAGGTAGCAGCGGCGAGGGCTCAACCCTAAGCCACCTCCCTTCCCCCCTTTTAGAAAAAATAAATAAACTTTTTTAAAAATTTGTGAATGTTTTAAATAAATTTAATTTAATTAATTTTATATTAATTATTTACCACGTCAATGACAAAACGACGTCGTTTTTGCATTTTCTAGCAACATCGGCGTGCAAAACGATGCCGTTTTGCACTTATTTCGCCGAAAAATCATCACGTTAGCATTTTAGCCGAATTGATACTTAAGTGATTTATTTTGCTCCGATTTTGGCACTTAAGTGTCACTTTATTAATTTTTGACACTTAAATTCCTCCATGCCAGGTTTTAGCACTTCAAGTGTCTAGCACTCAATGAAAAAGCATTTGTTGGACGTTACCTCAGTTAAGCGCTAACTTTGTGGGTCTTATACTACGTGACCCTCACCACCACCATATACAGTCCCCTTCCCCTCTTTTCTACGTTCTGTTTGTTTAATTTCACCATCCAATGTTGACATTCGAACACTGCTTTTCCTATTATATGTTCTTATTATGACTTTTCCTTTTGTATAATTGTGATGATAAAAGTACACCCTCCAAAAATAATAGTGAATTTGATCGGAGCTCTTGCTAAATTTGGCCTGAGATTGGAAGGCACAAATCAAGATACATCCGTATCTACTCGCATGAAATGGCATCCACAAATCACTAATTCAATTTTTTTGGTTTCTTCAATTGCTGTCATTCGTCACATAAGATTGGCAGGCATCCCAATGGATTTGCTACAAATCAATGTAGTCGCTTGCCAAAAAAATATGTAGTCGGTTAAGGCTCTTTTCAACACTTTTTTCTAATATGTGCAGCATCAACCCGTAAAACGTCTGCATTCTCACGGACATGACTTGGTCGCTTGGAATAACGGCATGCTTATGACTTGTGATGTATATGTCAAACAATTAAGGAAGTTAATATTTACGTAAGCTTTTCTTTTGGTTGGTGATTTTCATACTCGATGTTAACTAAGACAAGTTCACTTAGTGATGCAAGGACTGGAGTGTGGATGTATGTGAGTATGGATGGCATGGCATGCATCAATAAATACGAGGTCGTTCAGCAAGGGGTTTTACTATCACGATTCATGAGTCTCAGACTGATCTCAATTTTTCTTTCCTTTTTATGCTTCCAATATTTTATGTACTAATTAGCTATTCGTACATTTATCTATAGAGAGAGAGATTCAAAAAATTATCAATTGTGCTTGGTACATATTGGTCCCGTACAAGTGAGTCATGAGATCGTGTATATCTCTTGTGATATCCACACAATCTCCGAATGCATTAATTCCAAAAGAAATAACAGGCATGTTTTCTATAGAATATATTTATTTCTTTTTGGTCCAAAGAACGATAATAACAGATAAAGCTACTTAGCAACTAATGTGGATTGCTCACTTTAGTCCCGAGTTTGAAACTAAGCATTCTCACGAGACATTATTGCGTGCATTTCAAGTCCATTACATATGATCGGTTAGATCATGTGGATATCGCACAAGACATTCACGATGCAACAACTCGCTACCAGACCTATATGCACCAAAAAACAACTAATAATTTTTCAGTGTCTACCACCCTCTGCCTCCTGGAAAAATAAAATAAAATAAATAAATGAATAGCTTATTATTACATTAGATATTGGGACGCGAAAGAAGGAAAGAAAATTTGAAATCAGCCTGAAACTCTCCATGCGTAGTTAAGGTAACCTTATTAACTGTGGAATAAATATTTGCCAAGTACTGTATATATTGTATCCTCAATAATTAAGGCGGATCCACGCTATTCAATGGCTTGAGCCAAGCCACGCCCATAAATAACCTACCTGGGTTTGTTCTTGTACTCCAAACTCTAAAGCACTGGAGCACGAGATTTTACGAGTGAAATCTGAAAGGTGAACAGTCATGGAGGTCAAGGCATCGAGGAAGATGGTTTTGATAGCCACGTCGGTGTTGATACTCTCGACATTTGTTGCTGAGATATATGTTGATGCTGCTGATTGTGCGAAATTCTGCGCAGATGTTTGTTCAGCTACTGAAGACCCAATTTCTTGCTATGACGCATGCTTCAAAAGGTGTGCCAAGAGTGATGGGCTTGTTCCACCGGAATTGGGCCATTGCAAGCTTGGTTGCCTGGCGTCGACGTGCTTTGATCATCGTTCAGGTATTTGTACGCCCAAAATATTGATACTCCAATGTCATTTTGGATAGCTATTGACTCAATCAATTTTGTCGATATTACAACATATGACACAAAAGAGGGTCCGAGATCTGGTTGGGTGTTTTCCTTGATCGATTGCATATTGAATGGACTATAGGTGGTCGATTTACCCACTTTCGAATAAATATGATTTGTATCATTACTGTACGAATCGAATCTATGTATATTTCTAAATTCGCAATGGGTAGGAGAGGATTAAGCAGTCCCTTTTGGAAAAAGGAACATAAATTTTCCCGTCTTTTTACTGTTGGTGGATATGACCTTACTTTTCATGATTTGTGAGTCCTCATGACTCACAAGGTTATGTGTAATTAATTATTTACCCAGCATTTATTCCATGTTCCATGAAAATAACACGAGCTCTTCCTCTCTTTTTTTATCCCCGTCCTTTTGTTTGCAATGTTTTGTAGATGTGAAGAAGGTCGAAGCATACGAAGAGAGGGTTGAAGCTTGTGCAGACTCCTGTTCCGAGAGTTGCCAAAAGTCTTATGTACCACATTAGGATTGCAAATTTGAAGGACGGAACGAGAGAATGCAATAAATATGGGATTCCTTTTATGAAATCTTTGTCCTCAGCCATCATTTCTTAATCGATGTGATTACATGACTGAGAATTTTAAAGAGTTCGATGGGATATATATATTTCGGTTATTATTTACGATCTACCCTTAATTTCCTTTGGACAATCTTAAGTTAAAAATGACGAGTTAAATACAGAAGTAGTCAAATCTCTCCACAATCTAGTGATTGCATGGTACCATATGAGGTGGGCTTATATGATTATCAAGCAGTACAAAATTAAAATGGGGTCTCTTCATATCTATCAAAGTGGACGACTTCCAATCATCTAATGCAGAGAAGCTCGGATTCAGGAACTAAATGCTGTATTCATAGAAGCATTAGGCATCCATCTCAATTTTTAGTGAGGTGGGAAAGGACAATGAAGGAGGGATTGAAAAGAACGTAACCTAACTAATGCCGCTATCTCAACGCGAACTCAGAAAAGGAACAAATTCGCTTTGGAATGGAGTTAAAATAAATGAAGAACAATGGCACATGAACCTACTCATAGTAACAACTTACAATCAAGAGGCACCCGATAAGAAATAGGGAAAAAGCCATCAAAAACCTAAAATTATGCCCACTATAACACATCAATCATCAAATTTATTTTTTTTATGATATCAAAATCCCCAAACTATACCCATCGTTACACATATACCTTAAAAAAAATTCTTATAATATAAAAAACACTTAACTTGTATTTATGTGACACATTTACCCTTTGTCTATTAGATGATTTTTCAATCAAAATAATTTTGTCGTTATTTCATTTCACTTAAGCCACGTAAACGTCATATCAACACTGTTTGCTTTCTGGCATTTATATAGACAGATTTTAAATGAAGTTTATTGACGAAACCTTAATGGAAGGTAAATAAGTAAATGTTGTCAACGAGTACAATTTGGAGTTTTTTGTGACTTTTTCTACCAACTACTACTTTTGGACACAAGCTCAAGGAATAAGGGAGCGAGAGTTATGCGCACTTTCGCTTTTGCTTCATCATGGTGGGCTTTGCAATTTTGACATTTAACAATTTATTTTATTAATTATCTAATTGATTTCTGAATGGTATAAAGAATGAAATTCATGGATCTTCACAGGATGGCTGACCTTTTTTTTGGAAAAAAAAAAATATGAGGGTTGATTGAAAGGCCATATAAAAAATATATGACCTTTAGTTAGGAGCAGAAAGAGATTCCTAGTAGGCTTTACTCCAAAGGGTTGATTGAAAGGCCAGACAATTCTCGTTCAAGAAATCTTACAGATTTAAGCACAATTGGACAACATTTTCATATTGATGCCTGCTAGAACTTAAGTTAGAAGTGCCAAAGATACTACAATCGCATCACAGCTAATAGTCAAAGCGGAAGACAGTCCAGCATCAACACGCAGTAGAAGCAGAAACATGTATGCTAGTGAGATTTTACTAGGGATGATCGATACCTGGTCCAATTTAGTTCCGATTCTGGCTCTGGTCCAATGAAACCCATCACTTTTTCTTTTTTTTCCCATGTTTCCATCCGGATATCCGGATATCTTATTGTCCAAAGCATGACCAATAACAAATTCAAAACTCAAGACAAATCTTATGCTTCCATCCATATATCTTATTGTCCAATTACAAGCTCATATTTCCACAGAAACAATAAACTAAACCCACTATTTTTTGGAAGAAATAAAAATAATAAATGAAAGTATATGTAACTAATCCGATTTGGGTGGCTTCCAATTTGGGCAGCCGCTTTGCACACCCTTAGATTGTACGTGCACATCGGCTAATCATACTCCATTAATGAAGAAAAAAATGCCAGAATCTTGTATCAGCTAATCATACGACAACATATATTTATCTTCACTTATGTTGGTGAGTGAGATTTGGTGACGTTCACCTAGACAGAAACTTTGCTGAGTTGGTATTTACTACACTTCTCGATGCTTTATCTGATCTATCCATCCTTGATCTCTCTTATAATGAGGTGCATAGCACACAAATTTTTCTTTCTATTGTTTTCTTTTTCAAGGAGAAAACTAACTTCGAAATCAAATGTAATTTACTTGCCGATGGCAGTATGGTTTTCTAGTTTCACCTGGATAAACAAAGGTAGTGAAATCTCATCTATAGGAGCTCCCAAATCATTGGCTTCGTTACGTGTGCTCAAGCTAAGGCATCGCCCCATTTCTTGGTACACTAGTTTAACTGGGATATAACATACATTGAGCGATAGAGACTAGGATGCAGAAAAAATGGTCTTGGATAGAAAACTATGCCATGTTGTATTATTTCCTTTCTTGAGTTTGGCTTTAACAAGGTGGATTTGGTGATTAATGGCTGCAATAAAACCCCGAACACTTTATTCTTCTTATAGTTATTTGCGATATCAGTATCCTTGCATCCAGGGGAAATAATCTTCAGAAAGATACAAATGACCTTAGACATGCTCTTGTTCACGTTTGCCTTGGACACTGAATTTTAAGTGAGAATCCCATTTGGGATGATGGGCTTAGGTTAGTTATTTCTTCATAGATAGCTAGTATTTACTTTTTATGGTATCTTCCATTGCAAGCATCTAATTCCCTTTTTGTTTAAGGCATTTGGAAAAGGCCTTCCTTGGACTCACTTGAGTTTGGAAAATTGCGAGCTTTTGTCCAATAGAGTTATTAAATTCTTAAATACCCTATCCATCTTAGATAAATAAGTTAGTTCTCTATTTCAGATAACAGACTTGGCGGGTCTTTCCTCTAGCCTTACGACTACTCTTATTTTTTGAAGCTTATCTATCTGGTTTATTAAATTTGGTCTTATGTCTGTTCAGCCATGCAGTAGAAGTCTTGGTAAAGTCAATAGGCATATCAGTTCAAGTACTTGACATGGTGGTGTTAGATTGGGTTCTTCCGGCCTGAGAGCTGTTGAAAATAGCAGCCAACCTTTAAAGCTTTTCAAAATTCATATAAGGGTAATAATGAGCATGGCTTTCCATTCAGCCTTTCTTATAGGACATTTACCATGTTTAACATAAGTCTTGTAATTTGCTTGGCATACTAAAAATCGCAATGAAATTGAATTTGCCAAATCTTTGTCAAAGCTTATTGAATGCGCATCAGAACTTGTTGTAGTTACTGCTGCATATAATCTTATGTTCCAAAGTCCCTCATTGTTATATGCTTAGCATTGGAAGTTGAAAGGTATTTTTGTTTTTTCCCCCAGAAATACTCGGTTCTTCTTTCTAGAAATACCGGTTCTTAAGAACCAGGCCGTTAATTAACTTTTACAATTTCCAATACTAATTTCCAATACTAAGCATATGACAATGAGGGACTCTAGAGGCATAAGATTATACGCAACACACTGCAACAAACTCTGGCACGCAATAAGATTTAACAAAAATTTGACTGATTCAATACCACAGTGATTTTTATCATACCAAGCAAATTAAATGACTTATGTAAACATAGTGAATGTCCTATAAGAGAAGCCCATGCTCACTGTTAACGTTGTATCAATCTTGACAGGTTTCAAAGAGTTGGACATCACTTTATGTAGCTCTCCAAAAGTAGATAACCCAGTCCAACATCACCCAGTTTAAGTAATTGAATTGACATTTTATCGACGCTTCTGCCGCATGGTTGAACAGACATTTTTCCAAATTCAGTAAACTGGAATAAATAAGCTCCAGGAAATAAGAGTGGCCGTAAGACTAGAGGAAGGACCTAACTTGTTATTTGAAATAGAGACAATACCAAGTTATTTATCTAAGATGGACAGGGAATTTAAGAATTCAATAACTCCATTAGATTAAAATTCGCAGTTTTCTAGACTCAAGTGAACCAAGGAAAACCTCTCCAAATGCCTCAACAAAAAGGGAATTAGATAACTAAAGGGAAGATACTATTAAATATATATATATATATATATATATATTCGCCCCAGTGGCCACCCTTCCAACATGGAAGGTGGAGGTGAGGGATTCAAATCCCCACCTTCTCAGGGAGGGATGGGGTGGAGACGTGTAAGTTTCAAAAGTGGATTTCGACTCCCACACCCTGCAAGAGGCAGGGCAAAAGTCTGAGAGTGAGTGTAGAGTAGGAATAGAGTAAGACTGACCAAAAAATATATATACACTAGCTATCGGTGAAGAAGTAGAACTTGCATTGACCTAATCCCATCATCCCAATGGATTCTCCCTTAAATCCAGTGTTCGCAAGATGTGCATGTGGAAAAAGAGCATGTCTAAGATCATCTACATTTTCTTTGTGAAGATTATTTCTTTTGAATGCAAGGACACTGATATAACAAATAATTATAATGAGAGTATCGTATCTAGGATTTTATCGCAGCCATTAATCACTAAAGCCACCTTGCAGAACCCAAGCTGCTGGAGGAAAATAATACAAAAGGGCACAGTTGTCTATCCAAAACCATTCAATCTGCATCCTAGTCTCTACCGCTCAATGTATATTGTATCCTAAGTAAACAAGTGCACCAAGAAAAAGGGGTGATACTCAGCTTGAGCACACTTATGAAGCCCATGATTTGCCAACTCTTGTAGATGAGATTCAGCTACTTTCTTTTTTTTTTTTTAAGAGGTGAAACTAGAAGCCATCCTGCTATGTGCAAGAAAAGTTCATTTGATTTTGAGGTTAGTTTTTTTCCCTACAAAAGAAAACGATGGAAAGAAAAAGGTGCACTATGCACCTCATTGTCAGATAGATCGAGATTGAGGATGGATAGGCTAGACGAAGCACCAAGAAGTGTAGTAAATACCAACTCAGCAAAGTGTCTGTCCAAGTGGAAGTCACAATATCTCAGAAAATACAAGCACCTGAAAGCAGAGTTTCAAAAGCAAAACTAGGAATCAGGGGGTGAAATTTATTGGCTAATACAAACAATCACTAAGCATCTGACAGCATCTGCCTCTTACATCATTATGCATTTGTGAGCTTGTGACTTTCAAAACGGGAACAGTTTTATAATATCGCTTGTTTTTCACGGATTAAATACTCCCTTATTGTAGCATCGTGAGAGAGAATACTCCCTTCTAGTTTGTTGAGTGAGAGCGATTTCTTTCATAAGAGAAAGATCTTTCTATGTTCTTCCTCACTTTTTAAGAACACATATTTCACTTTAAAAGAAAATGTTATTTCCCTTTAAGAAGTAACTTACAACAACTGCCTTATGACAATTATTTATTTTCCTTTAGTTGGAAGTCCATTTTAATTACTGGTTAGGTTAACTCAGCGTGGGCAGCCCAACAACTATAAAACCCATCATCTTATTTTGTTTTTGGTAAGGAATAAAACCCATCATCTTTCATTCATCCATGGTGGGCTAAATATAACTTTCTCTTTTCTCTGCAATATTCATACTCGCAAATAATCCGCACGATCGGCATATTTTAAAAGTTCATTGACATACATCTATTAAGAATATAAAACAACTCAAATATGGTGTTTCAATATTGAATAGATTCAGTATAAAGTACCCTAAATCGATCATTCACATTTATATCTCTCTTGATCTCTTTTGATTGTGATATATTGTATTCACAATTATGATAATTTCAAACTAATCAAAATTGGTCGGCCATTGGATACAAAATTAGAATGTAATATCAAAATAAGACGATCTTCCTCTTTTCTTAAATTCTCAATTTCAATTCAATTTGCTTTTCTAAAAATATCCCATTAGATCAAATCAATTTATGATCATTTGCCCCAAATTAAGATAGCAAATAATAAATGGGAATTTTGAGAATAAGTAAGAGTCGTGAAGATACTATATTAAGTACTTTTTCCCTATAAATCATATAATTGAGTTCGAAAATTTGATTACGCTCAATTAAAAACCATCTCTTTTTCTTGAAAGATAAATATTTACGCACCCTTCCACTTCAGTATATTTCCCCAAAAGCAAGTCTGAGTGTCCATCAATTTATGTCAATAAATCAAACACTTAAATCCGAGTGTACCAGAAAGATATAGTTAACCGAGCTATTACATATCTCTCTTTGCAAGCAAAGAATCCTTGCTGGCATTTTATTGTCCACTTTAATTTATTTATTTTTTTGGTTGGTGTTGTCCAACCAATTTAAGTTGATAACAAAGGATCTCCCTATTTTTTAAGTTGATTATTTGTGGGGCTGAGCCCAACGCCAAGGTCAATTTTTTAAAAGCGAAAGCTGCTTGGACCACATGTCCTAACTTTGGGCGTATCAAATGTGGGCCCTATATGAATAAGAAATTCAGGAAAGTCACAATGCCTAGCTTTTTACATATAGAAAGCTAGGACGAATCCCACATCGCTTAGAAACAAGTATGCAACTCAGTTTATATTCCCAAACGAGTCAGAAGAGGTTGTCTCTTCGGAGACATCTGATAAAATTGGAACGATACAGAGAAGATTAGCATGGCCCCTGCGCAAGGATGACACGCACAAATCGAGAAATGGTCCAAATTTTTTTATACTTTTTCAGTGTGTTTTTTTATTTTATATATTTGGAATTATGCTGAATTTTATAAAATTTACCTATTTGCCATCCCTTTCACCTCATGCTATGTACTCGTTTCTTTATAATTTTTTTATGAGATATATTTGGAGTTATCCCAAATTTTCTTAAGTGTATCTGTTTGTCAATCCTTTCACCTCATACTATGTACTCGTTGCCATCCCTTTCACTTTTCTAATCAATTCTCTAGATTATTCTTTGCTTCAACAAATATCAAATATTATTCATACTTTAAGAGTTCATTGACATACATCTATTAAGAATATAAAACAATTCAAATATGATGTTTCAATATTGAATAGATTCAGTATATAGTACCCTAAATCGATCATTCACATTTATATCTCTCTTGATCTCTTCTAATTGTGATATATTTATTCACGATTATGATAATTCCAAACTAATCATAATTGGTTGGCCAATGAATACAAAACTAGAATGTAATATCAAAATAAATCAATCTTCCTCTTTTTTTTTCTTTTTTTTTTAAATTCTCAATTTCAGTTTAATTTGCTTTTCTAGAAATATCCCATTAGATTAAATCAATTCATGATTAGTGCCTACATTCTAAGATAGCAAATAATAAATAGGAATTTTGAGAATAAGCAAGAGTTGTGAGGATACTTAATTGAGTACTTTGCCCTATAAATCATATAATTGGGTTCGAAGATTTGATTATGCTTAAACCATCTCTTTTTCTTGAAAGACAGCTTTTTTTTCTTTTTTTTGGTCGAAAAAAAGACAGCTATTTATGCGCCCTTCCAGTTGAGTATATTTCCTCAAAAGCAAGTCTTGAGTGTCCATGCATTTATGTCAATAAATCAAGCACTTAAAATCCAAGTGTACCAGAAAGATATAGTTAACCAAGCAATTACATATCTCTCTTTGCAAGCACAGAATCCTTGCTGGCATTTTATTGTCCAATTTATTTATTTATTTATTTTTGGTTGGTATTGTCCAACCAATTTAAGTTGATAGCGAAGGATCTCCCTATTTTTTAAGTTGATTATTTGTTGGGCTAAGCCCAATGCCAAAGTCAAATCTTTTTTTAAATGCGAAAGCTGCTTGGACCACATATCCTAACTTTGGCGTATTAATGTGGGCCCTATATGAATAAGAAACTCAGGAAAGCCACAATACTTAGCTTATATTACATATAAAAGATAGGACGAGTCCCACATCGATCATGAACACGCATGCAACTCAGTTTATATTCCCAAACGAGTCAAGAGAGGTTGTCTCTTAGGAGACATCCGATAAAATTGGAACGATACAGAGAAGATTAGCATGGCCCCTGCGCAAGGATGACACGCACAAATCGAGAAATGGTCCAAATTTTTTTATACTTTCTTAGTGTATTTTTTTTCATTTTATATATTTGGAATTATCCTGAATTTTGTAAAATTTACATATTTGCTATCCATTTCACCTCATGCTATGTACTCAGTTCTTTATATTCTTTTTATCAGATATATTTGGAGTTATCCCAAATTTTCTAAAACGTATCACTTTGTCAACCCTTTCACTTCATACTATGTACTCATTGCCATCCCTTTCACTTTCTAATCAATTCTATAGATTATTCTTTGCCTCAACAAATATCAAATATTATTCAATATAATGGAATCGAATTTTATTGTCATCGCCGTTGTTTTTTTTTTTTTTTTTGCGTATCCATTAGTCCCTTCTTTCTTTGTAATAGATACCACAAAAAAAAAATAGTAAGATATTATCATGGTTTAATTCTTTAATATGTTTACTTTTTATTGGTCTTAATATTTAAGGAGGTTTTAACATATGACTTGTTTAACTAAGGAGAGACGAGGGGTTGGAGTCGACCTTGACCTTCCGAAGAAACTTCAATTCCACTAAGTAGAGATTCAGCGCAGTAGTTTATTTTCTTGTCATATCCTTATAGGTTGACATTTTCGAAAATGTGATTTTAATAAAGAAAAATCTGTATTTTATATTTCGTTTCAATAAATTTCTAATCTCTAATCCAATTAGAGCTCTTCAAAAGCTCATTCAGCGTTTGACCACCCGATATGACACCCTACATGAGTTGGCACGTGAACAGGGTGGCCGAGTACTCCTTGCACGCGAAGAGCGTGAAGCATCGAGGGCGTAGAAGGGAGAAGAGAAGAAAAATATAGAAAAAAGAAACATTTCTCACTTTTTTTTCCTTTTGCATGACCTCTTCAAAATTAAGAGGGATTATGCGCAATATTGCGAGAGCGTTTTCATACTTTTCATTCGGATGTGAGTTCAATTCCCACGTAGGGAACTAAGCTTTAAATTAAGGGCCATGATGATGAGTTGTTGTGTCGGTTCCCTCCTAGATAGCTGGTTAATTATGGTCATGCTTCTGAGTTATAAATGAAAAATAAAAGAGAAATTAGAAATTGGCGACAAAAAAAAAATCGTTTGATCATCACTCGTGTCTTCGGTTGCTTCATAAATGTTCTAAAGGTATTCTTAAACGTGGAAAATTCAATTGGACAGACTGGCGTTGTGGTACGACGTCCATGAATTTTCTGAAGGACATCCATTGTCCACGTGAACATAAGGTTTTAGGGTTTTCGAAAAGAGAGTGAGAATCTTGAAAGGAGAGCGGGCGAGAGGCCCAAGAGGGTATCAAAGTTTGACAAGAAGACAGTGAGAAGGCATGAGTTTTGCATAAAAAATCGAGGAGTACAATATATATATAAAAACGGAAGAGAGCTTTGGGTTCAAAAAATTGTGAGTGAAGATCAAGGAATACATAGAGCGAAGAGAGAGCTGAGTCTGGTCAAGAAAAACAAAGCGAAGATATAGTAAGGAAAAAAAAGGATGAGAATATATATATATATTGCAAAAGATGGATGATTTGAAAAGATATTTTTTTAGAAATAATTATTCATATCGTCTTGAAATAACTAATCAAAGAAAAAGGTGTTTATAATTTATAGCAATTTATCTCTAAAAACTTTTGAGGTGATTCATTTTTATAAGAAATTGAGACCATCAATTTTCAAAAAATATTTTTCAAATTATATATTTTTCGTGAAACAAATAAAAGAACGAAGTATTGAGAACGGGGTTTAAACTTTTGTTAATAATTTAAAGAATCATCAAGTGAGTTTCAAACTTGAATTGCACATTGGAAATTTGAAAGTTGAACATAAATTATCACCTTAGTTGGAACTTGGAGACCTTCAATCAAAAGTGTAGGTAATGTATTGCATTTGTATTTTAGCTTTGCATTTCTTCTAGTTATGTCTTTAGCTCACATATTATATTAATGTTAGTATTCTATATATCAAACGTTTACTTCAGTAGTCATTACCTAGTCATCTTCTTTAGGTTCATACATTGGAAATCGGTGGTCAATGGGTTTCCATCACATTCGAGATGATCGTCCCTTTCATTCATTAATTATTTCACCAATGCTAAGCTGGTTATGAGCCAACTAAGACGTAAGAGTTGCCTTTCTTTTACAAACTGAGGGAAAAGTGGAAAAAAGTCCGTATTCTATTGTATTAATAATGATTTAGTCCTAAACATTTTTTTAGTACTTTTTCCTATAAATCAAATAATTGAGTTCAAAAACTTGATTACACTCGATTAAAGACCAAAACTATTTGTGCGTCCACCCCTGTTCACTTTATTTGCTAACATGCAAGTCTAAGTGTCCATGCATTTATGACAATAAATCAAATACTTAAAATCCAAGTGTACCCAAAAGATAAATTTATCCAAGCGATTTCATATCTCTCTTTGCAGGCAAAGAATGCTTGCTAGCATTTTAAATATCCCATTTAAGTCGATAGCAATCAATCTTCCTATTCTTTTAAGTTGATTTGTGGGGCTGAGCCCAACGCCAAGGTCAAATCTTTTAAAAGCGAAAGCTGCTTGGACCACATGTCCTGACTTTGGGCGTATTAAATGTGGGCCCTATATGAATAAGAAATTTAGTAAAGTCACAGTGCCTAGCTTTTTACATATAGAAGCTAGGACGAATCCCACATCGCTCAAGAACACACATGCATCTCGATTTATATTCCCGGACGAGGAAAGAGAGGTTGTCTCTTCGGAGACATCCGATAAAATTGGAACGATACAGAGAAGATTAGCATGGCCCCTGCGCAAGGATGACACGCACAAATCGAGAAATGGTCCAAATTTTTTTATGTTTTTTTAGCGTATTATTTTTATTTTATATATTTGGAGTTATCCCAAAGTTTATAAAATTTATCTCTTTGTCATCCCTTTCATCATGCTATGTACTCATTTCTTGGTGTATTTTTATTTTACATATTTGGAGTCATCCCAAATTTTTATAAAATTTACCTCTTTATCATCCCTTTCACCTCATGCTATGTACTCAATGCCATCCTTTTCACTTTTCTAATCAATTCAACAAATTATTCTTTGCTTCAATGAATATAAAAGATTATTCAAAATCACGGAATCGAATTTCATTGTTGTTGTTTTTTTTTTAAAAAAAGTCTTGTTTGCATATCCATTGTTTCCCTCGCTTGATCGTGATAGATACCAGCAAAAGATATTAGAAGATATTATTATGGTTTAATTTTTTTTATAGATTTACTTTTTTATTAGTCTTAGTATTTAAGGAGGTTGTAAGATATGACTTGTTTAACTGAAGAGTGACGAGGGATTGGAGTTTATTTTCTAAAGAAACTTCGATTCTACTAACTAGAGATCGAGGGAGGTCGTTTATTTTCCTGTCATATACATATATATAGATTGACATTCGAAAATGTGATTTTAATAAAAAAAATATTTTTTTATTTATTTTTATATTTCGTTTCAATTAATTTCTAATCTCTAATCCAATTAGATTAGTTCACGTGCTTTGTTCTAGATGGTAGCATGAAAAAAAAAAAGAAAAAAAAAAGAAAAGAAGAAGAAGAGTGGAGGATGACATTTGCTTATTTCGTTTGTGTTAGGGTGGATGGTTTTAGTAAGGATATGCTCGAGATGACTGCTTATTAGAAGAGACGTGACAATATAACTTCAAAGGGTGTTTAGTGTTGACCCACCTGACGAAATTTTGATTCGGTCCAGAAGAAAGTTATGGATGCTAATCGAATTGAGATGTCTGTTTTTGTCTTCTTTGTCTATAAGGTGGCTTTGAAACTTTAGTCTGCTCACGAACGCCACACTGATGATGGTGAAAATAGCCGATCTGGTGCTCTTTAGAAGCTCATTCAGCATTTGAAAACACTACATCTTTTCTCCTCATGAACAATTTTATTTCACTGAAGGAAATTTATTGGTGTTTAACTTCCTTTAATGGGATCGACACTCCCATCCCTCATGTTCGGGGCCTAGCTAAAGGATGACGCTTATAGACTTCGGGGCATCCAATTCTTGGCTCGATGGATCGAGTTCACTTTCAGATTACATATTTGGAAGTTTGATGTTCCCGAAATTAGTGTGTGATGTTATGATCTTTAATCCCTATGTGGTACATGGTTACATTGATCTAACAAGACATTGCTTTGTCCATTGCTTTGTCCACCACCATGTTTAAACAATGTCTTGTTTGAAGTCCAGCTTGGAGCTGGGGTTGCATATGAGCCTTTTCTTTGTGCACAAGATACGTGGTCAAGCCATTGCATCAGCAGTATCTAGGTAAAAAAAGTTCGGGAAAATGTCACCAAAAACCTTAAACTTTACTCAATATGACAAATTTACCCAAAACTTTTTTGGTGATATAAAAAACCTCAAATTTTGCCAACCGTGACATATTTACCCTAAATTTTTCTTTCGTGACACAAAAAACCCCAAACATATACTTGCATAACATATTTACCCCAAACTATATGGCATTTTTGTCTTTTACTTTTTAATTTTTTTTCTTTTTTTCTTTTCCTTCCTTTTTTCTTTACATCTCTTTCCTCCACCAGCCATGGCAGAGGGAAGCCGGACTTAGGTGAGGCCACCCTCATAAGCATCGAGCAAGGGCCGCCCTCGCCCAGGCTAGCAAGGGCGGCCCTCTCGTGGGTCAGGCAAGGACAACCCTCACCAGATCCGGTGAGGACAACTCTCGCCTGACGCAAGCAAGGCAGCCCTCGCCTAGGCCAGATCTGGCGAGGAATGCCCTCGTTTGCGTCGGGCAAGGGTTGCCCTTGCTGGATCTAGCAAGGGCTTTCCTCGCCCCACCCAGAGGAGAGCCACCCTTGCCCCCATGCTCGGTGAGGGCAACCCTCGCCCAACCCAGGTGAGGGCTCACCTCACTTGACACCTGTGAGGGTGGCCCTCACTTGAGCCGGCTTCCCTCTACCGATGGCGGAGGAAAGAGAGGAGAAGAAAAACAGAAAATTAAAAAAAATTAAAAAACTAAAAGATGAAAATGCCCTTCAGCCATAAAGTTAGGGTAAATATGTCACAACTAGTAAAGTTTGGGATTTTTTGTGTTATAAAAAAAAAAAAAAAGTTCAAGGTAAATTTGTCACATTGGATAAAATTTAAGGTTTTTGATGGCCTTTTCCCAAAAGGTTTAGATTACATCCGATAATAGAGTGAGCAGGAGAAGAAAGATGAATCACAAACTTGCCCTCACCAACTTCCATTTCGATGGACGTAGGATGTGAGGAGGCTTCTCCACCTTCTCTTCTGTGGCTTGCTATTTGCTCAAAGTCCCACGGAGGGCGCTCTCTGCTTGGAGTATATTATTCGTTTTAGCAACCACGATTTGGACTGGATTGTCAAGTTGAGATTATTGACGGGTGTCGGGATGTTCTATGCCTACAACATTGCAGACACTGTGACATTGCCATGTCTGCAATGTCAAGTTAAGGTTCTGCCGGATTGCCAAGTTACGAACTGATGGAAACGAATTCCTAATTGCATAAGTCAAACTATTGAGAAAAACAAAAACCACATACGAGAAACATGCCCAAGAAAATTTGAATTATCGATGGAAAAGCACATCACCAAAGGGACATAATTTGTTTTTCACGGATTAAATACACCCTTATAGTAGCATCGTGAGAGAGAATACTCACTTCTAATTTGTTGAGTGAGAGCGATTTCTTTCACGAGTAAGAGAAAGATCTTTCTACATTCTTTCTCACTTTTTAAGAACACAGATTTCACTTAAAAAGAAAATGTTATTTCCCTTTAAGAAGTAACTTACAACAACTGACTTATGACAATTATTTATTTTCCCTTAGTTGGAAGCCCATTTTAATTACGGGTTGGGTTAACTCAACATGGGCAGCCCAACAACTATAAAACCCATCATCTTTCATTCATCCATGGTGGGCTAAATATAACTTTCTCTTTTCTCTGCAATATTTACATTAGCAAATAAACCGCACGACCAGCATACTTTAAGAGTTCGTTGCCATACATCTATTAAGAATATAAAACAGCTCAAATATGGTGTTTCAATATTGAATAGATTCAATATACAGTACCCTAAATTGATCATTCACATTTATATCGTTCTTGATCTCTTCTAATTGTGATATATTGTATTTACAATTATGATAATTCCAAGCTAATCATAATTGGTCAGCCAGTAGATACAAAACTAGAATGTAATATCAAAATAAATCGACCTTCCTCTTTTCTTAAATTCTCAATTTCAATTCAATTTGCATTTCTAAAAATATCCCATTAGATCAAATCAATTTATGATCATTGGCCACATTCTAAGATAGCAAATAATAAATAGGAATTTTGAGAATAAGTAAGAGTCATGAAAATACTATATTAAGTACTTTTCCCTATAAATCACATAATTGAGTTCGAAAATTTGATTACACTCAATTAAAAACCATCTCTTTTTCTTGAAAGACAGCTATTTACGCACCCTTCCAGTTGAGTATATTTCCTCAAAAGCAAGTCTAAGTGTCCATGCATTTATGCCAATAAATCAAACACTTAAAATCCGAGTGTACCGGAAAGATATAGTTAACCAAGCTATTACATATCTCTCTTTGCAAGCACAGAATCCTTGCTGGCATTTTTTTGTCCAATTTAATTTTTATTTTTTTTGGTTGGTATTGTCCAACCAATTTAAGTTGATAGCAAAGGATCTCCCTATTTTTTAAGTTGATTATTTGTTGGGCTTAGCCCAACGCCAACGCCAAAGTCAATTCTTTTTTTAAATGCCAAAGCTGCTTGGACCACATGTCCTAACTTTGGGCGTATTAATGTGGGCCCTATATGAATAAGGAACTCAGGAAAGCCTCAATACTTAGCTTATATTACATATAAAAGCTAGGACGAGTCCCACATCGATCATGAACACGCATGCAACTCAGTTTATATTCCTAGACGAGTCAAGAGAGGTTGTCTCTTAGGAGACATCCGATAAAATTGGAACGATACAGAGAAGATTAGCATGGCCCCTGCGCAAGGATGACACGCACAAATCGAGAAATGGTCCAAATTTTTTTATACTTTTTCAGTGTATTTTTTTTTTCATTTTATATATTTGGAATTATCCTGAATTTTATAAAATTTACCTATTGTCATACCTTTCACCTCATGCTATGTACTCGTTTCTTTATATTCTTTTTATCATATATATTTGAAGTTATCCTAAATTTTCTAAAATGTATCCCTTTGTCAACCATTTCACCTCATACTATGTACTCATCGCCATCCCTTTCACTTTTCTAATCAATTCTATAGATTATTCTTTGCCTCAACAGATATCATATACTATTCAATATCACAGAATCGAATTTCATTGTCGTTTACTTTTTTTTTTTCTTCGTATCCATTATTCCCTTCTTTCATTGTAATAGATACTACCAAAAAAAAATTAGTAAGATATTATCATGGTTCAATTCTTTAATAGGTTTACTTTTTATTGGTCTTAATATTTAAGGAGGTTTTAACATATGACTTGTTTAACTAAGGAGAGACGAGGGGTTGGAGTCGACCTTCTGAAGAAACTTCAATTCCACTAAGTAGAGATTCAGGGCAGTCGTTTATTTTCCTGTCATATCCTTATAGATTGACATTTTCGAAAATGTGATTTTAATAAAGAAAAATCTTTATTTTATATTTCGTTTCAATAAATTTCTAATCTCTAATCCAATTAGAGCTCTTCAAAAGCTCATTCAGCGTTAGAAAACACTTCATCTTTTCTTCTCAAGAACAAATCTATTTCATTGAAGGAAATTTATCTGTGTCCAAGTTTCCTTCAATGGGATCGACACTCCCATCCCTCATGGCCGGGCCTAGCTAAAGGATGACGCTGATAAACTTTGGAACGTCCGATTCTCGGCTCAATGGATCAAGTTTGCTTTCAGATTACACATTTGGAAGCCTGATGTTGGTTCGGAGCGCGACAAGTGCAAATCGATGGGAGAGTATTTGCTGGATGTTCCCAGAATTAGTGTTTGATGTTATGATCTTTAGTGCCTAGGTGGTACATGGTTACAACGATCTAATTAGACATTGCTTTGCCCACGACCATGTTTATACAATGTCTTGCTTAAAACCAGACTGAAGCTGGGTTGCATATGAGCCTTTTCTTTGTGCGCAAGATACGTCGTCAAGCCATTGCATCAGCAGCATCCAAGCAAACAAGGTTTAGATGACATCCGATTATACAGTAAGCAGGAGAAGAAAGAGGAATCATAAACTCACTCTTACCCGATCGACCCTAGAAGTAGGCAACTTCCATTTCGACGGATGCAGGATGTTAGGAGGTTGCTCCGCCTTCTCTTCTGTGGCTTACTATTCTTTCAAAGTCCCATGGAGGGCGCTCTCTGCTTGGATGATATTACTCCCTTTGACCGACCACGATTTGGACTGGATTGTCGAGTTGAGGTTATGACGGATGTCAAGGGGTTCTATGCCTACAAAATTGCATATTGTGGGTGAAAAGATGGTACTACGGCATACTGCGGTAATAAAGATGAGCATCCATGAACATATGATGTATTCTGTGCTTTCTCAGAAGGGTCTTCATCTGTCAATGTTAGAGCATAGAAACCAGTGATTTGTATATGCTTTCTTTCTAATCCTTGGAGGCAATGAAACATTGTTTAGCAAGGCAAATATACTGGTGTCTATTCGTACTTATTTGTGTCGGATAGGGGTGAGCATGGTCCGGGTTGGTCCGGGCCACCCCCTAACCCTAAGACCAACCCGTACAATGTCGGTCCTTAATTTTTAGGACCGAGGACCGGCCCTATTGAGCCTAGGACCAAGGACCAGACCGACCCAATGGGTTCGGTCCGGTTCCAGGGTCAACCCGAGACCAATCGATAATTTTTTTCATCTTATTTTTTATACTCCATAAAAAAAGTAAACCTACACATTCAAATTATACATCCATCAACAATTTGTCATTGTGCAACTAAACTATAAATACCAATACATATTTAGCAAATTTAAGATGACACAATAATATAAATTTCGTACCTGCTAACCGCTTATCGAGATATGGCACAAGATGAAAAGTTCTTGTAATCATCTATTTTTAATATTCATAACACCATATGCAAAAGCGTTTTCCTGCATTTGATCATGTAGAATCCACTCAACTAAAAAATGAGCTTCGCACCACTTGACTAGCATTAATCATGTAGAGTCCACTCAACCAAAAAATGAGCTTCACGCCACTTGACTAGCAAATCACCTTAGCAATTGCAGTACTACTCTACTCTTCAAAAACTTCTACCATTTGACACAAACTGAAAAGCAAAGTGCAGCTGAAATTCATTAGTAAAATACAATTAAACCATAAAAAGTTCAAAATACTTAATATAAACCATGAATATATAATTTCACATCTTCTTAATTCACTTGAACTTTTAAACACCTGAAAACAAAAGAAACGACACATAATTAATACTCAACAAAAGTTTTAAATTAAAATTACTAAGTACTATTGATAGAACATCTCAATATAATATAATATAACAGACATTTTATTTAGGTTTGAATATATAAAAGAATTATAAATAATATAATATAATATACATGGTTGGTCCAAAGTTGGACCGACCCAAAATTTTTAAGATCGAGGACCAACCCGCACAGTATTGGTTCTGGAATTTCAGGACCAAGGATCGACCCAGTCCCCTTGGGAACCGGACCATGACCGGCCGGGTTGGGCCGGTCCAGGGTCGGTCCAGGGTTGACCCTAGACCGCTACTCACCCCTAGTGTCGAAGATATGTTATAATTCAGGTTGATAACTAACAAGCGATAAAAAGGAAAGGTAAATAAAAAGGGGAAAAATGCCTTCTTGACAAGAAAGAAGGTTTTTTCGATCCATCAGAAAGCTCATTAAGCTCCCCAATAAGCATATGAAAAGTAAGTAGCATATCCCAATGTCTCTGGTACTTGGATGAAAAATGCCTTCTTGACAAGAAAGAAGGTTTTTTCCAACTCTATCAGAAAAGCTCATTGTGCTCCCCAATAAGCATATGAAAAGCAAATAGCATATAACAGTGTCTCTGGTACATGGATCGCCTATATCTTCAATCACAAATTAGAGATACATGGATCAACTTCTTTGAAACATCTTGACATTTTTAGAACTGCCTCGGCTGAGGCATCATAGGCACAGTTATTAACCTTCTCATCTTGCATTTATTTCAGCAGGCCAAGAACAAATTTTCTGTTCAGGATTTAAGGAGAACCCCACATTAGTTATTATGAAACAGTAGCAAAAGACAGCAAGGAATGATTCCTCGCAGAATTGAGATGCACATTGACTGTATCTTAATCAAAATAGGGTCAACAGAGTGCAATATCTGTTCATCACGAACTCAAAGTCCATACCTTGGCCTACAAGGCCAGGAAAGGCATAGAAATCAAGTTATTCTGCTGTCGCTATTGTTAACCATCGAATGGGAACACTCATAAACACCAATCGCTGACAACTAATGTTTTTTTCTACCCAATAAAGCTCAGGTAGTGAAGAATCAAGAATCTAATCTCCTCATTGGGAGCTGAACAATTCAATGATGGCGAACAGAGATGTGCTGTACCTGTACAAAAACAGAATAAAAAATGATGAAGAAAAAGAAAATGATTATCTGGCCTCCTCAGGCACAATACAGACGACGGGCTTTAGGTGATATTCATGCATGATCTGTGCCCACATGTTTCCATGAAACACCAGGAGTGATCGGGGCACCGACGCATAGCTCTTCCTTTCATTTTCAAGTAATGATCGACAGGTTCTTCCACAGCGGGCTCCGACTCCAGACCCTGATGGTGAAGAATCCACAACTTCGCCGTAAGGTTTCCATCTCATGTTCTCAGTGTCTGAAACACAGCAGAGACAAAGTTTCTGAACTTTGGTTGGAGAGCTTTTGGATCCACTCTTATGGGATAAGAGATGGAAATTTCTACTGCACTCACATAACACAACCCCACCAACTCTCATACAATACCTTCTAGTGAGTCTCCCTCCAAAGAAATTGACTGAACAACTCATAATCCATTCATTTCCATTTATTCCATATAACTAAAGAGATCATTATGCGCCTACTCGGCAGACTGTGCTTACTTTCAAAAGCTCATTGCCCAGTTTAAGGGTCAATTACTAGATTCGTGTGTCCTGTTCTCGTCCGTCATATGTGAATTGGATTCCGATAATGCGACATCTGTCCTCGTATGAGAGGAGGATTTATAGGCTAAAGTCTGGATAATTACTTGTCCTTTGGCTACTCTGTAACAACCTGGCCCGATCCATTCAATTCCAAGTCCCACCGGCCACGTCTGGAGTTGAGTCTTGCATGCTTTCTGATCGCACAGACAATTCTGCTATAGAAAAAGACAAGAAAAGAGTAGAGAAGCTTCGCAGCATGATATTCATGTTAATAGCAGTACACATGCAGCATGATATTCATGTTAAACCTCATGATTAAATGCTGGGGTCTATTCAGTTCAATATGCTTCGAAGAAATACCCACACAGTGTGACAGATTTTCAAAGCGATACCATAACAAAAGAATAACATCTCAGAGTAGCTTACACAAGTTTCTTCAATCCCTAGCACACGTTGAAGTCCCAGAGATCTGCAGAACAACAAAACCATACAACAAATACACAGTTTCTCACTTCCGCTGAAAAACAATTTCGTTATACATCACAGTACAGACTCTGAACGAGAAGTAGGCAGCATATCCCATTATATAAGAAAGGTAATACTATCATATTGTCAACACAATTTTATAGAAAATTACCTCATGTAGGGTGCAAAACATTCGCACAGCCAATATAGTTTTGAGAACTTGGACGTGGAAGCATCAGTTTGCCCCTCGCAATGGAGAAATTTCAACGCATAACCTGTGGTGAACAAAGAAACATATTGCAGAAAATAAATACTGCCAAGAAAAAGAGTTTTAATGGAAGGCCAATATGTATCATTATGAATAATACATCGAAGCCTCTCTTGGGCTCATATTCTCAGCCCCAAAACTTCATGTTTGATAAGCAAAATATCTGAGAAAGACAAGGAAAGACCTTTAGGAAATATACCCGACATTCTTTCGCCTAGTTTCCCATCGAAGGAAGGGCGAAATGCAACCTCTGCTGCTTCATCTATGCAACTAATTTCCCAACAAGTAGAACAAATGAATCAAAACGATCATGGAAGACAAACATTACTTCGCGTCTAATTTAAAACTATTCATCGTACTTCTGCAAGCTCCCCCACCCCCTAAAAAAAAAAAAAAAGCGCTGTTTAGAGGATGACGTCCATGCATCATTGAAGCTTCCATTCCTATTACCATAAACTCGTATTCAATATCTTCTCTTGAACAGTAACTTGTCCAAAAGATGCTCTCTAATGAAACCCAAATAAAGGCACGACAAGCTCTTCCAGACCTTGCACGTTTTGTACCATCCGTGAAGCTAACGTCCGCGTCATTTCCATTTTGGCCTGCTAAAAGAAAATCAGGAGGGAACTCGTAAAACGGACAGGCCAGTTGAAAAGGAAAAAACACCATCGGTAAAAGACACGAGAAATCAACAGACAGATTTCTCGTAAATCAAAAGCACCACCGCGCAAATGGTCAGTCTTCTCGGTTTTCATGATCGAAGTCGGGTCCGGGCGAGAAGGAAGATCGATCCTCCTATACACATTTCGTAACATTTGGTCAAAAACACTTTTTTCTTTTTAAAACACGACCAAATTTCAGCCTGAAAATTTTGTGTACCAGAGACCATGAACTAAGTAAAGCTTGAAACTTTTTGCATTTTTCTTGGTTGGTGGCGAAGAGAACATCTTCAAAGAGAGACCCCATTCGTTTGTATCACGCTCTCTTCTTCTTCTTCTTCTTCTTCACCGAAGAAGAAGAGAAAACAGTGAAAGAACAGAGTCCCCGTTGGAGTGAAAGGAAGGAGAAGAAAAATTGAAGGACGAAAACAAGAGAGAGAAGAAAGAGGCGAGAAGATGAGGGAGTCAAGGGGTTTTGGTGCCGTGGGCCCTGGATGACACACGTCGCCCGGTGAACGGTGTGAGATTTTGACGCGCTACAGTCTCACTCCTACCCAAAATTAAAGCTAGCAGTCGGAGTGATCGGTTCCGATCTTGTCCGATTCCAAGGTTAAATCAGGAACCGGATAGGGAGGACTGGTTTCCAGATCTTGGGTCCGAGAATCAAAACCGACCAATCCTAAAATTGGAAACCGGACCGACCAACCGATCCGGTCCGGTTTGATGGAACCTGTAAATTTATTATTGAATGGGAGAAATTAGGAAAAATTAAAATTTATTTCTTAAGAAATTTTAAAATATTATATATATAATTAATCGATCCGGTCCGATCGATCTTGCTCCCACCTTGGAATCAAGAACCGGACCAATCAGTCACCGATTTCAAAAGTGGGAACCGGAAAACGGACAATCCTCTTTCGGAACCACTTGAAATCAGCCGATCCAGTCTAATCTAAGCGATTCTCGATTCAAGCAATTCCTATTACACACCCCTAGCTAGTAGGATTGCAAGCTTTGCTTCTCGGATATCATGCGGAAGCTGAATAATCATGCATTAATTGGACATTGTATATTATTAACGGACGACTATATGTTTACAAATACAAAGCAAAATACATATTCACTCGCTAGAAAGAGAGCTTGAGATCTTGCTCCAAACTTAAGTAATTTTGCTAATTGAAAGACTTCGATTAATTAGATCTTGGAGTGAGTCCAAGGCCATGACGGTGCTCCGGTTCTTGGGTTTCGTGTAATCGATCGAACCGGTCATGATAAGTTGGACGAGGAGTCGACGCACGCACTCGGTTGGGTGGAACGAGGTCCTAGAACATGTTTACACGTTCCAGTCCGGACACAAAGCTCGAGGGGACATGACATGTTCTCGGCCCGTTGCAAGCCCCTCGTCCACATCACGCGCGTTGTCGATGCAACAAAACCTAATCCAAAACTTAAAATTGGCAATGACAAAGAAGTCGGATCCGAGCTCCCGCTTCGGTCCTTGGAGCATCCGAACGAGTGCCGGGTTAAAATACGGCAGCGGCTCGTCGGGGCTCCGGCGCGCGCTCGCTGTTCCGGCTTCCTTGCGAGGCAAAACTCAGCTGGAGCACAGGCCAACGGCCCCGGTCGCGTAACCAGCACTCGGCGGGCTCCCAAGTCGTACGGTCTCTGCAAACGTTAGTTTCACATTCAGCACAAACTCGTCATCTCCTATTATGACTCGGCCAAGAAATTTAATTAAGCAGCGGAATAATTAATTGGCCACTGAATTTAATTAAATCGGAATTTATTCTCGTGCCCTAGTAGCGTTGTGTTCTCAACTTATGACTCAAGGAAACATTTCATGATTAAAGGTATATATAATCATCATAATATTACTTTTAGCTATTAAGGCTCTATTTCTTTTATGAAAAATAAATTATTTGAAAAACATTTCCCTAAAAAGCAATGATTTGCATAACTTAAAATATTTAGTCAATGAAAAATGTTATCATCATCGATAATAATTTATATCTAAATATTTTCATGAACAATAAAAAATATACTTTGTTTGCTCCTTTTTATAAACTATACAAATTATCATTTAGATTATTTATCTTTTACGAAATAAATAGAAATTAAGAGGTCATTTTTTTTTTTTATTAAACATTCCCTTACGAATTAGTTGCCGGCATCAACATCTCATGTTAAAGCTTGCTGAGCACCCAATATGACGCCCTACATGAGTTGGCACATGAGCAGCGTGGCCGAGTACTCCTTGCACACGAAGAGCGTGAAGCCGCAAGGGCGTAGAAGGGAGAAGAGAAGAAAAATATAGAAAAGGAAACATTTCTCACTTTTTTCCTTTTGCATGCCCTCTTCAAAATTAAGAGGGATTATGCGAAGTACCCACCTTAGGATTGACCCAATTGCAAGAGCTTTTTCATGCTTTTCATTTAGGAACCCATGGTTGCGAGTTCAATTCGCGGGTAGGAAACTCAATTTTAAGTTAAGAGCCATGGTGGTGAGTTGCTGTATCGGTTCCCTTCTAAATAACTGATTAATTATGGTCATGCTTCTAAGTTAGAAATGAAAAATAAAAGAGAGATTAGAAATTAGCGACAAAACAAAAAAAATGTTTAATCATCACTTTGTGTATTCGGTTGCTTCATAAATGTCCTAAAGGTATTCTTAAACGTGGAAAATTCAATTGGACAGACTGGTGTTGTGGTACGACGTCCATGAATTTTCTGAAGGACATCCATTGTCCACGTGAACAGAAGGTTTTAGGATTTTGGAAAAGAGAGTGAGTCTTGAAAGGAGAGCGGGCGAGAGGCCCAAGAGGGTATCAAAGTTTGACAAGAAGACAGTGAGAAGGCATGACTTTTGCACAAAAAATCAAAGAGTGCAATATATATATATAAACGGAAGAGAGCTTTGGGTTCAAAAAATTGTGAGTGAAGATCAAGGAATACATAGAGCGAAGAGAGAGCTGAGTCTGGTCAAGAAAAACAAAGCAAAGATATAGAAAGGAAAAAAAGATGAGAATATGGCATTTTTATTTCGTAAAAGATAAATGACTTGAAAAGATATTTTCTTAAAAATAATTACTCATATCGTCTTGAAATAACTAATCAAAGAAAAAACTGTTTATAATTTATAGCAATTTATCTCTAAACACTTTTGAGCTCATTCATTTTTATAAGCAATTGAGACAATCAATTTTCAAAAAATATTTTTCAAATCATATATTTTTCGTGAAACAAACGGAGTAGTGAAGTGCTAAAAACAGAGTTTAAACTCTTGTTAGTAATTTAAAGAATCATCAAGTGAGTTTCAAACTTGAATCGCACGTTGGAAATTTGAAAGTTGAACATAAATTATCACCTTAGTTGGAACTTGGAGACCTTTAATCAAAAGTATAGGTAATGTATTGCATTTGTATTTTAGCTTTGCATTTCTTCTAGTTATGTCTTTAGCTCACATATTATATTAATGTTAGTATTCTATATATCAAACGTTTACTTTAGTAGTCATTACCTAGTCATCTTCTTTAGGTTCATACATTGGAAATCGGTGGTCAATGGGTTTCCATCACATTCGAGATGATCGTCCCTTTCATTCATTAATTATTTCACCAATGCTAAGCTGGTTATGACCCAACTAAGACATAAGAGTAGCCTTTCTTTTACAAACTAAGGGAAAAGTGGGAAAAAAGTCCGTATTCTATTGTATTAGTACTGATTCAGTCCTAAACCTTTTTTAGTACTTTTTCCTATAAATCAAATAATTGAGTTCGAAAACTTGATTATACTCAATTAAAGACCAAAACTATTTCTGCGTCCACCCCTATTGACTTTATTTCCTAACATGCAAGTCTAAGTGTCCATGCATTTATGGCAATAAATCAAATACTTAAAATCCAAGTGTACCCATAAGATAAATTTCTCCAAGCGATTTCATATCTCTCTTTGCAGGCAAAGAATGCTTGCTAGCATTTTATTGTCCCATTTAAGTCGATAGCAATCAATCTTCCTATTCTTTTAAGTTGATTTGTGGGGCTGAGCCCAACGCCAAGGTCAAATCTTTTAAAAGCGAAAGCTGCTTGGACCACATGTCCTGACTTTGGGCGTATTAAATGTGGACCCTATATGAATAAGAAATTTGGTAAAGTAACAGTGCCTAGCTTTTTACATATAGAAGCTAGGACGAATCCCACATCGCTCAGGAACACACATGCATCTCGATTTATATTCCTAGGCAAGGCAGGAGAGGTTGTCTCTTCGGAGACATCCGATAAAATTGGAACGATACAGAGAAGATTAGCATGGCCCCTGCGCAAGGATGACACGCACAAATCGAGAAATGGTCCAAATTTTTTTATACTTTTTTAGCATATTATTTTTATTCTATATATTTTGAGTTATCCAAAAGTTGATAAAATTTATCTATCATCCCTTTCACCATGCTATTGGTATATTTTTATTTTATATATTTGGAGTCATCCCAAATTTTTATAAAATTTACCTCTTTGTCATTCCTTTCACCTCATGCTATGTACTCATTTCTTGGTGTATTTTTATTTTATAGATTTGGAGTCATCCCAAATTTTTATAAAATTTACCTCTTTGTCATTCCTTTCACCTCATGCTATGTACTCCATGCCATCCTTTTCACTTTTCTAGTCAATTCAACAAATTATTCTTTGCTTCAATGAATATAAAAGATTATTCAAAATCAATTTCATTGTCGTCTTTTTTTTTTAATTTTTGTTTGCATATCCATTGTTTCCCTTGCTTGATCGTGATAGATACCACCAAAATATATTAGAAGATATTATCATGTTTTAATTCTTTTATAGATTTACTGTTTTATTAGTCTTAGTATTTAAGGAGGTTGTAAGATATGACTTGTTTAACTGAGGAGTGACGAGGGATTGGAGTCGACCTTCTAAAGAAACTTTGATTCTACTAACTAGAGATCGAGGGAGGTCGTTTATTTTCCTGTCATATACATACATATATATAGATTGACATTCGAAAATGTGATTTTAATAAAAAAAATCTTTTTTATTATATTTCATTTCAATAAATTTCTAAACTCTAATCCAATTAGTTTAGTTCACGTGCTTTGTTGTAGCAGGTAGCATGAAAAAACAAAAGAAGAAGAAGAAGAAGAGTGGAGGATGACATTTGCTTATTTCGTTTGTGTTAGGGTGGATGGTTTTAGTAAGGATATGCTCGAGATGACTGCTTATTCGAAGAGACGTGACAATATAACTTCAAAGGGTGTTTAGTGTTGACCCACCTGACGAAATTTTGATTCGGTCCAGAAGAAAGTTATGGATGCTAATCGAATTGAGATGTCTGTTTTTGTCTTCTTTGTCTATAAGGTGGCTTTGAAACTTTAGTCTGCTCACGAACGCCACACTGATGATGGTGAAAGTAGCCGATTTGATGCTCTTTAGAAGCTCATTAGCATTTGAAAACACTGCATCTTTTCTCCTCATGAAAAATTTTATTTCACTGAAGGAAATTTATTGGTGTTTAAATGGTCCGTTCGTTTTACGAAAAATGAGCCATTTCCAGAAAATACTTTTTCAAAAGTCATTTTCCAAGAAAATGATAATATTTTCTGGTGTTTGATAAGGAAAATATTTTCTAAGACTTCACTACTTAGGCATGCATCATTTACCGACCTATAAATCCATTAAATATGAATTTGCCTTTAAATCTAGGCAAACTTGCTTCATATATGTGTTCCCTTATTGTCACCAAACGCTTATTTACTCTAAAAAATGTTCGTATGGATTTTAAAAAGAAGCAAAAGAAAAAAGAAGCAAAGCATGTACAGTCCTAATATGAGTGACCTATCCTCCCCCTGTGTCTTTTGTGTTATAATAAACAAAAGAAAAAAGAAGTAAAGCAAGTAAAGCCATTTGCTTGAGCAATGTACAATTGTAGGGTAGAGTAAATAAGAAAAGGATAAGCAAGAGTGTAGAGCACAAGCTCGAGATCGACGAGCTCGAGGTTTGCCTGCAACAACCGACAACTAGCCAAGAAATAAGAAGATGGGAAACAAAGAAAAGAAAAAAAAAAAAAAAAAGAAATAGAAAAGAAAAAGGAAATTAAAAATATTTTGAATTAAAAAAGAAAAAGAAAATTAAAAAATAATTCGAATAAAAAAAAAAAGAAGAAGAAGAAAAAGGGGAGGAGGAAGTGAGGATTTGTAGAGGTGTGAGCTATGAAGCACGGACACTCTCTCGGGACCCTTCGTGTCGTGTCCGACACTCCGACACGTGTCCGACACGCTTCGACACGCTCCGACACGCTCCGACACGTGGTCAACGCGTGTCGGGAAAACCGACACGCGGTCAACTCTCTCCGACACGCTCCGACACGAGAGTCGGAATTTCCGACACGTGACTCCGACACGCCGGGGTTATTTTTATAAATTTCCAAAACTTTGGGGACTAAATATAAATATATGAAAAAAAAATTTAAAAAAATTAAAAAAATTAAAAGTTGAAACTTAGACTTCGCACGCGCGCGCACGATTTCAGACTCTTCTCTTCGCCTTCACTTCAGTCGCACACGCTGATTTTGAGGTGGATTAGTAAATTTCTTGAATTTTTTTGTCTGTGGCTTGTGTGAATGGGTGTTGTTGCATGAATCTTGTCATAAGAACTTAAAATCTTCATTCATACGGGCTTATGAATATTAGTTTTTCCTTGCATTGATTTAAACAAGACTTATTATTTTTCATACATCTTTTGAAATTCCCACAAGTCTCTCGAACTCAGCTATTTGTCAACGCTCACGAAAGAAAGGTGAGATTTCGAAATAACTCTCTCTATTTTATAGTATTGTTAGACTTTTTATTTTGTCCTTTCTCTATATTGACTCATTGATTTTAAGTTTTCTATCAAAGAGTAACGCCATTAAAAGTTTCCCATCAAAGTCGGTTTCAAAACTTGCAAACGACGAATTTATATAGTCCTATTCTCAATTATACGAGACCTACTTATTTATACATTTATATATAAAAATATTTATTTAATATTTAACGTGTCGGAACGTGTCGAAATTCTCTACTTTTTTAGAAATGACGTGTCGCGTGTCGTGTCGTGTCGTGTCGCGTGTCGCGTGTCGCGTGTCGGTGCTACATAGGGTGTGAGATAAGAGAGATCAGGTGAAGAAAATATTTTTCATTTTTCAAAAGTGGAAAACATTTTCCTCTAATCTAGAAGATTTTTTTTTTCTTTCATGGAAAACATTTTCCCCAAGAAATTCATTTTCCGTGAAACAAACGCCGAAAAATCTTGAAAACGTTTTTCCGGAAATTAACTCAACATGGGCAGCCCAACAACTATAAAACCCATCATCTTTCATTCATCCATGGTGGGCTAAATATAACTTTCTCTTTTCTCTGCAATATTCACTAGCAAATAATCCGCATGACCAACATATTTTAAGAGTCCATTGCCATACATCTATTAAGAATATAAAATAGCTCAAATATGGTGTTTCAATATTGAATAGATTCAGTATACGATACCCTAAATCGATCATTCACATTTATATCTCTCTTGATTTCTTTTAATTGTGATATATTGTGTTTACAATTATGATAATTCCAAACTAATCATAATTGGTCAGCTAGTGGATACAAAACTAGATTGTAATATCAAAATAAATCGATCTTCCTCTTTTCTTAAATTCTCAATTTCAATTCAATTTGTGTTTCTAAAAATATCCCATTAGATCAAATCAATTTATGATCATTGGCCACATTCTAAGACAACAAATAATAAATAAGAATTTTGAGAATAAATAATAGTCGTGAAGATACTATATTAACTACTTTTCCCTATAAATCATATAATTGAGTTTGAAATTTGATTTAAAAATCATCTGTTTTTCTTGAAAGACAGCTATTTAGGCACCCTTCCACTTGAGTGTATTTCCTCAAAAGCAAGTCTTGAGTGTCCATGCATTTATGTCAATAAATCAAACACTTAAAATCCAAGTGTACCAGAAAGATATAGTTAACAGCGATTACATATCTCTCTTTGCAAGCACAGAATCTTTGCAGGCATTTTATTGTCCAATTTAATTTATTTATTTTTGGTTGGTATTCTCCAACCAATTTAAGTTGATAACAAAGGATCTCCCTATTTTTTAAGTTGATTATTTGTTGGGCTAAGCCCAACGCCAAAGTCAATTTTCTATTTTTTAAATGCGAAAGCTGCTTGGACCACATGTCCTAATTTTGGGCGTACTAATGTGGGCCCTATATGATTAAGAAATTCAGGAAAGCCACAACACTTAGCTTATATTATAGATAAAAGTTCGGACGAGTCCCACATCGATCATGAACACACATGCAACTCAGTTTATATTCTCAGACGAGTCAAGAGAGGTCGTCTCTTCGGAGACATCTGATAAAATTGGAACGATACAGAGAAGATTAGCATGGCCCCTGCGCAAGGATGACACGCACAAATCGAGAAATGGTCCAAATTTTTTTTATACTTTTTCGGTGTATTTTTTTTATTTTTTATATTTGGAATTATGCTGAATTTTATAAGGTTTACCTATTTGCCATCTCTTTCACCTCATGCTATATACTCGTTTCTTTATATTTTTTATGAGATATATTTGGAGTTATCCCGAATTTTCTTAAGTGTATCTCTTTGTCAATCCTTTCACCTCATACTATGTACTCATTGCCATCCCTTTCACTTTTCTAATCAATTCTCTAGATTATTCTTTGCTTCAACAAATGTCAAATATTATTCATACTTTAAGAGTCCATTGCCATACATCTATTAAGAATATAAAACAACTCAAATATGATAGATTCAGTATATAGTACCCTAAATCGATCATTTACATTTATATCTCTCTTGATCTCTTTTAATTGTGATATATTTATTCACAATTATGATAATTCCAAACTAATCATAATTGGGCGGCTAATGAATACAAAATTAGAATGTAATATCAAAATAAATCAATCTTCCTCTTTAAAAAAAAAAATCTCAATTTCAATTTAATTTGCTTTTCTAGAAATATCCCATTAGATTAAATCAATTCATGGTCAGTGCCCACATTCTAAGATAGCAAATAATAAATAGGAATTTTGAGAATAAGCAAGAGTCGTGAGGATACTTAATTGAGTACTTTGCCCTATAAATCATATAATTTGGTTCGAAGATTTGATTATGCTCAATTAAAAACTATCTCTTTTTCTTGAAAGACAGCTATTTATGCACCCTTCCAGTTAAGTATATTTCCTCAAAAGCAAGTCTTGAGTGTCCATGCATTTATGTCAATAAATCAAACACTTAAAATCCAAGTGTACCAGAAAGATATAGTTAACCAAGCGATTACATATCGCTCTTTGCAAGCACAGAATCCATGCTGGCATTTTATTGTCCAATTTATTTATTTATTTATTTTTGGTTGGTATTGTCCAACCAATTTAAGTTGATAGCTAAGGATCTCCCTACTTTTTAAGTTGATTATTTGTTGGGCTTAGCCCAACGCCAAAGTCAAATCTTTTTTTACATGGAAAGCTGCTTGGACCACATATCCTAACTTTGGGCGTATTAATGTGGGCCCTATATGAATAAGAAACACAGGAAAGCCACAATACTTAGCTTATATTACATATAGAAGCTAGGACGAGTCCCACATCGATCATGAACACGCATGCAACTCAGTTTATATTCCCAGACGAGTCAAGAGAGGTTGTCTCTTAGGAGACATCCGATAAAATTGGAACGATACAGAGAAGATTAGCATGGCCCCTGCGCAAGGATGACACGCACAAATCGAGAAATGGTCCAAATTTTTTTATACTTTCTTAGTGTATTTTTTTTTAATTTTATATATTTGGAATTATCCTGAATATTTTTAGAATTATCCTAAATTTTATAATATTTACCTATTTGCCATCCTTTTCGCCTCATGCTATATTCTCGTTTCTTTATATTCTTTTTATTAGATATATTTGGAGTTATCCCGAATTTTCTAAAATGTATCCTTTTGTGAACCCTTTTACCTCATACTATGTGCTCATTTCCATCCCTTTCACTTTTCTTATCAATTCTATAGATTATTCTTTGCCTCAACAAATATCAAATATTATTCAATATCACGGAATCGAATTTCATTCTCATTGTTTTTTTTTTTTTTTTTTTTTTTTTGCGTATCCATTATTCCCTTCTTTCATTGTAATAGATACCACCAAAAAAAAAAAAAATAGTAAGATATTATCATGGTTCAATTCTTTAATAGGTTTACTTTTTATTGGTCTTAATATTTAAGGAGGTTTTAACATATGACTTGTTTAACTAAGGAGAGGCGAGGGGTTGGAGTCGACGCATAGCTCTTCCTTTCAATTTCAAGTAATGATCAACAAGTTCTTCCATAGCAGGCTCTGACTCCGAACCCCATTGGCGAAGACTCCACAACTTTACCATAAGGTTTTCCATCTGATGTTCTCGGTGTCTGAAACACAGCAGAGACGAAGTTTCTGAACTTTGGTTGGAGAGCTTTCGGATCCCCTCCTATGGGAGAAGCAATGGAAATTTTTAGTGCACTCGCATAACGCAACCCACCAACTCTTACACAATACCTTCTAGTGAGTCTCTCCTCCAAAGAAATTGACTGAACAACTCATAATCCATTCATTTCCATTTATTCCATATAACTAAAGAGCTCATTATGCGCCCACTCGGCAGACCGTGCTTACTTTCAAGAGCTTATTGCCCAGTTTAAGGGTCAATTACTAGATTCTTGCGTTCTGTTCTCATCTGTCATATGTGACGTGGATTTCGGTAATGCGACATCCATCCTCGTAAGAGAGGAGAATTGTAGGCTAAAGTCTGGATAATTACTCGTCCTCTGGCTAGTCCGTAGCAACTTGGCCCGATCCATTCAATTCCAAGTCCCATCGGCCACGTCTGAGTTGTGTCTTGCATGCTTTCTGATCACACAGACAATTCTGCCATAGAAAAAGAGAAGAAAAGAGTAGAGAAGCTTCGCTTGGCTTTGGCTGAGAGTGTTGGCTCCAAACAAGTCCAAGTAGGGCCACTTCATAAACCCAGAGAACAAGTAATTTTCTTTAGCCTTGTTTAAGAAGGCAAACTACTGTAAGCTCGAGATGACAGCGGATTTCAACTGCTTCTTCCAGGTCCATTTCGCGTATTTAACTTTGTTGTTAGGACCCACCCGGTTGAAAAATTCGAAAGCTTGCGGAATAAGCTTTCAGTTTCTGCATGAAGAAGACTCCAGAATTTCATGCACGGAAAGCAGAATAAGGCCACGATAGGAAGTTGCTTGAGTGTTTCCTCAGTGAAGAGGATTCTAGGATCTTTTTGTCAATGCGTATGTCAATGCATTTGAGTTTTTATATACTTATCCGTGGTCCCTCTAACCAATATTTTAACTTTTCCAACATGTCGGTGAATGGATTTTTCAAGTTTGCTGAGCCAATCGACTTAGATAGAACAGTCAAGTGTCGAGCTGGACTAATACATATAACATAGTCCAGCATGGATCACCACAAAGGCCTGCAACCGACAAAAGAAAAAAGAAAAAAGGAAATCGATAGTGCGATCCGCTGAAATTTCATTATAGAATATGCAAGGATAACAGTGGCGATTCTTCAGATTCCAAGGCTCACCAATACTCATTACCCTATATGCCAAACATATAGTGATCAATAGATTAATTAGGAATTAGTGGATGGTCAGTTAGGCTTTCACAAATTGATTAAACCATCAGTATAAGCCGCAAGCAACTACATGCGCCCTAACACCAACGAGAAGTGTTGCGAGTCAAGTACAAGAGCAGGCATTCTCTCAGTTCGAGCTTCATCTACATGCAATGCCATAAAAATTTCAATATCGCCTCATTCAGATCCATGTAATGAGAATTTCAGATTTTTATTGCATTTGTTGACGATTTGACACTTGTTTCTGAAAGTTTACTGAAATTTCCAGAATTTGTCGAAGGTTCATGCATAAATTTCTTTTCCCCTTAAAATATAGCAAGATATGCGGTCTCTTTTTTTTAATGATTTATATTGAGAAAGCAGTTTAAAATAAATTTTACAATTAAAAAGAGTTGTTTTTCTCGTAACAAGTACAATAAATTCTTTAAAGAGTGGATTATTTCATATTAAATATCCTTAGTTAAGTGGAGGGACTGCCGTTTATAAAATTCTTTTTTTTTTTTTTTTTTTTTCAATTCATCGAAAGCGAGGCAATAATGAATGTCACGGCAATTGACTGAAGTGGGGGCGAGTCGGAATTCAATTTGGGCTCCCAGACAATACATTCCGACTCGCTCATCATTAGCTTTTTCATTTAAAATTTGTCATTTCGTTCGATTCTCAAATGATTCGTTAAAAAGAAAAAAAAGAAATTTGTCACTGGGCAAAGTCTATTTTCGCGGTGCAGATTAACAACGTCGCAATATTTCATGCAGCTTTATTTTAACAATTTCTGTTAGCACCAAGAAATCGCGGGCATACTTTCGAATGTCGTCACCGTGTTTTAGCCCACTTAACACCTCCAAACATTATATCCCAGATTCTCAAGAAAGAATTGTCCACACTTTTGCTGGACCTTGTCATACTTGATTTGCCACCATAGCTTTGCATCGCTCTAGATACATTGAAGCCATCGCTACCTTTTCCTACTCTAAGTTCGGATGCATGGCTCCAAAGCATTGCTCCATGTAAAACCGAACATTCTCAAGCTACTCGGCATCCTGGACACTAGAATATGCCCTTGGTTTTGGCATCACTCTGTGACTTGCACAAGTACAGCCAATTGTGCAGTCAGCCCCGCTATTCCATACATAGTCTCTCAAATGTAATCTTCGAGAGTATCCATTCGATCACTCATAGCATAATGCGATCACTTGATGAACTCGATCCGCTCTTCGAGTTTCGTGAATGATGCCCCCAAGTCACCTAGGGCATTTGCCTAAGTCTCTAAATCTTTAATCCATTTTCAATCTTCCATCATTTGGTATCGACCATAATCGTGAAGTCTTTCATTCTAACTCAGGCTCCAATACGAAATGTCATGGTCCTAATTTAGGGCATCGTGTGGCGTGTACTATCCTTGACTAGCCAACTCAAGCGGGTAATGCTTCAATCCTAAGGCGTAAATGCAATTCAAGAAAGAAACAATGAAAGTGGGTGGTGAGAAAATGTTTTGCCCAGTTGTACAATCCAAGGTGGAAGCAACTTACATCGGGGGACCATCGTGATAGGAGAGTTTGATTTGAAATGTCCAAAATAAAAGCAATTGCGATAGCACCATCTAGAAAAAACCAAAAAAAAAAAAGAAAGAAAGAGAATAGGAAATGTCTAAAATACCCCTACACTATGTCAACACACGCTTGACCAACCGACGATGGATAATGCGCTATGGGCAAGACACCTACACTCGATCCCGTGTAAAGGATGCGTTGTAGAATATTCGAGTAAATAGATATGTACCGAGCCGTTTATGACTTTGTTTTTAGTTTTTTGTAGATCATTCATGTTTAAATGTGTAGAAGGAACAATATTTATACTAAGTAATTTACTTCTTGTTGTGTCTTAGTAGTATGGTACTCTTAAACATAAACATTTTCTTTATTATGAATAGACTTGCGTTTGTGATGAACCTATCGATAATCTAGAATTTCAGCTATTTTACTTATAGAAAACTCCTTTAAGAAAAAGTAGGGGGCCTCAAGAACATCGCAAATCAACGCGTTTCGGGATGGTTTCAAAAAAAAAGATAATTGAGTGTCAGTTTGGTTCTTGGTTTCAAGAGAAAATCGGATTAGACCAAACCAATTACATATATTATTTTAATTTCTTTAAAAAAAGTTAAATATTATCTTCATCCGGTTCTAAGTAGTGAGAAGAAAATGAGAAGAAAAAGTAGTGGGTAAAAAAAGTGACAGATCCTATGAGACCAGAACTAGACCGATCACCCCTACTTCATTGTTTGTAAAAGACAACAATTTCCAGCTATTAAATCAGCGTCCCGAAAGCATTCCAGCGAAGTAGCATTTAATGTCTCTTCGTCTAAACCAGACCAAATTTGGTGAACCTTCATAAACAGGCAATGATGTCAGTACTCCTCAGAAGGGACTGCCTGCCTTTGCTCTCCTGGATTTCTTTATAAAGGCTTTTGTCAGTGAAGGCTTTCTAGAAGGCTAGAAGGCTTTTCGGAGAATGTACAATTGTGTCTGCAAGATCATTGAAAAGCATCAAATTAACACTTTCCTCCTTTGAAATAAGGACTTCGATGCATTTCATCGAGGCTATGTTTGTTTTGTGAAAAATGATTTAAAAAATATTTTTCTTAAAATGATGGCTTGTGTCATTTCAAATAATTAATCAATGAAAAATACTTTCATTACCAACAATAATTCATGTTTAAATATTTTTATAGATAATGAAAATATTTTCTATTTATTTATTATTATGAGCGATATAAATGATTATTTTTTAAAGCTTTATGCAAATTATTTATTCTTCGCAAATTAAATGGAGTCTTAAGTGTCTTTGGTTTGAGCAATAAGGTGGAAAACTTCTCAAAAAGATTAATTGCTAGTGTTGGGCAATTGATAGCAGGTGGACCACTTGGCCAAAGGAAGGGTGGGTGGACCGACATGCCAGCAGAATAGGCACATTAAAAAGGTGGCACAATAAAAAAGATGATCAAAATCAATGATAAAATAAATGCTCTTTTGCCATGATGAAGGAGGGGGTTGTTGGGCTCGTGCCTAGCAGACAAGGACTCTTTAATACAGCATTCGCATGTGTTGTCTTTGCTTTGGACATTAGTGAGTAGTTACTAGGCACGTGTTGTCTTTTCATAGTTACAAATACTTTTTCATAGCAAATCTAAATCAATATTAATGATTGTGCTGCAGGTAATATCATCTGTGAATTGGCGATAAGTGCAAAAATGCAAATGTTGTGGAAGAAAAATGAGAATTCTAACTATCAAGGATAAGTTGGTCACGAAGTACTTGAATTGTGGGATAGTAACCAAGATAGAAGAGAGACGACAATGGTGAATGCAGAAATTGAAGACTAAAACCAGCAGATGCATTATATCATTATACTATGTTGCATAGATAATTATGTTATTTACTTAGTCAGGTATGGTTTTACTATTATCAACCAATATAGGATGACCTGAATAGTTATATTGTTGACATGTGACTTATTTCCAATTTTATGATGAATTTAAATCACAGGAATACTGCCATTCTTATGATTTATATTCAGAATAACATATGTTGAGATATTCTAACTTTATGACTTTTTTTTCTCAAATTGTTAATCAAAAGAGAAATGTATTAAACTCAAACTGCCAATTTTATTAGCTTAAGCTTTGTTAATTTATAATGAATGGGGCGATTTCACTATCATGAGTTTTATTAAACCATCTATATATATACACACACATATATATATATTAACTTATATGTCAAGGTATTTTTCCCTAAATTTATCATTATCAATTAATTTCAATAAAAAAGAGAGAAAAGTTGGTCAAATGACGATCAATAAGTTAAATAAAAATGCTGTCATAGGCCGTTATATTATATGATTTTACTCAATTATATGTTGTTTGCTATCATAAACTAATTAAGGATTACTGAGATAATGATATATTTCTAATTTTACCTTGGATTAAAATTGAATTGATAATGGTACTTTCATGATTTATATCCATAGTAATCTATGTCATTTTTTTAATACATACTTAGATAAATTATATTTTTACGTTTTTCCAATATTCTAGTTAAAAGAGAAATAATTTAAAATCAAATCAATAACTTTACTATATATTGAGCTTCATTAACCTATTCACTTTACGTAATTTTCACTTCCCATTTTATTTGATCTATATAAGATAACTCATGAAGCATTTACCTTCATGAACAACAATAAATGCAAATGCTGAATTCGCAAAACTTGAGAAAACGGGTGAATTTGGATGAACATTGCTGCCACCTGCCTATTATCACTATGCAGACTAAAATTTATGTAGGTGGAAAACGAGAGTGAAAATATCTAAATAATATATGAAAGTCACGATGCTCATATTATCTACACTTCTGGTATCTAGATCCAAGTTGAATGATGTTGAATGCATTGATTCTCAACGGCATGTCTTCTCAGAAGTATGCTTGATTTCCAAGTCAGAAAAAGCACAAATCGATGAAATTATGGTAGAAAATCAGCCACGCATTTAAGCTAAGAGCATGTACAAAATAATACTATAGACATGTGTTAGAGCTACGCACAGATCTTTAAACATTATTCAAAAAGAAAAAGATAAGAAGTCAAATGAAAAAGAAGAGCAAATGAAGGCCTACTAACCTATGTGAAAATCGTATCAAAATAGGAGGAGGACCACGATGATGACAACCACGCGATTATCATAGTATGACACAAAAAAGCTAAGTTTAGATGAATTTTAGGAACCTCCATTTTTCTCCACTACTTTGTTTAATTCAAGTATTTTTAGCTGAGCTAAACGCATAATCTTCTTACTAGAAAAGAAAAAAAAAACACTCAAGATCATGTGTATTGAACTTTGTATTTTAAATTATATAATTTTCATTTCATCTCACGTTTGACGGTATTTAAATCTTTGATTTCTCAATTATTCGAAAATAACATATACGAGCAACACCCGTATATAAAAAGCTTAGGAATTTTAATGTCTTCCCATTTTAATTTGGTAATGAATATCATGGCAATTACCTTCGAAAATTCTAAGGATCAACGAGCGGCGAAGGCAGATGATCATGCTCATAAAAGAAAATCTCTCAAACCATAAATGGCTAAGTCTAGAATTCCTTCCTTTCTCATCCTTCCATTCCGTTCTTCTCCTCGATCCTCGAATCAACCCCCAACCCAGATCGATGCTCCTTCGAATTCCGCCGATCGCATGCGCCGAATCCTTTCGTGGGGTGGCCGGCGATTGACCGAAGTGGTGGGTGGGGGGCCGAGTCGGAATTCAATCTGGGCCCCAGTCGTTCCCTCCATTCCGATTCGCACTCATTCCACATCATGACTTTCCCGTTTAAAAAATCGTTACTTTCGATCCATTCTTTAATGGCTTGGTGCAAAAGAACGAATTTTTATATTCAACCGGGGCGATGATGCCTGGAGAAGTCTCCGCGTTCACACGCTCTGAATTCCGAGCGTTGGATTTCGTTTTTTAATGCGCGCACCCTGTCCTTTGACTTCTCTGCCAGTTGAGCGTGTGCGTGACTGCGGGAGAAGGGGGTTCTGTTCACACGCGGGTAAAGGGTCTCGGGATGTTACTGAAAGTCTGGAGAGAGAAAAAGGGTAGTGAAGAGCTTGAAGAGAGAGAGAGAGAAAGGGAGGGAGGGAGAGAGAGAGCTTTGGATTCTTGGGTCGACATAGGGGAAAACAACCCACCTTTCTTGGGTTTTTCTCCCCCTGATGAACTGTAGAGATGAGCTGGGGATTTGATTTCTTGTGGGCTCAGTCAATGCTTTCTGGCTATCGAAAGGTGTCTTTTTTGGTTAGGCCTGTCTTGATCTTTTGCATGATTATTTATTTCCTGTATGATACTGTGATGGGTCTTGTCGATTCTTGAATCTTTGTCTCTCAACCTTGACAGAACTTTACTGGGTTGTGGTTAAGCCTTATCTTAGTTCGTGGGGCTGTGGGTTCTGGGTTTTGGTTCATTCTCCTTGTTGTCATGCTCTTTTGATGATTGAAGTTGAATAATTGGACGACTTCAGGGGGAATTGGTGAAGTGCTGTTTGGGAAGTGCTGTTTGGGATTGCCATTAGTCGTAATCTTTTATGAAGCTTTCTTTAGATTTTAGCAAGTGTGTATGTTTGATGATCATGGAAGTTATGTGTCCACGGATTCTCGATTGTTGTAGGAGAGGCAGGTTTTCCGGGTAGATAATGTCATTGAGTTTTATATTGGTTGGGTTCTTGTATTGAGCTCTATCAGATTGTCGATGTCGTTCGTGCTACATTTGTGAGGGGGGCTTGTGATGAGAATTGGGATATGATGAATATAGAGGCTTGCTTCTTCCTTTGCTTCCGATTGATATGAATGGATCTTATGATGTTTGGATGTTGATCTTCTCTGTTTTGTTCATGTTGCTTCTTTTAGTGGCACCTCAAGTGCGATGAAACATAATGACATCTAGGAATTGGATGAAAAGGCGGAGATTCGGCATTCGAGGGAGGTTAAAGAAGATGTTGAAATGCATCTTTTCGGGAGAGCAGGTACGGGTGGATGAAATGATAGACTCTTCAGAGTCCTTGGCCACTCGAGATTACTCAGCCAGTGGGTATTCATCTCGAGCTGGTGAGCCAGAGCCAAAGGTGGATAAGAGCAATATTGAAGAAGCGGAGTCATCTCTCCGGGAAAGTGGTTATCTAAACTATGAGGTCAGTTTCTTTTCTTAAGTTATTTTATTTTTCTTGTTTTTTGTGAGAACAACTTCTAAAAATGAACTTCCAATGTCTACTAGTAAGCTCTAATCAATTCCGTTTTTGGTGCTAAATTGCAGAAAATTGCGCTTTCTTTTTATATTTAGTTGAGTAGCTTCTTTGTTTTGGTATTTCATCCAGATAGTGATATTGGGGCCCTTAAGCATCTCATGATATGTACAGACAAGTCTCTCATTGTTGTGAGAGTGCCAGGGTGATAGGCCCCTTTACGGTCATAAACTGAGTTGCCTTTTTTTAAATGTGGAGGACTCTTGGATAATGCTATGAGGCATCATGGGAATTAGGATTGCACGGATGACTGCTGAAAATTCTATGACTGTATCTAAGAATGGCTGAACTGAGAAAATTTGATCATTGCTTTAGATGTCCAGAAGAAGTTTGGTTCTGTCAGAGAACTATGCTTTATGTTTTCGCAATATGTGGATCAGAATCTGATGTTGTCTGGGCAGAGCCATGTCATACTATTGCTGCTTCTAACCCGTACTGGCATAATACATCCCTTGGAGATATGGCTTTGAATTTCCTTCACTGGGTTTGATGTTATACATGACCATGTAGAAGGACCTAAGCCTGTTTCATCTAGATTCTTTTAACTTGCTATAAGAATTTTCTTTTGAAAATATATCATTGGGTCTCTTACGTAGGAGTGAATCATCAGTTCTGTCCTGATCCACATTTTTTTTCCACTTGAACACAAACAAATGAAATGTCAGGATTTCTTCACCAAGTCAGACAATGGATTTATTTTAGGCTCGTGGTCTTAATACTGCCTGATCCTGTGGTCATTCATGATCTATTAAAAGTTAACAGTTCTTGTAAATTTTAGGAAGCAAGAGCATTATTGGGAAGGCTTGAGTTTCAGAAAGGTAATATAGAAGCTGCACTTCACGTGTTTGAAGGAATCGATATAGCTGCTGTTACTCCCAAAATGAGAGTCTCCATTTCTAGAAGAGGCGATTATAATAGACGTCACTCGCAAAGTGATGCTGCGCCAACCATGTCCATGCATGCTGTTAGCTTGCTCTTTGAAGCTATTTTTCTCAAAGCAAAATCCTTGGAGCATCTTGGAAGGTTTGATGGTAATTTATTTCCTAAACAACATATGTTTCACTTTTTTTACAGCCAACATCTGCACCTATAATTTTATGTTTTCCCTAAGGTCACACTATGGAGCTTGGATAAATTCATTAGATCTTTTTTATGACCCAAAAATATATGATAAATATTTTTTATGCATATTATCATCAGACAGCACTAAACCTTTTTCTTTTTGTATTCTTTAGACAATTTTACAAGGGATTGACTTATTTTGCAGAAGCTGCTCAATCATGCAAAATTATTCTAGACACTGTTGAATCTGCACTTCCAGATGGCTTGCCTGAAAGCTTCAAGACCGATTGTAAAATACAAGAAACTCTCAATAAGGTTGTTGAATTACTTCCAGAATTATTGAAACTTGCTGGAGATTTCCAAGAGGCTATATTGTCATACCGCCGCGCCCTGCTTTATCACTGGAACCTTGAGGTAGAAACTGTGTCAAAGATACAGAAGGAATTTGCAATTTTTCTTCTCTATAGCGGTGTCGAGGCAAGTCCTCCAAACCTGCGTTCACAGATCGATAGTTCTTTTGTGCCAAGAAACAACATAGAAGAGGCAGTGCTTCTGTTGCTAATCTTACTTAGAAAACGTGCACTTGGAATGATAAAATGGGATCCATCTATCATGGATCACCTTTCTTTTGCCCTATCTGTCTCTGGTGGATTGAAGGCCCTTGCTCATCAGGTTGAAGAGTTGCTTCCGGGAACTCTTGAAAGAAATGACAGGTACTGCATTTTGTCTCTTTGTTACCAGGGGGAAGGGGAGGACATGGTTGCATTGAATTTGCTGAGGAACTTGTTCAGAAACAGAGAGCATCCAGATTGTATACTGGAATTAATGCTTGCTTCAAAAATTTGTGCAAAAAATGAAGTTTGTATTGAAGAAGGCATAGGTTACGCTTGCAAAGCATTTAAGGAATCACAAAGGAGGTGCAGCCAGAAGGCCAGCATCTCAAATTGCTTGCTTGGGACTTTGTTGTCTGCTAAGTCGAGATTAGTATCTTCTGATAGCGAAAGAACCTTGGAGCAATCGAAAGCTCTTGAAGCTCTTGAAGCTTCTGAGAGAATGATGAAAGATAGAGACCCTTCTGTTGTGCATCAGCTATGTCTTGAAAATGCTGAGCAGAGGAAGTTGGACATAGCACTTTATCATGCAAAACAACTGCTGAAACTGGAGGCGGGGGCTAGTGTAAAAGGATATATCCTCTTGGCTCGAATTTTGTCAGCTCAGAAACGGTTTGTTGATGCTGAGACTGTTATTAATGCTGCTCTGGATCAGACTGGGAAGTGGGATCAAGGAGAATTACTGAGAACTAAAGCAAAACTTCAGGTTGCACAAGACCAGCTAAATAACGCCATTGAGACATATAGTCAGCTTCTGGCCGTTCTTCAAGTGCAGACTAAATCTGCAAGAGTTGGAAATAAGAATCGCAAGGTATTGTTTTCATCCGCCTACACATGATATATTTCCCAAGACCTTTCTAGGGAGGAAATTGATTGTCTGGTGATTTAGATCTTCTGAAATGTGCTGAGATGGGAATAACCCTTTTTGCTCTGTTTAGTTATTGTAAATCTCTTTTGGCATGAAGTTAATCTCTTACCTTTTACTGATTAGAATAGTATAAAGAGAACAGTATGTCTATGTTCTTTATTAAGATTGGATTATCAGGTGATTAATCTATCCAGGATGGTGGTGTTTAATAATATCTGCTTTTCATGTTTTGCAACTGACAGAGTAGAGGGCAGCATTACAAGAGTTTGGAATTAAATACGTGGAACGATCTAGCTAATGTGTACACCAGTTTGTCACAGTGGCGTGATGCTGAGATATGTCTTTCAAAGTCAGAAGCTATCAGCCCCTTCTCTGCTTCCAGATATCACTCTACCGGTATGTCAAGTTCATCTCTCTCTCTCTCTCTCTCTACCCCTCTCTCTCCAGATGGTGATTCTTCTTTTGCTTTCTGGAAAAATCCATATATCACCAAGCTAATTGAGTTTATGAACTTAGCTTTTGCACATAGCTAATTGTTCTAAAAATGATGATTCCAAGAATGAAAGTGGAAACATCTTTCACTAAATGTGTCCATGGGTCATTAGTTAGAGAATAATTTCCACTTGACAAAAAGATCGTAGTTTTCATTTTTCTTCTTTTCCGATTTACATAACAATTTGTTCCATCATCAATCGTATTCTCACTTGAAAAAATAACGATCTGTAATTTTTAATAACCATTGCCTTCTGCAATAGTTGCTTGCATGGACTTCACGTGGAAATTTTCGCCGTCTAGGCATCATCAGGGCATCTTCTAAAAGTGGCTTGTTTTTGCCAACTTTATGTTCCATGCAAGGGCATTTCAAATTTTTCTGCCAAAAGGAAAACAAAATTCCATAGCAGCTCCTTAAGTTCTTCACTGTACTTAAAACAGTTAAACTTGCTTCCATCTGGTCCGATAAAAAAAGAGCACACTGAAGCAAGGTTTCTTCCAATAAGAAACCTTATTTATCAATCCTAAGTTTCAATTCCTGACCAATGGCTCCTCTCAGTCTTCATGGATGTTGTGTTGTAATTCTTTATAGCATTTTCACCGAAAATCAAGTTCTGGCTATTATCGTGCACCAAGTGTTATTGATTTGATTCTGGCAGGTTTACTATACCAAGCAAAAGGTCTCCACCAAGATGCCCTGAAATCATTTAAGGAAGCACTAAACGTCGAGCCCAATCATGTGCCAAGCTTGATTTCCACTGCTTGCGTCCTTAGACAGCTTGGAAGTGGAGCTTTGCCAGTCATCCGGAGCCTCCTCACCGATGCACTTCGACTCGACAGAACAAATCCATCAGCTTGGTTCAATCTTGGGCTGGTCTATAAATCTGACCCAGGAGCATCGGCACTTGAGGTGGCCGAGTGCTTCGAGGCTGCTGCTCTTCTGCAGGAGACTGCTCCGGTCGAGTCATTTAGATAAATAACCTCTCTGTAGAGATGTAGATGGTTGAGAATCAATTGTAGATTCTACTCATTCCTTATACACGAACTCACATTAAGATAAATGTAGAGTAGATGGGGAAATCAATATATAGAGTAAAAGCTTTGGGAATTTTTTTTTTTTTTTGGAATATCATTTTGCTTTCTACGGGAGAGTAGTTAATTGAAGCTGAAATTGACAGTGGTTTGTGGGACATTCACAGTTTTTTGTTGGTTGATATTGTAATTTTGGGATTCAGCAGTTTGAAAGTTTAAATGTCAAGACTGCAGATGAGATGCTTATCAATAATAATGATTTAATGAGGGTTTTGTCAACTAGTGCACGCGTGGGACTTGTCAAGCATACTTATGGAAGAATCCATTTTTCAAGCGATGATTATACACGCTATGAGGAAAAATTAGTAAATGGAAAACTGCAAATTTTACTTAGGTAGCTTTTAAACCAGTGTTAGGTGGTTCTTCTTAATAAAATCTTTCAACAAAATAAGAGAATGAAACTGTCTCTTTCTTACGGAATATCTAGCAACCGTAAAAGATGGGCTTTCACCGACCTCACTTTCTTGCATATTTTCGCAGATTGAACTGAGTTATAAGGTCAATAACTTTCGCTAGAAGATGATCTAGAAATTGGTTGAAACCTGGCATTGCATTGACTGGGAAAGCAGATTGAATCTCTCAGATTCTGCAGTAATCTGAGGATGAACTCTTCTTCATAGTAAGGCAGACTTCACATGGTCTTTAGTAGACATTCGACAAAGCTACAATGTGCAAAAGACTTGTAATAGAACTATAATTTAACTACTTTCTTCAAATGTCCAGCATAAAAACTGAGCACAACAAGCAGTGTGCTGAAGCTACCATTAGAATGTAGTGATCATGTAAAAGCAGGTGCGTAGGGAAAAACATGTCAAGATTCAAGCAGCCCACGAGGTAAATATAAAAGTGCAAGAAGCTGAAATGAAAATTATGCTCATATGAAAAAATTCAACCAGATAGGGCATTGGCTTGTTTTTAATAACAGTTAAAAGGTCAAATTGTCATTCTTTCCTTAAATCTATCCCTGCCTTCTTGGCAACAGCATCGAGTCCGTTTTTCTCAATGGTTTTCAACGCTTTTGTTGACAAACGCAGCTTAACGTAGCGCTTGCCGGCTTCCCACCAGATCCTCTTGTACTGCAGGTTTACAAACTGCAACTTCTTCGTCTTGTGGTTTGAGAAGGATACCTTGTTTGCCCTGTTTGCCTTTTTCCCTGTGAAGGGACATATTCTGCCTGAAAATGAATTAAAACTAATTTGATGAGACCCTCGCCAACTTATAAGATAAGTGTTAACGAAGCAGCTTATTTATTTTCATGCTAACGTTTAGGTGCCAATCTGAACCAAGCATAGCAGTGAAACTTTCAGCCAAGGGCAAAGAATTCCACATCGGACATAGGAACTAGGCCAAGCAACCATATAGATATGATAGAAAATATATATAAATGCACAGACGTGCACATTATTTTAACATTATTTTAGATATTATGAGGAAGGCAACCCCCTTTATATCCCCAAGACATCAGTTATAAATGAATGTCCATTCAAAGAACCAACATATACAACTATTCTACTTGATAAACTGACCTACGTAAGTTCTACAAACAATGAGAAACACTTATTCATCTTACTACTGCATCTCGAGTGCAAAGCACCAAAGAGCGCCTGCATCATAGGACAGGAAACTTTAGGATAAGGTAAGACTAAAAATGACTTGTTCATCCTTACAATCATACCAAAGCCACAACTTTCTCCAGAATTGCGCCAAAGTCCTTTGCATATATGTGTTAATGGCTTAGAAGATAAAAATGGAATTCCTCAAGAACGTGAGTTTGCACAATGTTTGAAATCAAATTACTTTCAGCTTCAAAGGTTTGCGCAAGTACACACTTATCTGAAAGGCATGAAAAGAGACCACCCAAATCTGAAGGCTTGGTAAGGGGATTGAATTCTTTTAACAAAAGCACGTCGCATTGTTAACAATGAAACCTACACAATATGAGAATTTCGCCCAAGCGATCGTTTCCTCTTAAGTTCCAACTTTGAAACTAAAACGAAAACAAAAAACCAAGAAAAGCAAAGCCTTTTCCCACATATCAACAGGCGATGTTAGGATGGAATGACCACCTGATTACCATTTAGCCCATCAATGTCGATCCCAAGACTGCAATGAGAAGTCAGAGAACATTTACAGACATCCAGATGCGGCATGTTAGAACTGCACAAGGTCCAAACTTGCCAGAGGCAAACAGAATTGAAGTATCTTTAACCTCGGCTTACAAGAAGATTAGTTCTACTTCAAAAGTCTATTCTGTTCCTTAATCACTACGAATGGCAACGTAAGCGGCTCAAAGCAATCAAACACGATAAGAGCCTGAAAGCACTAACCGAAACAGCTTCCCAATACCCAAGAGACATAGAAAAGAGAACTCAACCCCGAAATTACCCCAAGCATCGAACATGAACCAAGCCCATAACGAGCAAACGCAGCAAGAAAGCAAAGACAAGAACAAGAACCCAGAAAACAAGATGGAAAAAGGGAAAGATGGGGCGTACGAGCAACGGGTTGTACGGCCGGCGCCGGAGCAGCTGCGGGTCCGGCGAAGCGGTGGGAGTCGTCGAAGGAGACTCTGAGCCCGCTCAGCTGGGAAGCGAGGAATCCAATCTCGGACGAAGCTCTGGCCCTGGGAGGCGCGAGGGTGGTCCGACTGAACTGGGTATTGCGGAAATGGAGAGAGCAAGCGTTCCCCAACGACGCTCCCGCAGCCACGGTCGCCATCGCCGCCGATGCACGTCGAGCGTCTTCTTCTACAAGAAGGCGGAGGAAGAGGGAGTTCGATCTGGATAACGTTGTAACGTTATCTTTTCCGAAGCTTTTCCTCTGCTTCGGTCGTGCTGTTTGTGGAGCTGAAGAAGGGCAAAGAAGGGTTAAAACCGTTTGTGTTGGAGAATGGGCCAAGAATTGGAAAACCAGAAGAATTTTGGGTTGAAATTTAAATAGGACTATGGGGGTTCAATTGCAAAAATTTTGGCCTAGTAGATAGAATTGTGATCCTTATTATCTTTCAAATCACTTGCCCCCAACCTTCTTACATAATGTAAGGCAACGAAGTTTCCATACACCTTTTTGAATTTATGTCATATTATGCTAAGCTTTTTCTTTTCTATTCGTGGAATTTACCTACATGGCAACTCATACATGTGAAGAATCGAGAGGCTTCAAATGTTGGCAAATGGGGAAAATCGACAATGGCAATAGAATGAATAGACAAATTGCTTCGCGTTTATTTAAAGATTTAGGATTCTATTATACAAATGAACTTAAGGAAAAAGTCATCAAAAATCATAAACTTTGTCCAGAGTAACAAATTTACCTTGAACTTTTTTTGTGACATAAAAAACCCAAAACTTTACTAATCATGACACATTTACCCCAAAAACTCTATGGCTAAGTGCATTTTCGTCTTTCTATTTTTCCTTTTCTTTCTTTTTTTTTTTTTGACATTTTTTCTTCTTCTCCACCAAAGCTGGACTCAAGCGTCGAGCCACCCTCATTGACATCGGGGCGAGGGTGGCCTTCACCTGGGTCGAGTGAGGTGGCCTTCACCTGGGTTGAGTGAGTGCAAGCCTTGCTTGGGCCGGATCTAGCGAGGAATGCCCTCAGCCGACACTAGCAAGGGTTGCCCTCCCCAGATGTTGCGAGGGTTGTCCTTGCTCATCCTAGGCGAGGGCCGCCTTCGCCCAACGCAAGCGAGGGTGGCCCTCACTTGAGTCCAACTTCCCGTAGCCATGGCCGGTAGAGGGAAGAGAGAAAAAAAAAAAGAAAAAAGAAAAATAAAAAGACGAAAATGCCCTATAATTTGGGATAAATGTGTTACGTGAATATAAGTTTAGAATTTTTTGTGCTACAAAAAAAAAAAACTTGGGTATATGTGTCATAGTTGACACCATTTAGGTTTTTTGTGTTAAAAAAAATTAGGATAAATTTATCACTTTCAACAAAGTTTGGGGTTTTTGATGACTTTTTCTCTACTTTTGTATAATTGAGAGCTAAAAGCTAGAGTCCATGCCTTGCAAGAGGATTTATCCCACAATTGGATCAATCCTTGTCTCGAGATGGCAATTCGTGCTATGTCATTGTATTTTATGAATCTGACTCGTTCAATTTCTAAAATGACTAAAGGTGAATAAAACATCGATTTGAACAAAGAAAGATGAATAACATTGTAACAAGTATTGTCGGCTTTGAGTCAAATTTAATTTGTATGGAGTTTCTATTGTGTCGTTGTTGTATATCACGCATGTGTAGATAATTACCACGACAAAATTCCAATTTGATAGTGTAATTGATTTTATATTTTAGTTCATCCTCTAACATTTTTTGCAATTAAGTCCTCAAGCATACTTGGTCTTTTATAATAAAGTGCTCCAATCATCTACTTCGCGGAGAAGGGGAGATCACACACATAATAGTATCGCCTTGATCAGTCATAGTCATAACCTATAGTATCATCATAAATGAAAGTTCATTGAGAGGAAGTACAAATTGTTCGGGCTTCAACAATTTAATAACGAAGGTCAAAAGGAAAAGAATGAATCAGACGTTTGGTCACAATATAAAATCACATGATTGCAGCGCATAGAGGAATAATACACAAGCCACCAAGACCAAATAGAAACATCATACACAGTGGGCCAAAGGGCTCAAGGGAAAGCATTGCTCTATACTCTAGGGCTTTGAGAAACCAGCAGAGCAGAAGGAGGTAGATGGAAAACATAAGAAGTGAGTGTTGGAGAATGAAAGGACACCTACAACAAAATGGCCAACCAACCCCCATGAATTGCCATTGCACAATGGATTCATCAAAGGGGTTGGGGAATTAGTGATGACAGGCCTAGAAAACCTAAGTCCAAACCCGAAGAAGCCGAACTTGAGCCGAAGGGAAATGGTTCGGTATTCGAAGGTTGGGAGCCCGGATGGTCGGCATTGTCTTCGATTAGCGATGGACATTAAGCATAAAATCCAAAGATATCGACGAGACAAACCTCACGGGTTCGAGGGAGCGAAGTGGTATTTTCATAGAGGGTCAAGGCACGACAAAAGGAAAGTTCTAAGCAACTGCATTCATTATAGTTGCCACAGTAGCCTGCTCAATTTCTTCTACTAATCGTGAGGGGCGCGTGAGCATGGGATTTCCTCTCGAGAGTACATGCACGAAGGCCTACAAATAGAGAGAGAGAGAAAGCCTGCTCCCTGCTCCTTGTGAAGGAGAAGCTTCTTCCCCCGCTCAAGCGTGTACTCACTCCTTACTCTACTTCTCTGTTCTCTTCCAATTAACGATTCAATGGACATCGGAGAGCATCAGGGGCCCTACTAGGACCTCTTCTCACCTCTCTTGCTTATTACACAAGGCCAGGACTCCCGCCTACAGCGAAAACGAGGTTGCCCGTCAACACTAGGATACCTGTCGGCACAGCAGAAGCCAGAATCTGCAACCGTCGAACCTTGGCATATTGATGCTTTGTAACTGCAAAAACCGTAGAACTATCGTATGCCCGACATCGCATTAGAAGAAACTGAGCTGCAGACCTTTCGGTGGGAGAAAATCTCTGCTACAAAGATGCATACAGAGAATACGCATCCCTTTCTGGCGAATGTCACAGCTCAGCGGTATCTTAATGGATACTGGTAATTATTTACACACACGGACCACTCACAAGCTAGATCACCTTCCCTTGATGAGAGGGGAACTTAAGCAAAAATGAACCCAAACCAACATATTGGCATGTTAAATCACATCGGAGTGTTCCTGAAACAAACAGAAAGTATAGGTCATGCAAATGATGTGGTGGTCCTCAGCCTGGAACGAACACAAGTGCAGGTAACATTCGATAACGCCTTAAATTTTTCTTTGAGAGAGAAGTACAGAGGAACAAAAGGCACAGGCTGAAGTCGAAATGTCATTCCTAATGTATGTGGTACACATTAAACCTTTTTGTAGACCCTATCCCTCCTAAAATCTTGCCTACTCTTTTTAAGCCCCCAATTCTATCATGGCAACTTATGCAGTTTCGAGGTATCCATCCTTTAGTCACCAACCTCCACAAGGAGAAAAATAGGCTGCAAAACCCCCCAATTCTATCATGGCACGAGTCAGCATGTTACAATGTCAAAATGTGAAACGGCAATGCCAAAATTCAAAGGAAGTCCAATACCGCTTCAGAATGCTGTGTTTAAATAAGGTGAAACCAAACCCTGACAACCTGCCAGGAGACTGATGCAAATGGTCACAACAGCAATCGAGTTCACCCACTCATAAGTCAGACAGAGGTCTGTGATGCATCTTCATGTGTCTAATACTATGGGGTATTAGACCATCTGAGACAGTCATAGTTTAGCTACTTGCCATTCTGCAACATTCATCCCCCAAACTTTCTCCTGTAGAGATCAAGAGAAACATATTCCACTGTCACGGTCCGCTCGTCAAATAAACGTCCATGCAAACAATGTGCCGCCACGCTAGAACACTCAACTCTTTTAAACTCCACCAAAACACAACCTGGCTCAAAAACCCTTTCAATGTCAAGATCCTCACCCTTAGCATCACCGTTCTGAATGATATCTGATTCCATATTCATGTTCCCCTTAGGTACTTCAAGAGTTTCTCTCCTTGACCAATCGCTTTCCTCTGGAAGCAACTCTTCTTCAACAAGTGATTTCTTTTCCAAATGACTATCCTCCATCTGAGCAATGTCAGCATATTCGTTCTCTTGATTATCTGAGTCACCATTCACAATGTTCAGCTGTTCAGGGTTTTCTGAAGTCCGGATATTTGTAGTTCTTTGAGAGTTTAGGTCACTACACTCCACTTGCACATCAGGCGGAGCCATCTGAGTAGAATCATTATCAGCTGCATCATCCACAAGATTGCTTTCATTGGTGTCATTGCTATTAGCTGCCAGAACGCCATCTTCTTTAAGTTGATTTACATCACTAGGGATCTCAATTTCATTGACTACTCCAGCTTCTTGGACAGCAACTTCTTCTGAAGTCTCTATCCTGTTGTCATCACTTCCCATTCTTTGTCCAGTGTCATCAGATACTACGCAAGGTTCTGAGATGGTTGAAGGGCAAGGACCAGTATCATGCTTCACAACATTCACAGATTTAATGGTACCAAACCTGCAGGATGCAGATGCACCACCATCATATACATATACTAAACCTGACAGATGAAGACACAAACTCAGAGTAGGAAAATCCTTTGCCAGACCTGGCACACTCCAGACGTATATCTTCTAGTGTTTCATCCAGTTCCAACTCGGTGAGAGACAAAAAGCCTTCAGGAGCAAACTGACTCACATAAAGAGAACATACAATCAATATACCATCAGACATAAAACGGTATATGGAGGAACACAAAATTTGTATCATTGCGAACTCAATTATATCTAGAAAGGTTGAGGACAAAATTGGCAGTAAAAAAATACAGATCAACCCTTTTTCTTCATTCGAAGAAGTTGACTGACGACACATACCACGTTTTTTAGCTTCAGAACTTCTGTTGGCTTCTCAAGAAGAGGCCTTGCATGGTCAGGGATTGCACAGAGGGACTGGTTTTCACTTTTTCCCTAAAATATACCATTTCCATTGTCAGTACATACCAAATTGAATCAGTAGGAAACAAGAAACATAATGCATTTAATATGGTAAATGAGTACCATTGATTCTGGATCGGGGACAGCTTGAACTACAGTTAGAAATTGGCCTCCTAACTTAATACCATTCAAACCAGCACAGGCTTTCAGAGTCACTGATTGGTCTACATACTGAAAGTGAGAGTCAAATTACTTAACATCAACTAAGAAAGAGATCACATGGAAAATTCAATCAGAGAAAGAGAAGATGAAAACCAATCACAGAAAAATTTTCAACAGACACGAGTCTTATGCCTGATGACATTTTCACAATAAGCAGTTAACATGCCTCAATTGCAAGGCATTGCAGAATTTCTCTGAGAGAGCACATACGGATTCTTTTGATCAACAGAGGGTGGAGACACCATAATGCGTTGCCAAGATCTTTACTTTTTGAATAAGTGTAAACGTCATTTCTGTATATACGTTCAATCCAATTTTTGTTTTGTGCTTTTCACTTGGCGGGTGGGAATTAGGATAGACATCATCAATTTACTCTTATTCTGCTTCCCATAGATAAGCAACCAATGATATTGAAGGATGCTATTATGATATGGAAAAAGAGTGGCAGAGAAATTGCTCAATCCCATTGTCTGTCTAACTGGATTGACATGCATTCTGTTTAAAGAGGGATCCTAGCAAATTAAGGACCGCGTACTCATGTTTCACATCCATTAAACACCGCCTTAATTATTTTGCCACAAACACCCTTTTGATTTATATCTAATTTCACCACATGAAAACTGTCATATCGGACAAATGCTTATTGCTTAACCATCAACAAAATTGTCAAGAAACTCATTATCTCAAGTATTGTTTTGCTTAAAGAAAGATGTCTTCATTATAATAGAACTTTTCATTAGCAAAGACTCTTATATTCTATGAATATTATCAACATTAAAGAGCACAACGGTGCAAGTTCTGATCAGAGCCTGCAAAGTTAAAAGACAGACCACTCATTTACAAAGTCAAGATGACAAAGTGCATTCGAATTAGGCACCTTCCTTTTCGCAGATTTTCAGGAATAAAAACTGCACCTATTTAACATTTATTATGTTCCATTCAGACATGCCACCCAGCCAAAAACACCCAAGGTATGGAACACTAAGTTTGATCTTGTTTAAGAGTTCTTAAAAGTGCAATACTACAAAGATCAAAGACAATGGTACTACGCAATGAATAACAGCAGACGAAACAGCCAAAAATCTTATCCAGGTTCAAGTGCTGGAAAAATTTTATCTTGAAGAGGAAAGAAACACATTAGGGGAAAAAACATATGCAACTTACCTCCAGGAAAGCATACCGATCCATCGCATCATCATTAATCTGGAAGTGGAAAGCTTTCAATGGTCCAAATACACTAGCAATTTCCCTGAGCTGAAAGACAGTCAAAATTTGACAACTTATTCTTTTATGGCCAAAAACAATTACCAATTGAAGGGGATCAAATACAACAGTATTACACTCAGATTAGGCATCACCATCAGCTCTGTACATGCTATCTATATGAGGTTTACATACTTACCTTTTGGCCAGGGTATTCCTAATAAGGTCCTCACAGACAGAAAAATGGAAAAAGCGGAGGATAGAGAGAAGCAATAGCAATCGGAGTAGCAAATATCTAAGCACAGAGTGACCACTTGAATTTAATCACATTCAAGAAAAGAAGAGCGTGATACCATTTCTGATGACAGAACCTTGGAAATTCCACCAATAAAGATCTGCAGCCACAATGATGCAAAGATACATTATTTGACAAAAAAAATTCTTAAAGTAAGTTAACAGCAACCAGCTCCACCCTGTCATTATTGGGCAAACTCCTAACTATCAGGGAAAAAAAATGAAAAAGAAGCAAAGGAGAGACAATCTGTGAAAGCAAAGAATAGCAGTGAACCAATCAACACCTTTAGTCTAGCATATATAGGATTGCCTGCCTTAATATACTTAAGATGCTCACTATATTCCCTACAGCATCCCCCTCTTCTGCGAATATAGCTGGACCGATCAGGACTGGTAAGACAAGAACCAGGGTTTGCCATCCTTAATTTCCATTGCAGCATTATTTCAGCCTTTGGGTTTATCTGGTTCAACTTCAATTTTGAACTACAAATGATGGGTATTTCTCTTAGTCTGACACTCACTCAATGACTTACAGCATTGGTAGTTGTAGTCAATTAATGACCCAACCACAAATTTCTTTTGTGTTCCATTAAATGACCGAATTGTTGGAAAAAAGACATCCCCCGTTCAAACAAATCAGAGGAAACTAAAACCAAATATCCAAAAAAATCAAGATTATTAAACTAATTTATGTGATGAACTCTTCAATCAAGTAAGATGCTTATATTTTCCCCATCAACTCTTCCATTACAATCTTCAGATTCGTCCATTAAGAAAATGAATTATGCAGATTTTACATCCAAAGATATCCAGTATTCATGACCAAGCTTTCCACGCTAATAAGTAAAATTAGTTTATCAGAGCCAAAACCAAATGATAAAAAGTTGTAGCAGCTTAAAAAGGTAACCAGAGATCAACACTCCTAGGTCCAACTCATGTACCACGGCAACATCCCTCCAAGGAAAATTAACTCCAATAACACTTCCGGAATCCCAATAATCTTCATATCCATAACAAGCCAAAATTGGAATGAAATTCACCACAATCAGATATTACCAACATCTATTGACAGCAGACACAGCCACGGCAAGAACCACCAGCTGTAGTTTATATATTCAACATAAGTACAAATGCATATGTATTACAGATATGCCAGTTCTCACATTATGCTTGCACTGGCCCATTACCCATGTAAGACCACAAATTTCAAAGCCTCAAACTAAACAACAGCACTTCTTGGGATTGAGGTTCTACAAAAAAATGCTAGTTTAACCAGGAACTCACAAAAAATCTCACTCTCCTGATGACTACAATAAGATATCCATGAAATTACCTTATGTGGTGAATCATCGACTACATCACTCATCGAATATGCTGCAACACCTGATCTTGCTGTTTCGCCAGGGTCACCAGTCTGCATGAAAATAGGAACTGTCTGAAAACCTACAACATGGATAGTAACAGAAATCTACCTCAGAAACCACAGGTAAATTTGAACTGCGAGTCAAGCAATTACATCTATAAACAGCATAACATTCACAAACACTCACAAGTTCCAAACTTAAGAAAGGGCCAGAGCTCTCAGAAATAAACATTGGAGATACACAGATATAGTATGAGCACAGTCAAGCACAAAAACATGCACAAACACTAACAAACAAAGATTAAGGCAGAAGAGAGGATTGTAGTGCCCTCAGAAACATTGCATATATTTTGGTAGAAACATAACCAAGCATTTGCAACCATATATCTAACAACTTAGGCATTCTCAGTTATGCTTTTGGTAGGTTCACTACATCAAGCTCATATCCAGGATCACATCACCATCACTACCAGTGGCAACATTCATGTCAAGATTTAAATTACACAAAAAGTTTTACAATTACTTATTTTGTGACAGCAATTTGTGCACCACTGAAACCAGCATGATTCATTGCTCACAGGAAAGTAAAAACCAAATCAACAATGTTAGCCTGCATTGGCCAGTTTAACATCCCTAGACAGATATCAATATTTGATGGCCTCATAAGTTTTGACACTAGTCCTACCAGAGTTCTCTGACATTACTCAAATGGAGAAAAACATATATTTGCAGCAATTATAAGCAAATAAATCCCATTGTAGTAGCCCTGTAGAGCTAAAAAGAAAAAATAAGGATGAACCTTCAAGCTTACAGGAAAACAGCTCAAGAAAAGAAAGGAGATAACAATACATCCTCGTATGTTTGCTACATGGACTGAACTAATAAGCTAAGAAAGGAGATACCAATACAAGAAGAGAATAATCCCATAGACAGAAGTTGATGGCACGACACAGTAAATTCTAGAGCTATAAGCACACAAGCCTCTGAAAGTCAAATCACCAAATCCAAAAGTCACAGAAATCTCCACAATAGCATGCTTTAGTGGACAAACTCATCCAAGAATCATGAGCATCACCTATTCAGAAGTTGTACGAAAACCTTATGCTGCCAAAGTTTTGGTTTCTCTCGCATTTTAGTCAGCGTCATGCAACTTTGCAGGAAGGATACAAACGAATAAACACATTTCTGAAAGATTGATTCTATTATACTATGCCTTAAAGATTTGAAGTTGGGAAAAATGCCCACTTTAAGCTGTAAAAGGTAGCCCAAAAGCACCTTTTATGAAAACCATCCTACGAGCATGGCCTCTCTTTCACTTCTATTCGAAATATCAGACTTCATGAGACCTGCTCGAAACTCGAATGGCTGCAATTGTTTTCAGGAATCACAAGATGTGTTTATATTTTGCACTTGCCATTCAATATCCAAAAGTCAACTGGAATTTCATGGCTTTTCGATGCCTAATCAAACATCTCATGAAGATTAAAAACAATAATCTCCCAGCCCTATGCAGCAGATACCCAAGTATACATCTGAATTCCAACCATGAACGATTCTATTACTCAGATAGATATTGCTTTACTATCATCCTTACCTAAATCTCAGAAGGTTGAAATCATTGAAAACCTCACAAATAACTGAATAAAGATTAAGTAATCCCCATCCCAGTAATTGCAACACAATTAACATGGGACCATAATGGAAAAATTATCAAAGATGATAATACTCTATAAGTGAAGAGCAAAAAGGTCAAGGTGTGGGGAGGAGGAATTATGTAAACTTCCCTCAGGAATATGTGGCCTCAATAGGAACATGAAATCGCAAGATATTGCTACAGAAAGATGGTCATGATGTTCACGCAGAGAAGCGTTATGGAAACCTCACATGAGAAAATAGAAGTTAACCTCTCCTTAACAGCCAAGCATGAAATGGAATAAAGGTTATGTGATCAACTAAATGAAAATATAGAGAATTTTGAAAAGCAAAATGTTTTAAAATGACTAAATACTTCACTGGTTTTACTAGAGAAATTTCCCCAAAGAGAATACATATATCTCTTGCTAATTTTTAATGGAGGACAACAGGTCAAATTGTAGTATTAAAATGTTTGCTTAGAAAAGGAGAGATCATATTTGAGCAGCAGGGTTCCGTTGCTCATCAATACCGGAACCCATTGACATGTTTAAACAATTGCAATTTGTCGCAATTTCTAATAACAAATAATGCAGCTGACTCCTAAGAACTCAAAAAACGGACAATTATTTCCACAATCAGAAAACCTAATCCGTTGGAAAAAATTTTCAAAACATGGACTAGTAATGAAACTTTTGATGGATGAAACTTCTTCCCCACCCCCTTCTCTAGTGGATAAAATTACTTTGTTACAAGGAAGATAGCCCCAAAAACTATCTTCACTATCCAATCAACAAACACCAAACAAAATGACATAGCTATCTTCTGACCAGATGAGAGACCCAAAGCCAAAACTGATAAGAAACCTCAAGCACATCAACTGGTCACTACACCTGGAAATCTTCTTACTTAGGAGTCAGCTTCACCATCACCAGCCAGAATGTGACTTATGAAAGAACCAAGATAGACACCCTATTTAAGAGATTCCAGCTTTCAGTCAGAACACTCGTCAGATATTCAAGAAAGCATGTATAAAATACTGAAATGAAAGCCACAATTCCTAGTAATCATAAACAATGGCAATCAATCTCCAACAGACTGATAAAATTTCCCTAAGATTCCATCCCCCAAAACTAAGGTTCTCCAGACATGCACATTTTCTCACTATACAAGCAAAGACTGCAAACAACTTACAGAGGAAATGTAATTCAGTTGGATAGTTGGCAGTCAGTACACTTCATGCACCCTAGAGAAACCAGAACAGGAAGGCAGAGAGAGGAGAAAGGTTTTTTCTGTATGTTTTTCTTTTTCTTTTCCGGGGAAGAGGGGGGTGGTATTCATATATGTCTCTATTAACTCAAGCAACAAACAATTTGGCATGCTTGCTGTCATTTGATTACCCATATACAAAAAATGTCAACTGATGCTACAAAATCCCAGAGCGACGAAAAACCACCACAAGGGATAAAACTTAACTGCTAAACACAATCCATACTAGAAACAAACCGGATGCTGCCTTAACTTCCTCTCAAAGGCATCTTCTCCAGCATTAGGTAAATCTGTAGCTAATTCTCCTGGATATTTTTTAGTCCAAAAGGAGCTTGTTTTCTGTTGAAGTATGATCTTACATCACTAGATTGCTGGATTTGATTGTGCCTTATATGCATGTTGTCTCCCTCCACCTAATAGCTTAAGTTTTGGGTAGGACTTTCTAACAGAATCCAACATGGTAAAGCATCCTCACCATGGGCATTCTCCAAGAGAAAGTAAATTTCCAATTGGCTCTTAGGGAGGGGCATAATATATAAAATCAGTTAAAGCTCATTCAATGCAATTGTGGTTGTTCTATAGCTGTGTTTTGTAGTCATTGTACCATGGCTGTGTTTAACCTGTATATTCGGTAATTCATGAATGCTTCAAAGTTGCAGCATCTTCAAGCTAGATGGGACAACTTCCTAAGAGTTGCAATAGGATACTGCAGCTTAGGTGTTGCTAAATACCTTAGACAAGAAGAAAACCACCATTTCACGGCTAAAATAAATAATTACATCAAACAGCTGGGATAAAGCATCAATGCATCATTGTGTCTCTTGAACATATTTCACCTCCATTGCCAATGAAAAAAAAAAATCCTCACATGCCAAGAGTCATCCTCTATACTATATAAGTCCAGTCTGGATTAAGATATGTTCTCTTGCAGATCCCATTTCATATGCATTAAAGGCCTAATTAACATTTCCCTTATACTGTAGTTGAATAATACAGCATATCGAAAGATATGCTATCGACTAAACAACCTTTAGCATATGGGTGTCTTACCCAAGGATAATGCAGGAGAAAATGCCACATAGACATAGTCTCTCAGTGAATTTCTTATTTTATTAGGCCAATTAGCAAATATCTGAATTAATGATCACATATGCCCATATATGAGCACATAAAGAATTGCCTTTAGTTCTTGTTAATCTACATAAAATAACCCATTTGATAAATCCCAAAATAAACTTGCTGAGGAAGCAATTGTGCCCTTCAACATCTTCTGATAAACCCCTTACCTAATGCTAATGAGTCAACAAAAATCGTAAACACCATATACAAGTCCACTCACTTGTGATACCGCATTTGATTGTATGCAGTATATGTCTGCCAGAGTTTTGTTGACTTCATGGTTCTAACTCCCGATCAGAAAAATCACAGCATGTAAGAAAAGAAACTAGATGAACTTCATAATCGGATTACAACACTTTATGAGGCCCCAAAGTTGCAATTATCTAGTACATGCCGACCCTGCAAACTGAAGCATTTTTCTTACAATATAGTTGCATATCCCACATACGAATGTGGGACAGGAGACTACACGGAACTTCATATTCGGGGACACTCAACTTTGTGAAGCCCAAGATTTCCAAAACTAATCTAACTAACAGATTAGCCTAGGCTTTTTCTCTTTCATTTCTCTTAGATAAGTTAATGCCCTCGATACCAAAATAATAAAGATTCCGATGATCACCTCTTGCACATGCCCATAATACATGGAAAACTTTAATTGAGATGGAATGATATAGCACTATATGGACAGACATGTAACCATAAGAACGTATTCAAAGATAAGAAGGGAAAAAGAGGATTCTTACAGCCACATCAACAAAATCTTTGGGACGTCTGATTTTTAAAACGGAGCTAGAAAAGGAAGCTCCATCAAATGAAAGAGCAGCTGAAGCATCCTCGGGGGTGAGAAACTCAACTAAAGCTTGACCCTTCTCCTTGTGTATCTGCAGTTTTTACGTGTTAAGCAGCACAGATCCTCAATGATATAAAATACCAAGTCATTTTTCAGTTTGGAAGCTTACAATACAGCTGATGCATGGTTCGGTTCCCTGGATATAATTAACACCTGAAGACAGCAAATAATTATTGAGACATGTCATGATGGCTTTCTCAGAGGCTGAAGCTGGTATGTTTTCTACATAAAGCCTCCTTAGCGGCCGTGTGGACTCTGTCAATTGAATCAAGTCAATGGAGGCAGTGGTCTTCGTAGGAGGAACATTTGGAGAAGCACCAGGCAGAGGTTTCATCATACTTAAAGCAGCAGAAACAGCACTGGCCGACTGATGCACACTTGATGGCATGGCTTGATTTGTAGATTGAAAACTATGCAAAACAGATGCAGTAAAGCCATCTTTTACACTCGTTGGAGGAATATCCCATCCGGCATTTTTTCTCTCTGGAGATCGTTTAGCAGGGGAAGGAGTCTTAATGGCTTTCTCAGTTTTCCTCTTTCTTGGGGAATAACCACCGAGCCCACTAGGAGGCTCTCCATGTCCTTGGGACTGATTGTTTGACCCATTACCAGGAAATCTGGTCCTGTCAGGATCAACGTGGTGTCTTTCAGATCTATCTTTGAAAGAACCAGAGGACGACTCCCCATGTTTCCTACCATTGTGCATTTGACGTCTGTGCCCCTTCGGGGAGAGTGAAATTGATCTTCTGTCCCTTCCACGCTCTCTACTCCTTGATCTTTTCCTTCTGATATTTACTTCATCATCACGGGACTTTGTTAGTTCTTTCCGTTCCTTTCTATCGAAAATTTCTGAACCACGTCTTCTCGAATCAAGTTTCTTTGACATGTTCCTATCTATATCTCGGAGCTTTCTCTTACTTTCTCTCTCGGATTTTCCTCTACTTCTTTCAGTATACCGTTCATTGACATGTGGCTCTCTTGGATGCCCCTTTCCAGCTTTGTCTTCAAGATCATTTCTTGCCCGTTCAACAGGTCTGCTTCTATCATGCATTATCTTATAATTCGTCTCCCTGTCATCCTTGAATCTGACTTCACTGCTTAGTCTACTCTTCAATTTTCCTTCTAACTGGCGACTTCCCCTATCATTCCCTTTCGTGAGAATGTCTTCCTTAACAGAAGCACGCTCTTCTTTATTTCTGGATCTTGCTCTAGGTAAAAGGTCCACTTCATGGGTGCTTTTGTCTTTGCTTCTTGTGTAACTATCTTCCCTTGAGTAATGGGAAGTTGGCTCCTCTTTACCTCTAAACCTTGACCTTGCAAGATCCACTGATATTTGTTTTTCATTACGCAAGGAGGAACGTTCAGTATCCTTGAAAGTTCTTTCAGATTCGTGCCGAATCGGCACATTCTCAATCTCCCTTCTTGAATTTTTATCCTCTTCTGCATCTTTCTGTTTCATAGTTTGAGACGATTCCTTGATTCTCCTCATCTTCATTATATCTTCAAAGCATAAAGGCCTAGTCCGAGCAGCAGTACCATCATCCTCGCCATCATGTGCTGGCTCTTTTTCGACATGCCTTTCCTTTTGTCTACTGGATCTGCTCATTTGGGCTCAAAGAAAACCACAGAGGTTAATCCTGACGATAGCACTTGTGCTGTAGATCTTAAGCCTATTAAACAGACAGAAAAAAAAAAAGGTAAAGAGCATATTAGCTCCTGAATCTAATATCAGCCTCTAGATATACTTACAAGAAGCATTTAATACCAAGATCAACTATCTATAATTAAAAATCTGCCAAAAATTCATCCATAATAATCTGCTGAAAAGGAAAAAAAAAAGAAAAAAGTCCTACAAAAACTGAAAACAGCTTGCCACTGCGATCGAGATAAATATGTAACACAGAAAATTACACCAAGCATTCCAATGGAGGAGTGATTGCAAATGACAATTGGACATTTGATACATGCAGCCATGGAAAATTCTAGAGCCATGCTCAAATCATGATTATTGCACTCTTCAATGACATCTACATACTAAATAAACCAAGAAAAAGAATGTAAGAAATAAGAATACTTAATATAAGCATTCAAGATTAAAGCAGAAGCATTGTCTGAAAAGAAAAATAAATAAATATTTTCCAGACCCTGATTGTTAATTCAGACGAGTTAGCCAACTAATAGCATGACATGAAAAGCAAAAGATGGTTTTCATATTGATATAAAGGTTCCCCAAAGAACAAGGGCAGGTTTGAACAGAGTAGAAAACGATAGTGCTTTTGTAAAGACTAAAGAACTTGCAGACACTAAATCAAACCCTCAATCAATTGATCCCCTTCTTAGTGTCCACAGGAAACAAGAGGATATGATCATGGAGTAAATTTGGCATTGCTTCAGCAGAGATATAGTAATCTACAGTCCAACACATGCAATGTTCTCCAAATATTGGGGCGACACTGCAATTGCACCGGCAATCCATCATACAAGTGCTATTGTATTTAACCCTAATGTCTCAAATGCCCTAGAAAAAAGTTTGTTCGAAACAACAGGAGACACAATGAATGAAAAAGGGACAAAGAATCAAGACTATTTTTTTGGATAACAGATCTGAAAAAATTAACTCGTCTTTACAAGTTTGGAAGATCCAGCAAGTAAGATGATCAAGTTTCAAATGGAACGAAAATCAGAAGCCCTCTTGCACTTTTCTCCAAACGAGTTTAATAGCTATGTGGTACTTTCATAAACAGATTTGGACAAAAAAAAAAAAAAGTAAAGATTTTCTCTCCTTTCATAAAGTTGGATCATTTTGGTGGTGCAAGAATTGGGTCCTATTAAAGAAACAAGGGACTCCAGCTGTATGGCCACAACAAGAAGCTTATGATATTTTGACATGATTAACAACATAAGAGCACTAATCTTGTCGGATAGATAAAGGCTCACTTGTGCACTCTAAACGTACTAGCACTACACAACTACCAGAGAGTACTGTTTCAATAGCCATGTGCAAGCAGTCTGCAAAAGTAGTTACAAGAATCTGTCTTATGCAAACAAGCTGAGGAAATCTTTTCGTATAATCAGTTTCAGTAGTTTAGGAAAGCTCAGTCTTCTATTAAGTCTCCATGAATACCTTCGCAAACATATACAACGAAGAATTCCCCACTTTCAATGGTTTAGGACATGGTGCTTCAAAGAATACACTTCGCAGAACAAAATTTTACTCAACTCTTCTCGTCAGAACAGAAAGCGGTCACAAAGATGCTTTCAAAAGAGCCCCTTTCGATGGTGCTGTTCTGACCAATCCAAAAGGGTACGCTGAAAAAGCCTCTTCTAGAATCACGGCTAAAGCATCAACTCCCGCAACCAAGTAGTACATTCAACTACCATTGTCTTGCTCTCTAAAATCTACTAGTGACAGCTAACCACAAAATCAATTTGTATACTCCAATTACAGGCAAACCCGCCTCACAGGTTCATGGAATGCGTTGCTTCCCAAATCGAAAACAGAAGAAATTTGTCAAGCTGCTCCATGAACGTGAGTGCAAGGGACAAATTAAGCCCCCATGTATAACCAGCCATTACAACTAACCTCACAACATCCCTCATCACGAAGGGATGGAATTTAAAACTAAACACGCGCAAGCAAGCAAGCAAGCAACCACACTTTCAACTACTGCTGCCGAAGGACAAGTTAAGGGCAACGTATTGCCAAGACATTCCGCACCCATCTATCTGTCAGCCAAAAAATGGGGGAAAAACACCAAGGAAAACGAAATCAAACGCAGACCCTTCAGTGAAAACAAGCGATTCCGCCTCTGCGGGAAGAAACGAAGAGGAGTTAAAGGCCGAACCTTTGGGGAGAAAAGCCGCCGGCGAGCTTCTGGGTTTCGCCGGAAAAGCAAATCTGTCGCGGTTAGAGTGAAGTGGCGAGGCCAGGAGGTTGAAGAAAACCTAAGGATGGCTGAAGCGGAGAGCGAAGTCACATGCTCTCTCTTTTTTTTTTATGATAGGATGGAACAGTGCTGGGCTATATGGAGCTCTAAATATTCTATCTAATTTATATGATTTCTCTTTGAAAGAAAATGTTGTATGGTCAACAAGATTTTACTCTTTTTTTTTTCACTTTTCCTGATGATGAAAATAAATAATAAAAAAGAGTTCTATTTTATTTTCTTTTGTCTTTGATTTGGTTCGTTCGTGAAAATTGATAGGAAAAGTTGATGGTCTGTAAAGGAAAAGAAAGCGGGCCGACTTGGCTTTAAACATGACTAGACATGATTTCTGTTTAATTATATCATGACACCATATATGAGACTCTAACTCGCAGGGCATTGGTCTTCTTTTTTTTTTTTTTTTCTGTAAGGAGTATTTTTTTTCTTGCAATTTCTACTCATATTGCTTTCCATTGAGATTTATGCTTGCTTCATTCGGCACCAAGAGCTTTTGTTGAATAAAAAAATATTAGCTTTAATGAGTGCTAAAACAATCTTCTATTAAGCATTTTAACATTTTCTTTAGGATTAATGTCCTGAAAAATCTCAAACTGGTATACTTGTGATAAATTTGCTCTATGTTAGCTTTTGTTAAATTTTACTGTGAAATTACTAAGTTAAATGATACGCGACAGTTGATTGGTGTACCGATTTGAGATTTTACTCTCCGTTTGTCACAATTATACAATTTTTGTAATTTTTTTGGTATTAATCCAATTTAACGGAGAGTACACTTGTCTTAGGGTTTTTCACAGTCGAATAAATTAATTTGGGGTAAATTTGTTACACGTTCACCAATTTAGGATTTTTTATGGTAATTGAGATGAATTTCTCACAGGTTTGGAGTTTTTCATGGTTAAAAAATTAGTTTATGGTAAATTTGTCACACGTGTACTAGTTTTGGGGTTTTTCAATGTATTAATCATTTCTTTTAACTCATTCTATTAAATATTTCCTTGGAATTTGTCATAAAAAATTAGAGGAGTACCAAATTTTTTAGGAAAGAACAAATTAACATCCTCAATCAAGTTTCCAACTTAATACATATTTTATCTTTTATGCTATTTTAGAAGAGTAAGTAAATGGGGGTTTTTTTTTTTAAGTGAGGTTTAAGAAGAATAAAAAATGAAAATGTTGAATCATGATGAGATAGGAAAATATCAATCATGAATCATCAATTTACCTAAATAAGATTTTAATAACTGTTAATACATGCATAATAAAGCTAATTTGGTCTATCAACATAAAAAGTGGTTTTTAGTATAAATAAATGAAAAGAAAGCTACCTTAAAACCATTTTTGTTATATAATTGGCAACTCCTTTCTTTCCGAGAAAATTGTGCAAATATATTGTGGTTTTATTAATTCGATTTAAATCTTTTAATTTTTTCAATTAAGTCTTAAACTATTTCACATTTTGCCAATTAAGTTCATCTAGTCAATTTTGACTAGAAATCAGCAACGTACCTCTCATTCTTCATGTCAATTCTCTAATTGTCCCTTTCGGCTTTGACATCATCACATCCAACAATCTGTTCTCGCTTATCTCTAGGCCTATTTTTATTTTATTTTTTTTTGGTCGAAAGAGAAATATCATTCAAGTGGAATGAACAGAACAACCCGCAGCAATAGCGTCTGAGTATACAAGATCTAACAAAAAAGGGGGAGGGGAAACGGCCCAGTTAGGAAGTAAAGTGCCACTACTATGGGCCTTAGCAGCCCAATCAGCTACAAAATTGGCCTCACACCTACAATGCCCAATGCAAAGGTCAGAGAAGCAGGGGAGCAATTTGACGGCTTCAGCAAACAGCGCTCAAACCTCCCATGGCATCGATCTAGGATTATGCACAGCTTGAACCATCACGAGGCAATCAGATTCAATCAAGAGTGGATCATGAGCTTTGCCGTGCTGCAGCAGATGGTGGAGAATGAGATTAAGCACCTGGATCTCTACCTGCAAGGCCGAAGAAGCTAGCAAATCTCTGGTAAAACCATCAATTAGCTTTCCAGTGTGATCACTAGGGGTGAGCATGGTCCGGGTTGGTCCGGGCCACCCCCTAACCCTAGGACCAATCTGTACAATGTCGGTTCTCAATTTTTAGGATCGAAGACCGACCCTATCGAGCCTGGGACCAAGGACCGGACCGACCCAATGGGTTCGGTCCGGTTCCAGGGTCAACCCGGGACCGATCGATAATTTTTTCGTCTTGTTTTTTATACTCCATAAAAAAGCAAACCTACAAATTCAAATTACGCATCCATTCACAATGCGGCATTATGCAACTAAACTATAAATACCAATACATATTCAGCAAATTTAAGATGACACAATAATAGAAATTTCGTACCTACTAACACTCATTGAGATATGGGACAAGATAGGGTCCACAAGGCGGCGAGCAGGATGTTGCTACTTTTGATTTTGGCAAATTGAAGAACAAAGAAGACAGAATGGAAGAGAACGTACTTTGGGGAAGGAAGCCGTGAGGAGATTTACGGCGTAAACTTCGCGCCATTTTGGATGTCGCGAGTCCGTGACTATGAGGAGTCCCTGGTCCTCACGGTGAAAAATGTACTCTGGACTGTGGAGGAGGAGGCCGTGAAGACCTTTACAGCGTAAATTTCATGCCTTTTGGAATTGGATGCCGTTTGTCCGTGACTGTGAGCCTGAGGAGCCAACAGCTTTAACATCATTTTACTTGGGTTTTTTTTTTCTTTGAACAGACATTTTACTTAGATTTGAATATATAAAAGAATTATAAATAATATAATATAATATAATAGAAATTTTACTTAAGTTTGAATATATAAAAAAATTATAAATAATATAATATAGTAATATACAGGGTTGGTCCAGGGTTGGACCGACCCAAAACTCTCAGGACCGATGACCAACCCGCACAGTGTTGGTCCTGGAATTTCAGGACCAAGGACCGACCCGGTCCCCTTGGGAACCGGACCAAAACCGGTAGGGTTGGGCCGGTCCAGGGTCGACCCTAGACCACTGCTCACCCCTAGTGATCACGACATATGCACGCCATTGTACCGTGAGTACTTGCTAGCTTATAAGCCCCATCTATATTTATTTTCAAGACGCTGGGATCTAAAGGCCGCCACAAATGTTCAGGATTGGGTTGATGTCACCCTGTTCGCGCTGAGGTTCGATTGGAGTGCTGACCGATTTGGACTTGGGCCAAGGCGACATCCACTACATGTGTTGGATCAATACTCTGTCGGCAGAATATGAAATTATTACGCGCCTTCCACATCTGCCACATGAGTGAGGCAATAGTCTCCAAGTCAGGTGAGATTTGCTGATGTTCAACCCTTTCTGTAAGCCATGCATCCATTCGTTGTGCTGCTCGAGGTGATAGTCGAATACAAATCTGAGGGTGTGACCAGATTCTTGATGTCCACGGACAAAATAGAAAAATATGTTCCAATGTCTCTGGTGTTTGAGAAGGGCATAGTTTACATACCGACTCTGTGCTGATGCGTCTTTGAAATAGATTATCTTTGGTGGGTAGTGCATTGTGACAAAGAGCCCAAAGAAAGGTACGAATTTTGGGTGCTAGGTTAAGTTTCTAGATACTTCGCCATAGGGATGCTGAGGTTTGATAGGAAGACGAGGCTCTGTCGTGGTTGCTGTTGAATGCTGCATTTCTAATAGCATGGTAACCACTTTTCACAGAATATTGACCTTGTTTTGTATTTGTCCAAAGTAGTTATCATCTGGTAGGTCTAATCGGAATGTTAAGGATTTCCTGTATAGTCCGAGCATTGAAATACCTGTGTAGTAGGTTAGCATTCCAAGTGTTGTATTCCAAGTGTAGAAGGTTAGCCACCATCACAGGTTCGTCCCTAGCAGCAGGTCCGCCTAGGATCCCTTTGGGTAGCCATCTATCTTCACGAATTCTTATCTTTTGCCCATCGTCAACCAACCAACTTGCCTTACGATAATCATTCTGCCACCAAAATCAAGCAATCTTCTTTTCAATGGATTTACAAAGTGGCACGGGAATTTTAAAAATGAACATAGCATACTGTGGAATCGCCTGTACAACAGTCTTAATCAGAATCTCCTTGCCACCCTTTGATATTAGATTTTCTTTCCATCTTTCCAATTTTGCATTCACTCTTCCTAGAATCTAGGCAAACACGTCTCATTTTGACCTTCCCCAATCAGACGGGATACCCAGATATTTACCCATCCTATCTAGCACAAGGATTCAAAATTCCCTTGCCAAGTTTTCCTGTAGGCTAAGAGGACAATCTCTACTGAAGAATATTCCCGATTTATTCCAATTAACAGCCTGTCCCGTAGCCAAATAGTACTGATTTAGTATATTTGTGAGATTTTGGCATTCCTGGAGTTTACCATCTAAGAAGAATATGGCGTCGTCTACAAAAAATAAATGAGAAAGAATAGGACACCACCTGTTCAACTGGATGCCCTTGATGTTTCCCATGTCAATGGCTTGATGTATGAGAGTGGATAAGACATTCGCCAGTAGAATGAATAAGTAGGGAGAGAGAGAGGATCTCCTTGTAAGGCCACGAGTTGGATGGAAATAAGGTAATTGTTCTCCATTGAATTTAATACTGAGAGCGACTGTCGTAATACACTGCATCACCCACTGCACCCAAGTAGTATGGAACCCTAACTTAAGGAGATAATCTTTAAGAAAATCCCATTTCACCTGGTCATACACCTTTTGCATATCCATCTTTAAGACCGCTTGAAAATTCCTTTTGTTTTTCCTAGTCTTTAGCTGATGAAGCACCTCTTGGACAATTAAGATGTTGTCTTGGATTTGACGGCCACTCACAAAGGCGCATTGTTCCATGGATATCAGATAAGGTAGCCAGGGTTTCAAACGATTGGCGAGCACCTTGGATATAATCTTGTAGACATAATTGCATAAACTAATAGAGTAGTATTGGTCTAGACATTCGGGGTGTGGTACTTTGGGAATTAGAGAAATAATGGTCATATTAAGATCGGTGGGCAACACTCATGACTGAAAGAAATCCTGCACCGAGAGGAAAAGTTCATTCTATAATATATCCTATTGGGTCCGATAAAAAAGTCCATTCAAACCTTGTGGTCCCAGGGCCGGCCCCAACTGGAAAGTTGCTCTGTAGACCTCCTCTCAAGTGACCGCAGCTGTTAATAGAGTGTTCATTTCTGCTGTGACAACACACAAACATTAATCTAAAATGGGCCCATAGTCACGATGTCCCACTAATCTGCAAAGGCTAAAAAAGAAGTCCATCATCATCCCCTTCAAACATCTATCGCCTCTCACCCATCTTTGATTGTGGTCCTGCAGCATACTTATTCTATTCCATTGTTGCCATTGAATGGTAGTCGCATGGAAAATTTTAGTGTTCTTATCTCCCTAGCTTAGCCAATTAATCCGTGAGCGCATCACCCAATATTGTTCCTCATGCTGCCATAATTGTTGGATTTCCGCCTTCAGTTTAGTAGTTGTCTATTTATGATACTGGCTATGAGGTTGATTGGTGTGAGTCTGGAGTTGCTGTTGTAAAGCTGATATTTGAACATGGGCCTTGGAAAACTTCAAGCAACTCCAGTGAGCTAGAGCCAAAGATACAACATTTAACTTATGTGGTAGGGCATAACCTGTTACGTGTTCTGAAGTCCATGACTCGGCAACGACCTCACGGCACTCCTGGTCCTGTAACCAAAACGCTTCGAAAATAAAGGTCTTATGTCGCCAGTCGGGTAAAGCTTCAGTGGTTAACATTAAAGAGCTATGATCAGAACCCAATGCAGGTAATGCAAAAACCTCAGCTTCAGGGAAAGTGACACACCAATCCATAGTACACAACACCCTATCCAGCCTTTCTTTCACAAAATCATCACCCTCACGATTATTCATCCACGTAAATGCACAGCCCTTACTATCCATATCCATAAGAAAGCAGTCATGCAAGGGTTCGCAGAAAGAATGCATTCTATGAGGTTCGGCTGATCGTTTATCCACTTTCTCCCAATGGTAGATGATTTCGTTGAAGTCCCCAGCACAAACCCATGGTAAGGTATTGAAACAAGCAATTTGTCGAAGTTCTGTTCATAAAAGTTGGCGTAGTTGATACACCATCGGTGCATGGATACAGGTAAGACGCATAGGTATACCACAACTAGTATCGGTGCATATCATATCAAAAAGGTGTGAAGTAGATCGTTCCACCTGTAGGGAAATATGATCATGCCAAAACATTGCCATCCCTCCAGCCAAGCCGACTGGGTTCAACACATGAGAATTCGGAAATTTTAGACTACGCTGAGGTCGTGTAAGCACTACCTCTTGATTCTTTGTCTCCATCAAAAAAACCAAGTCAGGCTTTTCTTTAGCCGCAAGGGCCTTAAGGGCTTGAACTGTCAGGGGAGAGCCCAAATCCTAACAATTCCAGCTTAGTAGCTTCACTTGTCACTTGGTGGCTTTTTAGACTAACCACTTGCTTGCCTCTTCTGCTGAAAAATACGTGTTTCCGTTAGTTGAGTATCGTCGAGGCCCTCCGTTATGTGAGTTCGTGACTCATATGGGTTATACCGTTTCATTTTCTTTTCAACGCCTGCTCTTGTATAGAGTCTATTCTTCATCTTTTTGGTATTGGGGATTCCCATTGCTTGATCCCGAATGCCCCTCATCTCTACAAGTACAAGAATCAGCTCACTTGTAGATGAAGCCCTTGGTAGCATGTCATCGTGATGGTGTTGCTAGATTGGTTAGACAGTAGGATTGATGAGAGGCATTGCTGGTCTTTTCAGACTTTCAGTGTCCTTATCATTGCTAGGATGTAGCACATTCTGAATACCCTTCATCTTTGCAGGTACAAGGATCAGCGGACTTGTAGATGAAGTCCCCGGTAGCATGCTATCATGCTGGTGTTGCTTGATAGGGGCGGTAGTACGGTTGAGGTGATGCATTACTTGTCTCTGCATAATTCCGATATTGATATCATTGCTAGAAGGTAGCGCATGGACCAAATGGCTCGAGGAGAGGGGAGTTTCTGGTATCACCTCTTCAGATTTATCCTATGTCTCATAAAAGGTTAGCCAATACGAACTATGTTCCTTTACTTCCGCACGCAACCATTAGCCGTAAGCTATCTTTTCTTTGCCTGCCATTTTTGCTTCATCAAAAGGAAAATTCTTGCAATACATAGCATAATGGCCAAGCTTGCCGTAGGAGTAATAGAAATATGAGAGCCGTTCATAGCGAAAATCAAGCCATATGGTTTTCCTATCTATTCGAATCAACTGCCCTGTTTTCAATGGCTCCTGTAAATTGATTTCTACCTTTGCTCTACTAGCTCTAAAGGTTGTGCCCTCTTTTGTTTCAAGTTTGACCTCTAGCACTCTCCCAACATGTTTAACAGCTTTGCATATCATATGTTCAGAGCACCATTCCAGAAGTAGACCAAATATTTGCACCCAGAATGCACAAGTTGAAAAATCATAACAAAGCAGTGGGGTATTTGGTATCCGTGGCTTAAAAATTATCAAGTGACTAGAGAAAAGCCAAGGACCACCATCTAATACCCTATGTTTCTCTCATTCAGTCTTGAATTTAGCAACATATAGACCGGCTTCACGTTGGGAGATCTCGACTTGGTCTGTTCGCCAAGCTCGCTTCGAGGTATTTTGAAAAGCTTGGAAGTTAATAGAGGGATTTGAGAGTATTTTACCTACTAATATCAGCTTGCACTCTTCAAGTTTTTCCAGTGGCGGCATGTCATCCCAAACTTCAATTTCGTGTTCGGACCAAAGGTGACCCAACCTTAGAGGGCAGCAAATTGCGGACCACCCTCCTGGTCTTGGGAGTCCATGAGCTCAAAAACCAAGGCAAAACACAGAAAGGTCGGAGCATGAGGAGAATTCTACATGTAGATGAGCTGCATACACCCAATGAGATAATTGCGATTGGCGTAAGAGAAGGTTCATCAGGGCAATTGACTTCATGCAGCAGTTGTGAAAACCAATTCAGTAGAAAACCAGGGGATTGGGTTTGGAGAATACGGGTGGGTGTTGTGGGCATGAATTGTGGAGTGGGGAAGATGAGGAAGTAGGGCAATCGAGAATGGTGAATTCCATTACCACGTCATTAGAAACAAGGGAGCGAAAACCAGAAGATACAAGTGGATAATCAGGCAATCGAAAGAGCGAAGGGAGGTAAAATGGTGGGAAACGATGGTGATGTTAGGGTTGGATGGGCGAAACTACCAGTAGAAGAAGAACTCTACATATCGAGAGGAATTTTTTCTTCCTTATATTTAGTCACTCTCCAAGCCTATTTGCTTGTTACTATTTGTACCATCCTTTTCGATGTTTTTTTGCAACAAGCTATCTTTCAAACGAATGTAATTCAGTTCCCCAACAAACTTAAAGCATAGGGAATACCAAATCAAGTACAAAAGATAGAGAGAACTAGTGACGTGAGAGCTGTTTTTTGCAACCAGCTATGAATGTAATTCAGTTCCCCAACAAACTTAAAGCATAGGGAATACCAAATCAAGTACAAAAGATAGAGAGAACTAGTGACGTGAGAGCCATTTTTTGCAACAAGCTATCTTTCAAACGAATGTAATTCAGTTCCCCAACAAACTTAAAGCATAGGGTATACCAAATCAAGTACGATAGAGAGAACTAGTGAGATCAGAGCCGTAGTGCTTGCAGTAGTAAAACAAGTGAAGAGATCGTAGTCGCAATCACCATCTTACATATATGACGAGCATTAACGTGGACATTTTTTAACAAAAAAAGAGAAGCAAAAACATACTCAAATAATAATGTATCAATATTTTAGCAATGTGGCGAATATGATGGTATCCCCTACACAGCTTCTATGATATACACTACTTGGAATAAAATACATTAAAAGTTTGACTAATGAGCTTTCCGTAGACATAAAATTTGAGTCAATTGGATGTCCTACGAAAAAGTTATGGGTGGTCAAAATTGAGTTCTTTTATTCAAATACTACAAAAAAAAAAATTATGAGTACCACGAATTTGTTATTGAAAATTGGAAGAGCACCAAAATTTATAGGAAACAACCAATTAAAATATCTTTTTTAGGCAAATTGAAGATTTATGGCTGTTAGTCTGTTATTTTCCTATCTTGATCAAATTCAATATTTCAATTTTTTTTTTGCTTTCTTAAACCTCAAGGTTTCAAGTTGTGCTTCTAAGTTTTTGTGATAAATCTTCTTGTCTGATAGATTGAGCATGCTTAATTACAGCCTTGAAAAGAACCATTTACTTTATCCTTAAAAATATCATTATTCAAGATTTACCAATTTTCAAAGTTAAAGCAATTAATAATGGTTATTCACTCATGATGGCGCTCATCCGCGCATCTCTTATCACAACAAGCTTGGCTTGGCAAGAACATGATACAATTATTTCTCTGCTTGTGGGTGCTCTTGATCTTTGCTAAGTAGCCTAACTGCTCAAAAGCAATAGGTGGTTGTTTCAAGATTGCTGATCTCATCCTAAAGTTTGAAATTATGTGTGCCTTGAATTGTCCGTTCTAGTGGGAGATGTCAAATTTTCCCCGTGCCCAAGATTAAAGGAAAACATACTCGCTCATTTTACGGATATTTTTTAAGGAAGAGCTTCTTTATTTGTCCATATCAGAAGCAAATGGAACTATATTTTTGGACCGAAGAAACTCCAAAAAAAAAAAAATCATAAGTGCGTGGACGAGATGATGACTTGATTTGAGCGGATTCACAAAAAATTGTCCATCCTGAGACCTATGTTTACAAAACAGTCGTGGTCATAACACAATATGGATAAATAGATACAAAGACCGAGATTAGCTTTTTAAAAACAGTTTCAATGAAAACCTTGAATATTTAAATGCAAGAATATGAAGTGCAAGAACAATTCTAGATAAAATTTGCCTAGAGAAAGTACAGAAAATGACAATTGTAATTGGTTTTAATGGGAAAATAGGATTTTCCTTGACATGATTTCCATTATATAATTTCATTTTTGTTTTTGGGCTTACTAGATTTTATAATTCTCTATTAAACTTTTATCATAATTATATCACAAAACTGTTCATAATTGGATCTATCGTTTTTAATTTTATGGTGCATATTTACTCATCCTTTTGGTAGGAACATGAGTCTGTAGAATCCTAATGCTGCTCGTGATCCTTGCATTCTCGCTGATTATTTTACGGTCATTTCATTCCGTTTAGGATTAGGAATAAGTGAATTTGTATTATGTAGATAGTCATTGTCTTATTTATTTGTTTACTTGTTATAATAAAGAGGAAGCCATGCAAAGAACTTATTATATATGGACGAAAGAAAAATATTATCTCATTGCTACAGTCTTAATGACGTAGAAGAGTTTGAGAGAATGGAGCTTATATTTAGAGTGAGAGGGATTTTTGTACACAAAAGCTTGTATACAACTTTAGAACGATGTAAGAAGTTAATTTTATCATATCACTGATTTTATATTATGCTACGTCTGTGTGACTATTTTATGGTTTTCTTACATAACTTCTCTAATATACACTATTTTGAATAATATAAATTGTAAGTTTGACTAATAAGCTTTTCGTAAGCATAAAAATCGAGCGAATTGAACGTTGGACAAAAAAGGCATGGGTGGTCAAAATTGAGTCTTATTTATTTGTCTATTTATTACTAGGGGTATTAAAAATCGAACAAAAAAAATCGATCTTTTTCAATTCGTTCTCAATCAATTTGGTTCTCATTAAAAATCGAAATTTTTTAATCGATTCGGTTTTTATCGGTTCAATTAACCGAACAAAACCATTAAAATCTACAATTTTTTTCATTTTATTTTTAAATTTTATTTTTTTGATTATTTTTCTTTCCTTTCTTTTATTTTCTTTTTCTTTCTTATTTTTGTTTATTGGCTAGTCACTGGCCACGGTGGTAGCCAACAACCGGCCAATGAAGAAGAAGAATAAAAAAAATAAAAAATATTAAAAAATCGATTTAAAAAAATTATTGAAAGTGGTGCATGTAGGAAAAAAAACAAAAACAAGGGCAAAAACCGAAAAGCCAAACCGAACCGAATTTTAGTTCATTTTGATTTCCATTCGGATCAGATTTCATTTCAATTCATTTAATTTCCTTATCAATTCAATTCGATTTATCTTTTTTGGGAAAATCAAACCGAACCGAACTGAACCATTTATACCCCTAGCTGGAGTGAGTCCGAGAGAATGGAGTTTGCGATTGGAGTGAGGGTTTTTTTTTTTATAAACATAAGATTTTATACAAGTAAAAAGTTAATTTTACAATATCATTGCTTTTATATTATACCATCTCTATGATGGCACCATCCATGATTAGTTCATCATCTCACAATACTACTTACGACCATAAAATGGAGAAAACTGAGCCTTCTTTCCCCAAAGGTTGATGAACAAGTTGTCATAGAAAACATTTCGAGAATGGATGCTAAAAGAACCTTTTGGAGTTATGACCTCCTAGAGAAGATGCGTGACAAAAGTGAAGTTCCAGTGATTTATTTGAGATAAGTCAATCGAGATTTGAAAAGGCGCTTACACATATGATAGAGCATACACAAGTTCTTACAAATCATCTGCTAAATAACCAATCTCGTCATATAGCATATGGTAGTGTGTTGGCCTAGTGGTTCCCTGCAAAGTATCAAACAAGATATGGAAGATAAGAAACAAATACTAAAAATTGCCAAATTGTTTCATTCTTAAAATGCATCTAATATTTGGAGATAAGCTGGAATAATCAATAAGAGATAACTACAATTTGGGAAACTTCAGCATAGCAATTGGGCCGTTGATACTTAAAACTAAGCTTTAACTCCAACCGGTCTGTCAAAAAGAACCCATTAATTGTTGGTTCTTATATCTTTTATTAACTCACTTACTACTTTATAGAAAATCTTGTCTGCCAATTTCATTCATAACGAGACATTGGCATGAATATCTGAGTATTTGATATATCATTTATTCAAGAGAGCTGACTATAGAACATGAGGAGTTAAGTAGGTAAGGTAAGGAAATAAGAGAGGATAATCACTCCGAAAGAGTGTAAAGTAAATCCTATAAAGTATGTCTCATTGCAACTAATCAGGCACTTTTGTGTTCACCTACATTTTATTGTGCTAGTCCCAAACAAAAGTACCACAGATAGGGCAAGGCATTGTCAGCAGGAATTGAATTACTCCGAAGTTAATGCAGGAACTTACTATCATCCCTGCATGCACACAAAGATAGAAGTCATTGTTCCGAGGATGACAAACTTTGTTGTCTATGACGGTTCCTGCAAATTGAAGTATGTAAATGTGGAACAATACTTAGAACCAAAGTTCAATTTCAGCAATTCCACTCAATGGATGGTGTTTCTACATAGCTTCTCTAATATACACTATTTGGAATAATATGCATTGAAAGTTTGACTAATGAGCTTTTCGTAGACATAAAAATCGAGTGAATTGGATGTTGGATGAAAAAGGCACGGCTTGTCAAAACTGAGTCTTATTTATCTTACTTATTGATCTACTTATTACAGTACAGAGGAAGCATGCAAAGAATTTATCCTCTCGCTGTCGTTTTCCGCCTTCGGTCTTGCGTAATGATCACTCCCTGTGGTCGGGGCAGGGGTGTTTTGTTGCGGTCAATTTTTTTTTCCTGTCGTCCTTTTTGGTGGGCCTTTTGACTTTTTGGGTTTTTTAAATGCTGTTCTAGTGTTGCTCTGGTTCGGAGCTATTTTGTGCTTCGCTGGTTTGCTCTTTCGATCCGTGGCCATAACTTTGGATTGTTTGTTTTTTTTTTTCCTCTTTTTTTTGGGTTGGACCAAAGAAAAATATTATTTCACTGCTGGAGTCTTAATTATATCTTCACGAATTTGGACTTTTACACACAAACCCAGCTCATATGTGTCCCGCGCATCATATAGATGTGGAGATGCCACCTTCTGCCGAAGACGGGCATGTAAGTAGGACCACATCCTTGGGAGTGGCTCGGGCCTGCCATCTTCTGTAGTCGTGAAGGAGGAGCTGCCGAGGCTGGGAAAGTGGGTGGAACTATGAGCTCTGGGTGGGAGAGTGTTGCGACAAAAGAAAAGAGGGGGAGAGGAGAGAGCAGGTGTGGGAGGGTGTCGTGACAGAAGAAAAGAGGGGGGAGAGGAGAGAGCAGATGTGGAAGTGGAATGGGGAGGGAAAGGGTGGGAATCGTGTCAATACCTGGACGATTTCTTTCGCAGCATTTGTGAATTTTCGACCAAAAAAATTGTGGCAAATCAGAGGCTTGAATATAATGTACAAATCATGAATTAAACTGAAAATTCGAAATTAAAAGGGCGAACAAAAAATATATCCAAGCTTGGTTTGATGGTTGGTTATATTTTGGCCATTGACACTCAACTCATTGGGGTCATAGAGGAACTGGAGCTTGCAATTGGAGTGAGGAGGTATTTGTAGACAAAAGTCTTTATACAACTTTATATCGATGTAAGAAGTTAATTTTATCATATTGTTCTTTTATATTATGCTATCCCTATAAGACTAATTAATGGTGTTTCTACATAGCTTTTCTAATATACACTATTTGGAATAATATACATTAAAAGTTTGACTAATGAGCATTTCGTAAACATAAAAATCGAGCAAATTTGACATCAGACGGAAAATGCATGATTGGTCAAAATTGAGTCTTTTTTGGTCAAATTTATGAAAAAGCATTTGAAGTGCGATCATGAGTGGATAACCATTATCAATCGCTCTAACTTCGAAAATTGTTATGTAGATATAATTATTTTTCTGCTTGTATGGTCCTCTTGATCTTCACTGCATAGTCGGCTTTAAATTGGTATATAGATATAATTATTTTTCTGCTTGTGTGGTGCTCTTGATCTATCCTTTTTAAATTTTTATCATAATTATATCACAAAACTGTTCATCATTGGATCTATCCTTTTTAATTTTATGGTGCATATTTACTCATCCTTTTATAGGAACATGAGTCTACAGAATTCTATTGCTGTTCGTGATCCTCACATTCACACTGATTATTTTACAGTCATTTCATTGCATTTAGGATTAGGAATAAGTGTAATTGTATCATGTGGGTAGTCACTACCTTATTTATTTGTTTACTTATTATAGTAAAGAGGAAGTCAGAACTTATCAGACCAAAGAAAAATATTATGATACAATCTTAATCACGTCAAAAGAGTTTGAGAGAATGGAGCTTGTATTTAGAGTGAGAGATTTTTGTAGATAGAAGGTATAAGAAGTTAATTTTGTCATATTGTTGATTTATATTATGCTATCTTTGTATGACTATTTTATGATGTTCTTACATAACTTCTCTAATATACACTATTTTGAATAATATACTTTGGAAGTTTGGCTAATGAGCTTTTCGTAGGAATAAAAATTTGAGCGAATTGAACTTCGGATGGAAAAGGCATGGGTGGTCAAAATTGAGTCTTATTTATTTGTCTACTTATCACTAGGGATGTCAAAAACTAAACTGAAAATCGAACTGAACCGAATTGAAAATTTTGGTTTTTTTTTTTTTTTTTTTTTTTTCCGTTCGGTTCTCAATCGGTTCAACTTTCATTGAAAATTGAAACTTTTTTAACCGATTCGATTAACTGAACCAAACCGTTAAACCATTAAAATTAATAATGTTTTCATTTTATTTTTTTAAATTCATTTTTTTGATTTTTTTTCTTTCCTTTCTTTTTCTTTTTTCTTTCTTCTTCTTCTTCATTGGCCAATCGCTGATCACGGTGGCGGCCGATGACCAACTCACCCGACCAAGTGAGGCAGAGCCTAGCTCAATCTAGCTACCTGGGCGAGGCTCGAGCCTATCCGGAGGTTGCCAGACATTGGTGAGGCTCTAGCAACCTCCGGTGAGGTTCGAGCCTTGCCCAGCTCATCGAATCTAGCGGGCTCAAGCCCGCCAACATCAGGCGAGCCTAGCCTCAATGGCCTATGGCGAGGCTCTAGCTCACCTTTGGCTGGTCACCAACCACGACTGATTGTCGGGCGCCACTGTGGCTGGCAACTGAGAAAAGGAAAAGAATAAAAAAAATAATTGAAAAAATCGATTTTTAAAAAGATAAAAATTTTGAAAGGGGTGCATGTAAGGAAAAAAAAACAAAAATAAAAAAATAAAAACCGAAAAATAGAATCGAACCGAATTTCAGTTCAGTTTGATTTCGGTTCAGATCAGATTTCAGTTCGGTTCATTAAATTTCTTTATCGGTTCAATTCGGTTTGTTTTTTTTAAACTGAACCGAACCATTTACACCCCTACTTATGAAGCCATGCAAAGAATTTATCACATATGGACCAAAGAAAAATATTGGAGTGAGTTCGAGAAAATGGAGCTTGCGATTGGAGTGAGTGTTTTTTTATAAACAGAAAACTTTATACAACTTCATATTGGTGTAAGAAGTTAATTTTATCATATGGTTGCTTTTATATTATACAATCTCTATATAACTATTTTATTGTGTTCCTACATAGCTTCTCTAATATACACAATTTGGAATAATATGCATTGAAAGTTCGACTAATGAGCTTTCCGTAGACATAAAAATCGAACGAATTGGATGTCAGATGAAAAAGGCACGGCTTGTCAAAACTAAGTCTTACTTATTCGTCTACTTATTACACTAAAGAGGAAAACATGCAAAGAATTTATCATGTATGGAACAAAGAAAAATATTATCTCACTACTGGAGTCTTAATGACATTGAAGGAGTTTGAGAGAATGGAGCTTGCAATTGGAGTGAGAGATTTTTGTAGACAAAAGTCTTTATACATCTTTATATTGGTGTAAGAAATTAATTTTATCATATTATTCTTTTATATTATGCTATTTCTATAAGACTATTTTATGGTGTTCCTACATAGCTTCTCTAATATACACTATTTGGAATAATATACATTAAAAGTTCAACTAATGAGCTTTTTGTAAATATAAAAATTGAGCAAATTTGACACCAGATGAAAAAGGCATGACTGATCAAAATTGAGTCTTTTTTGGTCAAATTTATAAAAAAAATATATGAAGTGCGAGTGGATAACCATTATCAATCGCTCTAACTTCGAAAATTGGTATATAGATATAATTATTTTACTGCTTGTGTGGTGCTCTTGATCTTCACTGCATAGTCTGCTTGCTCAAAAGCGGTTAAGTGGCTGTTTCAAAATTATCATCTCATCTTAAAGCTTGAAAGTTATTTATGCCTTGAATTGTCGGTTTAGTGGGAGATGGCAATTTTTACGGTGGCCAAGATTAAGGAAAAATCGTACTCACTCATTTTACGGACATTTTAAAGCAGTAGCTTCTCTATTTGTCCATATCAGAAGCAAAGGGAAAGATTATATTTTGGGACGGGAGAAACTCCAAGAAAAGTCATTAAGTGCATGGATGAGATGAGGACTTGGCTTGAGTGGATTCACAAGAAATCGTCCATCCTGAGACCTGTATTTACAAGACAATCATGGTCATAACACAATATCACTAAGTAGCCCACGAATTAAAGGCGAGAGTAGCTATCGAAAAACAGTTTCAATGAAATGCTTGAATATTTAAAGGTAAAAGCACGAAGTGAAAGACATTTGTCAAGACAAAGTACAAATAATGACAACTGTAATTGGTTTTAATGGGAAAATAGGATTTTCCAAACGTGGCATGATTTCCATTATATAATTTTATTTTGTTTTTACTTTAGGGCTTAATAGATTTTATATTTCTTTATTAAATTTTTATCCTAATTATATCACAAAATGAAAATCCAATTAATGACCTTTCCTTAAGTGCAAATTTTATATCATTTGGACATCAGACAAAAAATTTTATGAGCGGTCAAAAATTAACTAGGTTTGTCTAACCATCAACTAATTCTTAGATAGGAACAACTAGTTATTCCAAAATAAATGTAATCATACATATAGAAAAATAAAGATAAAGTAAAAAGGAAATTAAGTAATTAAGTAATTAAATTATCTTCACTCCAATATTTATATTGTTCAAACAACTTTTGATAAAAATAACTTCTTGTGGAGATACTTCATTGAAGATCAAACTAATTAATTGCAAAGAATAAATTTTGTTTTAGCAAATACTAAGTACACATTCAAAGAAAAAGAGACTCAAATGATAATGCATCGATAATTTAGCAATGTTGTGAATTTGATGGTGTTCCCTGCATAGCTTCTGTAAAATACACCATTTCGAATAATATACATTGAAAGTTCAACTAATAAGTTTTCTATAGACATGAAAATTGAGTGAATTGGACATTGGATGGAGAAGTTATGAGTGGTCTAAATTGAGTCCTTTTTGATCAAATCGTATGAAAAGGTATTCGAAGTGTCGTCACGAGTGGATAACCATTATTGATCGCTTTAACTTCGAAAATTGATACGTAGATACAATTATTTCTAATGGCAATAGTAGATCTCATCTCGGATCATGATAAGACTTCATCTCAGCTGAAAGTGCCCCTCTACCTAGATGAAGTTGGAACGCAATTGCATCACATCTTAAAATATGGAGGCACATTGCTTCGCGTGGAGAATTCCATTCAATCTTGTCATGACCATCATTCCTGTCAAGTTTAAGGGACATAACAAACTTCCTCGCCTTTGTCTTTTAGATCTAGCAAATGAACTCACAGCTAACACTCTATTTGCTGAGCCCCATGGGAACCAATGCCTGCCGCATTCGAGACACTAGCCAGCACCTTGACGATGATTATCTAAATAATATTACAAAAATTAATGACAAAAGAGCGGTATGAGAATCCATCAATATCAATTCTTCCGTAGGAATGCATCTCCGGAACTCAACAAAGGCAGCAATTCGGTTCATTCACACTATAAGGACCAAGAACAACACCAAATTTTGGGGTAATACACTATCAGTGCTAAAAGTTGTGTACGGCGCTCACTTTGATGCCAAAAGTTTATTTTGGATCACTTTAAGTGCCAACAAATTTGAAAAACGATCATTTCAGTGCCAACACCGATCAAATTGGCCGGAAATTCGACATGACACTTTTTTTATTAATTTTTTAAGTTAATGTAACTCGTCGGAGAGTATAATCAGCATCTAAACAATAAAACAACGCCATTTGGCGTCTTTTCCCCACAACTTGAAACCCTAATCCCCACAACTTGAAACCCTAATCCTCAAATTGAGAGAGAGAAGGCATGTCGTATTCTTCTTCCTCGAAGAACAACACCAGCAGTGGCATCAGCAATGGCACTAGCACCAGCAACGGCACTAGCAACAGCGGCGACGGCGGCGCACTAGCAACGACACCTTTGACCCCTCTTCTTCCTCCTCCTCCTCTACCCTTGCCTCCTATTCTTCCTACGACTTCTTGCTTGAGCAACAATCTCAATCTCTCCTCGCTCAACCGGTCAAGCAACTATGATGGTGGCTGAACAACGGGTGGCTGAGCGATGGCCAGCGAACGACGGTGGCTGAGCGATGGAACGACGGTGGTTGAGCGATGGCCGGCGAACGACGATGGCCAAGCATCGAATAACAAAGAAACCCTAATTTTAATCCCCATATGAGCTATACGGCGTCGTGAGAATATCCACATATGATGGCAAAATGACGTCGTTTCTTGAGGATGATGGAAAACGATGTCGTTTTAAAGCCATTGCAACTTTTTTTTTTAATATAAAAGCCACGTAATTAATCTAGTTGGAATCTCTCGCTGGTGGCACCAAAGTGATCGATAGAAACTTTTAGCATCAAAATGAGCACCGTACACAACTTTTGACAATAATAGTGTAATTACCCCAAATTTTGGTACCAAGTATAAGATAACAACTTTACATGGAAATTCAAGCACAGGCATCAGGTTAACAATAGACAGTGTTCATACAAGTCCGAAAGAGCAGCAAAAATCAAATTCATTTACCCCAGTCTAAAGTCAACTAAGCATTGCAGGAACATGGATAAAGATTTGCAACCCCTCACGGCATACTCTCAACTGAACTTCTATACATGCGATTCACCGATTTGTCACATCAACCCATGTTTTCTGTCCTTTCATCTTGGCCTGTCCCTCGCTCTCCGAGGTTGCGGCTTCACTCTCCTTTGCCTCTCAAGTGATCTTTGAACAATTTTCCCAATTCACAAACAACTCAGTTACAACAAATGGCAGGACCACACTATAAGTTATTGTCCTTCTACGACATCAAGATCAGCTAGAAACTAATACACTAGTAAGTCCAAACCAAAAGGGGCAATGGATTTATGAAGAATGCGCTCCATATTTAGAGATGGCACGCATAACTTGCTGCCACATCTTCCTAGCCACGGATTATACTGCTGCTGGAGATCGACCATCACAGTGCTGTCATAAGTCTCAAACTCGATGGAGATTGGTTCTGTATACTGGGTTTACTTCTGTTTACCGGCCCTCACTATGCACGCATGAGCCCTGTGCTACCAGTCTTTTCACAATCAGAGAGGTTGCTTGCGTTCAGTTTGTAATTGATGTGTCTCACTCGCCGTCGAAGCTTGCGTTTAACCAGAGTGTCCAACTTTCAAGGGGAAGTGGAAAAAATAACAGGTTCTCCAACATTTATTAATGAGTTCTGCCTTGTCCCTTAGTCAATAAGCAGATTTAGCTGCGTGGACCTTCTGCTTTCGTCAACTTATGGTTAAGGCTTTGTGGAAAGCTAGTTTTTCAGTTCTCTTGTTACGATTATGTCTCTCTCATTCTACGGCAACCGAATTACCATGTGCTTGCTTTAACATTCACCTGATTATAGTCGAATTTTCACTCCGTAACAAGACCCAATAAAGTGTTGGTGAAATTGCACGAAATCAGATCGGACAACATTAGCTAGTTATATATTCTAGCGCAAGCAGATATCTAACTTCAAATCTGGAGAGGACAGACTACTAAAAGCACAATGGTAATGAATGACCAGATCTCAAAATACTCTTGACGCTCTTTATTTCATCTTCAAAATCCACAAGATCATTTAACACCGCAACACAGCTAGATCTCCCCAAGAAAGTAAAACTCAAATCAAAATGGTCAACCAAATGCACCGGAACGGGTCTTAAAGGCTCTTAAAGGCTTTAGATTCTAGTCAAAGATATGGAGAAACAAGAGTTTCCAAATAGATAACAGATTCAATTTCACTGTTGCTTTGGATGGGATAATCCTTGTAAGTATCATCCTCCGGATCGAGCAATGTCATCTGGTTCGTATCAATCTGAAAAACAATTTTTCCGCTCCTTGTGTACGCAGGAATCTTCACAAATTTATGGACTGATACGCCATCAGTCGACACACTGAACAATTTCATCCACGATCCTCCTCTCTCGTAGTCGTTTGTTACCCATGCCTCGAAGAGGTCATTTATGATGGTGCAATGGTATAACAACAGACTGGCCCCGTGAACCCCGAGCCCCTCGAAAACCACGTCCCCATTGACCTCAGGGGCCCGGAGTACCTGCTGGAATTTCTCTTCCGACAGATCGAAGGACATAATTACAGTCTCGCTCTTGTTTCTCCTCTCGGCCGGGACGCACCAGTGCAAGGCCCCGTTCCAATAAACTCCTTGTTCGGAAACGGCGAGGTGGTTTTCTTGTTGGACCGGAGTCATTCTCCAAGAACCGGACCTGAGCGAAAATATCACCACTTGCCCATTTCCGGTATCGTCACCTTGTACTATTTTGTAGTCATGAGATCGAGGATCGTATCCGAACCCAATGAACATCTCATCCAGTTCGAAAAGATCGAGACCGGGCAAGTCCCTGCATTCCCTGGTGCTCGGGTTATACAGCAGGAATCTGCCGGGGTCATGTAAACAAACCAACCCATCGCAAGACCCCACGAGTAACGGCTCCCAACAAGCATCGTCCAAGCTCAGCTCGTGAGCCCGCACCACCACTGCGTGATCGCCACCGCCAATGCCACCGTCAAGGGCCTCGTAGTCTATGGTCTCGAGGGGGCTGGTCTTGAAGATCCTCTGGCTAGCAACCATGTCCCCTGCCTTCAGCCTCTGCAGGTGTGACCTGGCGAAGTCCGGGCCGGAGATTAGGGACCGCCACCGTTTGCAGACGCATTTGAACCGCATCAGCGACTTGAAGGGCACCCTCAGGAGGATCTCGATGACGATGTCCTCCGGGAAAGGTTCCGCCAGTGCTTCGGGAAATGGTCTCTTCATCGGGCTGCTGTTATTTCTCCAGAAACGTAGTTTTTTTGTTTTCGCAATTCAATAGTGTTTGGCCTAGCAAAGGCTTATGCAACGAAGTGTACAGTCAAAGTCAAGCCAAGAACGACACCGGGTCAAAGAAGCTTACTCAGCACAGAACGAGACGAGGGTTGACCTGACCTTTCGCCGATGGAAACGGGAGATTTCGATCTACCAGGGTCACTGGAGCACGTTGGATGCCAGATCGAGGTCGATCGGGGTCCGGCAATCCCCATGGGTTGGCCTTTTCGAGGTCCAAGGCCGTCGCCAGGCCGCAGAGACAGGCGGAGGCGGGGCGGAGGCAAGAGGGGGAAAGGAAGAGAGAGCTTGCGCGATGTTTTAAATGAACATATTCAAGACTACCCTAATCTCAATTGGCTGATTTATATAGACAAACTTCATTACAATGGTCATTGAGTTTTTGAGGTTTTAGCATTTTTGGAATGTTGATGTATTTAGTTTCCTTCCATCTTTTTAAGTTTGAGAGAATATTTTCGTCCTCTCTAGAATATTCCATCTTCATTTAAAGAGATATTTCCTTCCATTTTCGCATTGGAAGAGCTCCATTGAATAGGGGTGATCGAGTCCAAGGTGAGTAGCGTCTAAACCTGGATTCTGTACCTAACTCTGTTATAATTGATTCTCCTTTTCTGGATCATATACCCGACCCTATTTATATCGAAACTTGTATCCAACCCATCCTGTTTTTCCGGTCCGGTTCCAGTGACCCTGTTTATATTGAACCTTATATCCAATCCACCATGTTTTTCCAGTCCGGTTCCAAGGTCAACCCTGTTTCCATTGAAACCTGTTTTGCAATCTCCCAATATTCTATACTATTTCGAATTTTATATTAATATGCGAGAAAATAACGCAATCCTCATAATTTGTATTGAAACATTAATTACTTGTAATAAAAAAATGTATTAACTTTTTGACTAAACGAAAAATTAAGGATCCACAAAACTAATTATAATAAATAAAATCATAAGGCAAAGAATTAACAACAAACATGGGTCTAATATTAGTTTTATTCCCACAACTATTGCATGAAGCTACTTATTTATGCAAGCATAACTCCTCCTACAAAAGAGAAATTAGACAAGCCAATCCATGTGATACACAAAAATTTGGCGGCGACGAACACCATTCGTCCATCAGACAGTGCAGTGCGAGAGGAAGCTAGGGAGGGAAGCAAGTGAGGAAAAGGAACGACAAATGAGGAGTGTCCTGCATGTTTGAGAGAGTTAAGAGGAAAAATGTCGTGTGATTGTAAGAGTAAAAATAGAAATCGGGGGAAAAAAAGAGGTTTTGGACCTCTACTTACAAAACCGGTCTGAGAATCGATTTATGAGTGGGTAATCACTCTGAACCTATTCCCGGACCAATTTAAACCGATTCCGAATTTTAGGAACCAATTCCCGAACTGGTTTCAACGAGAACCGGTTTCCGGATCGATTTCAACGGGAATCGATTCCCGACCCTATTTTCCAAGTTGGCCGATTTGGTTCCCGGGTATACCTGGTCTGGTTACACACCCCTACCATTGAACACGATAAATAGGGCTCTCACAATTGATGGCAGTTGAGCACTTTTGGCTCATTACGACCATTGCAAAGGCTTAGCATGGCTCATTGCCGATCTTGCCTTCGACATCCTCAATCTGCCACTTGACCGTGGATATCCACTTTATTTCCTGTTCTCAGCCTCGTCTGACTCCTCTGATGAGACTCGTACATCTACATGGATCAATGACTTGTTCATGATCTTGGTCTATGGTAACATGCTCTTGTTCTTAGGGACAATTTTTGTAGTCGGTGACAAGTGATAATGACTATAGACTGACTTCCACGATAAATTTAAAATTGAAGAAATGGATGGAGCTGGCCATTTTAAGAGATGGCACGGCCAAGTCATGTTATCCAATTGGTTTGAGAGGATTGAATAATTCGGGGTACACCTGTTTCACGAATTATGTGTTCTTGCAAGCACGGTAACATGCCCCCCATTGAGGATTTACTTCCATTTGTGTTCACGCGTAAGATTGTGACATCATCATTTGAATGTAAATGCGTCCGTTGAACTTTAGTTAAAATGGATTAATTTCAGTGTTCCGAAAGTGGAATGTAAATTTTAGTGATTGCCTTTCCTGATCAGATTCCATAGCATATATATATATATATATATAGGAACCTAAGGTGCACCCACTACCAAAAGCAAGTTGGGATACGGTTGCGACACACTGTAGACTTAGAACGTGGACTGCACCGCATGGACAATTCGATTTGATGTTTGTCATGACCTCGGTATCGGGTTTAAGAGAGGCGAGGATCTAATGTAAAAAACTCACAGGCTAACACAACATTAAGTCCTGGAACCGACGCCCTCAAGAGTTCAAACACCAGAGAATCAAGAGCCCCTTCCAAACAAGTTAGCCGGCACCTTGGCAATGATTTTCTAAGGAACATCATCCTTAATTTACGACAAAAGGGCACACACAGAAACGCGTCGACATCGATTATTCCATGGGAATTCATCTCTGAGACTCGACAAAGCCAGCAATTAAGTTCTCACTGTCTGGACCAAGACCACCGTCAATTTTCGGATTATAAAGAAAATAACAGCTTTATATGATTTTCCTTCAGCTATGGAAATCCAAGACAGGACTTGCATGCATCATCTTAACAATAAAAGGAGTTCATACAGATCTGAAAGAGCAGCACAAAACAAATACATGCACCCCAGTCCAAAGTCAACTGAGCATTGCCAGATAAAGACTTGCAACCCCTCCCGGCATACTCTTAACAGAACCAATTTACATACTGTTCACCAATTTCTCACATCAACCTAGTTTTCTCTGCGGCGAACATATCTGGTTCTGTCATTGTATCTTGGCCTGTCCTTAGCTCTCTGAGGTTGCGGCTCCACTCTCCTCTGCCTCTCAGGTGATCTTTGAACAATCTCTCCATTCACAAACAACTCAGCTGCAACATATAGCATGGCCAAAGTATAACTTAATACCCTTCTATGACATCAAGATCAGCTAGAAACTAATTCACTAATAAGTTCAAACAAAGAGGTGAATTGGATTTATGAAATATGTGCTCCATATTTAGAGATGGCACACTGACATGCTGCCACATCTTAATAGCCCCAGATTAGTAACATGCCTTAGGATTACAGCAAACATGCTCATAAAGCCTTTAATATTCCTATTTCCAATGTTATCACAACTCATCATACATGGAGCATTGCAAAACTTACCCCAGTTACAATGCAAGTCCAGGGGCATCTAAGTCAAAGGATGCCCAAGTGGCACTATTAAAGAAAAAGGGACCATTCTATACATGGAAATTAAGTGAAAGGGGTAAAGTGACCATTTTTATCATCTGCACTACAGAGTATAATCAATTGGCCAAGCAATCTACCACAATCTACCCTTCACTGCATTTTTGCTGAGACTCCACAAAAGGTTTTCTAAACCAAATGCTTTTACTTTGATCTACTTTCTTAACAAGCCCATGACAAACCAAGACAATAGTGCTTTTCCAAAAGGTGGACTTGGAAATTTCTCTTTAGCAAATGATTTTTCAGAACCAAAAACAAGAACTGTTTTAGTGTTTTTAAGTGGAGAAGAAACATTTATACAATATATGTCAGGTGATGGTTTCCACATTCATCTTTTTGCATTTGTCTCTTTGAACAAAAGCAAAAACAACCAAAAATCATTTTGAAGCAAAAACAAGAACATTGTAAAAAACAGTTAATTTGTATAGTTTGCCAAACAAGTCCATAATATTAAATATATTTCAAAATGGAGAGCTCTAAACAGTATCTTAAAGCATTGCCAAAACAAGGCCAAAGAATTTCCCATGCGGAATCCAAATAAGTGGTACTGCAGTCACTTCAACAACAACATCAAACAAGTTCGTAAACATTTGTAGTAATAAGGAAACAACTTTTCAGAATCTCATGCACAGAGGCCTCCTTATCCATGTAAAAGTCATTTTTTCAGTATTATCTACGAGAAATAAAGTCTGTTTCTCTACCCTGCAAAATTCATAGAAGTAGACTCCATTCACATTTAACAACGGCATTCAGTCACCCTGACCAGAAAAGGACATACTCAACCCCATCAAAGAAGTCAATATTATCATCTGAGACCTGCGATGCACCATGTGAAAGCATTCTCAACAGCGTATAAATCAGTTATACTATTTACAGATACTAAGGTCCATGTCTCAGCATGTCAATCAGTTTGCAGCCAGCAAGATAAGCATACTCATTAAAGAACCCCTAGAATTAGTGAGACACTAGTCACTGTAAGATTTATAATCAAACTCATGACAAACTCAAAATACACTGTAATGATAAAGTGTTTCTCTTTCATCACTCATCTGCAGATCCATGAAATTTCGATAGCTGACAATAGTTAAAAGAGACATTTGATATAAGTCGATTAACATTCAAAACTAAACATTGTCAACAGACTTCTAAGCTTTGCCAAGATGGACTCTCACACAGACAGATGTTCTTGATTGACACATTTTAGTTATTCTAACAACATTCACCCATGCAATAAGATACCTAATCAGACTCATGATAAAACACAAGTTGGTGTAATGACGAAGTGCTTCTGTTTCATCTCCACTGAACTGCAGCTACATGGAACTAGAAAGCTGAGAATAGTTAAGAGAGATGTTTGATATTAGTCCATTAGCATTCAAAGCTGAACATTGTCAACAGACTCTTCAGCTTTGCCAAGATGGACTATCATGTGCATAGATGTTCTTAACAGACAAATTTTAGTTATTCATCACCCACAAGACACTCATTCTTTTTAGGGCAACGGAGCATATGCATAACCTGTCATTCACTAAAACCATCCTATGTAGACTCCACTTGAGCGATTCCACTATTAAGAATGAATAGAGTCCCAGAAGAAACACAGCCTTGCACTTGTCATTGTTAGCTACAAACGCAAAGGTTATAACTGATTGAACAAACTTACAAATATTTTTATACTCAAACATAAAGGGTGGAGAGAAACCAACTTTTAGAAGTGAGCAATTTCTCATTTCAGTTTATTAAATGCAAAATGGCGAGTAATCCATGCCTCCACTAAAAGCTATAGCACATTGAAAAAGCCATAACTTTGTCTGATCAGGATATCCTACGAAATTCTCTAATTTATGCTCTACATGCATGAATGCGTTTTGCTATGCTCTCCACATCTAATCTTTCATCAAACATTCACGTCAATGTCTCTAGGGCATGACAACATGCAATGTGCAATAAACCAAAATTCTTGACTAGTCGAAACAAGTTCAGCAATCAAATCCAATTTAATAGGTGAGCCAGGCTTTCAGAAACTAAAGAGAAAAATATCAAAACCATTATTCACCCCTGAAATATATCCAAGATCCAACCAAAATAAAACATCCACATTTTAACCGTCAATACGTTATTACCAAACTACATGCCACATTAATAAAAAGAGGATAGATCATGATTCATCTTAAAGGCACCAGCCTTACCTCCATAGTCCTTGTACTCAGGATCGACATAGGAGTCGGGAAGCACAAACAATACCCCAGGCAAACCTGTTCAAAAATACAAATTAAGCTGAGGAACAAACCAGCTTAATGAAACCAGATAAAGAGAGAAAGACAACTAACCTTCAAGCTTGTTTGATGTCTCCTCATCAATCTCACAGCCAAACCCAAAATATCTCTCACAGGACACGTTGTATATCTTATTCTTTGCTTCCTCCTCACTGATGGACATTAGCAAACACAAGTGACACTAAAATCAATCAAAAGCCCCAACATTATCGTCTAAATCATTGGCACTTCTGAGGCGAAATCGTTCATCAAGATTACTTAACTTTCAAAATTTAAACACAATCAAACACGGGGATTATCAATGCAAAAGGCATAGCCCAAAAACTACAAAGAAGGACCTCCAATCAGCTTGTGGAGTAACCACTACACAAGGCATAAGAAACAATTCAGACTCCTCGACTTAGTGACTAATACAGTTCCTAACAGAACCAACATCATTACCTGCACCAACATTTCTATTAACAATCAGAACTCTAGTAAAAGTATGCCAAAGCTCCTCACTTCTTGGGTTTTCTACAGGGTTCCTATTTAATTCATCATGCCAGGAGTGTTGCCGAAGCATTTCCCATGAACATATCCAAAAGTAGGCATCCCCGCGCCTTTCTAACAAAACGCAACTTATCCTTTCTTGCATCTTCCAAACCACGACGAAAACAAATTTAAGAAAGACCCCCTACCTGCCGACAACTTTGGCTAGGGTTTGGATGTAGCAATCGATCATCTGCTGCTTCGTGGCGTTCTCACCCCCGGGCTTATCCATGACGATGAGCCAGTGCTGGTAGTCGCACCCCGGGAACAGCGGCGCCATCTCCGTGGGCGGCCGGTCGCTGAAGTTCGAGCCGGAGTTCAGCGGCGAGTACGCGGAGCCCCCGGACCGGTTCACGCGGCACCGTATGGGCGCGAACCGAGCCCTGGCAGCGCCGAAGGGAGTGGAGCCAGCGGCGTGGGAGAGAGGGCCGAGGGCGCGGCGGCGGAAGAGGAGGGACGGGAGCGCGGGAGGGGAGGTGACGGAGGTCGTGGTCGAGTGGAGGCGTCTGGTGACGAGGGAGAACACGGTGAGGCGGCCCGCGGCGGCGCCGGAGGCGGAGGCCGCGGCAGCGCGTGCTAGGGTTTGGGCCATTGCGGGCGGAGGGAGAGAGGGAGAGAGGGATCGAGAGCGACTTGCGAGAGCGAAGTGAGGGTTTAACGAGGGGATAGAGGAAGGAGGTAACGCTTATCGCTGCGTTTATTTATTTTTATTTATTATTTATTTTCGTTTTATTGCGAAATATTTATTCGAAAAATATCTTCAGATAAAAAATTAGGAGAGAGGATGAAAATGAAGCTATAGGAATCTTTTACGAAGAGCAAAGTACTTCGAAACTCGACTCAAAATTAGAATTCTACGCATTTTAATAATTTCTGTATTGTAAGATGCGAAAATGCAATCCAAGATTTCCATAACTAATGTAGCCTTAATATCTTGATAGTTAGAATCAAGAACACAAAACTTCTCCTCCCCAATCCCTCACCTTAGCACTTAATACACGTTTTTCTATGAGAATAATTGTGAAACTTAAGTATTATTTATAGAGTTTCTAGCGAAACATTTTTATTACGGGTTAAGCTCAACTTGACCCACATTAGGTAATCTCATATTAAACTAATTAAGAAACTTTTATTTCACCTTATTCTACTAATTCCGTAAAACTGTAAATCATAATATAAATTAATGTAGCATACATCAGAAGAACTCTTACATATATAAAGCAAAAGAATACAAATTATGTTATTTTTAATTGTGTTGTTCTTTTTTTTTTTTTTTTTTTTTATAAATCTCAAGTGTAAGCTTAAGTTTTGGGTAAGAGCTTAAATTATTACTAGTGAAAGAGTCATGTGTCTCGACCTGATATGGTTGCAAAGGATGGAACTATTTTCATCCTTTGAATCGCTCAGGTCCACCTCCATTTTTCAGCTGAAGAAGGATATTGACCTTAATTATTTAAACGACGCATGAAGTGGTGAATCCCAAATCTATGACACTTTCATTCTTTTTTAATTTTTTCTTTTCTTATGTATGAGAAAGTTGCCGTCATTATAAATCTCGCATATTTTTTTTTTCTATTTTTTTTATAATGGGTATTGTGTTGCCATGCATATCTAAAGTATTGTATTTTCCTTTTTTATTTTAGGTTTTATTTTTATACATATTAACTTGCTGAACAAAGAAATTTTCGACAAACCCTAACTCTTTTCTAAGTTGTGAAGCAAATTTAAGAATTAACTGTTAAATAAGATTCAGAAAATGTTCAGCATGAATAACTGTTAAACACGGTTAAATATTTTTATAATTTATCATCTTTATTATGCATCTCGCCGCCAAGCTATCTTCCTATCATTTGTCCTTTAGTATATACCCCATCATGGTTTATCCAATGAAAAGAAGGGAAAAAAAAACAAATTCCAAGACCTGTCAAAAAAAATTATAATAACATTTTTCAATGCAAAAACTCAAATGATGAAATTAAATAAAATCAATGGTTTGAATTAAATAATAAAATATTTTAAAGAACAACTAAATTTCATTTGTTTTGAATTGAAAAAAATTACTATTAGTTATGGAGTGTTCACGAAAAAATGGTAAGGTGCCTCTTTGTGCATAACCCTTTTTATATCATACTCATATAATAATTTGCGAGCTTAGGGTAAATGCGTTTGGTAGAAAAAAAATACCAATTCTTCGAAAATGCCTCATTTTTCACCAAATGAGCCCTTCCATATTTCTATTTTTGCAAACACCATCCGTATACCTCCAAGCAAAACCTCCCTTTTATTTTAACATCTTACTTAAGGTTTGGGAAAATCTCAAATAGGGACTTATATTGCACTTCTTTTCTTAAAAGAGGACGGTCCTAGGCAAGACCTTAAAAGGCTAACTTCAGCACTCCAGGGAGAACCTGGCTGGGGTGAGAGTCCCTACGTGCTGGAGGGTCCCCGAATCCCCGGACTCAAACTGGGGTGTTCAATCATTGGGCTCTTTGGAGGGTGGATTTACACCCTCGCTCCTGCAAAGGAGTCAGAAAACTAGTTACTCACCGGGTTAACTCCCGAGGTGCTTGAGATGGAAGAGGGTGCTGCTGAAATGCACACCTATGCCTCCTCCTACCTTTAATGGTAAGTTGTTGTAACCAACGGAGGAAAGTAACCCAAAGAGGACCTAAAATGAAAAATGTCTTAAATAAGAATTCAAAGTAATCTTTAATCTCAAAGAAGGCCTGACTTGCCAGTCGACAAATAGATACATCAACATATTTCAGGGGTATTTTCATCTAAAAAATATTATTTTCTTGTTTTCCTTTTCCCTTGTTCATCTTCTTCTTGATCCCAAGCCATGGTTGTCCTCTTCATCATCTTCTTCATCCCAAATCAAGAACCCCGGAATTGGGGAAGAACTGGTGCCCATGACCCTCGCCAACCGCTAGTAAGGGCAGGCAAGGGCTTGACGCCCATTGCTGGCAATGGGCGAGAGCCGTCGAACCCTCGTAGGTCGTGGGTGAGGGCTCGCAAGCCAACCCTCGCCAGATCTAGCAAGAGTGACCTCAGCTGCGGCTGACGAGGGCTCGCTGACCCATTGCTAGCTACAGGCAAAGGCTTGTCGGCGATGGCATGGGCGTAAGGATGTCCTCTTACATTCAACGACGAACATGAAGATTATAGAGCTCAAGCAAGCAAAAAAGCCTAAGCATGAGCCGACGTAAGCTTTGATTGGGCAAACCATCACTTCAAATTGCTTACCTTGAGAAAGCAATCAAAGAAGACAACCTCGCAATCTCGCTGTTATCGAGCGCGCCGACGCGCGCCTCTCTGCAAAGCTCCATGACAAAGTCCACCGCTCTGAAGTCATTCTCGACGAAGCAGTCAAATGGCTGGACATAAACCTTGGTGCTGCTCCTGGGACACTCCAACAATGGTGGTATGTCTCGCTTGACGGTGCGCGTCGTCCCCCATCCTCATTCGGATCAACCCTTGACGCCGACGGAGGTCAACAAGTGCTATCGAGCCCTCGCCGACCGTAGGTAAGGGTCAGCGAGGCCACCCTCCCCAAATTTGGCGAGGGTTGGCCTGCAAGCCCTCTCTTGTTGCCGGTGATGGGCATCGAGCCCTCGCCGCCCTTACTAGCAGCAAGTGAGGGTCACAGAGCCCTCGCCGGCCCTTCCCCAATTTCGGTGTTTTTTATTTGGGCAATGCAAATTGACGAAGAAGATGATGAACATGGACATTGTGGATGGGATCAAGAAGAAGATGAACATGGGAAAAGGAAAACGAAAAAAGAATATTAACCAGAATACGCATCCGAGATGCATCTGTTTGCTGACTAGCGAGTCAAGTCTTTCTTTGAGATTAAATAATTACTTTAGGACTTTATTTGAGATAAACTCCACTTTAGGTCCTTTTTGGAGAAAAAAGAGGGCACTTAGGTCCCTATTTGATTTTTCTCCTGTATTTTGGTAATTGCCGGATGTAATTCTGATAGCTGTAATTAATTATGTGCTGACTTGTTTGGTCATAACAAAGCGGAACAAAAGAAGAACCAAAAAGTAAAATTGTTACCGTTTAGAAACATAGACAAAATACATGTAACAAATTTAGTATTTACTACCAAAACATGGACGGATGATCTCATATATTTTAACTTTAAAACTCCGACGTTGCCTCCCTTTCCTCGCCGTGAGATCTTGCTCCGGTCGCCGCTCTCTTTGAAATCGTGCGCGATTAGATATTACCTCGAGATTGTCCTACATTCGAGAATAGGAAGAGAGCATGAATGGGTTATGGTAGAAAGTAATGGACATATGAGGCATGTATGTCATTTCGCACATACCCCTATCTTTCAATCTTTTTAATGGATCTTGTTCTCGGAAACTTTCGGATTTACACTATTAACAAAGTGGCAAGTGAAGAGCATATTTATGGACAATTGGTCGTAGCTTATCTAAATAAGCTAGAAAAAAAGATCAATTTGCATTCCTCTAATATGAAGATTGAAGGTCATTTTTCTTCCTTTGAGAAAAATGTATGAATAGTCTTTCAATTTTGGCCCAATGTGTAACATAATTTTTGAGTTTTTAATTTATTCGATGTAATTCTTGAACTTTAGCTTAATGTGTAATATTATCCAGAAATTTTTATTTATTCAATATAGTCCTTGGACTTTTAGTAAATGTTTAATTTAGTCATTGGTCTATAAGAAAATGTTCAATGTTATCATTCTGTATAGTCTAAGGACAAAATAGAATATGCATCATAAGTCCAAATACTATATCGAACAAATTAAAAGTTCTGTGACGAGATTGCACATTGGGCCAAGTTTAGGGACCACACTGAACAAATTAAAAGTTTAGAAATCAAATTGCACATTAAGTCAAAGTTTAGGGATCATTTATATAGTTATCCCTTTTCCATTTAGCAAAGTCTATCCAACTTCAGTTCATTTATTTCCTCTTCAAATCTCCTTCTCGAGTAAGGCAATAAATTGACTCTTTGGCTCTCCAGCTTATTCAATGAGGTGGTGTTCTTAGGCTTTCTGCTCTTAATTTTCCAGTCCTCCCTCCATTGGGTTTGTACAATAAGTTAGGTAAAATGTATTGGCTGATAGATACTGTGAAATGAGAGAATACACGAGACAAGTTCTTTTTTGGTTAAAAGAAAAAGATTCAAAGATCATAAGCTTCTATGGCGAAGGCATTCTGGGCATAACAGATGCATAAGTATTTTTATGTAGACATTGCACGCACCTCGCATATCGAATGGCAAGAATGAATTTCATTTCCCTGTGAATAACAATTCGATACCCTACCTTTTCAATGTGGAAAATTAAAAACCGCAACTTCTAGGTGAAGAACAAGAAAAACGCAAACCGGATTATAGATTATCAAAACTCCAATTAAGAGAGCTTCATTTTACCTACGCAAGAAGTGTAAATTCGTTCACTGCTGTTTTAGCATTATCATTGTAACTTTTCCTGGAGGCATGAAACCTCCACAATTCTTTTCATGGTAAGTTCGACAAACTGTTGCGATAACTTGACCTGCAATTACTAACAGAATAAAAAGACTAGCCGAACAAGAATAGATACCGAGCAATGCCACGAAAATATCACCTCAAGGATCAATCCACTGATTCCATATGTATCAGCTAAAGGGTGTCATCCAATCAAAATGTTTTATTTTTATTGCAGCTTAAATGCACAGCACAACATTGATAGAGCATATGATTACATAAACAACAAAGCCAAAGGGCAATTCCCAACCATGTAGACATGAAAACCTTCATTTTCCCTTAAAGAGCTTCATGTCAGCCAGATTCGGTGCTCGCATATTCATTTTTCTTCATGCAAGTTTAGTTTGGAAACCATATGCTCCAATTTCTGCGAGAAAGACAATTGTCAACATGTGACACTGATCATAGTATAAATGCAACAGCAAACATGTTTAGATAATGCCAATCAGCACAACATGGCCATTGCTTAACTTATTGTGCCTCAAGTGCTGATGTTAAAAGCCAGTAGTGAATCATTCACTACCTTCATCGGATATCTAGAAACCTATCAGCAGACACCTCATGAATCATGTTACAATGAGACAGGGACCACCTCAGTTTTTCGTTTGAATGCCTATAATTTGGTTATTGAACCTGCTCCGAAAGAGCATGTGCATGTTTATGTTGGAGAACCATGTCTGGTTCTTTGTCTGAATCAAACTCATCAGCATGTCTGCTTCTTTAAGAGAGATGATACCTTTAGGATGAGAGAAGGTGCATATTGCAGCAAACTCTATCCAATTCAAAAGTAGGACACATCTAAGAAAACATTCCAATCGGTAAAACTCTTTGAAGAATAACAATATTTACCAACCAGCCTAGCTCATGGCAAAGGTAACTAACTAATGGGAGTTAGGTGGCCGGGCAGTCACTAGTTCTATCCTTGTTAGTCAAAAGGTGAAGGGAAAAAAGGACCTTTTGAATTTCCTTTTGCTGTATGTCAACAGTTTGTGCCAGACTAAATAAGTACTTACATGCGGAATTTGGATTCCACAGAAGACAGAATATTTCCATAGGCATTGTCATAAAGTAGTGAAATGAAGGTACTGTACTGTTCCATTGCTTGCAGAAAGCATCATATTACATCAATTGCTATGAAAGCCCAGATAATACTTCCATCATCTCATCATTAGGCCATGGAATTGACGCCAACTAACCTGTTCAGTGTAAGGCAGATACTTCCCGTCAAATGTCACAACAGCACGGTCCTTCCCATCCACACCTTTGACTTTGTCAACCGAGCAGTAGAAATCAATGGCTGACATTCTGCAAAAGAATGTTAACGGAAATAAATTTAATGAGTATCAATTGAACAAAGCTGAAATAGACAGACATCCCAGTTCCTAATATGCTATTCTTCAGCCCATCGATGAGGACTAATCATCGCATGAGACCAGCAACTAGGCCACTTCCTAGACCATCTTACTGGTCAACTCAACCAAGCAAATCATGAGAAGGTATTTTGTATCATTTGAATGTTCTACACAGAATCACATATCAATTTCACGAATCTAATTTACATAATTTTCACTGAAGTGGGGACCCATCATAAGACAATGGCAGGTCAATAATAGAACAGTCCTATTCCAAGCCGACGACCATTATCATTGCTTGGAACATGCATCGTTCCAACCTACCCACTTCCTCTTTTTTTTATAACCACAAATGAATTGTATACACCCAAAATGAGCTACTTGCAGGCTCTTTCATCAGGAGACCTAATAGAGGGGCTAAAGTCATGCCAATATCATACTATGCAGACACCTCGGTCAAATTTCATCGTACTTGAACAAATGATTTGTGCATGGACAAAGATGGAGGTTTCCAAAAAGAGAATGATGCAGTTAGGAATGTAGACTCACATGCCATCACCAAACTCTTCATTTATAATTTCCTTGATGCTTTCTCCGAAATGCATCACTGCTTCATTCAACCTGGGAAATCAATAGCCAAGGAAGTAAAAATTAAAGCACTAGCCATTTCCAAGATTCTGATCAGCATCACAGACTATTTGTACCATAATCGATCAGTACAACAATAACAGACAATCCTACAAGCTAGAACTAGAATTGACCCAAAGGCGAAAAACAAAAGCTTTGGATTGGCGTGTTTTCGGGTCATATCTCTTGAAACCGCAGCTTCAGACAAGAGAAAAGTTGAAAGAACCTCATCTGGTGTTCTATGAAATTTTACAGCCTACACAGGCAGCCTTTCATCACGAAGGATCATTGGAGAACATCTTTAATAAGAGAAAAACACGAAGTTTGCTTGTAGTTCGAGAATCAAGATTGTTTTGTCGAGCTCAACTCAGCCACCAGACACAGAGAAAGCTTAAACAGAGCAGTCTCCCAAGAAAGAGCAAGTCATGAATTAAATCAACTCTCAACACCAGATAACTGGAACTACCACTTCAGTTGATAGCTATTGCACTTTTGTCCTCTCACTCCAAACCGATCAACGCCGCGGTAAACATTACACTTCAAACCGATTCATCTACAGTTCACATCAGATAAACAACAATCCATGCAGATCTTAAGGTATGGACATGGCCTCACAAAAATTCTAGCATATGCTAGGAACAAAACGATACTACCGAATGACCCATCATCTGAAATTTAAAGAATCGAATACCCATATCCCTCAAAGCACAAAGCCACATAAATTAACTAACATAACTCAAAAAAGAAAAACATTACTCACAGAGGAAAAAAAAAAAAAGATTTTCAAGCACAGGAACTATTTATGATGAAAAGGGTACCTGTAAATAGTAGGTTCTTGGATCAAACTGGGGTCGTAGGACCTCATGGGGGGCTTCATCATCTCCTGGACGAGGTCCTCGGGCAGGTCAGGCAGGGCGGCCCGGATCTTCGAGGCGGTGTCGGGCTTCAGCTGGGCCTGTCGTCTCAGCAGCTGGGCGACGTAGACGTTGGTGAGGCCGGTCTCCTGCGCTATCTGATTGAAGGACTTGCCGGATTTGTGCTTCGCCGCCTGCAGCCGGCCCACCACGGTCGCTTTGCTACTTGTCGCCTCCATCTCCCTCTCTCAGATAACAGCGCAGAGCGACTACAACTGGAAAGCCAGATGCTTATGTAAGCCTCTTCCTAAGATTGAAAACAACCCAGAAGCTGTCGGTCGCGAAAAGGAAGATTTTCTTGGATGAATGGGATTGGGAGGGAGAGCCGTGGGAGTGTAGAACTATTCCGAGGGGGCGTTGTTTTTTTTATTATTTGTGGACTTAATCCCATTTCTTTTAAAGGGTTAATATTTGAAAACCTCAAATTAATATATATGTACAAATTTACCTTAAATTATTTTTTTTACTGTGAAAAAATTCCAAACTTGTATACCTATGATAAATTTACCCCGACTGACCATAAAAAAAAACCATAAACTGATATATTTATAGTAAATTTACTCCAAACTAATTTATTCGACCGCAAAAAACCTCAATCTGATAAATTTATGACAAATATGCCATCCACTAAATTGGATTAATATCACAAAAAATTAAAAAAATTGTAAATTGTGACAAACAAAGTGTAAAATACCAAATTGGTATACTACTATCCGTCACACGTCATTTAATTTAATAATTTGATAGTAAAATTTAACGAAAACTAATATAAGGTAAAAATTTGTTACAAGTGTGTCAGTTTTGGATAAATTTGTCAAATGTATACCGGTTTAGAGATTTTTGTGGTAAAAAAAATAGTTTGGGGTAAATTTGTCACAGGTGTATCGGTTTTGGATTTTTTAGGATATTAACCATTTTTTAAAAAAATTCCTTTAGATAATATTTTTAGTATGATGCATCTAAGTTTGAGTATTTTCTTTCTAGTTTTTCATCACTTTGTTTATCCTATCTCCATTTTTTTATTGAGATAATTTTTAACACATAAGTAAGTTCATCACTTTGTTTACAATCTAGTTCCCATTTTGTGGTCACTTAAAATTTTGATTTCTTTTGGAAGAATTAACAAAATAATCTTAAACTTATTATAATTGTGCTAATTCAGTTTGAAATATTTTTCTTTTTATCAATTATGCTAATTAGCAAAACATTTGTATCAATTCAATTCATTTGCCAATTTTGACTCATTGACATGAATGTTATTTATCCTATGTGATGAGATCGACGCTTATGTGAACAATTTTTATTAATATTTTAATTTTTTTCAAATTATTTAATTTTTTTCCTTTTTTTTTTTCATCCTCTTCATTTTCATCCTCTAGTTGGTCGTTAGACCTCAGAACAACTGGCTAGAGGCAAGGGCTAGTGAGGGTGAGCCTTGACCTCGCTAGTGGTTGATGGGTTTGAGTCTTGCCTAAGCATGGCAAGGCTCGACCTCACCAAATTTAGTTGGTGACACTAGTGACTGAGTGAGAGTAAGCCTAGCTAGATTTGGTGAGGTCGATAGCAAGGTTGACCTCGGTGGGTCTTTGGCAGGTTGTTGAGTTTCGACAATTGGCTAGAGTACGAAGATGAAGGGAGGAAAAAAGAAGAAGAAAGAAACACAAAGTAAAAAAAAGGGAAAAAGTAATAAATAAATAAATAATTCAAAAAATATCGTTAAAAATTTAATGGTGTTGGTTGTGTTACGTAAGACGTCTGGTATCCATATTGGCGACGATCAGTCAAAATTGATCGGATGGACTGAATTGGCATAAATATAAAAGATTTATGATTCAATTGACAAAAAAAAAAAAAAAGAATTTAGGATTAAATTGACACAATCATAATAGGTTTATAATTGTTTTGATAAATTTTTTTTTATCACGAGTAGTCACAATGTTTATCGTGCAAGCGAGTTGGACATGATCATCAATTTCATTCAGTTTTTGAGTAGCGGACCAATGTAATATAGTCTACTACAACCATGTTAATGAAATCCTGTTGATGACTGAGTCTACTTTCCAGGCAAAAAGAAAAGACAAAGTAAAAGCCTCTTAAATGTTTTTTTTTTTTTTTTTTTTTTGTGTAAAAAATTATTATACAAGCAGGGCTGGCTAAGACTTTGATACGTGTACATATTTTAATTTTGGTAGAATAATTTATTTAATCAATAGAAGAGAGATTCTAATATCATAACTGTGTTTATATATATTTTCCGTTGTATAAAAATTTTCTTGTTAGTCAATTCCATTCCCACTTGGCAGAGTCTGATATCCTCACATAAACATAATGACGAAAGAGATCGGAGACCGTTAATCTAAAGTAAACAAAACAAAAGAAGTTAAAAATAGCAGAAGAAGTGGTCTTCATCTTCGCCACCAAAATACATATATTGGCCAGTTCTATTCCCTCTTCGAATATCCGACTTGCACATGGTATCCGAGGCATAAAATCCAAAGCCTTAATAATAGGGGTGTGGTTGAACCGGACCAGTAGGGTCATGTGTGTTTGCTTTGAACCAAATGCAACCCGTAATCCAATTTGGGTCATGTCGGGTGAGGTTTTTGATTGGAATAATGACATAAACTTTGATCTAATGTACAACATGGTCCTTCATCTTTCAATTTTTTCAGTGTAGTCCATAATCTTTAGCCTAATATTCAATATTGTCCATGAATTTTTAATTTGTTTAATGTGATTCCGAACTTGTGATACATGTTCGAATTAATTCTTGGACTATTTGAAAATGTTCAATATTTTTTAATTAATTTAAGTTCAGGGATAATATTGAATATTTTCATATAACTTATGGACTAAATTGAACATGTATTAAATGTTCTTGGAGTACATTAAACAAATTAAAGTTCATTAATCACATTAAATGAATTAAAAGTTCATGGATTGCATTGCCTATCAAATTAAAGTTCATAGACCATTTATATCATTTTCCATTTCAATCTTTTTTGGCTTTTGTCGGCCCTACTCAAACTCACTCCACAATAGCCAAATGCAAAAATGTTCAAAGAGATAGATGAAGAGAGCGGCGACCGGCGAGGCTTGCGGCCCTACTCTTCCATCTAATGCATTTCCATGCCCTTACACACCCAAATAATGCAGGCGTGATGGTCACTCCTCCCAAATTGCAGCTACAATTGCACATATGCGCTTATTCTTTTCACCTGTCCAGATCTTGTCCATCTCCTATCTCTATACGTAATCGCTTACCTATTAGTTACATCACTATCAATATATCTAAAACAGCTCATCTTCTCCTCTCTCTGTCTAACTATAGCTACTCTATCCACACTACCAATCTCAATCAAATTCAATCACCTGAAAAAGTAAACAAGGAAATCACAAGTAGGTAACAAATGGGTTCCACTTTCTTGCGGTTCCCATGGGAGGACGGATCGAGCGGTGGTCTGGTCTGCTTATGCCAGGCACTGAAGGTGGCGATGGCGAGTGATCAAGTGGTCATTGGTGAGGCCAGCAGCTTGCATGAAGGGGTGAATTACAGTTGGAACCGACAAATCTGAATCCGCTCCTTACTATGTCTTTGCTCATGCTCTCTGATTTTGACGGTATATATATATATATTCCCTCTTGATCTGCAGTATTACAATCTGTTGGGAATAACGGATCCCCGAAACACCGGATTCGACACTAAATCGAACCCCTAAATCAATGCGGAAGCGTAGCCCAAGAAAACGACACGTATCACCGATCGTAAAGCACACCACGGATTCGAGCGTACCTTGTTAGCCACGATTAGACACCGACGCCAATGGAGGAAGAGAATTCGGTCGACCGAGTCGATGAAGCCTTGGAAGGAAGAATTGGAAGCCGTATGCCTCTTGTTCTTTTTGAGAGAGAAAACGCGGGAGAGAAAAGACGTGCGTAATTCCGATTCCAACCAACGTCTTTTCTCTCTCTCTCTCTCCCCTTTTATACCTCTCCCTTCCCACGGGCCTTATTCCCGTGGGCCGGGCTTTCTGGGCCCAGCTTGGGCGGACAGGGCCTTAAGCCCAAATCCAATAAAGCTTTCATCTCCCACTTGCATAAGGTGGGCCGAACAGGAATCTCTTTACCTCTCTTTAACATTCATATCGGTGAATAATCCGTGCGACCAGCATACTTTGAGAGCTCGTTGCTATACATATGTTAGGAATATATAGCAGCTCATAATGGGCGTCACACTCCGAGTAGATTTAGTATGCAGTACCCTAGATCGATCGATCACATTTATATCTCTCTTGATCTCTTTTAAACATGATATATATATATTGTATTCACAATTATAATGATCACAAAGACAGTCATAATTGGTCGACCAGTGAATACAAAACCACAATGTGATTCTCCAAAATCGATCTTCCTCTTTCCTTCAAACTCTCAATTTCAGTCCAGCTTGCTTTTCTAGAAATGCCCCATTAGATCGAATCATCTCATGACCATTGGCAACACCCTAAGATAGCAAACACTAAATAGAAACCTTGAGAATAAGTAAGAGTCCCGAGGGGACTAAAAAATTGAGGAACTCTTTTCCTCAAGAGTCTCACACGTCATAAAAGTTGAGATCAAACTTTTTGCCACTCTTATTGGTCGTCTCATGCATACGTAGTATGAAATACGTATTACGGTATTAACTCCTTTCCCATGGAGCGTATGTCTACACTTTTCAATACCGTACAGATGATAGTTCAGACATACCTAATGTCTAACTTGAGTTCACGTATCTACTCATTCACAAAATTCATCATAACTCACATCTGGCATCTTAGATAGATAAAGTAAAATATGTGGGGTATTTTACTTTCGGACATCTTTAGTATTATGTCCTCATCTTAACACTCAGTTAAGGCGACATTTGTATTTTAAACTTGAGCTCTCGATTATCACCTATATAATAAGCTTAAAAACAGTCTCATCTCTATTTATCACACAGTAAATAGAGGCGATTACCCGTGTGAGTGGGCTAATCATATATCTGTCCGACATACTTCTCAAATAATGCACCGAGCATTAAGATGCATAAAGATCACACATAGATTCATAGGCATTAATCAATGAAAAACAAAATCTCATAAATGTGAACAACTCAGGGAAATTACAATTCAGTACATCAGACTCTACGCAATCTTAGAGATTTTACATGACCACAAAACACATCTCTAGGTATCGGCTTTGTCATAGGATCTCGCTACCATTCTATGCGTAGATATGTACCGTAAGTTCACATCCTTTCGTGCAACCATATCTTTTACAAAGTTATACTTGGTATCTATATGTTTGGTCTTGCCATGATACTTTGGATCTTTGGTGTACGCTATAGCCGCTTGGCTATCACAATTAACCAATAATTGATTTGCAGCTTTCTCAATAACACCTAAATGATCCAAGAATCTCTTAAGCCAAACTCCTTCTTGTACCGCCGCCGATAATGCCACGAACTCGGCTTCCATCGTGGATAAGGCTATACACGTTTGCTTCTTACTGCTCCATGATATGGCGCCATTGTTCAGTAAAAAAGCAAATCCAGAGGTAGACTTCCTTTCATCTAAATCTCCTCCCCAATCAGCATCCAAATAGCCTTCAAGTTGCGAGATCCTTTCCTTGATAATTCAACTTGAAATCGCGGTTCCCTTCGGATACCTCGGTATTCTCTTCACGGCTTTCCAATGTCTTGGACCCGGGTTGGATTGGTATCTACTCACCATTCCAACCGCAAAACATATGTCGGGTCTTGTACACATCATAGCGTACATCAAGCTCCCAACAGCATTAGCATAAGGAACATGTTTCATTTGTTTCTTCTCTTGTGGAGTCCCTGGACACAGTCTATGGCTCAATCCTTCACCTTTTGCAATAGGAGTGTCTATGGGTTTACAGTCTTGCATACGAAATCGTTCAAGAACCTTATTTATATAGGTTTCTTGTGAAAGAGACAACGATATCTTTGAACGATCTCTTGAAATCTTAACTCCAAGAATGTATGCAGCCTCACCCATATCCTTCATCTCAAAGTTAGAAGACAACCATCTCTTGACGGTACTAACCAACTCCATATTGCTTCCAATTAGTATATCATCAACATATAATGATATGATCACAAATTGATCCTTGGATCTTTTGATATATACACAATGATCCTCATCTATCATTGTAAAATCATATGCCATTATGGCATTATGAAAACGTATATACCATTGTCTTGATGATCGCTTAAGGCCATATATCGACCTCAAAAGTCGACATACCTTTTCTTCTTGGCCTTTCACTATGAAACCAGGTTGTTCCATATATATTTCTTCCTCCAATTCTCCATTGAGGAAAGCAGTCTTTACATCCATTTGATGTAACTCAAGATCCGGACTAGTCACTATTGCCGAATAATGCGAATCGAGGTAAATCTCACTACGGGAAAACGTATCTTCATAATCAATTCCTTCCTGTTGATTATACCCCTTCGCCACAAGGCGAGCCTTATGCCTTTCTATCGAACCATCAGCCTTTCGCTTTATTTTGAGAACCCACTTGTTCCCAATAGCTCTGCGTCCTTTTGGAAGATCAACCAGTTCCCAAACTTGGTTTGATTCCATTGACTCCATTTCCTCTTCCATTGCATTAATCCATTTTTCCTTACTAGGGCACTTGAGCCTCATTGATATTTCTTGGTTCATCCTCATCTTGTGGAGCAACCATAAAAGTTTCCCCTTCAATGTCAAAACGTCGACGGGGATACTTTGGTGACTTGTTCGCCGTATGGGAGATTGTACACTTTGCACATCATTCCCTATTGTGCTCCCACTTGGATGAACTCCACTAATATCTTTATCTTGATCCAAGGTTTCAAATAGGGAGTTATCTTCCCCTATTTCGCCCTTCTTAGGAAACTCATCCTCTAAGAATGTTACATCTCGAGATTCATATTCGTTATACTCCCACTTTCCCCGCTCACCAATGAACACATACCCTTTCGAGTGTTCCGAGTATCTTATGAAAATACTCTTCTTTCCTCTCGGGACCTAATTTCCCAAACTTGTGAGAGGACTCATGTGTATAGGCAGCACAACCCCATGGCTTAAGAAAACTTAAGTCTGGTTTTCTACCTGTCCATAACTCATATGGAGTGGAAGTAACTGATTTGGAAGGCACCCGGTTAAGTATATAGGCGGCGTTAATAACGCATCACTCCAAAAGGTGATAGGTAAATTAGCATGCGCCATCATGGACCTAACCATTTCCAGTAGGGTTCTGTTTCTTCTCTCCGCAACACCATTTTGTTGAAGAGTATACGGAATAGACAACTGTCTTTCTATTCCTTTTTCATCACATAATTTTCTGAACTCATCAGATAAATATTCTCGACCTCGATCGGATCTCAATGCTTTTATTTTCTTGTCTAATTGATTCTCTACCAGGTTCATGAACCTTTTAAAACAACTTATTGCTTCAGATTTATGAGAAATCAAATAAACATATCCGAATCGAGTATAATCATCAATAAATGTGATGAAATAAACAGCCCCATGCCTTCCTCTCACATTCATTGGACCACAGATATCGGAATGGATTAAATGCAGAGGAAATTCAGCTCTTTTTCCTTTTCCAAATGGTTTCCTTGTTGCTTTCCCTTCTAGGCAATGCTTACATACAAGCAAATCGACTTTTTCAATATTGCCCAACAAGCCCTCTTTGGCTAGTCTATTCATACGCTGTTGGCCAATGTGACCAAGTCTAGCATGCCATACATTCACATCATTATCATATTTATTAGGAGACGTGAGAAGGGAATAACAAACATTAGCATTAACATAATCAACATCTAATACAATGAAACCATCTAGAAAATAGCCATAACCATAGTAATTTGTATTCAAAAACAAATTCACACCTCTACTACAGAAGTTCATATTAAAACCTAATCTAACCAACACTAATACGAGACACTAAATTCCGACGAATCTCCGGAGCATACAAAGACATCATGAAGGAACAAAGTGCGTCCACCGCGCATATTCGGTTGGCATGTGCCAATTCCTTTCACTTCACTCGGAGTTGTTTCCCACATAGATCCACTTAGTTCCGGTAGGTACTCGTCGGAATTCCACGAAGGATCCTCTATCCTTCGCTACATGGTCCGTCGCCCCGAATCCACAGTCCACAAAGGATTAGACTCGAGTTAAGAACACGTAACTTGACACATAAGCAAAGTTCTGAAAAGTACAAGGGGTGCTCACCTTCTTTGGCTCACGACAGTCGCGAGCATAGTGACCCTTCTTGTCACAGTTGTAGCATTTCACCCTTGCTAGCTTTTTCATGTGAGGACGTTTTCCTCTATCATGTTGGTCAAACTTGGGTTTCTTCCCCCGAAGGACCAGCTTCTTCCTTGCCTTTACCCTTATCAAACCGGTTAGGGCGCTTGCGCTTGGAGCACGAAGCTCCATTTGAGCTAGAACCAGCATAATAAAGCTTAGCATCTGGCTTAGCCGCCAACAGGCGGTCCTCTTCCAACTCAAGATGACGCATTGCATCCTCAAAGGTTTTGATATTCTCATTATGAGTCAGGTGCACCTTCATATGCTCCCAACTCTGAGGCAAGGAACGAATCACCGCTTGCACTCCGCTGCTCATCATCGTGAGGACATGGCCGGCGTCTCTCGGCTCGGTTATCATATTTGACATCTTTCTAAGATGTTGCTTCATGGTCGACCATGAGGCTTCTTATAAGAGTCAAATCGATAGTGAGTCGCCTCGATCCTAGTCACCGAAGTATGACCAAACCTAGCTTCCAGTGCCTCCCACATTTCTTTGGCATTGTCAAAACGCCGAAACTCTCGCATGACATCATTTTCCATGCTGCTCAGCAACGTGATGCGAGCTAGAGAGTTCATTCTTTTCCACAGAGAAAAAGCTTCTTTATCCTTTTTGTGCTATTCAGTGGGTCCCTCTTCAGGTTCTACTATGGTCATGACAAGAGCCTCAAGTGATTCTTGCTCTTTCAGCACATACTGGATTTTCATTTGCCAAATTTCATAGTTGTCTCCAGTGAGCTTTTCACCTTTGTTCAGCTCGGCAACTATGCTTTTTGTGGTCAAGCCATTGATTTGAACACATCGACAAATATGCACGAATTATTAATGCCTATCATTTATGCATCCCTATTTGCATAGACCCATCATATTAATGAATAATTTCAAGTAAGGCTTCGGAATCAAAAGGTCACTACGTTCCCAATCATCCTCCAAAAATCCTAACTTAAAATTATCATTAATATAATTGTCATATGCAAAATCAATTCTATGAAGTTACAAAAACTTCTATAACTACCCTCGCCTAATTACTCACAAAGAACCAAAGCAATAATGAAAGCAAATGAGATAATTGAATTCCAATAAAATAATAATGCTTTCAATTAACACAATTAGGTAGTAATCATTACATAATATGTTCATAAATCACACTTAACATATATCAGTTAATACAGCTAACACCAAGTCAGCACACGAACTAGAAAAGATCCTATTTTGTTCAATTTCTTGATCTTTTCCCTTGAAACAATACAGTAATATTCATTTGCAAAATTCATTACAATTTTCTTATAGGAAGCAGCTCCGTTGACATCCCATATGCGATTCAACACATCTTGCCATTCAGGTGGAAGAGTGTTTATGAAAAATCGCACCATCTCTAACTGTGACATAGGACGACCATTCCATATGACCTGTTGAATTTTCACGTTGACATCAAGGACGTGATCAATTAAGTCACCGCTCTCCCATCGATGATCAGTCGGCCATCATTATCGCCTTAGATGCAAATTTTCCTTTTGTTCATAGAATCGCGCGAATAGGTGTGCGCAACCTCAAGGGAGGCATTGTTCCCGCAACAAATGCGGAACAAATAAGGGATTACATATAATCCACATAGACTTAATTGAAAAAGAAACACATTCTTTTCCTTTTTTTTTTTTTTTTTTTTTTTGGGTCAACGGTCAACGGTCAAAGTCAATGGGCAACGGTCAACGGTCGTCGGTCAACGGTCAACGGTCGTCGGTCAACGGTCGTCGGACCGGTCGGACCGATCGGGCCGGTCGGACCGCTCGCGCTGACCGACGCACGCGCCACGCACGTGCTCGGGCTGACGTCACGCAGACGTCAGCGGCACGTGCCGTGCGCGTGCCATCGTCGGCCGGGTCGGGTCGCCGCCGCCCAACCGACGTCATTGCTAACGTCATCGATGACGCGTCACCCCAGCGTTATCTTGACCGTTGGGTGACATCATGCCGACGGCGGACGCTGTCGGTCCGCGGACCGGCGCATGCCGGTTCGCGGCCGGCGGCACGCACGCGCGAGCGCCCGGCCGACCGGCGCGCGTGTCTTTACACGCACTGGCGATCGAGCGCTTCCGGGCGCGTCGTGCCCACGCGCGCGCGCCTTCCGGCCGCGCGTGTGGGCGCGTGCGGCGTCTCCCGGCGGCGCTCGAGGCATCTCCAGACTCGTCTCGACGTCGCCTTTCTTCCAGTATTTTCAAAATTTGTTTTTGACATTCGAAAACTCATGAAAATGGCCGAAGAAGTCTCGGGTGTCGGGATTGCTCGCCCCGATCCGTACGGCCGAAGTTCCTTTTGCGAAAAATCAACCAAAACATATCAAATTGATCGGGAAAACGTGAACCTGGCTCTGATACCAATGTTGGGAATAACAGATCCCCGAAACACCGGATTCGACATTAAATCGAACCCCTAAATCAATGCGGAAGCGTAGCCCAAGAAAACGACACGTATCACCGATCGTAAAGCACACCACGGATTCGAGCGTACCTTGTTAGCCACAGATTAGACACCGACGCCAATGGAGGAAGAGAATTCGATCGAATTCGAGTCGATGAAGCCTTGGAAGGAAGAATTGGAAGCCGTATGCCTACTGTTCTTTTTGAGAGAGAAAAACGCGCGGGAGAGAAAAGACGTGCGTAATTCGATTCCAACCAACGTCTTTTCTCTCTCTCTCTCTCCCTTTTATACCTCTCCCTTCCCACGGGCCTTATTCCCGTGGGCCGGGCTTTCTGGGCCCAGCTTGGGCGGACAGGGCCTTAAGCCCAAATCCAATAAAGCTTTCACAATCCCCTCATTGATGAGATTCCCATATCCATATATGACATATCCCCATACATAACTATGCTGACACAGAACAGATACTGGTTGAGTAGGAGTTATGCCTTAACCGATGCTGTGGTTAATGTTGAGGTTTCAAAAAGGGGTGTACTTGGATTTCATACAGCCAGGACCGCATGCGGATGGGAATGGGAAAGTCTTTACGTAGCCACACATTTGATGAGCAAATTGAAGAACTTAGGCACAATTATGACACCGCAATGGCGCAAAAAGGTTAGGGATTGCTCTTGTGCATCAAGGAGTACGGCTTTATAACCATATCGTGAGTTTTGATCGCTTAGAATAAGCTGTACACAACGTCCAGGATTGAGTTTATTCTGGGCACCTTTAGCTCCCAGTCGAAGATCCTTGAGAGAGTGCAACACATCAGAACCAGTGAGGTACCCTTCACGAATCCTATTCTCATTCTCAAGTTCTTTATACATCTTGGAAATCTGAAAATTCAACAAGCAGTTTCAAGCTTCTGCAGAAGCAGCATACTGTCTTAAAATCTAGTAAAACATAATTACTGCCAACTAGCAGGAGAAAAGAGAACTGCGATGTCAACCAAGTAGGAAAAGCAACTTGTTAAGTATTCTTGTGCTACCACAGAACAACTACTTATGTCGACATAAAACAAGTGTGTGCCTCAAAAACGCTTCAATCAGTTCCCTCACCTGGTTACTGTTACAGTCAAGTGACGAGCAATTAAAGGATGATGTTATCAGCTGCAACACGGCAGGACTCTCTTTGACAGCAATCACCATAAAGGTCTGAAGGCATGGATACTCGTTATGCAGCCAAATCTCAACTTAGAGAAAAGCAACTCTGGAAATAGGAAAATGGAAAAGAAGGTATTGAATTGAAACATCACAACATGATAAATAAGTGAGAGATTTCATGCTCATCTTGCATCTGATTCCTACATCAAGAAACCACTTAAGATTTGCTTTTCAGAAAAATCAACTATGCAGAGTAGCTACTCTAGTCAACAACATAATTGAAAGAAAAGAGACATTAGTCGAACATGTCATTCTGCCATTCGAGACATATAAAAATTTTCCCCCTGATGTTAGAACTCTTTTCACCTGGTGATAAGCGAAAAAATTCATCTACTGAGCTGTATACTTTATTGGACATTCTAAGCTAAATTCCTTAAAAAGCATCCGGGAATATTTATATCAAAACATTCATTGAAATTGTATCAACACCATTGATAAATATTGATCTCCAAGCTTATACCCATGCTTTGGCTCCATTAAAGCATCCAATCCCCCTTTATCAAGATCAATATCAAACGTCTTGTCTGAGTACCGGTGGAAATGCTAAAGCTAGCCATTTAAGCCATGAAAATGGCAGAACCACTATAAAATTATATCTCGAATTTGGGCTGTTGAAAAATACACGACCCAATATTAATTGAGAAATTTCGGATCGTTGCCGTTGTATTTAGTGCGTGACAAAAACATGAAATAAACTTCCATTATACATCTTCTATCCCTATGTAAGTCAGCCATTATACATCTTCGATAAACTGAACGTCTATCAAATCCCACCTAGATAAGTTTAACAAACTCTTGATAGATTTAAAGATCATTGGTAAAATTCTAAATGATGAAGAACATTTTTAGTATCTCTACTAAAGTTGTGAGAGCACTTTACTAAGTTGCTGCTATAGAAGCGTATTGAGGTTACATTGGAAGAGTTTAAATCCTCCCTTTTATCTAAGGAGTGGGAGAGGAAGTTGTGAGATAACAGTTTAGCATAGAACGTAACACAAAGACTAGTAATTTGAGATAGAGATCAAAATCGGGGTCCAGCAGCCGGAGAGGCAAAAGCAGTTCTGTTTGTGTAAAAGAGATATAAGTGGGGTGATGTGACTAGTAAAAATCCATATTTCTATTTGTGTAAACATGGGTGTATTGACCCACCACCTAATGTACGTCACTTTAACACGTGTTTTTAAATTTGCGAGAAACCTCTTGATCATACTAACACTAGAGAGCATTTCATGGACAATCTTTCTACTCATTAATTAATTCTTCAATTGCTTCAACAATTTTGGAAATTGTTTTCGTTTGGAAGCTGTACTCAACGTGTTGCCAAACGCTTTTTCAAGTACATTTTTCATGTTCAGATGGAAAATGAAGTTTAAAAAAATGGCAAATTTTCTTTAAACAAATAGAGCAACCAGCTTTGCTTTTGCCACATCCTTTTTCGATCCCGAGGCCTTCGGGGTCTTTTCCTTTCTCGAGTCCCTTTTTTCTGGACCCAAGGTCTTGGGCGTTACCTAACATGTGGCCATGCTTATCTTCTTGTCGGTCAATTCCATTCCCACTTGCAAGAAAGAATTTGCTTTCCTTTTGACCATACTAACACTAGAGAGCATTTCATGGACAATCTTTCTACTCATTAATTAATTCTTCAATTGCTTCAACAATTTTGGAAATTGTTTTCTTTTGGGAGCTGTACTCAACGTGTTGCCAAACGCTTTTTCAAGTACATTTTTCATGTTCAGATGGAAAATGAAGTTTAAAAAATGGCAAATTTTCTTTAAACAAACAGAGCAACCAGCTTTGCTTTTGCCACATCCTTTTTCGATCCCGAGGCCTTCGGGGTCTTTTCCTCTTCCTTTCTTGAGTCCCTTTTTTTCTGGACCCAAAGTCTTGGGCATTACCTAACATGTGGCCATGCGGTATTACCTGGTCCTCGCCCCTGGTTGGGTGGGCGTTAGCCTGTGACCGGTGGCCAGCCGTCGCTTGCTCAGCCAGGGGCGAGGCTGACGCTCGCCTAGGCGAGGGTGAGCCCTAGCGAGGGCTCCCTTTATCGGGGCCAGGGTGGCCTCGCCCGACGTTGGCGTCGTCTAGCCGACGCCCAGCGAGGCCGCCTTGGCTTGGGGGAGGGTCGGCCTTGCCCAGGTGACCCTTGTTGGGCCGCGCCTAGGTGAGGGCTCCCCTCGCCAGTGCTCCTCCTTGCCCGGCCGGGCCTCGCCTGTGGCGGGCGAGGCCAGCTGTGGCCGGTGGCCGGCCGTCGCCTGTGGCCGGTGACCAGCCATCGGAAAAGGCCAAGGAAAAAGCCAAAAAGAAAAAAAAGGGAAAAAACAGAAAAAAAAAAATTTGGCAAAGTTAGCATTTTCCGGTCAAAATTGGCCGGATGAATTGAATTAGCAAGAAGTGAAAAAATTTATGACTCAATTGGCAAAGTTAAAAGGTTTATGACTGAATTGGCAAAAGTGCAATAAGTTTAGGACTTTTTGGACAATTTTCCCCCACCTATCCAACAACCCGTCAAAGAGTCAAAATCACATTAGGTAAATATTCACTCAATATGACTAGTTGGTTAAACCGAGCAAGGAATTATTGAAATATCCCACCTATCCAACAACCCATCAAAGAGGCAAAATCACATCAGATAAATATTCACTTAATATGACTAGTTTGTTAAACCGAGCAAGGAATTATTGAAATACTTTCTAAATTCGAGTTGAATTCCGAATTTGAGTAAGTTTCTTAGTCTAAGTCAACTAATTGGCATCTCCTATTTTGGATCCAAATATTGAATATGCAAGAGGTGTGTATTGGCTTTTGCCTAGTTAAGAGTAGAGTAGCTTTTGGCCACAACAATAAATTGTGGCGTGCTCGCTAATTACATCTTTAAAAAAAATTGCACGTGTTTTGAAGTTAATAAACCTTATGTTAAAAACACTGTGAAAATTTTTTGTGAAATTGAAAGATTTTTTGGCTCGATTCGTGACCATATGGGGTCACTATGTGGTGGAATTAAAACCAGAGAGGAAGCTTTCATTTGCTTTCCATCGTCTGAAGTCAAATTTCACGGCAGTCATTTGTTTAGAAATCTGTGCTTTTCGGGAATGACGTGGTATTGCCGGGCGAAGATCGCACTTGGTTTCCCTCCATAGTAAAAGATTCACGGGAAACTGAAATGAAGAATGCACGATTGAAAGAAAATGACAAGGAAACTAAATGTTCGGAAACATTAAAGGGAAAATTAAACTGCATGACTGAGATTAAAACAGAATCCTGAAGGCAAGCAAATGAAAATTACAACGTACTTGAAATGATAAACTTTGATAAGGAAAAGCTTTGGTTTTTAGGTTTTAGACTGAATGATATTGAAAATAATAAACTTCAGACGAATATTAAATAGGGTTTGGTGTTGGTCGTTACTTAAACTTTTAGTAAGGTTTGACAAAATTGGTCGTCTCTTCTTCCTCTTTTTTTTTTGGCTCTAACATGATATTCTTGATTAAACTAAGGGACGATGATGTGTATGTGCTCTTTTGATGGACATCTAGAAACTGAGGTGTCATTTTTGTACCTATGTTCCGTTTGCTTGTGGAAATTATCTTTCGAGAAAATTATCCCCTTATTTTCCGGTGCTTGGGGTGTGGAAAAAGTGGTCAAAGAAAACATGTTCTGATCGGTGGAAAATCCCCTTCTAAAGTTGTGGAAAATGATTTCCGTTCCCACCTTTCTTGCGCATGCTCTCCTCCTCGTCCTCTTCTTCGACATGTGGAGGGGGCGGTTGCATCCGAGAGAAGGAGAAGAAAAAAAGAAATAAGAAAAAGGAAAGAAAGAAAAAATAAAAATAAAAATAATTTAAAAACAAAAGAATTTAAAGATTGAATTTTTTGGCAATTTTCTCCAAGAAAATAGATTCTCCACACTAATCAACGGAAATGTTTTCTAGTTTTTTTTTTTTCAAGTTTCAGTCAAATACTGAAAAATACTTTCATCTTTCTAGAAAATGATTTTTTGAAAAATATTTTGCCATAAATGTTACATTTTTCTCAAAATAAACGGAGCCTAAAAGATTCACAAAATTTCCAATTCCCCTAGCATATATGTTAATGCAAGATTAAAAAATTAAAGGCTTTGCATATGAAATTTGACTAAGAAGATCGACTTTTCTTGGGACAAAGTTCACAAGTCGTGAAATTAATCAGGTGCATTTGAAAGTCAAGCTAGGTTGGAAAGAAGATCTCTTCGAAGGCAAATTTTCTGTTTTGGGTGATGGATGATGATGTAAAGCTAACTCGTTTCTAAACATGGAGTAAATTAGTCATGTAAGGATTTATTTGTTTATATCTTACTCGGTTTAACAAAGCCAGCCATATTAAGTGAATACCTATCCGACGTTGTTCTCACTTATTTTTTGCAACAACAATCATCTGTACATAGATGCAAAAGGCACGCATGTAGCAGTGACGCCAAGAGCTGTACATGTGCTGAATATTATTCAACAAGTAGAGTTTAGGACATAAGATAGCTTCACAATCATCTTTTCCACACAAATGCGATCCGTGGCATCTTACCTATACCAGAGCTATGTCACCAGCACTTCCTCCGCCTCCTGCGGCACCGGCCCTTTCATCTCTTCCTCGAGCACCACCATCTAATCCCGATACCTCGGCATGATAAGCATAGAGTTTCGCCACGAACAGGAAGAACGCAAAATTCAGGATGTTGAAAACTGCAAAGAAGGCGTAGTAATAGTCGAGGTGCGAAGCATTCAGGTTGTCTAGGATCCACCCGCGGTGGCCATGCCTCTTGGTGATGTGCGAGACCGTGGATAGGAGGAGGCTGCTGAGGAAGTTCCCGACCGCCGTGGTGATCATTAAATAAGACGTGCCCAGGCTCTTCATGCTCTCCGGCGCTTGGTTGTAGAAGAACTCGATTTTTGCTCCTTCCAGGAACGCGTTGGCTGTTCCCATTAGCACGAATTGAGGAAGCAGAATGAAGATTGTCAGTGGGATTTGTACTTCCGATTCGACCAAATAATGTTCCCTCACCACTAGGAGCCTCCATCTCTCGGTGAAGGACGCCACAGTCATGATCACGATGTGGAGAACGAGGCCGATCCTCATCCTGCAAAGAAGACTGATGCCTCTCGAGTTCTTGGTACATCTTCGCATAAGCTTGACGAAGAAGCGGTCATACATCACAGAACACACAAGCTCCGATATGGTCACGAATCGGGCTAGACTCGCTGGGGGGATCTTGAAGCTGCCGATGCTGCTATCTAAGGTAGTTCCTTGCTTGATGAAGAGGGTATTGACTTGAGCCACCGTGCAGCTCGGGACGAAAGTCGCGATCAGGATCGGGATCATAAGCAGCATTTGTTTCGTCTCCTCGACTTGGGTGACTGAGCATAGCTTCCACAGAGAGGTCGGGCCGGTTCGGACACATGCTTTGTTCAAGAATCTGCATAGAGAGGGAGCCACACAGTTTATCAAAGGGTTGACTCCACAGCTGATGTATCAATATTTCAGATCGGAACACAGAAGAGGTGATGCAAATTGTTACCTTAAAGTTGGTGTTGAGTCGATCCTGAATTTCGCCTTCTTGGCATCCTCTTGCGGGTCAAGCTCATAAAGCTCCTTCGGATCACTCGGGACCGGCACCCCCCACTTCCTCACGGCAGCGACGATGACCCGGGCCGTGCTCGTGAGCGGGCTGCTTGTAGGCACCCGGTGGCGGTAGAAAGGGGTCCCCGCGAGGAAGATCACCACAGAGATCGCAAGCCCGATGGTCGGGAACCCGTTCCCGAGGGCCGAGCCTACGTTTTCCTGAATAAACGCAAGGACGAAGTTGGCAAAGAGGCTCCCAAAGAAGATGCTGACCGTCCGCCAGTTGGAGAAGGCGAGCTTGTGGGCCTTCTCCCTCGGGTCGAAGTCGTCGAACTGGTCCTCGCCGATCGTCGAGACGTTGGCCTCGGCCCCGCCGCTCCCGACCGCCATCGTGTACAGCGCGCCGTAGAAGACGGCGAGCCGCAGCGCCGAGGCCTTCTCGCAGTTGCCGCCGTCGGCCTCCGGGCAGCAAGGCGGTTGGAGGCCGGGGAGCGAGACGGCCAGGGTCCAGATCGACATGCCCTGCGCGAAGACATGTACGCTTTCATTGTCTCGCCCGTGACGGAAAAATTGCATCTTTTTGTACGAGTTGAAGTCAATAGCTTTTCTCGAAAGGCGGAAAAACTGCATCTCAACAGCTTTTCCATATTGACTTTTTGGCTCGACTTTTGGATGTCTTTTGGGAGGAAAGCGGAGAAGTACGGCGATGGCGTGGTGATGTGGACGACACGTACCGTGAGATAGACGGCCAATGCGACGACGGAGGTCCAGTAACGGCCGAGATGGGCGTGTGCCACGTACAAGCCAAGGACGGCGGTGATGTAAGCCGTGCCGACCCAATTGGTGACATCGTTAGCCGACGTCACCGTGCCTTCGTGGAGACTCTCGGTGAGATAGAGGACTAGGTTGGACAGAAAACCGCTGTATGCCATGGTCCTGAAGACCTCGGATACTGCGCAACCATTAGTCAACAGGTCAATGTGAGAATGATTTTCGTAAACTGGCATGCTTCCACTCTTCTCTCTCTCTTTTTCAAAAATAAAAATGAGATCTCGGTTAAATTTCTTTATTTAAAGAAAATGGTGCTAATAGGAAAAAAAAAATGCACGAAGCCGACTTATTCAATATATTAAGGGGCAAAAATCATAAAAAAAATCGTAAATTATGTGCATAGTAATACATTGACTCTAAACTTGTATATTACACATTAATAAGTTTGGAGTTTTTGGTATTAGAAAAAATAATTTAAGGTGATAGGGTAAAGTTTGGGATTTTTTTTGTAACTTTTTCCCAATATTAAGTGCATAGTTGGAGATTTATGATTTCTTAACACATCATGTCTGAAACTAAAGTGAAGCAAAGTAAATTAAATATTGACCCATAACATCATGGAAAAAGACCATGGGACGAAAGTCATACGTACACACCCGTTTGCGTGACCAACTTTTCTTTTTCAATTGAAAATGCATCATTAGAGGAATGGAATAAATGGGTCAAATATATGCTTCTGATCTGGCCTTTATTTTTGGAGTTCCTGTTAAGGAGCAAGCTCTCCCAAGCTCTGGATCGTACTTAAGCCTTAATGAGGGACATAAATAACGTAACAAATCGCAACATATGGTTGATTATTATGTCGGGAGAAGATATTATTACTATTAGCTCTCTTTTTATCAACTATTTATAAATATCTCGACTAATTAAAAATCTATCTAATGTAGAATTTTATCATGACAGAGTCATTTTTAGGTGCGAGTCTTGTGCTTTCTTTAAACAAATATAATTCAAAGCAAAAAAAAAATCTCATTTTTATTGACTTTCAATGCAGCGGATAAAATACTGGCCAGCCCATGTTCGTGACATTCTGATTATCATCATCAACCGCACAACGGAGTACTTCTGATTCTAATGGGATTTAAGAAGACTTATCGATGCAAAAGTACTTTCAGTATGTTGAAATATTAAATTTACGAGATAGAATATCAGAATTTGCTAGCCAACCAACTATTTAAGGGGCATTTGTTTTTTCTTTTTGTGCGAAAATAATGGCCACCAGTATCTAATTTTGCCTTCTGCCTAGACATCCATCCCTCTCAAGGAAATTAAGTTCAAATTTGAGATATTCATAACCCGACTGAAGTATTAAACCCCGTGACACGAGAGCGCCCAAGTCAGGCACAACCGCCAAACATGTCTATGATAAAATGATGGTAGGTTAAATTTCCCAGTTACCCTCAAAACCCAACATGAGTCGTTCACACATTGAGATTTCAAAACTAAATCATCAAGAAAGGTAAAAAAGGAAAAAAAAAATGGTTGGATGATACATTCTGTGTTGTAATTTTGTATGTCGCCGGTCCGTTTGATATCTTCCCGCAATTTACCAAATTTCTCTTCAAAACAGAGAGAGAGAGAGAGAGAGAGAGAGAGAGAGAGAGAGGGAGGGAGGGAGGGAGGGAGGGAGTACCAAGGATGAAGGTGCAGGCGGTCCATCCGCCGCCGCGCTTGGATCGAGAGACAGGGTTTCCTCGGAGATCGACGGTTCCATCTTGGGTGTAATCATCAACTCCTCCTTCCACCAGTGACATTTTGTTTATATGATATGTAACTGAGAGTTTGTAGGAGTGTTGAACAATGGAAGTTCAAACCCAAAAGACTTTTTATAGACGCACGGAGGCATCTAGAAGATTATAATTTCCATGCCATCGACATAGTACTTTGCTTTTGTCTTCTTTCTCTCCTTGCCCTAGCTTCGAGTTTGTTTTTTGTTTTTGTTTTTCTTTTGTTTCCTAAGGGATGCTATCCAAGATGGCGATACCTTCGTTCGGGGAGATCATTAGGAAGGAACCCAATTCAAATTGTTGATATATTTAGTTGAATCCATCTTTGCTATAAAAACTTAATACAATGAGATATGAGACACCTATAATATATTAATTATTTCACACCATATCAATTCTTAGATGTGAGGCTTTTCTAGCACAACTCACAGGTGCATCTTAACACTCTATAATATAATAGTCGTTATCATGGTCAACTACTTTGGCAGATTGAAATTGTCATGAGCAAATAAATATAGCGGTCAACATTAAGCATAATAGATCATCGTTAGATCAATGTCTTATGTCTCGAATTTCCAACTTAATTGGTAGCTTTCCTTGAGTAAAATCTATCAAGTTGTCCCTTGGATCCTTCTCTGAGGTAATCTATAACATAACATATCATATCAATCCCAATAGGATGGTACTGCACATCGTTATTCATTAGTACGATCTACCATTAAAATTCTCCATATATACTGATTTGATTGTTTTGGCTAATGTAAAATGCGCTGGATCATTGGGTAGATACTTTGAACACTCCTTTTGGGGTCTTGCCCAAGTCAGACACATTGTGAACCTGTTCATCACTTGGATAATGATTTGGCAATAATATCTCTGAGATATGAACTAGAATGACATAAATCCTCTACGATTCACGACAGCAACGTTGGGTTTGAAATAAAGTCTGACAGTGACACAGTTTCTAGATGGTCAACAAGACGTTTAATAAAGAATAGCATGTTAAAGAATCAAAAAAAGAATCGCATGTTAAAGTTAAAACAAAGGGCGAAGAAGAAATGACCATTTTTGTCAAACCTTATTGAATTCTAAGTAAAGACCAGCACGAAACCTGTATCAAATGTCTTTTAGTTCTCAGAACCAAAGCTGTTCCTCCATTAAGGTGTCGTGGATATCAAACCCGTGTTTTCAGTGTTGTACCTTCAAGCGTAGCTAGAATTTCAGGTACGTTGTAATATTCATTTGCTTCCAAATTCAATTCCAGTATTCTGTTTTAATCTCAGTCCTGCAGTTTAGTTTCCCTTTAATGTTCGGGAACATTTACTTTCTTTGTCATTTTCTTTCGTGCATTCTTCATCTCAGTTTTCCGTGAATTTTTTCGACTTTCAAGGGCAAATATCTTGATAAATTGATCACTATGTGGTCGAATTAAAACCAGAGAGGAAGCTTTCACTTGCTTTCCCATTGTCTGAAGTCCAATTTCACGGCAAGTGCGATCTTTGCCCGGCAACACAACATCATTCCCGAATAGCATAAATTTTTGGAACAAATGACTGCTCACAAGAACATCTTCCTCCTTTCGATTATACATATTTGAAGTCTGGGATTCGTTCCTTCGTTGGGCTGAATACAAGCAAGAACTTATAGAATGTTCGCACTTTTGCTTTGATCGATCAACTTTAGCTAAGTGATTTGTCAGCCTCAAACCCCAATTACCATTAGATTTGGAAGGAAGTATGTTCAAATGCATTTGACCAATAAAATAAATAAAGCTATATCTCATTCGGTTTAACAAAGGCAATCATATTGAGTGAATATCGATCCAATGTTATTCTTACTCTTTGTTGGGTTCTAGATTTGGCTTGCCCACGTCCATTCGCCTCCTAAACCCCTCACCTAAGTGCCACCGATTGCTGATCTTCTTTCAGAATCACAATCACACACACACACACACACACACACACACACACACACATGAAGTCTTTTACAAGTATAGTTTTTTTTTTCTTTTTTAAATAGCATTTAAATCCAAGTTGCTTTCAAGTGCACATTTCAATTACATTTTATTAAGCACTATTTGAAGTTAAAAGAAAAAAAAAATAGACCCCCTTTAGGTTAGGATGTGTTTGTTTCTGTCATCCAAATATTAGAAAGTTGGAAAATAATTTCCTGAAAACAGTTTTCTCATCAAACATACAAACCCTACGTTTTCTCCAAATGCTCTTCTAAATGCAACCCTTCGAGAGGATCACGTATCATGGAATCTCATCCAACCTTGTGTCCTCTATATGACCAAGAAGCTTTGATGGGTTTTTATATTTGATGGGCCAACTTAAGCTCGTCTGCTCATGTTGGGTCAAAATCTAGCTCGTAAGTGAAGGGTCCATAAAAGAGTGTAGTTACTGTAATATATAAAATAAATAAATAAAAGGTAAAAAGGGGATATGAGAACAGTGGCGTTTTTAGAAAGAGATATACGTTTCTCTATTTTCCCCCTTGAAACAGTACACGCTCTCTCGACAAACGGACTTCAGGGTTTCAAAGAATTTCTCAAAACTGCGATGGTACTTAATCTGTGGCAATCAAGATATGTCTGACTCCATGATATGCCTTCGATCAGTGTTACATGTTTCTAGACATGTTTTCGCGTTCATTTTTGGTATTCGATTGTTTGAGTATCGGATCGATTTTTAGGAATTTGTTTCCCTTACAAACTTCATTAAGGCATGGTCAAGGCGGCCAACGTTGTCACCAACTGGGTCGGAATCATTTGGATCACGGCCATCCTTGGCGTGCACTTTGCAGACACCCATCTCGGCCATTGCCAGACCTTCGTTGTCACATTCGCCGTCCATCTCACGGTGCGTGTGCTCCACATTGCCATCGAAGTGTGTCCACGTGAAAACTTATAGCCGTGGCCTTGTAATGTACCCCAACTAGTACCTATCAGATTCACATGGGAAAGTCATGCAAAGCTGCGCAGAAAATTCAGCCTTGTAAGTTCTTTTAAAAAAGTAGAGGATATAATCTGAATTGAGTTGACAGGGTTTTTCTAATACTTGAGCTCGAATCCACTCAATTCCACCCAGCTGAATACACGATTGGAGCTTGATTTGTCAAGTTCGAGATCCGCCCGCGCTCGAATTTGAGTTTTTAAAATACCACAGAATTTGTTAGTTAATAAGTTTGACCCAGCTAAGTAATCGAACTACTTTAATTAAGAAGACTAATCGAACCAAACCAAGTTTGATTATCTAGCAGTTGAATTCGGGGTAGCTCAAGAAAAGCTTGACTATTTCCTAATATCGATTAGCAGTGAGAATCCATTCCAAATGTTTAGAGGAATCATGTGCATGATAGAGTGAAAAAGAGCGTAAAATTTATTTTGTAACTAGTCTTGTCAGAAAAAAGTACATAACATTTATTATTGAGACACATTGATGAAATATTATTAATTTAATTTATGGACACAATTATGATAAGTTGAAAATGTATTTTGTTATTTGTTTTTGTCGAAAAAAGTGACTTTAAGTTTATAGTCAAGACACGTCAATAAAATATGATTGATTTAATCTGCCAACAGTTTTATGAGTACTTCTTATCGACTCTAGTCGACAACCATTAATAAATGAGGGATTCGTTTTGTACAAGTTTAAACTTATTTTTCTTTTCGTTTGCAGACCAAGAATATTCTGAATTCTATCCACACGCGGATTATGTTCCACGCGACCGGAAAGTCCAAAGGTGAACGCAAAAAAAATCATTTGCCGGGAAGGACTCAACATGCTTCCAAAATTCTAGAAGTAATTAAGTAAAGAGGCAAATCGGACCTCGGTCTTCCGCGCTTACCCTAGTAAGGAATCAACGTGGTTCAGTCATCTAGTCAACTACATCATCATATGTTTTGTCTATCTTAAGATGTGAAAATCACATGCGTGATTTGGAAAATTAAGAATTCTAAACCGACTCACGGAATCAGTAACGAATAAATACAACAAAATAAGACTATCTAGAGGTGGTAAAGTCTTAAGGATTAAGCGTCCATTTATTTTACGGAAAATGTATCGTTTTTTGAAAATTTTTTCCAAGAAGTAAAATGATTTCGTTTTCTTGTATTTGATTGAAATTTGAAAGAGAAAACCCCGGAAAGTATTTTTTAAATTTTTTATATTCTTTTCTTTTTCCTTCTTCCTTGGCCGATCGTCGGCTATAGCAACGGCCAGCGATTGGCCACAAGTGAGTTTGATCTTGTCGGCTAGCAATTGGCCAAGGAAGAAGTAAAAAGAAAATAATAGATTAAAACAAAAACTAAATACTAAAGAAAATAATTAAAAATTTGGAGTTTTAAAAATAAAAATATTTAAAAATTCTAATTTTTAAAAAATATTTTTATAAGAATAAACGTTTCATTAACCAGAGACCTAAGCCTAACCATTGAAAACTTGCACACAGCCATTATGGACCCTAGCTTGGGGGTGGGGACCGGAGTTTGAGTATTGGGGACCTGAACACGGCTTTTATGGACTCGAGCTCGGGTGTTGGAGCATTGTGTACTAGCACTAGGGGTTTGGGCTTAGCCTTGATGGACTCGAGCATGGGCATTGAGGGCCTGGCCCCGAGTACTAGGGTCCTGAGCCTAGCCTCTATGGGCTTGGGCTCAGGCCCATCCACTAGAGAGTTGATTCTAAATATTAAGACCTGGGGACTAATGTTGGATATTTTCATGTCCAATCATAAAGTTTCGAGTTTAAGCATCGATTCCAAGTAATATTTTATGTAATGTTTTCTGGTTCTTTTAAAATTATTTTTCTGAATTCAAGTTTTAGTAGTAAAATATTTTCTGTTAACTTATTTTCCTAAATAAGCCACATGCTAGAAGATAAAGAAAATATTTTTTACGAAACAAACAAACTTTAAGTTTAAACACACGATAAACAAGCCGCGTGTTAGTAGTCAACACCTGATAAATTGCTCGTTGCAAATAGACGTAGCTCAATCAAGGCTCATCAATATTACTTAGATACTTTGTAAAGGATTACTAACCACCGAATAAAAAAAACTGCCATCAAATCAATGTTTTCAATTATCGTATTTCTAATTAATCCGTGGTCTATTACAAAGAAACGCTCTACGCACACGAAATGCGAAGAATTCGTCTTATATAATCAGCATACTGCCTATGACCAATAAGGATAGGGATGTTGGTTTATATAACGTATTATATAATTACTTAATCGAAAAGCGGTTGACTAGCTTCTCTTGCATATCTAGCTTTCTTCACTTAGGGCATGTCTGTGTTGACCCTGGCAATCTCACTTCGCGGCCTCAAACCGGCTGCACCGCTCGGAAGCTGACTTCGACGATTGTTAGAAGCCCTCCACATTGCACCTCCGCCCTCTGCGGTGCGCTGTACGTGCTGGTGGTCGGGACCGGCGGGACCAAGCCCAAAATCTCGATGATTGGCACGGACCAGTTCGACAACTTTGGCCCGAGGGAGAAGGCCTACAAGCAATCCTTCAAGTGGTTGATGTCGAGCATCTTCATGGGGACCCTCTTTGCCAACACCGTCCTGTATATTCAGGACACTGCGCCGGGCTCTTAGGTACGGGCTCCTGACCCCCGGGCTTGCGATCTTAGCCGCGATCGTCCTCGCAGTTACCCCTTTCTACTGGTGCTAGGTGTCTGCAGGCAGCCCGCTCGCGAGGATGGCCCAGATCATCGTGGCCGCCATGAAGAAGTGGAGGGCGCGGGTCCGTGGTGATTTGAAGGAGCTTTATGAGTTTGACCCTCAAGAGTAAGCAGAGGAAATTTAGGATCGACTCGACACCAACCTTGAGGTAGTAATTTGCACCAACTTCCACTTGTTGTGTGTTCCAATCTGAAATATTTAGGCATTAGTTGTCCATTGAAATAGTTCAACAGGATGGGCGATCGTGTGCTACATATCAGATTTATTTTTTTCGTTCTGCTATGATTTAGCTATCCGTTTTTACTCTCTTTATTGTTATTTGAGAGATTATTTTTCCAAAAGTAATTGCTATCATCAAATCACATCACATATCTTCACATCAATGTCTCTGATAAAATCATACATAGATTCCCTCATTTCTTAATTTTTTGCATACATGAAAGTGAATTCAGGGTGTGAAATGCTAGCAAAAAGGGTTATCATAGACTCTTTTTTTTTTTTTTTTTTTCCTTTTTGAGAAAAGCACTTCATAATTTCAAGGCTCAATTTGTTTCGTTGAAAATGTAATATTTCTGAAAAATATTTTTTTCAAGAGGCCATTTTTTAGGAAAATGATAATATTTTTTGATATTTGGTTGAAACTTAGAGATGAATTAGAAAATATTTTCCACTTTGTTTGGTCTGAAAATTTTGATTTAATTTTCCTAAGAAAGATTACCAAAAAATTTGAATTTCGAATTTTTATTTTTTTCTTTCCTTCTTCCTTGGTTGGTAGTTGACCATAGCCGAGGGACCAACTCACCCAAAGCCAGCGAGGCTCAAGCTCACTAGATTGTGGGGAGCCAATCCTTACTAGATTGGTCACTGCTAACTCATGAGGCCTCAAGCTTGTCGTGACTTGCTGACCTCTAGTGACACCTTGTGCTTGCTGATCTTGGGTAAGCTCATCCCTTGCTTGAGGCTAGCCATGGCCACCAGCCAAGGAAGAAGGGGAAAAAAAAATAAAAAAGAAAAGAAAAATAGAAAAAATTCAAAATTTGATTCTTTTAATTTTTATTTTAAAAAATATTTTATTAACTAAGGACCTAGGCCTGAGTGTTAAGGACTTGCGCACGACCTTTGTAGACCCACATGACATTTGTGAATTGGGCTTGAGTGTTGATGACTAGAGCTCCAACATTGATGACCCAAGCACAACATTTATGGACTTGGCCTTAGGTGTTGAGGCATTGGGCACAGGCACTAGGGCTTCAAGCTTGGCCTCAATAGACCTAGGCATGGATGCCGAGGTAACGGGGTCCTAGGCTCAGCCTTAATGGACCCAGGCCCAGGTGTCAAAGACTTGGTCCAAAACTTCGAGGAGTAGGGAATTAGCATTGGCATTTTCCTGCCTAAGTATGGAGTTTCGGATCTAAGTATCATCTAGTTATATTTTGAACAATCTTATCGAAAAATATGTTCTAGAATTTAAGCAAAGGTTTTATGTGGACTCATTTTCTTAACCAACCAAATGCCGGAAAATAAAGAAAATATTTTCACGAAACAAACATAGCCTAATTGGAGCACAATTTCTTAACTTCAAAACAAAGGATATCTAAATAGACTTGGCCGGGCTTAGAGAGCCTATTAAAGGGAGGGCTTCTTTCCGTTGGGCCTTAGCAACCCAGTCCTCCAGAAGGTCGGCCCCAGGAGAGCACTGGGCTATGTGGACAGACTTATATTGGGCCAGTCTTCGCTTGCAATCGTCGATCCATACCCACAAATTCCATGGGCTTTGATCTGCGACCGTCACATAGCTTAGCGAGGATTATTTCTCAGTTTCAGTCTCTACCAACAGATCAGTTCGTGTCTTCAAGTCAAAGTGGTTCTCCCAGTACAGCAGCGTCTCCAAAAGGGCTAGGGATTCTATCTCAATCACCGAAGAAGCTCAACTCAATTTGCGAATCCATCGACAAGAAATCCGTATGAGTTTCGACACACTCCTGCAATCGCTCCCTCCCACGATCCTTCAGCAAGAGAGCCATCTATATTGAATTTGAGGGAACCTCTCGCTGGCAGGATTATAAAATTTGCTGGATGGATTCAATTGACAAAATATTAAAAAATGTTCAGCACTTAAAATTGAAGGGTTTAAAACTGAATCGGCAAAAGACTTTTAGACAATTTTTCTGAGTTCTGTCAATGAGAATTGTTAAAAATTTGCCTACATGGATGCTAGAAGGCAAATAATGCTAGCATGACCCCCATGGGGTTTAGGTGAAAGATCATCTAACATAATTTTGATAATGGGCAAATATGTTACACAAGCACAAGTTTAAGTTGTTGTTGTTGTTGCTTTTTTTTTTTAATATGTTAGAGGAAAAATTTTAGGGTAAATGTGTCATAATAGACATAATTTGGGGTTTTTGATGAGGCGAAAAAAAAATAAATTAGGGTAAATGTATCACAATGGTATAATTTAGGGTTTTTAAAATAGCTTTTTACCATAAAGTTAAGTTAATACTTACAAAATTAAGAAAAATAAATAACTTGAAGCATCACTAAATGTAGAACAAATCCAAGATTGACTATTAGAATTTAAGGGTTATTAGTCAAAATGAAAGAAAATAAGAAAGAAATATTAAAAAAATAATAAAATTCACTCTTTTCAAATTATAAAAATTATTCAAGTTAGCGCTAAATAAGCTATGTAGGACTAGTATACACATTAGCAATTTCTGACCAAAATTAGATTAAACGGTTCAGTTGGCAAATTGTAAAAATGTTTAGAACTAAATTGACACAACCAATAGGTTTAGGATTGAATTGGTACAAATGCAATAAGTTCAAAAATTTTTGATACTTTTCCTACAAGGAAGGCTTATTTAATTAAGAATACCTTCCACCTTACAAAATATCCTACTAATCTCATAAATTAGGTAAAATGTAAGCTTAGGCTCGGAGTGATGGTCCAAAATATGGAATTGTTTGCTTTTGTTGGCGTGGAGAATCAAATGAATGTCTTACGCGTAATCCACACACAAATAAGATCATTACCACTATGCCAATTCTTATGAAGTAACAAGAAGTTAGCCCAAACGCAATAATTAATTCAAATACTACTACGAGAAAATCACCTAAAATAGGCTTTTTTTTGACTTGTCTCGAAATGTTGTATAAAATTCGAAATCAGATATTCGATCACCTTAGAAAACTTTCGATAGTGTCAACTAAAATGTTTTATTGTGACAAAAGTGAACGATCTCAAATCTTTTCCTAGTTACCGGAAAAAATTTATATTTTTGGTAGCCGGGGACTTATATTTCTCTTATTTTATATTTCACAAAGTTAAAGAGTTTCCCCTCAACTTCATTATGGACATGATTAAACGAAGAGACATATCTTCTTCTTCTTTTACTTCATTATCGATCCCTTTATTTGGCACCTTCCGCTTAACACAAAGAAACAACTCATTCACGCTTTTCTTTTCCGCTGTTACAAGTTATGCTATTTCATCTGGTGGAGTGACTGAGCATGAAGTAACATGGATATGCCGTTTATCTTGCTATATATTCGTGCATGAAGTGGATGAGGCAGCACCAAGTCCTTGTCTCACAAAAAAGCATCATCTTTGCAACCTACTCTCAAATACTCCTCAGCCCCTGCTTTTGTCTTTTACAAAATGGCAGAAGCAGGTCTCTTAGGCCTTGCCACTGACCTACTGAAAAGCCTCACCACCGATATGGTGAAACTGGAAACTGGAGGTTCCTACGTTCCCAGAAGATCTAGTTGCTCTGCGGTGCCAAGGACGAGCTCCGAAGTCTTGAGGACACCGTCAAGACCAACCAAGCTGTGCTTTTGGATGCTGAGAAACAGCAACGGCACAACCACCAATTCAAGGACTGGCTCAAGAGGCTGAAAGACGTGTTGTATGACATACAGGACTTGCTCGATGTTGTCACAATCGAAGATCTCAGGCGAAAGGTCACTTCGGGCAACAAGACATCAAAAGAGGTACATGTTTTCTTCTCTGAATCAAATCAGCTTGCACACTACTTCAAAGTGGCTATTAAGATTCAAGAATTTCAAAAGAAACTAGTTTGGAATAAAAATGATAAGAAATTCCATCTAGAGACATTCTTAGTGAGGCAACTGTTGCTATTGGCAGGAGGAGGACAACTCATTATTTGACAAATAGACGATACATTTTTAGATGGCATAAGACTTTATTGAGTCGTTGAATGGAAACGAGCACCTAAAAGAGATCAGTGATTGTTATGTCTCGGACCTACTGTGTAGGTCATTCCTTGAAGTTGAGGTGGTCCATTATGACATAGGTGAGGCACAAAGGTTCAAGATGCATGATCTTGCTTAAGTGGTTGGAGATGAGTGTAAGATGGTTAATTTCAAAGCATCCTTAGAGAAAATCGACATGCATCATTTGCTTCACAATTCTCCTTGCTATAGGAAGGGACCTCTTTACTTGAAGTGACCAATCTATGAGCGTTTCTTTCTATGAAGAACTTGTCCCAAAATGAATATCATTGGATGTTCTCCAAGTTCAATCGTCATCGAAATGGTCGGGCAATACAGATTTTTGCATCCTTCCTTCATTCGGTAGTCTGTTGAAGTACTTAAGATTTCTTGATTTTCTAGAAACCAATCCATCAAAAGTTTGCTGGATTCAATCAAGGATTTGCTGAAGTTGCAGACCCTTAAACTCTCTAGTTGCTAAAAGCTTACTAGTTGCTAAAAGCTTACAACACTTCCAAGATATTTGAGGAAATTTGTCAATTATAGATTTCTAAATGTCTCTGAAAACCTAATCTATCTAGAGTTTGCTGGATTCACTCGCGGATATGTTGAACTTGTAGACCCTCAAACTCTTTAGTTGGAGGAATCTTACCACACTTCAAGAGATTTATGGAAATTGGTCAACCTGAGACACCTCTTAATAGATTAGGGTAATTCATTGAGCCGCATGCCGTGTGGGTTGAATCACTTGTCTCCACTTTAGACTTTATCCCCATTCACTGTACAAAAGATGGACTATAAAGTATTTGGTGGTTTAAGGAGAGTAGATGAACTAGGTGGATTAAACAGATTGGCTGGGTGGATTGCTCTTAGAAAGTTAGAGTTCCTTCAATCAGCACCGAACATAAGTCACTTGAAGGAAAAACATCTCTGTTTCTTGAAGTTAGAGCGGTCAGGCAAGTAACAAGATGACGAAAGTGATAGCAATGAATTGATTATGCGGGAGAATCTCATAAATCTAGCCCATTTGACCATATTCTCTTCTATGGCGAGGAGTTCGCCAAACTAGCTTTCCTCCATGAATCTTGTTGAGCTTAGACTCAATGAATGTAGAGGATTGAAGTACTTCCCCAAGGGCGTTGACTCTCAAGGATTTGCATGCTTTGGAGTTCGTCCTGATATAGCTAGAATAAGTACCTAGAGGGGGATGAATAGGTATATAAAAGATTTTTCTCGATAATTGCACAATACTAGACAGTTGATAGATTTGAGACAAACAATAATCAAAGTAAGACTGAGAGAAGGGAAGAGAAAATTGAACACGCGGTTTATAGTGGTTCGGCTTATTTCAAGCCTACGTCCACTCTTCTGCACTGACAGCCTATTGGCTGGATTCCACTATGAACAAAGAGATGTTACAGCGTTGTTCTCCCTTGATTTCTCGGTGTAAATGATCTACCACACTAGCTCAAGGTATCACTAAGTATAGACACTCTTTGTGTATACAACTTCGCTCAAAATGTATCGACTAATAATCAAGGTACTTTAGACTCTGGAATTTCTCTATCGATCATGCACTAGAGCAACTAGAACGTCTTCCTTTTATACTCCTTTATGCCATCATACCCGTTGGCACTTACCAAAGGAATTCCTCCAATCTACCCGTTGGACGGAATTAATCAAGAAGATCGTTCGAGCTATTAAAGGAACCTGACGATAGCCCATCAATCCTGTTCGCCCATACAATCAGGATCTTGGTTTCCAAGAATAGAACCTTCCAAGAATATTTCGTCGACCATCGGATCTTCAAACGATCTTGATTACGAATAAAAGAATCCGTTATAATTATCTAGCCAAGAGATCTTCTCCAGAGGATAGGACTAAATCCTCAACCAAATACTTCGGCTCTGGATTGCCTTTGTCACTGGATTAGAAAAACTGTCAATGAGAATAGTCTTGAGTCTTGAGTCTTGAGTCTTGAGTCTCGGTGATCCGAAAGTCTTCGACTCTAAACGAAGGCTTGCAATTATCCGTAGACTAGACGATAGAAACGTTTTGTCGCTTCAAAATATTTTTGAAAGATTTCTCTAACAATCTCCCCCTTTTTGATGGTGACAAAACTTTCCCCGTAGATTTGAACAACTTTGACCTGCAAAACATTACTCAAGCAATATGGCTATCTCATAAAGATTAATAAAATCAATCAGACTCTGCATCCACAGAAAATCGGTTAGTCTTTCATGAGTAAAACCATATAATAACACTTGATATAAATGCAAATAGTCAAGCATCAAAATCCATACCCAAGTCAGTCAAATTCAAGTTCACACCCAAGTCATACTCAAAAACAAACATTCAAACACACAAAAGAAATTTAAAGTCAAAGTTTTAAAGAGTTCAAATTGCAATTCTCCCCCTTTTTGTCATCATTAAAAAGGTGAGAAAAGAGTCAAGTCTGCTTAGGAATGCGCACAATCTGGAAATCTCCCATCGACTGTATGATGCCTTCTAGCCTCTTCAAGTCTTCCCGTAGATGAGCCACCTCTTCTCCTTTAGCATTGGCTTGAATTTGAAGAGCGAGGTCTTTCATTTGATTCGCCAGGGTAACGGAAGATGCTTGTCCAGCATTCTTCAGGACTTGAAGTTCACAGTCCAGAGCATAAATTTGACCCTGCATTTCCAAAAGAACATCAAGCATACAACGAAAATCTGCTGTATTGTCCGTCTGTGTGCTCGCATTTGCTCTCTCGGATGGAGTGAAGGCAAACGATGGAACTTATGTGTAATCGAGCAGATTTGGTGTGGACGTATCATGTCCTTCCTCAGGCATTTCAGAAGCCTGAAAATCTTCTGGATTTGCTGGTGAGCGACTCACACCTTCACTGTTGACAGCATGTGGTGTAGTCCTTCCTTGCTCGCCATCTCCCCCTGTCTCTAGGACCTTAATTGGGGAAGAGTGATGGTCATGCTCTTCAGCGTCTTGATTCCCTTTCTCTCCGGCTTCATCTGCAGACTTTTCTTTCACTGCTTCTCCTTCTTCTTCAGCTTTTTTGTCTTCTTTCTCTTTCTCTTGTTGCTCCTCTGCTTCTCTGTTCTTTGCTTGTCCCTCTTCTTCTCTCTGTTCTTTTTCCTTTGCTTCTTTTTCTTTCATCTGTCGTTCTGTTGATTCAGGTACAGAACGTCTAGTCCTTTTTAATGCAGAGATAGTGAGATCTTCCTCTTCATCTTCATCCTCCAAGATAAGAGTTCTTTTACATTTTGGATGGAGCACCGATGGGCTTCTTCCCTTTTCTCTTTGATGCAGAAGATGCTGGAGTCTTCACTTTGAACTTCTCCATTGCCTTATTAAGCTCTTTCAGACGCATTTTTGTCAGCATTTTCAAACCCACCACCATTTTGTCGCATGGTCGAACACAAAGAGTATGTGGAGGTTCAATGTTCAAGTGTCTGAAGATCTTGGTCACAAGACTGGTAAGGCAATTGGCCCTTGTCCTTCACCATTGCTCTGTACATGTGAAAGAGAATGGTGTGAGGAAGAGAGGAACTTCTTCCCTGAATTGATCGCATACATCAATTTAGCCTCGGAGTTAGACACGTCAGTCTTGGATGTAGACTTTGGCCTGATACAGTTGATCACAATTTTGTGAAGCAAAATGTTGATGGCACTCATTCTTGTGTAGGTAATTCTTCCCTCTCGTATCCCTGTCTTTGACAAGCTCCAGTGTGGTACGAGCAATCGAAACTTTGATCGGTTGATAGCGTCCTCTTTCAACTCCAATTATATCTGCCAACATGTCCACATCTACCACATAGTCGTGGTCTCGAACACTAAAGGATATTCTATTCGCATCTAAAAGCTAAGATTCGAATAGAAGTATGCTCATCAATTGCGCATAACCGTTTGTGGTATCGGAGCAAAATTGCTCAAGTTGAAGCGATTGAACTTCTCCCTTAAGTTCACATTGATGGCATCCAAGAAATCGAAATCAACACTCCTAGGGTTTATCACCCCTCGTTTTAACAGTCTGAAGAACAGATTCTCCTGTTCATTCGATTTAAACAAATCCATCCTTTTTCCCTTCACCTTCGCAGCAACACCCATTCTAGGTTGAAACTCATTGAACATTTTATCATCATCGTTCCCGTCAGTCGGATTCAGTCCCGATACACGAGGGTCACTTGGAATGTTCGCAAGTGCTTCCTCAGCCTTTCCTTTGGGAGCAATTCCCAAATCCTCCATTCGTCGCAAAAAGATATACTCATTCCCATAATTCTTATCTTTAAGGAATTCATCTACGTAGTTCAGCGGAGTCCCAGTGCTTTTCAACGCAAGATAGAGCTTGTAAATAAAAGAGGGTTTTTGGACTCTTACAGGGTCTGCGTCCTCGATTATTTCTTCCTCCGGTTGTTGACCTGCACCTTGTGGGGTAGATGATGAAGAGTGACATGGTGGAGAGTGAATCGGGCTCTGTTGCTGACTCGGTAAATCTTCCTCTTCGGTGAGATCGAAATGGGTATGCCCCTCCCTCATTCTCTGTGGTCCCCTGTTCGCGATTCTTGAAGACTTTCTCGAAGAAGACATCCTTCCTTGTCGTTGAAAGATTCCTTTACTCGCTTTCCCAAGAAAAGATGACAACTTTCTTGAAGATGAACACGAAGTAGAGACAGGATTGGGAGGAGAATGCTTTTTTAGGGTTTTGAAGTTTAATCGAGAAAAATTGTATATATATAACTCAGTTTAAAAAGGAAAAAACCAATTGGCACAAAGGAAAATGAACAGACGTCTCTTTTGAAATCGATAACTGCCAAATATAAGTTAATCTTTTTGAAAAGACAAGATTCCGTTTTTCACGGAAATTATAAATTAACTGAACTAATGATCGTACCTTTCGAGATTAAATATAATAACTTACAGTCTATAGCCATGAATATCTGAGTCTAAGAGTTGGAGAGTCTCTAGACTTTAACTTCCTCAAGTTTCAAAATATTGAGTCTGGAACGGATAAAATCGAATTGATTTTTCTCCAAAGGCTTTGTGAATATATCCACTAGTTGGCTCTTTGAATCAACAAATTGAATCGAGATTTCTCCATTTTGAACATGATCTCTAATGAAATGATGTCGAATCTCTATATGCTTTGCTCTTGAGTGAAGGATTGGATTTTTAGTGAGATTGATTGCGCTGGTGTTGTCACATCTAATCTCTGTGCATGAGTCTTCAATTCCAAAGTCTTGTAGCTGTTGTTTTATCCATAGAATTTGCGAACAACAGCTTCCAAGAGCTACATACTCGCTTCGTTGTTGAGAGAGCCACGTGCTTTGTTTCCTTGAAAACCAAGACACCGTCCCCTTCCAAGCAACGGCAAGTTCCCGAAGTGCTCTTTCACAACTCGAATCGCGCGGATCTACGTCCGAATATCCCCGGAAGATTAAAGTCTCCCTTCTTAGGATACCAAAGACCGATGCTTGAAGATGAAGCAACGTATTTAATAATACGTTTCGCAAAGACGAGATGGGATTCTCTAGGATCGATTGAAACCTAGCACGAGATGCAAACACTCAACAAAATGTCGGGTCTAGAAGCGAAAGATAAAGAAGTGAACCAATGATGCTCCCTGTATGACTTTTGATCAACTTTCTTCCCTTCTTCATCTTTATCTATCTTCAAAGAACTTGACATCGGTATGTCGGTCTTTTTGCACTTTTCCAGTCAAACTTTTTGACAAGATCATTAGCATATTTTTCTTGATGAATAAAAGTTCCTTCCTTCAATTGTTTTATTTGGAGTCCAAGAAAGAATGTTAACTCTCCCATCATACTCATTTCAAACTCATCCTGCATAGACTTAGAAAATTTCTTGCACATACTTTCATTAGAGGATCCAAAAATAATATCATCCACATATATTTGAACAAGTAAAAAGCTTTTGTTTTCCTTTTTGATAAATAAAGTAGTATCTACTTTACCTTTGACAAATCCATTCTGTATTAAGAACTTACTTAATCTGTCGTACCAAGCTCGAGGTACTTGCTTTAAACCATACAAGGCCTTTTTTAGTCTGAAGACTGAGTCTAGCTTCTTTGGGTCTTCAAACCCTGGTGGCTGTTCCACATAAACTTCCTCATGGATAAATCCATTTAGGAAGGCACTTTTGACGTCCATTTGGAATAACCTGAAATTTTTATAACAAGCAAACGCAAGTAATAGTCGAATAGCTTCTAACCTTGCTACTAGTGCGTAAGTCTCATCATAGTCTATTCCTTCTTCTTGCGTATATCCCTTGGCCACGAGTTTTGCTTTGTTTCGTACGACTTTTCCTTTCTCATTCATCTTGTCCTGAGCACCCATTTAGCTCCAATAACAGTTTTACCTTTTGGTTTAGATGTCAGTTCCCAGACATCATTAATGTTGAACTGTTTGAGCTCTTCTTGCATAGCTTCAATCCAACTTTCATCGATAAAGCTTCTTCTATGCTCTTTGGTTCAATTTCGAAATGAGAGCCACAAAGACTAGACTCTTCATGCCTTTTGGATCTGGTGCGAATTCCTTCATTAATTTCGCCGATAATGAGATCTTTGGGATGATTGGACTTATGCTTCCAGTTACTGGTTGATTTGTCTGGTTGATGATCTCTTTCTTTATTTGAATCTTCACGAACAGCTTGATGCCGGTCTTCCAGAGTCTGAGATGCTTCTTGAGTTGTAAGCTTTTGAGGGTCTGGAGCAGGTTCAGACTCTTCATGATGAGTTTGACTGGATTCATCTTGCGTAGAGTCTTGAAATTTGACATTCATTGACTCCTCCACAGACTAGCTCTTCTTGCTATAGACTATGTAGGCTTTGCTTGATGTAGAATATCCAAGGAAGATGCCTTCATCTGATCTTTCTTCAAACTTACCAACTCGATCTTTAGCATTTTTCAATATAAAGCATTTGCAACATGAAAGTATGAAACAATAGGCTTCTTACCTTTGAATAACTCATAAGGGGTTTTCGCTAGAATAGGTCTTAAGAGGACTCTATTGATGATATAGCATGCTTTGTTGAAACGACTTTCACCCAAAATCGTGAAGAAATCTTACTTTCAATTAAAAGAGTTCTAGCCATTTCTTGAAGAGATCTATTCTTTCTTTCCACAACTCCATTTTGCTTTGAGGAGTATATGGAGAGGAGAACACATGCTTAAAGCCAGATTCATCACAAAATTTTGTAAAATCTTGATTTTCAAATTCACCTTCATGATCTGTTCTTATACTTGAAATAAAACATCCTTTTTCATTTTGAACCTTTTTAGCAAATTTTTCAAAATACAAGAAGGTTTCGGACTTACTTGCAAGGAAATATACCCAAGTAAAGCGGGAGTAATCGTCCACAATTACTAGGCAATATTTCTTACCTCCAATACTCTAGGTTCTGGTTAGTCCGAAGAGATCCATATGCAGCGACTGTAGTACATGATTAGTAGAGACATGATTTATTGGCTTAAATGAATTTCTTACCTGCTTTCCCAGAATACATGGAGTGCATGGATTAGATTTTTGGTATGGTAATTTGGGTAGACCTCGAACAAGCCGCTTTAATGAAATTTTGGCTAATCGCTTCATGTTGACATGACCAAGCTTTCGTGCCATAAGCTTGCTTCGTCTTGAATTGAGATTAGGCATTGCGATTCATTTGGTTTCACATCCAGAAGATAGATATTTCCATGTCTTCGACCCATGAAAGACTGAGTAGAGTCTTTACTGATTCCAGAACATATTCCTTCTTGGAAGGAGATCTTAAAACCAGTATCACACAATTGACTAATACTGAGAAGATTGTAATTGAGTCATTCCACTAGGGAAACATTACTTATTGTGAGATTTCCAATTTTCATAGTTCCAAATCCCACAATACTTCCTTTGCTGTTTCCTTCAAATGAAACTTTTCCACCATTTACTTGAACAAGTTTTATGAAGCAATTTGAGTCTCCTGTCATGTGTCTTGAGCATCCACTGTCAAGATACCACTTTACCTTTTTATTGACGGAGACCTGCATTTAAAAGAGAGTCTCAAACTTTCTTTGGTACCCAAATTTTCTTGGGTCCTTTGGTGTTAGTAAGATAAACAGTATCAGCCCATACTTTCTTAACGTGGTTTCCAAATCATAGGACACTCTTTTTCAAAGTGATCCGGATTGTTGCACTTTGAACACCTGAGGGCATTTCGACCTACAGACTTTACAAAAACTTTATTGAAATGATTTTTGTATGCCTCTCTCGAGGGTCTTTTCTTAATTCTTTCTTTTACTTTAGGAAAATCAATCAAGGGAATTGTTTCTGCTGTCATACCTAGACCGGACTTATTGAAGTAAGGTCTTTGAGCTGAAAGAATTTTTTCAAGTTTTTTCGGACCCTATTGAAAATTTCTTTGAAATATTCGATAAATCAGTTTTTAAAAGGGCATTTTCTTTCAAAAGATTATCTTCATTTTCTTTAAGAGTGGTAACATTTAAGTCTAAACTTTTAACTCTTTCTTCTAAAACGTTTTCCTTTTGTTTTAGAGCTGAGTTTTCCTTTTTAAGTTCGGAAATTCTTTTGAGAGAAGTCTTAAGACTAAAACACAATTCATCAATGTATTTAGAAACTTTGACAGGAATTTTAAAATCACTTACCTCAAATTCACCGCCCGAGTCGATCCGAGTTTGAGTCTGAGTCTGATTGTGCCATCAGACATAGGTTGGCATACTCATTATCACTTTCTTCACACTCTGTATCACTCCAAGTTTCGGCTTTGAGAGCTTTTCGAAACTTTTCAGCTTTTCCTTTCTTCTTCTTCAGAAGAGGACAGTTGGGTCTGATGTGTCCCTTTTTCTTACATTCAAAGCAAACTACATCTTTGTTTGATTCCTCATCATCAACAGACTTGGTCTGCTGTCTTTGAAAACTTTGTTTCTTTGAGTTGAACCTTCTTCCTTTTCTATTTAGTTTTCTGAATCTTCTTATCATGAGAGCAAGCTCCTCATCGTCCATGTCATCTTCAGAATCTGTATCATCATTTGATTTTAATGCAATGGATTTCTTACCTCTTGGATCTTCGTCTTCATTAATTCGTTCCACTTCATAAGACTGAAGAGTTCCAATCAGCTCGTCGACAGATAGTGGCATAATTCTTTGCGTCTCTCTTATTGAAGTCTTTATGTGATTCCAATCCTTGGAGAGTCCACGTAGTAGCTTGTTTACCTTCATGGGATCAGAAATTTTTGTCCTTGATTCTCAAGACCATTGACAATATCTGTAAACGGCTAAACATGTCGATATATAGATTCTCCTGGTTTCGTTTTGAAGGCTTCATATTGACCGAGGAGAATGTTAATTCTGGTTTCCTTCACTCGACTGTTCCTTCATAGGTGATATGCAATCTATCCCAAACTTCTTTTCTTTGTAACACAAGAAGATATTCTGTTATATTCAGTTGGTGACAAAGCACAATATAAAGAGTAGATTGTTTTTGCATCGAGTGCTTGTCTCTTGATTATCTCTTCCTGAGTCATTCCGCTGGTCTCAACAGTTTCTTTCCCTCTTTCAGAGACTGATGCAGCTATAGGAGTAATTCCTTTTTCTACAACGTTCCATTCCAGAGGATCCTTTGATCGTAGGAAGGCTTTCATCTTGTTCTTCCAGATGTTGTAATCCTTTCCATCAAAGTAGGGTGGTCTGGTATTGCTTTGCCCTTCCACCAGCCCTGGTGCTAGCATACTAGCCATGGATCTTTTACTCTGAAGTAAAACACTTCAAATAAAGTGAGTACACGAGCTCTGATACCAATTGATATAGCTAGAATAAGTACCTAGAGGGGGGTGAATAGGTATATAAAAGATTTTTCTCGATAATTGCACAATACTAGACAGTTGATAGATTTGAGACAAACAATAATCAAAGTAAGACTGAGAGAGGGAAAGAGAAAATTGAACACGCGGTTTATAGTGGTTCGGCTTAGTTCAAGCCTATGTCCACTCTTCGCACCGACGGCCTTATTTTATTGGCTGGATTCCACTATGAACAAAGAGATGTTACGGCGTTGTTCTCCCTTGATTTCTCGGTGTAGATGATCTACCACACTAGCTCAAGGTATCACTAAGTATAGACACTCTTTGTGTATACAACTTCGCTCAAAATGTATCGACTAATAATCAAGGTGCTTCGACTACGGAATTTCTCTATCGATCATGCACTAGAGCAACTAGAACGTCTTCCTTTTATACTCCTTTATGCCATCATACCCGTTGGCACTTACCAAAGGAATTCTTCCAATCTACCCGTTGGACGGAATCAATCAAGAAGATCATTCGAGCTATTAAAGGAACCTGACGATAGCCCATCAATCCTGTTCGCCCATACAATCAGGATCTTGGTTTTCAAGAATAGAACCTTCCAAGAATATTTCGTCGACCATCGGATCTTCAAACGATCTTGATTACGAATAAAAGAATCCGTTATAATTATCCAGCCAAGAGATCTTCTCCAGAGGATAGGACTAAATCCTCAACCAAATACTTCGGCTCTGGATTGCCTTTGTCACTGGATTAGAAAAACTGTCAATGAGAATAGTTTTGAGTCTTGAGTCTTGAGTGCTGAGTCTGGTGATCTGAAAGTCTTCAGAATCTAAACAGAAGGCTTGCAATTATCCAGACTAGACTGATAGAAACGTTTTGTCAGCTTTAAAATATTCTTGAAAGATTTCTCCAACACGTCCAAGAGATAAGTGACCCAGAACAATGTAACTCCGCACGCTTCTTCTTCCCACCTCTAGAGCTATTGTCCCTCATCGACTGTCACAACCTTAAAGGATGGTGGAGAAGAAGGCAATTGATGGAAGCAAAATCAAGATCATTGGCAATGCGGATTTACAATCATCATTCCCAAAACTTTGCTCCGTGCATGTATTAAGTTGTCCTCACCTAAAAACGGTGCGGCTGTTTCCCTTAAAAGAAGTCTAAAACTTATATGGAGGTAGCGCGAAGTGGTGGGAGCAACTAGCGATGGCCGTTCCACGTTGTCCATCAGAAACAACAATGGTATCCCCATTCATCCCTCTCCCTAAATTGGACTATCTTCAATTTTCTATTGTGGCGGGTGCACTTGGTGATGGAGTCTCTTTCTACTCCTTGAGTCCAGGACCCTCTTCAGTTGCATCAAACTAAGGAGTCTCTCTCATTGCATGCAATACCTATCTTCACTCTAGCACCTTGACATTTGGGATTGTGAAGAACTCGATTTGTTGAGCCACGACGATGAGCATGACACCTAGTGGCATTCTCTCACGAAATTGGACAACTTCCAAAAGTCATGGTGTTATTTGATGGTATTCAACATGTCATTGCTTTACAATCTCTTTGTTCGTTGCTGTGAGAATCTGACAATACTTTTGGAATGAATTGACAATTTCTCTTCACTCCAAAAGCTTGAGAATATGGATTGTCCTGGCTTTGACATCTTTGCCAGATGGGATGCGCTGCCTCACCTTCATGAAGAGATTGAGAATCGCTTGGCGTCCCGCTTTGAAAAAGAGGTGTCAAAGAGAAAGAGGTGTAGACTGGGACAATATTGTGCACGTTCCATCACGTATTTGGGACTAAAGGAAACCAATCATTCCCCAAGCGTCCAAGTCCAGTGGCAGGGGAATACCATTGAAAAATAAAACAAGGAATGGTGTCATCGGATGACACTGGTCATCAAAATCTGCGGAGATTTTCACTTTTCCTTTTTTTTTTTTTTTTTTTTTTTTTTTTTGCGGTGGCGGAGATTCGATGATTGATCTTCATTTTTGTCAAGGTTTAAGAGAAATTGTAATAAATATCCAGTCTTTTGGTATGGTAGGTGAGAGGAGGAATGTGTCCTTTTGACTGTCTTGGAAGCAATGGACGTAAGCAAAAGCCATGTGGGTATTCCCAAATATGTGGAGCATAAGTAAGAAAAAGGTATTTAACGGAAAGATACGAATTAGGGTGCTAAGGTCCGAAATAAAGATCTCAAAATCGTGATTCTTAATTTGGTTCATTCTTTATAAGCAAAAGGTAAGGTGATTTAAACACAGACAAAATGAGCTCTTAACATCCAATTTTGTATAATTAACTAGAAATCGAGATAATGATCGGGGTGCAGAGGTTTGAAAGATCGTAATTTTCAAGATGGTCATCAACCTTTGCATTTTGCAATAACAAAGGAAAGGGCGTTACTGTTTTTGAGACTAGATTTATTCTTTTTTTTTCCTAAATTGATACAGAAAATTTCATGAAGTGAAATAGTATCTATCTATTTATTTATTTCATGGAGAAATTAGAAAGAATTGCAAGTCATAAGAAGTTCCATTTAGATACACGTCCGAGTTAGAGAACAGTTGGCCGTTGGTAAGAGGAGGAAACCTCGCTGTTTCGTGCGTGAGCGCGAAATAATTGGTAGAGAAGAGGATAAAGATGGGACCGATCCCACCTCCAAGAAAGAGTGTCTCGATCTTTGTTATAGGAGGTCTAGGAAATATCACGCTCTTTCAACTAGTGTACAATTATTGGAAGGACGAAGAGCTTATGATGTGGGATCTGTATGGTTGATGTCTTTGATGTACATTTGATCATCAAAGAGACAATGAAATCTGCACAAGATGAGAGTCCCTGGGATCCAAAAGTCGAGAATGACTTCGTCTTTTTCTTATTGGCCTCATTTTCTTTTCTCACTTCATAGGACATTGTTTAGTTAGTTTTGGATCTCGTAATGAAATATCTTTTATCAAATGTTGTATTTAGGTTTTTATTAAACGAGACTCAGGTTCTGTGTTAACTTTGGACAAAGAGGGTCAAATGCAAAAGAGACAAAACACCTTTTAATCTCAAAACTAAAGAAGTTGTTAGCTTGCCGCACATATCATACCGTAAATAATTAGTGTCGAAACCTCATTAATAACATCATCTAAACTCACTTTATACAATAACAAAATCTCATTAAAATTGAAATGGTCTGTACAATATCGAAGGCCCTTTGACAAGGCTAAGTATGGACAAGATGCCTAGTAAAGCACAGCGTCCTACTAAGTTTGATGACACAATGCTGGAATCAAATCGATGATGTTGGACAGTAAAGACGACACCTAGTAGACCACAATTTAAGATGGATATGAGGATACACCATTAGAATCTAATCAATGATGCTGGATGATGGTAACTGCACCTAGTATGCACCATCTCTAGACACGCATAAACACAATGTTGGAATTTAATCAACAATTCCAAGCAGATGCAACATCTAATGAATATTGCCTTTAGATGGAATTGACGACACAATGTTGAAATCTAATCAATGACATTGGACAATGGTTAGCACTCGAATTTAATTGACGGTACTTCCTAGGATATAGACACTCGTTGGAATTTAATCTACTATGGAAATCTTAAGCTATAGCTAGGCTAGACTAGGAAAAGATAAAGACAATAGAAAGTAGTTTGGTGTGTTTTTTGGGGGGCTTCTTTGTTGGATGACTAATGGTATTTATAGGCTAACTTGGTAACCGTCAATGGTTGGTTACCTCCTCTTAAAGAATCACTCCACGTTTTGGGTTGAACCGCCTTATCCGTGCCTGTTCGACAACTATGTCATGGCTTGCCTAGCAAGCATTTAATTGTTTTCCCAAGATCCCCATGATCCAAGACCTTCGTCCTTATCTCAAAGCATGGACACATCCTTCTATGCACAACCGTCAAATTGGCCCCAGCCAAGCATTCCTGCCGACACTGTAGTACGTGACAATACAGACTGGGCTCAAGAAGAAGCATTCCACTAGGCTCATGTAGAAGCATCCTCATCAAGACAACTGAACCAAATCCTCTCACCAGAAGACCTTAAAGCTCTTGAACAAAAATATGAGGCACATCTTCTAGCAACATCACACAGAGACTATGACTACAATGCTCGTGACGGACGAGACCGTTGAAAAGATGCTATCCGTACAATTTCACTGCAGCAAGTTACTGTTTACTTTTACTGTAGCAATATGTTAGGAAAAGTACTGTTCACAATACAATTACTATTCATAGTATGCGAATAATTCCCTCCCAGAAGTTTCTGGTACCTCTGTTTGTATTCGGACCCATGAGCTTGGTCCTTGTTTGTTGGTTTGTTACCTCATATTGTCTATATAAGGCAAGGAGGGTGTATTGTGTTGGGCAGAGTCCCTTGAAGTAAAGTGAGTGTTTTATGAAAACCCTCTCTATGGCTTTCTAAACTCCTCTTCTTCTCCAGCTTGGTAGGATCCTCCAAGAAATGCAGCTTGGGTAGATTAGAAATGTTTCCATTCTGGCATCTCTGAGTGTCTCTAGGCTCTGAACTAAAGGGTTGAGTGGTTTTTTGCTAAAAGGCTGTCCCTGAAAGGCTTGAACGGAAGTTGTTCGCCCACTATGGGAAGGCATACCTGCAGAAAATTTACTCTCCTTCCCTGATTCTAAGTTTAGGTCCATTCATGCCTTTTGAGTTTAGTGCCTTTGAACCTATTCCCGCCTATTTTCACTGCCAAGGATGTATTTCCATCTTTGATCTTTGGCTTTGACATGTGGTACTCTGCTGCTCCATCGTGTCATTCCAAGTCATGGTCTTGTCGAAATTTAGCTTGAAATTTCTTCAAATCCTTAATGTCTTTTACCATATAATTATTCGTGGGTTGGGCTGATAAATTATAGCCCATATATGGTTGCGATGACTGTTTCAAGGCTTTCTATCCTGTGTGCCTTTCATGTGCCCATATGGGTATTTTTGGGTGTCAACTTATGCCCCCTTTCAAAAAAAATAAATTGAAAATTATTTTTTTGAAGGAAATACCTCGTTCCCCTTGTAGTCTGCCACAGATGATCATTATACCTTTATATTTTCTGATACATTCGTAACCAATACAAACCAATGGCTCCCATTGCATCTCAACACGTCGCTTCAGTTTTTTGGCATATATTCTTAATTTTTGAATTGTCATCTCCTGTTCCGGGCAAAAGAATTCACTCCTTCATCTCTTTCGTACTTTGTCTTCTTCCTTAAATCCTAAACCCTTTGTGTTCTGCTCATAAGTTTTCTATGGCTATTGAAGCTCCTAAATTTGAACCCGCATCTTATATTTTGAACTTCAATCGTCTATTCCACATAGAAGAGGTTAGCTACTATCGATTTCAACCACTGAGCGTTGCAGAAGAGAATAAAGAGGCACTATTTTTGGGGCCTACCCTTCTGGATCACAATCATGTTCCTCCGCCTCTCAAACCATGCTTTCCCACTAAAAGGAACAAGAAGCTTTCGATACAATATCCCTCCATCAAAGGCATTAAGACATCTGCACCTACCAAGTTTTGAAGTTTTCATTTATTTGAGGAGAGTTTCTATACCTCGTATCGACAACTACATAATGACGTGCCTACCCATCTAGTGTGGAAGAATGCCGGTGTTGAAATGTCATTGGAGATTAGCATGCTGGCCTATGATTTAAATAGAGGTTTATTGGATTTTTTTTTGTCAGTCCTACTCTATTCCTACTTTACACTCACTCTCAGACTTTTTGCCCTGCCTCTTGCAGAGCGTGGGAGTCGAAACCCACTCCTGAAACTTACGCGTCCCCACCCCATCCCCCTTGAGAAGGTAGGTGGGGATTTGAACTCCTCACCTCCTCCTTCCATGTTGGAAGGGTGGCCACTGGGGCGAATCCCAGTGGTTTATTGGAATTTACTGTCTACTTTTGGTCCCCATCAACTAATTGCTTCTTTTTCCCTTGGGGACCCATATCTGTGACCCTCTTGGACATATTTACTATTTCTAGATTTGTTTCCGACAGCATCCTAGTAGCCAACATCAAAGCCCTAGAAAACTTCCATATTCCCAATGATGTCCTTGCTTACAGTACTTTTCTTGATGAATGTCGTGAGATTTCGGGTCTTCTTCATTTCAAAGAGCAAACTAGTTTCTTGCTTTATTGGTTGTCGAAATATATATTTTTGAATCCGGTTCTCAAAGTCTCAAAGATTTCTTTAGACTTGCTGCCAACCTTGCAAGAGGAAAGAAAGTAGCCTTGCTCCACTTATTCTGGTTGTTTTATAGAGGAGTTTAACCCATGTTGTCAAAAGAGACTGGAGTTTTGTCTAGTCCATTTTGGATTTTGCAAGCATGGATGGCCCTTTACTTTCCTTTTTTGTTTAGGAAAATCCTTCGTACTCTTCCATTCGATTCATCGAAATCCAAATAATCAACACCCCAAAGTCTAGGCTGTTGACTGCTTGCCTTATCTCTTAGGAAAGCACCTGATGGAACTTCCTCATTTGTATACTTCCTCCGGGAGATATTGAACTTTGATCATGATCATGTTGACTCCTTTCTTTACGACGCTCTTGAATTCTATTATCTTTTCTATGAAAACACTGAGTATCTGGATGACTTCATTGCATTCTGGTTAAATGTGCTTATTCCAGCTGAGCCGATCGTCCTGTATGACTATGTACCAAGGAGAGGTTCTACCATGAATTTGAGGCTTACTCTCTGCAATACTATGTTAGGCAATTCGGTCTTTAGAGTATGTTAGGCAATTCGGTCTTTACCAGGGTGTATCAATGCTAATTGCCTAATCCATGGAATACACTTTGATGAATAGGAAGAAGTATAATTCCAATAAAGATGAACCTTTTGTTTGATATTCTCGAATCACCGCAGCATTACGGGACTGATTTTTCCCATATTTCGAAACTTTTCAACCTTCTCTAGGGGTCATAGTAGAATATACTAGCTGGTGGATTTCTTTCTCATTTGAGAGTCCATATGAAGAAGCCCTTAAGACTTATTCTTAGTCATATCAAACCATGTCATCCACATCCTTATCCTTCATCATTAACCAAGATTCATGCGAATCATTCACAGTCGGCAATCTTTATCACATTTAATGAACTCCGGCTCCTTGTTCATTTCAACACTTCAACGGATGTGTACCATCTATATTAGCCAACCATCATGTCACTTCGATTTCCAATATAGCCTTAATTACGTCTTATCAATCCACTATCCCACAATGCACGAACTCCTACTTTCTCGGCTGTACTGCAATTACATACCTTCACCCTTGGTCACGTTGGTTCATGAAAGGTTGTGGCCGTTCGACTTCCAGACTTGGCCTATAAATAGTGTGGTCAATAGTGATGGGACCCCATCCATCATCTCAACCTTCGAATCCCTTACAACGTTCAACCTCTTCCTCTTTCTCTTCTCTCCCTTTCGATCGTCACTTCCTTGCCTTATGGAGAGAACTGCTCCCCTACCTGTGCTTTACATATAATCTGCTGACTTCAAAGCCAGATTTCCTCGAGAGGCTGAAGAACCTTGCAATCCATGCCGTGTCAAATAATCTTCCTGAAGGCCATCCATTCCTCGCTGACTATAAGGAATTCATGGTAACTTTTAATAATGGTATTGAAAGTTTCTAGTCCAACATAGGGGACATCGTTGCCTCGATAATGCTGAGCATGAATATTGGAGCAAGAAGGAGGAGATCGCGAACGCTGACTCGGTCTATCGCGAACTGACAGAGGTGCAAGGGACCTTTCATGCCATTCATACTCATTTGTCCGGATTCCGAGGAATGGTGTCCAATAGGGTAAAGACAGTGAAGAAGAAACTGGAAAGAGGGCTGGCTCCTGGTGAGCGAATGGAGTTTGAGATCAACGAACCCATGCTGGCTAGATCCCTTTCCTATGTGGACTCTAACACTAAAAGTGTTTAGACCTTGCTCGAAAAGGTTGGCGAGCTGGTTGAAGAACAATTGGTCCTTTTCCAGTGCCTGGAGCAAGAGAAAGCTGCCCTTGAGAAGGAGATGGACAAGCTACAGAAGCCTAAAGAGCATGCCAAGCAAGCCAACGATCACCTAGAGTCATAGCTGAACCACTTCGTGGTCACCTTTTGGTAGCATCTTGGTTTGAGTGGGCTGGACTAGGGCGAGGCCAAGAGTGGAGGAGTAGGAAGGAGGAAGGAAGGAAGGAAGGAGGAAGAAGGAAAGAAGAGAGAGTTGTGTGAGAGACAGAGCGAGAGAGAGAGAGAGAAATGTAAGAAATGAATAAAATAAGTGTTTTTGGAAATTTTTATGACCTTCCATTTTCTTATACTTCTTGCATCTCCCACATAGTCGAATAATATTTCTTCAGGAACTTGCCATTAATTGATTTCTAGAACTTTTTTCCACCTTAGTCCATCAATCGATACGCATTTCCAGTTTGAGCATTACTAACTAAATATGGGCCTTCCCAAGTTGATGACCATTTCCCAAACTTTTCGTTATCAGCATTCATAGGTAAGATGGTTTTCCAGACCAAGTCACCGATGTCGAAATACATGGGCTTGACGTGCTTATTGTATGCTTTGGCGACCCTTTGCTTCTGGGCAAAAATAAATTCTAGTGCCGAAGTCCTACTTTCACCAAGGTCAATCACATTGGCATCTATTAACTCATTATATTCTTCCTTTGATAGGTCATCTTGCAATCTTACCCTAAGTGATTGCATCGTTATCTCAGCTTGTAGGGCAGCCTCCTATTTATATGTTAGCATATAAGGGCTAACTTTAGTACTTGATCTTTTTGATGTTCAATATGCCCATAACACTCTAGATAATAACGAATCCCATTCCCGTGGGTTCTCTTCTAAATGCTTCTAAATAAGATTAATAATGATCTTATTTGAAACCTCAGCTTGACCATTAGCCTGAGCATAATAAGGTGTCAACTGTACCATTTTTGATGCCTCTGGACTTCAAAAACATTAACATCTCCTGCCCAGTGAACACTATTCCTTGGTTAGTTGTGATTGACTCAGGAATTCCAAATCAATGGATGATTCGTTCTTCGATGAACTCCCTAATGACCTTTTGCGTTACGTTCTTATAAGAAGCCACTTCTACCCATTTTGTAAAGTATACTTTTTTGATGAAGGGGGTAAATCTTACTTATTATATCCATTGCCCAACCTTGAAACGGCCCCGGTTTAATAATGGGTCTCATTGTCGTAGCAGGTATGTGTTGAAGTGGACTATGCTTTTGGCAAGGGTCACAACCTTTAGCATAATCAATGCAATCCTTCGTAATACTTGGCCCAAAGTATCCATGGCGATGCAACAACCATTTCATCTTAATCCCAGCTTGGTGTGCACCACAAATTCCTTCATTTACTTTAGCCATTATGAGCATTGACTCTTGCTTCCCTAAACATTTTAGTATCAGGCCATTTACTATTCTTTGGTATAATTCATTGTCCATCAACAAGTACGTCATCGCCCGTCGTTTACAATTTTTATCATTGACAATTGGATTTTTCAAATAATATACGAAAAGAGTTCTCCAATCCTATTTATCTTAACCATCTTGCTCTTCGGCTACATAACTTGGTGCCGTCATCACTCCATTGTCTATCAAAGGTAACATTTTTACTTGCATAATTATATGCTTGCAAGCTCCTTCGGTATTTTATAACCGGATTCCATTTGAGCTAATTCATTGGCTTTTGAATTTTTGTTTCTCCAAACATGAATCAATTCACATTCGGCGAAACTGCTCAGTAATTCTTTCATCAGGATGTGATGTGATATTATGTTTTCATTTAAGCACTGATATTCTCTGATGGGCAAAAATTCCCTAATAAAATCTGCTATGGCCTGCCCTTTTATTGCTTTGTGCGATCAGATAAAGCAAAGGCCCATTTAGCTATTCGGCCTCTATGGCCTGGTTAACATATACTTGATCAAGTCTATTTTGCAAATTACGTGTACTGTAGTTGACAACATATAATTTTTACCACCGGCCGCGGTGGCTCCGCTGGATAAGGCTTTGCTGATCCTCAGCCAAGAGGTGAAGGGTTCGAAACCCAGGGGAGGCGCTAGGTGTATGAAGTGTGACTCCATGGGTGGTGGGTCCTCCTGCTTACGTGTCACCTGGGGGTTTACGGTGCGGCTGTTGGTTGCAAGCTAGTTCCTCCAGAATCAAAAAAAAAAAAAAACATATAATAATGTAATTTTGTGTAGGCATAATACAATGATAGACATAACTTCTCCGTGGGAGTATATCTTGTTTCAGCATCATTCAACATCTTGCTTAAATAATAAATCACTTATTCTTTTCTCTCATCATCCTATTGTATCAGCATGCTTCCGATTATAATATCGTTTGCCGACAAATACAATTTTAAAGGCCTACTAGTGTTAGGTGGCATCAAAACTGGCGTCTAGACCAAATATTCTTTTATCCTATCGAAGGCATGTTGATGTTTGTCATCCCAAGTGAATTTCCCCTGATTTTTCAATCAAGTAATGGGGAAAAAACCTCAATCTTCCCTGGCAAGTTAGCTATAAAACAACGCAAGAAATTATTTTTCCAAGCATCATTTGGAGTTGTTTTTTATTAGTTGGTGGTGGCAATTCCAAAGTGGCTTTTGCTTTATTCCTATCTATTTCTATTCCCCTTTGATGAACTAAAAAGCCTAGAAAGTTACCAGACCTGATACCAAAAGCACATTTTTAATGGATTCATCTTCAATTTAAATCTTTGCATCCTTATAAAAGCTTGTTCCAAATAATCTAAATGGCGTACTTGATTTGATTTGATTTGATGATGACATCATCTATATAGACTTCCATAAAGTCACCAATCATGTAAGAGAAGATGAAATTTATAGCTGTTTGGCATGTTGCTTTGGCATTTTTCAAAACGAAAGGCATCATCACCCATTCAATTGTACCAATAGCGCCTGGGCATCTAAATGTTGTCTTGTGAACATTTTCTTTTGCTATGAATATTTAATTATACTTGAATGGCCATTTATTAGGGATATGATTTCATTACGAGATGTTGAATCAAATAACATATTAGCCATTGGCATCTTGTACTCATCTTTGGGAATTGTAGCATTCAGTTCATGAAAGTCAATACACACCCTTAATTTTCCATTTTTTCTTCTTTATTGGGACTATGAAGCCCGTAGACAATAAATGCTCGATTCTTCCTTAGTTTTTTGTATGACCTTTGGAGCAAAACGCCTTTGGGCCTGCTTATGTGGCCTAAATCTTTTCTTAATTCAGCAATCTATGTTCGACCACTTCTCTTCAAAGACCTGGCATTTCATGGGAGTCCCAAGCGAAACAGTCTTTTTACTTTCTTAATACATCTATCAAGTGAGCTCTAAACTCACCATCAAGCAATTTGTTTACATAAATTGGACGAGAACAAAACTCATCTCCAAGGTTAATTTCCTCCCATGGGTCTTGAGCTTGTATCATTTTGTCATTTTCTTTGATCGGCGATTCTTCAAAATCTAAAATGTTGTCAATAATGTTTATTGACTGCTCAGCTAGTTCGGCCCTATAGGCCGCATACCTTTTAATGAGGTCTTCCGATGACATAAGATTTTCCATAAATAACCTTATCCAGTTGTCTTGCCAGTTCCATCTTAGAGACCCATTCAACACTTCCCTTATCGAAACGGCAGAATGCAATACTTTCAGGATCAACTTTTGGAGGCCTACAAACGCATGTACACTGCCCCCGCTTAACCTTTGTTGTGTCGAGTGTTTAAGTACATGTGACATTTGAGCTGGCATTGGTGTCGCGACCTATCTCTCAAGAGGAGGGAATAGGTTTATGGGTAGTGCCTAAAAGATGAGCCTAAGGCCCATGATTAGGCACGGGCTCTCCCAAGCCCATATCCTGCGTGACATTGGGATATTTTTTAGCAATTTTGCACAAAAGGAGTGGCCACTAGCCTATTGGGGTCGGCTAGAAACCAGGTGAGACATGGAAGTATACCTCGCTTCCTACGCAACTAGAGAATCTAGGATAGGGGACTTGATTACACTAATTGACCAATTAGTGCCCTTTCGCTACCTAATCTTGTTCATTTTAAAAACAAATATTTTTATCAGACAGTTTAGATTGATTTTACATACATCCAATAACATGTGAAGTGATTATATAAATGCGCAATCATTAAAATAACGATCATAGCTACCAAGATCCTAATTGCAGTAAAATTAAACAAGTGCAATTAAACATAATTAGATATGCAAATTAAACATATGATATAATCAAAATACGAGCAAATAAATGCCTAATTACACTAAAAATACAAGATACGACAATTCTGACCAAACCCCAACATTTTTTAATTTTCGAAAATTTTAAATTTTTAAATTTTTTTATTTAAAAAAACAAATATATATATTAAAAGTATTAAAAAACGACCGGCCAGGTCGGGTTCGATCCAACTCGACCCGAACCTAATCCGGTCGAGCGGGTCGGTCAAACCCGCCCGAGGCCGGCCCGAGCCCAGACCGAACTGGGTCGCGCAATCCAAGATGACAAAACCTGCTGGGCTAGGCCTGATGTGCAGGCCTAGTATGGTCTACTTTTTAAAAAAAAAAAATAAAGAAGCCCACAAGCCCACACTAAACCAGCCCAAGCCCAATTCAAGTATGCCCGACCCAAAATTAGATGGCCCACCGTGATAGGCCAATGCAGAAGAAAAACCCTACCCAAGAATTGTACTCGCCTCGGCTCGCGCGACCCAGATTTTGGAACCCTCGAGCTCGTTGACCTGCGGTGTCGAAGGGGTTGGTTGGGACTTCAACAGCGGCGACGCGGCGGACGGCACGACGTGGTGGATGGTGGTTAGGGTTTTGGGTGGAAAAAACAGTGGCGATGAGCGGCTGTGGAGATGGGCGGAGGTGCGACGTTGTGGGTCGCAGGCGCCAGTTTTAGAGGGCAACGGTGGTCTGGCAAGGGGGGCTTGGATTGTTGGCGTCGCAGCAGTGGCGGCGGTGCGAACTTGCCGGCGAGGAGGAACTCTGGTGGCTGGCGGGATGGCGGTTGACTTGGGTCGAGTGGCGGTGGCACAAGGCGGCTCGGATGGCGTCGAGCAGGAGGGGGTTTGGTCGAGGGACGGCGTCTGGTGGTGGAACGGCAGCAATGGGCGACAACGTGGGAAGCAACATGGCGTGGTCGACGATAGGGGAAGCAGCATGGCAGGTGGTTGATGGCGATGTTGGAGGCCCCTCTTCTCCTCCTTTGCTCCTCCCTGCTCTATGTTTTCCCTCTTGCTTCAGGTTTGGGTTTCGGGGAAGATGGCGGTGAACATCGTCGATTGCGTGGCTCGTCGGCGGCGGTGGAGGTGGCCAGAGGCTCCTTCTCCTCCGTTTCCTCTGCTTCACCCGCTTTCTTTTCTCTTTGTCTTATGTTCTCGTTCTGTCCCCCACAATGTCTTCGTGTAGCCCCTTTCGTTCGATGATTTCCTTCACCGAACCAGCGTCGACGAACGTCATCTCCAGCAAAAGTTCATCGGTGCTTGGACCACCATCGCTCGTTGGTCATGCTGCTCGTCCGGTGGCGACCGCCGCCAGCCACCTTTTCCGATGACCGATAATTCGTTCACCGGAATAAAGAAAACCCTCACTCTCCCAACGACGCACGATTAATTCGCGAAGACCACGCCAAAACATAGTGACCACGTGAACAAAAAACATGATTCAGCAGCTATGTATGCAAGCACGAATAGATTCTAAGCTAAAACACGAACTGACTTTTCGGATCTCTTTGAGGCATTTTGTCGAATAGTTGGGGTGCACTACCAAATTTAAAGGTTTTTGGCTCAACCGAGCCTCGAACGTGCATTGGGGGTCTCGAACATAACATACAAGGAACATGGGAACAAAATACAAGAGCGATGAGGGTTGGAGCTTACGTGAACCGATGGCTGCAAGCTCCGGCCCGATGCGCCTGAAATGGAGTAAGGAGGGAGCCAAACCTACCTGGTTAGCTTGAGGATGTCATCGGGAAGGTCTTCAGGCAAGCCCATGCATGACTAAGCCGCTCTCAGCTACTCGTATCGCTTTCTCAGTTCGCCAGCTCTCTTCACCAGATTCGAGCTTCTCACCCTCTCCCCCCCTTTCTCTCCAACTTCCTCCCCCTTTTTGTTCACTTTTCTTCTGCAAGTCCGTGCGAAGACCCTTGCTGTGCTAGCTATCGATCGGGTTGCCCCCGACCTGCGGATCACGCGCCCCTTTGTTGCTATTGATCCTCTTGCTCTCTTTGTCATTGTGCTGCTGCAGCTCCTCTGCTGCCCTTGTTCTTGCTGCTACTATCCTCTTGTTTTGCAGGTGCACACAAAGGAGAAAGGAGCCGGGCGTGGGCCGGGCCGAAGGAGAAAAGGCAAGAGCTGGCCGAGCCCCGCGTGGGAGATAGAAAAAAGAAGGGGGGCGGGCCAGGCGAAGGCCGGATTTGGCCCGGCCCGACCCGACCCTAAGGTTTTTTGTTTTTGTTTTTTAAAATAATAATAATTTCTTAATTAATTAATTTTTTTCAATTTTTTATTTTTTATTTTTAAATTAAGTGACTAATTCCTAACTTTTAATGCTATTAAGTCTTAAGTAAAATGGTAAAATTTAGGTGTCAATAGCAATTCAAAGACATAAAACACCTAAGACACCTAAATTATTGTTGCGGTAAAGAGACCTTGGGTGCGTAAGCACACGCCAGGTCGAGCTATGGAAGTGCGTTATGTCAATAAGAGGAAGAAAGACTCTGGGTTACAGAAGCACACCGTGTCATAGGAAGAAAAAAGAGACCTCAAGCTACAGAAGCATGCCGTGTCATAAAGAGAAGGAAAGACTCCCGGCTACAAAAGCACACTGTGTCATAAGAAGAAGGAAAGACCTTGAGCTACAAAAGCACGCTGTGTCATAAGAAGAAGAAGAGACCCCGGGCTACAGAAGCGCGCCGTGTCATAAGAAAAAAACCCTAGGCTACAGAAGCACGCCGTGTCATAAGAAGAAGGAAAGACCCCGGGTTATAGAAACACGCCGTATCATAAGAAGAAAAAGAGACCCTGGGTTATAGAAGCACGCTGTGTCATAAGAAAAAGACCTCGGGCTACAGAAGCACGTTGTGTTATAAGAAAAAGACCCTGGGCTACAGAAGTACGTCATGTCATAAGAAAAAGATCCCGAGCTATAGAAGCACGCCGTGTCATAAAAAAAAAAGACCCTGGACTACAAAAGCATGCCGTGTCATAAAGAAGAAAAGACCCTGGGCTATAGAAGCATGCCGTCTCATAAGAAGAAAGAAAAATGAGGTCTCACCGTATAATAACGGGTTTCAACCGGGTTGTAAATACATGATTTAAGGAAAACCAATGAACCTTTGTAGATGACATGATTTAAGGTTGACCATGAACCTTTGGAGATGGCATGGTTTAAGGCTGACCATGAACCTTTAGAGAAGGCATGGTTTAAGGCTGACCATGCACCTTTGAAGATGACATGGTTTAAGGCTAACCATAAACCTTTGGTTTTTCTGGAAGCACCCGCTAACTCCTTGAAATTGCATGGCTTCACTGAGGAATCCCGTCGAACTCAACATGAGCAAATGTCATTAGGGATGTATTTACAATAATGCAGCATTAATTGAATAAGCTAATTAAGTTAAGTCTGACTGTTTTTTTTTTTTTAAATATTCGATGTCAATCAACATCTTGGGTGCAAAACTATCACCTTGCTCTAAGATGTATCATTAATCATCAATTTTTCTATGAGTCAAGTTCTTATCAGAACAGCTACGACTTGTGAAAAAGGCTCATTAAACATGCCAAACTAGAGCTTCTTAGTCAGCAAGAGTTTATCACACTCTCTCGATAAAATGGCTACTTGATCATATCTATTCGCATGGGAAGTAACTGATTGCTGAGGGTATCTTAGATAACCCATGTTAAAGGCTTTTAGAAATATTCACGATAAGCATAATCTGATGGATCAAAAAAGTTTTTTGAAAGGACCACAATATAGGCTTAGTTAGGGCTTATACAAAGGAATTATTGTTTTGAGGCCAATAAAGGGACATTTGTCACTATCTTCATTGGCTTTACAAGTTGAAAACTTAGAAGATAAGACAAGATAGAATTACCTCCACTTCTTCAAGCAGTAACTTCTTTGCGGCATTCTCATTTTCACTCGAACCATCCCAATCAGAAGAGACTTCAGAAGAGGGTTGTAATGTTGGCTTGGGAGAGGCTCGAAAGGCTTAAAATTTTCAAGAGGGCTTTTAAGAGTTGGTGATCATCATGGCATTGTGACTAGGTCACTTGATTTTTTGAAATCATTTAGCTTTTGAAATACAACGCATCTCGAAAGTCCCTTGACTAATCATTTTTGCAATGGAGCTTTGCTCATTTTTCTAATTTTCTTTTGTACTTGCGATGATTTTTTTACGCAGGCACTTGGACTTTGATAATTTTTTTTTTCACATAAGATGCAGACTTTTGGCTCTTTTTCTTGACGGTCATTGGCCTTACTTTTACTAGGCACATTGCTTTTTCATGCCCCCTAGTTTGTCGAACTTTTTGCTCTTTGAACTTTTGTAGCTCTTATGACTTTCGAGATACCTTTCACATTTTCTCGCGACTGTCAATTGTATTTGGTCAATTCTTATGCCTTGCCCCAGTGAAGGGAGATGATCACCACTCGGGGTTCAGAAATGAATAATTAGGCCCAAATTGGTTAAAGCAATGGGTATCAGTGTTTGGATAGAGAATGAAATGCTCTTCTTCACCTTGGGATGAGTCAAGCTCTAATGAGAATTCCTCTAAAGCTATCACGAGAAGATTGATGCAAGTGGAAGTAATAAAATCTTTCTCAATCTTTCGCTCTACAAAACGACTATAACCCCCTATGCTACCCAATGTAGGGTCGTTCTCGATAGGGTTACCTTGAAGGATCATCTTTATTCGGCTCAAAGGGGTAGCAAGATGTCAGCTCGGTGCTTGGGATTGATGAAGAAAATGCCTTTATCATTTCGATCTTTGCGCTCAATGTGAATGAATCCTTCGTCCTATGAGAAGATTGCCTTTCACTCAACTCTTAAAAGTGTTTGAAGGATGTGCTTGGAAATGACTTGCCTTTCCTCATCCCAAGTATCCTCCGCTTGGCATGATTAACATCTCCATTTCACTCTACGGAGATCGTCTGAGTAGATTAATCTCCATAGGGAATTTTGATTCAAAATGAATAATCCCCAAAACGAGAAAACAATTTTGAGATAAAAATGATGTTCAAAAAGCTTGTGGAATTTTTTTTTTCATTTATTCATTTTTGTACTTGTCTCTAGGAAAGTGCAAAAGGTTCTTTTTTGTAATAGAATTTCTCCGTTTTTCCTTCTTTTTTTTTTGAGAATGAGGGTACTTACCTGCGGCATGGTGACTCGATAACCCTGTAAAGAATGTGAAAGAGTATGTTAGTGCAAAAATCTTTAGGGATTGAAATGTTGGAAACGATACATTATTACCCTTCATTATCTTTTATCCTTTAGGTGCTAACATTTCTTAGATTCACCCTCGTGAATATTTGGTAACTTGACATTACCCTTCACTTGCATTTTCCCTTAAGTGTCTGATGTCTTCCTATCAAAGGAAAGAAAGAATCATGTTAGAGACGCTATCAAAATGAGCAATTGGAATCGACACCATTTACCCTTCACGTGTTTTTGTTCTTCAGGTATGAACTTTGCCGAAGTGGCTAGGATTGATTGAAAAATGGCTATGAGGCCCTGATTTTATCCATGAAAATCACTTCTTTATTGTATACAACAATTTACAAAGTTCAATTCCTGCTTTTTCAAATGCTTCTTTTGAAGAGACGTTTAACTGACAAGGAGCTTGAAAATTTTATATATGGATCATGAGATGTGTTTTTCAAGACCTTGCTTTGAAAGGAGAGTAGGTGCTCCATGTTTCCACACTTGGGGACATTGTTCTTTAGATGCTTTACTCCATTTATTACCTGTAAAGAAAAGATTGAACACGTTACTTCCACACTAGGTTGGAAATCATTTAGGAACTATATACATCCTTTTACGCCAAATGGGTGGTCAAGTCTCAGCATGCTTTCTTGTTAGAAGGCGATACTTCTACAATCAAGGTGCATCACGCATAACCTGCAAAAGAGATGGCAATGTCAGTATGTTCAATGAGGTCGCTTCTTACAACAAAATCGAGGCGACAGTACATGCCCCATAGTCCTTATTACAGGGTTTTAGTATTTCACCAAGATTTTATTATAAGAGAAGGGGCATCATTAAAAAATCGATCGACGGCTATCAATCGAACATCCACTCTTATTCTAAAAGTTTCATATGCAAAAGTAGCATTGATTTTTTTTTTTTTGAAGAGATTGATTTTATTATTTTACTCTTGCAAAAAATGAAGTGACTTCAATTTTGAGAAATCTATACACAAAATGTGATTTGCATTTTAGTCACAAAATGTGAGAATGAGAGAATTTAATTTAAAAAAAAAAAGCAATTTCAATTTTTGTGCCCCAATATAAAATCACAACTTGAAAGTTTTTTTTTTTTCAAAATGATTTCGAGCCTATAATTAGAAATTTAAACAAAACCATGTGTTTATCATGGCTAAATCAAAGTGTTTAGAACTTTCACTTGTCAAAAATGATTGCCAATTTTTTCAATTATAAGCTTGCAGCACCGAGGGCAATCGATTGATGTTAGTGAATTTCAAGATGGAGGTTCAATACAAAATGAGCAAATAAAAATGAAAATTATACTTACAATGGATGCCGACCTTTGTCTCTGTTTTTTTTTTTTTAATTACATAGACATGCACATGGGATGTGGTTCGATTTCTACTATATACGGCTCAAAATGGAGCCATAGGATCACTGAATTGAACCAGCAAGATCACAGCTAGGTCATGTTACCCATGATTCCGACTTCATCAAAGAACCGACCCGTGTCATGCGATTGCAAACTGGGGTGAGTACCTTCGACATGAAGAAAGAAATTTCGGGCTAGAGATGGGCAACTCGTACTACATGGTTGTAGTCAAACCTCAACACCATCCTTAGTGATCCTATGCGGCCCAGGTCCGACGGCAGGTAGTGTGTGCTATGGTGTAGTGCAATGCAGGGGACGCAAGCATGACAATTTATAAGCAATCAGTACTTCATTCATAAAAAAATAAACCATATATTCTTACACCTCCTTGCAAGACAAAGGTGAGTAAACACTTCCCCTTATACCTCTCATTTTGCAAAAACACTTAACACCTTTAATGTTAGGAGAGTACTTGAAATCCTCGCTACCAAACAAAAATATTTTTGAACAAGATTAATTTTGGCCTAAGTCCTCTAAGGTTTAAAACCAAGTCCCCAATGGAATCACCAAGCTATCGCAACCTATCTCTCGGGAAGAGGGATAGGTTTATATGAATTGCCTAAAGGATGGGCCTAAGGCCTATGATTAGGCACAGGCTCTCCCAAGTCCATACCTCGAGTGACATTGGGATATTTTTTAGGAATTTTGCACAAAAGGAGTTGCCACTAGCCTATTGGGTTGGTTAGAAACTAGGTGAGGCATGGGAGTGTACCTTGTTTCCTACGCAACCAGATAATCTAGGATCGGAGACTTGATTACACTAATTGATCAATTAGTGCCATTTCAGTACCTAATCTTGTTCATTTTAAAAACAAATATTTTTATCATGCAGTTTGGATTGATTTAACACACATCCAATGACATGTGAGGTGATCATGCGGGTGGGCAATCATTAAAGTAATGATTATAGCTACCAAGATCTTAATTGCAGTAAAATTAAACACGTGCAATTAAACATAATTATATATGTAAATTAAATATACGATATAATCAAAATACGAGCAAATAATTGTCTAATTACACTAAAAAGGCAAGATATGGCAATTCCTAACCAAACCCAACATTTTTTAATTTTCGAATTTTTTTTTTATTTTTTTAAAGTATTAAAAAACGATTGGGCTGGGTTGGGTCCTATCTGACCCGACCTAGACCTGATTTGGTCAGGCGGGTTGGTTAGACCTACCCAAGGCCGGCCCGAGCTCGGACTGAACTAGGCCGGGCGATCCAAGACGGCAAAACCTGCTGGGCTGGGCCTGATGTGTAGGCCCAATTTGGTCTACTTTTTTTTTTTTTAAATAAAGAAGCCACAAACCCACATTAAACCAGCCCAAGCCCAATTCAAGTATGCCCGGCCCAAAATTAAATGGCCCACCGTGATAGGCCCATGCGGACAAAAAATCCTACTTGAGAATTGTACCCGGCCCAGCTCGCGCGACCCGGATTCTGGAACCCTTGAGCTCGGTGACCCGCGACGTCGAAGGGGTTGGCTGGGACTTCAACGGCGGCGACGTGGTGGACAATGTGACGTGGTGGACGGTGGTTAGGGTTTCGGGTGGTAAAAACAACGTTGACGAGTGGCTGTGGAGACGAGTGGAGGTGCAACGTCGTCGGTTATTGGCGTCAACTTTCGGAGGGCAACAGTGGCGCCGCGAGGGGGGCTTGGATTGTTGGTGTCGTAGCAGCGGTGGCGGCACGAGCTCGCGGGTGAGGAGGAACTCTGGTGGCTGGTGAGACAATGGCCAACTTGAGTGGAGCGGCAGTGGCGTGAGGAGGCTCAGACGGTGTCGAGCTGGCGTTTGGTGGCAGAACGGTAGCGGCAGGCGACGGCATGGGAAGCAACACGGTGGTGGTCGACGGTGAGGGGAAGCAGCATGACAGTGGTTGACGGCGGTGCCGGAAGCCCCACTTCTCCTCTGCTCCTCCCTGCTCTCTATTTTCCCTCTTGCTTCAAGTCTGGGTTCCAGGGAAGATGGCGGCGAACGGCGTTGATTGGGTGGCTCGTCGGCGACGGTGGTGGTGGCTCGGAGGCTCCTTCTCCTCCGTTTCCTTTGCTATGCCTGCTTTCTTTTCTCTTTGTCTTCCGTTCTCGTTTTATCCCCCACGATGTCTTCATGCAGCCCCTTCCATCTGACAATTTCCTCCACCGAACTAGCCCCAATGAACGTCATCTCCAGTGAAAGTTCACTGGTGCTTGGACCACCATCGCCTATTGGTCATGCCGCTCATCTAGTGGTGATCGCGGCCGGCCACCTTTTCCGATGACCAATAATCTGTTCACTGGAATAAAGAAAACCCTCACTCTCCTGACGACGCATGATTATTTCGCGAAGACCACGACAAAACATAGTGACCACGTGAACCAAAAAACATGATTCAGCAACTATGTATGCAAGCACGGATCGATTTTAAGCTAAAACACGAACTAACTTGTCGAACAGTTGGGGTGCACTACCAAATTTAAAGGTTTCTGGCTCAACCGAGCCTCGAATGTGCATTGGGGGTCTCAAACACAACATACAAGGAACATGGGAACGAAACGTAAGAGCGACGAGGGCCGAAGCTTATGCGAGTCGGATGGCTGTGAGCTCTAGCCTAGTGCGCCTGAAATGGAGCAAGGAGGGAGCCAAACCTACCTGGTAAGCTTGAGGACGTTGTCGGGAAGGTCTTCAGACAAGCCCGTGTGTGACTAAGTCGCTCTCAGTTGCTCATATCGCTCTCTCAATTCGCCGGCTCTCTCCGCTAGATTCGAGCTCCTCCCCCTCTCCCCCCCCCCTTTCTCTCCGACTTCCTCCTCCTTTTTGTTCACTTTTCTTCTATAGGTCTGCGCGAAGACCTCTATCGTGCCAGCTATTGGCCGGGCTGCCCCTGACTCGCAGATCACGCCCCCTCTGTCGCTGCCGATCCTCTTGCTCTCTCTGTCACTGTGCTGCTGCAACTCCTCTGCTGCCCCTGTTCCTGTTGCTACTATCCTCTTGTTTTGCAGGTGCATGCGAAGGAGAACGGAGCTGGGCGTGGGTCGGGCCAAAGGAGAAAAGGCAAGGGCGGGCCGGGCCTTGCGCGGGAGAGAGAAAAAAAGAAGGGAGTGGGCCGGGCGAAGGTTGGATCCAGCCCGACCCGACCCCTAAGGTTTTTTTTTTTTTTTTTTTTTAAATAATAATTTCTTAATTAATTACTTTTTTTTTTTTTCAAATTTTTAACTTTTAAAAAAAAAAAAAATTAGTGACCAATTCCTAACTTTTAATGCTATTAAGTGTTAAGTAAAATGGTAAAATTTAGGTGTCAACAATTGGCCTTGACATAGGGTGCGTTTGGGAAAGCTTTTGGGAAAAGCCTTTAAGGAAATGCATAGACCTTTGGTCTAAAGGGTTTTGGTGAAATGCAAAAACTGTTTGGTAAACTATAGTTGAAAAGCGCCTTGAGAAGCAACTTTGGGAAAATGCTTTGTTTGGTAAACACATATTTGGGAAAGTCCTTTAGCGTGACCAATTTAAGTTTTTATTTTTTATTTTTAAAAATTGAACAACAAAAGAGATATATTAACAAATTCAATGACTATTTTTTATTATATTTTTACACTGAGATGTATATATAAAAGAGATATATTAACAAAAAGAAATAGTCATTTCATTATAATAAACACCATTACATATGCATCAAAGAAATAAATAGGTTTTCATTGAAAATTACAAACATCCTCAAGTATTTACTAAACTCATTGCTATTTGATCACGTATATGCGCCATGTCAGAAAATAAATTGTCATTTGAAGTATCGGCCCCCTCATTTGTATTATGAAGGTCAACTGAATATCCATAATTGAGATCCAAATATGCTCTTACAAAGTGTCTATCATTGACGGCGTTTCATCGTATATAATTATGCAAAGTCATTGCTGCTATAACAATTTGTACTTGCTTTTCAAAGGGGAAACTCGGCATATACTTTAGGATCTTCCACGTCTTCTTCAATACACCAAAAGCTCGCTCAATTTCCGATCGCAGCGATAAATGAGCACGATTGAATACCTCTCGATAGCCTGTAGGGGCGGGACCTTGTTGAAATTCTGGCAAATGATATCTAACTTCTTTGTATGGTCCCAAATAACCCGTCGAATTTGGATATTATAATATAAATTTGATCAACATATACCATATTTATACATATTAATGTACAAAAACCATTAATTAACAAACCTAGAGGAAGATATTGTAACCATATTGTTTGTTATGTTTTCAGGTGGTTAGAATTTGGAGCAATAATCTTGTGGTATGAAGAATGAAGTTTTATAATTTGTCTTATGTAGTGTTTTGAACTTTTTACCGTTAATACTTACAAGGCCATCTTATGGATTGTTGCTTTTGGACTATAAGGGATTTCTATTGTTCATCTTTTATTGGAATCGGACGGGAGAAACATGATAGGTTTCAGGATCGATTCTGGGGCAAATTAGATGGGTTCTAAGTTCCAAAAATTGGGTACTAGTTATAATAAGATAGGTTTTAGGTCTGGAATTTATCTAACTTGATGCCGATCACCCCTTGTACAAAGTTCTAGTTAGTGATATATGTATTTTTTCATATCATAGGTCATAACAGAATGTGTTGTTGGCATTTTTTGCTTTAACAATGTCTTTACTTGACGTCATTAGTTTACTAGGTCATCCTACATTGTTGCTTAAAAGTCCCAATTTTTTTAGCCACCTTAAGGGAGTTCATTCTCGTCTTTTTCCAAATATGTTAAAGGAAGTACATATTTATGGAACCCTAGCAATTAGATGTAGAAAGTGGAACTCCGCTTGTCATCTTCAAGATCGACTTTAACTACTCAGAACGAAATTCTAATATTTGACCAAAAGCTTAATCGACCAACACGAGAACCAAAAGACCAGACCTTGAGCACTTCAACAAACAGGACAACGGGGGCGTTTTCTATTGGATACAGCCATGCTCATGACATGAACAATAAAACCTGGATGAGGATGCAATCCAACTCGAGGAATGATAAAAGCCAAGCATACACAGGTTGCCCAATCTACTTCTAGTACCTTACACTCTTCCATCTCAATTAAAAACTTTGTATTACTTGAGCAGTAATATCCTCAATCAAGCACAACATCGAAAGTACCATTCATGAAATCACGATGAGCTTAATAATCACAACCAGAAAAGGCACAACTTCCATCATCAGCTACCATATCTAGGCATCATTGCCGTCCAACACCCATCCAAGATTTTGCAAAATATGGTCACAACGTGGTCGGGCCAAACAATGACATTTTAAGGAACTCAATAGACAAACCGGTATAGACTGATACAGGACAAAGAAGAGGGCCGGCAAAAACTCACAGCTCCATTTGGCAAGTGAAGATGAAACAATCATTTCTATTTCCGAAACATTGAAAACTATCCATGATGTAGGCTAACAAAACATTATGCCTGCAATCCAATCTCTTTGACAGCTTTCATGAGTTTCAACTCCCTAATCCAATAGATCCCCACCATCAAATTCCCCAAACAGAAATAGCACTACGCAGCTTATTTACAGAACGACGAAAATCATAATCAAACATGGAAAAAGGTTGCGATGCAAGAAGAGCAAAACAAAAACCTGCAAAACACAACCTGCAGAACATGTTCTCTCTCTACTCACGCAATCCTGACACGAAGGGAAAAACAAGCCACGGAGAGATCGAAAATACCTAGGAGAGAGGCGAAATCGAGAGGCTACGATCCTTCCTGACTGGAGCTATGCTCAAATCCCTCAAGTCCGATTGAACATCCGCTTCGTTCTTCTCGTTATCTAATGGCAGCACAGACGGAACACGTGAGAAAATGCAAATCACAACTTGACAACGGCGAATGAAGTCAAAAGCTTTGCTTGGAACCGATCGGGACTTACGGGAGGAGGAGGCGGCAGGCGGCGAGACAGCTTAAACCCAGCAAGTGTATGTGCTTAAGGAGATCGAGTCTCAGCTTTGCTTGGATCAAAATAGCGCGGATTAATAGGGATTCAAGAAAACGACCATCTAATCGCGAAGTTCCCTACCGACTCAGAGACAGCGGCAAGCGGGCCAGCTCGTGAGAAATCGGGCTATGGTCTGCCGCCTTTTGGTGTCTTTGAGTCGGGATCCTTGGGCAAGAGAGGTTTGAAACAAGTAAAGAAACTCACCGGCTATGCGGAGATTTGGGGAGCGAAAGATCGTGTGCTCGAGGGCGTCGGCCAGAGGTCGTCGGAGAGGGTCTGGGCAAGGCCGATCCGCTAGAGAACTCCTTCTCGCTCTCGAGTCTCACTCTCTTCGCCACGCTCTCTCTTGCACTCGAACCTCTCTATTTCGTTCAGTCCCTGAGAAGTGAAGAGAGAATGAACGCGAGAGAAGCGAAACCAAAGAGGAAAGCGGCGACAATAATAATCTAGGGTTTTCAAAAGGGTCAAACTTGGAATTTAATAAATTTGGTGAGGGCAAAAAAGGCAAAATAATTTTTTTCTTTAATGAGCCCCCAGCATGCCGAGAATGCCGGAAAGCCCAAGGCACCCCCAAGGCAGCCTTGGGCTTTCAGCCTTCAAAATGTTGGCTTTGCCATGAAGATACTTGCAAAGTTTTTTCCCAAACACTTTATTTTGGCCCAAGGGGCTTTTGATGGCCAAAGCTCCTTCTAAAGCTGATTCCAAACAGACCCATATTCGACTTTATCCTCGTTCCAAAAGGCCAACATTTGGTGCAATGTTGATAGCACACAATGCTTTCTTTGGATCAAATCTCTCCCCAGCAATAGGTTGCAAGACCCATTGGCATCGACAATGCTAAAAGAGGTTCTCGACATCTTTGATCCTACCATTAGGCTGGCCATGTATATTCCTTTAATTTCGGTAACTTCTCCAGTAAAGTCCAAGAGTTGAATGTTCGATGGGATTATTTCCTCATCTTTTTGACCTAGCTTCCTAAAAAAACTTTATGGGACAAGATTCAAAGTTGATCCACCATTGACTAGTACTTTAGTAACTGGGCGACCATTGACTTTAGCCTTGATTATTGAAGGAAAGTTGTGCTCCTTCCTTTTCACAGACTAGGTTCTCAATTACATCAAGGATTGTTTGCTTTATTCGAAACTCATCAGGAAATCTGAATTGGACCATATATGAACTTAAAGGAGAAACTGACTTAGACAACTGTCTCAATTTGTGCATTTGTTCCTTGTCTTTGACTTGTGTGACTATCCTATCTCTCCCTAATTTTGACGTTACCCCCTGTGTATCCGGTTTCCTTTTTCCAAATCAAGTTCTTAGCTCTATAAGGTTTTAGTCTCTTGGTTGCAATTAGTGCTAGTTTAACCTGAGTAATATGGATCTAATTGACTTGCTGTTATAATTGACACATTCTTCTTTTCCTCTGAGCTCTCTTTTTTTGGGTTTGTGTCATAGTTTCACTCTGGTCTTCTTGGGCTTCGTACCATTCACCCTCCAGTGGGTCATGAGGGATCTTTAATGTCCTTCGACGTTCTTGATCTCCCGCATTACTAATCTCCCCATCCAAGATGAACTACTCTATGCAAGTAAATAGGTGGAGGTGTGGAGCTCACATAGTAATCAAACTTCCTACTATATTGTCCTAATGTATCTATGGTCGGATCTCCTTCGTCATACCTTTGTTTGAACAACTTATAAGGTGTTTGATGAGGGAAATGAGTTTCCGTGCGAGCCAATTCACTTTGGCGATGGGCACCGTGATATGGTTTGAAAGTTCTCACACTTCGGTGTTCATTGATAGTGGGATCCCTTAAAGGATAACCATACTCCCTTTGGCCTAGGGAGTCATCTTCTTCAATTACCTATCTACAATGAGTACAGACGTGTGGTGGCCTATACCTTTTACCCCAAGTTTTTATTGAAACCATTCTAGTTATCACTAGAAAAGGATCGACATCTATCTCCATAAGAGATTTCCCTCTATCATCAGCAAACTTTATATTTTCTTGTCAAATTGCTTCTTGAATATTCTTCTTTAAGACCACACAATCAGAAGTATTATAACTCCATGAATAGTGCCATTTGCAATGTTTCTTTCCTATCAATTCTTCTTTGGATGGGGTACTTTGTCCTTCCATCAGTTTTATTTGACGGTCGGCCAATAGTAGATCAAACATCTCCTCAGTTCTAGTGATATCAAGGGTGTAATAGACTGATTCCTTTGCTTTGGTCATTATACTTGACTTATCTTTTGCTTTGGTCAGTTTCAATGCCTGGCAAGCATAAGGCTTTTTGATGACCATTTTGGCAACGGTTACTTCTGTTGGCTCTATATGTTCTTCATCAAAGTCACTTGTCTTAATGAAGTTAACATCTCCTCTTCGACCATGTCTTTTGTCCTTTTTCTCCAAGCAAGCTTTTATGCTTAATTGCTATAGTGGACAATTGAAATAGGTCTGAATAAGGCTAACCCAACATTCTTTCCTTTATCTCAAACTTGAGACCATCAAAGGCTAAGTTTGCAAACGTTTTCTCGAGCAAAGGGACTAGACATTTGATCCTGGCTCTTTTGTATCTTGCTATAAATTGATTGATTGTCTCATTTCCCATATGTTTCATAGTTGACAAGTCAAGATCTAACAAGTCCGAAATAGCTCACTGAAATTGTGTATGGAAAAGTCGTTCTATTTGCTCCCATGAGAAGACTGAATTGGTTGGTAATGCCATATACCATGTAAAGACTGTCTTCGATAATGAAAGTGGAAATAAACGAATCTTCCAATGATTGCCATGAGTCGCATCTCCACACAAGGCTAAGAAGCAAGTAATGTGTTCGAAGGTTGATTGGTCATCTTCTCCAGTAAACAACGTGAATTCGAGCATCTTGAATCCCAATGGATAAGGAATCATATCTATCCAGTTAGGATAAGGCTTTCGATAGACATTGCCCGTGTGACCATGATCACCGGCGTTATTTCTTAAAGCAAGTTTAACGACCACCTGGTTGTGTCCCATAGGTAATCCTATTGGGTAGTGGGTGTTGTAATTCTGGTGCAACATCAAGTTCATATTTCGCTGAGGATGCTAATATGCCATATGCTGTGGGCCTTGATATATGGGTGGCTGTGGAGCCTGTTATGTTGTTTGTTGCGAAACTTGGTACACTGGCGGCTTTGGTACCTAGGATAGAGGTTGTTATTGAACATGATACGATGGCTATTGTGGGACTTGGTATGCTTAAGGCATATTCTGGTTGAATAACGGATTATTTAGTCATGAGTTTAGATGCATTGGTTGAAATTCTTGATTGAGTATGGGTGGATTAACATTTGGGAGTATTAGTTGAAAATGTTGGTCCTGATTCCCTAACAAAGGGTAGTGGTTTTGGCCCCTAGTAAAAGGTACTGGTTCCTGCCCCCTAGGCGGAGCTAACATCGCCCCATGATTGTTAGCAGTTGTTTGTATAGGCAGCATATTGACTTGGTCGCTAGGATTACTCACAACATGCTGGGTATTTTCTTTCACAGTAAATGACATGTCCTAACGAGGTTGCTGCCTAGTTTAGGATCAAGAGGTCCTTAAGGGATAGATCCACTGGCTTGGGTTATCAAAACAACCTCTCCTTTATGGAGAATTCTTATAGGTGCCAAAGGTGGTGTACTCTGCCCTATAATACCAAGATTTATCGTAGGAGGTAATAGCAAAGATGTGTACCTTGTGGCGATGGGAACATTCCCACTTTGAGATTGGGTTGCACCAACTGGAGCTTGGTGTTGCCCTTGTGCACACCATAATATGTATTGATTATCAATGACCTTATCACATCAGTCATTCTCTTGACAATATAATCAATGAAGTCATTCTAAGTCTCTCTGATGGTTTGCCTCGTTGAAGAGAGCATGGCATGGGTAATCTCTGCTGCTCTCCTTGGTTCTTCCACTTGTTACCTTGGAATGTTTGCATTTTTGCCTTGAACTTGATTCAAGGCAGGCTGTGCATATGATGATTCCGCATGCGGGATATCATCCATTCCTAGTAAGGGTTCGTTCGTGGTTCCGTCTATATGATTACGACTTCTTGTGCGTGGCATACCACTATCTTTAACACTAAGTCCTACTAGGTGTGCCAAAAACATGTTTCATCAGTTTTGGATTCCATAACAAAATATCTTTCACAAAGTGTTGTATTTTGGTTTTTATTAAATGAGACTTAGGTTATGTATTAGCTTTAGACAGAGAGGGTCAAATGCAAAAGAAATTATACACCTTATAATCTCAAAACTAAAGAAGTTGCTTGCTTGTTGCAACATATCATACCAATAATAATTAGTGTCAAAAACTCATTAATAACATCATCTGGACTCACTTTATGCAATAACAAAATCCCATTAAAATTGAATTAGTCTGTGCAATATCGAAGGCCCTTTGACAAGGCTGGGTATGGACAAGATGCCTAGTAAAGCACAACTTACTACCAAGTTTAAGGACACAATGCTGAAATCGAATCAACAACGCTAGGTAGTAAAGGCAACACTTAGTAAGCCACACTTTAAGATGGATATGAGAATATAAGGTTGGAATCTAATCAATGACGTTGGACGATGGTAACCACACCTAGTATATTCTGTCTTTAGACGTGCATAAACACAATATTGGGATTTAATCAACAACGCCGAGCAAATGCAACATCTAATGAATATTGCCTTTAGATGGAATTAAGGACACAACCTCGGAATCTAATCAATGACCCTTGACAATGGTTAGCATTGGAATCTAATCGACGGTACTTCCTAGGATATAGACGCTCATCGGAATTGAATCTACGATGGGAATCTTAAGCTATAGCTAGGCTAAGCTAGGAAAAGATAAAGATAATAGAAAATAGTTTTGGGCCATACATGTGTCGGCTAAGTGGTTGATTCAAGTTATGGACTAAATATCGTTCCTAACATATATATTAGTGAAGTATAAGAATTCATGACACACACGAACGATTGAGCATGCCTTTGGACCATACATGTGTCGGCTAAGAGAAAAGATAAGAACCGGTTTGTGTGACGTATTTATGCATGCACTTAAAAGAAAAAAAAAGGCCCGTTGTCACACAGCATTGGCGGCGATGCCTTGTTCATTGAATGTGATGCTGATTGAGCCGAGATGTCCTGGTTGAGTCAGGATGTTTGGGTTTTGAACTCGAAAGCCTTGGGAAGCTAGCCCCAAGAAACCTCGATCAAGCCAAGATACCTTGGTCTAGCTAGGAAGCTAAGTAAGAAGTTGGAAGCCTCGGTCGAGCTGAGAGGGCCTGGTCGAGCTAGGACAATGTTAAATGAATTTGCATGAGTGCCGGTATATGCATAAGTATGATATATTGATATATTTATTAATAAGCCAAATGTAAGTATGCATTGAAGCATGTTGCAATGTACATTTGCCTGTAGTCAAGGGTAGCAAAAAGTTTGCCATTGATCTACCATAGACACTGTTTGCGAGTGTTGTACTTGTTAAGTTTTGATGATGAGATACTTTCCTAGTAGAGAACTAGGAATTTTATTATTGAGTTTCCCCAAAACTCACTCCCTTCTTTTTTAGTCTTGTAGGCATGGAAGTCTCATCTTAGTGTCGAGAGTTGCAGTCATGCTAGAGGTGTGACATCCTGAAATTCGATCCCGTTTCGATAAAATGAAATGTGCATATCGTCGGCGTGCCTACGGCCCTTTTTCTCTGAGCTGATCACTCACGAGTTAACTAACTTATTGGGTGAAGCCGTTAAGGGATATATCCGCGGTAAAATCCCTAAAAGCTACCTAATTGGTTGGATTGGACTAAATCACGTCCGGTTGATTTTAATCATGGAATTTGATTTGGTTTCGGGAATCGAAAATTCGAGCATGTCACCATTCAAATTTTTGGACCTTGTCTCATCGATCGTCAAATTATCGACGAGTCCGAAATTTCAAGAAAGAAATTATCGGAGGAAAAAATCGAAGACCAAAAGAAAATAGAAAGTGAAAGGGAAAGAGAAAAAGAAAAGAAATAAGACAAGTTTTATGTTTTTGAATTCTTTTTCTCTCTCTCCCTTTTCTCTCTTTCTTTTCTCTCTCTTCTCTCTCCTTCCCTCCCCCACTCGTGCGATTCTCTCCCTCAGCCGACCGCCCCTTGCTGTCTTCCACTTGCTTTCTCTTATTTTATTCTTTTTTTTCTTTTGACCGGTCAAATCTCTCTCTTCTCTCATCCCCCTCTCTCTCTCTCTCTCTCGTCACTCTCTTCTTCCTTCTTCTCAAAGCAACCGATCGAACCAGGAGTTGCAGGAGATCGGAAGCAAAAGCCAGCCACCGTCGCCGCCTGTCCCGCCGCCGCACAGCACGCCCGCGCACGCCTCACGTCCGCCGTTCGCCGCCCGTGCGCCGCCTGTGCTTGCCGTCCCCGCCGCACGACCTAGCTCCCGTTCGGCCTCTGTTCAGCCACCGTGAGCAGCTGAGCAGGCCGCCGGAGCCACCGTTCGGCCTCACCGGAACCCCGCCTGCACTCCCGACCTCTTACCGCCCCCACCCCTCTCTCTTTCCCTCTGTTTTGCAGCCGATTCAGCAAACCCGCGAGTGGGTTTCAGCCGGTTCGTGGGCCGTTTCGGGCCGTTTCCGGGCCCCGAACCCGGGCCGTACTTTGGGAAGTTTCGTTCCTCGCGTCGCCGCCGTCGGATTGATCCGATTTGCGCGCGATTTGGTGAGTAATCTCACTAATCCTTGCTTAGTGGATTAATTACGCTTATTGGTTGTTTAGTTGTAATTAATTAGGTTTATGTGTTAGATTAGTATAAATTAGTATTTATTAGTCAATCGTGATGCAAATTAGATAAATTGAATGTGTATTTAGCAAGTAGACGTGGTCTACTATTTATTGAGGGTAGCGCGGATTTTTCCCGACCCGAATCGGGTTTCAATTAGGCTTTTCGGGCCTAAGTGTAATTTTTGTATTTAAATATTAATTTTCGGAATTAAATTAAATAATTATTTATTTTCCGAAAATTTAACTGGGATGGTTCGAGACCGTAATATTATGCTGATGACTGTGGTGAAGTCCGTTTATTTAAGCGGTCTTTATTTTGAGCTAAATCGGATTTTTAATATTAATTATTTAATTTTTGAAATTAATTAATTAATTATTTATTTCCCAAAAATTCAATTGAGATGGCTAGTGACCAGAATATTATGTTGATAATTGTGGTGAAGCCCGTTTATTTAATCGGGCTTTAAATTGAGTTAAATTGAATTTTTAATATTTATTAATTAATTTTCGAAATTAATTAATTAATTAATTATTTTTCGGAAATTAAGATCGAGATGGTTGATGACCGAAATCTCGTGCTAATTGTCGTGGCGCAGTCCGTTTATTTAATTGAGCTCTACGTTGCTTGGAATTAAATAAATTGTGATATTTTAGGGATTTACCCTAAATTGATTGAAATTGAATTATCGATTGGTAGTTGGCCGAGTATGGCTATTTAGCATTTTGAATGCCTTGTGGAGCCGTAAGTGGAGGAAGTGGTGAGAACTAACTGAGCATTTTATTGGCTGAGACCGATCAAGTACGAAGTATAGACAGGCGTGGTTCGGTGATTAAGGATATCACTGTGCGAAAACGGCGCCTTAAAGAACGCACGTAGACTGTCTATGACCTATGACGGGCGTGGTTCGGTGATGAGGAATATCACTGTGCGAAAACGGCGCCTTAAAGAACGCACGTAGACCGTCTGTTATTTACGTCACCTTGGCGGAAGCGCCGCCCGAGAGCATTGTTGTGGCTCTGTGACCGAGTACTAGATGGAAGGTTATATGGTGTTGAATCAATGACCTAGGAATGGTCGGACTGACATGTAATCGACTAGTTCGATTGATCAATGATTGATCCGATTGTTGTAGTTTGATTGATTGTTCGTTGTGATTTATGAAGTGTCTATATATAACCTTGAATTGCAGATTGAGACTGAGGCCAAGGTAAGTCCTCTGACCCTTGCTGTGCTTAGGCAATCGAGTAGCGTATTGGTTCCCTAATTGAGTCTTAGTGGGGTAGAACTCGCTAAGACATAGTCTCATCCCAGTTTGGGGAAAACATTTCAGGACCCCGCTGAGGAGCTGAGGAGGAAGAGTCTGTGAAGGAGAAGTATTTTTGGAAGAAGATAATCCCGAGAGGGATCTCAAGTACGATCCAGGTGGATTGAAATGTCATCTTCTTTTGTGACTCCATTTTGATATGAATAGAGTAAAGTAAAGAGTCGTGAAGAGTGTGGAGTACTTTGGTTTATGTCATGTATAAAGGTTTGGTTGTGGATTTCAATAGAAAGATATGGCCTACTTTTCTATCCCATTGTTTTATTGTCTGGGGATTTATAACTGCTTCCGCATGTGCTTAATGAAAATGAAAGGGTCGGCGATACATAGTCCTGGGATATCGCATTATAAAATTGACCAAGTATTAAGGATGTGTGCGTGCCCGAGGATCGGAGCGTGACAAGAGGAGATAGGAATTCCCTTGGCCTATATGGAAAACTTGCAGTGTGATGCAAAAAGAAAAGAGGGCCCGTAGAGAAAGGGCTTATAAAAGTCTTATTATAATATAAATTAGTGTGTTCTGTGTGATGTATGTCCCAATCTTTCAGCTGTTGTTTGTTTGGGGAGTTATTTATTCACGTTTCCGTATATGTATGATAACAAGATAAAAAGAATCGGGACGGTGACCAGCCTGGGACATCGCGAAAATACCTTTGTCTCTCGTGACCCTAGAAATAGAGTTGGGGTTGTGACAAGTGGCTATGTCAATGAAACTAGTGAATGTGTAATCTTGATCTTTCAACGAGTGATTGAGTAATCTTGATGTTTCTCATTCGATTGGGTTCCTCGTAGGTGACCTTCATTAATTCCAAAGTTCCTTGGTCATTCAACCCAAAAAAATTCGGTTAAATTTAGTAGGGGCAAGAGCACAATAGAGAACATGCTTTACTTTGCTTTAAGTGATGCTCATTCATATCATCTGTCTTGAGCTCATTTTCCTCTTTGGGGCACAAGTGAATTTCCCTTTTCTCATCGGTACAAAGGTCCATTTTGCACAACTATCTAGAGGGGCAAAAGTACACTTGGAGTGCCAAAACTTGATACGGAGAAACATTTAATTATCAAAAGTTATGAAAGTGACATTTAAGTGCCACTTTTTTTTTTTTTTCAAAAATGGGACACTTGAGTGCCACGTCTTGCGAAGGTGGTTAGAAATTCTACGTGATAATTTTTTAATAATATAACTCGCCTATATGGCATGCCGGAAAGTTGAATCAATGATAAAGAACCAAAACGGTGTTGTTTTGTCTTTTTTTTTTTTTGAATTTTAATATAAATATCAATTAAATAAAAATACTTATACTTTTAATATATATTATTAAAAAAAAGGAGGAAGAGTAGGTAGAAGGCAAGGGCTAAGCCTTTTCTTTTAATTTAGTTCTTAAATTCAATTATCAAATTAAATTAAATTAATATTTATATTAAAATTCAAATTTGAGGCAAAACGACGTTGCTTTTGGCTTTTCTTTCCACGCAAGAATGCACAACATCATTTTGCACTTGTCTTGCCGAAAAAAATAACACATCAGCATTTTGATCAGATTTTCTTGCCGTTGATACTTAAGTGATCCATTTTGTTCCGATTTTGGCACTTAAGTGTACATTTATGAACTTTCGGCACTCCAGTGTCCATCCATGTCAAGTTTTGGCACTTTAGGTATCCGGCTTCCACCCAAAGGTCATGGGTCCAATAACTAAATGAACATGTCCACTCTACCTTCCAAATAAGAATAGTTAGCACCATTGAACAATGGAGGGACAAGTGATCAAGTTACCTTCGTTCAAGCTAGTTCCACCAATGGTTCCCATCAGTTTTTATCTTAAAGGTATAACACTTTGTAGTAAGGGAAAATTGCTGTCATACCAAATGTTAGGCCCATGTAAGCAATCAGAAGGGGCTGAATGGGTTTTTTCAAGAAAAACTAATTTTTAGAACCAGCCCCAGTCAGGGTTTCTCTTCCACACATAAAGTGAACTAGTAATATGTAAATTGGAAATTAAAGAATTTAGGGGAAAAGAAATTGCCAACAAAATTTATTGAGGTTAAGCTTAAGAGCGCATACTCTGTCTTTCAGATTTAGTAGTCCAAGTAGGCTGAATTCCACAAGCTATGCCAACATTACAACTACCGCCTTGACACAAGTGTACAATTAGGGTACAATTGGTGACTGGATAATAAATGATTCTATTATTTGTTTCCAGAAATAGATTTAGAACGGAAATCCTTTTGATAATTTTTTGTTCCCGGGAACAATTTTAGAATCAAGCCCAAATCTATTTTTCTTTTTTCTCTTTTATTTTCTTCTTTTCTCCTTCTCTCTTCTTCTTCCCCCAACCGATCACTGGTTGCCATTGTCGCTGTTGGCAATAGTTGATGACTAGCCGAGCGAAGTTTGACAAGCTCACTAGAGCATCGCTTGGCCACTATAAGCCTTGACCTTGCAAATATTGGCAAGGCTGCGCCTCATTGATGGCCAGGTGAGCCTCACCTAGCCTGGTGGCCTTGCCAGATCAGGGTGAGGTCAACCTTGAGTCACTTAGGTGAGGTCAAGCCTTGCTAGGACATCGCCAGTGGCCTGACGAGGCTTGTTAGGCTAGCGAGACTCACCTGGCCATTGACGAGGCTCAACCTTACCTAAATCTATGAGGCTAAGGCTCGCAGTGGCCAAGCGAGCCTCCGGCGAGCCCATTAGACCTTGCCTTGGCTTGGCGACCTTTGGGCGAGCTCGTCGAACCTCCTTTGGCTTGTCGCCAGCGACTGGCCACAAAGGAGGAAGAAGAAAAGAAAAGGAAAAAGAAAAAAGAAAAAGAAGAAAAAAGAGAGAAATATAATAAAAGTATCAAAAACTAAAAGAAATACAAAAATTTTAGAGTCCTACTAAATGCATTTCTACTTTGGGAATAAAGATTTTGGGCAGTTACCAAAAGCATTCAAATGTTTAGAAATTGTTCTTAGGAATAGAATAAGAAATAATCATTTCTAAGTGGAAATTATTTTTGGGAGTAGAATGATTATCGAAGGCACCCCTGGTCACCTTGAAGAACCTTACTTACTTCTACAGTAATCCTGCTATAGATTTGGTTACTATTGGACCCACCAACGTTTTCACACTTTGTAAGCATAGCACGATAAATTCTTTCACCAGATAATAAACCACATCTTAAGTTACGAGTCTTTTGCACACTTTGTCTCTCACTTAGACAAAGGCATTCACTTTAAATACAACTATTTCTCTCTTAAGACAAATGAATTTGTCACTCTTGTTAAGTCTTTCGAATAACATTCAAATAGATATGACATGCTTACTAAAGAAACGGATTCAAAAACCTCTTGACAATGCTATTTCTCTTGTTTTTGTTCATTTCAACCATCGTGTTGTGGCCGAGTTTTCTCCAATTTATGATGCTCTACGTTCGAACTTATACTTTCTAGTAGTTATTTCCATATTATCCAATGCAAACTTCTGGCAAAATTCCTTAAAAACCAAATGCAGAATCTTCTTTCAATCCGGACTGTTTAATCAGACCTTTTTATTTATGGCAGGTTTTGATCACACAACTCAGCAATCTCTTGAATGAATTAGTTTGTGAGTTCTGGCATAAATAACCTTGGAAAAAAAATTATTCATTCGGTTATAAATCTATTGCATGGGATGTAGTAAAATGACACTTTCACGAAATTCAACACAGTCATTCTGATTAATTTTTGCATAAAAATGCTGACGTGACGGCCTAGTTATCACCTACCATCCTATGACCAGTGTCTAATGTGGAAAATATTAAGTAAAATGTCATTGTTTTGTTTATTATTAAACTTTTATTATTTTTTCTTGTCGTTCTGTTTATCTTTAAAATAAATCAGATTTTTTTTCCTTTTCTTTTGTTCAGCTCCACTGTTCAACCTCCTGAAGTGCTATCTTCAAACTTCAAACTTAATGGTCAATTTTACGGTGGTCAGTCGTTCAATAATATGTGTTAGTTAAAATTTAGTTTCATGATATCATTTTTTTTTTTTCAAATTTAAATCAAAAGAGACGAATTTTTGAAATCTAATCGGTAACTTAACCATCAAGTTTGTTTTTCCAAACTAACATATAGTTTTCTAAAAAAATATATTTCACAATATTTGTCTCTATGATGTTTTAGGTATTTGTAGAGCTTTGAGGCTCAATGATTTTATTTATTTATTTATTTTTTTGTGTTCTTTCTATAAAAGCTTCCTCAAGCCCATTCAACTTGAACTGCTCATAAGTTTCTAGGTGTCTGATCTAACTGCTCCTTGAATTTTTGGTAACTTAACCCATCAAACTCTCGTTTGATCCCACCTCCAAATCAATGCGAGCGACTCTTTGCAAAAGCCCTAAATACCTTCTAAGCGAATTGTTTAAGTGAATCTCTTCCATTTCACGTTGAGCTATTTCCTTTCCTTACTTCAAGACTTCTATATATTTTATATCTTAACACTACCCATTGCATGTGAATCCGATGTGTATGGATTTAAAAGAACCGAGGAAAATTGAGTGTGCCTAATGAGAGGAAATCTTAAATGAGTGATGGACCGTGAACATCCGGCTTTGAGTGGTTCCGGTACCAAACAGATCCGACCCATGAAGCATAAGCTGTAGGCTGGGCTCTCAAATGAAAGACTCCTGGCTCTAACATGATTTTCCATTCTGTTCATTAAAAAAAAAAAAAAAAAAAAAAACATGATTTTCCATTATTGAACTAAGAAATACGATATATATGAGGTCTTTTGACGACCATCTAGAAAGTGAGATGTTGATTATTAACCTGTTTTTTTTTTTTTTTTTTTTCAATTAAAGCGACACGACACTTGCTATTCCGATTGCATATATGTTAGTTACAATAGTCAAAAGCTATCCAGCCTTTGCATATAAATAAATATAAGATGCGGTTGACTTTCTTGGTACCAGGCACACTAATTATGAAATTAATCAATTATATTTGAAAGAGTGAAGCTAGGTTGGAAGAAAATCCGTCAGCCTAGAAGAGTGAAAACTATATATGCGGGGAAAGGAAACCAGATTTGTCCAAAGCCCTTGTTATTTATTTATTTATTTTTGGGTGTGCAGATGATGCAAAGCTACTCGTTACTAAACACATAAAATAAATACATAGCCGACGGAATTCTTACTCTTTGCCGGGTGGGTGGACAAGTGGAATATTTCCTTACGTAAAATCAAAATTAATTAATTAAATGTTACGTTCCATTGACTTAATATGTTACTTTTAAGAACGTTGTCTTCATTGAAAGGAACGTATAGTTATCGTTATTACTTTTTGCCAATTTGCTCTAGAAGTTGTAGATACTTTATGTTGCAATCACCATATACAACATTAGAAAGGTGACTCAATGCAATTCTACAAAGCTCGCTAAATTGGCTAGTGAAGTTCTGTACCTCGTGCAAATCGAGTTTTCTTCCGATAGCTAACTCCCTTTTGTTCGACTAGGGTTAACTTGTTGTGTCCTTGTTCTTGCGTTTCCATTCTGTGCCGCAATAGTTATGTGAACTGGTAGAAGTTCTCTATGTAGACCGAATTCGGGACACTTAGTCTAAAGTTAGATCTGAAAGCATCGATTTGATTGGTTTCTGTCAAATGAGTCCAAGAAACAGTCACTGTTTAGCTGGATTTTCCTGATCATGCAAAAGTAGAGGGTCAATCACGCTGTCATGATATATACTAAAATTTTCTATATTGTCGTCTACATTGCAACTTCCTGTTTGCATATAATTGAGTTCCAGTCCCCATTTCTCTCAAGCCAAGCAAGGAAGAAGAAAAGTGGTCAACATCAAGCATCAACTAAATATCTCGCATCTCTCTGAACAACCACGTGTGGACAAGAAAAATTTTCCAGCGACGCATGGTTGGATTTGGGACTACATATTTTAGTTTTATTCGTCCTTTGCTCAAAAAGTTTGTCTCGGGCTCGAAAAGAGAGATCGTCTTGCTTACATAACGTTGCTGTCATGAAGTCGTGGAGGGTTTATGGTGTTCTCATTCAGAATTCAGAGAGATTATTGCAAAAGCATCAAAATAAAAATAGCAAATTGTTTTGCTCACAGAACAAAGAAGATAAAATTGATAGATACAGAAGAAAAATAGCTTCGTTTGAGTGAATTTTTTTGTCAAAGCACACAGCTGAAAACTATAGAAAAAGCATTTCGTACACGACAGTTGTATCACTTATGATAACACATGGAGAAGTTGGCCAATAAAATGCGAGCTTTTCAAAATTCAAGTAGAAAAATTGATTGGGATGCATATAGCACTCGTAATATAATTAGCTAATTAAGCCACATCGGTTGGGTGATCAAGATAAAATACTTTTTTAGTTTGGAAGAGTTATGACTAGACTTGTCAAAAAGTTTTGTCGTGCAATTGTGCCTTGGCAGGCCAAGTCCCCTCCTTTCGGATCTTATGTATGCGGATGCCCAAGCTGCGGGACGTTGTAATACGTTTATTTAGTGCTATAATATTTCTTATTTCGACCAAAAAAAAAGGTATGGCGGGGAGGAAGACAACTGGGGCAGCAGATCACAATAATCGATTATTGTCAACATGACTAATTTATAAATGCTTAAATATTTATTAAAACTGGCTAAATTCACTTCGACGCGTTGTTTTATCCAATGAATCGCTGTTTCCGGTTAGATAATTTAATAGATCATTCACGTACATTTTTTTCTTAAACGTGGTGTGCTAATCTATGCATAATGAAAATTCAGGTGGCACAACTCCGAGGGCAATAGATGACCCATTACTGCACAATGTAGAAAACAAACAGTCTATGCATTAAGATTAGCATGCTCAGGATTTGCAAGCAATTTTACGTGACGAAATATTGGAAAGGTGATGGCATTAGTTTTTATAAATTTTTTAATCTAGCTAGTGTGGGTGCCACTTTGTGTTGTGCTCGGGCTTGGCACCGTGACATGCTCCTTTAAACAAAACGCACATGTCGTTATCGTAATAGTGAACATGGGAAGATATATTTTATAACTATGTCTCAACCTCACTCACTCACTCACTTAAACAAAGTCTCTCTCTCTCTCATAGGATCCTTTTACATGACATGACATGACATGACATGATACGCAATTAAGCATATTTAAATCCTGGGAAAATGAGTTGATATCATAAACAGGTATGATGAGATTAAAATTTTGGCTTACGAGAGTTGATCTGTTTAACCTATTTAAATACAAATTAACACATTTAAGTTGATGCGTTTCATTTGTTTTAGCACAATATAATTAGACACGTTGTGACGGGTTTAATACTCATATTTAATGTAAGTAACTCCTCAACTGTTGCAACGTATGGCGGGGAGGATGACAACTAGGGGTAGCATATCACGATAATCGACGATTGATTCACTATCACCATTTTCGAAATTTTAGTCCATGCAAATACGGGTTGTCCCCACTTGAATTCCATGCCATTGTTCCTCGGGATAGAATACTTTAGATTAGGTGGAGTTAGCACAAAGTTGTTGGCACAACGATTGATGGCCAAATTGTCTATAAGAGGCAATACTAATTTGCATATTCGTCCCTCATTAAATTAAAGAATCTACATTTCTTTGGTGGGGGAAAAGTATCAAAATAGTCCCGAACCTTTTGTATTGGTATCAATTCAGTCATAAACTTTTCAATTTGACCAATTTAGTCCTAAACATTTTCACATTCGTACTAATTCAGTCCATCCGGCTAATTTAAGCTGGAAAATTCTGACGTGGTTGCCGGCGGTCTTATGTGGCGCCATGTGGACAAATTTTATAATTATATATATATATATATATATATATATATATATTTTTCTTCTTCTTCCTTTTTCTCTTTTTTTTTTTTTTTTCTTTTCTCCTTACCCTTGGCGGTGAGGTCACTGGCCGGCTGGCCGACCATTGCCGGCCACAAGCTAGTTGGGGCGAGGGGCCGGCCATTGGCGAGGGCTGCCGCGCCCTCGCCTAGATCCAGACGAGGGCCGAAACCCTTGCTTGTTGGCCAAGGAGGGCCTTTGTGCCCTCGTCGGCCACAGGAGAGGGTGCGGCAGCCCCAAGGGGCGAAGGTTTCGGCCCTCGCTTGGATCTGGGCGGGGGCCGACGCCCTCACCTATGGCTGGCGAGGGCATGGCGGCCCTCGCTAGTGGCCGGCGAGGGCGTGGGGCCCCTTGCCTCGACTAGCCCATGGTCGGCGATGGTCGGTCGGCCGGCGACCTCACCGGCCAAGGGGTAAGGAGAAAAGAAAAAAAAAAGAAAATAGAAAGAAAGGAAAAAAAGAAAAAAATAATTTAAAAATCTGAAAAAATATGAAAAATTATAAAATTTATCCACATAGCGTCACATAAGACCGCCGGCAGCTACGTCAGCAATTTCCGGCTTAAATTAGCTGGATTGACTGAATTGAACCAATGTAAAAATGTTTAGGATTAAAATGATTCAATTAAAAAGTTTAGAACTGAATTGGTACCAATGCAAAATGTTTAGGACTATTTTGGTACTTTTACCTTGGTGGGGTGGATTGGGAACACTCAATGCTCGAGACACTACTTCTATTCCCCGGTAATCTTGAGTTCATGCGCCTCTACTATTGTGACTAACTAAGGAGTCTCTCTCGTGAGTAGACCTAACCTCACTCCGGCACCTCGATATATGGACTTGGAAAGAGCTCGACTTGTCGAGACACGATGATGAGCATGGAATTCAGTGCAAATAATGAAATTCTGTGCTCTTAGAATTGAAGAACTTTCAAAATTGGTGGCATTACTCGAGGGGATTCAACGTGTCACCACTTTGCAATTTCTCGATATTGACTCTGTGAGAATTTGACCAATTAGCCGAAATAGATTGATAATTTCTCTTTAATCCAATAGTTTCAAATTATTGGTTGCTCAAATCTAATGTGTTTGCCTATTGGGATGCGTCGCCTCATCTCCTTGTAGAAATTGAGAATTGTTCGGTGTTCAGCTTTGAAAGAGAGGTGACAAACAAAAAATGGTGCAAGTTGGTAAAAGATTGCGCACGTTCCATGCTTTTCATTTAAATAATTGTTTTGGGACCCAGATATAATCCAATTCAAGAATTCCTTATGTCTTTGCTTTTGGTTGGGAAGATGAAAAACCTTAGCTATCATTACAGTATATACAAGCAAAAAAAAAAAAAAAAAACAGTTATAACATTTTTGTGTTTAGGTATAAATTATTAAATTTTCATATTTTTTTCTCATTTCATACATTTTTTTAGCCTTTTAAATATGTAAGGTGTCAATTATGATATAATATTCCGGACTCGGCCAGTATAATTACTTCATCTCATATTCATATATATATAAATTCTTTTGGTACATAATCAGAGAGCAAGAGGTAAAAACAAAATTCAAGTGTCATACGCTTTAATTTTCTTAAAAATATCGAGATAAAAAAATGTATATTTTTGCATGCAAATTTTATATGTTTATGATATCATGATTTTTAGATTTTTTTAAAAAATAACATGAAAAAATCGAAGTTTTGTACTTGTTCATATGGCGCACTGTTTAATTTCTGCCCCACGAAGAGCCAGTGCTTTTTAGCCCCACCAATGAAATATTGAAGCCAACCGGTTCCATTACCTATCAAAAGATGCAACTGCTATGGCACGTGATGAGTTTTGGACTATTAAGGAAGGTCTCTTGTAATTTTTTGGGGGGTTAATATCATAATAAACCCTAAATTGATATTGTTGTAATGAATTTACCTAAAAGTAATCTTTAGGTCATCAAAAACCCCAAACTAGTACATTTATAGTAAATTTACTCTAAACTAATATAGAATTCTATGCGGACTTATCATGTCAATTAAGTTATTGTCTTATGTAATCTAACTTAGCAATTTTACAGTAAAATTTAACAGAAGTTAACAGAAGATACATATGTCATGAGTGTACTAATTTGGGAAAGCTAGTGATTTCAAAATTAATTTGGAGTAATTTGTTTCAAGTATACTACTTTGAGATTTTTCGTGATATAAACCCTTTTTTCAAAACTTTTGTTAGCAGAAATACATACATTAGTGCAATCGTACATTCGAGCTCAGCTAAAAAATTTCACCTAAGGTAGTTTTGCCGATCCTTGGAGTTGGTCTCGATATACATACTGTGATTGGAGTTAACTATTTGTGTATGAGTGTACGTTGTGCCTTTAGATCATCGATCCGAGGGAAAATTTGTCTTAGCTTCACCACTTAAATCTCCATTCGAGAACTGAGGCAAAGAGACACGACCTGCGAGAACACAGCGATGAAATTAGCTCGTGCGTAGCGTTAAAGTGGGTAATAAGATCGAGGGACTTAGGGAGAAAATAGAAAGGATTGCGGGTCATAGGAAGTTTCATCTAGATGCAAATTTCAATGAGGAAATAGTAGCCGTCAGGAGGAGGAGGAAACTTACTCTTTCGTGTGCGAGAATAAAATAATTGGTGGAGAAGAGGATAAGGAGGAGACCGTCGAACTCTTATTTGATCCCACCTCCAAATCTATGAGAGGGTCTCTTTGCAAAACACCCCTAAATGCCTCGTGAGCGAACTGTTTGAACGAATCTCTTCCGTTTCACATTGAGCTATTTCCTTTACTTCGAGGATTCGGGGCCACAAATTCCCTACCAAAAGTTATGTATTTTGTATCTTAACACTACCCCACACATTAAGGTTGATTCAATGATGGAGCAATCAAGCATGTGAATCCGATGCATATGGATAGCACTTTAATGAGAGGAAATCTCACAAATGAGGGATGGTCCAAGAAATTCGACTTTGACCCATAAAGCAAAAGCTGTAGGCTGGGCTTGGCTCTAAAATGATTTTTCTTTTATAGTCTAAGGGGTGATGATATATGCGAGGTCTTTTGATGACCATCTAGAAAGTGAGATGTTGATTTCTAGTCTATTTCCAATTAAAGCGGCACGAAGCTTGCGATAGCGTACATATTAGTGACAATAGTCAAAAGACATCTAGGCTTTCGGTCGAATGAGTCCAGAAGGCTGTTGCTGTTTAGCTGAATTTTTCCGATTACGTCAAAAGCAGAGGGCCAATCGCGCTGTCATGATGTATTTGTAAAATATTCTATATTGTCATCTATATGGCAACTTGCCATTTGCATATAATTGAGTTCCAATCCCCATTTTTTTCTCAAACGAAACCACGGAGAAGAAAAGGGTCAACATCAACTGCGCATCTCGAGCTCTCGGAACAGCCCTGTGTGAACAAGAAAAGTTTGGTCAACGACGCCTGATTGGATATGGGACTACATATTTTGGTTTGTATTCGTCCTTTGCTCGAAAAGTTACGCACGTGCTCCAAAAGGGAAGATCGCCACGCTTACTCAACGCTGATGTCATGAAGTCATAGAGGGTTTACTGTGTTTTGATTCGGATTTCAGAAAGATTATTGCAAAAGCATAAAAAAGAAAATAACAAAAATGGGTAGATTTATCTATTATGTGTTTTTTTATCCCCTCACGGAACAAGAAGATAAAAAATAAAAAATATAGAAGAAAAATAACTTCGTTTCAATGAATATTTGTCATGGCATACTACTAAAAAATAGACTTATCGAATCGAGTTTGGGTCGGGTCATAAATAGTCGGACGCAAATAAGCTTACTTTTTATGTTTTTTTTTTTTTTTTTAAATGGTATTGGTAAGACACTTTCGTGTAATACAAATCTAGAAGATAAGTTTTATAATTTTTTTAAAATAACCCTTTGTTTATTTCTTAGAAATTTTTTTCAAGAGGTAATTTTTCTAGAAAGTTACAATATTTTTTTTTTTTTGCCTAAAATGTAAAAATAAATTAGAAAATATTTCAATATGATTAATTTTTTTCATTCGTGCACTCATTTTTATTATTTTTTTTTTTTTTTTAAAATATAATTTTTAATTTTTTTCTTTTTTCTTCTTCAGTCGCTAGTCACGACGATGGCTAGCAACTGGTCATAGGCGACCTTGAGCTAGCTTGATTCCGGCAAGCCAAGCCATGCCGAATCAGCGAGCTCAAGCTTGCCTAAGGCCAAGATCGGTGAGGCTCGAGCCTCACCAAACATCAACAACCTCAAGTCTCACTTGAGGCTAGTGAGCTCGAGCTTCGCAGGCCTCCAACAAGCTCATCCCTTGCCTAGCTAGTCACTAGCTGTTGTTGTGCCGACTACTGGGTAAGGAAGATGGAATTAGAAAGGTAGAAAAAAAGGAAAGAAAAGAAAAAGGAAATATAAAAAAAATTATTATAATTTCAATTTTTATTAAAAATATTCTTGTAAGGCTAAAGAGTGAGTGTGTGAGCCTTGGGTTAGAAATGGTTCTAAGTCCAATCCATTTAGACCCATTTGCTTTTGGCTTTTAGTTTTCAAACTTATTTAAGTAGACTTTTCAAGATTTAAGTGACTCATTTATATTTTAAATAGGTCATATATGGGTTTAAAACTCTTTTTGATAAGTCTACTAAAAACTAGAGAAAAAGCATTCTTATATGACAGTCACTTCACATATAGTGACACGTGGAGAAGCTGGCCGATGAAAAGTGAGCCTTTCAAAAATCGCGCCTATGATGCATTATTCCACATCAATCACGTCACCAAGGATATGATACAAGTTTAGTGAGGGGAAGGTTAGGTAGTGCAATTGTGCTTTGGCAGGCCAAATCCGAATAACTTAACATCATACCCATCCAAAACGAAAAAACCAAATATAGCGTCCACCCTATTTCACCGGATCCAAAATTGTCATCCAAGTGATGAACGGGCCTACAATGCGTTCAATTTGGACAAGGTCCCAAACAAAGTGTTCGAAATATCCACACAATCTTATATTGATCCAACATGTTTTTCTTGGGTCAAAATTATCAGATAAGTTTTCATGGGGACTTATCTCGCAACCTTCAATTCAGGTGGAACCATGTAAAGTTTGGCTAATGAGTTACTAAACTTTCACCTAATCTAGACTCTTTCAAATCCATACCAATTTCGCTATTTAGATTCAAGTCTTTAGCATGCAAGATCATTTTTTTTTATCGCAACTAATCAGTTTTTAAGTAAGTCAATTAGAAATTCAAGTAAAGTGTTGGGGAATACTTTTACGAACTAGAGATTTAATGGATTCAAGAATTTAATTACGCTAGATTACTCTAACATCATTTAGGTATATTTTCTTTTTAATTCTTGAAAATATTTTGTCAAGCAGTTTGAATTAATTTTAACTTATTCACTATGATGCAAGGGGTGATCATGTGGGTCCGCACAATCAATGAAATAACAACTAATAATCAAAAGTAATAAATAAATTAATTGCTAGAAAGAAAGAACTTTGATCAACGCAAACTAATTAATTTTTTTTATTGGGTTTTCTATTTATCTTAAAAGAAAAACTGACCTATTTGTAATGCATGAATTGCAATATTATATCAAAATTATGACCTAGTTCTAACGATAGACAAAGATTAACTCATTCTATTCTACCATATGCATTCTATATTAAATCAACCTAGACATGCAATCACTAAATGACATGGAATTGATGATATGACATTGTGGCATAGCAAGTTGTGACATTTGCGATTCTGGCCCTTGTCTCAATCATGAGAGATGGCAAAGGGATAGGTATGCCAATAATAGGGATTGACCATGGGCCGATGGATCGGTCATGGACCAATTGGCCTGATCAAGAAAGGCGACTAAGGATTAACCATGGTTCGATCTAAGGATTGGCCATGGGTCGGCCAAGGGATCGGCGGTGAATCAATCCATCAATTACACAAGTTGATCATAATTATTTGACCATGGATCGGCCTCTTAACCATGAGGGTCGATTGTGGGATGATCCCGCACTATCACAGATTGATCAGTGGATAGTGATGGATCGATCTTGCACGATCATGCACTGATCGCGGGTGATTCTCCATGGCCATGCATTGGTCGCAGACGACCATGGACCGATTCCGTGCAATGGTCTATTAGTCGTGGATCGATCAATCCTATGCAACTATATGACAATCGAAGGTCAACTATGGATCGGCTATGCTCAAACATGGATCAGTCACAAACCAACCATGGATCGTTGCGAAAGATCATGGATCGGCCACGGATCCAATAGTGAGCCTGGTCGGTCCAACCATGGATCTGATACTGAGCTCAGTTAGCCAGGCCACGAGCCCGGCTTTGTATTAAGCTGTGAGCTGGTTCTGAGCTAGGTCAGCCAACCCTAAACCTGGTCAGCCCGACTTTGAGCCCGATCAACTTTGCTTTAAGCTTGGCCAGTCCTGGCCACATGTCGGTCATCAACCTAGCCACGCTAGTCGAGCTTGATTACGTCCAGCCTCGTCTGGTCGTGAATTAGCTACGAACCTGAATTGGGTATTCAATCATGGATGAACACAAGAAACTCTTGTTCGATTGTATTGACGCTCATATCGGCTTCCTTTAACGAGTCATTGTTTACGGGGCAAACATTTTTACTAATTTTTCTATCCTATGTAGCATCACATCAAAAAAGGGTTGGCAAATGTTAAAAAGAAATACTTCAAATTAAAAGGAAAATATGTAGAGAGAGAGAGAGAGAGAGATCGGAGGGGTGGCATCCGGGGATGATCAATTCTAGATGGGTCACTTCTCCGTTCAGAACTGAGAATTGTTTGAATAATTCATTCATGTTCTAGAAATACTTAACATTAGGTTAATTACATTACAAGTATCAAAACTTGACACATGTGGATATTTAAGTGCCAAAAGTTCTAAAAGATACACTTAAGCCAACGCCAGTAAACTTGCCAGAAATCCGATGTGGCAATATTTTAATAATAAGCTTGGTCTACATGTCTCACCAAAATAGCCACTCAGCAATATTTGCTTAAAACGATGTTGTCTTCTGTGTTCACTTAAGTACCGGTTGTGATTAAAAAATGATCACTTAAGTGTTAAGTTATGATGTAAGTGATCACTTAAGTGTCAATCGTGGTTGAAAGTGAACACTTAAGGAAAGTGATCACTTAAGTGCCAAAAATGATATTGTTTAACGTACTCTTGATGTTTATGTAGATTTTTTTTATTAAAAGAATTGCCACGTCACTAAAAAATCATGTTGAAAAAAGCCATGTCAGCAGTTTGACCGGAATTTCTCATCATTGACATTTAAGTGTCCATTTCTTCTTCGATTTTGGCACTTAAGTGTCAATCCATGTCAAGTTTTGACACTTAGGGTATCCGACACTTCTTAATATTAAAACTAGCCAAATTCACTTTGACGTGTTTTTTATCCAATGTATCACAATTTTTGGCATAATAGTCTAATGGATCATTCAATCACATGAATCTCTTAAACGTGGTGCACTAGGTTATGCATAATGAAAATTCAGGTGGCATAACTCCATGTGCAATAGATGACCAATTACTGCACAAATGTAGTAAACAAAACAATCTATGCATTAAGATTATTATGCTCAGGATTTGCAATAAATTTTACGTGAAGAAATATTAGAACTTGATGGTATTATTATTTTTTTTTGTTTAATCTAGCTAGCGTGTGTGCCAGTTTGCGTTGCCTTCAATAATGTCAAAATTGGTCACAAATCCATTTTTTAACCCATATTAATGGGTTGAGTTGTTGTATGGGTTAGTTATAAGTAAATTGATTATAACTTGGTTTATAATGACAAAGGTCAAAATAATATGTATTAAATGAGTTTACAACTTACTTAAACTTAACCAATCTTTATGATTCTCTTTTCAATTTCTCTTGTCCTCACTCAATTTTGCACTCACTCACTCTGTGCTTTTATCTCAGTTTGTGTATAAGTTTTCCTATATTGAGTTAAACATAAAGGATTGTGTGTGATGGCAAGTTTCAATCCGATACACATTTGAGTTAGGAAATAGTCACCCGCGGCAGGCGGAAGAAAACTCACTCTTCCGTGCAAGAGAACAGAATAATCGGTAGAGAAATGGACACGGAAAAGACAGTGAAACTTTGTTTGACCCTACCTCCAAATCTATGCAAGGGACTCTTTGCAAAACACCTTTAAATGTCTTCGCAGCGAGTCTCTTACATTTCACATTGAGCTATTCCCTATCCTTACGTCGAGACTTCCGGGCCTTAAATTCACTACTAAGAGTATATGTGTTTTATCTCTTGAAAACCACCCGTTACATAAAAAATTAATTTCATAATGGAGCGCTTAAGCATGTGATCCATTGCCTATGGATATGAAAGAAATAACGTGGAAATCCTGCAAATGAGTGGTGGGCTCTTAAGATTCGACTTTGAGAGCCTTGGCTCCGATACCAAACAAACCCGACCAAAAGCAAAAGTGACACAGGGGGTGACGATGTATATGAGGTCTTCAGATGACCATTTATAATGTATTTGTCGATTTTAACCCATTTTCAATGAAAGTGACACAAAACTCGCTTTTCCAATTGCATACGTATTGGTTACAATAGTCAAAAGCCAACTAGGTTTCACACGTATAAAGTCAGAATCTTGAGTTTTCTTGGTACCAAGTTCACTAGTTGTGGAATTAATCGAGTGTATTTGAAAGAGTCAAGTTAGGTTGTAAGCAAATCGGTCTATACGATGTAGTAATTCTTAGTCTTTGTCAGGTGGGTGGATAGGCGGAGTATTTCCTTACGGGGAATCAAAATTAAGTAATTACACGTCATGTTCCATTGACTTAGATCTGTTACTTCTATTAATGTTGTTTTCTAAGAAAGAAACATATCGTTATCGTTATTGTTGTTTGCCAATTCGCTCCTCGAGTCCTAGATGCTTTATATTGCAACCACCATTGACGACAGCTAGTAATGTGACTTGATCCTATCTAACCGCCCCAAGTTGGCTACTGCATTTCCATAACTCGTGCGATTCAAGTTTTCCACCGATAGTTAACGCTCTTTTGTTCGACTAGGGTTATCTTGGCGTGTCACGTTCTTGCGTTTCCATTCTGTGCTGCAATAGTTATGTGAACTTGTTGGAAGTCTATATGCGGACCGGATTCCGGACAATTAGTCTAAAGTCTGATCCGAAAGTATCAACATGATTGGTTTTTGGTAAATGAGTCTTAAGAAACAGTCGCTGTTTAGCTGGATTTTGCTGATTACGCAAAAGCAGAGGGTCAATCACGCTGTCATGATGTGTATTCCTAGAATTTTCTATATTGTCGTTTATATTGCAACTTGCTATTAGCATCTATTTGAGTTCCAATCTCCATTTCTCTCGAACCAAACAACGGAGAAGAAAAGGGGTCAACATCAACTATAGATCTTACGACTCTCTGAGCAGCCATTGTGAAGAAGAAACTGGTCAACGTGCAAGGTATATTGGAGTAAGGGTGCGTTTATTTTGTGAAAAATAAATTATTTGAAAAATATTTTCTAAAAGATAATTACTTGTGTTGCTTGAAATAATTCATCAATGAAAAGTGTTTTGACTGCTAATTATAATTTATATCTAAATATTTTTGTGTACAATAATTTTTTTTTGTTAATCTGTTTTGTTAGCGATATAAACAATCATTTTTAGAAAAATATTTTTTAAATCATTCAATTTTCGCGAAACAAATATACCCTAAAATTAGTTCAATTTGTCATTTGCTCAAAAAGTATATTCTTGCTTGAAAAGCGAGATTGTGACACATCTCAACGTTTCTGTCAAGTATCGTAGATGATGATGGTGCTTCAATTGAGATTTCGGAGAGTTTATCGCAAAAGCATAAAAAAGAAAATAAAAAAAAAGGGTACAGTTATCCTTCGATTATTTTGTTTTGCTCACAGAACAAGAAGACAATAAGGAAAAATGTAGATAAAAAGTTTCGTTTCAATGAATTATTTTGTCAACATACAGCTGAAGACTATTAGAGAACAAAATAATGGGCAAGCACGGAAAGAGAAAGTATTCCGTATATGACAAGTCACAATATATGACGATGAGACATGAAGAAGCCGACTAATAAGTGCACGCATGATAAATATTCTATTTTTGATGAGATTTATTTTTTATTCCTGGGTGTGTGGAACAAAAATCTATTTGATAACACAATTTCATTTTAATATTTCTAGAAAAAATTTTAATCTAGAAATAGATTTGGAATAGAAATGATAAGTGAAAATTTTCCATTTTCCTATTTCTGGAATAAATATTAAAAATAAAAACTCTTTTCACCGCTAGCCCTCACTACTAAACGATCATGGCCACCTATCCACCGGTCATCACTAGCTGCCTTCCCTGCTAGCCACCCCCTGCCATTCCCCTCCACCGGTTAACTCCCGCCACCACCTGCTCAGGAGGAAGATATTTTTTTTTATCGTTATTGATTCATTTATAATTAAAAATTGTGTCCAAAAATATAATGGTTCTCGTTTGTGCCCTAAAAGTCATCAATTGAGATGTCTATCCCGCCAATAATGTATTTGGTTAGTTATGCCACATTAATTTTGTCACCAAAAATACTTTTTCAGTATGGAGGAACTGCGGCTGGACTAGTCAAAAAGTTAGGTTGTGCAATGATGCCTTGGTAGGCCAAGTCCAAACAACTCAACAGCCTAACAATCTAAAAGAAAGAAACAATTATAACGCCGAACTATTCCACCGAATCCAAAAGCATGATTCAAGTGAGAAACCGACCTACAGTGTGTTCGATTTGGACAAAGTTCCAAAAGGAGTGTTCAAAGTTTTAACATAATGCTGTAATGATCCGAAGCGTGTTACACGAGCCAAAACTATCAAAATGAGTATTCATGGGGACCTATAAGGATATATCTTACTTATGAATAATACCATAGTGCATTGCCCATCCGTCCTGGAACGGGATAAGTACACTAATGGTGCCATAAGTTGTGTACGGCGCTCACTTTGGTGCTAAAAGTTTCCGTCGGATCACTTAAGTGCCAAATCAGAGGAAAAACGTTCACTTTGGTGCCACCGGCGAAAGATTCCGGCCACCGGCGAAAGATTCCGGCCAAAATGATTTTAAAAAAAATAAAAAATCGATAGGCCTTTAAATGACGTCGTTTTCGGTCCTCCATTAGAAAACGACGTCATTTTGCCATCCTACATGGATGGCTTCATGGAAACGACGCCGTTTAGCTCACATGGGGAAAAATTAGGGTTTCCGCCGCTTGGCCACTGTTGTTCGCCTGCCGTCGCTCGGCCACCGTCGCTACTCAACCACCGTCGCTCAGCCACCATTGTAGTTGCTCAACCAGGTGAGCGAGGAGAGACTGAAATTGTTGCAGGAAAAATCGAAGGCGAGGGCAAAGGAGGAGGAGGAAGAAGATGGGTTGAAGGGGCTGCCGGTGCATTGCTGCTGCTGGTGCGTTGCTGGTGTCGTTGCTGGTGTGCTGCCGGTGCTGTTATTGGTGTCGTGCCGGTGCCGTTGCTGGTGTGGGTCTTCGAGGAAGAAGAAGACACGAAGATGAGTCTTCCCTCTCTCTCAATTTGGGGATTAGGGTTTCAAAGTTGGGGGAAAGATGCCAAACGGCGTCGTTTTGGTGTTTGGATGCTGACTCAACTCTCCGACGAGCCACGTCGGCGTCAAAAATTAATAAAAAAGGCCACGTCGGATTTCCAGCCAATTTCGTCGGCGTTGGCACCAAAGTGAGCGTTTTTCAAATTTTTTGGCACTTAAGTGATCCGACAGAAACTTTTGGCACCAAAGTGAGCGCCGTACACAACTTATGGCACCATTAGTGTACTTATCCCGTCCTGGAACTGACATGTTACGCTCGGTTTTAGATTACCTTGGGAAGCAGCAAAGGACTATTTCACTGCACGCCAACAGCTAAGTTGGAAATTCTAGACATAAGAGATTGATCTATTCTTATTCAGAGATCTTGGATATAAATCCTATCTTCATCTACCTTCTTCTCCTTAACGTTTCCCATGTATGAAAAATAAGAGAATTTGGGCGATTCCTTGTCCTAATATTCACCCACCTACACACACACACACGTGTATATATATATATATATATATATGAGGTAAGAGATTGGAAAGTGACTTCCATTTAGGGTGGCTTTGATAGCTATCATATGCAATTGCAAGCTGTGAGTTGAGAGATGGGAAAGTCAATTCAATTGAAGCATGAGTGGGAAAAATATCAAAAAAGTTATAAATCTATTGCTTTGATCAATTTAATCATAAACCTTTTATATTTGTGCTAATTGAGTTCATTTGACCAATTTTTTATAAGAATCACTGACATGGATGTTGACAATCTTACATAATATGACCACGTTGACATGGATACAATTTACAAATTTTTAATATTTTTTTTCTCAATTTATTTATTTATTTTATTATATATTTTTATTGTGATCAGCAAGGGTCACTAGTGAGGCTCATGGCCCTCACTCAAGCTATCCCCGGCTGCGAGCGAGGACTACCAAGCCCTCATTGGATTTGGTAATGGCTTAAACATTGTGGCTTGAGTGAGGACTACCATTGTAGCCTTTGGTGAGGGCTTGACCCTCACAGTTGGGTGGGGGCTACCCTTGCTCAGTGAGCCTTGCCAGACACAATGAAAAAAAAAAGGAAAAAAATTAAAAAAATTCAAGAAAGTATTAAAAAATTGTAGAATCTGTGCATGTCAACATTAGCCATGTCATGTAAGACAGTTAGTATCCATGTTAATGATTTCTAGCCAAAATTGGTCGGATGGAATAAATTAATACCAATGTGAACATGTTTATAACTAAATTGGTCAAATTGAAAGGTTTATGACTCAATTGGTACCAATGCAATATATTTATGATTTTTTTTTTTATAGTTTTCTAATGAAAGAGAGACTCGACTCTGTGTATAACTATAGAAGGTTGGTTTTGGGGTCACGAAGCTCTTTGCACAAGTTTGCTTTAAGTATGGAAGAACTTGTATTGTTCAACACTTATAGAAACACAAACTCATATCTCATACATAAATAAAAAGTCACTCTACCACTTTAGGATTTGAGCTTGTGCAATAATTGATTTTTTGAGCCAAGGTGACAGAACGGCACCTGGTGGCGATCCCTCACGAAACTTCGTGGTCTTACAATTGGAAAGGCTTCCAAACTAGTGGCAGCAATGCAATTTCCTGAGGTTGAATGCTGTGAGATCTAATGTGTTTGTTGGAATGAATTGGCGATGTCTCTTTGCTTCAAGATTTTCGAATCTTTGACTGCCCATGTTAAACATATTTGCCAGCTGAGATTTCTCGCCTCACCTCCTTGAAGAAATTGAGAACTGTTCAGTGTTCTCTCTCTCTCTCTCTCTCTCTTTTCTCTTTTTGGCTCCGCCGGGGGGGGAGATTAAGTAGCAATTCAATTTTTAGTCATTTTGTACAAGAAAACACTATCAGTTTATGATATTCGCGTGTTTAGGTAAATATAATTCATTTTTTACTATTTTCATACATCTTTGTTACTCATATAAATATGTAAGATGCCCATTTTCGGACTTCGCAGGTATAATTGCATCATCTCATACTCATGTAAACAAATATAATATTCTTTTAGTACATCATTAGATAGCACAATATAACAATAAAATTCAATTGTCATTCGTGATACTTTTCTTCAAAGAACTAAGATCGAAATAGCTATACTGTTGCACGCAAATTTTATAGGTTGGCAATATGACTAATTTAGATTCGTAATAACCTTTTTTTTTTTTTATTACAGTCACACCGATTTTTTCAAGTGCTTTAACACAAACGATGTTTTATACCCGTTATCATGGCACATCGTTTAGTTCCCTTCCTTAAAAATGGCAGAACTAGTGCTTTTTTAGCCTTGCTATTGAAATACTAAAGCTAGCTGGTTTCATCACCTATCCAGAGATGCAACTGCTACGTGGCACGAGCAATGAGCTCCAGACTCCTAGGGACATAGTCAAAACTGTTCGAGCAGTGCTTTTAGACGTTATTTGTATCAAGAAAATCTCTTAATATATTTTGAAGTTAACAAAACTATCCAGTATTTATGTTGATCTTGATATATGCAAGGAAAATGTCTACGTTTCAAGTTATGTTCAAGCTGCAAGTATTCTTAATGATTAAAAGACCAATATGAACAAGTCTAGAAAAATGGGGAACTCATATTAACTTGGAAGCGTCAAGGTTTTATGCCTACAATATCCATATCATTATTGTTGTTAAATACCTTGTCAAGAACAGTCGATCATACATTCAGGAAGTAAGAAACAACAAACTAGGTGAATATCAACAAGACAATTGCATGAATATCATCATGGTGAATGAATGAATATAAGCTGGATATTATTAGGATTTACACTTGAAGATGAGCAAGGATCTGAATGTCATCAAAATACTATCTATGGCTAAATATTAGTAGAGCACCTAGTCTACTTGTGACGAAACTCTTACTACAACCTCCAAGATATTATTCTAAGATATTTTATATCATAGCTTTACAGCTTGTGATCTGCCATGGATTCCAACTTTGGAAGATATTGATCGACTTTCAATCTTAAAGATTATCTTTGCGACATTTTTAATCACACAAAACATCTTAATTAATTGGCAATTATCCCGAAGGCAAAATTCTTTCCTTAGTTGAAACAATCTATTTATAAAAACCAAGATTTGTTTGTATGGGTGATCTAATCAACGGAATCTCTAATTGTTCAACCTTTCAACCTCAACGGCTATCATGATCTTCTCAAGAATTGTCCAATGGCTAGTTTGGCGATTGATTCTCTTGAGATTGTCCAAATGGAAAGTTTTAGATGCAGAGGAGTGTAAAAGAAAACCAAGGTGTCAAAGAGAAAGATAGATCAAGAGAAACAAAAAAGCTTAAGAAAGCTTCACAAATTCTTATTTGTCTTTCGTGAGCATTCAATTTTAATCTTCTTAGAAGTGTTGGTAGAGTGATAGTTTGTGTTTAGGTGTGAGATACTGAGTCCTATTAGTTTGTGTATAAGCAACACCTAAGGGTGAGCATAGTTAGGGTGAGCGGCCTTACCTTGGAACCCTAAGCCGTCCACCAAGGATCAGTTCCGAAAAATTGAAATCAGGAATTGCTTGTTGGCTCTAAGGATCCACTTGGGAACCACACCATCGGTTTAGTTTGGTTCTTGGGTGTCTATAAAACCAGTGTCCATTCCCTATAAAATTGCTCTTATCAATTAATATCACGGTGAACCTAGTAATCATGTAGAGTACTATAGCTTGTTGAATTGTGAGCCATTGATTTTGATTAAGGATTAAAATTATAGGGCAGAATGAATCGACAATACTCATTAGCTAGGAACTTAATTTCTCCAAAGATCATGGTGGGGTCCTCTTCCTGCCATCGGGAAAATTAGACTCTACGTTCGAAGTCTTAACCTCCATAGAAGTCAAAACATTAATCACTTGATCCGACTTTTTTCAACATCAACCTAATTTAATCATCGAGATGGCTAAAAAGAGACCTAGTTATGCTCTTAAAACAAGCCTTTGGCTTTAAATTTCGTATCATGACAGCAAAGTGCCGCAACATTTATGGACATTTCCAATAAGTCTTCTTCATCCTCTTCATTTGTTTATTTTGTTTTAATGAAGAAATTAAGTTAATGAATTATTTAGAATACACAATAAGTAGGGGGATCCTATTATGCATCTGAGAGATAAAATTAGTCAATAATGTCTAATATTACAAATATATATGTACATATATATTGGTCGAAAATTACAAAATAATTAATAATTGAGTTGGAATTTTTTTTTCTAAAAATACATACATTCGGTCTGAGTGGGCGGTTCAATGCTTGAAACTGGGAACTGGACCAACATTCATAGCTACTAGTAAATCGGAAACAAGAATTGGACCGGTCCTCATGAGAATCGTCGATTTTGGATCGGTTCGGTCTGATTCCGAGTGGTCTGGGCAATCCAAGAGGTCCAGGCGGTTTGGGTGGTCCGGGCTATCCTAGTGGTTTCTAATTCCTTTGCACACCCCTAGCAGCACCTACTTCAAAGAGAACTGCTTAAGTTGTTGCTACTGTAACTTCTCATTGATTATTGGAATCTAACTAGTAGACTGTCAGCATGAAAGAGTGGACGTAGATTTACGTTGAGCTGTACCGCTATAAAGCTCTATGTGCAAAGTATTTTATCTCTCTATTTATATTCACTTATTGCTTGATTGAAGCACTGCACTAGATAACTTAAATATTACCAAAATTTGATCATATTCATATTCTATTTTATCTGTTCCTAATCATATTCATCTTGACACTTTATTTCTGTAATAATTACGGAGGATTTGTTAAAATCACACATTCATCCCCACTAGGTGATATTGTTAGCCTACCTCAACTTATACCTTTCTTTTTTGTTTCGAAACTTTCATTTACAAAAGTATATATTTTTTAACCTAACCATATATTCCTCCTCATAAATTTCACCTTTGGTAGTTCTGCACATTTTTGGAGTTGGTTTTCTAAAATTTATTATGATCGGACTAGTTGATTGTGTATGAATGTGCGTTTTGCCTTTATTCAATCAATTCCTAACTTATCTTGGCTCCGCCACTCGAATCTCCTCCGAGAGCTGAGGAGCGCCACGACTAACAACAACATCGTGATGAAACCGGCTCATGCAGAGCCTTAAAGTGTGTAATAAGATAGAAGGACTTTGGGAGAAATTTAGATACACGTGAATGAGGTAACAGTCGCCATCAGGAGGAGGAAAACTCACTCTTTCGTGCGCAAGGACGAAATAATTGGTAGAGAAGAGATAAGGAGGAGGCCGGCCAACTCTCGTTTGATCCCATTTCCGAATCTATGAGAGGGACTCTTAGCAAAACACCTCTAAATACCTTCTGAGCAAATCTCTTCCGTTTCACATTGAGCTATTTCGTTTCCTTACTTTTAGGCTTCCGGGCCACAACTCACCACTAAAAGGATTTAGACCCTAACGCTGCTCCTAACATAAAGGTTGATTTAATGATGAAGCGCTTAAGCATGTGAATCCCACGCGCATGGATATCAAGGAATAAGGAAAACTTATTATGCGCTTAACGAGAGGAAATCCCACAAGTGAGTGATGGTCTGCTAAGATTCGACTTTGAGATCCTTGGCTCCAAAACCAAACAAGTCTTACCCATAAAGCTTAAACTATAGACTTAGCTTGCTCTAAAATGATTTTTCTTTATTAAACTAAGGGATGGCGATACACATGAGGTCTTCTGACGACCATTTAGGAGGTGAGATGTCGATTTTTAACCAGTTTCCAATTAAAGCTGACACGAAACTTGCCATTCCGATTGCATGTATGTCAGTTTCAATGGTCAAAAGCCATATAGGCTTTGCATATGCAGAGATAAGAATTTGACTTAAAATCTCGAGTTTTCAAAGTACCAAGTTCAATAGTTGTACCCACCCCTATTGGTGATCGCGTGGTTTGCGCTCAATCCCTCTTCTGGAAGGGAGTGAGTTTGAATCCCCGCGTTCGCTTGTGCGACTAAACCGTAGTCCATGGGAGGTGGGTCCCCGTGAGTCGCCCCGGGTTTACGCCGGCTATACAGCAGTTCCCGGGTCATCAAAAGTAAAAAAAAAAAAAAAAAAAAGCTCACTAGTTGTGGAAAAAGTCAGGTGTATTTGAAAGAGTCGAGCTAGGTTGGATGAAAATCCGTCTAGCCTAGAAGAAGCACACGAGTGAACGAATCTGGATTCCTTTTCCCCCATGTATGGTTTTCACTCGTTACTAAATTAAAAGAGTAAATTAATAATGTAATGTTCGACCAAAAAGAAAATTAATAATGTAATGACAAACACCCGCCCACATTCCATTGACTTAGATCAGTTACTTTTATTAATGTTGTTCTGAGAGAAAGGACTGCGCCAATTTGCTCTAGAACTCCTGGATGCTTTATGTTGCAACCACCATTGACGACCTCAGTAAGATGACTCAATTATATCCATGAAGCGCGCAATATTTGGCTAGTGCACTTCTGTATCTTGTGCGATTCGAGCTTTCCTCCGATAGCTTACTCTCTTTTGTTTGACTAGGGTTATCTTGTCGTGTCGGGATCTTGTATCTCCATTTCATGCCGCGGTAATTATGTGAGCCATTAGAAGTCTGTTTGCGGATGGAATGTGGGACAATTAGTCTAAAGTTTGACGTGAAAGTATCAACTCGATTAGTTTTTGTTCAAATGAGTCCAAGAAAAAGTCGTTGTTGAGTTGGATTTTTCTGATTACGCAAAAGCAGATGGTCAATCACGCCGTTATTGTGTATATTCTCAAAAAACTCCATATGGCCATTGTTTAGTTGTTTAGTTGCAACTTGGTGTGGCATGAAATTGAGTTTCAGTTCTCGAACCAAACTGGGAGAACCAAGGGTCAGCATCAACGCTCTGAACAACCATGTGCGAACAAGGAATTGGTCGACGCGCGTGGTTGAATATGTGGGGCTACATATCAATCGTCCTTTGCTCAATTAGATTTACTCGTGCTCGAAAAGAGAGATGGTCATACTGACTCAACGTTGCTGTCATGAACTCGTGGAGGATGGTGAGGAGTGGTCCTGAGAAGAGGCCTCTAGTGAGTTTTGAAGATGCAATGTATCTCCCCAAAACTCTCTCAAACGTGTTTAGTGAACACCTTTTTTTTTTTTTTTTTTTGCCATAGGTCTTTAGGGCCCCAAAGGTCTTAGTCAAAATCCTACCAAACACACCCGATGTATAGTGCTTTAATTCAGATTTTAGAGAGATTATTGCAAAAGCATAAAAAAAAATAAAAGAGATAAGTGCACTAAAAATCTTAAAACTTGCTAAAAAAAATATATAATTGAGTCATAAAACTTTCAAAAAGTACAATCAAGTCTTAAACTTTGCTAAAATTTTCCGTTTTTCTAGTTGGGCGGAGTTGATGGAAGGACTTGATTGCACAAAATTGACAAGTTTTAGGACTTTATTGTATTTTTTAAGAGTTTTGGGACGTTATTATACTTTGGTGACAAATTTCAGAACTTGATTGCACTTTTTTAAAATTTTAAGACTCAACTGTATTTTTGTGATAAGTTTTAAAACATTCAGTACACTTATCTCCAAAAGAAAAGAGGAAAAAAAAAACCCTAATTTCACTTTTTGTGATATTTTACAATTCAATTTAATCCAACAAGAGATGTTGCTAAAGGGTCTAATTTCCTAAAATAAAAAATACATAAACTTTAGGTGGAGTCTTAATCCTGATCAAAACATTCTTTTGACTCATAAAAATCACCAACTTTAGTTCCAAATTAGATCTCCGTTAAATGTCATCCAAAGTTAATCATCCGATGAGGCAATTCCATGTCAGCAATAAATCCACATTACTCCGTAGAATTAAAGGTTAAAGCTACATTGATAGTCACATGTGAGATTGCTACACGTGTCCTTTTTTATTTGAGCTGCAGCGCACCCAATCAAAACCAAGCAAAATCTTATCACCAAGCACACATCCCTCAATCTTCCTCTCTCACTTGAGTCCCTCAACCACAGATACAAATGAGCCACCACCGTCCTCCGTCTTCATCGTCATCAGTGAACGATCGATCCGACTCGTGTGTCTCTGCTCGCCGTCATCATCTCTTCGTTACCCTTGTCGTCTACAACGTAGCTCATAATAGCAGGAGAGCCCGTGCCTGGTCGTCGTCATCTTCTCTGCCTGACTCAGCGATGGACGAGCTCGTGCCAGCACCGAGCTCGTCAACTACGTTAGAGGTTGACGCTGTGCCTGCTTTAAGGCTCGACCACTGTGAAGTCAGAGCCAAGCCTCCGCATCTAGATGTGGAAGCTCGGGGAGGGGAGCTGACGCACCAAGCTAAGCTATCCCATAGGCAATAAACTCAATTCCGAGACCCTAGAGCTTGCCTATAAGTGTGCTCTTCATTTGCCACTTTTTGGATCCTGTAAATTAGAAAATTTTCGTGACCTGAAAATCTTCTGGTATAAATTAATAATTCTCTGAAGACCAAATAGGTAGTCCCTTGAAAAGGATGAGAAAAAAGGCTGTGTATGTGGGATAGAATGCTAATTTCGGTAATGTGGGGGTGTGAATAGGGAAAAGCCACCTAAAAAAAAAAAAACTCAAATCATGCCAATTATGATACATTTACCCTAAAAAAAATTATGACATAAAAAACCCAATACTTATGTGGCGCATTTACCCTCTGTTAAGATTCAATTAGATAATTTTTCCAACAAAAATAAAATTGTTTTTTATTTCACTTAAGCCACATGGACGCTCAATCTACACTGTTTTTTTTTAGCATTCATATAAGCAAATTTCAAATGGTTCTCATTGATAGAATTTTGACGAAAGGTGAATATGACACATAGGTATATATTTGAGATTTTTAATATCATAGAAAAAATTAGGGTAAATTTGTCATAGTGGACATAATTTAGGATTTTTTTTTTTTGTGATTTTTGCCCAATATTCATATCTATAATTAGAGAGAGAGAGAGAGAGAGAGATGGTAAGACGAACAGTAGTGGTAGGTTGTTCACTATCATTGTGTTTCAGTGAAATTTTTTCAAAGCACGCATCTGAAAACTATTAAGCTTGGAGGGAGAATGCATTTCTTATATGATAGGCATTCCTCATAGAGATGACATGTGAAGAAATTGACCAATAAGAGATGGTCTCTTCAAAATTCAAATGTAAAAATAATTTGTGATGCATATCACACTAATAATGTAATTGGTTAGTAATGCCACATCAATCATGTGACCAACGACAAAATATCCTTTTAGCTTGCCAAGAAGTTAGGTCATGTAATCCTGCCTTGACACGCCAAGTTCAAATAACTTAACAACAAACCACTTTAAAATCATCATCCAAGTGATGAACGGGCCAGCAATGCGTTTGACTTGGGCAAAGTCTAGAAGGTAGTGTTCAAAGTATATGTACAATTTTGAAATGCTCATGCATATTTTACATAAGCCGAAACAATCAACATGAGTATTCACAAGGACTTGCATGACGAATCTTACTTATGAATAATATTATATTGCCTGATTGATATATTTTCCTTATTAACCGCAGGCTAACCAGCTATGTTGGAAATTTTAGGCATAAGATGATCTTTTCTTGACGACGACTAGTTTATAGGTTTATCCTCGGCCACCCATGTGACAGTCAGATCCGCTAAACTCGTCCATAACAAAAATGGCCATTATCACATATTTAAGACTCACAACCGAGGTGACATCTCTTAAAGAACATAGGAAAAGTAAATTGCAAGAAGACGACAAAAGTAGAAGGTCGACATGGGGAGGGCGTTCGTGTCATTTCCAATCGGGATACCCTTTGATAATCGCAAGCCGTGTGAGCCGTGTGAGGTGAGAGATAAGAAAAGTCAACCGAACCGGAGCGAGCGAGAGAGAGAGAGAGAGAGAGAGAGAGACTCGACTCTGTGGAGGGCTCTATAAAAGGGTCGCTTTAGCGTTGCGAAGCTCTTGGCAGAAGATAGCTTTTAGCGCAGAAGAGCTTGTACTGTGCAACACCCAGAGAAACACAAACTCCTATCTTTATACACAAAGAAAATGTCACTGGTAGAAGAAGGAGCTGATGATTACACCCAAGATGGGACCGTTGATCTCCGAGGAAATCCTGTCCGTCGATCGAAGCGCGGCGGATGGACCGCCTGCTCCTTCGTCGTTGGTACTCTCTCTCTCTCTCTCTCTCTCTCTGTGCGCATATTACAAGTGAATGATGGGAAGCCTGTGTTCAAGGGTTGAGAGTTCTTGTTTTCTTGCGCTTGCTGATGTGCTTCTTTTTGGGGTGTGTTGATTGGTTAAGATGCATCGTCATGCTCTTCCACATACTTTGGAGCTACTTTTTTGCTTTTGATTTTCTTTCCTGGACTCTCTTGATGATTGAGTCGTGCACCTTGCAAATTTGCAATGAGTGAATGCCGCGTGTTGGGTTTTGAGCGCAGCTGGAAAGTTAAAACCTAACCGACAAGCCCCCATTATTATCATTGAATTGCGAAACACAGACATGATAGTATACGGCCGAGGTAATAATTTCTTTCCTCAACTTGTTGCTTTGGAAATTGTGCCTCGCGCTTTCCTATCTCCCTCTCTGTCCATCCTTTGCCGGTGTGCTCTCCTCAGCATGTTGTAGAATACTTCATTTGGGTTATCAATATTTCAAATTTAACCTTAGTTTCATGGAAGAGAACTGTGCATAAAGACCAATGTTCGCGCAGAAAAAGGAAAAAAACGTATGAACATTAATACACTGAATACATTCAATTGCAGTCCCAAAATACCCATTGGATGTGGACCATTCGCATTTTTTGTGGACCCCGATGTGGACCCGCAAAAATACGATTGACTTCCATTCAGATAATTAGGATCATGCAGGCATCGCTCCTTCCAAAGTGGGTGTACAGATTGAGTGAAAGCAGCTATATATGCGAAGTCTCTTCTCCATGGCTTTAAGACTCTGCAGAAGAAGTAGGTTGAGCTGCAAAATACACTATAAAGACCATTTTCCAATTTTCTGATAGGGTACCAGTGGCCATTATTATTCTCCAAAAAAGTAAACAAGATCTGCCCCATAATTAGTTGGTTGGCTGGCATATCTTCATATTCAATCTGCAATTCAATTTTTCCAACCTACTGAAAGTACTTTGGCATTTACTCATCCTTAAATCCCATTATTGTGAATCTAGAATATGCTACTCTTTACTATCTATGATAGTGGTAATCAGAATGATACCACCATAAATTCGCTAGGGCATCATCACCCCACTGTCTTGAAAGTCAAGAAAGATGAGAAGCTTCCATTTGCTTTGGATTTAATTTTTATCTAAAGTAAGTACAAAACTCGAACCGAAAACTTTGACTTCCTCTTGGGAAAATTCTACACTAGAGAGAGAGTTCATGACCGTTCGAGATATATGCAGAAGATACTGAGGAGAGCCAGTAATACCTTCTCCCAAATAGAATAATCAAACCACAGATAGGCGCATTTGTCACATCTTTTCTGTCCCCAATTTTCCAGCTTTCAGTCTTAATCTTGAACAGCGAAAAAGCTAGCTGCCTAACACTAACTCCAAATCGAATATATTAAAAAAAGAAAAAGAAAAACACTAACTCCAAATCATAAAAGAAGAAATCCGAACCACATATTATGCCCCATTTCTTCCAAGATTCCTCTCTGATAATTCATGTTCATTGCGACAATCTCCTTTTGTCATCTTGTCCATTGATTCACGCAAGCTGCCCGTTGTGTACCTCTTACTTTCCTCCCTTCATTTTCCATGGTTTTATTGGTCATTTTATTACACTTAAACATATTATTAAGCAAGTCGATTTCAATTAAATCCACTGGATCATGCAAGCCCGCATGATGTCATGTTGATGATCCTTTTTTCGTCTTGCCATTCTTCGACTCTATCTGAACAACAAAATTTCAGCGAAAAATTGATAATCCTCTGCTTATTATCCTGGAGCAGTAGTGCAGAGCGTATAGAGCCTGGCCGCAATTATCCAATTTGGCTTGTTTTATGATATATATTGGTTGGCTTCGTTAGTCTTTGCATTGACTGTTGACTGTTGACTGTTGACTAAATTGGGTGTAGTGTACGAAGTCTTCGAGAGGATGGCGTACTATGGGATCTCATCCAACCTCGTGCTCTACATGACCAAGAAGTTACACCAAGGCACGGTCAAGTCGTCCAACAACGTTACCAATTGGGTCGGCACCATCTGGATCACCCCTGTCCTCGGCGCGTACGTCGCGGACGCCCATCTCGGCCGCTATTGGACCTTCATCGTCGCGTCCGCCATCTATCTCACGGTAAGTGCCACCCACTTCTCCGTTGGAGCGGGGAAAACTTTTACTGTCATTATCAGACTCGGCAATAACCTTTTTAATGTTCCAATATGGAGAGTCGTTATCGGATTGACATGTGGAAATCATGCTAAACCGGCCTGAATTTTGTCCTTTGAAAAAAACAAAGGATATAATCAGAGTCGAGTCGATGCAATTTAATTAATACTTGAGCTCGAATCCGCTCGATTGCGCCTCGGTGGATGCAAAATCGGAGCTTGATTCGTCTAGTTCGAGATCGGCTTTAGCTCGAATTTGAATTCTTAAAATATAATATGAATCTTTTAAAGCTATATCAGTTGATTATTCATAATATTCATATGCATGAGGGATTAATTTAATTTATCAACAGATTTATGAGTGCTGTCGACAGATTCCATGCTAGTCGGCAACTCGTTAAACACGAGGGATTCCCTTTTGTGCAAATTAAAATTTAACTTTGATTCTTCTAAGCTACATGCATAAGATCCAATTCCTCGTGCTCCATTTGAACTCGAGGACAATTTTGTGTTCATTTGCCGACCAAAGACTTTTCCAATTTCTAAATCCACGTGATTGAAAAGTCCAAGGTAGAGAGAGAATAATTTTCCGTGAAGGGCTCAAAATGCTTTGAAAAAAATCCTATACTGCTCGATATATTAATAATAATTAATGAATAAAAAAGACAAATTGGACCGCCGTTTTGAAGGTCTGACCCCTCTCAAATCGGAGGTTGTCGCCATGTTCGTCGGTCGTCCATGCTTATCCAAGTAAGAACCAACGTGGTTCAGTCATCTAGTCAACTATTCCATCGCATACTTCCAAGAGAATATATGTTAGAATACTGTTTTGTCTGTTTCAGGACGTAAAAAATCACGGCGGATTTCGAAAATCGGGAAATTTAAAACTGAATTACACGCAAATTAGAGATACTAAAGTCTATATATTAAATTTAAATACACAATTAAAATTCTCCATGTTATTTATTAATTGTAAATGCGATGTTAAATATAAGAACATTGCTCACCAATAGGTAACGAGCGATGTGTTTGCCCGATTGAAAAGAGTGAAAAGAGATCGACTTGTTCTCGTGCAAAAGATACTCTTTTCATCATGGATTGAATTATTGAGCATGTCTAGCTTACTTCATCCAGGGCATGTTGGTGTTGACCCTGGCCGTCTCGCTTCCCGGCCTCAGGCCGCCTCACTGCTCAGAGGCGAACGTCGACAATTGCAAGAAGGCCTCCACGTTGCAGCTTGCTGTCTTTTTCGGCGCGCTGTACACGCTGGCGGTCGGCACTGGCGGGACCAAGCCCAACATCTCGACGATCGGCGCAGACCAGTTCGACGACTTTGACCCGAAGGAGAAGAACCACAAGCTTTCCTTCTTCAACTGGTGGATGTTCAGCATCTTCTTTGGAACCCTCTTTGCGAACACCATCCTCGTGTATATACAGGACAATGTAGGCTGGGCTCTCGGGTATGGGCTCCCCACCCTCGGGCTCGCGATCTCAATCGGGATCTTCCTCGCAGGGACCCGTTATTACCGGCACCGGGTGCCTGCGGGCAGCCCGTTCACAAGGATGGCCCGGGTTATCGTGGCTGCCGTGAGGAAGTGGAGGGTGCGGGTCCCGAGTGATGCGAAGGAGCTTTATGAGCTCGACCTGCATGAGTATACAAAGAAGGGGAAATTTAGGATTGACTCAACACCAACCTTGAGGTAGTAATTTGCATCAATCTCCACTACTTCTGTGTCCCAATCCGAGATTCATCAGCTCTCGAGTTAACATTTTGATAAATTGTGTGATTCACTCTCCATGCAGATTCTTGAACAAAGCATGCGTCCAAACCGGTACGACTTCTCCGTGGAAGCTATGCTCGGTCACCCAAGTCGAGGAAACAAAACAAATGCTGCGGATGATCCCTATCCTGATCGCGACTTTCGTCCCAAGCTGCATGATGGCTCAAATCAATACCCTCTTCGTCAAGCAAGGGACTACCTTAGATAGAAGCATCGGCAGCTTCAAGATCCCCCCGGCGAGTCTATCTGGATTCGTGACCATCTCGATGCTCGTCTCTGTTGTGTTGTACGACTGCTTCTTCGTCAAGATCATGCAAAGATGGACCAAGAACCCGAGAGGCGTCAGTCTTCTTTGCAGGATGGGGATCGGCCTCGTCCTCCACATCGTGATCATGACTGTGGCGTCCTTCACCGAGAGATGGAGGCTCCGAGTGGCTAGGGAGCACAATTTGGTTGAATCGGGAGGACAAATCCCAATGACGATCTTCATTCTGCTTCCTCAATTCTTGCTCATGGGAACGGCTGATGCATTCCTGGAAGTAGCAAAGATCGAGTTCTTCTATGACCAAGCGCCGGAGAGCATGAAGAGCTTGGGCACGTCTTATTCAATGACCACTTTGGGGGTCGGGAACTTCCTTAGCAGCTTCTGCCTATCCACCGTTGCGGATATCACTGAGAGGCACGGCCACCATGGGTGGATACTAAACAACCTGAATGCATCGCACCTCGACTATTACTATGCCTTCTTTGTGGTGCTCAACGTCCTGAATTTTGCATTCTTCCTGTTCGTGGCGAAACTCTATGTGTATCGTGCGGAGGTCTCAGATTCGATGGTGGTGCTTAAGGAAGAATTGAAAGGCCTGGAGAAGGTACATAACCAGGAAGTGCCGGTGACATAACTCTGTGGTAGGTAAAATGCCGTCGCTAAAGATGACTGAAACAATGCTTTTCGTCTAAGCTCTGCCTGGTGTATAATATCCAGCACTTGTATGGCTCTTGGCGTCATCGCTACGATGTGCAGCTTTACATTTATACGCAAATGATGATGATGAAGAAGATGATATTTATTCTCCTTGGAAAAAGATGAAGATACAATCTCTAGACAGTCCGTTCACTGGTACGGCTTTTTCTTTGCTAGTTTACATGCCATCGAGCTCAAAGGCGACATTCGAATGACAACTCCTGGTCCGCAATTGCTTTCAGTATCAGATGGTCAAAACTCTGGCAATTCATTGTACAAGTTCAATCGTCGTAAATGTCAGTTAATGAGAAATGATTGATCTATCTTCACACAACTATTATGATAAAACAACAAACGAAATTGCATATGATGGATACTAAAATGCGAAACTCAGCTGCAAAGGCATTGACATCCTTGTACAAGGTTGGTTCAACAGAAGGTTGACATCTTCAGGATGTTAGACTCTTCAATAGACTCTTCAATGCCTTGACTTGAATCTCCACTTTGTTGCGTGTGAAGACCACAACAAACAATGCTCACCTTCATCCTTGAATTGTTTCGTCGAACCAGACAATGAAGGTTGCCATCGGGACGGCATTGGTGGTGAGATTCCTTCCAGAAGGTATTCACCAAAAAGCAGCACGGATTAGAGGCTGACCATTAATGCCATTTGTTGGGTTGATGCAATAGAAACTCGTTGTATTCAGTTGGGAGATCATTAATATGGAGTCAAAATTCGAACTTGTCAAATATAAGCAATTGGATCCACCTCTACTAAAAGGTTGAAGCTTGTGATGCAAATGAGATTATTGACTACTTCATACCATATCAATTTTTCAATGAAGGACTTTTTTAACAAAACTCACACACATCTCAACACCTTATGAGAAAATTCCTCCCAATGCAATCTCCAACAACAAGACACAATTCTCTATGAGTTCTCTATTTGAAGTTTTCAATTCAATGATTTTTTTTTTCTCGAAGCATACATCTAACAACTATTAGAGAACAAAATAATGGGCAAATGTAGAAAGAAAAAATATTATGTATTCGACAGTCATACTATATGATGGTGAGACATGGAGAAGCTGGCTAATAAGGGTGCACATGATAATTATTTTATTTTTTGCCAAATCTATTTTTGTATTTCAGAAATAGGTTTAAAAAAGAAATTCATCTTGTCCATTGAATCACGCAAGCTGCCCGTTGTGTATTCTCACTTTCCTCCCTTCATTTTCCATGATTTTATTGGTCATTTATTACACTTAAACATAGTATTAAGTAAGCCGATTTCAATTGAATCCACTTGATCACGCGAGCCTGCGTCATTTCATGTTTCTGATGATCATTTTTTCGTCTTGCTATTCTTTGACTCTGTCTGAACAAACTTTTTCTAGCAAAAAAATCGATAATCCTATGCATATCATCCTTGAGCAGTAGTGCAGATCGGATAGAGCCTGGCCGCCATTATTCAATTTGGCTTGTTTTATTATATATATAGGTTGGCTTCGTTAGTCTTTGCGTTGACTTGTTCATTAAATTGGGTGTAGTGTACGAAATCTTCGAGAGGATGGCGTACTATGGAATCTCGTCCAACCTCGTGCTCTACATGACCAAGAAGCTACACCAAGGCACGGTCAAGTCGGCCAACAACGTTATCAATTGGGTCGGCACCCAGACGGGGTGTGACCGACGATAAAATACCTTTTCCATTTGAAGGGGTTGCGATTGTGCTTGCCAGAAAGTTAGGTCATGCAATCCTGCCCCGATATGCCAAGTCCAAATAACTTAACAACGCACCCCTATAAAATCATTATGCAAGTGATGACGGGCCAGCAACGTGTTCAGCTTGGGTAGAGTCCATAAAGGAGTGTTCAAAGTATATGCACGATTTTGAAATGATCCAACGCATCTTACATGGGCCAAAATGATCAACATGAGTATTCATTAATTTAGAATTGAGCATAACCTATCAATGCCATGCCGAATGAGCAATGCACTTGTGATATTATTTATAAATAAGATTTGACATACAAATCCTCATGAATACTCATGTTGATCATTTCGGCTTATGTAAGATGCGCCCTTTGACAAATCTTATTTATAAATAATACTACAAATGCATTGCTCATCCGGCATGGCAATGGCAGGTTATGCCCAATTCTAAATTACCTTTGGGAAGCATAAAAAGACTGCTCGAAAGATTTTCCTTATTGACCGCAGGCTAATACCCATGTTAGAAATTTTAGGGATCAGATGATCTCTTCTTGACAATATCGAGAGGTCTTGGATTATAATTCCTGGGGAGGGTGGTTGTGTCATTTTCCGATCGGGATACCTTTGATAATTGCAAGCCGTGCGAGGTAAGAGATGGGGAAGTCAAATCAACTGGAGCGAGCGAGCGAGAGAGACACTCGAATCTGCGGAGGGCTATAAAGGGGTGGCTTTGGGATTGCTAAGTTCTTCGCAGAAGATAGGTTTTAGTACAGAAGGGCTTGTACTGTGCAACAACCAGAGAAACACAAACTCGTATGTTATACATATAGAAAATGTCACTGGTGGAAGGAGTTGATGATTACACACAAGATGGGACTGTTGATATCCGAGGGAATCCTGTCCTCCGGTCGAAGCACGGCGGATGGACCGCCTGCTCCTTCGTCGTTGGTACTCTCTCGCGCTCTATCTGTGCATATTAAATGGGAACAATAGGAAGTCTGTTCAAGGGTTGAAGAGAGTTCTTGTTTTCTTGCGCCTGCTGATGTGATTTTTTTGGGGGGTTGTTGATTAGTTGGGATGCATCATCATGCTCTTCCACATACTTTGGAGATTCCTTTTCCCTTTCGATTTTCTTTCCTGGACTTTCTTGATGATTGAGTGGTGAACCTTGCAATGTGTGAATGCCTCCTGTTGGGTTTTGAGCGCAGCTGGAAAGTTAAATCTAACCGACAACCTCCCGTTATCATCGTTGAATTGCGAAATACAGACATAAGCGGCTGAAGTAATAATTTCTTTCTTCATCTTGTTGCTTTGGCAATTGTGCCTCGTGGGTGTTTATTTCTCTTTCTGTCCATCCTTTGCTGGTGTGCTCTCGCTGGCATGTTGTAGAATACTTCATCCGGGTCATCAATATTTCAAATTTAACCTTAGTTCGTGGAAGAGAACTGTGCATAGATATAAAGTTCGCGCAAAAAAATGGAAAACGTATGATCTCTAATATGACAAACAAATTCAATCGCAATTGAAACATACATACCGAATGTGGACCATTCGCATTTTTCCCATGCCCCAATGTGGACCCATGAAAATATAATTGATGTCGATTAAGATAAACAATAAAGACACTTTTCCAATTTTCAGATAGGGTACCGGTGGCCATTATTATTCTCCAGAAAAGTAAACAATTTCTGCCCCATAAATAGTTAATTAGCTAGCATATCTTCATATTTAATTTCCAATTCAATTTTTTCAACCAACTGAAAGTACTTTGGTATCTACAAAGTCTAGAATATGCTACTTTGTACAATTATTGATAATGGTAATCAGAATGATACCACCATAAATTGGCTAGGGTATCATCATCCCACTGTCTTGAAAGTCAAGAAAGATGAGAAGCTTCCGTTTGCTTTGGATCCACATTTTTATCTACAGTACGTACAAAACTCGAACCTAAAACTTTTGACTTCCTCGTGAGAAAATTCTACCCTAGAGAGATCATAACCAGTTCAGATATATGCAGAAGATACTGAAGAGAGCCAATAATACCTTCTCACAATAGAATAATCAACCACAAATTTGCCCATTTGTCATATCTTTTCTGTCCCTAATTTTCAGCTTTAGTCTTAATCCTAGGCAGCGAAAAGGCTAGCTGGCGTTAACTCCCCCCACCCTTTCCCCCCAAAAAAAAACACTAACTCCAAATCATAAAGAAGAGATTCGAGGCATCTATTTGACCCCATTTTTTCCAATATTCCTCTCATAATGCATCTTCATAGGGACAGTCCTTTTTGTCATTTTGTCCATTAAATCACGCAAGCCCGCTCCCTTTCATTCTCCACGATTTTATGGTCATTTATAACACTTAAACTTACAAAGTAAGTTAGAGGAAAAAGTAATCGCTGGGTCTCTCTCGTCTTGTCGAGTTCCTCTCTATCTGCTGGATAGAGTTCTTCTTTGTTAAACCCTTTTTCTTCAATCTTCAGTCGATTACCGTCGCCATGCGAACGGCAATTCTTCATCATCTCCTTCTCTTCTTGTCCTCCACAGGCCTAATCAGTTAACCTATACACATCTCATCCTATTTCTACCCGCAAGTGATTGCTTTGCGGGTTTATGTTCTCCTCCCTTTTGGTTTTCTCTGTCTCTCCATTTGCATGTCGATATTTCTTATGCTCCCGACCTTTATCAGTTAAGACGATCCATCCTTTCATCGATGGCTACTAAAGATGATCCCGATGCATCTCGGGTTGCTGCACTTTGTCAAAAATTGGGCCGATTATGCACAGAAAAAGCAATTGAAGAATGGCAAGTTGAACCCGCACCTAGCGCTATCGAGGAATGCAAGCTACTGTTAATTGGTAAAGTTCCTTCCAACCCTTCCTTCAATTTCCCAGCTTTCCAGTCAGTCTTGAAGAGGGCATGGAGGTCGGACCAAGAGGAAATCCTACAGAGAGAAGTGGGAATTTATTTAGCCAAATTTAAGTCTCAAGCTGAAAAACAGAGAATTCTCGATACAGGACCTTGGCAATTCTCCGGACATCTTATAAATTTTAAACCATGGGTAGCTAACACCCCTCTGCACTGCTATGACTTCTCTACCTGTGCATTCTGGGTTCAGGTAATTGGGTTACCGTTAGAATGTTGTACTGATGATATGATCCGCAAGGCTGTTAGTACGGTAGGCTCTGCTCTGCAAGTTAAGTCTGATTTTGCTACTGGTTCCACCTTGAAAGCAGGCCGCGCTCGAGTTGAGTTGGATTTATCTGAACCATTGAAGGTAGGTCGACTAATTAAATTCAGAAATCAAACTCTGTGGTTGGATTTTCAGTACGAAAGGTTACCTCATTACTGTTACTCTTGTGGACGATTGGGCCATTATACTGACTCTTGCCCCTCCATTCTTTTTAAGGAGAACATGATCACCGATGCTACTAAAACTCCTTACGGTCCCTGGTTAAAAGCTGAAGTTCAGTAGTACAGGCCTTACTGGCAGTGTTACTATGGACAATCAATTATGGAGGAGGAGAGAGAGGAAACCATACCTGAAACTCCTCCCACTGATATTCGCCCTCTCCCTCTTCTTCTACCACCTATTCCTAACACAACCTCCTCTCCACAGAAAGCTACTCCAATCATACCACAGACCAGTACTGATACCTTGAGCATCACTCCTTCAGTGCAACACACTCTAACCATTGCTTTAATTCCAGCTTCAGAGAAGCTTAAAGGAGTGCAATGGCCAACATCAGCTCCTCAAGTAAAAAAAGGCAAAAGTATTCGACCGAATAGTAAAATAGGCTCTGCAAAGAAACCAAGGCGCTATACTCCCTATGACTTCCCAGGAGGGCAACAGGGAGTCTATGAGGACTCTTTCTTGTTGGATACGCCAATTCTCGAGGCATCTGAAGATGTTTTGCGAGCGACGGTGGTTGGCCCTAAACAGTCACCAAAACAGTGATGAAAATTATAAGTTGGAACTGTCAAGGTTTGGGCAATCCCCTGACAGTCCTATCCTTAAAAGCCCTTTTGGCTAAAGAAAAGCCTGACCTGTTATTTTTGATGGAGACGAAAAATGTTGATGAAGTTCTCCTTCGCCTGAAACGGTCCTTCCGTTTTTTGCACCACAGGCTGTTTAGCCTTATTGGCTCTGCAGGTGGCTTAGCTCTTTTTTGGAATGCTGGGTTCTCGCTGTCAGACTTCTCCTCCAATCCGCATTTTTTGGATTTTATTTGTCTAGATATCTCGGATGCCAGATCTATGCGGATTACTTGTATTCATGCACCTGCAGTTTATCATGACCATCAGCATCTTTGGCAGACCTTGCGACAATTTAGTAGCTACAATGTCTTACCTTGGGTGTGCCTTGGCGACTTTAATGAAATTCTTCACCGATGGGAGAAAATGGGATCTTGGCCAACGGACTCTTATCGCCTTTCTTCTTTTCGAGAGGTCCTTAATGATTGCAGCTTGTTGGATATACCTTCTCATGGTTGTGCTTTCACATGGTCCAATAACAGAGATGGGGAAGCTTTGGTGAAGGAGCGTTTAGATCGAGCTGTATGCAATGCTGAATGGCGTGCCACTTACTCGAATGCTCAAGTGCTAGCTCTCCCTGCAGTAGGATCAGATCATAGCCCACTTGTTTTAGATACAAAACCCTGTTTGAGTCAACGAAAGAGACACTTTACCTTTAAAGCTTTCTGGAATCAGGATCCGGGCTGCCAATCAGTCATTGAATCATCCTGGCACTCTGTCTCGAGAAGGGACTCTCCTCTCTCAGTCAAGCTTCGCGTGGTTGCTACAGCCTTGTCCACTTGGAGTCGCCAGAATTTCTCCCACAACAGGCAACAGGCCATGGAATTAGAACACCAGTTACAAATTTTAACAAATCAGCAACCTAATTTATTGAATCAATCTCGGCAACAGATGATAAAAACAGAACTTCAGAAAGCATGGCAAATGGAAGAGCAATATTGGGCGATGCGATCAAGGATAAACTGGTTACAGTGGGGAGACCGTAATACCAAGTTCTTCCATGCTACCACACTTCAAAGAAGACAACGCAATCAAATTACTATATTGAGGGATGAACATCAGCAATGGGTTAGGGACTTGGACAGATCAAAGAAATGACTACCACCTATTTCTCACAGCTTTATACAACTTCAGGACCTCGACCTTACGCACAGATTTTAGAACAGTGTCCACAGATGGTCAATGCAGAAATGAATGCAACTCTCCTCGCTCAACCCACTCTTGAAGAAGTTCAAATTGCTACATTTCAACTAGGTGCTTCCAAAGCACCAGGCCTGGATAGTTTAAATGGATTATTTTATTAGTCGCATTGGGAAATTCTTAAAGTGGATATTCACAGAGCAGTTCAGCAATTCTTTACTTCTGGATCATTACCTCTACCTTTAAACAGAACTGCTATAACCCTAATCCCCAAAACCCCAAATCCAGAAAGCTTGGATCAGTATCGTCCTATTAGCTTATGCAACTATGCCTACAAGATTTTCTCTAAAGTGCTGGCTAATCGATTAAAACCCCTGCTGCCTACGCTGATTACCGAGGAACAAAGTGCTTTTGTTGCTGGACGACAGATTCAGGACAATGTTCTAATCGTATAGGAAGTCATTCATCAGCTCAAGACAAGGCAAAGGAGGCGTCATTTTAAAGCAATTCTTAAGTTAGATATGCAGAAGGCTTATGACCGTGTTGAATGGGACTTTCTTCAAGATTATTTACTTCGATTAGGCTTTCATTCCCATTGGGTCCATCTAATCATGCAGTGCATTTCAACTCCATCTTTCTCTGTCAAAATGAATGGTGAGTATTTACCGAGTTTTCACCCAACTCGAGGGCTGAGGCAGGGAGATCCCTTACCCTTACTTGTTTATCCTTATAGCAAATCTCTTATCCTTCCTAATTAGAAATGCTATGGATATGGGCTTGCTTAAAGGCATTAAGCTGAATCAATGGTGTCCTACTTTATCACATCTCTTTTTCGCTGATGATGCTGTCTTCTTTCTTGATGGTACCTTGATGGAGTGTCAGAACCTTTCTAATATTCTAAACCAGTATTGCTTGGCATCAGGACAAACTATTAATCGCAATAAATCTGGAGTTTTCTTCAGTCCTTCTTGCCCTATCTCTCTTCAGGAAAATTTAGCTAGTGAATTAAGGGTACCAGTTTTACAGCGATGTGGGAAGTATCTAGGGATACCTACTGATTGGGGAAGATCTAAAAGGGACATGTTTTATTGGCTGTTGAGCAGAGTTCAATCGAAATTAGAAGGATGGAAGGAGAAACTAATTTCTAAGGGATGGAAAGAAGTTCTACTAAAGACTATCATTCAATCTATTCTGTAATATGCCATGTCTGTGTTTAAGATCCCTATCTCATTATGTAAAGTTATTGAAAAGAGAATGGCAAAATTTTGGTGGAGTAATGATACAAGCAGATCTGGAGTGCATTGACAGAGTTGGAAAAATTTACAAAACCGCAAAGAACTAGGTGGCTTGGGTTTCAGAGATTTGGTGAGTTTTAATCAAGCCATGCTCGGTAAGCAGGCATGGCGTCTAATGCATCAACCCTTATCTTTATGGAGCAAATTTTTTAGGGGTTTATATTTTCACTCATCCACTTTTTTAAAAGCTGACAAGGGCTCTCGCCCATCATGGGGCTGGCAGAGCCTCTTGTGTGGAAGGGATGCTATTTTACCAAATGTTAGTTGGTCTGTGGGAGATGGAAAATGCATAAACATAAGAGAAGACAGATGGCTTCCTATGGGAATTCTAGGTGGACCTAAAGTCCCAGAAGAACCTACACTAGTAGCTAATCTTATTGACCAGGCCACCGGTTCATGGAAGATTGATTTATTGTACAGATTTTTCGATTTGCCAATCATTCAACAGATCACTGACATCCAACTCAGGCCTAACTTCACTTCAGATGCACTTATATGGACAGCAACTAAACAAGGAACATTCACGGTCAAATCCGCATATCATGCAATCACTTAGACACAATCAGGTATCCCAAATTCTAGTGCCTCAACATCATACCAAATCCCTACCTGGTTATGGCGCAATATCTGGAAGATGCCTGCTGCACCCAAACTCCGCGTATTCCTCTGGTCCATCTGTAGCAATGCCTTGGCGATGAGAGAAAACCTGTATCGACGACATATATTAGAAAGTCCCTGCTGCACATTATGCAAAAGTAAGATTCCAGAAACTTTAGAGCATATGTTCTTACTCTGTTCGTGGACTCAACAGGTGTGGAATCATTCCCAGATCGGGGTCTCAGTCCTCCCCAATAATATTCAGCGTCTGGACTCGTGGATCGTTTCCACGATTCGGGAAGGAAATCGATTATCTCGTCTGGCTTTTATTTCTCATGTCCTGTGGCAGATCTGGCGAGCTCGGAATGGCTTCATTTTCCGAGGAACTTCTCCCAATCCAACGCAGGTGGTAGAAGCGGCACTGATTCACGCTCAAGTAGATCGGTTATCTTCGGCTCCCTACACGCATCAAAAGCTTTCGGTCAAAAACAAATCTCATCTATGGCATCCCCCAGATCCCGGGGTTTTGAAGGTTAATATAGATGGATCATTTCATTAGGGAAGCAATCATGGTACTATAGCTTGTATTAGCAGGGATCATCAAGGCCGACTTACATATGGTTTCTCCATGGGGGTTGTGGCGTTCTCGGCTCTTCAAGTTGAGATCCAAGCCTTATCCTTTTCGCTCCGCCATCTTCTGCAACAAGGGCTTCAAAACGCAATGATCATCGTTGAATCAGACAATCTCACTTTGGTGGAAACATTGAATCGCCGCACACTGCCGCTATGGAGGGATCACTCTCTCTTCTCAGAGGCAGCCTTCCTGTTAACCCTATTCTCCAATCTAACGCTAGGGTTCTGTCGAAGAGAAGCGAACGCGGTCACCGACTGGGCCTGCAAGGCCCATACTAGCAATAGTTTGACTTGTAATTGGGCCCTTCTTTCGCCCCCTCCTCTCTTGAACCTTTTATGCTTAGATGCTATAGCTGCGGGTTGTATGGGTTATTCCTATTAATACTATTTGGGTTTCTGTTGAAAAAAAAAAAAAAAAAAAACTTACAAAGTAAGTCGACTTCAATGAGCTCATGTCGACTTCAATGAAATCCACCGGATCACATGAGCTCATGTCGTATTTCTCTGATAATCATTTTTTAGTATTGCTATCTTTCGAATCTGTCTAAATAAACTTTTTTTAAGCGAAAAATCTAAAACCCTTTGTATATTATCCTTGAGCAGTCATGCAATTTGGCTTGTTTTATTATTTTGCTTCGTTAGTCTTTTTCTTTTTGGCTAGAATTGCTTCGTTAGTCTTTGCTTTGACTTGTTGATTGAATTGGAAGCAGTGTACGAAGTCTTCGAGCGAATGGCGTACCATGGAATCTCGTCCAACCTCGTGCTCTACATGACCAAGAAGCTCCACCAGGGCACGGTCAAGTCGGCCAACAACGTCACCAACTGGGTCGGCATGGTCTGGATCATGCCCGTCCTCGGCGCATACTTGGCGGATGCCCATCTCGGCCGATAATGGACTTTCGTCATCGCATCCGCCATCTATCTCATGGTATGTGCTGTCCGCCTTGCCATCGAAGCGTGTGGGGGAAACTTTTATAGTCATTGTCAAACCCCGCGATAACTTTCCTTTTAGTGTTCCTATGTAGAGAGTCGTCATCGAATTGAACATGTGAAAATCATGCTAAGCCGGCCTTAAATTCGTCCTTGAAAAAGCAAAGGACATAATTGGAGTCGACAAGACGAAATTCAATTAACACTCGAGCTTGAATCAGCTCGATTGTGCCCAGCCGGATGCACAATTGGAGCTCGATTCCTCTAATTCAAGATCAGCTGAAGCTTGAATTCAAATTCTGAAAATGCAATATGATCATGCAAAAACTATACTGCTATACATAATGTTCATATGTCATGCATATGTAGTTAGTACTTGAACCACTTAGTGTGCGTTTGGTAATCATTTTATTCCTTGAAATAATTTTTGCTCAGAAATGATTTTTTTTTATTTTGTTCCCTAGATGAGTTTTTGAGTATTTAAAGACATTTGATAATTGTATAAAGTTTTTATTTCTATTATAGAAATGCTTTTGGTATGACTCTTAAATTCTTTTTTAACTTAAAATTTCTTTTAATTTTTTAAAATAATTTTATTACATTTTTTCTCTCTCTCTCTCTTTTTTTTTTTTCTCTTCTTCTCCCTTTAGCTAGTCACCAGTCTCGCCAAAGCCTCGCTAGCAGGTAGGTGAGGTTGAGCCTTCAGCCTCGTCAAGGCTGACAAGGCTGCCAACCCTCGTCCGAGGAACAAAAGAATATAATTAGGCATTGTTTGACTAGTTATCAAATATGGCCTTGGTAAACTCAATAACTATTGACCTAAACCAAGTTTGACGAATCTATTACTCGAATATGAGTTGGTCAAGTGAAGCTTGGCTTTTTTTCTAGATATATTAGTGGTAAAAATCGATCTTAGAAGTTTAGAGGAAGCACATATATGATATAGTGTAAAAAAAATTCTAGAATATACTTCACAGTTTGTCCTTGTTGGAAAACTATATCGAATTTATTGTCAAGACGTGCCAATAAAACAAGATTAATTTAATTTATCAACAGACTTAGGAGTGCTGTTTATAGATTCCATGCTAGTCGACAACTTGTCATACAAATTAAAATTTACCTTGATTCCTATAAGCTATATACTCTAATTGTAGTAGTTTGGGTTGTACATAAGATCCAATTCCTCGTACTTCATATGGAACTCGAGGACAATCTTGTTTTTATCTGCTACCAAGAATTTTCTAATTTCACGCCACACATGAATTTTTAATGTTGGCGTTTTTGAAAAGAAGAAGAAACGTTTTGGGGGAATTAATACATAACATTCCTTGTTGTACCCACAAAATTGATAAATTCGGGAAAATAATAACAAAAAGAAACAATAATTGAAGGTTAGGTATGAATAACCTAATCTTCTTAAGGCGCTTGATTCCTATCAATGGTGTTATGTAACTTTACGAATTATACCTCCTAATATAGAACACCTTGAACCTATTTGTGTCAACAAGATTTTGTCGAACACTTTTTGAAACCAGCACACTTAGAGTAACTTTAAGAGAGGAGATGTAGGTGTTTTCGCTTCTTCTTGGAATGAAGAATTTCAAGTATATTTATAGAGTTTTAGAGTTCATGTACAAAAGTAATACATGAACCACGAATTAAATGAAAGCAAGAATGTAGGAGATATATTAATTAAATAGAGATACATGAATTAATGAGATAGATGAACGGAAACAACATATCTCGTTTTGCTTGCTTTCATTGATCCATTAACCCACCATAATTACAACAATCTCCTACGTTAATGGATCAACAAAATATTTTGACTCAAGAAATTCTAAATGTGCCTATGGAAATACACTGTATCAAGATAGGTAGCTTTTGCTTTAAACCTTAGTTAGTGAAAGCACAATGGACATATTTAATTAGTTAGTGGACTAGGCCTTGAACCGCTAGTTGTTAGTGTAAGCCGAGACAATAGACCTCACATAGAGTATTTCTGAATCAAGATTGGTTCTCGTTTGCGTTCATTCTTTCGATCTTGAATCTCTCAAAATTCATGCTTGCTTAAAAAAATCTAGCCTCTAGATTTTTTTATAGAATCAGTTAACTCCATGCCTATAGGTGCATTTCTATTAAAGGTGTCCTACCATACCCTACTAAGATATTGAAATCCAAGCTATAAGAATCATTAAACGCAAAGCGTACCCTTAAAACTTTGTAGGAAGCATTGTTACATCATAGGAGTGGGAGACAGTGCACTCACTAGAGTTTCCAAAATTTGCATTGTTGTGTTGAACCTAGTCCATGGAATCTTCAATTGCTAGGTTAGGCTTCCACCTTGGAACTTCTTTATTGGGTTAAGGCTTTTAACCCCATTCCTCTTGATGCCTAGTTTACTTGCTCTCTTGACAAATCTTTTCTCAGCAGATCTGTAATATATTTCTTTGACTTCACAATGTTCAAAAAAATTATTTTATTTGAAAGCAATAGTCCTATAGTATTATGTCTACAATGAATGTGTCTAGACTTATCATTATATGTCACATTTTGTGCCCTTGCAATCACTGCATGATTGTCACAGTAAATGCATATTGGAGGCTTAGGTTTTGGCCACGACGAAACATCCTATAAAAATTAATAACTTAATCCAAAATAACAAACTTTGATTTCATTGTGGAGCGTGTTATTATAGTTTGTTTTGTGGATTTCCACGATACTGAAAATATATCCGTTAGTTGATTTTGATTCATAGGAATCCAAAATCCAGTTGGCATTACAATAGCCTTCCAAAAGAGCAGGACATTTGTCATATTGTAGAACATAGTCTTTGGTTCTTTGTAAATAACCCAACACTCTTAGAAGCGCACTCTAATGCTCACAACCAGGATTACTTTTATACAGACTCACTTTTCCTACTAAGTGCGCAATATTCGATCTAGTGTAGTTCATGATATACATGATGCTACCAATTACTCGAGAGTACTCCAGTTGCTTGATAATGTTTCCAGTATTCTTTCTCAAAGTTAGGTGCAGAAGAAAAAGATTATCCTTGTGTTTAATGCAAATCTTTAAATCTCTTATTTACCTTTTCAATGCAATAAGATTGTGTTAAATCTAAACCATTAAATTCCTTAGAATGTTGATGCTGAGTATAACATTTGCAATACCTAAGTCTTTCATCTCAAAGTTCTTCTTGAGAACATTTACTGATTTTGATAACTTCAGCATTATCTCTAATAATCAGCAAATCATTACATAAAGACAAATAAGTATATATCAAATTGATGTGGATTTAATGTGCACACATCTGTCATGCTCGTTAATTATGTAGCCATTTTAGATCGTCACGCGGTCAAACTTCTCATGTAATTGTTTAGGAGTTTGTTTAAGACTACACAATGATTTGACAAGTTTAAACACTTTATGTTATTGTCTTTTGACCTTAAATCCTTTAGGTTGTTCCACGTAAATCTCATCATCAAGATCGCCATATAAGAATGTAGTTTTTGCATCCATATGATATACCTACAATTTGTATAGCGAGGCTATAGCAATCAACATCCTAATTGATGTTATTCTTGTTACAAATAAATAAGTATCAAAGTAGTCTAGACATTCTCTTTGTCTAAACCCTTTAGTTATCTATACAACCATTAGCTTTATACTTCATTTTGAAGATCCATTTACATTTAGTTGGTTTATTTCTTGATGGAAGATCAACCGATTCCCAAGTGTGATTACTTATGATAGAATCAATCTAATTATCAATAGCTTCTTTCTAGTAAGGAGCATCTAGAGTTGATATTGCCTATTAAAACATTTGAGTCTCACATCCTAACATATACATTAGAAAATCAAATCCACAAGATTAATCAATCCATGACCTCTTGCTCCTTTGAAGGTTGGCTTCTTTGGCCTCAACTTTATCATTCTCAAATTCTAATTCTCTAAATCTCTTCTAAGAAGGTCCACCTTAATTTCTTTTCATAGGATATTTATTCTCAAAGAATTAAGTATGCCTTGATTCTAGGATAGTATTGGCATGAATTTCCAAATTTTCAGATTTGTCAACAAAAAATTTGTATGTGCTGTATTTTGAGCATAATTGATGAATATGCAATTGATCGTTTTAGGTCCCTACCGAGTTTGTTTCAGAGGAAGAATTGCTACTTTAGCTAGGCACCCCATACTTTCAAAAAATTATAAATTGACAACCTTCCATTTCATAACTCATACAGAGTCTTACATGTTTTCTTGTGGGATACTTTATTATGAATATAGTTTGTAGTTAAAATTACCTTCCCTCCCCCCACAAGTCTTAAGGTAAACCCAAACTCAAGAGCATGGCATTAGCCATCTCCTTTAGAATTCTATTCTTCCGTTCAGTAATTCTATTTTACTACTGAGTGTAAGGTGCAGTTGTTTAGAGAATTATCCCCCATACTACTGCACAACTCATTTAAGTTGGAACTATATTCTTCTCCTCATTAAACCTAAACAATTTGATTCGTCTATCAAGTTGGTTCTCATCCTCATTTTTATACTTGACAAATATGCTTATAGGCTCATCTTTCCTAGTCAACAGATAAAATAGCAAAATCAAGTACAATCATCTACAAAAGTAATGAAGTACTTGTTTCGAGCTCTACTTTCTACATACTTTAAATCACATAACTCACTATTGATTAATTGTAGAGGTTCACTTGTTCTTTCAATAGATTTGAAGGATTTCTTAGCAAACTTAGCCTTAACACAAGTCTCACACTTGTAATGGGCATCTAGCTCAAACCTTGGAATAAGTCCCAAGTTCGCTATCTTCTTTATTATAGCATAGTTTACATGTCCTAAGCTACCATGACATAGAGAAGGAGATACGATAGTAGAACCTGAAGACTTCTCTTTATTTCTAGCATTTGGGTAAAATAATTTCGAGTTTACATCAATGACAATTATATTCGCTTTGAACACGTCATTGAACAAATACCATTTTCCCACACACATTCACCCTTTGAAAAGTGCAAAATTGTTAGATTCAAATACAATTTTGAAAATCTTCTTGATAAGTATGGGACTAGAAATGAAATTCATACGGATCTTTGATACACGCAGCATATTTAGTAATGTGATTTCTTTGTTGAAAGTGAACTTCAAATTCACATTTCCTCAGCCGACAATATTTGCTGATGTAAAGTTAACCACATAGAGCTTCTTTTTTTCCTCAGTCTTCTCGTAAAACAAGAACATATGCTTATTTACATAAATATGATTTGTGGCACTAATGTCTAATCACCAATCTGTATTGTATGACACAAAGAATACCTCAGACATCACCACAATAGTCATTCTCTCATCTTCTTCCTGTTGCAAATGCTTAAAGCCCACATTGGTGAATTCTTTGGTTTCTCATTCGGTGTCACTAGAGGTAATACCATCAAACTAGAAAAAATCTGTTGTACCATCTCTCCACAAATTGGAGCATATGCCAATTGGCTTATATTGTTTTGAAGAAAGTCTCGGGTATATCAATCAAGCAACTTGTATCCGTACCACTAAAAATGGCTTCAGCCCGAAGGCTCGCAGCATTTGTTGTCACAACATAGGCCACGAGATCTGAACCTCAGTGGTCAAAGCGACCATAGGAACATCTCTAGAAACATTTCATACATCATTGGATACTTCATTATTACTAGCCATCTCGATTTTTTGATAAACCCAACAAATAGTAAGAAACGCTAATCACCTTTAAAAAAATTCGATTAACTATACCTCACCTCCAATTATTATTTTTTATTATCACTTTTTCGAATTTATCAATTTTTTGCTTACAATAAACAATATTACGTATTCTTCCCCCAATATGTTTTTTCTTCTTCTTCATCTCAATATCTCCAACAATTAATCCACGTGATTTGAAAAGTCCAAGGCTGAAAAAAAAAAAGAAAAAGAAAAGAGAATAATTTTCCGTGAAGGGCTCAAATTGCTTCTGAAAAATTCTGTAGTGCTAAATAAATTAATAATAAGTAATGAATAAAAAAGACAAATCGGACCGCCGTTTTGAAGGTCTGAACCCTTTTAAATCGGAGGTTGTCGACATGTTCCTCGGCCGTCCATGCTTATCCTAGCAAGAGCCAACCTGGTTCAGTCATCAAGTCAATTATTCCATCGCATACTTCCCAGAGAATACGCGTTAGAATGCTGTTTTGTCTATTTTAGGATGTAAAATATCACGGACGATTTTCAAAATTAGGAAGTTTAAAACTGAATTATATAATAAATAACTGATTAATACAACAAAATATGCACTAGCTAGAGATACTAAAGGCTGTAGATTAAATTTAAACATCCAATAAAAATTCACCATGTTATTTATTAAATGCAAATTCAATGTTAAATATAAGAACATTGCTCATAGGAAACAAGCAATGCGTTTACTTTTTTTTTCTTCACCGTGTTATTATTCCTTATATAGGAAACAAGCAATGTGTTCACTTTATTTTTCAGTCGATCTTACGCTACTTCTATTCTAACTCTCAGTTTCAGACTTTTGTCTTACTTTTGTGTTAGATGCAAGAGTCGAAACCCAAAACTAAATTATCTCCACCACAATCTCCCAAAAATGTGGGGATTCGAATCCCTTATCTCCTCTTTCCCATGTTAGAAGGGTGGAATCTAGTGGTGAGCAATGCGTTCACCTAATTGAGAAGCAATTCCATTGCTCCTAGTGAAAAAGATACTCATTTTTTGTAGTGGACGAGATGATTAAGCACGTCTAGCTTACTTCACGCAGGGCATGTCTATGTTGACCCTGGCCGTCTCGCTTTCAAACCGCCTCAATGCTCGGAAGCAAAGGTCAACAATTGCCAGAAGGCCTCCACGTTGCAGCTCGCCGTCTTCTACGGTGCGCTGTACACGCTGGCGGTCGAGACCGGTGGGACCAAGCCCAACATCTCAACGATCGGCGCGGACCAGTTTGACGACTTCGACCCGAAGGAGAAGGCCCACAAGCTCTCCTTCTTCAACTGGTGGATGTTTAGCATCTTCTTTGGGACACTCTTTGCCAACACCGTTCTCGTGTATATTCAGGACAATGTGGGCTGGGCTCTCGGGTACGGGATCCCCACCCTCGGGCTCGCAATCTCGATCGTGATCTTCCTCGCAGGGACCCCTTCTTACCGGCACCGGGTGCCTGCCGGCAGCCCGTTCACGAGGATGGCCCGAGTCATCGTGGCCGCCGTAAGGAAGTGGAGTTTGCGGGTCCCGAGTGATCCGAAGGAGCTTCATGAGCTTGACCCGCAAGAGTATGCCAAGAAGGGGAAATTCAGGATCGACTCGACACCAACCTTGAGGTAATAATTTGCATCAACTTCCACTTCGTCTGTGTTCCAATCTAAAATATTGATACATCAGCTGCCGGGTTAATCTTTTGATAAACTGTGTGACTCACTCTCCATGCAGATTCTTGAACAAAGCATGCGTCCAAACCGGTACGACTTCTCCGTGGAAGCTATGCTCGGTCACCCAAGTTGAGGAGACGAAACAAATGCTGCGGATGATCCCGATCCTGATCGCGACTTTCGTCCCGAGCTGCATGGTGGCTCAAGTCAATACCCTCTTCGTCAAGCAAGGAACTACCTTAGATAGAAGCATCGGCAGCTTCAAGATCCCCCCGGCGAGTCTATCTGGATTTGTGACTATCTCGCTGCTCGTCTCTGTCGTGTTATATGACCGCTTCTTTGTCAAGATCATGAAAAGATGGAGCAAGAACCTGAGAGGCATTAGTCTTCTCCACCGGATGGGGATCGGCCTCATCCTTCACATCGTGATCATGATGATGGCGTCCTTCACCGAGAGATGGAGGCTCCGAGTGGCTAGGGAGCACAATTTGGTTGAATCGGGAGGACAAATCCCTCTGACGATCTTCATTCTGCTTCCTCAATTCGTGCTCATGGGAACGGCCGATGCATTCCTGGAAGTAGCGAAGATTGAGTTCTTCTATGACCAAGCGCCGGAGAGCATGAAGAGCTTGGGCACGTCTTATGCAATGGCCACTTCGGGGGTTGGGAACTTCCTCAGTAGCCTCCTTCTATCCACAGTCGCGCGCATCGCCGAGAGGTACGGCCACCATGGGTGGATGCTAGACAACCTGAATGCGTCGCACCTGGACTATTACTATGCATTCTTCGGGGTGCTCAACGTCCTGAATTTTGTGTTCTTCCTGTTCGTGGCAAAACTTTATGTGTATCGTGCCGAGGTCTCAGATTCAATGGTGGTGCTCAAGGAAGAATTGAAAGGGCTGGAGAAGGTACATAACCAGGAAGCGCGGGTGACATAACTCTGTGATAGGTAAAATGCCGTGCTAAAGATGACTCTGAAACAATGCTTACAGCCTAAGCTCTACGTGTAAAATATCCAGCACTTGAATGGCTCTTGGCCTCATTGCTACAATGCGCGGCTTTACATTTATACACAGGTGATGATCATGATTATATTTATACTTCTTGGAAGAATATGAAGAAAAAATCTCTATGCAGTCTATTCGCGGACGGCTTTTTCTTTGCTGGTTTGCATGCCATCGAGTTCAAAAGCGACATTCGAATGACCACTCCTGGTTCTCAATTGCTTTTACTATCTGATGGTCAAAACTCTGGCAACTCATTGTAAAAATTATTCAATCGTTGTAAATGTCAATTAACATCTTCATTCGACTATATGATAAACCAACAAACGAAATTGCATATGATGGAGACTAAAATACCAAGCTCAGCTGCAAAGACAATCACATCCTTGTGTAGGGTTGATTCAGCAGAAGCTCCACATCTTCAAGATGTTAGACTCTTCACCGCATCAAGATGCCTTGAATTGAATCTCCACTTTGTTGCGTGTGAAGACCACAACAAACGATGCCCACCTTCATCCCCTGAATTCTTTTGCCAGACCGAACAGTGAAGGTTGCCATTGGGACCAAGTTGGTCGTGAGATTCCTTCCATAAGATATTCACCAAACAGCATAACGGTTGTAGACTGACCAGTCATACCATTTGTTGGGTTGACGTAGAAGAAGCTCGACGCATTCGGTTGGGAGATCATTAAGAAGGAGCCAAAATTCAAGCCCGTCAATGTAAGCAATAGGATCCACCTCCAATTCTCCGACATAGGACTTTTTAACACAACTCACATGCATCTCAACACCTCAATGGGAAAAGTCCTCCCAGTGCAATCACCAACAAGAAGACATGATTTTCTCTCAGATATCCCAAATGATGATGCACCACTAATTGACTGTTCCGCAATCACTAGCATAAGATCGGTAATATCTTTCTATTTGGAATTTCCTTTTCAAGAACCGATTTGCTACTTGATCGTTCCTGTGGCACAAGACATGTAGTATCGTGTTTGGATCTGATGTATTCCATCGTTCTGTTGTCGGAGGCACAGATTGATTGTTCCTCCTATCCTCGGCTCCGTTCTCTTCAATTTTACGGATCATAGCACTAATGTCTTGGATTAGCTTGTCCGTTGGTTGACTCATCAAAGCGATCACCGTTTCCACCCTCTCTGCCTCCTTATCCACTGCGTCCTCGCTCATCAATCCTTCCCCAGATACACAAAATGCTCGCTTCAAGCACTGAAAGTCCTCCTTAATCATTCGGTGATCCGACCTGGAGAAAATCCTGGAGTCCCCTCCCGCAACCAAAACAATAAGGTAGGCATCGAAAGAGGCCTTCATGACTTCTTTTATCGCTAGCGGGTGTGCTTGATCGATGAGAATTGCACAAAGCAGAGTCAAATTCCGCTTTAATGTCCGCAAAGTAGGCCTTATACGTGCACTAGCGACTTCACCAACATAGAGGCTATTGTAGAAGACATGGTTAGAGTCGACGAAGATCAAGCTATGGGCAGCAACTTCTGAGACATGTTGGCAGGCTTCACGTATGGCCAAACAGGTGTTCTGAAAGTAGGAAGCGCAGTCCTTATGGTGCTTCTTGTTGCCGAAATATTTGTGACCAAGGGTACCAACACCAGAGAGTGACATCTCATCCAAGGATTGGAGATGTGCAAGGAGATAGTGCAAAGTGTTGAGGCGGATGTAAAGGCGTCGCGTCCCCCCGCTCATTGACGGATGAGGATGGTCAGCTTCGCACATCCGGCATCCTCGTGGGTCTTCAATGCCAACCTTACATGGTGTCACCTTTCTACAAAATTTGGCAAACTTGGAACCTCGATGACATCTCGTCAAAGGAGGGAGAGCAGGTATGTAATTTTGCTTTGATCCTGCATTGGAAATTTTCAAGAAATGATGAAATCAAGTTGTGCTAATTAAAACCAGAAGAATCTAGCAGTCCTTGTGTAATTATAAAACTAAAGCATGAACATACGTCAAGTCAACCATCGACTTGGATGAACAATTAGAATGCAATAGATACAGAGTGATAAGCGAGGACAAGCTATATGACAGGTGACACTTACCACAGGATGCAACAAATGCAGCATAATCCTGAAAGAGACTCCCTAAACTGTTCACCAGATCATTCACCAAATCCTCAGTAGTTTCCATTCGAATGGCAAAGAAGTCGTCCATGGTTTCTTTAGCAAACTTGATCAAGTCTTCAGCTGATTCCACGTATGGCTTTGCCTTCGATTTCGGATTCCATGTCTGTCACGGGCCACATTTCTCATTATCTTTTTGTTTTGAGTAATTGTTATAATCAGTTGTAAATTTTATTCAGGAGAATATACTATCAAATGAACTCACTTCTGATTCTGTTGCTCTCTGCAGACAATCTTTGCCTTTCTGGAGCCTCACGTCTATCCATTGTTTTTGAAGCCTTGACATGGTCGACTCAACCTCATATGGAATCATATCCCTCACGATCATTTTGCCTCCATCTTCGCATTCTATGGTGTCCTCGACCACCATTTGTGCCAAAACTTTTTCTAGCTTCCCTGCACTCTCCAGTACTTTCCTGATTTCACCGTTGAGTACCAAAGCACAAGTCAAATGTTGTTTCAGAATTAGTCCATAACAGCTGTGCAATGTGACGGCGGCGACTGCAGTTGCAACGGGATGGAACTTTCTAAGAATAGGACTGAAGGTTCCTCTTTCTTTTAAAGCCAAATCTTCAGTCTCTTTCGCCAATCGAATGAGTCGTTCACTTTCATCTTGTCTTGTGTCCATTTCGCGTTCTTGACATCCTGCTTCGGCCATCTAATGCAAGCGATAACAAGGAAAAAAATTTAATTTCTCCCTCGTGGTAACACAAAATGAAGGGAGAAATGAATCACTTACGCACCTTCGAGAATGCATTCTTCAGAGATGATCTTATGTAACCATCCACGTGATCTACGGTAGGGCTGGTCACTGCATTACCTTGCGCTTGTTCTGTTACTCTGGAAAGCATTACATCATCTCCTAAGATGTTTGCCACCCTCACTGCCAACGGCAGCAAATCCTCCATCAGGTTCATCCTCCCATCCTCGAAGTAGTAATGATAGTTACACAATCTCTTCTCCAACCACCCTTGTATCGAGGTCAGAGCTAACAGTAGAACCTTAATGAATAGAGGATCTTGGTCCTGCTTTTTGGCGTCATTTGCTACTTCTGCCAACAAGATATGCGAAGCGAAAAGAAGCTCCGGTTCCAACTGCATCGTGCTGATGTATTGTTCAAAAAACACCCATGTTAGGCACAGATTGTGTATTGGCGGATTGATTCCAAGTATCGACCATGTCTTCTTCATGAGCTCAAGAAGCTCGTCAACCTCGTCGAGGACTAAAGTCTCATCCCTGATGTCAAAAATCGACTTCAGCAGAGTCACGTACAGGTGAATGTTCAGAGGGAATCCATCAGCCCAGTGGCAAACATCAGTAGGAGTCCCGTTTGTGCTTCGCCATGATAATGACACCACAGAATTGCTGAGGCTTCGCATGGTGTCTGAGTTTTCCCCGATGACTATGATCTTCATCTCGCCAGCTTGGATAATTTCTCCAAGGCGGACTGCAAACGCGTTCGATTTCTCCAGTGGGATCGACGGGTGAAGAAGCAACCCTGCTTCTAGGATCTTGAGCTGTCTCTTTTGCCAGGCATGATATTCCTTCGAGTCGTTGTATTCAGATGGTTTTAGGTGGCGAAGAAGCTCGAGCGGAAGGATTATCGTCTCTGCCCGCTTACCAATCTACGGAGATTGAAAGTGGCAGGAATGAGCCATGACATATACAAGATTCTAGTTTGAAAGATTTGTATCTACTGATTAAAGTATATGTCACTCAAAAATGAAAAACTACTATTACAATTTTCATTTGTTGTATCATAAGATCACGTCTAATTCAACATGCAAATACTTGTTCTCACATTCCATTTACTATCTCCTAATTCACAAAAGAGAGACAATTGAAAACGAATTGCTTTGCATAATTTCATGAATGCCACAGGAGGGAGATGAATCATGAAGCATTTTGAGACTTACGTACATGGCCTACATGGGTTCTCGTGAGCGTTTTCCTGAGCCTGTTATCACTATGCTCCGTCACCCTCATTTGTTGCCTCATCAGCTCAGCTGATGTGAGCGGCCGCTTCGGCCTAGCCGCCGCCCACTGGGGCCCCGGCGGGCTCCCAGCGCCCAAGGCCATCTTTTTCGAGGGCGTCCGATTCAGCATCTTCAACCCGAGGGCTCTCTTGACCCGGCTGCTCGGTGCCATCCCCACCCCATTGGCCTGGGACGATGTGGATCCAGGCTCGGGCTCATACCACATCGAGGGATGGAACTTCAGAGCGCTCCGGCCCCCAAAGCCGGGCGATGATCGGCATGACATGAAGAATATCTCGTATGCCGTCTCGCGGATATCGTCGGCGTCAAGGCTGTGCAGCTCGCCGAAAGGCCACTCGAGGTCGGCGGCCATGGGTGGCGGCAGTAGGCCTTCAGGTGGCGAGCGATGAAAGAAGGTCGGAGAAGGATGGTCAATGGGGGAGCGATTGTAGTGGGCAAATGTTTGGCGAGAGGCGAGGTGGAAATGAGGTGAGAATGAGCTGTTTTTCTCTAGTTAGTTGTGCGACACCACTTTCGCACTAAGAGGAGAGAGAGAGAGAGAGAGAGAGAGAGAGAGAGAGAGAGAGAGAGGGGCATTGTATTTGTCAACTTTCTTTGTGCGAAGAAAACGAGACATGAACATCGTTTTGATTCCGTTTTGTTTTTTCTTTTGGTTTCTTATATTAAGGAAATAGGAACTTCTAGTAAGACTACTCACCTCATTGGTGGTCGCGTAGTTTACGCTCAATCCATCTGGGTTGTCCTGGGTTTACGTCGCCGGCTGTACAGCGGTTCCCGGATCATTAAAAATATAGGACTGATTGCTCTATAGTTATTGCATTGACCGAAATACTCTCACAGTTTATGCATATCTAGGCAAGGGCAAAAAAAATATCTGACCTCTCTCTCGAAAAGTATTTGGTGACCTCAAAGCGCGACGTCATTGGCTAACACGAGGCATGCATTTATTTGATCAGATTCATTCACGGCTCGATACGCTGCAGATGAATTAAAATTAAACAAAAGTAAATTGATTTCTGACCACAACGGTTTTTGGGAAAATTTACACGCCCGCCCAACCGTCTCTCTCTTCGACCGTTGTTTAGTTTTGGAGAAAAGCCGCACGCATCTCTCTGTTCAACCATCTGTGCCTGACCCATCTCTGTCTTCAACCGATCTTTCGCGTTTAGAAGGCCCCGTTTCCGGGAAAATTGTTCAAAAATTTCTCAACTTATCACACTTTCACCGACTTAATTTTAAACATTTCAATTTTACCAATTAAATTATGAATTTTTTTTAACGTTTTGTCAATTGAGTCAATTTGATTAATTTTAGCAAAAAATTACGAACGTGATTGCTGACCATTCTACATGACACAATCGACATTAAAGTAGACAATTTTTATTAATATTTCATTTTTATAATTTCTTTCCTTTTTTCTTTCTTTTCTTCTCCTCCCCTCTGCCATTTTCTTATTGTAGCTTGCGAGGGTTGCTGGGCAACTCATTGGCCATAGGGTGAGGGTCGTCAAGCCCTTACTAGCCAAAAATGAGGGCCAGGACTCCTTCTTTGGCCATGGGCGAGAGGGTCACAGCCTCATCGCACCCATATTTGGACAAGGGCTAGGACGCCATCACCACCGCAAACGAGGCTAGCCTCTCCTAGGCAGCCTTGCCCATGGCCATGATGATCTAAGTGAGACTAGCTCGCTTGTCCCAGGCGAGGAGGAACCTTGGCAATGAGTTGAACTAGTTTGGCCTCGAGCTCCATGTTATGGCTAAGCTTGAGCCCTTCCAGCTAGGGGCTAGAGCTTTGAGTTCGCTCGACAAGACCTACCTCATCAAGTAAGGTCTAATATAGATCCACACTTGCGCTCTACGCTTCCACCTCCACAACCACCCATGGTCCTCGGCAAGATCCTCCACTTTGTAACAATCTTGTGCATCACCTATTCAACCAAATTCCTCAACCAAACATATTCTTCCACAACCTTCTTCTTCACATTACTGCTTGTTGACACTTGATTTTTATTTGATGCGCCATTAAAGGTTAAAAAAAAAAAATTGAGATTAGGATCTATGATTGCGATAGAGCTTGTTTCTCGACCAAAAAGTGCCGTTTTCCATTTCTTTCTTTTACTTTGTCATTTTAAAACTATTGCTTATTTTTATTTATTTTTATTTTTTTTGGTAAGTAAGCAATTATTATAAAGGGGAGGTCAAAAAATACAGAGGACTGGCTTCAAAAACTTACACTCAAAATAACAAGCTCAAATGAGTGAAAGGAAGTTGGGCAAAGGCCAGGCGGCCAAAACAACAAAAGCCAACATGCAAAAGCCAAGGCAAAGACCGAAACCACCAAGAGTGAACCGAGACTACAAATCAAGTGAAAATAGCTAGGTCCACCTCCCAGGAGCATTGCAATCTTTTGTTCCTTGGAGAATCCTCTACATTTCTGAAGGTACAAGCCTTGTCTTTGACAACCTTCATGAGATGCTTCTTCATGGTAGAGATAGAAATCTTCACACCCCTAAAGAGCATATCATTCCTATTCTTCCACACGATGTGGCAAAAAGCTCCAAAAGAAAACTAGGCGATGCACTTATTAAAGTCCTTGCCCGAAAGCAAGGCTGAGACCCAAGTAAGGGTATCCTCCCACGGCTTATTCCTCCAGGGAAAACCACATCTAGTTGCCCAAAAGAAGGCAACACCTGAAGTAACACGGCATCCAAAAAAGAGATGATCAACCGAGTTAGGCACCTCGTTACAAAAGGGGCAGGAAGTAGCTTTGATCCTACCATAAGACATGAGAAGGGACTGTGTGGGCAGCCTCTGTTTGGTGATGAGCCATAGATTCAGCTAGTGCTGAGGTAAGATGACATTGTTCCAGATGAAACCATGCCAATTGACTTGATCATTCCTCCTTTGAATAAGCTCCCAGGCCGAGGCCACCGAAAACCTACCCGAGGAATCCTCCCTCTAACAACAACGATCCAATGTATCAGTCAAGGACGGGAGCAGCAAACCCCAACTTTCGATCACCGATCTAGTTGCCTGGCCGTCCTCAATGAAGGATCAGCCACCTTAGCCTGCCTAATTAAACCAGATCTATAGATGAGTGAATCTGAAAAGAAAAGGTTCAAGGGACCCCTGGGGTGCCAATTATTAAACCAGAGCGATGTGGTAAGTCCGTCGCCTATCCTCTAGTGGAACCAAAGCCGGAATTTTGTCTTGAGTTGTAAAAGTTTCTTCCAGGTCCAAGAGCAAAAGGTTAGCTTCTTCACCACCCAAAAGTTCCCCCTTTTTAAGAAGGTAGAGTGGATCCATTTGCACCAGAGAGACTCTTTATCTGTAAATAAAATCCAAATATATTTGAGCATAACCGCCTTGTTGCACTCACGCAACCTCCGGATAATGAGACCCCCTTCCACTTTAGGCAGGTAGAGATCCTCCCAGGATACTTTGGCACCTCCTCTGCCCAACTGAGGCCATTTCCAAAGAAATTGTCTAAGAATCCCCTCGATCTTATCTAGTATTGCTGCAGGCAAAATAAAGACAATCGCCCAATAGGCATGAATGGCATGGAGGATTGACCTGATTAGTTGAAGACGCTTACCTACGGATAGGAACTGATGAGTCCAAGATTCGACCTCGGCAGTGATACGCCTGACAAGAGTAGCACAGTCTACCTGCCTCATCCTTGACGTGATGGTTGGAACTCCCAGTTACCGAGCTGGAAGGGACCCCTCTTGGAAGCCAAGCTCTTGCAAGATTAGTTCCCGAAGAGTGGCAGGACCGCTAGAGAGGAACACCTTGCTTTTTCTCTAGTTAGGAATAAGGCCACTCCGAGTAGAGAACCGTTCAAGACCTTCTTTAAGAAGCTTAATAGTAGGCAGATGTCCTTCGCAGAACAGAAAAACATCATTTGTAAAGAAAAGGTGCGAAAGGCTAGTAGGCCTGCACCTGCAATAGAATCTGAAATCGGACTGTTTGGAGCACCTCCTAAGGATCCTAGAGAGCACCTCCATCACCAGCGTGAATAAGTAGGGAGATAATGGATCCCCTTGGTGTAGGCCCCTTCCACTAGGAAAGAAAACATGGAATTCCCCATTTAATGCAATGGATAACCGAGGAGTTCTCACACATGTCATAATGAGGTGAACCATTCGATCAGGGAATCGGAAAGCAAAGAGGACATTCTCGAGGAACCGCCAATCTGCGATGTCATATGCCTTCCTGAAATCGACTTTTATAGTGCACAATACTCCACATGAAAACTAGCAAACAGCTCCTATGCCAAGAGGACGTTGTCCCTGATGCGGCATCCCTTAACAAAGGTGCTTTGGGAAGGGTTCACGAGGTCCCGAAGCACTCCCACAACGCTATTCGCCAGCACTTTAGTAATGACCTTGTAAATTGTATTGCAACAATCGATAGTTCTATAATCATCAATAGTAGTCGCATTGGGCACCTTTGGCACCATCACCAGAAATGGTATTATTAATTTCCTTTAGGATCCTCCTTGAGATAAAGAAGTCCTTTACAGCATCTGTGACCAGCTGACCCACCGTATCCCAATTCTCCTTGAAGAACTCCATCGTGAAGCCATCCGAACGGGGCGCCTTCCCTCGAGCCAGGGAAAAAAAGGTGTCTCGAACCTTCAAGTTAGAAACCGGGCGATCAAGGACAGAGATTTGGTCATCATTCAATTATGCATGAACAATCTCCCTAATGTCGAGGACCACGGGGGACTCCTGCTCCAACCGAGGCAAAAGAAGATCATGGAAGTAGTCCACGAAGTGTTGCTGAACCAGATGAGGCTCGGTAATTTGGCAACTTGCAGCATTCGTCATAGGGAGGATTCTATTCCTCAATAACAATTGCTTATTCATTTCCATTGAAAACCAAAAAAGTTAAATGATGAACTTTTGGGTTGACTTTTTTGTTAACTCTTTGATCAAAAATCAACTCTGCAAAAGATGTTAAAAGGTATTTATTTCACTTTCGCCAAGTTAATTTTCGATAATTTTAAAGATTTGTCACAAAAATTAACTTTTTTAGGAAAAATCAACTAAAGGGTTGACTTTTAATCAAACATTTGACAGAAAAATTGAAGAAATAAAAAATTCAAAAATCCACAAAACACTTCATTTTAGTTTCAATTTGAATTTAGTGTTGAATTTTTTTTTTTTGAAAACCAATTAAGAACCTTTTTTTTTTTTTCTAAATTTTTCAATTTTTAGTTTGAAATCTGCCAAATTAAAATTACTTTCATCTTAGTCATTATTAGGTGTAGTTCTTTTTATGACATTTGGTCTAGGGACTATTTCTCTTTCACTCGTTTACTCAGTTTCAAGAACGGTCTTGTTGAAATGTGAATTGCCACTTTTAGCCTTAATCAGGGGTTTTGAATCAATTCTTCATAACTTGTGAATGAACACTTTCATTCCACTCATTTTCTCGAGAAAAGTCCAAATCCGAGGTTCATTTTACGAAATTCGCTCGTGAAATTACCAATTTGAGGAATTCACTCTCCATGGATATAGGAAAACTAAACTAATGAGATTCAATTAAGGAAATTCAAGTTGACCCATTTGATACTAGAGTTTAATTTTGCGAATCAAGGTTCAATTTTATCATTCAACCTCAATTCATTTTTAGCATAAGAGTTGTGATGTCAATTTAAAATTAATTTGGATACAATAGGTTATCCTAAGCATGGGCAATTAGTTGAATAGGTATCTCACAATATTAATTAAATTCAATTTTGATTAATTTGCGATTTAGATCGAGAAATTGTGAAATTGTCCGATTTGGCCTATAATGTCCAATTATGTGAACCCATGGTGTAAGTTCATTATTTTTACGGTAATCAAGCAATTAGGTCAATAAAAAATTAATGGATTGCACTTATGTGGTTTATTTGGCCTAATCCCTTTAGAATTAGACTGTTTTCCCTTAAATTAGGTAAGTTTTCTTTTCAATTTGGTCATTAAGAGAAGAAATTGCATAAAATTTTGCCCCCCAATGATTGATAGGACCGACCAAGAATCGATCAAACCGGCTTGAACCGGTTTGATTGGTCCAACCAATTGCCAACTGAGGAGGCCAGTTCGACCCCTTGCTGGTCGATACTTGATTGCTAGTGAACGCCTATCCACTCCTCATCTCATATATCATCCTCACGTCCCTTGATTTTCCAGATTTAGAAAAATACCCCTGAATTTCAAGAAAATACAAAATTACCCCTAATTAAGCCATAGTTGCAATTTACGTTTAAACTCTCATTTTTTGTGAATGAAGACCATCCGATCCATCATGATATACACTTTAATTAGGATTAACCCCTCATGAGATTAATTAGGCCGTTAGATCAAGTTTCGACTGTTGGATCGAATCGATGGTCGAGATTTGACCTTTAATCAAGACTATATAAAGATTTCCCCTCAAAACTTTAAGGGGGGCTCATTATTTACATTTTGCAAATCTGAAGGCAAATCTCTTTATGAAATTCTCTCTTCTCTGTCCATTTTCCTCCTCAAATCACCTCACTACCTCTCTCACTTTGTCGTGGCCGTTGCTAGTCACTAGAGCTCCCACCAGCACTGCGCCACCATCCATCACCTTCGTAGGCGTCACGCCCTCAAACCTCGAGCATGCGCACATCTCTCGGTAGTCAACTAAATTGTGACGTTCCCAGGATGCGTCGCTGACCCAAATCGATTCATGCACAAGCGGAAGCGAAATAAACAATCCCTAGACAACAACAAACATATGATAGAAAAGTAGAACAGTCAAATTTCACAAACACACTTTTATAAACAAGCTAGTTTATACACAGAGGCCAACTCTAAGGTTTATGTACACAAGTCTAAATCAAAAAGGGTTGTGGAGCCACCTAAACTCCGGACTCTCCAGTCTCTAGCTCCGGATCTTCCATGGTACCATTAGGAGTGTCGATATCCAACATGTGCCCTATCTCCCACTCTTTAGTCCCAATGGGAGGCCTGTTAAAACCATCCAAAGGATCTTCCCAACTCCCATCGGGTTTGTGAAGGTGTCACATCTTGAAACGATGAGGTACCAAGTGGGGTAGGCCCTCATCGACTCAAACGGTGGACTCCACAAGCTCACTGGTCAGGCTGGTCCCGGAAATTAAAAAGAGGAGCGTTGGAAGTCTACCTCCCTCAGGACCCCATAACGCACATGGCGTGCCTCCATCTAAGGACCTATAAGAATTGAAACCCACGACAGGGTGAGACAATGTTTCAGTGAGTTTACACCCTAAACCATGATAAAGAAGGTAATACATCTAGAGGCAATCTAATCACACATCACAAAAGACTCACCTCGCCTCAGCAACTCCCTACACGTCAGTACAAATCACATAACATTTATAAATGTAGTAGATGCAATCGATAATCGGAACACCTCACTATCAAATCAATCAATTATAGGGGTTTCAATTATAAGGCCAAATTGTTATGACACGTCTCATTCCGTGTCACACAATTTTGTCCCATAATCAGGCGTGGTTATATCTCACTCTGACAAGTGTTCCCATTAATTACAGCCCTACGGGCATGGCCGACTCAACAATCAGCGGTCTTTCGGCATAGTCAGGTGTTGTTTCGCCCCATTGAGCACAATAACATCTACCTCTAGACGGCATTCCTAAAGGAGCATCGGCCTAACCTCCACTGCGACCGGCATTCGTTTACAAGGGGCATTTCCGAAGGAGCATCGTCTGGCATAAAAGCTCGTGACGGGTTTTCATAACATTCATGCGCACATCCAATCCCAGCCAAGGATATTGTGTTTTGCACCCAAATGCCTCAATTAAAATAATGTGCTTGGCCTGCTTTCTTCATATTAAAAACACCTGGTAAAATAATCATATGTGGGTACGCGGTTAGATTGAGTCATAAAAAGTGATATCCTTCCTTTTAAAAATCCTAATATTTTATATAGTACTTAAAAACATTTTTTGCGTCAAAAACCAACACTCGATATTTTTTAATTAAATACCAAAATCCATAATTTTGAAATAATAAATAAAAATCAACAATCATCACTCAATTATACAATCTAAAAATCAATTGCACAGACTAATTACACCATGGCAATCAGCACAAAATTCTGACAGCCAGGTATCCCAGTATAATTTTCGTCAAATAATAAATAATTAAATTAATTACAAAATTAATTAAATAAATGCAAAATAATTAGATAAATCATTAATTAAGCTATATACACTAATCTGACCACCTAATTGGACCTAAATAATTAATGTACTAATCTAATTAAGTCACACAATCGAATTAACCCTTAAATAAACTAATCTAAACACCTAATTAGCTTAACTAATTTATCTAAATAACTAAACAAGCTAAATAAATACCCTAATCTCACTTAAGCTAATCTAAACCCCCTTAAGCATAATTAACCTCCTAAGCGAGGTTTAGCAAGTAAACTCACTGGATTAGCAAGCCGATGAGTTCCCGGCAACGGCGACAGCGACGTAAAGGCGAGTGAGACACGGGCCTACGGCAACACCCAACGAGGCTTGGAAGGGCCCAGAAAAGGGTCCAACAGCTCATTGCAAGAGTTGAACCGAGGGCTAGGACAATGGGAAACGGGCCAGGCGGGACCAGGCATAGGCGATGGCGGCTTGGGGACCAGCGACACCGACCAGGGCGTGGACAGCTGGCTTGATCGATGGACGGTAGGGACAGTGGGGATGGTACACGGATTGGGCTCGAGTGGCTGGAGCTGTGGAGCAGGCAGGCAGACGCGTGACACCAATGCTCGGGTGGCTCGAAGGCGGTTGGAAGGCGGTGAAGGGGCCTGGTGGTGGCTGGCTGGTTTTGGTTTGATCTCCGCTGGTTCTTAGGTTCTAAAATAGCAACAATGGAGGAGAAAAAGCTAAGGAAGAAGATGAAGAGGGAGCTGCAGCTGGAAGAGGGGATAAGGCCTTCAATGCTTCCCCAAAATATCCCAAAAACACTTGAGTTCATGCTTTAAAAGTCCACAGCCCTATCTACAGCCAATTTCCCTTCACAAACTTCCCCAACAAGCCATAAATGGTGCCCAAATGTTGCACCGCACAAGGCATACGAATTTCACCATTTTCCCTTTCAATTTCAATTCAATTCCTCTTCAATTGGCCTCAAATCAATGGTCAACTTGCCAAGGTAGGTGCCCGCATCAAATTCCATAATTTTTCTCATCATTTGATCCAACGAGAAGGCCAAAAGTGTACTCAATTTAGTCCTTTCGGATTCTTGAATCAATTTCGCCGAATATTGATTTTTCGCCAAAAATTCAAACTCGCCAAAAATTCTTCAAATGATGAGTTGACGTTCCTAAAATAAATCGTGACATGAAAGAACTTTTAATTTCTGAAATCAGGTTCAATTTCGTGGTTAATTTCAACCGGACACGATTTTAGCGTGATCTAATCTACTGGGTAGCTTTTATGAATTTTTAGTGCATTTGACCTATGGTCGATTATTTTCAATTCAGATTATGCATTTTCAACTCATAGGTGACTGTTGGTTGTCGTAAAAATCTCTAGGTTTCAAATACGGACACAGGGAACATAAACGACAAAAAAATTGGTTTAGTGCCATTCGATACGAATTTTGCAATTAGGTGGAATCACCCACACTTTAATTACATGCCTCTATTGAACTGACCTATATTTGGTCTCTAATTGATTTTAACGGTGTCGTATTGATCTTTGCAGATTAGCACGGTCGAGTGGTCGATTTTTTATCGAATTCTCAAGTCTGTCGCGTTTAGATTCCTTAACGGCTTCACCTGATAGATTAGTAATCTCGTGAGTGATCAGCTTAGTGAAAAAGACCATAGGCGCGTTAATGAAATGCCTATTTCATTTCATTTAAACAATGTTGAAAATGAGGATGTCATAACTCTTCCCCTCTTATAAAAATTTCATCCTCGAAATTTAAACCATTACAATTCTTAAACAAAAAGGTGGGGGTATTGTCGTCTCATTGAGTCTTCAGTTTCCTAGGTTACTCTTTCTGTCACATGGTATTGCCAAACCATTTTAACCAAAGGGACCGTCTTGGTTCGCATAACTTGTTCCTTGCGGTCCACAATCTGAACTAGTCTTTCCACGTACGACACTCTGTTGTCCACATCTAATTCTTCAAAATTTAGCACGTGGATCGGGTCAGGCTCATACTTTCTCAACATTGACACGTGGAATACATCATGCACTTGCGCTAGTTTCGATGACAACGCGAGACGATACACCAAAGTCCTTATTCTCTTCAGAATCTCAAAGGGATCGACGTACCTCGGACTTAGCTTTCCTTTCTTGCCGAAGCGCAAAGTACCCCTCATCGGTGACACCTTCAGAAAGGCGTGTTCACCAATTTGGAATTCCAATGGTCTTCGACGCTTATCTACATAACTTTTCTGACGACTCTGAGCGATCTTTAATCTGTCCCTGATAACTGCAACTGCATCCATTGACTATTGGACTAACTCTAGGCCTATAATCTTCCATTCTCCGATTTCGTCCCAACAAACTGGAGTTCGGCACACTCTGCCATACAATGCTTCAAACGGTGCCATCTGAATACTCTATTGATAGTTGTTGTTGTAAGCAAACTCAACTAGATGAAGTTGTTCCTCACAGCTTCCTTTGAAGTCTACTACACAAGCTCTTAACATGTCTTTGAGGGGTTGAATCGTCCTCTTAGATTGGTCATCTGTCTATGGATGATAGGCCGTATTGTATTGCAGCTTTGTTCCCAGGGCAGTCTGTAAACTTTTCTAGAAGGCTGCCATGAACTTCAGGTCTTGATAAGATGTAATTGTTACTAATACTCCATGCAAACGAACTATCAGACGCACGTATAACTCAGCATATATGTCCAATACATAGTCCTTTCGTACGGCGATAAAGTGAGCAAACTTTGTTAATTTGTCAACCACGACCCATATGGAATCATTACCCCTATGACTCATTGGTAAGCCCATCACAAAATCCATTATGATGTGTTCCCATTTCCACTTAGGAATCTCGAGAGGTTACAGAAGTCCCCCAAGCTTACAGTGCTGTGCTTTCACTTGTTGACACGTCAAACACTTGGCGACATGCTTGGCGATATCTACCTTCATACCAGTTCACCATAAGTGTTGACGCTGATTTTGATACATCTTCGTACTGCCAAGATGAATGCTGTAACTGCTACGATGAGCTTCTGACAAAACTCTTCTTTAAGCTCTACATTGTCAGGTACACATAATCGTCACGAAACTTTAGTGTTCCGTCCTCAGAAATTTGAAAGTTAGCATTTCTCTTTTTTGTATCGTCTTGCAGGATCTTCTAGATCTCTAGGTCTGTCAACTACAACATCTTGATCCTTATCTAAACTTCCGGTTCAATTCTGAGGGTGGCCATAAGACTTGAAATATGGCATACCTCAAATTTGAAAACCAAATCTCAAGCTCCTTCAAGTAAAATCCACTCTTGAATCACCATTTGTGTAATCAAAGACTTCCGACTCAACGCATCGGCGACCTTTTTAGCTTTTCCAAGATGGTACAAGATGTCGTAATCATAATCCTTAAGAAGTTCCATCCAGCGACGTTGTCTCATATTCATCTCATTCTGAGAGAATAAATACGTGAGACTTTGATGATCTGTAAAGATCTGGAACATTTCTTTGCACAAATAATGTCTCCAAATCATCAGAGTAAAGATAATTGCTGCGAGTTCTAAGTCATGCGTTGGGTAATTCAGCTCATGAGGTCTCAATTGACGGGATGAGTATGCAACGACTCTGCCATGCTGCATTAACACACAACCCAATCCTCTAAACAACGTATCATTATAGATCTCATATCCTCCAGGACCAGATGGAATGGTTAGCACTGGTGCAGTAGTTAGCTTATGCTTAAGCTCTTGGAAACTACACTCACACTTATCTCTCCACACAAACTTCTCTTCATTCTTCAGCAATTGAGTAAGTGGCATAGCTTTTGTTGAGAATCCTTCCACAAATCTTCTATAATATCCTACCAAACTTAAGAAACTTCTAATCTCTGTCACTGTCGTTGGTTTTGGCCAGTTGATAACTGCTTCAATTTTGGTCAGGTCCATGGAGATTCCTTCGCTTGAAATCACGTAACCTAGGAAAATGACACGAGTTAACCAAAACTCGCACTTACTGAACTTGGCATACAATCCATGATCTCGCAGTATTTGGAGCACTGTCCTCAACTATCTTTCGTGCTTCTCAAGATTTCTTGAGTACACTAGGATATCGTCAATGAAAACGATCAAAAACTAATCCAGATACTCCTTGAACACCAGATTCATCAAGTCCATGAAAGTAGTTGGGGCGTTCATTAAACCAAACGGCATTATAGTGAACTTATAGTGGCCGTAACGCGTACGAAACACCGTCTTCGGTATATCTTTCTTTCTGATCCTCAATTGATGATACCTTGTCCTCAAGTCGATCTTAGAAAATATCGATACTCCCTGTAACTGGTCAAACAAGTCGTCGATCCTCAGCAGCTGGTACTTGTTCTTGATCATCACCTGAATGAGTTGATGATAGTTGATGCAAAGAAGCAATGGACCATCTTTCTTCTTCACGAACAGAACTAGTACTCCCCAAGGTGATGCACTGGAACGTACGAATCCCTTATTCAACAACTCCTACATCTGCACCTTTAGTTCTTTCAGCTCCGACAACGCGGTAAGGAGCCTTATAAATTTGCTCTGTCCCGGGGGCCAACTCATTTACAAACTCGGTCTCCTTTTCTGGAGGTGGACCAGGTAATTCCTTCGGAAACACATCCGAAAACTCTTATACAATTGCAATGTCTTCCATCTTCGGCTCCTCAACTGTTGTATCCATAACAGTTGCCAAGTAACCTTGACAACCCTCGTCTAACGGACGGGTTGCCTCAAGTGACGAGATTAAGGTAATCGAGATCCTCCTCGACTTCCAAGAAACTCAAAACTTTCACCCGCTAACGAGTTAAACTGAATTACTTTACGATAATAGTCTACAGTAGCTCATTGTTTGGTGAGCCAGTCATGCCAATTATCACATCAAAATCGTACATGGTTAGGACTATCAGGTCTATCTTTCCCTCTCGCTCACCAATAACTAACTTGCAACTAGGATAGCCTACAGTGCATAACATTTTATCCTTTAATAGGGTAGATATACTAACCACTGACCCCAACAATTCATGACTCAATCCTACTATCTTAATGAATTGCTCAGCTATAAATGAATGAGTAGCGCCATGATCAAATAAAGCACAAGCAATATGACCGTTCAGCGAGACCGTACCTGTGACCACATCAAGTGAGTCTTCTGCCTGCCACCGGGTGACAACATAGACCGTTCCTTGAGCTGGAGGCCTATTCATTCCACCTTATGGTGCGTTCTGCAGTGCGTATCCCCTGTTCTGACCCATTGGTGGCGGTGGTGGCAACTGCTGCGGTCCCATCGGCCTTCGGGGGCAATCTTTGACTTGGTGACCTTGCTAGCCACACCCAAAGCAAGCACCCATCCTAGAATGGCACGAGGCTGATCCATGTTGCCTTCCATAGAAGCGACACACTTCATTATAGCTCGACATTGACTTTCCTACCGCACCCTTCCTGTTAGGTGGGATAGGATATCTTCCTCCAATCATACGTTTCTTCCCAAACCAGTTTCCATCTCTATTCAAACCGAATTGCGACCTAGATGTGGCAGCTCTTTCGTTAAGGTTTTTCTCTATCAACTAGGCCTATCCATATAATTCATTGTAATCTTTTAGATCGAACGGCACTAAAGGATCTTTCAGCTCCGGTTAGAGGCCATTCTTGAACCTCCTAACTCTGTCCTCCAAATCTTCTACTAGTCTTGGGGCATACTACGACAGCTTGGCAAACTTTGCCTCATACTGATCTATAAACATTAGGCCCTGACGAAGGCGCTAGAATTCCTCCATCTTCTATTCCCTGGCACTTTTAGAGAAGTACTTGCCATTAAAAGTCCTAATGAAGGCATTCCACTCCAGAACCACACCTTTAGGGAACACTCTACCTCTGGTGGCCCTTCACCGGGTACTTGTGTTTCCCTACAACTGATATACTGCAAGGACAACCTTCTCTTCCTCGGTGCACCTCAGCAATGCAAATGCTTTCTCTAATTCTTGGATCTAGAGGGTTGTAGCCTCGGGATCTCTGGCTCCAGTGAACCTCGGTGGGTTCAACTTCAGGAACTACTCAATGAGTTTGTGCATCGGCCTCTCCTCGATCACAACTTCAGGTTGGACTTCCACAGGTGCGGCTGCAGTAGCAACAATAGCATTGGGGGCAGCAGTAGTAGCGGCGGTAGTTGCGGCGGCTTGATTCTAGGCCTACTGCCCCATTAGAGCTCCAAGGGTCTCGAGCGCTTGAATGATCCCATCGATTCTCAGATCGCCAAGTGCTGCTACACCAGCACCGACCTACAGCGATACTACTCAACTCGTGCTGGCTTGTGCCTGCGCTCTCCCTTGGGTACCGACCCTTGTTGATGTCTTACCCCGAGTAATAGAGGCTACTGCCCTCTTTCTAGGAGTTCTCTACTCCTGATCACTCATCTTACAGACTCTACAGAACCTACTTTCCAATTCCATACAGAATTAGAAACTAAGTGATCCACACAAAACAAGCTACCAATCAGCTATCAATCACATGCGTCAGCATAATAAAAAGGCTTTTCCTGCTAACTATCACATAACCCATCGCACATTATCACTCCAAACACTAACAAGCTCTGATACCACTCCGGGCGGGGATGCCACGCCTTAAACCTCGAGCGCGCGTGCATCCCTTGGTGGTCGACTAAATTGTGACGTTCCCAGGAAGCGTCACCGACCTAAATTGATTCATGCACAAACGGAAGAGAAATAAACAATCCCCAAACAACAACAAACATGGGATAGGAAAGCATGATAGTCAAATTTTACAAACACACTTTTATAAAGAAGCTAGTTTATACATAGAGGCCAACTCTAAGGTTTATGTACAGAAGTATAGATCTGTGGAGCCACCTAAACTCCGGACTCTCCAGTTTTCGACTCTGGATCTTCCACGACACCATCAGGGGTGTCGATGTCCAACGAGTGCCCTATCTCCCACTCTCTGGTCCTAACGGGAGGATCGTCGAAACCACCCAAAGGACCTTCCTGGCTCTCATCGGGCTTGTGAAGGTACCAAGCCTTAAAATGATAAGGTACCACGCCTTAAAACGATAAGGCACCAAGTGGGGTAGGCCCTCATTGACCCAAATGGTGGACTCCACAAGCTCACTAATTAGGCTAGTCCTGGAAACTGGGAAATAGGAGCGGTGGAAGTCTACCTCCCTCGGGACCCCATAGTGCACGTGGCGTGCCTCCATCTAAGTACCTGTAAAAATTGAAACCCACGAAGGGGTGAGACAATGTCTCAGCAAGTTCTCGCCTTAAACCCCAATTAGGAAGGTAATACACTTAGAAGTAATCTAATCACACATTACATAAGACTCACCTCGACTTAGCACCTCCCTACACGTTAGTACAAATCACATAACATTTATAAATGCAGTAGATGCAATTGATAATCGAAACACCTCACTTTCAAATCAATCAGTCACAGGGGTCCCGATTATAAGGTCAAATCGTTATGACACGTCCCATTTTGTGCCACACAATTTTGTCCCATAATCAGGCATGGTTATATCTTACTCTGACAGGCATTCCAATTAATTACGGCCCCACGGGCACGGCTGACTCAATGGTCAGTAGTCTTTCGGCATAACCGGGTATCATCTTACCCTATTGAGCATAACAACGTCTACCTCTAGACGACATTCGCGAAGAAGCATCGGTCTAGCCTCCACTATGACTAGCATCCGTTGACAAGGGACATTCCCAAAAGAGCATCATCCGGCATAAAAGCTCATGACGGGTTCTCATAACATTCATGCACACATCCAATCCCGGCCAAGAGTATTGTGCTTTGCACTCAAATGCCTCAATTAAAATAATGTGCTTGGCTTGTTTTCTTCATATTAAAAACACCAGTAAAATAATCGTGTGTGGGTATATGGTCAGATTGAGCCATAAAAAGTGACGATCGATTATCCCGAGTATAATTTCCGTAAAAAATAAATAATTAAATAAATTACAAAATTAATTAAATAAATGCAAAATAATTTGATAAATCATAATTAAGCTATATACACTAATCTAACCACCTAATTAGACCTAAATAATTAATGTACTAATCTAATTAAATCACATAATCTAATTAACCCTTAACTAAACTAATCTAACAACTTAATTAGCTTAACTAATTAATCTAAATAACTAAACAAGCTAAATAAATACCTTAATCACACTTAAGCTAATCTAAACCTCCCATAAGTATAATTAACCTCATAAGTAAGGTTTAGCAAGTAAACTCACTAGATTAGCGAGCTGATGAGTTCACGGCAATGGCGATGCGGAGGCGAGTGAGACATGGGCCTATGGTGACACCCAACGAGGCTTGGAAGGGCCCGAAAAAGGGTCCAATAGCTCATTGCAAGAGTTGGGCTTCCGGTTTTTGTTGCGAGCTAAAGGAGATGGATCGAGGGTTAGGACGACAAGAAATGGGCCAGGTGGGCCTGGCGGAGGTGACGGCAGCTCGGGGACCAGCAACAACAACCAAGGTGTGGACGGCTGGCCTGATCGACGAACGGCAGGGACGGCGCACGGATTGGGCTCGAGTGGATAGAGTCGTGAAGCAGGCAAGCAGACATGTGACATTGGCACTTGGGTGGCTTGCGGGCAGTTTGAACGTCGGCAAAGGGGCCTTGGGTGGTTGGCTAGTCTTGACTTGATCTCTGCTAGTTCTTAGGTTCCAAAACAGCAATAATGGAGGGGAAAAAGCTGAGGAAGAAGATGAAGAGGGAGCTGCAGCTGGAAGAGCGAACAAGGCCTTCAATGCTTCCCCAAAATATCCCAAAAACACTTGAGTTCATTCCTCAAAAGTCCACAGCCCTATCCATAGCCAATTTCACTTCACAAACTTCCCCAACAAGCCACAAATGGTGCCCAAATGTTGCACCCCACAAGGCATACGAATTTCACCATTTTCCCCTTTAATTTCAATTCAATTCCTCTTCAATTGGCCTCAAATCAATGACCAACTTGCTAAGGTAGGTGCCCACATCAAATTCCATAATTTCCCTCATCATTTGATCCAACGAGAAGGCCAAAAGTGCACTCAATTTAGTCCATTCGGATTCTTGATTCAATTTCACAGAATATTGATTTTTCGCCAAAAATCCGGACTCGCCAAAAATTCTTCAAAGGATGAGTCGACGTTCCTAAAATAAATTGTGATATGACAGAATTTTCAATTTCTGAAATCAGGTTCAATTTCGTGGTTAATTTCAACCGGACGCGATTTTAGCATGACCTAACTACCAGATAGCTTTTAGGAGTTTTTAGTGCATTTGTCCCGTGGTCGATTATTTTCGATCCACATTGTACATCTTCAACTCATAGACAATTCTCGATTATCGTAAAAATCTCAAGGTTTCAAATAAGGGAGCGTGGTAGAAAAATGATAGAAAAATCGGTTTAGTGCCATTTGACACGAATTTTACAATTAGGTTAAATCACCCACACTTTAATTACATGCCTTTGACGAACTGACCTATCTTTGTTCTCTAATCAATTTTAACGGTGCCGTATTGACCCTTGCAGATTAGCATGGTCGAGCAGTCGATTTTTTATCAAATTCTCAAGTTTGTCACGTTTAAATTCCTTAATGGCTTCACCTGATAGATTAGTTATCTTGTGAGTGATCAGCTCAGAGAAAAAGACCATAGACGTATCGATGAAAAGCCCATTACATTTCTTCAAAAATAGGGTTGAAAATCAAGATGTCATAGTAGGTCTCCTCCCCACCTTGCCATCACCATTTGACAGCCAGAGAATTGTTTGACTCACTTCGATCAGTGCTGCTTCCTCTTGGAATTGGAGATCGACGTACATGCTTGGACCTTTGCTAGTGGCTCCTCTAGCCTTGATCAGCGATCTAGCGGCCTTCTTTGGCCCATTGACCTCCTCAACCGGCTTCATCAAGGAGTCCTTGAGGTGCTGGTGATTGGTGCCTGGCCGAATAGCCATCGAAAGTCCTCTGATCGACTAGATCCTTTACTAGCATCCAAAACCAATCCAAACCGAACCGGTTCTATTGAACTCGTGAACTGGTAGTCCAACTGATGATTCGACCCCTTTGACAAGCCCTCAGCATTTGTCTAGCATTCCTTGAAGTTCGAGACCCAATTCAGAGTTCCAATTGTCATCCAATCACATTTGATTCGATGAAACCACATAAGGTAATACTCGAATCGTGAATCCAATGAAGTGAGATCGAACTAGTCGATTGGGGTTAGGATTTGAACCTAGGATCATGTTTTGTACTTAGATCTGAAGTTTTGAATGTTACATGATGATTTGCAATAATTTTATGATGATTGATGATGAGTTTGAACTTGAATGTTCTTGATTCACCTTGATTTGCAAAAATCGTATGCACGTATGTGACCTGTTGTTGAGGTCCATTTGAGGTAGTAAACATTGTTTTTCGGCCTTGAGTCATTTTGGAATATGATCTAGGTTCAACTGGCTTCGATTTGATAGGTTATAGACTTTGAACAGACACTGTTTGGTACCTAAATTATGCCTCGGAATTTGGTTGATTTTGTTGTGTTTTGCGCAATTTTCTGATGTTTTATCTTTGGACGAACTGCCTATTTGCCATTTTTCTACTGATTTTTGTGCTTAGATTTTGGAGATGCTTTCTCATGGAAATTGCACAAAATGTCTTTGTCATATCATATCTTTTTCTTTTTTCTTTTTTCTTTTTTTTAGAATTTTGAGTTGATTTGGTTAGGCAAAAACCTTGAAAAATCTTCCTAGATTGGTCTACCCTGTTCTGAGTCCGACCTATGTTTGCCTTGAAATGAGGGCTTAAATGAGTTCAATTGGATTCCAATCCTCAATATGCATTACAAGCTTTCTAACTAGGTATAATTTATGCCAAATGATCGTCGTTTACTAGGTCAATTTCTAACTTGGCATAATTCATGTGAAAATGCATTAATGCTGCTGCACTTTGTGAAGTCCATTTTAGTGTTCTATTTTGCCATTTTGTGTAGGCTAATGTGAACCAAATTAGACTTAACCAAAATTGACCGTCGCATTTAGCCCTAGTCCATGTGTGAGTTTCACATTTTTTTGAGTGCGAGACACCTGGAGTGCCATAACTTGGCACGCCGGGACACTTAAGTGCCATAACTTTAAAATGGTACACTTAAGTGCCATCATCGGAGTAAAATGGGACACTTAAGTGCCAATCCGGCCAAAAACCGGTCAAAATGCAGACGTGGCATTTTCCGGCGACTTGCTTAACTGATGTGGCAATTTTTTTATAAAAAAAAAAAGCACACGTGGAGGAGGAAAACGACGTCGCCCCATCCACTGTGCATTTGGCCAAACTAAACGACGTCGTTTTTCGTTAGTGTTAAACGACGTCGTTTGGTTTATTTGGATTTTAATATTTCGTCGCTTCACACTAGGTCGACGTCCTCTCCATCCATCGCCGTTCACAGCTCACCGTTCGCAAGTGATCGCTCGCCGTCGTCGCTCACCTTTGTCGCTCGCCGTCGTCAAGCGCCGTCATCGCTCGCCGTTGTCGATTTGCTCAGGTTTTTTCTCTTCTTCCTCTCCCCTGTGGTGAAATTAGGGCTCCGACTCGTTTATTAGGGCTCGGACTTCAAATTTGGGGGTCGGCTGGGAAAGGTCAGGCTTGATGTGAGATTTATGGCTAAGATGTAATGCTACAATCCTATTGGGGGTTCGAATTGACGGTTTAGGAGCGGCATTGAAATATAGGCTCGGTGTAGGGCTCGGCGGGGGAAAATTAGGGCTCGGTGTAGGGCTCGACGTCGCCTCATCCACTTTGTGATGTGTGATTCATTCGGGGTGTTGAATTGTGATGTGCGAAAGTAATTTGTAGTGGTCGGATGTGAAATGTGTGATGATTGGTGATTGTTAGGGTTCAGAGTATTGGACTTTGCACATGTTCGAATCGAAGGTTGTGGGGATGGGGACTTCTGGATATTTTTTTAATAAATTGCATTGTTGAGGACCCATGCTTTGAGGAATCTCTCCATATTTTAAAGAAATGCGACGGCATAATCAAAGCGGTTGTCGGGTCCCATCTTTATTTTTATTTGTCATTGTCCCGAGGCCTCTTGTTTTCAAGCTGCAGTTGTCGTCGACCGTATCTTCCCTCTCTCTTCTTCTTTTCTTTTCTTTTCTTTAATAAAGAGTGTAGGGACCTCCACTTGCAATTGTCTGTTCTTTGTGAATGCGGTCCCAAAAGTTAATTGTATATTTGTCCTCTTTTGTTGCGAAATGGCGCATAAAGACTATGTTCTTTGTCATCGTTTACTACGGTGGAGATTTTGTGATTGGGGAGGATGAGTGGGAGTATGAGGGGGAATGAGGGTACTATCTTTGTAGATATAAAGAAGGCATCTTATATTGGATTTGTTAGGGATATAGTGACATTTTTGCCTTGTAGAGTACAAAAGTTACCGTCTTGTGTTCTGGGGAAAGGCTTGAGAGATGGTTTGAGAGTTTTGGAAGATGATAATGGTTTTAGGGATGTCTTATATCATTATCTTCATGGCGAAGAGGCGAAAGTGTTTGTTGAAAACAATAGTGACGACGAAGATGATGACAGAGATACCACCCAAGTAGGAGAAGGAGGAGATGAAGTAGGTCATGATGGACATGATGGGGAGGAGAGGGGCACGAGATCTTTGTTCACCGGAGCGATTGTGACATGGGTGATGTCACCATCACTGAATTAGATTGGGAAGTAGCTGAATCCGGTGACGGTGATGATGACGATGACGATGAAGGGTTGGCGGGCTGAAGCTGAAAATTTGTTAATCTTAAGTGACGCCGACGATGAGGAGCTTACACGGTCAAGGAAAAAACAAATGGACTTTTTGTCGATAGATTTGCAACTTTGTATGTAACTCGTTCATCCAAACGAGACGAAGGCCCCGGATGTTGGTGTTGTTGGCCGGTCCTGGAGACAGATTATGAAGAAAGCATCGACACCGCAACTTCCCGGACGAAGTTGAAGAAGATCAACGAGCCGTGCGTAGAAGGAAAAGTAAGTTTCCTTCCTATGATCCATCTGTTGCGTCTCCTACTTTCTCGGTAGGTATGAAATTCCATGATGCGATACAATTTAGGGAAGCTATACTTGAGTTCTTCCATTGCTTTGCACAAAGAAATATTGATTTCATTAGAAATACCAAGAAATTTGTAAGAGCTAGGTGTTCGCAGCAAAAACTGTCCATGGAAGATTTACGGTGTGTTTGTTAAGAAGAGTGGGTCTTTTCAGATTAGAGCCTACCAAGAGGAACACACTTGTTCCATTAATTTTCAAAACAAAAGGGTAACAAGTGCATGGTTGTCCAAGCACTTCTTCGATGTGATCAAGGTGATGCCCAACTTGAAACTTGCTAACTTTAGGATGCTGGTGAAGGAGCGTGTAGGCATCAATGTATCTAGGAATCAGTGCAAAAGAGCAAAGCAAAATGTGATAAAGGTACTTATTGGTCAGTATGCTAAGGAATATGGGCAGGTGTAGGAGTATGCTTGGGAGTGTAGGCTGCAAAACCCTACAAGTAGGGTGTATGTAGAGGTGATTGAGAGACCGCTTCCTGATCATGGGACCAAGTTCGATAAGTTCTATGTGTGCTTTGATGCATGCAGACGAGGATTTTTAACTGGTTGTAGACGGATTATAGGATTGGATGGTGTTTCTTGAAGGGCTTGTGCAAGGGAGAATTATTGGCAGCGATTGGAAGAGATGCGAATAACCAAATGTTCCCACTAGCTTGGGCTATTGTAAAGATTGAGAACAAGGACAATTGGTCCTGGTTCTTGAAAAATCTGATGGCTGACTTGGAGATAACAAACGGGGAAGGGTGGGCATTCACGAGCGACCAACATAAGGTAATGCTTGTTTTTTGAAAAATTTAGTCAATAGTTTGCTTTGCTTTGTAATATGAACATGTAATTTGCTCTACAGTATTTCTTACTTTGAATTATTGCGGGGATTGGTTCCGCGTGTAGCCGAGTTGTTGCCCCATGTTGAACATCGAATGTGTGCGCGACACATATACGGAAATTGGGCAAAGAAGTATAAAGGGGATAAGCTGCAATTGCAATTTTGGCAATTAGCAAAGAGTGCAAACATGGCTGACTTTAGAATAGCCAAAGAAGGACTGCTTCAATTGACAAAGGAAGGTTGTGCTACTCTATTTCAACTAGAACCGAAGCATTGGTGCAGGGCATTCTTCAGTGAGGAGTTCAAGTGCGATAACGTCGACAACAACATTTGTGAAGTATTTAATTCGAAGATAATAGATGCCAGATGCAAACCAGTCATCTCAATGCTTGAAGATATACGAGTACTCGTTATGACTCGGCTGCAGAAACAAAGAGATGAGGCTGCAAAGTGGACAAGACAATATGGTCCTAGGATTGTGAAGAAATTGGATGAGAACTTGGCTGCAAGTACGCATTGTCATCCCATTTGGAACGGAGATGACGAATATGAGATAATGAAAGGTGCAGATAAGTATGTTGTCAATCTAGGAAGTAGGAAGTGTTCATGTAGAGCATGGCAAGTAAGTGGAATTCCATGTGCACATGCCATATGTGCCATCCAGTTGAAGGGCGACAATACATATGATTACATTGATGATTGGTACCATAAATCAAAATATCTTGCTTCCTATCGTTCATGATGCAGCCAATTAGAAGTAGCAAGTTTTGGGAGCCCACGGATCATGAAGCACCTCAACCTTTGCCACTGAAGAAGACAATTGGAAGGATAAAACGAAGACGAAGAATGGCGGAGGGAGAGGTCTCGGGTCAGCAAAGAATGAGCAGGCAGGGTGCAAAGATCACGTGCTCTTATTGTCGCCTAACAGGCCACAATATTAAAGGTTGTCAATTGAGGAAGCAATAACGGTTGAGGCAAGGTGAAGGGCCTAGTGAAGAGATAGTTGGAGAAATGCACACGGCGGGGCCAAGTGAGTCGACTTGTTCTTCGGTCAACAAGTAGAACCCCGGTAAGTCATGAAATTTATTTTATGTTTATGTTGCTTTCTTGTCGTTTATCATAAAAATGTACATAATATCCTATTTGGCCTTGTATGTAATGTGTTTGTTAGGTCACAAGAAGAACCTCGGTAAGTCATGAAACCGAACAACTTTGTTCGAAGAAGGCAAGGTAGAACACGGCCCGAGTGAAGGATTGGCCCAAGCGGCATCACGGCCGGTGAAGGATTAGCCCAAGCGGATCACGGCCGGTGCGATCGGCTGTTCTTCGGCGAAAGAAATACCCAAGTGCTAAATTCAACCAATTTGTATTCAGTTTTTATTATTATTTGTCTCGATATTATATTTATGGTATCTTTTGGCCTCTTTCTCGGGTTCGAAGAAAGCAAGTTGGAACTCAACGCCAACGAAGGACCATCACAGAGCCACCTCAAGGATCATCACAGAGCCACCGGAAGAATCACCGCAAGGGGCACCACAAGTACCACCACCGGTACCACCGAAGGCACAACGAAGGAGGCGTCACCGAGTTGAAGGGTTACACGAAGGACAACTAGAACAAGGCCGGGTGAAGGGCGGGTACACAAAGGCCATCTAGAAGACGCCCGGACAATTGGTCGAAGAAGCCCCGGGCCGTAGTTAAAGGGCCCAAGAAAGCGGGAAAAAGGGGCAACAAATCACAAGTTCTGAAAGTGACGCCCTATTCAAACAAGAGGGGCACTTGGGAAGAGGTTAAGACAATATGGCTATGGCCTTTATACGGATGAGCGTCTTTGGATCGAACAAATGTTCTCAATGTAAGTTTTATTAGCTGCATTTAATTTAATTTATGCTTTGTAGATTTTTGCTAACAGTTTATTGTTTTTTTGTAGCACAGGGAGAAGTTCGAAGTTCTTATCTCGGGCCCAACTCAAGAATCGACGGCTGCACCAACAAAAAAAAAACATCAACATCAACTGTGCCAACAAAAAATAAGAGAAAGAACCCGGCTCCGGCTCCGGCTCCGCTCCGGCTCCTTTTGATTCAATTCGGCCTAGGACATTTGCAGCTCCATCTGAGTCAGTGGATACTAAGAAGGTTGAAGAAGAAGTTGCACGTCCAATTAGAAAGAGTGCCAGAATTATGAATCAAGTGAAAGGCCCATCGAAAGGAGGACGAACAGGGGGTGTCGTGCATATTGATTGATGAGATGAGATGTGATATTTGTGGAGCTTAAGAGTAAAAACAGTTATGTAAACGATGATGTTGTCGTGCATATAGAAAGTCTCTGGATGGTTAAAGATAACTTTGTTTTGTTTTAGTTTGTCATTCATTGATGTTGTCAGACTCAGACTTGATGAAATATCAATGAAATGATCTTGTGCTGCTTGTCAATTTATGTTGTTGTTTATCATGGATTCCGCTTTTACTTATTGCTGCTGGTGTTGGTGTTCTGTGGTGATAGCTGGAGTGCTGGTGTATCTGGTGATGGTGGATGGTGATGTTTGGTGGTAGTTAGTTTGTTCTTGGGGTGCTAATGTGGTGGCCGGGTGCTTGGTGTGGTGGTGGTGATGCCCGGTGATTATTGGTTTGTGGTGGGGGTTATAGGCTTAAGCAGCTGCACCTACACCTGGTACAAGTGTGCAGTTTGCACATCTTACACCATGTGTACTGATGCAAACTAGTGCAAGGCTCAGCTTGCACTAGTATCTTATGCAGCAACACCACCAGCATTGTGGTGGCTGGAACGCCTAGTGTGTAGTGTGGCTAGTGGTGATGGTTGGTGGTGTCGCCGGTGCTAGTGGCTGGCGCAATTTTTACAGAAAACCCACAAAAAAATTGGCACTTAACTGATCCTATTCTAAAAAAACTTGGCACTTAACTGTTCACTTTTAACTACAAGTGACACTTAACCGATCACTTTAACAATAACTTGACACTTAAGTGATCCTTTTTTCATCGCGACTAGCACTTACGTGATTACTAAATACAACTTATGGCACTCGGGTAATCATTCATGCTTGTCTTGTGTATATGTTGCTCTGCATCAAAACAGAGAAGAAGATTCTGCATCAAAACAGAGAAGATGATGGTAAACTTATGGCAAGTCCATACGACAGCACAAACAACAACAAAGCAACAATGATCTTGTTCCATAACAACACCATTTTTAACTATGGCAGTCGGAGAAACTTTTTCTCATTTTCAAGTACTTTACATTTCATCATAAAGTACAATAGACAAAGAAAAACAACACCATAATACACGCTTGGTAACACTTTCGTTCAATTTTCATCATTGGAACTTCATTCTTGAAAGGTTTAGTTGAAGATGCTTGAGCGTGCATTGAGACTTCATTCTTCAAAAGTTTAACGAAGACACTTGAGCTTGCATTGAGTCAACATCGTCCAAGTCGTCCACGAACACAGATGGAGATTGCTGTCTTTTATGAAGTAGATCAAATATCACCTCTGTGGCTCGGTCAGAGAACTTCTCATCGATCCATTTGAAGTATTTGCACTTCGACGCTTCTTTATATCGGGCACATCCATAAAATCTTCTCCCGGGGATTGATTTGAGTCCACGATGTTCTTCTTGGACTCGGTAACCCACAAAAACAAAAAACGCCGGCCTTCTCCTTCGCTTCGGTGAGAGGAAATTGAGGCGGCGCTCGCGAGTCCCGCTCTCCATTTCCAAGATTCGACGAAGGAATTTTGGGCAAATGAAAATTAGGGTTCGAGACTTCAATTCGAGCACTTCAATAGGGATTTTGGCCGATTTAGGGTTTTAGATTTGGGGCATTTGGGGAGACGACGTCGTTTTTGGAAGATTTGGGGCTTTTATTATGCAGACGGCGTCGTTTCTGGTGAGTGAGGGCCGACTCAGCTCTCCGGCGAGCCACATACGCAAAAAATAGTAATAAAATATTGCCACATAGGATTTCCGGCAAGGGTCGCCGGAGGTGACACTTAAGTGTCCCACTCGAAAAAAAAAAAAAAAGTGGCACTTAAGTGTACCATTTTGAAGTTATGGCACCTAAGTGTCCCGGCGTGCCAAGTTATGGCACTTGTGGTGGACTTCTGCCCATTTTTTATGCATTGTTTGGGTGGTCTTATAAGTCAATCATCATGCATTACTTTCTGATTTGCTTGTGGCTGATTTGCACGCTTTTGCGATTTTCGCTATTCGACCATAAATTCGACCCTAAATGGACTTGACACTTCTTAGAAAGTCTTAGGGTTCGTCTTAATCTTTCCAATGATGTTAATTTTGCATGATTTACATGTCATTCGGACTGTTTTCTATTTTTGTCAACTTAGTCTAGAAATCTGTCTCAAGTGAAATTTGGAACCTCTGTTTTGCTCTTGCAAGTCAGATCTTTTGTTATTTTTGTATGATTTTCTCATTAAGGATTTTAATGTCATGTCCTCCTTGAGGTTGGTTTGTCTTTCTCTTATCTACGTCGTGGTAAAATTTCATGTTTTTTCGACTTTGTTTACTAGGTCAAATCACTATCACTGTTAATATGCCATGATTCCTTGCTGTCCTGTTGCATTTCTGATATAATGCTATGCGTTCTTGAATTTTTATAAATTCTTACATAGCTCACCTCAGAAAACTTTCTCAATGAGAATTGTTCCTCATGAGGTTCTTGATGTTGTGTAATTTTCTTGGAAACAATTATCCACGTGTTCCTTTTCAATTGCTTTGATCTTATTTGCCCTGTTCTATGATTTTTGTTGTGATTCTCTACTGTGACTTTCTTCTAGATTTTCTTAGGGCATCTTGTATGCTGAATTGAGATCACATACCTTCACGAGTTCTAATCCTCACTTTTTTTACCATTGCATACAAAAATTCTCAAAAAAGTAAAGAGCACTTCGCTTTGCTTTTATACCATTAGAATATCATGAAACCATTGAAAATTTCATATACTCGTTTTGAACTTAATCTTCATTCAAATGATGCTCATGCACAAAACTTTCATGTTGTGTTTTTCATTCAAAATTTTCAAACTAACGCTTTTGGCCTTTCATTGATGTTGTCTAAGGTTTGGAACATATTTAAGGCATTTGTGAAGCTCAATCAGAGTGCATAGGATGCATTCGAGTTGGTCTTGATGATTGAATGTGTTCCATAACCGTGACATAACTTTGTTATGTCATTAGCATCTTTTCTTACAGCTCATTGTTTAATTTTTCTTTTTAATGGCTTTTGAACATCACTTGAACCCTCTAGTCTTTGATGTCTTTACTTTCATTAAACGCATGTTTTTGTGTTTGGCGCTTGTCGACTGAATAAGTAATCTAGTGTTGGCTCACTAAAATTGTTTGATTGGTTAAGAACCAAGGCCCAAGGGCCTGCCTGCGTGTTTATTTTCTATTATGCATGTGATTTTTAGATGTATGCATATGTACAATGCATGAACTTGCGGGATACCATTGGGATACACTTAGAACTTGTTTTGGGAGGTTTATTAGCATTGGTTGCCACACGAGAGCACAAATGGTGGACAATAGATATGAGCCTTAAAAAATGAATTGGGTTAGGTGTTTTAGAGGGATTGTGAATTGCAAAGGCCAACCTTGAAGTCAATTTTAATCAATATTTTCCATATTGTCTCAATTCCTTGATTGTTCGTGTTTGTTTCATGATTGTGACTGTTTTTGTGATGTTGGTTGTTTCTTTATCATTGTATGTAGCTAGTCTTAGTTTTAGATTAGGTTTAGGATAAGTCCATGGAGGTGGAGGTCCCTTGAGACATGAAGACGATGGATGGTTGATGTTCAATCCGACCTTGTTTTGGTACCAATTTGATTCCCTGATATATGTTTTGAGTTGTCTCATGTTGTATAAATGCCCGACAAGTTACAGGTTTCTTTTCGTCTTTTTAAATTTTCGTTTACGATTGCATGTTAGATTTATCGTTTTCCTTAAACTACTTTCTTGAGTGTTTATTTACTACACCATCTTTAAATTTCAGTTGTTTGTTTTCTTTTCTCTTTTAATAGAAATAGATTAGTATGATATTTTTACCAAAAAAAAAAGATTAGTATGAAATTGACTATCCACGCATGATCACCTAATTAGTTACATTTACCCAAAATGAAAAAAAAGGCACGCATGGGCATATTAGGAAACATGACAAACCGTTAGATACCAAAATGGTGCTAATGAAAATATTAGCGTAATCTAAGTCCCCGAACTCTAGAATCTCTAGTTGCATAGAAATCAAAGGACCATTTCGATCGTCGATTGGGTGAAGGGATGCCATCTTTTTGGATGAGTACTATTGGGAGGGCTACCGTAGTAATAACACCCCTAAATTTGATAGTAACAAAAGATCTCCTTTTTTAAGGTACATCATCCATGTGGCTACAAATCACAACACTTTCCACTTTCACACAATGTATGAGCTTAGGAGAGCTCATGACCATGATTGAGTGAACTCACCTAGTCAATTTTGAAAGACGAAATGATGACGTCTTTTGAGATACGTACCATGAGAAAGCTCCCATAGTCAAGTACTCCCAATCGACAGTCGAAGTGGTCCCAATCCGATGTTGAAATATCCTAAAGTATGAAATGATGCCATCTTTATGGGTGAGTACTATTAGGAGGGCTACCATAGTAACAATACCCCTAAATTTGATAGTAACACTCGATCTCCTCTTTTAAGGTTCATTAACCTATGTGGGTACGAATTACAACACTTTCCACTTTCACGCAATGTACGAGCTTAGGAGAGTTCATGACCATGATCGAGTGAATTCACCTGGTCAATTTTGAAAGACGAAGTGATGATGTCTTTTGAGATATGTACCATGAGAAAGCTCCCATAGTCAAGTGCTCCCTAAGCCCTACCTTTTCCCTTTCCCCCACCGAGGGAGGAGTTGATGGGGTTGGGTCACAACACTGCTGAAATCGAGATTTGGTTAGGCCAACCTGGCCCAGGCCATTGTGGTCGTGGGTGAGGTCGCCTTGCCCAGTTTTGGGTGTGGTTAGCCTCGCTCCCGATAGCAATGGCCTTGCTCAAATCTGGGTGAGGCCATGACCCTCTTTCTAACGATCAGCGAAGGCATCTTAGCCCTCGCCTACTATTAGTAAGCACCTAGTGACCCTTATTAGCCACAATAAGAAAATAACAAAGGGGAAGATAAGAAAGGAAAAAAAAAAGGAAAAAAAAATAAAATTAAATAAAAATGGAAATTTTATTCATATATTATTAAAAATTATCATATCAGTGCTAGCTATGCATGTAGGATGGTTGGCATCTACGTTAGTGATTTTCGACTAAAATTAGCCACATGAACTCAATTGACAAAAACATGAAAAAGTTTATGATTCAATTGGAAAAATTGAAAAGTTTATAATTAAATTGGTAGATATACAATAGGTTTATAAATTTTTGAACAAATTTCCCCTCCATCTCCAATAAGGAAAAGCTTTTATATTTCAAAGACCACTGCTCAACTATTTATCCCCGTTCTATTAGTCCTCACTCATAGTCCCCATTTTGTTCACTACAGGGAAATGCAAAGTCATTTCCTCAAAGCTCTTTGACTCAAGTGTACTTTGCTCAAAACAAGTGGTGTTTGGTTGGTGATTGTTGGTGCAGTTTTCTACAAAGTAATTTGAAATAAAAAAAACAAAATAAAAGAAAAATAAAGGGCAGTGGTTGTCTCTGTTGAAGAGAGGAATGGGACTTAGGGCGTGCATGGAAACGTTTCTAAGAAACGTTTCCGGAACACTTCGTACGGAAAGTGTTCCTTAACAAAAAAAAGAAACGCGTTTGGTTGCGTTTACATTTTTTTTTTTTTTTTGTTTCTGGAACGAAATAGAAACAAAAAAAGAAACAGAAAAAAAGTTGTTTCTTCCCGGAAGAAACACTTCTCGGAAGAAACAAAAGAACAAAATCTTCTTCTTCTCTTCTTCTTTTCTTCTTCTTTTCTTCTTTTTTTTTTTTCTTCTCTCTTTCGCCGGTCGCCGGCCTCGGCCATGGCCGGCGACCGGCCGTCGAGGCTCGGCCTCGCCCGGATCCGGCGAGGCCGAGCGTCGCCGACCCCGGCGAGGCTCGGCGTCGCCGGCACGGGCGATGCCGAGCCTCGCCATGGTCGGGCGAGCTCGGCCTCGCCGGATCTGGCGAGGCCGAGCTCGCCCGGCCATGGCGAGGCTCGGCCTCGCCGGATCTGGCGAGGCCGAGCTCGCCCGGCCAAGGCGAGGCTCGGCGTCGCCGGCGCGGGCGATGCCGAGCCTCGCCTTGGCCGGGCGAGCTCGGCCTCGCCCGGATCCGGCGAGGCCGAGGCGAGGCCGAGCTCACCCGGCCATGGCGAGGCTCGGCATCGCCCGCGTCGGCGACGCCGAGCCTCGCCTTGGCCGGGCGAGGCCGAGCTCGCCCGGCCACGGCGAGGCCCCCGGCGACACTCGGCCTCGCCGGATCCGGGCGAGGCCGAGCTCGCCCGGCCACGGCGAGGCCAAGCCTCGCCCAACCACGGCGATGCTCGGCCTCGCCGAGGGCCGGCGAGCCTCGCCGTGGCCGGGAGAGGCTGCCCCCGCCCCGTCGGCCGTCGCCACGGAGGCGGGGACCGGCCGAAAAAAAAAAAATAAAAAGAAATGAAAAAATGAAAAATAAAATAAAAATATTTAAAAAATTAAAAGAAACAAAAAAAAGAATAAAATTTTTTATTCCCGAACCAAACGTGTTTCTGTTCATTTTTTATTCCCAGACCAAACGTTACCAAACACATTCTTTTGTTCAAAAATTGTTCCCCGGAACAGAAACACTTTTTTTTTGTTTCTGTTCCCAGGAACAAAAAAAGAACAGAAACGTTACCATTCGCACCTTTAGTGACTAGTGAGCACAAAGATAGTTGGTTAAAGAAGATGAACAATGATTTTTTAGTGCAAAGTGGAACACATAATAATCAATAAGGACAATATAGGAAAGAAAAAAATCATTAAATCCCCGTCATGCCCTGACCCACTCTGGATGCATAACACCCATGTCATCAATTCACTTAGGCCATTTGAATGCGACATCCTAGGAGGTGCCGCCAATCCATTTGTATTATCATTATTTATACGCAAGTAGAAGCATAAACAAATCACTCAATCAACAAATAGAGATAGTTCAAACCATATATATATATATATATATATGCATCCATAACATAATAGCACCTTACAAGCTATCCACAAGCAAACCTAGGCATACAGGCTTCACCGACACACACTATGCCTCATCATATACAACCATAAAGTGCAGCTACGACCAACTCCAGAAATGGTCCTAAGGTAAGCCTAGCACCTTTAGTACTATAAGGGTGACTCCAAAAAGTGTTGTGACATTCTGATTTTCAGGTTTTGTTTTCAATTGAATAAGTTGGACTTTTCATTGATGTGCTTGTAGTTCTTTTCTCTGAGTTGGCCACTCACGGGATAACTAGTCTATCATGTGAAGCCGTTAAGGAATCTAAACGCAATAGACTTGAGAATTTGACTAAGAATCGATTGCTTGACCGTGCTAATTTGCAAGGCTCAATACGGCACTGTCAAAATTGATTAGAGACCGGAGATAGGTCGATTCGATAGAGGTATGTGATTAGTGCGTGGGTGATTCTACCTAATTGCAAAATTCTCATTGAACGGTACTAGATTGACTTTTTTATCATTTCTATACCCTGTGCCCGTATTTGAAACCTTGAAATTTTCACGATAACCGTGAGTCACTAATGTGTAGAAAATGTACAATGTGGCTCGAAAATAATTGGCCACGGGTCAAATGTGCTAAAAATTCTTAAAAGTTACTTAATAGGTTAGGTCACGCTAAAATCGCGTCAAATTGAAATTAACCATGAATTTGAACCCAATTTCAAAAATTAAAAGTTCTGTCATATCATGGCTCATTTAAGGAACGTCGAGTCATCCTCCGATTTTTTTTTTTGCAAATCGGGATTTTTGGTGAAAATTCAAAGTATGGCCATTTTGGACCGAGAAAATTGGAGGACCATTTTTTAGCGCACTATTAGCCGTCAAGTTGGTTCAATTGATGAGGAAAATTGTTGAATTTGATGTGGGTACATTGATTGAATTTATGGGCATCAATTTGACTTGATTTGAGTTGAAATTGAATTGGATTTGGAGGGTTAATGTCCAAAATTCGTAGGCCAAGGGGGCAGCCACATTTTGGACCATTTGGGAAGTGTGTTAAGGAAGCTTGGATGAAGAAATTGGCTGTGGATGATAGCTCTGGTTGGTGGGGCCTTGTGAAAAGTAAATAGAGATATTTAGCTTGACTTTTGGGGCTCTTGGTCTCCCACAAGCCAATAGCATTCTTCTTCTTGCTCTTCGCCCTTCATTTCTCCATTTTAGAGTGTTGGAGAGCTCAAAATTCCAGAGAAACCAGCCCCTTGCCCGTCGAATGCCCTTGCTCGCCATCTGATTGCTGCTCACCCGCCAGTGCTGCTCACTCGCACGACCAAGTCGCTAGTTGCTAGTCGCCGTTCCACTCGTCCCCATGCTCCTGTCAGATGAAGCCAAGCCTCCATCTGTCCGTGCCAACCACCGTCTACCTTCGTCGAGCTCGCCAGGAGCTATTGCAACCACCGCCATCCTTCCTTGCCCTTTTCAACCCCTTCGATCTAGCCCAGCAGCCTAGCTCAGAAGCCAAGCTCTCAGCCTGCAATGAGCTGTTGGGCCCGTTTTAGGCCTCTTCTGATCCTTGGTTGGTGTCGCCGCATGCTTGGTTGTTGCTTGCCTTCGCGTCGCCGTCGCCATGGACTCACCGGGTCACAAAACCGGTGAATTTACTTGCTAAACTCTGCTTATGGAGTTAATTATGCTTAAGGGGTGATTAGTTTAGGCTAATTAGGGATTATGTGGTTAGTTAGTATGGATTAGTGATTTAAATGTTTAATTGTACATGTTAGGTAGTTAGATTAGATTAATTAAGGACTAGATAAGTTGTACTATTTATCTTGAAAGGTTCCAAAATTTTCTAGGCCCGTTTAGGTGATTAATTTAACATTTCTAGCCTAAGTTGGTATTTATGGTATTTAATTGCATTTATTTAATTATTTTTGGTATTTATTTAATTATTTAATATTTTCTGAAAATTATACTAGGATAGTCGGTGACCAGAATTTCGTGCTGATTGCAATGGTGTGCTTAGTTTCTGCAATTGAGTATTAAATTGTGCAAATTGAGAGGTGATTGTAATTTTGAGTATTTATTCCAAAATTTGGAAATTCTAGTAATTATTTAGAAATTACCAGGTATCGGGTTTTAACACCAAAACTAGTTTTAAAGACTATATCAAATAGTGAAATTTTAAAAAGGAAGAGTATCAATTTTTCTGGTGCAAATTGATCATGTACCCACACACGATTATTTTTACAGTATACTTTTAATACGAAAAAAAAAGGGCCAAGTACATTATTTTGATTGAGACATTTGAGTGCAAAGCATGATGTCCTGGCCGGAAATTGGATGGGTGCATGAACGGTTATGAGAACCCATCCCGAGAAGTTAAGCTGGACGTGCCCCTATATTGGATGCTCTATTAATGGATGCCGGTCGCAGTAGAGGCTAGACCGATGCTCCTTTACGAAATGATGTCGACGTAGTGACATTGCCATGCTCGATGGGGTGAGACGATATCTGGTTACGCTAGAAGACCGCTGAACATCGAGTAGACTGTGCTCGTGTGAGGCCGTAATTAACAATTAGAATGCATGTTGAGTGAAATTGACGTGCCAGATTATGGAACAAAATTATGTGGTACGGAATATGACGTGTCATAACAATTTGGCTCTATAATCGAGATCCCTTGTGTTTATTGAGATGAAAGTGATGGCATTCCAATTGTTTGAGTTTGATTACTGCATATGGTTGTGAATATAAACTGTACTGACATACAGGAAGAATCTGAGATAAAGTAAGTTTTTGTGATTGTGTGGTTGTGTGGTTACGATGCCTCTAGGCGTATTTCCTTCCTAGTCGGAGTGTAGGGAGTGAACTTGCTGAGACATTGTCTCATCCCGTCGTGAGCTCATCTCTTTTCAGGTCCTTAGATGGAGTAGTGTCATGTACGCTATGGAGTTCCAAGGGAGGTAGACTTCCAACGTTCCTATTTCCCAGTTCTCGAGACCGACCTGACCCATGAGCTTGTGGAGTCCACTATTTGGGTCGATGAGGGTCTACCCCACCTGGTACCTCATCGTTTCAAGGCATGGTACCTTCACAAGTCTGATGGGAGTCAGGAGGGTCCTATAGGTGGTTTTGACGGGCCTCCCGTCGGGACAGGGGAATGGGAGATAGGGCACCCTCTAGACATCGACACCCCTGATGGTACTGTGGAGGACCTAAAGTCAAGGACGGGAGAGCCTGGAGTTTAGAATCTCTGTAGCCCCTTTTTGATCCAGTATTTTGTAAACTTTTGTATATGACTTAGTGTATATATAAAAGCGTGTTTTGGTTGTGAATATGTTTTCCTGCTTTTCTATCCCATGCTATTTACTGTCAAGGGATTTGTTTCTTTGGTTCCGCATGTGCAATAAAATGAAAAGGGTCGGCGACGCGTCCTGGGACGTTGCAAATTTTATCGACCACTAAGGGATGGGCACGCGCTCGAGGTTCGGGGCATGACATGTTGCGTCCCTTAGGCGGAACAGACTCTTTGATCAAGTAAGCAAAATACAATCAAAGTTGAGAGCCCAAAAACTAAGGCTAAACTCGCCGATAGTCCTACAATAAGTATATATTATCACCAAACATTAGTTACAAACTAGAATTACTAGAAATTAAACTTAAATAAGTAATGGAAAATCTCACCACATATATTTCTTCTACTTTAACTTCTAGCGAGCTTTGAGTGAACATCATCTTGATGCGCTCTTCAACATTAGTTACAAATTATTTATTCATTAGATATACAAAGGGATTACAAGATAAAAAATATATATTCATGACTTATTCTACTCAAACTTTTCTACATTCTCGATGTGCTCTTCAACATTAATTGGCATGGTAACCATTTTCAACCAATCTTCAATGCAAATTAAAGCTTCCACCACTCTCTAAGTCAAAGAATTTTGAAAGCCATCAAGCATGTGACCAAATGTACTTAAAGTTGACTTTAAAGTGTTATTACAAAAAGAGACAAAATATCCCAAGCCATAAAAAAAAAAAAAAAAAAAAAAAAAGATTTCAAACTTTTAGCTAGTAGTTTTTCAACATATCAAAAGGTCGAGATCACGATCTTCTTCGTGTTTAGCTTTAATATACTTATCGAGCTCAAATAAGTCGCTCATGAAAACTTTTTTCTCCTTGTGAAGATAGAATTCATATGCCTTTTTCAAATCGAAATTCATAACCCAAATTAAGGTCATCCATGCTACTCTCATCATGGCAATCAAAAGTTGACCACCTAAATTTCTAATACAAGAATCAAAATAAGATTTCTCATAAAAAACAAAACAAAGGTTCCAAGGCAATTCTCATATTATCCTTCATCTCATCAACTTTTGCATTATCATCATAGATTAGTCTATAATAATACCGCACATAACTAATTTTTTTTACTTGGATCCAATATTACTACAATTAAGACCATCATATTAACTTTTTTCGAAATTTCCATAATATTTGTCAAATTTATTTTTCATCTTCACACCCATAGATTTCATCCTAGGATTTGAAACCTTCTTCGCTTGTTTAAGAGTTCTATCTAAAATAACTATCTCATTAAAATAATCATTTGAAGTGATATATTGAGTCTCAAACATCTTAGTGGTGACGTTATAAAACTTCTTCAAAAATATAGAGAGAATTTTGGCTTATGTGTAGGAATTTCATTGTCAAGCTCAGTTAAGAAGGAAGGAACATCTTCCATCCATTCAAAAGCTTTTCTAAACTTTAAGATAATGTCTAACATGGCTAAGGGGAGTTTCTCCTAGTTGTGACATTAGGACAAATTGAACCCTTATAAGTGATCATTGCTCTCTTAATGCAATTTTGGAATATTTTAACTTTCATGAGAGAATTCCTAACAGATCTAACCACGTTTCGAATATGTGTAATAGAATTACATACCTCGGTGAATTTTGTGTTTCTCATGTGTATAACATCATCATCAAGATCAATAATAGCCTATCTCTCGATATTTTATTTTTTAAGAAACCAGTGGCAACATTATTCAAACTAGCATTTTTCAAAGTGATTATGGACATTTTTTCTCTATTCTCCACTCGTAGATGCATCTTTCAACCATTTTCCCATTATCTTTGCCTTTGTGACTAGACATCACTACAAAATTAATGATTATTTTGTGCAATTTCCAGTCATCATCAATACAATATGTAGCGAGAAATAAATAGTTTAAGTTTTCAATTGATCTCCATGTATCGGTTATAAGTACAACCCTAGACTTAAGCTTGCAAAAGTAAGTCTTTAAACTCATTTTTTCATAAAGATATAGCTTTATGTAATCTCTAGCCACCATAAATCATGAGATGTGATTGAAGAGAGGATGTCACTAATTAATAAAATCACAGAACCTAACACACTTAACCATTGAAAAAGGTTATTCATCCGTTATGATCATTTGAACAAGCATTTGCTTACAACAATCTTGATCAATTTTTTATGTCGTTAAGATATTAACACTATCAGTACTGGTATGTTTCATTGTCATTTAAGTCCTATCTACTCTACATACAACAAACAATTTTTGCTTTTTATTTACATTGCAAAGATACTTGTTGCACATTTTCAAGTGTTTCAACATAGTAAAAGTATCATTATTAACATGGTATGTGTTGGGAATGACTAATCCCCGAAACACCGGATTCGACACTAAATCGAACCCCTAAATCAATGCGGAAGCGAAGCCCAAGAAAACGACACGCATCACCGATCGTAAAGCACACCACGGATTCGAGCGTACCTTGTTTGCCACGAGATTAGACACCGACGCCAATGGAGGAAGAGAATCCGGTCGATGAAGCCTTGAAGGGAAGAAATTGGAAGCCGTATGCCCTCTTTCTTCGGGAGAGAAAACGCGCGGGAGAGCGTACGTTGATTCTAATCCAACCGAGTGTCTTCTCTCTCTTTCTCTCTCCCTTTTATACCTCTCCCTTCCCACGGGCCTTATTCCCGTGGGCCGGGCTTTCTGGGCCCAGCTTGGGCGGATAGGGCCTTAAGCCCAATAACAATAAAAGCCTTCATCTCCCACTCGCACAAGGTGGGCCGAACAGGATTCTCTTTACCTCTCTTCAACATTCATACTGGTGAATAATCCGTGCGACCAAAGATACTTTGAGAGCTCGTTGCTATACATCGTAGGAATATATGGCAGCTCATAATGGGCGTCACACTCCGAGTAGATTTAGTATGCGGTACCCTAGATCGATCGATCACATTTATATCTCTCTTGATCTCTTTTAAACATGATATATATATTGTATTCACAATTATAATTATCACAAAGACAGTCATAATTGGTCGACCAATGAATACAAAACCACAATGTGATTTTCCAAAATCGATCTTCCTCTTTCCTTCAAACTCTCAATTTCGTCTAGCTTGCTTTTCTAGAAATGCCCCATTAGATCGAATCATCCATGACCATTGGCAACACCCTAAGATAGCAAACACTAAATAGAAACCTTGAGAATAAGTAAGAGTCCCGGGGACTAAAAAATTGAGGAACTCTTTTCCTCAAGAGTCTCACACGTCATAAAAGTTGAGATCAAACTTTTTGCCACTCTTATTGGTCGTCACATGCATACGTAGTATGAAATACGTATTACGGTATTAACTCCTTTCCCATGGAGCGTATGTCTACACCTTTCAATACCGTACGGATGATAGTTAAGACATACCCAATGTCTAACTTGAGTTCACGTATCTACTCAATCACAAAATTCATCGAACTCACATCGGCATCTTAGACGGATAAAGTAAAATATGTGGGGTATTTTACTTTCGGACATCTTTAGTATTATGTCCTCATCTTAACACTCGATTAAGGCGACATATGTATTTTAAGCTTGAGCTCTCGATTATCACCTAGATAATAAGCTTAAAAACAGTCTCATCTCTATTTATCACACATGTAAACGAGGCGATTACCCGTGTGAGTGGGCTAATCTTATATCTGTCCGACATACTTCTCAAATAATGCACCGAGCATTAAGATGCATAAAGATCACACATAGATTCATAGGCATTAATCGATGAAAAACAAAATCTCATAAATGTGAACAACTCAGGGAAATTACAATTCAGTACATCAGACTCTACGCAATCCTAGAGATTTTACATGACCACAAAACACATCTCTAGGTATTGGCTTTGTCATAGGCTCTGATACCAATGTTGGGAATGACTAATCCCCGAAACACCGGATTCGACACTAAATCGAACCCCTAAATCAATGCGGAAGCGAAGCCCAAGAAAACGACACGCATCACCGATCGTAAAGCACACCACGGATTCGAGCGTACCTTGTTTGCCACGAGATTAGACACCGACGCCAATGGAGGAAGAGAATCCGGTCGATGAAGCCTTGAAGGGAAGAAATTGGAAGCCGTATGCCTCTTTGTTCTTCGGGAGAGAAACGCGCGGGAGAGAAGCGTACGTTGATTCTAATCCAACCGGTGTCTTCTCTCTCTTTCTCTCTCCCTTTTATACCTCTCCCTTCCCACGGGCCTTATTCCCGTGGGCCGGGCTTTCTGGGCCCAGCTTGGGCGGATAGGGCCTTAAGCCCAATAACAATAAAAGCCTTCAGTATGTATACTTGACCTGACAATAAATGCAAAACACCTTAGTTTTCCCCTCTTTAGTTGTTCCTTTACGAAAATAAAGCTAGATTGTTGATCCTATTAGATACCTTGTTTGTATCGGATGCCTCTTCAAAGTCTTCTTCACATTCATATTCTAGTGAGTTCATTACTGGATTCATAGCATCATTGGATCAATCCACTTCCACTAACATTTAAATAGATCACCTAAATCAAGCAAAACATAAATTGGAGCTATCAAACAAGAACACCCACCAAATTCAACTTTTCTTCAAGCTGTGAGATGAATTCCTTGTGCAAACTAGGACAACCACTACAAATTCACTAAAACCAATATAATTTTACGAGTTTGATAAATAAAAATAAATTCTAAGTACTCACGGGGCAAGACATACATTCAAATTACAAAAGAACCAAGGCTAGAAAGGCATCATCTTAATAGACCTGTAAAAATAAGTCTTAAACCCGTGTATGAACCATTTAAAGTATAAAATGGTCATATATGGGTTACTTCAATTTTAAAAAGCTTACCTTATGTGAGCATCAAATTTAAAGGCTAAAATAAATGGGTGTAAATGAGTTGAGTTTAAAACCCATTTCCAACCCGTTAGGCTCACACACACTCTTTCTCTCCCTCTTTAGCCTTATAAAAATATTAAAATAAAACCATAATTATAAATATTTTTCTTTGTCTTTCTTTTTTTTCCTTTTCTTTTCTTTCGTCTTCCTTCTTCCATCTTCCTTGGTCGATGGCCGATGACCAACCAAGCGAAGGAGGAACTTGTTAGAGGTTGGCGAAACTCAAGCTCACTGATCAGGTGAGGTTGAGGCCTTACCAAGTCTAGTAAGGCTCGAGCCTCGCCAATTTGGTGAGGTGCAACCTTGCATGTGGCTTGTGACTAGCTGAAGAAGAAGAAAAATGAAAAATGAGAAAAAGAAAATTAAAATTAAAAATAATTAAGATTTTGTTTTTTAGAAAATAAAATAAAATTAAAATTAAAATTAAAAACTAAAAGAAGCACATGGAGGAAAATCAAATCAGATTTTTCATACCAAATGGTGGAAAATATTTTTTAGTTTATTTTCAGATTTCAATCAAACATCATAAAATATTGTTATTTTCCTAGAAAATGACTTCTTTGAAAATATTTTTTAAGAAACAAATGGAGCCTCAATTTTTTTTAAACAATTATAAAAATTGTCCACTAGATTTGTATTTCATGAAAATGTTTTAGCAATATTAGTTTTTTTTTTAAACAATCATAAGAAACAAGCTTTCTTAGATTTGGTTAAATAGATTGGGTTGGGTATGTTGGAGAAAACGTTCTTATTGTTTTGAAGTTGACAAAACGTTTCCATCAGTCTAGTTTGAAGACTTCCAAACTCAAGTGTCAAAATCTAACGAACTCCAGACTCTGTTGTCAAAGTTTGAAGACCGCAAGACTCAAGATTCAAAGTTTACCCTCACAGACAGTTTCAAGATCGACGAAAAGAAGACTTATCCAGATGTGAGTTTATCTTTAAGGATTTGGTTCGTACAGTTTGTAGAAGGTCTTATGGCTAGAGATAGCACCTCGTGATCAATTATTCTTGTTTGAATCAATTCGAATAATCAGATCTGTTGAAAGGCAAAGTATACTTGGAAAGTTCTACTTATGGAAACCTAGATCCTGATTGTATGGCTGAGCAGGATTGGTGGGCTATCATCACATTCCTTAAATGACTCAAGATTTCATTGATTGATTCTGTCCAACGGGTAGATTGGAAGAACTCATTTGGAAAGTGCCAACGGTTGTGAAGGCATGAAGGAGTACATAAGCAAGACGCTCAAGTTATTCAAGTTTGTGCATGAAAGAAGAATTTTAAAGTCTGAAGCTCTTAGGCTACGTTTGGTCATCGGGATAATAATCAGGATAGGATAGGATAAAGTAGGATATTAAATCCTCTGGATAATAAAGGCGGACATATCTAATCCTATCAAGTGTTTGGCGCACTTCGGGATAAGATTAAAAAATAAATATGATATTCAATTAAATTATAAAATTTAAAAATAGAAAATTCAATTAATTAAAGGCCATGGAAAAGCCCTAGATCTAGGAATTGTGGCCACCTCTGCAATGGCCACCATTGAAAACGGCGAGATGCGAAGATGGGAGAAGAAGTGGAAGAAGAGGGCTGACAATGAATCGGAGAGGCGGAGGCATCCATTTGACATAGATGCTTATGATATCTTCTCTTTTTGTTAAGTTCTTTCTTTCCTTAAAAAAAAATTCTTATCCAATCCGGGCTTATCCCACCCCCCCCCCGGATTTTTATCCGGCATTTTATCCGGATGTATCCGGCTTTGTCCAATCCAGTGGACATTCCCAAACATTGGATAGGATAACAAATTATCCTATCCAGACTCAAATCCGGACTACCAAACGCAACCTTAGTTCTTTGCTGTTTCAATCGTAGAGCTTTATTTGTACTCAGAAGAGAGATCTTACACTTGTGAGACTTTGAAGAAGTGTAGTAGAGTCTCTACACTGCAAAGTCAATGACGTAAGGCTGTAACATCTCTTTTGATCCTTAATGAAATCCAACCAGTGGACTGTCAGCGCGGGAGAGTGGACGTAGGCTTAATCTAAGTCGAACCACTATAAACATTATGTCTATTTTTACTTTCCCTTAAACTCCTTATTTCAATTAACAGCTTCATATAACTATTTACGTTGCTAGCAAATTACTCTAAAGTTTTGTAAAAATTTCTATATTACTATTCACCTCCCTCTAGGTGATCTTACTAGCCCTTTCAGGGTATGGGTTAGGAATTTTGTTTAATGATAAATGGGTCATGAATAGGTTAATTTCAGTTGGACCTTATATGACTTGACTCAAACCTAATCCGACTTACCTAATTGATAGGTCTACATCTCAATAAACAAGCCTTGACATTTCCCACTAGAAAAAAAAAAAAAAGCATAGACAATCTTCTTCCCTAGTGGGCTGTCTCTTTGATCTTTATAGAGGAAATTTAATCATCGTGCTGAACTATGGCAGGGAAAAACAAGGAATGATATTCCCCTATGAGCAATACATGGATAAGTCGGTTAATTTTTATCTTATGTAATTGTTTTGTGTAAGTTAGAAAAGACATAAGGAAGATCACGGTAGGTTTTTTTTCCCCTCCAGATTTAAGAGTCAAGCACAATTTCATAAAAGTAAGCCAAGTGAATTCAAAATGGCAATGGAGGAGACAAATTTAGTAGAAACAGAAGAATGGTTTGTGTAGAAATAAATGGCAGTCTCATCCAAGAGGCCTCTAGCTTCACTTCAAATCAGGTATGTTGTTAGTGAACGGTCCAAACTTAAACGATCCAAAACAATGCATGTAATCTAAGCACTAAATTAGAGGTCCTAGGCAATATTACGATAGAATCTCGAGCTTAAATGATCCAAAACAATAAGCATAAGCTCACAGAGTTGATCAAAGTCTATCTATGCAAATCTCCATCCGTAAACCCTGTACAACCAGATTCTAGGAAACAAGCTATCGAAATCTAAGAAAAAAGTAGAGACAACAGAAGTCAACAGTCCAAAGACAAGAAAAACTTATTAATTACACCAATGGTTGGGCCATTTGAGACTATGAGTCGAGTGAGAGCCGAGAGTGACATTTGTGAGTCAAGCAAGAGCTGAGTAGTGGAAAGAGCGAGGCATGAGAGGCAAGAGGGAAAGAGTTAAGAGTTTTGACGTCGGGCGAGATGTGAGGTGAGAGGGAAAGACGGAGAACGAGATAAGGAGAGATTATATTAGAGTTTCTAAGAAATTAAAAAATAAAAATGTGTATAGTCGGTTCAGTCGTGAAATAAAAGCTTTGTTTAATATTTAAAATTTATTTTTAGCTGATATGACATTTCTTTGTACAACTTCCATTACAATAAAGAAGGATATGATCTTTTAAGCTTATTAGTTCCTCATCTTGGCGAGGCCTAAAATGACATCGATGTTGCATGAAATTGAGGTCTCATATATCTTGAATTAACATCGTGTCCCTTTCAATTGTTAATTTCAAATTCAATTAGAAGTCTGATTAAATTGTGTTAAGAATTTACTTTTCAACGAGCACGTGCCATGAAAACTCAAAGAAACACGTCTTGAGAATAAGATAAACATGCGGATTTCTCGACCTAAAAGCAAACTAACCTAACTCTTTGGAACTTTAAGCACAATGAGTCGTGCTCATTAGAAACATGAGATCTTTGTTCCGATCATTATCGAATGATGCTGGAGAGCCTTAAACATTCAACGAAGGTATATATCACTGTCTAACTATAACAAAAGAGATTTCGCTATAATGTCGCGAGGACATCTCCAAAGTCATTAATGTGACTCATCCCAAACACCATTAGAATACATTGTAATCATTGTCTAACGATGAAGGGGATGAGCATTCTATTTCCATTGCCATTTCTAAGCGGCGTACGGCAGCTTTCCAAATTATAAACTTATTTTATTTATATCAATTTAATTTTAAATTTTTCAATTGTATTAATTTAATCATAAATATTTTTGACATTTTATTAATTGAATTTATTCAATCAATATAGATAAAAAAATCGATGATATAGACATCAGCTCATCTTATTTGATAAGACATGTGCTGATGCTGACATTTTTTTTATAATTTTCAATAATTTTTTAAAATTTTTTATATAATTTTGGTGATCTTTCCTTTTCATTTTACTCTTTTTGGACTGAGGGCCCTCAGTCCAGTTCGCGTACCGCGTGAAATAAATTTACCCTCAGTCCAATTTGCGTACCGCGTGAAATAAATTTCAAACAAATTGATTGACGTGCGGGAGAAATCGCTTGCTCGCAATTGGAGCACGTCACGATGCTCGCTGACCGACCAAAAACGTGCGGCCGCAAATGCGTCGCAGGGGATCAGATGGCGTGGCTTCATTACGTGCGATCATCGTTCCACGGCGTCAATTGAGGAAGGCGATCCTTGGCCGATCCTCCTTCCGACCATTCTTCATATTGAAAGGGGAGAAGAAGATTGGTGGGCCATTGCGACCATGCTTTTAAAATCGGATGATGCAGTATCGAATCTGCAAAACTGGATTTGGATTGGCTAGTTGAAAACGACGTTCCATCATCTTTCAGGGACAGCAGCAGAGTTGTTTTTGAATAAAAATTAAGGGAGCTAATTAAAAATATAATTTTGGATAAATTTGGAGTATCTTTGTGGATTAATCTTTTGACTTTTGACAATTAATTGAGGGGGCCTAGAATAGATGTTAGGCATGTGGGAACTACATTTGTGGTATCTAAAAAGATTTGGATCGCATGAAAAATGGGAAAGGTTGAAATTTCCCAAGATGACTATGTGAAGTTTGAGATTTCCAACAATAACAATCTCTTTAATTAGTGCAGAAGACTCATTGATGGAAAGGGCAAATGAATGCTCACAAATGCTCATGAGATATGCATTTACTTTTTGGATTTTTTTCCTTTTAATCCTAGTATTGAGGGGCACTTCAATGGCAGATTTAACACTACAACGTCTCGTTGTTGTTGTTGTTGTTGTTTTTTTTTTTGGGTCAAAATGACCTGTCGTTGTTAATAAGTATTAAAACGTCGTATATATTATTCTTCATAAAATAAATACAAAAACGTCATAAAAAAGAGGTGGTCCTGTATATTATCATACCTTAAAATTTCCCTCAGTAGCAAGAGATCTTGATATTGAAAAATGGGAGAACATTTTGATTTACATTTTCTTCTTATTTTTCTGTCATGTTATCAGGTTCACGTCTGACAACAGTAGAGCAAGGAGAGAAATAACAATCTAGATTTCAAGCAAGTTATTAAAACATTTCTTGATTTTGTGCCAGCAATGGAAGCCTCAAAATAAATTTCCAGTTTTAGGTTTTTTCCTAGTTTTACTATATTCCCTAAAAAGGGTTTCCTATTTTGCATACAAATATGATGTATATAAGAGATGGATTACACACTAGAGCAAAAAGATGAGAGTTTAGGGTTTTTTCCCGTGAGTTTTGTGGGTGAGATCTTTTTTGTGGAATAGCTTTTGCTGTGGGTGTAATCTAGGCTAAGAACCACTCAATCAATTTGAACGATTGTAAACTCTATACAGCGGCGAGGGACTCTTCTTGTGGAGTAGGTATCAATAATTGAATCAAATCGTGGTGTTCTTTTCCTCGTCCATTTCACTGGTAACTTTTTTTTTTTTCTAGAACTATACTTGAATTGCGACTATTTGCTTTTGGCCTTTATCTTTACAATACAAGTCACATCTATTTCTTTGTTTCGAATAATTTGGCATCTAGTTCTGTCATAGTTATCATTGATAGATTATAAAAGGACACTCAAATCTCTTTAAATCAACGTCAACTATCTTCTCCGATTCAAATTACAGCATCTAGCAAGTTCCAAATTGTGGAATTAGGAGTCTACTTGGTAACAAAAGCCAAACAAATGTTGTACAATTATCTTGATTTTTTATTAACTCTTATCACTCCCATCCTTTTTGTACTTATGCAATTCCATGCTTTGAATTGAAATTGTTATTTTCATGATGATATTATTGAAGATCAATACATATGAATATTAACCACCGGCCGCGGTGGTTTCACTGGATAAAACTCTGCTGATCCTCAACGAAAATGTGAAGGGTTCAAAACCCAGGGGAGGCGCTAGGTGTATTAAGTGTGACTCAGGGGTGGTGGGTCCTCCTGCTTAAGTATCACCTGGGGTTTACGGAGCGGCGCCATGGCCAGGGTTCCTCGAAGACCAAAAAAAAAAAAAAAAAAACATATGAATACAATACATAAGCCTTTCGAAAGAGTCATTATAACATATATTGCATAAAAAAAAAATTCTTAAATGCTTATCAATACGTGTTTAAAGATTTGTATCTATAACTATTCATTCCGTTATCCGTCGTCAAAATATGCTAGAAAAAATGAAAAGTCACATTTATATGGATAGTATATGCTCTAATTTTTTTCCAAAATTGAAATGTGGACACATTTTGCATATGTAGAGTTGCGTATTAGAATAAATTATTATGAGGGCACACGTCTTTGTATATACATATATATGAGAGATCTATTAAATCAAATATTTCAAAAAATTTGGGATGCATTAATAATTTCTATGTTATATGGCACTGGATTGGGTAAGGTAAGACTAAAAAACGCTCTCTCTTTCTCTCTCTAAAATTGGTCGTCTCCTATCTTCGCAATTGACAGAATGTGTGTGAGAGAGAGAGAGAGAGAGAGAGAGAGAGAGAGAGAGTATGAGAATGAGAGCTTCCATTGGCGAGTGATAGAACCAGCAGCTAGAGATATTTAAGGGAATGCAAGTACCAGTCCGAGAGATTCTAGGCTTCTCTCTCTCTCTCTAGTCTATCCTCTCGCAACACCCTTTATAGGTAACGTTTTCGTCGTCTTCTCCTCCTCTTCCTCCTCCTCCTCCTCTCTCTCTCTCTCTCTCTCTCTCTCTCTCTCTCGGATAAAGTTTTCTCGGAATGTGCTTAGAAAACTGTCGAGAAAATTATGGGTACATAACATTTTTCTTCTCGACTGGAAGTTCTTGAATTCATATCCCCAGAAAAAAGAAAATCGACAATTTCCTTTAGAAAATTTCCTCTTCACGCCCTCGCTATGCATTGTGTGTCCTTTCCGAAAATCATCCACTTTCTTGTTTTGCCTCATGTTCCACTTCCATGCATTTTCACTAGTGCCCCTCATCACTGCAGAAAAATTTTCAACTTAACCGTAGACGAGAGGTTGCATTGGCATTCATTGAACAGTCTCTTTTCCTCTTTTTTCCTTTGGAATCAAAGATTAGGGTATCTATTGAGAAAAGATTGGGAAGAAGATGAAAGTGGGGGTGATTGGGGGTGGCGTGAGCGGGCTCGTGGCGGCCTATGAGGCGGCGAGGGGAGGAGCGAAGGTGGTGGTGTACGAGAAGGAAGACTACTTGGGCGGCCACGCCAAGACCGTCTCATTCGACGGCGTGGACCTGGACCTCGGCTTCATGGTCTTCAATCGTGTAAGTCTGCAGCTCTTCATTTCCGTTCTTCTCTTCTTCTTTTACATTTTGCCCACCATTATCTCCGCTGCATTTTCCTCCATTTTCTTTTAGTCGTCTCTGCTCAGAGCAATAAATGTCAGGAACCAAACATCTCGTGACAGACAGGATGACTTCCTCGTCATTTCTCAATTCGCCCTTGTTTATCCTCTTTTCTCTAGAAATACAACAAGTAACTTTGTAGGTTGGGGTTATAGGGACGTACGAAGACAGTAGAAAAGGTAACTTTCTAAACGCGCAATGTGCAGATTTTGAAAGTCGCAGTGCCTTTCTACACGTACATACGTTTAATTTCAATCTTCTGTTTTTTATTTTTATTTTTATTTTTTTCGTGAAATATACATTCTGCATCTTTTTTCTCTCCTCTTAAATACAAGATGGGCTGATTCCGTAAGCATACTCTCCGTTTGCCATATATCGGAAAGTTTTTTCCAAAAATGGGAGTGCCATAAGATAGATATTAATGATTTTCGAGATAAGTAAGTTGCTGACTATTAGTCTCCATACCATTTATTTCAAATTTAATGCTATTGTAGTGGTAAGTGGAGATTATAATGTTTTTAAAATTCAAAAAATATATTACTTTTACTTGAAGGGGAAAAAAGCTATTAGTTTTAGAAGTTCAATCAAACTATAATTGTAGGATTAGTACAAGAAAAAGGTGGAATTGATTGTGATATGGAACTATTTTTGGTTTTATATGAAGACCAGTGGATTGAAAGAAAAGGGCTTCCGCAGGAAAGTTGGGGGTGGTCCAATCCTGCAATGTCAGCCATAAAACCAAAAAAAAATACAGGCACTGAAAATGATTGGGTCTCATTGTAGTTCTTGGATTTTTTATTTCAATTATTTCATTTTGAAAATAATTGTAAATGATGATGATGTTTAAAAATAGAAACGTTTTGTTTTAAGTAACATGTGCGCGTACGTGTTGTTTTAAGCATCACAAGTTATTTGTTAATTAGAATAGCCAACCTATTTACACGAGGTCTCGCTTATTAAAATATCAAATTATATTAAATTTACCTATTTAGGTATGTTTATGTTACAACCATATATTTCGGAGAGCCAATTTGTGCACCTACGTGACTATTATTTGTTGAAGGGAGATTGGCATGTTTGATTATGAACTATGAGGTGATTCAAGAGTTTCAGATACTTCATTATTAGCATAAAAAGGTTTAAATGATTATTCAAACATATGATGCTCATTTGTGTGTGTCGTGTTGTCTCTAAACCTGACTTTCTAACCGCTTTGAAAAATTAATCGTCAAATGTAATCCGATGATTAAAAAACTAAGACATAAAATGTAACTTTCGAACTTGATGATAATATTTTTATCTCCGGTGCTATTTCTAATTTCGATGGGAGAACAAATAATGGGCAGTGGGGACGGCATTGCAACATGGGACAATGGCTATCAAAGTGCACAGCTAAGCCTGTTTGTCATCTTCTTCCTGGATTTGGAACAAGTTGCATCGTATTGTCTCCTACTTTTTTTTTTTTTTTTTAATCTGTATCTCCTTCTACTTATCTCAGCCTTTTTTTTTTTTTTTTTTGTGGCGGGTTTTCGAAAAGATCATGGGAACACCCATGCGAAATGTACGAGAGCTCTAGGCTCGACCAGTATCACCTACGGGCGATCTTTTAGTGAACTTAGGCTCGATTCACGTAGAACCACATGAAATCCATTAATTTTTTTTTGGAGTAGGTCCTGGTAATAATTTCTTACTACTCGCACTTTAGAGTAGACCTTGGTCGGGACCTTGGTGTTTCCCTGGGCTCGCCAATCCGGCAAGGTTTAGAACCTGCAAAAAAGAGCAGGTTCTTATCTAGTTAGATTTGCTTTATTCTTTAGTGATATTTCTTTTATGTTTATAGTTGTACTATAGAGAAAGGAGTTGCATGACTAAAGCAACGTGCATGACCATACTTAAACTGGATATAGACATAAAGATAGAACGGCTCAATCAATTTCCAGCTGAGAATAAGAATAAATAGATCCATCAGCTGGGCTGCATAAAAATGGCCCGCCTAGTTCTTTTCTAGCCCATGATTTTGGGGCTGCGCCGGAAAATGTGTTGGCCCTGAAAGTTTGATTTCAATCATTGAGAAAACAGACAATTTAAGCATGTCGCGCAGATATAAACTTAGTGAATTGAAAATTTCTTTCTTTCTATTTACAGTGATCGGAACTATTGTATGCATGGATAGATTTTGTTTATTCTCATGTATAATATCAATGCTGCATATGCTATTGATCGGTTTTCTACCCTCAAGAGATGGCACATCACAAAAAAGTTGTTGGCCATAGAAATGTATATGAGCAGCTTTAACCATCAAATCTTGTCTCTAATTATAAATTGATTCAAAATTGATGTGTTACATCATCGGTACAAGAGTTGAAGCCACTGATCTGTTATTCTGTCACTTTGAGATCATGGTTCTTTGGCTTAGTAGAGAAGTAATTTTCTTCATAAAGAATCGCTTATCTTGAGCAACTTCTAATGCCGACATGAGTCCCGAGTCTATTGCAGGTTACGTACCCTAATATGATGGAGTTGTTTGAGAGTCTCGGAGTGGATATGGAGATATCAGACATGTCATTCTCGGTTAGCTTAGACGAAGGCCAAGGTTGTGAATGGGGAAGCAGAAATGGTCTTTCGAGTTTGTTTGCCCAGAAGTCAAATGTGTTGAATCCTTACTTCTGGCAAATGCTCAGAGAAATCATCAAATTTAAGGAGGATGTCCTCAGGTAAATCAGGTCTTTTGCTTGTAGCTTAGAACAATGATATTGATCATAATCATTTATGCCAAAGATTTCTTGGTAATCATTTTTGCAATCTTGCCAATAAGTAGGAAATATCATTAAAGGAGTGTTATTGCTAAATTGATCACGGATGACATCAGTGTAGAGAGTGGTTTTGAAGCCTAAGTTTTTGGCAAAATGCTACACTATTTGCATGAGATTTCAAACCGTTTGAACAATGATACCTATGGCAGGATAAGATGATTAGATATCTAAAGTTGTCTAGAAAATGGTCAATATTCATTCTTACGGTAGCATATCCTACATGACTTTACAAGGTAATCAAGCTGGGCCCACTGGATTAAAATGTACAAGCCAATCCTCAAGTTCTTGCATCCTTTTTGTATGTACGACCGGACAATCACCGCCAGTCACTCTGTTTCTTGACTGTTTATCTTTGTAGTTACCTAGAAGGGCTCGAGAGGAATCCTGACATTGACCGCAATGAAACTTTGGGACAGTTTGTCAAGTCACGGGGTTACTCTGAATTATTTCAAAGGGCTTACATTGTGAGATTGTTGAATTACTGTACTCTGTCATATCCTTGATCTTTAACTCATATGACAAAATCCGTCTTTCGCTTGTTTGTAGAATGTAGATCTATGGGAATTAACAGTTGATCATATTTTTCTATAGATCCCAATTTGTGGTTCAATCTGGTCTTGCTCTTCAAAAGGAGTCATGAGCTTTTCAGCCTTCTCGGTTCTGTCCTTTTGCCGCAATCATCATCTGCTTCAGGTAGGTCATGTGGCTCTAGAAGAGTTAGTGATTGATTGTAAATGACAAAAATTGTGTTTCAAAATTTCAGATGTCCTACCAACCAAATCTCGGTAGCATTTTATATGAATAAGTCAATCAACTAATCTTTTCTTCGATCTCTATCAGTCTGTTGTCATCATACTTTGTCCATTTTTACATGTTTTCTTTGCAGGTTCTTGGCCGCCCTCAGTGGCTTACTGTCCGAAGACGCTCACATTCTTATGTCAATAAGGTGATGATAATTCGGACATGCAGTGGTTCAAGATGGAAAACTGGACGTTCTTGGTCGTAATTTTTCCTCTGGAAGCCCTACAAAGAATTTGATGAGTTGAACTGTAAATATTTGTGAATTTCAGGTCAGAGATGAGCTTGAGTGTAGAGGGTGTGAAATAAGAACAAGTTGCGAAGTGCGATCCATCTCAACTAGTGATCAGGGTATGTATGTTGGGAGTCTTCTCCTTTTTTGCACTGTTTTGGTCACATAACATGGAATTAGAGCAAATGATATGGGCGTAATAACTATGTTGTCGTCGTAGGTATATTTGAGAATCATCATGACAATTTATAGTTTTGGACCCTTTAGTCTACAATTTATTGATAACAGGAGATTGAACAGGATGCGTTGTCCTAACTGGAGATGGTTCTGAAGAATTATATGGTAAGTGTATTGTAGCAGTCCATGCACCGGATGCTTTGAGATTGTTGGGAGACCAAGCAACTTACGATGAGATGAGAGTACTTGGTGCATTCCAATATGCCTACAGGTATAATTGGTTAATTTGTCGCTTGCACGTTTTCATGTAATGTTTTATGGCCAGTATCTGCAAATATCCAATTGTCTACAAGGGCTGTTGATGTAGAGTGGAACAATGGTGTCCACAGTGATGTCGTTGTCAATTGCATCTGCTTTAAGCCTTCTGCTTGGGAAAATTTCTATAGAAATTTTGAGAGTGGCAAGCTTCTTTTTGCTTTTTATATCTACTACAGAGTGCAAAACCATCGGTACATTTTTCTATTGGCAGCGACATTTATCTTCATCGTGACAAAACTTTCATGCCCAAAAACCCAGCAGCGTGGAGTGCATGGAATTTTCTGGGGAGTACTGAAAATAAAGTGTGCCTGACATACTGGCTCGATGTGCTTCAGGTATGGCAACTGTGCTTTGCTGATTTTATTTCTGATTCTACTGTTCCCTTCGGGATCTGTTGCACTACAAACTCGTGCTACATATCACCTCAAAATAAAAGAAGTGAAACTTGCAGTTGTCATGGAGTGCATAAACTACACTAAATAGTACTTGGTCAATATGCATATAAGTTGTTAATGCCCACTAAAAATTTAAGCAACGTAGCATCTTCGTGAGGTGCATTCTGCAACACGTTGACAATTTCTGTGGTTTTACTGCCTCTAGAACTCCCTTTCTGCTGGCACCAGTTTCAGTATTAATGATCCTTTTTTCTTTAATGGGGCCCGTGAAAATTTGCAGAACCTTGATCAGAAGGATTTGCCATTTCTCGTGACTCTCAATCCTTCACAAGAACCGCAAAACACTTTGCTTAAGTGGTGCACTGGCCATCCAATTCCATCTGTTGCTGCATCGAAAGCTTCACAAGAGCTAGATCAGATCCAAGGAAAAAGAGGAATTTGGTTCTGCGGAGCATACCAGGGTGAGCCTTTGAAATTCCTATATTAGCGCTAGTGATTGTTTTTGTAAAAACACTGAGAGTATCATTTATTTCTGGGCATGTGATAAAGAATACTTCTACAAGGTTCTTGCCATATTTCTTGAGGTTAAATTTTGAATGAGGAGGGTCCTAAGTTATGCCTAATTGACGAGTCAATTTTGTGTGGTCTTTGCTCATAAAATTGCTGTGATTTGAATCTTTTGGTAGAAAGAATTTTTTAATTCTTGGACTCAGGTCGCCAAGGGAACGTAGTTTTTATTTCATTACCAACTTAAGTTTTTATTCTTCTTTCAGGATATGGCTTCCACGAGGATGGATTGAAGGTATAGACTCTCTCTCTCTCTCTCTCTCTCTCTCTCTGTGGGCAAGTTGTATATGCGAATCTTAAGTCAAGGGACTTATTTGCAGGCTGGCATGGCTGCTGCACATGGAGTGATTGGACAAAGTCATTCTGTTCTCGAGAATCCTCAACATATGGTTCCTTCACTCATGGAAATAGGAGCACGCCTTTTTGTTACTAGATTTCTTGGACGTTATATTTCCACAGGATCGTTAATGTGAGTATACTACTACTTATCATGATAACTATTGGCTGGTAGTGTACATATCTCCTTGTCTTATGTGGATCTTCAGAACTGTTAACCGTCATTGCTCTGAATTAGCACCTGAGTCAACATCTTATCGTCTTTAACGTCATATCCATTGCTACTTTGTTGCAGTACACTTCTGCATATTAGTTAGTCACTCAGAATCAGAATTTGTGAGTTTACTTGTCAATAATAGTGATACTCGAAAATGTAAAATGTTCTTGTTGACTCACAGTTTAGGGGAACATATTGAAAATTACATAGTGATAATTGTGCTTTCTTGAGTGGCAGTTTATTAGAGGAAGGAGGCACGATGTTTACCTTCGAGGGAACCACAAAAAGATGTCCTCTAACAGTTAATTTGAGGATCCACAGTCCACAGTTTTACTGGAAGGTATCGTTCTATCTTTATGCGCAATTTCTGCCCACACTGAATCAGACAATTCAGGACCCTCCTGCGGATGAAGTGCAGTTTTTGCTTTTCCCGGCTGAGACCCTTTTGTGTCTTAATAGAGAATTTTTTGGTTTTTCAGGTGATGACTCAGGCTGATCTAGGCCTGGCAGATGCTTACATAAATGGTGATTTTTCTTTTGTAGATAAAGATAGAGGTCTTTTAAATCTTTTTCAGGTATTTTCTTCATCAAATGGAATTCATTTATCAATGCTGTATCCTTTTGAGCTTTTCAAATACTTAATCACTTGCCAAGAATATGGAACATTGCAGATTCTCATAGCCAACAGAGATTCTGATACTACCGTCTCGAAATTAAGTAAGAAAAGGTACATAATACATTACTAATTGGAACCAAATATTTTTGACCTTGTACGATCGTATTAAAGATACTAAACTGGTGGATGCCCTTTTTTGATTAGGGGTTGGTGGACACCAATGTTATTAACAGCTGGTATTGCTTCGGCTAAGTACTTCTTTAAGCATGTATCAAGGCAAAACACTTTAACACAAGCTCGCAGGAATATCTCCCGGCATTATGATCTGGTAGATACTTTATTCCTATTCTTTTTTCCTAGCATTTTGTCAAGAGAACAGAACAAACCAGAATACACTGTCAATTTCTCAACATGATTTATATCAAAAGCAGGATTGTCCTTGTGCATATGATATGATGTAATGCTAGGATTTCCATTTCGTCATGTTGGCAGAGTAATGAACTTTTTTCGCTGTTCTTGGATGAGACTATGACATACTCATGCGCAGTATTCAAGGTCGGTAACCACAACTGTGTTTTTATATCCCTGCTGCTGAATACGTGCTTTAGAAGCCAGAGTGAATAAAAAATCCATATCTGAATGCAGTCTAGTCGCTCAAAACAATGATGCGTACTTGTCCTGTTGAAATATTTGATAGATGGAAAGTGAAGACCTAAAGGTGGCCCAGATGAGAAAGATCTGTCTTTTGATTAAAAAAGTAAGTTTGATTTGCTATTAGTTGGGCTGCTTGACGGTTACCCTTTGACTGTTTTGTGGCTAATACTTTTGCCTTATCAAAATGTAGGCAAGAATTGAAAAGACGCATGAAGTTCTTGAAATTGGCTGCGGTTGGGGAAGCTTTGCCATTGAAGTTGTCAGGCAAACTGGATGCAAATACACAGGCATTACTTTGTCGAAAGAGCAACTGAAGTATGCTGAATCAAGAGTGAAAGAAGCAGGCCTTCAGGTATCCAATCTGCCTGCATTTGGTACTTGAAAAAATTACTTTATTTGGTCCGAGAGATAATGTATTTCCTTTTGATGCAGGACCACATCAAATTTCTTCTTTGCGATTATCGCCAATTGCCAAGTACCTACAAATATGACAGGATCATTTCCTGGTGAGTTTGTCTTTTCATAATATGGTTAAAATGACCCCAAAAAATGCCTAAAAGACTCACTCTTGATGGAATGAATTCACAGTGAGATGATAGAAGCAGTCGGCCATGAATACATGGAGGAGTTCTTCAGCTGTTGCGAATCAGTGCTAGCCAAAGACGGACTTGTTGTTCTACAGGCATGTGACATACACCAGTTTTATGGCTCTAACTATCATTTCATAAGTAAAGGATATGCTTATTTTTTTTCACTGGTGTGTTAAAATCCACTAGTTCATATCCATACCCGATGAGCGGTACGACGAATACAGGCGAAGTTCTGACTTCATAAAAGAATATATCTTCCCTGGTGGCTGCCTGCCTTCCTTGAGCAGGATAACATCAGCTATGGCGTCCGCATCCCGACTTTGGTACAATTGCTTAACATTAAGCCCATAAGTTTCTTTGTTCTTCTTCACTTAATTTATTCACCAAGAGACCTTCCACTACAGCGTGGAGCATCTGGACAACATAGGCATCCATTACTACCAAACGCTTCAGTGTTGGAGGAAGAACTTCATGGAGAAAAAGAGGTGACTAGTGAAACGATGCTGCAACACTTTGGTACAATTTCTCCCAGTTTAGTAGTCATTCATGACAGTTTTCTCCTTTTGCAGGAAAATATTGGCTCTGGGATTCAATGAAGAGTTCATAAGGACATGGGAATACTACTTCGACTATTGCGCAGCTGGTTTTAAGTTGCACACCCTTGGAAATTATCAGGTAATGCCTCATTATTTTAAGTAGTAGTACTTTCTTTCCTCTTGATGGGAGAAGTCTGCTTTCGCTCTGGTCAAGTTGAAAATAAAAACAATACCCTAGTGCCAATTACCAACGTATTTTTTTTTTTTTTCCTTTTCAAATTGTAATTTTCAATGAACTTTGGATGCAGATTGTGTTCTCACGTCCGGGCAATGATGCTGCTTTCGCTGATCCGTATGTGAGTTTCCCATCGTCAAATTGATCTTTTCATTGCAAATTGACTAAGCATGACTCACTTGAGCCAGCTCACAATTGATTCCCTCGGGGTCATTCAGCCCTTGGTTCCTGGGAAAGTTTTCTTGCTTCTTTCAGTGATTCAACATTCTTTGGTTTGTAAACACCACATCAAACGTGCAAGTTGGTTGGTTGAGAGAAAAGTTCTCTTTTTGTAGTCCAGAATGATATTCAAATTGGTGCGGTTATTGATTCAGAGAAGGAGCTGGCCAAACTTCTTCTGCAACTAGTAGCAAATTATCTGCATTTGAAGGTGCAAAATTTTGCTATTCTTTAACTGCTTTTGAAGCTGGTTGTGCAAGCATGAGATGTGAGTTGAAAGCAAGAGATTACTATAGACAGTTTTGATTGCCTATATGGTGTCTGCATCGGAAAAACGAGACGAGATTGTGTCCCATGACAGTAATTTCCTCAATCTGATCGTATCATTCTTAACGTGGGTTGGTAAGTTAGTCTCGATAGTGCAAGGTAACTTTTCATAGATCATGAAGTTGCCTCAGGACTACTGAAAGATGGCCAAAGTCTTATTCAGAGGCAAGTTATGGAATCTTGCATTCCATAGAACTTGAAATTGAACGACAATTAACAATTGAACTTGCCAACATGATAGGTAAAAGGGAAAGACAGAGAGAAGAAACCTGCCAAGCTCTCACTGTCGCTCCAAAAATGGTGAAATTCTCATCACTCGACACCTTCTAATTGATCAGATCTCCCAAGCCAACGAGAACTTTGTTCAATTCAAACCCCGTCAATGCTGTTCTTAGCAAATAATCCTTCTCACCCTTTTGCAGTCTCCATTGACGGAGCGAGTCCATGAAATTTGGCCCAAATGGCGAAAAATAGACTCGTCCCTGATTGGAGCACCTTCAACAATCTACTGAGTTCTCTCATTCAGTCGGGCTCGTTTGATGCTCGTTTGATAAGGTGTGGCGTCTGTTCAATGATTTCACGGCCAAAGTCAGAATCATCAACGAGTGGAGTCTCGGAATTATGGCTAACAGCTGTTGCGAAGTTGGTCCCTTGGACCGGGCTTTCGAGATTTTGCTCGGTTGAAGGAGATGAACTTGTCTCCAGTGGCTTACGTATACATGGTCTTGACTGATGGCTGTTGAAAACATGGCGATGTCAAAAGAGCGGAGAATTGTTCGAGGAGATGAGTGAGTTGGGTTTAGGTGCCAAACGCAAAACCTACAGAGTGTTGCTTGATGGGTATTTGAGAAAAAGGCAAGACGGGAGATGGTCTCGAGTTGTACCGAAAGATGAAGCTTAGTGGGGTTGCTCCGAGTGTTCATACTTCCAATCTCATGATCAACGTGCTTTGCAAGAGAGGTGTTGTAAAAAGGGCCTTTGAACTGTTTCAATGAAATGCGCGAGCAAGGGATCATCTATAGTGTTGTTACATTCAATATTCTCATTAGGGGTCTGAGTCGTGACTCCGTAGTTTGGGAAGTCTGAGAGGTTGGTGGACTTCATGAAAAGGAGTGGCACTACATTTAACACACTCATACATTGATTTTGTAATTGGGGAAAGTTGGATAAAGCTTTCTGTCACGCCCCAAACCTTGATCGCGTGCACATCCCTCGGTGGTTGATCAAATTGCTACGTTCCCAGCACATGTCGCCGATCCATTCGTCTTATACACATGCGGAAGCGGATTTAACCAATCTCCAAACAACAAGCAAACATGAGATAAAAAAACAGGATAACTAATTTAAACAAATCACACTTTATAAACATGCCAAGTTTATATACAGAAGGTCTATCTCGAAAGAAACTATCAGGCTAACCCTATCTTGGACCCTCCTACTTAGGATCCGGATCTATCACAACACCATCAGGGATGTCGAGGCCTAGAGGGTTAGCTACCTTCTCTGCTTCGGACTCATTAGCCTCGGGCAACTGGTTCGCCACGATATCAGCTATGACATCGGCATCCACGACACGGTTGAGTACCACCTCACCCTCACCCTCGATGGCAAGTCCGTCGAAACCATCCAAGGGACCCTCCCGGACCCCGTCAAGCTCATGAAAAAACCACACTTCGAATCGATGAGGTACCTATTGAGGTTGGCCCTCATCGACCTAGATCGTGGTCACGACAAGCTCACGAGTCCAGGGATTCCTAGGGACAGGGAAGATGGTACGCTTGGTATTGGCCTCTCGCGGCCACCCAAAACAAACTGGGCGCACCTCAATCTAAGGACATGTAAAAATTTAAACCACGATGGAGTGAGACGATGTTTCAGCGAGTCTACACCTTGAACCCCGAATAAGAAGATAATTCACCTAGAGGCAAGCAGTCTATACACACATCATATAAGACTTATCTCGCCTTAGCACCTTCCTACATGTTAATACAACTCATATAACATATGTATATAGTAAATGCACTTAGTAATTGGAACACTTCAATTCATGTCTCAATCAATCACAAGGGTTTCGATTATAAGACCAAATCATTATGACATGTCTCATTTCGTGCCACGCAATTTTGTCCCATAATCAGGCGCGGTCTTACTTAATTACAACCTAACGGCCACGGAACAGTCGGCGGTCATCCGGCATAACCAGGCATTGTTCCACTTCGTCGAGCACAACAACGTCTACATCTAGACGACATTCCCGAATGAGCATCGGCCTAGCCTCCATTACAACCAGCATCCGTTGATAGGGGCATTCTCGAATGAGCATTGTTCGGTGTAAACGCTCATGACGGGTTTTCATAAAGATCACACGCATATCCAATATCGACCAAGGATATCGTGCTTTGCACTCAAATGCCTCAATTTAAATAATGTGATTAACCTATTTTTTTCATATTGAAAACACCCGGTAAAATATTTGTGCGTGGGTACACGATCAGATTAAACCATAAAATGTGATATCCTCTCTTTCAAAAATCCCACGATTTTATATAGTACCTAAAAACATTTTTGGTGTCAAAACCCAACACCCGATATTTTCTAATTAAATATCAAAATTCATATTTTTGAAATAATAAATCAAAATTGATCAACTAGCATTCAATTGCATAAATTAGCACTCAATTACACAAACCAATACAACCATGATGATCAGCACGAAATTCTGACGACCGGTTATCCCGTTATAATTTACGCTAATTAATAAATAATTAAATAAATTACATTTAATTAAATAAATTGTAAAATATTTAAATTAAAACACTCAATTAAATTAACATAAGCTAATCTAACCACCTAAATGCACTAATTAAATTAATCTACTCACTAACTAATTTAATCTAATTAACTAACTACATTAACTAATTAATCTAACTAATTGAACTAACTAACTATCTAACCACCTATTGAACTAACCAAATAGTCCTAACTAATCTAACTAAGCTAACTAAATCTCACTAATCCTAATTAGCCTAATTAATCCACTAATTAGCCATTAATCCACCTTTAAATGTAATTAGCACCTTAATTAGATATTAGGAGGTAAACTCAACGGTTTAGCGCGAAAACTGGTTCACGTTGACGATAGCATGACGACGACCACAACTTGGGTCTACGGTGACACCAAAAGAGACTTAGAAGGGCCCAAAAACTGCCCACAAAGCTCACAGCTCAAGCTGTGAGTTTGGTTTTGTTTTGGGCTAGTCCAAGGGCTACAGTGGCTGGAACGGGCTAAGCTTAGGCTGGTTGGTCCGGCTGAGGGAATTGGAGATGGCGGACAAGCGGCCTGGTTGGGACGGCAGCCGAGCAGGGATCGACGACTGGCGGCCAAGGGCGCGTAGCTAGGGACGCGGTCAGCTTGGGCAGACGGCAGGCACGGGCACGGGGGACCTGGCTCGCGGTGATCAACCAGGATGGCAGATGGCTTGGATGGACGGCGGAGGGCTGGCGACTTTAGCAAGGGGTTGGCTGGTTTGTGCTCTGAAAATGGAGATTAAGGAAGATGAAGTGAAGAGGAAGAAGAAGAAGAAGCTGCTGCGGTGGAAGGGGGACAAGAGGCCTCAAAGACAAGGGAAAATATCCCAAAAACTCAAGTGCAAGGCCCCACAAGCTTCAGCCCTATCTAGTAGCCAATTCCCCTCCCAATCTTCTCAAACAAGCCAAGTTTGATGGCCAAATGTTGCAGCCCCCACAAGCCTACGAATTTCATGCATTCCCTCACCAAATTAACTCAATTTCACACCAAATAACTTTCATTTCATGGCCAAATTTGCTGAGGAGGAAGCCCTAACCAAATTCCATAATTTCTTCCACAATGCAATCCATTTCGAAGGCCAAAATTTCTCTTGAAAATGCCCCTCCGAATTTCCACACTTTAAATTGTCTAATATTGAATTTCCACCAAAATTTCGGGCTCGCCAAGAATTCTTCAAAGGATGAATCAACGTCCTAAAAATAAAGCGTGACATGCTTGAACTTTCAATTCCCGATACTGCGTTCAATTTCGTGGTTAATTTCAATCAGACGCGATTTTCGCATGACCTAACTTACCGAGTAGCTTTTAGGAATTTTTAACACGTTTAACCCGCGGTCGATTATTTTTGATCGACATTGTGCATCTTTGACTCATAGGCAACCCTCGGTTATCGTGAAAATCTCAAGGTTTTAATTACGAACACTGAGTACATAATCGAAAGAAAAATCGATTTAGTGTCGTTTGACGTGAATTTTGCAATTAGGTAATTTAATTTAATTACATGTCTCTGTTGAATCGACCTATTTCTGGTCTCTAATTGATTTTACTCTGGTCTCTAATTGATTTTAATGGGGCCGTATTGACCCTTGCAGATTAGCACGATCGAGCAGTCGATTTCTGATTGAATTCTCAAGTCTGTCATATTTATATTTCTTAACGGCTTTACTAGATAGATTAGTTATCTCGTGAGTGGCCAACTCAGAGAAAAAGGACCATAGGCGCGTCAATAAAAAGCCAATTTCATTTAATTGAAACAGGGTCGAAAATTCAGGATGTCACACTTTCAGCTTTTTTGATCAGCTGAAGTCAAGTGTTCACTCCCCATGTTGGTTACATACGACACACTTTGAATGCTAGATATGCTAGAGCCTAGAATTTGCTTGCAATGACAGATTTGCTGAAGGAGATGAAGGAGAGAGGCATCTCTCTTTCGAAAGTGACCCATACTATTCTAGTTGGTGCCTACGTATGATCAGACGACATGGAGAAAGGATCCGACATCTATTCATCTTTGCAGAAGGCTGGATTCACTCTTGATGTGCACCCATACAGTGTTTTAGAACACGGGTTGTGCCTGAAAGGCCATATGAAGGAAGCATAGAAGATGTTTAAGTCGATCCATGATGGATGCATAGAGGCCAATGACGCAATATATAGCACAACGATGAATGGATACTGCAAGGAGGATAGCTCGTATAGGGCCTTGAGTTAGTTTCCAAATAAGGGTAAGAAAGGAATGGTTTCTAACTTTGGCAGCTACAGTTGAACTGTTGAGGTTCTCTACAAGGATTGCAAGTGGGAAGGGGTAGTTGATTCACTTAATGCCATGGTGGAGTAAGGTTTCAAGCCTCATGTTTCTCTTCATGATATGATTTGAAAGGCAAAGAGAGGCACAATTAGGGTGGCAAAACTGAGCTATGTAAATTAAGGAGCCCTTTTAGGATTGCCAATTTCTATAGACTAATCAAATGGCACAGTCCAAAGCATTGCCTCCGGCTAGAGTTGACCAATGCTAGCAGGCAAGTATCTACCTCTACATTTGCTAGATTTTAACTTGCATCTTGTTGAGTTTTTCACCTTAGTATGTGTTTACCAGGGTATCAAAGTCACGCCCCGAAACTTGAGTGTGCAAATATCCCTCTACGGTCAATTAAAGTTTTGATGTCTCAGGATGCGTCACCGACCCATTCTTTTTATCTTTTGATTAAACGCATGCGGCAACAATTTACAAACCACCCAGTCAAAGCATTAAATAATAGGGATAGTAAGCACATCAACCATTCTAAAACAACACTTTAATTTATATACTGTTAATCCTAGGAAGTTTAATAATTACAAGCCTTTCTACGGCCACTCTTTACCGATCATCTCAAAAACCTGTAAGGTTAAGGTTAATCTAAACTTCACTAACAATAAGGCTAACCAAAAGTGACACTTGGCACACCCGCATCTTGGTCCATCAAGACCCCAAACCGCACGCAGTGGTTCTCCATACTACGGGCCTAAAATATTTAATGACAATGGGGTGAAATATAAATTTCAGTGAGTTAACAGCCTAAGCCTCGAGTAGAACACAAATTCGTCTTGGAGGCGGCCTAAACGTGCAATGGCATACAAACTTACCTCGCCTTGGCATACCCCTACATATTAGTATATCATGTATACCAACATTAATGCAATAAACATAATCAACAATCAGAACATATAACTTTCATATATCAAATATTCACACGGTCCCAATTATAAGGTAAAACCCATTTTGGCTCGTCTCATACCATACCTCACAATTTTACCCCATAATCAGGTGCAATGCATCACGATCATTCACACGTGTTCCAATTATTACGACCTCTTGGGCCACGGCCAACACACGAGTTGGCGATCTTCCAACGTGATCAAGTATCGTCTCGCCGTATCGGGCACATCATTGTTTGGAACACCTACCTAGATGATATTCCATAAGAAGTATCGGTCCGGCATCAATTGCAACTCGGCATCCCAACCTTTGCCGGGCATTCAATAAAAATCGGGCATTATCCCCAAACTTCTGTTGGGTGATGGGTTCAATTAAGTAACCACACAAGCATGCCAACACTCAAGCCAATTCTTAGCCACCGTCAATTAGCCTAGTATTAAAAAAGTCATGCTTAAATAGCAAACCTCGGAAAATCTTTATATTTAAAAATTCCGGTAAAATAATTGCATGTGGTCACATACTTAAGATCAACTTGCCAAATAATGCATGCTTTCATTTTAAAATCTCATTGTCCTATTTAACACATAAAACATGGCGTCCAAACACGACACCTTGAAGTTTGCCATTTTCTTTTCAAATAAACCTTCTTTGAAAATAGCATTTAAATTCATGATTTGGGCAATCAATAACATAGCATTACAAGCTCAGACAGTCCTAGTTATGCATAATTTCATCTAATAAATCAACATAAAGTTCTGCAAGAATGGGCGGTGACGGGCGAGCGACAGCACGGGGTGCAATGGCTTTACGGCTCGAGTGAAGAGGCAGGTGAGGCTTGGACGGTGTCTGGAGCTGGACGACGGTGGCAGCCGGCCTGGTGATGTGGCGGAGCTCGATCTACTCCCAGATTTGGGTTTTTGGCCGACTCCCCTGCCTCAAATCTTTGGATCTGAGAGGCTCCGAGTTCGTCCTCCCTCTCCCTCTAGTTTCCGCCGGCTTGGCGTCGGGAGCAGCGGCGATGGGTGTTGCCGCTGCTGGCGTCGGCAACAGCGGTGTCAGGTGCAGGGAATCGAATGGTAGGAGCTCGAATAGTGTCAGGCTCGGAGGGCAATGGCTGCCGAAGGGTGGCAGGAGGAGTGCAATGGCTTGGCTAGTGTCGGGTTGAGGCAATAAGGAGGGCAGCGGCTCGGACGGTGTCAGGCAGCACCGCCACTACCCTCCTCCCCTCCGTTTCTTCAAATCTGGGTTCTAGGGAAGACGGTGGCGGATGGCGTCAATTGGGTGGCTCATTGGTGATGGTGGTGGCAACATGGCTCCCTCTTCTCAAGCTCTCTCCCTCGAGCTCTCTCTCTATTTCTCCCTCTGCCTCTTTTCCTCCTCTTTTTGCCGAACCCACCTCCTTCTAGGGTTTCATGCGAGAAGATGGAGGAGGGAGAGGCGAGATCCAACCCGGCCCCCTTCCCCGCTTTCTTTTTTTTTTTTTTTTTTTGTTTTTCTATTTTTAATTTTTATTATTTTTTCTATTTTTTTGGATTTCTTTAAATTAGTTTTTTTTTTATGTGCTTGAAAATAAAAATTAGGTGTCAACAATCGTCTTTAAGTCTTTGTTCATGTTCCTCTAGACTCTTTGAGTACACCAAGATGTCGTTGATGAACACAATCGCGAATTGGTTTGAGTACTCCTTAAACACTTGATTCATCAAGTCTATGAAAGCAGCTAGGGCATTGGTAAGAATAAACGGCATCATGGTGAACTCATAATGACCATAACGCATATGAAATGCCGTCTTCAGTATATTCTCCTTCTTAATTCTCAACTGAAGGTAACCTATCCTTGGGTCAATCTTGGAAAATACCAAAACTATTTGTGGCCAATCAAACAAGTCATCGATCCTTAGCAATGGATACTTGTTCTTGATTGTCACTTGATTGAGTTGCCAAAAGTCGATACAAAAGCACAACGAACCATCCTTACTATATGGCGTTTTTAGAGTTAAAAGAGCTATATGAGCTAAAGGTGCAGAGGCAAGAGTTGTTGGATAAAGATTTTATTTGTCCTAGTGCATTACCTTGAGGAGCACAATTGCCAGATAACCCTGGCAACCCATATCAAAAGTCAGGTCGCCTTAAGCGATGAAATTAAAGTAATCGTGGGTCCTCATCGATTCCTAACAAACTTGAAACTATCACCCGCTAACGGGTTAAACTGAATCGTTTTACAATAATAGTCAATTGTAACTCATTGCTTGGTGAGCCAATCCATACAAATAATCATATCAAAATCAAACATTGCCAGCATAATTAAGTTTATACTTTCCTCTTATCATCAATCTCTTCCTAAACTGATTGTTGTTTCTACTTGGTGCAAACTATGACCTAGATGCGGCTACCTGTTCATTTATGTTTCTCTCAATCAACTAGGCCCTCTCATATTGTTCATCATAATCCTTGAGATTCAGGGGTACCAGTTAGTCCTTAATCTTCGGTTTCAGACCTTCTCTGAACCTCTTCCCTTTATGCACCAAGTTCCCCATCAACCTCAGTGCGTACTACAACAACTTGGTGAACTTTGCCTCATATTGATCCACGGTCACCTGACGGAGGCACTAGAACTCAGCTATCTTTTGTTCCCGAGCATAGTCCGAGAAGTACTTTCTATAGAAAGCCTTAACAAAGGTATCCCACTCCAAGACCACACTTTTAGAAAACACCTTTCCGTCCATGGCTTCCCACCACATACTTACATTACTCTAGAGCTGATAGACGACTAGGGTCACCTTGTCCTCTTTAAAGCACCTCAGTAGTGCGAAAGCCTTCTCCAATTCCCGAACCCAAGTTCCAACCTCAGGGTCGCCAGCTCCAATGAACTTTGGCGGTTTTAAATTCATAAACTACTCCACCAGCTTATACATAGACCGCCCACCATTCCTATTCCCAGGTGGGGCCTCAACCGATGTGACAGCAATGGTAGTGACGATAGCAGCAGTAGCTTGATTCTAAAAGAAGAACCATATTATAAAGCCCCAAAGGTTTGTCTAATTTTACGTTTTAATTTTTAAGGGTTTTCCATTTTTTAATTATAATTATTTTTAAAAAATAAAATTATTTTCTAGATTTTCTATTTTTAACAATTGTCTAAATCTTCTAAAATTTTTATGATTTATGAATTTTCTAAATTTTTATGAATTTCCTAATTTTTTAAAATTTTTTAACGTTTTTCCCGAATTTTTAAATTTTTCAAATACATTTTCGGAATTTTTAAAATGATTTAATTATTTTTATTGATTTTTGAATTTTCTAAGATTATTATTATTTCCTAAAAATTTTATTTTTTAATTTTATTTTTTTACGATTTTATTTTATTATTTATTATTATCAATGAAATTTTCAAATAAGAGCCCAAAATTTCCTTGTTTTCTCAATTAAGAAATTGAAATAGATCTTACTTTAAATAAGGGATGAATCGTCCATATCAATCTTAAAGAAGAGCTTGAAATGGTTATAACTATTTTAAATAAGAGCCTACTTTTGTTGGCTCGCCAACTAGCAAAACGTTTTGATGGCCCTCGCCCAAGCATTGGCGACCCTCACCAAAGGCGAGAGAGGGTTGCTACCCTCTCCCCACTCTACTGAGGGCCTCTAGTCGATGAGGGTTATCGGCCCTTGCGCAAGTGCCAATGACCTTGTTGACCATCGCTGTTGCCCCACTAGCGATGTGATGGTGACCAAAGACAAGAGAGAGCCCTTCCTTTTGTGTGTGTGTATGTGTGTTTTTTTTTTAGTATGTGATGAAAAAATTAAAAAGAATAAAAAAAAGAGGAAAAATTTTACGAGACGAAATTGCCTTTCACCAAATAATGAGTTCAAACATAAACTTGAAACTTGAAACAAAATTTACTTCAGACCATTATTTGTGAAAATGAAAGTATTTCAAACCCTTATTTAAAATAACGTTTACTTCATACTCTTATTTGGGAAAATGAATGCATTTTAGGCTCTTATATTCAGGAAACAGATTTAGATGGGGTTTACCCGATCCAGCCCGTTGACCCAACCCAAAAACCTGGACTTGACCCGGTCAAATTAAAAAAAGAAAATTTTTTGATTTTTCTTTATTTTTAATGATCTTCTTAATTTCCTTTATTCTCCCCTTTTTGTCTTCTTCCTCTACACTTCTTCTTCAACCTCAGAAGCGCTTCTCCTCCTTCCCCGAAAGCTCCATCACGCCTGCAGCGCTTTTTCCAGAACCAAGAACACTCGACGCTGCTACCATCCGTTGTTGCCATGTCATCACAGCGCCCACGTCACCGCCAAACCACCACCAACCGCCGGTCGTCCATCTCACCTGGTGATCATCACTTCCGATCAACCATTCCAGCAACCACAAAACGAAAATATCCAAACGAGAACTACACTTTCAACACTAGCATATTCAGCAGGCTAACATTCACAAATACATTTAAAGTGGAGAGAAATGCTAACTAGAATAGTTTCGAATTGTAAACTTCGCCGCTGAGGAAGAGTAGCTCCAGTGGAGAGGGAGGGATCACAGCCAACTCGACGACAACCGATTGATTCCACGAAATCGCATGAAAGCACAAGAAAAACCCAAAAAGTAGACAAGATTCAAACAACACGAGAGAAAAAGAAGTCTTTCTCGAGATTCAACGCTGAACGGGATTCGACCCTCTCTCAGACATTTTGTCGAACAAGTGATATGCAGATTTCACAATAGCATTCCGATTCGGTTTCTAAGCGAATTCTAGCCTAAAAACGATGTACCCAGACTTAAAACACCATTACTAGCAAAATAATGGCTTTGTTTCATCAAGATTTCATCAAAAAAAGCAATCTATTAGAGCGTGAATATGGGAACTTTTCGGTCTTCTTTTAGACATTTTAGCAAACACATGATATAAAGATGCGAAATTTGAGTTTTCAACTCAGAACCAACACCATTTCCCGCCAAAACATAACCTATAATGCTCTAAACGTCATCACCCATCACTAACCTATTTCAGTTTCACATGCTCAAACACTGAGTTCATCAACTGAATTCAATATCCTTGAATCCCGAATAGCACGAAGCGAAGGAAAAAAAAAACGAACGCCCGAAGGAAGCGTGATCCCTTCCTAGCCAGAAATGGTGTCGCCGCTGCCACTTGTACGTGATCAAAGCTCAAGAAACGGCCGGCACTCCTCCCTTCCTGCTTATGTATATCCTCGAGCGATCGACAAGCACCCCTTGCCTCAGCGGGGAATATTTTTTTTTTTTTTTAGCCTTGCCACCTCCCCATCCTAGAAGGTTCGGACTTGCTCCCGTCACCTCTCCGTCGCTCCTCCCTCGCTGACGGGCGCATGCTCGCAGCTTTCATTTTGTCACGGTCAAGGACCGTCCCCCTTCTTGTATCACAGGCGTGTGTTGCGCTAAAGAAGCAAGAAATGATATGGGCTAGGGCTTTGTTAATCTCTCATGGGCTTTGAAAAAATAAAAGAAATGGGCTGGGAAAATAAAAGAAAGGATGGGCCAAAGAAGAAGTATTTTAGGGGTGAGGGCCGAAGGTTGCTCCAAGTGTGTCGGGCATGCCGGTCCATTCGATTTTTATTCATCTTGATTTCTTTTTCTTTTTTTTTTCTTTTTTTGTATCTTTTTTATAACTTTATATATTTTTGCAAGATAAATGAATATTTTAAAATGTCGACAAAAATTCGAGTGTCCACACAAGTGTCATTTTTAAGAGTCTAAGGGTGCATTTGGGAATCACTTTTGGGGAAAGTCTTTAAGAAAATGCAAATACCTTTGAGTTAAAGGTGTTTTCCAAAATGCAACCGTGTTTGGTAAATTGTACTTTGAAAGCTCTTTGTAAAGTATTTTGAGCAAAATAGCGTTTGGGGAATTACATTTACAAAGCATCTTTGTGGTAAAAAAAAAATTATCAAAAGAAAAATTTAAAAAAAAATTGACCAAAGGGCAGTGGTCGTTGGCGACCTCCGGCGACCTCTGGCGACGCCGGATCTGGGGTAGGGAGGTCGCGGGAGGACCTCGCCGCCTCGGATCCGGGTCGCGACGAGGTCGCGCAACCTCGCCGCCCTCGGAATCGGGGCGGCGAGGTCGTGGGAGGTCACGCGACGCCGCCGCGACCCGCATCCGAGGGCCGCGAGGTGGCGCGACCCGGATCGGGGCGGCAAGGTCCTCCCGCGACCCTGCCGCCCCAGATCTGGGTCGCAGTGACCCAGACCTTGCCGTGGGTCGCGGCGGTCGCGCCACCGCCCGGCGTCGGTTGTCTGGGCGACGGTCGCCGGCGACCGCTTGCGGAAGAAGAAGACCGCCTACTGCCCCAGATCTGGGTTGCGGCGACCCAGCCCTCGGTCGCGCCACCTCCGGTGTTGGTTGCGCCACCTCCGGCGTCGGTCGCGCCACCCCCCGACGATCGGCGGCGTCCCTCTAGCGCCGCCGGCCGCTCACGGCGCCCGAACCGAACCCCGGAGAAGATGAACAGGTTGTGACACAAGGGCAAGAACCGAAAAAACAAAAATTTGTGAGGACAATTTCGGAAAAAAATTATGAACAAGGTGCCGTGTGGGCAATGCCGAAAAAGCCGAAAGCCCAAGGCGGGTCCCCCGCCTTGGGCTTTCGGCTTCACAATGCTGGCATTTAGAGAATGCGGGCTCAAAATTTTTTGCCAAACGGGCTGACATTTGCCCAAGTATCTTCAGGCTTCAAAGGGGCTTTGGGAAGTGGTTCCCAAACGCACCTAAGAGTGTAACATTAGAAGAGTGCATGCAACATTTAAGATATGCCTATATTTCCACTCTATTCAACTATTTTGTTAGGAAGTTCCTAGATAAAAATGATGAATGATAGTAGTATTTTGAAAAATAATTTGAGATTCTCCATGAAGCTATATTTCAAGACGTTATCAATATAAATTTTTTTGATATCTTAAGAAAATTGTGTTTTGGTCATGACAACAAAATTCAAATAAATTTTCATACAATAAAGGCATGCATAGTGAGAACAATCATCCACAAAAATCACAAATTAGCGAGATCTTCTCATAATGGGAGTAGAGATGGGCCTCAATTGTTAGAATGAATTAAATCACTAGAAGCATAAGAAATTGATTCACCTAGATCAAATGGCAAAGCATAATGTTTTCCCACTTATATGGCAAGCAATCAAAATGTTTGTTGTCAATAGAATATAAATTACCTATAAAAATCAAAGGACTTAACCTAGGGGGAAAAAAGAAGAAGAAGAGCATGACCCAAACAAAACTACCAAGTTTTGATGATACCGTAGTAGCACAATTAAAAAGAGCGTTCAAAAGCTCAAATAAGTGTCTCTCTTCATAGCATGTTCCAATTATTGTCTCATTCGTGGATTTTGCACGTCACAATCATTAGAAGAGACGTGAATGTCAAGACCAAGTTCACCAAATTATCCCACAAATATCTAGTTTAAGGAGAGTTTAGGAACAATGAAAGTGTTATATAATAACAATGTGGACATGGAAATTTTCTAGTATGACTAATTATCATCTACGAGTTATAAGTTGTACAAATATTAGATGCTTATGAAGGTAATGACTTTTAATTAAACAAAGTGGAGTTTGAAGTCATGTGATTGCAACAAGTAGACCCAAAGAACCATGAATAAAAAGTACATCGAGTCATAGACTGAGCAGAAGTGCTAGGACATAGGAGATGGAATTGCCAAATTCTTAAAAAAAATAGAACATCGATCCTCTGAGATAGAGTAATAGATGAGCTATTAGGGGAATCCTCAATGGTGGCAACTAGGGATGAGCATTGGTCTAAAGTCAACCTTAGACCAACCTTGGACTAGCCTAACCTTAACGGTCCTAGTCCAATTCCTAGAGAGATTGAGTCAGTTCTTGGTCTCGAAATCCTTGGACCGACACTATGTGGGTTGATCCTCAATCCTAGGAGTTTAGGATTAGTTCAACCCGAGCCAACCCTGATTATATATATCATATATTTTAGATATATTATATATTATATATAACATTCTTATATCTATTATAAAGAGCAAACCCTAACTTAAACAGCGTTGAACGACATTAAAGGGCATCAAATGGCGTACTCCTCCTCTAGTACTCTTGTTCTCCTTTCTTTTCTGTCCTCTTGTTTCTTCTTTATCCTCTTCAACTTCAACCTCACCCTGCTCGCTATACGACACTCGCCATGCTCAGTACTCGCCACTCAATACTCGCGATGCTTGCCACTTGCCCTTTGCCCTGCTGGCCACTTAACGCTTGACACTTGCCCTGATTGTTGCTCGCCTCTCTTCACTAGCCTCATTCATCGTCGAGTAAATCATAACGAAACAGAGCCCTAATTAGAAACCTTTTTTGCTTGTGAACAATGCTTGCCATTCATTGCTCGCCTCATGGCTTGCCTATGTTCGCTCACCTCACAACTCACCCTTGTTGATGGATATGTAATTTGAAATAATAGATTTGTCTATTGATTGGTTTTAGGTTGACCATGGAACTAGACTGAACCCATAGGATTGGTCTGGTCCTTGATCACAGATTTAATCGGATCAATCATTGGTCCCAAAAATTAGGGATAAACATTGTGAGAGTTGGTTCCTAGATTATGTGCTGCACTAGTCCAACTTGGACCATGATCACCCCCAATGGCAAAAATTGTGGATGGGCTTGCAGGTGGACCTTTATATTAGGTTTGGTTGTCTGTCCCTATAGGTGACCATTTAGGTGACAGTATGTACAATATGGTCTACACGATGAGGAAGAAGAAGGGGGTGGCAAGCACCATGTCTATAGGAGTGGATGGTAGGGTGCAACGTGCCTTCAAAGTAGCAAGCCAAGTCTCTTTATTTAACAACTCCAAGACAACTATTTCAAGACAAGGTAACGGATTTCGATGTAGAAGTAAATCTCGCACAAGTTCAAACTCATCATTAAGTGCCATTAGAAATTGCATAATATGCATACGATCACGATATTTAGAAACTTGTGAGCATCAGTGGCCACTTGCCATTGCAGCTCATATAAGGTCGGTTAATTATAGAGGACAAAAAATCGTTAATAGACTAACTAGTCCCTTGATGCATATGAACTATTAGCCTTTGTGTTTGTGCGTAGGGCTCCGAAGAGGTCGTGATAGCTTGGCGACTTTGCTTGTGACATCCCGAATTTCGACCCCGTCCTGAATATATGAAGTGGGCATTTCGCCGGCGCGTCTATGGTTCTTTTTCTTTGAGCTGATCACTCACGAGTTAACCAATTTATTGGGTGAAGCCGTTAAGGGATATAATCACGGTAAAATCCCTAAAAGCTACCTAATAAGTCGGATCGGACTAAAATTGCGTTCGATCGATTTTAATCACGAAATTGAATTTGGTTTTGGAATTCGGACATTCGAGCATATCACAATTCATTTATAGGCCGTCATCTTGTCTTTCAGAGAGATTTCGTTGAGTTCGGGATTTTTTACAGAAAATCACTTCAGACGATTCGGAATTGAACGGAAATTTGGGTGGGCAAAATTGAATGGATTTTTGGCCTCCTTACCAAGTCATTTGGTGATGGGGATTTGCAGAAATTGTGTGGATTATTTCTACAACAAAAATTGGACACCAAATTAGGAAATTTGGTGAGGAAACTAAAGTCCAAAATTGAAGGAATTTGGACTAGGCTTGGGGGCGCAACTTTTGGTATTAAATTGATTTATTTGTGAATAAAAATGCAAGAAAGTATTAGGGGACATGAGAGGATAATCATGTGGACTTTTGGGACATTCTAATGATGATTATAGATATTTGGTTTGGACTTTTCTTCTCCTCAACTTCATGAGCATGCCATCCTTGCCGACCTCCTTGCTGCTTCGAAGTTCACTTTCATTTTCTGCGTGCAACTTCATTTCTCCTTCTGGGTTCTGCCGAAGGTCCAACACCACCGAATCCACTCCTCTTTCCCCTGCAGTTGCTATCCACGCCCATCTCCACGTGCGGCCAACTCCATGCATCCTCCAGCAAATTTCAATTCCTTTGGTCAACATTAGCAACCACCGAACCCTTTGTTGACCGCTCCTACTCCATGTGGCCTCCCCACGAAACTAACAGCCCAGCAGATTCCACCGGTTCTGCTCTCGACTGAACGCCAGCAAACTGCCGAAAATCCCACCGAAGCTACCACGTTTAAGGCAAAGTTCTTAGCCTTGCGCCCACGACGTTGGCTCCATCTTCGCTACTTCTCTCGGTCAATTCCCCAATGAAGCCATTCTTCCCGAAGCTGCTTCTCTGCCCGCTCGTTCGTGTCTCTCACACGAAGCCAGCATCTTTGTGGATTGGCCTAGCAGCTTGCGTCTCCAAGCTCAGCCTAGCATGGCCGCAAATTTCAGGGCTTCTCGGCCCAGCCCATCTCAGCACATAAAGGCAGCCCATCTTCAGTCAAGCCCAGCTCGCATTTGTTCAGCCCACACGATTTTAGTTCAGATCAGTCTAGCGAGGCCCAACAAGTTCAGCCCATCTTGGGCCCGTGAAGCAAGTCGGCCCAAGTTCGGCCCAAGCCCAGCAATTTGCTGTGGGCTTGCAAGGCCTTTAAATTCATGCCGGTGCATGTCTGTGTTAGTTGAATACTAGAATTGTTTGTTGTGTGTGGATCGCTCACCTTCTAACCCAGTGTGGATTTGGAAGATGGGTTTCAATGTAAAGACTAAACCATGAGCGAGCAGGATCTAAGAACTCTTAGTAAGAGGACAATATCCTCTGTGACTCAGGATAAAGCACTGACAAAGGTCGGTACCCGAGGTGGTTGTGGCAGAGTGTCGGCTCTAGCCAGCTCAAGTGTAAGAGTACCATTGCAGGTTGGTACTAGTGTAACAGCACTGAGCGATCCTAGGTTCAATGGGATTGTTCAAGCACTAGTGTCCTTGGAATTGGTTGAGCCAGCAAGCTCAGGACCGAGCCGCCATTGTTGCCGCACCTGTTGAGATCCAGAGTGGAGATATGATCTGGGAGCGAGCCGTTACATCTGAGTCGAGGTACAGATCCAGTTTAAGCAGAGATGGAAATCGGTCAGGGAAAAGACCGAGGTCGGGAGAAAAATATCTTATTCCACCCAATAAGAAGGATGTGATAGTTAGGTCAGCATTGAGTCAAAATGGAACATACTGTTCCTATGCGTGACGCTAAAGATCGGCCTTATGTTTTCTTAGGACAAGAATTTGTTTCGAGTATAGCCAACAGAGTTACCTGACCAGAGATAATCCTAGAAGGCTGATGGGACAGATTAGAGGAAATGCGCCATAGAACGCACAGTGGAGTTTTGGAATAGGTCTCTAGTACCAGAAGAGTGCATGCTTTCACCTGATAGGAGATAGAAGACACACTGGATATGTGTCGGAATTGTAGAAGGAAGCATGGATAAATCCAGTGTCCGAGTATGACTAGAACATGTTGTGATGATGACCAGCATAGCTATCAGATGAAGGACTGTCAGTGGAAGTCTAAGGTAGCATAGACATCGCTACTGCGGCCAGAATGCCACTAGGATAGCGAAAAGGAATTGGAGTAGAATTGACCTTGCACCGATTAGAGAGAGAATATGTTGGAGGTGATTTTATCAGAGCAGTGCAGTAGAGTTTGTTGCTGAGTTGGTAGAACTTAAATTGTTGAAGTAAAAGTAAAAGAGAGGGGAATCACTAGCAATAATTGTGCTTGACTAGTTGCTGAGATATGAGTTTGACGCCACATGAATAGTGTGGGTTCATGGAGCATCTTGTGATAATGAATCATGGTCTTGGAGTAATCCAGTTTAGTCTATTAGCTTGCAAAAATGTCAAGATTATTAAGAGTCAAAAAGAATCTTCGATTTCATTAATCTCGTTGGCTAAAGGCAACTTGTTTGTTAGATGAAGGTTGCCAAGGTTGCTTGGTGATTGTCTTGGGTAGGACAAATTGGAGAACTAGAGATGGAGGACATCTCAGTGGTCTAAGAATTTCTAGATGTGTTGTCACAAGATCTGCCAGACCGTCGTTAGAGAAAGAGATAGAAATTGCGATCGAGCTAGCACCAGGATAGAGCCACTCTCGAAGGCTTCTTACTAGCTGTTGTTGTCTGAATTGGTAGAACTGAAGATGTAGATGTGAAGATTGATAAATGAGGAATTCATACATATCAGTGCATCACTTTGGGGAAACATCAGTTTTGTTTGTGAGAAAAAGAAAGATGGTTTGTTACGAGTATGCATCGACCATCGTCAACTCAATTAGGTGATGATTAAGGACAAGCGTCCATTGTAAAAGATTGACGAATTGGGTGACCAGACATCAAGAGTGTCGATGTTTTCAAGGATCAACTTGAGATCAAGATGTCGTCAGTTATGAACCAGGAAGGAGGTTATACGAAAGACAACTGTTCGTACTTGATATGATCTTTACGAGAGTATTGTAAGACCATTTGGCCTGGTAAACACTCCGGCTGTTATCATGGATTTGGCAAACCGAGTGTGCAAGGACTATTGAGATCGGTTGTGCTTGTGTCTTTTAATGACATTCTGGTGCATTCGAGGAATGCTAAGGAGCAAAAGAGACATTTGAGAATGGTGAGAGAATTTCCGTGGACCCGATGAAGATCGAAATAGTTATTAGTGAAGCGAGATCTATAGTGAGGTGTTGTGCGGAGGACTGGGTGTGTACTGATGCGACATGATAAGATCATTGCATATGTGTCCCGCCAGTTGAGACCTAATGAGTTGAATGTGAGATGGTGTCGTGAACCAAAACCTTGGCAAGACTAAGATGGTGCTATTTGGTATCACCCTAGGGGAAAGAAAGAAGTCACTGATGCATTGAGTCAAGAGTCTTTAATGGTGCATATACTGGTTAAAGTATGGAACTTACTTGAGAAAGTACGAAATTTGGTTTTCAAACTTGAGGTAGGCTACCTTTTGAGTTCTATAGCTGCCCTCAAAATTGAACCAGATATTCAAGTTAGAATCATACGCTTCAGTTGACAGACCGGGATGTTTAAAAAATCTTGTAAGAGGATATTGGTAAGGGAAAAGTTGACTTTCAGATTTCGAAAGATAGAACATTGAGGTATCGTAAATGGTGATACGTGTCAGACAGTATGGAACTTGAGGGAAAGACCTTGTTAGGAAATTCACTGTAGTATTGCAGTATGTGACAAATTTACTCAAGGAGTTAAAAGAGTAATGTTTCCATTTGGAAGAATGGTTAGGAGATGGATGAAGCCGACTCACGTCGTTGCTGTGTGACGGGATCTTGATTTGATCAAACGTGAAGAGGTGTACAGAAGTTAGATAGTTCGTCTTCGTGGAGTACCAGCAGCAGATCTATATCAGATTTAGAATCAAGGATTTCTAGTTTTAGCATAACAGTCAGATAGTTCTTTTGAGGCAGAACAAAGCAGAGTATATAGAACTTCAGTTTGTTGAGATGAGATCAGAGAAAGAAAGATCACAGGCCGATGGTTAATTCAGCAGTCAGTGATTGCAGTTGTCATGATCAGAATCAGATTATAGACCACTTAGTGCCACCAGAAAAGTTGTATTGTTGAGCATTGAAGGCCCTGAAGGTTCCAAATTGGTGCTTACATCTTTTCGGAGGTGTCACCAATGAGGGATACCTTGTGCTTCAGCAAGGAGGGGAGAAATCTAGAACCGAGGTACATAGTTTCCTTTGAGATTCTGAAAAGAATCGGGATCCTAACGTATTGTCTTGCATTGCTGCCGGGGTAGGCACAAATGTATGATGCCTTTCACGTGTCAAGGTTGAGGACGTACGAACTTGACTCGACTCACGTGCTAAATCTTGAAGAATTAGACGTAGACAACAGAGTGTTGTACGTGAAAAGTCGGTTCAGTTGTTGGTTCAGAAAGATCGGATTCAATGAACCAAGATAGTCCCCTTGGTCAAAGTGGTCTGACAATGCCACGGGACTGAAGAAGCAACCGAGGAAAGTGAGACTAGATGAGACGACCATACACCCACCTTTTGTTTAAGGATTGGTAAAAGTTTAAATTTCGAGAACGAAATTTTTATATGAGGGGAAGAGTTATGACATCTCGAATTTCGAACCCATCCCGAATATATGAAATGGGCATTTCGCCGGCACGCCTATAGTCATTTTTCTCTGAGCTGATCACTCACGAGTTAACCAATCTATTGGGTGAAGCCATTAAGGGATATAACCACGGTAAAATCCCTAAAAGCTACCCGATAGATCGGATCGGACTAAAATCGCGTTCAATCGATTTTAACCATGAAATTGAATTCGGCTTCGGAATTTGGACGTTCAAGCATATCACACAATTTATTTATAGGATGTCGTCTTGTCTTTCGAAGAGGTTCCGTCGAGTTTAGGATTTTTTACGGAAAATCACTTTGGATGGTTCGGAAATGAACGGAAATTTGGGTGGGCAAAATTGAATGGATTTTTGGCCTCCTTACCGAGTCATTTGGTGATGGGGATTTGTAGAAATTGTGTGGATTATTTCTACAACAAAAATTGGACACCAAATTAGGAAATTTGGTGAGGAAACTACAGTCCAAAAATTGAAGGAATTCGGACTAGGCTTGGGGGGGTGCAACTTTTGGTATTAAATTGATTTATTTGTGAATAAAAAGGCAAGAAAGTATTAGGGGACATGAGAGGATAATCATGTGGACTTTTGGGGCATTCTAATGATGATTATAGATATTTGGTTTGGACTTTTCTTCTCCTCAACTTCACGAGCACGCCATCCTTGCCGACCTCCTTGCTGCTTCGAAGTTCACTTTCATTTTGTGCCTGCAACTTCATTTCTCCTTCTGGGTTCTGCCGAAAGTCCAACACCATCAAATCCACTCCTCTCTCCCCTGCAGCTGTTGTCCACGCCTATCTCCACGTGCGGCCAACTCCATGCGTCCTCCAACAAATTTCAGTTCCTTCGGTCAACATTAGCAACCACCAAACCCTTTGTTGACCACTCCTCCTTCACGCGGCCTCCCCATGAAACTAACAGCCCATTAGATTCCACCGGTTCTGCTCTCGACTGAATGCCAGCAAACTGCCGAAAATCCCACCGAAGCCGCCACGTTTGAGGCAAAGTTCTTAGCGTTGCGCCCACGACGTTGGCTCCATCTTCGTTACTTCTCTCGGTCAATTCCCCAGCGAAGCCATTCTGCCCAAAGCTGCTCCTTTGCCCGCTCGTCCGTGTCTCTCACACGAAGCCAGCATCTTTGTGGATCGGCCTAGCAGCTTGCGTCTCCAAGCCCAGCCCAGCATGGCCACAAATTTCAAGGCTTCTCGGCCCAGCCCATCTCAGCACAAGAAGGCATCCCATCTTCAGTCAAGCCCAGCTCGCATTTGTTTAGCCCACACGATTTTAGTTCAGATCAGTCCAACGAGGCCCAGCAAGTTCAGCCCATCTTGGGCCCATGAAGCAAGTCGGCCCAAGTTCGGCCCAAGCCCAGCAATTTGTTGTGGGCTTGCAAGGCCTATGGGCCTGGCCCGAGTGATCTTCGACATCGCCAAAAATTCGGATTTCAGCCGTCATCGCGCCGTCGCGGTGTTCTGGTCTTCGCTTTGCCAAGTGAGTAATCTCACTAATCCTTGCTTAGTAGACTAATGATACTTAAGGGTTGATTAGATTTAATTAAGTGCAAGTAGGTGGTTAGATTAGAATGGATTAGTGATTATTAGTTAATTACAATGCATATTAGTTAGGTGGTTAGTATACTTAGCTAGAGAACTGCCTATACTTTTTATTGAATGCATCTCGGGATTTGTCTCGATCCTTATTGGGCTTCAATTAGGCAATATGGGCATAAATTGAATTTTTAGTATTTATTTATTAATTTTCGAAATTAATTATTTAATTAATTATTTTCTGGAAATTAGGCTGGGATAGTTGACGATCGGAATTTCGTTCCGATTACAGTGGTGCTCTCTATTTATTTAATTGAGTACCTGGTTGTGCAAATTGAGTGCAAATAATAGTTGTGGGTATTTATTTCAGAAATTGAATAACCTTGGTAATTGAGTGGAAAATTACCGGGTGTCGGTCTTGTCACGCCCCGATTCTCGGGCACGCACACATCCTTCTACTTTGTTGATTTTATAATGCGATATCCCAGGACTAAGTATCGCCGACCATTTCATTTATTAAGCACATGCGGAAGCAATTATAAATTCCCAGACAATAAAATAATGGGATAGAAAAGTAAGATCATATTTTTTTTTGTGACTCAGGGAACCTCCGTGCGCCACTTCGTGGTGGAGTAAACCCTGGGGTGGATTGGGCCACCACCACAAACCCAGGCACAGGTGAATTGTGCAGCTTGCACTGAAGCATCGGCCCACGCTAAGTTTCGAACTCCTCCCTTAGGGGATGGGCACTAAGGTCGAAACCAGTGCGGCCACCGCGGGCGGTGGTAGTAAGACCATATTTTTCATATTGAAATCCACAACCAAACCTTTATACATGGCATAATTCAAAGTCTATTCACAAGACTATTCATAACATTCTAGTCAAACTCTATATACTCCACACAAGGTTCACAAAAGAGAATGGGATCTCAATCCTCATTCGGGTTGTACTCAGGATCATCCTAATCCTCTTCTAACTCTTCTTTCCTATGTTCATGTCCTTCAAGCTCTTCATCCTTTATCAGCTCATCGTCCTCTTTTGATTCCTTCTTCACAGGCTCATTTATGGGCCTGAAATGTTGTCTCACAACCGGGATGAGACTACGTCTCAACAAGTTCTACCCCACTAAGACTCGATTAGGAAACCAATATGCTAACCGGGTTGCTTATGCACACATGGATCAGAGGACTTACCTTGGCCTCAGATTCCACCTGCATATTAGCACAATTTAATAGGCACTCAAGCAATCACATCACTGATCGAAGCATCCATCAAATTGACCCAGTCGATTACACGCCAACAAGACCACTCACGGTCATTTCCATTTGATCAATCAATTCACCATATCAGATCAAAGTAATGATCAATCGACCTAGTCGATTACATGTCAACGATGACCATTCCACGGCCAATTCAATTCAATCAATTCATGACAAACGGATCGAATCATATCGGTGATTCCATCTATATTCGATAATTAATCTCAACATTCCAATTCAACATTCCCACTCAAATATAGGCTCAAGGCGCTAGAGGTGACCCAACACGAAGTCTCGTCATCGTGTGGTACTTAGTCCTTGCCCAGCAATAACAATAGTATAAGGAAGAGAGAGAGAAGAAGATAAGAGTTGAAAACTCAAAAGTAAAAAGAGAGAGAGGGAGAAGCAAAGTTGGAACCTGGTAGAGGGGGAGTCGGTGGAGGGATTTCTCACGAGGGAAGAGAGAGAGAGAGAGAGAGAGAGAGAGAGAGAGAGAGAGAGGGGAAAAGGGAGAGAGAGAAATAGAAGAAATAAAAGAATAATAAAATAAATAATGTTATTCTTATTACTTCGATTATTTTCCCTTTCTTTTTCCCTTTTTATTTTCTTCCAATCTTTGATTTTTCCTCCGATAATTTCTTTCTCGAAATTTCGAACTCGTCAATAATTTGATGGACGATGAGACGAGATCCTAAAAATTGAATTCAATTCCATGGTTAGAATCGATTAGACGCAATTTTAGTCTAATCCAACCAATTAAGTAGCTTTTAAGGATTTTACCGCGGATACATCCCTTAACAGCTTCACCTAATAGGTTAGTTAACTCGTGAGTGATCAACTCAGAGAAAAAGGACCATAGGCACGTCAACGAACTGCCCATTTCACTTTATTGGAACATGGTCGAATTTCAGGATGTCACAACCTCTCTACCGTATGGGTAGTTTCCATCTTCATCTTCATTCAAGGTTAATCTTCGATTTTACTACAATGGAAAACCACGAATCACCATACACAATCACCCACTCTGACTATTCCCAGATTCCAAAACAATCCCCCCAATATCAAAACCCTAATACCCATCCAACCCCATTTCTTACTATTACACCGGTATAACCCTTTCTCTGGGACTCAAATCGTTCATTCCCAACCCTTACCCCACCACCATTCGACCATTTGCCTGAAATCCCAGAGTAATCCCCACTTACGTAACCCCTTCATCGGCTTTAGACCAAAACCCCATTCTGATTCTCCCTCTACTGTATCCACAACACCGAGCTCCCTTCAACCGACCTAGGAACGATTTGCCCGCTGATTCCAGATTGTCAAGCCAACTAGAGTGATCTGGAGATGGAAAATGGCAGGTCAGTACGATGAAGAGAGCCAGGTCGTGGCTCTTTGCAAAAGCCTTGGAAATCTATGGTCGGAAGATGACGTTGTCGAGATTAAATGTGATATTCCTAAAGAAAAACTGTCCGAATGCCGAAAAACTTTGTTTGGGAAATTTTATACTAAACCGAATGTGAACTTTACCGCTTTTCTCAATACAATGAAAAGAGTTTGGAGAGTTGAAAAAGTTACCTATACTGTACTCGAACCGGGCTACTTCTCCTTCTCTTTCCAATCCGAAGCTGAGAAACAAAGAGTATTAGACATGGGCCCATGATCTTTCTCTAGTAATTTACTAGTATTACAGCAATGTGATCCCGACACTCCTGAGTTATGCTATGATCTTACATACTATGATTTTTGGGTGCATTTCTATGGTCTCTCCCATTTGGAAGAGTGACTTATGACGTCATTAGAGATATCGCAGTAAAACTGGGTGAAGTGATAGAGGTGAAACTAGAAACAAAAGACAACAGCAACTACAAGTTCAGTAAGGCAAGAGTTAAGCTAAATCTGGAGATGCCACTGAAGATAGAAGTTCTAGTTAATCTAAAAAAAAAAAAAAAGAGACTGTGGGTAGAATTTAAATATGAATAACTTCCGCAATACTACTATTCTTGTGGAAAGATTGGGCATTATGCCACCTTCTGCAGAGAAATACCCTATGAGAAATCGGGGTTGGCAGAGAACTTACCGGGAAGGTTTGGCCAATGGCTAAAAGCGGAAGTTCGCGAACTCAGTCCGTATGGGAAGATATTTTATGGCAAACAAGAGATAATACCGGAGGAAGTAGAGAGTGTGCCCGAGACGCTCATCCATGCAGCTCCTGAATCAGATTAGCACCAACAAGAACAAAATTCAGAACAAGGTCTATACATCTGTGGACAGGATAATGCAGAACAACAAGTATATCAAGAGAAAAGGCAATCATATCAGCCTATTGAACTGCTACTAGTGGAGGAGAGAGGACCACAAAAGAGAGGAAGTAGCTGTATTGATACAAAGTCAGCCATGGTGTTATATGAGGAACAACTCAAGGAGGTGGCTATGGATATGGAAGAGACCCTATCAGGGGAAGAGGGGCTGGTAAAATCCAAATCTAGAAGTTCAAAGTTATCAGCTGCAAAAAAAGGCAAGTGTTTTTGCCCGTATGGCGCTCAATCTTCAAAAACTCAAGATTTTGACATCACACAGTTGGTGGAAACCCCTATTCACATGGTAGAGAAGTCTAACCAGTGGACTCTGGTGGCTAGCTCTAATAAGCCACCGGATCATCCATGAAGCTATTAAGCTAGAATTGTCAGGGGTTGGGCACACCTTTGACAATTCAAGCTCTGAGGGTTCTAGCGACCCAGGAAAGGCCTAGTGTAATCTTTTTAATGGAGACAAAAAATCAAGAACAAAAGGTGCAACACATACGAAGAAGGCTGGGATACCAAAGCAGTTTCGTGGTAAATCTAGAAAGAATTGCAAGGGGTTTAGCTCTTTTTTGAGATGATTAGGTAGAGTTATTCATGGACTCTTGGTCAAAAAATCATATTAATGTCCAATGCTTACCTAAAGAAACCCAGCAGCGAATGCATATTACTTTCGTACATGCTCCTAATGGATTTCAAAAAAGAGTGTTGTTATGGGAGGATCTATACAGAACTAGCATTAGACACCATCTACCATGGCTTTGCTTGGGGAATTTTAACGAAATACTGTACCATTGGGAAAAAGTGGGCAAGAAGAGGGCAGAAACTTACAGACTTACTAATTTTAGGGACTTCATTCTCCAATGCTCCTTAATGGACTTGGAGAGCAAGGGCTATGCTTTCACCTTGAAAAATAACAGAACAGGGGAGCATTTAGTCAAGAAACGACTTGATAGAGCACTATGTACATTCAGCACACCCTAATGCTAAATGTACAGCACTACCAGCCATTGGCTCGAATCACAGCCTACTTCTACTATCATTTAACTTGCGAATGAAGAGGAAAAATATGGTTTTCAGATATTAGGCATTCTGGTCAAAAAATGAGTGTGGGCAACTCGTTAAGAATACATGGGTTGAATTGGAATCCCAACATTTGAATATGGTGGAGAAGTTGTAGACAGTGGCACAAAAACTAGAAAGTTGGAGTAAGCAGAGGCTTTATAATGCAAAAATCATAATTAATGAGCTGAGGAATGAATTACAAAGGTTGACAAATGATCGTGAGACGGATAAAGAAAGCAAACAGCAAAGCAGATAACTCGGGAAATCGAACAACTATGGCGACAAGAGGAGATGTACTGGGGAATGCGCTCTAGAATTACATGGCTTAAATGGGGAGATAGAAACACAAAAATTTTCCATGCAACCACAATCCAGAGAAGATCTAGAAACAGAATTACCTTGCTGAAAAATGCTGAAGATGAATAGGTGAAAGAGGATCAGCCCTTGAAGGAGATAACATAATCTTTCTTCAAAAACTTGTACAATTCAATGGGGCCGCGTAACTTACAACCTGTCATACAACAAATTCCAACCTAAGTTGATGAAAACATGAATCAAAGGTTAGTAGAACCAGTCACAATGGAGGAAATCACAGCTGCAATGCAACAACTAGGGGCCACTAAGGCTCCTGGACCAGATGGGTTGAATGGATTATTCTATCGCAGTCATTGAACATATATAAGCCAAGATATATTTAGAGAAGTGCAAAACTTTTTGAGATAGGTTACCTAAACCCTGATATAAACAAAACCCAAATCACTCTTATCCCCAAAATCCCCAACCCCGAAAAGCTTGAATAGTTTCGGCCAATCAGCCTTTGCAATTTCGTTTATAAAAAAACATCCAAAGTGATGACGAATAGACTTAAACCTATGCTACCAAGTATTATTGCAGAGGAACAGAGTGCTTTTATGGGGGGAAGACAGATTCAAGACAATATTCTGATGGTGCAAGAAATGCTCCATAAGTTGCGAATTCGGAAAAGAAAACGTAAATTCCAAGTGGTTTTAAAGCTGGACATGCAAAAGGCCTATGACCGAATTGAATGGGATTTCCTTCAAGAATGCTTGATTAAGACGGGTTTCTGTGAGAAGTGGGTGCAATGGGTGCTTCAATGCATGTCAACGGTCTCATTTAGCATTAATTTTAATGGAGAGCCTTAGCCTTTCTTCAAGCCTATACGAGGGATTCGCCAAGGTGATCCTCTATCCCCGTATCTCTTTATCCTAGTGGCTAATGTCCTCTCACACTTTATGAAAAAAGCAGTAAAAGATGGTACAATTCGAGGAATTAAGCTTAATAGTGGCTGCCCTACTCTATCACACTTGCGATTTGCGAATGACTCCATTTTCTTCCTTAATGGTACTCTATTAGAATGTCAAAATTTGGCGGAAATACTACATCAATATTGTTTTGCTTCAGGACAGGCCATAAATCTAAATAAATCAAGTATCTTCTTCAGCAAGAGTTGCCCGCGGAGTCTAAGAACTAATATGGCAACAGAGTTGAGGGTCCTAGAAATAGACAAAACAAGGAAGTACCTTGGTATTCCCTCGGATTGGGGAGGCTCAAAGAAAGATGTTTTCGCCTGGATTTTGGCTTGAGTGAACAAGAAATTAGAAAGTTGGAAGGAAAATTTGCTAACCAAAGCAAGAAATGATATATTAATTAAATCAGTGGTGCAGGCTATTCCACAATACGCAATGTCTATTTTCAAGATCCCGGTGTCTATATGTAAAGCAATTGAGCGGAAGATTGCTAATTTTTGGTGGAAAAATGGGAAAAACTCTGCTGGGATTCATTGGAAGAAATGTGAGACTTTGAAATTTAGGAAGGATGAAGGAGGTCTTGGCTTTAAAGATTTACTAGTTTTCAATGAGGCTATGATAGGAAAGCAAGCATGGTGTATTTCACAGCAACCTAACTCCCTATTGAGCAGACTAATGAAGGGCTTATATTATCCAAATTGCGAATTCTGGAAAGCTGGAAATGGCTTAAGACCCTCATGGGGATGGCGAAGCATTATTGTGGGAAGGGACTCTATATCTCCAAATGTTTTGTGGTCTGTTGGTAATGGTAAAAAAAATTTGGTAATGGAAGATAAATGGTTGAGAAGTAGACTAATTGGAGGCCTGGGTACAAGAGATGAGCCAGAGAAGGTGGACGAACTAATAGAATAGGGGAATGGCACATGGAATGAAACAATGATCCAAATGATGTTTGATGAACAAAGGGCGAAGGAAATCCTTGCTATTCCTATTGGATTACCCACAGCAGAAGATAAATTGGTATGGATGCAAAATAAATTTGGGTCGTATACAGTAAAGAGCGGTTATTTCACCACAAGAGATTGCGTAGCAACCCCACACCACAACACAGCTACTTCCTCCCACCAAACAAAACCAGATCTTTGGAAACATATCTGGGGTTTAGGAATTCTACCTAAAGTAAGGCTATTTCTTTGGAACGCATGCCAAAACACATTACCTACAGTGGACAATTTATACCGGAGGAGAATAGTACCTGATCCACTTTGTCCCATATGCCATCAAGAAGCTGAGACCATAGAACATACTCTGCTGTTATGCCCATGGACAGCTTAAATCTAGTAGGATAACTCGCTGCGAATAAAGATCAGAAGATTAGGGTTAACAAGGTTTGATGAATGGCTACATATACAGAAAGAAGACCCTCAAAGCGCAACAAAGTTTAACCAGATCGCAACTACCTTGTGGTGCATCTGGCAAGATCGAAACCAATACAATTTTGAGGAAAAACCCCTGCACCCGAAATAGACCATGTATAGATCAGCTGCTTTACAAACAAATTTCGAAACCTGGAACAAGATTGTAGCCAAGGAGAAATAGGGAGAGACTTACACGCACCAGTGGCAACCCCCGCCCTCCGGCTCACTCAAAATTAACATTGATGCCTCCTTCGTTTGACATGAACCCGAGATAGCGAATCTGGATGAGACAGAGGAGAGACAGCAAACAGAGCAACCATTGTTTGCATATGCAGGGACTCACATGGACGCCTGATCAATGGATTCTCCAAGAAGGTGGAGGCATATTCGGCGGAACAAGCAGAAGCAATCTCCCTCTTGGAAACCCTAGCTTTTCTATCCGGATGCACGAACAAAAGATTGGAAGTACACTCGGACTGTTTGATGCTCGTGTGGGGGGTTTTGTTCGAAGAAGACGTGAGTTGGGAGTTGCTGCCGACGTTGGACCGGATCAAAGGAAAGTTAAAAGAATTCTAGGGCCTTTCCTTGGCCCACTGCAGTAGAGAGGCCAACAAGCCCATAGACTGGATTGCAAAAGCCCAACGCGAGAATTATCTTCCAACTAATTGGGTAATTAATCCCCCCTACAGCCTTGTTTCATTTAATATGCGCTGATGCTCTTGATGTAATCACTCTGAACTCTCCGTAGTAAATGAAAAATAAACGTATTTTCGACCCAAAAAAAAAACTTGAATTGCAACTCTGTTTGCTTTCCGCCTTTATCTTTGGAATACAAGTCACATCTATTTCTTTGTTTTGAATAATTTGGCATCTAGTTCTATCGTAGTTATCATTGATAGATTATAAAAGGACACTCAAATCTCTCTAAATCAACGTCAACTATCTTCTCTGATCCAAATTGTGGAATCAGGAATCTACTTAGTAACAAAAGCCAAACAAATGTTATACATTTATCTTGGTTTTTTATTAACTCTTATGACTCCCGTCCTTTTTGTACTTAAGAAATTTCACGCTATGAATTGAAATTGTTATTTTCACGATGATATTACTGAAGATTAGTACATATGAATACAATACATGAGCCTTTTGAAAGAGTTGCTATAACATATATTGCATAAATTTTTTTTCTTAAATGCTCATCAATACATGTTTAAAGATTTTAATCTATAACTATTCATTATGTTATTAGCTAGGTTGCACGGACACGTTATATGTGCCTCCGTGTCATGTCCGACACGTGTTGGAGCGTGTCGGACACGTCGACATGCTCGGACACGCTCGGACACGCGTTGACCGCGTGTCGGATTTGTCGACACGGGGTCAACTTTTGTCAACACGTTTCGACACGCGTGTCCTAGGGTGAGGGAGGAGAGACGAAGCCGCGAGCCGAGCCCGCGACGGCGAGAGACGGCCGGAGAGAGAGTAGAGACTGAGGCAAGGGCCGTGAGGAGGAACTTCACAAGGGAGGCGCGAGTGGGGAGGGCAGCGTTGTCGAGCGGGGCGACGGTGGCAGCGGTGGCGGTAAGGGGGAGGAGGAGGAGTTCGCGGTGGTGTGCAGCCTCTCGGCGCACAGGACCGCGCGTTCCATCCCTGGCAAGCAGAAATCGAGAGGAAGAGGAGAGGAAATGCGTCGTGCGGCGAGGAGGAGGAGAAGAAGCGTTGCTAGGGTTTTGAGAATAAAAGAATAAAAAGAGGGATTTGGCGTGTTAGAGGGAGGGAAGTGACGGGAGGGAGGGGGAAGCGACGGTGTCGGTGTCGGTGGAGGCAAAAAAAAAGTGAAATTTTTTTTTGGGGGATGGGAAAGAAACGGGGGAAAAGGGAGTTTGGGCGCGTGGGAGGGTTTGGGGGCTTTTTTATTTAATGGAAAGGATTTGGGCGCCGGGGGAAAGAGGGGGGAAGGTGGTGGGCGCTTTTTATTTAATCGAAGGGATTGGGGGTTTTTATTTAATCGAAAAAATTGTTAAATAAAATTTAAAAAATGATTTTGAAAAATAAAAGTACTATATATTGAATCATTAGTGTAAATTCATTATAGGTTTTCTTAATTATAAATTTGAATCAAATTAATTAAAAATAAAAATATTCATTTAGTATATAACGTGTCGGAATGTATCGAAATTTTTTACTTTTGAGAAATGACGTGTCGGCGTGTCGTGTCGTGTCGTGTCGCATGTCGCGTGTCCGTGTCGGTGCAACCTAGGTTATTTTTTTTTTTTTGGTAAAGGTAAGAATAATGCAACCTAGGTTATTAGTACTCAAAATGTGCTAGAAAAAAATGAAAAGTCACATTATATGGATAGTATATGCTCTATTTTTTTTTCTAAAATTGAAATATGGACACATTTTTGCATATGTAGAGTTGTGTATTAGAATGAAGTATCATGAGAGCACCCGCCTTTATTTATACATATATATGAGAGACCTACTAAATCAAATATTTCAAAAATTTGGGATGCATTAATAATTTCTATGTTATAAGGCACCCGTTCACACATTTTACATCGGTGTCAAATCTGATTGGGTAAGGTAAGATTAAGAATTGCTCTCTCTTTCTCTCTCTAAAATTGCTTAGAGAGAGAGAGAGAGAGAGAGAGAGAGAGAATGAGAATGAGAGCTGCCATTGGGGAGTGATAGAACCAGTCCGAGAGATTCTAGGCTTCTCTCTCTCTAGCCTATTCTCTCGCAAAACCCTTTTAAGGTAACGTTTCCGTCGTCTTCTCCTCCCCCTCCTCCTCCTCCTCTTCTCTCTCTCTCTCTCTCTCTCTCTAGGGATAAAGTTTTCTCGGAATGTGCTTAGAAAACTGTCGAGAAAATTATGGGTACTTAGCATTTTTCTTCTCGACTGGAAGTTCTTGAATTCATATCCCCAGAAGGAAAGAAAACCCACGATTTCCTTTAAAAGATTTCCTCTTCGCGCCCTCCCTATGCATTGTGTGTCCTTTCCGAAAAATCATCCCCCTTCTTGTTTTGCCTCACGTTCCACTTCCATGCATTTTCACGAGTGCCCTTAATCACTGCAGAAAAATTTTCAACTTAACCGTAGGCGAGAGGTCTCTTTTCCTCCTATTTCCTTGGAATCAAGATTAGGGCATCTATTGAGAAAAGATTGGGAGGAAGATGAAAGTGGGGGTGATTGGGGGTGGCGTGAGCGGGCTCGTGGCGGCCTACGAGGCAGTGAGGGGAGGAGCGAAGGTGGTGGTGTATGAGAAGGAGGACTACTTGGGCGGCCATGCCAAGACCGTCTCATTCGACGGCGTGGACCTGGACCTCGGCTTCATGGTCTTCAATCGTGTAAGTCTGCAGCTCTCCATTTCCGTTCTTCTCTTCTTCTGTAACATTTTGCCCACCATTATCTCCACTGCATTTTCCTCCATTTTCTTTTAGTCCTCTCTGCTCAGAGCAATAAATGTCAGGAGCCAAACATCTCGTGACAGATAGAATGACTTCCTCGTCATTTCTCAATTCGCCCTTGTTTATCCTCTTTTCTCTAGAAATGCAACAAGTAACTTTGTAGGTTGGGGTTCTGGGGAGGTGCGAAGACCGTAGAAAAGGAAACTTTCTAAACGCGCAATGTGCAGATTTAGAATGTCGCAGCGCCTTTCTACACGTGCATACGTTTAATTTCAATCTTCTGTTTTTTTTTTTTTTTCGTGGCATATACATTCTGCATCTTTTTTCTCTCATCTTAAATACAAGATGGGCTGAATCTGCAAGCATACTCTCCGTTTGCCATATATCGGAAAAAGCTTTCCGAAGACGGGAGTGCCATAAGATAGATATTAATGGTTTTCAAGATAGGTACCTTGCTGACTGTTGTCTTCGTACCATTTATTTCCATTTTAATAGTATTGTAGTGGTAAGTGGAGATTATAATATTTTAAAAAATTCGAATAATATATTACTTTTACGTGAAGGGAAAAATAAAGAACTCGATGACAATATTTTTCTCTCCGGGGCTATTTCTAATTTCGATGAGAGAACAAATAATGGGTAGTGGGGACGGCATTGCAATAGGGGACAATGGCTATGAAAGTGCACAGCTAATCCTGTTTTTCATCTTCTTCCTGGATTTAAAAAGTTTTTATTTTTTTTTTATTTTTTTGGTAAGGTAAGTATGTATTAGCCTTAACCAATCTATACAAAAGGAGGTCCCGGCGCCAACTTACACTAAAAAAGACAAACTAATCTAAAAGAGTGGAAGGGGGCGAGAAAAGAAAAGCAAAACAGCCTAAAAAGGCAACAACAAAACAGAGGCAAACCAGCCCAAACAGGGCAACGAAGCAGCCAAAACAGCGGCAAACCCAACGAACAACGTCAGCGACCAAGGAAGAGAGAAGGAAAACCAAACAGCAACAGCAGCCCTCAGAACATTAGCGACGGCGCTTCATGGCCTAGACTGGTCCCCAACACTCCGCCCACCCACAAAACAATACCAACCAGCAGCGGCACGCCCAGGGAGAACAACTTCGAACCGAACCTGGCCCCCACCAACCCTTTAACTTCCAATCGGATCACCCCTCTCCACAAGAAACATTCCTGGATTTAAAAAGTTGCATCGTATTTATCTCCTACTTTTTTATTTTTTTTAATCTGTATCTCCTTCTACTTATGTCAGCCATTTTTCTGGTGTTTGTGGCGGGTTTTCGAAAAGATCATGGGAACACCCATGCGAAATGTACGAGAGCTCTAGACTCGACCAGTATCACCCACGAGCGATCTTTTAGTGAACTTAGGCTGAATCCACGTAGAACCCACATGAAACCCATTAATTTTTTTTTTTTTTTTTTGGAGTAGATCCTGGTAATAATTTCTTACTACTTGCACTTTAGAATAGACCTCGGTCGGGGCCTTGGTGTACCAATCCGGCAAGGTTTAGAACCTGCAAAAGAACACAGGTTCTTATCTAGTTAAATTTGCTTTATTCTTTAGTGAGATTTCTTTTATGTTTATAGTTGTACTATAGAGAAAGGAGTTGCATGACAAAAGCAACGTGCATGACCTTACTTAAACTGAATATAGACATAAAGATAGAACGGCTCGATCAATTTCCAGCTGAGAATAAGAATAAAAATAATTCACCAGCTGGGCTGCATAACAATGGCCCTCTTAGTTCTTTTCTAGCCCATGATTTTGGGGCTGGGCCGGAAAATGTGTTGGCCCTGAAAGTTTGATTTCAATCATTGAGAAAACAGGCAATTTAAGTATGTCGCCCATACAGAAACTTAGGGAGTTGAAAATTTCTTTCTTTCTACTTACGGTGATCGGAACTATTGTATGCATGGATAGATTTTGTTTATTATCATGTATGCATATGCTATTGATCAGTTTTCTACCCTCAGGACATGGCACATCACAAAAAAAATTGTTGGCCATTGAAATGTCTATGAGCAGCTTTAACCATCGAATCTTGTCTCTGAGTATAAATTGATTCAATATACCATTGATGCGCTGGGTACGTCATCGGTACGAGAGTTGAAGCCACTGATCTGTTATTCTGTCGCTTGGAGATCATGGTTCTTTGGCTTAGTAGAGAAGTAATTTTCTTCATAAAGAATCGCTTATCTTGAGCAACTTCTAATGCCGACATGAGTCCCGAGTATATTGCAGGTTACGCACCCTAATATGATGGAGTTGTTTGAGAGTCTCGGAGTGGAGATGGAGATATCAGACATGTCATTCTCGGTCAGCTTAGATGAAGGCCGAGGTTGTGAATGGGGAAGCAGAAATGGTCTTTCGAGTTTGTTTGCCCAGAAGTCAAATGTGTTGAATCCTTACTTCTGGCAAATGCTCAGAGAAATCATCAAATTTAAGGAGGATGTCCTCAGGTAAATCAGGTCTTTTGCTTGTAGCTTAGAACAATAATATTGATCATAATCATTTATGCCAAAGATTTCTTGGTAATCATTTTTGCAATCTTGCCAATAAGTAGGAAATATCATTAAGGAAGTGTTATTGCTAAATCGATCACGGATGACATCAATGTAGAGAGTGATTTTGAAGCCTAAGTTTTTGGCAAAATGCTACACTGTTTGCATGAGATTTCAAACCGTTTGAACAATGATACCTATCATTTTTCGAAAGGGAATTTTGGACATTCTATGCATTCTATAGCAGAATAAGATGATTAGATATCTAAAGTTGTCTAGAAAATGGTCAATATTCATTCCTACGGTAGCATATCCTACATGACTTTGCAAGGTAATCAAGCTGGGCCCACTGCATTAAAATGTATAAGCCAATCCTCAAGTTCTTGCATCCTTTTTGTATGTACGACCGGACAATCACCGGCAGTCACTCTGTTTCTTGACTGTTTATCTTTGTAGTTACCTAGAAGGGCTCGAGAGGAATCCTGACATTGACCGCAATGAAACTTTGGGACAGTTTGTCAAGTCACGGGGTTACTCTGAATTATTTCAAAGGGCTTACATTGTGAGATTGTTGAATTACTGTACTCTGTCATATCCTTGATCTTTAACTCATATGACAAAATCCCGTCCTTCGCTTGTTTGTAGTATGTAGATCTATGGGAATTAACCGTTGATCATATTTTTCTATAGATCCCAATTTGTGGTTCAATCTGGTCTTGCTCTTCAAAAGGAGTCATGAGCTTTTCAGCCTTCTCGGTTCTGTCCTTTTGCCGCAATCATCATCTGCTTCAGGTAGGTCATGCGGCTCTAGAAGAGTTAGTAATTGATTGTAAATGACAAAAATTGTGTTTCAAAATTTCAGATGTCCTACCAACCAAATCTCGGTAGCATTTTATATGAATAAGTCAATCAACTAATCTTTTCTTCGATCTCTATCAGTCTGTTGTCATCATACTCTTTGTCCATTTTTACATGTTTTCTTTGCAGGTTCTTGGCCGCCCTCAGTGGCTTACTGTCCGAAGACGCTCGCATTCTTATGTCAATAAGGTGATGATAATTCGGACATGCAGTGGTTCAAGATGGAAAACTGGACGTTCTTGATCGTAATTTTTCCTCTGGAAGCCCTACAAAGAATTTGATGAGTTGAACTGTAAATATTTGTGAATTTCAGGTCAGAGATGAGCTTGAGTGTAGAGGGTGTGAAATAAGAACAAGTTGCGAAGTGCGATCCATCTCAACTAGTGATCAGGGTATGTGTGTGGGTAGTCTTCTCCTTTTTTGCACTGTTTTGGTCACATAACATGGAATTAGAGCAAATGATATGGGCATAATAACTATGTTGTCGTCGTAGGTACATTTGAGAATCATCATGACAATTTATAGTTTTGGTCCCTTTAGTCTGCAATTTATTGATAACAGGAGATTGAACAGGATGCGTTGTCCTAACTGGAGATGGTTCTGAAGAATTATATGATAAGTGTATTGTAGCAGTCCATGCACCGGATGCTTTGAGATTGTTGGGAGACCAAGCAACTTACGATGAGATGAGAGTACTTGGTGCATTCCAATATGCCTACAGGTATAATTGGTTAATTTGTCGCTTGCACGTTTCATGTAATGTTTTATGGCCAGTATCTGCAAATATCCAATTGTCTACAAGGGCTGTTGATGTAGAGTGGAACAATCGTGTCCACAGTGATGTCGTCGTCAATTGCATCTGCTTTAAGCCTTCTGCTTGGGAAAATTTCTATAGAAATTTCGAGAGTGGCAAGCTTCTTTTTGCTTTTTATATCTACTACTGAGTGCAAAACCATCGGTACATTTTTCTATTGGCAGCGACATTTATCTTCATCATGACAAAACTTTCATGCCCAAAAACCCAGCAGCGTGGAGTGCATGGAATTTTCTGGGGAGTACTGAAAATAAAGTGTGCTTGACATACTGGCTCGATGTGCTTCAGGTATGGCAACTATGCTTTGCTGATTTTATTTCTGATTCTGCTGTTCCCTTCGGGATCTGTTGCACTACAAACTCGTGCTACATATCACCTTAAAATAAAAGAAGTGAAACTTGCACTTGTCATGGAGTGCATAAACTACACTAAATAGTACTTGGTCGATATGCATATAAGTTGTTAATGCCCACTAAAAATTTAAGCAACGTAGCATCTTCGTGAGGTGCATTCTGCAACACGTTGACAATTTCCGTAGTTTGACTGCCTCTAGAACTCCCTTTCTGCTGGCACCAGTTTCAGCATGAATGATCCTTTTTTCTTTGATGGGGCCTGTGAAAATTTGCAGAACCTTGATCAGAAGGATTTGCCATTTCTCGTGACTCTCAATCCTTCACGAGAACCGCAAAACACTTTGCTTAAGTGGTGCACTGGCCATCCAATTCCATCTGTTGCCGCATCGAAAGCTTCACAAGAGCTAGATCAGATCCAAGGAAAAAGAGGAATTTGGTTCTGCGGAGCATACCAGGGTGAGCCTTTGAAATTCCTATATTAGCGCTAGTGATTGTTTTTGTAAAAACACTGAGAGTATCATTTATTTCTGGGCATGTGATAAAGAATACTTCTACAAGGTTCTTGCCATATTTCTTGAGGTTAAATTTTGAATGAGGAGGGTCCTAAGTTATGCCTAATTGACGAGTCAATTTTGTGTGGTCTTTGCTCATTAAATTGTAGTGATTTGAATCTTTTGATAGAAAGAATTTTTTAATTCTTGGACTCAGGTCGCCAAGGGAACGTAGTTTTATATTTCATTACCAACTTTAAGTTTTTATTCTTCTTTCAGGATATGGCTTCCATGAGGATGGATTGAAGGTATAGATTCTCTCTCTCTCTCTCTCTCTCTCTCTCTCTCTCTCTCTCTCTCTCTCTCTCTCTCTCTCTCTCTCTCTCTCTCTCTCTCTCTCTGTGGGCAAGTTGTATATGCGAATCTTAAGTCAAGGGACTTATTTGCAGGCTGGCATGGCTGCTGCACATGGAGTGACTGGACAAAGTCATTCTGTTCTTGAGAATCCTCAACATATGGTTCCTTCACTCGTGGAAATGGGGGCACGCCTTTTTGTTACTAGATTTCTTGGACGTTATATTTCCACAGGATCGTTAATGTGAGTATACTACTACTTATCATGATAACTATTGGCTGGTAGTGTACATATCTCCTTGTCTTAAGGATCTTCAGAACTGTTAACCGTCATTGCTCTGAATTAGCATCTGAGTCAACATCTTCTCGTCTTTAACGTCATATCCGCTGCTACTTTGTTGTGGTCCACTTCTGCATATTAGTTAGTCACTCAGAATCAGAATTTGTGAGTTTACTTGTCAATAATAGCGATACTCGAAATTGCAAAATGTTCTTGTTGACTCACGGTTTAGGGGAACATATTGAAAATTACATAGTGATAATTGTGCTTTCTTGAGTGGCAGTTTATTAGAGGAAGGAGGCACAATGTTTACATTCAATGGAACCACAAAAAGATGTCCTCTAATTGTTACTTTGAGGATCCACAGTCCACAGTTTTACTGGAAGGTATCGTTCTATCTTTATGTGCAACTTCTGCGCACACTGAATCAGAAATTCAGGACCCTCTTACGGATGAAGTGCAGTTTTTGTTTTTCCCGGCTGAAACCCTTTTGTGTCTTAATAGAGAATTTTTTGGTTTTTCAGGTGATGACTCAGGCTGATCTAGGCCTGGCAGATGCGTACATAAATGGTGATTTTTCTTTTGTAGATAAAGATGGGGGTCTTCTAAATCTTTTTCAGGTTTTTTCTTCATTAAATGGACTTCATTTTTCAATGCTGTATCCTTTTGAGCTTTTCAAATGCTTAATCACTTGTCGAGAATATGGAAAATTGCAGATTCTCATAGCCAACAGAGATTCTGATACTACCATCTCGAAATTAAGTAAGAAAAAAAGGTACATAATTCATTACTAATTAGAACAAAATGTTTTTGACTTTGTACGATTGTATTAAAGATACTAAACCAGTGAATGCCCATTTTTTATTAGGGGTTGGTGGACACCAATGCTATTAACAGCTGGTATTGCTTCGGCTAAGTACTACTTCAAGCATGTATCAAGGCAAAACACTTTAACACAAGCTCGCAGGAACATCTCCCGGCATTATGATCTGGTAGATACTTTATTCCTATTCTTTTTTCCTAGCATTTTTCCAAGAGAACAGAACAAACCAGATCAGAACAAACCAGAATACACTGTCAATTTCTCAACATGATTTATATCAAAAGCAGGATCGTCCTTGTGCATATGATATGATGTAATGCTAGGATTTCCATTTCGTCATGTTGGCAGAGTAATGAACTTTTTTCGCTGTTCTTGGATGAGACTATGACATACTCATGCGCAGTATTCAAGGTCAGCAACCACAACTGTGTTTTTATATTTCCGCTGCTGAATATGTGCTTTAGAAGTGAATAAAAAATCCATATCTGAATGCAGTCTAGTCGCTCAAAACAATGATGCATACTTGTCCTGTTGAAATATTTGATAGATGGCAGGTGAAGACCTAAAGGTGGCCCAGATGAGAAAGATCTGTCTTTTGATTAAAAAAGTAAGTTTGATTTGCTATTAGTTGGGCTGCTTGACGGTTACCCTTTGACTGTTTTGTGGCTAATACTTTTGCCTTATCAAAATGTAGGCAAGAATTGAAAAGACGCATGAAGTTCTTGAAATCGGCTGCGGTTGGGGAAGCTTTGCCATTGAAGTTGTCAGGCAAACTGGATGCAAATACACAGGCATTACTTTGTCGAAAGAGCAACTGAAGTATGCTGAATCAAGAGTGAAAGAAGCAGGCCTTCAGGTATCCAATCTGCCTGCATTTGGTACTTGAAAAAATTACTTTATTTGGTTCGAGAGATAATGTATTTCCTTTGACCCAGGACCGCATCAAATTTCTTCTTTGCGATTATCGCCAATTGCCAAGTACCTACAAATATGACAGGATCATTTCCTGGTGAGTTTGTCTTTTTCATAATATGGTTAAAATGACCAAAAAAAAAAAAAAAAATGCTTAAAAGACTCACTCTAGATGGAATGGAATCACAGCGAGATGATAGAAGCAGTCGGCCATGAATACATGGAGGAGTTCTTCAGCTGTTGCGAATCAGTGCTAGCCAAAAACGGACTTCTTGTGCTACAGGCATGTAACATACACCAGTTTTATGGCTCTAACTATTGTTTCATAAGTAAAGGATGTGCTTATTTTCTTTCGCTGGTGTGTTAAATTCCACTAGTTCACATCCATACCCGATGAGCGGTATGACGAACACAGGCGAAGTTCTAGCTTCATGAAAGAATATATCTTCCCTGGTGGCTGCCTGCCTTCGTTAAGCAGGATAACTTCAGCTATGGCATCCGCATCCCGACTTTGGTACAATTGCTTAACATTAAGCCCATAAGTTTCTTTGTTCTTCTTCGCTTCTTTTATTCACCAAGAGACCTTCCACTACAGCGTGGAGCATCTGGACAACATAGGCATCCATTACTACCAAACGCTTCAGTGTTGGAAGAAGAACTTCCTGGAGAAAAAGAGGTGACTAGTGACACGATGCTGCAACACTTTGGTACAATTTCTCCCAGTTTAGTAGTCATTCATGACAGTTTTCTCCTTTTGCAGGAAAATATTGGCTCTGGGATTCAATGAAAAGTTCATAAGGACATGGGAATACTACTTCAACTATTGCGCAGCTGGTTTTAAGTCGCACACCCTTGGAAATTATCAGGTAATGCCTCATTATTTTAATTATCAGGTAATGCCTCATTATTTTAAGTAGTAGTCCTTTCTTTCCTCTTGATGGGAGACGTCTGCTTTCGCTATGGTCAAGTTGAAAACAAAAATAATACACTAGTGCAGATTACAAATGCATTTTTTTTCATTTTCAAAGTGTAATTTTCAATGAACTTTGGATGCAGATTGTGTTCTCACGTCCTGGTAATGATGCTGCTTTCGCTGATCCGTATGTGGGTTTCCTATCGTCGAATTGATCTTTTCGTTGCAAAGTGACTAAGCGCGACCCACTTGAGCCAGCTCACAATTGAATCCCTCAGGGTCATTCAGCCCTTGGTTCCTGGGAAATTTTTCTTGCTTCTTTCAGTGATTCAACATTCTTTGGTTTGTAAACACCACATCAAACGTGCAAGTTGATTGGTTGAGAGAAAAGTTCTCTTTTTGTAGTCCAGAATGGTATTCAAATTGGTGCGGTTATTGATTCAGAGAAGGAGCTGGCCAAACTTCTTCTGCACCTAGTAGCAAATTATCTGCATTTGAAGGTGCAAAAGTTTGCTATTCTTTAACAGCTTTTGAAGCTGGTTGTGCAAGCAAGAGATGTGAGTTGAGAGCAAGAGATTACTATAGACAGTTTTAATTGTCCATATGGTGTCTGCGTCAGAAAAACGAAACGAGATTGTGTCCTGTGACAGTAATTTCTTCAATCTGATCGTATCATTCTTAACGTGTGTTGCTAAGTTAGTTTCGATAGTGCAAGGTGACTTTTCATAGATCATGGTGTTGTCTCAGGGCTAATGAAAGATGGCCAAAGTCTTATTCAGAGGCAAGTTATGGAATCTTGCATTCCATAGAACTTGAAATTGAACAACAATTGACAATTGAAATTACCAACATGATAAGTTAAAGGGAAAGATAGAGAGAAGAAACCTGCCAAGCCCTCACTGTCGCTCCAAAAATGGTGAAATTCCCGTCACTCGACAGCTTCAATTGGTCACATTTCCCAACCCAACGAGAGCTTAGCTCAATTCAATCCCCGTCAATGCTGTTCTTCGCAAATATTCCTTCTCACCCTTTTGCGATCTCCATCGACGGAGCGACTCCATGAGTTTTGACCCAAATGGCGAAAAATAGACTCGTCCCTGATTGGAGCACCTTCAACAATCTGCTGAGTTCTCTCATTCAGTCGGGCTCGTTTGATAAGGTGTGGCGTTTGTTCAATGATTTCACGGCCAGAGTCAGAATCATCAACGAGTGGAGTCTCGGAATTATGGCGAACAGCTGTTGCGAAGCTGGTCCCTTGGACCGGGCTTTCGAGATTTTTGCTCGGTTGAAGGACATGAACTTGTCTCCAGTGGCTTACGTATACATGGTCTTGACTGATGGCTGTTGAAAACACGGCGATGTCAAAAGAGCGGAGAATTGTTCTAGGAGATGAGCGACTTGGGTTTAGGTGCCAAACGCAAAACCTACAGAGTGTTGCTTGATGGGTATTTGAGAAAAAGGCAAGACGGGAGATGGTCTCGAGTTGTACCGAAAGATGAAGCTTAGTGGGGTTGCTCCGAGTGTTCATACTTCCAATCTCATGATCAACGTGCTTTGCAAGAGAGGTGATGTAAAAAGGGCCTTTGAACTGTTTCAATGAAATGCGTGAGCAAGGGATCATCTATAGTGTTGTTACATTCAATATTCTCATTAGGGGTCTGAGTCGTGACTCCGTAGTTTGGGAAGTCTGTTGATGCTGATCAAAGCAGCAAAGAAGCAGAAATGCCAGAACTATAGATATCGAGGAAGAAAGATGAAAAACAGAGGAAACAGAGAGAACAGAACATAAAAACTGCCTTCTTCAGTTCTCTAGTTAAAAGTCAAGTACAAAACACGACTTAAACCAAAAGAAAAAAAACAATAACTGCACACACACACGTTCAGCTTGTAACTGCACCTGAACAAGTACTTAACTTCCTAAATAACACAACAACAACTGCATAACATGATTGACTAAGTAAGAAAATAAACTAAAACAATATAAAACAGAACAGAGAAGCTTTAGTCTAAAAACAGCAGCACTGAGACATCAAAAATCCAACAAACTCCTCATTGGATCAGTAGCTGCTGCATACTCCAATTTTCTTTCTCAATGCTTCAAATCTTCCAGCTTGAAGTGGTTTAGTGAACATATCAGCAAGTTGATCTTCAGATCTGCAATAAACCAGCATGACCTCACCATTTTGTTGCACCTCACGTAGAAAGAAGAACTTGACCTTGAAATGCTTAGTTTTGCCATGAAAACTGGGTTCGAGATATTGCAATTGCAGCTTGGTTATCCACATTGATCTTGATACATTCATTGGAGTTCAGCCAAAGATCTTTCATTATCTTCTTCAGCCATAAGGCTTGATTTGCAGCTGCAGTAGCAGCTATAAACTCTATTCGCAGTAGATTGAGCTACAATTTCTTGTTTTTAGAACACCAAGTGAAACAAGCTGATCCTAAACGAAACAGTACCCGGATGTACTCTTCATATCATCCATCGAGCCAGCCCAATCACTATCGAATAACCTTGTAGATTGAATTCTTGACTCCTTTGAAACTTCACTCCAAAAGCATGGTTCCTTTCAAATACCTTAAAATCCTCTTAGCTGCAATCAAATGAAGCGACTTGGATCACTCATAAATAACTGGATAGAACACTTACAGCAAATAGAATGTCTGGTCTGGTTGCTGTGAGGTACATGAGACAACCTATTAGACTTCTGTACATCGAGACATCCACAGCTTCAGTTCCATCACTCTTCTGCAACTTCTCTTTTGCTACCATAGGTGTACTGACACTTCAACATTCTTCCATCTGAAACTTCTTCAAAATTTCCTTTAAGTACTTCCTTTGACAAATGAAGATTTCATAAGGACTTTGCTTGATTTCCAGACCTAAGAAGTAAGCCATTTTTCCTAAATCTGTAATCTCAAAACCAGCAAATAAGCCTTGCTTAACATTTTCTATCAGCTGAACATCATTTCCTGTTACCAAAAGATCATCCACATATAGAGACATAACTACCACACTATGATTCACTTTCTTAATATAAAGAGTGAACTCACTCAAGCTCTTTTTAAAACCTAAATCCAGTAGATATCGATCAATTTTTCCATACCAGGCTCTTGGAGCTTGCTTCAGTCCATATAAAGCTTTATGCAATTTGTATACACTCTCTTCTTGCCCTTTAACACAGAACCCTTCAGGTTGTTCAACAAAAATTTCCTCTTTAAGCTCACCATTTAGAAATGCAGACTTGACATCAAGCTGAAAAATAGTCCAACCCTTCTACGCAATGAATGGCTAACGGAGTCTTATTGTGTCCAGCCTTGCAACTGGAGCAAAAGTTTCAGAATAGTCTACTCCCCATACCTAAGCATAGCCTTTCACAACCAGCCTTGCTTTATACTTGTTAACAGAGCCATCAGGATTGAGTTTTGTCCTAAAGACCCACTTAACTCTAATTACATTCTTATTTAATGGCCTGTCTACCAATTCCCAAGTCTGATTTTTTTGAATCATTGTCATCTCCTCCCCGCATTGCTTTGCAAACCACTTCGATCTTCCTTGGCTTCAGCAAAATTTGATGGTTCGAGCACTGCCACATTACTCCTTTCATAGATCTCAGCAAGTGTCCTTGTGCCTCTTACAGGTTCATCATCTATATTTTCTTCCATTTCCCCTGTAATTTCATTAGTCTCCACATCAGTTTCAAGTTGTCTTTCAAAGTGCTTCAATTCAGTGTTCCTTCCCTTTAACCAATTCCATTCATCTTCCTCTAAGAACATAACATCTCTGCTCACAGTAATCTTCCTTGTCTTTTGATAGAAAATTCTGTAAGCCTTTGATTGAGAGCTATATCCAACAAAAATTCCAATCTCAGCCTTTTTATCAAGCTTATCCCTTTTGACATCAGGAATATGAGTATAACACAAACTTCCAAAAACCTTCAAATTTTTCACAGAAGGTTTAGTGTCTTGCCGACCCTCGAGAGGTGTTAGTTTCTCTAAAACTTTTGTAGGTAATCTATTTAAAAGAAATACAGCAGTGTTGGCTGCCTCAGCCCAAAAACTTTTAGGCAAATTCTTTTCCTACATCAAACATCTGGCCATCTCCATAATGCTTCTATTTTTCCTCTCACTAACCCCATTCTGTTGAGGTGAATAAGGGGCTGTAAATTGCTGTACAATTCCAGCTAGCTCACAAATCAGTTTGAATTTGTTAGCTGTATACTCAGATCCATTGTCTGACCTGAGAGCTTTGATTCTCTTCCCACTTTGATTTTCAACTAATGCTTTAAACTTCATAAATACATTAGCTACTTCAGTCTTAGCTTGCAGAAAATAGATCCAACTCATTCTAGTCAGATCATCAGTAAAAGTAATAAAATACTTGCTTCCACTTAAAGAAGGTTCAGACATAGGTCCACACACATCAGTGTGAACTAATTCCAGCTTTTGATATGTCTTCGAGACTCCTCCTTTGAAGGGAAATCGGCTTGTTTGCCAAGAAGGCGGGTTACGCATTGTGGAAGCTCTTCCTTCAAGCTTGGTAAATCATCTACTGTGGCCATTTTTCTGCATAACCAGCATACTCCTCCTATGAACATGCCCCAATCTTTTGTGCCACGCCTCTATATTCTCTTCGTACACTTCAAAGCCATCTGCTTTGCATCTCATTTGGCTTGAACACAAAACTTTTATCCCTCATTTGAACTCTCAAGACTTCATTGCTTTGTCAGTATCTTTAATGAGACATTCCCTTCCTTCGAACTTCACTATATAGCCCTTCTCCACTAACTGACCAACACTTAACAGATTCTGGTCAATGTTTGGCACAAAGAGGACATCCCTGATTAACTTCACCCCCTGGTTTCCTTTAACAACTACACCTTTACCCCCGAACTTCAATATGCTTTGTCCATTGCCAATTCGACTTTGGACTTTCTTTGTTTTGTTTATGCTCTTGAATAGCTCTAAGTTGCCGAGTCATGTGATTAGTACAACCACTATCTATCAGCCATGTACTATTTTCGATCGAATATTCACCAGTGAAGCAACAAATAAGTGCTCTTCAAAGAACTTCACTCACCGCCACTTGTGCTTCTCCTGTTTGCTTTGATAGGCTTTCCCTTTGCAAATAGCTTCCATATGACCCAACTTGTGGCATCTTCTCGCACCTCGCATCGGCCTTTTCCAGCATCTAAAGGACTGATGGTTGGTTCCACCACGCATCGACATGGCCTTTTATTATTTTTCCATTTGTTAGATCCACCAAGCATTTCCTTCTTTTGGTAAAAATTTCGAATCGCAACATTTCCCTTAAACTGAATCCATTTCTTCCCTTTGCCTCCATCATTTTGCTTTACTTTGGCTTGCAATGCCCCCTCAACATGATCTTCTCTCCTCATTAGTCTTCTGTGCTCCTATGCCTGCAAAGCATTCAGCAACTATGCAAGTTTTATATCAGCCAAGTCCCTTGTGTTTTCCAGAGAAGCTATAGTAGCTTCAAATTTTTCTGGAAGAGACACTAGGATCTTCTGAACAAGCCTATCATCCCTCAAATCAGTTCCCAAAACTCTGATTTTATCAGCTATTCCCACTAGCCTATCTGAGTATTCCTTCACTGACTCAGATTCCTTCATCTGCTGTCTCTCAAATTCTCTCAAGAGATTCAGCACCTTCATACCTCTTATCTTCTCATCTCCTTCATATTCTCCCTTCAAGAAATCCCATATGACCTTCGCAGAGTCACACTTCATAATTCTGGTGAAGATGGTAGGCGAGACAGCAGCATATAGGCAAGATTTTGCCTTGGCTTTCCTTGTGGTTCTCTCTTTATGAAGCTTGATTTGATTCATGGTCGGATTATTTGGAAGTGGAGCAACTTCATAATCATCCTCCACAGCTTCCCACAGATCATGACCCTCCAGAAATGCTTTCATTTTAACAGCCCATGCTTGATAATTCTCTCCAGTAAATACTAGAAAAACCACTTGAACCTGTCTCCATCACCCTCTAACCTCTTTGCACTACAAAACTTGCTTCACTTCACAGTCCCTCAAGATCATTCGATGCTCTGATACCACTTTGTTGATGCTGATCAAAGCAAAGCAAAGAAGCGAAATGCCGAACTATAGATATCGAGGAAGAAAGATGAAAAACGAGAAACGAGAGAAACAGAACATTAAAACGCCTTCTTCGGTTCTCTAGTTAAAAGTCAAGTACAAAACACGACTTAAACCAAAAGAAAAAAAAAAACAATAACTGCACACACACACGTTCAACTTGTAACGCACCTGAACAAGTACTTAACTTCCTAAATAACACAACAACAACTGCATAACATGATTGACTAAGTAAGAAAATAAACTAAAACAATATAAAAGGAACGAGAAGCTTTAGTCTAAAAACAACAGCACTGAGACATCAAAAATCCAACAAAGTCTGAGGGGTTGGTGGACTTCATGAAAAGGAGTGGCACTACATTTAACACACTCATACATTGATTTTGTAATTAGGGAAAGTTGGATAAAGCTTTCTGTTACGCCCCAAACCTCGATCGCGTGCACATCCCTCGGTGGTTGATCAAATTACGACGTTCCCAGGACGTGTCGCCGACCCATTTGTTTTATACACATGCGGAATCAGATTTAACCAATCTCCAGATAACAAGCAAACATGAGATAAAAAAATAGGATAACTAATTTAAACAAATCACACTTTATAAACATGCCAAGTTTATATACAGAAGGTCTATCTCGAAAGAAACTATCAGGCTAACCTATCCCGGACCCTCCTACTTAGGATCCGAGTCTATCACAACACCATGAGGGATGTCGAGGCCTAGAGGGTCAGCTACCTTCTCTACTTCGAACTCGTCAGCCTCGGGCAACTGGTTCGCCGCGATATCAGCTATGACATCAGCATCCACGACAGGGTTGAGTACCACCTCACCCTCACCCTTGATGGCAAGTCCGTCGAAACCACCCAAGAGACCCTCCCGGACCTCATCAAGCTCATGAAAAAACCACGCTTCGAATCGATGAGGTACCTATTGAGGTTGGCCCTCATCAACCTAGATTGTGGTCACGACAAGCTCACAAGTCCAGGGATTCCTAGGGACAAGGAAGATGGTACGCTTGGTATCGGCCTCTCGCGGCCACCCAAAACGAATTGGGCGCACCTCAATCTAAGGACATGTAAAAATTTAAACCACGACGGAGTGAGACGATGTTTCAGCAAGTCTACACCTTAAACCCCGAATAAGAAGATAATTCACCTAGAGGCAAGCAGTCTATACACATATCATATAAGACTTATCTCGCCTTAGCACTTTCCTACACGTTAATACAACTCATATAACATATGTATATAGTAAATGCACTTAGTAATTGGAACTCTTCAATTCATGTCTCAATCAATCACAGGGGTTCCGATTATAAGACCAAATCGTTATGACACTTCTCATTCCGTGCCACGCAATTTTGTCCCATAATCAAGCGCGGTCTTACTTAATTACAACCCAACGACCACGAAACAGTCGGCGGTCATCTGGCATAACCGGGCATTGTTCAACTTCGTCGGGCACAACAACGTCTACATCTAGACGACATTCCCGAAGGAGTATCGGCCTAGCCTCCATTACGACCAGCATCCGTTGATAGGAGCATTCCCGAAGGAGCATTGTCCGGTGTAAACGCTCATGAAGGGTTTTCATAAAGATCACACGCATATCCAATCTTGACCAAGGATATCGTGCTTTGCACTCAAATGCCTCAATTTAAATAATGTGATTGACCTATTTTTTTCATATTAAAAACACCCGGCAAAATATTTGTGCGTGGGTACACGATCAGATTAAACCATAAAATGGGATATCCTCTCTTTCAAAAATCCCACGATTTTATATAGTACCTAAAAACATTTTTGGTGTCAAAACCCGGCACCCGGTATTTTCTAATTAAATATCAAAATTCATATTTTGAAATAATAAATCAAAATTGATCAACTAGCATTCAATTGCATAAATTAGCACTCAATTACACAAACCAATACAACCATGATGATCAGCACGAAATTCTGACAACCAGCTATCCCGTTATAATTTACGCTAATTAATAAATAATTAAATAAATTACATTTAATTAAATAAATTGTAAAATATTTAAATTAAAACACTCAATTAAATTAACATAAGCTAATCTAACCACCTAAGTGCACTAATTAAATTAATCTACTCACTAACTAATTTAATCTAATTAACTAACTACATTAACTAATTAATCTAACTAATTGAACTAACTAACTATCTAACCACCTATTGAACTAACCAAATAGTCCTAACTAATCTAACTAAGCTAACTAAATCTCACTAATCCTAATTAGCCTAATTAATCCACTAATTAGCCATTAATCCATCTTTAAATGTAATTAGCACCCTAATTAGATATTAGGAGGTAAACTCAACGGTTTAGCGCGAAAACCGGTTCACGTTGACGACGGCATGATGACGACCACAACTTGGGTCTATGGTTACACCAAAAGAGACTTAGAAGGGCCCAAAAACTGCCCACAAAGCTCACAGCTCTAGCTGTGAGTTTGGTTTTGTTTTGGGCTAGTCCAAGGGCTACAGTGGCTGGAACGAGCTAAGCTTAGGCTGGTTGGTCCGGCTGAGGGAATTGGAGATGGCGGACAGGCGGCCTGGTTGGGACGGCAGCCGAGCAGGGATCAACGACTAGCGGCCAAGGGCGCATAGCTAGGGACGCGGTCAGCTTGGGCAGACGGCAGGCTCGGGCGCAGGGGACTTGGCTCGCGGTGATCAACTAGGATGGCAGACGGCTTGGATGGACGGCGAAGGGCTGGCGACTTTAGCGAGGGGTTGGCTGGTTTGTGCTCTCAAAATGGAGATTAAGGAAGATGATGTGAAGAGGAAGAAGAAGAAGAAGCTGCTGCAGTGGAAGGGGGACAAGAGGCCTCAAAGTCAAAGGGAAAATATCCCAAAAACTCAAGTGCAAGGCCCCACAAGCTTCAGCCCTATCTAGCAGCCATTTCCCTTCCCAATCTTCTCAAACAAGCCAAGTTTGATGACCAAATGTTGCAGCCCCCACAAGCCTACGAATTTCATGCATTCCCTCACCAAATTAACTCAATTTCACACCAAATAACTTTCATTTCATGGCCAAATTTGCTGAGGAGGAAGCCGTAACCAAATTCCATAATTTCTTCCACAATGCAATCCATTTCGAAGGCCAAAATTTCTCTTGAAAATGCCCATCCGAATTTCCACACTTTAAATTGTCTAACATTGAATTTCCACCGAAATTTCGGGCTCGCCAAGAATTCTTCAAAGGATGAGTCAACATCCTAAAAATAAATCGTGACATGCTCGAACTTTCAATTCTCGATACTGCGTTCAATTTCGTGGTTAATTTCAATCAGACGCGATTTTCGCATGACCTAACCTACCGAGTAGCTTTTAGGAATTTTTAACACGTTTGACCCACGGTCGATTATTTTCGATCCACATTGTGCATCTTTGACTCATAGGCAACCCTCGGTTATCGTGAAAATCTCAAGGTTTTAATTACGAACACTGAGTACATAATCGAAAGAAAAATCGATTTAGTGTCGTTCGACGCAAATTTTGCAATGAGGTAATTTAATTTAATTACATGTCTCTGTCGAATCGACCTATCTCTGGTCTCTAATTGATTTTAATGGGGCCGTATTAACCCTTGCAGATTAGCATGATCGAGCAGTCGATTTCTGATTGAATTCTCAAGTTTGTCATGTTTAAATTCCTTAACGGCTTTACTAGATAGATTAGTTATCTCATGAGTGGCTAACTTAGAGAAAAAGGACCATAGACACGTTAATAAAAAGCCAATTTCATTTAATCGAAACAGGGTCGAAAATTCAAGATGTCACACTTTCAGCTTTTTTGATCAGCTGAAGTCAAGTGTTCACTCCCCATGTTAGTTACATATGACACACTTTGAATGCTAGATATGCTAGAGCCTAGAATTTGCTTGCAATGACAGATTTGCTGAAGGAGATGAAGGAGAGAGGCATCTCTCTTTCGAAAGTGACCCATACTATTCTAGTTGGTGCCTACATATGATCAGACGACATGGACAAAGGATCCGACATCTATTCATCTTTGCAGAAGGCTGGATTCACTCTTGATGTGCACATATATGGTGTTTTAGAACACGGGTTGTGCTTGAAAGGCCATATGAAGGAAGCATAGAAGATGTTTAAGTCGATCCATGATGGACGCATAGAGGCCAATGACGCAATATATAGCACAACGATCAATGGATACTGCAAGGAGGATAGCTCATATAGGGCCTTGAGTTAGTTTCCATATAAGGGTAAGAAAGGAATGGTTTCTAACTTTGGCGGCTACAGTTGAACTGTTGAGGTTCTCTACAAGGATTGCAAGTGGGAAGGGGTAGCTGATTCACTTAATGCCATGGTGGAGTAAGGTTTCAAGCCTCATGTTTCTCTTCATGATATGATTTGAAAGGCAAAGAGAGGCACAATTAGGGTGGCAAAACTGAGCTATGTAAATTAAGGAGCCCTTTTAGGAAAGCCAATTTCTATAGACTAATCAAATGGCACAGTCCAAAGCATTGCCTCCGGCTAGAGTTGACCAATGCTAACGAGCAAGTATCTACCTCTACATTTGCTAGATTTTAACTTGCATCTTGTTGAGTTTTTCACCTTAGTATGTGTTTACCAGGGTATCAAAGTCACGCCCTGAACCTTGAGTGTGCGAATATCTCTCCACGGTCAATTAAAATTTTGATGTCTTAGGATGCGTCACCGACCAATTCTTTTTATCTTTTGATTAAACGCATGCGACAACAATTTATAAACCACCCAGTCAAAGCATTAAATAATAGAGATAGTAAGCACATCAACCATTCTAAAACAACACTTTAATTTATATACTGTTAATCCTAGGAAGTTTAATAATTACAAGCCTTTCTACGGCCACTCTTTACCGATCATCTCAAAAACCTGTAAGGTTAAGGTTAATCTAAACTTCACTAACAATAAGGCTAACCAAAAGTGACACTTGGCACATCCGCATCTTGGTCCATCAAGACCCCAAACCGCACGCAACGGTTCTCCATACTACGGGCCTAAAATATTTAATGACAATGGGGTGAAATATAAATTTCAGTGAGTTAATAGCCTAAGCCCCGAGTAGAACACAAATTCGTCTTGGAGGCGGCCTAAACATGCAATGGCATACAAACTTACCTCGCCTTGGCACACCCCTATATATTAGTATATCATGTATACCAACATTAATGGAATAAACATAATTAACAATCAGAACATATAACTTTCATATATCAAATATTCACACGGGTCCCAATTATAAGGTAAAACCCATTTTGGCTCGTCTCATACCATACCTCACAATTTTACCCCATAATCAGGTGCAATGCATCACGATCATTCACACGTGTTCCAATTATTATGACCCCTCGGGCCACGGCCAACACACGAGTTGGTGATCTTCCAGCGTGATCAAGTATCGTCTCGTCGTATTGGGCACAGCATTGTCTGGAACACCTACCTAGACAATATTCCATAAGAAGTATCAGTCCGGCATCAATTGCAACTCGGCATCCCAACCTCTGCCGAGCATTCAATAAAAATCAGGCATTATCCCCAAACTTCTGTTGGGTGATGGGTTCAATTAAGTAACCACACAAGCATGCCAACACTCAAGCCAATTCTTATCCACCGTCAATTAGCCTAGTATTAAAAAAATTATGCTTAAATAGCAAACCTCGGAAAATCTTTATATTTAAAAATTCCGGTAAAATAATTGCACGTGGTCACATACTTAAGATCAACTTGCCAAATAATGCTTGCTTTCATTTTAAAATCTCATTGTCCTATTTAACACATAAAACATGGCGTCCAAACATGACACCTTGAAGTTTGCCATTTTCTTTTCAAATAAACCTTCTTTGAAAATAGCATTTAAATTCATGATTTGGGCAATCAATAACATAGCATTACAAGCTCAGACAATCCTAATTATGCATAATTTCATCTAATAAATCAACATAAAATTCTGCAAGAATGGGCGGCGACAGGCAAGCGATAGCACGGGCTGCAGTGGCTTTACGGCTTAGGTGAAGAGGCAGGCGAGGCTTGGATGGCATCTGGAGCTGGATGACGGTGGCAGCCGGCCTGGTGATGTGGCGGAGCTCGATCTACTCCCAGATTTGGGTTTTTGGCCGACTCCCCTACCTCAAATCTTTGGATCTAAGAGGCTCCGAGTTTGTCCTCCCTCTCCCTCAGGTTTCCGCCGGCTTGGTGTCGGGAGCAGCGGCGATGGGTGTTGTGGCTGCTGGCGTCGGCAGCAGCGGTGTCGGGTGTAGGGAATCGAATGGCAGGAGCTCGAATGGCGTTAGGCTCGAAGGGCAATGGCTGTCGAAGGGTGGCAGGAGGAGTGCAGTGGCTCGGCTGGTGTCAGGTTGAGGCAGTAAGGAGGGCAGCAGCTCGGACGATGTCGGGCAGCACCGCCACTACCCTCCTCCCTTCCGTTTCTTCAGATCTAGGTTCTAGGGAAGATAGCGGCGGATGGCGTCGATTGGGTGGCTCGTCGGTGATGGTGGCGGCAACACGGCTCCCTCTTCTCGAGCTCTCTCCCTCGAGCTCTCTCTCTATTTCTCCCTCTGCCTCTTTTCCTCATCTTTTTGCCGAACCCACCTCCTTCTAGGGTTTCATGCGAGAAGATGGAGGAGCGAGAGGCAAGATCCAACTCGGCTCCTTCCCCGCTTTCTTTTTTTCTTTTCTTTTTTTTTTTTTTCTATTTTTAATTTTTATTATTTTTTTTCTTCTATTTTTTTTTTTTTCGAATTTCTTTAAATTAGTTTTTTTAAGTGCTTGAAAATAAAAATTAGGTGTCAACAATCGTCTTTAAGTGCTATTCATGTTCCTCTAGACTCTTTGAGTACACCAAGATGTCATTGATGAACACAATTGCAAACTGGTTTGAGTACTCCTTAAACACTTAATTCATCAAGTCTATGAAAGCAGCTAGGGCATTGGTAAGAATAAACGGCATCATGGTGAACTCATAATGACCATAACGCATATGAAATGCCGTATTCAGTATATTCTCCTTCTTAATTCTCAACTGAAGGTAACCTATCCTTGGGTCAATCTTGGAAAATACCAAAACTATTTGTGGCTAATCAAACAAGTCATCGATCCTTAGCAATGGATACTTGTTCTTGATTGTCACTTGATTGAGTTGCCAAAAGTCGATACAAAAGCACAACGAACCATCCTTACTATATGGCGTTGTCAGAGTTAAAGGAGCTATATGAGCTAAAGGTGCAGAGGCAAGAGTTGTTGGATAAAGACTTTATTTGTCCTAGTGCATTACCTTGAGGAGCACAATTGCTAGATAACCCTGGCAACCCATATCCAACAGTCAGGTCCCCTTAAGCGATGAAATTAAAGTAATCATGGGTCCTCCTCGATTCCTAACAAACTTGAAACTATCACCCGCTAACGAGTTAAACTGAATCGTTTTACAATAATAGTCAATTGTAACTCATTGCTTGGTGAGCCAATCCATACAAATAATCATATCAAAATCAAACATTGCCAGCATAATTAAGTTTATACTTTCCTCTTATCATCAATCTCTTCCTAAACTGATTGTTGTTTCTACTTGGTGCAAACGTGACCTAGATGCGGCTACTGTTCATTTATGTTTCTCTCAATCAACTAGGCCCTCTCATATTGTTCATCATAATCCTTGAGATTCAGGGGTACCGGTTAGTCCTTAATCTTCAGTTTCAGACCTTCTCTGAACCTCTTCCCTTTATACACCAAGTTCCCCATCAACCTCAGTGCATACCACAACAACTTGGTGAACTTTGCCTCATATTGATCCACGGTCACCTGACGGAGGCGCTAGAACTTAGCTATCTTTTGTTCTCGAGCATAGTCCGAGAAGTACTTTCTGTAGAAAGCCTTAACAAAGGTATCCCACTCCAAGACCACACCTTTAGAAAACTCCTTTCCGTCCGTGGCTTCTCACCACATACTTACATTACTCTAGAGCTGATAGACGACTAGGGTCACCTTGTCCTCCTTAAAGCACCTCAGCAGTGCGAAAGCCTTCTCTAATTCTCGAACCCAAGTTGCAACCTCAGGGTCGCCAGCTCCAATGAACTTTGGCGGTTTTAAATTCATAAACTACTCCACCAGCTTATACATAGATTGCCCACCATTCCTATTCCCAGGTAGGGCCTTAGCCGATGTGACAGCAGTGGCAGTGACGATAGCAACAGTAGCTTGATTCTAAAAGAAGAACCATATTATAAAGCCCCAAAGGTTTGTCTAATTTTAGGTTTTAATTTTTAAGGGTTTTCCATTTTTTTTAATTATAATTATTTTTAAAAAATAAAATTATTTTCTAGATTTTCTATTTTTAGCAATTTTCTAAATCTTCTAAAATTTTTATGATTTATGAATTTTCTAAATTTTTATGAATTTCCTAATTGTTTAAATTTTTTTTTTTTAATGTTTTTTCCGAATTTTTAAATTTTTCAAATACATTTTCGGAATTTTTAAAATAATTTAATTAATTTTATTGATTTTTGAATTTTCTAAGATTATTATTATTTCCTAAAAATTTTGATTTTTAATTTTACTTTTTACAATTTTATTTTATTATTTATTATTATCAATGAAATTCTCAAATAAGAGCCCAAAATTTCCTTGTTTTCTCAAGTAAGAGCTTGAAATAGATCTTACTTTAAATAAGGGCATGAATTATCCATATCAATCTTAAAGAAGAGCTTGAAATGGTTATAACTATTTCAAATAAGGGCCTACTTTTGTTGGCTCGCCAACTAGCAAAACATTTTGATGGCCCTCACCCAAGCATTGGCGACCCTCGCCAAAGGCGAGAGAGGGTTGCTACCCTCTCCCCACTCTACTGAGGGCCTCTAGTCGATGAGGGTTATCGGCCCTTGCGCAAGTGCCAATGACCTTGTTGACCATCATTGTCGCCCCACTAGTGATGTGGTGGTGACAAAAGACAAGAGAGAGCCCTTCCTTTTGTGTGTGTGTGTGTGTGTGTGTGTGTGTGTGTGTGTGTGTGTGTGTGTGTGTGTGTGTGTGTGTGTGTGTGTGTGTGTGTGTGTGTGTGTTTTTTTTTTTTCTTTTTTAAGTATGTGACGAAAAAATTAAAAAGAATAAAAAAAAAAAAAAAAGGGGAAAAATTTTACGAGACGAAATTGCCTTTCACCAAACAATGAGTTCAAACATTTACTTGAAACTTAAAACAAAATCTACTTCAGAACATTATTTGTGAAAATGAAAGCACTTCGAACCCTTATTTGAAATAATATTTACTTCATAATCTTATTGGGGAAAATGAATGCATTTTAGGCTCTTATATTCAGGAAACAAATTCAGATGGGGTTTACCCGATCCAGCCTATTGACCCAACCCAAAAACCTGGACTCGACCCGGTCAAATTAAAAAAAGAGAAATTTTCGATTTTTCTTTATTTTTAATGATCTTCTTAATTTCCTTTATTCTCCCCTTTTTGTCTTCTTCCTCTACACTTCTTCTTCAACCTCATAAGCGCTTCTCCTCCTTCCCCGAAAGCTCCATCACGCCTGCAGCGCTTTTTCCAGAACCAAGAACACTCGACGCTGCTACCATCCGTTGTTGCCATGTCATCACAGTGCCCACGTCACCGCCAAACCACCACCAACCGCCGGTCGTCCATCTCACCTGGTGATCATCACTTCCGATCAACCATTCCAGCAACCACAAAACGAAAATATCCAAACGAGAACTACACTTTCAACACTAGCATATTCAGCAGGCTAACATTCACAAATACATTTAAAGTGGAGAGAAATGCTAACTAGAATAGTTTCGAATTGTAAACTTTGCTGGTGAGGAAGAGTAGCTCCGGTGGAGAGGGAGGGATCACAGCCAACTTGACGACAACCGATTGATTCCACGAAATCGCATGAGAGCACAAGAAAAACCAAAAAGCAGACGATTCAAACAACACGAGAGAAAAAGAAGTCTTTCTTGAGATTCAACGCTGAACGGGATTCGACCCTCTCTCAGACATTTTATCGAACATGTGATATGCAGATTTCACAATAGCATTCCGATTCGGTTTCTAAGCGAATTCTAGCCTAAAAACGATGCACCCAGACTTAAAACACCATTACTAGCAAAAAAATGGCTTTGTTTCATCAAAGTTTCAAAAAAAAAAGCAATCTATTAGAGCGTGAACATGGGAACTTTTCGGTCTTCTTTTAGACATTTTAGCAAACACATGATATAAAGATGCGAAATTTGAGTTTTCAACACAGAACCAACACCATTTCCCGCCAAAACATAACCTATCATGCTCTAAACGTCATCACCCATCACTAACCTATTTCAGTTTCACATGCTCAAACACTGAGTTCATCAACTGAATTCAATATCCTTGAATCCCGAATAGCACGAAGCGAAGGAAAAAAAAAAATGAACGCCCGAAGGAATCGTGATGCCTACCTAGCCAGAAATGGTGTCGCCGCTGCCACTTGTACGTCATCAAAGCTCAAGAAACGGCCGGCACTCCTCCCTTCCTGCTTATGTATATCCTCGAGCGATCGACAAGCACCCCTTGCCTCAGCGGGGAATATTTTTTTTTTTTTTTTGAGCCTTGCCACCTCCCCATCCTAGAAGGTTCGGACTTGCTCCCGTCACCTCTCCGTCGCTCCTCCCTCGCTGGCGGGCGCATGCTCACAGCTTTCATTTGGTCACGGTCAAGGACCGTCCCCCTTCTTGCATCACAGGCGTGAGTTGCGCTAAAGAAGCAAGAAATGATATGGGCTAGGGCTTTGTTAATCTCTCATGGGCTTTGAAAAAATAAAAGAAATGGGCTGGGAGAATAAAAGAAAGGATGGGCCGAAGAAGAAGTATTTTAGGGGTGAGGGCCGAAGGTTGCGCCAAGTGTGTCGGGCATGCCGCCCCATTCGATTTTTATTCATCTTGATTTCATTTTCTTTTTTTCATTTTTTGTATCTTTTTTATGAATTTATATATTTTTGCAAGATAAATGAATATTTTAAAATGTCGACAAAAATTCGGGTGTCCACACCAGTGTGTCATCTTTAAGAGTCTAAGAGTGTAAGATTAGAAGACTGCATACAACATCTAAGATATGTCTATATTTCCACTCTATTCAACTATTTTGTTGGGAAGTTCCTAGATAAAAATGATGAATGATAGTAGTATTTTGAAAAATAATTTTGAGATTCTCCATGAAGCTATATTTCAAGACATTATCAATATAATTTTTTTTGATATCTTAAGAAAATTGTGTTTTGGTCGTGACAACAAAATTCAAATAGATTTTCATATGATAAAGGCATGCATAGTGAGAACAATCATCCACAAAAATCACAAATTAGTGAGATCTTCTCATAATGGGAGTAGAGATGGGCCTCAATTGTTAGAATGAATTAAATCACTAGAAGCATAAGAAATTGATTCACCTAGATCAAATGGCAAAGCATAATGTTTTCCCACTTATATGGCAAGCAATCAAAATGTTTTTTGTTAATAGAATATAAATTACCGATAAAAATCAAAGGGCTTAACCTAGGGGAAAAGAAGAAGAAGAAGAAGAGCATGACCCAAACAAAACTACCAAGTTTTGATGATATCGTAGTAGCACAATTAACAAGAGCATTCAAAAGCTTAAAAGAGATGAGCTCAAATAAGATTCTCACTTCATAGCATGTTCCAATTATTGACTCATTCGTGGATTTTGCACGTCAAGAGACGTGAATGTCAAGACCAAGTTCACCAAATTATCCCACAAATATCTAGTTTAAGGAGAGTTTAGGAACAATGAAAGTGTTATTTAATAACAATGTGGACATGGAAATTTTCTAGTATGACTAATTATCATCTATGAGTTATAAGTTGTACAAATATTAGATGCTTATGAAGGTAATGACTTTTAATTAAACAAAGTGGAGTTTGAAGTCATGTGATTGCAATAGGTAGACCCAAAGAACCATGAATCAAAAGTGCATCGAGTCATAGATTGAGCTGAAGTGCTAGGACATAGGAGATGGAATTGCCAAATTCTTTAAAAAAATAGAACATCGATCCTCTGAAAATAGAGTAATAGATGAGCCATTAGGGGAATCCTTAATGGTGGCAACTAGGGATGAGCATCGATCTAAAGTTAACCTTGGACCAACCCTGGACTAGCCTAACCTTCATGGTCCTAGTCCAATTCCTAGAGAGATTGGGTCAGTTCTTGGTCTTGGAATCCTTGGACTAACACTATGTGGGTTGATCCTCAATCCTAGGAGTTTAGGATTAGTTCAACCCGAACCAACCCTGATTATATATATCATATAATTTAGATATATTATATATTATATATAACATTCTTATATCTACTATAAAGAGCAAACCCTAACTTAAAACGGCATTGAACGGCATTAAAGGGCATCAAATGGTGTACTCCTCCTCTAGTACTCTCGTTCTCCTTTCTGTTTTGTCCTCTTGTTTCTTCTTTATCCTCTTCAACCTCACCCTGCTCGCTATACAACACTCACCCTGCTCAGTACTCGCCACTCAATGCTTGCGCTACTCACCACTTGCCCTTTGCCCTACTGGCCACTTAACGCTTGACACTCACCCTTATTGCTGCTCGCCTCTCTTCACTAGCCTCATTCATCATTGAGTAAATCATAAGGAAATAGAGCCCTAATTAGAAACTTTTTTTTTTCTTGTGAACAATGCTTGCCATTCATTACTCACCTCATGGCTTGCCTATGTTTGCTGGCCTCACGGCTCACCCTTGTTGATGGATATGTGTTGACACCTAAATTTTGGCGACCCATTTAGTCATTTATTGCATAAAAATTGGGGATTAATTTTTAACCCCTAAAAAAATATTATAATTCTATCGCATAGCATATAATTTTTTAGGTGCATTTATTTTTAATTTACATGTTTTGCATTTTTAGGACCCGTGGTGGATGAGCTCAAATTTTATGTTTTTAAGCTTTAGTTCGGTAGGCCGGGCTAGGCCCATGAAAGGATAAAATTAACCTAAGCCCGTCGTTGTTTTTAATTGATTATGTTGCGAAAAATTAAGATTTGATGCGATATTATGGTTTTTGAAAAATTAAAAAATCGCATTGTAATCTTATTTTTTATCAATAGGTGATGAAATCGGGGGAGAATATTTTTGAGATAAGGATTTTTGCGATCAAGAGGTTATAAGCAATATTCGGGAGATGAAAATATTAACAAAAAAGATCCTGTTTTGCGTCGCCTATAAAAGGATACGTACAGATCAATCGTGAGGGGAGCTTCTTGGGAGAAAAAAATTCAGAAAAAGAAACTGCGAGAAGATCGACACGCACAAGAGAGAGAACGAAATATTCTCTCTCCACGACGCTGCCCGCAAGACCATCTTCCTTGTAGCGTCTTCGCGTGACCACCTCAGCAGCGCGACCAAGACCCCCACGAGTCCCGCAAATCGGATGCCACCCTTGCCGACATAGTTCCATTGCCTCGTGACGCTGCTGCTGCCCGAGGCATGCCACCTCGACGTTGAGCCGCCCCCTGGTTTGTGGTGACATTGCCTACCGCTGCTTTGCTGATCAGTTCGTTGGTTGCTACCCACGGGCACTTTGTTGAACCACCGTCAAATTTATCAACCGTGAATCATCCACCACGGAGCCAACAGTGAAGGACAAGTTCTGCACATTAACGAAAAGACGTGAAGGAGGGCACGCTTACTTGGAAGACTTCATCACCACACCATCATACAGGGAAGAGAGGTCGTGGGAGGTGTGGAGCCTAATAGAGAGGGAGGCAATTTCTCTGGAGGTCAACGAAGGACAATCACGAAGACTCTCTCTCGGATTCTACTCCTTCACTGATAAAACTTACAGACTTCGATGGCCAATGTGGAGCCTTGCACCACCGTGAACCTATGCTTTATTGAGAAAGCTTGCCGTGGAGCCCGTGATTGAGCAGCTGCCACACCTTACCTCTCACCATCGGCAACAAGCCCCGTCGAGCACTTGCTGATTCCTGCACCACTATTGAGCTCGTCCCCAGATCGAGCTGGCCGAATGAGTTTTTTTTGTTTTGTTTTGTAGGTCATTGGTCAGGCCCTTTGCTGTGCCGAATTCTCTGACCCCGTTGGCCATGAACCGCCCATCCATCACCCACCAATCGCAAGTTGTAAATTCGGAAGCCGATATTCGGAATAGGTTTCTTTCAGGAATTTATGCGTTCCCAGTCTGCGAGGGAGTGAAACTCCAGATTCACCAAATCAAGAGGAAGTGAGCTATGCGGTCCACAAAAACCCTGTTCACAGAGGTGTAATCTTCTTCATCACCAGCCACCGAGTCCCTTCGCCGGAGCTCCGACCACCGTGACCTCCGTTGACGGTGACCCACCACCATAGCCACTGCCCTTGCCGGATCTCCTTTGCCGGACTGATCAGCCAGCTCTCCACAGCTGTGCGTGGAAAGGAAGGAAGAAAAAAGAAACAAAAAGAAAATCTGATTAGGTAGTATTTCTTTTCTTTTATTTTACCCTTTTTTAATATTATGTTTTAGTGGAATTGTTTCTTAATATATTATTGATATTCCAACCTGAATAATCCCTCAAGCTAGAGATTGACAGTCCGATTTTCGCGCCCGAAATCCGACTCGCAATCCCTTACAAAAATCGACAATCCAATCTCAAGCCCGAGATTCGATTCGCGATTTAATTTAAAATTGACCAACCCGATCTCATGCGCGAAATATGGTTCGTCAATTTTAGGATATCAATCTTATCTTGTTTGATTTGCTATCGTCAAGTTGGTTGAGTCTATCTTATTTTCGTAAAAAATATTTGAGTTTGGATTAGATTTGCTTTAGGGTTAAAATCCAATCTGATTTCGAATTTTTAAATAAGAAAATCAAAGAAAAATCCGAATAAGGATTAGGTTTGTTTTTGTTATCTTGCATGTTAGGATTGCAATCTTATTATTAAATAAAAAAAATCCAAAAAAAAAGTGCATTCATTTAGATTGTTAGTTTTTATTTGAATTGCATGTTAGTTATGTATTAGTTTTAATTTCGAAATTAATATAAAAATACAAAAAAAAATCATTGTGCATATTAGATTAGAATTGCATGTTTCATTTTATCTTTTTTAAATAAATTGCATTTTAGATTTGGATAATGTCTTAGTTTAAATTAGGATTTAATATGACTTAATCCCTAGTTTAAATTAGATAGAATCTTAATCTAGCTAGATCATTTGAAATTTCATAAAATCTGTCTTAGGATAAATTAGTTGCAATTTCTAAGATAGATTGCATTTTTAAATAAAAACGTCATTCGCATGTCATATAAGATTAGGTCCATGAAATGCACGTCATTTTAGTGATTATTGTTAGGTTCATTTTTAATTGGAAATTGCCGTCATTAGATTAGGCCATTTAATAAATGTCGTGTGACATATAACTTGCATATTAAATTGCAATGTTGCATATTATTTTAGTTGAAATAATTTTGTACGTCATTGCATTGCATTGCACGTCATTAGAATTAGGTCATTTAATTAATTTAGATTGCATATTTAATTGTTGCATTTCTTTAATTTCAAATTCCATGGAAAATATAAAAGAATTAGAATAAATTCATCTCATGCTTTAGGATAAATTGCATGCTTATTTATGACATACAATTTTTGTCATGTTAGAATAGTGACATGCATTGCATAAGTCATCATTTTCATTAAATAAAGTGAAAACAAAAATTGAAATTGCGTGTTAATTAGAAATCATATCTAGGGTTCTTTGATGTGAATTCGATTTAACAATGCGGATCTTTCGTTGCTTCTAGGTATGTTTTGCATTATTTAATTTGCTTTCTTGAGTGTTAAATTGGTGGTATGCGCATATGTATGATCACCTCACATGTTAGAAAGTTAAATTAAAATCAATTCAATTGCCAAACATTTTTTTTGAAAATGAAATAAAAAGGTACCGAAAGGGCACTAGTATAGTCTGGTGTAACCAAGTCCCCGAACTCATAAATCTCTGGTTCGTAGGAGTAAAGTAAATCTCCCGTTACTTTACTTGGGTTTCTAATCGACCCACCAAAAATAGATTAGTGGCGACTCCGATTGAAAATCATTTGCATGTTAAGAATTTAAATCTAAGTTGCGAATGGTATGGGCTTGGGAGAGCCCGAGCTAAGCTTAAAGACTTAGTAATCCATTAACCTAGTTTTAGGTGGTGAACCCGAAAAATTTGGTCGCGACAGCTTGGCGACTCCACTGGGGACTTGAGTTAAAACTCTTAGTGGACTTAGGCCAATTTTCCTTTTGAAAAAATGTTTTTGTTTGGCAGCGGGGATCCCAGGTACGTCCCTAACCTTTAAGGTGTTAAATGTTTTTGCAGATTGGGAGGTATAAGGGGAAGTGATTGCTAACCCTTGCCTTGCAGGTTGGAGTTAGGAATGTATGGTTTATTCTATTTTTTTTGAAGTGTTGCTTGATTTAAATTGATATGCATGCTTTGCATTTATCACTACACTTTGCACACACAACCTGCCGCCGGACCTGGGCCGCATAGGATTATTTAGGATGGTATTGAGATGGATACCACTTCGACCGCATGCTCGCGGTACGAGTCGCCCATCTCAATCCCGAAGTTTCTTTCATGGTGTCAAGAATATCCACCTCGGTCCGCATGCCCGCGACCCGGGTCGGCTCTTTGACCAAGCCGAAGTCATGAGGAACCGACATAGTCCACAAGCTCGTGGCTAGTCTGATCATCCTTGTGGCTTCACTTTGATAAGCCTTATAGATTAGAAATCGAGCCACTTACCATGCGCATGTCTATGTGATTGCCATTGATTTTTCGTGGTGAAGTAAGTCTTCTATCCTTATATCATGCAATTTATTTTGTCATGCTTTTGGTCTGTCCATGACAATCTAGTATAGTCATTTGATCTAATTCCTTTTAGAAATGAAATGAGGAAATTGCCATGCAATGAATCATTTGGAAAAATAAAAAACTTTGGAGAATTTGTTCATGTCTAGGAAATTTGATTTTACTAGGATGTCTATTTTTCTAGCTCTCTTTAGGAAATTCCCTCCTTGTAAGAGTTTTTCATGAAAAAAATGATGAAAAAAAGTTGATAGATCATTGTCATGGATTGATTCTTTATTTGCACCTCATACTTATATATTTTCATTCATTTGAACTAGGTGATAACGAATCCTCCGCGTATTATGCGATCAAGAGCTAGAATGGCCGACCAAACTGAAATGCGTGAGCATATCTCTGCTATGGAAGACCAACTCCGACAATTGCTCGCCTCTATGCAATTCATGACAGCTCAAATCCAATCTCTCCGAGCGGATTTGATTCCCGCACTTTGCTCCCCGAGACAATAGTCAAGCGATCGAGGCAAGACCCAAATGAGCAATGGCGACATGCCTGACCCGGAAGATGACCCACTGTTGGTCACTGCCGAAAAAACTAAACCTGACGATGTCCCTAAGATGGGGCAAGATGAAGGGGAAGTGATGGACACTCTGGGGCAGCCTAGTGGCAAGTTTGATTACCTGGTGAAGTATTCAGCTCCTCCCGGCTTTTACTTTGACTCCCGCAACATAGTTCCAAGTGGATGGGATGACATGGACGATCGACGCCTCCAAAGACAGAGAACTCGATGACGCCCGGAAGGAATCACAAGTCTATTCGATGACATTTTCATAGGAGCCAATGACGAAGAACCTTCGGAAGACATGGACGTTAGCCTTGCAAGAGTGACTTGTTCTTGTTGCACATTCCCCCCGGGGGAATTTTTATCTCTTTCTAGGAGTTTTTATCACTTTTTAGGATTAGTTTTCGCTTTTTAGGAATCGTTTTTGATGTTCTCTTTTTAGGGGTTAGAAATCACAATTTCCATTCAAATAATGTAATTCATTTGATTCTATTCAATGAAATTACAATTTTATTTCCAATTTTGAGGACATGATGGAGTATACCAAACCAGTCCAATGACGATATCCAACCATGAAAAAAGAAAATATCATCCACGGAGAAATCCTGAGGGCTGGACTTTCTCATGTTTCCTCCCAAAAACTTCTTCGAAAACAAAAGCATTTCACTGTTTTAAAAGAACAAACAAAGAACATTTTCCCAAAACTTGTAGCAGATTAAACCTGTTTGTTTGTCTGACTCATTTACTTTTTGTCTCAGAGCATAATTCTATCACTTGTTATGACAAGAGATATCTGAAAATAGCGTATCAAGTTTCAATGATCATAAACTTGACTTGTGATCAACAGGCTTAGAGCGCACTTGTGAAAAAAAAGATTTGGGGCAAGTAAAAGAAGACCATCATTCCTTGGTGGAAGAGTTGACAAATTGGGCATGACAAGTTTTGGTAGTGACCCGACTGGGATAAAGTCTCAACCCGAGCCAAAATGGATGTGCAATTTGAATTTACTTTGATGTTGCATAGTATCATACTAATGCATATTCTCTTGTGCAGGGGCAAAAGTGGATTTTCAGTCTTGAATGATAAGGACAATCCAAAGACATCAACTGCTGAGACAATTCCCATTGTAGAGGAATCCTTAAATGAATGCTTAAAACCATTTTGCAGTATAGAAAACTGTTTGAGGTTGACATGCTTAAAGCTGTTGAGTTCTTTTTTAAAAAAAGAATTTTGCATGATGACTCTTACATGTTTTGTCCACCAATTCCACTAAAGAACATCAAGATGGACTAATTTAATGAATGATGTGGAATTGATTGAGCATACTAAATGAGACGAGTCGGGATGATGAAAGGCAAACTCTATCCTATACACAATCCCATATTCATACACTTGTGAGATGAGTGTAGGAAGATTCATATCCATAAGGTAAAGAGTTCTCTCGCAAAAGGTACGGCAACCGAAATGATGAGAGGCAATTCATATCTCTATCCCAAACACTACAGGTGATTCGTTGCTTAACCCTTTTGAACCCATACACTTATGGATATTCTTTTCAAATCGCCCCTGTCAAGAATCACCCCACATCGGGGCAACTAAGAGATCAAATGGCATCATGAGATGAGGAAAATGAATTGAAATTTTCTTGCTCTCACTTGCATCAATCTTCAAGTCATGCTATTACATTGAATTCATGTGTTAATTTAAGTGCCTTAGGATGATGAAGAGCATTTCTTTCTTTATCCCATACACTTACATCCTTTGCATAGCCCACTTGAGCCTGCAGTTTCATTTCTTTAAACCCAGTTGGTGATCATCCCCCACACTGGGGCAAGGCAAGAGACAGATGAAGACCTTTGAAAGTTTGAATGTCATTCAAAGTGTAATTGCTTGACACATGCATAGAAATCAAAATAAAAATTAAGGGGCATGAAAAAGCAGTGTGCCTGGTAAAAGTAAGGCCAATGCCCATGAAAAAAAGTGAAAAAAATGAATAAGAACTAGGGGCATGAAAAAGCAGTGTGCCTAGTAAAAGCAAGGCCAATGCCCATGGATGAAAAAAGAGTCAAGATAGGTGACTGTCAATTACAAAAATCGAATCCCAATGGAGCAATAGTCAAAGAACTCAAATGCTGAGTTTTTACAATCAATGGGGCACTTCATGAAGACAATCCTCGATGGTGAAAAAGAAAACTGGTGGCAATGCCAAGATGATCATCAACTCTCACCTTTTACACACATTTTGAGCCTAATGATCATTTCATTTCTCAACCCATGAACCCAACCTACGTTACGTCCCTTACAAAGTCTCTTCAGATTAGGGCATTTGAATTAATGTAGGAATTCATATGTTTATAAGTATCGCTCGAAGAAGTGCGAGCAAGATTATTTCTTTTTCATTTTGCAGGGTTCTTGACTTGTAAACCCGAGATGGTTACAAGACAGTTCATTCAATAGCTTTGACTCAAAGAGTCTTTTTGTTAAGCCATTGACCAAGCCCTCATTATGGTCCCCATTAAAGACCTCTCAGATTGGTAGGATCGTACCACTTGCGAGAATACTCGAACCCATGTCGATATGATGAAATTGAGTGATTTGCATAAAATAGACATTCTAAATGAGAGTGAGTGAAAGTCCTTTCTAACCGAAGGTCTCTCATTTAGTATTCTTAAGAAATCCATGTCATGAGTGAAGATTGTCTTGAATGATAATTCTCTCCAATGGAAATTTAGGTGATGCAAATGTCATTATGCATAAACCCTGATTGAGTTGATGAAAAACTCACTGAATTTTGAAATGTGCATTCTAGAGTAGCTTAGATTGTCTATCTCTTTGATGAATGCATATAAGTTTTCGCTCTAAATCGTGTCTGACAGGTAATTCAAGTTCCTTTCAAAATGTTTCACCAGGAGGTGAAAGACCTCCACAGGATATCTAAATTCTAAAAGACATATCCCCAAGAATTAGAGATATCACCAGGTAAGTATATCTCTACCATACTCTAAAATACTTGTCATTGTGCAGGTATTCTCTCTCAAGTGCATCGACATCTTGACTTGGTCAAGCTGTTCAGTTATATCGACCTGGTGTGCTTTCGTAGCCCAAAGTTTCTTTATATTGACCTGGCGTGCTTTTGTAGCCCAGAGTCCCTTTTGAAAACACCGACACTCGACTGAGTTGTCCCCCAAAGATTTTTCCTCCAGATTCAATCTGATTAAGGCGACCGAAGAATGGTTCGGGTCCTGGTCAGATGATTTCTGTTGCAAGGCTGGGCGACCGAAGAATGGTTCGGGTTCTAGCCAAGCAAAACCTCAGTTTAGGCGACTGTAGAAAGGTACGGGTCCTAGACAACATCTATTTCCCTATTCGGCCGACCGTAGAATGGTACGGGTCTTGGAAGGTAAATCCCCGTTTAGGCGACCGTAGAATGGTACAGGTCCTAGACACAACCAAACACTGCCCTACTAGGCGACCGTAGAAAGGTACGGGTCCTAGGAAAGTAGTTTCCTTACAAAACCTTGCTACCCTACTAGGCGACCGTAGAAAGGTACGGGTCCTAGGAAAGTAGTCTCTTCATTACTATTTTAGGCGACCGTAGAAAGGTACGGGTCCTGAACATGTAACACCAACCATCTTGAATCACTCTACCCTCCTTGAATGTAAGATATTCCAGGTAGGTTCCTTTACCATTTGCATACAAATTGCATTCCAAAATTTTGACATCTCAGTCTGGATCTGGATGTCTCAATTCTCTTCGTTAAACATTTCACTTTGAATGTGAATGTTTTTTCCAACCTTCCTCGTTATACCTTAGTCTGGATCTAGGTATTTCGAGTCCCAAACTCTTGACATCTCAGTCTAGACCCAGATGTTTTGATTATTTTCATTCAAACATTTCACTCTGGATGTGAATGTTTGTCAATCCTTCTCATTATATCTTAGTTTGGATCTAGGTATTTTGAGCACAAAATCTTGATATCTCAGTCTGGATCTAGATGTCTTAATTCTTTTCGTTAAACATTTCACTTTGGATGTGAATGTTTTTCGAGCTTCCTCATTATACCTTAGTCTGGATCTAGGTATTTTGAGTTTTTCAAAAATTTTGACATCTCAGTCTAGATCTGGATGTCTCAATTTCTTCCGTTGAACATTTCACTTCGGATGTAAATGTTCTTACCTGTTACGCTTTTCAAGGAACCTGAGTGAGAGTTGGGTACTTGTGGAGTAAATAGGGATTTATCATGTACCTCAAGATGCTTTACCGCACTGGCTGGTAAGTAACTGTAGGTACGTTCTTTCCTTTGACATCATGCATTTGCATTAGCATTTCCATGCATCATATAAATTGCATTAAAAAATGGAATTCATTTTCCGACAAAAAATCATTCAGTGCATTTGCATGGTCAAAATTTAGATCTCAATTTGTCTTTGAAAGCAACCTCTTCGAGCTCACCTTCAAAGAGGGGCAGCTGTTGACACCTAAATTTTGGCGACCCATTTAGTCATTTATTGCATAAAAATTGGGGATTAATTTTTAACCCCTAAAAAAATATTATAATTCTATCGCATAGCATATAATTTTTTTAGGTGCATTTATTTTTAATTTACATGTTTTGCATTTTTAGGACCCGTGGTGGATGAGCTCAAATTTTATGTTTTTAAGCTTTAGTTCGGTAGGCCGGGCTAGGCCCATGAAAGGATAAAATTAACCCAAGCCCGTCGTTGTTTTTAATTGATTATGTTGCGAAAAATTAAGATTTGATGCGATATTATGGTTTTTGAAAAATTAAAAAAATCGCATTGTAATCTTATTTTTATCAATAGGTGATGAAATCGGGGAGAATATTTTTGAGATAAGGATTTTTGCGATCAAGAGGTTATAAGCAATATTCGGGAGATGAAAATATTAACAAAAAAGATCCTGTTTTGCGTCGCCTATAAAAGGATACGTACAGATCAATCGCAATTTGAAATTAGATAGAATCTTAATCTAGCTAGATCATTTGAAATTTCATAAAATCTGTCTTAGGATAAATTAGTTGCAATTTCTAAGATAGATTGCATTTTTAAATAAAAAACGTCATTCGCATGTCATATAAGATTAGGTCCATGAAATGCACGTCATTTTAGTGATTATTGTTAGGTTCATTTTTAATTGGAAATTGCCGTCATTAGATTAGGCCATTTAATAAATGTCGCGTGACATATAACTTGCATATTAAATTGCAATGTTGCATATTATTTTAGTTGAAATAATTTTGTACGTCATTGCATTGCATTGCACGTCATTAGAATTAGGTCATTTAATTAATTTAGATTGCATATTTAATTGTTGCATTTCTTTAATTTCAAATTCCATGGAAAATATAAAAGAATTAGAATAAATTCATCTCATGCTTTAGGATAAATTGCATGCTTATTTATGACATACAATTTTTGTCATGTTAGAATAGTGACATGCATTGCATAAGTCATCATTTTCATTAAATAAAGTGAAAACAAAAATTGAAATTGCGTGTTAATTAGAAATCATATCTAGGGTTGCTTGATGTGAATTCGATTTAACAATGCGAGATGCTTTCGTTGCTTCTAGGTATGTTTTGCATTATTTAATTTGCTTTCTTGAGTGTTAAATTGGTGGTATGCGCATATGTATGATCACCTCACATGTTAGAAAGTTAAATTAAAATCAATTCAATTGCCAAACATTTTTTTGAAAATGAAATAAAAAGGTACCGAAATGGCACTAGTATAGTCTCGGTGTAACCAAGTCCCCGAACTCATAAATCTCTGGTTCGTAGGAGTAAAGTAAATCTCCCGTTACTTTACTTGGGTTTCTAATCGACCCACCAAAAATAGATTAGTGGCGACTCCGATTGAAAATCATTTGCATGTTAAGAATTTAAATCTAAGTTGCGAATTGGTATGGGCTTGGGAGAGCCCGAGCTAAGCTTAAAGACTTAGTAATCCATTAACCTAGTTTTAGGTGGTGAACCCGAAAAATTTGGTCGCGACAATATGTAATTTGAAATAATAGATTTGTCTATTGATTGGTCTTAGGTTGACCATGGAACTAGACTAAACCCATAGGATTGGTTTGGTCCTTGATCACAGATTTAATCAGGTCGATCCTTGGTCCCAAAAATTAGGGATCAACATTGTGAGAGTTGGTTCCTAGATTATGTGCTGCACCAGTCCAACTTGGACCATAATCACCCCCAATGGCAACAATTGCGGATGGACGTGCAGGTGGACCTTTTTATTAGGGTTGGTTGTTTGTCCCTATAGGTGACCGTTTAGGTGACAATATGTACAATATGGTCTACACAATGAGGAAGAAGAAGGGGGTGGCAAGCATCATGTCTATAGGAGTGGACGGTAGGGTGCAATGTGCCTTCAAAGTAGCAAGCCAAGTCTCTTTATTTAACAACTCCAATACAACTATTTCAAGACAAGGTAACGAATTTCAATGTAGAAGTAAATCTCGCACAAGTTCAAACTCATCATTTAGTGCCATTAGAAATTGCATAATATGCATAATATCACGATATTTAGAAACTTGTGAGCATCAGTGGCCACTTGCCATTGCAGCTCATATAAGGCTAGTTAATTATAGAGGACAAAAAATCGTCAATAGATTGACCAATCCCCTAATGCATATGAACTATTAGCCTTCGCGTTCATGCGTAGGGCTCTGAAGAGGTCATGACAGCTTGGCGACTTTGCTGACAACAATTAGTTTTTGTGGACTTAGGCTTTTTTGTCTTGTTTAAATATTTCTCTAACTCAGGTATTTTTTGTAGGTTAGTAGATTAGAGATAAATATTAATTTTGTAGAGATAAATGTTTTGTGATTATAAACGTTGTGCATGCTTTAATGTTTTAGTAGTACATTGCAGCATGCGCAACCCTGCCACTGTACTTGAGATGCCACATTATATTTTAGGATGGTATTAAGAAAGTTATCATCCTGAACGTGAAACTGTGATGTAGAGGTTCCCCTTTTTGCCCCCTCGAAATTCGTTAAGTAAAGTCGAGGTTGAAAGGATCTAACACTGATGCAATACTGCATAGTTAGATCATCTCTTAACTTCACTAAGCCTTCTTAGTTAGAAATTGAATCGCATGTATCATGTGCATGTCTATATGATTGCTATTGATTTTCTCTAGTTAAGTAAGTTTTCTATCATTGCATTTTGCAATTTACTTACTTTTGCGTATGTCTCAATCAGTTCACAATTAGCTTAGGTTAGTTGTGGATTTAATACCATGGTCATTTCAATTTGGAAATAATTGTCATTAAGTCTTTTTGAAAAAAAAAATGGGGATTTTGAGATTTTTTTTTTTCAATTCATGCTTTTGTTGTTTCAAGTTTTTCCTTTTCAAATTTGGTATCTTTTTAGTCCATAGTAGCATGTCACATATCTTTATTTTTCTAGTCCAATTTTAGGAAATTCCTTCCATTTACAAATTTTTTGTGAATAAACAAAAGGGGTGGGATTAAGCCATTGTCATGGATTGGCTCCCTACTTACACCATGGGTTTACATATGCTTGTTTATTCACAAATAGGTAATCATGGACCATCCACTAATTCGAACTCGCTGAAGAGCAAGAACAAAAATAGCCAATGAATACATGCCCAGCCATCTTGCGAGTATGGAAAGTAAGATGAAATAGATTCTTAGTGCACTCCAACAACTCTCGAAACAGGTGAATTATATTTAGAGCAAGCTTGTTCTTAGTCCAACACCATTCAAAGTAATATTGCCGCAAACGTTTGCTGGTGGCAATTGGGGCAGTGGCAGTGATGACGACATGTCAGTTTTAAAAGATGACCCACCTCAAGTCTCGAGGATTCAATTATGACAGTGATATTGTTTTGGTACCTTGTGTTCGTAATTGAATCATCGAGATTTTCACGACAATCAAGAGTCGCCATTGAGTCAAGTGGGTTCATAGTGGTTCGAACAAAATCGACCACGGATTATTTGCTTTAAAAAGTTCTGAAAACTATCCGGTAGTTTAGGTCACACTAAAAACACGCCAAACGGAAATTAACCATGAATTCAAGTCCGATTTCAAAAATTGAAGTTTATGTCATGTCACAATAAGTTCTAGGAGTATCGACTCAGTCTCAGAAGATTTTTATGACAACTGACACTTTTTGGGAAAAATGTCGTCGCCGGGTTGTTTTAGTGTAGAAATTGCCGAAGATGGTTTTTGGATGCAAAAATTGATATGCAAGATGGGTGATTGGGTGAGGAAAATTATCAATTTGATAATTGATTGACCAATTGAAATTATGGTGGCCAATTGAAAATAAATCAAGAGAGAATGGAAGAAAGAATCGAAGGCACTGAGAAATTCGTAACATCCCCTCACCCTAAGATTATTGAATACTTGAGAGGTTATGAGGGTCATTTTGATGGTCTATTGAAGGCCAAGTATTTTTACATGGCCAAGAGTGATTATTGAATGATATTTTTGCAAAATATCAAGCCTTGGTGGGGCCCCTCACCTCTCATCTCTATCCATCTTTCTCTTTCTCTCATCATAACCGGACAGCCCCTCTCTTTCCTTCCATTTTCCCTTTGTGCGACAACCCTAGTCTTCGGCTTCACTTTCAATTTCTTTGTTTAGCTTCTGCTTTAATTCTTTCGGTCGAAATCCAGTCCAGCGAAGCCTTTCCCCGCGAGTAGCCTCTGCGATCGTTGCCTCCCATCTGCCACGCATCCTTCGGCCCTCACCTCCACCGTTTCGGCCAGCCTCTCCACGTGTCATCTTCGGTCAACAGCAGCAGCTCTTCTCCCTTCTTTGTTGACCACCGAGTGAAGCCAACGAAGAAGCTGCCCTCGTTCGCTTCTTCTCAACGTGTGGCCTTCACCAGCAATTTGTGCACCTCTTTGCCATCTGCTAGTGCATCTTCAGCGATCAACGAACCAGCGCCCCCTACCAGCGTGATTTCGTGTTCCGCCCAGCAGAAACAACAAGCTGCTTCTTCGTGTATTTCGCTGGACCGGTCAACTCCAGCAGCCCAGCGAAGGGACTTCTCAGCCCAGTAGCCTTCGAGAGGCCCAGCAGCCCTTACTGCTTCTTTACTCGGGCCTAGCAATCCATCTCCTCCAGCAGCCCAACCCAACGTTTAGCCCACATAATTTCTTCAGGAGTCTTTGGCCCAACTCTAGCAAAGACAGCCCAATTTCGAGGCCCAACTTTAGCAGGCCCAATCCAACTTGGGTTTGCCCAAAAGCAAGAACAAATCTCAGTTGGGCTGAGATTTGTTGGGCCTAAGTTTAAGGCCCGGTCCAAGCCCGCTAGTGTCATTGAAAGCCCAATTTCGGCCGCCATCGTGGTATTCTAGTCTTCGCTTTGCCAAGTGAGTAATCTCACTAATCCTTGCTTAGTAGATTAATGATGCTTAAAGGTTGATTAAATTTAATTAAGTGCAATTAGGTGATTAGATTAGCATGGATTAGTGATTATTAGTTAATGGCATTGCATATTAGTTAAGTGTTAGTGTACTTAGCTAGAGAATTGCCTATACTATTTATTGAATGCATCTCGGGATTTTTCCCGATCCGATTTGGCTTCCAATTAGGCATTACGGGTCTAAATTGGATTTTTAGTATTTAATTATTAATTTTCGAAATTATTTATTTATTTATTTATTTTCCGAAAATTAGGCTGGGATAATTGACGATCGGAATTTCATGCTGATTGTAGTGGTGCTCTCTGTTTATTTCACTGAGTACCTGGTTGTGCAAATTGAGTGCAAATAGTAGTTGTGGGTATTTATTTCAGAAATTAAATAACTTTGGTAATTGAGTGGAAAATTACCGGGTGTCGGTCTATAGCGTCAAAAATCTATTTTTGTAGTGCTAAAAGGAGTGGGTGAATAAAATGGAAATTATTGTATTTTGGCTAAGGCCGATCGTGTGCCCACACACGTGTACTTTTATCAAATATGATGAAAATGGTAAAATTGATAGTATCTTCGGAACAAAAGAATACTATAACGGCTCGATGATTCGTCGTATGTCATCTAGAGAATGGATGTTATACTATTACAGCTCAATGACTCTCACGTCATTTTGAGAAAGAATTGCTTGTGTACCGGCTCGATAACCCTATAGGTCATCTTGGAAAATGGACGGTATTAAATGTTGGCTTGGTGATTTTATACATCATCTTGGAGAATGGATGACATGCCATAACGGCTCGGTGACTAAATGTCATCTTGGAGAATGTACGTTATGATGAATATACTTGGTGACTCTATATGTCATCTCGGAGAATGAATATTATAATATACTGGCTCGGTAACTCGATAGGTTATCTTGGAGAATGGACAATATTGAATGAAATATTCGAGGAATGGTCTATTTAATATGTAATCGACTAGGTCGATTGATCGAGATATTGATCTGTGACGTGATTGCTTGAGTGCCTATTGAACTATGCTAATATGTAGGTAGAATCTGAGGCCAAGGTAAGTCTTCTGACCCGTGCGTGCATAGGCAGCCTGGATAGCGTATTGGTTTCCTAATTGAGTCTTAGTGGAGTAGAACTTATTAAGATGTAGTCTTATCCTGGTTGTGGGATAACATTTCAGGCTCGTAGATGAGCCTGTGGAGGAGGAACTAGAAGAGGACGATGAGCCAGTAAAAGATGAAGAGCTTAAAGGATGTGAGCTTAGGGAAGAAGAGTTAGAAGAGGATTAGGATGATCCTGAGTATGACCTGGATGAGGATTGAGATCCCATTCTCTTTTGTGAACCTTGTGTTGTGTATATAGAGTGTGACTAGAATGTTATGAATAGTCTTGTGAATAGACTTTGAGTTATGTCATGTATAAATATTTGGTCGATGGATTTCAATATGAAAAATATGGGCTTGCACCACCCGTGTGGTGGCGTAGGTGGTTGAGCAAGGGAACTTTTCACGAGAGGTCCCGAGTTCGATCCACGGCGTCGTCGTTGCTTAAGTACTAGCACGTCTTAAGTGGGTTGTCGGGGGTGGTGGGTCCTCCCGCTTACGCAGCCCCCCAGGGTTTACTCTCCACCGCGAAGCGGCGAGCGGAGGTTCCCTGGGTTACCAAAAAAAATAAAATATGGGCTTGCTTTTCTAACCCATTGTATTATTGTCTGGGGATTTATAACTGCTTCCGCATATGCTTAATAAACGAAAGGGTCGGCGATACTTAGTCCTGGGATATCGCATTATAAAATTGACCAAGTAAAATGATGTGTGCGTCTCCGAGGATCGGGGCGTGACAATATTCCATAAAGAAGCTGAGACCATAGAACACACTCTGCCGTTATGCCCATGGACAACTCAAATCTGGCAGGATAACTCGCTGCAAATAAAGATCAAAAGATTAGGGTTAACAAGGTTTGATGAATGGCTGCATATACAGAAAGAAGACCCTCAAAGCGCAATAAAGTTTAACCAAATCGCAACTACCTTGTGGTGCATCTGGCAAGATCAAAACCAATACATTTTTGAGGAAAAACCCCTGCACCTGAAACAGACCATGTATAGATAAGCTGCTTTACAAACAAATTTCGTAACCAAGGAGAAATAGGGAGAGACTTACACACACCGATGGCAACCCTCGCCCTCCGACTCACTTAGAATTAACATTGATGCCTCCTTGTCTGACATGAAGCTAAGATAGCGAATTTGGATGAGAACAGAGGAGAGACGGCAAATAGAGCAGCCATCGCCTGCATGTGGAGGGACTCACGGGGACGCCTGATCGATGGATTCTCCAAGAAGGTGGAGGTGTATTCAGCAGAACAAGCAGAAGCGATCTCCCTCTTGGAAACCCTAGCTTTTCTATCTGGACGCATGAACAGAAGATTGGAAGTACATTCGGATTGTTTGATGCTCGTGCGAGGGGTTCTGTTCGAAGAAGATGTGAGTTAGGAGTTGCTGCCGACCTTGGATCGGATCAAAGGAAAGTTAAAAGAATTCCAGGGCCTTTCCTTGGCCCATTGCAGTAGAGAGGCCAACAAGCCCGCGGACTGGAATGCAAAAGCCCAACGCGAGAATTATCTTCTGACTAATTAGGTAATTAATCCCCCTACAGCCTTGTTTGATTTAATATGCGCTGATGCTCTTGATGTAATCACTCCGAACTCTCCATAGTAAATGAAAAATAAACGTATTTTCGACCAAAAAAAAAAAAATACTTGAATTGCAACTCTGTTTGCTTTCCGCCTTTATCTTTGCAATACAAGTCACATCTATTTCTTTGTCTTGAATAATTTGGCATCTAGTTCTATCGTAGTTATCATTGATAGATTATAAAAGGACACTCAAATCTCTTTAAATCAACGTCAACTATCTTCTCCGATTCAAATTTAGTGTCTAGCAAGTTCCAAATTGTGGAATCAGGAATCTACTTAGTAACAAAAGCCAAACAAATGTTGTACATTTATCTTGCAAGTTCCAAATTGTGGAATCAGGAATCTACTTAGTAACAAAAGCCAAACAAATGTTGTACATTTATCTTGATTTTTTATTAACTCTTATGACTCCCATCCTTTTTGTACTTTAAGAAATTTCACACTATGAATTGAAATTGTTATTTTCATGATGATAATTGGAGGAACCGGCTTGCAGCTGACAGCCACGCCGTAAACCCCCAGGTGACACGTAAGCAGGAGGACCCACCACCCCTTGACTCACACTTAATACACCTAGCGCCTCTCCTGGGTTTTGAACTCTTCACCTCTGGGCTGAGGATCAACAGGACCTTATCCAGCGGAGCCACCGCGGCTGGTGGTGCCTTTTGAGAGAGTTGTTATAACATATATTGATAATTTTTTTTTCTTAAATGCTCATCAATACATGTTTAAAGATTTTAATCTATAACTATTCATTTTGTTATTAGTACTCAAAATGTGCTAGAAAAAAATGAAAAGTCACATTTATATGGAGATAGTATATGCTCTATTTTTTTTTTTCTAAAATTGAAATATGGACACATTTTTGCATATGTAGAGTTGTGTATTAGAATAAAGTATTATGAGAGCACACGTCTTTATATATAGATATATATATATATGAGAGACCTACTAAATCAAATATTTTACGTTGGTGTCAAATTGGATTGGGTAAGGTAAGATTAAGAATCGCTCTCTCTTTCTCTCTAAAATTGCTGAGAGAGAGAGAGAGAGAGAGAGAGAGAGAGAGAGAGAGAGAGTGAGTATTGAAGCCGCCATTGGGGAGTGATAGAACCAGTCCGAGAGATTCTAGGCTTCTCTATCTGTAGTCTATTCTCTCGCAACACCCTTTTAAGGTAACGTTTCCGTCGTCTCCTCCTCCTCCTCCTCCTCCTCCTCCTCCTCTCTCTCTCTCTCTCTCTCTCTCCTCCTCCTCCTCCTCTCTCTCTCTCTCTCTCTCTCTCTCTCTCTCTCTCTCTCGGGATAAAGTTTTCTCGGAATGTGCTTTAAAAACTGTCGAGAAAATTATGGGTACTTAGCATTTTTCTTCTCGACTGGAAGTTCTTGAATTCATATCCCCAGAAGGAAAGAAAATCCACGATTTCCTTTAAAAGATTTCCTCTTCGCGCCCTCCCTATGCATTGTGTGTCCTTTCCCAAAAATCATCCACCTTCTTGTTTTGCCTCACGTTCCACTTCCATGCATTTTCACGAGTGCCCCTAATCACTGCAGAAAAATTTTCAACTTAACCGTAGACGAGAGGTCTCTTTTCCTCCTATTTCCTTGGAATCAAGATTAGGGCATCTATTGAGAAAAGATTGGGAGGAAGATGAAAGTGGGGGTGATTGGGGGTGGCGTGAGCGGGCTCGTGGCGGCCTACGAGGCAGTGAGGGGAGGAGCGAAGGTGGTGGTGTATGAGAAGGAGGACTACTTGGGCGGCCATGCCAAGACCGTCTCATTCGACGGCGTGGACCTGGACCTCGGCTTCATGGTCTTCAATCGTGTAAGTCTGCAGCTCTCCATTTCCGTTCTTCTCTTCTTCTGTAATTTTGCCCATCATTATCTCCACTGCATTTTCCTCCATTTTCTTTTAGTCCTCTCTGCTCAGAGCAATAAATGTCAGGGGCCAAACATCTCGTGACAGATAGAATGACTTCCTCGTCATTTCTCCATTCGCCCTTGTTTATCCTCTTTTCTCTAGAAATGCAACAAGTAACTTTGTAGGTTGGGGTTCTGGGGAGGTGCGAAGACCGTAGAAAAGGAAACTTTCTAAACGCGCAATGTGCAGATTTAGAAAGTCGCGGTGCCTTTCTACACGTGCATACGTTTAATTTCAATCTTCTGTTTTTCTTTTTCGTGGCATATACATTCTGCATCTTTTTTCTCTCATCTTAAATACAAGATGGGCTGAATCTGCAAGCATACTCTCCGTTTGCCATATATCGGAAAGCTTTTTCCGAAGACCGGAGTGCCATAAGATAGATATTAATGGTTTTCAAGATAGGTACCTTGCTGACTGTTGTCTTCGTACCATTTATTTCCATTTTAATAGTATTGTAGTGGTAAGTGGAGATTATAATATTTTAAAAAATTCGAATAATATATTACTTTTACGTGAAGGGAAAAAAAATAGAACTCGATGACAATATTTTTCTCTCCGGTGCTATTTCTAATTTCGATGAGAGAACAAATAATGGGTAGTGGGGACGGCATTGCAACAGGGGACAATGGCTATGAAAGTGCACAGCTAAGCCTGTTTTTCATCTTCTTCCTGGATTTAAAAAGTTTTTATTTTTTTTTATTTTTTTGTTAAGGTAAGTATGTATTAGCTTTAACCAATCTATACAAAAGGAGGTCCCGGCACCAACTTACACTCAAAAAGATAAACTAGTCTAAAAGAGTGGAAGGGGGCGAGAAAAGGAAAGCAAAACCAGCCCAAAACAGCGGCAAACTCAACCAACAACGTCAACAACCAAGGAAGAGAGAAGGAAAACCAAACAGCAACAGCAGCCCTCAGAACATTAGCGACGGCGCTTCATGGCCTAGACTGGTCCCCAACACTCCTCCCACCCAAAAAACACCCAAAAAACAACACCAACCAGCAGCGGCACGCCCGGGGAGAAAAACTTCGAACCGAACCTGGCCCCCACCAACCCTTTAACTTCCAATCGGATCACCCCTCTCCACAAGAAACATTCCTGGATTTAAAAAGTTGCATCGTATTATCTCCTACTTTTTTTTTTTTTTTTAATCTGTATCTCCTTCTACTTATGTCAGCCATTTTTTTGGTGTTTGTGGCGGGTTTTCGAAAAGATCATGGGAACACCCATGCGAAATGTACGAGAGCTCTATACTTGACCAGTATAACCCACGAGCGAATTTTTAGTGAACTTAGGCTGGATCCACGTAGAACCCACATGAAACCCATTAATTTTTTATTTTTTTTTGGGAGTAGATCCTGTTAATAATTTCTTACTACTCACACTTTAGAGTAGACCTCGGTCGGGGCCTTGGTGTTTCCTTGGGCTCACCAATCCGGCAAGGTTTAGAACCTGCAAAAGAACACAGGTTCTTATCTAGTTAGATTTTCTTTATTCTTTAGCGAGATTTCTTTTATGTTTATAGTTGTACTATAGAGAAAGGAGTTGCATGACAAAAGCAACGGGCATGACCTTACTTAAACTGAATATAGACATAAAGATAGAACGGCTCGATCAATTTCCAGCTGAGGATAAGAATAAACAGATCCGCCAGCTGGGCTGCATAACAATGGCCCGCTTAGTTCTTTTCTAGCCCATGATTTTGGGGCTGGGCCGGAAAATGTGTTGGCCCTGAAAGTTTGATTTCAATCATTGAGAAAACAGGCAATTTAAGCATGTCGCCCATATAGAAACTTAGGGAGTTGAAAATTTCTTTCTTTCTACTTACGGTGATCGGAACTATTGTATGCATGGATATATTTTGTTTATTATCATGTATGCATATGCTATTGATCAGTTTTCTACCCTCAAGACATGGCACATCACAAAAAAAAATTGTTGGCCATTGAAATGTCTATGAGCAGCTTTAACCATCGAATCTTGTCTCTGAGTATAAATTGATTCAATATACCATTGATGCGCTGGGGACGTCATCGGTACGAGAGTTGAAGCCACTGATCTGTTATTCTGTCGCTTGGAGATCATGGTTCTTTGGCTTAGTAGAGATGTAATTTATTCATAAAGAATCGCTTATCTTGAGCAACTTCTAATGCCGACATGAGTCCCAAGTCTATTGCAGGTTACGTACCCTAATATGATGGAGTTGTTTGAGAGTCTCGGAGTGGATATGGAGATATCAGACATGTCATTCTCGGTTAGCTTAGACGAAGGCCGGGGTTGTGAATGGGGAGGCAGAAATGGTCTTTCGAGTTTGTTTGCCCAGAAGTCAAATGTGTTGAATCCTTACTTCTGGCAAATGCTCAGAGAAATCATCAAATTTAAGGAGGATGTCCTCAGGTAAATCAAGTCTTTTGATTGTAGCTTAGAACAATGATATTGATCATAATCATTTATGCCAAAGATTTCTTGGTAATCATTTTCGCAATCTTGCCAATAAGTGGGAAATATCATTAAAGAAGTGTTATTGCTAAATCGATCATGGATGACATCAGTGTAGAGAGTGATTTTGAAGCCTAAGTTTTTGGCAAAATGCTACATTGTTTGCATGAGATTTCAAACCGTTTGAACAATGATACCTATCATTTTTCGAAAGGGAACTTTGGACATTCTATGCATTCTATAGCAGGATAAGATGATTAGATATCTAAAGTTGTCTAGAAAATGGTCAATATTCATTCTTACGGTAGAATATCCTACATGACTTTGCAAGGTAATCAAGCTGGGCCCACTGCATTAAAATGTATAAGCCAATCCTCAAGTTCTTGCATCCTTTTTGTATGTACGACCGGACAATCACCGGCAGTCACTCTGTTTCTTGACTGTTTATCTTTGTAGTTACCTAGAAGGGCTCGAGAGGAATCCTGACATTGACCGCAATGAAACTTTGGGACAGTTTGTCAAGTCACGGGGTTACTCTGAATTATTTCAAAGGGCTTTCATTGTGAGATTGTTGAATTACTGTACTCTGTCATATCCTTGATCTTTAACTCATATGACAAAATCCGTCCTTGATCTTTAACAGTTGATCATATTTTTCTATAGATCCCAATTTGTGGTTCAATCTGGTCTTGCTCTTCAAAAGGAGTCATGAGCTTTTCAGCCTTCTCGGTTCTGTCCTTTTGCCGCAATCATCATCTGCTTCAGGTAGGTCATGTGGCTCTAGAAGAGTTAGTGATTAATTGTAAATGACAAAAATTGTGTTTCAAAATTTCAGATGTCCTACCAACCAAATCTCAGTAGCATTTTATATGAATAAGTCAATCAACTAATCTTTTCTTCGATCTCTGTCAGTCTGTTGTCATCATACTCTTTGACCATTTTTACATGTTTTCTTTGCAGGTTCTTGGCCGCCCTCAGTGGCTTACTGTCCGAAGACGCTCCCATTCTTATGTCAATAAGGTGATGATAATTCGGACATGCAGTGGTTCAAGATGGAAAACTGGACGTTCTTGGTCGTAATTTTTCCTCTGGAAGCCCTACAAAGAATTTGATGAGTTGAACTGTAAATATTTGTGAATTTCAGGTCAGAGATGAGCTTGAGTGTAGAGGGTGTGAAATAAGAACAAGTTGCGAAGTGCGATCCATCTCAACTAGTGATCAGGGTATGTATGTTGGTAGTCTTCTCCTTTTTTGCACTGTTTTGGTCACATAACATGGAATTAGAGCAAATGATATGGGCGTAATAACTATGTTGTCATCGTAGGTATATTTGAGAATCATCATGACAATTTATAGTTTTGGTCCCTTTAGTCTGCAATATATTGATAACAGGAGATTGAACAGGATGCGTTGTCCTAACTGGAGATGGTTCTGAAGAATTATATGATAAGTGTATTGTAGCAGTCCATGCACCGGATGCTTTGAGATTGTTGGGAGACCAAGCAACTTACGATGAGATGAGAGTACTTGGTGCATTCCAATATGCCTACAGGTATAATTGGTTAATTTGTCGCTTGCACGTTTTCATGTAATGTTTTATGGCCAGTATCTGCAAATATCCAATTGTCTACAAGGGCTGTTGATGTAGAGTGGAACAGTGGTGTCCACAGTGATGTCGTTGTCAATTGCATCTGCTTTAAGCCTTCTGCTTGGGAAAATTTCTATAGAAATTTCGAGAGTGGCAAGCTTCTGTTTGCTTTTTATATCTACTACAGAGTGCAAAACCATCGGTACATTTTTCTATTGGCAGCGACATTTATCTTCATCATGACAAAACATTCATGCCCAAAAAGCCAGCAGCGTGGAGTGCACGGAATTTTCTGGGGAGTACTGAAAATAAAGTGTGCTTGACATACTGGCTCGATGTGATTCAGGTATGGCAACTGTGCTTTGCCGATTTTATTTCTGATTCTGCTGTTCCCTTCGGGATCTGTTGCACTACAAACTCGTGCTACATATCACCTTAAAATAAAAGAATTGAAACTTGCAATTGTCATGGAGTGCATAAACTACACTAAATAGTACTTGGTCGATATGCATATAAGTTGTTAATGCCCACTAAAAATTTAAGCAACGTAGCATCTTCGTGAGGTGCATTCTGCAACACGCTGACAATTTCCGTGGTTTGACTGCCTCTAGAACTCCCTTTCTGCTGGCACCAGTTTCAGCATGAATGATCCTTTTTTCTTTAATGGGGCCCGTGAAAATTTGCAGAACCTTGATCAGAAGGATTTGCCATTTCTCGTGACTCTCAATCCTTCACGAGAACCGCAAAACACTTTGCTTAAGTGGTGCACTGGCCATCCAATTCCATCTGTTGCCGCATCGAAAGCTTCACAAGAGCTAGATCAGATCCAAGGAAAAAGAGGAATTTGGTTCTGCGGAGCATACCAGGGTGAGCCTCTGAAATTCCTATATTATCGCTAGTGATTATTTTAGTAAAAACACTGAGAGTATCATTTATTTCTGGGCATGTGATAAAGAATACTTCTACAAGGTTCTTGCCATATTTCTTGAGGTTAAATTTTGAATGAGGAGGGTCCTAAGTTATGCCTAATTGACGAGTCAATTTTGTGTGGTCTTTGCTCATAAAATTGCTGTGATTTGAATCTTTTGGTAGAAAGAATTTTTTAATTCTTGGACTCAGGTCGCCAAGGGAACGTAGTTTTATATTTCATTACCAACTTAAGTTTTTATTCTTCTTTCAGGATATGGCTTCCATGAGGATGGATTGAAGGTATAGATTCTCTCTCTCTCTCTCTCTCTCTCTCTCTCTCTCTCTCTCTCTCTCTCTCTCTCTCTCTCTCTCTCTCTCTCTCTCTGTGGGCAAGTTGTATATGCGAATCTTAAGTCAAGGGACTTATTTGCAGGCTGGCATGGCTGCTGCACATGGAGTGATTGGACAAAGTCATTCTCTTCTTGAGAATCCTCAACATATGGTTCCTTCACTCATGGAAATGGGGGCACGCCTTTTTGTTACTAGATTTCTTGGACGTTATATTTCCACAGGATCGTTAATGTGAGTATACTACTACTTATCATGATAACTATTGGCTGGTAGTGTACATATCTCCTTGTCTTATGTGGATCTTCAGAACTGTTAACCGTCATTGCTCTGAATTAGCATCTGAGTCAACATCTTCTCGTCTTTAACGTCATATCCGTTGCTACTCTGTTGTGGTCCACTTCTGCATATTAGTTAGTCACTCAGAATCAGAATTTGTGAGTTTACTTGTCAATAATAGTGATACTCGAAAATGCAAAATGTTCTTGTTGACTCACGGTTTAGGGGAACATATTGAAAATTACATAGTGATAATTGTGCTTTCTTGAGTGGCAGTTTATTAGAGGAAGGAGGCAAGATGTTTACCTTCGAGGGAACCACAAAAAGATGTCCTCTAACAGTTAATTTGAGGATCCACAGTCCACAGTTTTACTGGAAGGTATCGTTCTATCTTTATGTGCAATTTCTGCCCACACTGAATCAGACAATTCAGGACCCTCCTACGGATGAAGTGCAGTTTTTGCTTTTCCCAGCTGAGACCCCTTTGCGTCTTAATAGAGAACTTTTTGGTTTTTCAGGTGATGACTCAGGCTGATCTAGGCCTGGCAGATGCTTACATAAATGGTGATTTTTCTTTTGTAGATAAAGATAGAGGTCTTCTAAATCTTTTTCAGGTACTTTCTTCATCAAATGGACTTCATTTATCAATGCTGTATCCTTTTGAGCTTTTCAAATACTTAATCACTTGCCAAGAATATGGAAAATTGCAGATTCTCATAGCCAACAGAGATTCTGATACTACCGTCTCGAAATTAAGTAAGAAAAGGTACATAATGCATTACTAATTGGAACAAAATATTTTCGACCTTGTTCAATCGTATTAAAGATACTAAACCGGTGGATGCCCTTTTTTGATTAGGGGTTGGTGGACACCAATGTTATTAACAGCTGGTATTGCTTCAGCTAAGTACTACTTCAAGCATGTATCAAGGCAAAACACTTTAACGCAAGCTCGCAGGAATATCTCCCGGCATTATGATCTGGTAGATACTTTATTCCTATTCTTTTTTCCTAGCATTTTGTCAAGAGAACAGAACAAACCAGAATACACTGTCAATTTCTCAACATGATTTATATCAAAAGCAGGATTGTCCTTGTGCATATGATATGATGTAATGCTAGGATTTCCATTTTGTCATGTTGGCAGAGTAATGAACTTTTTTCGCTGTTCTTGGATGAGACTATGACATACTCATGCGCAGTATTCAAGGTCAGTAACCACAACTGTGTTTTTATATTCCTGCTGCTGAATACTTGCTTTAGAGGCCAGAGTCAATAAAAGATCCATATCTGAATGCGGTCTAGTTGCTCAAAACAATGATGCGTACTTGTCCTGTTGAAATATTTGATAGATGTCAGGTGAAGACCTAAAGGTGGCACAGATGAGAAAGATCTGTCTTTTGATTAAAAAAGTAAGTTTGATTTGCTATTAGTTGGGCTGCTTGACAGTTAACCTTCGACTGTTTTGTGGCTAATACTTTTGCCTTATCAAAATGTAGGCGAGAATTGAAAAGACGCATGAAGTTCTTGAAATCGGCTGTGGTTGGGGAAGCTTTGCCATTGAAGTTGTCAGGCAAACTGGATGCAAATACACGGGCATTACTTTGTCAAAAGAGCAACTGGAGTATGCTGAATCAAGAGTGAAAGAAGCAGGCCTTCAGGTATCCAATCTGCCTGCATATGGTACTTGAAAAAATTACTTTATTTGGTCTGAGAGATAATGTATTTCCTCTTGATGCAGGACCACATCAAATTTCTTCTTTGCGATTATCGCCAATTGCCAAGTACCTACAAATATGACAGGATCATTTCCTGGTGAGTTTGTCTTTTCATAATATGGTTAAAATGACCAAAAAAAAAAATGCCTAAAAGACTCACTTTGATGGAATGGATTCACAGCGAGATGATAGAAGAAGTCGGCCATGAATACATGGAGGAGTTCTTCAGCTGTTGCGAATCAGTGCTAGCCAAAGACGGAATTGTTGTTCTACAGGCATGTAACATACACCAGTTTTATGGCTGCAACTATTGTTTCATAAGTAAAGGATGTGCTTATTTTTTTTCACTGGTGTGTTAAATTCCACTAGTTCATAGCCATACCCGATGAGCGGTATGACGAATACAGGCGAAGTTCTGACTTCATGAAAGAATATATCTTCCCTGGTGGCTGCCTGCCTTCGTTAAGCAGGATAACATCAGCTATGGCATCCGCATCCCGACTTTGGTACAATTGCTTAACATTAAGCACATAAGTTTCTTTGTTCTTCTTCACTTCATTTATTCACCAAGAGACCTTCTAATACAGCGTGGAGCATCTGGACAACATAGGCATCCATTACTACCAAACGCTTCAGTGTTGGAGGAAGAACTTCATGGAGAAAAAGAGGTGACTAGTGGCACGATGCTGCAACACTTTGGTTCAATTTCTCCCAGTTTAGTAGTCATTCATGACAGTTTTCCCCTTTTGCAGGAAAATATTGGCTCTGGGATTTAATGAAAAGTTCATAAGGACATGGGAATACTACTTCGACTATTGCGCAGCTGGTTTTAAGTCGCACACGCTTGGAGATTATCAGGTAATGCCTCATCATTTTAAGTAGTAGTGCTTTCTTTCCTCTTGATGGGAGAAGTCTGCTTTCGCTCTGGTCAAGTTGAAAATAAAAACAATACACTAGTGCCAATTACCAACGTATTTTTTTTTTTCCTTTTCAAAATGTAATTTTCAATGAACTTTGGATGCAGATTGTGTTCTCACGTCCGGGCAATGATGCTGCTTTCGCTGATCCGTATGTGAGTTTCCCATCGTCAAATTGATCTTTTCATTGCAAAGTGACTAAGCATGACTCACTTGAGCCAGCTCAAAATTGATTCCCTTGGGGTCATTCAGCCCTTGGTTCCTGGGAAATTTTTCTTGCTTCTTTCAGTGATTCAACATTCGTTGGTTTGTAAACACCACATCAAACGTGCAAGTTGGTTGGTTGAGAGAAAAGTTCTCTTTTTGTAGTCCAGAATGATATTCAAATTGGTGCGGTTATTGATTCAGAGAAGGAGCTGGCCAAACTTCTTCTGCAACTAGTAGCAAATTATCTGCATTTGAAGGTGCAAAATTTTGCTGTTCTTTAACTGCTTTTGAAGCTGGTTGTGCAAGCATGAGATGTGAGTTGAAAGCAAGAGATTACTGTAGACAGTTCTGATTGCCCATATGGTGTCTGCATCGGAAAAACGAGACAAGATTGTGTCCCATGACAGGAATTTCCTCAATCTGATCGTATCATTCTTAACGTGGGTTGGTAAGTTAGTTTCGATAGTGCAAGGTAACTTTTCATAGATCATGAAGTTGTCTCAGGACTACTGAAAGATGGCCAAAGACTTATTCAGAGGCAAGTTATGGAATCTTGCATTCCATAGAACTTGAAATTGAACGACAATTGACAATTGAACTTGCCAACATGATAGGTAAAAGGGAAAGACAGAGAGAAGAAACCTGCCAAGCTCTCACTGTCGCTCCAAAAATGTTGAAATTCCCATCACTCGACACCTTCCAATTGATCACATCTCCCAACCCAACGAGAACTTAGTTCAATTCAAACCCCGTCAATGCTGTTCTTCGCAAATAATCCTTCTCACCCTTTTGCAGTCTCCATTGACGGAGCGAGTCCATGAAATTTGACCCAAATGGCGAAAAATAGACTCGTCCCCGATTGGAGCACCTTCAACAATCTGCTGAGTTCTCTCATTCGGTCGGGCTCGTTTGATAAAGTGTGGTGTCTATTCAATGGTTCCAGGGCCAAAGTCAGAATCGTCAACGAGTGGAGTGTCGAAATCAAGGCGAACGGCTGTTGCGAAGCTGGTCCCTTGGACCTGGCTTTCGAGATTTTTGCTCGGTTGAAGGGGATGAACTTGTCTCCAGTGGCTTACATATACATGGTCTTGACTGATGACTGTTGAAAACATGGCAATGTCAAAAGAGCGGAGAATTGTTCTAGGAGATAAGCGACTTGGGTTTAGATGCCAAACGCAAAACCTACAGAGTGTTGCTTGATGGGTATTTGAGAGAAGGCAAGACGGGAGATGGTCTCGAGTTGTACCGAAAGATGAAGCTTAGTGTTGTCACATTGGATATTCTCATTAGGGGTCTGTGTTGTGACTCCATAGTTTGGGAAGTCTGAGAGGTTGGTGGACTTCATGAAAAGGAGCGGCAGTACATTTAACACACTAATACGTTGATTTTGTAATTGGGGAAAGTTGGATAAAGCTTTCAGCTTATTTGATCAGCTGAAGTCAAGTGTTCACTCCCCATGTTGGTTACATACGAAACACTTTGAATGCCGGATATGCTAGAGCCAAGAATTTGCATGCGGTGACAGATTTGCTGAAGGAGATGGATCATGGAGGATAGAGGCATCTCTCTTTCGAAAGTGACCCATACTATTCTAGTAGGTGCCTACTTACGATTTGATGACATGGAGAAAGGATCCGACATCTATTCATCTTTGCAGAAGGTTGGACTCACTCCTGATGTGCACACATACGGTGTTTTAGTACACAGGTTGTGCCTGAAAGGTCATATGAAGGAAGCATAGAAGATGTTTAAGTCGATCCATGATGGATGCATAGAGGCCAATGACACGATATACAGCACAACAATCAGTGGATATTGCAAGGAGGGTAGCTCGTATGGGACCTGAGTTAGTTTCCAGAAAAGGGCAAGAAAGGAATTGTTCCTAACTTTGGCAGCTACAGTCGAATTGTTGAGGTTCTTTGCAAGGATTGCAAGTGGGAAGGGGCAGCTGATTCACTTAATGCCATGGTGGAGTAAGGTTTCAAGAGCCTTCTGTTTCTCTTCATGATATGATTTGAAAGGCAAAGAGAGGCACAAGTTAGGTTGGCAAAACTAAGCTATGTAAATTCAGGAGCCCTTTTGGGAAAGCCAATTTCTATAGACTAATCAAATGGCACAATCCAAAGCATTGGGCAAAAGAACACTTCAAGTGCCATAACTTTAGTCAAAGGGACACTTAAGTGCAATAACTTACGAAAGGTACACTTAAGTGCCACATTCGAAGAAAAACGAATCACTTGAGTGCTACTCTGGCCAAAGTCTGGCCAAAATGTCGACGTGACATTTTTCCGACGAAGCGCTCCAAAAATAACGCCGTTTTGCACGTTGACGTGGCCAAAAAATGCAAAAACGGCGTCGTTTTGGGCTGACGTGGTTAAAAAATAATAATTAAATTAATTAAATTAAATTTAAAATTAAATTTAGTTAAAATATTAAAATAATAATAATTTAAAAAATTTAAAAAAATTTAAAAAATTTAAAAATTAAAAAAGGGAATGGGGGAGGCGGGTGAGGGATCGCCCTCGCCCGCCGCCGCCGCCTCGCCTCGTCGCCGCCGGGAAGGGTCGGCAACGGTGGGGGAGGGTCGGCCGAGGTCGCCGGCCTTGGCCAAGGGCCGTGACCCCGGCCAACCGACGGCAAGGGCTCGTGAGCCCTCGCCCGATCCGGCGAGGGTCGACGGCCCTCGCCCGGCTAGGCCAAGGGTCGCCGACCCTCGCCGGATCGGGCGAGGGCCGCGAGCCCGCCGGGATCTGGGGGGCTCGCGGCCCTCGCCGGGCCGGCCAAGGGCCGCCGCCCTCTGGGCAACCCCGGCGCGCGGCGGCACTTGGCCCGGCCGAGCGAGGGCCGCCAACCCTCGCTAGATCTGGGCGAGGGCTACGACCCTCACCCCAGATCAAGGCGAGGGCTCGCGAGCCCTCACCGCGGGCGGGCGGGGGTCGCCGACCCACGGCCAAGGCCCGGCGACCCCGACCGACCCTCCCCCGCCATCACCAGCCCTTCTCGGCGGCGGCGGGGGGCGGCGACGGCGGGCGAGGGCTAATCCCTCGGCCGCCTCCCCCCCGCCCCTTCCCTTTTTTTTTTTAAATTATTATTTTAATATTTTAACTAAATTTAATTTTAAATTAAATTAAATTAATTTTTTTTATTTTTTCAATCACATCACTCAAAACGACGTCGTTTTTGCATTTTTGGCCTCATCGCGTGCAAAAACGGCGTCGTTTTAGGTGCAATTGTCGGAAAAATGCCACGTCGCATTTTGGCCAGACTTTAGCCGGATTGGCACTCAAGTGATCTCTTTTACTCCAATTTTGGCACTTAAATGTACTTTTCATAAGTTGTGGCACTTAAGTGTCCCTTTGACCAAAGTTATGGCACTTGAGGGGTCCGCACGTCCAAAGCATTGCTTCCGGCTAGAGTTGACCAATTCCAACGGGCAAGTATCTAACTCTACATCTACTAGATTTTAACTTACATCTTGTTGAGTTTTTCACCTTAGTATGTGTTTACCAGGGTATCAATGTTACGCCCTGAACCCTGAGTGTGCAAACATCCCTCTACGATCAATTAAAATTGCAACGTCATAAGATGCATTGCCGACCCATTTTTTTTTATCTTTTGATTAAACTCATGCGAAAGCAATTTATAAACCACCCAGTCAAAGCATTAAATAATAGGGATAGTAAGCACATCAATTATTCTAAAACAACACTTTAATTTATAAACTATTAACCCTAGGAAATTTAATAATTGCAAGCCTTTCTATGGCCACTCTCAACGACCATCTCAAAAACCTGTAGAGTTAAGGTTAACTTAAACTTCACTAATGATGAGGCTAACCAAATGTGACGCCTGGCACACCCGCGTCTTGGTCCATTGAGACCCCAAACCACACGCGACGATTCCCCATACTATGGACCTGAAAATATTTAATAATAATGGGGTAATATATAAATCTTAGCAAGTTAACAACCTATTCTCTGAGTAGGACGCAAATTCATCTTGAAGGCAGCCTAAAGATGCAATGGTATACAAACTTACCTTACCTTGGCATACCCCTACATATTAATACATCATATATACCAACACTAATGCAATAAACATAATCAACAATCAGAACACATGACTTTCATATATCAAATATCCACACGGGTCCCAATTATAAAGTAAAACCCATTTTGGCCCGACCCATACAGTGTCTCATAGTTTTACCCCATAATCGGGCCCAATGCATCACGATCATTCACACGTATTCTGATTATGACGATCCATCGAGCCATGACCAACACATGAGTTGGCAGTCTTCTGACTATCGTCCCATTCTATTGAGCACAGCATCATCTGGAACACCTGCCTAGACAGTATTTCATAAGAAGCATCGGTCTGGCATCAATTGTGAGTCGGCATCCCGACCCCTGTCGAGCATTTTATAAACATTGAACATTGTCCCCAAACTCCTGTCGGGTGCCAAGTTCAATTAAATGAACACACAAGCATGCCAACACTCAAGCCAATTCTTATCTGCCATCAATTAGCCTAGTATAAAAGAGTTCGTGCTTAAATAGCAAACCTTGGAAAATCGTTACATTTAAAAATTCCGGTAAAATAATCGCACATGCTCACATACTTAAAATCAACCTACCAAATATTGCATGCTTTCATTTTAAAATCCCGTTGCCCCATTTAGCACATAAAACACGGCATCCAAACATAAAACCTCGAAGTTTGCCATTTTCTTTTCAAATAAACCTTCTTTGAAAATAGCATTTAAATTCATGATTTGGGCAATCAACAACATTGCATTACAAGCTCAGATAGTCATAATTATGCATAATTTCATCTAATAAATCAACATAAAATTCTACTTAACGGCTAAACCGTCATTAATTTCCACTAAATCGCGATTAATTAGCGCTAAATGCGATTAATTAAGATAATGACAATTAATTACACTAAGTGCGATTAATTAAAATTAACTACAGTTAATTAAACTAATTAAGATTAATTAAGCTAATTATAATCTAAACACGATTAATTAAACTAACCATCCTTATTTAAGACTCCTTAATTAAGACTAATCTCTATTAGCCTTAATTTAATCCATCCTTAATCTTAGTTAGGGCCAAACTATTGTTAAAGGCCACTAACTACCATTAGCCCTAAACTAAACTACCCATAAACACAATTAACTTTCTTATTAAGGATTAGGAGTTAACTTAGGGGTTTTCCAGGAACGATGAGCTCGCGGCTATGGTGGTGTGATGGCGTCAAGCACACGCCATTCCCAACTTGAACGGGAACTCAAATGGTGGCAACGAAGCCTCTCGAGGCTCACGAACACAAAGAGAGGGGGAGATGTTTGGCTTGGTGGTGGTGAACCGGCGGAGCAACAGCAACAGCAGATGGCAGAGACGATGGACAATGACAATGGCACAGTGGTAGTGACTCCTCAAAACCCACAACCAAGCTCAGCTTGGCTTGGGCAGTGGTGCATTGGCATGGGCATGGAGACGGAGATAGTGGGGGACGGTGGTGTTCAGTGAGGTGGTGAGGATGGTGAGGATGGTGATGGTGGCTTGAATGAGCAACATAGACGCAGCGGTGAGCGGTGGTTCGTGATGGTGAACGAGGGAAGAAGAATACAAAGAAGAAGAGAATGATGAAGATGAAGGAAATAAAAGCAAAATGGAAGAGAGAGAAAGAGGAAGGAGGTTCGACTAAGGGGGAAAGAAATGTGAGGGTAGAGAGAGAGAGAGAGATTTTCTTCGATTTTCATCATGAAGAATTCAACACAATCCCCCAATTTCCTCTCCACCTTTCCTTTATCCCTTTTATCTTATAGTCCATAAATGCAATGGCATTTTAGACATTTCAGACACTTTTTGTTTCCAAAATATTTTCTTAATTCCATTTTCCTTTAAAACCAAATCCTTGACCCACAAATCACCATTTTGCCACTAGATCCAAATTTTCCTTTTTCGTTCTCCAATTTTTGTCCGATAATTCATTTTCCGAAAATTCCGAACTTGCCGATAATTCAACGGATAATGAGGCGATGTCCAACAAATTAGTTTTGAGACTCGAAAAAGTTCGATACTCAAAATTGAATTAAATTTCATGGTTAAAAATTGATTAAATACGACTTTCGTACGACCTAAACTATCAGGTGTCTTTTAAGAGTTTTCACGCAGTTAATCTGTGGTTGATAATTTTCGATCCACGTTTGTCCTTCTTCAAATCGTGGATGACCTTCAATTGTCATGTAATCGCGATAATTCAATTACGTACATTGAATACAAGATCAATACATAATTGGTTTATCGTTGTTCGATGCAGGTATCATAATCGTGCAGAACCACTCGTAAATTGACTACGTACTTTTGTCGAATCGATTTATATCTGTTTGCTAATTGACTTATAACAGCATAGCATTGACCATTGTCGATCCTTATGATTGGTCGGTTGATTTTTTATCGAAGTCTCCAGTCTTTCGCGTTTTAATCATTTATGGCCTCACTCAATAGATTAGTGAACTCGTGAATGATAACTTTAGAGTAAAGTAACCATAAGCACATCGATGAAATAACAATTTCATATATTTCAAAATAGCGGCCAAATTTCGAGATATCACAACTTTTCCCCTCTTGCAAAAATTTCGTCCTCGAAATTTGAACTATTACAACTCTTCAACATAAAGGTGAGGGTATTGATACCTCATCAACTCTTCGCTTTCTTACGTGGCTCCCTCCATTCCGTAGTGTTGACAGACTACTTTGACTAAGGGAATTGTCTTGTTGCATAGCACTTACTCATTTCGATCTATTATCTGAACTAGTCTTTCCATGTACGACATGTTACCGCCCGATCCTCAGGCACGCACACATCCCTTACCTTTGGTCGATTTTAAAGTGCGATATCTTAGGATTACGTATCGCCGACCCATTCTTATTTTAAGCACATGTGGAAGCAATTTTAAATCCCCAGACAATAAAACAATGAGATAAAAAAAGCAGGGCCATAATTTTCATATTGAAATTCACAACAACACTTTTATTAACAGCACGACTCATAGAATATTTACAATACTATTCACAGCATACTTGTCTCACACCTATCTATATTAAGACAGGGTTCACAAAAGGGATTGGATCTCAATCCACATCCGGGTTGTACTCAAGGCCCCTCTCTAGATCATCTCCTTCTTCTTCAAAAATCTTTCTCCTCCTTAGGTTCCTCCTCCTCGGCTCCTCCTCAAGATCCTGAAATGGTTATTCAATAATCAATGAGATCACGTCTCAACGAGTTCTACCCCACTAAGACTCAATTAGGGAACCAATACATAACATGGTTGCCTAAGCACAGCATGAGTCAGAGGACTTACCTTGGCCTCAGATTCCACATGCATGTTAGCACAGATCAAATAGACACCAAAGCAATCATATCACAGATCAAAGCATCGATCAAATCAACCTAATCGATTACATGCCAACAAGACTACTCACGGTTATTTCCATTTAGTCAATCAATTTACAACATCAAATCAAAGTAATGATCAATCGACCTAGTCAATTACATGTCAGCCTGACCATTTCCCGGTCATTCAAGCTATTGCTATTCAATCCTAACTGATAGAACCAATCACCGAACCATGTGCATTCTCCAAGGTGACATACTTTGTCACCAAACCACGTGCATTCTCCAAGGTGATATATACATCTAGTCACCGAGCCATATGCATTCTCCAAGGCGACATACTTCGTCACCGAGCCACGTGCATTCTCCAAGGCAACATATCTAATCATCAAGCCCCGTGCATTCTCCAAGGCGACGTACTAGTCATCGAGCCACGTGCATTCTCCGATGCGATATACCAAATCACCGAGCCACGTGCATTCTCCGAGATGATGTACTATTCACCGAGCCACGTGCCTTTCATGATGATTCATCCCATTTCTAAAGTAATTATCCACAACCTTAAATCGTACTCAATTTACCCAAATAATCAATTTAGAAACATATCCTAAAAATCCACCATTAAATCAATTCAATTTTGGGAATAATCCCCTAAAAATCCACAATTTATTTAATTCAGCACAACGTAGAATTCAATTAAATAAACGGACTGCACCATGACAATCAGCACGAGATTTCGGTTGTCAGCCATCTCAACCTTAATTTCCGAAAAATAAATAATTAATTAATTAATTTCGAAAATTATATAATTAATATTAAAAATTCAATTTAGCTCAAAATAAAGCCTGATTAAATAAACAGACTTCACCACGATCATCAGCATAATATTCCGGTCACTGGCCATCCCAGTTGAATTTTCGAAAATTAATCAATTAATTAATTAATTCTGAAAAATAATATTTAAATACCAAAAATTCCACTTAGGCCCGAATTGTCAAATTGAAGCTCGATAAAGGGTCGGAAAAATCCCGAGTTACCCTTAATAAATAGTAAACCATGTCTACTTGCTAAATACACATTCAATTTGTCTAATTTGCATCACAATTCACTAATAAACACTAATCTATACTAATCCAACTACTTAAAACTAATTAATTAAAAATAAACAACCCTTAAATATAATTAACCCGCTAAGCAAGGATTAGTGAGATTAGTCATCGAAATCGCACGCAAATCGAATCAATCCGATGGGGACGACGTGAGGAATGATAAACCTCAAAGCACAACTCGGGTTCGGGGGCTCGGAAATGACCCAAAAGCGAGCCCAAAGCTGCTGGAAATCCACTTAATGGGTTTCTGCCCTTGGTTGGCTGGAGCTGTTCCGGTGGCCAAAACGGTGAGGGGAGGCTGGCGGAGGGTGAAGGGGATGCCAGGGAGGTCGGGACGGCGGCCGGATGGAGCTGGGCGGCGACTGGAGGTGTCGAACTGAGCTGGGTAGTGGCTGGAATCGCATGAGGGAGGGACGGCTACGAGTGGCGGACGCGGGGGCATGCACGGATGGCGGGATGATGGCCTGGTGGCGAGCTGCACGGTGCATGGGCAGCGATGGCGGTTGGCTGCTATCTCAGCGAGCTGCTGCTGTCTCGACTTCTTTAGCTTCTGGTTCGCACGACCAAGAAAGGAAGGAGGAGAAGAAGTCGGTCATGTGGGGGAGTGGGGAGAAGAGAGGGAAGAGAGAGAAAGAAGAGATAAGGGTGAGGAGAGATAAAGGTGTTTGACTAGTCAAAGAAGAAAAAGTGAAGGAGGAGAAGCAAAGTTGAAATTGGTAAGGGCAGTCGGTGGAGGGGGTGGAACGCACGACACAAAAGAGGGAAGGAGAGAGAGAGAAAAAGAAGAGAGAGGGAGGGAGAGAGAGAAATAAAATAAAATAATACCATTATTCTTATTTTTTTTCTTTTCTCTTTCCCTTTCTATTTTCTTTCGGTCTTCAATGTTTCCTCCGATAATTTCTTTTCCAAAATTTTGGACTTGTCAATAATTTGACGAACGATGAGACAGGATCCTAAAAATGAATTGTGACACGTTCGAATATTCGATTCCCAAAAGCAAATTAAATTCCATGGTTAAAATCGATCAGACGCGATTTTAGCTCAATCCAACTAATTAGGTAGCTTTTAGGGATTTTACCGCGGATACATCCTTTAATGGCTTCTCCTAATAGATTAGTTAACTCGTGAGTGATCAGCTTAGAGAAAAAGGACCATAGGTACATTGACAAAATACCCATTTCACTTTATCGAAACGGAGTCGAAATTCAGGATGTCACACAACACCCTATTGTTAACGTCTCTTTTCTTGAATTTCAAGACATGAGTCGGATCAAGTTCATACTTCATCAATATTGACATGTGGAAGACGCCATGCACTTGAGCAAGTCTTGGTAACAACGAGAGACAATAGGCCAAACTCTCATTTCTTTCCAAGATCTTGAAGGGGCCAATGTACCAAGGCTTAGCTTCCCTTTCTTGCCCAATTATGAAGTACCTCGCATTGGTGACACTTTGAGAAAAAAGTGCTCGCCTATTTGAAACTCCAAGGGCCTTCGTCTTTTATCTACACAACTCTTCTGATGGCTCTGGGCAGTCATAAGCCTTTCTCGAATAACCTAAACGGCGTCCACTGACTGTTGAACTAGCTTAGGGCCAGTAATCTTATGTTCACCAATTTCGTCCCAGCAGACAAGAGTTCTGCAGGCCTTGCCATATAATGCTTCAAATGGTGCTATCTTAATGTTCTACTGATAACTGTTGTTGTAAGCAAACTCAACCAAATGAAGCTATTTCTCCCAGCTTCCTTTGAAATCCAACACATAAGCTTGCAGCATATCCTTGAGCGTCTGAATAGTCTTTTCAGACTGACCATCCGTCTATGGATGATCGGCCATGTTATACTGCAGTTTTGTTCCCAAGGCAGTTTGCAAACTTTTCCAAAAAGATGCCTTAAACTTTGGGTCTCGATCTGACGTAATCGTTACTCGCACTTCATGCAGATGAACTATTTGCCGCACGTACAATTCAACATATCTATCCAATGTAAAGTCTTTTCATATGAAGATGAAGTAAGCAAACTTCGTCAACCTGTCTACCATGACCCAAATGGAATTGATATCCCACTAACTCTTAGGCAATCTCATCAGAAAATCCATTGAAATATGTTCCCATTTCCACTCGAGAATCTCGAGAGGTTGTAGAATTCCGCTAGACTTGCAATGTTGTGCCTTCATTTGTTGGCACGTCAAATACTTAGCAACATGCTTGGCAATATCAGCCTTCATACCATTCCACCAATAGTAATGGCACAAATTCTAATACAATTTTATGCTACCCAAATGAATGCTATAACTGCTACAATGGATTTTGACAAAATCTCCTCCTTAAGCTCCACATCATTGGGCACGCACAATCGTTCACGAAAGTTTAATATTCCGTCCTCAGTAACATGAAAATTAGCTTTCCTCTTTTCTACATACTCTTGCAAAACTTTTTGGATCTTAGGGTCTGTCGACTACAGCATCATAATCTTCGCCTGGATTTCCGATTCAATTTTGAGGGTAGCCATAAGACTTGAAATATAGCTTACCTCAAACTTGAAATCCGAATCTCAAACTCTTTCAAGTAGAATCCTCTCTTGAACTATCATTTGTGCAATTGACGATTTTCGACTTAGTGCATTCACCACCTTGTTGGGTTTTCCAAGATGATATAGGATGTCGCAATCGTAGTCCTTAAGAAGCTCCATCTAGCGACGCTACCTCATGTTCAGCTCCTTATGAGAGAACAAATACTTGAGACTTTGATGGTCCGTAAAGGTTTGGAACTTTTCTCCGCACAAGTAATGTCTCCAAATCTTCAGAGCAAAAATAATCGCTACCAGTTCCAAATCATTTATCAAATAATTCAACTCGTACGATCTTAGTTGACGGGATGCGTATGCAACCACTCTCTCATGTTGCATCAAAACACAACGCAGTCCCTTGAACAACGCATTGCTATAAATCTCATATCCTTCAAGACCAACGGAATTGTTAGCATGGGTGCGATAGTCAGCTTATGCTTAAGCTCTTAGAAACTATGTTCGCACTTATCCGTCCATTCAAATAGTTCAAACCATTGTCATTAGATAACCCTAGCAACCCATATCCAACAGTTGAGTTGTCTCAAGCAATGAGATTAAAGTAATCGAGAGTCCTCCTCGATTCACAACAAACTTGAAACTACCACCCACTAATGGGTTAAACTGAATCGTTCTACGATAGCAATCCATGGTAGCTCGTTGCTTGGTAGGCCAATCCATACAAATAATCACACCAAAATCAAACATTGCCAGCATAATTAAGTCTATACTTTCATCTTGCCATCGGCCTCTTCCTAAACCAATTGTTGTTTCTACTTGGCACAAACTGTGACCCAAATCCGACTACCTATGCATTCATGTTTCTCTCAATCAACTATGCCCTCTTGTATTGCTCATCATAATCCTTGAGATTCAGGGATACCAGCTATTCCTTAATCTTCAGTTTTAGACATTCTTTGAACCTCTTCACCTTATGCACCCGGTTGTCCATTAACCTCAATGCGTACTTCAACAACTCAGCAAACTTTGTCTCATATTGATCCACGGTCACATGGAGGCGCTAGAACTTAGCCATCTTTTGTTCTCGAGCATAATCCAAGAAGTACTTCCGTAGAAAGCCTCAATGAAGGTATCTCACTCCAAGACCCTTCAGGAAACACCCTTCCGTCCGTGGCTTCCCACCACGTACTTACATTACTCTACAGCTGATAAACAGCCAGGGTCACCTTGTCCTCCTCAGAGCACCTCAATAGTGCGAAGGCTTTCTCCAATTCTCGAACCCAAAGGGTTGCAACCTTAGGGTTGTCAGCTCTAGTGAGCTTTGGCAATTTCAGATTTAGAAACAACTCCACTAGCTTATGTATAGGCTGCCCACCATTCCTATTCCCAGGTGGGGCCTCAATTGCATTGGCTGTAGTGGCAACGATGACAACTTGATTCTAAAAGAAGAACCATATTGTAAGGCCCCAAAGGTTTGTCTAATTTTAGGTTTTAATTTTTAAAGGTTTTCCATTTTTTAATCCTAGTTTAATTATAATTATTTTAAAAAAATATTTTCTAGATTTTCTATAAATCTTCTAAAATTTTTATGATTTTTTGAATTTTCTCAATTTTTTTTGAATTTCCTAATTTTTAATTTTTTTTTTAATTTTTTCCTATTTTTAAAATTTTTCAAATACATTTTCGGAATTTTTAAATGATTTAATTTTTTATTATTTTTATTTTTCTAATACTTTTATTATTTCCTAAAAATTTTAAATTTTTTTTATCATTTTCAAAATTTTAATTTTTTTTTACTTTTTTTCGATTTTATTTTATTTGATTTATTATTATCAATGAAATTTTCAAATAAGAGTCCGAAATGTCATCGTTTTCTCAAGTAAGAACTTGAAATAGATCTTATTTTAAGTAAGAGCATGAATTGTTCATATCGATCTCAAAGAAGTTGAAATAGATTTTATTTTAAATAAAAACATGAATTGTCCATATCAGTTTCAAAAAAGAGCTTGAAATGATTATGACTACGTTAAATAAGGGTCTACTTTTGCCAGCTCATTGACCGGCAAAAAATTCTGATGGTCCTCACCCAAGCATTGGCGACCCTCGCCAAAGATGGGAAAGGGTTGCTACCCTCTCCCCACTCTGCCAAGGGCCTACTAGCCCTCACCTCTAGTCGATGAGGGTTATCGACCCTTGCACAAGCGCCAATGACCCCGCCAACCATAAATGCCGCCCCACTAGTGATGGGGGGTAGCCAAAGACGAGAGAGAGCCCTCCCATTTTTGTTTTTATTTTATTTTATTTTATTTTATATGTGACAAAGAAAAAGGGAAAAATTTTATAAGACAAAATTGTCTTTCACTAAATAATGAGTTCAAATATTTACTTGAAACTAATATGACCACTTCAAACTAATATTTGAAACAAAATACACTTCAGATTCTTATTTGTGAAAATAAAAGCATTTCGAGTCCTTATTTAAAATAATATTTACTTTATATTTTTATTTGAGAAAATAAATACATTTTGGGCTCTTATTTACGGGAAACGGATTTGGATAGGGTTTACCCGATCCAGACCGTTGACCCAACCCAAAAACCTGGACTCTACTCGGTCAAATTAAAAAAAGAAAAATTTCCGATTTGTCCTTATTTTTTTCTTAATTTCCTTTTTTCTCTCCCTTTTTGTCTTCTTCCCTATTTTGTCTTCTTCCTCTACACCTCTTCTTCAATCTTCAGAAGCGCTTCTCCTCCTTCCCCGAAAGCTCCATCACGCCTGCAGCGCTTTTTCCAGAACCAAGAACACTCGACGCTGCTACCATCCGTTGTTGCCATGTCATCACAGCGCCCACGTCACCGCCAAACCGCCACCAACCGCCGGTCGTCCATCTCACCTGGTGATCATCACTTCCGATCAACCATTCTAGCAACCACAAAACAAAAATATCCAATCGAGAACTATACTTTCAACACTAGCATATTCAGCAGGCTAACATTCACGAATACATTTAAAGTGGAGAGAAATGCTAACTAGAATAGTTTCGAATTGTAAACTTCGCCGGTGAGGAAGAGTAGCTCGGTGGAGAGGGAGGGATCACAGCCAACTCAACGACAACCGATTGATTCCACGAAATCGCATGAAACACATAGAAAAATCCGAAAAGTAGACGATTCAAACAACACGAGAGAAAAAGAAGTCTTTCTCGAGATTCAACGCTGAACGGGATTCGACCCTCTCTCAGACATTTTGTCGAACATGTGATATAAGATTTCACAATAGCGTTCCGATTCGGTTTCTAAGCGAATTCTAGCCTAAAAACGATGCACCCAGACTTAAAACACCATTACTAGCAAAATAATGGCTTTGTTTCATCAAGATTTCATCAAAAAAAGCAATCTATTAGAGCGTGAATATGGGAACTTTTCGGTCTTCTTTTAGACATTTTAGTAAACACGTGATATAAAGATGCGAAATTTGAGTTTTCAACTCAGAACCAACACCATTTCCCGCCAAAACATAACCTATCATGCTCTAAACGTCATCACCCATCACTAACCTATTTCAGTTTCACATGCTCAAACACTGAGTTCATCAACTGAATTCAATATCCTTGAATCCCGAATAGCACGAAGCGAAGGGAAAAAAAAAAAATGAACGCCCGAAGGAAGCGTGATCCCTACCTAGCCAGAAATGGTGTCGCCGCTGCCACTTGTACGTCATCAAAGCTCAAGAAACGGCCGGCACTCCTCCCTTCCTCCGGCGAACTGTCACGCTTGATGGTGCTTGTCGCTCGACCACGAACATGTGCGGTGACCGACGGTAACCAGGCGGGGCTCGAGATGAACTCGGGCGAACCCCTTCCTCAGCTCCTCAGAAAACTCGCTCTCTCCCTCCACGTTTCTGGTTTCAGCAAAAAGAAAAGATCTCATCCTTTGCGATCTAGTTCTTTTGCCAAAACCGTCGAGCCTTCCCCCGGTCCTCCTCTCCAACGCTCGACGCACCCTGCTTATGTATATCCTCGAGCGATCGACAAGCACCCCTTGCCTCAGCGGGGAATATTTTTCTTTTAGCCTTGCCACCTCGCCATCCTAGAAGGTTCGGACTTGCTCCCCTCACCTCTCCGTCGCTCCTCCCTCGCTGGCGGGCGCATGCTCGCAGCTTTCATTTGGTCACGGTCAAGGACCGTCCCCCTTCTTGCATCACGGGCGTGAGTTGCGCTAAAGAAGCAAGAAATGATATGGTGCTACTGCTTTGTTGAGCTCTCATGGGCTTTGAAAATACAAAAGAAATGGGCTGGGAAAAGAAGAGAAAGGACGGGCCAAAGGAGAAGTATTTTAGGGGTGAGGGCCGAAGGTTATGCCAAGTGTGTCGGGCATGCCAGCCCATTCAATTTTTATTCATCTTGATTTCGTTTTTTCATTTTTTCACTTTTGTTTTCTTTTATAACTTTATATATTTTTGCAAAATAAATATTTTGAAATGTTGACAAAAATCTAGGTGTCCACACAAGTGTGTCATCTTTAACTAAAGGATTTATGAAGAAGGTAATAATAGGAGAAGTCGAACATACGAAGGGATGTGATTAGGAACAAAGTGTCATCAAACGTCTTGTGTTCTCAAAATATAACATGACAAGAGACAAGATCCCAGTAACGATACTATTTGCCATACCCAAGGAAACAACGTAGACGAACATGAGGTTCTAACTTGGTGCATTCATTTGTAAGATGATGGAAAAAATAAGTACTATCAAAGACTTGAAGTAGAATGTAATTAGGAACAATGTGACACAACCCCTCATAAGGATAGATTGTACCTATAGTAGATGACGAAGTACAAATTATAGTACATATAGCAGCATGGGAAGCCTCTCCCCAAAATTGTTCTAAACAAGAATCTAAGATTAGAAGAGAGAGAGAGACGACCCAAACAAAAATGCCAAGTTTTAGATGATACCGTAGTAGCATAGTTAACAAGAGCGTTCAAAAGCTTTAAAGAGATAAGCTCAAATAAGGGTCTCACTTCACAGCTTGTTCCAATTATTGTCTCGTTCGTGGATCTTGCACGTCACAACCATTAGAAGAGATGTGAATGTCAAGACCAAGTTCACAAAATTATCCCACAAATATCAAGTTTAAGGAGAGTTTATGAACAATGAAAGTGTCATATAATACTAGGTGGACATGGAAATTTTCTAGTATGACTAATTATCATCTATGGGTTATAAGTTGTATAAATATTAGATGCTTGTGAAGGTAATGACTTTTAATTAAACAAAGTAGAGTTTAAAGTCATGTGATTGCAATAGGAAGAATCAAAGAATCATGAATCAAAAGTACATCGAGTCATAGACTGAGTAGAAGTGCTAGTACATAGGAGCTAGAACTACCAAATTCTTAAAAAAAAAATAGAATGTTGATTCTCCAAAAATAGAGTAACAGATGAGCTATTAGGGGAATCCTCAATGGTGGCAACTAGGGGTGAGTATTGATCTAAGGTCAACCTTGGACCAACCCTGGACTAGCCTAATCCTAACAGTCCTAGTTTGGTTCCTAAGGGGGATTGGGTCGGTTCTTGATCTTGGATCCTTAGTCTTGGGAGTTTAGAATTGATCCAACCCAAACCAACCTTGATTATATATATATATATATTTATCATGTTATTTAGATATATTATATATTATATATCAAATATATTAAATATAATATTATTATATCTATTATAAAGAGCAAACCCTAACTTAAATAGTGTTAAATGGCATTAAATGGCATCAAACGGTTTACTCCTCCTCTAGTACTCTTGTTCTCCTTTGTTTTTTTGTTTTTTTTTTTATCCTCTTGTTTCTTCTCTATCCTCTTCAACCTCACCATGCTCACCATGTGATGCTTGCCCCGCTCGATACTCGCCACTCAACGCGAGTTGCGCTACTCGCTACTCGCCCCTCGCCTTGCTGGCTGCTCCATGCTTGGCACTCACCTCAATTGCCACTCGCCTCTCTTCATTGGCCTCACTCATTACTGAGTAAATCATAAGGAAACAAAGCTCTAATTAGAAACCCTTTTCGCTTGTGAGCAATGCTTGCCATTCGTTGCTTGCCTTGCAGCTTGCCTCTGTTTGCTTGCCTCACGGATTGACCTTATCTCTTGGCTCACCCTTGTTAACGAATATGTAATTTGAAACAATAAGTTTGTTTATCGGTTGGTCTCGAGTTGACACTAAAACCGGACTGAACCCATAGGATTGGTCCAGTCCTTGATCCTAGGCTTAATCGAGTTGGTTCTTGGTCCCAAAAATTAAGGATCAACATTGTGAGAGTTGGTCATTAGATTATGCTACACTGGCCCATCCTGAACCATGATCACCCCTAGTGGCAACAATTGTGGATAGGCATGTAGGTGGACCTTTATATTAGGATTGGTTGTTTCTTCGTGTAGGTGACCATTTAGGTGACAATATGCACAATCTGGTCTACACGATGAGGAAGAAGTAGGGGTGGCAAGCACCATGTCATACGCATTAGGACGGCATTCCATAAAGGAGTATCGGTCCGGCCTCAACCGCGACTTGGCATCCCGTTGACGTGGGGGCATCCGAACTTAATCAAGCATTGTCTTGCATAATCATATGCATTAGGACTAGTTCATTACCCCGCATATTCATACGCATCAGGGTATTTAGGTGATCACACAAGCACACCATCATTCAAGTCCATTGTGATCTTCCTCATTAGCCAAGAATACCAAAATCCCTTTTCAAATAATAAAACTTGCAACTCTCTCTTTTTTCTTTTTTTCTCTAAAACTGTTGAAAAGAAATTTGTAGGTGCTCTCGTACTCAAAATTAATCCATCAAACTTTGCACGCACCTAATTTAAAACCTCATTGTTTTGTTGTGCAAATAAGTTTTGGTGTCCAAACTCGACACCTAGCACTTTTCCATTTAAAAGCCAATAAAACTCTGTTTTATGCTAAAAATCAATAATTACCATCAAGCAATCAATTGCATTTCATAGCACATAAAAGCCATCAAAATCACGCATGAGTTCTCAGCATACCAAACATCAACCAAGTCACAAAACGTACAATTTCCAGCAAGCAAGACACCAAAAACACCCACAAAACCACAACCAGCCCTCATCGGCAGAAACCGAGATCATTCACACGTCTCCAAGATTAATTTCAGAAATATAACCAAATGAGTTCAAAACATTATCAAATTTAAATATGTTATAAAGGATACATTGACCCAGATCTTTCTAGAAAAATAGCATTAAATCACTCAAACTGTGTTACCAAAACTATGTCTGTGTCCATAAATTTTGTTTTCCAAAACCAGCTTGGTTCGAAGTCTAAAACTCATCCGTTTGCTTTGAAATTTGACTATGTTAGACTTCAAGATGTGATGAAAATTTTTTATGAAGAAACTCTTTTGAAAATCAAACTCTAAGAGTTGATAAAAATAACTTAAACACCAAAAGGTCACTGGTTCGAACACAAACCGAGATTCTGCTTTGCAAGAAATGATTCTGCTTTGCATGAAATGAAGCTGAAATCTTATTCTTTTCATTCCATGAAATCTTGAGAAAAATATATGTCATAATTAAAGATATTTATAATATTTTTCAAGAATGAAGTAACCTCAAAATCTTAGTACAGTTTAACCTACGAAAATAGCAAACAACGAGTGTCCAGTAAACTGATCCGGAGAGAAATCCAACTTAATTAACTTAACCATGGTTAATTTGTGACATCCTGAATTTTCAGTACTGTTTTCAATTGAATAAATTGGGTCTTTCATCGATGCGTCTATAGTGCAATTCTCTGAACTGATCACTCACGAGATAACTGGATTATCTAGTGAAGCAATTAAGGAATCTAAATGAAATTGGACTTGAGAATTCGACTAGGAATCGACTGCTCAAACGTGTTGGTCTGCAAGGGTCATTACAACACTGTCAGAATTGATCAGAGATCAAAGATAGGTTGATTCGACTGGATATGTAATCAAAGTGTGGGTGATTCCACCTGATTGCAAAATCTTCATCAATCGGCACTAAATTAATTTTCTGACGTTTTGAATACCCTGTGTCAGTAATTGAAATCTCGAGATTTTCACAACAACTGAGAGTTGCCAATATGTTGGAGATGTACATCATGACTCGAGATAAATCAATCACGGGTCAATTGCACAAAAAAATTCCTAAAAGTTACCCAGTAAATTATGTCACACTAAAAGCACATCGGATTGAAAACAACCGCGAATTTGAACCCGATTTCAGAAATTGAAATCTCTGTGGTGTCACGATCTATTTTAGGAACGTCGATTAACCCTCCGAAAAACTTTTGGAGACTCCGAGATTTTTACGGAAAATCAATTCGGATATCGCGGAAAAATAACGAAAATTCGTACGAGCCGAATTTAAGAGAGTTTTGACTTTCAAGCCGAGCTATTTGGCGATGGGCACTTGCAGAAATGGTATGGGCTTTTTCTCTGAGGAAATTGGACATCAAATATGGGGAATTTCTCGAAGATATCGAAGTCCGAAAATTGAAAATTCGGAGCCTTGGATGGAGCTGGAATTTTTGCTTCAAAATTTTATAATTTGTGGGATTTTAATGTGGAGAAAGTATTTGGAGGACATTGAGATATTTATGCAAATTTAAAGGAGACCAAGCATTGAATTAAAGGGATAAGTTTGATGATTTTGGGCCCCCCTCATTGGCTACCTCTTCACGGCTTCTCGATCCTTTTCTTTTTTGTTCTTTGTTGCCGTTTCCCCTCATTTCCGTCGAAGACCGCAACTTCATCCCCTTCAATTCTCTCTCTCTCCATTTATTTCTCTCACGACAGCATCCGCTTAGCTTGTTTCTTCCTCCACCAAAGTTTCATTTCCTCTCCATTTAAGCGGCCACCGAATCCTCCCCCACTCACCCACGCCACTTGCCAATTTCCTAGCTCACCTTGGTCAACCATCAACCATGGAAGCCCTTGGTTGACCGCATACAGTCCACGCCCACGCGTCCAGCAGCACCGAAGCCCACCGAATCTGCTTGCTTTCATCTCCTGCGAAGACCTTCGGTTTTGTTGATTGAAGCAGCGTCCACCGAAGAAGCCAGCTGCCTTCTTCTTCTTTCGGTTTTGGTGAGCTGTCGAGCAGTTCGAAGTTCCCTGCCCCTTTCTTTGCCACCGAAGATCAGCGAAGCTCCTCAAGCTGACTTCATCTCACTGAACCGAAGCGGCCACGTCTCCAGCGAATTTCGTGAGCCCATCTTCGTGTAAGCCGCAGCCCATCTTCAGCAAATTTCCAGGCCCACAGAATCATCAACCTCAACTTAGGAAAATTCAGCCTAGCAGCCCACTTTGCAAGCCCAGCTAAAGTCTTCAAGCCCAGCAATTCAGAAGCCTGAATTTTGAGGCCCAAGCCCGCGAAGTCAGCCCGCTTCAGGCCCGGTCCAATTCAACAGCAAATCTCAAATTGGACTGAGATTTGTTGGGCTCGTTTTAAGCCTGGCCCAAGTGTACGTCGTTGCTGCCGAAAGTTGGGGTTTCGGTCGGTGTCACGCCGGCGTCACAGTGATCTGGTCTCCGCTTTCAATCAAGTGAGTCTTACTCACTAGTACTTTCTTAGTTTGCTAATTATGTTAAAAGGTTGATTAGATTTAATTAAGTGCAATTTGGTGGTTAGATTAGAGTGGATTAGCAATTATTAGTTAATTGCATTGCATATTAGTTGGATGGTTAGTGTACTTAGCTAGAGAACTGCCTATACTATTTATTGAATGCATCTCAGGATTTTACCCAACCCTTATCGGGTTTTAATTAGGCATTACAGGCCTAAATTGGATTTTTAGTATTTATTTATTAATTTTTGAAATTAATTTAATTAATTATTTATTTTCCAGAAATTAGGCAAATGATAGCCGACGACCGAAATTTCGTGCTGATTTTCGTGGTTGAGTCCGTTTATTTATTTGAACTCTACATTGTGCTGAATTAAATTAATTGTGCAATTTGGGGGAATTATTCCTAAATTGGTTGAAAAATTGAGTGATTGACTGGTAGACGGCCGATTATAATTATTTAGCGTCAATAATGCTTTGATAGGCTAAAGTAGAGAGAATTTCAAGGGCGAAATAGGAATTTTCTTGGTTAAGACTAGTCAGGTATGACTCATGGACAGGCGTGGTTCGGTGATGAGGAACATCACTGGCGAAAATGACACCTTAAAGAACGCACGTAGACTGTCTATGATTTGTGGCAGGCTTGATTCAGTGATGAGGAACACCACTGGCGAAAATGGCGCCTTAAAGAACGCACGTAAACTGTCTATGATTTGTGGCTGGCGTGGTTCGATGATGAGGAACATCACTGGCGAAAACGGCACCTTAAAGAATACATGTAGACTGTCTGTGAACTATGACGGGCGTGGTTCGGTGATAAGGAATATTACTGGTGAAAACGACGCCTTAAAGAACACATGTATATTGTCTGTTACTTACGTCATCTTGGTGAAAACGACGCCCGAGAGCATTAATGGAGCTCTGTGACCAAGTGTACTATTGGAGGTTATATAGTGGGATGTGAATGACTTAGAAAAGGTCCGACTGACATATAATCGACTAAGTCAATTGATTATTGCTTGATTTGATGTCATGAATTGATTGATTGAATTGAAATGACTGATGAATGGTCGGTCGATTGATTGATATTTTGATATGTTGTGATTGATTGGGTGCCTATTATGAATTAGATCTGAGACTAAGGTAAGTCCTCTAACCCGTGTATGCATAGACAGCCCGGATAGCGTATTGGTTTACTAATCGGGTCTTAGGGGGCAAAACTTGCTGAGACGTAGTCTCATCCCGGTTGTGGGACAACATTTCTGGACCTTGATGAGGAGCTTAAGGAGAAAAAACCCAAAGAAGAGTACATGAAGGAGAACCCTGAGGATGATCCTGAGTACAATCTGGATGAAGACTAAGATCCCATCCTCTTTTGTAAACCCTATTTATAGGTGGTTGAGTGTAAGACTAGACCTTTGTTAATAGTATGGTAAAATACTATGAGGTGTGGTTGTATAAAAGTTGGTTGTGAATTTTAATATGAAAAATATTGCCCTACTTTTCTATCACATTACTTTATTGTTTGGGGATTTATAATTACTTCCGCATGTGCATATTAAAAAGAAAATTGTCGGCAATACGTCCTGGGATATCGCTTTTAAAATCGACCAAGGTAAGGGATGTACGCGTGCCTGAGGATCGAGGCGTGACATAATTAACCTAACCATGATTAACTAACCTAACCACAGTTAACTAACTTAACCACTGTTGACTAACCTAACCAATGATAGTTAACACTAATCCATCTTAGCACTAATCTAACCATAATTAGCACTAACTAAACATCCCATAAGTGCAATTAACAGCCTAATCAAGGATTATGGAGTTAAATCACCGGATTAGGATGGTAGCAAGTTCATGGTGAGGCAACGCGATGGCGACGAAAACCTGAAACAACCGTGTCTCAAATGGAGATTTGATGGAGGTGATGTCGGCCCCTCAAGTTCTCAGCCAAGGGAGCTTGGATTGGTGAGGTTCTCGGTGGACTGTGGCTGCTGGCCGTGGAGCTGAACGCTGGTGGTCGCTGGCTGGTGATGGCGCGGGTGGTGGCTGGCAATGGGCTGAGGTTGCTGGGCATGTGGCTATTGGAGTTGGTGATGCGGTGGGGGTGATGCGGTTGTGCGTGGAGATGCTGGAGCAGCGAAGAAGCTGGTGCTGGCGGGTTGGAGTTGCGGGCTGTGGAGGTGCTGGGCGTGGGTGAAGATGGATGGGTGATGGTGGGGTCACGGTGGAGTGGTGTTGGTGAGGAGTTGGGCTGGTGAAGCAGTGAACGGTGGAATGATGTAGCAAGAGGAAGGGGAAAAAAAGACAACCAGAACCAAGGAGGGAAATGCGTAGGAAAAGTTGAGGGGAAAAAGAAGAAGAGAGTGGCCGCGGGGGGGGTGGTGTTGGGAGGTGAACGGCAGAGGGGTCACGCATGAAATGAAGAAAAGAAATGGGAGAGAGGAGAGGGAATGGAAGTCAATTTGACAACCAATGGGAAGCCTAGATAAATATCTATTCACTCATTACACGCCCCAAAGTCTTGTGCTCTTCCAATTAGAATTTAGCCCCAAATTTTCACAAATAAACCATTTTGGGCAGCCATTTCCACCTTTTTCCTATAATTCCTAATTTCCTCTTATTTTCCATTTTGTTCGAAAAATCGATTTTTCTGCAAAATTCCGGACTCGTCGAAATTTCTCCGAAAAATTAATCGACATCTAATAAATGAATTGTGACACGCTCGAACGTTCGATTCTCGAAACAGAAATCAATTTTGTGGTTAAAATCGATTGAACGCAATTTTGTATGACCTAACCTATTGGGTAGTTTTTAGAGATTTTAGCATGTTTGACTCATGATCGATAATTTTCGATCCATGTTTGTGCATCTTTGTATCATAGATGACTCTCGGTTGTCATAAAATCATGAGGGTTCAATTACATGTCCCAATTATAATATCGATAGAAAATCGATTTATTGTCGTTCGACACGAATATCACAATCGTGCGGAACAACCCGCAATTTGACTACGTACTTCCATTGAATCGGCTTATATCCCTTCGCTAATCGATTTATAACGGCGTTGAATTGACATTTTCTGGTTATTATGGTCGAGCAGTCGATTTCCGATCGAATTCTTTAGTCTGTTACATTTATATCCCTTAATGATCTCACCTAATATATTAGTTAACTCGTAAGTGATTAGTTCTGAGTAAATTATCCATAAGTGCTTTCCTTGTCTCCATTTTTCCTTGCCCTTTTACATGCAGAGCATTCAATGTAGAGAGGCCGGCCAGCGTACAAAAATGCATATGATCACAAAAGTCCAACTTGGACTTTATTTATCGAGACGAGCTTGCAAACTTTAATTTTTTATATTTATTCAGCAACCTCAAACTTGAGATATATTTTAACAGCTTATGTAGAGTTGCACATGAGAACAAATTATTCCTCTTTATATAAGAGATCTACTAAGTCAAATAGTTCAAAAAATTTCAAATGCACTGATAATTTCTATGTTATAGGGCACTTGTTCGCACATTTTATATCAGTGTCAGGTTGAAGTGGGTAAGGTAAGATCAAGAATCGCTCTTGCTCTTTCTCTCTCTTAAATTGCTTGTCTTCCTATCTTTGCAATTGACAGATTGTTTATGAGAGAGAGAGAGAGAGAGAGAGAGAGTATAATAATGAGAGTTGCCATTGGGGAGTGATAGAACCAGTAGTAGGAGATATTTGAGGGAATGCAAACACCAGTCTATTCTCTCGCGACACCCTTTTAAGGTAACGTTTCCGTCTTCTTCTAATCTCTCTCTCTCTCTCTCTCTCTCTCTCTGTGGGGACAAAGTTTTCTGGGAACGTGCGTATTCTTCTTCTCTACTGGAAGTTCTTGAATTCATGTCCCCAGAAAGAAATAAAATCTATTGGAAGTTCTTGCATTCTTCCCCTCTTCGCGCACTCCCTATGCATTGTGTATTTCTTTCCGAAAAATCATCCAATTTCTTGTTTTGCCTCACGTTCCACTTCCATGCGTTTTCACGAGTGCCCCTAATCACTGCAGAAATTTTTTCAACTTAACCCTAGACGAGAGGTTGCATTGGCATTCATTAAACTGTCTCTTTTCCTCCTTTTTCTTTGGAATCAAGATTCGATATCTATTGAGAAAAGATTCGGAAGAAGATGAAAGTGGGAGTGATTGGGGGTGGCGTGAGCGGGCTCGTGGCAGCCTACGAAGCAGCGAGGGGAGGAGCGAAGGTGGTAGTGTATGAGAAGGAGGATTACTTGGGCGGCCATGCCAAGACTGTCTCATTCAACGGTGTCGACCTGGACCTCGGCTTCATGGTCTTCAATCGTGTGAGTCTGCAACTCTCCGTTTCCGTTGATCTCTTCTTCTTTTACATTTTGCCCACCATTATCTCCACTGCATTTTCCTCCATTTTTTTTTTCTTTTGAGTCCTCTCTGCTCATAGCAAAACATAGATCTAGTTGTACATGTCAGGAGCCAAACATCTGGTGACAGACAGAGTGACTTCCTCGTTATTACTCATATCGCCCTTGCTCGACCTATTTTCCCTATAGTGACAGATAGAGCAACTTTCTGAGTTGGGGTTTTGGGGAGGTGCGCAGGCAATAAGAAAAGGTAACTTTCTAAACGTGCCATGTGCAGGTTTTCGACTTATTTTCCCTATAGTGACAGATAGAGCAACTTTCTAAGTTGGGGTTTTGGGGAGGTGCGCAGGCAATAAGAAAACGTAACTTTCTAAACGTGCCATGTGTAGGTTTAGAAAGTCTAGTCTCTCGACGTGCATACGTTTAATTTCAATCTTCTTCTTCTTCCTTTTTCCTTTTTTTTTTTTTTTTTTTTTTTTGCGGCATATATATTCCGCATCTTTTTTCTCTAATCTTAAATACAAGATGGGCTGATTTTGCGAGTATACTCTCCATTTTCTGTATATCGGAAATTTTTTCCAAAGACTGAAGCGCCATAAGATAGATATTAATGGTTTTCATGAGATTTAATGCTGCTGTCCGACAGTTTCTATACCATTTATTTCCATTTTAATGCTAGCGTAGTGGTAAGAAGAAACATATGATTGATGGTCTTTCTTTTTTTGTTCAATTATCTCTAGAACAATGCAAAATTCAATATCCACAAACATACGATTCCAAAAGGCATATGGAATCTTGATAGATGATAAATTTGTTCACTGAAAGAATTCTCTCTTGTCGTCTCTAGTTGAACAGTCGAGTTCATGTTGAGAAAGACGACAAACGGCATGTTGGAAGGAATCTTCCGTGGTTGCAAATTGATTTAAGAAGAGGTTAACGTCCTTTCTACATATAAATTACTGTCACTTCCAAGCTACCACATTTGAATATTGATACAAGTCAAAAGATGCTACATATTGCAAGTGGAGATAAGTATATTTTTTTTTTTTTTTTTGGTCCAAGAGCCGTTCCAAGAGCAATTTAAAAATTGGAATAATATATTATTTTTACTTCAAGGGAAAAAGGCAAGCTTTAAAAGTTCAATAAAACAAACTCTAATCGTAGATTTGGTACGAGAATAGAGATGATTGTAATATGGAACTATTTTTTGGCTTTATAAGAAGAAACATAGGAATGTAAGAAAAGGGCTTCCGCAGGAGAGCTGGCTCTGAAAATGATTGGATCTCATTTTAGTTCTTGGATTTTTTTTTCAATTATTTAATTTTGAAAAGAATTGCAAATCATGACGATGTCTAAAACAAGAAACTTTTTGTTTCAAGTAACTTGTGCACGTACGTATTGTCCTAAGCATCGGTAGTTATTTTGTTGATTGGACTAGCCAATCTATTTACGCGAGAATCTCGCTTATTGAAATATCAAATTATATTAAGTTTTCTTATTTATGTATGCTTGTGTTATGAGGATAATCTCAGTAAGTTGAATTTGTGCATTTGCATGATTATTATCAATTCCAGAAAAATTGGCATGTTTAACAAGGGACGATAAGGTGATCTAAGAGTTTCAGATACTTCGATATCAATATACATATGTTCAAATCATTATTTGAACATGTCCTGCTTGTTTGAATATATATGTATATAGTGCTTTTATTGAACACGACTTTCTAACTACTTTAGAAATTTAATGTCAAATGTAATTCGATGATTAAAAAACTAAGACATAAATTCATTATTCATGGCATATATATTCCCCATCTTTTTTCTCCAATCTTAAAAATGAGATGGGCTAATTTCATGAGTATACTCTCCATTTGTGGTGTATTGGAAAACTTTTTCCAAAAATTGAGGCATCATAAGATAGATATTAATGGTTTTTGTGAGAGGTATGCTGCTGTCCATCACTCCCCATACCATTTATTTCCATTTTAATGCTGGCATAGTGGTAAGAAGAAACATATGATTGATGGTCTTCCTTCTTTTGTTCAGTTATCTCTAGAACAACACAAATTTCAATATCCGCAAACATACGATTCCAAAAGATCTTAATAGATGATGAATTTGTTCACTGAAAGAACCTTCTCTTGTCCTCTCTGATTGGGTCTCATTTTAGTTCTTGGAATTTTTTTAATTCAACTATTTAATATTGAAAAGAATTGCAAATGATGATGATGTTTAAAAAAAAGGATTTTTCTGTTTCAAGTAACTTGTGTACGTACGTGTCGTTCTAAGCATCAGTAATTATTTTGTTGACTACACTAGCCAATCTATTTACCTGAGGATCTCGCTTATTGAATATCAAATTATATTAAGTTTTACTATTTAGGTATATTTATGTTATGAGGATAATCTCGGTCAGTGTATTTGTGCGTTTGCATGATTATTATCAATTCAAGGGAGATAGGCATGTTTAACTAGGGACATGAAGTGATTTAAGAGTTTCAGATACTTCGTTGTCAATATGAAAATGTTCAAATGATTATTTGAACAAGTCTTGCTCGTTTGAATAGGTTTAAGAGCAACACTATATATTATAGATAATGTTGTTCTTAAACCCGACTTTCTAACTACTTTAGAAAATTAATTGTCAAATGTAATTCAATGATTAAAAAACTAAGACATAAATAGATTATTTGTGGCATATATATTCCGCATCCTCTTTCTAAATCTTAAATACAAGACGGGCTGATTTTGTAAGTATACTTTCCATTTGCTGTGTATTGGAAATTTTTTTCTAAAGACTAGAGCACCATAAGATAGATATTAATCGTTTTCGTGAGAGGTATACTGCTGTCTGTTAATCTCCATACCATTTATTTCCATTTTAATACTAGTGTAGTGGTGAGAAGAAATAATGAGAAGAAACATATTATTGATGGTCTTCCTTCTTTTGTTCAGTTATCTCTAGAACCATGCAAATTTCAATATCCACAAACATGTAATTTAGAAAGGCATCTGGAATCTTAATAGGTGTTGAATATGTTCACTGAGAGAACTCCCTCTTGTCCTCTCTAGTTGAACAGTCAAGTTCACATGGAGAAAAACGAGAAACAACAGTGGAAGGAATCTTCTATGGTTGCGAATTGATTTAAGTGGAGGTTAACGTCCTTTCTATATGTAAATTATACCATCACTTCCAACCTACACATTTGAATATTGATACAAGTCACAAGACGTTACAGCAATTTAAAAATTGGAATAATATATTATTTTTACTTGAAGGGAGAAAAGCTATTGGCTTTAGAAGTTCAATCAAACAAACTCTAATCGTAGATTTAGTATGAGAACAGTGCGGAATTGATTGTGATATGGAACTATTTTTTGGTTTTATAACCAATCTAACACGAATGGGAGCTCTAGGCTCAACTAGTTTCACCCGCCAGAGGTCATTCAATAAACTTAGGTTGGATTCACGAGAAACCTGCATGAAAACCCACTAATTTATTTGGGTAGATATCGGTAATAATTTCTCACTACTTGCACTTTGACCTAGGGCGTAGGAATAGACCTTGATCGTGTTCTTGGTAGTTCCCTAGGTTTGCCAATCCGGCAAGGTTTAAAACATTAATATTTCGGTTTCTTGTCCAGTTAGATTTGCTTTATTCTTTAGTGAGATTTCTTTATGTTTACAGTTATACTATAAAGAAAGGAGTTACATGACTAAAGCAACGTGCATGGCCATACTTAATCGGCCAGTCAGTTCCAACTTAGAATAAAAATAAATAGATCTGGCCTTGGTCGGGCTTCATAATAATGGCCCGTCCAGTTCTTTTCCAACCCATGAGTTTAGGGCTGAGCCAGAAAATGTGTTGGCGCAGAGAGTCCGATTTTTATCGTTGAGGAAACAAGCAATCTAAGCGTGTTGCGCAAGTAGAACCTTAGGGAGTTGAAAATTTCTTTCTTTCTACTTATAGTGATCGGTACTATTGTATGCATAAATTGAATTTGTTTAGGGCCCATTTAGTAATACTTTGATTTTGCTCTTTTGTTCCTAGGAACAAAAAAAGAATAGAAATCTATTTAATAATTTTTTTGTTCCCCAAAACAAAAATCCATTTTTTTTGTTCTCAGAAATAGATTTGGAATAGAATTAAGCAACGGAAAAAAATTGCTTCTTGCTCCTGGAAATAATTCTTAGAATCAAGTATAATTTTTTTTTTCTCTTTCCTCTTCTTCTTCTTCCTTTTGGCCGGTTGTTGACCTCAACCATGGTTGGCAATTGCCTAGACTAGGGTTGGCAACCTCGCCAGAGTGTCGTTGGCCCAAGCTCAGCTATCGGCAAGGCTTTGCCTCATTAGGCCACCGTAAGGCTCGGCCTTGCCTAGATCTAGTGAGACCAAGCCTCATTGTGGCCAAGTGATCCTCCACATGAGCTCGTCGAACCTCAACTTGGCCTGGCGAGGCTTCGTGAGCTTGCCTAGCTAGTCATCGGCCACCAGTGTGGCTAGTGACTGGCCACAAAGAAGGATGAAGAAGAAGGGAAAAGGAAAAAGAGAAAATAAGAAAAATATAATAAAATTATTAAAAATTAAAAAAAAAATAAAAAATTTAAGAATCCTACCAAATGAATTTCTATCTCGGGAATAAAAATTTTGGACGGTTATCAAATACTTTCAAAATTTAAAAATCATTCCCGAGAACATAATTTAAAAAAAAAATCATTTCTAAGCAAAAATTATTCCCAAGAATAAAATGGTTATTAAACATGCCTTTATTATCATGTAAAATAATATCAATGATGAATACGTTGTTCATCGGTTTTTACCCCCATGAGATTGCAAATCATCCAAAAATTTGTTGGCCATTGAAATGTCTTTGAGTAGTCATAACCATTGAATCTTGTCTGGAAGTATAAATTGAATAAAAATACCACTAATGCAGCTTCATACGTCATCAGTAACAAGAGTTGAAGCCATTGATATGTTATTTTGTCACTTTGAGATCATGGTTCTAAGCATTAGAAACTAGGGTTAATATTACGAAAAACCTCAAACTGGTATACTTGTAACAAATTTATCCCAAATTAATTTTTTGACTACCAAAAATCTAAAACTAGTACATCTATGACAAATTTATCCAAAATGATCACAAAAAAACCTTAAACCGATAAACTTGTAATAAATTTACCACAAATTAATTTTTTGACCATCAAAAACCCCAAATTGGTATATTTGTCACAATATACCTTCCTTTAAATTAGATTAATACCATAAAAAATACAAAACTGGTATAATTGTGACAAATGGAAACTAAATTCTCAAATTAATATACGGTCAATTGTCACATATCAGCCAACCCAGCAATTTGACAATAAAATTTAATGGAAACTAATAGAGAGTAATTTGTCAAAGGTGTACTAGATTATGGTAAATTTGTCGAAGGTATACCAATTTGGGATTTTTGGTACTCAAAAAATTAGTTTGTAATAAATTTGTCACAAGTGTACCAATTTTGGGTTTTATGTGGTATTAACCCTAGAAATTATTTGTTAATTAGACTAACCAACCTATTTACATGAGGATTTTGCTTAATAAAAAAATCAAATTATATTAAGTTTACCTATTTAGTTATGCTTTATTACGAGTATAGTCTCGAAGAATGAATCTGTGCATCTACATGATTATTTTCAATTGAAGGGAGATTGGCACGTTTAATTAGGAACAATGAGGTGATTCAAGAGTTTTGATACTCGTTGTCAGCATGAAAATGTTTAAAGGATTCATTCAAACATGATACTCATTCTTGCAAGCGCACGCGTTTATATATTGGCGCTATTTCCATCCCCGTTTTAGCCAAGGCACTCCTTTTTTTTTTTTTTTTCCGATTAACTTACCGAAACACCCTCTCTCTCTCTCTCTCTCGAATTTATTGTTTTTTTTTTATCAAGCTAATCCACAAAATTGATTTTATACTTATCATCTCTCTCATCAGTTTGACAATATATATGGTCCAGAACAACCAACAAAATATCATTTTACCGTGCATCTTTTTATCAGCTTGCTTGGAGAATGTTGTCAATTTTAATTTATGGTCTCATGTTTTCAATCATAAGATATATTCATTTGTGATGGTTTATGAACAAATAATTACTTGCCTTCTTTTTTATCATATATTATGAGCGAAATTATATTTCGAAGTAAAAAATTAAATCATTCAATTATCTAGCCAATATTGATAAAAAATGGAAATGAAAAGTTGACCAAAGTATGAAATTTTTTTAATTTTTCATAAGCATGATCAAAGGTCAAACATATTTATATTTAGATCATATCTAAATATTAGCAAAAAATAAGCACACAAAGGAGGAAAAAAAGAAGAAGAAGAAGAAGAAGAAGAAAGAGACTTCTTGCTATTCTACTCCTACTATGAAGAAAGTAATTAATATCGAGTGTAGATTTAATCTTATATCAAGTGGATCAAAACTTTAAAATATGTTTAAAACTTTCCTTTGAAAAAATCTGATTAGAGTCTAAAGGTGCGAATAACTCCCACAATGTCAAAATCTATTAGATAATTAGATTGAATTTTAATTTTCAACTTTGAAATTAAGTTCCCTTCAAACTATTTGATAAAAAAAAGGCAATTAATTATATTTTCATAAGCTGTTATATCTAGAAATTTCTAACCTTCTGTGTAACTTTTTTGATTAAAAATATGAGATCATATATTAAACTTAACAACCTCCTCCTCTAACCAAAGTGATAATAGGATGCATGATATTGTTTGGTTTAATTTGACATTTACATTGTAAAAATAATAATATAAGAGAGATGATAGAAATAAATGTAGTTTTGTGAGTTAACCTAATAAAAGAGGAAATAACAAATTGAAGAGAGAGAGAGAGAGAGGAGGTATTTTGGTAAGTTAATTGGAAAAAAAGAGTATCTTAGCCAAAATAGGAGTAGAAATAGCACCACCCTTTCTTTCTCTGTTGATAGTTATACAATAGAGAAAGGTGTTACATGATTAAAGCAACTTGCATCACCATACTCAAACTGAATATAGACATAAAGATAGAAAGGTTCAATCAACTTGTAATTGAGAATAAAAATAAATATATCTGATCTTGGTCGGGCTGCATAATGATGGCCTACCTAGTTCTTTTCCCACCTGGAGTTTGGCACTGGGCCGAAAAATGTGTTGGCCTGGACAATTCGATTTCAATCGCTGAGGAAACAAGCAACCTAAATGTGTTGCGTGAGGGAGTTGAAAATTTCTTTCTTTCTACTTACAGCGATCGGTACTATTTTATGCACGGATAGAATTTGTTTATTATCATGTATAATATCAATGATGAATGCGCTATTGATCGACTTTTTACCCTCAAGACGTGGCACATTGCCTGAAAGGTCGCCGGTCATTGAAATGTCTATGAGTAGTTTTAACCATTGAATCTTGTATAAGAGTATAAATTGATTTAATACACCACAAATGCGTGGCAAACGTCATCGGTAACAAGAGTTGAAGCTATTGATCTTTTATTCAGTCACTTTGAGATCATGGTTCTTTGGCATCTCAAAAAAGTGATTTTCTTCAAAAAGAACGTAATTTTCTTTATAAAGAATTGCTAGTCTTGAGCAACTTCTAGTGCTAACGCAAATTAAGGGTCTCCTGCAGGTTACATACCCTAATATGATGGAGTTGTTTGAGAGTCTTGGAGTGGAAATGGAGATATCAGATATGTCATTCTCGGTCAGCTTAGATGAAGGCCGAGGCTGTGAATGGGGAAGCAGAAATGGTCTTTTGAGTTTGTTTGCCCAAAAGACAAATGTGTTGAATCCTTACTTCTGGCAAATGCTTAGAGAAATCATCAAATTTAAGGAGGATGTCCTTAGGTAAATCAAGTCTTTTTAGTGCTCAATACTGGAAGGTCATTGTATTTCTGTCTCTAGTTCTCTGAATTGGTTGCAGCTCAGAATAATGATAGTGATCATAATCATTTTTGCCAAAGATTTCCCGCTAAGCTGTTTTGCAATCTTGCCAATGAGCTTCCCACAATAGGTAGGAATTATCATTAATGAAGTCTTATTTCGAGCTGACTTCATCACGGTTGATATCATTAAAGAGAGTAATTTCTTGAAGCCTAAGTTTTCGGCAATATGCTACACTTTTGACATGAGATTTTAAACTGTTTGAACAATGATAACGTCATTTTTCGAAAAGAAACTCTAGGACATTTTATGCATTTTATAGCAGGTAAGATGATCACATATCATATTTTGTCTCAGAATGTTGATATTCATTTTGAAGTTAGCATTATCCTACATGACATTGCAAGGTGACAGGTTGGGCCTAGTGCATCATAAAGTATAAGCCAATCTTCAAGTTCTCGCATCCTTTTTGTATGCACGACCGAACAATCATAGGCATTCACTCTGTTTGATGCCTGTTTATTTTTGCAGTTACCTAGAAGGACTTGAGAGCAATCCGGACATCAATCGCAGTGAAACTTTGGGACAGTTTATCAAGTCACGGGGTTACTCTGAATTATTTCAAAAGGCTTACCTTGTGAGATTGTTGAATCACTGCACTCTGTCATAGCCTTGATCTTTTGTTTATATAACAAAATCTGTCCTTCGCTTGTTTGGAGAATGTAGATCTATGGCAATTACCAATTAATTTTCTATTCCTACAGATCCCAATTTGTGGTTCAATCTGGTCTTGCCCTTCGGAAGGAGTCCTGAGCTTTTCCACCTTCTCAGTTCTGTCCTTTTGCCGCAATCATCATCTGCTTCAGGTAGTTCATGTGGCTCTAGAAGGTTACTGATTGATTGCAAATGATAAAACTGTGTTTCACCAAATCAGTTGTCCTACCAATGAATTCTCTGCTGCTTAAGTTGGTGGCATTTCATATCAATGAGTCAATCGCCAAATCTTTCCTTACACCACTATCAATCAGTCCTCATAACACTCTTTGTTTAACTTGCTTTCTTTGCAGGTTTTTGGCCGCCCTCAGTGGCTTACAGTCCGAAGACGCTCACATTCTTATGTCAATAAGGTGATGATGATTAGGACATTCAATAGTTCAAAATGGAAAACTCAACATGCTTGGTTGTAATTTTCTCTCTGGAAACCCTACAAATTGAACTGTAAATATTTGTGAATTCAGGTCAGAGATGTGCTCGAGAGTAAAGGGTGTGAAATAAGACCAAGTTGTGAAGTGCGGTCCATCTCCACTAGTGATGAGGGTAAGTACTTGCGGTTTAGGTCTTGTCTTTTTCGGCATTGTTTTGTCACATGACATGGAACTAGAGCAAACAATATGGACATGAAAAACAAACTGTCACAGTAGGTATACTCGCGAATCATCAGGAAAATCTACCTTTTTTTATCCTTATAGTCCGCAATAGGTAACAGAAAGAGATTGAACAGGATGCATTGTCTTAACTGGAGATGGTTCTGAAGAAGTATATGACAAGTGTATCGTAGCCGTCCATGCACCGGATGCTCTGAGAATGTTGGGGGACCAAGCAACTTATGATGAGACAAGAGTACTTGGTGCATTCAAATATGCCTACAGGTATAATTGGCTAGCCTGTAGCTCGCACATTCTTGGATAATGTCACGACTAGTGTCTGCAAACCTACTACTGGAAAACCAATTGTCTACAAAGGCACAGTTGGTCGATGTAGTATGGAACAATATGTTCACGGTGATGTCGTTGTCCATTACATTTGCTTTAAGCCTTCTGCTTGGGGGAAGTAAAATTAAAATTTCAAGAATGGCAATCTTCTTTTTGCTTTCTATATCTACCGCGGAATGCAAAACCACTGATATATTTTTCTATTGGCAGTGAGATGTATCTTCATCATGACAAAACTTTCATGCCCAAAAACTCAGCAGCGTGGAGTGCGTGGAATTTTCTGGGAAGTGCTGAAAATAAAGTATGCTTGACATACTGGCTTAATGTGCTTCAGGTGTGGCGAATGCGTTTTGCTGATTTTATGTCTAATTCAGCTGTGCCCTTCATGATGCATTATGCTGCAACGCATGCTACATGAATGCATGCTACATGCTACAACGCATGCTACATATCGCCTTTAATAAAAGAAGAGAAATTGGCAGTTATCATGGAGTACATAAACCAATTTATCAGGTAGGTCGATATGCATATAAGTTGTTAACGACTACTAAAATTTTAGCAGCATGGTGAGGTGCATTCCACAAAATGTTGACCATTTCCAGTGTTTGAGCCTCTAGAACTCCCTTTCTGTTCTGACCAGTTTCAGCATGACCGATGCTCTTTTAATTAATTGGGTCCATATATATTTGCAGAACCTGGATCAGAAGGATTTTCCGTATCTTGTGACTCTCAATCCTCCACATGAACCGGAACACACATTGCTTAAGTGGTGCACTGGCCATCCAATTCCATCTGTTGCTGCATCGAAAGCTTTGCTGCAGCTACATGAGATCCAGGGAAAAAGAGGAATTTGGTTCTGCGGAGCATACCAGGGTGAGCCTGTTAAAGTTTCTATGCACCAGCGATTGTTATACCTCAGCTTTTTAGCAATGCTGAGAGTATTATATTCCTACGCATGTAATAAAGAATATTCTTACAAGGTTCTTGCCGTCTTTCTTGAGGTTAAATTTGAAGAGGAGGGTCCTCACTTAAGCCAAATTGATGAGATGGTCTTTGCTAATAAGGTTGCTGTAATTTGAATCTATCGGTATGGACTCAGGTCGCCAAGGGACCATAGTTGTATGTTTCATGACTAACTTGAGTACTTATTCTTCTTTCAGGATATGGATTCCATGAGGATGGATTGAAGGTATAGACTCTCTCTCTCTCTCTCTCTGAGCAAGTTGCATATGCTAATTTTAACTTGAGGGAGTTCTTTGCAGGCAGGCATGTCTGCTGCACATGGAGTGATAGGACAAAGTCATTTTCTTCTTGATAACCCTCGACATATGGTTCCTTCACTCAAGGAAATTGGGGCACGCTTTTTTGTTACTGGATTTCTCAGACGTTATATTTCTACAGGCTTGGTAACGTGAGTATATTAGTACTTATCATGATAACTATTGGCTTGTAGAGTACATAGTTCCTTGTCTTTTCTCTGTAGATCTTCAGAAGTGTTTAAGTGTCCTTGCTTTGATAGAGCTTCATAGTCAACATCTTCTCATCTGTAGATCCTCAGAAGTGTTAAGTGTCATTGTGGTCCACTCCTGCATTTTCATTAATATCTTAGAACAGAATTTACGAATCTACTTGTAAATAAAAATGATATTCAGAAATGCAGAATGTTCTTAGTGACTTACCGCTTAGAGGAACATTTTGAGAATCAGGTAGCAATAATTATGCTTTCGGGATTGGCAGTTTATTAGAGGAAGGAGGCACGATGTTTACCTTTGAGGGAACCACAAAAAGATGTCCTCTAACAGTTACTTTGAGGATCCATAGTCCAGAGTTTTACTGGAAGGTATTGTCTCAACTTACATGCGACTTCAGCCCACTCTGGATTAGACTATTTAGGACTCTTGTACAAACAAGGTCTAGTTTATGTTTTTTCGTGCTGAGACCTTTTGTGTCCTAATAAAGAATTTTTGGTTTTTCAGGTCATGACTCAAGCTGATCTAGGCCTGGCGGATGCATACATAAATGGTGATTTTTCTTGTGTAGACAAAAATAAAGGTCTTCTAAATCTTTTTCAGGTTATTTTCTTCATCAAACAGACTTCGTTTTATAAATGCCGTATCCTTCTATACATACCAAATGCTTAATCGCTTGTCAACATTATGGCAAGTCACAGATTCTCATAGCGAACAGAGATTCCGATGTTGCCATCTCGAAATTGAGTAAGAGAAGGTACTCAATACTTGACTAGTTGGAACTAAATGTTTTTGACTTTTTATGTTATTATTAAATATACTAAACTAGTGTATGCAACTTTTTGGTTAAGGGGTTGGTGGGCACCGATGTTATTAACAGCTGGTATTGCTTCGGCTAAGTACTTCTTCAAGCATATTTCGAGGCAAAACACTTTAACTCAAGCTCGCAGGAACATCTCCCAACATTATGATCTGGTAAAAACTTTATTCCAAATCTTTTTCTCAAGAGAACAGAATGAACCAGAACACATTGTCAGTGTCTCAACATTGATGGGTATCAAAAGCAAAAATGTGCTTGTACATACGGTATTCTGTAATGCTGTTTTCCATTTCGTCGTGTTTGCAGAGTAATGAACTTTTTTCACTGTTCTTGGATGAGACTATGACATACTCCTGCGCGGTATTCAAGGTCAGTAGCCACAACCCCGTTTTGAAATTTTGCTGCTGAATACGTGATATAGAAGCAAGAATAAATACAAACCCACATATGAAAGTCCAGCGGCTCAAAATAATGACGCATTGTTGTGCTGTTGAAAAATTCGATAGATGGCTGGTGAAGACCTAAAGGCAGCACAGATGAGAAAAATCTCTCTTTTGATTAAAAAGGTATGTTTTACTTGCTGTTAGTTCGGGGCTGCTTGACGGGTTAACCTTCGACTGTTCAGTGACTAATGCTTTGCCTAGAAAAATTGTAGGCGAAAATTGAAAAGACGCATGAAGTTCTTGAAATCGGCTGCGGTTGGGGAAGCTTGGCCATTGAAGTTGTTAGGCAAACCGGATGCAAATACACAGGCATCACTCTGTCGAAAAAGCAATTGAAGTACGCCAAATCAAGAGTGAAAGAAGCAGGGCTTCAGGTACCCAGTCTACTAGCATTTTGTACTTGACAACTTAATTCATAAGTCCGAGAGATAATGTATGTAATTTTTTCATTGCAGAACAGCATCGAATTCATTCTTTGTGATTATCGCCAATTGCCAAGTGCCTACAAATATGACAGGATCATTTCCTGGTGAGTTTCTCGCCATTTTGTCTATTTGTAATCTGGCTAAACAGACCAAAATGATGCTTAAAAGACTCTTAATGGAATGAATTCACAGCGAGATGATAGAAGCAGTCGGCCACGAATACATGGAGGAGTTCTTCGGCTGTTGCGAATCGGTGCTAGCCAAAGACGGACTTTTTGTTCTACAGGCATGTGACATACAATGGTTTTACGGCTTGAATTATTGTTTCAAAAGTAAAAGACGTGCTTATTTTTTCACACTATTCTGTTAAATGGTGCGTGGAATTTCAATAGTTCATTTCCATACCCGATGAGCGGTACGAGGAATACAGGCGAAGTTCAGACTTCATAAAAGAATATATCTTTCCCGGGGGCTGCCTGCCTTCCTTAAGCAGGGTAACATCAGCTATGGCCTCTGCGTCCCGACTTAGGTACAACTGCATAACATCAAGTGCACAAATTCTGTCTTCTTCACTTCATCCATTCACTGAAAGATCTTCCACCACAGTGTGGAGCATGTGGACAACATAGGAATCCATTATTACCAAACACTTCGATGTTGGAGGAAGAACTTCATGGAGAAACAAAGGTGACAAGCGATATGATGCTGCGATGACTTTGGTATAATTTCTCCTGGTTTTGTGGTCATTCGTGACCCCTTTCTCCTTTTGTAGGAAAATATTAGCTCTGGGATTCAAGGAAAAGTTCATAAGGACATGGGAGTACTACTTCGACTATTGTGCAGCTGGTTTTAAGTCTCACACGCTTGGAAATTATCAGGTAATTCCTTCTTTTAGGTAGTACTACTTTCACTCTCATTAAGTTGAAAATAACGCAAGTGCAAATTACAATGCACTTTTTCTTTTGGTGCTTCTTCTAAAAAGTATAATTTTTTATGAACTCCGAAATGCAGATTGTATTCTCACGTCCAGGCAATGATGCTGCTTTCACGGATCTGTATGCGAGTTCCCTGACGTCAAATTGATCTTTAAACTGCGATGTGATTAAGCACAACCCATTTGAGCCAGCTCACAATTGATTCCCCTACGGCCATCAGCCCTTGGTTCCTGAAATTTTTCTTGCTTCTCTCAGTGTGCAAACTTTGGTTGTGAACACCATGTTCAAACATGCAAAATCAATCAGGTTGGAGAACAATTTTCTTTTTGCAGTCCAGAATAATGTTCAAATTGGTGCAGTTATTGATTCAGACAAGGAATTAGCCAAAATCCTTCTCTTACGAATAAGTTATAAATCAACTGCATTTGAAGGTGTAAATAAACTATTCTCCAACTGCTTTCGAATCAGGTTGCACAAGCATGAGATTATGCGAGTAGAGAGACAGAGACTAATTTAGACAGTTTTGATTGCAAACATGATGTCTGCATCGGATGAACGAGACGAAATTACCTGCCGGCTGAGACATATTTTCCTCGATCTGATAGATGACGTTCTTAACATGGGTTGGTAACTTCGTTTCAATAGCATGAGTTTAACTTTTCATGGATCAAGCAGTTGTCACCATGCTAATGAAAGATCCCCAAACTCTTATTCAGAGGCAACTTGAATGACATTTGGCAAATGAGCCTGCCAACATATATAAAGGGGAAAGACAGGGAGAGCAGAGACCCGCCCAGCTCTCCCTGTCGGCCAACAATGGTGGAAACCCTGCCACTCCACGCCTTCTCATTGATCACATCTCCCAACCCAACGAGAACTTAGTACAATTCAATCCTTCTTGCCGTTTTGCAATATCCATCAACGGAGCGAGCCCATGATTTTTTGACCCAAATGGCGAAAAATGGCCTCGTTCCCCACCCGAGCACCTTCAACACTCTGCTGAGTTCTCTCGTTCGATCGGGCTCGTTCGACGAGGCATGGCGTCTGTTCAGTGATTCCAGGGCCAAAGTCGGAATCGTCGACGAGCGTAGCCTCGGGATCATGGTGAAGGGCTGCTGCGAAGCCGGTCACTTGGACCGGGGTTTCAAGATTTTCGCTCAGTTGAAGGAGATGAACTGGTCTCCAGTGGCTTACGTGTACACGGCCTTGATCGACGGCTATTGCAAACACGGCGACGTCGGAAGGGCGGGAGAATTGTTCTCCGAGATGAGCGAGTTGGGTTTAGTCGCCAAACGCAACACCTACAGTGATTGATGGGTATTTGAGAAAAGGCATGAAGGAAGATGGTCTGGAGCTGTACCGAAAGATGAAGGTGAGCGGGGTTGTTCCGAGCGTACATACTTGCAATCTCATGATCAACGTGCTTTGCAAGGGAGGTGATGTGAACAGAGCCTTCGAACTGTTTGATGAAATGCGCGAGCGAGGGATTGCGTATAGTGTTGTTACATTCAACACTCTCATTCGGGGGCTGCATCGTGACTCGAGGGTTTGGGAAGCCGAGAGATTGGTGGACTTGATGAAAAGGAGCGGTATAAATCCAGACGTGATTACGTATAACACGCTAATACACGGATTTTGTAATTGTGGGAAGTGGGATAAAGCTTTCAGCTTATTTGATCAACTGAAGTCAAATGGTCACTCCCCATCCTTGGTGACATACGACCCTTTAATTGCAGGATCTGCTAGAGCCAAGAACATGCCTGCAGTGACAGATTTGGAAGGAGATGGAGGAGACTCAGGAGAGAGGCATCGCTCCTTCGCAAGTGACCTATACTATTCTAATAGATGCCTTCGTGCGATCAGACGACATGGAGAAAGCATCCGACATCTATGCATCCATGCAGAAGGCTGGATTTATTCCTGATGCGCACACATATGGAGTCTTAGTACACGGGTTGTGCATGAATGGTAATATGAATGAAGCGTCAAAGTTTGCTCAAGTCTATGCGTGATGGATGTGTAGAGCCCAATGATGTGATATACAACACAATGATCCACAGATACTGCAGGTAGGGCAGCTCGTATAGGGCCCTGATTTTGCTCACAGAAATGGGCAAGAAAGGAATGGTTCCTAACTTCCTTGTTTGGTTCAACATTCTTAAGAGATTTTGAATTCCCAAAGCTCTGAAAAATATTAGGTATTTGGTTCGGCATTTTGAGATCTCATTGGCCAAATGTTAGTATTTGGAAGGCTGAAAGCCCAAAATAATTAGGAATTTGTTTTGAGCTTTCATGGAATGTTGAGTGGGGGTTTAATGATTTTTTTTCTTTTCAATATTGCCCTCATTGATAATCGCGTTTTCCTCTTTCACCCTAAAAAAAACTGTTCATCGTCTTCTTCCTTAGACTTGCTACTCCACCAGTGAAGCTTAGCCAGCAGAGCTCAGCTGCGGGCTCCGCCGGCCAGATCTGGCCCCAGCCTCCAGGAAGCCTCACCTGAGGTCGCACGACCTCAGGCATTGCCTGGGATCATGCGGGACCTCAGGTGAGATGCCTCCCCACAACATCCAGCACCACCACCACCACCAGCTGCCTCCCCATCACCACCAGCACCACCATCAGCAGCAGAGCAAGCCGCCTCCCCACGATTTTGCCCTCCTCGATGCATCTGCATCTACAACCCAGGGTATCACTTGAGGTCATGCGACCTCAGGCAAGCTGCCTCCCCACCACCGCAGCCGCCGCCACCAGCTGCCTCCCCACCACCAGCTGCCTCCCCACCACCAGCAACACCACCAACAGCAGCTGCTCGAGCTGCCTCCCCCACACTTTTGCCCTTTCCGACACTCTGCATCTCCTCTTCCTTTTTTCTTTTCTTTTTTTTTTTCCTTTTTCTTTTTATCTCAAAGATGCTTTACAAAATATACACAAAAATGAGTATCCAAACACTCTAGCATTCATCGAATGCCTATTCATTCAAAGATATATGGGGAAATGCAAAGGTGTTTTCCCAAAGTTGAACCAAACAGACCGAAGTAAGGTTTGAAACCATCTGTTTCTCTATATGATGTGATTTCAAAGGCAAAGAGTGGCAGAGTGGCAAACCTGAGCAATGTACGTTATGGAGTTCTTTCGCAGAAAGCCAATATCTTATAAAATGGTATTGTCCAAAGAGTTGCTTAGCTGTAATTCACCAGTGCCAACCAGCAGGTATCGACCGCTGCATCTGTAAGATTTTACCTTGAATCTTGATGAGTTTTCACCTAATCTTGTGTCTACCAGCACATGGGTTGGGTATCAAGTTGTGCATAATTTTGGTAATGCTCAGGTTTTGCAGCTTTGGATATTGTGGATTTTTAGATTTGAATATGACATTTTTGTCATGATTTTACTTCCTATAACTAAAGATTGCTGTTACAGAACCAACATGAAAAATCATCCTTTGTTGTTGAGAAGCAAAGCACGTATTATTCATTATGTGACAAGAAAATGACATCGAACAATGACCTAAAGGTCAGAGAGAACAAACAAAGACGAAGCCATAACTATTTTCTTTTTCTTTTTTTTTTTTTTTCAGAGAGAGAGAGAGAGGGAGAGGGAGGAGGAGGGCGGGAGGGCGAGGGCGAGGGCGAGGGCGAGGGAGAGGGAGAGAGGGGGAGGGGGAGAGGGAGAGAGATGACAATGGACTTAAGATTCGAATAGTGGAAGGCCAATTTCCAAGTAAAAAATGAAAGAGTAAGGGCTCATTTAGTTCAATGCGGAATTGGATTCTTCGGAGAATGTTATTCTCAATACTTTTCATGTTTGGAGAGAAATCACAATGTGGAATTGGATTCCACGAGACATAGGATTCCTCAAAAATGCGGAATTGAATTACCTAGTATTGATATTCCAATTCTTCATTTCTAATTGTGAAATCTATCAAAAAGCCCAATTCTATCAGTCGCCATTCCCATTCACCGATTGCTGCCACGGACCACCACTCGCCAATCATTGCCACCGCAGGTCACCTTTCCCCAATGGCTACTGTCGATCACAGATGAGAAGCGTTGTTTACTTGAAATGGGAATCCAACTATAATTTTATGAACATGAATAACATGAATAACAAGGAATCTCATTAATGAACTCATAAGCAAACGGTAGAATTTGCTCAGATTACATCTTTGGAATGTAGTCGAACCATGTTTACATAATCACAAACGGTAATATTTGTTTACAATTGGATAAAGTGATAGTTCAAAACTACTGAATGTAATTTAGTGACTGATGGAATCGGATGGCCATTGTACCACTTAAGCAATGTGTGTTCCGGTTCATGTTGACCATTTCCAGTGTTTGACCCTCGAGAACTCCCTCTCCGTTCTGACCAGTTTCAGGATGACTGATGCTCTTTTTATTAATCGGGTCCATATATATTCGCAGAACCAGGATCAGAAGGATTTTCCGTTTCTCGGTACTATTGTATGCATGGACAGAATTTGTTTATTATCATGTATAATATCAATGGTGAAATATGCTATTGATCAGTTTTTTACTCTCAAGACATGGCACATCACCGAAAAAGTTGCAGGCCATTGAAACGTCTACGAATAGGTTTAACCATCGAATCTTGTATGGGAGTATAAATTGATTTAATATACCACAAATGTGCGGCATATGGCATGGGTGATGAGAGTTATAGCCATTGATCTGTTATTCTGTCACTTTGAGATCATGGTTCCTTGGCATCCCAGAAAAGTGATTTTCATCATAAAGAATGTAATTTTCTTCAAAAAGAATCGCTTGTCTTGAGTAACTTCTAATGCTGATGCGAATCACTGGTCGCCTGCAGGTTATGTACCCTACTATGATGGAGTTGTTTGAGAGTCTTGGAGTGGAAATTGAGATATCGGACTTGTCATTTTTGTCAGCTTAGACGAAGTCTGAGGCTGTGAATGGGGAAGCAGAAATGGTATTTAGAGGTTGTTTGCCCAGAAGCCAAATGTGTTGAATCCTTGCTTCCAGCAAATGCTCAGAGGAATCATCAAATTTGAGGAGGATGTCCTCAGGTAAATCAAGTCTTCTGCTTGCAGCTCACAATAATGATATTGATCATAATCATTTATGCCAAAGATTTCCTGCTAATCTGTTTTGCAATCTTGCCAATGAGAAGTAGAAAATATCATTAATGTAAGTGTTGTTGCCAGCTAAATGGATCATGGATGATGTCAATGTAGAGAGTGATTTCTTGAAGCCTCCTGCACTTTAGATTCCAAACTCTTTGAATGTTATCGGTCATTTTCCAAAAGGGAACTCAGGACATTCTATGCATTTAATAGCAGGATAAGATGATTAGATATCAAATGTTGTCTCGAAAATGTTCAAAATTCATTCTCACAGTAGCATATCCTACATGACTTTGAGGTGATCAAGCTGGGCCTACTGCATTAAAATGTACAAGCCAATCTTCAAATTCATGCATCCTTTTTGTATGCACGACCAGACAGTCAATTCACTCTGTTTGATGACTGTTTATCTTTGCAGTTACCTAGAAGGACTTGAGCAATCCCAACGTCAACCGCGGCAAAACTTTGGGACAGTTTATCAAGTCATGGGGTTACCCTGAATTATTTCAAAAGGCTTGGATTGTGAGATTTTTGAATCACTGTACTCTGTCATATCCTCGATCTTTTACTCATATAACAAAATTCTGTCATTAGCTTGTTTGTAGAATGTAGATCTATGGCAATTACCAATTAATTATATTTTCATGTAGATCCCAATTTTTGGTTATATTGGTCTTGGCCTTCAGAAGGAGTCATGAGCTTTTTAGCCTTCTCGGTTCTGTCCTTTGCTGCAATCATCATCTGCTTCAGGTAGGTTATGTGGCTCTAGAAGAGTTAGTGATTGATTGTAATCGATACAAACTGTGTTTGGCAATTTCAGATGCCCTACCAACCAATTCTCTGCTGTTTATTTGGTAGCATTTTTTATCAATAAGTCAATCAACTAATCTTTTCTTCCATCTCAATCAGTCTCTCATCATAATACTGTCCATTTTCACATGGTTTCTTTGCAGGTTTTTGGCCACCCTCAATGGCTTACTGTCCAGAGATGCTCACGTTCTTATGTCAATAAGGTGATGATATTTTGGACATTCAGTGGTTCAAGATGGAAAACAGGACGTTCTTGCTCATAATTTTTCCTCTGGAAGCCCTACAAAAGATTTGGTGAGTTGAACTGTAAATATTTGTGAACTCAGGTAGAGATGAGCTTGAGAGTGGAGAGTGTGAGATAAGAACAAATTGTGAAGTGCAATCCATCTCAACTAGTGATGAGGGTAAGTACTTGCTGTTTAAGTCTGGTCTTTTTCTGCATTGTTTCGGTTACGTGACATGGAGCTAAAGCAAACAATACAGGCGTAAGTAGGTATATTTAAGAATCATCATGACAATCTGTAGTTTTGGTCTTTATAATCCACAATTTATCAGTAATGGGAGATTGAACAGGATGTGTTGTCCTAACTGGAGACAGTTCTGAAGAAGTATATGATAAGTGTATTGTAGCCATCCATGCACCAGATGCTCTGATATTATTGGGAGACCAAGCAACTTACGTGGAAATGAGAGTACTTGATGCATCCCAATACATCTACAGCTATAATTGTTTAATTTGTAGTTTCATGTAACGTTTTCATGACTAGTATTTGTGAACATACTACTAGAGAGATATCCAATTGTCTACACGGGCACAGTTAGTTGATGTAGAATGGAATAATGGTGTCCACAGTGATATTGTTGTCGATTGCATCTGCTTTAAGCCTTCTGCTTGGGAAATTTTCCTTTGATATTTCGAGAATAGCAAGCTTCTTTTTGCTTTTTATATTTACTACAGAATGCAAACCATTGGTACATTTTTCTATTGGCAGCGAGATTTATCTTCATCATGACAGAACTTTCATGCCCAAAAACCCAGCAGCATGGAGTGCATGGAATTTTATGTGGATTACTGAAAATAAAGTGTGCTTGACGTACTGGCTTGATGTGCTTCAGGTATGGCAACTGTGTTTTGCTGATTTTATTTCTGATTCAGCTGTTCCCTTCAGGATCTGTTGCGCTACCAACCCATGCTACATATCACCTTCAAATAAAAGAAGTGAAACTTGCAGTTGTCGTGGAGTGCATAAACTTGAGTAATAGTATTAAGTCAGTATGCATATAAGTTGTTAATTTTAGCAACGTTGCATCTTTGTGAGGTGCATTTTCGCAGACAACTTCCACAGTTTGACTGCTTCTAGAACTACCTTTCTGTTGGCACTGGTTTTGGCAGGACCGATGCTCTTTTCTTTAATTGGGACTGTAAAAATCTGCAGAACCTTGATCAGAAGGATTTGCTGTTTCTCTTGACTCTCAATCCTTCACAAGAACCGCAACAAACATTGCTTAAGTGGTGTACAGGCCACCCAATTCCATCTGTTGTTGCATTTAAAGCTTCACAAGAGCTAGATCAGATCCAAGGAAAAAGAGGAATTTGGTTCTGCAGAGCTTACCAGGTGAGCCTTTGAAATTTCTATATTAGTGCTAGTGATTGTTTTTATAGCAATGCTGAGAGTGTTATTAAGTTCTGTGCATGTAAAAAAGAATACTTCTACAAGGTTCTTGCCATATTCTTGAGGTTAAATTTTGAATGAGAAGGGTCCTAAGCTATGCCTAATTGATACGTTGGTTTTGTAAGGTCTTTGCTCATAAAATTGCTGTGATTTGAATCTTTTAGTAGACAGAATTTTTTTAAATTCTTGGACTTAGGTCAACAAGGGAACATAGTTTTATATTTCGTTACCAACTTGAGTTCTTATTCTTCTTTCAGGATATGGCTTCCATGAGGATGGGTTGAAGGTGTAGACTCTCTCTCTCTGAGTAAGTTGTATAAGTCAAGGGACTTCTTTGCAGGCTGGCATGGCTGCTCACATGGAGTGATCGGACAGAGTCATTTTGTTCTTGAGAATCTGGTTCCTTCACTCAAGGAAATGGGGGCACACCTTTTTATTACTAGATTTCTTGGATGTCATATTTCCACAGGATCAGTAACGTGAGTATACTACTACTTATCATTTTAGCTATTGGCTGGTAGTGTACATATCTTCTTTTTGTCTTTTGTAGATCCTCAGAACTGTTAATCATCATTGCTCTGAATCAGCCTCTGAGTCAACATCTTCTCATCTTTAATGTCATATCCATTGCTACTTTGTTGTGGTCCACTTTGCATTTTAGTTAGTGTCTCAGGAACAGAATTTGTGAATTTACTTGTTAATAAGAGTGATACTCGAAAATGCAAGATGTTCTTATTGACTCATGGTTTAGGGGAACATATAGAGAATTACGTAGTAATAATTGTGCTTTCCTGAGCGACAGATTATTAGAGGCAGGAGGCATGATGTTTACCTTCGAGGGAACCACGAAAAGATGTCCTCTAACAGTCACTTTGAGGATCCACGCTCCACACCAGATCAGACTATTCAGGGCCCTCTTACGAATGAAGTGCAGTTTTTGCTCTTTCCTGCTGAGACGTCTTCATAGAGAATTTTTGGTTTTACAGGTCATGACTCAGGGTGATCTAGGTCTATCAGATGCTTTCATAGGTGATTTTGCTTTTGTAGATAAAGATAGTGTCCTTCTAATCTTTTTCAGGTTGTTTTCTTCATCAAATGGACTTCATTTTTGCTGTATCCTTTTGAGCTTATAAAATGCTTAATCACTTGTCAACAACGTGGAAAATTGCAGATTCTCATAGCCAACAGAGATTCTGATACTACTGTATCGAAATTAAGTAAGAAAAGGTATTCAATACGTTACTAATTGGAATGCATGCAGCACCCAGGAAAGAGATTCTTTTATGAAGTTTGAACTTTGCCTGTATTCGTTGTACCGCTCATTGGGTATGGAAGTGAGCTAGTGAAATTTAATGCACCATTTAATAGAACAGTGAGAAAAAATTAACACGTTTTTTACTTTTGAAACAAAAATTCAAGCCGCAAAACCGTTGTATGTCACATGCCTGTAGAACAAGAAGTCGTTCGTTGGCTAGCATTGATTCACAACAGCTGAAGAACTCCTCCATGTATTCGTGGCCAACTGCTTCTATCACCTCGCTTTGAATTCATTTTATTAAGAGTCTCTTAAGCATCATTTTGGTCTGTTTAGCCAGGTTAAGAATAGACAAGAAGGCCAGAAACTCACCAGGAAATGATCCTGTCATATTTGTAGGTACTCAGCAATTGGCGATAATTGCAACGAAGGAATTTGGTGCTGTCCTGCAATGAAAGATTTACATTCATTGTCTCTCGGACTTATGAATTAAGCTGTCAAGTTCAAAATGCTGGCTGATTGGGTACCTGAAGCCCTGCTTCTTTCACTCTTGATTTGGCATACTTCAGTTGCTCTTTCAACAGAGAAATGCCTGTGTATTTGCATCCCCTTTGCTTGACAACTTCAATGGCCAAGCTTCCCCAACCCCAGCCAATTTCAAGAACTTCATGCGTCTTTACGATTCTCGCCTACATTTTTTTAAGGCAAAGCATTTGTCACAGAACAGTCAAAGGTTAACCCGTCAAGCAGCCCGAAACTAACAGCAAGTAAAACAAACCTTTTTAATCAAAAGAGAGATTTATCTCATCTGTGCTGCCTTTAGGTCTTCACCAGCCATCATTATTTTGACAGGACAACAATGCGTTATTATTTTGAGCCACTGGACTTTCATATGTGGATTTGTATTTACTCTTGCTTCTAAAGCACATATTCAGCAGCAAAATTTCAAAACAGGGTTGTGTAGAAAATTTATTCATATATACAACTAATCAATCAAGAAAAACGGATCCATATATGATTGTAAAACACCAAGATCAATAAATACAGCGGAATTAAAGCGTACCTGTTTAAGCCGTTGCTTCACTTTAAGAAAAATAGATCACTCTGATAATCAAGAATCTATGGAAATGCCAGATCTTCCTCTCTATGACATATTTTGATATAGCAGCTTTTAATGGGATTAAAGCAACTGATAGATATAACCTACCATTTTATAGGCTAGAGAGGGGACCTAGCAAACCCTAATCAACAGCGTGTCAACTGAGCTCTTCCCATTATGGGCTTCAGTTAAACACAATTGCCTACACTTTGCTGCTCAACTAGACCCGTTATCAATAGATGCTAATACCTAATTTAATCAGAGTTCAACAAATATTGGAATATTCATTAATCCGATTATTTAAAATAGAAAATCAATTAATTAATGTAAGCCCATATTATAGGAAATTTCCAACATTCTCCCACTTGGGCTATATTAATTAACTTATTTTATTTTGAAAAGATTTTATATTGAAAACAACACTATCGAGTTAATAACTGAAAACTTTGTTTTATGTGGCCACAACTTTTAAAAAATAATATTTCAATAATGGCATCTCAATACCAATCCAATCCTATATAATTTTAGTATAGGACTATGGAGATCAATATGTTAAGAAAATACCACAACACAAGACATTCCATAATCACATATAATAAGCATTATATTTTCATAGATCATGGGCCTAGTAGTGTAGTAAGAAATAGTGCCAATATGTGATCAAAATATACACTATTTCTTATCGGTTCTCAATACAATTTCTCAACGACATGAAACTGCATTAATGCAATTTCTAAATAACATGAAATTGCCTTAGTGCGATTTTTAAACAACATGAAATTGCACAATTATGTCACAATCCAACATGAGATCTCATAATCAGTGACATCTAGTCATCTTTAAACTAAAATTTGTTTAAGAATACTATTTTATACTTCCATTTCTCAGTCAACAGGAGAAAGGATAACAATAGAATCAATAACAACAATCATTGAAAATAAATGCTTTAATAGACACCATAAAAGCATTATAAGTCTGCATATAACTATAATATCCAGAAATACAAACTATATAATTCCCACTAACAAAAGAAATCAAAAGAATATAAGATACCCATATTCTTTACATATTCTTTAAACAAAATGAGTTGTAAGCCTTTTATTAGAGGATCAACCAACATGGACTCAGTTATGACATTCTCGATCACAATATTTCCATTTTTGACTAAGTCCTTAACAATATAATATTTGATCAAGTTAATATTTCAATTGTGGCATTATTGTTATTTACAGCAAATGTAACTGTTTGTCACACATAATGCAATTAGATCAATTATGGCAATAAGTAATTCAACAAAAATAATTAGTACATTATAAACTCCCCTTTGGGCAGAGTGTATAATGCACAATTATTTTTCATAGCATGAAGTTTATAAAGCAACAATAAGGAGAATTACATATAATTGTCAATGATTCATCCCCTTTGGGTAGACAAATCATTTAAATTATATATATCTTAATTATCTCAACATAGAGAAGAATTACACATAACTCTAAAAAATTTATCCCCTTTAGGCAGATAAACCTTTTGAGTCACACATCCCCATCATTCATCTCTAATATATAAATATAGAGGGGAATTACATATAACTTTAAAAAATTTATCCCATTTTGAGCAGATAAATCTTTTTGAGTCATACATCCCCATCTTTTAATTTTGGAATTTATCTTCATGCAATTTTCATATTAATATACACAATAACCCCATTTGGGCAGGTAATTGTATAAAGTAATTTTTATCAATAGGAAACTCCAAAAAACTATATGCCAAAAATTTATCTAACAATATGAAGCACTTTACGACATGTGCTTCCCAAGATTATATTGCATTTATCAAGCAACAATTTTTGCCACAATTTTTTTTAAATTATTATTTTAATATTTCGGACTCATGGCAAAACAAGAATAGATACGAATGGTTACTAGAATTAAAGGAAGCCAAAAATTTCGTAACTATCATTAATCATTACATCAAAAAATCATGAGGATAATCTTTATCTCACACTTCCTCACTATCAACCCTTGGTTGGCATATTTAAATTTGGCATATTTTAAATTTGGGAAATTTCATAGTCATGTAATAACTCAATCTCCACCTATTTGACACAATCATATCATCTGAATTTAGAAGTATCCTTCATGCATGTTAGCATGAAACCCACAAGAGATCAAGCAAAATCTCTATAAAAAGAACTTCTAAACCTCAATCATGTTAAGCCAGTCCACTCTGATGATTCGTGGTAAAACCACACAAGAAGACATGAAAGGTCCATTTGGTTCACTAGAATTTTCAATAATATTGATTAATTCGTATTTTGATGCTATAGTCTTCCATTAGTCACCGGTCCAAAGATTACAATAAAAATAAAAGAAGCTACAAATGAATAGATTTAAAACATAATTCCCATGTAAAAAAAAATCATTCTTGTGCTTTTCATCATGCACCATCTACGATTTTCCCCTTTTGAACCTGAGGTAGACTATGGACTTTTCTTCCACTGCTGAAACCTTCAGCTTTTACACCTCTCTAGCCTAATCTTAATTTTTTTGATAAATAACATCCTCTTGTTTGTATCTATATACATTTTGATCTCGATTCACAAATCTCTTGGTTTCATTGTATCGCCTTAAATGGAATTTTAAACCTTAGTCAATGAAACACCAATGCATCGTAGGAGCCGTGTGAGCAATTTGCAAAAAGATTAGAATTTGCAAGTTTGAAATTTGCTGGTCATGCCACATTACTCAGCAAATCAACTATGAACCCAACAAATTCGGATAGATAACTTAGCATAAAACCACTCATACAAACAAAAAATCATAGTTTGGTCTTTTGCTCACCCCACAATCAACATATTTATGGCGAAATCACAATGAAGCCTTAAAGCAGCAGTTTCATTTATGATCTAGCAACAAGATGCACGCACTGCGCGTGAAAAGCAAAAACCGACTATTTCCATCTTTAAATTTTGATATCCCGACAACTTGAGAAATCTTAACCATTGGTTCTCTTTTCCAGACTATAGGGAGCACCATAGCCTCAAAGTTTCAGCAACTCACTAACTACTTAATATAGAAATAACCCAAATCAACGAAAAATAGGGCACAAATCTCAACTTTATAACAAAGCACCCCATAAGCGTCACCCATTGCGTACGTGGATCAATTGATGCGTAATCTCGGTCCACCGAGTAAAACGGCAAAGCGGCAATCAAGGAAAAGGAAAGAGGTGCAAGAACCTAATGCGAACGCACAGAAACCCCGTACGCACAATCGCACCGAAGCACGAGGCGGGAGGAAGAGAAGGCAGAAACCCTAACCACTCGTCCGGAGCGGAACAAACAATCAACTACAATAATCTCTAAACCAACCATTGCTACCGTTGAATAAAAATTGAAGATAACACTAGAGTCTAACTTAAAATTCTAGAACTTTTTCTATATATATATGAGACAATCACTCCAATTGCACCATACACAACAACCCAAAACCCAAAAATCTCGAGTAGCTAGTTAAAAATAAATAAGAAATTCTCTCTTCCGAACAAAACGATCACTACACAAGCTGCTTTTGAAGAATTCTACCGCAAGATTTCGGATCTCTAAAGAAAAAAAAAAAAGAAAAGGGTGATCAAACACGGGCACTTACTCAGGATTGACCCTTTTGAACACCGAAAAAAAAAAAAAAACAATCTTTGCCATGGGAGATGGAGCCCAAGGAACTTTCTTTATTGCAATTGAAAGATGCTAAAACATATATATAACAATGCTCATGCAACGATTTACAACGAACATCAACCAATTGCAAGTAATTTGAAAATTCTAGAACTTTTCATGTATAAACCCTAGAATTTCAAATTTAAAATTCTCTCTCAATTCTCAACAAAATTATACAAATTATATATGGTTGGAAAGATCTCGACATGTAGAACAAAAGCCCTATGGTTTCAAATCAATCAAGCAAAAAATCCACATGAAAGATAATGCCCATATTTGGCTCAAAGAGGAAAATTTCGAGTTTGTCCATAAAAAGATAAAATTTGGGTTCTACAATCATATATGACAAGCTCTAATACCACATGTAGAAAATTTATTCACATATACAACTAATCAATCAAGAAAAACAGATCCATATATGATTGTAAAACACCAAGATCAATAAATACAGCGGAATTAAAGCGTACATGTTTGAGCCATTGCTTCACTTTAAGAAAAATAGATCACTCTGATAATCAAGGATCTATCGGAATGCCAGATCTTCCTCTCTATGACCTATTTCGATATAGCAGCTTTCAATGGGATTAAAGCAAATGATAGGTATAACCTACCTTTTTATAGACTAGAGAGAGGACCTAGCAAACCCTAACCAACAGCGTGTCAACTGGGCCCTTCCCATTACGGGCTTTAGTTAAACACAATTGCCTACACTTTGCTGCTCAACTAGGCCCGTTATCAATAGATGCCAATACCCAATTCAATCAGATCATTGTAGGGTTCAACAAATATTGGAATATTCATTAACCCGATTATTTAAAATAGAAAATCAATTAATTAATGTAAACCCATATTATAGGAAATTTCCAATAGGTTGTGACTATTGACCTCGAATACCACGCAGGAGTTATGTCATGGTCTCATCCAAGAACAATGAAAAAAGTTCATTACTATGCAAACACGACAAAATGGAAATCAGAGTTAAAGAATACCGTACGTTCAAGCACATTTTTGCTTTTGATACACATCAATGTTGAGAGACTGACCCTTACCAAAAAAAATGTTGAGAGACTGACAATGTATTCTGGTTCATTCTATTCTCTTGAGAAAATACTAGGAAAAAAGATACGGAATAAAGTTTTTACCAGATCATAATGCTGGGAGATGATCCTGTGAGCTTGAATTAAAGTGTTTTGCCTTGGAACATGCTTGAAGAAGTACTTAGCCGTATACCAGCTGTTAGTAACATCGGTGTCCACCAACCCCTAATAAAAAAGGCGCATACACTGGTTTAGTATATTTAATAATATCATACAAAGTCAAAAACATTTTGTTCCAACTATTAAAGTATTGAGTACCTTTTCTTACTTAATTTTTTACGATGGCTATATCGTAATCTCTGTTCGCTATGAGAATCTATGACTTGCCATGATGTTGACAAGCGATTAAGCATTCGATATGTTTAGAAAGATACAGCATTTATAAAATGAAATCTGTTTGATGAAGAAAATAACCTAAAAAAGATTTACAAGACCTTTATTTTTGTCTACACCAGTAAAAAATCACCATTTATTTATGCATCTGCCAGGCCTAGATCGGCCTGAGTCATGACCTACACGAAAAAGCAAAAACTGGGCCTTATTTGTGCAAGAGTCCTGAATAGTTTGATACAGAGTGGGCTGAAGTCGCGTAAGTTAAAACAATACCTTCCAGTTATACTATGGATTATTGATCTTCAAAGTAACTATTAGAGGGCATCTTTTCATGGTTCCCTCAATGGTAAACATCGTGCCTCCTTCCTCTAATAAACTGCCTATCCTGAAAGCATAATTATTGCTACCTGATTCTCAAAATGTTCCTCTAAGCGGTTAGTCATGAACAACATTATGCATTTTCAAATATCATTCTTATTGACAAGTAAATTCCCAAATTCTGTTCTAAGATATTAATGAAACTGCGGGAGTGGACCACAATGACACTTGACACTTTTGAGGATCTCCAGATGAGAAGATGCTGACTATGACACTATATCAAAGCTATGATTCTTAAACATTTATGAGGATCTATAGAGAAAAAAACCAGGAACTATGTACTCTACAAGCCAATAGTCATCATGGTAAGTAGTAATATGCTCACGTTTCTCAAGAACAAAATGACTTTGTCCGATCACTCCATGTGACATGATTGCACATTCTATTCCATCCTTTGGTCCTTTTTATGCCAACGTGACTCATAAAGACTCTTCGTGAATGGTGAGATACAAGATCAGAGGCACGCCTTGGATAGGTGGTACTAGTATAGGAGATTGTGAAAGATATCGCTTAAGCTCTTTAAAGGATTTCTAACATTCTTCATCCCAATTGACTTTAGTGTTCTTCTTCAACAACTTAAAGAATGGCTTAGCAGCTTTTGACAATTGGGAGATGAATCTCGCAATAAAATTCAATCTTTCCAATACGCTTCGGACTTTCTTAGCAGTAGAAGGAGGTTTTAGCTTGCATATGCCCTTTACCTTAGAGGGATCTATCTCAATACCTTTGTTACTAACCATAAATCCAAGAAGGTCCCCAAACTTTGCCCTAAATATGCATTTTGCGGGGTTATGCCTCAGCTTGAATTTTTTCAATCAATCAAATAATTTTCTCAAGATTTCAACGCAGTCTTCATTTTGTCTTGACTTTGCAATCATGTCATCGCCATAAACTTCAATCTCCTTATGCATCATGTCATTGACTAGTGCCACCGTGGCTCTTTGATATGTTGCCCCTGCTTTATTCAAGCCAAATGGCATAAGTTTGTAGCAAAATGTTGCCCATAGAGTGATGAAAGATGTTTTAGTCTTATCATTCTCTTTCATCCGAATTTGGTTATAACCAGAAAATCCATTGATGAAGGAGAATAGTTCGAAGCCAGCAATACTATAAACTAAGACATCGATATGTGGCAAAAGAAAATCATCCTTGGGGCTTGCCTTATTCAGGTCACAGTAATCAATGCATACTCAAACCCGTCCATCCTTCATAACCGAGACTATATTAGCAATCCAATCAACATAATGAGTGACTTCGATGAAACCAACATTTAAGAGTTTAATGACTTCTTCTTCAATCTTTTTCAATAACTCAGGTTTTGTCCTTCTGAGCTTTTGTTTCTTGGGTGGAAAATTAGAATCGAATGGTAATGCGTGTTCCACTATCTCAGGATCTAAACTCGGCATGTCATCATACGACCAAGCAAAGACATCTTGGTATTCCTTCAAAAGTCTGATTAATCTATCGGGCATTCACTTGAGAGAGACTTGCCCCAATCTTGGTTTCACTGGGGTTATTTGAATCTCCTAAGTTTGCGGTGATTGGTTGCTCAGTGATAGGAGATTTGGACTCTTTACGTCTAAGCCATTCCCTTTCAATAACTCAAGGATTGTCATCATTCTTTGAGTCAGAATAATCGAGTTCACTAAAGTCTCTTGAATGCGAATTTGAGCCATGCAAATGACTATCATGATGTGAAATGTCACGCCTGAAATGCAATAAAAAATGGTTAGTATATAAATATAAATGAATGCAATGCACGCAAATGCCATGAAAAACTTGTTTTTAAATGCAGGTTTTAGAAAAGTTATTAGGAATTAGCCCTCATGTCATCGGACATCCTTGCTCTACTAAAAAATTTTAAAACTATAGATTGTGCAGAGGCTCAGGCCTCAAAGCATCATCATAGGTTTGGTTTGGGAAACCTCACATGTCTAGTAATAAAATGTGAATTTTATTGATATGCAAAAATTGCATTACAACGTATATCATCTTGGATCCATAGAGTTTGTGATCTAGATTATTACAAGTGTAAACGAATAAAATGAATGGAATTCCCTCATAGGGGATAAATGAATGGAATACAACTAAAATGAAATGCAGGAACTAGAAACATCCCTTACATAGTGGGATTTGTAGGCTTTTTATCTTCACCAATGGTGCCAACCAAACCATCTTCGAACAAGTCAGCGAAGTGGTAGAAATTGGCTTCTCTTCTTGCAAGAGCTTTGGTGGGCCAAGGAAGAAATCCTTCAATGTGGAGGGCAAGAGGCATTGGTAGCTCTTACATTTAATATTCGGGCCTTTATGATTACCTTGACCCTTATGATCGCCCTGATAACCTAAGCCTTCACACTTGTTCATTTTGACCACCTCAATAGGATTTGGCATGCCTTGGGCAAGCTTACCCAAATCTTTTCCGATAGCAAAACCATTATTGAGCAATTCTTTACTTGACATCAAGAATGCCTTTAAGAATTGAGGCTTCTTGATGATCAACCCAACAGGCACATGAGTGACAGACACAAGCTCAAATGAGTGGTAGCTTGACTCTCCCTTGACTTCAAGCTCAATGAAGGGTATGGTGGTGTTATGGAAAGTCTCCACATCTCTTTCACATTGGATAGTCACAACCTTTCCATTGATGGGAAGTTTCATCATCTGATGAAGATTGGAAAGAATGATCCCCGCAACATAGATCCAAGGCCATCCTAACAGCCGGCTAAAGTTGGGATATCCAACACTTGGAATTTTTTAGTAATGGTAACAGGGCCAACTGTTAGCAGTAGGTCAATTTCCCATATTGATTCCTTTCTTATATTGTCGAAGGCTCAAATGGGAATCTTTAGAGGGCAGATATTTTCCATTCCTATCCCCAATTGACAGAGGGTGGATAGAGGGCAAATGTTCAACGTGGAACCATTATCAACCAGTACCCTCGAAATCCTGATTCCAAAATGTTGAGCGGACACATATAACGCATTAATGTGTGCTTGGCCTTCAGGAGGGAGGTCTTTATCAGAGAATGTTATCTCATCTCTAAGAAGTATGGCACCCACAAACTCCTCCAATTGTACTTCTCCAATGGTCTTGAGCACATGGACTTCATTCAAGATTTTGAGGAGGACATTTCTATGTTTTTCAGAAGTCTTGAAAAGCTTTAATAAGGAAATTTGCGCAGATATCTTGCGCAATTGGTCTATCACTTATGCCTCACTTATTTTGAGTGTTTGAGGAGTTGTTCAGCTTCCTCATTGATTACGGCCTTCTTTTCCACACCTTCACGTAGTGGGTAGATTCGACCTGATCTGGTGACAACATCTATTTCATTTGTATTATAGTTCCAAATGATCGTCTTGGTGTCATAAGTAGGAGACATCTTGGTATTGGAGCATTCACCAACTTCCGATGGCAATTCAATGGTGACGAGTCCAAAACCCGTGCTTGAGATCTTCATGGCTTCAAAATTGTCAATCAACGAGCCGACTTTGATGACACCCTTGTTGGTTGCACCAGCCCCACAAGGAATTTTCTCTTTAGTCAGATCAATCACAACAGGCTCAATCATAGCCACAAAGTCATCCTCGAATTCATCTCCTCCCCATGGCTCGCCCGAATCCCACGAGTAAATAGAAAGTTGGATCTACATTGGATCTCACCTTAATTGCCCCATCTATCCTTCTGAGGAGAGGTTTGGTTTCAAACCCAATTCGAATAGGAGAAGTACGCCATGCTAATGTGGCTTGGATGATACACATCTCAGAGTCAGGCGCTGATGAACGCATTGAGCTATCCATGTGGCTGAGAGCCCTCATAGCCTAGGCACAACGACGCAATTATCAGGGGCGCGCTTTACCACAGAGCTGATAGCCCGTTGTGTGGGAGGAAAAATCAATATACTTTTAATGTCGAATCAAGATCAACTAGGACAGAAATAAAGTATTGGATTGAACTCTTCTTTGGTGTCAAGGTAAAAGCTATGAATAGTCATCGACTCCCGGGAAATGGTAGAAGAATGGGACCTATTCTGGAACATACAATGCATTACAGATGAACGATCACTACACTTCAACCGGGTTATTCTATTCACCTATTAGAAAGAAAAGATATGAAAGAAAGACCTCCCTCCAAGCCGTACATACGACTTTCATCGAATATGACTTTCCATAGAACTCAATATGTATCCATGAGATTGAGTATGGAATTATGTTTACTCACTTGAAGTTGAGTATCCGTTTCCCTCCCTTTCCTACTAGGATTGGAAATCATGTATTTTACATATCCATACGATTGAGTCCTTGGGTTTCCGAAATAGTGTAAAAAAAAAAAAAAGTGCTTTGAATCATTGCTATTTGACTCAGACTTATTCTAAAAAAGTCGAGGCATTTCGAATTGTTTGTTGACATGGACAAAGTCCCTCTGAAATTATTCAAATATTGGACCTTGGACATATAATAGTTTCGAATCAAATCTCTTTATAAAGAAGATCCTTACGGAGACCGAGGGGGACTGCCGAAAAAGAGGCATCATAAAATAAGGATATGCAGACAAAGCACCCACGATATTCATATAAAGCATCCTCGACCACATGCGGGCCATCTGAGAAGGAAGAAGACGCATCTTCAAATTCGAAATAAGTAAGTGCCACAGGCAAAGAAAGTAACTCAAAATAGCACCGGATAGGTTTGTTGCCAACACTTTCTTGGGCCGAGCCGGAATTCTTTATTAGATTAAAAAAGAAAGGGCAGGCAAAGCCCGAAGGTGGCTATCCCAATAGGCCAACGCGTGGAACAAGGAGAGGTCCCGACAATCATACAATCGCGGTCGAAAAAGCGTGTTCCCTTCAGATAAGATCTACCAGTGGGACTACCGAGTTCAGTGCCTGGGGAGAAGAGCAGCAAAGCAGACTTACCAAAGTGGGGATAAGTATTTCCAAATATCTTTACAGGACTCTGAATGGCTAATCTGATTGAGCAGATGGTTAGCCCTAGGCTAGAGAGACTGTTTAGGCCAAGGACAACTTTAAGGAAAACCATGTTTTTGGGCATAAAATCTGAATTCATTGAAAGTTTGAGTTTCTTTTGATGTCGCTTGAAGTTACAACCGACCATGCTCTTAGCAAACTGAGCTGAATGAGAGAGTCAAGTACACTCCTCCAGTACATACGCATTTCTAGAGAAGAAGACATTGTGAAGTATAGTCTGAGGATTCATAGCATAATTTCCTTTATTCTTTAGTCATTTATTCGATTTTAGGTTTTAAGAAAGGAGAGAAGAGAAAAGAGAAAAGCCAAACGAAGTGAAAGTGTTCATATAAGGAGGTGATAGCAGGCTTGAGTGCAAGACGGTCACCCATCCCCTTGACACAGACACAAACCAATCCTTCTCTCTCTTGAATGTATGCCCAGTTTTCGTTGAATCTTTTTTATTACCATCGAAAACAAAGTGGAATTCCGTCTTGACATGATGAATAGTGGTGCCCACAAGCAAAGCGTAGTCTTTGTTTATAAAAAGGTAGTATATGTGATCAATTTGAAATAAGACCTAGGAAAAAATCTACACCACAGAGCCCCAACTCATATCATACCAAGAATTTGCCATTGACCTAATCAAGCCGTTGTGACACAGGTGTATCGAGGTAGGCCGTGGATTGAATAGAGAAAGAAGGGCTCGTATTTGACAGATTTCGAGCAACCCCCAACCTTCTACTTGGCCACTCCTCTCTCTTCCGGCTCTAAGTGACCTGACCACTTTCATGCTTCGAATGAGAAGTTGCGCTTTCGATCTTGTTCTCAGCTCCGGGTCTGGTCCTTTAGGCGAGGCTCTTTACTTTACAGGGTGGTTTTCTTTTGAGTAGTGCTAAGTTACGCTCTTAGAGTTTCATTCCTAATCAAAAGGATTAGCCCTCTTTTTTTAAGCAAAAGGTATATCTAGTGGAATCAAGAAAGGAATAGGAAGCCAGTATAATAAAAAGAAAAACTCTTTCTTAGGTTAGGAGAGCCATTATGCAAGGAATCTTTAATGAAAGAAAAGGGGCAAGCTTCTCAAGTCGAGGATGGCCTAGCTGTGCCAAGGAAAAGAAAAGAATAGAAGAAGCATCTGACTCCTTCATGCATGCTCCACTTGCCTCGGGAGGATATAGCTCAGTTGGTAGAGCTCTGCTCTTGCAATTGGGTCGTTGTGATTATGGGTTGAATGTCTAATTGTCCAAGCAGTAATGATAGTATCTTGTACCTGAACTGGTGACTCACTTTTTCTAAGTAATGGGGAAGATGACCGAAACAAGCCACTGAAAGACTCTACTGAGACAAAAATGGGCTAATCAAGAACATAAAGGAGGTAGGATGGACAGTTGGTTAGATTTAGTATGGATCGTACATGGACGGTAGTTGGATCTCCCCATCTACTAAGGATGATGTCTTTGGGGTTTTGGAAATAACTTGGAGGAGGAGTATGCTTAACCAAAAAGTCATACTTCTCACTTGGTTGCCCCAAGGTATCCACCACTTCAACTTTCTCATGGGCCTTCCTTACGAACTCTTGATCCTAGCGAGATGTTTTGTATTCATCCCCATCCTCGTCATTGGAGTAGACTTCTTTATCTTTCGACAGAGCTAGAGTAAGATCTTCTTCATATTCCCATCCACTAGGGACAATGTCCTTTATGTCAATGAAGAAACTCAGTGGTGGTGTGAACTTGACATTAAAGTCATACTTACCACTTGGTTGGCCAAGGATATCAACAACTTCACCCCTTTCGTGAGCTTTTTGAACTAACTCACGGTTTATGCAGGAAACTTTATATTCATTATTGCTTCTAGTGTCAGAGTCTTGGTACATAAAGGCTTTGCTTTTCGAGGTTCGACAATCCTCCTTTCGAGTGTCATCCTGACTTGGATTCCTAGCTTCCTTTATTACTTTTGAGATTATGTTTTCGCTAGACGAATCAACTTTAACCAGAGACATCTCTTGTAGAGCGGGCTCATCATCTTCATATTGAAGAATTTCCTAGCTTAGCCAACTTTGCTAAGCAAGCTATCTTCTCATCACAAGCGATGTCACCTTTTAGCTGGCGATCAACGAAAAGGGTGATCTGTTCCAATTTTTGGATATCCATTAGGAGTGTTCGCTTGCCATCATCCTCAAAAATCATGTTGACGTCTTCAATGTTTTTCGGAAGGGGACTTTGTCAGACATCTGGCATCGAATCCTTAAAGGTGAGCAATTTTTTATCCAACAAGTTCTAGATCTTGAAACAGAGTACAAAGCAGTTATCCAGATGATGACCATTTTCTCCCATATGATATTCACATGTCTTATTAACGTCGAACCTAGGGAACTTTGGCAAATTATCCCTCGGGATTTCTCTCACCACAAGATGACTTTCAAGCATCATTGGAAGTAGCCGAGACATGGGTCTAGGAAATGAAGTAAATTACCTTTGTGGGGCTTTTCCTTTACAATCAAAGGTTCGGGAGGAATCCCAACCTCCATAGTAGATTTACAAGCAAGAGGATCATATATTCTTTGGGAGAAGGAATTATGTATATAAGCAATTTCCACAACTGACTCTTTGTCTTTCTTTGGGGCATACCTATGATCCATGATCTCAGCTATCCTTCCTTCTCGCATGATCCCCTCAATGTGTTCATCCAACTCCACCAATGCGGCAAAGTTAATACAAGTGTGATTATACATCTTCTCGAAAAAGTCACGAAGCATTGCTTGAAGCAATAATCCCATAGCCTCTTTCTCAAACAAGGATGGTTTCACTTTAGACGTGGTGGCTCTCCACCTTTGAGCATAGGCTTTGAACGTTTCAATCCTTCTCTTCTCAACCCAAAATTAAGCATGCATACAGGTCTTTTGAACTTTGTTTCTCAACCAAACAAGCAAGAAAGTGAACCGTCGACGGGTCACTTATTACCAAGGCCACACATCAATCACATACACAAGCAGTTCTAAATTAATAAAGTGATTGTATGCATGAGGGGTACATGTGATGTTTCAAAAATATCTTTCGAAATCATCCACGAAAAGTTTTGAGACAAAGTGATGTCTCAACTATGAAAGACATTCAATTATCAAGGCTAGCTCGAGACTCGCATGAATGCACTCACAAGCGTCACAAGCATTCTGAATACAATTCAAACTGTGACTTTCAATTGTCAAATCAGGATTTAAGAAAAAATTTGAAACTATTTCGAATTAAGGAATATTTAGGCTATGGAACACATTCAATTGCCAAGGCTAACTCGAGGCTCACATAAATGTACTCATAAGTATTGCAAACATTTTGAAGATGGTCCAAATCACGACTCTTCCTTAAGCCAAATTGAGCTTCGGAGAACACTTTCTTAGTAAATGGTTTTCAGAAACATCATATGTACCAAAGTATTTTTGAATTTGATTTAAAAAGAAAAATTGTTAAAAATCATTTCACAATGGATATCAAGGCGTTTAAATCAACTTTCATGAAGATGGAATGACCTAGGTTCATGCATAAACTAACCTAGGAAGTTTACCTAAACAATCACACTCAAGTTCATATCTAGAAATTTCATAACAGGCATGTTGTAATAGGCATGTAAAAAAAAGCAAAATTGAGTAAAGCCTAATGACAATTTGGCAATGACAAAATTCCTTAACATGCATGACATGATAACAAACAACTTTTGTGAAGTAATTTTTCCTAAACAGGTTATACATGATTTTATAAAAATAATATAAAAAAAAAGCAATAGAATGTCAGAAAATTGTCAAAACAGTAGGACATTCAGTCAATATCGCAAGGATTTTTCCTATCAAAATAGGTCTAAAAATCATCCTATTTTTACATAACATAGCCAACATAATGATAAACAAGTTTTATTAAGAGATCTGAATTTGATCCCATGTCAGAATCCTTATAGAAAAAATAAACTAAAAATGTTAAAGGTCAATCCAAACAGAGGTTAGAACAGGGATCCGAATTTGATCCCTTGTCTAAATTCTAATCTAGTATAAAAAAGAAAAATGCAAAGTGGTCCAACAATGAGCGACCTACATGAAACTAGCGGCATTGGAAACCTCTAAGTGTATCTTATGACTTCCTAAAAATGCTCAAGTCCAAACTAAGTCAATTTGATACCCTAAAATCGAGATCTCTAAAGTGCACATGTTAGTAACTAAAAAAAAAAAATAGAACACAGGCATGCATTAGAAAACCTCAAAATCATTCAAATAATGCATAAACAGCATGAAGGAATCACGTGGGACTTAGGATTGGATGCGATGGAAAATTTTGATAATCATCTAATCCTAAATTAGCATACAAAAATGTCATACAATTCGATGACATTATGAAACGATTCAAGATTCCTAATGATATGCTTAGGACTCATAAATGCGATGAACACTTTTATGACACAAATTTAACATGCAAAATGATACTCAAATAATATAGCCTAAATATGTATGCAAACCTTACAACATGCAGTTCAATTGTCATGAAGGCATAACAGCAAGATTTAGACTCTAGATGACTTAAACAAACATGACAATGTGTATATATGATAAGGTTTCATTTCAGCATTAACTCCACAAAATAGGCTTGATTTTGGCTATCTCGAGACATACAAAAATCCTATGAAAAATCTCACATACAAAACACATAATGAGGAATATTTTTTGTTTAGAGTTTGAAACCTAATTATAATTACATGAAGCATAGTAAAAATGGCAAAACAAAGGTGCATATCTAAGTTATATATTGCTATGGCACCTTTTCATATTAACTCATTCAATTGACACACTAGACAACATCAAAACTTTGTAAATTATGCATCAATTGAACACATACAGCATGTATTTCATCTTTTATGAAGGATTTGAGACCAAACAAACCTCATTTATGGACTCAAGTTCACTAAAACGCAATTCGGAATAGTGCGATTTGCCCTAGTTAAACACATCCAAAAATTCCGAAGAAATTACAGGATGTTCTCCATACAATTCTAAGCAACTTTCATTAGGAAAGTTCCTCCATAAACAACGTAAAGATTAGTACAAAAATGACAAAATCATAAATCAACATAGTGCAGATTGACCTAAGCTCAGATTTGAGTGGTTTTGACCTAGTTAATGATGTCCAAAATTCTTTAGAAAAAAAAACAAAAACAAAACATTCTTAAGATAATAACAAACAACTTTCATGAAGGAAAGTTCCTCCAAAAATCAACATAGAAAATTGCACAAAAATAGACAAGACAGAAGGTGGAATAAGAACAAAATTGAAAACTAACTTAAATTTTTTAAGGTATTTTTCGGAGGTCAAACAACACTCGATCGGTGCGTGTGACCTATCAATTCTAAGCTAGTGATGTGTATTTTGAAAGTCTACAAGGACTTGAGTAGAAATAAGGTCATTTCGGACCTCATTTTGGACCAAACCATCACATCAATCCTATAGCTAAGAAATTGCAGATTCAAGCTAAATCAACTACAATCATTCAAGTTCATTCAAGAACACTCATTCACAATCAAGTTTCAGCAACTCATCAAAAATCATATAAGCATAACATATATCCCTAAAATTAAACCCTAGCCTCGACAGATTCGGCTAGACCAGTTTACGAGTCACCGACAAGAAGATCTTGATCGCCGGCAATGAATTAGTGATTGATTCAGTAGATCCTAATCAAGACCAGGTCGGACATCATCTAGAGGCTTGATTGGGAGTGAGCGATGCCTCCGAGAACCTTTGATGATGGCTAGTTCAGCTTAGGGACAGATCCGGTCCTATTCGGACCAGCTTTCGACCACCAATAAGAAAACAAATCATTGGAGGTATTTTGGCAATTGATCCGCCAATCAATTTGCCAATCCCTGACCATAGCTAGGTTGAGGACTCTTCAAGGATTCAATCAGTAATGATCATATCCGCCTAGGACCATCACCAGTTTAACTGATCTAGCCAACTGAAGCCGAAACCATCAGCTTTTGGATTGATTGGAGAAGCAAAGCCGGGCATGAATCCTAGATGGCCACGGAGCTCCAATGAACAATAGCAAGGAAGGAGGGAGGTTTGAGATGCTGATTAGCCACCAGGTGTGGCAGAGGGGGACCGATCTATGAGCAAAGAAGAGAGGGAGAGGAACAAGAGCTTTTTTTTTTTTTTTTTTTTTAAGCCAAAATAGAGAGGAGAGAAAGAGTGGATCTAAGGAGAGAGAATGTATTTTGTGCAAATGAACCTCCCATGAAAAATGGAGGGAAAATGGGTATATATACCCTTTCAAAATTGAGCAATTTTGGTCGTCAATTCGATCCAACGGTCGGAATTTTGATCCAATGGTTAAAATTTGATTTTAAAGGCCGCTATTGACACTTGATTTTTAGTTAACATGTCATTAAGAAGTAACAAAATCAAGATTTGGGTTTTTAATTGCGACGGAGTCCCATCTCTTGACCAAAAAGTGTCATTTTTCATTTCTTTCTTTTGCATTGTTGTTTTTAAGTAATTTCTAGCTCATTTTCAAGAAAAATCCAAAAAAGTCAAATGGTTGACTTTTGAGTTGACTTATTAGTCAACCATTTGACCAAAAGTCAACCCGGGTCAAAAATTGACTTTTTTACCCAAAAATCTCATTTAGCTTTAATTTCACTTTTATCAAATCAATTTCTTGAAAATTCAAAAATACGACCAAAAAATCAACCTTTTAGGATGGTTAAACCTTTAACAAAAAAATCAAAATAAAAAATAAAAACACACAAATATATTTCTTTTAATGCTAATTTGACTTTTGTGTCAAAAATTTCACAAAATTCAATTAAGAACCTTGATTTTTGAATTTTTTGAATTTTTGGTTCTAAATTACTTTTATTCTAGTCATAATTAAGAGTAGTTCTTTCTTTAACATTTGTTTTAAGGATTATCTAAAATCTGCTTAAGTATTTAATTTCACGATTTATCTAATCAAAATACAAATTGCCGTTTTGAGCCTTAATTAGGGGACCAAAATTGATCCTTCATAGCTTGCTAATGAACGATTGTTTCTCACTTATTTTCTTAAGATAAGTCCAAATTTGAAATCGATTTTGTGAAATTTACACCAAAACTAATCAATTTGAATATAGATCCAATTTTAATATTATGCTTAGATCTATTTTTGACCTAAGCTCGAGCACTTCAATTCAAGGTCAATTTGAATATGATAAGTGATCTTACATATGAGTAACTCATTAGATAGGACAATTATGACACTAATTGAGTTCAATTTTAGTTAATTTGTAATTTTGCCCATTGAATTGAAAACTTTACCATTTTAGCCATTTAGGCCCAATTCAAAGCACCTATCGTTTCGACTTGTTGTTTTTCACGATAATCATTTAATTAGGTCAATCAAAGACCCCTAGATCCCATTCATAAGGTTTGATTAGCTTAATTGCATCTTAATTGGCCAATTTCTTCTTAAAAATGATAAAATTCATTTTCAATTTGGTCATGTAGGACCAAATTGCATAAATTTTAGAACCACAGGGTTCTCAAGTGGACAAAATAGCTGAAACCGAACCAAACCAGTCAAGAACCAATCAAAATCCGACCAAAAGGACTAAACTGGTCTGATCGACCACCGGTGGGACTAGTCGGTTCAAGCTCTTATCGGCCGGTTCTTGGCCTCCGATGATCGGTTCTAGAGCTCTCTCAATGTCGATTTCACTTCTGCACCTTCAATTTCCCAAAATTTTATAAATTGATCCTCGAATTTTGTCAAATTGCAAATTAACGCCTAATTGAATATTTTGACGCAATTCCCGATTTTGGCTTGGTTTTTTGCAAATCAAACCTACCATATCAATTACCCAACACCTCAAAATCATGATGGAGCCTTTGAAATTGATTTTTGACCGCTGGATTGAAATTTCGACGATCGGATTGAACTAACGGCCGAAATCGCTTAATGTGAGGAGTGTATAAATGAAATGTTCATCCATTTTCAAGGGGGCCTCATTTGGCACAAAACATATTCTCTCTCTTTAGATCTTTCTCTCTCTCTCCTCCCTCTCTCTATTTTTCCCACCTAAACCAATCCCTCTCTCTCTCCCATTCCTCGCGAACCAAACCGATTCATCACCGGTTTAGGCTCACCAACCTCACATTGGCGGTTTGACAACTGCTACTTAACCCCGCGGCCATCTCCTCCTCCTTGCTGATCTATTTGTGGCTGAAGATTGACTAGGTTTTGATCGGGAGTTATCTAATCGAGCTAGCTCCCCTCTCGGCATCATAGCCATTCCAACTTGCATCAGTGGTTCCGACGATCCTAGCCAGAGGTTAACGGTAGTTCTAAGGTCCTAAGCGATTTAGATCTGATCCTCAGCAATCTATCGAGATTCAAAAGTGTTTGGCATTTTAATCCGATTGATCGCGATAGAAACCGACGAAAATCATGATGAAGGTAACGATTCGAAACTCGAATATGATGAAGCGAGATCGAGTTAGTCGATCAAGGCTAAGATTCAAGATTAAGAACTTTTACATGCTTAAAATCAATGATTATAAATGCTGCAATAATTTGTTCATGATTGTGTTCTTGATTCTATTCTAGATTTTTGTATGTCTATACCTAGGTTACTCTTTTGACCAAAACGAGATCAGAAACAACCTTATTTCAACTCAAGTCCACTTAAGATTTGATAATAGAAATCCGAGCTTCGAAATGATAGGTCGCATTTTCCAATCGAGTGTCATTTGACCCTCAAAAAACACCTCCAAAGATGAGCGATTCTACACTATTTTAGCTTCTTCTTTTTTTTCAATTCTATTTTTGTTCCGCCTTTTGTCTTTGCTATTTTTGTGCAGACTTTCGTGGTCATTTTTTGACAAAAAATTTTCGTGAGTTTTGTTCCAAATCATCTTTTGAATCTTCTGCAATTTTTTCATGATTTTTGGATGTGTTTAACTAGGTCAAATCTACTCAGATCCAAGTCTAGGTCAATTTGTTCCATATTGATATCTGATTTTGCAATTTTTGTACTGATTTTTTTGTTGAATTAGTGTTGTGCATGTCCTATATATTTTTCGAAATTTTAGACATGTTTTAGCTAGGTCAAAATCACTTAGATCTAAACATAGGACAGTCTATCCTGCATTGGTCTGAAATTTGTTTTAATGAAATTGAGTCCACAAATGCACTTATTTTGTCACGACCCCAACTCCATTTCCAGGGTCATGGCGACAAGGGTTATTTTCGCCACGTCCCGGCTCATCCCTGTCTTGATTCTTTTTATCTTGTTATCATGCACATGCGGAAACGTGAATAAACAACTTCTCAGACAAACAACAGCTGGAAGACTAGGACATACATCACATAGAACACACTGATTAATATTATAATAAGACTTTCACAAGCCCTTTCTCCCTTAGTGTGACTACAGCTCCCAAAACTGACGTGAGACTTCCATGCTTACAAGACTGAAAGATGAGAGGTGAGTTTTGAGGAAACTCAATAAGTAAAATTCATTGTTCCCTATTAGGAAAGCATCTCATCATTAAAGCCTAAGTACAACACTCACAAATAGTGTCGATGACAAATTAATTAAGCTATTTTATCAAACAAGCTTATCAACATCACATAGTAACATATTCAATAAGTTCATTAACCATATAAATATATATTCCCATACTTTCAAGGGCTTCCAGCCGTAGGTTGGGCATCCGGCCTCAAGCCAGGCATCCCATACTTTCATGGGTTTCTTGGCTCAACCAAGGCATCTGGCCATCAAGTTAGGCTTTCCATACTTTTAGAAGCTTCCTAACTTAACTAGGACATCCCATTCAATGAACGAGGCATCGCCGCCAACGCTATGTGATGACGGACACTTTTTCCTCTTTAAGTGCACACACACACAAGTGCATCACACAAGTCGGTTCTTATCTTTTCTCTTAGTCGACACATGTATGGCTTGAAGGCATGCTCATTCATTCATGGGTATCTCATGAATTCTTATACTTCACTAATGCATATGTTGGGAACGATATTTGATCCGTGACTTCAATAAATCACTTAGCACCAATCCCTGCACCAAACAAGGCTCGGAAATGGTACGCCTCAATATCGATCCAAGACCTCAAGGCTTGGGTACACCTCACTTTAGTGACGATCACAACCTTAACGGACCTCTGCTCCATCCCAATGTGAATACACATGTATCAAGAATGACCCTCGGCTCGCGATTTCATTCAACGCCAAGCACAAAGTCCCCATGTCCACTTGAACTATGGAAATTGGCATGCTTGGTGCCTTACCAAGACCTCGCGGATTTGGGTGATCCCCGTACCGATCAAGACATAAGATCGACACGCCCACAATGTCAACTTAGGACCTTGCAGCCTTAGGCGATTCCCGCACCAAGCGAGACTTGGACTCGGTGTCCTATTTATGTCGAAACCAATGCTTTATGGCTTGGGCGACTTTGTCTTGCGATGAACTCAACCTGAACGAACCTCGGCTCAATTCTAAACTTGAATAACTCAAGCACACATTCAAGCACAAACATGAGCAAGACTATACAAAAGATCTAACATCCTTCCCACAACTTGACGGGTGAGCACCTAGCTAGGCTCGATAATTGAGACTACCACTCTAGAGGAGACATAGGGATCTTACTTACCTTGGCAAACCTTGAAGACCAACTTAGATTAGCTTGAGGGATTGAGGATACAAAGCTGAGAGAAGGGAGAAGGAGGGGGGGCGTCCAAAGAGAAGAAGGAATGAGGAAATGAGAGGCAAGGTGAAGAAATGAAGAGGGCTCCTCCTATTTATAGCCCCTTGGTGCCATCATTACTAAGCCAAGCGGTCCAATTTTAAGTTCCAAGTGTCTCGCTAGAATACTTAGGTGGCAAGCCTAAGTTGCAGGGTGTCAAGCCTATTTTAAAAGGTGGCACACCTAATGGCTTAATGTAATGATTGGAAGCTTGCCTGTTTCATTCCTATTGGACCATTTATACAATGACATCATGACTTGGCCTACTTGTTCCCTAAGGAAAATCTTATGGTAATAATGATCATGCCTTTCATGGACACCTAAGCTTATGAGTCACCAACTTCTTCTCCAAGGCAAATCTCAAGCCATCATTACCAAATCTTCGGATGGACACCTAGGCGGGATGACTCATCCTTGCATTTAATGAGGTGTTCTAGAATCTCATATATGTCTTCTCTTGATTAGTCCATTTGTCCAAAAGTCACTTACTTAATTCCCAAGGCAAATCTTTGGTAATCATTACCAAATCTAGGAATATCTATCCAAAGTGGTGAGTCATCCTTCTCTTTAAATGAGGGAGTTCTAGAATTTTCTTCTGTTTTGTCCTTTTCTTTATCAAGAAGGTGGTCTAGAGAATTCTATCACCCAAGTTGGTTTTGAGGCCGGAGAATGGATCTTTAGATACACCTTGAAAAACTGAATCACTTACACTTGAGGTTCGGCCATTACCTCCCATATTCACCCAATCATTTCTTTGGACGGTCGGTCAGCCAATAGGGTCAATTGTCCTTTGATCGATTCGAGGTCAATCCTAAGGTTACCCATGGCCTAGCATAAGGTTGAGGCACTCATGGACCTTAGAATTAGTGACGGAATAGTTAGGTCTATTCCTCGACTCATTCCGGTCGGCATTTGATCCATCGGTAGAGTTCATGGTCGGTGCATTACCGATCCATGATCGGACATCACAAATTCAAGATTCTATTCTGATCACTAAGAATTAAATAGGGAATGATGCATTTTTAGTTGAAAGAAAGTCACATTTGGTCAATTTGTATGGTCCGTGTATCGATGCATAACTGGGCGGAATTACCCATGACCAAAAACTATAACCGATCGGATCAACCCATGACCATCCACCGATCCAAAACCATCCCGTAATCAATTCTCATGATCAAAAAGTTATCATATGAGTTGGTGATCCTATCCCATCAGTATGGTCAGTAAAAAATTCACGGTTGACACCTCGACCAATTCATGAACGGTTGATCGGTCGGATCATAACTAATCCATGATTCCTTGCGAATCGAACCTATCAATCCATGGCCAATGGCCCATGATTGATCATTTTAGGACCTTATGGCTGATCCTTATGGGGTCGGAATCAAGGATGTTACATATTTGGTCTCAAATCATTCATGAAAGTTGAAATACATAATACATATGTTCAGTTGATGCATGTTTTGCAAGATCTTTATTTTGGCAAAGTGAGTCGATTGCATACATTAGAGTAAAAGACACTGCAACAACATGAGCCAGGCATATAGTTTGTCAATTTTGTCATTTTTGCCACGACTCATATAATCTTAATTAAGTTTCGAACTCTTAACGCGAAATCTTCATCATCGCATGCTATGTATGTTAGATTTTTAGTAAGGTTTATGAATGTTTTGAGGATGGTTGAAATCATGCTCATTCTATAATTTAATACTAAAATGAAACATTGTCTTATGTGCACATTTCCATGCTTGTTTGAGTCACCTAGAGACCAAATCTTACGATCACGCCTTCTTGATGATTGAACCGCATGTTGCAAGGTTTGTATACATGTTTTGGTCATGTCCTTTCAATATCATCTTGCACATTAAATTTGTCTCACAAAAGTGTTCTTCACACTTAGGATTTCCAAGCATACCATTAGGAATCATGAATTATTACATAATGTTATTTAAATTGTATGACATTTTGCATGCCGACTTAGGATTAGATGACTATCTAAACTTTCCTTCACATCCAATCCTAAGTCTCATATGATTTCTTCATGCCGTGTGTGCATTCTTTTGAGGTTTTATAATAAATGTTTGTGTTTTGTTTCATTAATTACTAATGCGCATACTTTTAGAGATCTCTATCTTAAGATACCAAATTGACCTAGTTTGGACTCGAGCTCTTCTAGGAGGATGTAAGGCACACTTAGAGGTTTTTGATACTGCTGATTTCACGTAGATTGCTCATCGTTTAGACCACTTTTCCAACATTTTAAAACTAGATCGGAATCTGGACAAGGGATCAAATTCAAACCCTTGTCATAACCCTTGTTTAGACAGATCTTTGATATTTTTGTTCCATTTTTTCTATTTGAAATCTACACTTGGCCTCTTAATGAAACTTGCTTGTCATAATGTTGGCTATGTTGTGTAAATTCAATGATTTTTAGACATGTTTCAATAGGACAAATCATCATGACATTAGCTAAATGTCCTATTGTTTTGACAAATTTCTAATGTGTTGTTGCTTATTGTTTGATTTCTGTAAAATCATGTGTAGATTGTTTAAGAAAACTTTCTTCATGAAAGTTGTTCATCATCATGTCATGTATGTAAAGAATTTTTTCATTGGCAAATTAGCACTAGGTATTGCCCAATTTTGTTGTCCTTACATGCTTATTCTGAAATTTCCTAATATAAACATGATTGTGATTATTTAGTTATACCTTTTAGGTTAGTTTGTGCATGAAATTAGGCCATGTCATCTTCATGAAAATTGTTCTAAATGCTTTGATCTTTGTTGTTAAACAATTGACCTTTTCAAAATTGCATCTTTCAAAAAATACTTTGGTACATGTGATGTTTCCCAAAACCAATTTCTAATAAATTCTTTTCCAAAGCTCGATTTGGCATAAGGAAAAATCATGGTTTGGAACATATTCAAAATGTCTGCGATGCTTGTGAGTACATTTATGCGAGCCCTGAGCTAGCCTTGGCAATTGAAAGTGCTCCATATGTTTTTTAAATATCACATGTACCCCCCTCCCATACATATAATCCGGTCATGCATTAGAATTGCCTATATTTGTGATTGACACATGCCATTGGTAATAAGTGACCAACCAACGGTTCACTCTCTTGCTTGATTGGTTGAGAAATAAGGTATAAAAGATATGCATGCATGTTTAAATTTTTGCAATGCATGTGACTTTTAGATGAATGGTAGAGTCGATGCATGATATCGAGGGAAACTCTTAGGAACACATAGATCACTTGATTAAGATACTTATAAGCGTTATTAGCCATGTGAGAACACAATTGGTCAACAATTGCTATAAGTCACAAAAATGGATTGGGTAGGTGTCTTAGTGGGACATTCGCATGAAAATTTGACTTTCGTATTGAACTTTCTTTAAATGATTGATCTTGACATGATGTCATGTTTTTGATTGTTTTGATATGTATGTTTATTTATTTCCATTGTATGCACCTAATTATAGGTTTCTAGATTAGGTTTAGATTAAAACCCTGAAGATGGAGAAAGCACGAAGGATGAAGTGATGACATCCTTATGGGCAAAGCATATTGTCGAGAGAGCTACCATGGTAAAGATACCCTTAAATTCAATATCCACACTTGATCTCTTCTCCCAAAGTGTGTTGCCCGTGTGGATATAGATTGCAGCACTCTGCTGTCACGCGGGATACAAGCTTGGGAGAGCTCGCAATCTCGTGAAGAGAACTCACGAAAGGCTTGATTTGAAAGACGAGATGATGACGTCTTTTGGAACGTGAGTTGTGAGGGAACTCTTGTGATCAAGTACCCCTAAATCCGACATTTCCCCTTTTTCTCTCCTCTTGATGGTGAGAGATCGAGGAGTGGCGAGATTAGGTCGCTATAGGCTTGGTGACTCTGCTAGGGACTGGTTACTAAATTAAGAGGACTTGAAGCCGTTTAAAATGGTTGTTGTGCTTTAACTAGTGTGTCTTGTGTATGATTGCCTAAATGTCAAAGTTGCATGGAAAATCAGGTTAGTCGCTAACCTCGTGTTAAATGATCTTGTAGGTGGAAGTTATAAGGGGAGGCATGCTTGTAAACCTTTTGTTTTGCAGGTAGTGTAAGGATGTATGAATGTATGAGGATTTATACTTAAGTGCTGGATGTTTAAATGTAAATGCATGTTTACAAGCTTTAGCACAAAACTACACACACAACCGCGGTCTAAAACCCTTATCACCCAATTTAGAACCTTAGGTTGGTTTATTGGTGGAATTTGAGAGTGAATACCCGTGGTAATCCATTATTGTGATCATACTTACTACTATAGCCCTAGCTCTATATACCATTGCCCTCGATAGCTTCAAAATATTCTTAGACTCCATTATTTTCTTCATCAAAGAACTTGGCCATGTAGGATTGTTTCTCTATCTTGTTTCTCAATCTATCACAGTACTTGCTTGTTAGCCATTCGGTACTAACTTGAGGAACATGTAGAATTCTATTACATATACGTATAGGTTTGAAGGTTTTGACTTGTAAAGTATGCTCTCTCTGCACTTTGGAAGCATATATGAGCCAATCACAACCCTCTGAACTCATTGCCCTCAACCTATTGCATGCATTCTTAACAAACCTCACTTGTCTCCCATTTTTACATAGCATGGTTTCTAACGGCTTCTCTAAACTCTTGAGCATTACCAAAACCCATCCCCAACTTGAAAACGAGACTCTCCATATCAACCTTAAAATTGAACTTAGGATGTGCATACTCATTTTGGCTATTCATATTCAAGAAATCTATATTATCAGTCGGCACATCTATGCTGCTATCTCCAACCTCCATATCCCTCCCATCAATCTATTACCCTTGGCACATCTTACATGTCTTTTGTATAATCCATCGAGACTGATAATGGCAAATCCATCATCTTGAGCACCCGCAGTAACTTCAACATACCCATTACCATAAAGATTCACTGCTTCACATCCCTCACCTGATGCAAACTGAAAACAAATCTAACATCAATATGTTATTATGCACTAGAAAAAAAAAAAAAAAAAAAACATAACAAAAACAGAAATAATTGCAACACGTAAGATTTGTTTGCCACTTCAAAATTTCTTTCTGAAGTGCAAAGAATTAAAATTCTAATTCACTTGAAACCATATAGGTTGGAGAGTTGGTCCCATAAGTGTTTGTACTTGGTGAAAAAGGCATGAAAAATAATTAAAAACAAAAATAGAAAAAGTGGACGGGCAACCTTATTGGCCCCATACGACAAAACATACATCACAGAAAACAAAATAAAATCATTAAAGAATTGCAAAATAGGGACCACCACTAGCACGTTCAGCAATACCAATTAGAAACTGCATAGTATACTATTAGAGAAAACTCCTTTATTATTTTGAAGCTGACAAAACATTTCCAAAAGTCTAGTCTAAAGACTTGCAGACTCAAGTATTATAGTCTGAAGAACTCCAGACCCTATTGTCAAAGTCTAAAGACCACCAGACTTTAATCTCAAAGTCTGCACTCACTGACAGTTTCCAGACCGAAGAATGAAGACTTATCCAAATACGGGATTACCTTCAAGGATTTGATTCGTATGGTTTTTGGAAGACCTTATGGCTAGACATAGCATTTACTTGATTGATTATTCTTATTGGAATCTATTCCAATATGAAGATCTTTTTGAAGGCAAACAAACTTGGAAAGTTCTACTTATGGAAACCAAGGTCTTGATTGTATAGGCGAGCATGATTGATGAGCTTTCATCACATTCTTAAAATGACTCGAGATTTCCTTGATTGATTTTGTCCAACGGGTAGATTGGAATAACTCTTTTGGAAAGTGCTAACGGTCGTTTTGGCATGAAGGAGTATTTAAGGCATCTTGCTAAGTTGTTCTAAGTAGTGCGTGAAAGACAAATTTCAAAGTCTAAAACTTTCTAGTCCTTTGCTTTCTCATTCATCGAGCTCAAAATTGCATACAAAAGAGAGAAACTCTTACCGAGACTTTGTGAGAAATCAGAAGAAACTCTTCACTGAGAAAGTTGAGATCACAAGCTGTAAAATCTCTTTTGATTTATAGTGGAATCCAGCCAGTGGGCTGTTAGAGTGGGAGAGTATACGTAGGCTTGATCTAAGCCAAACCATTATAAATCTTGTATTCTAATTCTCTTTCCCTAAACTTCTTAATCCCTTATTTTTATTCGTAGCTTTATTTGTTTGCAAAAAGTTGAGCACTTTCATAGTCGGTAATATTCTAAAAGCAACTTACTTCTTCTAAGTCTTGCGAAATTTTTTATTTATACGTATTCACCCCCCACTAGGTGTTTATACTAGTTCTTACATATACGACTTGCCAATAGAAAATGCAACTTATATTCATCAATTCACAAAAAAACGCACCTCGACGTCCGATCAAAGCAGCCAAATCAATGCCTTTAAACAAATAAATTTCTCTCACCATCATCGTCATCGCTGCCGTCAGTTTGGCATTCCATGACGTGACCACACTTCGTCGACATTTTGCTTCAACGAATTGCAAAGGCCCCCTCTTGGATGAACAAAGAATCAACTATACTAAAGAAAACTATGGCCGTCCTTGCACAGAGCCCTTCCTTCCTCTCCCTTCAATTATTTATTTCCCTTTGGTCTGTCATCGTCACTTTTCCAAGATGAAAACAAAATTCTTTGCCAAGAATTTTGCACTTCACTTTCGGCTACAGGGTGTGGCCAACAAGAAAGGGCCCCTCTTCATTTATTGAGAAGCTAGTGAAAGTCTTTCTTTCGACACTGAAGAGCGTGCGCATATTTACTTCAATAAATTTAGCTTCATGAGGGTCAAACACGCAAATTCTTTCTGCTGCTTTCCTTGTCTCCATTCTTCCTTCTCCCTTTTGCCTGCAGAGAATTTAATGAAGGGAGGCCGGCCAGCGTACAAAAACGCTGATGATCACAAAAGTCTAACTTGGACTTTATTTATCGAGACGAGCTCGCACGCTTTAATTTTTTATATTTATTTGACAAACTCAAACTTGTAATATATTTTAACGTAGAGTTGTGCATGAGAACAAAATATTATGAGGGCACACTTCTTTATATAAGAGATCTACTAAGTCAAATAGTTCAAAAAATTTCAGATGCACTGATAATTTCTACGTTATAGGGCACTTGTTCGCATATTTTACATCAGTGTCAAGTTGAACTGGGTAAAGTAAGATCAAGAATTGCTCTTGATCTTTCTCTCCCTAAAATTGCTCGTCTTCCTATCTTTGCAATTGACAGATTGTGTATGTGAGAGAGAGAGAGAGAGAGAGAGAGAGAGAGAGAGTAAAAGAATGAGAGCTGCCATTGGGGAGTGATAGAACCAGTAGTAGGAGATATTTGGGGGGTTGCAAGCACCAGTCTATTCTCTCGCAACACCTTTTTAAGGTAACGTTTTCGTCTTCTTCTTATCTCTCGCTCTCTCTGGGGACAAAGTTCTCTGGGAATGTGACTAGAAAGTAGAGAAAATTCTGGCGCATTCTTCTTCTCTACTGGAAGTTTTTGAATTCATGTCCCCAGAAAGAGAGAAAATCTACTGGAAGTTCTTGCATTCTTCTCCTCTTCGGCACTCCCTATGCATTGTGTATTCCTTTCCGAAAAATCATCCATTTTCTTGTTTTGCCTCACGTTCCACTTCCATGCGTAATCACGAGTGCCCCTAATCACTGCAAAAAGAATTTCAACTTAACCCTAGACGGGAGGTTGCATTGGCATTCATTAAACTGTCTCTTTCCCTCCTTTTTCTTTGGAATCAAGATTAGGGTATCTATTGAGAAAAGATTCGGAAGAAGATGAAAGTGGGAGTGATTGGGGGTGGCGTGAGCGGGCTCGTGGCAGCCTACGAAGCAGCGAGGGGAGGAGCGCAGGTGGTAGTATATGAGAAGGAGGATTACTTGGGCGGCCATGCCAAGACCGTCTCATTCAACGGTGTCGACCTGGACCTCGGCTTCATGGTCTTCAATCCTGTGAGTCTGCAACTCTCCGTTTCCGTTGATCTCTTCTTCTTCTACATTTTGCCCACCATTATCTCCACTGCATTTTCCACCATTTTTGTTTTTGTTTTTGTTTTTTGAGTCCTCTCTGCTCAGAGAAAAACATAGATCTAGTTGTACACGTCAGGAGCCAAACATCTGGTGACGGATAGAGTGACTTCTTCGTTATTACTCGAATCGCCCTTGCTCGTCTTCTTTTCCCTATAGTGACAGATAGAGCAACTTTCTAAGTTGGGGTTTTAGGGAGGTGCGTAGGCATTAAAAAAGGTAACTTTCTAAACGTGCCACATGAAGGTTTAGAAGGTCACAGTGCCTTTCTCGACGTGCATACGTTTAATTTCAATCTTCTTCTTCTCCACGGCATACATATTCACATTCTTTTTTCTCTAATCTTAAATACAAGATGGGCTGATTTTGTGAGCATACTCTCCGTTTGCCATATATCGGAAAACTTTTTCCAAAGACCAAGCGCCATAAGTTAGATATTAATGGTTTTCGTGAGACATATGTTGCCATCCCACAGTTTCTATACCATTTATTTCCATTTTAATACTAGCGTAGTGGTAAGAAGAAACATATGTTGATGGTCTTCCTTTTTTTGTTCAATTATCTCTAGATCAATACAAAATTCAATATCCACAAGCATACAATTCCAAAAGGCATCTGGAATCTTAATAGGTGATGAATTTGTTCATTGAAAGAACTCTCTTTTGCCGTTTCTGGTCGAACAGTCGAGTTCATGTCAAGAAAGACATCAAACGGCATGGTGGAAGGAATCTTCTGTGATTGCGAATAAATTTAAGAAGAGGTTAACATCCTTTCTATATGTAAATCATACTGTCAATTCCAAGCTATCACATTCGAATATTGATACAAGTCACTAGACGTTACATATTTTAACTAAGGATAAGGATTTTTTTTGGTCCAAGAGCCGTTCCAAGAGCAATTTAAAAATTGGAATAATATATTACTTTTACTTCAAGGAAAAAAAAAAAAAAAAAAAAAACTCTAATCGTAGATTTAGTACGACAATAGAGGGGATTGTTATATGGACCTATTTTTTGGTTTTATAAGAAGAAACATAGGAATGAAAGAAAAGGGATTCCGCAGGAGAGCTGGGGGTGGTCCACCCCTGCAACTTTAGCCAATAAAAACAAAATTAGAGGCTCTGAAAATGATTGGGTCTCATTTTAGTTCTTGGATTTTTTTTATTCAAGTATTTAATTTTGAAAAGAATTGCAAATGATGGCGATCTCTAAAACAAGAAACTTTTTGTTTAAAGTAACTCGTGCACGTACGTGTTGTCCTAAGCATCGGTAGTTATTTTGTTGATTGGACTGGCCAATCTATTTACGCGAGAATCTCACTTATTGAAATATCAAATTATATTAAGTTTTCCTATTTATGTATGCTTGTGTTATGAGGATAATCTCGGTAAGTGAATTTGTGTATTTGCATGATTATTATCAATTTAAGGGAGATTGGCACATTTAACTAGGGACAATGAGGTGATCATTGTCAATATAAAAATGTTCAAATCATTATTTGAACATGTCCTGCTTGTTTAAATATATATATATATGTATATAGTGTTGTTACTTAACCTGACTTTCTAGCTACTTTAGAAATTTAATCATCAAATGTAATTCCATGATTAAAAAACTAGGACGTAAATTCATTATTTGTGGCATATATATTCCCCATCTTTTTTCTCCAATCTTAAATATGAGATGGGTTAATTTCACAAGTATACTCTCCATTTGTGGTGTATTGGAGAACTTTTTCCTAAGACTGAGGCACCATAAGATAGATATTAATGGTTTTCGTGAGAGGTATGCTGCTGTCCATCAGCCTCCATACCATTTATTTCCATTTTAATGCTAGCAGAGTGATAAGAAGAAACATATGATTGATGGTCTTCCTTCTTTTGTTCAGTTATCTCTAGAACAATGTAAATTTAAATATCCGCAAACATGTGATTCCAAAAGGCATATGGAATATTAAATGAATTTGTTAACTAAAAGAACTTTCTCTTGTCCTCTTTGGTCAAATAGTCGAGTTCATGACAACAAACAGCATGGTCAAAGGAATCTTCCATGGTTGCGAACTGATTTAAGAAGAGGTCAACGTCTTTTTTATATATGAATCATACTATCACTTCCACGCTTCCACATTTGAATATTGATACTTACATATGTCAACTGAGGAAAAGGATCTTTTTTTTTTGGGTCCAAGAGCCATATCAAGAGCAATTTAAAAATTGGAATAATATATTACTTTTATTTGAAGGGGAAAAAGCTATTGGCTTTAGAAGTTGAATCAAACATACTCTAATCGTAGATTTAGCATGAGAATAGGGTGGCCGCCGCCGCGGGGGGGGGGGATGCACCCCTGCAACGTCAGCCAAGGAAAAAAAAAAAATAGAGGCCCTGAAAATGATTGAGAGGCGCCGGGGATGCACCCCTGCAACGTCAGCCAAAAAAAAAAAAAAATTAGAGGCTCTGAAAATGATTGGGTCTCATTTTAGTTCTTGGAGTTTTTTAATTCAAATATTTAATATTGAAAAGAATTGTAAATGATGATGATGTTTAAAAAAAAAAGAACTTTCTGTTTCAAGTAACATGTGTATTTACGTGTCGTTCTAAGCATTAGTAAATTATTTTGTTGACTACACTAGCCAATCTATTTACGCGAGGATCTCGCTTATTGAAATATCAAATTATATTAAGTTTCCTTATTTAGGTATACTTATGTTATGAGGATAATCTCAGTCAGGGTATTTGTGCGTTTGCATGATTATTATCAATTCAAGGGAGATAGGCATATTTAACTAGGGACAATGAGGTGACTTTTTCAGATACTCCGTTGTCAATATGAAAATGTTCAAATGATTATTTAAACACGTCTTGCTCGTTTGGATATATATAGTGTTGTTCTTAAACCCAACTTTCTAACTACTTCAGAAAATTAATCATCAAATGTAATCCAATGATTAAAAAACTAAGACGTAAATAGATAATTTGTGGCATATATATTCCGCATCTTTTGTCTCAAATCTTAAATACAAGATGGGCTAATTTTGTAAGTATACTCTCCATTTGCCATGTATTAGAAAACTTTATCTAAAGACCAAAGCACCATAAGATAGATATTAATGGTTTTCGTGAGAGGTATACTGCTGTCTGTTAGTCTCCATAACATTTATTTCCATTTTAACACTAGCTAAGTGGTGAGAAGAAACATATGATTGATGGTCTTCCTTGTTTTGTTCAATTATCTCTAGAACCATGCAAATTTCAATACCTGCAAGCATGTACTTCCAAATGGCATCCAGAATCTTAATAGATGATGAATTTGTTCATTGAAAGAACTCCCTCTTGTTCTCTTTGGTCGAATGGTCAAGTTCACATGGAGAAAGACAAGAAACACCATAGTAGAAGGAATCTTCTACGGTTGCGAATTGATTTAAGAAAAGGTTAACGTCCTTTCTATGTCTAAATCATACTATCACTTCCAAACCACACATTTGAATATTGATACAACTCACAAGACTTTACATAAGGATGTGGTTTTCTTTTGTTTCAAGAGCCATTCCAACAGCAATTCAAAATTTGGTATAATATATTACTTTTACTTGAAGGGAAAAAAGCTATTGGCTTTAGAAGTTCAATCAAACAAACTCTAATCGTAGATTTAGTACGAGAATAGACTGGAATTGATTGTGATATGGAACTATTGTTTCGTTTTATAAGAAAAACATAGGATTGAAAGACCAATCTAACACGAATGAGAGCTCTAGGCTCAACTAGTTTCACCCACCAGCGATCATTCAATAAACTTAGGTCGGATTCACAAGAAACTTGCATGAAAGCCCACTAATTTTTTTTGGGTAGATATCGGTAATAGTTTCTCACTAGTTGCACTTTGGACCTAGGGCGTAGGAGTAGACCTCGATCACGGCCTTGGTAGTTCCCTAGGCTTGCCAATCCGGCAAGGTTTAGAACACGAAGAAAGCGGTTTCTTGTCTAGTTAGATTTGGTTTATTCTTTAGTGAGATTTCTTTATGTTTATAGTTATACTATAAAGAAAGGAGTTACATGACTAAAGCAACGTGCATAACCATACTTAATCGGCCAATCAGTTTCCAACTTAGAATAAAAATAAATAGATCCGGGTCTTAGTCGGGCTTCATAACAATGGCCCATCCAGTTCTTTTCCAACCCATGAGTTTGGGGCTGAGCCGGAAAATGTACTGGCGCAGAGAGTTCGATTTTTATCGTTGAGGAAACAAGCAATCTAAGCGTGTTGCACAAGTAGAAACTTAGGGAGTTGAAAATTTCTTTCTTTCTACTTACAATAATCGGTACTATTGTATGCATAGATTGAATTTGTTTAAAGCCTATTTGGTAAAATTCTCATTCTATTCTTTTGTTCTTAGAAATAAAAAAAGAACAGAAATCTATCTAGTAATTTTTTTTTCCTATAAACAAAAATCCGTTTTTTTTTTTTTTTTTTTGTTCCCATAAATAAATTTGAAATAGAATCAAGAAACGGAAGAAAGTTGCTTCTTGCTCCTAGAAATAATTCCTTGAATCAAGAATAATTTTTTTTTTTCTTTTCTCTTTCTCTTTTCTTCTCTTTCATTTTCTTCTTCTTCCTTTTGGCTAATCGCCGGCCTCGACCATGGTAGGAAACCGGCTAGATTAGGCCGGCAACCTCACCAAAGCATTGTCGGCCCGGCAACGTCAAGCCACGGTGAGGCTCGTCAACTAGAGCTTTGCCGTGGTTGGGAGAGGCTCGTTGGCCCAAGCTCAGTCACCAGCAAGGCTCGACTTTGTTAGGCCACCACAAGGCTCGACCTTGCCTAGATCTAATGAGGCCAAGCCTCACTACGGCAAAGTGAGCCTCCATGTGAGCTTGCCGAACCTCATTCTGACCTAGCAAGGCTTCGGTGAGCTCGCCTAGCCAATTGTTGGCCACCACTATGGCTAGCAACTAGCCACGAAAAGGGGGGAAGAAGAAGAGAAAAAAAAAAATAAGAGAAAAGAAAGAACAAGAAAAATATAATAATACCTTAACCAAAAAAAAAAAGAAAAATATAATAAAATTATTAAAAATTAAAAGAAACAAAAAAATGAAAAATCTTACCAAATGCATTTCTATTTCGGGAATAAAAATTTTGGACAATTATTAAACACTTTCAAAAATTTAGAAATTATTCCTGGGAATTGAATAAAAAAAATCATTTCTAAGCGAAAATCATTCTCAGGAACAATTTTGTTATTAAACACACCATTACTACCATGTATAATAATATCAATGATGAATATGCTATTCATCGATTTTACCCCCAGGACATTACACATCATCCAAAAATTCGTTGGCCATTGAAATGTCTTTGAGTAGCTATAACCATTGAATCTTGTTTGGAAGTATAAATTGAATATAAAAAAAACCACTAATGCAGCTTCGTATGTCATCAGTAATGAGAGTTGAAGCCATTAATATGTTACTTTGTCACTTTGAGATCATGGCTCTAAGCATTAGAAACTATGGTTGATATTACAAAAAATCTCAAACTAGTAGAGAGCAAATTTATCAAAAGTATATCAGTTTATGGTAAATTTGTTGAAAGTATACCAATTTAGAATTTTTGGTTGTCAAAAAATCAGTTTATAATAAATTTGTCACAAGTGTATTAATTTTGGATTTTTTGTTGTATTAATCCTAGAAGTTATTTGTTAATTAGATTAGCCAAGCTATTTACATGAGGATCTTGTTAATAAGAAATTTATATTATATTAATTTTACCTATTTAGGTATGCTTATATTACAAGGATAATCTCAAAGAGTGAATTTGTGCATCTGCGTGATTATTATCAATTGAAGGGAGATTGGCACGTTTAATTAGGAACAATGGGGTGATTCAAGAGTTTTAAATACTTCATTGTCAGCATAAAGAGGTTTAAAGGATTTATTCAAACATGATACACAATCTTGCGTGCACGCGTGTATATATTGGTGCTATTTCCATCCCCATTTTAGCCAAGGCACTCCTTTTTTTCCAATTAACTTACCGAAATACTCTCTCTCTCTCGCTTGAATTTATTGTTTTTTTTTCATCAGGCTAATCCACAAAACTGGTTTTATACTTATCATCTCTCTCGTCATTTTGACAATATATATGGTCCAGTACAACCAACAAAATATCATTTTACCATGCATCTTTTTATCACCTTGCCTAGTGAATGTTGTCAATTTTAATCTATGGTCTCACATTTTCAATCATAAGATATTTCTATTTGTGACAGTTTATGAACACATAATTAATTGCCTTTTTTTTTATCAAATAGTATGAGCGAAATTATATTTCAAAGTCAAAAATTAAATCATTCAATTATCTAGCCAATATTGATAAAAATGGAAATGAAAAAAGTTTAATTTCTCATAAGCATGATCAAATGTCAAACATATTTATATTTAGATCATATCTAAATATTAGCAAAACATAAGCACACAAAGGAGGGGGGAAAAGAAAGAAACTTCTTGCTATTCTACTCCTACAATGAAGAAAGTAATTGATATCGATTGTAGATTTAATCTTATATCAAGTGGATCAAAACTTTAAAGTATGTTTAAAACTTTCCTTTGAAAAAATCTTATTAGAGTCTAAAGGTGCAAATAACTTTTCTAGCTCATATTTAAATATACAGAATACGAATACGATGATGTTTAACTTTAAAAACCTACAAACTTATTCCCAAAAAAATCCACAATGTCAAAATCTGTTAGATAATTAGATTGAATTTTAATTTTCAACTTTAAAATTAAATTTCCTTCAAATTATTTGATAAAAAATAGGCAATTAATTATATTTTCATAAGCCATTATATCCCGAAATTTCTAACCTTCTGTGTATCTTTTTTGATTAAAAATATGAGATCCTATATTAAATTTAACAACCTCCTCCTCTAGGCAAAGTGATAATAGGATGCGTGATATTGTTTGGTTTAATTTGACATTTATATTGTAAAATTAATAATACAAGAGAGATGATAGAAATAAATTTAGTTTTGTGGGTTAACCTAATAAAAAAAAAGGAAATAACAAATTGAAGAGAGAGAGAAGAGGTATTTTGGTAAGTTAATTGGAAAAACAGAGTATCTTAGCCAAAATAGGAGTAGAAATTGCACCGCCCTTTCTTTCTTTGTTGATAGTTATACTATAGAGAAAGGTGTTACATGATTAATGCAACGTGCACCACCATACTCAAACCGAATTCAGACATAAAGATAGAAAGGTTCGATCAATTTGTATTTGAGAATAAAAATAAGTAGATCTGATCTTGGTCGGTCTACATAACGATGGCCTATCTAGTTCTTTTCCCACCCAGAGTTTGGCACTAGGCCGAAAAATGTGTTGGCCTGGACAATCCGATTTCAATCGCTGAGGAAAGAAGCAACCTAAGTTTGTTGCATGAGGGAGTTGAAAATTTCCTTCTTTCTACTTTCAATGATCGGTACTATTTTATGCATGGATAGAATTTGTTTATTATCATGTATAATATCAATGATGAATATGCTATTGATTGGCTCTTTACCCTCAAGAATGGCACATTGCCAAAAAATTTGCCAGCCATTGAAATGTCTATGAGTAGGTTTAACCATCGAATCTTGTATAAGAGTATAAATTGATTTAAATAACCACAAATGCTCAGCGAACATCATCGGTAACAAGAGTTGAAGTTATTGATCTTTTATTCCGTCACTTTGAGTTCATGGTTCTTTGGCATCTCATAAAAGTGATTTTCTTCAAAAAGAATGTAATTTTCCTTATAAAGAATCACTAGTCTTGAGCAACTTCTAATGCTAACACGAATTAAGGGTCTCCTGCAGGTTACATACCCTAATATGATGGAGTTGTTTGAGAGTCTTGGAGTGGAAATGGAGATATCGGATATGTCATTCTCAGTCAGCTTAGACGAAGGTCGAGGCTATGAATGGGGAAGCAGAAATGGTCTTTTGAGTTTGTTTGCCCAAAAGACAAATGTGTTGAATCCTTACTTCTGGCAAATGCTCAGGGAAATCATCAAATTTAAGGAGGATGTCCTTAGGTAAATCAAGTCTTTTTAGTGCTCAGTATTGGAAGGTTATTGTATTTCTGTCTCTAGTTCTCTGAATTGATTGCAGCTCAGAACAATGATAGTGATCATAATTATTTATGCCCAAGATTTCCCGCTAATCTTTTTTGCAATCTTGCCAATGAACTTCCCACTATAGGTAGGAATTGTCGTCAATGAAGTTTTATTTCCAGCTGACTTGGTCACGGTTGATATCAGTGAAGAGAGTGATTTCTTGAAGCCTAAGCTTTAGGCAATATGCTACACTTTTGACATGAGATTTTAAACTGTTTGAACAATGATAACGTCATTTTTCAAGGGGATACTCTAGGCCATTTTATGCATTTTATAGCAGGTAAGATGATCGGATATCAAATTTTGTCAAAAAAGTTGAATATTCATCCTGAAGGTAGCATTATCGTACATGACATCGCAAGGTGACAAGTTGGGCCTAGTGCATTATAAAGTATAAGCCAATCTTCAAGTTCTCGCATCCTTTTTGTATGCACGACCGGACAATCATAGGCATTCACTCTGTTTGATGCCTGTTTATTTTTGCAGTTATCTAGAAGGACTTGAGAGAAATCCGGACATCGATCACAGTGAAACTTTGGGACAGTTTATCAAGTCACGGGGTTACTCTGAATTATTTCAAAAGGCTTACCTTGTGAGATTGTTGAATCACTGCACTGTCATATCCTTGATCTTTTACTCATATAACAATGTCTGTCCTTCGCTTGTTTGGAGAATGTAGATCTATGGCAATTACCAATTAATTTTCTATTCCTACAGATCCCAATTTGTGGTTCAATCTGGTCTTGCCCTTCGGAAGGAGTCCTGAGCTTTTCAGCCTTCTCAGTTCTGTCCTTTTGCCGCAATCATCATCTGCTTCAGGTAGTTCATGTGCCTCTAGAAGGTTACTGATTGATTGGAAATGATAAAACTGTGTTTCACCAAATCAGCTGTCCTACCAATGAATTCTCTGCTGCTTAAGTTGGTGGCATTTCATATCAATGAGTCAATCGCCAAATCTTTCCTTCCACCTCTATCGATCGGTCCTCATAACACTCTTTGTTTAACTTTACTTGCTTTCTTTGCAGGTTTTTGGCTGCCCTCAGTGGCTTACCATCCAAAGACGCTCACATTCTTATGTCGATAAGGTGATGATAATAGTTCAAAATAGAAAGCTCGACATGCTTGGTCGTAATTGTCTCTCTGGAAACCCTACAAATTGAACTGTAAATATTTGTGAATTCAGGTCAGAGATGTGCTCGAGAGTAAAGGGTGTGAAATAAGACCAAGTTGTGAAGTGCGATCCATCTCCACTAGTGATGGGGGTAAGTACTTGTGGTTTAGGTCTTGTCTTTTTCGGCATCGTTCTGTCACATGACATGGAACTAGAGCAAACAATATGGACATTATAAACAAATTGTCACAGTAGATAAATTCGCGAATCATCAAGAAAATATACTTTTTTTTATCCTTATAGTCCCCAACAGGTAACAGAAAGAGATTGAACAGGATGCATTGTCTTAACTGGAGATGGTTCTGAAGAAGTATATGACAAGTGTATTGTAGCCGTCCATGCACCGGATGCTCTGAGAATGTTGGGGGACCAAGCAACTTATGATGAGACAAGAGTACTTGGTGCATTCAAATATGCCTACAGGTATAATTGGTTAGCCTGTAGCTTGCACATTCTCGGATATTGTCACGGCTAGTGTCTGCAAACCCACTACTGGACAACCAATTGTCTACAAAGGCACAGTTGGTTGATGTGGTACAGAACAATATGCTCACGGTGATGTCGTTGTCCATTACATTTGCTTTAAGCCTTCTGCTTGGTGGAAGTAAAATTAAAATTTCAGGAATGGCAATCTTCTTTTTGCTTTCTATATCTACTGCGGAATGCAAAACCATTGATATATTTTTCTATTGGCAGTGAGATTTATCTTCATCATGACAAAACTTTCATGCCCAAAAACTCAGCAGCGTGGAGTGCGTGGAATTTTCTGGGAAGAGCTGAAAATAAAGTATGCTTGACATACTGGCTCAATGTGCTTCAGGTGTGGCAAATGCGCTTTGCTCATTCTATGTCTAATTCAGCTGTGCCCTTCAGGATGCATTATGCTGCAATGCATGCTACATGAATGCATGCTACATGTTACAACGCATGCTACATATCACCTTAAATTAAAGAAGTGAAACTAGCAGTTGTCATGGAGTACATAAACCAATTTATTGGGTAGGTCGATATGCATATGAGTTGCTAATGACTACTAAAATTTTAGCAGCATGGTGAGGTTCATTCCACAACATGTTGACCATTTCCAGTGTTTGAGCCTCTTGAACTCCCTTTTTGTTCTGACCAGTTTCAGCGTGACCAATGCTCTTTTAATTAATTGGGTCCGTATATATTTGCAGAACCTGGATCAGAAGGATTTTCCGTTTCTCATGACTCTCAATCCCTCACATGAACCTGAACACACATTGCTTAAGTGGTGCACTGGCCATCCAATTCCATCTGTTGCTGCATCGAAAGCTTTGCTTCAGCTACATGAGATCCAAGGAAAAAGAGGAATTTGGTTCTGTGGAGCATACCAGAGTGAGCCTGTTAAAGTTTCTATGCACCAGTGATTGTTATACCTCAGCTTTTTAGCAATGCTGAGAGTATTATATTCCTACGCATGTAATAAAGAATATTCTTACAAGGTTCTTGACCTCTTTCTTGAGGTTAAATTTGAAGGGGAAGGTCCTCACTTGGGCCAAATTGATGAGATGGTCTTTGCTAATAAGGTTGCTGTAATTTGAATCTATTAGTATGGACTCAGGTCGCCAAGGGACTGTAGTTGTATGTTTCATGACTTACTTGAGCACTTATTCTTCTTTCAGGATATGGATTCCATGAGGATGGATTGAAGGTATAGACTCTCTCTTCTCTCTCTCTCTCTCTCTCTCTCTCTCTCTCTCTCTCTCTCTCTCTCTCTCTCTCTGAGCAAGTTGCATATGCTAATTTTTAACTTAAGGGACTTCTTGGCAGGTAGGCATGGCTGCTGCACATGGAGGGATAGGACAAAGTCATTTTGTTCTTGATAACCCTCGACATATGGTTCCTTCACTCAAGGAAATTGGGGCACGCTTTTTTGTTACTGGATTTCTCAGACGTTATATTTCTACAGGCTTGGTAACGTGAGTATATTAGTACTTATCATGATAACTATTGGCTTGTAGAGTACATAGTTCCTTGTCTTTTCTCTGTAGATCTTCAGAAGTGTTTTAAGTGTCGTTGCTTTGATACAGCGTCATAGTCAACATCTCCTCAGAAGTGTTAAGTGTCATTGTGCTCCACTCCCACATTTTCATTAATATCTTAGAACAGAATTTGCAAATTTACTTGTCAACAAAATGATATTTGGAAATGCGGAATGTTCTTAATGACTTACTGCTTAGAGGAACATTTTTGAGAATCAGGTAGCAATAATTATGCTTTCGGGATTGGCAGTTTATTAGAGGAAGGAGGCACGATGTTTACCTTTGAGGGAACCACAAAAAGATGTCCTCTAACAGTTACTTTGAGGATCCATAGTCCAGAGTTTTACTGGAAGGTATCGTCTCAACTTACACGCGACTTCAGCCCACTTTGGATTAGACTGTTTAGGACTCTTGTACAAACAAGGCCTAGTTTATGCTTTTTCGTGCTGAGACCTTGTGTCCTAAAAAGGAATTTTTGGTTTTTCAGGTCATGACTCAAGCCGATCTAGGCCTAGCAGATGCATACATAAATGGTGATTTTTCTTGTGTAGACAAAAATAAAGGTCTTCTAAATCTTTTCCAGGTTATTTTCTTCATCAAACAGACTTCGTTTTATAAATGCCGTATCCTTCTATACATACCAAATGCTTAATCGCTTGTCAACGTTATGGCAAGTCACAGATTCTCATAGCGAACAGAGATTCTGATGTTGCCACCTCGAAATTGAGTAAGAGAAGGTACTCAATACTTTACTAGTTGGAACTAAATGTTTTTGACTTTCTATGTTATTATTAAATATACTAAACTACTGTATGCAACTATTTGATTAAGGGGTTGGTGGACACCGATGTTATTAACAGCTGGTATTGCTTCGGCTAAGTACTTCTTCAAGCATGTTTTGAGGCAAAACACTTTAACTCAAGCTCGCAGGAACATCTCCCAACATTATGATCTGGTAAAAACTTTATTCCAAATCTTTTTCTCAAGAGAACAGAATGAACCAGAATACATTCAGTTTCTCACATTGATGGGTATCAAAAGCAAAAATGTGCTTGTACATACGGTATTCTGTAATGCTGTTTTCCATTTCGTCGTGTTTACAGAGTAATGAACTTTTTTCACTGTTCTTGGATGAGACTATGACATACTCCTGTGCGGTATTCAAGGTCAGTAGCCACAACCCTCTTTTGAAATTTTGCTGCTGAATACGTGATATAGAAGCAAGAATAAATACAAACCCACATATGAAAGTCCAGCGGCTCAAAATAATGACGCGTTGTTGTGCTGTCGAAAAATTCAATAGATGGCTGGTGAAGACCTAAAGGCAGCACAGATGAGAAAAATCTCTCTTTTGATTAAAAAGGTATGTTTTACTTGCTGTTAGTTTGGGGCTGCTTGATGGGTTAACCTTCGACTGCTCAGTGACTAATGCTCTGCCTAGAAAAATTGTAGGCGAGAATTGAAAAGACACATGAAGTTCTTGAAATTGGCTGCGGTTGGGGAAGCTTGGCCATTGAAGTTGTTAGGCAAACCGGATGCAAATACACAGGCATCACTCTGTCGAAAGAGCAATTGAAGTATGCCAAATCAAGAGTGAAAGAAGCAGGGCTTCAGGTACCCAATCTACCAGCATTTTGTACTTGACAACTTAATTCATAAGTCTGAGAGATGATGTATGTAAATTTTTCATTGCAGGACAGCATCAAATTCATTCTTTGTGATTATCGCCAATTGCCAAATGCCTACAAATATGACAGGATCATTTCCTGGTGAGTTTCTCGCCATTTTGTCTATTTGTAATCTGGCTAAGCAGACCAAAAGGATGCTTAAAAGACTCTTAATGGAATGAACTCACAGTGAGATGATAGAAGCAGTCGGCCACGAATACATGGAGGAGTTCTTCGGCTGTTGCGAATCGGTGCTAGCCAAAGACGGACTTCTTGTTCTACAGGCATGTGACATACAATGGTTTTACGGCTTGAATTATTGTTTCAAAAGTAAAAGACGTGCTTATTTTTTCACACTATTCTGTTAAATGGTATGTCGAATTTCACTAGTTCACTTCCATACCCGATGAGCGGTACGAGGAATACAGGCGAAGTTCAGACTTCATAAAAGAATATATCTTTCCCGGGGGCTGCCTGCCTTCCTTAAGCAGGATAACATCAGCTATGGCCTCTGCGTCCCGACTTAGGTACAACTGCATAACATCAAGTGCACAAATTTCTGTCTTCTTCACTTCATCTATTCACTGAAAGATCTTCCACCACAGTGTGGAGCATGTGGACAACATAGCAATCCATTTTTACCAAACACTTCAATGTTGGAGGAAGAACTTCATGGAGAAACAAAGGTGACAAGCAAATATGATGCTGCAATGACTTTGGTATAATTTCTCCTGGTTTTGTGGTCATTCGTGACACCTTTCTCCTTTTGTAGGGAAATATTAGCTCTGGGATTCGATGAAAAGTTCATAAAGACATGGGAGTACTACTTCGACTATTCTGCAGCTGGTTTTAAGTCTCACACGCTGGGAAATTATCAGGTAATTCCTTCTTTTAGGAAGAACTACTTTCACTCTCATCAAGTTGAAAATAACGCAGGTGCAGATTACAATACACTTTTTCTTTTGGTGCTTCTTCTACAAAGTGTAATTTTTTATGAACTTCGAAATGCAGGTTGTGTTTTCACGTCCAGGCAATGAAGCTGCTTTCACCGATCTGTATGCGAGTTCCCTGATGTCAAATTGACATTTAAGTTGCAATGCGACTAAGCACGACCCATTTGAGCCAGTTCACAGCTAATTCCCTTAGGGCCACTCCAACCCTTGGTTCCTGAAATTTTTCTTGCTTCTCTCAGTGTGCAAACTTCTTTGGTTGTGAACACCATGTTCAAACATGCAACATAAATCAGGTTAGAGAACAATTATTTTTTTACAGTCCAGAATGATGTTCAAATTGGTGCAGTTTGATTCAGACAAAGAATTAGCCAAAATCCTTCTCCTGCGAGTAAGTTATAAATTGACTGCTTTCGAATCAGGTTGCACAAACATGAGACCATGCGAGTTGAGAGAGAGAGAGAGAGAGAGAGAGATTAATTCAGACAGTTTTGGTTGCAAACATGATGTTTGCATCGACGAGATTGCCTGCCAGCCGGGACAATATTTTCCTTGATCTGATTGATGACATTCTTAACATGGGTTGGTAACTTCGTTTCAATAGCACGAGTTTAACTTTTCATGGATCAAGCAGTTGTCACCACGCTAATGAAAGATGCCCAAACTCTCAGTCAGAGGCAACTTGAATGACAATTGGCAAATGAGCCTGCCAACATATATAAAGGGGAAAGACAGGGAGAGAAGAGACCCGCCCAGCTCTCCCTGTTGCCCAACAATGATGGAAACCCCGCCACTCCACGCCTTCTTATTGATCACATCTCCCAACCCAACGAGAACTTAATACAATTCAATCCTTCTTGCCCTTTTGCCATCTCCATCAACGGAGCGAGCCCATGATTTTTTGACCCAAATGGTGAAAAATGGCCTCGTTCCCTATCCGAGCGCCTTCAACACTCTGCTGAGTTCTCTCGTTCGGTCGGGCTCGTTCGACGAGCCGTGGCGTCTGCTCAGTGATTCCAGGGCCAAAGTCGGTATACTCGACGAGCGGAGCCTCGGGATCATGGTGAAGGGCTGCTGCAAAGCCGGTCGCTCGGACCGGGGTTTCAAGATTTGCGCTCAGTTGAAGGAGATGAACTGGTCTCCAGTGGCTTACGTGTACACGGCCTTGATCGACGGCTGTTGCAAACACGGCGACGTTGGATGGGCGGGAGAATTGTTCTCTGAGATGAGCGAGTTGGGTTTAGTCGCCGAACGCAACACCTACAGAGTTTTGATTGATGGGTATTTGAGGAAAGGCATGAAGGGAGATGGTCTCGAGTTGTACCGAAAGATGAAGCTCAGCGGGGTTGTTCCGAGCGTACATACTTGCAATCTCATGATCAATGTGCTTTGCAAGGGAGGTGATGTGAACAGAGCCTCCGAACTGTTCGATGAAATGCGCGAGCGAGGGATTGCGTATAGTGTTGTTACATTCAACACTCTCATTCTGGGGCTGCATCGTGACTCGAGGGTTTGGGAAGCCGAGAGGTTGGTGGACTTGATGAAAAGGAGCGGTATAAATCCAGACGTGATTACGTATAACACGCTCATACGCGGATTTTGTATTGTGGGAAAGTGGGATAAAGCTTTCAGCTTATTTGATCAACTGAAGTCAAATGGTCACTCCCCATCCTTGGTGACATACAACACTTTAATTGCAGGATCTGCTAGAGCCAAGAACATGCCTGCAGTGACAGATTTGGTGAAGGAGATGGAGCAAAGAGATATTGTGTCACGCCCCAAAACTCAAGCGCGCGAACATCCCTCGATGGTCTATAGAATTGCGACGTTTTCAGGATGCGTCACCGACTCATTCATTTTATACAGATGCGAAAGCGAATTAATAAATCCCAGACAACAATTAAACATGAGATAGACTAGCAGGATAATCAATTTTCACAAAACATGCTTTGTATACACATTGGGTTTATATACAGAAGTCTAAACCCAAAAAAAAAAAAAAAAAAATTACCAAGTTAACCCTACTCCGGACCCTACCTACTTGGGATCCAGGTTTACTATGACACCATTTGGGATATCGATGTCTAGAGGGTTAGTTATTTCTACTCCGGGCCCTTCAACCTCAGGCCTCTAGTTTGCCGCGATATCTTTCAAAATATTGGCATTCACGACGAGGTCGAGTACCTCCTCGTACTCGGAATCGATGGCAGAGTCGTCAAAATCATCCAAGGGGCCCTCCCAAACCCCATCAGGCCCATAACAGAATCACGCTTTGAAGCAATGAGATACCATTGAGGTAGGCCCTCATTGACTCAAATGGTGCTCACCACAAGCTCACGGGTCCAAGGGGTCCTATGGATAGGCAGAAGGGTACGCTCGGTCTCCGCCTCACGTGGCCACCCAAAAAACGAATGTGGCACACCTCCATCTAAGAACATAAGAAATTTTAAACCACAACGAGGTGAGATAAATCTCAGCGAGTCTACACCTTAAACCCCGATTAAGACGAGAATTCACCCAGAGATAGCCTAAACATGCATCATAAAGGACTTACTTTGTCTCAGTACCTCCCTACACATTTGTACATCTCATATATCATATGCATACAGTATTTGCCTTCAATAATTGGAACACTTCAATTCATTCATCAATTAATCACAGGAGTCCCGATTACCAGGCCAAATTGATATGACACTTCATATTCTATGCCACACAATTTCATCCTATAATCAGGTGTAGTTATCTCAATCACTCAAGCGTATCCCAATTATTTATGACTCAACGGCCACGACCAACTCATCAGTCGGTAGTCATCTGGCATAACCGGGCATCGTCCTGCTTCATCTGGCACGGCAACGTCTACATTTAGACAGCATTCCCGAAAGAGCATCGGCACAACCTTCACTGCGATCGACATCGATTATTAAGGGCATCTTAACTTAATCAGGCATCATCCCCCAACTTTCATCAGGTGACAAGTTTCGATAGCGATCACACGCACATCCATGCTTGGCCAAGAACATCATGTTTTGCATTCAAATACTTCCATTTCAAATAATGGACTTTGTCTATTTTTTTTCGTATTAAAAATACCTGGTAAAATAATTGCGCGTGGTCACATAGTCAAATTGAACCATAAAGCATGATATTCTCCCATTTCAAAATGCAATGATTTTATATAGTACTTAAAATATTTTTGGGCTCAAAACTCGACACCCGGTATTTTTCTAATTAAATACCATAAAATCATATTTTTACAATAATAATTAAAAATCATCATCAAACACTCAATTGCATAAATTAGCAATCAATTTCACACTTCAATGCAACCACGACAATCAGCGCAAAATTCTGATAACCGGCTATCCCGGTATAATTTACGCTAATTATAATTAATTTAATAAATTACAAATTAATTTAATAAATTGCAAATTATTTAAATTAAACCGCTTAATTAATCTACATAGGCTAATCTAACCAACCTTTGAACTAATTAAATTAATCTACCTAAGATAACCAATTTAATCTAATTAAACTAACTACATAATCTAACTAACCCCTAACTAAATTAACCTAACTGCCTAATCATCTAACTAAACTAAATAACTAAATAATTACACTAACTAAATTAACCTTAATCCTAATTAAGCCTCAGTAATCCACTAATCCACCTAACTAAGTGCAATTAACTTCCTAATTCAAGATTAGGGTGTTAATTCACCGAATTAGCGCAAAAACGGGTTCACAGCGACGACAATGAAATCTCGAGCTTACGACGGCTCCAAAGGAGGGCCGGAAGAGGCTAGGCTTTTAGTTTTAAGGTGGCTAAACCGAGGGGCTACTGGGGGAAGAGCAGGCTGGCTGGGGTGGTGGACGTGGAGTGGTGGCGGTGCTGGGGGCTAGGCGGAGCGGGCCGAGGGCGGTCAATGGCAGCTTGAGCGGGCTGGCATCGAGCTGGAGTTGGACACGGTGGACGCAGGCTGACGTCGGCTCAGGGACGGGCTCACGACTGGGCTCGACCAGCAACTGGAGTTGGTCGGGTTGCTAGCGCGAGGAGGTTGCGACGACGGTGGACTGGTGGCTTGGCATGCAGCAAGATGGAGGGGCTAAGCGAAGGAAAATGGAGAAGAAACAGCAAGGTTTTGCTAAGGGGGGGGATGTGCACACCAAGGGGGATAAGGGGGAGAGAGGGGGGCAAGAGTCAAGAGGGTCAAGGCATGCACCAATGGGCTTCGAAGCCAAATATCTAAGCAATGATCACACTTTGCACAAAGTCTTCAGCCCTTTTAAGTCCATGCAGCCTCTAATGGGTGATTTCTTCACATTTCCCTCACAAACAAACCCAAATCGAAGGCCAAAAATGCCCATTGCAGCAGCCCTATGAATTTCTCTCTAATTTCTTCTCAATTCTCCACAATTAACTCCAATTTGATGGCCAAAATTGCTGAGGATGTTGCTCATACCAATTTCCACAATTTCCTTCACAAACTAATTCATTTTGAAGGCCAAAAAGTCCCTCAATTTTGCCCATCCGAATTTCTTGATTTAATTTTGCTGATTTTGATTTTTTCGCCAAAATTCCGGGCTTCACGGAATTTTCCTAAAAGATTAGATGATGTCCTAATAATAAATCGTGACATGCTTGAACTTTTGATTCCTGAAACCGAGTTTAATTTTATGGTTAAAATCAACCGGACACGATTTTAGCACGACCCAACCTACTAGGTAGTTTTTAGAGATTTTAGCGCGTTTGACCCGGGGTTGATTATTCTCGATTCATGTTGTGCATCTCTAACTCATAGGCGATTCTCAGTTGTCGTAAAAATTTCAGTGTTTCAATTACGAGTACCGGGTACATAATTGATAGAAAAATCGGTTTAATGCCGTTTGACACGAATTTTGCAATTAGGTGGAATCGTCCACAATTTAATAATGTGCTTCTATCGAATCGACCTATCTCCGATTTCTAATCGATTATAACGGTGCCGTATTGACCCTTGCTGATTATCACGGTTAAGCAGTCGATTTCTAATCGAATTCTCAAGTTTGTCGTGTTTATATCCCTTAACGGCTTCACCTGATAAATCAGTTAACCCAAGAGCGATCAGCTCCGAGAAATAGGATCATAGGCGCGTCGATGAAAACCTCAATTCATTTAATCAAAACAGGGTTGAAAATTCAAGATGTCACAACTTTTCCCTTCTAATAAAATTTTTGGCCTCGAAATTTAAACCATTACAATTCTTCTTCAAAAAAGTGGGAGTATTGTCATCTCATCGAATCTTCGCTTTCCCACGTAGATCTTCTGTTCCGTGGTGTTGCCAGACCACTTTGACTAAAGAGATTGTCTTGTTGCGCAACACTTGCTCCTTTCGATCCACGATTTGAACTGGTCTTTCCACGTACGACACTCTGTCGTCCACGTTGAATTCTTCAAAATTCAGCATATGGGTCAAGTCAGGCTCGTACTTTCTTAACATCAACATATGGAAGCTATTATGCACCTGAGCAAGTCTTGGCGGCAACGCAAGACAATATGTCAAAGTCTCTATTCACTCTAGAATTTCAAAGGGACCGACGTTCCTTGGACTTAGCTTCCCTTTCTTGCCAAAGGGCGAAGTATCCCTCATTGGTGACACTTTAAGGAAGATGTGTTCATCAACTTGGAATTCCAATAGTCTTCAACGCTTATCTACATAACTTTTCTGGCGACTCTATGTGGTCTTAAGCCATTCTCGAATAACTTCAACGGTGTCAACTGACTGTTGAACCAACTTTGGGTTGGTAATCTTCCTCTCTTCGACTTCATTTCAACAAACTGGAATTTTGTACGCTCTGTCATACAACGCTACAAACGGTACCATTTGAATACTCTGTTGATAACTGTTGTTGTAGGCAAACTTGACTAGATGAAGCTGTTCCTCCAAGCTTCCTTTAAAGTCTAACACGCAAGCTCACAGCATATCTTCGAGGGTTTAAATCGTCCTCTCAGACTAGCCATCCGTCTGAGGATGATAGGCTGTATTGTACTACAGCTTCATTCCCAAGGCAGTCTATAAACTCTTTTAGAAAGTGGTGGTGAACTTTGAGTCTCGATGTAACGTAAACATCACTGGCACTCCATGAACATGAACTATCTATTGCACGTACAACTCAGTATATCTGTCCAATGCATAGTCCTTTCATACGACAATGAAGTGAGTAGACTTCGTCAATCTGTCAACTACAACCCATATGGAATCATTACCTCACTGACACCTTGGTAATCCCATCACAAAGTCCATTGTGATATGTTCCCACTTCCAGTCGGGAATTTCAAGAGGTTGCAAAAGTCCTCCTGGCTTGCAATGCTGTGCTTTCACTTGCTAACACGTTAGACACTTAGCGACGTGTCTTGTCACGCCCCGATCCTCGGAGACGCACCCATCCTTCAACTTGGTCGATTTTAAATGTGATATCCCAAGACTAAGTATCGCCAACCCTTTCATTTTAAATAAGTACATGCGGAAGCACTTATAAATCCCCTGACAATAAAACAATGGGATAGAAAAGCAGGGCCATATTTTTCATACTGTAAAGTCATAACCACACTTTTATACAAACACACCTCATAATATTTTACAATACTATTAACATAGGTCTGATCTAACATCCATCCACAAGTACACAAGGTTCCCAAAATGGGATGGGATCTCAGTCCTTATCCAGGTTGTACTCCAGCTCATCCTTGGGATCCTCCTCAGACTCCTCCTCTGGCTCTTCCTTAGGGTCCTCCTCTTTTGGTTCTTTCTCCTCAGGTTCCTCATCAGAGTCTTGAAATATTGTCCCACAACTGGGATGAGACTATGTCTCAGCAAGTTCTACCCCTTAAGACCTTATTAAGAAGCCAACACACCTTAGGGCTGTCTAAGCATAACATGGTTCAGAGGACTTACCTTAGCCTCAATCCCTACTTGCAAGTCAATAAATATATGAACACATTGCATCACACCACCCAATCAATTGCGATCGAACTATCAATCAATCAACCTAGTTAATTACATGTCATCACGACCAATTTTTGGTCAGCCCGTTCCATACTATCTATAAGTCTGATCAACATCCAAGACTACTCAACCTAGGTGATATGTAGATAGTATAATACCCTATCTCTAAATGACATATAAAGTCATCGAGCTGTCAAATTGTACCATCCTATCTCAAGATGACAAAGAAAGTCATCGAGCCAATATATCAATATCATACCATACTGTCTCAAGATGATATGTAGAATTATCGAGCTGGTATATCATACCGTACTATCTCATCATAATCTATAGAGTCACCGAGCCGGTAGATCATACCGTTCTGTCTTGAGATGACATATAGAGTCACCGAGCCGGTATACACACAATTTATCATATCGTACTGTCTCAAGATGATCTGTAGAATTATCGAACCGGTATATCATACCGTACTGTCTCAAGATAATCTGTAGAGCCATCGAGCCAGTGGATCATACCATACTGTCTCAAGATACTTTGTAGAGTTATTGAGCCGGTATACATGTCATTTCAAGCAAACAATCAAATTACCTTTTTTATCCTTTCTGATAAAATGTCATGTGTGGGTACACGGTCGACCTTAGCCAAAATATAATAATTTCATTTCCACAAATCTCACCATTTTCTGTAGTCCACCAAAACATTTTTGGTGCTGTCAATTGACACCCGGTTATTTTCCAATTAATTATCCAATTTAATTAATTCAGGAAAATAATCATATAATCACAATTAATTCATTTCATCACAAAATAAAGCTCAATTAAATAAATGGACTACACCACGACAATTAGCATAAAATTCCTGTTGTTGGCTATCCCCGCCTAATTTTCGAAAAAATAAATAATTAATTAATTAATTTCAAAAAGTAATAAATAAATACTAAAAATCCAATTTATGCCCGAAATGCCTAATTGGAAGTCAAGACGAATTGGGAAAAATCCCAAGATGCATTCAATAAATACGAGTACGTCTCTACTTGCTAATTACACTAATCAATCACCTAACATGCATCATTAAGCCGCTAATTTAATTATTCTAATCTAATATATCCACATAATTACACTTAATTAAATATAATCAACACCTAAGCATCATTAGCATAATAACAAGAAATTAGTGAGTAAAACTCACTTGTTAAAAGTGAAGATCGGTACATCGCGACGACGGCGTAACGGTGGCCGAAATCTGAAATTTTCAGCAGCGTTGACGAACTCTCAGGCCGAGCCCAAAAGCCTTGCATACCCACAACAAATTGCTGGGCTTGGTTGATGGGCTTGAGCCTGCTTCTTGGACTTCAAGTGGGCTTTAAGACTGGGCTGATTCCGAGCTGAAGATGCGGGCTTGCTGGGCTCAATTCTTGGGCTGAACTGAGCTGAAAATGGGCCGAGGATGGGCTTCAAATCTGGGCCGGGCTACTGCGAAACTTTCTAGACTGAAATTCACGGGCTGATAATGGACTGAACTTGCAACTGATTGTGGGCTGAACCAAGACAATTGCGAGCTAGGCTTGAAGAGGAATTCGTGGGCCGCAGAATGAAGACTCGCTGGAGAATTTCGTTGGTGTCGAGCTGGGGGAAGCCGAGCAAGAAGACACGAGCTGAAGAAGCTAGCGTCAACACAGGGCTTCGGTTTGTTGTTGGATTGACTGGACGCGGCAACCGAAATTCGTGGTTGCGTGGAGGAAGGCTGCAGGGGAATTCGGCTTCGGTGGACTGGGCTTCTTGGTGGTTGATGATGGGGCGTTGGCTCGGTGCTGTGTGGATTGAAGATCAGTGGAAGATGCGCAGCAATCAACGTTGATGGAGAAGAGCTTCGCTGGTTGACCAAATGAAGGTGGAGACTTGGACGTGGCAAAGGAAATCGGTGGAGAAATGGGCGTGTGGCAGGGGCTGAGCAGAAAATGTTTCGGTGGAGGGGATGAAACGTTCGATGGACAAGATGGCAAACGGAGGGAAAGATGCGAGAGAAAATGAAAACAGAAGTGAGCGGGGGTGGAATTGGGGCGTGCGAAGATGGAAGGGAATGGATGAGGATGGGCAGCTGGAAATTCTTGCGCAAGAAGTCATGAATCGGGCCAAAAGTCAAGAACTTAGCCATTTAATTTAATCCTTGTCCCCCATTACTTTCCAACAAGAATATCCCACCAAAATAGTCCAAATTGAAGCTAAAATTGAAGCCCTTCCCATGGATCCGAATTTCACAATTTAAGCTTCAATTTCTTTGCTCAATTCCCCAAATCGAGGTCCGATTTCAATAAAGGAAAATCTCATACCATTTTCTGCCAGTCCCTGACACTCAAAGGCTTGGCTTGGAAATCCAAATTTCCTCTAATTTGGCTCATACAAATTTCCACTAATTTCTCGCAACTTCCAAATCAAATTTTCGCCAAAAATCTCAGAATCTTTGAAAATTCTTCGGAGGGTGTGTCAACGTTCCTAAAATAGATCGTGACATGACAAAACTTTCAATTTCTGAAATCGGGTTCAAATTCGCGGTTAATTTCCATTTGGCGCGTTTTTAGCATGACCTAGGCTACCAGGTAGTTTTCAGGAATTTTCAATGCAAATGACTCGTGGTCAATTTTCTTCGAGCCACTATGAACCCACTCGACACTATAGCGACTCTCGATTGTCGTGAAAATCTCGAGATTTCAAATATGAGCACTAAGTACCAAAACGATAGAAAAATCGATCTATTGCCGATCGATAAATATTTTGCAATCAAGTGGAATCACCCACACTCTAATCACATATCTCAATTAGATCGACCTATCTTCGGTCTCTGATCGATTTCGACAATGCTGTAATGACCCTTGCAAATCAACACGATCGATCAGTCAATTGCTGGTCAAACTCTAAAGTCCATTGCATTTAAACTCCTTAATAATTTTCCTAGATAGTCCAGTTATCTCGTGGGTGATTAGCTTAGAGAATAGCACTATAGACGCGTCGATGAAAGGCCCGATTTATTCAATTGAAAACAGTACTGAAAATTCAAGATGTCACATGTCTGATACCGATTCACCAATAGTGTTGACACAAATTCTGATACATCTTTGTACTGCCTAGATGAATACTATAAACTGCTACGATGAGCTTCTGACAAGATTTCCTCCTTAAGCTCCGCATCACCAAGTACACACAATCGTCCACAAAACTTTAGTATTCCGTCTTCTGAAATCTGAAAGTCAGGTTTTCTCTTTTCTAAATCCTTTTGATGAATTTTCTAGATCTCAAGATCTATCAACTGCAATTTCTTGATCCTTAACTGCACTTCTGATTCAATTCTGAGGGTGGCCATAAGACTTGAAATGTGGCTTACCTCAAATTTGAAAACCAAATCTCGAGCTCCTTCTAATAAGATCCACTCCTGAATCACCATCTGTGCAATCGAAGACTTTTGACTCAACGCATCCGCGACCTTGTTAGCTTTTCCAGGGTGATTCAGAATGTCGCAGTCATAGTCCTTGAGAATTTTCATCTGACGGTACTGTCTCATGTTCAACTCATTTTGAGAAAATAAATACTTGAGACTCTAATGGTCTATAAAGATCTGGAACCTTTCTTCGCATAAGTAGTGTCTCCAAATCTTTAGAGCGAAGATAATTGCTGCGAGTTTTAAGTCATGCGTTAGGTAATTCAACTAATAAGGTCTCAACTGATGGGACGCGTATGCAACAACTCTCTCATGTTGCATTAACACGCAACCCAATCCTCTGTACAATGCATCACTAAAGATCACGTATCCTCCAAGACTAGATGGAATCATCAGCACAGGTGTGGTAGTCAGCTTATGCTTAAACTTTTGGAAACTACGCTCACACTTATCTGTTCAAACGAACCTTGCTTCCTTCTTTAGCAATCGAGTCAACAGCATAGCTATTGCTGAAAATCCTTCCACGAACCATCTATAATAACCTGCCAATCCCAAAAAACTTCTAATCTCCGTCACTATCATCGGTCTTGGCCAGTTAATTACGGCTTCAATCTTGGTCAGGTCCACGGAAATTCCTTCACTTGAAATCACGTAACTTAGGAAAGCTACACGAGTCAGCCAAAACTCACACTGAACTTAACGTACAGTCCATGATTTCGCAGAGTCTGAAGCACTGTCCGTAAATGTCTTTCATGCTCCTTTGGACTTCTCGAGTACACCAGAATGTCGTCGATGAACATAATCACGAACTGATCTGGGTACTCGTTCAACACTCGGTTCATCATATCCACGAAAGTAGCTAGAGCGTTTGTCAAACCAAACGGCATTATGGTGAACTCATAATGGCCGTAACACGTACAAAACGCTGTCTTCGATATGTCTTCCTTTTTTATTCTTAGCTGATGGTAAACTGTCTTTAAGTCAATCTTGGAAAATATTGACGCTCCCTGTAGTTGATCAAACAAGAGGTCAATCCTCGGTAGCGGGTACTTGTTCTTGATCGTCACCTGGTTGAGTTGCCAATAGTCGAAGCAAAGATGCAACGAGCCATCTTTCTTCTTCATGAACAAGACTGGTGCTCCCCAAGGTGATGCATTGGGATGTATGAATTCCTTATCCAACAACTCCTACATCTGCACCTTCAGTTCCTTCAACTTTGATAACGCCATACGATAAAGAGCTTTAGAGATTGGCTCCGTCCCAGGGGCCAACTCAATTACGAACTCGATCTCCCTTTCTAGGGGCAGACTAGGTAATTCCTTTGGAAACATGTTAGCAAACTCCTGTACTACTGCAATGTCCTTCATCTTCGGCTCCTCAACTGTAGTATTCACAACAGTCGCCAAGTAACCTTGGCAACTCCCGTCTAACAAACATTTTGCCTCAAGCGATGAGATTAAGGTAATTGAGGGTCATCTTTGACTTCCAATAAACTCGAAACTTTCACCCGCTAACGGGTTAAACTGAATTGCTTTATGATAACAGTCTACAGTAGCTTGTTGCTTAGTGAGCCAGTCAATACCAATTATCACATCAAAATCATACATAACCAGGACAACCAAATCTATTATTTCCTCTCGCTCACCAATAACCAACTTGCAACTAGGGCAACCTACTGCAAACAACACATTATCTTTTAACGGGGTCGATATACTAATGACTGACTCCAACGGTTCTGGACTCAACCCTACCAACTTAACGTACTACTCAGCAATAAATGAATGCGTAGCTCTAGGGTCAAATAAAGCATAAGTAGCATGATCGTTTAGTGAGACCGTACTTGTGACCATGTTTGGTGAGTCATCTGCATCTCGTCGGGTGACAGCATACACCCTTCCCTATGCTGGAGGCCTGTTCATCATGCCTTGTGGTGCGTTCTACGGTGCACTCTATTCTGTCCCATCGGCGGTAGCGGCAATTGTGATCCCATTGGCCTGCAGGGACAATCTTTAACCTGGTGGCCCTACTGGCCACATCCATAACAAGCACCCGTCCTAGTAAAGCACAGGGCTAATCCATGTTATCTTTCGCAGAAACAACACACCCCACTTTGGCTCCACGCTGACTTTCCTATTCCACTATTTCTGTTGGGCGGAATGGGATACATTCTTCCTAACATCGGCTTCTTCCTAAACCGATTGCCATCTCTGTTTGAACCAAACCACGACCCACTAGCTGCTCCACTAGGTGTTTGCATTTCCCTGCAACTGGTAGACTGCAAGGACCACCTTGTCTTCCTCCGAGCACCTCAGCAGTGCAAAGGCCTTCTCTAACTCTTGGATCCAAAAGGTTGCAATCTTGGGATCACCTGCTCTTAAGAACCTCGGCGAATTCAACTTCAAAAACTACTCTACTAACTTGTGCATCGGTCTCTGCCCGATCATGTTCCTAAGTGGAATCTTGGCAAGTGCGGCAACAGTAGCAACAGTAGCATTAACGGCAGCAGTGGCAGCGACAATAGCAGCAGCTTGATTCTGGGCCTACTGCCCCATCAAATTTCCAAGGGTCTCGAGCGCCTACACGATCCCATTGATACTAGGATCGCTAGGAGCTGCTACACCAGTACTGCCCTACGACGACACTCTTACACTCATGCTGGCCTGAGCCAGTGCTCTTCCTCAATTACTAACCCTAGTCGGCATCCTACCCTGAGTAACAAACGCTATTATCCTCTTCCTAGGAGTCCTTTGTTCCAAATCACTCATACTACAGACTCTTTATAAAACCTGCTTCCTAATTCAAACTTAGAATTAGAAAACTGAGTGACCCACACAAAACAATCTACCAATCAGCTAATCAATCACATGCATCAGTATAATAAAAAGGCATTTCCTACTAATTATCCCACGACCAATCGCACCTTATCACTCCAGACACTAACCAACTCCGATACCACTTCGGGCAGGGATGTCACGCCCCGAATCTCAAGTGCACAAACATCTCTCAATGGTCAATAGAATTGCAATGTTCCCAGGACACATTGCTAACACATTCATTTTATACACATGCGGAAGTGAATTAATAAACCTCAAACAGCAATTAAACATGAGATAGAAAAGCAGAACAACCAATTTTCACAAAAAAAATGCTTTGTATACACATCAAGTTTATATACATAAGTCTAAAAAAAAAAAAAACTACCAAGCTAACCGTACCTTGAACCCTACCTACTTGGGATCCGGGTCTACTACAACACCATATGGGATGTCAATGTCTAGAGGGTTAGCTACTTCTACTCCAGGCCCTTCAACCTCGGGCCTCTAGTTCGTTGCGATATCTTCCAAAATATCGGCATCCACGACGAGGTTGAGTACTTCCTCATACTCGGAATCGATGGCAAGCCCATCAAAACCATCCAAGGGGCCCTCCCGAACCCCATCAGGCCGGTGACGGAACCACGCTTTGAAACAACGAGGTACCAATTGAGATAAGCCCTCATCGACCCAAATGGTGGTCACCACGAGCTCACAGGTCCAGGGGGTCCCATGGATAAGGAGAAGGGGATGCTCGATCTCCGTCTCATGTGACCACCCAAAACGAACGCGGTGCACCTCCATCTAAGGACCTGAGAAATTTTAAACAACGATGGGGTGAGATAAATCTCAGCGAGTCTACACCATAAACCCCGATTAGGATGAGAATTCACCTAAAGCAGCCTAAACATGCACCATAAAAGACTTACCTCACCTCAGCACCTCCCTGCACATTAGTACATCTCATATATCATATACATATAGTATTTGCATTTAATAACTGGAACACTTTAATTCATTCATCAATTAATCACAGGGGTCCTGATTATTAGGCCAAATAAATATGACGCATGACATTCCATGCCACACAATTTCGTCCCATAATCAGGTGCAGCTATCTCAATCACTCAAGCGTGTCCCAATTATTTATGACCCAATGACCACGGTCAACTTAACAGTCGGCAATCATTCAGCATAACCGGGTGTCATCCCGCTTCATAGAGCACGACAACGTCTACATCTAGACGGCATTCCTGAAGGAGCATCGACCCAGCCTCCACTGCAACCAGCATCCGTTGTCAAGGGCATCTGAACTTAATCATCGGGTGACGGGTTCCGATAACATTCACACGCACATCCATGTTCGATAAAGAATATCGTGCTTTGCACTCAAATACTTATACTTCAAATAATGGACTTGGCCATTTTTCTTCGTATTAAAAATACCCGATAAAATAATTGTGCGTGGTCACACAGTCAAATCGAGTCAAATCGAACCATAAAGCGTGATATTCTCCCATTTCAAAATTCCATGATTTTATATAGTACCTAAAATATTTTTGGCCTCAAAACCCGACACCCAATATTTTTCTAATTAAATACCATAAAATCATATTTTTGCATTGAGATGTTTTGTATTCATCCCATCCTCATCATTGGAGTAGACTTCTTTATCTTTCGACAAAGCTAGAGTAAGATCTTCTTCATCCTCCCATCCACTTGGGACAATGTCCTTTATGTCAATAAAGAAACTTGGTGGTGGTGTGAACTTCACCTTAAAGTCATACTTACCACTTGGTTGGCCAAGGATATCAACAACTTCACCACTTTCGTGAGCTTTTCGAACAAACTCATGTTTATGCGGGAAGCTTTATATTCATTTTCGCTTTTAGTGCCAGAGTCTTAGTACATAAAGGCTTTGCTTTTCGAGGTTCGACAATCCTCATTTCGAGTGTCATCCTGACTTGGATTCCCAGCCTCCTTTATGACTTTTGAGATTATGCCTTCGCCAGACAAATCAACTTCAACTAGACACATATGTCCTGGAGCAAGATCACCATCTTCATATTGAAGAATTTCATAGCTGACTCCTTGTCTTTCTTCGAGGCATACCTATGATTCATGATCTCAGCTAACCTTACTTCTCACACGATCCCCTCAATGTGTTCATCCAACTCTACCGATGCGGCAAAGTTAATACAAGTGTGACTATATATCTTCTCGAAAAAATCACAAAGCATGGCTTGAAGCAATAATTTCATAACGTCTTTCTCAGACAAGGGTGGTTTCACTTAAGATGTGGTGGCTCTCCACCTTTGAGCATAGGCTTTGAACGTTTCGGTCCTTCTCTTCCCAACCCGAAATTAAACATGCATACAGGTCTTTTGGACTTTGTTTCTCAACCAATCGAGCAAGAAAGCGAACCGTCAACGGGTCACTTATTACCAAGGCCACATGCCAGTCATAAACATGGGCAGTTCTAAATTAATAACATGATTGTATGCATGAGGGGTATATGTGATGTTTCAAAAATATCTTTCAAAATGATCCACGAAAAGTTTTGAGACAAAGTGATGTCTTAGCTATAAAAGACATTTAATTATCAAGGCTAGCCCTAGACTCGCATGAATGCACTCACAAGCATCGTAGGCATTCCAAATAAAATTCAAACCGTGACTTTCACAATTGTCAAATCAAGATCTAAGAAAAAATTTGAAACTATTTCGAATTAAGGAATATTTAGGTTATGGAACACATTCAATTACCAAGGCTAGCTTGGGGCTCACATAAATGCAGTCATAAGTGTTGTAGACATTTTGAATATGGTCCAAATCACAACTCTTCCTTAAGCCAAATCGAGTTTTGGAGAAGACTTTCTTAGTAAATGGTTTTCAAAAACATCATATGTACCAAAGTATTTTGGAACTTGATTTGAAAAGAAAACTTGTTAAAAATCATTTGACAATGAATATCGAGGTGTTTAAAGCAACTTTCATGAAGATGGAATGACCCAAGTCCATACATAAACTAACATAGGAAGTTTACCTAGGCAATCACAATCAAGTTCATATCTAGAAATTTCATAACAAGCATGTAAAAAACAGCAAAATTGAATAATGCCTAATGACGATTTGTGGCACCCCTCGATGGCCCCCGAACCGTTAGGGTCGCCACAGTTCGATTTCCATTCTCTTGCTTGACCTGAAGGTCTATCAATCCTGGGGGTTTACATCTTTTAGATCGGTCCTTGCGCAATTTATATGGCGGAAGCACATCCATCAACTCCCTTCCTTATATTCAGAAAATGATGCACACCAACTAAACATTTATAGGTAAAAGCCGAACACTTTTATTTACTTAAACCAAATGGACATCATTCATCGGTACATCAAAATGATGTAATCTTCTATACTCGGCTATATTTCAAAAGATGACCGACATTTCCTCCAACAGTTGTATACTTAAGGTCCATCGATCAATGTCGGCGTCCAAAAGTTCCTTCCTTTGCTATCCTCCTCCTTGCGGTCATATCCAACCACTTGATCCATCTACCGGTGGTAATGGCAGTAGAGGTATCTTATCTAGTCTGAAATGTTAGTCCCCAAAAGGGGTGAGCACAACCACTCAAAAGTAAAGATCCACCAAACTACACAATGCGTCAAACAGAACAATCAAGGTTTCATGAATAAAACACATATCATTCATGCATTCAAGCATGCTTCACCTTATGGCCATGCATATATCACCATACGACATGCATAATTCACCATGCACTTGTCATTAAATAGCCATGCATATATCACCGTGCCATATGTACACATCCATGCGCATGATTCATTTCATCCATGCTATCATGTATACATCCCCGTGAGATCCATTCAAGCCTTCATGATCGCATTCTCAATGTCAAATAGCATCAATTTACTTTCATAAGCAGATCATGCATCATGCCATATGCATACACCCATGCACATGATTCAATTTCAATATTTATCTTTCACAAAGATCTCATCATTTTTCTTCCAGGGACCAATGTTTGCATCCCACAATTTATCGCTCGCATCCAACCTAGCATCGCGAGGAACCTCCGGCACACACCTCCGAGCATCCGGCACACACACTCTGGGCATCTCGCATCCCACCTGGCATCACGAGGAATCTCCGAGGCTCGCCATGAAAATGGTTACCCCTACCCTCCGGGCATGCATCATAATACAACCCATCACCCTCCGAGCATGTATCATAATACAACCGGGCATCCCAACACTCCCGGGGAAAACCTCTGGGCATGTATTCGTAATACAACTAGGCATCCAAAGGGCATCGACTCATTCGAACCTCTGGGCATCCCGACCCCCGGGGCATCGTCGGCTCACACCTCCGACGGTCTTGTCATCATCTCAATTTATATTCACACATGTGTCTCAATCTCAACATGGCATTTGATGCAATAATATCAAGGGTCTCAACCAATATTTCATGCCATATAATATGCCATATGTCATCACATATGCAGCAAAATCAACCACTCAAAGTATTACATCACATGGATAAATTCATTTATTTTTCACAACACATCAATTTTTCGGATAAATCAGAATGCATTCCTCCAATTAAAATTCCAGAAAAATTAGTAAATGGCATTTATAAATTCTGAAAATTTGACACATCATAGACGAGATCTAAAGGCAGATATCTCATGAATAAATCCATACCAAAAGAATCTCGCACAACACGATATGATCCATACATCACAGATTATTAAACTTCAACATTTTGGGTTGCACAATTTCTGAAGAAATTCAAATCGAATACCCAAATGAACTCCAAAATCCTGAAATTTTGACATGTTATAGACGAGTCCTAGAGGTAATATCTCATGAAGGAATCGAAACCCAAATCGTTCTAGGTTAATAGATATAGATGATTATTTCCTCTGTTCTCGGTGTCATCTTTACCCAGATTATCATCTTCCAAAAGAACTCATTTCACCGACCTAAATATGTTCATTTATTCTAAATTTTTAATATGTTATTCCTCAGAATATTACCTACAACTTTTATTAAGAACACACGAACAAATTTTAACTGTATGATTTTATAAAAATCACGAAGTCACACTGTGTCGAAGTAACGTTTTTCCCAGATCCAGTCTCTTCAAAAGACAACGATTTCACCGACCTATTTTTGTTCATTTCCTCTAAAATTTTGATATGTTCTACCTCAAGAAGTATAATACAACTTTTATTCAGAGATCAAAGTGATATTTTCACTAAAAAGTTACTTTACAGACCACGAAATCTCTAAGGGTGAGCACAACGGATTCCAAATCTAACTTCTCCAAAGAAAAATCGTTTCACTAACCAATACTTGTTTGTTTTGCCTCAAATTTTAGTATGTTGTTCTTCAAGGTGTTCTCTACAACTTTCATGAAAAAATCAAAACAAGATCCGACTAAAAAGTCACATGCAACACACAAACGCAAGGACGGTCAGGCTGGTCTTTCCAGAAACAGCATGCATGACTAACGAATCTCTCCCCATAGCTTCGACCTTTCATCACATCTACCACAACCAAAATGCACCATCTTCTACACACACATCACAGCAAGCAAAGGGTAGGTTTTAGGACTTCACTTGCCTTAAGTCCAACGCAACCTAGCAAGTAAGACAAGAACTTGTGGGCTTGGGCGCGACACAATCGACAGCGAAGCTAGGTGGCGTCGACGGCAGCAGCAAGCATGCTCACGGCGGGGCTAATCTCCTCCTTTCCCTCACCGACACACCCTCACATTCTCGAACTCACTCTCCCTTTCTCTCTCTCGGTCACTCCGCCCCCTCTTTCTTTATTTTCTCAATTACAATTTACCATGGCCGCTGGTTTTTACTTAAAACCAGTCAACTTAAGGGGAGTTTTTCCATGGTTTGGCCGCATGAAGGTCAGCTGGATTCGTACGTGTCCAGCATGCATTTCTTCCTTCGACACTTTGCTCCTCCTTGCCATGTGTCTTCAGCAATTTAACTAATTCTCTTCTTAATCCTAATCTGCTGGCCGACAGAGGGAAAGCAACGTGGCATCATTAGTCAATGATTTCCCTTCATAGTTGACTAGGGTGTCGACTAGTATGGGGACCTTTGGGCTGTTTTGGGCCAGCAAATTAGTGGCCCAAATTCCTTAGAATTAATCCTTAATCTTGCACATACATGGGGCATTCTTGATCCCATGGTTTTATGGTTCAACAATTTATCAAATGTACTCTTTCATGATCCAAATTCTTTTCTTGTTCCATGATCGGCTAGACATGACTGAGATTGGTCCCACTAATGACCTTAAGGAGACTTTGATGAATCTATAGTTTATTCGACGATCAAACTATTTCCATATGTGACTCATCGATCCAACAATGCTATGAGCCAATGTCATAATCCGACGATACTTTCATCACTTAGTCGTGGACCATCGTATATCTAAGGGTCGTTACAAAATTTCGGATGCCACACGATTTGGCAATGACAAAATTCCCTAACATGCATGACATGATAACGAACAACTTTTGTGAAGAAAGTTTTCCTAAACGAGTTGTACATGATTTTACAAAAAAAAAAAAAAAAAAAAAGCAATAGAATGTCAGAAAATTGTCGAAACAGTAGGACATTCAGTCAATATCACAAGGATTTGTCCTATCAAAACAAGTCTAAAAATCACCCTATTTTTACATAACATAGCCAACATAATGATAAACAAGTTTTATTAAGGGATCAAGTGTAGAATCCTTATAGAAAAAATAAACCAAAAATGTTAAAGGTCTGTCCAAACAGGGGTTAGAACATGAATCCGAATTTGATCCCATGTCTAAATTCTAATCTAGTATAAAAAATAAAAAATGCAAAGTGGTCCAAACAATGAGCGACCTATGTGAAACTAGAAGCATTGGAAACCTCTAAATGTATCTTATGACTTCCTAAAAATGCTTGAGTCCAAACCAAGTCAATTTGATACCCTAAAATCGAGATCTCTAAAGGTGCACGTGTTAGTAACTAAAAAAAAAAACAGAACACAAGCACGCATTAAAAAACCGCAAAGTCATTCAATATACAAAAATGTCATACAATTCAATGACATTATGAAATGATTCAAGATTCCTAATGATATGCTTAGGACTCATAAATGCGATGAACACTTTTATGACACGGATTTAACATGCGAAACGATGCTCAAATTATATACCCTAAACGTGTATGCAAACCTTACAACATGCAGTTCAATTGTCATGAATGCATAACAACAAGATTTAGACTCTAGATGACTCAAACAAACATGACAATGTGTATATATAATAAGGTTTCGTTTCAGCATTAACTCCAGAAAACAGGCTTGATTTTAGCTATCTCGAGACATACAAAAAATCCTATGAAAAATTTCACATATAGAACACATAATGAGGAATATTTTTTGTTTAGAGTTTGAAACCTAATTATAATCACATTAAAAATAGTAAAAATGGCAAAACAGATGTGCATATCCAAGTTAGATATTGCCGCCACACCTTATCACGTCAACTCATGTAATTGACACACTAGACAACATCAAAACTTAGCAAATTATGCATTAATTGAACACATACAGCATGTATTTCATCTTTAATGAAGGATTTGAGACCAAACAAAGTCATTTATAGACTCAATTTCACTAAAATGCAATTCGGAATAATGCGATTTTGACCTAGTTAAACACATCCAAAAATTTTGAAGAAATTACAAGATGTTCTCCACACAATTCTGAGCAACATTCATGAGGAAAGTTCCTACATAAATCAACATAGAGATCAGTACAAAAATGACAAAATCAGAAATCAATATAGTGCAGATAGACCTAAGCTCAGATATGAATTGTTTTGACCTGGCTAATGATGTCTAAAATTTAATAAATAAATAAAAAAAGAAGCAAAACATTTTTAAGATAATAACAAACAACTTTCATGAAGGATAGTTCCTCTAGAAATCAATATAGAAAATTGCACAAAAATAGAAAAGACAGAAGGCGAGATAACTTAAACTTTTGAAGAATCACTCATTTTGGAGGTTTTTTTCAAAGGTCAAACGACACTTGATCGGCGCATGCAACCTATCGATTCAAAGCTAGTGATGTCTATTTTAAAAGTCTACGATGACTCGAGTTGAAATATGTGGCATCCTAAAATTTCATAACAATCCCTAGATGTGCTATGAACCATGGATAGGTGATGGGAGCACTATCAAATTATATTGTAGCCATTAGACCCATGATTTATAATAAGATTAAGGTCGAGCTTCTTGATGGATAATAAATTCATAGGAAAATTTTATTCTTGGCCATGGGTTTTATAGGTTTGATTTTATTAATTTATGATTGCAAGTTTTATGGCCCTAGAAATTTCAATTAGGTATTTATATAAGTGGGATTTATAGTAGATTATTAAAAGAGAAATTGGGCCAAAATTTTTAGGCCAAGACCAGCCCTTAAGAGCCCCACCGTTCGGCCATTAAGGCTTGGCCCTCGAAGCCCAAAGGGAGGGGGGTTGCCGACGACCGAAGGGGAGAGGCCCAGCCCAAAGGATGGCCCATCAACCTGCATGAAAATCCCCAAGTGGCAAAAGAAGCTTGCCAAGTGTTAGTCCATTGTAGCCAAGTGTAATAAGTCATGCAAAATCAAATGATTGCTAATGATGAAGGGGAAAGAAAAAAGGAGGGGCAGATTGATGAAGGGGGCTATTGACTGAGAGAGAGAGGGAGAAGGAGACGTGACGTGAGAGAAGGAGAGGAAGAGAGAGAGAGAAAGGAAGAAAGAGGTCTGTTCGCTGCCGTGCGTGCGCCAAGTCCCGCCATCGAGCCGCCTTGCCCCACCTTTTGCTTGCTGTGTTTTTGCTTGGATTAGAGGCAAGTAGAGTCCATTGATCTACCATTTACTTGCTGTGATTATGATATTGAATGCTGGAAATGCTTGAGCTATGATGTTGAATGCTGGAAACTCGAATGAATGGTGGTAGTGTTCCAAGTGAGTTGTTGCATGTAGAAACAGTCCGACCTTTGGTGATTTCGTGAGCTGCATGAAATTTTCTAGTAGGAATCTCACTTTGACTTCTTGATGAAAGTTGTAGAGGACTTCTTGAAGATTAACATACTAAAAATTGAGATGAAACGGACAAGTATTGTTTGGTGAAATGATTTTCCTTTGAAGGAACTAGATCTGGAAACTGTTATGTTGGTCTATTATGATTCTGTGAATTTTGTGAAATTATTCAGTCCGAATTTGATCTTATGTTCTTGATAAGAGTTGTATAAGACATTTTTAGGAGCAACATATTGAAACTTGAGAATAAACGGACCAATATTGATCTGGGGAAATGATTTTCTTTTAAAGAGATTAAATCTGGAAATTTAGCTAAGGGTTAGGGTGAGTTGTAATAGTCATATATTTTAATACAAAAGGAATTAGACTTCGATTTCTTCATGAGAATTTTACCTTTAGATCTCATCTATAACATATTAAAATCTCAGAATTTTCGGAGTTCATTTAAGGGCTTAATTGAAATTATTTCTAAAACTGTGCAAAAGTGGTACTGGAATTTCTTTTGCTGTGATGTATGGATCTATGTTATTGATGTGAAACTTTTTTGACATAGTGTTCTTCATAAAATATCTTTCTCTGGATCTTGTTTACATCATGTTAAATTTTCAGAGTTTATTGAGATTTTTTACTAATTTTTCAAGAATTTTTACTAAAGAGATGCATTTTGTTTTACCCGAAAATTGGTTCTATTTCAAAAACCAATGAACTGCTTTATGAAATGTGATATCGTAGGTGTTATGTGCGCTATATATATGGTGACATTTGGCATATTACATGACATCAAAAAGCTGGTTTAGACCTTTGATATTGTTGCATCAAATGCCATGTTGAAAATGAGACGTATATGTGATTATGAATTGTGATAATATTGATACTGTCGGAGGTGTGAGCCAACGATGCCCCGGGAATATCGAGATACCCAAAGTGTGTGTGCCGGATGCCCGATGGTGTGAGCCGGAGGGTCCTCTAGAGTTTCGAGATGCCCGGTGGTATACGGTACGTAATTCCAGGGGGATACCTGGTGGTATGTCGGTATGTAATCCCGGAAGCCCTGAAAGTTTGTGCCGGGGGGATTCCTCGTGATGTTAATTGGGGTGCGGGATGCCCGAAGGTTTGTGCCGGAGGTTCCTCGCGACACCAGGTTGGGTGCAAGCGATAAATGAGGGATGCAAACATTGGTCCCTAGAAGAAAAATGATGAGATCCTTTTAAAAGATAAAACTGTAAATTGAATCATGCGCATGGGTGTGTGCATATGGCATAATGCATGATCTGCTTATGAAAGTAAATTAATGCTATTTGACATTGAAAATGCGATCATGAATGCTTGAATTGATCTCATAGGGATGTATGCATGGTTGTATGGATGATATGAATCATGCGAATGTATGTGCATATGGCATAAGATGAACCTCATGGAAATACAAGCATGACTGCATGGTAGTATGTGCATGATGGCATGGTGAGATATGCGTGACTGCATGGTGACATATGCACGATCACATTGTGATGTGTGCTCGATAGCATCGATGATATGTGCTTTACTCATAATATCTTGATTGTCTTGCTTGCTGCACTGTATAATTTAATGGATCTTTACTGTTAAGTGGTTGTACTCACTCCTTTGGGGACTAACATTTCAAATTGAAAGATGTCTCTATCACCCGTCACGCGTGGTACATTTTATGGATTACCATCTGATGTTGAGGTCGAGTGCTCGGAGCACCCCTACGTTGGTGTTTATAGTCTGGTGTTTATCCGCGTCCGTATTTTGGTCATGTATGATGTGGGCTTGCCTGATAGCCCTGTAGTACAAGAGTTTATGTTTGTCTATGTTCGTCGAGATGGGAGGATGATGGGGATGCTGCCACCGCCACTAGCCAATGCACCAGGATGGGTGTGATAGAAGCGTGTGACTGGTGGAAGTTGACACTTTTTGGGATAGCCGACACTAGTTGATGGATAGATGTACATGTTTGATGTATAGTGGGGTTCTTTTTGGGTTTAGTCGAGTTTACTTAAAGTCTTGGTCTTTTGTTGTACCGACTTGTGAAATTCATCTTAGTTATGTAAATAAAAGTGATTCGGCCCTAAAATGCATATATATATATATATGAAAGGTTGTAGTTGGTGTGTATTGCATTATATTATTTGGTTGGAGTAAGGGTTAGGGAGATGATGAGTATGCTTCCGTTATATGAATTGCGCTGAGACAAATCTAAAAGATGTAAACCCCCAAGTTGTATGGACCCACTACAATTGAAATAGTGTCAGAGTGACATGTTATTAGGACAAGTGAAAGGTAAGCGAGCTATGGCGACCCTAGCGGATCGGGGGCCGTGTCGAGGGGTGCCACAAAATAAGGTCATTTCAGACCTCATTTTGACCAAACCATTAGATCAATCTTATAACTACGAAATTGCAGATTCAAGCTAAATCAACTACAATAATTCAAGTTCATTCAAGAACACTCATTCACATTGAAGTTTCAACAACTCATCCAAAATCATATAAGCATAACATATATCCCTAAGATTAAACCCCAGCCCTGGTAGGTTTGGCTAGACCAATTTTCAAGTCACTAGTGAGAAGATCTTGATCGCCGACGATGAATCAGTGATTGATTCAATAGATCATAATCAAGACCAGGTCGGACATCATCTAAAGGCTTGATTGGGAGTGAGCGATGCCTCCGAGAACCTTTGGTGATGGCTGGTTCAACTTAGGGACAAATCTAGTCCTATTTGGACCAGCTTTCGATTGCTGATAAGAAAACAAATCGTTGGAGGTATTCCAGCAATTGATCCGCCAATTGATTTGCCAATCCCTGACCACAGCTAGGTCAAGGACTCTTCAAGGATTCGATCAGTAGTGATCGGATCCGCCTAAGACTGTCGCCAATCACCAGTTCAACTAATCTAGCCAACTAAAGCCGAAACCATCAGCTTTTGGACTGATCGGAGAAGCAAAGCCAAGCATGAATCCTAAATGGCCACAGAGCTCAAACAAACAATAGCAAGGATGGAGGGAGGTTTGAGATGCCGATCGGCCACTAGGCACAGTAGAGGGGGATTGATCCATGAGCAAAAAATAGAGGGAGAAGAACGAGAAAATTTTTTTTTTTTTGAGTCAAAATAGAGAGGAGAGAAAGAGTGGATTTAAGGAGAGAGAATGTATTTTGAGCAAATGAGCCTCCCTTGAAAAATGGAGGGAAAATGGATATATACCCCTTCCAAATCGAACAATTTTGGCCATCGATTCAATCCGACGGTCGAAATTTTGATCCAACAGTTAAAATTTGATTTTAAAGGCTGCTGTTAACACTTGATTTTTAGTCAATGCATAGTTAAAAGGTAAAAATATCGAGATTTAGGTTTCTAATCGCGACGAAACCTCATCTCTCGACTAAAAAGTGTTGTTTTTCATTTCTTTCTTTTGCATTGTCATTTTCAAGTAATTTCTAGCTCATTTTCAAGAAAAATCCAACAAGTCAAATAGTTGACTTTCGAGTTCACTTATTGGTCAACCATTTGACCAAAAGTCAATTATGAGTCAAAAATTGACTTTGTTTATCCAAAAATTCCATTTAGCTTTAATTTCACTTTTGTCAAATCAATTTCTTGAAATAAAATAAATGCACAAATATATTTCGTTTAATGCCAATTTGACTTTTGTGTCAAAAATTTCACAAAATTCAATTAAGAACTTTGATTGTTGAATTTTTAAATTTTTGGTTCTAAATCGACCAAAAATAAAATTACTTTTATTCTAGTTATAATTAGGAGTAGTTCTTTATTTAACATTTGGCTTAGGGATTATCTGAAATCTACTTAAGTAGTTAATTTCGCGATTTATCGAGTCAAAATACAAATTGCCATTTTTAGCCTTAATAAGGGGACCAAAATTGATCATTCATAACTTGCGAATGGACGATTGTTTCTCACTCATTTCCTTAAGATAAGTCTAAATTTGAAATCGATTTTGTGAAATTTATACCAAAACTAATCAATTTGAAGAATTTTATCCCCCTGGGTAATAGAAAATCAAGCAATTAACCTTCAATCAACAAGATTTGAATTGACCCATTCATGACTATGATTTAATTTCATGAATCTAGATTCAATTTTAAGATTAGGTTTAGATCAATTTTTAACCTAAGCTCGAGCACTGCAATTCAAGGTCAATTTAAATATGATAAGTGATCTTACATATGAGTAACTCATTAGATAGGGCAATCATGACACTAATTGAGTTCAATTTTAGTTAAATTGTAATTTTGCCCATTGAATTGAAAATTTTACCATTTTAGCCCTTTAGGCCCAATTCAAAGCACCTATCGTCGTTTCGACTCATTGTTTTTCACGATAATCATTCAATTAGGTCAATAAAAGACCCCTAGATCCCGTTCATAAGGTTTGATTAGCTTAATTGCATCTTAATTGGCCAATTTCTTCTTAAAAATGATAAAAATCCTTTTCAATTTGGTCATTTATGGACCAAATTGCATAAATTTTAGACTCATAGAGGTCTCAAGTGGACAAAATAACCAAACCAAACCAAATTGGTCAAGAACCGCTCAAAATCGGACCAAACGGACTGAACCAGTCTGACCGGCTACCAATGGGACTAGCCGGTTCAAGCTCTTGTTGGATGGTTCTTGGCCTCCGGCAACCAATTTTGGAACCCTCTCACTGTCAACTTCACTTCTACACCTTCGATTTCCCAAAATTTTACAAATTAAACCTTGAATTTCGTCAAATTACAAATTAACCCCAATATTTTGACGCAAATCCCAATTTTGGCTTGGTTTTTTACAAATCAAACCCACTAGATCAATTACCCGACACTTCAAAATCATGATGGAGCCTTCGAAATTGATTTTTAACCGTTGGATTGAAATTTTCACTGTCGGATCGAACTGATGGTCAAAATCACTTAATGTGAGGAGAAAATAAATGAAATGTCCTCCATTTTCAAGGGGGCTCATTTGGCACAAAACCTATTCTCTCTCTTCAGATCTCTCTCTCTATTTTTCCCGCCTAAACCAATCCCTCTCTCTCTCTCTCTCTCTCTCTCTCTCTCTCTCTCTCTCTCTCTCTCTCTCTCTCTCTCTCTCTCTCTCTCTCTCTCTCTCTCTCTCTCTCTCTCTCCCATTCCTCACGAACCAAACCGGTTCATCACCAATTTAGGCTCACTAGCCTCATGCCGGTGGTTTGCTAGTTGCTGCTCAACCCTGCGGCCATCTCCTCCTCCTTCTAGATCTATTTGTGGCTGAAGATTGACTAGGTTTTGATCGAGAGTTGTCCGATCGAGCTAGCCCCCCTCTTGGCGTCCATAGTCGGTCCAACCTGGATTGGTGGTTCCAGTGATCCTAGTCGAAGGTTAACAACAATTCTGAGGTCCTAAGCGATTCAAATTTGATCCTCAACGGTCTGTGGAGATTCGAAAGTGTTTTGATGTTTTGATCTGATTGATCATGATAGAAACCAACGAAGATCGCGACGAATGTAACAATTTGAAACTCGAATCCAATGAAGCGAGATCGAGTTAGTCGATCAGGGCTAGGATTCAAAATTAGGAACTTTTACATGCGTAAGATCAATGATTATAAATGCTACAATAATTTGTTCTTGATTGTGTTCTTGAGTCTATTTTGGATTTTCGTATGTCTGTACCTAGGTTACTGTTTTGACCAAAACAAGGTCCGAAACAACCTGTTTCAACTCGATTCCTCTTAATATTAGATAATAAACATCTCGAGCTTCGAAACGGTAGGTCGCATGCCCTAATCGAGTGTCATTTGATCCTCAAAAAACACCTCCAAAGATGAGCGATTCTACAGTATTTTAGGTTTGTTTTTTCAATTTTGTTTTTGTTCCGCCTTTCTTTGCTATTTTTGTGCCAACTTTTGTGGTCATTTTTTGACAAAAGCTTTTCATGAGTTTTGTTTCAAATCATCTTTTGAATCTTCTGTAATTTTTTCATGATTTTTGGATGTGTTTAACTAGGTCAAATCTACTCACATCCAAGCCTAGGTCAATCTGTTCCGTATTGATATCTGATTTTGTCATTTTTGCATTGATTTTTTGTTGAATTATGGAATAACTTTTCTTCATGAAAGTTGCTTGTAATAGTGTTATGCATGTCCTATATTTTTTTCAAAGTTTTAGACATTTTTAGCTAGATCAAAGCACTTAGATCTATACATTAGTCCGAAATTTGTTTTGATGAAATTAAGTCCACAAATGCACCTATTTTGTCATGACCCCAACTCCATCTCTAGGGTCACAAGCGACAAGGGTTATTTTCGCAACGTCCCAAGCTCGTCACCGTCTCGATTCTTTTTATCTTGTTATCATGCACATGCAGAAATGTGAATAAACAACTCCTTGAACAAACAATAGCTGGAAAATTGGGACATTCATCACACAAAGCACACTGATTAATATTATAATAAGACTTTCACAAGCCCTTTCTCTACAGGCCCTCTTTTCTTTTTATATCACAATACGATTTTTTACATAGGCCAAGGGAAATCCTATTTCTTTTAGCATGATTATAGCTCCCAAAACTGACGTGAGACTTCCATGCCTACAAAACTAAAAGATATGGGATAAGTTTTGGAGAAACTCAGTAAGTAAAATTTCTAGTTCTCTACTAGGAAAGCATCTCATCATTAAAGCCTAACAAGTACAACACTCGCAAACAGTGTCAATGGCAGATCAATTAAGTTATTTTACAGAACAAGCTTATCAACATCACATAGTAACATATTCAATAAGTTCATTAACCGCATAAGCGGTTCTTCCCATACTTTCAAAGGCTTTTAGCCGCAAGCTAGGCATCCGGCCTCAAGTCAGGCATCCCATACTTTCAGGGGCTTCCTAGCTCAATCAGGGCATCCGACCATCAAGCCAGGCATCCCATACTTTCAAGGGCTTCCCATACTTTTAGGGACTTCCTGGCTCAACCAGGGCATTCGGCCATCAAGCTAGGCATCCCATACTTTCAGGGGCTTCCCATACTTTTAGGGGTTTCCTGGCTCAACCAGAGCATCCCGTTCAATGAACGAGGCATCGCCGCCAACGCTATATGATGACAGACGCTTTTTCCTCTTTAAGTGCACACACACAAGTGCATCACACAAGTCAATTCTTATATTTTCTCTTAGTCGACACATGTATGGCCCAAAGGCATGCTCATTCATTCATGTGTATATCATGAATTCTTATACATCACTAATACATATGTGAGAACAATCTTTGATCCGTAATCAATCACTTAGCGTCAATCCTCGCACCGGACAAGGCTCGGAAACAGTATGCCTCAATATTGATCCAAAACCTCACGGCTTAGGTACACCTCGCTTTAGTGATGATCCCGAGCTTGACAGACCTCTACTCCATCCTGATGTGAATATACATGTATCGAGAATGACCCTCGGCTCGCCGTTCATTCAACACCAAGCACAAAATCCCCGTGTCCACTTGAACTATGGAAATTGGCATGCTTAGTGCCTTACCAAGACCTTGTGGATTTGGGCGATCCCCGTACCGATCAAGGCATAAAATCAAACCTCAATGTCAACTTAGGACCTTACGGCCTTAGGTGATTCCCGCACCAAGCAAGACTTGGACCTAACGTCCTATTTATGTCAAAATCAATGCTTTATGGCTTGGGTGACTTTGTCTTGCGATGAACTCAACCCAAGCGAACCTCGGCTCCATTCTGAACATGAATAACTCAAGCACACATTCAAGCACAAACATGAGCAAGACCATACAAAAGATCTAACATCCTACTCACGACTTGACAGGTGAACACATAACTAGACTCGACAATGGAGACTACTGCTCTAGAGGAGACATAGGGATCTTACTTACCTTGGTAAACCTTGAAGACCAACTTAGATTAGCTAGAGGGATTGAGGATGCAAGGCCGAGAGAAAGAAGAATGAGGGGGGTGTCCAAGGAGAAGGAGGAAGGAGGAAATGAGAGGCAAGGTGAAGAAATGAAGAAGGCTCCTCCTATTTATAGCCTCTTGGTGCCATCATTACTAAGCCAAGCGATCCAATTTTAAGTTTTCAAGTGTCCCACTAGAATACTTAGGTGGCAAACCTAAGTTGCAAGGTGTCAAGCCTATTTTAAAAGGTGGCATACCTAATGGCCTAATGTAACGATTGGACCATTTATACAATGCCATCATGACTTGGCCTACTTGTTCCCTAAGGAAAATCTTATGGTAATAATAATCATACATTTCATGGACACCTAAGCTTATAAGTCACCAACTTCTTCTCCAAGGCAAATCTCAAGCCATCATTACCAAATCTTCGGATGGACACTTAGGCAGGATAACTCATCCTTGCATTTAATGAGGTGTTCTAGAATCTCATATATGTCTTCTCTTAATTGGTTCATTTGTCCAAGAATCCCTTACTTAATTCCCAAGGCGAATTTTTGGTAATCATTACCAAATCTAGGAACATTTATCCAAAGTGGTGAGTCATCCTCCTCATTAAATGAGAGGGTTCTAGAATTTTCTTTTGTTTTGTCCTTTTCTTCATTAAGAAAGCGGTCTAGAGAATTCTATCATCCAAGTAGGTTTCGGGGCCAGAGAAGGGATCATTAGGTACACCTCGAAAAATTGAATCATGTACACCTGAGGTTCGGCCATTACCTTCCATATTCGCCCAATCGTTCCTTTGGACGGTTGGTCGGTCAATAGGGTCAGTTGTCCTTTGATTGTTCAAGATTAATTATAAGGCTACCCATGGCTTAGCATAAAGCCAAGGCACTCAAGGATGTTAGAATTAGTGACAGAATAGTCAAGTCTATTCCTGGACTCATTCCAGTTGGCACCCAATCCATCAGTAGAGTTCATGATTGGTGTATTACTAATACATGATCGGACATCACCAACTCAAGATTATGTTCTGATCACTAAGCATTAAATGGGGAATGATGCATTTTTGGTAAGAAGAAAGTCGCATTTTGTCCATTTGGATCATCCGTGTATCAATACATAACCAGGTGGAATCACCCGCAACCAAAAATTGTGACCAATCGGATCGACCCATGACCGTCCATTAATCCAAAACCATCCTGTGATCAATTCTCGTGATCAAAAAGTCATCTTATGAGCTAGTGATCATATCCCATCAGTATGGTCAGTAAAAAATTCATTGTTGACACCTCGACCAATTCGTGACCGGTCGACCAGTTGGATCATGACTAGTCGATTGATCACTACCGATCCGTGATTCCTTGCCAATCGAATCGATCGATCCATGGCCAATGGCCCATGATTGATCCTTTTAGGACCTTATGACTGATCCTTATGGGGTCAGAATTGAGGATGTTATATATTTGGTCTCAAATCCTTCATGAGAGTTGAAATACATGATACATATGTTTAGTTGATGCATGTTTTGAAAGATCTTTATGTCAGCAAAGTAAATCAATTGCATGCATTAAAGTAAAAGGCACTGCAACAACATGAGCTGGGCATATAGTTTGTCATTTTTTTCATTTTTGCCACAACTCATATGATCTTAATTGAGTTTCCAACTCTTCACAAGAAATCTTCATCATCGCATGCTCTGTATGTGAGATTTTTAGTAGGATTTATGCATGTTTTGAGGATGGCAAAAATCATGCTCGTTTTGTAAATTTAATACTGAAATGAAACCTTGCAATATATGCACATTTCCATGCTTGTTTGAGTCATCTAGAGACCAAATCTTACGATCACGCCTTCTTGATGATTGAACCACATGTTGCAAGGTTTGTATACATGTTTATGTCATGTCCTTTCAGTATCATCTTGCACATTAAATTTGTCTCACAAAAGTGTTCTTCACACTTAGGATTCCCAAGCATACCATTAGGAATCATGAATTATTTCATAATGTTATTTAAATTGTATGACATGTTGCATGTTGATTTAGGATTAGATGTGACATCCAGGATTTTCGGGTTTCACTTTGACTGGATAATTAGGATCTGTCTCGTCATTTCAATTTATTTATTGGACCCGAAATTTCAATAAAGAAATTATCGGAAGAAAATTGAAGACCAAAAGAAAATAGAAAGGGAAAGGAAAAGAAAAGGAAAATGTACATAAAGGCATTATGTATTTTATTTTTCCTTTTTCTCTCTCTCCCCTTTTTCTCTCTTTCTCTCTCTCTCTTCTCTCTTCTCTCCCCTCCCCCTCGTGCGAATCCCTTCCCCACCGATTGCCCTCTGCCGTTTCTCATTTTGCTTCCCCTTTCACTTTTTATTTTGACTTTTCAAACTTCCTTCTCTCTTATCTTCTCTCTCTCTCTCTCTCTTCTCCCCCACGTGACCTTCTTCTTCTTCTTCGTTGTTCTTTGTGCGAACCAGCCCGAAACCAGCAAACCGAAGAAGAAGAAGCAGCTCGTCGGAGCCGTCGCCGCCCGCACCGCCTCCCGGACGCCCGTCCCGCCGCCGCACCGCCGCCCGTGCACGTCGCGCACGCCCCCGCGTCCACCGTTCGCTGCCGTCCTCCCCCGTGCGACCTCACCCCTGCTCCGCCTCTGTCCACCTCAATCCGGCCACCTTCGGCCGCCGTTTGAGCTCGCCGGACCTCCACCGGCCCTCCCCGGAGCTCCGCCCGCTCCCCCGAACCCTTCTCCGCCCCTAACCATCCCTATTTTCCTCTGTTTCGCAGCAAGCCAGCAACCCATGAAATGGGTTTCCAGCTGGTTCGGGCCCGTTTTGGGGCGTTTCCGGGCCCCGGATCCGTGAGTCGCTTTGGGAGGAATCGTTCCTCGCGTCGCCGCCGTCGGATTGATCCGATTTGCGCGCGATTTGGTGAGTAATCTCACTAATCTCGGATTAGTTGGCTAATTATGATTTAGGTTGGTTTAGTTTTAATTAATTATGTTTAGGTTGTTATATTAGAATAAATTAGCAATTATTAGTCAATTGTGATGTGATTTAGATAAATTGATTGTGCAATTAACAAGTAGACGTGATCTACTATTTATTGGAAGCATCTCGGGAATTTTCCGACCCTTAATCGGGCTTCATTTGGCGATTTGGGCTAAGTGAGATTTTTAGCATTTAAATATTAATTTTCGGAATTAAATTAAATAATTATTTATTTTCCGAAAATTCAAGGGAGATGGTCCGGAACCGGAATATTATGCTGATGACTGTGGTGAAGTCCGTTTATTTAATCGGGCTTTAATTTGAGCCAAATCGAATTTTTAATATTAATCAATTTTCGAAATTAATTAAATAATTATTTATTTCTAGAAAATTTAACTGGGATGGCCCGTGACCGGAAAATTATGCTGATGACTGTGGTGAAGTCCGTTTATTTAATTGGACCTTATTTTGAGCTAAACAGAATTTTTAATATTTAATAATTAATTTTCGAAATTAATTAATTATTTATTTATTTTTCGGAAAATAAGTTTGAGATGGCCGACGACCAAAATCTCATGCTGATCGTCGTGGCGTAGTCCGTTTATTTAATTAAGCTCCAAATTGTTCTCGAATTGATTTAATTGTGGATAATTACTTTAGAAATGGGATGAATCATCATGAAAGGCACGGGGCCGATGATTAGATATATCACCTCGGAGAATGCACATGGCTCGGTGACGAAGTATGTCGCCTTGGAGAATGCATGTGGCTCGGTGATTAAGTGTGGCATCTAAAAGGACACGTGGGCTCGGTAATTTGATGCATTACCTCGGAGAATGCACGTGGTCCCAATGAGTATATTTGGCATCTAAAAGGACACGTGGGCTCGGTAATTTGATGCATTACCTCGGAGAATGCACGTGGTCCCAATGAGTACGTTTGGCATCTAAAAGGACACGTGGGCTCGGTAATTTGATGCATTACCTCGGAGAATGCATGTGGTCCCAATGAGCATATTTGGCATCTAAAAGGACACGTGGGCTCGGTAATTTGATGCATTACCTCGGAGAATGCACGTGATCCCAATGAGTACCTTGGCATCTTGAAGAGACACGTGGGCTCGGTGACTTGATGCATCGCCTCGGAGAATGCACGTGGGCTCGCCGATTCAAAATGGCATTTTAAAGGGCACGTGGGCTCGGTAACTTAATGCATTGCCTCGGAGAATGCACGTGGCTCGGTGATTGGTTTTATCAGTTGAGACTGTATAGCAATAGCTTGAATGACCGGGAAATGGTCAAGCTGACATGTAATCGACGAGGTCGATTGATCATTGTTTTGATTTGATGCTGTGAACTGAATGATTGAATGGAGATGACCGTGAGTGGTCTTGTTGGCTTGTAATCGACTAGGTCGATTTGATTGATGCTTCGATTAGTGATATGATTGCTTGAGTGCCTATTGTGACTTGTACTGACTTGCAGGTGGGATCTGATGCTAAGGTACGTCTTCTGCCCTGTGCGTGTTTAGGCAGCCTTTAGTATAGTGGTTTACTAATCGGGCTTAGTGGGGTAGAACTCGCCGAGACGTAGTCTCATCCCGGTTGGGGAAAACCATTTCAGGGACCCCGATGAGGAGCCGATGAGGAGGAGTCGAGAAGGAGAACTCGGAGGTGAAACTTGAGGAGAATGATTTTTGGAAGAAGAAGATAATCCCGAGAGAGGCCTTGGGTATGGCCTGGATGGGCTGAGAGTTTATCTTCTTTTGAGATCTTCTTTTTGATATGAATAGTTATGAAGTGTATTGTGTTTTCTATAAAAGTTTGGTTATAAGTTTCAATATGAAAAATATGGCCCCCTTTTCTATCCCATTGTTTTATTGTCTGGGGATTTATAACTGCTTCCGCATGTGCATAATAATTGAAAGGGTCGGCGATACATTGCCCTGGGATATCGCATTATAAAATCGACCAAGTAGAAGGATGTGTGCGTGCCCGAGGATCGGGGCGTGACATTAGATGACTATCTAAACTTTCCTTCGCATCCAATCATAAGTCCTATGTGATTTCTTCATGGCGTGTGTGCATTCTTTGAATGATTTTGAGGTTTTTTTAATAAATGCTTATGTTTTGTTTCCTTAGTTACTGATACACATACTTTTAGAGATCTCGATCTTAAGATACCAAATTGACCTAGTTTGAACTCGAGCTCTTCTAGGATGATGTAAGGCACACTTAGAGGTTTCCGATACTGCTAATTTCACATAGATCGCTCATTGCTTAGACCAATTTTCCATTTTCTTAAAACTAGATCGGAATCTGGACAATGGATCAAATTCAAACCCCTATTCAAACCCCTATTTGGACAAATCTTTGATATTTTTGTTCCATTTTTTTCTATTTGGAATCTACACTCGGCCTCTTAATGAAACTTGCTTTTCATAATGTTGGCTATGTTGTATGTAAATTTGATGATTTTTAGACATGTTTCAATAGGACAAATCCTCGCGCAATTAGCTAAATGTCCTGTTATTTTGACAAATTTCTGATGTGTTATTGCTTATTGTTTGATTTTTGTAAAATCATGTGTAGATTGTTTAAGAAAACTTTCTTCATGAAAGTTGTTCATCATCATGTCATATATGTTGGGAAATTTTTTCATTGCCAAATTAGCACTAGGTATTGCCCAACTTTGTTGTCTTTTTTTTTTTTTGGTGAAATCCCAACTTTGTTGTCCTTACACGCTTATTCTGAAATTTCCTGATATAAACATGATTGTGATTATTTAGTTATACCTTTTAGGTTAGTTTGTGCATGAAATTAGGCCATGTCATCTTCATGGAAATTGTTCTAAATGCTTTGATCTTTTTTGTTAAACAATTGGCCCTTTCAAAATTGCATCTTTCAAAAAATACTTTGGTACATGTGATGCTTTTCAAAAACAATTTCTAAGAAATTATTTTCTAAAGCTTGATTGGCTTAAGGAAAAATCGTGATTTGGACCATATTCAAAATATCTGCGACGCTTATGAGTGCATTTATGCGAGCCTTGGGCTAGCCTTGACAATTGAATGTGCTCTATATGTTTTTGAACTCATACATATAATCCCATCATGCATCAGAAATTGCCTGTGTTTATGATTGGCATATGCCCTTTGTAATAAATGACCTATTAACAGTTCACTCTCTTGCTTGATTGGTTGAAAAATAAGGTACAAAAGATCTATATGCATGTTTACATTTTTGCAATGCATGTGACTTTTAGATGAATAATAGGGTCGATGCATGATATCGAGGTAAAATCCTGAGAACACATAAATCGCTTGATTAGGAGACTTACAAGTGTTATTGGCCATGCGAGAACACAATTGATCAACAATTGCTATAAGTCACAAAAATGGATTGGGTAGGTGTCTTAATGGGACCCTCGCATGAAAATTTGACTTCCATATTGAACTTCCTTTAAATGATTGATCTTGACATGATATCATCTTTTTATTGTTTTGATATGTATATTTATTTCTTTCCATTGTATGCATCTAATTATAGGTTTCTAGATTAGGTTTAGATTAGGACCCCGAAGATGGAAAAAGCACGAAAAGATGAAGTGATGACATCCTTATGAGTGAAACGTACTGTCAAGAGGGCTAACATGGTAAAGGTACCCTTAAATCCAATATCCACACCCGATCTCTTCTCTCAAAGTATGTTGCCCATGTGGATATGGATTGCAACACTCCTCTGTCACGTGGGGTACGAGCTTGGGAGAGCTTGCAATCTTGTGAATGGAACTCACTAAAGTCTTGATTTGAAAGATGAGATGATGACATCTTTTGAAACACGAGCCATGAGGGAACTCTTGTGATCAAGTACCCCTAAATCCAACATTTCCCCATTTTTCTCTCCTCTTGATGGTAAGGGATCAAGGGGTGGCGAGATCGAGTTGCGACAGGCTTGGCGACTCTGCTAGGGACTAGTTATTAGATTAAGAGGACTTGAAGCAATTTAAAATGGTTGGTGTGCTTTAACTAACGTGCCTTATGTAGGATCGCCTACATATCAAAGTCGTGTAGAAAATCAGGTTAATTGCTAACCTCGTGTTAAATGGTCTTGTAGGTGGGAGTTATAATAGGAGACATGCTTGTAAACCCTTTGTTTTGCAGGTGGTGTAAGGATGTATGAATGTATAAGGATTTATATTGAAGTGCTGGATGTTTAAATTTGAATGCATGTTTACAAGCTTTAGCATGACACTACACACACAACCACGGTCTAAAACCCCGATCACCCAATTTAGAACCTTAGGAGGGTTTATGGGTGGAATCTGCAAGTGAATACTTGTGGTAATCCAATATTGTGATCATACTCATTGATGTAGCCCTAGCTCTATAGACCATTGCCCTCGATAGCTTCAAAATATTCTCAAACTCCATTATTTTCTTCATCAAAGAACTTGGCCATGTAGGATTGTTTCTCAATCTATCACAATACTTGCTTGCTAGCCATTCAGTACAAACTTGAGGAACATGTAGAATTCTATTACATATATGTACAAAGGTTTTGACTTGTAAAGTATCTCTCATGCACTTTGGAAGAATAAATGAGCCAATCACAACCCTCTGAACACATTGCCCTCAACCTATTTCGTGCATTCTTAACAAACCTCACTTGTCTCCCATTTTTAAATAGCATGGTTTCTAACGGCTTCTCTAAACTCTTCAGCATTACCAAAACTCATCCCCAACTTGAAAACGGGATTCTCCATATCAACCTTAAAATTGAACTTAGGATGTGAATACTGGCTATTCATATTCAAGAAATCTATATTATTAGTCAGCACATCTACATACATGCTGCTATCTCCAACCTCCATATCCCTCCCATCAATCTATTACCCTTGGCACATCTTACATGTCTTTTGTATAATTCATCAAGATTGATAATGGCAAATCCATCATCTTGAGCACCCTTAGTAACTTCAACATACCTATATCATAAAGATTCACTGCTTGACATCCCTCACCTAATGCAAAATGAAAATAAATATAATGTCAATATGTTATTATGCACTAGAAAAAAAAAAACATAACAAAAACATAAATAATTGCAACACGTAAGAATTGTTTGCCACTTCAAAATTTCTTTTGAAGTGGCAAAGAATTAAAATTCTAATTCACTTGAAACCATATAGGTTGGAGAGTTGGTCCCATAAGTGTTTGTACTTGGCGAAAAAGGCATGAAAAAGAATTAAAAACACAAATAGAAAAAGTGGATGGGCAGCCTTCATGAAATATAAAACAAAACACAAATAAGTCAAGAGGGCCCCAAACGACAAAACATACATCACAGAAAACAAAATAAAAGCATTAAAGAATTGCAAAATAGGGACCACCACTAGCACGTTCAGCAATACCAATTAGAAACTGCACAGTATACCACTTGCCAATAGAAAATGCAACCTATATTCATCAATTCACAAAAAAAAGCACCTTGACGTCCGATCAAAGCAGCCAAATCACGCCATAAAATAAAAATATTCCTCTTACCATCATCGTCATCGCTGCCATCAGTTTGGCATTCCATGACGTGTCCACACTTTGTCGCCATTTTGTTTTTTAGAAATATAGCTCCACTCCGGGTCTTTATTGAAATTTTCTCTGCCCTTTTTTATATTTTAATTGTAGAATTTATATAAAAATGGAGTTAATTAATTAATTAAAAGTGCACACGGTCATTTTAATTTTAATTGAAACTTTAAAAAAAAAATTAATTGCATGGTCAACAACGCTTGCTGACCATGCAAAACGGTCAGTAACCGTTGCCGACGACGTTGTGCCTTGTCCACAACGTGCACTGCCGAACGTGCACATTATGTGCTAAGATGAGCAACTGTTGCTGATGGCACATAAAATAGGGGCGACTAGCAACTGTTGCTGATGAACAATAATAGAAGAAAAAAGAAGATAATGTGCACATGAGAGAAAAAAGGGACTAAAATATCGAGAGTGCGGAAAATAATCTCCACGAGATTGCTAGCACAATTTTAATAGTGATTATTCCGAGTTCTTTCTTCCATTTGATGTGCAATTGGCAATGTGTCTGAACTAGAGATCTAACATTTGTGGGGCTCAAAACATCATAATCAAGTCATTTAAAGCATGTCACGGAAGGTAATCCATTTAACTCCCTTTGTTCTTATGATTTTTTTATTAAAACACACAAACAACACCTTTAGAGATACTTTTATAGTAAACTTTAACTTTGCTTCAATTGTGTTTATGTTTATTTCACCTATGAATGTTTCGTAAACCCCAACACACATTACAAATCGCAAACCTTAATTGGTACTTATAATTGAATAAAGTAAAACTTAAAATCTATACAATGCAATAATTAATATTGATCAATTATATATTTTCTGTTAATCATTTTATTCAATAACTGTAAAAACTAATTTTTATTGAAAAAATTATAATGTAGTTTTAAGGAAGATAATTACCTATATTTTATATTTTAACTATACTCTCCAAAATTAAAAATAACGAATATTTTTAAAAATATATTTTTATTGTTAATTATACTAATTAATAAGTAGCAATAAATTGATTTTTTATATAATTTTATCGAATAGCTTTTTAGCTAGAAAAGGGAAAGGAATTGTAACTCCTCCATTATATACAAGCGAATCGGATAAAATTAGTCGAATGGTAGGAAAGGGAATCAAACACTGGATTTATGTGATTCAGTTCAAATATTGGTATCTATGTCCATGAAAAGAGTAGTACGGAATTCCACTATAAAAACTAAGCAATATATCGGAGATTACAATCACTCGAGCATCCAAACACTCACTCGGCGTTTCCCAGCTCCCAATTATACCCAATAACTTGCACAATGTTTAACCTCTTTACACAATTTTACTCACAAAAATTTATCTAGCTAAATCATTCAAGTGTAATTGCAACGAGAAAATCTCCCATGAGAAAATCTCTTCTCTCGGCCACCGAATGGAACATGGTGCACTTCTTGTCTTCAAGTGTCCTCTCCTTTTATAGAATAAACAAGACAAAAAAAAAATGGACTCAATAAATGGCAAGAGCGGCGCTCGCATGACAAATCTCTACAGCAGCAACGGCGCCCTCCATTTTTCATGGAATGCATGCATTTAATAAGGGGAGGAAAACTATGACCGTCCTTGCACAGGGCCCTCCCTTCCTTTCCTTCAATTATTTATTTCCCTTTGGTCTACCATCGTCACTTTTCCAAGATGAAAACAAAATTCTTTACACTTTACTTTTAGCTTACAGGGTGTGGCCATCAAGTCAAACACGCAAATTCTTTCTGCTGCTTTCCTTGTCTCCGTTCCTCCTTGCCCTTTTGCATGCAGAGCATTTAATGTAGAGAGGCCGGCCAGCGTACAAAAACGCAGATGATCACAAAAGTCCAACTTGGACTTTATTTATCGAGACGAACTCGCACGCTTTAATTTTTTCATATTTATTTGACAACCTCAAACTTGCGATATATTTTAACAGCTTATATAGAGTTGTGCATGAGAACAAATTATTATGAGGGCACACCTCTCTATATAAGAGATCTACTAAGTCAAATAGTTCAAAAAATTTCAGATGCACTGATAATTTCTATGTTATAGGGCACTTGTTCGCACAATTTACATCAATATTAGGTTGAACTGGGTAAGGTAAGATCAAGAATCGCTCTTACTCTTTCTCTCTCTAAAATTGCTCGTCTTCTATAAGAATGAGAGCTGCCATTGGGGAGTGATAGAACCAGTCGTAGGAGATATTTGAGGGGGTGCAAGCACCAGTCTATTCTCTCGCAACACCTTTTTAAGGTAACGTTTTCGTCTTCTTCTAATCTCTCGCTCTCTCTGGGGACAAAGTTCTCTGGGAATATGCCTAGAAAGTAGAGAAAATTCTGGCGCATTCATCTTCTCTACTGGAAGTTCTTGAATTCATGTCCCCAGAAAGAAAGAAAAAATCTACTGGAAGTTCTTGCATTCTTCTCCTCTTCGGCACTCCCTATGCATTGTGTATTCCTTTCCGAAAAATCATCCATTTTCTTGTTTTGCCTCACGTTCCACTTGCATGCGTTTTCACGAGTGCCCCTAATCACTGCCCAAAAAAAAAAAAAAAATTCAACTTAACCCTAGACGGGAGGTTGCATTGACATTCATTAAAATGTCTCTTTTCCTCCTTTTTCTTTGGAATCAAGATTAGGGTATCTATTGAGAAAAGATTCGGAAGAAGATGAAAGTGGGAGTGATTGGGGGTGGCATGAGCGGGCTCGTGGCAGCCTACGAGGCAGCGAGGGGAGGAGCGAAGGTGGTAGTGTATGAGAGGGAGGATTACTTGGGCGGCCATGCCAAGACCGTCTCAGTCAACGGTGTCGACCTGGACCTTGGCTTCATGGTCTTCAATCGTGTAAGTCTGCAACTCTCCGTTTCCGTTGATCTCTTTTACATTTTGTCCACCGTTATCTCCACTGCATTTTCCTCCTTTCTTTTTTTTTTTTCTTTTTTTGAGTCCTCTCTGCTCAGAGCAAAACATAGATCTAGTTGTACATGTCAGGAGCCAAATATCTGGTGACAGATAGAGTGACTTCTTCGTTATTACTCAAATCGCCCTTGCTCGTCCTCTTTTCCCTATAGTGACAGATAGAGCAACTTTCTAAGTTGGGGTTTCAGGAGATGCGCAGGCAAGTAAAAAAGGTAACTTTCTAAACGTGCCATGTGCGGGTTTAGAAAGTCACAGTGCCTTTCTGGATGTGCATACGTTTAATTTCAATCTTCTTCTTTTTTCGCGGCATATATATTCCGCATCATTTTTCTCTAATCTTAAATACAAGATGGGCTGGTTTTGCAAATATCCTCTCTGTTTGCCATATATCGGAAAACTTTTCTAAAGATCGGAGCACCATAAGACAAATCTTGACGGTTTTCATGAGACATATGCTGCTGTCCGACAGTTTCCTTACCATTTATTTCCATTTTAATGCTAGCATAGTGGTAAGAAGAAACATATGGTTGGTGGTCTTCCTTTTTTTTGTTTTTTTTTTTTTTTTGCTCAATTATCTTTAGAACAATGCAAATTCCAATATCCACAAACATACAATTCCAAAAGACATCTGGAATCTTAATAGATAGATGATGAATTTGTTCAGTGAAAGAACCCTCTCTTGTCGTCTCTAGTCGAAAGGTCGAGTTCATGTAGAGAAAGACGACAAATGGCATGGTGGAAGGAATCTTCTATGGTTGCAAATTGATTTAAGAAGGGATTAACATCCTTTCTATATCTAAATTATACTGTCACTTCCCAACTACCACATTTGAATATTGATACAAGTCACAAGACATTAAATATGCCAACTGAGGATAAGGGATTTCTTTTGGTCCAAGAGCCGTTCCGAAAGCAATTTAAAAATTGGAATAGAGGGGATTGTAATAGAGAACTGTTTTTTTTGGTTTCATAAGAAGAAACATAGGAATGAAAGAAAAGGGCTTCCGCAGGAGAGCTGGGGGTGGTCCACCCCTGCAACGTCAGCCAAAAAAAAAAAAATTAGAGGCTCTGAAAATGATTGGGTCTCATTGCCAACTGAGGATAAGGGATTTCTTTTGGTCCAAGAGCCGTTCCGAAAGCAATTTAAAAATTGGAATAGAGGGGATTGTAACAGAGAACTGTTTTTTTCGGTTTCATAAGAAGAAACATAGGAATGAAAGAAAAGGGCTTCCGCAGGAGAGCTGGGGGTGGTCCACCCCTGCAACGTCAGCCAAAAAAAAAAAAATTAGAGGCTCTGAAAATGATTGGGTCTCATTTTGGTTGTTGGATTTTTTTATTCAAGTATTTAATTTTGAAAAGAATTGCAAATGATGATGATGTCTAAAACAAGAACATTTTTGTTTCAAGTGACTTGTGCACGTACTTGTTGTCCTAAGTATCAGTAGTTATTTTGTTGATTAGACTAGCCAATCTATTATGGGAAAATCTCAATTATTGAAATATCAAATTATATTAAGTTTTCTTATTTATGTATGCTTGTGTTATGAGAATAATCTCAGTAAGTGAATTTGTGCATTTGCATGATTATTATCAATTCAAGGGAGATTGGCATGTTTAACTAGGGACAATGAGGTGATCTAAGAGTTTCAAATACTTCGTTGTCAGAATGCAAATGTTCAAATGGTTATTTGAACATGTTGTGCTCGTTTGAATATATATATATATATAGTGTGTTGTTCATGAACCCGACTTTCTAGCTACTTCAAAAATTTAATTGTAAAATATAATTCAATATATAAAAAAAACTAAGACGTATATTCATTATTCGTGGCATATATATTCCCTATCTTTTTTCTCCAATCTTAAATATGAGATGGGCTAATTTTGTGAGTATACTCTCCATTTGTTGTGTATTGGAAAAAAAAATTCCAAGGACCGAGGCGCCATAAGATATATATTAATGGTTTTCGTGAGAGTTATGCTGCTATCCATTAGTCTCCATACCATGTATTTCCATTTTAATGCTAGCATAGCGGTAAGAAGAAACATATGATTGATGGGCTTCCTTCTCTTGTTCAGTTATCTCTAGAACAGCACAAATTTAAATATCCGCAAACATACAATTCCAAAAGGCATCTGAAATCTTAATAGGTGATGAATTTGTTCATTGAAAGAACTTTCTCTTGCTCTCTCTGGTCGAATGATCGAGTTTGCATCGAGAAAGTCAACAAACGGCATGATCAAAGGAATCTTCCGTGGTTGCAAACTGATTTAAGAAGAAGTCAACGTCCTTTTTATATGTAAATCATACTATCACTTTCACACTACCACATTTGAATATTCATACAAGTGACAAGACGTTACATATGTCAACTAAGGAAAATGATTTTTTTTTTTTTTTTTTGGGTCCAGGAGCCGTTTCAAGAGCAATTTAAAAATCGGAATAATACATTACTTTTACTTGAAGGGGGGCGGCGGGGGGGGCGCGGGGGTTGGTTTGGCACCCCTGCAACGTCAGCCAAAAAAAAACAAGATAGAGGCTCTGAAAAATGATTGGGTCTCATTTTAGTTCTTCGAGTTTTTTAATTCAAATATTTAATTTTGAAAACACTTGCAAATGATGATGATGTTTAAAAAAAGGGAACTTTTTGTTTCAAGTAACATGTGTACGCACGTGCCATTCTAAGCATCAGTAATTATTTTGTTGATTACACTAGCCAATCTATTTACACGAGGATCTCGTTTGTGGAAATATCAAATTATATTAAGTTTTCCTATTTAGGTATACTTATGCTATGAGGATAATCTCGATCAGTGTATTTGTGCATTTTGTGCATTTGCATGATTATTATCAATTCAAGGGAGATAGGCACGTTTAACTAGGGATGATGAGGTGATTTAAGAGTTTTAGATACTTCGTTGTTAGTATGAAAATGTTCAAATGATTATTTGAACATGTGTTGCTCATATATAGTGTTGTTCTTAAACCCGACTTTCTAACTACCTTAGAAAATTAATCATCAAATGTTATTCAATGATTAAAAAACTAAGACGTAAATAGATTATTTGTGGCATATATATATATTCCTCATCTTTTCTCAAATCTTAAATACAAGACAGGTTGATTTCGTACGTATACTCTCCATTTTTTGTGTATCGGAAAACTTTTTTTAAAGACCAGAGCACCATAAGGTAGATAGTAATGATTTTTGTGAGAGACATAATGCTGTTTGTAGTCTCCATACCATTTATTTCCATTTTAATACTAGTGTAGTGGTGAGAAGAAACATATGATTGATGGTCTTCCTTCTTTTGTTTAGTTATCTCTAGAACCATGCAAATTTCTATATCAGAAAACATGTAATTCCGAAAGGCATCCAGAATCTTAATAAGTGATGAATTTGTTCATTGAAAGAACTCCCTCTTGTCCTCTCTCGTCGAACGGCCAAGTTCACATGGAGAAAGATGAGCAAGACCACATTGGAAGGAATCTTCTATGGTTGTGAATTGATTTTAGAAGAGGTTAATGTCCTTTCTATATGTAAATCATACTATCACTTACAAGCTACAAATTTGAATATTGATACAAGTCACAAGATGTTACTTATGCCAACTAAGGATGTGGGTTTTCTTTTGGTTCAAGAGCCATTCCAAGAGCAATTTAAAAATTGAAACAATATATTACTTTTACTTTTAAAAAAAAGTTATTGGCTTTAGAAGTTCAATCAAACAAACTCTAATCGTAGATTTAGTACGAGAATAGAGTGGAATTGATTGTGATATGAAACTATTTTTTGGTCATATAAGAAGAAACATAGGATTGAAAGACCAATCTAACACGAATGAGAACTCTAGGCTCAACTAGTTCCACCCACCAGCGATCATTCAATAAACTTAGGTTGGATTCACGAGAAACCTGCCTGAAAAACCCACTATTTTTTTTTTTTTTTTAGGTAGATATCGGTAATAATTTCTCACCACTTGCACTTTTTGGACCTAGAGCGTAGGAGTGGACCTCGATCGCGGCCTTGGTAGTTCCCTAGGCTTGCCAATCCGGCACGGTTTAGAACAGGAAGAAAGCAGTTTCTTGTCTAGTTAGATTTGTTTTATTCTTTAGTGAGATTTCTTTATGTTTATAGTTATACTATAAAGAAAGGAGTTACATGACTAAAGCAACGTGCATGACCATACTTAATCGGCCAATCAGTTTCCAACTTAGAATAAAAATAAATAGATCTGGCCTTAGTTGGTTGGGCTTCATAACAATTGCCCGTCCAGTTCTTTTCCAACCCATGAGTTTGCGGCTGAGCTGGAAAATGTCTTGGCGCAAAGAGTCCGATTTTTATCATTGAGGAAACAAGCAATCTAAACGTGTTGCGCAAGTAGAAACTTAAGGAGTTGAAAATTTCTTTCTTTCTACTTACAATGATCAATAATACTATTATATCCATAGATTGAATTTGTTTATGACTTGTTTGGTAACACTCTGATTCTATTTTTTTGTTCCTAGGAACAAAAAGAGAATAAAACCTCCATTAATAAATTTTTTGTTCTTGAGAACAAAAATCTATTTTTTTTTTACTCTTGAGAATAGATTTGAAACAAAATCAAAAAATGGAAAAAGGTTGCTTCTTGCTTTCGGAAACAATTCCCAAAATCAAATATAATTTTTTTTTTCTCTTTCCTTTTTTTCTCTTTCCTTTGCTTCTTCTCCCTTTCGGTTGGTCGCCAACCTTGACCATGGTTGGCAACCAACCAAACGAGGCCCGGCAACGTTGAACCACGGCAAGGCTCATCGAGGTTGCCGACCTGATGACATTGAGCCATGGCAAGGCTCATCGGCCCAAGCTCAGCCACTGACGAGGCTCAGCCTCGTTAGGCCATTGTGAGGCTTGGCCTTGCCCAAGCCTCCACGCAAGCTCGTCACACCTCGTCTTGGCCTAGCAAGGCTCTAGCGAGTTCGCTAGACCTTGCCCAGCTAGTGACCGGCCATCATCGTGCCCAGTGACTGACCACAAAGAAGGAGGAGGAAAAAGAGAAAAGGAAAAATAAAAATAATAAAAATAAGAAAAATATAATAAAAGTATTAAAAATTAAAAGAAAAAAATTAAGAATCCCACCAAATACATTTCTATCCCAATAATAGAAATTTTGAACAATTACCAAACGCTTTCAAAATTTTAAAATTGTTCTTGGGAACATAATAAAAAAGAAAAATCATTTTTAGACAAAAATTATTTCTAGGAATGTAATGGTTATTAAACGTGCCCTTATTGTCATGTCTAATAATATCAATGATGAATATGCTATTCATCAGTTTTTACCCTCAAGACATTTTACATCACCCAAAAATTTGTTGGCCACTTAAATGTCTTTGAGTAGCTATAACCTAAGTAGCACCACATGTGACATGCGACATGACATGCCTACACACCAACACATTGTTTCTTAAAAAAATGAGAATTCAGACACATTGTATATTAAATATATATTTATATATACATAATAAATTATCATTTTTATGATTATTTCAATCAAATTAATTTTATTCAAATTCACAAATAAATAAATAATTAAAAAAGCCTTGAATGAATTTACACTAAAAGCATTAATTTACCATTTATTAATATCATTCATTGTTTCAATTTGACAAATTCAACTCTATTCCAATAATTCATAAAATTTGGTAAAAAAACAAGCAATTAACGTTCCGGACTCGCATGTTAGATATGTTGGAAGAGAGGAAAAAAAAACTTAAGGAGTGAATTGTGTATCACGAAAAGTGGGATTCAAAAGAAAAGAGAATACTAGGTTTTTCTTCTTTCTCCATTTATTATTTTTATTATTGTGTTTTATTTTTTCAAATATATACATTTTGACATCTCATTTTTTAAAAAATTTAAAAATTGACACCGATATCATAATCACGTATCAGAAACTCATATATTGAAATTTCGACTCGAGTGTCGGAAAGTGTCAGAAAAGTTGACCAGGTGTCAAATTTTCCAACACCCGTTGACCAAGTGTCGAAAAATGTCCGAGAGTGTCGAAGAGTGTCAGACACGTGTCGAAGTGTCAGACACAACACGAAAGCTCTTAGAGAGTGTCGGTACTTCATAGGCTATAACCATTGAATCTTGTCTGGAAGTATAAATTGAATAAAAATACCACTAATAAGCTTCGCACATCATTGGTAACGAGAGTTGAAGCCATTGATATGTTATTTTGTCACTTTGAGATCATGGTTCTAACTAGTAGAAGTTAGGAATAATACTACGAAAAACCCCAAAATGATATACCTGTGACAAATTTATTCCATTTTAGTTTTTTGACCACCAAAAACCCTAAACCAGTATGCCTATAACAAATTTACCCCAAATGATCACAAGAAAACCCTTAACTGGTACACTTGTTATAAATTTACCCTAAACTAATTTTTTTACCACCAAAAACTCCCAAAATTGGTAAATTTGTAATAAATATACCCTCTATTAAATTAGATTAATATCATAAAAAAAATTGCATTGTGATAAACAAAGAGTAAAATCTCAAATTATTATACCAGTTAATTATCACGTGTCAGTCAACTTAGTAATTTGATAGCAAAATTGAACAAGAACTAATAGAGAGTAAATTTGTCAAAAGTGTACCAGTTTAGAGTAAATTTGTCAAAGGTGTCTTGGTTTGAAATTTTTGTGGTCAAAAAATAAGTTTGGAGTAAATTTGTCATAAGTATACCAGTTTTGGTTTTTTGTGGTATTAATCCTAGAAGCTATTTGTTAGTTAGACTAGCCAACCTATTTACATGAGGATCTTGCTTAATAAAAAGTCAAATTATATTAAGTTTACCTATTTAGGTATGCTTATATTATGAGGATAGTCACAAATAGAGCCAATATTGATTAAAAAAAATGAAAATGAAAAATTTACCAAAATATGAAAAAGGGTTAGTTTTTCACAAGCATGATCAAATGTCGAACATATTTATATTTAGATCATATCTAAATATTAGCAAAACATAAGCACATAAAGAAGGGAAAAAAAAAAGAAAAGAAAAAAAAAACTTCTTGCTATTCTACTCCTACTATGAAGAAAGTAATTAATATTGATTGTAGATTTAATCTTATATCAAGTGGATAAAAACTTTAAAATATGTTTAAAACTTTCCTTTGAAAAAATTTGATCAGAGTCTAAAGGTGCAAATAAATTTTCTACCTCATATTTAAAATATGCATAATATAATGATGTTTAACTTTAAAAACCTATGAACTTATTCCCGAAAAACACCCACAGTGTTAAAATCCATTAGATAATAAGATTGAATTTTAATTTTCGACTTTAAAATTAAGTTCCCTTCAAACTATTTAATTATATTTTCATAAGCCATTATATCTAGAAACTTGTAACCTTCTATATAACTTTTCTGATTAGAAATATGAGATCATATATCAAATTTAACAACCTCCTCCTCTAGGCAAGGTGATAATAGGATGCATGATATTGTTTGGTTTAATTTGACATTTATATTGTAAAAATAATAATATAAGAGAGATGATAAAAATAAAAGCAGTTTTGTGGGTTAACCTGATAAAGAAGGAAATAACAAATTGAAGAGAGAGAGGAGGTATTTTGGTCAATTAATTGGAAAAAAGAAAAAAAGAGTATCTTAGCCAAAATAGGAGTAGAAATAGCACCACCCTTTCCTACTCTGTTGATAGTTATACTATAGAGAAAGGTGTTACGTGATTAAAGCAACATGCATCACCGTACTCAAACTGAATATAGACATAAAGATACAAAGGTTCGATCAATTTGTAATTAAGAATAAAAATACATAGATCTGATCTTGGTCGGGCTGCATAACGATGGCCTGTCTAGTTCTTTTCCCGCCCAGAGTTTGGCACTTGGCCGAAAAATGTGTTGGCCTGGACTATCCGATTTCAATCTATGAGGAAACAAGCAACCTTAGTGTGTTGCGTATGTAGACACTTAGGGAGTTGAAAACTTCTTTCTTTCTACTTACAGTGATAAGTACTATTTTATGCATGGATAGAATTTGTCTATTATCATGTATACTTTCAATGATGAATATGCTATTGATCGGCTTTTTACCCTCAAGACATGGCACATGGCCGAAAAAGTTGCCAGCTATAGAAATGTCTGTGAATAGGATTAACCATCGAATATTGTATAAGAGTATAAATTGATTTAATATGCCACAAATGCGCAGCGAACATCATCAGTAACAAGAGTTGAAGCTATTGATATTTTATTCTATCACTTTGAGATCATGGTTCTTTGGCATCTCATAAAAGTGATTTTCTTCAAAAAGAATATAATTTTCTTTATAAAGAATCATTAGTCTTGAGCAACTTCTAATGCTAATGCAAGTTAAGGGTCTCCTGCAGGTTACATACCCTAATATGATGGAGTTGTTTGAGAGTCTTGGAGTGGAAATGGAGATATCGGATATGTCAATCTCAGTCAGCTTAGACGAAGGCCGAGGCTATGAATGGGGAAGTAGAAATGGTCTTTTGAGTTTGTTTGCCCAAAAGACAAATTTGTTGAATCCTTACTTCTGGCAAATGCTCAGGGAAGTCATCAAATTTAAGGAGGATGTCCTTAGGTAAATCAAGTCTTTTTAGTGCTCAATATTGGAAGGTTATTGTATTTCTATCTCTAGTTCCTTGAACTAATTGCAGCTCAGAACAATGATAGTGATCAGAATCATTTATGCCAAAGATTTCCCGCTAATCTTTTTTTGCAATCTTGCCAATGAACTTTCCACTATTAGTAGGAATTATCATTAATGAAGTGTCATTTCCAGCTGACATTGATCACGGTTGATGTCAATGAAGAGAGTGATTTCTTGAAGCCTAAGTTTTCAGCAATATGCTACACCGTTGACATGAGATTTTAAACTGTTTGAGCAATGATAATGTCATTTTTTGAAAGGAAACTCTAGGACATTTTATGCATTTTATAGCAGGTAATATGATCGAATGTCAAATTTTGTCTCAAAATGTTGAATATTCATTTTGAAGGTAGCATTATCCTACGTGACATTGCAAGGTGACAAGTTGGGCCTAGTGCATTATAAAGTATAAGCCAATCTTCAAGTTCTCGCATCCTTTTTGTATGCACGACCGGACAATCATCGTCATTCACTCTGTTTAATGCCTGTTTATTTTTGCAGTTACCTAGAAGGACTTGAGAGCAATCCGGATATCGATCGCAGTGAAACTTTGGGACAGTTTATCAAGTCACGGGGTTACTCTGAATTATTTCAAAAGGCTTACCTTGTGAGATTGTTGAATCACTGCACTCTGTCATAGCCTTGATCTTTTGTTCATAACAAAATCTGTCCTTTGCTTGTTTGGAGAATGTAGATCAATGGCACTTACCAATTAATTTTATATTCCTATAGATCCCAATTTGTGGTTCAATCTGGTCTTGCCCTTCGGAAGGAGTCATGAGCTTTTCAGCCTTCTCAGTTCTGTCCTTTTGCCGCAATCATCATCTGCTTCAGGTAGTTCATGTGGCTCTAGAAGGTTACTGATTGATTGAAAATGATAAAACTGTGTTTCGCCATTTCAGTTGTCCTACCAATAAATTCTCTGCTGCTTAAGTTGGTAGCATTTCATATCAATGAGTCAATCGCCAAATCTTTCCTTCCACCTCTATCGATCAGTCCTCATAACACTCTTTGTTTAACTTTACTTGCTTTCTTTGCAGGTTTTTGGCCGCCCTCAGTGGCTTACTCTCCGAAGACGCTCACATTCTTATGTCAACAAGGTAATGATGATTAGGACATTCAATAGTTCAAAATGGAAAACTCGACATGCTTGGTCGTAATTTTCTCTCTGGAAACCCTACAAATTGAACTGTAAATATTTTTGAATTCAGGTCAGAGATGTGCTCGAGAGTAAAGGGTGTGAAATAAGATCAAGTTGTGAAGTGCGATCCATCTTCACTAGTGATGAGGGTAAGTACTTGCGATTTAAGTCTTGTCTTTTTTGGCATTGTTTTGTCACATGACATGAAACTAGAGCAAACAATATGGACATGATAAACAAATTGTCACAGTAGGTATATTCACGAATCATCAGGTAAATCTACTTTTTTTTATCCATATAGTCCGCAATTGGTAACAGAAATTGATTGAACAGGATGCATTGTCTTAACTGGAGATGGTTCTGAAGAAGTATATGACAAGTGTATCGTAGCCGTCCATGCACCGGATGCTCTGAGAATGTTGGGGGACCAAGCAACTTATGATGAGACAAGAGTACTTGGTGCATTCAAATATGCCTACAGGTATAATTGGTTGGCCTGTAGCTTGCACTTTCTCGGATAATGTTTTGACAACTAGTGTCTGCAAACCTACTACTGGACAACCAATTGTCTGCAAAGGCAAAGTTGGTCGATGCAGTATGGAACAAAATGTTCACGGTGATGTCGTTGTCCATTACATTTGCTTTAAGCCTTCTGCTCGGGGGAAGTAAAATTAAAATTTCAAGAATGGCAATCTTTTTTTGCTTTCTATATCTACTGCGGAATGCAAAACCATTGATATATCTTTCTTTTGGCAGTGAGATTTATCTTCATCATGACAAAACTTTCATGCCCAAAAACTCAGCAGCGTGGAGTGCGTGGAATGTTCTGGGATATGCTGAAAATAAAGTCTGCTTGACATACTGGCTCAATGTGCTTCAGGTGTGGCAAATGCGTTTTGCTCATTTTATGTCTAATTCAGCTGTGCCCTTCAGGATGCGTTATGCTGTAATGCATGCTACATGAATGCATGCTACATGCTACAACGCATGCTGCATATTGCCTTAAATAAAAGAAGTGAAACTGGCAGTTGTCATGGAGTACATAAACCAATTTATCAGGTAGGTCGATATGCATATAAGTTGTTAACGACTGCTAAAATTTTAGCAGCATGGTGAGGTGCATTCCACAACATGTTGACCATTTCCAGTGTTTGAGCCTCTAGAACTCCCTTTCTGTTCTGACCAGTTTCAGCGTGACCGATGCTCTTTTAATTAATTGGGTCCGTATATATTTGCAGAACCTGGATCAGAAGGATTTTCCGTTTCTCGTGACTCTCAATCCTTCACATGAACCAGAACACACATTGCTTAAGTGGTGCACTGGCAGTCCAATTCCATCTGTTGCTGCATCGAAAGCTTTTCTTCAGCTACATGAGATCCAAGGAAAAAGAGGAATTTGGTTCTGTGGAGCATACCAGGGTGAGCCTGTTGAATTTCTATGCACCAGTGATTGTTATACCTCAGCTTTTTAGCAATGCTGAGAGTATTATATTCCTACGCATGTAATAAAGAATATTCTTACGAGGTTCTTGCCATCTTTCTTGAAATTTAATTTGAAGAGGAAGGTCCTCACTTGGGCCAAATTGATGAGATGGTCCTTGCTAATAAGGTTGCTGTAATTCGAATCTATTGGTATGGACTCAGGTCTCCAGGGGACCGTAGTTGTATGTTTTATGACTAACTTGAGCACTTATTCTTCTTTCAGGATATGGATTCCATGAGGATGGATTGAAGGTATAGACTCTCTCTCTCTCTCTCTCTGAGCAAGTTGCATATGCTAATTTTAACTTAGGGGACTTCTTTGCAGGGAGGCATGGCTGCTGCACATGGAGTGATAGGACAAAGTCATTTTCTTCTTGATAACCCTCAACATATGGTTCCTTCACTCAAGGAAATTGGGGCACGCTTTTTTGTTACTGGATTTCTCAGACGTTATATTTCTACAGGCTTGGTAACGTGAGTATATTAGTACTTATCATGATAACTATTGGCTTGTAGAGTACATAGTTCCTTGTCTTTTTTCTGCAGATCTTCAGAAGTGTTTTAAGTGTCGTTGCTTTGATACAGCATCATAGTCAACATCTTCTCATCTGTAGATCCTCAGAAGTGTTAAGTGTCATTGTGGTCCACTCCCACATTTTCATTAATATCTTAGAACAGAATTTGCGAATTTACTTGTCAACAAAATGATATTCGGAAATGCAGAATGTTCTTAATGACTTACTGCTTAGAGGAACATTTTTGAGAATCAGGTAGCAATAATTATGCTTTCGGGATTGGCAGTTTATTAGAGGAAGGAGGCACGATGTTTACCTTTGAGGGAACCACAAAAAGATGTCCTCTAACAGTTACTTTGAGGATCCATAGTCCAGAGTTTTACTGGAAGGTATTGTCTCAACTTACATGCGACTTCAGCCCACTCTGGATTAGACTATTTAGGACTCTTGTACAAACAAGGTCTAGTTTATGTTTTTTCGTGCTGAGACCTTTTGTGTCCTAATAAAGAATTTTTGGTTTTTCAGGTCATGACTCAAGCCGATCTAGGCCTGGCAGATGCATACATAAATGGTGATTTTTCTTGTGTAGACAAAAATAAAGGTCTTCTAAATCTTTTTCAGGTTATTTTCTTCATCAAACAGACTTCGTTTTATAAATGCCGTATCCTTCTATACATACCAAATGCTTAATCGCTTGTCAACATTATGGCAAGTCACAGATTCTCATAGCGAACAGAGATTCCGATATTACCATGTCGAAATTGAGTAAGAGAAGGTACTCAATACTTTACTAGTTGGAACTAGATGTTTTTGACTTTTTATGTTTTTATTAAATATACTAAACTAGTGTATGCAACTATTTGATTAAGGGGTTGGTGGACACCGATGTTATTAACAGCTGGTATTGCTTCGGCTAAGTACTTCTTCAAGCATGTTTTGAGGCAAAACACTTTAACTCAAGCTCGCAGGAACATCTCCCAACATTATGATCTGGTAAAAGATTTATTACAAATCTTTTTCTCAAGAGAACAGAATGAACCAGAATACATTGTCAGTTTCTCAACATTGATGGGTATCAAAAGCAAAAATGTGCTTGTACATACGGTATTCCGTAATGCTGTTTTCCATTTCGTCATGTTTGCAGAGTAATGAACTTTTTTCACTGTTCTTGGATGAGACTATGACATATTCCTGCGCGGTATTCGAGGTCAGTAGCCACAACCCTGTTTTGAAATTTTGCTGCTGAATACGTGATATAGAAGCAAAAGTAAATACAAATCCACATATGAAAGTCCAGTGGCTCAAAATAATGACGCATTGTTGTGCTGTCGAAAAATTCGATAGATGGCTGGTGAAGACCTAAAGGCAGCACAGATGAGAAAAATCTCTCTTTTGATTAAAAAGGTATATTTTACTTACTGTTAGTTTGGGGCTGCTTGACGGGTTAACCTTCGACTGTTCAGTGACTAATGCTCTGCCTAGAAAAATTGTAGGCGAGAATTGAAAAGACACATGAAGTTCTTGAAATTGGCTGCGGTTGGGGAAGCTTGGCCATTGAAGTTGTTAGGCAAACCGGATGCAAATACACTGGCATCACTTTGTCAAAAGAGCAATTGAAGTATGCCAAATCAAGAGTGAGAGAAGCAGGGCTTCAGGTACCCAATCTACCAGTATTTTGTACTTGACAACTTAATTCAAAGTCCGAGAGATAATGTATGTAATTTTTTCATTGCAGGATAGCATCAAATTCATTCTTTGTGATTATCGCCAATTGCCAAGTGCCTACAAATATGACAGGATCATTTCCTGGTGAGTTTCTCGCCATTTTGTCTATTTGTAATCTGGCTAAACAGACCAAAAAGATGCTTAAAAGACTCTTAATGGAATGAATTCACAGCGAGATGATAGAAGCAGTCGGCCACGAATACATGGAGGAGTTCTTCAGCTGTTGCGAATCGGTGCTAGCCAAAGACGGACTTCTTGTTCTACAGGCATGTGACATACAATGGATTTACGGCTTGAATTATTGTTTCAAAAGTAAAAGACGTGCTTATTTTTTCACACTTTTCTATTAAATGGCACATCAAATTTCACTAGTTCACTTCCATACCCGATGAGCGGTACGAGGAATACAGGCGAAGTTCAGACTTCATAAAAGAATATATCTTTCCCGGGTGCTGCGTGCCTTCCTTAAGCAGGATAACATCAGCTATGGCCTCTGCGTCTCGACTCAGGTACAATTGCATAACATCAAGTGCACAAATTTCTGTCTTCTTCACTTCATCTATTCACTGAAAGATCTTCCACCCCAGTGTGGAGCATGTGGACAACATAGGAATCCATTTTTACCAAACACTTCGATGGTGGAGGAAGAACTTCATGGAGAAACAAAGGTGACAAGCTATATGATGCTGCAATGACTTTGGTATAATTTCTCCTGGTTTTGTGGTCATTCGTGACCCCTTTCTCCTTTTGTAGGAAAATATTAGCTCTGGGATTCAATGAAAAGTTCGTAAGGACATGGGAGTACTACTTCGACTATTGTGCAGCTGGTTTTAAGTCTCACACGCTCGGAAATTATCAGGTAATTCCTTCTTTTAGGAAGTACTACTTTCACTCTCATCAAGTTGAAAATAACGCAAGTGCAGATTACAGTACACTTTTTCTTTTGGTGCTTCTTCTACAAAGTGTAATTTTTTATGAACCCCGAAATGCAGATTGTGTTTTCACGTCCAGGCAATGAAGCTGCTTTCACCAATCTGTATGCGAGTTCCCCGACGTCAAATTGATATTTAAGTTGCGATGTGACTAAGCACGACCCATTTGAGCCAGTTCACAACTAATTCCCTTAGGCCACTCAGCCCTTGGTTCCTGAAATTTTTCTTGCTTCTCTCAGTGTGCAAACTTCTTTGGTTGTGAACACCATGTTCAAACATGCAAAATAAATCGGGTTAGAGAACAATTATTTTTTTACAGTCCAGAATGATGTTCAAATTGGTGCAGTTATTGATTCAGACAAAGAATTAGCCAAAATCCTTGTCCTGCGAGTAAGTTATAAATCGACTGCTTTCGAATCAGGTTGCACAAACATGAGACCATGCAAGTTGAGAGAGAGAGATTAATTCAGATAGTTTTGGTTGCAAACATGATGTTTGCATCCAATGAACGAGACAAGATTGCCTGCCGGCCGGGACAGTATTTTCCTCGATCTGATTGATGACATTCTTAACATGGGTTGGTAACTTCATTTCAATAGCACGAGTTTAACTTTTCATGGATCAAGCAGCTGTCACCACGCTAATGAAAGATGCCCAAACTCTTAGTCATAGGCAACTTGAATGACAATTGGCAAATGAGCCTGCCAACATATATAAAGGGGAAAGACAGGGAGAGCAGAGACCCGCCCAGCTCTCCCTGTCGCCCAACAATGGTGGAAACCCCGCCACTCCACGCCTTCTCATTGATCACGTCTCCCAACCCAACGAGAACTTAGTACATTTCAATCCTTCTTGCCCTTTTGCAATCTCCATCAACGGAGCGAGCCCATGATTTTTTGACCCAAATGGCGAAAAATGGCCTCGTTCCCTACCCGAGCGCCTTCAACGCTCTGCTGAGTTCTCTCGTTCGATCGGGCTCGTTCGACGAGGCATGGCGTCTGTTCAGTGATTCCAGGGCCAAAGTCGGTGTCGTCGACGAGCGGAGCCTCGGGATCATGGTGAAGGGCTGTTGCGAAGCCGGTCGCTTGGACCGGGGTTTTGAGGTTTTCGCTCAGTTGAAGGAGATGAACTGGTCTCCAGTGGCTTACGTGTACACGGCCTTGATCGACGGCTATTGCAAACACGGCGACGTCGAAAGGGGGGCAGAATTGTTCTCCGAGATGAGCGAGTTGGGTTTAGTCGCCAAACGCAACACCTACAGAGTTTTGATTGATGGGTATTTGAGAAAAGGCATGGAGGAAGATGGTCTGGAGCTGTACCGAAAGATGAAGGTGAGCGGGGTTGTCCCGAGCGTACATACTTGCAATCTCATGATCAACGTGCTTTGCAAAGGAGGTGATGTGAACGGAGCCTTCAAACTGTTTGATGAAATGGGCGAGCGAGGGATCGCGTATAGTGTTGTCACATTCAACACTCTCATTCAGGGCCTGTGTCGTGACTCGAGGGTTTGGGAAGCCGAGAGGTTGGTGGACTTGATGAAAAGGAGTGGTATTAATCCAGACGTGATTACGTATAACACGCTCATACACGGATTTTGTAATTGTGGGAAGTTGGATAAAGCTTTCACCTTATTTGATCAACTGAAGTCAAATGGTCATTCCCCATCCTTGGTGACATACAACACTTTAATTGCAGGATCTGCTAGAGCCAAGAATTTGCCTGCAGTGACTGATTTGGTGAAGGAGATGGAGGAGAGAGGCATCGCTCCTTCAAAAGTGACCTATACTATTTTAATAGATGCCTTCGCGCGATCAGACAATATGGAGAAAGCATCCGACATCTATTCATCCATGCAGAAGGCGGGATTCATTCCTGATCTGCACACATATGGTGTCTTAGTACACGGGTTGTGCATGAATGGTAATATGAAGGAAGCATCGAAGTTGTTCAAGTCAATGCGTGATGGATGCGTAGAGCCCAATGATGTGATATACAACACAATAATCCACGGATACTGCATCGAGGGCAGCTCGTATAGGGCCCTGAGTTTGATTACAGAAATGGGCAAGAAAGGAATGGTTCCTAACTTCAGCAGCTACAGTCGTACTATTGAGGTTCTTTGCAAGGATCAGAAGTGGGAAGAGGCAGAGGATTTACTGAATGCCATGGTGAAGCTAGGTTTGAAACCGTCTGATTCTCTTCATAATGTGATTGCAAAGGCAAAGAGTGGCACAAGTTAGGGTGGCAAAACTGATCTATGTACATTATGGAGCTCCTTTGTGGAAAGCCAATTTCTATACATCAACCAAACGGCATTAGTCCATAGAGTTACTTGGTGGTAATTGACCAGTGCCAAGGGGCAAGTATCGACCCTTGCATCTGTAAGATGTAACTTGCATCTTGGCATGTTTTCACCTGGTTGGGTATCAAGTTGTGCATAATTTTGTTAATGCTCAGGCCTTGCAGTTCTGGGTGTAGTGGATTTTAAGATTTGAATATGACTGTTTTGTCGTGATTTTACTTCCTATAACTACTGTGTTGATCTTTTGCTGTTATTGACCCAACACAAAAGGTCATCCTTTGTTGTCGAGAAGTGAGGCACATATATCTCTTCATTATGTGACGAGAAAACAACATCGAACAATGACCCAACTCTCAAGCTGCAGCATCATTCTTGATATTTGAATGCGTTTTTTACTGGGATGATGAATCGTTTGTTTCAAAGTCCGTTCATAGATTTGTGGGATGAAAATATTCCATGTGCAGAACTTCTAATTCCTGGAGGAGCTACCTTTTGAAAGCCGACCAAAATGGCGAGCACAATGGTGTCTGTCACATTCAGTGACGTCGACGGTGCCCAACGCTACGAGAGCAAAAGAGGAGTGGAAGCGAATCGTTCATAATTTGAAAATAGGAGAACAAAGGACAGGGAGGACAGACAAAGAACAAAGCCATCACTGAAGGAATTGCAGCATATTTTTGAGAGAGAGAGAGAGAGAGAGAGATGGCAATGGACTTAAAGATTTGTAAAATGGGAGGCCCATTTCCAAGTTTAAAATGAAAGAGCAAGGGAACTGGATTCTTCAGAGAATGGAATTCTAATTCCTATATTTTTAATGTTCGGAGAGAAATCAAAATGTGGAATTGGATTCCACATGAAATAAAGATTCCTAAAAAATGTGGAATTGAATTACCTAGCAAAAGTTAGTATTGATATGCCGATTCCACATTTCTAACATCATGAATTTATCAAAAAACTCAACTCTATCACAGTCACCATCCCCATTCTCCGTTCGTTGCCACCGACCACCACTTATTGATCAACACAACCATTGATTGCATTTCCTTGGTTGCTATTGTCGATCGCAAATGAAGAGTGTTGTTTATTTGAAATGGGAATCCCTTTGAAGATTCTTTATGATGAACAACGAGGAATCTCATTAATGTTCATGAGCAAACAATAGAATTTGCTTGGATTCCATCCTTGGAATCTAGTCGAACCATGTTCACATAATCGCAAATGGTAATGATTGTTTATAAATGAATAAAGTAATAGTTAAAAATTACTAATTGTAATTTAGCATAATAAAACGATTAATATCAATCAAACACATATTTAATGTTAATTATATTATTTGTTAACTAAATAATTTACGTTTTAAAGAAAAAAATATATTGTAATATAAGTTTAAAATAGATAATTGCTCATATTTAACTAAATTTGATAATAATTAATATTCAAACCCCAAACCAAGTATACTCATAAAAAATTTACATATAACAAGTTTTTTGACTGCCAAATGCCCAAAATTAGTATATACCTGACAATATTGTCTTCCATTAATTTTATTAAAACTTATTATCAAATTGCTGAATTTGATGACACATTAGTTTGGGATTTTAGCATTCATTTATCACATGTATATCAATTTGTGATTTTTCATGCTATAAATCTAATTTAACGAAAATTAATAAAAAGTAAATTTATCACAAATGTACAAATTTGGGGGTTTTTGTGGTCAAAAAAATAGTTTGAATTAAATTTGTCACATGTTTATCAATTTTGGTATTTTGTAGTCAAAAAATTAGTTCTGAATAAATTTTTCACAGATGTCTCAATTTAGGTTTGTAGTATAGAACTAAAATAAATAGTTGACTGTATTTTCTTACTTCGATTATATAATTAATAAGAATCAATAATTGATATTTTCCATATTTTACCAAAAAAAATAATTGATATTTTCCATATAATCTTATTGAATAGTTTTTTTCGTCTAAAAAAAGGGAAGGAATTGTAATTCCCCCATTTACGTGAAGCGATAGAATGCCCCATTCAATTCTAAGAGCGTAGCATGGAATGCTCGTTACATCGAACCAAACACAATAGTGGTGCGATTATCAATATGTAGTAATTGTTGCTACAGTAAAAAATTAATACCACAAAAAATCTCTACAAATTTACCTTTAAAAATTATTAAAAATTGATACATTTGTGATAAATTAACCTAAACTAATTTATTGAACTACCTAAGACACCAAAATAGTAAGTTTGTCAATTTCCTTTAATTAAATTAATACTACGAAAAACCACAATCAACACGCGTATGACAAGCGGAGGATAAAACACCAAATTAGTACATTGGTCAATAATCATATGTTATCCAACTTAATAATTTAAAGGTAAAATTAATAGATGATAAATTTATCACAGATATATCGATTTGAGGTTTTAAATTATATTGAAATAAACTTATTACAATCGTACCAAGTTTTGATTTTTCGTAATATCAACTCTATAATGAAAATATTCGCAATCTTGACCCAAGGAAGTACCTGCGAAATACAGTTACAGCCAAATGCAACATAACAATTGACCGTTTCTGTTTTTATTTGACAAATCAAATGTCGGTCACATTCATTTTTCATTTAACGAGCTAAATAATTAAAATTACTAAGGGAACGAGTTATCCCTGTTGCTGTGAAGAAGGTCACATATGTTATGTCATATCAAATTTGAATCACTTTTTCAGACATCCCATGTTGTCTAGTTCTACATAAAGTCTAAATATAATGCATCCGGAAGTAAGGATTTTTTTCCTAGGAAAATATTTATTTCTTTCGGAAGGAAGAAAAAAGTTCCATGGGCGAAAAGAGAGGATGTAACCAGTAGCAAAAAAGCAAGCCACCAAGCTGTCAGACAGACAAAAGCTGGATTTGTCTCATCTCCTTCATTAAATAAAAAAGCCTCGAGCGCCCACCACCTCTCTCTCTCTTCTCCCTTCATTATGAGACTCCAACGTTCCCTTTTTTCAAACACCTTGGAGCCACCCCCCCCAGATTTCAAACCCCCTCTCTCTCTCTCTCTCTCTCTCATCAAATGCCCGTCACGCACCGCAGAACGCACGCAGTCTCTCTAGACCTCTCTGTCTGCCTCTGTTCCTTGATGGGCTTTCTTCGTTTGAGGCGAACTTCTCCTCCTCCATGAAGATCTTCAAGCCTTGAGGAAGACACTCCCTCCCTTGTGAGACTGAGCTTCTGCCGTTGATGGGGTGCTTTCTTGCGTGTTTCGGGCTCTCCAAGAAGCGGAGGCGGAGAAGAAAGCCGATCCATCCTGGAGACCATGTACATAAGACCCTTTTTCTTTTAATTCCAGAGCTTCCCATTTTGATCTTCCTCTGTTTCGTGATTGATGTGTTCTTGGGTTGTTTGCAGGTTGGCCATGGGAAATATGAGCCTCTAGACAACTCGTCCCAACTAGATCTGGAAATCGGTCAGGACTCCAGCACCTCGACTTCTTCCTTGAGGTTAGCCGAATCTCTCTAACAAAAGTTGCTTAAATTACTGATTCGTTAGGATGGTGCTTATGATTTTGCATATGCTCTTGGTTTTACATAGCAAGAAACAATCTAGTGCGAAGACCCGAAAGAAAGTCCGGTTCAACTTGAATGTCCAGACCTATGAGCCTATCCCGAATGCGGATCCTTATTTCTCGGATAGCGATAAAGAGGGAGATAAGAGAAGACCCGATGATGAAACATCCCGGCTAGATCCGTCCCCAACGCTACTCGACGAGGGTTCAATCGCTTCGACAGGTGCTCGCCATTCAGAGAACTATAGGTATCAGAACTGCAGGGACTGCTCTGATGAGGAAGATGAATTGCTCGACGACGACAGCGATTTCGAACTCGAAGATGAGGATGATGATATAGGCAGTGACGAGGATATTGACTTCTACGGCAATATGCAGGATTCTGGAATGAGCCAGAAGCAAATTCCCCTGCAATTCAATTCCTCGGTGTCTTCGAGTATGAAAGAGCAAGTATCTCTGTGGCGGTCAGATTTGGACAAGACTGAAACCCCGATATCATCCCATCATTCCATGAGTGTCCTAGAAACGAAAACTCTGAACACAAGTGAAAATGCTCGATGTAGGACTCAATACGTTGATTCTGTACTAAACCCGGTCGAAAATCTTCTGCAGTGGAAAAGAATCAAGGCGAATGCGATGCAGGTTAAGCACCAGCTCAAGGAGAATGTAGCATTGGAGAAACAATCTAGCGCGCCATTTTCACCGAATGCTAGCTTTAGTCCCTCAGCTTCCTCTTTGGGATCCAATCCAGTTGCTTCTAAATCTAAACCTCTTGGCACGGTGAACACGAGCCTTTCAAACTGGTTGGTCTCATCCAACGCTGTTCCGTCCATGAATGCACCTGTTAGTAAGAGCAGCACCATCTTATTCAAGACCATTTGATCGAAGCAAAAGCATGTTTCATCAAGCTGACTTCATTCATCAACAGATGGGATCGAGATGAACTTCATGGGAATCTAAGGAATAACAAGGAAACAGCTGATGAAACACCGGTCTTCTGTAATAAAGCAATTGCACATGGCAATACAATTTGACAACATTGTGTTTAGGATTTTCATCCATCATCCTGGATAAAGACAGTAACCTTCAGTCACATACATGCCATCATCCGATATTTTGTGTGTTTTGAGTCATATTCTTTGCCTCTTAAAAGGCAACGATTGTTTGTCTGCTCTCTGCTTCTTGTTTGTGAGAGAGAATTGGTCTTTTTTTCTCCTTAGGGTATTTGGGGGGGTGCTTGACTACTTCTGGTTGTTGTTATTTTGTTGGTGATGATCATATCTTGTTTGATTGTCTTGAACTGCCAAGAGGGTTGGCTACGAATTTCAACATGACACCAATATTCTCAGCATCATAGTTCATTTGTTTACATCTGAACTGAAGATTTGAAATGAATATAGAACCCAGTTCGGACAACGAAATTTCTGCAAAATCACACACATTTGAGATTCTTGTTTTATTCTCCTAATATCTCTGTTAATAGAATGAAAGGACGATTGTCGTACTTCAGAATCATCGCCATTGTTCCACGTCAAGCATCTCAAACAAGTTATTTGAGTTCTGATAATTCCTCACTCAAGGCCTATTCTAATTACCAAACTCAAAAACATTCTCTCGAGATGAACCCAAAAGCGCGGATTTTATGCTTCACTCATTCCTGAGGTGCTCCGGAAAAAAGGACTTCGGCAGATACAAATTTGAGATTAGTCCATGACACTCGAATGTAAGCCAGAAACCTAAAAGAACAATGACCACGGTTGGTAGCTCTTTGGATTATACAATGCTTGATATTTGTTCAAATGAAGGTATCCGTTTCAAGAGGCGCTATATGCTTCAACTAGCATAGGACTCTTGCACGGATTTGTGTACTTGGGGCCATCAGGACCGTTCATTTTAGAAGAAAAGAAGGAGAACCGTACGATCAGACAAACACAACATAACTGGGAACACGGGGTCCCTACTTGAAATAAATTTCAACAGAAAGAAGTAATTTTCAAGAATATTCTTGAAACTGATTTCAGAATATTCGCTTTTTGTCTTAAGAAGTTGCTCAACATTTACTAACTCTACTCGAGCATTGGGTTTAAACTTTTATAATGAACTATAAAAAAAATAATAATAATAATTACTCTCCAACTCCGAAATCGACATTTCACCATGAAAAATTGCTAATGATTGACAAAATTACTGACTACTGCCTGCTTTTGTTATAGAAGAAGCTATTAAACAATGTGAAAACCTAATATTCTATTCTAAACCACCGAGGTGGTTGCCCTAGTAATTAAAGGTTACTTGTCTTCCACAATATCATAAATTCGATTCACATCATGAGCGAATCTCTGAATGACTCGTGTTATATTACTGGTGGTAGCATATCTCATATGATGAGACTTCCTAGTTGCTAATTACTTCATGAGGTTATGGAAACATGCTCACCAACTTTAAACTCTTGGATCACAAGTGGTTTATTAATGTAGCAAAGGTTCAAATCAAATTTGCAAAATAGATATAAGACCCTTACATTGACGTCCATAATGGGCACGTAGCACCGATTGCCCCCTCTTCGCCCTTTTACTTATAAAAAAGAAGTTGACAACTTAATTTTCTATGTGAAAAAAGTACTGACCACGTTTAACAAATACTAACTATAATGTGATACTTACAAAGTTACTCATGACTTTGGGAAGTTGACAAATTTTTAATAACTCACAACACAGAAATTATATTCATAACTTAGTAAGTGCACGCGTGCCCGCACACTTACTAAGATATATTGCAATTTATTTTTGATCAAATTAAAAATTTGCTAAGAACGCTGAAACCCCACCTATTAATTGATGGAATCTTATGCCTGCTAAGAATTCTTGATTTGGATATAATATGTTCAAATCACATCATCTTCCGCCTAAAGAAATCTTGAGGGTCACGTTTATCACCGAGGAGCCGCCTTCCCACGAATGTTAAATGGGCTAATCCTTTTTCCCTATTTTGTTTAGATAAGCGGTCTTATCCAGCATACTTTTTGAGAGTTTGGTGATCATTATAAAGGGTTGTTAATTTTCTTTTAAATATAAATGAATTCCAATATGTTTAGTAAATTTTAATACAGAAAATCATTTAAGATTAATGTGGGTTCGTAAGGTTTTACTTCCTAGAAACATTCATGAATGATTAGTAAATCTCATGTGTTGATTCTGGATTCTTTGCAGAACTAACATTTCCAGCCTGAAGAACTATAATGCTAACAAAGAGTATGTAGAAGTACACCGTGCTTCCATAACTTTGATGAATTACACCACACAGCAAAACAGATAAAGAGAGAGAGAGAGAGAGAGAGAGACACCCACACACACATGTATATACATATATGTATATATATGTATTTATGTATTAAGCAAAAAATAATGGGTAGCGACATGGTCATAAACTCAGTATTGGCGTCTTTCTTACCATAGAGAATCCTCCTGCATGGTAATCTCAGCGTCAATTAGACTCATACTCGAGCAAATGCGGTATGAATTCACTTGTAATGTATTTTATACATAGTATTTTGCATCCTAGGCTATCAAGATGAACCCAACACCTTATTTCTTCATGTGAGGAAAAGCACTACTCTTCCTCTTTTTTCGTAGCCGTAGTCACCAGAAGACTCATGATGTCGCAGAAAACAATCTTGGTGGAGGCAATATTCATTGCTTGCCATTCCCGAACCACACAACCATCCTTGACAATAAGTGATGGTGTTGACATGGCCAATCTGCCATGTGGTGATGAGCAAGAGTAATACGCTTCTACATTATGGTACATACGCAAGAATCATTATCGTCATCATCACTGTCGCTTGGCTCACTGCAGGACCAACAAGGCAATGCTTATCACAAGGCATCAAAATCAGGGAAAAAGCAATAAAAGTCAAGTACCATCTGGAGAAAGATGAAGTACCAAAAAAAAAAAAAAAAAAAAAGAACTAGGGAGTTCACTCAACTGAAAAAAGACCACAAAGATTGCTTAGATGAGATTATTTATACAGCATACTCGTTCTTCATCATTTCTTTTTTTGCAATGGGTGAGAGTTCCAAGCATCCACAGATCTGATTTTATCAAGCAGGGAACAATGAATCTACAACCACCACCATCACTTTCGTTTGGCTATTATTAATGCCAATGGCTTCCTTCTTGAGTACCCCTAATCTATTTTCTGTTTAATTGGCATAAAGGGGCCTACGCATCATATATGGACAGAACTCAGATGTATACTCAAACTCAAAGGCAAGGAAGCATATTCAAAAGCAAAGAGATTGAAGGGAGGAATCTGGTGATCTGTTCGCCAAGTTTGCTTCAGGTTATATGCAGTTGAAAGGATGCACTCATCCTCAGACAGAATAGTTTATTTAAGAAAACGATGACCGATTAGAGATGGAACATGTATCACCACTTTTCTGCTGGCAGGAAGAAAATTAGGAAATAAGAAGTACAGCAACTTGTGCAGACAATTTTAATGACAATGGATTCCTAATAGACACCCAACCCACCGTACACTACTATTGCAGCAACTTTTTCACAGACAAATCAAACTGCGTTGACTTTTTCTTAGGAGAAGACGAGTCTCTGGCCATCAAATTCCATGTCTCTTATTCACCCAATGCAGAAGCCAAATTAAGCTGGGACATCCAGAAAAATGACAATTGTCTTTTTTCTTCACTATATTTAGCTCATCATTCGTTGGTTTTGATTTTCAAGGGATATTTATGGGCCTATGGTCAATATGAAGACCTACTACTCTCTTGTTAGTAACATAAGGATAGGCTTTCCTAAATTTTTCATATCCATTGTCTATATTCCCTTGCCTTTACCCTTTTCTATCTGGGATATATACACGTATATCACATTTGAACTTCACTAATGCTTTTCAATTTAGTCATATGAAGAGTGCAAGGACAATCCACATGTTTCACCTATAACTTGATGCCAGCAGCAATTTCGTTACAGCTTTACAAGATTAGTATTACATGCACGAATTCAGAAAGATCATTAAACCTGTGAGGGTCACACCTTCCAATAAATTAAACATGAAAAGAAAGCAAATTGACATTGCAGAACATATATAGCAGTCCAGAACAAGAGCTGACCAGTGGACCAGTGAGAAGGCACATCCTTTCAAAATTAAAGCAACAGATCTGTTTGATCATGAACATCAAACCAACCATATGCAACGTGAAGGATCAGATATAACAATTCGTCATTTGGCACTTGTAGAATCACTATCTTCCCTCCCCTTACTTAAAAAGTCATCACATTCCCCATTCCATTATGTCATGCTTTCATTCAAGTGTAGGCACTCAATTTTGTTTGTGCCCATACTTAAGGAGATATTGATTATGGTCCAAAAGGGTTCACGCATTGCTTAATGTCTGCTTCATTTTTATGAGAGCTAGGTCAATCTCATCATCATCTACTCTCGGCCATAGATTTCAACAAAAAAAATTCTCCACTATGTCTTTTGCAGGTTTGAATATTAAATCTTCCCAGGTACATGGAGAATCCTTATATATTCAAAGTGATGATGCAAATCAACCCTCAACCAACATAACTAGAAGCCTCTAAATACCTCCTAGGTTGGCATTAAAATAACAGACCTTACTGTCAACATTCATTTGGTAAGGACTAAAGCCTAACATATATTAAAAATATGAAGAGTGAAGATGATCTCAGACAGCTGAACTCTGAGCACGTTAGGCAAAAAGGCTGATAAGGAGGTCTTAACAAGATAAATTATGCAATTTAAGGCCTTCTTTCTCCTCAAATATCATAATCTGCGAATTCTCTGGTGCAGTTTTCAATAATCAAGAAAGCTCAATGTTTTAACAGTAAGAATCCAAATCTAATGAAAATTGTAAGGGAAAAGTAGAGACTGCTAGAAAGCATGTCTAGCATCGACCTTTCCACTGTAGACCATGAAAAAGAGTTCCATTGATCTATTTCAGTGGAAAAAGCTAAAAACCTTCTTACAAGCAACTGGCCATTGTCACAGAAGACGGCCCAATCATATGGTCACAATGTCTAAAAGAGAGTCAAGCTTCAGCCAATCCTTGACAAGCCCTAGATATGGATTCTCAATTTTATTGGATTTCAAAACTATTGTTTAATAGATAAGCTGACAAGTTCCAGACATGGGAAAGCATAAACTGCAAATGTATTGCGAAACTATTAAACGGGTGAAGAGAGAAACAAATTATGTAGCGCAATAATGGAAAAATCTTGACCGACCTTGCTTCAGTTAAGCATCACTAAAGCTCTGGTTGCTCAAACAAGTTAGTTTATTAATTATAACAATTTAGATTACACCACCTTACCAAGCATTTCCCCTCTAAGTGGAGGCGACCACATGGATCCTCTTAACCCATTGAGCTTTTGCTTATACTGTGTTCACCAGTAATATTGAGTATAGACAAACAAACAAAAGTTAGGTACTTTCCCGTTCTCAATGACTAATATGAAACCATTGCAAGCATGAAGTCAAATTGTAGTTACGACAGCAAATATTAACTTGCCATGGCATACTGAACTAATGGTATTACAACTATTCATTTCCAACCTTTGGCAAACTGAAGTATCAAAGGGAAAAACGATATTAAGAGGAACTTTTCTCCTTCACCAATAGAGACTGCCATCAAAGGTCAAAATCCTCTTTCTTTCACACTTTTAGACTGTACTCAGAACCAAGCACCAGTGCCGGTATTAGAATATCACATCACATAACTTCTGTTTATAGTTGCAAGAAAACCTCAAAAGTCACTTTACTAAGCTTTCTTAGCTACATCATCCCTAGTAAGGCCGGATACAAGACCAGTACTAACCAGTCAGCACCCTCCACACATATTGTAAGATCATAACAACTATTTTCTCTGTTTTCTCACCTAAGAAGATAATAAGAACCATAAATCCTGCCCTTAATAGCCACCCACCACAATTTGAAGAACCACAATTACAACAACAGTGTCTAAGCTTTAATAAAATTGAGGCAGTTCATCCTAGAAAATGCAACATTAACAACCTGAATAAAACTTATAATCACAAACATAACAGCTTACAAACTTTTAAGAGAACAATCAAACATTTAACATACTACTAGTGTGTCATACCTCGGTTGAAACTCCAACACCTCGGTGAGACTGTTGCCGTTGCTGTCATTCCACTGCACCTTCCTCCTAGTCTTCTGGGAGGTTCTAATCATGCCACCGCGTCTCGGTGGCAACAACGACTTCACCTCGCTGTCCTCTTCTACATCACCATGACCCTCATCCTTTCCAGAGTCTACATCACTCACAGGCTTCACAGGCTTCTCATGGTAGCCATTTGCATCCTCAACGATCTCACCCATCAACAGTTACACCGCTACTTACAACAGGACCACCAAAATTTCTTCTGATGCCGAGTCAAAACCCACTTTAAAAAACCTTAAGCAAAGACAAGATATACCAGGTCTTCAGGTTGAAAGGAAAACCCATTTGCCCAAATTGCTTAAGAATCACGCAATCACAAAGAACTGACACCCCCAATCCAAAACATGGCGATCATTTTGGAGGGAGGCGTTAAAAACTATAAACCCAAAGCACGCAAAGACGAAAGTCAACGCCCGCTTCTTGACCCGACCCCTTGAGCTAATCGCCGAAGAAAAAAACCGAAATGGGCAACGACCCAACAACCCCCAGGCGCTGGAAACGACGGCAGAAACGGAAAGCCCCCAAATTTGCAACTGCAGATCGAGTTGATCTAAGAAACGAATGCTAATCTCGAACTTGGGATATGAAAGATTGCCCTCCGACACGGACGAAAACAGCTGAAACCCAAGAACCCAGAAAGGAACAAATGCAAGATCGTTACGGAGCCTCGACTTGGAAGCGGTATGCTCTGCATTCGATCGAAATGATGGGGGAAACGAGGGGACGAATATGCGCATTTATGATGACGGAAAGCGAAGCTGGGGAAAATGGGAAATGAAATAGAATATGGAGTTCGGGTTGGTGGAGGACACGTGAACATAAATTGGTCTTCGGTCTTCGCGGTCTGCGGGGCCCCCTCGCAAGCTAACTTTCTCCCATGGTGTTCGCCCTGGTGACGTTAGTTAATATCGTTAAAGTAGAGACCCCGGAGAGACTAGGAAGATCTCGCATGGCGTGAATTCTCTCATAAGGTGCATCTATTAGACCCATCAATCGGTTGGGTCGGGTTGAAAATAATCGGCCCAAATTAACTCATTTGCATGAAATCGAATTTATCTTTTTATCATAAATTTTTGTCCCTTCAGTTATCGGAATTTGTGGTATGCATGCACATTGATCTTAACTATAAGAATCATTGAATTTGATAGATTCCAAGTGAGACCCGCCAACATATGTTAGGATGTTGTCGAGATCGAGGGTCCAAACAAATTGTTGCACAGTCCTTACTTTTTCATAGTACCTCGTACTGTTGCTTAAAAGGCAGGGCTGCTTGAGTGGAGCTTAGATTTTAACATGTGGAAATTGCTTCGTTAGAGATTGCAGACATCATCAGAGCAAAAATATCTTGAAGATGCTGGAAGGCAGAGAAAATTGCAAATGTGTAAATAAGTGAGTTACGTAGGGATAAAAGTCGACTAAAGGGAAACTCAATTCTTGCAGCAGCAGCCAAAAAACAATGGAAGCACTTCTCTGCGCTCAGTGACCATAAAATCGAGAGATGATCATTGAAATGCTAGTCTCAAATTGGGCTATTGACAGAATCATCTGATGGACTGCAGTCCATACTTTCGAAAAACAAAAGCTTGGCGTAATCAGAATCAAAAGTTCCGATCAGTTGTTTCTATCGACTACTCTTCTTTTCAATATGACCGTCTGACACTCAAAATATTGTGTTATAAAAAGCCGCTTAGGTAGAGAGGGTGATAAAAACGACACTTCACCATAATAAGAAAACACCAGAAACGACCTCAGAAAAAGAGTACGATGAAAAAGACAGCAAACCTGTATTGATTGTTAACTACATTCAACTCTAAAAAATAAATATTTAGAAATCAAATTATAACCACATCTAGCTGACTATTTCATAAGTCATAAGCGTGGAAAAGTCAAGCTAATTGACCCATGAATCCTCTCAAGGCCCCTAATTTACAGCAATGAAGAATGGTTATGTTTGGCAAATGAATGCAAGAAGAACCATACTACTTCACGCGTCTGAATAAAGATGAGCAAGAACCAGGAAGGTAGGTCTAGCCAACTGAGAGCTTGGAAGGAGCAAGCGACTGCTCTCCTTGTAAAGTAAATTTGACAATGTAACAGTCAGAGAACTCCAGAGGTGGGCAGCGAAATGATGGTGGATAATCCACCATACTCGCCACGAGAGAACCTGGTCACTCCCTAACGAAAATGTAGAAGTCTAGCCATGTAGAATGGATTCAAAAGGGAAAGCTAGCAGCCTAGCAACTTGTGGCATAAGCACGACTGACCAATAGGTAGCAAACATGCCTCGCTAAAGTTGTCCAAGCATTATTAATGACATAAATTGGCTAGACTCCTTTCACTGGAAATATTTAGTAATCTAAAACTTCTGGTAAACAGAAAAATCAGAGAGGTCACATAAGCAGTTGAGAGGAACCTAACTGTAATTCTACCATTATGTTCATCAACCTTTTCTCCAGCTCAAATCGGCATGTTGTCTGACTCAATCTATAATGACAAGGCGCTTGCTCTGAACCAGCATGTGTTGAGAGAGATTTGGCCAAAAACCCATAGTAAGAATGCGTCCTTGATGCAGATCAAACAAATTGCCTTCTTTGACAGTTGGGTGCTTGAGTGAAGAGATGGATTTGTATCTCAAAACTCTAAGATCATGAACTAGAAAAAATCTTTACCAAGAAAATCAATACAATCATTTACATAATCCAAGTACATGGGTTCAGCCTGACAAAGTCTACAATTGAAATCCCATATTTCCTTCTGCTGCAGATTATACCTTAATCACACCAAAATAGTAATCCACAAAATTCGGTACATCTAATTGAACATTCACAACAATTCTGCATGAAACTATACCTTTGTCCTCCAGGATCTTCTAAAAAAAATCAACACAATATGTATGTCCTAAATAGCCTTTCATAAAAAGAGTTGCCATTAGGCCTTTCCCCTTCAACTGGTTTTCAAAACATCAGATTATCAGAGAATCTTAATTGCTCTCCTGATGAATCACCATTCCTGTTTCTTGGAAGCTTGGCATTAATCAGCCATTAGGCTTATTGTCATCAACCCTTTAAACAAATGTGTCATGTGCAATGAGAAAAAAATGTTCCATTTAAATCTTAAGCATCTCATCAACTCTCATTTAAGATTTATCAATGCTTCAGTTGAGTCAACCCACTGTGGCCATGAAACTTCTACCACAGAGTTCATAATGAAGTTTGGGAAACAATTTCTAGAACTTTCCACGAGACACAATCAAAGCCAATTTTAGTAGATCTTTAATAGCTTTTAAAGAATTAGATTGCTCCCAAATGTAACACTAGCAACTGCACGTGGTGGTGATGCATAATTGATGATGCCACAAATGCAGCGCTGAAGACAACAGAAATGTACTAATCAAACCAAAGGGCTTACTCCGGTTGTCTTAACTGATCGATTCTTCATATTCGTACTCATTTTTGGAACCATTTTTCTGCCTATTTGCAGGGCACATGATTGACGTGTGAACAAACCAGCAGAACTTTTAATGTAGGGTATATACATGAGTGAAGGACAAACATTACATATCAACCACAAGATCCATATGCATAATGGTCCCATGGAGCAAGTGGTAGCCACGAATTATGATCCCCTATTTCCTCTATAAGGTGCAATCAGTCAGACTTGAACAAAAGAGTCTTCATTTGTTGGCAACAAGTCACTTAAGCAAAATTTCTAGTAACTCTATTCATAGCAAAACAAATTAATGATTTAATAGAATCAGTTGCTCATTGCCGACCATGAACAGGCAAGAGTAGCCTACCTAAATGAAGAGAAGAATTACAAAATGAAGGAGCAACTATCAGTGACCTTCATTCCAGCTCAAATTCAGGTCCTGGTCGCATCAACATGCTCTCCGATTCAAGCTGAGCCAGCAACGGCCCGCTCGCATCGCCGAACCTCAAATTCCGATTACAGGACAACAACCCAAACAGCCCGAAGCCGACAACGACGACCCCAATGGCGTGCACGATAAACAACAGATTCATCAGCGCAACGCCCCGCAAACTATCCTCCTCAAGAGCACATTTCACATCAAGATCCCACTGTCCCGTCGAAACCCTCAATTTGTGACACCCCTTTAAGGCAAACATATCAGTACCCAAATTCAGCCCAGCTTGCAAAGCCCAAGTCCCCTTGAGCACCAGACCAGAAGACAACAAGTACTCTGCAAAGAACGCGGAGGGCCTCACCCCCAAGTACAAGCAAGAACCGGCACAAACCAGACTCAATTTCCCCAACAGCTCGTACACGGGCGCGCCGAGACCGCCAACCCCCTTCCCGATCACCGAATACTCCACCAAGAACGCGACGCCTGCGACGACAAACGCGTACCCTTCGCTCACCGCGGCGCCGTCGACGTACTCCTTCAGGATCACGAGGATGAGGAGGGCCCAGAAGAGGAAGACGGCGGCGGACTGCTGGAAGAAGGCGAAGCGGTAGGTGGGGTGGCCGGAGAAGGTGAGGAAGAGGAAGAGCTCGGAGAAAGAGGCGATGGGGAGGGCGAGGAGGAGGGCGTAGAGGTCGAGGTTCTTCCACCTGTGCTCCGAGAAGTACCAGGGCTTGGATCTGTAGGAGGAGGGGCTCTTGAGGTAGAGGGAGTAGGAGCAGAGGAGGCGCCGGAGGCCGACGGGGAAGAGGAAGAGGAAGGCGGAGAAGTGGGTGGCGAGGGACGCCATTTTTGCCGAGATCGTAACGCGGCGGTCGGCGGCGGCGGCGGCGGCGGCGGTTCTGGTTCTTGATGCGGGGTGGTGGGAACGGTGATGGCGTCAGTTGGAATTTTTCTTCAGGAGTGGTTTGGATTTGGGTGTGCAGTCTGCACGACGTTTGGCTCCGTTGCGTTCGTCTCCTGGGAAGAGAAGGTTCTTTGATTTCTGTTGATGCTGTGGCCAAAAGACAAAAATAATATATGAATACACCGAAAAAAAAAAATTTAATACCTTGAAAAATCCCAAATTAATACATCTGTAATAAATTTACTTCAAACTATTTTTTTAACTATCAAAAACTCCAAACTTATACATTTTTGACAAATTTACCCTAAACTGATACACTTGTGATAAATTTACCCTATATTAATTTTCGTTAAATTTCATTGTCAAATTATTAAGTTAAATGACACGTGACAATTGACTAGTATATCAATTTGGGATTTTACGCTCCGTTTATCACAGTTTACAATTTTTATGATTTTTTTTAAGTATTAATCCATTTAGTTGATGGTATATTTTTCACAAATTTACCAGTTTTGGATTTTTTTATGGTCGAATAAATTAGTTTTGGGTAAATTTGTCATAAATGTACTGATTTATGATTTTTTTTATGGTCAATCGGGTAAATTTATCATAGGTATACCAGTTTGGGGATTTTAATGATTAAAAAATAATTTGAGGTAAATTTATCACGGGTGTAAAAATTTGAGGTTTTTCAGGATATTAACCAGAAAAAAAAAAAAAAGAACCTTAGACAAAACATCTCCTCAAGCAAAACAATAAAAATGATAATGACACAAACAGCCACCACTGAACAAAAAATAATATGCAAGATGACATTATTTTACCCCAAAATTATTAATTGAATTTAATTAAAAAGGAAGACGCAGCATTTGAGGGCCTCTACATATGGACTACGTTCAAGATAAGAAATATGCAAAAGAGAGAAAATTTGAAATTTTTATATATTTTGATGATTCTGATAGGAAAGTACATAAGGTTATTTATATAGTTTATTAAATAACTATCTAATATATTAATCAAGGATATGCACAATTACAAACAGATTGAAGAATAGGTATGGAAAATTAAGGAAAATATTTCAAATATCTCTAGAACCCATCGCAGTTATCTATAATATCCTCTCAAATGCAAGGTGAAATCGAAAATGTCAACTTGCTTGTTGATAAAAGATCCTAAAAACACCTGGTGAATTCCTGAAGCGGTTCGATGTGCTGACGAGAGATTAGGCAAATGTTGACTTGGCTGCTTAAATGGATAATTATATGTTGCTATGACCACTACACACGCTACGTGACGAGGGGCTATCTTCCCTGCAGGAGGCGAAGGCTATCGTAACATAGGAGGCTATCGTAACTGATGTGTAGACTCTGCGATATCAAAGCACGTTGATATGCTTATTGGACTAGACGAACTATGTTAAGGATCGACATAGAGAGATATGGATGTCAGTAATTATTGAAAAAGATAAGGACATAAGATAAGAGATGTGCAACAAGTGTGCACATGATGCAATGTGCACCCTATGTAACTCAAAAGCTACAATGCCGAGATAAGTGAAGCTCTAATACCAAGATAAGAAATATGTGAAAGAGAGAAAATGTGAAATTCTTATATGTTTTTATGCATTTTGTTTTTTAAAATACATAGCCTATTTATAAATTTTATTAGGTAACTATTTAACTAACACATCAATCAAGAATATACGCAACCAAAAGAATATATGGAGAATCTTTTATGGGGAGAATTACCAAAAAAGTCTTAAACTCATTGTAATTATGTTAATTCAGTCAAAATTTTATTTTTTTGACTAATTGAATCCTAAACCTTTATAATATTCCCAATTAGTCCATCCGCCCAAAACTAGCTGGGCTGACGTTGACATGGCAGGCCGGTCGGCCGACGCCGACGACTTTCTTTTTAATAATATTTTATTTTTTGAAATTTTTTATTAATTTTTTTTATCTTCTTTCTTTTTTCCCTTCTCCCTCTTCCTCCCTCCTCCCTCCTCCCTCCTCCCTCCTCCTTCCTTTGGATCCGACGACCAGCCCGCCCGGCCAATCGCCAAACTAAGGCGATCCAACGAGCTCACCTCACCGGTCGGCAAGCTCGCGCCTAGTGATGGCGAGGCAACCCCTGCCGGATTTGGTGAGCTTGCCTCGCCATTGCTAGGCACGAGCTTGCCTCGCGATCGCCGAATGAGGAGAGCCCTCACTATATCCGATGAGGAGGGCCTTACCAAATGTGACGACGAGCCCCCCTTGCCAGCCGAATCTGGCAAGGGCTTGCCTTGCCCGACAACCGCAAGGCAAGCCCTCGCCAGATCCGACGAAGGCTCACCTCACCATCACTGGGAGCGAGCTCGCCAAATCGCCTCGCCAAATTCAGCAGGGTTTTTCCCTACCGTCGCTAGGTGCGAGCCCTCGCCAAACCCGATGACAGTGAGGCCCCCCTTGCCGAATCCAGCGAGGGCTTGCCCAACGACGGCGAGGCGAGCTAGCCTGGCCAGCCCTCCCCTCTAGTAGATCGCCGAAGCCAAAGGAAGAAGGAGGGAGGAGGAGAGGGAGGAGGAATGAGGGAGAGGGAGAAGAAAAGAAAAAGGAAAAAAAATTAATAAAATATTTCAAAAAACAAAATATTATTAAAAAAAGGTTGCCGCGCACCAGCTGGTTGCCGCGTCAACACTAGCTAGCCAATTTTGGTTGAGTGAACTGATCATACATAATTGTAAAAGATTTAAGATTCAATTGGTTAAAAAAAATAAGTTTATAACTTAATTGACACAATTACAATAGGTTTAGAACTTTTTGGTAAATTTCACGAATCTTCTATATATGTGTGTACCATCACAAGGAAGATAAAAATGAAAGAAAATATTTAAAATATTTCTAGGGAAAATCATAAATATCTATTAAAGTTCATTTTCTTGTAGGAAAACAGGCAAGGCTAGAATGTGCGTTAGATGACATCAAATTTAAATCCTTCGACCAAACCCCCCCCTTCCTCCTTTGCCCCCAGCACTCTCAACAAATTTCCTACCTTTTCCACCCATGAACATCCCAAATCTCTTGATCCATTATGGTTTTCGGGAGCACATGGCTATCACGGTTTGATCAAACGAAAGAGATCACGAGTGAAGGAGAGTGCAGTGCTAGAGCAACCAGTTCGTGGATTTGGTGTGCCATCACAGGCTCGTCCAAGTATGACTAGGAGCAAAATTGAGTTGAGCTACTCGCGAATAGCTTTGGCTTGGATCGATGGTTGCTCAACATTGAGTCGCTTGATTTCGAGTCGACCTCAAGCTTGGCATTGAAACGGCTCATCTTGATTATAGAATGAGTGTTGCCGTGCAAAGCATAGCATGGAGATTATAAGAAATTCCATGTGAAATAACTAATGAGATATTGACAAGTTAATATAGCTAGTTGTGCCCTAATTCACTTGTTCGAACTTTTGAGTAAAGATGAAGATATAACCAGATATCTTAATGGGTTTGGATGAACCCTTTCGATAATGAGTAGTGGGCATCTAAACAAACATAACCATAAATTAGTGATCACTTTTGATAGGCTTATATGTTGGATGCAAATTGCGCAACCCCAAAATCTCCATAACCAAAACAAGAACATGTATAATTGAGTAGAAATATTAATTTTTGAAATTCATTATTCTTGAAGCGGAAGCGGAAGTTCCACGCGCAAGTCCTTCTCCTCTATTGCCCTCCGTATCACTGGCTCAATAAGGCGGCTCCCTTACCTTTAGCATTAGGTAAACGATCCTTATGTGAGGATACATGTGAGAATTATGGTTAGAGGAGACACTTAAGCACTATTTATAAAGTTTCCAGCCGAGCTCCCTCATTACAAGCTAGGCTCAACTCGACCCACACTAGCCAGCCTCATATTAAACTAATTAAGAAACATTCTATCTTACCTTAGACCAACCATGTTTTATAGTAACTATAAAAACAGTAAATTACAATATCAATTAATATAGTCCACATTAGAAAAACTCTTACATTATAAGCTTACTTTGGTCCAAAGTGGCTTACCGATGATTAGGAAGAAGTAGAGAAACTTGCTTCCGGAGTGGATTTAATGTTCCATTGAATAATGGAGAACTTGCATCGTTCTTACTTACGTCAATTGCGGTGAGTAAACTCCACGCAACGCAAAGTCCATCCCCTACTTCTGAATTGGATTTGTCGGTGGTTGTGACTTTTCTCCTAGAAAAACATTGACGACCTCCAATTGCTCTAATTTCATGGAGTCCCTTACCACCATGTGAGCTTATATTCAACAATCAAAGTTCAAGATCCTCCAATAGGAGGGTGGATGATGGGTAAATAGTGTTATGGCATTTTTCTTCATTGACCCGGTCCACAACTATCTCAAACATAACCCCACATCTTTGTTGGTAGAGTCACACGACTTTATTGATCTTTCGTTAAATTGTCAAAAAGAAATACTGGGATTTTGATAAGAGATGGATAACAAAAGCTTCAGAAATGAGCAACTGAGTTGACTCAGCAGGATCGGTGAAACATGTCTCTCTTATCAAAGCCGTTAAATTTATCTGTTCATCGAAAGAAAAAGGAGAAATGTGACCTACATGAACACTAAGACTGGTCTAGGAACTTACTTTATTAAATGATGAGACATTATGTTATTGGGCATTGAAAGTACTGTTTGCTCATTTAAAATTGAGAAAATTATCAAAAAAAAAAAAATCCTAGATTTATTACATTTGTGCCAATTTAATTTTAAATATTTTAATTGTATCAATTGAGTTCTAAACTTTTTAATTATTTGTTAATGTATTTTTTTGGTAGAATAATTTGTTAATGTAGTTTATCATGAAAAATATCCAAAAATTCATAAACCTATTGTATGGCGATTAATTCAATCCTAGATCTAGTTGTGTCAATCCAGTATTAGACCTTGAGGGTTCGAAGTATCATCAATTTCTCAAATAAGAATCTAAATTGAATAAGGGCTAAGAGTATACCCTATTTCAAATAACGACTTGAAATGGCTATGTCAATTTTAAACAATGGCTTGTCCTTATCAGTTAATTAAGGGCATTTTCATTCTTTACATTTTTTTTATTTTCTTTCCTTTTTTTTCTTTATTTTTTCCTTTTTCTGTTTTTCCATAAAGATGACAAAATTAAAAAAAGGAAAAAAGACCGAAACTTTAAAAAAAAAAAAAAAAAAAAACCCAAGTGAGAAGGCTAGCCCAGCCCTCTTGCTTGTATATTTTTGTCTTTTTTCTTTTTTGCTTTTTTATGTTTTAGCCTTTTTTTCTTTTTAATTTTCTTAAAGAAAAAATAAAAAGGAAAATGACAGAAAAATGAAAGAAAATAATTTTAAAATGACAAAAATGCCTTTAACTAACTAGTGAGGTTAGACCATTTTTTGAGACTGATGTGGTCACTAGGTAAGGACTAGCTATCCCCACCGCCCCCTGCATGAGGGCTACAAAGCCCCCACTAGTTGTGGGCAAAGGTTACAGCCCTTGCTGAATTTGGAAAGGGCTCGCCAACCCTCACTTTGGCCAATGAGGGTGTCACGAGCCCTTGTGGGCCACAATGAGGGCACTATGGCCATCTCCCACCCTCTTTGTGGTTAGCAAGAACCTAAACGAGGGCCACAACGCCTTTGCCTCGCTAGATTTGGCGAGCCTTTACTGTGGCTGGCAAGGGCTTCATGAGCCCTCACCCAGGCTATCGCAAGCCAAAATGAAGGTGCCACAACCCTCACTTGCCTTCACTATGGCCCACGAGGGCCACAACACTCGCCTACCATGGGTCCTCACCTAGGGCCTATGGGGTCGTCGACCTTTGTTGAATGGCTGTTAGAGGTTGCTAGTGGCCCTTTATAAAATTAGGGAAAAAATGAAAAGGAAAATAATAAGAAAATTTCTTTAAAAAAATTTCCAATTAGTGCTGGCCGCACTATATAAGACAATCAACATTGACTAAACCACCACATTAGTGATATCCAATTAAAATTAGTCGAGAACAAGTAATTGTCAATTTATTAAAAGGTGTATGACTAGTTTCGCAAATTGTTAAAAGGTTTAGGATTAAATTAGCACAATTAAAATGTCTATGATTGAATTGGCAAGTTGTCAAAAGTTTTAGAATTAAATTAGCACAATTGAAAGTTTTAGGATCGAACTAATTGCCATACAATAGGTTCAAAACTTTTTGGATAATTTTTCTATAGTCCATCTAGTCAATTTTAACTAGAAATTGCTAACATAGACATTGGCTATTCTACATAACATAGTCAATGTTAATGTTGACAAATCTTCAAAAAAAATTTAATTTTTTTTCTTTCTTTGTTTTGTTTATAAATTTGGGCTGGCAAGGTCGTTGGTTGACGCTTGCCAACCATGAGCAAGGGCCTCCATACCGTCGCAAAGACCCAAGCAAGGGCATTGGGCCCTCGCCCAAATCCAAGTGAGGGTCATGACATCCTTGTTAGGCATAGGCATGGGGCTCACGGCTTTCACTTGTGGTTGGTGAGGGTGTTGCTGCTCTTGCCCAAATTCTAGACAAGGTTGGGGCCCTTGCATTGCTACCCTCTCTTGGATCTTGGTGAGGGCCCGACCCCCTCACTTGTGGCCAACAAGAGCGCGAAGGCCCTTGCCCAGACCTTGCCTATAGTCGAAGAAGGTCAATTAGTAGCCTCACTAGTCCATAGTTGGGGAAAAAAGGAAAGAAAAGAAATTAAATTAAATATAAAAGAATAGAAAATTAAAGAAATTGTCCATGCCAACGATTTGCGATCAAAATTGGCCAAATAAACTGCATTAACAAATCGTCAAAAGGTTTTGGACTCAATTGATACAATTGAAAGGTTTGTAGCTAAATTGATATAAATAAAATGAAATTAATTTTTTTTTAATAATTTTCCAGCATAAAATGTCTACTTATAGTTATAGCATACCTAACATTGTTCTCAGAAAAAGAATCACGCGAATCAATTCAAGCAATAAATATTAGAAAATTCTGACTTCTCTCACTAGTTATTCATATCGAAACCATCTACTTCGAGGTCACGTTTCTCCAACGTAGTAGGAAGGCATTCTGAATTCTCCACCGATGAAAAAGAAGCAAACCCTTGACTTTGTTGCTCAAACTGTCCAAAAAACCAGAACCATCAGATGTTCAAAGACTCCACCATCTCCTTCTTCATCAGTCGGTCTCCACTCTCTCCGAACGAGTCCTTTTCAGCCACCCACCAGCGAAATTCCACACCCCATGACGATTCACATGTGTTTTGTGCAATCTGAACTTTTGAATCGAGAAGGGAAGATGGAAGTCTCCAACTGGGTTCGTCCCTCCCTTTCCTTCCCCGCTGTCTCTCAACACACATTCCTGGTCAAAAAGTCAGCCGAGTCTCCCAATTCATTTGCACCGTCCAATTCGGTCGCCATTTTTCGCATGGCCTTGTTCCGTTCAACGAAAGTGATGCGAGCCTGTCCCGAGAAGTTTCTGATCTCGAACGCTCTTGAGCTTCGTAGAACGCTCGTCTAGACCTGCCGCATCAAACAAGTACTGATGTAAGGTTTATCATGCTAAACCTTAGTTAGTCGAATATCAAGATTTTATCAAATACAGTAGCCCCGACAACAAGCTCGAAGTGTCCATATATTTCCCATTTTGCGATTGAGAATCCGTAGAAATGAGCTTGCATACTTGTATGCAGATGGAATTCTTCATTATCCTGCCGAATCCGATGCGCTTTAAGCATCCATTCAGGACTAATTCATCCGCAGCCGGTGCAAGACTCGCGGAACGAACGGTCGAGATTCGCCCGGTCCCTGACGAGCCCGACCTGGACACGGGTTTCCGTTGTCACCGAACAGTTGCCAAGGCGTGCGAGGCCGAGTGGGTCCATGCTCCCCTGGAGAGAATGGAGCCATTAGAATTGCAGATTCAGATGCTTCTTTCTTCCTTCCCCAAAAATCAGGGGACCACAGAAAAATAACGCAGACGAGAGACCGTGTACAAGTGACATACGTGGTTCCTGAAATTCCAAGCCACCAGAACGTGTGGCTCCTGATGCTCCCTGACCCCCTAATAAAGAAACGGGAGGCTCTCATCATCACAACACACCCCCAAAATATCACCTCCTCCCCAGAGCACAACACCAGGCAAAATACTCAAACCACACACATTCGCCCCAACCTTGCATAGAACCAGAAGAAACCCAAGTCGATCCTACTGCTTGAGCTTGAGCTTCAGCTCGAGCTTCTTGGTTGGTTCTTGATCTTTTTGTTGTTGCTTCAGTCGTTGACATGGCCGCGACATCGATCTCCGCCGCGAACTTGAAAGGTGGGTTCGGGTCTTCCTTCCATGGGAGCTGGGGGAGCTCGACCATGGGCGAGGACCACCATGCTCTGATGGCGAAATCGGCAGTGAGAGTGAAGGTAGCGAGTAAGCCGGTGAGGTGTCAACCGGTGATGAAGAACGTCAACGAAGGTAAAGGGCTGTTCGCGCCGATCGTGGTGGTGACCAGGAATGTCATCGGGAAGAAGCGGTTCAACCAGCTCCGCGGCAAAGCCATTGCTCTTCACTCGCAGGTACCGGCACGCATTCTCGTCCGGATGACCATTTATAAATCAGTCTTCGTATACCTAACGTTTGTTCATATATTAAATCCGTCGGTTTTTGTGCAAGTTAATTTTGTTCTTTTAGTATATAGTTTCACCAGAGTGGCATCTGTTTCAAGTAATGGTATTGATGAATGAATGAATGAAATAGAGAGGTGATGGTTCAGAATGGATGGATATTCTAGTTCTTGGATGCAATTGGGATAGATGAAATTATAGAGATTCAAAATTATACAGGTCTATTAGATATTAAATATTAAATGTGTGTGACCTTTGCAAGAAGTAGGAGAGAAAATCAATCAATGGTATCCTTGAAATTTAAAGAAAATATTGTTTTCTGACAGATGAGCTTGTGGTTTACAAAAAAAATGAGAAAAAAAAAATCTGATGAGTTGGATAATTTGTCTGAGAAATGTGTGGTTAAGCAATTTTCAGACTGTTGGCATCCAAAAAATAAAAAATTTGATATTAGGAGGTACCAATTCACTTGCATTTTACAGTTTTTCCGCAATTCGAAAATTTAGGAGTTATACTCTACTTGATTTATCATACACATAACATCAAAACTGATCATAGCATACACTCTATATAATCAGGTGATCACAGAATTCTGCAAGTCGATTGGAGCGGATGCAAAGCAAAGACAAGGGCTGATCCGGTTAGCCAAGAAGAACGGAGAAAAGCTGGGGTTCCTTGCCTAGGACGAATCGAAGTTTGATCGTCGGTGCATTTGTTTATTTCATGGGACGAGAATGTTTTGGTCCAAATAGCATATAAATATATATATGTCCGGTCTCCCCCACATACAATTTCTACTGGCTTGTTGCTAGGGTTTCCTTGTAATGTAGTCATATACTTTTGCCTCACGAGCTTCCTCATAGTTAAATCCAGTTCTTAGTTGTTGTAACCTATCGCTTCTCGATGGCTTAATGAATTCGCCTTCAAAGAAAAGTGCTCGCGATCAATTGAATTGCTCTTTTAGGGTTTGGAAATCTGGAAATCGAGTTTCAGATCCTCCTCGGACCCCAGAAGCACCCTCATTCCTTGCCTTGTCCTCAAGCTAGAGTTTTGTGATGCCCTAGATTCCTGCGGCACAGAAAAGCCATGACAAGTCTCAACCTATATTGTCTAATCGAATCAGTAGCTTCATCTTGGTACCTTTCCTATACTCGACTGATTTTCTCTTTATATTATTGATCCTAATCGTGCAGGACGCACAGTGATCGATTGCGAATAACGATGAGATGTCAAGTAAAGTTATTGAGACACACATACAGTATAGAAAGACAAGAAACATTTTGCAAAAAGCACCCGTTTGAAATGCAAGATTCGTTCTTATAGCTTATCAATCCTTGCTATTTCAGCTAACAACCCTGATTTGTTCTTTAACTGTACCATGATTAAAGAAATGTACCATTAATAACAGAGATACTGACACGCCTCTATTTTATTGAATTCTAAACTTGATCATGGGGCAGGCTCAGGAAGCTCCCAACGAAATTCGCAGTACCCAGGGAAATATGCGCAAAGCCCGCCCGGTAGAAGATGGTGGGCAGGCCTGGCCTACCCACATTGGCTATATCAAAATAGAAGCCTATGGCATGTCTTCAGCTTCAATTACGGTTAGCAGCTCTGGATCTCGGACCAAAACGCTACTCGATCCAGGCCGGTCGTCGGAAGTTAGACCCGAGAACAAAATCGCTTCTCTTGGTAACCAGTTTGGAACTGGACAATCCAGGCCGATTTCCAAGTCGTATCAACCCTATGCTCTCACCTCTACTGAGCATATCGACAGATCTCGGGCTCCCTTGCTCCAATAGAACCTTTAGAATGAATTTTCCAGATTCGTGTTGGAGACATGACATTTATAAAACTCATTGGGTTGGGGATAAATAGATCGTTATCTATTTTTGCTGGCCAATAACTAGACAACTAGTAGCCAGTTAGAGACTCGCAGTTTTATCTCCATGCCTAGCTAATAGAATGCTAATCTTTCCTTGCCGCGTCCTGAAAACTGAGGCCAAACACAATCTTTATTGGCTCATCTTTATCAAGGAGCCAATAGACAGGACCAATCACACCGATGCTGAAATCCAAAAGAGAGTTAAAAATTGACACAAAATGTCCGCTAATTGCAGTTTTTTTCCCTTCAGGCTTAATAATCTAGTGAGAGGTCTTAAGGATGGAAGATCATGATTTCAAGAAAGACCTTGCTACACAACATCACGGTCTCCTCCTTGCTACTTCATTGATAAACTTTCAGATTTGAACACCACTAGATGCTTTAAATTGTCTCAGTGAAATACTAACACACCCCCTTTTCGCTCACATCTATTATCAGATTATTTTCATTCTAAATCTAATTAAGCTCAACAAGGGGGAAAAGATCAACGTTTGGAATCGTAATACAGAGGACCGCGTCACATTTTTGCCAGGAGAGTACCAAAAAAAAAACACACAGAAGCGAGATCAATGCTTCAAGTTTATGTAGCACAGGTTCTTTGAGGTCAAACATCATGCAAGAAATATAATCAAGCAAAGGCATCACAAAAGCAGGAGTTTCCACAAACTCCACGGTATAACGACAAACTTCAATAGATCTGAAAGGTAAGCTGGACAATACATAACTAAGTGCAAAAGGAGGAAAATGAATTCATATTGCTCATCATGTGGTAATCTTCACAACAAAATGCATTTCTAATGTTTTTTTCTTCACGCAAAACATGATGAAGAAACAGCTTCAGGAGGTAAAACAAAATTGCAAACCCAGAAGGGGTTAACACATGTCTAAAGCATATGGAGCCTTTTCTTTTTGTTTTGCGTGCTCCAGAGCATGCCAAGCTTGCTAAACCATCCACGTTATAAATATAACATTGCATTACTCTCACCAAGTCCTGCAGCTGCCACTGAAAGTAACACCAACAGAATTGGCAGCAGAGATTCAGGCAGTGTAACGTCCCCTGACCGATTTTTCCCTTCTAGAGTCATCCTGCAATAAACAAGACAGTCAAGAAGGGAAGATACATGATGTACAACAACACCAAACTCGCTATGGTAAGACTTACATGGAAGCTGTAAGTGATCTTGTCAGTGACATCCATGATTTCCTTCCACTTCCTACCAATACCCGTCTACATAAGAGGAGATCAATGCAGTTAGTATTTTATGTTGAGCAATTGAATTATCCACAACCTTGAATGACGAATTGGGAATAGGCATGGCTACATGCAAAGATACTTCACAAATCCCCAGAAATTAGGCTTTGGAGTGTGGATCTAACTACTTTACCAGCTTCAGGTCCCAGGTTTGGCAATTGAAACAAGATCCAAGTTATAAGTCCATAGGACAAAAAAAGAACTTAAATTGCATTGCCTTGGCATAATCACCATGAACCATACAACATTGATGGTGCAGGGGCTTGAGCAGATTTAACTCATAGAAGGACAGCAGGCACACATCGGCTGCTTGTAAAGGACTAGTTTTAAAAATCTACACCTCACCAGCCACATATGTTGCAATGTTGACTTAGATGGAGGAATGCCAGCAAATCAACTCATGTAAGCAAAGACATCACTATGGCTTGACTGCGCTTATCAACAGGACTTGATATTTTGAAAATCTAATGCTCATTGAACTATCATAATCACTGTTAAAGAAAGTTGTCTTGGCAAGAAGCACAAGTGATCATCTGGCTGGACATAGGAGTTCATTTGCTAAGACCCAAATAGAATGACCACTGTCAAGAAGCTTCACATTCCAGCATCTTTTCCCTTTCTAGGTTTTCTTGATAAGAAGGTAGGTGGAATAGTTACAGGAAAGAACTGCAGTGGGACTTTCAAACTGTCTAAACTGATCTTAAGCCTTATAAGACATCAACTAATCAGTGTAGACATCAAGTTCTAATACAGAAATGAGCTTGTAATTTTCATTTTCTTCTTGTATTTTATTTTTTCTTCTAAGGATGAGAAAGGATAATATTGGCTAAGCCAAGGAGACGGTGACATGAACTAATCCATAGAGCCATAAAGTTCTAATGCAGAAAGAGCTTGTAATTTCCTTTTGTTTCTAAGGATCAGAAAGAAAAATATTGGCAGAGACAAGGAGATGCTGATCGCTTTTGAAAAAACTGACGAGCTACACAATCAATCAGCTACATTATAACATGAACACTTATAAAAATATGTACATATTGACAGGAACGAAAGATCAATGAGAGATCTTCACCACATAGTTATCATAGTATGGTTAGAGAGAATCACAACAAAACATTTGATCAATCAGCAGGCCCCATATAGGTTACTTAAATTTATATATGCACCTGTAAAGCCTCATTTGAAGCTGTCTTTGTCCACAGAGCAAGTTTGTCCCCTCTTTGGCGCACACTAGCAACCACCCCACAGATGTCATCTGCCTCATCGAATTGCTCTCCGATCAAACCCATCATCTACCAAGGTAAACAGATATACCAGTTTTAGTATAAATATACTATAAAAGACTATTGAACATGTGTAACCCAAATGTGTTGTTCCTTTTCCCATTCATTGAATTATTCGATAGGTGTGTAGAAGTTAAAGAAAATGAATCAATAGGAAAGTAACTTTAAGCTTCTCACAGTTTCAAGCCACATTGCATCAAGGGTAGCCTTTCTGCTGCTGGTAACAGTCCACTTCCCCCCATTAGCACACTCGGGATCTTCCCATTTGGGTTCAACGCCGGCTTTAAATAAGTGAAAATCAGCATTTGCAGGCAACTTGCTTGGCTTAAAGATTTGATCATACAAACTGCAAGAAAATAGTTAACCATTCAATAGGTCAAGGGAACAAAGATATTCGTATGAACTTTGGAAAATGTCAATATCGATAGAAGTATGAAAGATGAACTCTTGTAAGGCATACACCTTGGTAAAAGGAATCATGCAACAGTATTAGACAATACCAAAGCAACAGTCACAGAAAAAAGCAACTATATTCAGTTCCGAAGAGAGAAATTTCAACAAAAAGAACAAATGAAAAGCCGCTCTCCAGCGAGCACATTATTTAAGCTGAGCTCATGCTTGAGAAAGTATTATCCTACTCTTGCATGTGGAAGGTACCATTCTTTATCTTTCAACAAATTTCCTCAAGTTGACAATTCAAGTCAGAAGTCGAGCCTGCAGTTTTCCTGTCGTAGTGGATATCATAAACCTTAATAATACCGAAAAAATTAAACCAAACCAGGACCATAGGATTCGGATTTCCTCCAGGTTTCCTTCTCTTTCCCTTCCCTTTCAATTACACGCTAAGACCATTAGATCATCTCAACCAGGACTTTTCCTGAACTAATCTTTTGCCCTTTCAGCGGCGCAATCAGCACATGTTCGCAGTCATCAGGAAGCTCGACCGGATCACGAATCGCAAAGGCACCCAATTACTTACTACATACCAGCAGCAAAACCCACATCACCAGATCCAAAACTACCTCTTCTATTTCACAGGAAATAAAACGAGAAAATCCCAATCAACCACACCATCAGGCTAGACACCCACATCATCGGCAAGGGTACCCAACAAGAAAATCTCGATAAAGCCCTAAGAACAGCACTAACGCACAAACTCAGCCGGAAAGCGCTGGCCTATCCAGCAGATCAACGGCGCAGGAGCCTACGGGCACACACGAACAGAGGAGCGAAGAAGGACGGACATCGGGATCGGAATCGAAGCGTACCACCAGAACTCTTCGACGGTGTCGAAGGTGTAGACCTTGCGGAGAGAAGTCCCCCAGGCGGCGCCTTGCTTGGGCTTCGATTGGTTGTCGAACCAGAACGTCCACTTCCTCTCCAGCTTGTGCGGCTGCTTCGCGGCCGCCGCAGGAGGCGGCGCCGCCGGCGCCGTCGCGGGAGCTCCTTCGATCTCGGTCGCCATGAATCCCTAGCTCGTCTCTCTTGCTCTGCCTGCTCTGCGTTTTCTTTCAATGGAGGTGGGGGAGAGAGAGAGGGTCCTAAAATTTCTCAGTTTTCACAGCGACCTCTTTTAGGTTTTCTTGAGTGAATTTTTAATTGGAAAATATTTTTAAAAAAAAAAAATTGTTACTAATATTATTTACAAAAATAAATAAATAAATATTAATGATGAAAATTGTTATTAATAATGAAAATAATTTTCTGCCGATGAAGTATTTAAAGATATATAAGCCACATTTCTTAATAAAAATTCGAATTGTTTATATTTCACGAAACTAGCAGCTACACTTCGAGCGTGAATGATGCTCATTTAGGGAAATATACAAATATCTTCTCGTAGACATGATAATTATGCATCTTGTCTTCAGTTTTGGACTTTTGGGTAAATTTGACAATTCACGAAATTTTATCTATACTGTTTTCAAATTTTCTATAATACCACATGACCTTCACAATAACAAAATCTAAAATGATAATTTAATATAGTTAAATTAGGAATGTGCATGATTCGGGTGGGTAACTCTCACCTTGAAACAGGAAATCGGCCACTAAAGACTGGTTCCAAAAAATTGGAATTGAGACTCGTCTGTTAATTCCATAAATCCATCTAGAAATTGGACTATCCATTTGATTTGGTTCACAAGTGAGTCCATAAAATCGGTCATTAATCCCTACGAAGCTTGTTCAACCTTAGATGCGAATTGAATTGCGAGCTATTTATTTTTTATTAAGAATTGAAAACAATAGGGCAAGATGAATAGACAACACTTGTTAGCTAAAAACCTTATTTTTTCGAAGGTTATGGTGTGGTCCTCTTAAGATTTCCCGACATCAGAAACAAGTGGAGAATTAGACTTCACGTTAAAATTCTTAACCTCACAAAAGTTAAAACATTAATTGCTTGAGTAATCTTTTTTTAATGTCGACCTAATTTACTCATGGGGTGGCAAATGAAAAAACCTAATTATATTCTTAAAATGAGCCATTGGCTCTTATGAACATCTCTGATCGGTTCTCTCCTTCCTCTATTTTTATTTTATTTTATTTTGATTAAAAAAGCAAATAAATGGATTACTAGAATGAAAAAGGATAGGAGGTTAATCCTATCAGACACCCAAGAGAAAAAATTAGTCAATAATATCCATATATTTGGTTGAAAAATTACAAAATAATAAAGTAATTAAAATGGCATTTCTTTTTTAAAATATACACACACACACACACCCCCTCCCCTCAATTCGATCTAGGTGGGTGGACAAACGGTTTCATGCTTAGAATCGAGAACCAGACCGATACTCATTAATTCCACCAAATTGGAATTAGGAATCAAACCAGAAACTGCCAATTCGGATTCGTTCTAGTCCGGTTCCTTCTTGATTCTTTTGCAAACCCCTAAATTAGACTGGTTTTTTCTTTAATGGGTAGCTGCTTCCTCTTAAACTATTAGCAAAATAAGATAATACATTTACTTGTACAAATAATATTCAAGTATATTATTTCAACAATTTAGAGACTTTCAAATGTAAAATGCTCACCAGAAGAAAAAGACAAAAAGTCTAATTTCTAGCCTTAAAAGTTTCCAAAAGAAATCTCAAAAGCTTAAAGTAAGAGCTAAAGTCCTGTTCAAACAAAAAAAAAAAAAGGTAAGAGCTAAAGTGAACTCTTTTTTATTTAGTATCGACTTTATTTGCTATTGAATATCTAGATATATACATATTGCTTTAAGTATATGAACTCTTCAAAAATGATTTTTGTGAAGAAAAAAAATAGGGGAATTAGCTAAATTGGTCAATTTTTCATAATTGCCTCAGTTGTACGCTTCAACGCCGACATGCCTTCTTTTCTCGTAGCGCTAGCACTTTCATATCAAGTAATCGAGAAGCTCTCACATCATCTTTCGTCTTTAGCCCATGGATAAACATCTTTTTTTTTTTTTAAAAGAAATAATTGATCTCTCTTTGGAGCCACCATGACATGGCCCCTCCACCCACTGCCGCGGACTGAGCACCACCATAGCCAAAAATTGCGACCATCGCCATTACCAGCTTAGACACCAAACACCACAACAGCCACTTCATCAATTCCACTACTACAGGCAAAATAGTCCCTTGAGAATATGAGGCCATGCTCGTGCCAAAGCAATTCCCTCAAATATTGAGTGCAAGATGTTTTGGACCCTGAACTATGGGTGCGTTTGGAAGTGACATTTGAAAGCCACTTTGAACCCCCAAAACTCCTTGGGCTAATTGTTGGGTGTTTGGCAAAAATTCTCAAGCCTCATTTGGGGAATGCCAAGCCTTCCCAAGGCTGAAAGCCCAAGGCAGGTGGGGGGCTTCCTTGGGCTTTCAGCCTTCTCGGCATGCTGAGAGCTGAGCTTAAAATAAAAAATTTTCTTCCCAAATTGTCCTCGTTGATTTTTCATTTTTCCCTTTTTACCCCGATTGTTCATCTTCTTCTTCTTTCTTCTTCGTGAGCGGTTGCCGACAAAGAGCACGCAATCGCCGGTGACCGTCGCGCCCGCCACGCCAACCCGCCTTGCCACAACCTCCGCCGCCGCCACACAACCCTTTGGCGAGGGTCGCGTGACCCCGCTTGAGAGGTCGTCGCGGAGGTCGCGACCGCAACCCATTTGGTCGTAGATCTAGTCGCCGGCCGCGACCTTCGCGCTGCAACCAGATGGGTCGCCGACCGTGACCTTCAGGTGACCTTCGCGAAGGTCGCGACGCGAATCCGGTAGCGACCGGATCTGCGTCGCCAGCCCGTGCTCAAGCGACCTCTACGGAGGTCGCAACCTTCGCGCGACCCATCTAGTCGCGACCTTCGCGCTGCGACCAAATGGGTCGCCGACCGCGACCTTTGCGGAGGAGGTCGCGACGCGGATCCGGTAGCAACCGGATCTGCGTCGCCGGCCATGCCCGGGCGACCTCCGCGGAGGTCGTGACCGATGTGGTCGCCGGCCTTCGACCTCCGCGCGCGACCCTCGCCGGATCGCCTACCCTTGGCCGGCCGTGACCGGTGAAGCCGTTGGCCGGCGGTAACCAGCAAAGCCTTGGCCGGCCAACGTTCCTTTTTTTTTTTTTTAATAATAAAAAGCCTTTTGCATTTTTAATTCATCCAAACACTATTTTGCACAAAGATATTTCATAATGCACTTTTACAAGTAAATTTACCAAACACACTTTGCATTTTGAAAAACACCCTTAATTCAAAGACCTTCATATTTTCTTAAGGACTTTTCCCAAAAGTCTTCCCAAACGCACCCTATATCATATACCTACAATCGTCGTAGATGAAGACTGCCAACATCACCGGCAATAGAAAGAAGCATGCTACCGCCTTTGAACCATCACAAGTGTAGTGTTTCAAAAATGTGACTATAATAAACACTCTTGGTGTAAGTACAAGAGCATACACTCAGGCCCCGTTTGGTTCAGCATTTGGAAAAAGGTTTTTCCAAAATGCAAAGGTCTTTAGCTCAAAGAGTTTTGAGGAAATACAAAACTATTTGGTAAACTATAACTAAAAAGTGCTTTAGGAAAATACAAAACTATTTGGTAAACATATATTTGAAAAGCCCTTTGGTATGACCAAATTAAGTTTTTTAGTTTTAGTATTTTTGAAATTGCAAAAAAGAAATAATGACTATATAACATTTTACATTTTCATGTTGAGAGTAATGTAAAAAATACATATCAGTAAGTTTATTTAAAAATTATATTAAAAGAATTTGATTATAGATTAGATGCAAAGCTCAACTTTTGGCCTAGGGTTCTTTTAGGTTTGTTTTCAACTTTAAATAATTTTTTTAATTATTGTAGTATTAATCATCTTCATTAATTAATTATCATTCTAATATATTGATAAAACATTGGGCTATTAATTGTCGAAGATAAAAATAATATAGAAAAAAAAAGGTAAACTTATTCGATGAATGGTTAAGCGATCGATTGTGGATGCTAATTTTTTTTAGTAAGCACCGCATATAAAAAGGGAGGTCCTCATTAAGAAAAATAAAACCAAGTTCCTCTCATACAAATTTGATTAGAAAGAGTCATTTCATGATAGCAAACATGGTCATATATGTCCGGAAAAAAGAAATACGTTGTACTTAGTATTACAAACCTCAACGACTTTGTAAACTTATGACTATTTCATCACATAAATCTACCATGTCCGGAGATGCATACAAATTTGAATCACCCACATCTTCATTTGCATCATCATGGTCAACTAAATATCCATAATTGGGATCAAATTTTGCTTATTCAAAATCTGTATCAGTCACGTTATTTCTCCGTATATAATTGTGCAAAGTTATTGCCGCTACGACAATTTGCACTTGCTTTTCATATGAATAACTTGACATATGAGTTAAAATCCCCCACTTCTTTTTTAATACACCAAAGGCTCGCTCAATTGTCAAGCGTAGCGAGGATTGGGTATGGTTGAACACTTCTCGATATCCCGTAGGTGAAGGACTTCCTCGAAACTCTGGCAAATGATATCTAACTTCTTTATATGGCCCCAAATAACCAGTCGGATTTGGATATCCAGCATCTACTAAGTAATATTTACTTATATAAATATATTGTAAATTTAATTAACATATGCCAATTAGATTTATAGATGTATCTAAACCATTGAATAACATACTTGGAGGAAGATGGAGAAAATGTGCGTCACGTCTTCCAATAGTTTCCTAAAAGATACGGGTATCATGAGCTTGTTCTTCCCAATTGGCCCAAACATAGACAAATTCCATATTAAAATTATATATGGCTAATACGTTTTAAGTTGTTATTCCTTTTCGACCAATAAAACGAATTTGATCAAACGTAGGTACAACTACTGGAATATGTGTACCGTCAATAGTTCCAATACAATCCTTAAAATATGGATAAAATCGTTGATCTTTCTTGATCTTCTCTGGAACTTTTTTATATTGTGGATCAGTTGGTTGGATTAAATCTTTTCCCATATCATATACTTTATCTAAAACTAAGTTGAAGTGCTTACTTATGGTTTCCCTAGAGTGTTGAAAACGCTCTTATGCTAATCTATTACTTATATCATGTCCTAGAATATGAAGAAACATACCAATCATTTCTCTAACATCGGTATTCCTAGATCCTCGAAGGCCATAACGTATTACTAAATCATGCATTAAATTGTTAAATACAATCTTATGCATTCTAAACATATTGTAACACCTTATCAGATTAGCATATTCACTAATCAACTCTTTTAACTATACATAACCTGTATATGTTGAGGTCATGCAATGTTGTTTGCAAAGGTTATTCGCTTGATAAAAAATTACAAGTTAAGTGACTGAGATAAGATCCCATAATTCATTTTCTTCTTACTCATGATTTTCCGTTGTATATGAATCATCCATAACTGCTTTAAGTAACAAAATATAAAAATAAATAATTATTAACCATCGCATATATGCAAACTATCACATTAAGTGAACACCAAATGAAAACAATTCTAACATCAAACATTAATTGAAATTAGGTTTACAATAACTGCAAATAAAGATCCGTAGATAGAAACAAAGTGGAATGACTAAGCTTCAAATATGAAAACAATAAGATGCTAACATCCTATCTACGAACACTTGATTCTTTTCTCAACTCATATTTGAGATACTTTATTTTCTTTACATCATCCTTTAAACTCATAAAAACTTGCCTATTGTTTATCTTTTCCTTTAAATGAGAAATTGCAAAAAAGTACGAGTCTTCATCTTCCACAATCTCAAGTATGGAATACAATATCTCTATGAGGTCCTCATAAGGATCGACTAAACTGGTTGCTTTGAATATAGCACTAGTAATACTCCTACTCTTAACAACTGTAAGCAGCCTGTTAATTTGTGTTCCAAGCTCCTCTCTTGTGCTCAATTTCTTATATTTCTTTCATCAAGCTTGCATCTTTAAAGTATATGTGGCTCTCTTACGAGTTTGAGTTTCAATTGGTTCAACAATGATTTCATCCACATGATCCTCCAAGTTTTCATCAGTAGACCCTACAACATCATCGATACTAAGTTGTGTGGTCTCCACATCATTATCAACACATAAACCTTGTGTAGGATTTCATGTGATTCTTCCAGTAGCAATTGTATCTCTGAACGTCATATCTAACTTTACTTCAAGATCATGATATATGCCTTTTATCCTAAAAGCCTTAAAATTTGTATTAGCCTGTTATAATGAAGCATTTGCATAAGTTGTATCATTAAATGTGAGCTTAACATGAAAGTAAAAAAAGAAGTAAGGAAAATTTGAATTTTACTCTCCCACCATTCGTCACTCACATCAATGGTTTTCTTCTTTGAATCACATCATAATCCAGTTTCATTGTAAAGCAATAACCTTCATCTTTTCCATTTTCCCTTGAGATTATCCCACTTGCGCTTCATTTTTTGTTTATTATACTTTTTACCCATTAACTCCTCAAACTTACTAATTATGATTGTTCATCATCCATCTCTTATGTTGTTTGCAGGACGATTGCCCTTTTCAATTCGTTCGATGCACAACTTACAAAAGATTTATATATCTTTTGAGCTCTAAAATACATTTTCCTTTGATGAACTCATCTACTAGTAAAGTGACATGAACAAATTTAAGATAAACAGACATACAAGATCAACCATGAACCAATCCGAATGAAGAATATAAACAAATGAGTACAAACGAATGTAAACTGTCAATTCACATTTGACAATTTGAGAATAGCACACAATTTTTCTCTCCAACAATTTCCCTAAAAAACAAATTGCTAGATTTCTAACTTTTTATTAGTCAAAAACCCACTCAGGGTCTCTCTTATTAAAAAAAAGCTAGAAGATATTTACTTAAAGAAAAAAAAAAACTAACATTGAGAAAAAATAAGAATACGCGAAAACATTATAATTGCATACAATTGGCTTTCAGTAATAACATTAGGTCATCCAAATAATGAAGAAACTACAGGACAAGTGAGTAATTTGTTCGTCACTAATGTGTATTAGATGGTGAAATAAGACTAAGCTCATGAAAGAGCTGTTCTGGTCCAAATAATGAAGAAACTACAAGGTAAGTGAGTGCCTTATTCTAGTCATGTTCACAAAGTCAAAGGATTTTTAAAGAATTCCAAAAAATACATCAAATAATCTATCATTAAGAATCTTAAATGAGAATGTCCATATTTTGAAGTATCAAGTTGCGCCACTCAGTCTAAATAAAGCAATAATAGTAGACTTAACCGTACAATCCCAATCAGTACTTGGCTCACAATTCCTTCCCCGTTTATACCCAACTAACGTCACATTTTGTTCAGTTAAGATATGTAAGAATAGAACTTATAATCAATTTGCAAGCATAAAATATTGGAGTATGGATTCCAACATAACAACGATTCTTTTTACACTTAAAAAGTATAAATCAGCCGGTGTTGTGGTCAAACAAAGAAACGCATCAAGAACCAATAAAAGTCCAATATTGCACAATTAACATTACAGCCCTGCTTGTAATTTAACAAAACAAAACTGGAAAGAACACAATTTTTCTCCTCCAACAATTCCCTTAAAAAACAGAAGACAAAAGTCACTAGAAATGTGAGACTTTCTTGTTTGTTAAATTTCAATGACAGGACTGATCGTGGTAACGATCTTGCGGACAAATTCGACCAGGCGCTCATTAGGAGAGAGAGGATGGACAAGAACATTGAGTTGTCCTACTGTTATTTGTACCAACTCTCAAGGTAATAAACTCAGAAGCTATCGTTAGGTGAACGAACATTAAAAGCAGCAAAAGCACAAGATTCCATATCCCACAACACAGAAAGGACCTAATTAACGAATAGGCGAAACTGCAGGAGAGCATTAGAAAACACGTGAGCATTAGATCCAAACAAGCGAAACCGCAAGAGAAGCTCCAACGATCGATCCGACCCATATAACCACACAACACACCGGATAACACAGAGGAAGGAAAAGAGGCCAAACCAGCAGATTCAATCGCTAAAGCAAAAGACATGCCACAAACAAATGATTAGAACAGATCGAGAAGACCGAGATAACAGGCAGATCACCATCCAGCGACAAAAAGGAAGTAAAAGGGAAGGAAGAGAGAGAGAGAGAGGCATACCAGGTAGAAGAGAGAGGAGAGAGAAAGAGGCGGCGAGAGTGGAGGCGATATTGCGAGCCACAATGTGGATATCGGCGAGAGCGGATGTGCTGTGAGACAAAGAAGAAGCTGTCGCGTGATGGACTACAGAACAGAGGAAAGAGCATCAAGAAAGGTAAGGTTTTGCTTTGTATTGGGTAAAATTGGACTTTAATAAAATTTTGAAGGTAAAATAGGCAATCAATAAAAATTCATTAATCCTGTACACCAGCATGCTGAAAATGCTAAAATGCCCAAAGTAGGTCCTCACCTGCTTTGGGCTTTCAGCATTTCAAAGACAAGCATTTTGGGAATGGGAGCTTCAAATGCTGAACCAAATACCAAATTTTTTTTCTCAAGGGACTTTGGGGGTCCGAAGCCCCTTAGGAAAGCCGAACCAAACGGGGCCTCAATAGCACTTACAAACTATATACACACTTCACTCTCTGTCACGCCCTACACACTTCAACATTCTATGAAGACCACTCACATAAACATGCTACCTAACTCTCTTCAATTGACTACACAAAACTCTTCACTCTACTTCTATTGGCCTATTTATAGAGAGACTCCTGTCAACATAGTACAAATGAAGTGTTAAACAATAGTGTGATGTGGACTCACCTACAATTACAAACATTAACTACTCCTAGGTGATTTTCATTCACACTGCTCAACTAACATTAAGAGATGTCACCACAAACAATAACTACTAATTCTAGATAGTTAGTCCTAAACAACTTTAGAAAAGTGGAGTCTTAATGAAGAATATGTACATATATATATATATATATATATATATATAGAGAGAGAGAGAGAGAGAGAGAGAGAGAGAGAGAGAGAGAGAGAGAGAGAGAGAGAGAGAGAGGTGCTTCTTCAACACTCCCCCTTATTGACTAATCTCTCTTGATAAGGATCTAGCAACAATGCCAAAATTGCCTTTGAACCCTTCAACTATCTTTCTCCATTATGTACTTTGCGAAGCTTCCTCATATGTAGCTGGCTCGATTACTCCAACATTTTTTTGTCAATGTCACATTTTTACATTTAGAATTTGAACTTGTTTGCCTTGTTGATAGCCTAAGTTAGAGTTTCTGCTTTTTAGGTTCTTCCATCTAACTTGGTCGGACCTCTTCTATCATTCTTGGACATACACCGGTTTACCATAGAATCTTTGATTTTTTAAGTGATCATGTTTTGACTTCTTCTCTTCCAACTATGAGATCATTTCTTTCTTCAATTGGTTGGTTCTTATCAAGCTCATCATTTTCTTCCATTCTTTGATGAACATCTTTTTCAATTTGTTTTGAATTTGGTAATTCCACAACTTGTGATGACCACCACATTGATAGTTCATCAAACACCACGTTTCTGTAAGCATAACACCTCCTTGTTGTAGGGTCACAACACTTTCACTCTTTCCTTTGACCATTGTAGCTCACAAATATGCAATAAACTGCTTTTTATTAAACTTGCTGTGTAGATTGTTTGGAACAAATGCATAGCATACACGTTCAAATACTCTAAAATGACTTACTGTGAACTTGTGATTCAACAGCTTTTGTATGGTGACATAAAGTCAAGCCTTACTTGAGGTAGCCTATTGATCATATGCACTGTTATTTTCATATATTCGGCCCAAAATTTGGGGGGAACATTTTTCACGTACAACATGCTCCTATAGGTCTCCAAAAAATATTAATTCTTTCTTTTGGCAACTCCGTTTTGTTGTGGTGTATTTGGGTAGGTAAATTGTTGATGTATATTACAATATTGAATATACTTTATAAACTCATATGATGTATATTATCCTCCATTGTTCGTGTAAAGGCAATATTTTCTTGCCTACTTCATTTTTTACTTTTGCTTTAGACTCCTTAATTTTGTTTACTACTAAAAATATTTTTTCATAAAGTCGACCTAGACACACCTAGAAAAGTCATCGATTAAAGTTATCATTTACTTCGATCATTTGATTGACGATTGCTTCATCAATTCAAATATATTTAAGTGAATGAGTTTGAGAGGTACCTTGGCTCTAAATGTGGGTTCCTCATATGAAAGCTAATGTGCCTTCCCATACTAGCATTCCGCACATATTACGCATTCTTGAACTTCCAAGTGGGGAAAACCCTTCAACGTTCATCATCTTTAACTTATGATAGCTTACATTCCCGAGCCGTGTATGTCACAAATTAGGCGTATCACTCTTTTGAGCTTTGTCCACGTATGTCGTCTGTGCTGATATCACATAGACAAACTCTTGTTGACACCCTTCCAAGATTGACGTACTAATAGCTTTCAAACTACAAGTACATCTTCACATTTCTTGGACCACACACCATATAATTGCCCGAGTTTGTGAATTAAGACACAAGCAATAGATTCTTCTTCATTTCTGGCACATGATATATATTTTTTAGTTCAACCTAATGTGAACTGAATTGGGGCGTTATTACCATTTGGTCGACATGGGCAATCGACAATCTTGAGTTGTTTATTGTGACAACTACTCATCCACCAATGTATTCAAACATGTTTGATAGTTTTCCTTAATTCCGACCATATGATTTGAACATTATGAATTAACTATCCTATTACTATCATAGTTAATTAATTTATCACTTACCATGATGAGGGTCATCGCATCTTCTAACTCTATAGTGGAGGAAGCTGTGAACTCTTCTTTTTCTCTACTGTTAGAAATGCTTGGAAATTCAACTCCTCCTCACTATCATTCTCCTTTGATGCCATAACAATACCTTCCACTCTTTTGAATCAACAATCCCTAGGAAAGTGACCTATTTATGTTGTAGTTGTAACACATTGCATTATGCCTTCTATTGTTCTTATCTTCTTGTCATCCTTGTCGTGATCTCGGCAAACTCCCTAGGCCAAAGGCATAATCTTTCGATTGCTTTTACCATTATTGATGACTTTTTCTATGTTTGTCAACACTAATGCCTACACCATTTCTCCTCTCAGCCTTGAACCCTCTTTTATTACTGAAGAGGGCACTTCTATCCCACTTAAATTGAGACCTTAAACATTTGTCAAATCTAAAGCCTCTTGATTGAACAACATATTCTCCAACTAGGTCAAAGTTAGCTCATTTGGCCATCCATGAGTAGCTATAACAATACCATTATACTCCAACCTTAACCCGTGAATTATAATTCTTCTCATCCTTGTCTTAGAGATGATGTCTTGAGGATTTAACTTTAAAATTTCTTTTGGAAAAGTGATGACTTACGGCCATATCTTGTTGCAAGATTAAGAGGAGCTCTTACTCCAATCTTTGAAACTTGGCATCATTCATACTCACAAATAACATAACCAAGTTATCCCAGGCCTCCTTTGGGGTGTTCACGCTCTTTACGTGTTGCAATAATTCATCTTCAATAGTTAGAGCAAGAATGTAAAGAATCTTTCCCGATTTGACGTTCTATTTTCACAATATTCCATAAGTCTTGACCTAACAAATAATACTGCATGTGGGTATTCCAATTATTATAATTTGAGCTATTGAGCTTCTCCACGTCATTCACCAAGTAAGCTTGGTCTCAAACCAACCAACTTCACAGTCCCTAACTTGTGCACTAGCAAAACTCCGACGTTCTGCACTCCCTAACCGCTTGCTTTGATACGTTGCCCAATGCCAGGGCTCTGATACCACTCATGAAGTTTCAAAAGTGTGATTATAATAAACACTATTAATATTATGACAAGAAAATATACTCAATAGCACTCACACACTACACACGTCGCTCTTTGTCACTCACTACACTCAAGCCACACACTTCAACATTCTATGAAGACCCATACACACGCTTCCCAACTCTCTTCCTTTAGACAAGACTCTCCACTCTACTTCTGTTGGATAGGGGACCTTCCCTATTTAGAAAGAGACTCCCACCGACATAGCACAAAGGAAGGGTTCTATAATTGTGCAAATTGGACTCACCTACAATTACAAATATTAACCATCCCTAGGTGATTTTCTTCCACACTACTCAACTAACACTAAGGGATTTCAACACCACAAAACAACAACTACTAATTCCAAATATTTAGTCGTAGATAAATCTAGAGAAATGGAGTCTTCATAAAGAATCAAGAGAAGTTGAGAGAGAGAAGGGGGGTGCTTCTTCAACAATGACCACCATCACTGCCACCGCCATCAACCATCATTACTAAAAATTAAGTTGCAAATAATTGATCCTGCTAAAAGTCTAGTGAAAAGATATCCCCATTGATATTATTATGGCCTGAAGAATTGTTACTTATTGAGAGAGTATGCTCAATGAGGATTTGAACTTAACTATCAAGATCTCAAGTCTTGCCTATAGCATAGAAAGTTAAATGTCTAACAATTGACATACAACTTTTTACATCCCGTGAATTAAAAAATGAATTGTTATGATATCATCATAATGTTTTTCCAATGCTAATTTTTCTTTATTATGTCGAACATGAACAGAAAAAAAATGAAGGGATCATTTTTTTCATAGCATTAGGCAATGGACGCATTAAAATAATCCTTTCCAAACTCGATTTATCAAAGAATGGAGCAAACCTAAGCAGTTGAATCCGATGGATTTGGACGATGTCTCATGGCCCTGGCCACTCGAATCACTAAATCCGGTGGATGCAATGATCGATCGCTCTCTGTCTCTCTCTATCTCTCTCTCTGTCTCTCTGTCTCTCTGTCTCTCTGTCTCTCATGTGTGGGGGCACAACCATGCGCATGTACCCGAATAATCCTAGAAGGAAAATTGCGCGTACAATGCATCGAATCGAATCTCAACCGTCGAAAATGACGGATTCCCAGTAGATTCTTCCGTCAGATCCGAGTATCCATGTTAAAAATTTTAGTACAGATAGAAGGTTGCTGGAATCCTCTCCCTCTCGGATGACCCGAAGGAAAACACGAAAGCTGCGGACGTGGCGACACGACACGACTTCTACGTCCGAGAGTCCGACCCACAGAGAGAGAGAGAGACCGTCCGATGTTTACAGGGGAGCGCCATCAAAAGCTCGACGCGAAGCATGCAAGTCTCAACACATGGACATGGACGCGAAGCATGCAAGTCTCAACACATGGACATGGACGCGGCACGCCACCGCCACCGCCACCTTTCTTGCATGCCCGCCACGCCCCTCTCCCTCTCTTTCTCTTTCTCTCTCTCTCCGCTACGCTTGATAAGTCCTTCGGTGGTGGGCAGTTTCGCTTGCTCGGCTTTCATCACCACAGAGAGAGAGAGAGAGAGATGGCTGCGACGACAGCGGTGATCCCGTCGGAGAACGAGGCGCTGGCGACGGAGGCGCCTTACGCGCCGCTGACCTACGAGAGGAGGGTTCGGACTGACCTGGAGAGGACGCTTCCGAAGCCATGTGAGCTTGTTCAATTCTTCCTTTCTTTTTTCGCGCGTCGACCGTTTGCTTTGATTGCTCGTTTGCACGACGGGACGCGACCGCATGTTTGTCCATCACGATTTACAATCCGGCTTGGAGGGGGGGGCTTCGTCGTAATTCTTGGTGTGGTGAGAAGTGCATGCGAATCGGTAGAGAGAGATGATAATTTCAGGCATGAGACTCGCGAGCGTCGTTGGCATGCAACAACTTCGGGAAGAAGCATGATAGATGATAAACTCTAACTGTCCGATTCTACTCGGATATGATGAACTTATTGTAGTTTGATTGATGACCTTGTAAATTATGACTCCGATCACCCTACATCAAGTCCACTTATGTATGATATCAAATGATTATCACCCGTCATCAGGCCTTACTCCGCCCATATGGATTGGTCAGTTTGCTGCTTGCTGTCAACTTATGCAAGAGCAAAGAGCAAAGACATATGCTCTAATTATATGATTGTGACTTAGGCCTGGTTGACCTGATACTCATATTCACATTTTGCATGACGCATGGAACGAATTTCCAAGGACCGAATTATTTTAAAACCCAAGCTTCAAGTGCTAAACTGTTTTGGTTAAAATATATGAGGACTAAACGAAATGCACCAAACACTGGGGACAGCTGCAGGGATTTACTTACCCAAACATTCTTGGATGCATAGAAATTTGCTGGGATGTAGTTGTTGTGACAGACAATGGTTTTTATGATCATTTCGCATGTGATCCAAATTCAAAATGCGACACTATGTATTGGAGTATAATGTACTTTCTAGAAGAAAGAGTGAGCCGAACATCTTGAATGAGGATCCACTTCAATTGATTGATGAATTGAACATGCTTACCTGCATGACTCTATTGTAATGCAATGCGTTTGAGATGGTGCATGCATGACATTACTTTTCTCTGGCTATTGCATGGACATGTATGTATTATTCTGGGACATGTGCTAATTGTCGTCTCAGGGCAACTGGATGCTGAAGGATGATACTTAAGGAAAGGGAAAGCCATGCCCATTGAGCTTAGGAATGATGGACCATTTGGACATTTACATAGAAAAGCTTACTGTTTCTTGTGCCCAGAGGAGACACCTTTCATAAGAAGAAGATTCGAAGTTTGTTAACAATGTCATCAAAATTGGTTTCCTTAGGCATATATCCTGCGAACTTTTTTTTTCAGTGATTTTAATGGGAAAGCAAAGTTACTCAGACATATGATTCCTAGCCTTTTCCTAGTTTTGACTCAATATTTCGTGGCTCAAACAGCACCAAAATTGCCATAACATATTGAAAAGTCGAGGCATGTGCTATTTATAGGGACATTTGTCTTTCCTTCTCATGGAAGCTATCAAAGTTTCCAGGAAAGAGATATGTTAATGAGATCAGGATCATTGAGGTTATCTATGTGATCATTTCCAGTGCTGGAAATGTTGTCGGACCATTACCAATTATTCTGAAAGATATAACTTCTCGATCACTCCTTTCACGCGTAGGCTAGACTTTAGCCTAAAACTAACGGGTGGAGTATATATACTTGGAGAGGTAAGTAAGGGCCTAAAAAGATGTTCTCTCGGAACCTCCTCCACTTGCACGATATGAAAATGTTGTGTAGTCATTATCGATTGTTCTAAAAGGTTGAGCTGTTATATGAATGCGTGGTTTAATATTTAGATATTCTAATGTGTGTCATGAACCACTTTTCTCCGTCAACCTTATTCTATTAGTTGTCTTGTTCTATGACAGATCTGCCCAGGGCATTGAAAGCTCCTGATACTGACCATCCTCATGGAACACCAGGCCATAGGAGTAACAATCTCACTGTTCTTCAGCAGCATTGTGCCTTCTTCGACCAGGATGGCAATGGAATTGTCTACCCTTGGGAGACTTACATTGGTAAATTCACATGTTACTATGAAACAAGCGATTTGCCTTGGCTGCTGCTTCATATGGTTGCTATGTTCTCTTTTGGGACTTCTAGAACAAATTGTCACTAGAAGGACATGGCTAGTCCCAGTATGATCCAGTATTGTGCTTTACAATTGTAAATTGAATGAAGTTTTAGACTGCCTCGAAGGCAATGGCATTAAAATTTGAGACCTGTTTTGCCTAACTTCTGATGGACATTTAAGGAATGATGCCCTGGCAAAATTTGAGCTGTAACTGCTAGATCAGGAATTAAAATAGACTTAAAAAGATTGAGGAAGAGGTATGTGTAGAATTTGCTTGTTCTTTGCATAGAGCCTATTTTAATGTCGTGTTGACATCCACTGCCAACATGTTTAACATGAAGGCTTGTCGTACTGTTCTGTGTGCTTTTTCAGCTTCAGCCTCTAAGTTCTTTCACACCTTCACAGGGTTACGTGCAATAGGTTTCAACATGATAGCCTCTCTGATCATGGCAATTGGTATCAATGTGGGACTAAGTTATCCAACCCTACCTGTAAGTTATTTTGACACTCTTCCTGGAGTATGCTAATTTATTTCTGGAGCTGGTAATTGAGTCAGGCATACCAGTAGATTCAATCAGTAGTTCATCATGAATATTTTTCAGTAGCTAAAATACTAGCTTGATTTGTTTAGCATTTTGAACAATGATAATTTGGACAAAATATGTTAAAAGGCCGTCTGGTAGTGTGATAGAGAGAACCATTCTGGCTAGAATGGGTAAGACTAGGAATGAAGATGATCATTGTGGACAAGCAAAGGTCACCAAAAATAGAGGTTTGACGGTTCCCTTGGGAGGTTCCAATTTGATAGAATCAATCTCATAATAGTTTTGAACTGGTACATGCTCTGTTTTCCAACTCCTGGATAAGCACGTGGAATTGGCATGGCATGGCACATTAATGGAGCATTTTTGTGCATTATGATTGGTAACTACTCTACATTTTACATGTGAAGGGTTGGTTTCCTTCTCCCTTCTTCCCCATTTACATAGACAACATACACAAAGACAAGCACGGAAGTGACACTGGAACATATGACACTGAAGGAAGGTACTTATTGTTTGTGAGGCTGAAACCTGTATATTTAAGGTCTTTGCGCTCTCATGTACATATTGATACCACGAAGTGAAATAACAGGTACGTACCTGCACATCTTGAGAACATGTTCAGCAAATATGCTCGTACTGTTCCTGACAAGATGACCCTTGGAGAACTTTGGGATATGACTGAAGGGAATCGAAATACATTCGATATCTTTGGCTGGTTAGTTTTTTTTCTTTCTCTCGATTTTTTCTTTTTACTCTTATAATTAATTGAGGGTATGATACTCTGTCTCATGTAAATGAGATGCAGCATGCTATGGAAGCAGAGAAAAGCATCTGCATTTTTGTGCATCATTACTTAGTTTATGAGTTAACAATGATCTTGAGACTTTGGAAGTTCATTTGTCGACACAAGTCTGAGATTTTGGTCATTTATTTGTTTAATCTTCAAAGCTAATCCTGCATACACGATAGATGCCATATTCATGTCTTATAAATAGCGGTTGCAGGATGCATAAGGTTCCTAAATTGGTTTCACGTTACTACGCCACTGTTCTTTTTCGAGATCTGAAAAGTCCTCTGGTGACCGACTGGGTGGGGAATGCAGGGTTGCCAGCAAGTTTGAATGGGGAATTCTGTACATCCTGGCGAGGGACGAGGACGGCATGCTGTCAAAAGAGGCCGTGAGACGCTGCTTCGACGGGAGTTTATTCGACTATTGCGCCAAGATGCAAATGGGAGCTGAAGGAAAGATGGGCTAAACTAGCAGCCGGGTGTAGTCAGTCACTTCTTGTGTAATGAGCAGCGAATACGACCGGTGTGCAGACAAGAAAACCACGTTTGTTTTAGATTCATAGTCTGGAATCCCCTCTTGTTAAATAAGAGTTGAACATACTTTGTTTGCTTAAATAATGAAAGACTGCCCTAATTTGTGCGTAACTAATTTTCTGCTTGAGGACCACCACTGCTTTGCTTGGTGATACAGATCATCAAGATAGATCCCAATCCAAAGATGAAAGGATGTAGCTTTTGGTAAGGGGAGTTTCATTGACAATGGGAGCAAGATACAACAAAGGAAAGACAAGTGCCTGGTGGAACATGGAAAGTGGTTTTTGTTCATTACATGTTGCAAGAGATGATGTTTTCAGGAGATGTAGTATAGAGGATTTGGAAGCTTGAACGTCCTCTTGGCATTAGGAAGTCCCTGGATGCTGCTGTATTGGTCTCCAAGAATGCCCCATATGCGATACCCTCCACTGACTAATTTCTCCCTCACCTCAGCCTTGTAGCTCTGCACTCCTTTCAGCTCATCCTCAGGTCTCCTTCACCAAACAAAAGAGGAAAACAACAATTAGATTCCTGAAAAACAAAAGACATTTTATAATAATTACTAGAAGAATTTGAGAGAGAGAGAGAGAGAGAGACCTCAGGACAAGGCTGCTCCAGCCATGGAAACCCACATTGACAAGGTTGTCAATGGTGGCAGATCTGAGGTGTTCCCTCCTGGAAGAGACCAAGATGATCTGAATGCCTTTGGCCTTGATCTCATTGAATAGATTGAGCGAGTTCTCCAAAGCCGGTGCCTTTGCCTTGTTCATCCACTCTTCCAAAGAAGTCGCATTCAACTTCTCCCCCCTGTTCATCAGCAACCCAAACAAAAGGGCATGAGCGAACCAAACTCTATCTCATCGATTTAGCCTGACACATGATTCGTTCATGCAAAAGATATAAGAAAGAATGATTGATACCCATACTGATGTTTCTTGAAGTAAGGGACAGTAGACAGCAAAGTGTCATCAATGTCAAAGATCCATGCATCCCTGCCATCCCTCTTCAGGCTGCAGCTCGTGCTGAGGTACACCATGCACTCCTCGACCGCCCGCTCCGAGTCGACCCGGTACTGGGTACTCCTCATGTACTTGCCGACGTAGTTGACGCACTCCTCGGGCACCACCTCGAACTCCCGGATGTTGTGGAGCTCTACATTCATCCTCCAGCCCTCGCAGTAGTTCTTCAAGCTGATCTTGACCCCATTCCTCGTTCTCTGGCTGTTCAGGATGTTCCAATCTGCAGAGCAGAGGGAGATGAGGATGCCCAGAGAGAGGGACAGAGAGAAGAGGGCTCTGGCCGCCATGTTCAGCTCAGGATGGTGAGAGAGATGAGGTGTGTAGATCAGACACTGAGATACTTAAGATTAGTGCTGCTGATGAGCATGTGAGCCCCACAGAGCGCATGTTCAAACGGAGACAGGGTGACTTTTGTTCCAGGAATCACATGGTGCTTGGGATTGAGCATTTCTTTTGCACCGAAACAGAGGAATTGATTGGTCCACTAATCATTTTATTAAGCTTTCATGACGCGTCCCCTAGAGAAAAGAGCTCTAAATTGTTGTAAAAATTTAAGTTTTTAGATGAAATTGTGGTTTCTAATACTGTCACATATAGGTTGGATTTGACATAAATATAAAGCATGGAAATATGCAATCAAGGAAACAAATGGGGGCTTAGAAAGATTTTGTGAGTTTTTGTTGAAGCCAACATTTCAAAATACTTAAGTTATTAGATGAATGCGTGATTTATTATTTAAATATTCTATCGTGCTTAGACCGGTCTTTTCAGATCACGGTTAGTTTAGTCTTTTTGTCTAGTACTAAGCATAACACATTTAATTGGGGAGGTAAATGGGGCATGGTAAAATTTGACATATTTAATTGGGGAAGCAATTTGAACTTGGGAATTTTAGCTTTAATACCATGTGAGATCCATTGCCAATTATTCTAAAACTTTAACTTGCTAGATAAATATGTAATTTATTATTTAAATATTCTATCAAATTTGAACTCGTGAAATATTTTGTGAAATTGCCACTGGCTTTTCTAAAAGCATAAAGTTTTAGACAAATAGGTGATTTGATATTTATATATTCTAACATTTGCAAGCATAGCATTAAGATTGGACACTGGAGACTTGAACGAAATCACTTAATCAATGGGTTTGGATGTAATCCGCTTCTTTAGTCGCCTATTTAAGAATGGAAAAGGATAGTGTAATACAATGTTGTTACGACTTACAAGTGTTCCTAAGACAGTCAATAGATCTAGAGAAAAATAGCAAAATTTCACATTTGGTTGTATAATTGAACGGCATGGTAGGGATTGCTCGTGGCCTTGAAATCGTTACTTAGGAAAGAGGTGTTTTGGGGTGGGGCTCTTTAATCAGGGTTTTATCGTTTTCCGCATAATGTCGCCAACAGTTTTTTGTCTGCACCTTAATAAACAGCCATCATCATTCCTGGGCCATGAGCTTGCTAATTTTTCCTGTCTTATTATATTTTGATTCTTCTTTCTAGGCGAACATCGGCACGTGAGCTGGTCAATTATCTTTTGAGCTTTTAGTACATACTTGTCGTTGCAATATGTCAAAAAGACAAAATGGGCTTTTGACGATGTAGCAGCCACTTTTCACGCGCAACCGTGATTAAATGCGCAATTTCCTCCATTCAATCGACAACCCAGAAAACAATATTAAAACAAAGCCGTTTTCTCAAAAGAATTTTCGGAACGGACATAATTCATTGTATAGATCTTTTTCATAAAAATGACTCAATTTCAGATTTCTATTTGAGAATTTTCCCAAGAAAACCGGTTCTCGAGGAAGCGAGGATCCTAGGAAGTGATTACTGTTGCCAAATAGACTATTTCAGAGTTTTTTCCTTGTCCATTTCATTATTATCCGCGGAGTGTTTGAATAGTTAAAACTTAGCCAATCAACCAGATAACACATCAATACAAACAGGAATTGCTGCCATGGACGTCATAAAATTTCCGCTAGGAATTCATCCATGTCTCCTTGCATCAACCATCTAGCACCAGAGAAAAGTGCTCCACAAGTATTTAAATACACGAGCAGCGTAGTTCCATATTGAAACATCGATAAACAACATTGTCGATAAGCCAATTCCATGATTCGATCAATGTCTCTTCAAGCATGACAAATGCAGGAAGATGGAACAATAACCACATCATCTAGAGACAAAACGATACAAATATAACAGAAAACTGGTCCGGTTGCAGCAGCCAGGGAGGCTTTGTTTCAAAGTGAAGATTTTATTCACGTTACGACTGTGTTTGTTTAAATGAAAAGAGCTTTTTCGCAAATTAATTTCCCGAACATCATGACCATAACATGCCCTCTTGTACTCAACCCAAACCCAATCGATCTTTAGCCGTGAGGGAAATTAACAAGGCCACAGGCGGAAAGGCTGAAGGAAAGAACCCAATGTCTAAAATGGATATACTTAAAATCTTCTAAAACCACGACGACACTTCAAAAAGAGACAATCTGAGGTTTACACTTCCACTGGCAAGGTCAAACCAGAAATATGAAAACAAATAACATGAACAAAAAGATAATGGCAACCCTCAGACAATGGCGTTGGCTGCACTGGCAATTCTCGGCCACAGGTCTGCACACTCTTTTCCGATCGGACCAGTAATGGCAGAACCTGAAAAATTGTTAGAAGAGGATGAGAAATGAGGATCATGGAGAAACACCGTCCACAACAGCGACTCTGATTTCAAAGTCAGGCCAAAAGCTTTCATCAATCAAACACGTCTTGCCTCTAAAACCACACTATTTGTATCCAGAGGCCTAGTCCTGTAAAATATCACTGCTTTCTTTCTATGGATTTGTCAATACTGCTCTACAACTCTGCATTTCGGTTTATTGAATCAAAGCATCTGAACTTGTGAAAACATTTGCATGTCTTGAAGAGAACTATACCTTTCATTTCTCCTTTCGGGTTCACAATGACACCGGCATTATCTGCAAATATATAATCAATTACAGAGTCAGAAAACAAAATACACTGCCGTAATGCAAGAAATCTATCAATATGGTACATCTACTTATGCAACATAACAAATGCATCTAATGTGCAATCAATTAATAGAGTGGTCCAGAAAACGAAAATAAAGACAAGTGAAAAGAGGTTGTCGGTAGAGTTTGTTGAGCCCAGATGGAGCAGATGTCACAATAGAAGCAACGAGACATCTGTAACGAAGGACGCTCTCACTTTTCCAGACTTGTAACTGTATCAACCACAGATGTATGGTGGATACCTGACTAATGTCTGGTGAATTACAGGTAATGTTTTGCTCCCTAAGACTATAGCGCCACTATGATGGACTTCCATGGATAAAAATGTATGAAGACAGTGTCATCTTTGACATGGGAGAGCTGAAGACATACAGGCCAATCTCAGAGACTAAGACAATATCCCAACCTTGACAGGGATGATAAAACAATTTTAACATCTGGTAAAGGTTGGTAATATTCACTCTTGCTGGTTATGGGAGGTGAAGAGGAACCTAAACAACAACTCCTCAGCACCACATCACCAGCGAAAGATAAATATTATAGAAAGTTAAACAAATTTTAAGACATAAGAAAGTAGAATGATATATATCGAATTGTGGAAAGTGAGATTCAAACAAAATATAAACACAGCACAATTGAAAAAACTAATCACTAATGTCACTACACACTTTGGGAACCAAACACTCGAAACTAACTCAGTCAAATTTAATTGGCAAGTCCATGTACAAGAACAGTCAAATGAAAAGAAAAGAGTGTTGAACACCAACCATTGCATCTGAAAAAAAATACTAATCTGAAGTTTTTCCATTTAACTTCATTTACAAACATCAACTATTTCCATTTTATGTTTAGCTATAGTAGCAGAAGAGCATAAAAAGTGATGTCACAATGAAAGCAGAATTTTCTTGTTAATACTTATGAGTATTGCGGAGATATGACCTATGAGAACTCAATTGACCATAAAAAAATCGTCACCTAATTAAATATGACCATGAAAACATGAAGGGAAACTTGCTAAAAGTTCAGATGCAAGTTGGTACCACTGAATGCAACCACAGCAACCCAAGTAAGAGGCAAGCAGACAACCGACGCATATAATCAAATTAAACGAAAAGGCAACAGCAATCCCGACCTTCAAAGTACATGAAGACACCGTCCTTTCTGCGCCATGGCTTGCGCTGCCTGACGATGACCGCGGGCATGACCTTCTTCCTGAGGTCGGGCTTCCCCTTCTTGACGGTGGCCATCACCATGTCTCCAACACAGGCAGAGGGCAACCTGTTCAAGCGACCCTTGATTCCCTTCACCGAAATAATGTAGAGGTTCTTGGCCCCGGTGTTGTCCGCGCAGTTCACCGTGGCCGCCACTGGCAGACCCAGCGACATCCTGAACTTGTTACCCGCACTACCTCCGCGTCCTACAAGATCGACAGATCATCAGAAACACGAATTCCAAACTGCCCGATTCACTATCCCGACTACCCAGACCAAATTTCCCAAGAATCACACGAATGGTAACAAAATTTGGGCCCCCCGTCCCCCAAAAGACCATCAAAGTTCCCTCTCAAGCTACAATCATATTCAACCAAAAGCACCCACAACGCCCGATCAACACAGAGCGTGTCTATCTCAAGAGATCCCGCCAGTCTAAACCCACGAGTAAAAACTTAAGCTACCATGAACAAAGCATCGATTTTTTTTTTTCAAGCTAATTCAAATGGGTAAGTCCAAAAGCAAGATCTTTTGCGAGAAAGCTAACTAGCAAGGAGGCAAATGAAATCGAACACTGCGGCCATAGATTGATCGCCGCATCTTCCCAGGCAAAACCATATGACACAAAGCAGAAAGAGAGGGAGAGGGAGAGGGAGAGGGAGAGAGGGATGACCTCGCTTCGACATCTTCGTCGGCTGGAGAAGCGACCACCAAGCAGAGACGCGACTAGGGTTTTGGGGAGGCTGCCGAAAGCCTTCAATATATAGCGGCGAGAAGTAGCCGAAAAGACCCAAGGCGGAGAGAGAGGGAGGAACCGGACTGAGCTAGGGTTTCTGCTCTAGCTGGAATTTCATTTGAAGCCCACCATCGCTGTGGTTTTGGGCTTCTTTGCATGCGGCCCATTTGTCTCTGCTCAAAAGCCCATCCACCCACCTGATCATTGGAATTTTTTAATTTTTGGTCGGTCCAACTCTACTTTCAACTTTTACTTTAATTTTTGAAAGTTTTTACTATTATGAAAGTACAATTAAATCTTAAAATTTTTAGAAGTAAATATAATTAAGCCATAAAATTAAAAAATATACATAATCAAATCCTAAAACTAGTAATGAAAGTACAATCGAGACTTAAGACTTTTAAAATATATAGCTAAGTCCCTAGTTCTCCAATAAAAATTTTTTTGGTCGGAAGTTCTCCAATAGATTGACCTGCAATAATACCTACAGCTTCTCCCAATTTGACCAGGTCGCCATGAGTAGGACTCCCTACGATTTCATCAATCAATAAGCTTATCAATTGAGTCATAAGACTTTTAAAAGGTGCTACACCTTTTGAAAATTTTGGGACTCGATTATCTTTTATAATAAATTTCATGATTCAATTACACTTTTTGAAAATTTTGAGATCTGATTGTACTTTCATGATAAGTTTTAGGATTTCTAATATATTTATACCTTTCTTATAAGTTTTTTTTTTTTTTTGTTCTTTATTATTTATTTTGACTATAGATACGATAACACATATAAATATTGAATCACATCAGTCCAAAAAGCTTTGATGCGTTGCTTATTGCAAATAATTTCTTTTTTCCAATTATTTTACATTTCCACTTTGTTCCTTGGGCCATCAAGGCTTGCCAACCCACCACTCCACTAAATGCCTGGTGCTTAGCTTACCGACGAGCAAGTATCAGGTTGTTCAAGCCTTTTTTACCTTCTCAACTTATGCTATCCTTAGTCATCAAATTCCGTCTGTACTTTTATTATTAGAACCCCTAATTTTCAAAAAAAAAAAAAAAAAAAAAAAAAAAAAGAAAAAAAATCAATCGGGTCAATAGACTTCCTTATAAGTTAGAGGTCATTCCATTCGCACTCTAATGAACAAAACCGTCACGATATCTTTTCCATTTTTTTATTTTTAGCTTGTTCCTTAGTGTGTCCCCCTACGATGTCCATGTAGGGGAAAATTATCAATTAGTTTAATATTAACCATGTTATTCATTAATAAGAAAATGAAATATAAAAATATAACCATTTTATTAAAAAAACTTACTTAAATTTTGCAGTGTAATTTTAAAATAGGTTAGCAATTATGTTTTATATTATAATCATACTACTTGATGATTAATTGTCTTTAGTTTTATTAGTTACACAGTTTTATTGATTAGTTTTCTTTTTAGTTAAAAATGGAAAGCAGTGCTGTGATTCCTCCATTTCGAATGCCTTCATTCTATTGCAATGGCCTAAAGACCAAACACATGATGAATTAGGAACTAGCATTCCTTCCCATCAAACATATCAGATTTCAAGAGAAAACCCGCATATTCTATGGTACTGTTAAAAAGGTTGATAAATTCCAAGAGGAGTGCCTAAAAACCTTGGCTATCATGAATTCTGCATACAGCCTCCTGCAATTCCAAGAGGCAACTTCATGTTCCTATTAGACAGAGCAGAACAGCAGATATCACAAGCTGAAAATATCAAACTTGAGTCCTCAACACTCTCCCTTCTTCAGATAAAAAACAGAAGTTACACAGTATCCCAATTTCTTGCTTTTCGAATGATGTCGTTACATGAGGTAATACGGATCAGTTGACAGGTTTAGAGGAAAAATTTGGCAGTTCAATGCTCAAACGCGCCCTTCATGTAAGATTGAACAAGAACTGGCATGAGTATTTCAGGATCCGAACTTCGAAAGCTACTAGCAAAGATCAGATGCTGCAGTTGAGCCGGATGTGGCAATAGGTCAAATGAGAAGCACGAGTGAATAGTTACTCAGAAATTTCTTGAGAAAATTTAATTTGTGAGACAGTTTACATAACTTTAAAAGCCGTGTTGAGCCGCATCAATCTACAAGCCTCTGGTATATGAAAATGTGTAGACTCCAACCGTTTGGAATGAAGATGTGCATTAAGTGACCTTTGCATTCCCTCTTTTTAATCAGGTTCTTCCTTTTGCAGAACTGCAGCAACTATTTCGCGAGTGACCCTTGTTGACGCCACTTTGAACCGAGATTGAACTATGGCAAATAAGACACTGAAACCTGACTAGTATTTCAGAAACTGCTAGTCTAAAATCATTAGAGAACTCCTGATAGCCAAATAAGTCCTCACAGAAGGATCTCAAAAGCACCAAAATCAATAACATGGATTGCTTCTGAAAGTGAAACTTCTCATAGAACAGCAGACGCCAGTAAATCTCATCAAGTGGACATTGATGACTGAATAATTACAACATTCCAATCTAAAAGGAAACAAATTACAAGATTTTTACATTTTCAAAAATCCTGTAAATCTACAATCAATCCATGCCTTGTATTGTCATACGAGAAAGCATTCTAAGTCGAAGACACTGACCATCTCAGAGACTCGTTGAAGAGATGTCACATGTTGTATAAACTCATTACCAATTTCCTTCTAACTAAAGTAAATTATTATTATTATTATTATTATTATTATTATTATAAAAAAGCGTGATACTTGGTAAAAAAAAACCAGAATCCTATTACTGCATTCTCGTTCAACTCCTGTACAGTTTCGATTGGAGAACACGATTCTGAGAATGAATACGTGCTATAGCAATCGACAAGGACTGCAAAGGTGATAAAGCTGAATCGAAATGAATAAGATAGAGGCCATCGCGGACGTCCGTCATCCTTAATGTAGGAAGACAATGCTCTGAACCCTGGAGATAGCATTTTTAAGTAAGTTCACCAAATTTACTGAGACTCAGAAAAATAGAAAACTAATATAAGAGTCTCAAAATAAACAAGCAAGCGGTTTAGTAGATACTGAGCATCTGCGACACTGTCTAGTACTATAAAATCAAAATCCCTCATCTTTAAGCAGTAAAGTGTTAAACCATCAATACCTCTTCTAAGAAAGACCATTTCAGATCAATTTGTTTAGACAGTATAAAAACTCAGAAACAAACAATGTGTTTGATGCTGTAGAAGCTTTCCATCATTTTCAAAATATTGATGTCAATACACGTATCTTTTTCTATACATTTTGTTCTAATTCAAATGAAAATTGAACATACATCGAAATTCCATCATGAAATTTTGCTTTTCATTTCATTTTTTACTTGAAAACCACGAAAACTGTTCTTCTTCCTTAGCTTTACAGGATAAATATCCTGCAGAAAACAAGGTCTCCTGCCAGAGCACCTGCTTGAGAATTTCTGATTGTTACAAGCCAAAAAAATAGTCGTTTGACCTGAAAACTAAACAGGACTTGCGATAAGGTGTTGTTCAATGCATCTACTATTTATCCTGTTGGACGCCAAGAGCCTCAAATAAGACGAATGCTTGATTGCTGTCAATCTCATAGAACATTTGAAAAAATCTGATATATCAAATCAAATGAAGAGGCGAGTGCAAAGAAAAGAACCTGTATACAGAGATCAAATGACTTGCAGTCCGGCACATTGCGATCAATGTTTAGAACACGCCCGTTGCTTGATCTTGCTTTGAATAGTGTAAGCGGACAGCCCAGGTCCCATCCACCACAGTCACACTGTCCACCAGATTTCCATCTTTCAATGAGACTCGAGGGTCCACCATGCCGCGTTCTTGGTCCACCATGAAGTCCTGCAGGGACTGCAACTTCCACGCTGACAACACCATCACTGGAATCTCTATCGCTGCACACTGAAGTGCAGGCATCTGGATGATTGATCTTCCTAGTTACACCATTCTTTTTGAGAAACTTCAAGCCCCAACCTCCCGTTTCATCCTTCTGAATGTCCCCCATGCGGTTCTTCACTACAATGGCAGCTAATTCAAGATTAGGCGGAAGAAGATGCTCTGGAACGCTAAGCCCACCTGGCACAACCAGGTCTTTGTGCGTATCTTGGCCTGATTCTGGAGAATAATCATCCAAAATCCCACTTTTTCCAGACACACTTCTCTGCTTAGGTGATTGACTGGGCCTGAACACGTTCGCCACTTTCTTTGCCAACTTATTGTTCTTCTTGCATTTGACTCCCACTGTTTGTCCCTCTTGCAGAAAAGTTTCCCAGCCACCAAACAGAACAAACTCAGTCTGCACGATTTTGATATTCTCCTGGCAAAGTAATATCGACGTTACCACCTCCATCTTTCCTATGAGACAAGGCTCGTTATCACGACTCACATGTTCTGTTGAAGCCTGCCTTTTTGAATAGAACAAATACACCCAGTCTGAGCCCACGGGACTCGATGATCCAACATTCACGGGATCAGCTACGAGTATCTCCCTCTGGTTATCGATGGACAGAACAAAATGCGGCATCCCAACCTTCCACGTGCAGTGGAGCATACCCTGAGAAAAAGCAGCACCGGGAGAAGAAGATCTATCGGTGCTCCATGAACTTGTGCTCGCAACTGAAATGAGTCTTTTGTGTTTAGAGTCGAGACCAGAGCTTAGTAGTTCCCGAAATGGCACTTCATTTTCCATCTTTATCGGCGAGCCGACACTCTGCTGATTCGGAGAGTCTGTCAAATGACAACCTGCCGAGTCCTTAGCATCATGTGGGTTTGATCTCATGTATTTGGCATCATCCCCGAGTGCACCAAAATGGCAAAACAAAGGACTTTGATATTCGTCTTTTGAATTGATAGTCTTGCTTCCCACTATTGAATCTATAATCCACAGCCCGGCATGCCTCTGGACAACATTCCCAGTCCCAATTGCTGACACCGAACACTGGAAATTAGGCGAAGAGGTCAAATTCACCAGTATGTTGCATGCCTTATCCTTTGACACACCTCTGTGAACCAATTCCAGGCAGCGCCGGAGGTAGTTCTCATCGAGAGCAACCAGATGCTTTGGGATCCTTGTACTTAAGCCGAGAGGTCTTTGGGCAGTCGCGTCCTTCGCACATCTTTCCCGGCTTTGTGATTGCCTGATATTTACTACAAGGTCATCATCCATCCGCTTTGCAGCGGTTTTGGAGAAGTCGGAACAATCACCGTGTGACGAACACACCTTCTTTCTCACCCTGCTCTGTGAATCTTCTTCCTCTCTCACGTCTTTCTCAGTAATTACAAATGAGTTCACCATGTTCAACCTTCAGCTTCTTAAAAGCAAACACTAACGTGTGCACCGAAATGATTGGGACGATGATGCGTTGCATCGCTGAGCAACCATATTGTTAGCTAACATCTGAAATCACTGGTCCAGAAATATGCAAATCAGATAATTTGAAATGTTTTAAAACTTAAGCGAAAAGGATATGTCTCTTGTATTTTAGCTTGGCTTCTTTAAAGAGAACCCGGATAAACAGGTAATGATTGGCACATCATGCTTGCAAGTATATACGTAAATACAATCCAAAACTCAAGAAAAGAAAGGCGACAGTGTTAAGCTCAGCTTGAATTGCGAAACTAGATGCAGAAAAACGATGACCTTCCACTTCACTGAATTCTAGGGGAAATGACACTTCAACAGGCAGAAAGTAACCCTTCACCCTGATTTTGGAAAATCATAGAAGCAAGAACCTTGAATGATCTATCGAAAGAATTCAGTAGCAAATGATTGAATTTTGCCCAAGAGCCAGCTCAGCTTCTCTTCAACAACAGAAGATTAATCCCACAAAAAGAAGAAAAAGTTGGAACACCCCAAGAAAATTTCCTTTGGAATGGAGCAACCACATGAGCTCCACACCATCACAAAAAAAGCATTCAACTTTCAAAACTGCTTTAAGAAATACACACCCTTTACCTTTGGTCCCCCAGCTCACGTCCACCCACAGGAAAGGACATAGAAAAATACAGGTCACACACAAAAACCCACAAAAAGTTGGAAACTCCCAAAGCCTGAGTTGAAACCTACTCAATCCTTTTAAAAAAAGAAGGATGAAGACTTTTTGATTATACCTGAAGAAACGGATCCAAGAAAGGAACCGCCAATGCTGGGCTTGTGTGTGTTGCACCAGAAAACAAGAACCACCCCTTTTGAACCCCAAAGAAGCAGATGATTTTTTTAATAAAGCAGAGAGAGAGAGAGAGAGAGAGAGAGAGAGAGAGAGAGAGAATCCAATCCTTTTGCTTTCTGAGCTTTCCTAAGAGAGCACAATAACGGGCACTGTTATGATCACCAACCAAGCACAGAGAAATTTCACTTGTGAAAAGAGAAAAAAAAAGTCAATGGTGGAGATTGAAATCAGAAAGGAAAAAGAAACCACTAGCGAGAATATACCAGGTTCTTCCAATAGTCGTTGAACCAGAACATGGAGCCGCAAAAGCCAAGAATCCTTCTTCCTTTTTCCACACTTTGAAGCGATGAGTTTCAACAGGGGGAAGGTAGAGTAAGAAAGTGACCATTAACTGAAAAGTGAGAGAGCTGTGATATGGTGCTTAAATTTTGGCAATTGTAAGCCACGTTTTCAGTTGGAAAGAGGAGAAGTTTGAGCTCAATTCAGTCATCATGTTGTCTCTGTTTTAAAGCTTCTTTGCTTGGAGAACTACAAATCCATATTCAGAAAAAAGACAATATCGTATGTATTTTATATCGAATCAAAGATGTGTTTATTTTACTGAAAATTAAAAAATCAATGGTTAAAAAAATACTTTTAAAGAAAAATGATTAATTTTCATTTGTTTAGTGGTTCAGAGAAAGTGATTTCCTTTTTACTAGAATGAAAAGTTATTTTCCCTCGATCTAAGCTTATTGATTTTAGTTTATGGAAAACAATTCGTACAAACGGATTCCAAGTGTAGGATTTTCTTCATAATTGAATCGGATGTTAGTGGCACATGCTTGAAGGAACAGAGTGTGTAATGTATAGTGAATGAAGCAAGTAGGACTAATGACCTAGCTTATGATTGAGACATTCCATTCTATCATGCCTATCCTTCTTTGGGTCAGACTTGTGATGCCAATATTATTATTATTAGGAGCAAATATTCTCTCAGCCAATCATGGTGTTGGACAATGTGCTCACATGCAATTGCTTCGGTGGAGAATTTTAGTGTTCCTGACTAACCCATGTGATGGTTAACCCATGGCCTAAGTTTCACCCCATACAAAATTGATAACACCACTGCCAAACTATCTATGAAAAGGTCAATATAGATGCAGTTATTGTTAATTACTAATCGGAATTTTAGAGAGATCATAAGCGGAAATTTCTCCTTCAGACGTTGTCGTGCAAGCAATATCCAAACCTCCTTTATAGAAAAAAAAAAAAAGAAGAGATTATTTTATGCAAAAAATGTGATGTAAAGTAAAGTGTCTTTGAAGCAGACGGCTGAGATATGTGACCGTGTTTTTTTGATGAGTTAAAAATTAAGCAAAAGCGTCAATTTTGTCTGGAGTTTGTCCAAAGAAAAGCATGGAAGGAGACAAACATTGGGTATGCTGGATCTCGAAGTTATGATACAATAATTCTAAGTGGGATGAAAGAGACAAAGGATGAATTTCGAATTTGAAATTTAAATAGAAGCAAAGTGTCAGTGGATCATTTTTGGAAAAACAAATTGTATTTTTCTCCTACAAAATAAATTTAAAATTCCTGAGAAAAATTTAAATCTGCACACCTTGAATAATGTTGTAAGAACTCTCAAAATGGAAAGGCCCAAAGGATTGAATTGCTGGTGATTGGGTTTGATTGGCATATCTCCTTTCTTTTTGCCAGCAACAAAATCCAGTCTTGGATTATGCACGGAGAATCAAGATATCATCGTTGATTTTTTACGTTTGAACTAACTTGCCAAACAGGTGAAGAAAATTGCGGTACAACTAGTGCTGCCTTAAATGACTTGATGTCATTTTCTTTTTCCTTTACGAAATTACTAAATTTTAAACATGAATCATATCTTTCTCTCTAGTGATCTGAACTTTTAGGGTAAAACACCTTTAATTACATTTTTTTGTCATTTCTTCAAATAAACTTTCTACAAATTTAAGTATTTAGCTAGAGTACGTATCTTTTATCCTTATTAAAATGGTTCATCTATTTATCAAGTCAAATGTACATCGAACAACTTCATTGAATGCTATGCAATATACATAAAATCTATGCGCCGACTTCATTGCTTTATATATTTTATCTATGTTAGATCTTTCCTGTTCACATTGCATAAAGTTGAATCCAATGCATGCGAATGCCCCCACAACTCTAAATAACTACCATTTTTAGACCCATTTTTCAAGGGCTTTGAGATAAATTATTAAATATAAAATTTTGAAGCAAATTCAAATGTTCGGAGAGGGAGAGGGAGAGAGACAGGGGGGTGCGGATGAGCTGGTGCGCATGATGGATACAAGACCTCCACTACGCAAGTGGAGAAATAGAATAATTTTTCGAGCATGATATTGACTCTTGTCGTCTTCTCCACGATCCGTGTGGCTTTCGTTTTCAGGGCAATGTGAATGCAGAGACCTGGAGGAGATAACGTAGGGAAGGGTTCAAGCTAAAGCAAGAGCAAATTAGCAAAGAGATTGCCCAACGACAAGGCTCCCAAGTTACAAGACATCTTGAATTTTGACTCCATTAAAAAAAAGAAGAAAAAAACGCCCGCACCTCAACTATTTTCAACTTACATTTAACATCACTTCAAGTCATGTAAAAACTTTCCACAATTTCTCCACAATTGAAGTACTTTTCCAGCAGGTTGAATGCGTTTAAAATACTTGTCAAATATCTAAATTAATTTTTCGATCATTGATTAGTTTTCCTAACGCATTATTGTTGTCCTGATATGTCATTTCTTTGAAAATGGAACATTTTCCGTGTTAGTTTATATTCCCTTGGGGAAGATCCTCCTCAAGTCGAAGTTTTATTAAAAAAGAAAAGTTGAAGAATGGGCTTTTGCAAGGGTATGGGCATCCCCAAAATCATTTTTGGACACCCGTCTATTCCTCTGCATGGACTCAGTTGGAAGCCAAGTGTTCAAACACCGAAGTGTCTGGCAAGTGGCCAGTGCCCTGCCAGGCGAAGGGGAAACCGCTCGGTTTGGGCAGGAAGCTCGTGGATTTGACATTTTTCTGGGCCTTTTCACATTACTCCTAGGAACAATCCAAATGAAAGGAGTGTTTTAGGAATCTTTCTGTAACTTTAGTTGATGAGATTTTCGCGATAGAACGTGAGATAAACACCATGTCATTGTCCAAGTGTAGTTGCGGATTGGGCATCGCCACCTGAGATATCAAAGTGCGCAGTTCTTCATTTGGCTATAGTAAAAACTCTGTTGTTGTACTCTTTTCTAGATGAACTAAGGTTACGCGAAACAAGTCATGTAAATCCCGGTGCATTCTTTCATGGCTACCTTTCATTGCCTCAGTTTGTACTCTATGCTAATAACTATTGATATAATAGCCTATTTTCGAATGCCATTGCAGTCATTATCATAAAAACCGTCAAACTGGTACATTTATCACAAATCTACCTTAAATTAATTTTTTAACTATAAAAAATCCAAACTAGTGCATATATCATAAATTTATCCCAATTGATTACCGAAAAACCTAAACTGATACATTTGTAATAAATTTACTATCATTAGTTTCCATTAAATTGGATTAACTACTATGTATCATACAACTAAGCAATTTGACGGTCAAGTTTAATGAAAATTAACTGTAGATAAATTTGTCACACTTATAAGTGTATCGTTTTAGGATTTTTTGTTGTCAAAAAATTAATATGGGGCAAATTTATAATGTGCATTAGGTTGGAATTTTTCATGGTGTCAATATATATTATATGGAAACATTTTTTCAGCACGATGTTGACTTTTGTATTCTTCTGCACACTTTGCATTTGCTTCCTCAGACTCAGTCCGCGTGCTTTTCATTGTCCGGGCAATGGGAATGCAAAGACTTGGACCAGATACCGTAAGTGAAGGGTTCAAGGAGATCGTGCAGAGCGTTGAGGAGGGATGGGAAGCCGTTGCGTCCCACCACCGCTCGTCGTCGATAGGGGGAGATGGTCAGCTCCGCTCGTCCCGCATTCTCCCGAGTCTTCTCCGCCGACCTTGCAAGGGGGTCGCCCCTTCTACAATCTACAGTGTTTGGCAAAGTTGGAATCCTGACGACATCCCGTTAAAGGGGGAAGACCAGGTGTTGAAGTTTCGCATGGATCCTGCGTTGAAGATTCTAAAGAAATAATGAAATCAATTCGTGCTAATTCATAATTGAACCTTATAGAATTCTCAACATTCCGGACATCATTGACATGGATGTCAGCAATGCCACGTAAGACAGTCAACCTTCGTAGATAATTTTTATAAAATTTTCTGATTTTTTTTTTATAATTTGTTATTATATATATATATATATATATATATATATATATATATATATATATATATTTTTTTTTTTTTTTTTTTTTTTCTAGTGAAATCTAAAGAATGTTGCCAATCATAGAGAAGGGCCTATGATCCTTGCCAGCCACTTGATGATGGCCGTGAAGCCTTCACCTAGTGGATGGCGAGGGTCGGTTGGCCTTTTCTTGTGGTTGTGAGGGTTGGTCGACCCTTACATGTGACCGGTGAGGGTTGGCTAGCAATCCTCGCTGGCTTAGAAGAAAAAAAAAGATATAAAAACATTTATAATTTTTTTAAATTATAAAAAAATTATCCATATCGGCGTTAATTAAATGCCAAATAGGATAACCGGTCAAAAGCTGCAAGAACGACTAAATTGGCAAATCTGAAAAAAGTTCATAATTAAATTGGTAAAAACTAAAACTTTTAGGACTAAATTGGCATAAGTACAACAAATTTTGGTAATTTTCCCTTTTTAAATAGATTTGCCACACTTTCTCTTCATCATCTAAAGTATCATAGGTCAAGAGACATCCAATTTTTTGGCTGTAGAAGAAGATCTACGTTCATTTTTTGTTTCTTATTTAATTATAAACTGAAGCGGGAACGTACATCAGCTTGGACTTTAGATTATATAATGCAATAGGTAAAGGTGCCAAGCAAAAACAAGCTATTTTTTGTTAGGTCATGAAGAAAAGCTATATGAAAGGGTGACACTTATCACATGATGCGAACAAACGCAGAATAGTCCACAAAGAGATCTCCCCACCATCAGCAAGATCACGAACCGTGCCCTCAGCAATTTTCATTCAGAATGGCAAAGCCATCGACGGTTTCTTTATCGAACTTGATTAAGTCTCCAGCTGATTCCACGTTTGGCTTGGCCTTCGATTTCGGATACCATGTCTGTTACGAGCCACACTTGTGACTATCTTTTGTTTCGAATGATTGTTGTAACTAGTTGGAAAGCTTATAAAGAAGATTACGTTGTCGGATGAACTCGATTGTGATTCAACGGCTGGCTGCAGATCTTTGTTTTTCTTGAACCTCTCATTGGTCCATTGTTTTTGAAGCCTTGACATGGTTGGCTCAACCTCATATGGAACCATTTCCCTCAGAATCATTTTGCCTCCATTTTCGCATTTTTCCGAGTCCTCGACCACCATTTGTGTTCCATCCAATTTCTGGCTTCCCTGCACTCTCTGGTAGTTTGATGATTTCTTCATCAAGTATCGAAGCGGAAGTCGAATAATGTTTCAGAATTAGTCCATAACAATCGTGCGATGTGATGGAGGCAACTGCAGTTGTGATGGGACGGCACTTCTTAAGAACAGCACTTAAGGTTCCTCATTCTTTTAGGCCAAATCTTCGGTCTCTTTTGCCAACCAAATGAGCAGTTCACTCTCGTCTTGTGTCCATTTCACATTCTTGACATTGACTTCCGGCTATCTGATGCGAGCAATGACAAGGGAAATAAATTAATTACTCCATAATGGTACCGCAAAATGAACGGAGAAATGAATCGCTTACCCATCTTGGAGAACGCATTCTCCACAGACGATCATATGTAGTCATCTCCAGTTGGGTCTGTCGCTGCATCACTTTTTGCTTGTTCTATAACCATGGAAAGCATGACATCATCTCCTAAGATGTTTGCCGCCATCACTGCCCATGGCAGGAGATTTTTCGTCCAGTTCATTCTCCCGTTCTTGTAGTCATGCTAGTTACCCAATCTCTTCTCCGACCACCCTCATATCGAGGCTAAAACTATTATTAGAACCTCAATGAACAGAGCATCCTTGTTCTGCTTCTTGGCCTCATTCGCTACTTCTGTCAACATGGCATGTGAAGCGAAAAGAAAGTCCAGTTCCAACCGCATCGTGCTGAGGTATTGTTGGAAAAACACCCATATTAGGCACAGATTGTGTATCGGCCGGTTGATACCAAGTGTCGACCATGTCTTCTTCATGAGCTCGTCGACCTCATTGAGGAGTAAAGTGTGGTCCCTGTTGTCAAATATCTACTTCAGCAGAGTCATACACAGGTTAATGTCCAGAGGGAACCCCTCGGCCCAGTGACAAACATCAGTAGGAGTCCTGTGGCACTTTGCCATGATGGCAACACCACAGAAACTGCGGCGACTTCACATGGTGTCCGAGCTTTCCCCAACTTCTATGGTCATTGTCTCGCTGGCTTGGATAATTTTCTGAGACAAGACCTTGAACTCTCTTTCGGCCAGCCATGATATTCTTATGAGTCGTTGAATCCGGATTGTTTTTAGGTGGTGGAGAAGCTCGAGTGGAAGGATTATGGTCTCCGCCGGCATACCCATTTACCGAGATTAACAATGGCATGAATGAAGCAATATACACACAAGATGCACATTTGAAAGATTCAAATCTACCGATTAACTTTAAAAAAAAAAAAAAAACTTGAGCGCTACAGTTAATTTGGATACGGAATTGCATTCTCCAAGAACCTATAAGAACCTATAAGAACCTACTCTTTCCATACCGAGATATGACTACAGTCTCGTTCTTCAATTAGTCCCTCCAGCCATTTTTTCCGAGCGGTAAACCTCCCGTGCTCATCGTCGGATCTTGCCTGGCCTTCGAACAATCTCTATTCTGTTCTGTCTCTCCGGTGGTCTTTGAATAATCTTCCCGTTATATGCTTTGAATTGCAACGTCCTATTCTTTGTTGCAGCAAAATCCATGAGTAGTACAAAACATGAACGGGAAATAAACAAACAAAACAGAATTCATATGCCTACAATGCCACTCTTGTAAAAATTTTCTCAAGAAAAAGGACATTATAAATATCTTAACTTTTACACGACGCTTACTTGAGTGCTATAACTTTTTTTTTCCCGATCACTTGAGTGTTATCACTTATGTATATGGCACTCCCTTTAATCCCATCACTTTGTTTCCAATCACTTGAGTATTATATAACTTTTCAATCGATCATTTTTAGTTTCATAACTTTCAAAAAGTGTTTATCACAAGTGTCATGATACTCGGATTTCTAGCACTTGGATGAAGGTTTTCTGAAATGTTATAATACTCAAGTGATCAATTAAAAGTTAAGGCACTTAACTAAATGTTTTTTTAAAAGTTGTGATACTCAAGTGGTTAAAAATAAATTTATCACTCAAATAAGTGCTATACAAAAGTTATGACATTTGTAGCGTTTTTATCTCATTTTTCTCATGTATAATTAGAAATTTAATAGTTATGAAGGGCAAAGTATTGGGGCCAATACGTGGCATCGCACGACTCGTCGAAGGAATGTGATGATCAGCTTCGCTCGTCCCGCATTCTTGCGAGTCTTCTATGCCGAACCTGCAAGGGTCACCTCTCGATGTCATCTCGTTAACAAGGGGAGAGCAGGTGCAATTTCGCTTTGATCCTGCATTGAATATTTCCAAGAAATGATGATATCAAGTCGTGTTGGTCAAGAACACCACATTATTTTCTTAAATATGATATTTTCTAGGAAACTAACTAATGTGTCCCGACTCTTTCGATAGATTTGCCGCACTTCCTCTTCACTAATGAATAGACATCTAATGTTTCTGCAATAAAAGAAGAATCTGACGTCATTTCTTTCTTATTTAATCCTAAAATTGGCAGCGTAAACATACATCAACCATTGACCTAGATGAACGAGAAGAATGCAATAGGTACAGAGTGATGACCGAGAACAACTATATGAAAGGTAGACACTTACCACATGGTGCAACAAATGCAGAATGGCCCTGCAAGTGACTCCATAAACTGTAAGCAAGATCTTTAGCGAACTTGATTAAGTCTTCAGCAGATTCCGCGTATGGCTCTGCCAAGATTGCTTGGATCGAGACTTGTTTGAGGTGGTCGACAGGATCAACCTCAATCCGAGGTTGTGAGGGCTCAGCGGTAGCCTCCATTTCCAATCACGAGGAGGAGTCAGCGAAGAGGAGATATGGAAGAGAGAGATGTCGGGCATATAGAGAGAGGGGCGTGTGCTACAGCCTTGGCCGGCCCTGACTCTGCTCCTGCCTTTTTCAATCAACTTGATCCCAGCTTCAAGAGTCAAGACCTTGTCCGAATCTTTGATGCTCTATCATTGGCATCATCACCTGGTCCACAACTAACCACCATGCTCAGATGTTCTTGGATGAAATTCCCTGCGGTAGCCACATGCACTACGTCAGATCTCGCATTGCCATATCTAGCCTTTTGCCTTCAAACTCGTCCGAGTGATTGGACGAAATTCCCTGTGGTAGCCGCATGCACTACGTCAGATCTTGCATTGCCATATCTAGCCTCTTGCCTTTAAACTCATCCGAGTGATTGCAGCGGGGCGGGCTTGGAGGTTGAGGCAGCAAACAGTGGTGGACAAGGACAGGCGCACACATGAGCGAAGGATAGAGAATTGTACGCCACCACGAGCTTCCTGTAATTCCAAGCAGAGTAGCACTCGGGATTGATCTCCAGGAGCTTGGCGCTCATGTAGAGAACCTCCTTCATGCATCTGGGAGCAACATCACAACACAATCAATTCAAAAACATCTGACCAAAGAAATCGTCTGCGCTCTCATAATGCTTTTGATCTCGCAACCGAGGACAGGACAGAAGTAAAATGAAAATTCACAGAGAGAGATTGTGCATGCGGTTGAGGTGATTAGAGAGAAACCGGGATTGAAGAGTTGTTAGCTTCTGGGCTTTGGCAGTTCTGGCTTCGGAGTCGTCGAATGCCGGCCATGCATTTTTCTTTTTCCAGTGGAGAGAGAGAGAGACGGTGAACTTGGAACCAAGAGAGGCTTAAGGATCAAGGAAGCTGTTGAACTGGGTTATGAGTCTTCTGATCAGACAAAAATGAGAGAGAAACGTGGGACCCATGATTTTGGTATTTCTGTCACTCTAATCATCAAGACAGTGAAGAAGCCAATAGAGGGGTGGATTTAGCGCTGCACCTTCAAATTATTCCATGAATATGTGCTTTGGGCTTATCACAAAGAAATCACCGATCCACGCTATTCTTTTTCTTCGTTGCAAGTTATGCTATTTCATCTGGTGGATTAACTGAGCATGAAGAAACATGGAGATGCCGTTGGCCTTGCCATATCTTCGTGCCTCAAGTTTATCATGAGAAAGCACCCAACCATTGACTCACGACAAAACCATCAGATCTGCAAACTCCTCTCAAGAACTCCTCAGCCCTAGCTTGTTGCCTTCTGAAATGGCGGAAGCAGCTCTCTTCAGCCTTGCCACTGACATCCTGAAAAGCCTCGCCACCGAAATGGTGAAACCTGGAGGCTCCTTCGCTTCTAAGAAGATCCAGTTGCTCTGCTGTGCCAAGGACGAGCTCGAAAGTCTTAAGGACACTGTCCAGGACATCCAAGATCTGCTCTTGGATGCCGAGAAGAAGGAATGGCGCGACGACCAGGTCAAGCACTGGCTCAAGAGTCTCAAGGACGTGCTGTACGATGTACAGGATTTGCTTGATGATGTTGCAACCGAAGATCTGAGGCGGAAGGTCACTCCCGGCAACAAGATGACGAAAGAGGTGCGCCTTTTCTTCTCTAAATCAAATCAGCTTGTACACTGCCTCAAAGTGGGTAATGAGATTGATGGACTTAGGAAGAAACTGGGTCGGATTGAAAGAAAAAGAAAGTTCCAATTAGAGAAGTATCAGAGTGAGGCAACTCTTCATACTGAGAGGAGAACTCCCACTCTTGAGCGCGAGGAAAATATAATTGGTAGAGAAAATGATAAGGAGGATATCGTCGCACATTTGCTTGATTCCTCCTCTGGAGAGAGTGTCTCGGTTGTTTCCATCATTGGTATAGGAGGAATGGGAAAAACCAATCTTGCTGATCTGGTATACGAGGATAAAAAGGTGAAAGAATGTTTCGAGCTTAAGATGTGGGTGTGCCATGGGGATCCTAAAATCTTTGATGTGAATTTGCTCGTAAAAAAAATACTGAACTCTGCCAAAGATGATCCTCAGTTGAAGAAAAATCTGGAAGGCATTGAGAATAAAAATGAGGAAGAGCTACCGAGGCTCCTTGGTAAGGTACTAGAAGGGAAGAAGTACTTGCTTGTTTTGGATGACTTGTGGAATGAGGATCGCATGAGATGGTTGGAACTCCAGCCTTTGCTAATGGGCGGTTCAAAGGGGAGCAAGATACTCATAACCACACGTTCTTCGTCGGTCGTGGAGGCTACAGATGCAAAGTCAGTTAAATTTGAACTACGTGGCTTATCTGAGAAAAAGTCATGGGAATTATTCCAGAAAATGGCTTTTAAAGACGGGGAAACTTCATCTGACTCGGTATTGGAGGAGATTGGTCGAGAATTAGTTAAAAAATGCATAGGTGTTCCCCTTGCCATCAAAACGATAGGTAGCCTTCTATACACCAAAAAGAAAACAGAGTGGCTCAATTTCAAAGAGCGTGAACTTTCAAATATAGTTGACTCAGGAGAAGGAATTATGAAAGTCCTCAAGCTTAGCTACGACCATCTTCCGTCACATTTAAAACATTGTTTTGCATATTGTGCGCTGTTTCCAAAAGATTATGTATTTGATAAACAGACAATAATACAACTCTGGATGGCACAAGGCTTTATCGAGTCATCGGAGGGTAGCGACGACCTAGAAGAGACAGGGGATAATTATGTCTTGAATCTATTGCATAGGTACTTCCTTGAAGTTGAAAAAATCGATGATGACACCGGTGAGGTGAACACATTCAAAATGCACAATCTCATGCATGATCTTGCCTTGAAAGTCACAGGAGACGAGTGCAAGATAATTAATCTCAATGAAGGTGGCATCAATGGAGGAATTCGTCATGCATCATTTGCTTCACAATCATCTTCGTTACAAAAAGTGACCTCACTTCTTGAAGCAAGCAATTTAAGAACATTTCTCTCTTTGAAGGGGTGGAGTATTTCAAATGAACCGAACTATTTTCCAAATGAACATCATGAGATTATCTCCAAGTTTAGGTGTTGTCGAGCATTGGGTTTTGGCTATGAAGATTTTTTGATCCCTGCTTCCTTGGGGAGTCAATTGAAGCACTTAAGGTTTCTTGATATTTCTAGAAACCCATCTATCCAGAATTTGCCAGATTCAATCACAGATTTGGTGAACCTGCAGACCCTCAAGCTCTCTCACTGCCAGGAACTTACAACACTTCCAAGAGATTTGAAGAAATTAGTCAACCTTAGACACCTCTTAATTGATGGGTGTTATTCACTAAGCCACATGCCATGCGGGTTGAACAACTTGTCTAAGCTTCAGACTTTACACCTATTCATCCTCCAAAAGATGGACCATAAAGTACTCGACGGTGTGGGAAGTTTAGATGAATTGTCTGGCTTAAACAGATTGGCTGGATCTATTGCTCTTAAACACTTGCAATTCCTTCATTCGGTACCGAACAAGGGTCACTTGAAGGAAAAGCAAGGTCTTCGTCGCTTGGGCTTATCATGGTCGACGGAGCAGCAAGATGGCAAAAGCAACAGTGACGAATTGATCTTATGGGAGTACCTCAGACCGCACCCAAATCTAACCTATTTGACAATATACTCATGTATGAATAGGAGTCCACCAAGCTGGCTTTCCTCCATCACGAATCTTATTGAGCTCACACTCGAATCATGTAAAGAATGGAAGTACTTGCCGTCCCTACGTGAACTCCCTTCCCTGAGGAGATTGACTCTCCAGGACTTGGATGCGTTAGAATTCGTTGAAGAGATAAGTGATCCGGAGCAATCTAATACTGCATCCCCCTGCCTCCCATCTCTAGAGCAATTGAATCTCTCACGGTGTCAAAACTTGAAAGGATGGTGGGGAAGAAGCCAACCGATGGAACCAGATCAGGATCATCAGCGATACAATTCATACTCATCATTCCCAAAACTTTGGTCCATGGCGATATCAGATTGTCCTTACTTGAATTCAATGCCACCTTTTCCCCAGATAGAAACCATGGTGTTAACCAAGGTTAGCAACATGAAGTGGTTGCAACAAGGGATGGTGGTATCCACATTCATCCCCCTCTCTAAATTAGAGCGACTATGGTTTTTCAGAGTGGATTTGGAGCACTCAATGCTTGAGACTCTACTTCCATTCCTCAAAAATCTTAAGACCTTGAGCTTCAACTCTTGTGACAAATTAAGGAGTCTCTCTCATGGCATGCAGTCCTTGTCCTCGCTGCAACACCTCTACATTTACTCTTGTGAAGAACTCGATGTGTCGAGCCACGACGATGAGCATGGAACCCAATGGTGTTCCCTTGCAAAACTCCGTTCTCTTAAGTTCATCAGTCTTCCGAAACTAGTGGCATTACCCAAGGGGATTCAACATATCACCACTCTAGAATCTCTCTATCTTACTCGGTGTGAGAATCTGACGAGTTTGCCGGAATGGATTGGCAATTTCTCTTCTCTCCAAAAACTTGATGTTGCTGGCTGCTCAAGGTTAACGTGTTTGCCTGATGGGATAAGCTGCCTCACCTCCTTGAAGACATTGAGAATCTTTGAGTGTCCCGTTTTGCAAGTGAGGTGCCAAAGAGAGAGCGGTGCAGATTGGGAAAAGATTGCACACCTTCCATGCTCATCGGAAGGAATATTGTGCACGAGTGAAAGCCAGTCAATCCCAAGGCGTCCAGTCTAGTGGCAGGGGAACACCAATAGAAGAAAACAAGAAATGGATGTCATCGGCTGACATTTGCAATCAAAGTCCACAGAGATTTTCATTTTCGTTTTCGTTTTTCCTTTGGTGGTAGAGCTTCGTGATTGATCTTTACTTTTGTCAAATGAATAGTGAAATTATATTGAATGTCAAGTCTTTTGACATAGCAGGTGAGAGGGCAAGTGAGACCTTTTCGCAGTCTTATAAAGCAATAAACATTAGCAACAGCCATGACGGTATACCCAAGTATGTAAAGCCTAAATAAGAAAAAGGTGGTTAGAACATAATGAAACGAGCTTCCGTATGAAGGTTCGAAATAAGTAATGGAGAATCAAAATTATTAAATTGATGCATAGAGGTCCCAAAATTGTAACTTTTGGTTTGGCCAGTTGATATTAAGCAGAAGGAAGGTGGTTAAGATAGAGAGAATATGAGCTCTTAATGTCCTACTTCGATATAAGTAAATAAAAATTGAGATGATGAGGTTTGAAAGCTCTTAATGCTCAGTTTAATTCATTTGTGATGGTCACCAATCTTTACAATAAGAAAGGAAAGGGTTTTACCCGTTTTCCTGAGATTAAATTCTCTGTTTCTTTTTCTGTGGATTGAGACAAAGAATTTCATGAAATGAAATGCTATTGGTTCGTTCTTTTTTTTTTTTTTTCCAAGATGATGAGAAATGGGCCAAAGCAGTTAAAACAAGTGGGCCAAATGCTGTTCATGCGGGGAAACTTGATCTTAATCGCCAAAACTGTCATTGCTGGGGAAGACAGTAGGTTTGATTTGAACGATGTAATCGCCAGAACGACGACAACTAAATTGCTCTTTTGGAGCCCATCATCACATTCCTTTTGTTCAAATCCATAACCACCATGAGCTCCAAAATGACCTCATCCTCGCTCGAAGGGATGGTACGGACGTGACCCTCCATGTCGGCCTTGGACTTGTCGACTCGGGCAAAAGATCATTCGAGATGCCTTCTCTACCTACGCGTGATGTCCCACCCACCACAAGTTTGAGAGCCAAGACGAGAGGAAGAGGAGGCTTGAGGCCAAGTACAAGCCCAAGAGTCGTCTAGGGCTGGTGAGGTCAATGTTGACCGGGAATTGAAACTGAAGAAGAGAAGATTAGAGAGCGTAGTGAGGACACCTCACCCTCCTGCACAATTCCGGAGACCGAGATTCAATTCTTTAAAACTCGAACCGTTCCCTACAAAATAGATCTTTTAGATTAAGGAGGAGCCTTGAATGATGTGATTTCACGTGAGATTTGGAGTCAATGCATGATTTGGATGTATGTGTTCTGCCTAATGCAGTCAAATTTGGCTATCTTGCTGAATTTCTATGTAGCAAGGTATCCTGTTGATTTCATTTGGCGAGAAAACTTCAGACTCATGGACCAAATACTTCTGATATAGTCAAATGATAAATGCCTGCACATGGGAGAAGAGCTAAACAAGTTTAGCAACGAGTCTGAGTAATAAACGAATGTATTTTTGAAGGCTACCGAGTAAATTACATTTCAAAAAGTAAGAAGTTAATTAACATGCCGAGCAAATTCTCCCTCCTTCCTCTTAAGGTTACAACATTTTATAAAGGTTTGTGACCAACGTAGTGCAAAATGCTCCATATCAATCTCTTAATTTTTTTAATGTTTTGGGGTGTTGCGACCCTCCCAACCGACAATCGGAAAAATGACAGGTTTAGAAGTAATGTCAATTTGAGGATCAATGGTCCTTAATTGATACAAATTCTTCCGAACTCTTACCTCACGTGATATTTGGATTTACATTTTAATTCGATTAACCTTATCAAAATTTTACATGATGAGTCACCACTAAGTTATTAAGATAGGCTAGGAGCCAAGTAAGATATGGGAAAAAAATCTAACTTTCTACGCACCCTTAGGGAGGAGGATTTAATTACACTAATTATCTAACTAATGCCCTTTTTAATACGCTAACTTGATTACTTTGTTTGCCTAAATGATTCAAGCAATCTTTGACCATTTAATTATCCTATGTCACTAGATGATATCCATATACATGATTGCGCAATCAAAGAAAAGTAAATAGTCACAACAAATGCAATGAAAGTAAAGTGTAGGATAGTAAACTCAAAAAAGCACCATAGGCTTTTGCTTTCGCGTCTCTCTAAAATTGCAGGAAGAAGTCATGATAAAAGGTCCTGGTCTGGGAAGAGATGCAGCATTAGCACGATTAATAATATCAGCCCAGGTATTAATTACACGACCTTGACTATCAACTACGGATTGGTTGAATATAAAATACACATTGCCTTGTTATGAAGCCCCATGATAGCAACCCCTATGAGCTAAGTTGTAATTGAGTTCATTTTCTTGCCTAAAAGATCAACCTATCAAAAACTAAACTATATCAAAGGCATTTCCTAAAAAAGTTTAACTATATATGCTAGCTAAAATGAAACTAAACTAAACCTAGCGCTAAAACTGATAAGCTAATCAATGTCTACGCCTAAGCTATTTTTTGATTTTTTTTTTTCGATTTTTTCCGAAGTTTTATTAACTAATTTTTAAAAATTTTAATTCCGAAAGTGGGGACCGGACTGGGCCCTTGGGCCCGATCCCAATATGGGCTGTTGCGAATACTCTCAGGTTTGGGCCATAGACACAAATTGGGCTCTTGTATGAAACCCATTTTCTAAGCAATTCAAGCCCAATTTAAAAGCAAATTAAGCCCAACGCATCAGTAACCCAATGCTTCTATCGAAGCAGATCAACCCCAATCATATTCTAACTAGAATTAATCCGGGATCTATCTAGCCAATTCCCAAAAATCATCAATCCAATTATAACAAAATTTAGACCAAACTGCCCAAAAAAACTACTATGGTGCATTTGGTAACCATTCCGTTCTCGAAAATAATTTATACTTAAAAATTATTTTATTTTATTTTATTTTATTCCTAGACAAGTTTATGAACATTCGAAGACATTTAGTAACTGTCCTCCAGAATAGAATTGTGTTTGGTATGACCTTCAAAAAATTTTATCACTTAGAATTTCTTTTACTTTTTAAAATAATTTTATTACATTTTTTTTTTTGGTAACCGAGTATCCGCCAGACCCCCGTGCTTACGCTCGGAGTCCTAGGGCCCTACAGTGCATGGAACGCCTAGTACCGAACGACTATACCTCGGAGGAGACTAGCACAGGACCCCAACACCATGGCCCCCTACTTACAATGCTTCAGCAACTGTGAGTGTCGAACCCTCGACCTCGACGATGAGGGAGAGACTCTAATCCAGTGCAGCTACCCACGGTTGGGTTTTTATTACATTTCTTTCTTCTTTTTTCTTTTCTCTTTTTCCTTTTTTCTTGTCTTCTTTTTCCGCTAGTTGGTCGTCGATGAGGTTGGGCCTCACTGTGGCTAGATGAGGCTCAACCTTGTCGAGGGCCGGTGAGGGTCGACCTAACAGTGGCTAGGCGAGGCTCGCCTTGCCAAATCTAGTGAGGCTTCTAGGAAGGTTGCTGGCCATCGCCATGGCTACACAACCTGCTTGGGGAAGAAGAAGAGGAAGAGTAAAAAAAGAAAAGAAAAGAACAAAAAAATGGATTTGGGCTTGATTCTAGAGTTGTTTAGAGGAATAAAAAACAAATTTTTTTTTTCACTTCTTGTTCTATTCCAAATCTATTCTTGGAAATAAATTTATTCTCAGGAACAAAAACATTATCAAACGGATTTCTGTTCTTTTTTATCCTAGGAAATAAAATAATAGAATTAGGCACTGTCCGACACGTTATCAAATAGGCCCCTAGTGTATTTCTCCATTTCCCCTCTTTTTTTTTTTTTTTTTTTTTGCCTTCTTCCTTATTTATTTTTGAGAAATACTTATCTAACTATTATTATTCTGCTGTGAAAATAATAGCATGTTTTGGGCCAAAAATAAATAACAAATAATTAGAAATCATTGTGAGTTACACTTCTTCAAAAATATGTGGCTTACAACATGCTGTCATTCTAACAGTAGCAAAAAAAAAAATGTTATGCTAGCAAAGTCCCCTATATCACCTCCTTCACAAAACTCTCAAAATTTGGTTAATTTCGGAGTATTCAAAGCTTTGATCAATGGATACCACTTTCAACCTTCAAGCCTAGCACAACCAAAACATCACCATGAGTTATATCAATCCATTATCACCGGAACATCGTCTACTATTGCCCTTACTAGCAAACATCATCACCATTAATCAACGGCCGACACTTTTCACAAACACAAGGAGAATGAACAACGGAAGGCTAATGCAATAGGGACATTGTCTCGACCATTGCCGGACCTCGTCATGTATGTTCCTACATGAAACACAGAGCAAGACACAAAAAGGGAGAAAAGGAGATGCGGACTCACAGTGACGTTTGTAAAGGAAAAAGAAAATCACATATTGAGGTTAATAAAAGATTATTACTAAGTGACTCCTATTGCTACACACTCAATTACACACTCGAAGCAAGTCAAGACCGGAGGAAAATATATACGACCTTGATTCAAACATTTTGTCCGATAGGTGGTGAGCGCATGAATTAATGAATTTTACGAATCATTATCAGACCGTCACTACCACATCAACGTGCATTGAAAATGCGGACATAGTCTTAAACGGAGACGAACTTCACAAAAACAACAAAAAACTTCAACAAAGTTTGTAGACTTGACTGACCAGGACAAACTAAGGATGCTCGTACCTGTGGATGCTGTATTCGGTTGCAATTAGAGGTCGAACTTGTGCAACGAGGTTCTGGTGAGTGTCGGCGGTGACGATGAGCGCCGGTAATGGAACCTTTAGCGAGAACAGATCACTCCAAGTCTTCACGGCCAAAAAACGGAGATTAATGAGGAGGGAAAGTGAGGCTCCGAGATTGCGAGAAATGATGGCAACAATGGCTAACCACGTGGAGAGGGCCTTGAGCGTCGACGAACAGTGAGCAAAAATGGTTCTGAAAAATCTGTCCGCGCCACCCCATTTGTGGACGTAAAAACGCTTTGGAATAAAAGAGACGCCTTTGATCATTCAAAACACCTGTTTTTTTATTAAAAGGCTACCTTAAATCAAATGTTTAATCGGATCCAAGATCTCTCATATTAACTCAAATCCTACGGTGCCTAATACATTGCTTTAAGTGGTCGATTGGTTCTTGAAGCCGAAATTTCTTTAATCGGATCCGAAATCTCTAAATTTCACCGTCCTTAAATCAAATGTTTAAAATTAATTAGAAATTAGCAAAATTCTCATTTTTTTGGTTAAAGGTAAAAAATTCTTCTATTTGGCCAAAAGGTCAATATTTGGCCAATTTTTAAAAATTCTAAATTTAAGGGCCTAATCTACATGCCTATGTTAATATATTGACACCTACATGCATTTTTTTACGTTTTTGTAATTTTTTACCAAGAGTTGACATTTTCTTTTTTCCAGTTTGACCAATAGTTAACCTATAAAAAGTCAACTCTTGGTTTATTAAAAAAAATGATACAAAATTACTAATGAAATGCGATGCTCCTAATTTTTACATGCAATGAGATATTAAACACTTGCTAACTTTTTATAAATAGTTTTTTAACTTTGGTTTAATGCAAAATGTGGTCCCTAAACTTTAGCACAATGTGTAATGTGGTGTTTAAAATTTTGATACATGTTCAATATAGTCATTGGATTATATGAAAATGTTCAATACAATCCATGATCTCGAATTAATTGAATGACAATATTGAATATTTTCATATAGTCCAATGACTATATTAAATATGTACCAAAATTTCAGGAACTATATCGAACAAATTAAAAACTCATAGACCATATTGCATACTAGGTCAACGTTCATGGACCACATTGCACATTGGGTCAAAATTTAGAAACCGTTTGTATCACTATTTTAGATCGGGAGAAGATGGACCCAGATCTAGTACTAGATCAGGAGTGTTCAAAATCTAAAATAGAGAACTAGATCGGGAAAAGAGAGCTTCCAAATCTAAATCAGAAAAGAAAAAAAAAACAGTAAAAGAACAATAAAATGCAAACAAAATCAACAAAAGAGAGAGGGGACCCATGGCTAAAGGTTGAAGAAGATGATATGAAAAGAGAGAGAATAGAGAGAAAATATTTTTTTGGCTCTCTCGCTAATTTGTTTTAGAGGCCGACTCTACAAATTTCGGCATACTTCGAACGGGAATTTAATGAAATAACCTAAATTGTCGTCGAAGAATGGTACAGGAATTAAAATTATAACTCAGACCAAAATCAAAATCTCTCCACGCTATAAGGACAAAAAAATGAAATTTACCTTGATATCTTGTATCGTCAATATTTAAGGATTTTTATCTTATGACATTTTGCAAAAAGAATTGCAATGTCAGGTTCCATCCCAACATAAGACATTGTAAATGTTTAGATATTATAGGTGCTAACATTTTAAGTCGTCCTAATATGACGCAGTGCAAGATATATTAGATATTAACTTTTTCTCATTTTTAATATTGTATCCTTTTTGTAAACGCTCCAGATTTTTTTTTTTTCAATCATATCATAGTGCAAAGATGTGATTAAGTATCGTATCTTGATCTTTTACAAAGTTTGCAAATGCTTACGATGTGTACCCAAACTGCAAACCATAATAAATATATAATACTTTTATTCAAAAAAAGTTGTCATTTTTAATCTTCCACTATTTAATGTGCTTACAAATTGTTTTTTTTTTAAATGAAACATTTGCATTATTCGTTGAACTGATATATTTATTTTGGAAGGAAAATACTTGCAAAAATCTAAATTTTGGCATAATTCCATAAAAAAGAAAAAAAGAAAGAAAAAGGCAAGAAAGCGATGGCAACTACACTATCCCTCTGGCCTCGAGGCCCAAGAGACTCAACGGGCAATTGCAAAGGATTTGGCAAAGACTTTATGATAAATTGCCGAAACGCCCAACTTCGGCTCGGGTTCGACTTAGTCCATATATTATAGTGTACATTTTAGATTATGGACCGGCCTAGACAACACATTTGACCCAACCTTCGTGTCAAGACCCATTGTCATCTTTACCTTAGTCTTGCCCAATAGCTAAATGCTGCAGGAAAAACACATCGGGACTGCACCAATTTCCAGTCTCTCGAGAAAAATATAGTAGCTACCGTGAATATAGTAAGACCATGATCCTCCTTCAGCTTTTGTAAGGGGAAAAGGATACAATAGGCCATATAACTTGGTATCCGATCATTTCAAATGCATAGATTATATTAATCATTTGGTTCAACGTGCCATAATCTCAAGTTAAGATTTTGGGATAAATGCATTATAAGTACTAAAACTTGTTATAAATGTATAATTGAGTTCTAAAATTTTCTAAAAGTAAAATAAATTAAAAGAACTTATCATAAAAGTATAATTGAGAAAAGTTTATCCAGAAAGTTCAGTTGAACCCTATTATTTATTACAAAAAGGCAATGAAGTCCTCAGATTTTAAACGCCGGTATAACTATAACGTAGCTACCAAAAAACTGAAACCATCACTGTCAATTGTAGCAAGTTCAAAATTCATGTCAATAGTGATGGAAGGCTGCCGTGCGTGTTACCACCAAAACTCCTCCGTTTTGCAAAGCAAAGAAGTAAGGCAAAGAAGTAAGGCGAAAAAGAATTGAATTCCAAAAGCTTGCAAAAGTCTTGACAGTGTTTTCCAGAAGAATCAACTTGAACTAAACACTAAGGGCGCATTTGGTAACATTTCTGTTTAAAAATTATTCTAGGGAACATAAATAGAAAAAAGTATTTCTGTTTCGAAGAACAATTTTTAAATAAAAAAACGCATTTAGTAAACTTGTTCCGGGAATAAAAAAATGAACAGAAACACGTTTGGTAAATTTGTGTTCTTTTTTTGTTTCTTTTAATTTTTTAATTTTTTTTCTTTTTATTTATTCTTTATTCTTTATTCTTTTTTTCTTCTTTTGGCCGGTCGCCGGCCTCAACCATGGCCAGTGACCGGCCGATGAGGGTCGGCGGCCTCACCTAGCCACGGTGAGGCTCGGCGCCCCCGGCGCGGCCAAGCCTCACCGTGGTTGGGCGAGGCTCGGCCTCGCCTTGGCTAGGCGAGCTCGGGCTCGCCTAGATCCGGCAAGCTCGAGCTCACCCAACCTTCCCCCACGCCGGCCAAGCTCGACCTCGCCAGGGGCCGACGATGCTCGGCCTTGCCGAGGGCCAGCGACGCTTCGGCGAGGTCGCCGGCTCTTGATGGCCAGTCGCCGGCCATGGTTGAGGTTGGCAACCGGCCAAAGAAAAAAAAAAAAAAAAAAAAAAAAAAGAGAAGAGAGAAATTTTGTTCTTAAAAATTGTTCCAAAAAAAAAAACACGTTTTTCTTGTTTTAACTTTTTTTTTCAAATGTGTTCTTGAGAATAAAAAAAATAGATTTGGAACAAAAATGCAAACAAACGCGTTTTTGTTCTTTTTTTGTTCATTGGAACAAAAAAATAGAAATTTTGTTCATAAATAGAAACAAAGAACATTAACAAACAGGCCCTAATTCGACTTTTCAAGCTATATTAGAAAATGACAGACCAAAAAAGGAAAAAGCTACGTTAGAAAATGAAGAGGCTTTTTGAAGAATCTTCTACTACTTTTCAACATTGGAACCGACGATTTAGACACTATTGCGATTAGTCTCGAATGCAGGCATAGCAGCAATTGAATAGCAAAATCCATCCATAACGATGTGAATTTTTTAAATGTTCCCATAATAAAAGGCCGACCGTACTCTTCCGTTTCAAATTTTTTTTTTTTTCTACATGGGTACTATTGATAAAAAAGAATACCAATCACATTATTTGTCGGCAACTTCTTGGCAATTCACAAATACTTCTATGAAGAAACTAACTCTTTTTTGACATTTGATAAATTGTCAACTTCTCTTATCTCTTATTTTTTTTATTTATCTGTCTTATTAAAGTCTAAATTTATGAACTTCCATATAAATTTACCTATAACTATTTGAGTGACTTACTGACTATTTTCACTTAAATTACCAACTAGTTTTAGGCTATCAATTATAATTTGAGTTACTTACCAATGCTTACTTGGTTGTTTAATTTATTAAATTTTTTTCATCTAACGCCCTAACTTTATCAACACATCTATGAATTTACAAACTTCATTGGCGTAACTTGCCAATTTTTCTCACATTAGGTGACCAACTAGTCTTGGCTTTTTTTTTTTTTTTTTTTTTTTTGGTGGAATATTCTTAGCGTACAAAGCCTCATTCGAGCTACTTTTAACTTCTTCTTTTTTTCATTTTCCTTTAAGTTGATCAGCTTGTCTATCAGTTACTAAACACAAAAATTTAGCAACTCTTTTTTTTTTTAATTACCCTTCTTAATTTGAGTGTTTACCAACATTTATCTAATTAAGTTACCAACAAGTAACTAGCTCTCATATGAATTGGTTATCAATGTTTATTTGGTTTTTACAAATTTCTAACTTCTCTTATCATTTATAATTTTTTTTTACCTTTTTCTACAAACACCTTAAACTTATCAACTATTATGAAAATACAAACCTTTTTTTTTCAGTGATATATCATCTTTCTGCAATTAAGTTAACAATCGTTTACTATTCAAAATTACTGACTTAATATTAAGTTACCACTTTAATTTCCCTTACTTGTCATTTTTTTTCTAAATTGATGGCCTATATTTAGAAAATATTGATCTCAATTAGAGTGATTACCGGCTTCTCTTGGACTAAGTTACCAGATTGCGTTACCAACTCCTAATTGAGTTACTCACAAATGTTTATTTTCTTTTTTTTTCTACACCAATTTCTCTAATCTCTAGCCAACCAAAGCTTCTCTCATCGTTTACATATTTTATTTACATTTCTTATCAACAGTTTAATTTTACCAACTACTTTATGAAACTATCATCCTAGCTTTATTTGTGTGATTTGGGTAAATTTTCTCCAATTAAATTACCAAATAGCTTTGAATTACCAATTCTTACTTGAATTACTTACTTTATTCCTTGTTTTCTCAAGTTTTTTTTTATTTAACTTTTTTCATTAAGTTGCTATGTTTATCTGCATGTGTTACCAACTTCTTAAATTTACTAACTCTTTTAGAAATTACTGATTTCTATTAGAGTGATTATTAACTTTTTTCGATCAAGTTACCAACTAGTTTTGTATTACCTTCTTTAATTTGAATTGGTTACTGAGTTCTGTTGGTTTTTTGTTTTGAAATTATTGACTTATCTTTTCTCTGATAATGATAAATTCATAATTTTCTACCAGCTTTGAATTTGCCTACTATTGTATGAAATTATCAATTTTTTCGTATGCCTTATTAACTTTTGGGTTAATATCCTGAAAAACCTCAAATTAGTAGATCTGTGACAAATTTACCCAAAACTAATTTTTTTACCACCAAAAACCCATAACCGGTATACCTTTGACAAATTTACCACAAATTGGTACACTTGTAACAAATTTGCCCTCTGTTAGTTTTCGTTAAATTTTACTCTCAAGTTATTAAGTTAAATGACACGTGATAGTTGACTAGTATACTAATTTGGGATTTTACGCTTTGTTTGTCACAATTTACAATTTTGTGATCTTTTTGTGGTATTAATCCAATTTAACAGAGTGTATATTTGTCACAAATTTACCAATTTTGGGTTTTTTATGGTCAAATAAATTAGTTTGGGGTAAATTTGTCATAAATGTACTAGTTTAGGGTTTTTTATGGTCAATCGAGATAAATTTGTCAAATGTATACCGGTTTAGGGTTTTTGATGGTCAAAAAATAGTTTGGGATAAATTTGTCATATGTGTACTGTCTTTCGAGATGTTTCAGGGTATTAACTCTTAACTTTTTCCCAATTAAGTTATCAATTAGTTTTGGATTGTCAGCTCACATTTGAGTTGCTTATCATTTGGTTTTTTAACGTACTAATTTTTCTGTTGAGTTGTTGCTTCTTTTTTTGCGTTACTTACCAAACCCATTATACGATTAGATACCAATTAATTTTCCGTTACTGAGGCTTATTTCACTTAATTACTAACATTTATTTCATTTTTTTTTTCAAATTAGCAACTTCTTTTGTCTCAGATAAAGAAAAGCTATCTTAGTACTTTATTAACTTTTATTTAACTTTCTTACCAGCACCTTGAATTTACCAATCATTATATGTAATTTCCCATGTTTATATGGTGACTTACCAACTTTATTTCCTGAATAAGTAACTCAAAAGAAAATTGGTATCCAACTCAAATAAGAGTTGGTAATCTGAAAATAGTGGATAAATTAATTGGAAAAAAGTTGATAAATTACTTAAATTAAAGCTAGAAATTTCTTGAAAGGATTGATAAATTTAATGCATAATTAAGAGAGATAAATGAAAATTGGTAAAAGATAAGAAAATTTGGTACAAAAGAAAAATAAATTTAATAAGTAACTCAAATGAGACTTGGTAATCCATAATTAGTTGATAACTTAATCAGAGAAAATTTGGTAAGCAATTTAACTAAGGTTGGTAATTTCTAAACACTTCATTGAGAAACGCATATAAAAGTTTGTAATGCTAAAAAAATCGGACAATTAAATGAAACAAATATATCTCATTAAGTATGTAACTTAAATGAGATTTGACAATACAACATTAGATGATAAATTAATAGGAGAAAAGTCTATGAGTCACAATAATTTAGGTTGGTAATCTCTAGAAATAGTGAGAAGGGTGACCAAAATGAAAAAAAAAAAAAAAAAAAAAAAAACCAATTTAAATTTATAGAAAGTTGGTAAATTAGGAAAACCAATAAGAGATTCATAAGTAACTCTAATTAGAGTTGATAACCAAAAACTAGTTGGTAATTTAATCGGACAAAAGTGATGACTCACTCTAACTTTGGCTAGTAATAGAAGAGCTAGAAAAATCGAAGTGTTGGTAAATTATGCAAATAAAAATGGGTAAGTAGTATAAAAATTGCTAATTTACAATCATCATAAAAGAAGTTGTCATTTTATGAAAGTATTGGTAAGTTACCAACATGTAAATCAAAAATATAAAAAAGAAGTCACCGTGCTTTTTTTTTTACCAACAATTTTTCCATATTTACCGATACTTATTGAAACTTATCAGCCTAAAAAGAGTCCCTATTTTTTGGCACAGAACAGTAGCATTATGCAAGATCAATATGGTTTCAATATTGATTTTCTGGGAATTTAGAATGCCTATCACAGCATTGGACAAAAAATCGAATTACATAAATGTATTTACGCATTGAGAAACGAGAAGGTACGCGAAATTTGAGTTACTAAACCGCTGAGCCACATTTGCAATAAAAAACAAATATCTCTTAGAAAAGAGTTCACAGCCTCAGAAAACATCTAACCATATATAACAAGTCCATGATCTTGTCTGAACTGTCAAAATTAACTTTTTTGCTTTTCTTTTTATACATGAAACCCTGAATATAGTGTTAAGTAATTACATCGATTTTTTTTGTATAAATTGTGATTATCTACTTCCCAGTCTCAGGTCTGCAGAGTCTAATCGATATACTTTATAACATACAGACCTTATATACAAAAGTACATTAATTCCTATCGTCATACTAATTAGTCCTGACTCATGTATTGATACACTAGCTCTTATTAGTCAGCCGGTCTGCAGAAACAGAGATCCGGGCTTCACCGAGTCCTGCAAAACTGTGTGATGGAATTGCTCGGGTCTGTAAGATCTGGCTATTCAAATCCAAGATTGGATTGAGTAGTTAAAGGAATTGACTCCACTGATATGAGCAAAGATATCAGATGATTCAATCATGTCATCTTCTTTCACAACCACCTGAAACGAAAGCCAAGGAAGTGTTATTATGTTACAAATGGATTACGATCAGGGAAGGATATTTATCGGGTTTGTGATGATTAATTATTTGTTCTCGATATCACTATTCGCAAGGCATCGCTTGATCTTTGGAAGTTTCTTTTGAACCACAGATATGGCATGTCCAGCGCAGATTTTTTGTAAGGAAAGTCATTCTCACTTCGTCCTTTTCATCATCCTCAAGATGGCCACAAGCGAGCCTAGAGTTCTCCCCGAATTCCTCGTTCTTTGCGAATCTCCCTCTCACTCGCGGACGGCTGTCTGCCAGAGTTTTGCGGCACGCGTACTGCAGATATTGGGAAAGTTTCTTCAGCTAAAGTTACTGCCCTACAAAAGGTAAACTAAAACATGAATGATGCCAGAGAAGAAGAGAACGAAGACCTTAATCTTCTTGCTGAAGTTCCTTTCGTTCCTCTTCTTCATGTACCGATGGATCTTCTCCTTCCTCTGCTCAACTGAGAGCTTTCCTACTTTGTAAGTTGGGTCTTCTAAGTTTAAAATATCTGTTGTGAAAGGTGCAGAACTCGAATTCGCGTTCATCAGCTTTTGGCTTTCGGCGCAAAATGCCTTACACGGTATCAAATCGACACAATTCCATAAGAATTGGTCACCACAAATACTACAATAGCACATGAGATTTAATGCCATGTGCGTACCAACTGCATTGAACGTTAAAACTTCATATTCAAAATGAAGCATAATGTGCTGTAAAATCTTGTCAATACCTGCATGTCCTCAGGAATAAGCACCTGGGTCGGATCCAAGCAAAAGATTCCACTGTTATTGTCAGCCTGGTAATCCAGATCTCGAGCTTGCAAATCTGCTTTTATTAGAACACTTCCCGAGAAGATCCCCGACCTATCTGCAGATAATGTGCCAGTCATATTCTCTGGCATGCATGTCCTCATTGAGCCAGCGAAGGAGCACGAAGGCGATGCAGGGTCCAAAGGACTATATGGAGGCACAGACGAAAAGCAATTTTGTTTGAACACTGAGGCAATCAATGGAGGGCCAATTAACCGTGACATAGTTTCGCAAGTAAAATTTGGTAGCCCGTCAGTGCTATTGGTCAGTGGAAGTTGATTTTCTGTTAGTTGTGTTGAGAAGCAAGTGGATGTATAAGTAAAACAATTGTTTTATTTTATATAAACAATATTACAAACTCTCTACACACACCACTCTCATACACCTCTCACACCTCACACAAACACAATTCTTGCACACACCCACTCACTTACTTCACTCTACACTCACGTCACCTACTCCACCCACTCTCACGTACACACTTCACTCACACACACAACACCTCTCGCACAAGACCCCCTACACTCTACACAACATCCCCTCACAGTTTACACACACACTCAAGGAGCAAGAGCCCCTATTTATAGGGGACAAAGTCGGCACATCCACCGACTTCCCACACCATCTTCCTATTATTTTATTGCAAGTTGTCGGGTCAACAATTGCGGCTGAAGCTGAAGAATTGTCTAGAAAGAAAAGTCTGGAGAAGTGGAGAGAGATCGGACGAGTAAAGAGAGAGAGATCTGGAGAGTTCTAGGAGAGAGAGGCGGTGATCTTCTCAACACTCCCCCTCACCGACTACTCTCTCTTAATTTAGATATAGCAGCCGTATTGATATTGCTTTTGGACTCTTCAACTGTCTCCCTCCATTCAGCATATTGTAAAGCTTCCTTAGATGTGGATGGCTCTATGGCTTCATCTCCAATTGCTTCTCTTGCTGCGACTTTCCATTGAATTTTGTGATCCTTAAATTTTTGCAATGCCAATTCATTTTGCCCATTAATCTCCTTTTCCTTCTTCTCACTCAATTCGGTCTTCGTATTCAGCATATCTCCTCTAAGAATTTTGAGATTGGAACTCATCCGGTCAACCCTCTCATTTGTGACTTTCATTTCATGCTTCAATCGATCCAATCCCATCCGAAGCACTTCAATGTAGACCTCTTGATCCTTTTCCTCATAAAATTTCTTCCCCTTGATCTTATTCCACCGATCCTTACACCACGGGATGTAGGGTGTAGATGGCCTCCTTTTCTCAAAGAAAACTTTCTTTTTCTCCTTCATTTGTTCGTTGTCTCTTCCGATATGATTAATTCGGAACATCATAGCGGGCTTGAGATCCTGAAGCTTCTGCAACTTCTTGAACTCACATCGGAACTTCTCTAGCTCCCTTTCTTTTGCCTTGAGCTCTCCATCCTTCTGCCTTATCATCTCATCCCTTTTCTTCAACATATTCTCCATCTTTGCCTTCTCAACTTTCAGCTTCTTTATCATCTCCTGCATCTCTTGCGGTTTCTTTTCATGACTGCTTGTCGGCGTTGTTAGTTGCTTCTTCAAGTTCTCCCTTGGCTTGCTCTTATTCGAGGTCGTGATAGAACCTGTTGAATTATCCAACTCAACTATACAAGCTGTTGCAAGCTCTTCTCGTTCCTTTATTGCAACAGGAGCTTGAAAGTCCCATTCTTCTTCGCTTTCAATCTCCTTCTTGCAGGAAGTGACAACATTTCCTTCTTCCCGCCTGTACCAACAGAATCTGGCAATATGTCCTACCTTGCCACAAACGTAGCACCGTTTGCTACGCCTTTTGTTGCTCTTATCTTCATCGTTGTCGTCGTCACGATCTTGACGAGCTCCCCCTGGCTGATAACCCTTCTTTTCGGTTGCCTCCACCAATCTCCATGATCTTTCCATGGTTTGCCATCTCTTGCACCTGCTCTATTTCTATTCTGGCCCTTGAACCCTCTTTTATTACTGAAGAGGGCACTTTCATCCTCTTTAATTGAGACCTTAGGGATTTGTTTATCTAAGGCCTCTTGATTGGCCAATATATTTTCCAACTCAGTTAGAGTTGGCTCATTTGCCCATCCACGGGTGGCCGTAACAATACTATTATACTCTGGCCTTAACCCATGAATTATTATTCTTCTCATTCTTGTCTCAGAGATGGCATTCTGAGGATCTAATTTTGAAATTTCTTCACAAATAGATTTAACTTTAGAAAAGTATTGACTTACCGTCATACTTTGTTGCGAGATTGAGAGGAGCTCGTTCTCCAGGCATTGTAACTTGGCATCGTTTGTCCTTGCAAACAGCGTCGCCAAGTTATCCCAAGCCTCCTTCGGGGCCTTTGCACTCTTTATGTGTTGCAATAATTCATCATCAACAGTCACGGCAAGAACGTAAAGAGCCTTACCTGACTTGACGTTCCACTTTCTTAAATCACTATCATTTGTGGGTGGGGTGGTGTTGTTGCCGCCAACAATATCCCATAAATCTTGTCCAAGCAAATAATACTGCATGCGAGCACTCCAATTATTATAATTAAAGTCGTTGAGTTTCTCCATCCCGTTCACCGGACTCGAGAAATCCACCATGGTGACTTGAGTATAATGCCCCGCACTATACCAAGTAAGCTTGGTCCCAGACCAACCGACTTCACAATCCCAGATTGTGCACTGGCAGAATTCCGACGTCCTTCGCTTCTTCGCTCCTTGGCTCGACGATCCCTGACCGCCTTGCTCACTTACAATGGTCCTCGACCACTATCTTCGCACGGCCTCCGATGACCTGCTCTGATACCACTTGTTGAGAAGCAAGTGGATGTATAAGTAAAACAATTGTTTTATTTTATATAAACAATATTACAAACTCTCTACACACACCACTCTCATACACACCTCTCACACCTCACACAAACACAATTCTTGCACACACCCACTCACTTACTTCACTCTACACTCACGTCACCTACTCCACCCACTCTCACGTACACACTTCACTCACACACACAACACCTCTCGCACAAGACCCCCTACACTCTACACAACATCCCCTCACAGTTTACACACACACTCAAGGAGCAAGAGCCCCTATTTATAGGGGACAAAGTCGGCACATCCACCGACTTCCCACACCATCTTCCTATTATTTTATTGCAAGTTGTCGGGTCAACAATTGCGGCTGAAGCTGAAGAATTGTCTAGAAAGAAAAGTCTGGAGAAGTGGAGAGAGATCGGACGAGTAAAGAGAGAGAGATCTGGAGAGTTCTAGGAGAGAGAGGCGGTGATCTTCTCAACAAGTTGCACTGAAGGGAAATCCATCAACAGGTGGTCTTGTTGAGGACAGACGAATGGGGAAACCGAAAACGGAGGGGAGGGAGAGAAATCAATCGAAGCAGAAATGTCATTATTGACATCTTCTTACGGATCAAAGATTGTTGTTCGATTTCCATTGTGGTTAATAGTGCCGGCAGTCATGGTGTTACTCATAGTCGTAGCAGGAGTTGTGGCTGTCGTGTTAGTATTGATTCCATGGTCTTCCTGCAGGAGATCGCCAAAGTTTTGCAAATCTTCAGGTAAAGAAAATTTGGAGGAATTGGGTACTCTTTATAGCAGCAGTTTGAACACGATGTGATCTCAGAGTTCTGTATACTTTCTGAAAATAATTCGGGGTCGCAAATTTCTAACAGTTGAGCACTTAATGGGCTTGACATATCATCCTGCAGAACAACAGACGCAACTCCATGTTTGAACAACAATAATTTGTTGAACAAAGACTAGTAAAGCATATCAATTACCACTAAAAGTCAAATTACTCATGTTTATGATCCATACACTACAATTGGTCTCTCTAACCATTTTAGCAGATTTCTTGATGTTTAAACTAGTAGAAGAGGACATAAATTCTGGACAGGCATATGATGATGTTTGGATTCTTAAAGTTGATTTGAAAAGCAAGTTCTGTGAAGGTGAACAGTGTCATCTTTCTGACAAACAATAAAGCAGGAAGAGTATGTGCAATTTTGCTGGCACCTTGTGATATGCAACAGATAGAAAGCGGATGTGAAGACGGGTTTTGATCGCATGTTTATGTGAGGTAAAATATAGGATGCCTAATCTGGCAAAGCACTAGTCATGGAGAGGCATTCAAAAAGAAGCCAATAGGTGATATGAGAACACTGAAGCGATGTCATAAGGGGTCCCTACATGAGTTTCAACAAGTCAGGCTCATAATCTTCAAACCAGAAAGCTATTGCACAGGCAGCATGGAAGAGTTTCAGAGCTTTCTCAAAATGATCAAAGCAAGAGTTTTGAGCTTTTCACTTGGACAAACATTTTATCGAAGTATGAGACTATTTGTCATGTTAGTGATCAATCTAGTTTGCTGTAATCAACTCAATGGTCATCAGATGATAATGAAGACTTTGGCTAAATTACAATGTTTTCTCTTGAAATAGTGGATTGATACAAAGGGAAAGTGCATGGTATCCTTATCAGATTTTAAGATGATGTCAGAAATCCATCCTGAAGCTCAAACAGTTCCTTCAAATTCAATTACCTAAAGAAGACATAAAGATAAAATGATGCATTGAGATTAAGGTGTCATTACTAGCTGCGACATTAGTGGTGTCCTCATCACAGGCACACAATGTTTAGATGATCATTGCCTGAGCAAACCAGACACATGCTGATCTTGAGCTCAGGCAGATCATCGTATCGCAAAACACACCAAAGACCGAAGAGAACCCAGAACTTTTGTGCAAAGAGAGAATGGAACAATGGAAGAAAGCTTCAGCCTTGCAACCAAAATCCTGCTTTTTTCCTTTTTCCCCTTTGCAGAGACAATTGCATGATTAATGCAATGCATGCATGCATTGTGTGTATGTACAGAAAAGAACAAGATGTGAAGACGGTTTCAGAGGGCAAGAGAATTTTACAGCCGGAAGCTGCTGAGGCGGATGAAGCACGTCCTCCAGCATTCTGTCCTCAGATATCGGCAGACAATCAAACAACCCAATGAAGAAACTTTGCAAGATTTAGATGAACAGACCCTCTCTCAAAATGGCACTGAAAGAAGAAGAAGAAGAAGAAGAAGTCACGATCACACGCTCCCTATGATCACCACCTTTCGTGGGCTCGAGAGGATGCTCACTGAACCGCGATATATAAAGGAGAAAGCTCCATTGACGGCGATCAGAACAAAGTGTGCGCGTCTCTGTATGTGTATGTGTATTTGAGAGAGAGAGAGAGAGTTAAGTTAATTTTAGCTAGCTAAGGAAGAGGAAGGCATGGGGTGTCAATAGTCTGTTTGGTTTGCGTATAAATACATACAGCATTTCAGGCGGGGGCGTGTCCGTACGGAGCTGTCAGCTCAGGCACTTGCGGTTGCGTCAACCCCGAAAGCGAAGGCGGGCCACACCTTGGTTCCGGCTGACGTGGTGGGCTAGGTGAGGAGGGCTGTCGGACACGTGTCGTCAGGCCGGCGACGTGGGCCCCGGCTCATCGCAGCGCTCTTGGACAGAAGCTGGGTTGACCGATTCCTAGCCGACTTTCGGATCCCCTGCATTGCCAAGCTTTCCCCCCAATTTCTTGCCGACTTTCTGATCTTTTTTGGGTTGACCGAGCCTTTCAACCCAATTCCTAGCCGACTTTCAGATTTTTCCCACTGCCCAGTTTTCACACCAATTCCTAGCCGACTTTCGGTATTTTTAATTGCCTAGTTTTCGCCCGCCCCTCTCTCTCTTTCTCTCTCTCTCAGTAGTTGCAAAAAAAGACGACAGAGGCCAATCAGTCATAATTATCAAATGCATGAACCGGATTCAGCGTGCTCTGGCTACAAGGAAGTAAAGATAATAGCTGATGATAGACTACAAAAAGTGCTTCGAATGTAAACCATGTTCGTTATTTGTGGAACAAAGTTGTTCAACTTGTAAGATTTGTTTGGTTTTACATATTGAAACCTCCTTGAACTTTAGGATATTTGTGAAATTATCCTCGAATTATGAAAAATTGTAAATAAACCCCCAAACTTTGGCACAACTGCACCATAGACCCCAAATATTTTTTATTTTTTCTGCAACCACTAATTTTCCATCTATATAGTCGTTAGGGCCATCAAATTTGGGTTGGGTTGAAAATAACCTGACTCAAATTGATCAATTTACGTGTAATACAAATTTAGTAACCCATACTTGACACAACCCATAACCAACCCAAACCATTTACTAAAATATTCCATGAATCCAATATGTGAAAATCTGTATCCACCTAGTTAACCCACTTTAAGCTCTTTAGATGTATATGTTATTTGGATAAAGCATTATTTCGATGATAGAATGCTAAAGAATTGGCTTTCAACATTGCATAAAATTTTCACTTTTTGTATTGATACACAATGAAAAATGAGAGAAAGTTAGTACTTGATAGTCAATTTATTAAATTGAAGCAACAAATAATGTAGAGGAATTGAAATTTTAATTAAATTGAACGTAAGATATTAAACAAAATGATTTATGCTGACCATAGAATGCAATAATAGGAACTAAGATTAGAATATTTCATAAAAAATAAAAATACCAAATGTAACCAAGGGAAGATATACTCTAATAATTAACAAACAAGATCTACAAGATTAATAAAAATGAAAATAAAAATAATGGGGAAAGAAAGAAGCCTTCTTGATATTTTTAATAAGGGGTGAAGTTGGGCCCATCTTTCAGACCCACCAAGACTTCTCTAAACTCAGAATAACCCGAGGAGTCGATTTTTTACTCATTAGATTGAAGTGACAGTGACAAAGGTGAGTTGTGTTTGGTGTTTGGATAAACTATGAATCCATTTAACATTCATATATTTTTGCATTTTGCCATTCTAAATCCATGTATAACTCCTTTACTAAACATAGCTAACCCATATAATAAGTCAGTCATCAAATATGGTTAAGAAATGGGTTTATGACCCATTTTGACAAGTCTAGTGGTCGGTAAGTGTTATTGGAAACGGACTTACCCAGTTTTTTCACCCAAATAATCCCTATTAAAGGGTTAATGAAGTTAAGATAAAAGAGGATCCATGATTAAGTTAAGAATATTTTGTTGAGGTGGTTTTGGTCGAAAAAGTGAGTTAGTCCCTTGTGAGGTAATATTGTAGACGGAAAAATTGGTAACTAACAACAAAACCAAACTTCACGAGAGTACTACGTTAACTTTTTGAAGTTCGAGGCTATTGCACTTTTTTTTTTTTTTTTTTTGGAGGGGAGATGTTGAACAAATATCTTTTCTATGAAATGTTTTGTTAAGTGATTCATTCTTGATCACCACCTTATATGATTCCTTAAAATACTTGTTGTGGGAGTTAAGGCCATGTAGAACAGACCAAGATGTTGTATAACCTCATCAAACTGGCAATGTAGAAACTATGGCTAAGATAACATAAATAATGATAAAGATACAGATATAAATTGAGTGTATTTTTTTTAACCTGGAACCTTAAGCTATCTAAAAGAAGGGCAACAATATACAAATAATATATCTAAAAAATTTTAAAATTTGATAAACTATGCCGTGACTTCTTATCATCATCATTATTAAAAAGACGGGGAAAAATATTGCCCGTCTGTCCTCTAAGCATGGAATTTGGCAGGTTAATTTCTCGGGGGCAAGAATCAACAGATCTTAATGCCACCTTAAACGCTTTTTCTAGAAAGGAGCAATTTGGTCACTTGCTTGAATTGAATGTGAGTGTTCATTTGTAGTACATTAAAAGTGCGATTAGGAACACTATTCCTTCAAAAATTTACCAAGACTAATACGAATATATCACATCATTTGAAACTAACGGATTTAATATAGTCGTTCTAACTTTATATAACAAATCTTCGTGAAATCTACTCTAGCAAAGACACGACACGACAAGAACATAACATGAACTTGCGCCTTTATTCATGTATTGATTTCTAGTTTTATTCCAATCAGATGAATTTCTGTGCTTTGGATAAATGCTTCTGTGCTTTTTCTTTTTCTTTTTTTTTTTTTTTTGGGGGGGGGTGGTTTGGATAAAGGAAAAGTGAGGAAGGGGCAAGTAGCTGGACAGTACGTGGCAAAATGTGTTCAATCGAAGCCCATATTATACGTCGCACCAAATTCCCATATATTCCCGTCGCAGCACAAAAGAGAGACCAAATGCATGAGTACCCACGAGAGGAGAAAAAGGAAGCCTACAAGCATTTTGGGGCTCTTTGAATCGATTTTGTTTTCCTCTATTTCCCAAACTCTAGTTAGACATACACATGGTGTTGTTCCTCTTTTTGTCTTTGCCATGCTTGGAGTCGGTCTTCGTTTGTGCCGTGCTTGTGTTCTGGTGGTTCCATTAATGGGAGCCGAAACATTATGAATTAAATCGAACATTTCAAGAGAGTGAATTATAATATAAATGATATGAAGAGTGATATGCATAAGTTAGAATAGTTCATTAGAGGGGTTATGTGCATAGGTTTTTCATTGAATTTTAAATAAGTAGAAGAGGGGAGTAGGGCCATTGAAAATTCACATTGAAGAATTGCGATTAATTAGAAGGGGAGTGAAAAAGAAAAAGAAAATGAAATGAGTTTCTTTACACCATGTCAAAGGAATAATTACAATCAATCCAATTTGTATTTAAATTATTACAAGGTGAAAAAGGGCGTATGTATCTAGGGCCTGCTAACGCTTCATGTTCAAGCTATGCAAGAGGAGGAGATCTGTTCAGATCAAGTCCTAGAGATGCTATAACCCAATATTGGAATAAGCCATCCCAGCCTGCAAATCAAGGGTATATTTGTTTTGATCTCTTTTTTTTTTTGGTCAGTCCTACTCTATTCCTACTCTACACTCACTTGCAGACTTGTGCCCTGCCTCTTGCAGGGCGTGGGAGTCGCAACCCACTCTCAAACTTACGCGTCCCTACCCCCCATCCCCTCCTGAGAAGGTGGGGATTTGAACCCCTCACCTCCCCCTTCCATGTTGGAAGGGTGGCCACGGGGGCGAACCCCCAGTGGTTATTTGTTTTGATCTCTAGGGAAATAGTTATTCTTCATTGTTTTCTCAACTACTAATACGGCTATCGAAAGAAAAGTACTGAGCAAAGCATATTAGTTCATGTCGTCTGCTCAAGAAATGGACGAGTCTCCCCGATGACACTTCGCGATATTACCCTGGTTCGGCGAACTGTTGTATCAGCCTGTCGGATGCCATCTCAACCGTGCGTGACATGCCCGACAAGCCCCGTGCTGGTGTCTTACTGAAGATGGGTCAAACTTCTCCACCTACCTCTCTCCTCCAGACAAAACAATGTCGATGCTGTTCACACCAAATCATGCCACGATCGAATCTCGATTCCTCGCGTTGATATTGCGTTTTGCCTCAAGGAGAAAGCTTCTGTCTTGCCAGATTGGGGAAGTTCCATTGCACGAAGGGGCTTCCATGTTTGATGAAATTCCGAGGAGAGCGAAAGGGACACGATGTGCTTTGCTTTCCTGGAATCTGAAGATTTTTTTTTTTTTTTTTGGGGGGGTGGCGTTCTTCACAACACTGTTAAGGTCTTTCCATGGAAAGAGGGAACAATATATATTCTTAGCAGTGAGGAAACGCAATTCTGTAAGGCGTGCACGGAGACCCGCGATTTACAAGATTGCATCCGTGGCAAAAATCTTTGGACTAAATCAATAAAGATCAGGTGAACATGGAGAGATTGAGAAAGAGAGATTTGACAATGATGATGGATGGGATGATCTCACATTCACGTAGCATTGGGGGCTTCTTTATGATCGGCTTCAATTACTGCTGGCAGAGGCAGGGTCTTAAGCACGGTTGACCCGGGCCCCGTTTTCCAGATATTAGGGAAAAAAGGAGATTGAACTAATTCTATTTCCAATCATTAGACGTAGTAACAACTTTTAATTGAGGAATGCTAATGGAAGTACTCGTTTAGCTAAACCAAATTTGAGTTCAAGTATATCTCCAGATAACTTGACAAAAAGTTACAAAGTAGTGCGCAATGATAATTACTCACAAATTACACACAGAGAATGTCTTAAATATATGATTTGTTTGATACTGTATCCTTTAACATGATTTGGACAATATAGCATCATCGTTGTCCTCTTGATCAGGTTGGGCATATTCATTAGGAGTCAATTGTTGCAAAAACATATCATTATGCCTTCCAGTTGCCCTTTCTATATTTTTCGTATACATGTTATACCTATTGTCTTCCAAGATCCAGTGTTTAGTACTAAATATGAACTCAAATGGTACTGCAGACGCTTGTGGGGTCAATATCACGAGCCATGGTCGAACAAATCTATAGTTGGAGGCTCTCCTCTTTCACCCTTCAGGACGTTGACTTTGTCTTTGCCAACTCTATGGATGTAGTCAGAGTAATCTGATTGATCCCGAATACGTCCTGGGATGATCTTCTTCTTACGAAGAAGAAACCATACAAGTGTTTGGGCACTGCTTGATGAATGGTGCCATTTCCGTCCTTTGAGTGGAACTCATTGTATAGAAACCATTGGTGTTTGCAACAATGATATTCCAATGCCAACTCATCAACATTGCCAATATTTGTTCCGCTTTTGACGTTATGACCCTTCATAACATGGAACAGAGAGAGTTTTAAGCCATTCTAACATAGGCAAATTCTTATTGCTTCATTGAAGAAGGTATCACTCTCCTTGTTTCACCAATTTAACCAGCCTCATGAATAGAAACGAAATGGGTCGGTTGTTTGACAATAATTGCAGGCGCTCAAAGCATCACTAAAAACCTATTATAAGTTCCTAAAATCTTGAGCAATCGTACAATCTTGTGGTGTCAATGGCAAGAGATCAAAACTTCCATTATGCATTAGTACACCATCTCCTCGCATATCTTTTTGAACAACTTGCACGTTGAATTCCACCATTGACATGTCCTCAAGTTTTTTTTTTTTAACTTGTCTACCATGTGTAATGAACCTCCGACTCTTGATGCCTCAGTAGAGTGATTATAATGTATTGAGCCCACACGTATGTTGGCTGTAAATTATTAAACTATTGGAGACTGTCTCGCACGGACAAGTTAATGCAGCAGCGCACTTAGTGCACATGGAAGAAAATACCATCACAAACAAGATTTGATTGAACAGACTCTTGATTTGGGAGGTGTTCACGTTGCCATTATCTAGTGTGATGATGATGCATACTTCGTCGGTGATGCTGAAGATTTTGCCAAAGACCCAAATTTATTGACAACTCTCATTATTTTGACAGTCACATTTCTGGAATCAAATGTGAATTAACTATAAGAGCTTGATGATATAATTCTCATTTTTCATTTATCCAAGGGTCAGTGACAACATAATACACGTAATTCATAGGGCTCTCCATGTATCAGAAATCAAAGAGACTTCAAAAGTTTACCCATCGACAGAAGATGGACCAATACTGCCCTTTTCTCTTTGTACAACACACTGCAATTTCTAGTGTTTATTCCAACAAAATGGGCTTGAAATGAGAAAGTTTGCACGTATTGGACGAGGCGGAGATCGGCAGCAAAATCAAAGGGTTGCTTAGTAATAAGAGAATAACACAGAAGCTGCCACTAATTCCTTACATCATAATAGTTGAACGGGTTTCTCGAGTAAGAATGTCTTCCCCACTTGCTTAGGGGTCTTTAGCGGTAGACGTATCAGTTGGAGAAGTATCTCCTTGGGGACCAACTTCCAGTGCCGTCTGCTACGAGTCATCCTAGTGGTAGCGCTTTTGTGTCTCATCGTCGTTGAATTCGCTCTGTTGTGAACAAGGAGCTGGCATATGTACATTGTCATTGCATATTCACTAATCAACTTCCTTGGCAATTGTAAGGAGAAGTCCGGATTGAGTTTGGATCTTCGGACACGGCTGTTGCTTTTATTGTTGTTTTCCATGCATTCTGATACGTAGATCGCAATTAATTTCATTGCTATAGAAGAGGAAATAAATGAAATTGACAAAAGGCTTGACAGAGCAAGAGCATTTGCAAGTGGATATGTAAGTGAAGATTGGTGAATGTTGAAAAAAAAAAAAAGGAAAGGGGCCAATTTATCTAGATGATTTTGTATTTATTTTTTTGGGTTCCAACAGCCACTTCAATGACATGATGCGGTATTCGGGTCTGAGACCTTGAAAATCTGTAGACCGTTGGAAAAAGAAATGTCGGATCTGGGCTAGCCTGTTAGGGCCCACTCAAGGCCCAAAAGTGGTACGGCCAAGCCCAATTCAAAACGATCCACCTCTAGGCACCAGCCCAATCGTGCCAGGCAGTGCCCTGCTGGGCAGGCAAGGCCCATTTCCCAAACCTACCTCTGGTTGTCGACTGGCCGACTCCGGCGGGGTGTGGCGATCCCCTCAACTCAACCTCATTTTTTGACCCAAACAAAAAAAAACCTCATTTAGAAATTCTGAGGGAAAAAAAAAAAATCCTTTAGAAATTACGAAGTCATTAGATTATCTTGCTTATTTATAATGGGGTGGTGTATTTCCACCCCTATATGATTAAACCCACCCCCTTTGCATTAAAAAACAAAGTTGCTCTTAATTATTTAATTGCAATTTAAAGTGATACCTCCAAATTTATATACTTTCCTTCTTTTTTTAGTTTTTTTTTTTTTAAATTTCTATGTAGAATCTAATTGCCATAACTAAGAATATAACATGTTTTGTTCTTGTTTATTATGGATGAAAGGGATTATGTTTTCTCTCTATTTTTATATTTTACTTAAGTAAAAATTAGTTTTGTCGAAAAGAGAAATTTCAATAAAAACCTAGTTATTTTTTACATTGTCAAGTAAATTTATGGATTAACTATCTAGTAAATCTAAAAACAAAAATTAACATAGATAACCTTTTAACATGGTTACATACTTATGAATTTGCATCTTTGTTGTACATATCACTATTAAATAATTTTTTTGTCACTTATCTTTTATCAAAATATACATATTATGGGTTGATCAAATGAAAAACAAAAAAAAAAAAAAAAAAAAAAACTCTTTAAAGCTTTTCCAGGACACAATCATAGTTATGTTCAGGGTCTCGCCGGCTTGGATAATTTTCTGAGAAAAGACCTTGAACTGTATCTTTCAACCTGCCATGATATTTCTAGGAGCCGTTGAATTTGAATTGTTTCTTTACTCGGTCATTTCTCTCTCCTCTCTCTTCTCACTCTCTCCCCTCTTTCCTGACCCGACGACGTTGTATCCCAAATAGCGCTCTCCGATGAGGGCCGCGCTCCCACCGACGACGGCGACTCTCCCTCCTGACGACGGCCTCTCTCTCTCTCTACTCCACGGCTCTTCGCTCTCCGACGACCATGACGCTCCCTCCCGACGACGGCCTCTCTCTCTACTCCACGGCCTCTTCCTCCCGACCTCTTTCTTCTCGAATTGCGCTCTCTCCCGACGCTAGTGCTTTCTCCAACGACGGCCGCGCTCTCTCCGCTCTGCTCAAAGCCGTCTCTCTTGAGAAGCCCTAGATCTGCGACGACAATCCCCACTTTTCAGGTTCTATTTTTTTCTTTTTGCCGGGGTTTTATGTCCGCATCTTCGTTTTGGGTGAAGCTGGCATGTTGATTGTGAAAATTTCTTGTTTTGCCACAATGTGTGTAGGGGTGGTTCTTTTTCTGCTCGTGTTGCATTCAATATTCTGGATATATGGCCAGAGCAAAATGTTCTCGGGTCCTGTTGTCACTCTCAAGGTATTCGAGGACAACATCCTGGTTCGGGAGCTGCTTGAAGCTAGAGACGAAGGGAGAGTGTTGGTCATCGATGGTGGAGGAAGCTTGAGATGCGCTCTGGTGGGTGGGAAGGAACATGATACAAAGTCATCCTGCATGCACAAGTATGAAGTCATTTTTTTTTTTTACCTTTCTTGACATTTTGGTTCCATGAAACTTCTATGGCAAAAGCTTCTTGTTTATGTTAAACACTCAAAGTAAAATTGCTGCTTCGATCATATTTGGAGGTAGCTCTTGCTTGCATCATATAGTAATCGAACTTGACCTTTTTGAAGTAGTGTTCAAGGAGCTGGAGCTCATTATCTTGTCCTCCTGCTCTTTCTAGGCTGCTCTCGACTTTGATGTTGGTGATGCTCGAAGGCGGCCACCTGTTGACACCATGTGGCAGCAAGTTATGGCTGCTTCCTTTTTGTAGTCCATTTTCTATTTTGGTGGCGAAGTCAATACCATAATAATGTAGAAATTTGGTCTTTCATGATGACGTCCTCATTTTCGCTGGTGCGCTGCAGTAAATAGAAAGTGCTGATGTTTTATTGAGATTCAGAGTCTTTTGGTTGAGATGACAGTGACTTATGTTTCAGCTATCCTGTCTTTCGGTATATGAACTATTTCAAGAAGAAAGATATTTAAGATAAGTATTTTGTTTTGTTTTTTATGTGAAGAGGGTCTTTTTGGGCTATCCTATTTTCTTGGGGATATTGCTGATTGCAGTTGCTTTATAAGCACGCTCCTATGCCTGTAGCTGACTTATTTTACACATGTCTTATTTCACTAGATATACTTTTGCTTGAGAACTTGTTATGATAATGAAGCAAGAAACGTTGCCTTGTCATCCTGTAGTGCACCTCAGTTTGCACCTCTGGTTCTATTTGTTTACTGCCTAAATGTACCGATTGTTTTTCTTCCCTAATGGTTATTTGTTATTGGCAGCTCACAGAATGGATAAATACTGGAGGTGTGGTTTCTGCTGACACAGCGGCTACTGCTTCAGAAGAATGTGAAAAGTTGTTAAGAATGGGTGATTGGGTGGGTCGAGCTACATATGATAAGAAACGGTTGTTACTATATGCAATGATATCTGGTTCTCAAAGGGGCTTGTCGAAAGGCTACTAAGAGATCTATCAACACTTTTCACCACCATAGAAGATTTCTTGTGGTTTAAACTGTTGGCCATCAGGGAGTTCCCTCTGGGAGGTTCATCTGCTATCTTTACTGAGAGTTCAGTTCCCTATAGTTTAGAGGATTTGCAGGCTTACCTAAATAAGTTTGCAGCATCATACTATACCAAAAATGGGAAGGACCCTCTTGTATACCCAGATATTCTGCTCCTAAGCATCCAGTTCGTACCCGCTATCCTCTATTTGTCTAAAGAAGCAGGAGATGAAGGGTACAACATTGATGCCTCTCACATAGCTATCGTGCTTGTCGACCATGGCGTCCTTATGGAAGGTACAGGGGCAGGATCAAAGTTTGGTGTAATGGATGCTTATGCAGAAGCATCTAGCATAATTCGACAGCATGGGTATTCATATTTATGTCTTGGAGATCTTTCAGTGGCATTGGAATATTTTGCACAGGCTGCTGCTGCTACAGTGGGTGGTGGACGACTATCTTGGACTAGAAGGGAAAATGCAGATCAGCAGAGACAGAGAAGTTTGATGCTGAAACAACTCCTCACAGAGCTGTTATTGCGAGATGGTGGGATTTACTTTTTGCTTGGTTCAAGAGGTTCTGGGGAAGAAGGTGAATTGACAAGGCTTATACTGGACATGAAAACAAGACAACAATTTATGCTAGAAGCTGCTCAGCAGTGCTTGGAAGCTGGGATATATGATAAAGTATGGTCTTTCTCCCCATTTTCCTCCCTGTGTAAAATTTACTTAATGTTGGACTGTGGTGTTTCCAATCATATCACTAAACTTTGACTTCAATCGCCCAATGTCAGCTAATTGCTGACATGGTGGCCACATGACCATGTGTATACCACAACGGTACTTTGCTTGAAAATTGGCTGGATTTTGGCCAAAGTGCATAAATTGTAAAGAAATAAAAGTTCTCGACATGAGATGATCAAAACTAAAGTTCAGCGAACTGTTAGCAAAATCCTTTCGAGTTCAGTGACCGCTGATGGAATTTGCCTTTCTCCTATTGCTTTTATGGAGTCACAAGTGAAATAAGCTTTCAATGAATCTTTGAGAGCCAAAGTACTTTGATTGATTGTGTTTGCTTGCAGACATCCAAAGGTTTTGTCCATTAGATCAAAGACGAAAATTCAGAGGATGAGAAAGATCTGACTCAACCTTCTGCAATTGATGACGACTCATTAAACAATACTGTCAAGGTTGGTAATGCTTTAATTGTCAGCATATTCACTTCCTTGCCAACTACCTTAAAGAGTTTGAATCTATCGAGAACAGTCTTCAATATGTGTGTTTTGCATAAGTTCTGGCTGAGCTGGTGATTTACTTACTAAAGTGCTCATGCATCAGCTTATAAGATGTATATGGTACTTTAGTATATGTATAACCCAAAGGTATGTCTAAAAGTTTGAGTTCGTTTGAAAATACTCTATTGCAAATGCTCTATTTGTGATTATCAATCCCTGATTTAGCAAGTTTATCTTTGCTTAATCCGTGTCGTCTTATGTGCTTAATCTGTTATGAGTCTTGTAATCACCGTGAGTTGTTTGTCGCTTGTTATGAGCAGCTGTCAGTTTAGTTGTTTTCACTATGAGTTTCTGTACTTGCTTATTTGTTGACTTCAAGCAAAGGTAGTGAAGGGATGATGGTATGGTGAGTTCATTTTCTCTTGGTTGCTGAGATATTGTGGCGAGTATTGTTGAAAATGTGAAGCAAAATGTTGAAATTTCAGGTTTTAATATATAGTTTCAGCTGAAGTTTGGTTGTGTTTGATGAATTGTGTTTTTCACTAAATGTTATGAATGACAATATAAAAATGTGTATAGGACATAGGCAAGTGGAAAATGGATGGGTGCTGTTTTGATTGGCTGTTTGGCTTGATCTTTTGGTTATTAGGTTCTATGGCTATGCTTATCAAACGAGTTTGATTATTTTGTGGAAGAAATTCAGTCCACAAGAATTTTACTTTGCTGCCCAGACATTGTTTTTGAGATTGGCTTTTTATTTCATGTTCTGCTAGATGTGATCTTCATCAAGTTTGGAATACTTTTGTTTATGTGCTGATGTGCGATTATTTGAGATAATCTTAATCCAAGCATGTTGTTTAGTAAAATGTGCTTTTCTAATTATTTATTCCTTTGTACAAGGGTAAATCAAACTCTTTTTAGCATCCTTGGATAAGTGATTTGAACGACTCAGAAGGTATAGATAATGCATGGTCGTACCATACATAGTCGGAAGGAACTCTCATAATTCTTGTCTGGGAGGAACACATACCTATTCTGTAGCTCTGGTTTTCTCACTTTGATTTGTTTAATCAATTTTGTGAACACAGTTCTCAATTTCTACAAGCATGTGATGATTGATTTTTATCGAGGGAAGTTTGTAGTTTGTGTAGCATATGAGAGGATCACGATGCTCATTAGGGGCAATTTTCATGTAAATTTAGTGCAATTTGTTTGAAGGTGTATTTGTTTTGATATGAAAACTTGCTCATGTATCTATGCACCTTCTGCTTAGTGCTCAAAGCCATTCTCAGTCTTTTTATTTGAAGATCTTTATTATCAACTAATCGAGTCCTCATGTTGTCATCAAAACATTTGTTTTACCATGGCATTACTGGACAACAAGTTTCTAATACATCAATCTAGTGTCCATCCCTACATCTTGCTCATTGGTGACAAAATTAAATGAGAATTCCAAGAATTCAGATCTGGCAAAAGACATTTCTCAATTTTGAAATGGAGAAATGCTGATAAAATGAAGTCAACTTTTAAGTCCCTTCGAAGAAGTTAAGACATCTTGTTCGATTTTCATTATGACACTTAAAAATTGAATGTCAGAACTTATAATTCATTCATAATTCGACATGTTAAGTCTGCTGTTTAACTCAACTAAAGCCAAATCCCACCCATCGCCAAAACTACATGGAAGATACCATACAATAGGTGGAGATCAAGTGCATATGGCCTCGAAAAAAGGGGGAATATGGTGATGGTCAGGTACGAGAATAAAGAATAAATAAAAAAATTGAGGTATGTAACCAGTCGAACGCCGATCCATACAATAGCTTTGAGTAATGATTCAGCTGGCGGTCGATCCATAAAATCAAAATTTAGTGTATCGCTAATTCCAAGGCTTTTTAGTGTCAAGACAACATTAGCAAGGTTGGTCCGTTGAACCTCTAGTACAGTGTTATCTTCTAGATCGATTTGATAATTGCGTAACGTGTACAACAGGAAACACATTCCTGGACCAGTTCTTCCAGCACGGCCAGCTCTCTGCATTGCTGAAGCTTTGGAGATTGGAGTCACTAGCTGTGATTCCATTCCCGTCCTTCGGTTGTACGATTTCATCTTGCAAAAACCCGGATCAATCACATAGCTTATTCAGTCAATTGTTAATGACATCTCCGCAATATTTGTCGCAAGGAACACCTTACGAGCACCTTCTGGCGTGGGTTCAAATATTTTTGCTTGAAGATCTGTAGGCAAATTAGCATATATTGGGCATATAATGAGTTCAGCAATTTTGGAGCCAAAACCCCTTACCTATGCTTCAAAAGCTCTTCCACTGCTTCAATTTCCTCTTGACCAGTAAGAAAAATCAAAATATCACCACATGGTTGCTGCACATGTATTTGAAGAGCAGTAACAATAGCTGCATCCAAGTAATATGCTTCAGGTGCACTGTTGTGAAGAATTTCAACAGGTGCACTGGTGTGAAGAATTTCAACTGGATACCACCTTCCTGGATATCTAAATATCAGGGCGGAGTGAAAAAAATCACTAAACTTCTCCGCATCTAGTTTGGCACTTATCAGGCCTAAAGCGAGCAATATCCTGTAAGGTGATGACCATAGAAGTCAGAAACTGATAAAATGGTAACTTGACATCAGGCTCAAGCCGGGTTGAATTCTTAGAAAGCTAATTTAGCAGCAAGCTAGAGATTAGGACTTCTTCTGCCTAACTCAAGTAATGCCACAAAAAATTACCATTCACAGTTGTGAACTCATTTCTAATGTGTTTGCTTTATCTAAAAAGAAATTGGAATGTGTTATTGCACGTCACATGTAAATATAGACTTCCCTCAACTTCGCATCTCAAAAGTTAACATTGAAAGATGGATACTTTTGAATTGACTTTTTCAGCTTGCTATTCCTATTCATTTTGAGCATTCAATGGTCTTATGAAAACCAATGACCTTTAAACCCATTTAGAAGAGTCTACACCGTGGAAAATGTCACAACCTAAAAAGAAATAAGGAGCGGCCATCATCCAAGCAAAGAGACAATATGGAAATAATCAATAATAAGGAGTCATATATACCGCATCACTTTGTTCAAGAAGACTTGGAGGGCCTCCCTTAGAAGACTTCTAAACCAATTCCACTAGTTCAAGCACTTCATCAGACCAAAGTGGCGTCTCATGGAAAACTTTATAAACATTTCCTTGCGACAATTCGTTTGTAGTTTAGGAGTGCCTCACTTGTCTAATAATATCTAGTAAGGATGGCAACCTACACAAGTTGTAGGGAATCAGGTCACATTATGCATCCTTCCATGTAAAGAAAAAATACCCTTATGTCATTTAAGCAGGCTTTAATGCAGTTACCATAAAGGAAGAGTTGCAATTTGTAATCAGGGCTTTTAAGACATCAACCTTTGAGAAATTGCAATATCAGCAAGCATCTGGAGATTGGGAAATAATTGCACAACTTAAACAAGAGAGCTGTTCAAAAAAAAAAAAAAAGAGAGAAATGGACTACAAGAGCGACGCGCTGTTTAGTGATGCAAGAGCAGAGGATCTAAAGTCAGAAACACTAACCATTTCCAGTACATCAAAAGCTTTCTTCCTTATCACAACATCCAATGTGTACATGATGACATTCTCAATCCCCTAGATTTTGCACTTTAATGATAAGAAGAATATACAAAATGAAATGGCATAAAATCAACATCTTTCACTATAATACCTGCAAGGCAGCAAAATGGCTAGGAACAAATGATGAGAAATCTAGAGTTTCACTCTCACTCTCCCGTGAGACATCTCCTTCTGTGGTGCAAAGCAAGAAGTCCATGGCATGTTTCTTTAATCTCCAAGGTAGAGTAGCTAAACAGAACATGCCTTAGCATACCAATTGCTTGCCACCTTCTGGTTTGACTACAGCAGTTACATCCTCCTCAGCATTATAAGCAACACTTGGTTTGACTACCAACAGTTATGGTGCTGGTCATCATGTCAATAGCAGACCCTGTTATCAAGCCAATGTAAGATAAACGGCAACATCTCAAGAAGTGTGAAAGTTCAATCACAAGGCGGCAGCTAAACCAAAATCTTAAGATCGAAACAAGGTAAGATCAACAAAACCAGAATCTTGTGAACCCTTCAGGTTATGAGCAATGCGATCAGCCATGTTAAAGTAATCCTTCGCATTGCGCAAGGCAGCAGCTAAATTGGGGAGTGAGACTGGAGGAGCTTTTGATCAGAGGTGGCAAAGGCAAAGGTGGCAGTGTGGTTCATTAGATGAAAAGAGAGAAAACTTCGCAGTAATGGGATGCTCAAAAATAGTTCAGAGGCAGAGGCAGCCGCGGTGGCATCGTCCCATCCAAGAATTGTGAGTTACTTCAGGCAATTGGTATGTGTTTCTTCAGAATTGTTGAATATCCCCAAGAAAATAGGATAGCCCAAAAAGACCCTCTTAACATAAAAGACAAAACAAAATACTTCTTATCTTAAATATTTTTCTTCTTGTAATAGTTCATATACCGAAAGACAGGATAGCGGAAACATAAGTCACTGTCATCTCAACCAAAAGACTCTGAATCTCAATAAAACATCAGCACTTTCTATTTACTGCAGCGCCCCAGCGAAAATGAGGACTTCATCATGAAAGACCAACTTTCTACATTATTATGGTATTGACTTCGCCACCAAAATAGAAAATGGACTACAAAAAGGAAGCAGCCATAACCTGCTGCCACATGGTGTCAACAGGTGGCTGCCTTCGAGCATCACCAACATCAAAGTCGAGAGCAGCCTAGAAAGAGCAGGAGGACAAAATAATGAGCTCCAGCTCCTTGAATACTACTTCAAAAAGGTCAAGTTCAATTACTATATGATGCAAGCAAGAGCTACCTCCAAATATGATCGAAGCAGCAATTTTATTTTGAGTTTAAACATAAACAAGCTATTTTTCGTTTGGTCATGAAGAGCAAGCTATATGAAAGGGTAACACTTATCAGTTATCACATGATGTGAACAAACGCAGAACAGTCCTCAAAGAGATCTCCCCACCATCAGCAAGATCACGAACCGTATCCTCAGCAATTTTCATTCAGAATGGCAAAGAAGGCATCCCTGGTTTCTTTATCGAACTTGATTAAGTCTCCTGCTGATTCCACGTTTGGCTCGGCCTTTGATTTCGGATACCATGTCTGTAACGACCCACACTTATGACTATCTTTTGTTTCGAATGATTGGTGTAACTAGTTGTAAGGCTTATACAGAACGTTGTCGGATGAACTCGATTGTGATTCTACTGCTGGCTGCAGACCTTTGTCTTTCTTGAGCCTCTCATTGGTCCATTGTTTTTGAAGCCTTGACATGGTTGGCTCAACCTCATATGGAACCATTCCCTCATAATCATTTTACCTCCATCTTCGCATTTTGCCGAGTCCTCGACCACCATTTGTGTCCCATCCAATTTCTGGCTTCCCTGCACTCTCTGGTAGTTTGATGATTTCTTCGTCAGGTATCAAAGCGGAAGTCGAATAACATTTCAGAATTAGTCCATAACAATCGTACGATGTGATGGAGGCAACTGCAGTTGTGATGGGACGGCACTTCTTAAGAACAGCACTTAAGGTTCCTCACTCATTTAGGCCAAATCTTCGGTCCCTTTTGCCAACCAAATGAGCAGTTCACTCTCGTCTTGTGTCTATTTCACATTTTTGACATTGACTTCCGGCTATCTGATGCGAGCAATAACAGGGGAAATAAATTAATTACTCCATAATGGTACCGTAAAATGAACGGAGAAAGGAATCACTTACCCATCTTGGAGAATGCATTCTTCACAGACAATCATATGTAGTCATCTCCAGTTGGGTCTCTGTCGCTGCGTCACTTTTTGCTTGTTCTATAACCATGGAAAGCATGACATCGTCTCCTAAGATGTTTGCCGCCATCACTGCCCATGGCAGGAGATTTTTCGTCCAGTTCATTCTCCTGTTCTTGAAGTAGTCATGCTAATTACCCAATCTCTTCTCTGACCACCCTCATATCGAGGCTAAAACTATTGATAGAACCTCAATGAACAGAGCATCTTTGTTCTGCTTCTTGGCCTCATCCGCCCTCCGGACCCCGCCTCGCGACCATCACCTGAGGTCGCGCAACCCAGGCGTCGCCTGAGGTCCGGCGACGGTCGCCAAAGTCGGGCAACCCTTAGGCGGCGGTCCTGGCGCCTTGCCGGCGGTCCTAGGCCTCCAGTCAGCTTCTTCGTGCAGTGGTGTGCGGTGGTTTTAGAGAAGATAAACAGTATCAGGATTTGCATTTTGAAGATGCAACTTCACAAAGTACCTCCGGAGATGCAACTTCACAAAATACCTCAAGAGCTGCATTGGGCTAAAGGCCCAGAGCCACTTGAAGATACAATTGCATCTCACCTAAAAAAAATGAACCAAATACCTTTGCATTTGGCCAAAGGACTTTAGAATCCCAAAGGGCTTTCCAAATGCCCAACCAAACATGGCCAATATTTTCTTGGACTCGCTGGGACGAAGAAAAAGTCTAGAGAGAGAGAGGCGGCGGTTGACACAGCAAAAGCACCCAATCATTGTCTCACGACAAAAGCATCAAATCTGCAAAACCCTCTCAAGCTCGCAGAGTCAGACGTTGGTCGACCAGGCTCCTCAACTCCTGCAGGTTTGGTACAGAGAAAACCAACGCTGCAAGGCCATTGTGAACAAACTGCCATGTCGTCAGTTCAATCTCGAATTGATCGGAAAGGAGACCGCCGAGGTGGAGGAATGGAATATAAAAAGGGATAATGAAAGACCTTATTACAGAGGTGTTGGAATGGAATATAAAAATTGATAATGATATAAATGATGTTTGAATTCTAGTTTAATTTGCAGTATAGTCATTGGACATATAATTTGTTTAAAGTGGCCTCTAAACTATAGTCTAATTGTGTGCAATGCAGTCCATGAAATTTTAAATCGTTTAATATGGTTAATGGACTTTTTATACATATTCAATTCGATTCTTAAACAATATGAATATATTCAATATTGTTATTATATTAATTCGAGTTAGGGACAATATTGAACATTTTTATATAATGTATGGACTAAATTGAAAATGTACTACAAGTCCAGAAATCACATTGAACGAATTAAAAATTCAAAGACCACATTGTATAATTAGACTACAATTTAGGGATCTCATTGAACAAAGTAAAAAGTCATTGATCACATTACATATTAGATCAAAATTCAGAGATCATTTGTGTCATCTTTCCATACAAGAAAGCTCGAAAGTGGATGGATGCCTCCTGAATGAGTTAGGCCTAAAGAGACTAAAAATGGATCACCAAGATTCTTAAAAGGGCTTCAAGGAAACTCTCCTAAAGGCCCAAATCGTTAGTGCTTGGGCCTCTTCATTGCAAGATCTCAATCGTACGTTGAATATATCCAAAAATTGGGCCTAAAAAATCAAGATAGAGTGCCTTGTCCACCAAAAAAGCAGTAGGACGCCCCATGCGATCTGGTGTGGTTATTCCGGACTCGGAGAAGAGTCCCGGCAGCAACATTTTGGAACAAACGAGCGGCGTAATAGATACAGGAGTCCATCATGCAAGTGGCCGAAGAGAAACATCTTTCGAGCACGATGTCGACGTTTGTTTTCTTCTCCAAAATCCGCGCGGTTTTCATTTTACGGGGCAATGTGAATGCAGAGACTTGGAAGAGAGAACGTTGCGAAGGGTTTAAACTAAAGCAAGAGCTATAAACACAGGGATTACCTGACTGGCTCACAAATCACAAGTTTCATTCCTTGTGCCTGCATGTTATTCTTTTGGTGTAATCGAGAGCTTTTCACATGATTCTTTTAGTGGGGTGAATAATTATGTGCATCTTCTTCAATTTGAATTACAAAAATCAATCTCAAAGTGTTATTTTCATTAAATGATAAGGCATGCACCAATATGGTTACATTTAATTTTAAGGATCATACTGTCAAAACTGCCGACTTAATATACCTATAGCACATGCATCCCAAACTAATTTTCATATCCCAATAATTATTAACTTGTATACTTATATATATTTACTTCAAATTAATTTTTGTATTACAAAAAATCATAAATTGAAACATTTGTAATGGCCATCATTGCTTCGCATTGAGAAAGATGGTGATTTTGCTTTGAACAATACAATCAACAGGAACAATGACAGCTACATGGTTCTGTCGGAGCTTATCGTCGCGTTCTTCCTGTTCAAATCCCTAACCACCTTTGACCTCCAAAATGACCTTATCGTCCCTTGAAGGGATGGTACACACACGACCCTTAATCTCGGCCTCGGACTCAGTCAACTCGGGCAAATACCCGTGATGTCTCACCACCGGCCACAAGTTGAAGAGCCAAAATCATCTTGCCACAGGTTTAAGCAATTAAAAACATTTCAAGAAACACATTTAAATTCAAAAAAGGCTATTCATCTTAAATGCGATTCATTGGCCAGGAAGGGAGCCAAAGCTAAATGCTCAATTTCTAGCCTAGACTTGTGCACACGCAACAAGTGTGTGTGTATGTGAGGAGAGAGAGAGAGAGAGGGTGCAGAGAAATTTAAATTGCCAACTATTTCAGTTAGTTTCCACACAACTATTGCTTTTATACAAGGCCGTTGTATTCTTTCCTTAGAAAGAATCTAAGAGTCAGAAGACAATAAACTACGAATAGCATCAATATTCTTGCTCCTAAAACGAATACAATAAAGTAAGATCGTGCATGAATAGAAGAAGGATACTAATATGGTACTATGGATGTCAAAATCAGGATGCCCAAGCCGAACACCTCTTCCAAATCCCCGAGTGAAGAGTTCTCCTCGAGTACTAACAGCAACACTCTGAAACTTTGCTGCAGACACCTGCTTAATTAAGGAACCATGCAGTGAATCAACTTTTGCATGGTAACTTTTGTATGCAAGCATTTCCAGTTCCTAGCTGATAATTAGCACCACTACCCAAGCTAAACGCCTCCGTGGCTACTGCAATAAGCAATAATTTCGACATACCATCAAGAGGACTCAATTAATGGTAACAACTATTAACTACAGGATTGAAATATATACCAGCATCATATCCATTCCCAATAACCTGCTTTACAGGCCCTGAGAGTAAGTCAATGGGCATCCGAGACTTAAGAGTCCTCCAACGCATCTCCTGTGATGAACCAACTTCGCTCTTCAAGAACTCGAAGTTTATTTGCAAATTCATCATTCCGAGTTCTCAACCGTCGTCTGCAACTCGTGAGAAGGAAATCGGTGCAATCACGGGGGAAGAGGACGTGAAAATTTACCTCTAATTTCGCGGAGAACGCATCAGAGCAGAAGGTCAAACTCCGAAGAGCGAAGCAGAAGTGGGCGGGGACAGCGTAAGTGGGGTTTCGGGAGGCGATGGCGGCTTGAGGAGGCGACAGCAGGGCTTGGGAGGCGGCGGCGGAGGCGGAGTTGGTGTCGGCGGGTCTGCTGCAAACGTGGGGCCGGATCGACAGAGAGACAAAGGAGAGAGAGGGTCTGCAGCAATTTTGAATAATTTCCGTGTGGGCCGATGACACGTGTCAACAGATGAATGGTTTGCTGCACTATTTCGCTCACCTAATATTTTCTGGGTTGGACTGACGGATGAAGCAAAGTCTAGAGAGAGAGGGGCAATAATTGATACGATAAAAGCACCCACAGCCATTATTGACTCCCGGCAAAAGCATCAGATCTGGAAACTCCTCTCAAGAACTCCTCAGCCCTAGCTTGTTGCTTTCTGAAATGGCGGAAGCAGTTCTCTTTAGCCTTGCCACTGACATCCTGACAAGCCTCGCCACCGAAATGGTGAAACATGGAGGCTCCAAGATCCAGTGGCTCTGCAGTGCCAAGGACGAGCTCGAAAGCCTCAAGGAGACCGTCCAGGACATCAAAGATGTGCTCTTGGATGCCGAGGAGAAGCAATGGCGCGAAGACCGGGTCAAGCGCTGGCTCAAGAGCCTCAAGGACGTGCTGTACGATGTACAAGATTTGCTTGATGATGTCGCAACCGAAGATCTGAGGCGGAAGTTCACTCCCGGCAACAAGATGACGAAAGAGGTGCGCATTTTCTTCTCTAAATCAAATCAGCTTGTACACTGCCTCAAAGTGGGTAATGAGATTCAGAGACTTGAGAAGAAACTAGATCAGATTGATAAAAATAGGAAAAGAAATAGGAATTTCAAACTAGAGGAGCATCAGAGTGAGGCAACTCTTCCTACTAAGAGGAGAACTCCCACTTTTGAGCGCGAGGAAAATATAATTGGTAGAGAAGAGGATAAGGAGGAGATCATCGCACATTTGCTTGAGTCCTCCTCCTCCAGAGAGAGTGTCTCGGTTGTTTCCATCATCGGTATAGGAGGAATGGGAAAAACCACGCTTGCTGATATGGTATACAAGGATGAAAAGGTGAAAGAATGTTTCAAGCTTAAGATGTGGGTGTGCCATGGGGATCCTAAAATCTTTGATGTGAATTTGCTCGTCAAAAAAATACTAAACTCTGCCAAAGATGATCATGAGGTGAAGAAAAATCTAGAAGGCATTGAGAATAAAAATGAGGAAGAGCTGCGGAGGCTCCTTGCTAAGGTACTGGAAGGAAAGAAGTACTTGCTTGTCTTGGATGACTTACCACGCGCTCTTCGTCGGTCATGGAGGCTACAGATGCAAAGTCAGTTAAATTTGATCTATGTGGCTTATCTTCGAAAAAGTCATGGGAATTATTCCAAAAAATGGCTTTTAAAGATGGGGAAACATCATCTGACTTGGCATTGGAGGAGATAGGTCGAGATTTAGTTAAAAAATGTGCAGGTGTTCCCCTTGCCATCAAAACGATAGGTAGCCTTCTATACACCAAAAAAAAAACAGAGTGGCTCAATTTCAAAGAGCGTGAACTTTCAAATATAGTTGACTCGGGAGAAGGAACTATGGAAGTCCTCAAGCTCAGCTACGACCATCTTCCGTCGCATTTAAAACATTGTTTTGCATATTGTGCGCTATTTCCAAAAGATTATGTTTTTGATAAACAGACAATAATACAACTCTGGATGGCACAAGGCTTTATTGAGTCATCGGAGGGGAGCGACGACCTAGAAGAGACGGGGGATAGTTATGTCTGGAACCTATTGTGTAGGTCGTTCCTCGAAGTTGAAGAGATCGATGATGACACTGGTGAGGTGAACATGTTCAAAATGCACGATCTAATGCATGATCTTGCCTTGAAAGTTGCAGGAGATGAGTGCAAGATGATTAATCTCAATTAAGGCGGCGTCAATGGAGGAATTCGACATGTGTCATTTGCTTCACAATCATCTTCGCTACAAAAAATGGCCTCACTACTTTTTTTTTTTTTTTTTTTTTTTTTTTTTTGGTCGAGTCTCTACTCTATTCCTACTCTACACTCATTCGCAGACTTGTGTCCCCGCTCTTGCGGGCGTGGGAGTCGCAACCCACTCTCGAAACTTACGCGTTCACTATCCCCCATCCCCCGAGAATGTGGGGATTTGAACCTCACCTCCCCCTTCCATGTTGGAAGGGTGGCCACTGGGGCGAACCCCCAGTGGTTGGCCTCACTACTTGAAGTGACCAATTTAAGAACAGTTCTCTCTTTGAAGGAGTGTCCGAACTATTTTTCAAATGAACTGAGATTATCTCCAAGTTAAGGTGTTGTCGCGCACTGGGTTTTGGCCATGAAGATTTTTTGATCCCTGCTTCCTTGGCGAGTCGATTCAAGCACTTAAGATTTCTTGATATATCTGGAAACCCATCTATCCAGAATTTGCCGGATTCAATCACGGATTTGGTGAACCTGTAGACCCTTATCCTCTCTAATTGCGAGAATCTTACAACACTTCCAAGAGATTTGAAGAAATTAGTCAACCTTAGATTTCTTGATATTTCTGAATACCCATCTATCCAGAATTTGCCGGATTCAATCACGGATTTGGTGAACTTGCAGACTCTTAAGCTCTCTAACTGCCATAATCTTACAACACTTCCAAGAGATTTGAAGAAATTAGTCAACCTTAGACACCTCTTAATTGATGGGTGTGAATCATTAAGCCACATGCCATGTGGGTTGAACCACTTGTCTAAGCTTCAGACTTTACGCCTATTCATTGTCCAAAAGATAGACCATAAAGTACCTGGTGGTGTGGGAAGCTTAGATGAATTGGCTGGTTTAAACAAATTGACCGGATCTATTGCTCTCAAAAACTTGCAGTTCCTTCATCCGGTACCGAATGAGGGTCACTTGAAGGAAAAGCAAGGTCTCCGTTGCTTAGAATTATCATGGCTGGCGGAGCAGCAAGATGGCAAAAGCGACAGTGACGAATTAAGCTTGTGGGAGTACCTCAGACCGCACAAAATCTAACCTGTTTGAAAATAGACTCATGTTTGAATAGGAGTCCACCAAGCTGGCTTTCCTCCATCACGAATCTTGTTAAGCTCACACTCTATTCATGTAGAGAATGGAAGTACTTGCCGTCCCTACATGAACTCCGTTCCCTAAGGAGATTGATTCTCAATAACTTGGATGCGTTGGAATTCGTTGAAGAGATAAGTGATATGGAGCAATCTGATACTTCACCCCCCAGCCTCCCGTCTCTAGAGCAATTGGATCTCTTAGAGTGTCGGAACCTGAAAGGATGGTGGGGAAGAAGGCAACCAATGGAACCAAATCAGGATCATCAGCGGTATAATTCATATTCATCATTCCCAAAACTTTTGTCCATGGTGATATCAAATTGTCCCCACTTGAATCCAATGCCACTTTTTCCCCAGATAAAAACTTTGACATTAAGGGGGGATAGCCTTAAGTGGTTGCATCAAGGGATGGCGGTATCCACATTCATCCCCCTCTCTAAATTAGAGCAGTTATGGTTTGGCATAATGGATTTGGAGCACTCGATGCTTGAAACTCTACTTCCATTTCTCAAAAACCTTAAGACCTTGACCTTTAGCTGTTGTGATGAATTCAGGAGTCTCCCTCGTGGCATGCAGTTCTTGTCCTCACTGCAAGACCTCAACATTCGCTTTTGTGAAGAACTCGATGTGTCGAGCCATGACGATGAGCATGGAACCCAATGGCGTTCCCTTGCGAAACTCCGTCATCTTAGGTTCAACTATCTTCCAAAACTAGTGGCATTACCGGAGGGGATTCAACATATCACCACTCTGAAATCTCTCGATGTTAGTCAGTGTGAGAATCTAATGAGTTTGCCAGAATGGATTGGCAATTTCTCTACTCTTCAAAATCTTGACGTTTTTGGCTGCTCAAAGTTAACGTGTTTGCCTGATGGGATAAGCCGTCTCACCTCCTTGAAGACATTGGGAATCGCTGAGTGTCCCGTTTTGCAAGAGAGGTGCCAAAGAGAGGGTGGTGCAGATTGGGAAAAGATTGCACACCTTCCATGCTCACAGGAAGGAATTATGGTGGACCAGTGAAAGCCAGTCAATCCCCAGGTGTCCAGTCTAGTGGCAGGGGAATACCAATAAAAGAAAACAAGAAATGGATGTCATCGGTTGACATTTGCAATCAAAGTCCACGGAGATTTTCATTTTCGTTTTCGTTTTTCTTTGGTGGTAGAGCTTCGTGATTGATGTTTACTTTTGTCAAATGATTAGTGAAATTATATTGAATGTCGAGTCTTCTGACATAGCAGGTGAGACAATGAGTGAGACCTTTTCGCAGTCTTATAAAGCAATAAACATTAGCAACAGCCATGACAGTATACCCAAGTATGTAAAGTATAAATAAGAAAAAGGTGGTTAGAACGTAAAGAAACGAGCTTCCGCATGAAGGTTTGAAATAAGTAATGAAGAATCAAAATTATTAAATTGATGCATAGAGGTCCCAAAATTGTAACTTTTGGTTTGGCCAATTGATATTAAGCAGAAGGAAGGTGGTTAAAATAGAGAGAATATGAGCTCTTAACGTCCTACTTCAATACGAGTAAATAAAAATTGAGATGACAATAGGGGTATAGAGGTTTGAAAGCTCTTAATGGTCAGGTTAATTCATTTTCCCGATATTAATTTGGTGGATTGATACAAAGAATTTCATGAAATGAAATGGTATTGGTTCGTTCATTTTTTTTTCCAAGATGATGAGAAATGGGCCAAAGCAGTAAAAACAAGTGGGCCAAATGCTGTTCATGCGAGGAAACTTAACCGTCAAAATTGTCGTTGCTTCTCACTGGGAAAGAAAGGTTTGATTCGAACGATATAATCGCCGGAACGATGATAGCTAAATTGCTCTTTAGGAGCCTATCATCACGTTCCTTCTGTTCAAAGCCATAACCACTCTGAGCTCCAAAATGACCTCATCGTCGCTCAAAGGGATGGTACGGACATGACCCTCCATGTCGGCCTTGGACTTGGCCAACTCTGGCAAAAGATTATTTGTGATGCATTCTCTGCCTACGCATGACGTCCCCACCCACCACAAGTTTGAGAGCCAAGACGAGAGGAAGAGGAGGCTTGAGGCCAAGTACAAGCCCAAGAGTCGTCTAGGGCTGGTGAGGTCAATGTTGACCGGGAATTGAAACTGAAGAAGGGAAGATTAGAGAGCGTAGTGAGGAAACCTCACCCTCCTGCACAATTCCGGAGACCGAGATTCAATTCTTTAAAACTTGAACTGCTCCCTACAAAATAGATCTTTCAGATTAAGGAAGAACCTTGAATAATGTGATTTTTACGTGAGATTTGCAGTCAATGCATGATTTGGACGTATGTATTCCGACTAATGCAGTCAAATTTGGCTATCTTGCTGAATTTCTATGCAGCAAGGTATCTTGTTGATTTCATTTGGCGAGAAAACTTCAGATTCATGGACCAAATACTTCTGACATAGTCAAATGATAAATGTCCGCACATGGGAGAAGAGCTAAACAAGTTTAGCAACGAGTCTTAGTAATAAACGAATGCGTTTTTGAAGGCTACCAAGTAAATTACATTTCAAAAAGTAAGAAGTTAATTAACATGCTGAGCAGATTTTCCCTCCTTCCTCTTAAGGTTACGACATTTTATAAAGGCTTGTGACCAACGTAGTGCAAAATGCTCCATATCAATCTCTTAATTTTTTTAATGTTTTGGGGTGTCGCGACCCTCCCAACCGACAATTGGAAAAATGACAGGTTTAGAAATAATGTCAGTTTGAGGATCAATGGTCCTCAATGGATACAGGTTCTTCCAAACTCTTCCCTCAAGTGATGTTTGGATTTATATTTTAATTCGATTAACCTTATGAAAATTCTACATGATGAGTCACCACTAACTCACTAAGGTAGGTTAGGAGCTAAGTAAGATATGGGGAAAAAAATCTCACTTTCAATTACACTAATTATCTAACTACTACCCTTTTGATACACTAACTTGATTGGTTTGTTTGCCTAAATGATTCAAGCAATTTTTGACCAATTAATTATCCTATGTCACTAGATGATATCCATGCATGATTGCGCAATCAAAGAAAAGTAAGCAATCACAACAAACACAATGAAAGTAAAGTGTTGGATGGTAAACTCAAAAAAGCACCAAATATAAAATACACATTGCCTTGTTATGAAGCCCTATGATAGCAACCCCTATGAGCTAAGTTGTAATTGAGTTCATTTTCTTGCCTAAAAGATCAACCTATCAAAAACTAGTTTATATCAAAGGCATTTGCTAAAAAAGTTTAACTATATATGCTAACTTAAATTAAAAGTAAACTAATCCTAGCGCTAAAACTAACAATCTAATCAATGTCTACGCATAAGCTATTTTCTGATTTTTTTAAATTTTATTTTTTGAATTTTTTTCCAAAGTTTTATTAATAAATTTTTAAACTTTTTAATTCCGAAAATAGGGACCGGGCTGGGCCTTTGGGCCCGATCCGAATATGGGCTGCTGCGAACTCTTGGGTTTGGGCCATGGACACAAATTGGGCTCTTGTATCAAACCCATCTTCAAAGCAATTCAAGCCCAATTTAAAAGCAAATTAAGCCCAACGCATCAGTAACCCAATGCTTCTATCAAAGCAGATCAACCCCAATCATATTCTAACTAGAATTGATCCGGGATTGATCAAGCCAATTCCCAAAAATCGTCAATCCAATTATAACTAAATTAAGACCAAACTTCCCAAAAAAACTACTAGGGTGCGTTTGGTAACCATTTTGTTGCGGAAACAATTTCTATTTAAAAATATATATTTTTTTTATTTTACTCCTTAGACGAGTTTCTAAGCGTTCAAAGGCCTTTGGTAACTATTCTCTGGAATAGAAATGTGTTTGGTATGACCTACAAAATTTTTTATGATTTAGAATTTCTTTTACTTTTTTAAAATTATTTTAGTACATTTTTTTTTCTTTTCTCTTTTCTCTTTTTCCTTTTTTCTTGTCTTCTTTTTCCTCTAGTCAGTCGTCGGTGAGGTTAGGCCTCACTGTGGCTAGGTGAGGCTCAACCTTGTCGAGGGCCGATGAGGGTCGACCTTGCAGTGGCTAGGCGAGGCTCACCTCGCCAAATGTAGTGAAGCTTTTTGGCAAGGTTGCTAGCCACGCCATTGCTACACGACCTACTTGGGGAAGAAGAAGAGGAAGAGTAAAAGAAGAAAAGAAAAGAAAAAAAAAAGGGGTTTGAGCTTGATTCTAGAATTGTTTAGAGAAACAAAAAAGCAACTTTTTTTTGACATTTTGTTATGTTCCAAATCTATTGTTGGGAATAAATTTATTCTCAAGAACAAAAACGTTATCAAACGGATTTTTGTTCTTTTTTTTGTCCCGGGGAATAAAATATACAATTAGGCACTGTCCTACACGTTACCAAATAGGCCCCTAGTGTATTTCTCCATTTCCCCTCTGTTTTTTTTTTCTTCCTTATTTATTTTTGAGAAATACTTATCTAAGTGTCATTATTCTATTGTGAGAATAATAGCATGTTTTGGGCCAAAAAATAAAAAAAATAATTAAAAATCATTGTGAGGTACACTTCTTCAATATGCTCTTATTCTAACAGTAGCAAAAAAAGAAGTCTGATGCTAGCAAAGTCTCCTATATCACCTTCTTCACAAAACTCTCGAAATTGGGTTAATTTCAGAGTATTTAAAGCTTTAATCAATGGATACCACTTTCAACCTTCAAGCCTAGCACAACCAAAACATCACCGTGAGTTACGTCAAGCCACTACCACCGGAACATCGTCTACTATTGCCCTTACTAGCAAACATCATCACTGTTAATCAATGGCGGCCACTTTTCACGAACACAAGGAGAATGAACAGCGGAAGGCTAATGCAATAGGGACATTCTCTCGACCATTGCCGGACCTCGTCATGTACGTTCCTACATGAGCAAGACACAAAAAGGGAGAAAAGGAGATGCGGTCACACTCACAGTGACGTCTGAAAATGAGAAAGAAAATCACATTTTGAGGTTAATAAAAGATTATTACTAAGTGACTCCTATTGCTACACACTCGATTACACACTAGCAAGACAAGATCGGAGGAAAACATATACGACCTTGGTTCAAACATTTTGTCCGATAGGTGGTGAGTGCATGGATTAATGAATTTTACAAATCATTATCAGACCATCACTACCACATTAACGTGCATTCAAAACGCGGATGTAGTCTTAAACGAAGACGAACTTCACAAAAACAATGAAAAACTTCAACAGCGTTTGTAGACTTGACTAACCAGGACAAACTAAGGATGCTCGTACCTGTAGATGCTGTATTCGGTCGCAATTAGAGGTCGAACTTGTGCAACGAGGTTCTGGTGAGTGTTGCCGGTGACGATGAGCGCCGGTAATGGAACCTTTAACGAGAACAGATCACTCCAAGTCTTCACGGCCAAAAATGGAGATGAATGAGGAGGGAAAGTGAGGATTCTGAGATTGTGAGAAATGACGACAACAATGGCTAACCACGTGGAGAGGGCCTTGAGCGTCGACGAACAACAAGCAAAAATGGTTCTGAAAAATCTGTTTGCGCCACCCCCGTTTGTGGACGTGAGAACGCTTTGGAATAAAAGAGACGCCTTTGATCCTTCAAAACACCTGTTTTTATTAAAAAGTTACCCTAAATCAAATGCTTAATCGGATCCGAGATCTCTAATATTAACTCAAATCCTATGGTGCCAAATATGTTGGTTTAGGTGGTCGATCGGTTCTTGAAGCTGAAATTTTTTTAATCGGATTCGAGATCTCTAAATTTCATCGTCCTTAAATCAAATGCTTTAGATAAATTAAAATACTAGCAAATTCTAATTTTTTTGGTCAAAGGTCAAATTCTTCTATTTGACCAAAAGGTCAACCTTTGGCCAATTTCATAAAATTTAAAATTTAAGGGCCTAATCTACATGCCTATGTTAACATTGACACCTACATGCAATTTTTTTACGTTTTTGTAATTTTTATTTATCAAAAGTTGACTTTTTCTTTTGTTAAGTTTGACCAATAGTCAACCTATAAAAAGGCAACCCTTTAAAAAAAAAAATAGATACAAAATTACTAATGAAATGCAATGCTCCTAATTTTTTTACATGCAATGAGATACTAAGGACACTTAGCTAATTTTTTTGGGAAAATGACATAAATGGTCATTGAACTTTAGTCTAATGCGAAATATGGTTCCTAAATTTTAGCACAATGTATAATATGATCTCTAAACTTTTGATACATATTAAATATTGTTATTGGACTATATGAAATTGTTCAATGTAATCCATGATATTGAATAAATGGAATGATAATATTGAACATTTTAATATAGTTTAGGGACTATATTGAACATGTATCAAAATTTTAGGGACCACATTGAGCAAATTAAAAGTTCATGGATTACATTGCATACTAGCCTAATGTTCATGGATAATATTATATATTGAGCTAAAGTTCAGAGACCGTTTGTGTCGCTATTTCAATTTTTTTTTATCAAGAGCCGTGGTGGGAATCTCGAATCTCAAATTTTTTACTTTTAATTGTTGGAAAAATTTAGGTGTCAACATGAAGAAGCTATGTTTTTCGTCATTATAATTTTGGGATTTCATTTTTTATCCTTATAATTTGCTTGGTTACTTTTCTAAACCGCCTGCTATTCTCCGGCGACAATGTAAGACTTTCTACCCAAACTTCCATCCAAAATTAATTATTGAATTAGCACCATCTATCCACACGTGGCACCTAAGTATTCAAGCTCTATGTGGATTGTTTTAGATTTAGATGCTCTTTTTCTCTTCGAAAGAAAATTGTATTCATTACTCAAAATGATACATAAATACATAATCTTCATGACAAAGCAAATCAAAACAAAGCATGAATACTAAAAAACAAAGCTAAATTCAGAAAACAAGAATGATCAACAGAGTACCAATAAAGTTAAGTACAAACTTATTCCACTAAAACAATTTTGTCAAATGAAATTTGTGGCCGATCACTGGATATGGCGTTTTTGTCAATGACAAGCACACACTAAAAATTTCTTCTCCAATAATTGCGACATTGATAGGTGGTGGTGCATACCTAGGTTCGTCTTTCTCTACACCATCGTTGTATGGAAACAACCAGACTATGTTAAATAAACATAGACTAACATGTGAAGGAGCAAATCTTTATAATTGAACGAGACGCCAAAACTCCTGCAATTATGAATAAAACTAGAGGCAGAAAACCTGTACACAAATAGAGCAGAGGGGCATCGAATCCCCAAAAGCTCATTTATTAAACTCTCAAATCAGATTAGGAGAAGATGACATCCATATCTAGAACTAGATCGGGAGAGTTTAAACTCTCAAATAGAGAACTATATGGAGAAAAGAGAGCTCCCAAATCTAAATCCAAAAGGAAAAAGCAATAAAAGATAATAAAATGCAACAAAATCAACAAAAGAGAGAGGGGACCCATGGCTGAAGGTTGAAGAAGATGATGGGAAAAGAAAGAATATAGAGAAGAGATTTATTGGCTTCCTCGCTGATTTGTTTTAGATGCTGACTCAACAAATTTCGGCATACTTTGAACGGGAATTTGATGAAATAACCTAAATTGTCTTCGAAGAATAGTATGGGAATTAAAATTATAACCCGGACAAAAATCAAAATCTCTCCACACTAGAAGGACCAAAAAAAAAAAGAAAAGAAATTTCCCTTAATATCTTGTATCGTCAATATTTAAGGATTTTTATCTTATGATTTTTTGCAAAAAGAATTGCGATGTCAGGTCCTATCCCAATATAGAACATTGTAAATGTTTATATATATTAGGTGCTAATATTTTAAGTCGTCCTAAGTGTGCAAGATATATTAGATATTAATTTGTCTCATTTATAATATTGTATCCTTTTTGTAAACGCTTCAGATTTGTATTAATCATATCATAGTGCAAAGATGTGATATCTTGATCTTTTACAAAGTTTGCAAATGCTTACGATGTGTCCCCAAACTGCTAACCATTATAAATATATAATATTTTTTATTTAAAAAAAGTTGTCATTTTTAATCCTCAACTATTTAATGTGCTCACAACTTGTTTTTATTTTTATTTATTTTAAGTGAAACCTTTACATTATTCGTTGAACTGATATATTCATTTTGGAAGGAAAATACTTGCAAAAATCTAAATTTTGGCATAATTCTATAAAAAGGAAAAAAAAAAGAGAGAGGCAAGAAAGCGATGGCAACTGTACTATCCCTCTGCCCTCGAGGCCCAGGGGTCTCAACGGGTAATTGCAAAGCATTTGGCAGACTTCACAATAAATTGCAGAAACGCCCAACTTTCGCTAGGGTTCGGCTTAGTCCATATATTATAGTGTACATTTTAGATTATGGACCGGCCTGGACAACACATTTGACCCAACCTTCTTGTCAAGACCCATTGTCATCCTTACCTTAGTATTGCACAATAGTCAAATGCTGCAGCAAAAACACATCTGTGCAGTCTCTCTCGAGGAAAATATAGTAGCTACAGTGATATAGTAAGACCATGATCCTTCTTCAGCTTTTGTAAGGGGAAGAGGATACCCTAGGCTGTATAACTTGGTATCCGATCATTTCATATGCATAGATTATATTAAGTTAAGATTTTGGGATAAGTGCACTATAAATCCTAGAACTTGTTATGAATGTGTAATTGAGTTCTAAAATTTCAAAGAGTAAAATCAAAATAAAAAACTTATTACGAAAGTGTAATTGAATCATAAAACTTGTCAAGAAAATGCAATTATGTCTTAATACTTATTACGAAAAGACAAAATCAAGTCCTAAGATTTTAAACGGCGATATAACTATAATGTAGTCATCAAAACACTGATGCCATGCCATCACTGTCAATTGTAGCAAGTTCATACTATATTAGAAAATGACTGACCGAAAAAAAAGGAAAAAAGCTACGTTAGAAAATGAAGAAGCCTTTTGAAGAATCTTCGACTACTTTTCGACATTGGAACTGACAAATTAGACGCAACTGCGATTAGTCTTGAATGCAGGCATTAGCATGCAATTAAATAGCAAAAACCATCCATAAAGATGTGAATTTTCCAAATGTTCCCATAGTAAAAGGACGACTATACTCTTCCGTTTCAAAAAATAATTTTTTTTCTACATGGGTAGATATTTTGAAAGATTTGGTTAATGTCAAAGCTATTGATAAAAAAAGAATACCAATTACATTATTTTTCGGTAACTTGTTGGCAATTTACAGATACTTTTACGAAGAAATTAACTCCTTTTTTTTTACTTTTAATAAATTATCAATTTATCTTATCTCTTATTATTTTTTTATTTATCTGTCTTATTAAAGTCTAAATTTATGAACTTCCATATAAATTTACCTATCACTGTTTGAGTGACATACTGACTATTTTCGCTTAAATTACCAACTAATTTTAGGTTATCAATTTGAGTTACTTGCCAATGCTTACGTGGCCGTTTATTTTATTCTTATTTTTTTAATCTTTTAGCAACTTTAACTTACATCTTTTACTAACACCTTAAATTCATCAACACACCTATGAATTTACCAAACTTCATTGGCGTAACTTGCCAATTTTTCTCACATTAGGTGACCAGCTAGTCTTGGCTTTTTTTTTTCTTTTTGTCAGAACTAGTCTTGGCTTACAAAGCCTCATTTGAGCAACTTTTAACTTTTTTTTATTTTCATTTTACTTTAAGTTGATCAACTTGTCTATCAATTACTAAACACGTGACATTTATTAACTCTTTTTTCTTTTTTTGAAATTACCAACCTTAATTTGAGTGTTTACAGACATTTATCTAATTCAGTTGCCAACAGGTAACTATCTCTCATATGAATTGCTTGTCAATGTTTATTTGGTTTTTACAAATTTCTAACTTTTCTTATGATTTATAATTTTTTTCACCCTTTTTGACAAATACCTTAAACTTATCAACTATTATATGAAAATACGAATTTTTTTGAGTGATTTATCATCTTTCTCCAATTAAGTTAACAATTGTTTGAGTTACTTATCGCTAACATTTATTTGCTATTTATAATTACTGGCTTAATATTAAGTTACCACTTTTATTTCCGTTACTTGTCATTTTTCTAAATTTATCACCTATATTTAGAAAATAACGATCATAACTAGAGTGATTACCGGCCTCTCTTCCACTAAGTTACCATATTGTGTTACCAACTCCTAATTGAGTTACTTACAAATGTTTATTTGCTTTTTTTCTACACCAACTTCTCTAATATCTAACCAAACAAAGCTTCTCTCATCGTTTACCAATTTTATTTACATTTCTTATCAATAGTTTAATTTTACCAACTAATTTATGAAACTATCAGCCTAGCTTTATCTGTGTGATTTGGCTAAATTTTCTCCAATTAAATTACCGAATAGTTTTGAATTACAAAATCTGACTTGAATTACTTACTGGCATTTATTCGATGTTTTCTCAAATTTTTATTTTTTTAACTTGTTTATTAAGTTGCTACGTTTATCTGCATGTGCTACCAACCTTTTAAATTTATTAACTCTTTTAGAAAATTATAAATTCTATTAGAGTGATTAACAAATTTTTTCTCAATCAAGTTACCAGCTAGTTTTGTATTACCTTCTTTAATAAGAATTGCTTACCAAATTTAGTTGGTTTTTTGTTTTGAAATTACCGACTTATCTTATCTCCAATAATTATAAATTTATAATTTTCTACCAGCTATGAATTTACCTACTATTGTATGAAATTATCAACTTTTTTTATGTGCCTTATTAACTTTTTCCCAATTAAGTTATCAACTAGTTTTGGATTGTCAACTCACATTTGAGTTGCTTATCATTTGGTTTTCTAACGTACTAATTTTTCTATTGAGTTGCTGCTTATTCTTTTGCGTTACTCACCAAACCCATTATACGATTAGATACCAATTAATTTTCTGTTACTAACGCTTATTTCACTTACTTACTAACATTTATTTGAGTTTTTCAAATTGGCAACTTCTTTTTTTTTTTTACCAAAAAAAAAATTATTTAACTTTCTTACCAGCACCTTGAATTTACCAATTATTATATGAAATTTCCCATGTTTATTTGGTGACTTACCAACTTTATTCCTGAATAAGTAACTCCATAGAAAATTTAATAAATTAAAAAAAAATCAAATAAACATCGGTATCCAACTCAAATAAGAGTTGCTAATCTGAAAATAGTGGATAACTTAATTGGAAAAAAAGTTGATAAATTACTTAAATTAAAGCTAGAAATTGCTTGAAAGGATTGATAAATTACCTAGTTAAAAATGGGTAAGTAGTATAAAAATTGCCAACTTACAATACTCGTGAAAGAAGTTGTCATTTTATGAAAATATCGGCAAGTTACCAACACGTAAATCAAAAGAATAAATAAAAAGTCACCGTTTTCTTTTTTTTCTTACCAACAATATTCCATATTTACCGATACTTAATGAAACTTATCAGCCTGAAAAGAGTCCCTATTTTTGGGCACAGAACAGTAGCATTATGCAAGATTGATATGGTTTCAATGTTGATTTTCTGGGAATTTTAGAATGCCTATCAAAGCAATGGACGAAAAATCGAATTACATAAATGTATTTATGCATTGAGAAACGAGAAGGTACGTAAAATTTGAGTTCCTAAAACACTGAGCCATATCCGGAATAAAAAAACAAATTTCTCTTAGAAACGAGTTCACAGCCTCATAAAATATCTAACCATATATAACAAGTCCACGATCTTGTCTAAACTGTCAAAATTAAGTTTCTTGCTTTTCTTTGTATACATGAAACCCTGAATATAGTGTTATGTAATTACATAAAGTTTCTTTGTATAAATTGTGATTATCTATTTCCCAGTCTCAGGTCTACAGAGTCTAATCGATGTACTTTACAACATACAGACCTTATATACAAAAGTATATTAATTCTTATCGTCGTACTAATTAGTCCTGACTCATATATTGATACACTAGCCCTTGTTAGTCGACCGGTCTGCAGAAACAGAGATCCGGGCTTCACCAAGTCCTGCAAAACTGAGTGATGGAATTGCTCGAGTCTGTAAGATCTGGCTATTCAAATCCAAGATTGGATTGAGTAGTTGAAGGAATTGACTCCACTGATATGAGCAAAGATATCAGATGAATCCATCATGTCATCTTCTTTCACAACCACCTGAAACGAAAGCCAAGGAGGTGTTATTATGTTACGAATGGATTACGATCAGGGAAGGATATTTATCGGGTTTGTGATAGTTATTTGTTTGTTCTCGATATCACTATTCGCAAGGCATCGCTTGATCTTTGGAAGTTTCTTTTGAACCACAGATATGGCATGCCCAGTGCAGATTTTTTGTAAGGAAAGTTATTCTCACTTCGTCCTTTTCATCATCCTCAAGATGGCCACAAGCGAGCCTAGAGTTCTCCCCGAATTCCTCGTTCTTTGCGAATCTCCCTCTCACTCGCGGACGGCTGTCCGCCAGAGTTTTGCGGCACGCATACTGCAGATATTAGGAAAGTTTCCTCAGCTAAAGTTACTGTCCCACAAAAGGTAAACTAAAACATGAATGATGCGAGAGAAGAAGAGAACGAAGACCTTAATCTTCTTGCCGAAGTTCCTTTCGTTCCTCTTCTTCATGTACCGATGGATCTTCTCCTTCCTCTGCTCGACTGAGAGCTTTCCTACTTTGTAAGTTGGGTCTTCAAAGTTTGAAATATCTGTTGCGAAAGGTGCAGGACTCGAATTCGCATTCATCAGCTTTTGGCTCTCGGCACAAAATGCCTTACACGGTATCAAATCGACACAATTCCATAAGAATTTGTCACCACAAATACTACGAGAGCACATGAGATTTAATGCCATGTGCGTACCAACTGCATTGAACTTTAAAACTTCATATTCAAAATGAAGCATAATGTGCTGTAAAATCTTGTCAATACCTGCATGTCCTCAGGAATAAGCACCTGGGTCGGATCCGAGCAAAAGATTCCACTGTTATTGTCAGCCTGGTAATCCAGATCTCGAGCTTGCAAATCTGCTTTTATTAGAACACTTCCCGAGAAGATCCCCGACCTATCTGCAGATACTGTGCCAGTCATATTCTCCGGCATGTACGTCCTCATTGAGCCAGCGAAGGAGCACGAAGGCGATGCAGGGTCCAAAGGAATATATGTTGACACAGACGAAAAGCAATTTTGTTTGAACACTGAGGCAATCAATGGAGGGTCAATTAACGGTGACATAGTTTCGCGAGTAAAATTTGGTAGCCCGTCAGTGCTATTGGTCAGTGGAAGTTGATTTTCTGTTAGTTGCACTGAAGGGAAATCCATCAACAGGTGGTCTTGTTGAGGACAGACGAATGGGGAAACCGAAAACAGAGGGGAGGGAGAGAAATCATTCGAAGCAGAAATATCATTATTGACATCTTCTTGCGGATCAAAGATTGTTGTTTGATTTCCGTTGTGGTTAATAGTGCCAGCAGTCATGGTGTTACTCGTAGTCGTGGCAGGAGTTGTAGCTGTCGTGTTAGTATTGATTCCATGGTCTTCCTGCAGGAGATCGCCAAAGCTTTGCAAATCTTCAGGTAAAGAAAATTTGGAGGAATTGGGGTACTCTTTATAGCAGCGGTTTGAACACGATGTGATCTCAGAGTTCTGTATACTTTCTGAAAATAATTCGGGGTCGCAAATTTCTAACAGTTGAGCACTTAACGGGCTTGACATATCATCCTGCAGAACAACAGATGCAACTCCATGTTTGAACAACAATAATTTGTTGAACAAAGACTAGTAAAGCATATCAATTACCACCAAAAGTCGAATTACTCATGTTTATGATCCATACACTACAATTGGTCTCTCTAACCATTTTAGCAGATTTCTTGATGTTTAAACTAGTAGAAGAGGACATAAATTCTGGACAGGCATATGATGATGCTTGGATTCTTAAAGTTGATTTGAAAAGCGAGTTCTGTGAAGGTGAACAGTGTCATCTTTCTGACAAACAATAAAGCAGGAAGATTATCTGCAATTTCGCTGGCACTTTGTGATATGCAACAGATAGATAGCGGATGTGAAGACGGGCTTCGATGGCATGTTTATGTGAGGTAAAATATAGGATGTCTAATCTGGCCAAGCACTAGTCATGGAGAGGCAGCATGGAAGAGTTTCAGAGCTTTCTCAAAATGATCAAAGCAAGAGTTTTGAGCTTTTCACTTGGACATATTTTATCAGAGCATGAGACTGTAATATGACCAAACAAACATTGTCATAGATATATTTTGTCACGTTAATGATCAATCTAGTTTGCTCTAATCAACTCAATGGTCATCAGACGACAATGAAGACTTTGGCTAAATTACAACGTTTTCTCTTGAAAAAGTGGATTGATACAAAGGAAAAGTGATTGGTATCCTTATCAGATTTTAAGATGATGTCAGAAATCCAACCTGAAGCTCAAACAGTTTCTTCAAATTCAATTACCTAAAGAAATAAAGATAAAATGATGCACTGAGATTAAGGTGTCATTACTAGCTGCGACATTAGTAGTGTCCTCATCACAAGCACACAATGTTTAGATGATCATTTCCCGAGCAAACCAGACACATGCTGATCTTGAGCTCAGGCAAATCATCGTATCGCAAAACACACCAAAGACCAAAAAGAACCCAGAACTTTTGTCCAAAGAGAGAATGGAACCATGGAAGAAAGCTTCAGCCTTGCAACCAAAATCCTGCTTTTTTTTTTCCTTGGCAGAGACAAATTGCATGATTAATGCAATGCATGCATGCATTGTGTGTATGTACAGAAAAGAACAAGGTATGGAGACGGTTTCAGAGGGCAAGAGAATTTTACAGCCGGAAGCTGCTGGGGCGGATGAAGCACGTCCTCCAGCATTCTGTCCTCAGACATCGGCAGACAATCAAACAATTGCAAGATTTAGATGAACAGACCCTCTCTCAAAATGGCACTGAAAGAAGAAAAAGAAGAAGAAGAAGTCACGATCACGCGCTCCCTATGATCACCACCTTTCGTGGGCTCGAGAGGATGCTCACTGAACCGCGATATATAAAGGAGAAAGCTCCATCGACGACGATCAGAACAAAGTGTGCCCGTCTCTGTATGTGTATGTGTGTTTGAGAGAGAGAGAGAGAGAGAGAGAGAGAGAGAGTTGAGTTAATTTTAGCTAGCTAAGGAAGAGGAAGGCATGGGGTGTCAATAGTCTGTTGGTTTGCGTATAAATACATACGGCATTTCCGGCGGGGGCCTGTCCGTACGGAGCTGTCAGCTCAGGCACTTGGGGTTGTGTCAACCCCGAAAGCGAAGGCGGGCCACACCTTGGTTCCGGCTGACGTGGCGGGCGAGGTGAGGAGGGCTGTCGGACACGTGTCGTCGGGCCGGCGACGTGGGCCCCGGCTCATCGCAGCGCTCTTGGACAGAAGCTGGGTTGACCGATTCCTAGCCGACTTTCGGATCCCCTGCATTGCCAAGCTTTCGCCCCAATTTCTTGCCGACTTTCTGATCTTCTTTTTTGGGTTGACCGAGCCTTTCAACCCAATTCCTAGCCGACTTTCAGATTTTTCCCATTGCCCAGTTTTCACCCCAATTCCTAGCCGACTTTCGGTATTTTTAATTGCCTAGTCTTCGCCCGCCCCTCCCTCTCTCTCTCTCTCTCTCTCTCTCTCTCTCTCTCTCTCTCTTTCTCTCTCTCAATAGTTGCAAAAAAGACGACAGAGGCAAATCAGTCATAATTATCAAATGCATGAACCGGATTCGGCGTGCTCTCGCTACATGGAAGTAAAGATAATAGCCAATGATAGACTACAAAAAGTGCTTTGAATGTAAACCATGTTCGTTATCTGTGGAACAAAAGTTTTTCAACTTGTAAGATTTGTTTTGTTTTAAATATTGAAACCTCCTTGAACTTTGGCATATGTGTACAATTATCCTCGAATTATGAAAAATTGTAAATAAACCCCCAAACTTTGGCACGACTGCACCACAGACCCCAAATATTTTTTTTATTTTTTTCTGCAACCACTAATTTTCTATCTATATGGTCATTAGGGCTGTCAAATTTGTGGATTGGGTTGAAAATAATCCAACTCTAACTAACCAATTTACGTGTACTACCAATTTCATAACCCATACTTGACACAACCCATAACCAACCCAACCATTTACTAAAATATTTCCATGAATCCAATATGTGAAAATCTGTATCCACCTAGTTAACTCACTTTAAGCTCTTCCTGCGTATATGTTATTCGGATAAAAGCACTATTTCGACTATAAAATACTAAAGAATTGGCTTTCAACATTGCATAAAATTTTCACTTTTTGTATTGATTGACAATGCAAAATGAGAAAAAGTTAGTACTTGATAGTCAATTTATAAAATTGCAGCAAAAAATAATGTAGAGGAATTGAAATTTTTATTAAATGTAATGTAAGATATTAAACAATATGATTTATGCTCACCATATAATGCAATAATAGGAACTAAGATTAGAATATTGCATAAAAAATAAAAATACCAAATGCAACCAAGGAAAGATATACTCCAATAATTAACAAACAAAATCTACAAGATTAATAAAAATAAAAATAAAAATAATGGGGAACAAAAGAAGCCTTCTTGATATTTTTAATAAGGGGTGAAGTTGGGCCCATCTTATATACCCACCAAGACTTCTCTAACTCAGAATGACTCAAGGAGTCAATTTTTTTCTCATATAGAGTGAAGTTGCAGTGACAAAGGTGAGTTGTGTTTGCTGTTTGGATAAACTATGAATTCATTTAACACTCATATATATTTGCATTTTTCCATTCTAAATCCATGTATAACTCACTTACTAAACATAGCTAACCCATATAATGAGTCAGCCATCAAATATGGTTAAGAAATTAGTTTATGACCCATTTTGACAAGTCTAGTTGGAAATGGACTTACCCGTTTTTTTTAACTCAAATAGCCCCTATCAAATGGCTAATGAAGTTAAGATAAAAGAAGATCCATGATTAAGTTAAGAATATTTTGCCGAGGCGGTTTTGGTCGAAAAAGTGAGTTAGTCTCTTGTGAGGTAATATCGTAGATGGAAACACCGGTAACTAACAACAAAACCAAACTTCATAAGAGTAATACGTTAACTTTTTAAAGTATTGCACAATTTTTTTTTAAAGGAATATGTTGAACAAATATCTTTTATATGAAATGTTTTGTTAAGTGATTCATTATTGATCACCACCATGTATGATTCCTTAGAATACTTGTTGTGGGAGTTAAGGCCATGTAGAACAGACTGAGATGTTGTATAACCTCATCAAACTGGCAATGTAGAAACTATGGTTAAAATAACATAAATAATGATAAAGATACAGATATAAATTGAGTGTATTGTTTTTACCCCGGAACCTTAAGCTATCTAAAAGAAGGGCAACAATATACCAATAATATATCTAAAAAATTTAAAATATGATAAACTATGCTGTGACTTCTTATCATCATTATTATTAAAAAGATGGGGAAAAATATTGCCCGCCTATCCTCTAAGCATGGATTTGGCAGGTTAATTTCTCGGGGGCAAGAATCAACAGATCTTAATGCCACCTTAAACGCTTTTTTTAGAAAGGAGCAATTTGGTCACTTGTTTGAATCGCACGTGAGTGTTCATTTGTAGTACATTAAAAGTGCGATTAGGAACATGATACCTTCAAAAATTTACCAAGACTAATACGAATATATCTTTGAAACTAACGGATTTAATACAGTTGTTCCAACTTTATATAACAAATCTTCGTGAAATCTACTCTAGCAAAGACATGACACGACATGAACATAACATGAACTTGCGCCTTTATTCATGTATTGATTTCTAGTTTTATTCCAATCACATGAATTTCTGTGCTTTGGATAAATGCTCCTGTGCTTTTTTGTTTTTTTTTTTTTTTTTTTGGGGGGTTTGGATAAAGGAAAAGTGAGGAGGGGGCAAGTAGCTGGACAGTACGTGGCAAAGTGTGTTCAATCGAAGCCCATATTATACGTCGCACCAAATTCCCATATATTCCCGTCGCCGCACAAAAGAGAGACCAAATGCATGAGTACCCACCCACGAGAGGAGAAAAAGGAAGCCTACAAGCATTTTGGGGCTCTTTGAATCGATTTTGTTTTCCTCTATTTCCCAAACTTTAGTTAGACATACACATGGTGTTGTTCCTCTTTTTGTCTTTGCCATGCTTGGAGTCGGTCTTCGTTTGTGCCGTGCTTGTGTTCTGGTGGTTCCATTAATGGGAGCCGAAACATTATGAATTAAATCGAACATTTCAAGAAAGTGAATTATAATATAAATGATATGAAGAGTGATATGCATAAGTTAGAATAGTTCATTAGAGGGGTTATGTGCATAGGTTTTCCATTAAATTTTAAATAAGTAGAAGAGGGGAGTAGGGCCATTGAAAATTCACATTGAAGAATTGCGATTAATTAGAAGGGGAGTGAAAAAGAAAAAGAAAATGAAATGAGTTTCTTTACACCATGTCAAAGGAATAATTACAATCAATCCAATTTGTATTTAAATTATTACAAGGTGAAAAGAGGCGTATGTATCTAGGGCCTGCTAACGCTTCATGTTCAAGCTATGCAAGAGGAGGAGATCTGTTCAGATCAAGTCCTAGAGATGCTATAACCCAATATTGGAATAAGACATCCCAGCCTGCAAATCAAGGGTATATTTGTTTTGATCTCTACGGAAATAGTTATTCTTCATTGTTTTCTCAACTACTAATACGGCTATCGAAAGAAAAGTACTGAGCAAAGCATATTAGTTCATGTCGGCTGCTCAAGAAATGGACGAGTCTCCCCGATGACACGTGGCGATATTACCCTGGTTCGGCGAACTGTTGTATCAGCCTGTCGGATGCCATCTCAACCGTGCGTAACATGCCCGACAACCCCCCGTGCTGGTGTCTTACTGAAGATGGGTCAAACTTCTCCACCTACCTCTACCCTCCAGACAAAACAGTGTTGATGCTGTTCACACCAAATCATCCCACGATCGAATCTCGATTCCTCGCGTTGATATTGCGTTTTGCTTTGAGGAGAAAGCTTCTGTCTTGCCAGATTTGGGAAGTTCCATTGCACGAAGGGGCTTCCACGTTTGATGAAATTCCGAGGAGAGCGAAAGGGACACGATGTGCTTTGCCTTCCTGTTGAGAGGTCTTTCCATGGAAAGAGGGAACAATATATATTCTTAGCAGTGAGGAAACGCAATTCTGTAAGGCGTGCACGGAGACCCGCGATTTACAAGATTGCATCCGTGGCAAAAATCTTTGGACTAAATCAATAAAGATCAGGTGAACATGGAGAGATTGAGAAAGAGAGATTTGACAATGATGATGGATGGGGTCTTCTTTACGATCGGCTTCAATTACTGCTGGCAGAGGCAGGGTCTTAAGCACGGTTGACCCGAGCCCCGTTTTCCAAATATTAGGAAAAAAAAAGGAGATTGAACTAATTCTATTTCCAATTATTAGACATAATAACAACTCAATTGAGGAATGTTAATGGAAGTACTCATATAGTTAAACCAAATTTGAGTTCAAGTATATCTCCAAATAACTTGACAAAAAGTTACAAAGTGTTGCCTAATGATAATTACGCACAAATTACACACAGAGAATGACTAATATATTTGGTTTGTTTGATACTATATCCTTTACTATGATTTGGACAATATAGTGTCGTCGTTGTCCTCTTGATCAGGTTGGGCATATTCATTAGGAGTCAATTGTTGCAAATACATATCATGCCTTCTAGTTGCCCTTTTTATATTTTTCGTAGACAAATTATACCTATTGTCTTCCAAGATCCGGTGTTTAGTACTAAATATGAACTCAAATGGTACTACATACGCTTGTGGGGTCAATATCATGAGCCATGATCGAACAAATCTATAGTTGGTGGCTCTCCTCTTTCACCATTCAGGACATTGATTTTGTCTTCTCCAACTCTATGGATGTAGTCGGAGTAATCTAATCCCAAGTACGTCTCCCATCTATTTGGCAAATGAAGACGAAGACCTAGCGAAAGGCTGGGATGATCTTTTTCTTACGAAGAAGAAACCATACAAGTGTTTGGGCACTGCTTGATGATGGTGCCATTTCCGTCCTTTGAGTGGAACTCATTCTATAGAAACCATTGGTGTTTGCAACAATGATATTCCAATGCCAACTCATCAACATTGCCAATATTTGTTCCGCTTTGACATTATGACCCTTCATAACATGGAACGCAGAGAGTTTTAAGCCATTCTAACACAGGCAGATTCTTATTGCTTCATTGAAGAAGGGATCACCCTCTTTGTTTCACCAATTTAACCAGCCTCATGAATAGAAACGAAATGGCTCGGTTGTTTGACAATAATTGCAGGCGCTCAAAGCATCACTAAAAACCTATTATAAGTTCCTAAAATCTTGAGCAATCGTACAATCTTTTGGTGTCAACGGCGAGAGATCGAAACTTCCATTATGCATTAGTACACCATCTCCTTGCATATCTTTTTTAACAACTTGCACGTTGAATTCCACCATTGTCATGTCCTCAAGTAATTTTTTTTTTCTGACTCTTGATGCCTCGGTAAAGTGATTATAATGTATTGAGCCCACACGTTTGTTGGCTGTAACATTATTAAACTATTGGAGACTGTCTCACACGGACAAGTTAATGCAGCAGCACACTTAGTGCACATGGAAGAAAATACCATCACAAACAAGATTTGATTGTTAGACCAGACTCTTGATTTGGTAGGTGTTCACGTTGCCATTATCTAGTGTGATGATGATGCATACTTCGTCAGTGATGCCAAAGATTTTGCCAAAGATGCCAAATTTGATGACAACTCTCATTATTTTGACAGTCACATTTCTGGATTCAAATGTGAAGTAACAATAAGAGGTTGATGATATAATTCTCATTTTTCATATACCCAAGAGTCAGTGACAACATAATACACGTAATTCATAGGGCTCTCCATGTATCATAAATCAAAGAGATTTCAAAAGTTTACCCATCGACAGAAGATGGACCAATACTGCCCTTTTCTCTTTGTACAACACACTGCAATTTCTAGTGTTTGTTCCAACAAAATGGGCTTGAAATGAGAAAGTTTGCACCTATCAAACAATGCGGAGATTGGTAGCAAAATCAAAGGGTTGCTTAATAATAAGAGAATAACATGCAAGCTGTCACTAATTACTCACATCATCATAGTTGAACGGGTTTCTAGAGCAAGAATGTCTTCCCGACCCTAGATGGTCTTCTCCGCAAAGCTAGCGGCCTCAGTTGCTTAGCAGTCTTCAGCGGTAGATGGATCAGTCGGAGAAGTGTCTTGTTGAGGACCGACTTTTGGTGTTCTCCGCTACAAGTCGGCCTAGGGGTAAGGCTTTTGCGTCTTGTTATCATTGAATTTGCTTGTTGTGAACAAGGAGCTGGCATGTATACACTATCATTGCATATTCACTAATCGAGTTCTTTGGCAATCACAAGGAGAAGTCCAGATTAAGTTTGGATACTCAGATATAGCTGTTGCTATTGTTGTTGTTTTCCATGCATTGTGACATGTAGATCGCAATTAAATTCGTTGCAATGGAAGAGGAAATATATGAAATTGACAAAAGGCTTGAGAGAGGAAGAGCATTTGCAAGTGGATATGTAAGTGAAGATTGGCGAATGATGAAAAAAAGAGGAAATGGGCCAATTTATCTAGGTGATTTTTATATTTCTTGTTTTTTGGGCTCCAACAGCCACTACAATGACCTGATCCAGTGATTGAGTATTTGGGTCTGAGACCTTAAAAATTTGTCAACCATTGGACTTGGCCTTCAAGGCCGAACAAAAGAAATGCCGGATCTGGGCTAGCCCGTTAGGGCCCATTCAAGGCCCAAAATTGGTATGGACCAGCCAATTCAAAACGATCCACGACCTGGGCATGAGCCCAATTGTACCAGGCAGTGCGGTGCCGAGCGGGCAAGGCCCATTTCCCAACCCTACCTCTGGTGGACGACTGCCCAACTTCGGCGGGATGTGGCGAACCCCTCAACTCAACCTCATTTTTTGAATAAGGTTTAAAGAATTCACCATTTTTCTTTCCCTCTCTCTTGCTAAGTTGTCTATCTCATTGCTTCAAAATTTTTCCTATATGATCTAGGTTTGCTTTGGGTTGAATCTCGGTTTTATACTCGTACTTTAACATTCTATTTGACATTTCTTTTGTTACATCTCATCAATGAAGAAGACATAACCATACTCTCATTTTCTTGTTTTACAAGATCCAGAGTTCATCGACAAGGTTATGGTAAGTCATTTTTTGATTTATTTGTCTTTGATAATATTTAAATAAACACCTCACTTTATACTCATCACCGATGATTTATAAAGTAATTCTTCCCAAACATTTCAAATTTCATGTCCATCGAGTGTTCAATGTTTCACCTAAGTGACTTCCAATATTAATTTATTTCAATTATTAGTTAATTTGACTTAAGATATGGTTTCAATGCTCTTGATGTTCCCGACCACACGGTGATATCTAGATCAACTTTATGCACTTTGGCTAATACAATATTTGGCGCTTGCCAAATGTTTAGTGAAGTAATGAGAGTTCACAATTTTTTCTAGAGTTAGTTCATCTATTTCATCGTGAATTGGAAAGATTGAATTTACTCATCTATACCATTGGAATCAGTTTGACATGATTTGAGAAGGTGGCCATGCAGAATATAAAGTCAGATAAGACTAGATTGATTGTTTGACATTCTTACTTTGTTCGGAAATCAGGACCAAGTAAGTGGGAAGTAGTAAAAAAGAACAAAACAAAACAGAGTAAAATAAAATGGTAGAAAAATAATTCACAAAATGTTTAGAAATAACTAACGAAATTATCATGCCTTCCGCCTTATATATAGGTTACATCTAAAAAATTGATGAAACTATATCATGAAACTTACGGAAATCATTTCCATTAATTCATTTGCTTGTTAGAAATGTTAAGATAGCGTTAATTTATTCATCAGTTTGCTATTTTGTGGCATTTGCTAATAAAGTAGATTAATTTGATAGAATGAATTAGTAGTTTTTAAGTGCAGTCATTTGTTTATTGTATAATTTGTTTTTAGTAGGATTCTGACATTGTTATATAATTTGTTTTCAGTTGATGGATTAAGACAAAAACATATCAATAGAAGTGGATGGATATAATGAAATGCATTTGCTCATAGAGTTGCCATTCCATTGAGTTGATAAAGTGAAATTTGCAACCGTAAATATGACAAATGAATAAATGGACACTTATGAAATTATCATTCCCCCATATAATTGATAAAGTGGAATCTGCAATTGTAAGTACGGCAAATAAGATGAGGATACTTAACTCTCGTCCTCCTCTGGGTAAAAAAACAAGCTAATCAATAAAAAACTTGGGATAATTTTTTGAGAATTATAAATGAAAAAACACATAAAATAGTTATAGTGAAATGCATTTTATTGTGGGCTTGGATGTTGGCATAATGTTGATTATTGAATGTCTATTATGTGGAGGCACTTGAAAAAGTACAAAAATGATTATCATGCAGATAAAAAACAAATGTTGTTTGTATCACATAACAAAGATGTAGTTGGCAAGGTAGGGGAAAACACTAGTAGTGATAATTTCTTAATGACATGGAAGTTTGATTAAGAATGTTATAGGTACGTGCTTACTCAGATGATCATTATTAATGAATAACCTTTTTTCCATGATTGAGCATGTCGGTTTTCACAATTTTATTATTGAATTACAACAATCTTTTCCAACATCTTTTATGAGCAAAAGAACTTATTTAAAACCTTATTTTAGCAAGCTTAATTCTAAGATTGCACTCACGATTGATATATTGAATTCCATTTAAAACTTAAAATAGTTATCTCTCATTACACCTTTTATTGATGAAAACTGGAAGTTGTATAAAAGAAATATCAATTTTGTGGTGATGCATAATGACAAAAGTAGGGAGAATGGAAAAATGGTGAAGAAATGCATTTATGATTGAGGAATTGAAAAAAAGAAGGTGTCTACAATTATTGTAAATTATGCAGTTCCAATAATGTGGCTGTTAATTATTTGAAGGAAAATTTTTCAAGATAAGGGTTTTTAATTTTGAATGGTGATGCTTTATATATGAGACGCATTATTTATATGTTTAACTTGATTATAAGAGATGGATTGAATAAGGTGCATGGTTCTATTATACATATCTAAAATGTAGTTAGATATATAAGAAGTTCTCTCATAAGAGTTAAAACATTTCAATCTTGTATCAAGAATGAGAAAATTGCACATAATGGTTAGGTCTGTATTGATGTTGCCATTAGATGAAACTTCATTGATATAATGTAAGATATCACCATAAAGATAGGAAATGTTTTGAAAGAATGGAAAAATATGATTTATCTTTCTTAAGGGATATTAATAATGATTCTGTTCGATATGAAGATTGGGAAAATGCCATCATTCTTTCTAAATTTTTGAAATAGTTTTATGATTTAATCAAAGGATAGCGAGAGTTCATATATTATTTCAAATGCTTATTTTGAGGAGATGGTTATGTTGTATAAATATTTGACTTGTATAAATATTTGAATGATGCGGCAAATTCTCTAAACTCAAAACTTCAAACTATATGTATAAAAATGAAAGAGAAGTTTAACAAGTATAATGAGAATGTGGATAAAGTAAATGTGATGGTATTGATTGTGGTTACATTAAATTCTACAAAAAAAGTTAAATTATGTAAAGTTTTGTTATGGACATATTTATGATGATGAATAGTATATTGATGAGATACATGATGAAATAAATGTTACCTTGGAGTATTTGTATAAATTTTATGAGCAATCTTTTTTTTTTTTTTGTTTTTCTAGTAAACAAAATTTAGTGGTTCAAGTGTGAGTATTAGTAGTAGCGGTTCCAATGCCAATAATGATGATAATGTGTATGACATCCAAATTTGTGAAAATGCTTTCTCAATGCGAAGAAAAAAGTGTTTGATGAAAACAAATCTGAGCTTGGTTAGTATCTTGAAGCTGAAAGTGAAGATGTTCTTAATCTTGACCTTTTGATGTGGTGGAAGAATACTGTGTCAAAATATAAAATATTATCTTTGATGGCTTAAGATGTTTGTCTTTTCCTTTGACTATTATTGTTTCAAAGTCAACTTTTAGTACGCTGAGACATGTACTAGATGGCTTTCAAAGTTCTTTGATTTCTAGAGTGGGGGAAGGTTTGACTTAAGATTGTACACGTGCCGATTAATGTTGAAGAATGTATTGAGAATGCGGAAAAACTTGAGTTGGGCAAGTCATGTATAATTTTTTCTATCTTTTAATTCATTCGCATAACTATCTATTAAGTGAATACATTATTTAATCTCTTTTTTTGGTTTTTAGATTTGGATTGTTTTATTGAGGACATCATCATTGAAAAATAGACTTCATTTTGTGGAAACCCTAATTTTGTAGTGAGTAAATATATTTCAATAAACCCTAATTTTTACATGTCTCTAAAGCATGGTTTCTCGTTGATTTTTATTTTCATTTTATGTAAGAATTTCTGGTCTTTTTTAGAGATTTTGTACCATGTGGATTGGCTCGCTTGATTTCACTTAGGAGGAGTTATGCTAATTTCACTTTTTACGAAGGAGTTATGTTTGTAACAAAGATTTATTATTTGTTTTAGATAAATAAAGATTTTTTTTGTAATAGCTGCGTGAATGTGACTAATATTAGACCCATGTTTGTTGCTAATGTTTATGCAATGTTAAGATTTTTTCCTTGTCTTATAATGTTTGTTTATGATAATCCGTAATTAGTCTTGTGGATCCTTGGTTTTTTGTTTAGTAAAAAGATTCATATACTTATTGATTACATGTACTTAATGTTTCAATATAAATTATGAGGATTACATTATAGTTTTCTCGTGTATTTATGTAAAATTTGAAGCCGTATAGATATTGAGTGGTTGCAAAACAGGTCTCAGTGCAAAGAGGATAGATCCTAAATTAGATTGGAAAAACAGAATAGGTTCCAAAATAGAAGTCAGTGTAAATATGATTGGATACATGGTCCTAAAAAGAGAAACTGATTATAACAGCGTATAGTACAGAGTCCAAATGTAAAATTTACCTATCTTGGATACAATTACCCTTACTTGTAACGGCACAATAGTGATACCCGATATTTTCTTATCTCCTTACTCCATTCTTTCTTTAGCTGGCGATGTAAAAGAGAGCAGTTGAACCAGTCAGCAACATCCAGGCTTAAATGGGCCGACTTAGCTTTTTGGGCCTGAGTTAATTGGGCCTGCACGTCGCGGGCCCTCTTTCACGCACTCTTCCTCGTTCTCTCCCTCATTTTCTTTCCATCTCCACTCACGCGCTCTCTCTCTCTCTCTCTCTCTCTCTTCCCCTCCCCCTCTCCCTCCTCTTGCCGCTGCTCTCCAAAATCTTCCACCAAATCTCTTCTTCAAAGACGCCGCAGCAGCAGCAGCAGCAGCAGCAGCAGCCGCAGCAGCCCTCGCTACACACTCCCTCTCTCGCGCTCCCCCAAGCCGCGTGCGGCGGAACCGAAGCCCTAGCTCTCGCTCCCGCTCCTCTCTCGCGAAATGAACTGTTCCAGTACGTCTCTCTATCTCTCGCTCCCTCGCTCGCCGTGTCGAAGCATGTGCCTCGTGTTGTGCCCCGCGTGCGCTTTTGCTTCGGTTGGGTTTCGGTGCTTGCCTTCTCAGGGGTTGATCTGAGTTCTTGATGGGTTTTTGCCTCTTTTCTGTGCTTGCAGTATCCGGCGAGGTGCCGGAGGAGCCCGTCGTCTCGACCAAGTCCGGCCACGTCTTCGAGAGGCGCCTAATCGAGCGATACGTTTCGGTCTGGGTCCCGCCACTCTAGGGTTTATGCTCTTCGTTTCGTTCTGTTTCGTTCGCTCCATGTTTTTTGTTGTTGCGGAGAGACGTGTGGATGTGGAGGGGAGAGGGAGGTGAGCATTTGGGTAGGGTATAGTTTGTTCGAGCTGTTCGCCGATTTTAGGGAAACTGTGACGGCGACATGAGCCTGCGACCTAGCAATCAGTAGTAGCTTGCTTTTTTCAGTTAATGAATAAGTTCTTGGTGATGTGGAATTTCTGAGTGAATGGCCGTGCTTCTTGGCACTTCTTGATTGGTGAGAACGCAGAGAAGAGAAGGAAATAACAAATCTTGGTTTTGTCGAACTTCCCCCCTGATTCTTTTTCTTCTGCTCTTTCCCTTGAATTGAAAAGAATAACGGATGTAGGCAGAATTGAGCTAGGGGAACTGTAGAAGTGGTGTCTCTGATGGTTGTCTAGTTCCTTTGCATGTGCCATGGGAAACAGTGCACAGGTTAAGCTTTTAAGAGTGAGGTATGATAGTAGTTCCAGTCAAAATTAGTTGGATTTATAAAATATAAGATGAATGAGCTCTGCGTACTTGTATTTATATAAAGAAGGATAGTTCCTTTTTGTTCGGCGGATTTATCGTGTTATAATCCTTCATGAAAATGATAAGGACTCAGGCATCCTTTGACTATTTGACCTGTGTGAACAGTAAAGTTTAGGGATTTATGCTTTGTTCTATATGATGTATATGGTCTTCGTGCATAAAATTCTTACATGGATGTCTTCATGTGAGAATGATCAATTTTTCTTGTTCATTTGGGTAGGATTATGGAAAGTGCCCAGTTTCCGGGGAACCACTTACCATGGATGATGTCCTCCCTGTGAAAATGGGAAAGGTATTCTTGGCATTATTAGTTTGAATCCTTTATAATGCTCTAGCACTTTCGTGGAAGTTTTCCTGATTCCCATTGCTTTTAATGCAGATAGTCAAGCCCAGACCTTTGCAGGCTGCCAGCATACCTGGGTTGCTCAGCATTTTCCAAAATGTAGCATATTGCTATTTTGCTATATCTGACTTCTTTTTTTGGCATGAAGTGAATACTTAAAACTTCTTTTGACTAATGCTAGTGCATTTAACAGTCATCTGGTTTCTATCTAATAGGAATGGGACAGCTTGATGCTTTCCAACTTTGCACTGGAACAACAACTGCATACAGCTAGGCAAGAGCTAAGTCATGCATTGTACCAGGTATTGGGCAATGCAGTATCATGTCCTTTATGCCTTATTTAGGATCCAATGTTAAGTTATAAGGTGTCTTCTCTGAAGTCAGCATTGCTATATTATTTGGTCTCTATCATAAAAGCATGTATCATGTGAAAACCAGCTATTTGACTTCTAGTGCCAATCATGGATTATTTTGAGAGTAGATCCATGGATGTGCTGTTCGTCAAACATAACTAGTTTTCATCAATGGTGTTATCATGATAGAAATTGTAGAAGTATCTGAAAGATGCTGAGTGCCTTACCACAATTGACTATTTTTTCTCGTTTGACGTTTTCTGTTTCATGTTTTCACCTGAGAAATGTTATGGCTTCTTCAAGAATGTTGTACTTTAAAAAATTCATTCATTTACCAGAGGACACTCATTAAAATTGATTAACAATTAAGGGACTTAATCGACAATTTACTCATTCAATTACATTTTCAATCATCAAAATTTCTTATTGTTTCAGGGTGATGTATGTTCTCTTGGATAAATTGTAGTTTTGATCCCTTCTCTCTACTTTATATTTTATATAGGTTAAAACCCATATGGAACTAATTTTATGGAATTGTCCCTGCTTTGTCACTTTTGCAGCATGATGCTGCTTGCCGTGTTATTGCAAGACTTAAAAAGGAAAGGGATGAAGCCCGATCATTACTTGCACTGGCTGAAAGACAGATACCCATGACAGCATCTTCTGATATTGCAGTGAATGCTCCTGCCTTGAGCAATGGGAGAAAAGGTTCTTCCTTTTTATGTCTTGCTTAGCTTTTTGACATTTGATCGGTGATCAAGTAGTTACTTTCGCTTTCTTTCTATGTCATAGCTTTTCTAGATGAAGAGCCAGGCTATGCTGGGAAGAAAATGCGACCTGGTATTTCTGCAAGCATCATTGCTGAGATAACAGATTGTAACTTAGCACTTTCTCAACAGCGTAAAAAGCGACAGGTACATTAGGATCTATTTTTTGGCCTTCTAATTTTACTTTTTACGCCATAATTTTGCTCTTTTGTCCTTTCGGTGGCAGCTCTTTATTTTCATTTTCACTTCTCTATCATGGTTAACAAGAATATGTTCTGAATCTATAACTGACCTTAAATGTTGTCAGATTCCCTCTACACTGGCACCTGTTGAGGATTTGGAGAGGTACACCCAACTTTCTAGTTATCCGCTGCACAAAACTGGCAAACCAGGCATTACATCTCTTGATATTTGTCATTCCAAGGTGTGATTCTAAATATTCCTATTTCATCCAGAATGTATTAATGCTGATGTTGTAGCTGAAAATGCTTCCATTGTATGTGTGCTTCATGTGCTGATAATGTAACGCATAGTTGACAAACATATATTAGCATTTTGACCTTTCATCTTGTCTTCTTGTAGATTTAGTACCAAAGTTAGGCTAGTCATGTCGAGCATGTGATGGATGGACTTGTGAATAATGCTTGATTAGGGGTGAGTTTGGGAATGCCTTGTCGTTGAGAATTTGCATCGACAAAAGGGATCTTGACTTAAAGTGTATTTAGTGAAAGAAAATGCTTGGTCTTCATGCGTAACACGTCACAAAGCAACTTTTAAAATGAAAAAGATAATAAAGGGAGAGTGCAGATGCAGAGAAGCATGGACAGGCAACACATGCCAGGTTGGTTTGACTTGACATTGGGATTGCAATACCTATGCTAGATGCAGCTTGCCTAGGTTGCCTACAACCTTGTGATATGTTGTGCTTAGGGTTGATCTGATGAGATCTGTCTCACATGGGGTCACTAGCAATCCGGGCGAGGCGATGCTCGGGTTGCATGACCCATGCAAGATTGCAAGACCAAGTGGTTGCGGTGACTACTGCCACCTCTCTCTCTATCATCATCTGGTGGCTTTCAAAGTGATGTTGGTGATCATGCCAAAGTGGTGACATTGAGGCATCAGACAGCTAACTTTTCTCTTCTTTGACAGCAAGCATGCTTGGGTTTTTAGCATAAAATTGAAAGTTATTGAGGGTGAGATAGGAGAATCCGAAACATACACTAATACTCATCTCTATTCCAAAAATGTTGAAAACCCAGTGACTTTTTATTTTATTTTTGGCCCCGGGGGAGGTTTTGGTACCTGCCTTGGCCTTTAGACTTTGCTGAGGCAGCTTTAGGCTTATAGAATTACAAAAGAAGTATTTGCCAGTATTAGAACTTCGAGCCAAGGTACTTTAGAGACTCAGAGTTGCTTTTGAAGCTTTATCAACACCTTAGTTGCTTTCGTTGTTCAGCGCAACTCAAAGCTTATAAAAATGCTTGATTACTTATAGATAGGAGTATACAAGTTGGAATGTTCAGTCCAAGTTTCAATTTGAATTTATAATGAGGTAATCCATTGGGTAGTGATTTTATAAATTAAAAGCAACCTAAATTGATGAAGCATCAAACTCAAATTGAACTAGAACCATGTTTTGTACTGTATGGCTTTTGATTTCAACCTTTTGGCTAGGAAGAATGAATATGACATCTCGTTTTCTGGTTTGATAGATGAATGTGGAAAATGGAAAACAAAATAGATAAATGAAGCGGCCAATAACATAGAAACCAAAGATAGAGCATATAGGAAAAACTTTTGTTTCAAGCAATTTGTATCTTCAGATCATTTCAGATGTTGTTCATCTGTAAATTAATGGATAGAGACCTTACACTTAGTTTTGATGATTCTGGTTTATCTCTCTTCTTGGAAAATTTCTTCCAGGAGTCATCGAATTTGTTACAAGAATAGCTCCAACACGGGTTCAAAGTATATAGTAAGATTTCATTGTAGTCTAGGGTTTCAAGTCCCTGGCAGATCTTCTCTCTAGTTTTTATTGTTGTTAATTTGATCAATCTGCTAAAAGAGCACAGAGTAAAGCTGAAGCTTTGGAATGAATGCAGCTCTGATATAGGTGTGAGAGACAGAAAGAGATATGCAGTGTAAGAAAAAATACTTGGTCACAAAATTGACCTTGCTATGAAAGATGAGAAACCACTACCATTAGGGTGGCTTATACTAAAATCCGAGCTGTCAATGGAAAAGTGAAAAGAAGTCATGTTGTTGTATGCTGCAACAATAATTCTTTGGGTCTTAACAGGCTTTGGAATTCTTGACATGTGAACAGAATCCAAAGATGTAAAACTGTTTGGTTCTGATAACCGAATTGGGCACAACAGAAATTTTTTGATTTAGTTTGGTCTGTGTTTTCTGTACTGCGGCTTGTTAACTTAAAATTTTGAGGGCTGAATCTGTTCTTTTCTTGTTTCTTTGAGATGCATTATTGGTCTTGTATTGCAGTAGTGCTCCTCAATGAATTCAAGTCTTTTCTGAATAATGAAGAGTTTTTGGTGGACTTGTTAACTTAAAATTTTGAGGGCTGAATCTGTTCTTTTCTTGTTTCTTTGAGATGCATTATTGGTCTTGTATTGCAGTAGTGCTCCTCAATGAATTCAAGTCTTTTCTGAATAATGAAGAGTTTTTGGTGGACTTGTTGAAATCCAATTTGATATGTATCTGTAAGCCTAACTTGAAGGCTTTTTTTTCTAGTTACAAGTGGAAAATCAGGTGTGATTTGGCAATTGTGTGACTTGAAAATGTGTCTGACTGGATGTAGTATGCTATAAAGGACCACTGGGATCGTCTCTTATGTTGGCAATGCTGATTATTCCTCTCATGATACTTCAGCAATTTAATCAATGCACATATCATCTTGCTAATGACATTCTTCCATGAAGTTATTTGCTTTCCTTTAATTAAGCTTTTCTTCCTATGAACAGGATATCATTGCAACTGGTGGGATTGACACATCTGCTGTACTTTTTGATCGATCATCTGGACAGATCATGTCTACACTATCAGGGCACTCAAAGAAGGTTTTCCTCTTCTTCTTTTTCTTTTTTTTTTTTTTTGGGGGGGTGGCTGGAGGAGGGTGGTTCTTTTTTTCTGGTTGGGGGTTGCGGGTATTTCTTCTTTTTCTTGTCATCAAATGACTCTTAGCTTGTTTGTGCATCTTATTCTAGGTTACCAGTGTGAATTTTGATGCCCAAGGTGATCTGGTTTTAACTGGTTCTGCAGATAGGGTAAGCTGCTTTCAGAACCATCCTTTCGGATTTTCCTTTCTTCATGCATATAATATCCACAAAGCTAGGATTATATGCTAAAATAAAGAGCAAGTATATGGTTAGTAATGGTGGATGAGGAAGGAGATGAAATAAATGAAGGCATACTTGACTTTTAGGGCTTGCACTTGGGCATTAAGTTGGAGAAGTGCTACAGTGATTGTGACATTGCTGTTTGATCAGCAGTAATACAGGTAGAAATATGGGCTATTAATGCCAAGTGTGCTAGAGGAGAAAATGGACGGTGATACAAAGCTGTTTTTGGTCGTTGTCTTGGATATATTATATTATATTGATGCTTTAGGAAACCAATACCTTATGTGCTCTTCTATTTGATTGTTTCATCAAAATACTGCTACATCTTGCTTGTGGATTGAGCGGTGGCCTGTTGAAAATGCAGAGCAAGGAAAAGGAGCAAAAGCATTTTTGTTTGGGTCTGGATGAATCTTTAAAATGAATGACTTGACGATATTCTTCCCTAAAATGCTGTGGCTATCGCAAAATGTTGGGTCAACTGTACAATACAATAATTAGGAGCCTGGTATAGATAAAACTCATTATATGCCCATGAAAGATCCTGTTGGCTGAGTCTTTGAATTGGCTTGATAGAAATTGTTTTTCCTTATTTTCTGGATGATTTGAATTGATTGGGTGTTACGCATCCTGCTATTGGATTTATTGACCTACAGGCCAGAATGTATGTTTTCCCCCTCAAGGGTGTCAGGAGATGTTAAAAATGTCTGGCAGCTGGATTCTTTGGAACTCTTTTGTTGCAGAATCTATTTCTTTTTGTCCCTAGTACAACATGAACTTTTAGTGGTGTGTACTATTCATCTGACGTGCTAACCTACTGAGCATGTGAATCTTCTTTATGTAGAACTCTGCATTTCTTTACTTTAGTCCCCCTTATATGACAAGGAAGGGGAAAAGAGAAGAAAATAAATAATTCTGATGAATATATCCATTTTGCATGTGGTCGGCTCTGTATATGCTGTTCTCTTCATTCTAACCATAATGATTGCAATAGTTTGTTGAAGTAGTTACTACTGTAATTTTGTCGTACTTTCTCTAGATGATTATGTGTTTGATCTGCAGACTGTGCGGATTTGGCAAGGTTCTGAAGATGGGAGCTATAACTGTCGGCATATATTGAAAGATCATAGTGCTGAGGTACTCTTGGTGACCTTTTTTTCTTAATTAAACACCTTCCTTTCAATTATGAAAAAGGAAAAGCACATTCCATGTCACATCTGTCTTGGCCATAGTCATAAACATGCCTTCTCAACAGTTTATGCTGTATTCTTAGCTAAAACATGCTTCCTTGGTATAAACTTTATGTCTCTTGTTTGTATGAAATCCTTTTGCCTGTTTTTTTGCTTCATTTGGTATAGGCAACTATCTCAATGAGTTTTTACTGTTATCTGAAGCTTGGTTGTCATTCTCCTATTAGTATTGTTCAGTTATGTACTGAGTCAAAATAGCTTTAAATACAGTCATGAGGCTTAAAAACACAGGCAGTCTAGAGAAGCAACAGAATCTAGTCTTTTATTGGGAACTAAAGACATGATTTTGATGTGTAGTGATGGTAATTTCCTCATCATTTATGTGCAGTTTAACTGTGCAGCTTATTGTCTGCCAGCTTGCGTAAGAACATGGTGATTTATCTTGTGCATGGTCTGATTTAGTTTTTGATTTAAGTGGATGTCTTCTGGGAATATTTGTTAGGTTGATTAAGAATACCTGCAATGTTAACTGTTTGTGCCACCACATGTTTCTGCCTCGATTATTAGGATGATGGTGTGAACATTGCTGAACTGTATTGTAACCTTGGCTTAGATTCTTTGCTGCAGTCATCTGAGGATTAGATGTTCAACTGAATAGCTTGTTACACCCAGTAGATTTGATTTTAAACTGTGTTATCTAAGGTTTGTCATTTCCAGTGAGAATTCAGGTTTTTTAGTTGGGTATATTTTTAATATGTGGTGTTTTAATGCCATAATAAACCTAGCAGATAATGAAGGATCACCTAAGACAGTTTTAATTTTGTGTTTCACATTATAGTGCTATAGAGTTGGAGGAATCTAGTAGAACTTAATCTAGGGTGATGGCTTGATGGGACTGGGGGCAGTCTTATTCTTGTACCTTTTTTGGTGACGAAGCCACTGACACATCTTACTTTCTAAAATGTGTTTCTTGGATGGGTTTCATCATTCTTTTCCGAAAATAGATCATTAAAATAAGGTTTAAACTATGAATTTCTTGATCTTGGAAGTAAATTTGGTACTGGTGGGCGTGCTGCGAGCTCTGGAGTTCTCGAGGGAAATTTTTTTTGAATTGTTCTAAGCCTAATTATGACTGTTATTTTCAAGTGGTAGAATAATTTTATTCCTGAGGTGGTCGTGCATTTGAATAAAAAGACTTACGAAAAACGAATGGCATAATAATGAGTGGATTTGAGAGTCTTTGAATGGTTCTCTTGCCATAATTTTTGGGGCATAATGAAGCCGTCTTCTGTCCATTTGTAAGTTTGGTATTGATTTCCAGTATACTACATCCATCTGTTAATAATGAGAGGATTTGGGAGTCTTTGAATGGTTTTCTTGCCACAATTTTTGGGGCAAAATGAAGCTGTCTTCTGTCCATTTGTAAGTTTGGTATTGATTTCCATTATACTGCATCCATCATTTGCCTGCGTGCATGCGTGCGTGCGTGTTTGTTTCCTGGAAAAGAGCTGGACAGTTCAGCAGCTTGGAAGTTTAGAGGGAAAATAGGTAAAAGGTTTTTAAGAAACAAAATCAATTAATAAGAACATTAGCTTAATTCTATGAGGTGGATTGACAATGTATAGCATAGAATTGAAATCAATTAATAAGAGCATTAGCTTAATTCTATGAGGTGGATTGACAAATTACTGCATAGAGTGCTTTTCTCATCTGCTAAGTGAAACGTTTTAGGTCTTACCATTTGAATTGATCAACTGCATATATTTAATTTCTGCCATAATGAGGTCATGGGCAGACACCACTGCCAAGTGCTACAATGCTTGAGTGCCTTGGGGTGTCTCAAAATGTATGAGGTAGGGATTCTTTGGAGGCTTGTGCATGCCTCACCACCTGAATTGCGTTTCTCCTGCTCACAGTTTACCTATAAAAAATAACCTTGTAGTATGTTTCACAATAGGTATGTCCTCAGAGCTTTATCCTGGGAAAAGCACTCGCAGTATGTTATGCCCGGCGGAAGACCCTTGAAGGACCTGTGAAGGGCTTAGGAAAGAAAAATTCCTGGTCTCTTTGGCTACTTTTATGATCTAGTTTAACCAACACCCGTTCTCCCTTATTCTAATGACTGAAGGACGGGGACAATCAAACTTTCATGACCCTATTCTAAGGACAAGGCAATATATGATCCTGACAATAGTGAAAAACTGAAGTGACGAGGTGTTTGGGTTGTCTATAGTTGACATTAGGTATTGGTTTGGGTTAGTAATGGGTCTTCTTTCTTCATGCTAGGTTAATGGAAAAGGGTAAAAAAAGAAATGAATAGTCAGACCTATTCATTTGTAAGTACTTTATGACCCGATATGATATGGTGCTTCTGTCCATATGTGGTGTTCGTACTTCTTGTAAGTCTTTGGCCTGATTGTTTAAACTCAAAGGATAGTTTAAAATTTGAAAAACTACTCTGAACCAAGATTTCAGTGGTTCAAGTTATGTTCTTGTTTTGGTTTTGCTCAAAACTTTGAGCTTTGATGAGATAGTCCATTCCTTCATGAAGCATTGCAAAGCCAAGGAACGTTGTCCTTACGCACATAATTGAACCTTTCCCCCTTAAACGAATAAACCAAACCCAAGAGGTGATATATTATTACTAGCCTGCCCTCTTGCATTGTGATACCAAGCACCTCATTGGCTGCTAATGAAGTAGCCTTCAAAAGTAATTGATAATGCTCTCCTACATAGGAAAACAAAACACTACTCATCAGATAATCTACTTCACATTATCCTTTCAATGGGATTGGTACTTCTTTGGATTGGGACAATATCTTCTCAGCTTGGAATGAATTATGCTAACTTCTTGACAACTGCAATTTTTTGGGACTGAGTAAAAAATGTGCCATGCCTTCTGAATTAGAGCTCTGTTACAGGACTCATAATTGGACTGCAAAATCTGTACTGGATAATGAATATCCATGTTTCTGTCAATGTCATATGTGTTCTTTGGATGATAATTCTTGTAAAGACTGTAATAACTAAATTAAGCGATGATGCATTTTGAGCAACTTTGTTTTATGCATATGTGTCTTTTATTAATTTGAACATAAGTTGAACTGCAAACTATGTTTTACTCTTTTCTGCAATAATACGTGTGATCTTCTTCCTGCCCTTTTCCAACATCCTCTTCCTTCAAACTTCTGATTCTGGTGGTGAAAATCGTGTATCAGCATCAGAATGGTTGAAGGTCTGATGCTGTGTTGTATGATGCTTGATTTACTATAATGTTGGTTTGCTTTTCAAATTGACTTATCTCAATGTTGCTTCATTTGAGCTAATATTAAAGAAGTAATTCTTGATTGGAGAAGCGGCTTTTTTATTTTTCTGATATCCTCTGGGGATGGAACTATCTAATTATGCTGCTGGCATCATGTAGTTAATAGCGACCAACTTAAAATTACTGCAAAATTTGACTGTGGATGCTAGTGGGATGCTAATATGGTGTCTGATGATAGTCATAATTACTGAGTAAATCCTGGGGATATCATAAGCAACTATCAAAAGAAACTTTCTGGAATAAGAATTTTTTTACCCTAGTTTGCGCAACTTTGTCCTAAACAATTTTGCTTGAAAAATTTATTGGCAGATTATTATGGCATATCCCCTATTTGTGATTGATGTGTGATGTAATTATTCATCTTTTCAGGTGCAAGCAATCACAGTTCATGCCACAAATAACTACTTTGCAACAGCATCTCTCGATAATACATGGTGCTTTTATGAGTTTTCAACTGGTTTATGTCTTACTCAGGTCTCAAACTCTCTCTCTCTCTCTCTCTCTCTCTCTCTCTGAGGGTGCACTCGTGGAATTTTACACATACATCGACGCAAAACTTGTATCAGTTGTGTATTACGTGTAATGGATGTTCAGGCAAAAAAACAATTATATATGATGATTGAGCAGAAAAAGTGTCAGGCTCCTACAATAACTGCATTAGCTTTGCACTTACAGTGCTTTTGCAACTCATATATACATATTAACACATATTATAGTTCAAGAAAAGCTGATGACATATGGTGACTAAGTTTATGACACAATTTACTTTGAATGAATGTTCCTTGTTTAAATACTCTGAGAACAACTTTCCTTGACTTTTGAAATTCATTATCTGAGTAAATATGATATTCTGAGAACATCACCTGAAGCATTAACATAGTTGTACGGTTGCTGCAGTTTTTTTAGAGGTCATAATGCTGAAGTGCTTTTGATTATGAATGGTTGAGGTTGTCTACTCTCATTTGTCAAAAGATATTCTAAGATCATTCTTCCTTGCTTTTTCTCCATCATTCTGCAGGTTGAAGGTGCTTCGGGATCTGAGGGTTATACATCTGCAGCTTTCCATCCCGATGGTCTTATCCTGGGTACTGGCACCTCGAATGCCGATGTTAAAATATGGGATGTAAAAACACAGGTACTATATTCACAATCTGTCTGAGATTGAAAGGGAATGTTATTGCTTTGGCTGGGTCCACAATTGTTTCCCCGTTTCAATCTTGCATCCCACCCTGATGATTTGCATGTGCAGTATTCCCTTCTATTTTCAGCTTTTGTTTGTCATGCTTAGTTTAGTGACTATATGCCAATTTGGCATGCTGTTAGAAAAAGGAAGTTGTAAATGGCAGAACTCCATATGTCATGATTTGACAGGCATCTTCATTTTTCTATTCACTGGAATGTCCCAGTTAATTTATTTTATCATGATATAGCTCAACAATCTTGCTAAATCATTTTGAGATAAGTCAGTCACTTCCACAATTCTGCCAGCTGTCATGTTATTCTTGCACATTTTTGGTTCCTCTTCCTGTCCATTTTAGGTTGGCAACATGCGGTTGTAACTGTTTCTCATTTTGAAACAGGCGAATGTTACGACATTTTCTGGCCATACCGGGGCAATTACTGCCATATCTTTCTCTGAGAATGGATACTTCCTTGCGGTACATGTTCCTCTGACCTTTCTTCTATTATCAATATAGCTGTAGACATGCCATCTGACTTAGATATTTATTTCATAGACTGCAGCTCAGGATGGGGTTAAGCTGTGGGATCTGCGGAAGTTGAAGAACTTTCGCACGTTTTCGGCATATGACAAAGACACAGGGACAAATTCTGGTATGACATCCTCTTAGACCTGCTTGTTGTAGCGAGAGTAGATCTGGGTGACAGTGAGCAGTAAATGCCTCCCTGTTTGCTTGGACTTGTTCTGGATAGTGAACTTTTTCTGTAGAACTCCCTCAAAGAAGATTATACATCCTATTGTTCTATTGTCCCATTTCAATGAAGATTATTCAGTCTGAATTATCAGTGCAAAGAGTAACTATGACAGTCTCTCTCCTATTTTGCAGTTGAATTTGACCATAGTGGATGTTATCTGGGACTTGCCGGCTCAGACATAAGGTGAGTTTCTATATGCTAGATTTTGTACTGGACTTGTGAGAATAATAAGGTAATATAGGATTGTGTTTGTTTACAGAATATTTACCTGTTCTTTATTTTCATTGTGTTTGGTAGTTTCCCTTGCTTTCAATTTCTCTGATAGCTGAACTATATTTTCTATGAAAGTGGAAAACAATGTCTTTTTGATAATTTGCTTATGGAAAAGTTCCACGAAATGCTTTGTCAGAAAGGTGGGAAATTCAAAACTGTGATTTCTCTTGAAACTTTTCTACTTTCATGAAAGTTCAGAATTTTCTCTGCTGAGGACCATAACTCTATGCATCAATTGGAGGATTATTTTACCTCTTACATATTCGAGATTAAGTGACTTTGTGTTCTTGTATTCTTCTGTCCAATGAAAATTCATGTCTAGAATCAGGACCTGTTTTTTCCTGACTTACCTCTTTCGTTAAGTAGTGCCAGCTATTTTGAGAAATAACTTAAATTTTGTGATTTGCCAGAGTATACCAAGTTGCCAGTGTAAAATCAGAGTGGAATTGTATCAAGACTTTCCCTGATCTTTCTGGGACAGGTCATCTCTCCCCCTCCTCTCCTCCTCTATCTTCTTCAAAATCTTGCGTGTGTCTATAAATGTGGCCCCCACTGATATTCTGGTCATGACTGCAGGTAAAGTGACGTGTGTTAAGTTTGGTCCGGATTCAAAATACATTGCTGTCGGATCGATGGATCACAATTTGCGAATCTTTGGATTGCCTTCGGAGGATGGTGCTATGGAATCATGAAGTGTTGGGATCACATCTAGCAGGTAGGATCAGCTTTTGTGAGAGCAAAGTAGAGTTTAAGTTTCGTTGTGCTTGGACCGGAAAACTCACATGCTTAGAGTTTAAGCTTTGTGCCAGCTGAATCAGAGTATGAAACATCCTGTACTGCTGCAGTGAACAATTAGTGGCCCTTTGTCTAACATGATTACGATTCTTTGTTTTTCTTTTCGAATTTTGCCTTCTTGAGCACTAAGTCGTGTATACTATTGTTGTACAAGATTTTGGGACTGACCCATCCTCTACTCTCACATGGCATGAGAAAAATACTTATTGGCAGCTAAGCATAGCGTAGTCTCTCCCAATTAAAGGCACTGGTGATATTGCCATTTCCTAATTGAATAGTCGAATCACGAAAGTCCACATACGAGGACAGCTGCATCGCACGTGATGCGAAAGGTTTAAGCCTGGATGACCTCCTTTTACCAAAAGGTCCATAGAACAGTTTACATTCATGGTGATCGTTTTCAACCTCATCAGTTTTACCTCAGTTCTGTTCCTCAGTTCGATACTTTCCCAAAATTCCTTACTGTAGTTACGGATCTCTTTTCTATCATTTGGCCTTTCTGATTGTATTGCCAATTCTAAGTGGAATTCCCTCTGGGCGATACGAGAATTGGTCATGGTCAAAAACAGTAATTTCGCACAAAGCATGCCTCCATTTCCTAACTGCACTTCTTCTGCATATATAAACTAGATGCACGATAGCTTTGTCATATCTAAGCTTCACTTCGTATAAGCTATCCGTGCATTCCACGAGGATTGGGACGACACGATTCAACTTGTAATTGAAAATTTCAGCCTACATACATTTCGAGGCCTTTTTTCTGCGCTCATGGTGATTTTAGGCTTGGTCTCTCCTGCTTGGTTCAAGGCCTCTAATAGAACTCAAAAAATTGTGAGCGAAGGATATCCAGTTTAAGGCAACAAACCAAATCAAGTCTTGCCTGTTTCTAGACGGGCAGCATGTGAGGGAACCACTCCTGATGAAATCGTTCATGGAAAACTGGAAAAGCAATGAGTCAATAATCTACTTTCGATGAGCTCGTTCGGGGAGAGAGAGGATCTCTTCGTGGTGGCGAGGAAAACATCGATCAGAGTTTGGCGGAACAGGAAGTGATTTGAATTAAGGTCCGAAAATGATTTGGTTGGTAATCATCTTCCGCGCTGTCCATGAATTCGAGGGACATGCACGTCTCTTCAATTTGCAGATAGTGATTGAGCACGGATATTTAAATCAGCCACGGACTAATTGATTCTTTTAGAAAGGGACATACATTGACACCAAAAGATGTCCAGGTTGTTGATCGATATCTCAGCCGGCAAAAACTGAGAGAGAAGCAATGGAGATGAGATTTGCCGAGGGTCGAAATTTTTCAGTCATCAAAGTCAATAAGTTGACAAAAACTAGCAATTGGTCGACAAGAAAACTAGTTCTAGCTAACAGGTAATATAGGTGAAAAATAACCTAGTCTTGGAGTGAATTTTTGACAAATGATGATCGAGTTAACTGATAAAAAGCCACGTTGTCACCATCAATGAAGTGAAGATGGAATTACCGCCAAGCAATGTAGCCAATAAAGTCAAATACGATGGGAATTGGTATGGTGGCAATTATTAGAGAGATAATAATTAGGTAGTGAGAACAATTGATTTGGATATAATTATGAGAGAAGTAATAATCAAGTATCGGAACTGACAGACTTAGGTGTATGCATTGAGCAAGATAATCATTGGTGGAAGGAGCACAACTCATAAATGGTGAAATCTATGATTCTAGACATGTGAATAAGGATTGTTTGATTAAATGAAGCATATTGAACTAGCATTACTTCTTACTAACCATTTGTTAATCGTAGATTATACATATAAATACTTCAATTATAGTTTGTACTACTCCAAATCCATTAAAGAACAAAAGTTATTCAAATTTATCTTCCTACTTATTTGTACAGTTATTTTTATATGTTCAGCAATGATTGTTCCTAGATCCAAGATCTTTAATTTTCTAATCTCTTACATTTCTTGTCCAAAAATTTAACATAAGACCCCTCCCAATCTTTTCTCTCGAGGTGGTGATTCATCAAGCCCGAATCGTGTAGATTAGGACTGTAACTTGCGCACAAGACGCCTCATTCGGGTATTTTAGATTGTGAATATGCGTTATTGCCCTTCTATGCCAAGATGCGTTGCCTTGTTTTGCGAAGGATATTGTGGGAAATGCACAAAGACAAACGGTACCAATTTCTAGGGTTTCGTGGAATTCAGGAAAGTTGGGAATTTGCCCATTTGAATTTGCAATCCTCACTCCCGCGCGCGCGCTCTCTCTCTCCCTTCCGTCCGCCTTGCTCCACCGCCCAGCTACCGGACTCCACCGCGCGACCGCCGCGCCCACGCCGGAGAGCCACCCCCTCCGCCCGGCTCCGGCGACGGCCTTGGGAGCTCCCGAGAAAGCCACAGCTACGGCCATTGCCGACCCGATCGACCTCATCCGAGATCATCCCCCGAGTAAAAGAGCTTCTTCGACTTTGGATTACTATTGTTGCGTGAACTCTTGCTGAACGCTTGTTTGTAATGAGCCTAGAAACTGATCTTCCGCTCAAAACCTGCCAATGCACAGGCAGTTTGCCGAAACGAATGGGGGAATTTTTCAATGAGGATATCGTCATCGACATACTCCTGAGGCTACGGGTCGAGTCACATCTGCAAAGGCTCAAGGCAGGGGATTTGATTCCTAGCTGGAGAATCATCACAGGCAGCGGCCTCAGACCGTAGACTATGAAGCGCAAGATGGCTGTGAGGGTCGCGTGGTGGTACCTCATAGGATCATACCTTTCCAGGAGCCCGTGTGGTGGGGTCTTGCGATGGCTTGGTATGTTTAATTGTCCCCAGCAATTTTCTCATATATAACCCAACCACCCAGGAGCGTATTGAGTTTCCTGGTTCTGATTTTGCTGATCAGAATGAGTTATTTGGTGGAGTCAGATGTGAGTTATTCCGTGGATTTGGATATGACTGTTGATCCGATGACTACAAAATAGTGGAGGGCGTTGCTAGTGTTAGTGATGAAAATTGGGAGGTGGCGATATTTTTGCTCATGTCTGGTTCTTGGAGAAGGATACAAGTCCAGTTCCAGGAAGAGGTACAAAGTCATGTTGAATTTTCTGGCCAAAGAGTTTATTGGAAAGGGGTCTTACACCAGTGTGTCCGTGGCTGGAGCATAAACAAGAAGTGGGAAGCTGTGATTATGTCATTTGATTTGTCAGAAGATAAATTTCACCAGGTGCTTCCGGTCCCTGAAGTAGATGACAACATAGTTCCCCTGGGACTTGGGATTCACAGGGTGAATCTGTTTGTGAATCTGTTTATATACAACAGCCGCCATGATCCCCACATCGAGGCATGGACAACAGAGGAGCATGGGAGAGGAGCATCGTGGACAAAAGCATTCAGTGTTGATTCAGTGCCTTCATAAATTGGAATACCCCTGGGAAGAATCCCTTGCCTACACAAGGAGTGGAAAAATTGTTTTCTGGATAACTATGAAGCAGATGACTCTGTTTAATCCGGAGGATAATACTTGCAATGCTTATCCCATAGGGATGGACTGGCTTATCGACTTTGCTATCTATCTAGAAACTTTTGTTTCCACCTATCTTGGCTGTGAGCCATCAAGAATCCAGAGCCTGAGCTGTTCTGGTGCATTTTTTTACTGTTTTCTTTATAGTCTAGAGCCTTTAATGTAGTATTTCCGATCATAACTTGTTATCTATTTCACTCCCACATGCAATGGAACTGATTATTCTCTCTATTTCTGTTTCATTATTAAGCTTTTCCTTCACATGCCTTAGGCCCATAAATTGCCAAGTGCCATATTTTGGTCCCTGCGCAATTTAACTATCTCCTTGCTTTGGTAATCTTAAGCAGGGAAAATCAAATCCCCCCGAAAAAAAAAAAAAAAAAAAAAAAAAAAAAAAAAAAAAAAAAAAAACTACCCTCATATTGGGAGATCAAGTTCACTCTCGGGTTCCTATAACTTCTGATTTGCCACTTCTTGAGCCTATGATACTCCATGATGCGACTATGTTTGACTGATTAGCTTTAAGCTGACTCTCAGTTTATAATGATTCAGCAGTGAACTAGATGCTACTATTAGTCGTTGTTGCGGTTGCAATAGTTGATCAAGGAGGGGAACAAGGTGTAGCTTCTTCAAGGCCCTCCGGGGGGTGGGGAGTGTAGTGATGTTCAGAGACACATTAGATGTACTTAAAGATTAGTATAAGAATAAGAAATCTGTCACCTTGATTCCCTGGGTCTGGCAGCAAATCCTCATAGGAGAACTGTGGATGCCACTACAACAGCAAATTAGAACAGTCTACTGAGGTTCCAAGAGCTTATTCTACCAGAGGATTTTGAGATATTGATAATGCTGAATTCAGACCTTCAGATTCTGATAAAACCAGGATGCTAAAGAGCCAAACAGTTACCAAACATGATTCTGTTCTTTTGTCCTCCTTTTTACTTTGATCAGTGGGATCAACGATACAATAGACAATACCATTGTTTAAGGCAAAAAGAAATATGATATTTCTTCCATGAAGATATCCTTATCCAGCTACCTCTGCAAATGGAAAATTCAAGTTGCGTGATGACCAAAGGCACTCACCAGTTGGTTGACACAATCTCCTTTGCCCATATAAGGTTGTGAACACAAATGTTTGGTTTGTTCCGTGTGAGTGAACAGGGAACCATTACTAACAAGAGGCTTTGAATCAAGAAAGAAGACTAAAATAACTCAATCAAGACTGAACAGAAGATGATTACAAATACAGTGACAACAAAATCAAGAATGTTATGGATTACTGGACATTTCCTTTTTGCTATAGGTTTTAAGGGGCATTCTAGCATGGCACCAAGCACTGCCCCTTGTGTGTTGCCAACAATCCAGGTGCATAAGACACCAGCGCCATCACTTGCCATTACTTGCAAGAAGATGGAGTAAAACAAAAGGTTTTGTGTAGTGACTCTCATATAGAAAGCTCTTAAATTTCCCTTCTATCCTTCTTTTCAAGGGAAATGCATGACTAGAATCAGGACTTGTTTAGAATTCTGACTTTCCTCTTCTTTTGATTAAGTAGTGCCAGCTTTTTTGGGAATAACCTTAATTTTGTGCTTTGCCAGAGCCTATCAAATTGCCAGTGTAAAATCAGAGTGGATTTGTATCGAGACTTTCCCTCATCAATCTGGGACATGTCATCCCTCCTCCTCTTCCTCCTTTCCTACTTTTTTCTTCTTTGAAATCTTGCATGTCTCTAAACGTAGCCCCTGCCAATATTCTTGTTTTGATTGCAGGTAAAGTGAGGTGCATTAAGTTCAGTCCAGATTCAAAATACATTGCGGTCGGATCAATGGATCACAATTTGCGAATCTTTGGCTTGCCTTCAGAGGACATTGCTACAGTAATTGTGACATTGATGTTTGGTCAGCAATAATACAGGTAGGAATATGGGCTATTAATGCCAAGTGTGCTAGAGGAGAAAATGGATTGTGATAGAAAGATGTCTTCGGTCATAGTCCTGGAGACATTATATTATATTGATGCTTTATGAAGCCAATACCTTATTTGCTCTTCTATTTGATTGAGACAGCTGTATCTTGCTTGTGGAGGCGTGCATTTTTTATTTTCTTGTTTGGAGACATAGATCGAGCAGTGGCCCTTTTGGGTAATTGGAGTTTGACAGTGCAGAGCAAGGAAAAGGTGCAAAAGAATTTTTGGTTGGGTATGGATGAATCTTTAAAATGAATGACTTGACGATAATCTTCCCCAAATTGCTGTGGTTATCACGGAATGTTTTGGGTCAACTGTACAATACAATAATTAGGAGCCTGGTATAGATAACACTCGTCATATGCCCATGCTCTTGCCCGATTCTTTGAATAGGTTTGATAGACGTGGTTTTTCCTTATTTTCTGGATGATTTGAATTGATCAGGCATTATGCATCCTGCTATTGGATTTATTGACCGGCAGGCCAAAATGTACGTTTTCCCCCTTAAGGGTGTCAGGAGATGTTAAAAATGTCTGGCAGCTGGATTTTTTGAAACTCTTTCCTTGCAGAATCTATTTCTTTGTGTCCCTAGTACAACGAATGTACTATTTATCTGACGTGCTAAGCTACTGAACATGTGAATCTTCCGAGAACTCCATAGTTCTTTGCTCTAGTCCCCCTTATGACAAGGAAGGGGAAAAGAGAAGAAAATAAATAATTCTGGTGAATATTTCCATTTTCCATGTGGTTGGCTCTGTATATGTTGTGCTCTTCATTCTAACCATAATGATTGCAATAGTTTGTTGAAGTAGTTACTAATGTAATTTTGTCGTACTTTCTCTAGATGGTTATGTGTTTGATCTGCAGACTGTGCGGGTTTGACAAGGTTTGAAAGATTGGAGCTATAACCATCGGCATAATGAAAGATCATACTGCTGAGGTACTCTTTGTGACCTTTTTTACTTGATTAAATACCTTCCTTTCAATTATGAAAAGGAAAAGCACATTCCACGCCACATCTGTCTTGGTTGTAGTCATAAACATGCCTTCTCAACAGTTTATGCTGTATTCATAGCTGAAACATGCTTCCTTGGTATAAACTTTATGTCTCTTGCTTGTACGAAATCCTTCTGCCCGTTTTCTTGCTTCATTTGGTATAGTCAACTATCTCAGTTATTTTTCCTGTTATCTGAAGCATGGATGTCATTCTCCTACTAGTATTGTTCAGTTATGTACCGAGTCAAAATAGCTTTGAATACAGTCACAAGGCTTAAAAACACATGCAGTCTAGAGAGGTAATAGAATCTAGTCTTATATTGGGAACCAAAGACACGACTTTGGTGCGCAGTGATGGTAATTTCTTCTTCATTCATGTGCAGTTCAATTGTGCAGCGTATTGTCTGCCAGCCTGCTTAAGAAAATGTTGATTTTTCTTGTGCATGGTCTGATTTAGTGTTTTGATTTAGCGGATATCTTTTGGGAATATTTGTCAGGTTGATCAAGAACACCTGCAATATTAACTGTTTGTGCCTCCACATGTTTCTCCCTCGACTATTAGGGTGATGGTGTGAACATTGTTGAACTTTACTGTAGTCTTGGCTTAGATTCTTTGCTGCAGTCATCCGAACATTAGAGGTGCAACTGAATAGCTTGTTTCACCTGGTAGATTTGATTTTAAACGGTGTTATCTAAGGTTTGTCATTTCCAGTGAGAATTCAGGTTTTCTAGTTTGGTATACTTTCAATATTTGGTGTTTTAATGCCACAGTAAACTTACCAGATAATGAAGGATGACCTAAGACAGTTTCAGTTTTGCGTTTTACATTATAGTGGTATAGAGATGGAGGTATCCGGTAGAACTTAATCCAGGGTTATAGCTTAATGGGAGTAGGGGCAATCTTATTGTTGTACCTTTTTTGGTGACGAAGCCACTCACACATCCTACTTTCTAAAATGTGTTTCTTGGATGTGTTTCGTCATTCTTTTCCAGAAAATAGATCATTAAAATAAGGTGCATGCTATGAATTTCTTGATCTGGGAAGTGAATTTTAGTACTTGTGGACGTGCTGCGATCTCTGGAGTTCCGGAGGGGAATTTTCTTTGGAGAATTATTCTAAGCCTAATTATCACTGTTATTTTCAAGTGGCAGAATGATTTTATTCCTGAGGTGGTCATGTGTTTGAATAAAAAGACTTAAGAAAAAAGGCATGGCATGATAATGAGAGGATCTGAGAGTCTTTGAATGGTTTTCTTGCCTCTAGTTTTGGGGCATAATGAAGCCATCTTCTGTCCTTTTGTAAGTTTGGTATTGATTTCCAGTTTACTGCATCCATCTGAATAATTGTGTTACCGTATGTACATGTGTGTGTTTGTATGGAGTTTCCTGGAAAAAAAGCTCAACAGTTACAGCAGTTTGGAAGTTTAGAGGGAAGATAGGTAAAAGGTTTTTAAGAAAAAAATCAATTAATAAGAACATGAGCTTATTTACATGAGGTGGATTGACAATGTATTGCAAAGAAGTGCTTTTCTTGTCTGCCAAGTGAAACGTATTAGGTCTTACTTTTTGAATTGATCAACCGTACATATTAAATTTCTGCTTTAATGAGGTCACGGGCAGACACCACTGCCAAGTGCTACAATGCATGAGTGCCTTGGGGCGTCTCAAAATGTATGAAGTAGGGATTCTGTGGAGGCTTGTGCATGCATCGCCACCTAAATTGTGTGTCTCCTACACACAGTTTGCCTAAAAAAAATAAAATAACCTTATAGTATGTTTCACAATAGGTATCCATTTCTGCTAGTTTGAAATTTTTCATAACACACAAGTTAGTTTGATATAAATATGACACAACGGTATTGGTATGAATTTTTTTTTTCCTTTTTTTTTGCTAGTGACACTTTTTTTGCTAGCACTTGGTAAATGACACCATGTCTTTTTAAGTATTTGTTAAGGTTTCCCCATCATATTTGACTATGTTCAGGTAAATTCAACTACGAACAGTGAAAGCTCTTTTAGTTATTCTATTGCCTGTTCATGTTCTTGAACTCATTTGAATATGGAGAAGTGCTACAATTTATATAGGAGCTCAAGGGAGTTAAAGGGGGCTCGGCTGTAATCAAAGCATCATTTTCATTGTCAGAAAATAAAAAATGATATTAAAAAAGAAGAAGCTAAACTAATGATCCATGCGTTTAGTTGATATATGAATGCTCACTTCGTGAAATTACACCATGTATCTCCAAAACAAATACTCGAAGAACTCGATTTCAACTAGTTTGTTGCTAAAAGAAATTCAGCACCTGGAGATGATTTTATATGTGTTTATCGTTATCCTTAAGTTACTATCAAGAGGAAGTTTCATGGAAGGGAGAATTTGGACTAGGAGGGACTTGGTTCGAACCAAACCCGAAAATGTCTTAATTCTTAAATATGGAACCCCTTCTACTTTCCAATTCACGCTTTGACGATCTGGCCTCTCTCTCTCGACTCTCCAGCGGCGCCCTTCATTTTGGTCTCTCTCTCTCCCTCTGGGGTCTCGCCTGAGTCGCCGTCTCGTCTCGTCTCTCTCGATCTCGCGGATTGCGGCCTCGCCTTTGTGGGTCGGCCTTCAATCAGCCCACTAGGTACTCTCTCTATGTCGGTTTCATTGTCGATCTCCTCATTGAATATTTCGATTTCGGAGTTCTGTGACTTCGGTTCCTAAGTTTTTTATTTCTTCGGCAGTTTGCCATCTCAATTGATGGCTGTGAGGGTTGGCTGGCCATACCCACCAGCTGTTTCTTTTTTCTTTTGTTTTTAAACTGCCCTCAATTAATGTCTGGCCTCAAACAAGCTCACTGAGAATTTTCGTTCAGCTCGAATCTGTCTCGAGTCTCGATTGTGACGTGGGATGGCATCAACCGCTAACACATCCAGCATGGAGTTTGAGGTGTTTCTGAGTTTTAGGGGACCGGATACTCGGGATAATTTTACTAGTTGCCTATATCATGACATGGTGGAGAAAGGAATCCGAGTCTTCAAAGACGACGAAGAGCTCCGAGTCGGTCAGAAGATTTGTGGAAACCTTTTGCGAGCCCTTGACGAATCGCAAATCTATATTCCCATCTTCTCTAAGGGCTTCGCTTCCAGTCCATGGTGTCTCCGTAAGGTTGCACATATGGTAGATTGCATTTCAAAGTCGGACGGGAAGAAGGAGATCCTCCCTGTTTTCTTCGATGTGGAGCCAGATGTTGTTAAGGTTAAAAAAGGATTGTACAGAGATGCCCTCTCTGAGCATGAGAACAAGTATGGCTCCCATGAAGTGAAGCGCTGGAGAGATGCTCTTGTTGAGGTTCCAACCAGAGTAGGTTGGACCCTGGAAGGAAAAGGGTAAGTTTTCCACAACTTTTTCTCAATTATTTTATTTTTCTAAAAGCGGACAAGAGCAAAATAAATGTTATTTCGTTTGTGAAAAACCTTAAAACAAATTCAAATAGCAATATAAAAAAAAAATGTGGAAACAACAACCAACCAATATTAATGCTTATTCATTGTAGGTCAAACAGACTGATTGTAGTACTAGCATATGAACTAATTATCTATTTGATAAATCTCAAAAAAACATTGCCTGCACATTAAAAATAACTAAAACCTATGTGATGAATATCAGTTTTCAAAAAAGAACAATTCATCAGTTTTATGTTGATAAGCAAGCACCCTAATTAGGTCACAATCTTCTCTACTATCATTGAAGGACTTATATGGACTGCTATGGATAATGAGTTTTATCTATAAACTCTCACGGCCTGTCCATGTGTTTTAATGGTCGCGCAAGACGTTAACAGCACATTTAGCAAAATAATGGCCAGAAAAAGAGAGGGAGAAAGAGACAGAGTTGACATGGAGACGCCGCATAATGTGAACTTTCTATGTTGCTTATATTCTTTTAATGAGCATTCTATAGAATTGAATCTTGGACTAGCCAATGCCGCTTATGGTCATCTATTTAATATATGAATAAATGAAATGATAAAATAGTCATAAAGATGTAATTAGATTTCTTTCCACTCTTTTCTTTTCTTAACCCAAACATGAAATCACCTAAGTTCCTTCATTTCCTTTTTTTTCTTCTTAAGCATACAAACAACAACAAAATTCCAGTCCTTTGTTTCTTGTGTTTTCTCTCCTGCGGTCATTATCCGAATCATTTCCATTTTCTCTTACTTACTGCATCCAATCCAAGTGTTGGTAATTAAACCCAATCGATAACGTTAAACCCAACCAATGGGAGTTTGGGCAGCAGCCACGGTAGCTAATTTGCGTCCTTTGTAGTTTAGATCATTTTCATTGTAATTTGATTATTCTTATGTTTAAATGGATTCAAATTTGCTATTTGAAAAACTACCCCATTTATAATTTGTTATTAATACATTTAGCTTGTATTGGCAGGTATGGGGAACTTATAAAATTGATTGTCCGAGAGGTTCTACTTAAGTTGAAGGTGAAGAACAGATCTCTTCCCGACAATCTAATTGAAACGGATGATCTAAAACATATAGAGGAGTTGTTGAAAGTTGACTCTACTAACCATGTACGTTTTGTTATAATTCATGGGACGGGTGGCATTGGTAAAACCACTCTTGCTAGCATTATCTTCAACCGGATCCAGTCTGAATTCGATTGTAGTAGTTTCCTTGAAGATGTCCAAGACTTGTCGCGATGTCATGGTCTTTTAGACGTGCAAAAGAAACTATTATCCGACACATTGGTCTCCACCTTTGCTTAAGAAATCTACGACACCAACGATGGGATCAATTGCATAAGAAGAGGACTTGGTAAAAAGAAAGTTCTAATTGTTCTCGATAATATGGATAAGAAGAAGCAACTTGAGAAACTCGCTGGGAGTTGCAATTGGTTCGGTCTTGGAAGTAGGATCATTGTCACAGTTAGAGACATGAGCATAATACTAGCTAAGGGCAACCAAACGCGACCTAGCAATTACTTGACCTACCTAGTAAATGAGCTGCGTCGAGATCAAGCGATTCAGCTTTTAGCAAGCATGCCTTTAGAAGCAATGCTCCTCCGGAAAATTGCTACAATTTCTCAGCTGAAGTCGTTTCAAGCATAGGAAGGCTTCCTTTGACTCTAGAAGTTTTGGGTTCTCTTTTTGCCCACACGGTTAGATCGGAGTGGGACCAAACATTGAAGGACTTAAAGCAAGTCCCACATAGGGACATTCGAGAAAAACTAATGATAAGTATCGACAAATTGGACCCAAGGAAAAAGCTATATTCCTAGACATAGCATGTTTTTGTATAGGGGAGGATAAGACAAGTGCGTACTACATGTGGGATGATTGCAAATATTCTTCATGCAGCGCGATTGATGTTCTTCTCCTCATGTCATTAGTAAAAATTGATGAGGAGGATGATGCATTTTGGATGCATAATAAAGTTTAAGATCTAGGAAGGTACATTGCCAAGAAAGAGAATTTCGAAGGTTCTGGAAAGTGCCCTTGGGTGTGGATTGATGAGGATACTTTAGACATACTTGGGAGCAATGAGGTAAAACTTATTAAGAGTGGAAGATATAGTCAATCCAGCTAAATCTTTTGTCATGTTCTTTAAAATCCAGAATATCAGTTGATGGTTTGCTTTGTTTTCTAATTCATAGAGAAATAGAGAGCAACTCTATTAACAACAAAAGTATGTGTAATCATGCCTTACCCTTCTGAATTGAGAAGAAAGGTAAGTTGCTGATTGGTTATTTGTTTCCTTGAAAAGGTATTTAATCTGTGAAAAGACAGAAAAATCAATTTCGAATGGACATTTTGAACATGTTTGGTTTGTCCTTTTATTAATATGATGAAAACGTTGAGGTGATTCTTCTGTTCCAACATGCTTTAATTTAATTAGTTTGGGGTGGAAGAGGAACTATTGATATTGATGACTACTTCCATGGTTTATTGATTTCTATGTGGCGCACTCATTTTTGTTCTCTGCTGCTGCTTGCAGGAAAAACCAATGGTACGAGCACTCGGCGTGGGTATTCATCATGGCTTCAAACCTGAAGAATTAGCTTGTTTTCCAGTGCTAAGGTTCCTTAAAGGGAAATGAATGAATTTCGTAGGTGACTTCAAAAATTGTCTTCGTAGTCTGAGATGGCTTTCCTGGCATTGTTGCCCGCAATTTCTTCCAGCGACAAATCTTCACCTGGCGAATCTGGTGGTGCTCAATCTTTCGGAGAGCAAGATCACCCACAAGTGAGCTGGATGGAGGCAAATCAAAGTACTAACACTCCTCACTCGTGTTTCCTTCAAATTTACTTTTTGTAAACATGTAATCAACCTTTTTATTCCACATTGCAGATGGTGAAAAAGTTGAAGGTTCTAGATCTGACACGCTGCGAAGAGTTAACCAAGACACCTAATTTTTCAGAGTTTGGCCAATTGGAGAAATTGATTCTCGCTTGGTGTGCGAAATTGTCTACGATTGATAGCTCAATCGGTAAGTTAAAACTGTTAAGTACTTTAGATCTTAATGGATGTGAATCCCTTCGAGGGTTGCCTGAAGAAATCGGTTCTCTATATCACTTGTCAAAGATTATCATGCCCTCCAGTGGCAAACTATTCAAGCTTCCAAAGACATTAGGCAATCTAAAATCTCTAACAAAGTTTGATACTCAATTTCATCTCGGTATCATCCAACTTCCTCACTCTATTGGAAGGATGAATCTAACGCATTTGGTTTTGGCTTTTTGTGAGAATCTATTTGAGCTTCCGGACTCTATAGGAGATCTAGAATCATTGATCGAGTTGAATTTAGCATTCTCGGGGATCTCCATTCTCCCTCATTCGATTGGAAAGTTAAAAAATCTTAAGCATTTGCCTTTATTTAATTGCGAGAATCTACATAAGCTTTTGAACTCGATTGGGGAGCTAGAATCATTAGTCAAGTTAGATTTGAAATTCTCAGGGATCTCCATTCTCCCTGATTCCATTGGAAAGTTAAAGAATCTCAAACATTTACTTTTATATAAATGCAAGAATCTCTATGAGCTTCCGAACTCTATTGGGGAACTAGAATCATTGGTTAATTTGGATTTAAAATGCTCGAGGATCTCCGTTCTTCCCAATTCTATAGGAAAGTTAAATAATCTCAAGCATTTGTGCTTACCCAAATGCAAGAATCTACATTAGCTTCCCAATTGTATTTGGAAACTAGAATCATTGGTCAAGTTGGATTTAAGCTTCATGGAGATCTCTGTTCTCCCACGTTTCATTGGAAGGTTAACAAGTTTCACACATTTGTCTTTTGTTGGATGCATGAATCTACATGAACTTATGGAATTTATTGGGGAAATGAAATCATTGGTTGAGTTAAATTTAAAATGAATCTACATTTGTCCTTTCTCCCTGATTCCATTGGAAATTTGAAGAGACTAAAAGTCTTAAATGTGGCATACACAAAGATACGCACGATACCTTTTGCTCTTGGAGGGGTGAAGACGCTTGAAGAGCTCAATGCCTCGTTTTGTCCGCATCTTTTGGATGATATCCCATGGGAAATGTGGAGCCTGACCCATATGTGGATCTTGAACTTAGATGGGAGTCCAATCTCTATGGTGCCAGAAAAGATCAGTGATTTCTCTAGTCTCCAAATGCTTAAACTTGCAAGCAATCGGCTATCCCCGTTGCCAGAACTTCCCTCGAGTTTGAAGTGCCTAGTGGTTGCAGCTGCTCCATTCCCTGATCTTCCCGACCACTCGAATCTAGTTCATTTAGATCATCTTGAAGTGTGCGGAAGAAACGCATTTACCGTATTTCGGGGCCGGACTACCGTTATTTCACGTAGCTTGTCAACCTTGACACCACAATTGCCAGATTTCTCCAACTTCAAGAGCTTGTCGGTTCTCTCCATCAGCGGATGTCCGATGCCGTACTTCCCTGTCCTTAAATACTTGGAGAGGTTAAGGGAATTGATGATTCGGGCGTGCGAATTCCTGAAGAGCTCACCTGATTTAACATGCTTGAGGAGTCTACAACGATTAGAGCTTGGTGGCTTGCCCAAACTGGTGGAGATTCCAGGTTTGGGAGAAGTGGAGTCACTGAAGTTTCTACGCATTACCAAGTGTACTATGATCAGTCGATTGCCTAACCTGTGGAAGTTGAAAAATCTACAGCGTCTGAAGCTAGAACACTGCGGGAATTTGAGTGCCGTCAGAGGCTTGGAAGAATTAAATTTTTTGAACAAGGTGGAGATCAAATATTGCATGTCCCTAAGATTGCCTGATGTGCCGGCATCCACCAAGTTGGAGATAAGTAGGATGCCAGCAGAAGCTGCAACACACCATTCTGTCTACAGTGCAGCTTGGAAAGTGGAACTAATAAGCCGGATGCAAAATGCATCATCCCGAAAGTCCTGCGAGACTTCCGATTTAAGCACACCACGTTTGGGGTCGAGCTAGTGCCGTACTAAGGTGAGTGGCTTTGAACTCCTCCCAGATTTTCTTTGCATCGTTGGGAAGTATAGCCTTGCCGAATTCTCAGGTGCGTTTTGATTACATAAAAGCAGTTTTCATTTCGGCTCGTTTGCTAACTGGCAGAGCTGGCTTGGAAAAAAGGCAAAGAAAGAGAAGGCGGCGAGTTCTCAGAGTTTGAGGCCCTGCACGTGGAACAGAGCCAAATTTGTGGCCTGGCATGTGGAATAAAGGCAAATTTGCAGCACACGTTCACCACGTACGTGTACTAATCCAAGTGATGCATGAAGGAAGACTAAAAACTATATCCAATTGGCCATCCATCACCCATTTGAGGAGACAATATTGGCGATTGCTGCATAACCAGATCTGCTTGTTGAAATGTTGCATACGTGATTCTACTTGGCCAATGAATTGTACAACCCATCAAGGACTTGTTTTGCATTCAGCGTTCAAAACAGCACACAGATGATTTACAATGAAGTGATATTTTCATTCCCCTAAGTTCAGAAAGTGATAGTAGTTAAATGATTCAAGTTCTCTATTGGAGCTCGAGAAGATGCGGAATCAACATTGAAGCCTAGAGAAAATTCAAAAACGTTGCTACAAATATAAGTCATTGACATACAATGACTCTTAAGTCATATGATAGCATACTCTCTGCTTTTATGGTTATGACTCATGTCATTCCATAATATGCAAATACTGAGACATGATTATGGTAGTAAGCTGGTGTACACTTTTAATTAGACCGTGTTTTCCTCTGTCTGATTAAAGGAAACTAGCTTTCTGATTTGTGAGTTACAAGGATAAACATCACCCATATTTCTCTTTTATAAAATTTACAAGTGAGTGATGTCATATTTTGTAATCTACCAATAAAAACCATAATTAGGGAAAGTTCTGTCTTGTCATGGATGAATATGCCCGGTGGAAGACTCTTGAAGGGCCTGTGAAGGGCTTAGGAAAGAAAATTTTCTGGTCTTTTTGGCTACTATTGTGATCTAGTTTAACCAACACTTGTTCTCCCTTATTTTAATAACTGAAGGACAGGGGGCACTCAAACTTTCATGACCCTATTATAAGGACAAGGTAATAAATGATCTTGAGCATAGTGAAAAACCAAAGTGATGAGGCTTTCAGTTGTGTATAGTTGACATTAGGTATTGGTTTGGTTAGGTATTGATCTTTGAATTTCATGCTAGGTTAATGGAAAGAGGTAAAAAAAGAAAAAAGAAAAAAAAAAGAAATGAATGGACAGAATTATTCCTTCATTGGTACTTTATGATGCAATAGGATATGATGCTTCTGTCCATATGTCGTGTTCGTATTTCTTAAAAGTGTTTTACCTGATTGTTTAAACTCAAGAGATGGTATAAAATATGAAAAACTGTTGTAAACCAAGATTTTCAGTGGTTTAAGTTCTTGATTTGGTTTTGCTCCAAACTGTGAGCTTTGATGAGATAACTCCAGTTTGGTTTCTTCAGGAAGCATTGCAAAGCCAGGGAACGGGTGTCCTTGCCCACATAACTGAACCTCTCTCCCTTAAACCAATAAATTAAACCCAAGAGGAAATATATTATCACAAATCGGCCCTCTTGCATTGTGATACCAAGCACCTCATTGGCTGCTAGTGGGAAGCAGCCTTCAAAAGTATTTGATAATGCTCACAGCCTGCATAGGAAAACGAAACACCTCTCATCAGAAAATCTACTTCCCATTATTCTTTCAAAGGGATTGATACTTCTTTGGATCGGGACAACTTCTTCTCAGGATGAATTATGCTGACTTCTTGAAAATTGCAAATTTTTGGGACTGAACAAAAATGTGCCATGCCTTCTGAATTAGAGCTTTGTTATAGGACTCATGATTGGACTGCAAAATCCATACTGAATGATGAATATCCTTGTTTCTGTCAACGACATATGTGTTCTTTGGATGATAATTCTTGTGAAGAGTGTAATAACTAAATCATGTAATGATGCATTTTGAGCAACTTTGTTTTATGCATATATTGTCTTTCATTAATTTTAACATGAGTTGAACTGCAAACTATGTTTTACTCTTTTCTGCAATGATACGTGTGATCTTTTTCCTGCCCTTTTCCAACATCCTCTTCGTTCAAACTCCTGATTCTGGTGGTGAAAATCGTGTATCAGCATCAGAATGGTTGTAGGTCTGATGTTGTGTTGCATGATGGTTGATCTACTGTGATGTTGGTTTGCTTTTCAAATTTGCTTATATCATTGTTGTTTCATTTGAGCTAATATTAAAGAAGTAATTCTTGATTGGAGAAGCCGCTTTCTTATTTTTCTAACAATTTTTCCGTTATTATATGGGATGGAACTATCTAATTATGTTGCTGTCATCATGTAGTTAATAGTGATCAACTTCAAATTACTGCAAGTTTTGACTGTGGGTGCTGGTGGGATGCTAATATGGTCATAGATACTGAGAATATGCTGGTGATATCATTAGCAAGTATCAAAAGAAACTGTCTGGAAATAAGAATTCTTTTGCCCTAGATTGCGCAATTATGCTGTAAAAAGGTTCTTCTTGAAAATTTATTTGGCAGATTATTATGGCATATCCCCTATTTGTGATTGATGCTTGATGTAACTATTCATCTTTCCAGGTGCAAGCTGTCACAGTTCATGCCACAAATAACTACTTCGCAATGGCATCTCGCCATTATGAGTTTTCACAGTTTTTGGTGCTTTTATGAGTTTTCACCTGGTTTATGTCTTACTCATGTTTCGAAACTCTCTGTGTGTGCACTCGTGTGTGAGCGCAAGGGCGCGCATGCACTTTTACATGTACATCGACACAAGACTTGTATCAGTTGTATTATGTGTAATGGATGTTCAGGGAAAAAAACAATTATGCATAATGATTGAGCAGAAAAAGTGCCCGGCTCCTAGAGAAACTGCATTTGCTTTGCACTTACAGTGCTTGTGCAACTTATATATACATATTAACACAGATATTATAGTTCAAGAAAAGCTGATGACATATGGTAACATCAGTTTATGACACAATTTACTTTGAAAGAATGTTCCTTGTTCAGATAGTCTAAGAACAACGTTCCTTGATTTTTGAAATTCATTACCAGAGTAAATATAATATTCTGAGAACATTGCCTGAAGCATTAACATAGTTTTACTGTTGCTGCAATTTTTTTTTAGGTCACAATGCTGAAGTGCTTTTGATGACATATGGTAACATCAGTTTATGACACAATTTACTTTGAAAGAATGTTCCTTGTTCAAATAGTCTAAGAACACCTTCCTTGACTTTTGAAATTCTTTACCAGAGTAAATATAATATTCTGAGAACATTGCCTGAAGCGTTAACATAGTTTTACTGTTGCTGCAATTTTTTCAAGGTCACAATGCTGATGTGCTTTTGATTATGAATTGTTGAGGTTTTCTGCTCTCGCTTGTCGAAAGATATTTTAAGATTGTCCTTGCTTGCTTTTTCTCCTTCATTCTGCAGATTGAAGGCACTTCAGGATCTGGTTAAGCTTTTCATCCCGATGGTCTTATCCTGGGTACTGGCACCTCAAATGCTGATGTTATGGGATGTAAAAAGACAGGTATGATGTTCACAATCTGTCTGAGATGGAAAGGGATGTTGTGGCTTTGGCTTGGTCCACAATTGTTTCTTGGTTGAATGGGCATTTTCGCCACACTTGTTTCTTTGTCTTCATACTTCCATGTAGTATAGAATATGATATGGCAATACCGCATCCCACCCTGACGATTTGCATGTACAGTATTCCATGGTCTAATTTCAGCTTTTGTTCCTCATGCTTAGTTTAGTTACTATATGCCATTTTGGCATGCTGTTAGAACATGAAGGGAAGTTGTAAGTGTCAGAACTCCATATGCCATGATTGAACTGGCATCCTCATTTATTTATTCACCGGAATGTTCCAGTTAATTTATATTATCATGGTATAGCCCAACGATCTAGCTCAATCGTTTTGAGATAATTCAATCGCCTCCACAATTCTGCCTGCTGCTCATGCTGTTATTCTTGTGCATTTTTGGGTCCTCCTGTCCGTTTTAGGTTGGGGACATGCTGTTGTAACTGTTACTCTTTTTAAAATAGGCAAGTGTTATGACATGTTTTGGCCATACCGGGGGCAATCACTGCCATATCTTTCTCTGAGAATGAATACTTCCTTGGGGTACATGTCCCTCTAACCTTTCTTTTATTATCAATAGAGATTTAGACATGCCATCTGACTTAGAAATTTATTTCATAGACTGCAGCTCAGGATGGGGTTAAGCTGTGGGATCTGTGGTAGTTGAAGAACTCTCGCACATTTTCAGCATATGACAAAGACACGGACAATTTCTGGTATGACATCTTCTTAAGCCTGCTTGCTGTAGTGAAAGTAGATCTGGATGGCAGTGAGCTTTAGATGCCTTCTGTTTGCTTATTTTTTCTCTAAAGAGTGAATTTTTTCTATAGAAGGGGGAAAAAGAAAAGAAAGAGAGAGGGGAAGCTATGACTGAGTCTCTCTCCTATTTTGCAGTTGAATTTGATTATAGTGGATGTTATCTTGCACTTGCTGGCGATGAGTTTCTATATGGTAGAATTTTGTCCTCGACTTGTGAGAATAATAAGGTAATATAGGATTGTGTTTGTTTATAGAAAATTTACCTGTTCTTTATTTTAATTGTATTAGGTAGCCTCTGTTGCTTTCAATTTCTCTGAAAGCTGAAAGATATTTTCTGAAAAGTTGGAAAACAATGTGTTTATAATAAGTTGCTTGCAAAAATGTTTCACCAAGCGCATAGTCAGAAAGGTGGGAACTTCGAAACTGTGAATTCTCCTGAAACTTTTCTACTCTCATGAAATTTCAAAAGTTTCTCCGAGAGCACCATAACTCTATGCACCACCAATGGGAGGATTATTTTGCCTCTTAAGTATTCAAGATCGAGTGACTTTGTGTCCTTCTATTCTTCTGTCCAATAGAAATGCATGTCCAGAATCAGGAACTGTCCTTGTATTCTTCTATTCTTCCTGATCTGGGACAGGTCATGTCTCCCCTTCCTCCTCCTCTCCTCTTTCTTATATAAATCTTGCATCTCTGAATGTGGCTTCCACTGATATTCTGGTTTGGGTTGCAAGTAAAGTGATGTGCATTAAATTCGGTCCGGATTCAAAATACATTGCCGTTGGATCGATGGATCACAATTTGCGAATCTTTGGCTTGCCTTTGAAGGATGGCGCTATGGAATTTTGAAACGTTGGAATCGCATCAAGCAGGTAGGATCAGTTTTTGTGAGAGACAGCAAGAGTTTCGTTATGCTTGGACCGGAATACTCATGCACCTAAAGCTTTGTGCTAGCTGAATTTGAGCCTGAACCATCTTGTATTGCTGCAGTTACAATCAATGGCTCTTTGTCTAACGTGATTACGACTCTTTGTTTTTCTTTTTGAATTTTGCCCTTCTTGAACTCTAAATCGTGCATACTATTGTTGCACAAGATTTCGTGAATGACTCATTGTCTATTCGGGCTACTCTCGCACAGCATGAGAAACATATTATTGGCATCAAAGTGTTTTTGTAGTTTCTTCAATTAAATAAACTGGTGATATTGCCATTTCCTAATTGATTGTGTCGAATAAATTACTGAAGCCCACATACGAAAATGCGCATGTGATGCGAAATGTTTAAGCCTAAATGACCTTTTACCAAAATGTCTAGAACAATTTACATTCATTGTGATGTTTTGCAACTCATGGGTTTTACATTGGTCCTGTTCCTAATGTACTTGCTCGAAGTACCTTGCCGTCACTCTTTCAAGTGGAGTTCCCTTGGGATTAAATTGCTAATTCCACTTGCTAAAGCCGTCAAACGCTTTGTAGTCTATGGTCTTGAAGGGCCTAGAGCCTGCAGACCTATCAGACCCACACCATCCATGCTCTTGGTGATTGCTCTCTTGGTTTCTTCTGCTAGGTTCAAGGCCTAGTTGGAACTTGAAAAATTGCAATTGCAATCTACGCATCGCAGCGAGCCTTCAAGTATATTTTCCAATAGTGTATGGCTTGTGTCACTTATTTCAAGTGTAGCTTCCCGAGTTGGCACCTTTTCCGAAGAGGTATAGCTGGTCCCTACACTTATCAGCCGGCACAGAAATAAGAAAAACAAAAAATGTCGGTAAAGATCGTAAGAAGGATCATGAGAGGACAAGTCAGAAAAAATATGAGTATTTGATCTACTAAGTTGTGACATTTTGTTCTACGAATGATAGTATGAAAAATTCACGATATGCTGATGGAATAATCTTTATAAAAAATGTTGAGATAGATAGAAAAAGGGGATATTCAGAACTGGAGGAAGAGGTAAATGCTTTTTTTTTTGGTTTTATCCCTACGACAAAGAAGGGATTGGTGAGTATCCTATTGAATTATTTTAAACTTAGAATCTCTCTCTCTCTCTCTCTCTCTCTCTCTCTATATATATATGAGAAATTCTATGGTACCAAACGCTCCCGCTCTCTCCCTTCCCTCCGCCTTGCCTCCGCCCAGCTCCCCAGGCGACCGCCGCCCACGCCGCGGTCGCGCGGCTCCGGCGACGGCCTTGGGACCTCTCGAGGACGCCACACCTACGGCCAGTGTCGACCCAACGGACCTCCTCCGAGATCGCCCGAGTAAAAAGCTTCCTCGACTTTGAATTGTCGTTGTTGGGTGAACTCTTGCTGAACACTCGTTTGTATCAGCCTTGCTCGTTCAAAACCTGCCAAGGAACAGGCGATTTTGCCGAAACTAATGGCCGAGAGTATACCCGAGGATATCATCGTCGACATACTCTTGAGGCTACCGGCCAAGTCGTTGGTGTGATTCAAAGGCGTCTGCAAGCGGTGGCGGTCTCTGATCTCCGACCCGGGCTTTGCCAAGTCGCATCTGCAGAGGCTTGAGGCAGGGGATTTGATCCCTAGCTAGAGAATCATCATCTGCGGCCGCAACCACCCCCTTGAGACCGTGGACTACGAAGCGCTCGGCGGTGGCGAGGGTCGCGTGGTGGTACCTCATGCGATCAAATTTTTGGGGAAGCCCTGCATCGTGGGGTCCTGCGATGGCCTCATATGTTTAATTGGCTTCAGAAATTTTGTCATATATAACCCGACCACCAGGGAGTATATTGAGTTGCCCGGTCCTGCACTTGTTAATCAAGCTGAGTTATTCTATAGATTTGGATATGAATATCAAGCTGAGTAATTCTATGGATTTGGATATGAGTCATTCTGCGGATTCGGATATGACTCTCAATCTGATGACTACAAAATAGTAGCAGCAGATGTTTCTAGTGATGAAAATTGGAAGGTGCAAATATTTTCTCTCAAGTCCGGTTTTTGGAGAAGGATACAAGTTTAGTTCGAGAAATGGAAAGTTGAACTTTCTAGCCAAGGAGTTTATTGGAAAGGGGCCTTTCACTGGCACGCTTATGTCTGGACGATAGACGATCTGCGCAAAGATGTGATTATGTCATTTGATTTGTCGGAAGAGAAATTTCACCAGGTGCTTCCGGTCCCTGATGAGGAGATAGATCTCCTGGGACTCGGGATTCACGGGGAGAATCTATTCATATACCACAGCACCGATTACTTCATTGAGGCATGGCTTATAGATGAGTTCAGTAGAGGAGCACTGTGGACAAAATTGTTCAGAGTTGATTGCAGTCCCTACATAAATTGGAATAATACCCCCATTCCAAGAAAACCCATCGCATACACAAGGAGTGGAAAAATCGTTTTCCATATGAATATGAGCCTAATGATTCTGTTTAATCCGGAGGATAATTCTCGCAAGGATTATCCCATAGAGGAGGACTCTGGATATGCTATGTATTTGGAAACTCTTGTGTCTCCCTATCTTTGCGGTGAGCCATCAAGAATCTAGAGCCTTTAAGAGTCGTTCTGGTGCTTTGAATTTTACTTCTTTTTTTTTCTAGCTTAATGATCCGGCCATCTTGAGCTGTTGAATGATTTTGTGGATTTTGTAGAAGAAACAAAGAGTGTTGAAAGTCTATTATAAGATCCGGTCATTCTTTATTAACTTCATTGTGCTTTAAGTACTCTGTCCACTCCAGATGTAGGGTCAGATCTCTGCTGGATGAATGGCCATTCGATGATCTTTGTTTTGCTGGAATACTCACTTCACTTGCTAATTTGTCCAATCTGATTTGGTGTAATTTCACCAACAATTTACCGGTCTTGTTATGTAGTGAACATTCAACTGTAATCGTGTGAGTCATTCATGCATAAGTAGTAGTATTTATTGGCATGTAATGAAGAAAACGAGGTCAATTTTCACCACGCTCGACTTGGGCAGGCCCGGCGTGCCCGCCCCAGTACCCGCACGGGGCGTGCCACACGTACACGTAGTCCACGCTCCCGAATGAACGGCTCTTTTGTCTTACGTGATTACGACTCTTTGTTTTTCTTTTCGAATTTTGCCCTTCTTGAACGCTAAAAGTCGTGCATACTATTGTCGTGAATAACCCATCCTCTGTTCGGGCTACTCTCGCACGGCATGAGAAACATAATATTGGAATCAAAGCGTTTTCGTAGTTTCTTCAAAAGATACGTGTTGCCGTAAAGCATCTGCTTTCCAAATTCAAACAAAAATAGGGAAAGGCATCAAACAAGAGTACCGCGCGCCCTGCACGTGGACGCGGATCCCGCCTCCTCTCCCAATATATGAAGGCCGGCTACCGGCCATCGCCGGCCTAATCGACCTCAATCTGAGATCTCTCCTGTTTCCATTTTGCCGAAACAATGGCTGAAAGCATACACGAAAATGCCGTTGTCGACATACTCTTGAGGCTACCGGCGAAGTCGCTGGTGCGATGCAAATGCGTCTGCAAGCAGTGGCGGTCTCTGATCTCCGAACCGGGCTTCACCAAGTTGCATCTGCAGATGCTGAAGGCAGGGGATTTGATCCCTAGCCAGAGAATCATTATCGGTGGCTACTATACCGTGGACTACGAAGCGCTCGACGGCGGCGGCGAGGGTCGCATGGTGGTACCTCATGTTATCAAACCTTTGCGGGAGTCCTGCATCGTGGGGTCCTGCGATGGCCTGGTATGTTTTATTACCCCTTCAAATTTCTTATATATAACCCGACCACCAGGGAGTATATTGAGTTGCCCATTCTTGATCTTGATATTCTTCATCAAGCTGAGTTATTCCATGAATTTGGAGATAAGTCATTTTGCGGATTCGGATATGACTCTCAATCTGATGACTACAAAATAGTAGCAGCAGATGTTTTTAGTGATGGAAATTGGGAGGTGGCAATATTTTCTCTCAAGTCCGGTTCTTGGAGAAGGATACAAGTTCCCTTCCAGAAAGGGAAAGTTGAACTTTCTAGCCAAGGAGTTTATTGGAAAGGGGCCTTTCACTGGCACGCTTGTATAGACGATCCGTGCAAAGATGTGATTATGTCATTTGATTTGTCGGAAGAGAAATTTCAACAGGTGCTTCCGGTCCCTGAAGTTGATGAGAACATGGGACTTGGGATTCACGGGGCGAATCTGTTCATATACCATAGCACCACCCGTTACAGCACCCGTTACCTCATGGAGGCATGGATTACGGATGAGTATGGGAGAGGCGCATTGTGGACAAAATCTTTCAGTGTTGATCGCATTGCAGATAAACCCCTTGCATACACAAGGAGCGGAAAAATCATTTTTCAGATGGATATGAAGCTGACTCTGTTTAACCTTGAGGATAATTCTTGCAAGGATTATCCCATGGGGAGCAACTGCGATACCGATTATGCTATATATTTGGAAACTTTTGTTTCTCCCTATTTTCGCAATGAGCTATCAAGAATCCAGAGCCTTTAAGAGTCATTTTGGTGCTTTTAATTTTACCTTTTTGTTTTCTAGTTTAATGATCTGGCCATCTGGAGCTGTTGAATGATTTTGTGAATTTTGTAGAAGAAATAAAGAGTGTTGAAAGTCTATTATAAGATCTGGTCATTCTTTATTAACTTCGTTGTGCTTTAAGTACTCTGTCCACTCCAGATGTAGCTTGAGGAATGGCCATTCGATCATCTTTGTTTTGCTGGAATATTCACTTCACTAGCTAATGTTGTCCGATTTGATTTGGTGTAATTTCACCAACAATTTATTGGGTCTTGTTATGTGATGAACATTTAACTATAATCATGTGAGTCATTCATGCATGTGTAGTAGTATTTATTGGCATGTAGTGAAGAAAACGAGGTCAATTATCTTGCTGCAAATTATAAAGTGAAGAATATATCACAAGATTTGAGAACATGTGTATCCTGTGTGAAATTCAGCTGATGCAGTTTAAGATAGGGATCCTGTGTAAGTGCGGATTGTGGAACTTATTTCATAAGAGCCCTTGAGTCATGAATTGTCCTGAGATCACAATGTGATGAAGTATTTCTGGGCGTGAGTAACTTATCATCTATCTCACTCCCGCATGTAGGGCAAATGGTTATCCTCACTATTTCTGTTCCATTATCAGGTTAATCTTTCACATGCCTTGGGCCCTTGCTAAGAGCATCATTTTGGTCCACGTCTAACTTAACTATTTGTTTGCTTTGGTAACCTTAAGCGGGGAAAATTGCCCCTTAGAGTGTATATTGGTGGATCGTGTTCACTCTTGTCTTCATTTAGCCCATGTTTTGACATTTCTTAAGCCAGTGACACTCAATGATGTGATTAGGTTGAACTGAGTAGCTTCAAGCTCACTTTCGATTTGTAAAGATTCAGCATTGAACTAAATGCTACAATTAGTCCTTCTTGTTGTAGCCGCAATAGTTGATCAGAGACACGTTATACGTAATTAAAATGAGTAAATTTAGTGTATGAATAAGAGATCCATTGCATTGGTTCCATGTATCTGGCCATTGCAGCAGCAAATTAGAACAGTTTATTGAGATCTTATTCAACTAGAGGATTTTGATATCTTAATAATGCTGAATTTCAGAACTGCAAATCTTGAGGAATCTAGGATGCTAAAGAGTCAAACCTATCAATGCATATCAAATAATTTTGCTCTTTAGTTGACAGGGTATATAGGCGAAAACAACTATAGTCTTGGAGTGAAATGTTGACAAATGAAGGTTGAGTTAGCAAGGATTTGCCAAGTTGGAAATATCCCCATGAGATTATTCAGCAAATCCAGAATGACAGTCTCATGAAATTATCACCAAGTAATGGAGCTGATAAAATCGAATATAATTGATGGAAATTGATATGAATGCAACCATTAGAGAGATAATTATTATGCGGTAAATATTTAACTCAGTCGCCACCATTAGAAAAGTAATCATCAATTAATAGAACAGATGGACATAAGTGTAATATCAAAGGAGATAATTGTCGGTGGAAGTAGTTTAACTAATAGGCGGTGGAATGGAGGATTTCGAATTTGTGAATAAGAATTGTTGAATTACAAGAAGCAAGTAAAACTCGCATTATGTATTACCAACCATTTGTTAACTATAAATTAAAGAACACCCAATTAATTAAAGAACACCACTCGCATAATGCATAAACTTTTGTATAATTCCGAATTAATTAAAGAACACCAATTGTTCAAATTTATCTTTACATGACCGTTAACGGTTGTTCTTGGCCTTTATATTTTTTTTTGTGCAATAATTAACAAAGTACCTTTCACAATTTTTTTTAGGGTTAATACCCTGAAAAACCCCAAACTGATACACTTGTGACAAATTTACCCCAAACTATTTTTTTGACCACCAAAAATCCTAAATTGGTATACCTTTGACAAATTTATCCCAAACTGGTATATTTGTGACAAATTTACTCTTCGTTAGTTTTTGTTGAATTTTACTATCAAATTATTAAGTTAAATGATACGCGACGGTTCACTAGTATCGATTTGAGATTTTACGCTTTCTGTTTGTCACGGTTTACATTTTTATGATTTTTTTGTGGTATTAATCCATTTAGCGGATGATATATTTGTCACAAATTTACTAATTTGGGGTTTTTTGTGGTTGAATAAATTAGTTTGGGGTAAATTTGTTATAAATGTCTGGGTTTAAGATTTTTTATTGTCGATCGGGGTAAATTTGTCGGGTGTGTCTGGGTTTAGGGTTTTTAAAGGTCGAAAAAAAATAGTTTGGGATAAATTTGTCGCAAGTGTCTTAGTTTGGGGTTTTTCGGGGTATTAATCATTTTTTTTTTTTTTATCAATTTGCTCAATCCGCATTTCGGAAGCTGACTTATCAATACTTTTCCGCGAAACAGTTTAGAATGACGTTAAAAAGTGTAAATTATGGTCAGAATGCGCCGCACCTTTTGATATTGAGCGCATGCCACCGGATATTAATAAATACTTTTCCAGCCACGAGAGAGACCTAAAAGTATGAATGTACGTTATCACCCTTCTATGCCAAGACGCGACACCTGTTTTCTGAAGGCTATTATGGGAAATGCACAATATGAGACGGCATATTATATAATATAAGAAATTCAACTGTACCAATTTCAATTTCTAGGGTTTCATGGAATTAAAAAAAGTGTGAATTCGTCCATTCGATAACCTCACACCCGCACTTTCTCCCCTTACTCTCCTCCGTTTGCCTCTCCGCCGAGCCACTGCCGCTCGACCCACCTATCCGGCGCTGCTGGACTCCAATCGACCTCATTCCGGCGTCGAGCGTGCCCATGATACGAGATCTGCTGTTTCCGTTTTGCGCCCCCCGTGGCAAAAAGATATGGTTAACCCTCGTCTCGTTCTGTGCTGGGTAAGCTTCTTCACTTAGAATTATCCTTGCGCGACTTTGAGTGAACGCTTCCTTAGATGAACCTTGGTTAGCAAAAGATTAGGCCTCCGTGATGGCAGAAATTTTCACCGAGGATATCCTCATTGGGATACTCCTGAGGCTACCAGCCAAGTCCTTGATGCGATTCAAATGTGTCGGTAAACGGTGGCGGTCTCTAATTTCCATCCCGGGTTTCGCAAAGTCGCATTTGCAAAGGCTAATGGCGAGGGATTTAATTCCTAGCCAGAGAATCTTCAAGACCAACCCCTTTGAGAGCATAGACTACGAATTGCACGACGGTGGCATCGGTGGCGATGACGATCTCGCGGTGGTAAAGGTTCCTGAGCTGAGAATTGGCGATCCTTACTGGGAGCCTGAGCTCGTGGGGTCTTGCCATGGCTTGGTATGTTTACTTGTTCCTGGTAGGTTTTTCCTATATAACCCGACCACCAAGGAGTCTAGGAATTTTCCCTGCTCTGATCTTGTTCAACAAGGTGCGTTAGTCAATGGATTCGGATATGATCCTCGATCTGACGACTACAAAATAGTACAGGCTGGTGGTTCTAAAAAGTGGCAAGAGGCAATATTTTCGCTCAAGTCCGGTTCTTGGAGAAGGACACAAGTCCAACGAGAAAGCCATCCCGACTATTTCAACCAAGGAGTTTATTGGAATGGGGCTTTACACTGGTGCGTGATTGACATAAGCATAAACAAGAAAGAGAATGCAATTATGTCATTTGATTTGTCGGAAGAGAAATTCCACCAGGTGCTTCCTGTCCCTGAAGTTGATGGAGGCGTACTTTTCATTGGACTTGGAATTCATGGGGCCAATCTGTTCATATACCAAGACACCCGTAATAATGATTGCATCGAGGCGTGGATAATGAATGAATACGGGAGAGGACGATGGTGGACTAAATGGTTCAATGTCTCAACTAAAAGAATACCTGGCTACAAATATTGGCAGACGATCCCAGTCGCGTACACAAGGAGTGGAAAATTTGTTTTTCTAATTGAATTGGGCAAGATGATTCTATTCAATCCAAAAGATAATACTTGTAAGGATTATCCCATCCGGAGGAAGGATGGATATGTTGAATCTGCTATCTATTTGGAAACTCTTGTTTCTCCCTATCTTGGCTGTGGGCCATCAATAATCTAGTGCCTTTTACAAGTTGTCCTAGTGGATTTGGTTTTACCCTTTTCTTTCAAGTTTGCTTTTTGGGGAGATCTGGCCATCCTGAGCTGTTGAATGATCTTGTGAATTCTGGAAAAGAGAAAAGAGAGTGTCGAGAGTCCATGAGTTATGGTCATTCGTCAGTAGCTTCACCATTGTGCCTACTTTTCTGTCCTCTCCAGATGTAAGGTTAGCTCTCTGCTCGATGAATGGCTATTCAATCATCTCTGTTTTGCTTGAATCATGTGAATGTTAAAGCAAGCACATATCTAGTGATTTTGTTACAATGGAACGAGAGAGACACAATTCTAACATGAGAACTGTAAGAGTAGGTTTCCACAGAGCCTTGACCATAATTCAGACGAAAGCAGAAGCTTCAGGTTAAGCACCTATTAGATGACAAGCTAAATCTGCTTATTGACTGAGCAGCAGAGCAGCGAACCTGCTCAGGAATTTATAATGGTCCGACGAGCAATCGTAGCCAAGTCCACAAAATTCCAACCTTGAATACAATTGGCATTTGGATTTAGGATTTTGCAGGGTTCTCGAGCATTCGGAGCTTGTACCTGAAAGTGGATGATAGAGCGCAGCGATTGCAGTGTCCTTGATCCCACGAAGGACTTTCTCCAAGCCCACCGATCTCGGATGGTCGAAGGAGGATTAGGATCTTTCGGTGAGACGTTGAATTCTTCTGCATCCATCTATTGAGATGTAGTGTGGTGAATCATGGATCGAAGATCACAGAGAGCGACCTCTTACATGTGCACTTGAGCAGACATTTCAATGTGGTGTTTGTGCATACGTCCCTTGCATGATTGTTCATGGACATGACAGAAATCGAATTTGCAGTTTATTGATTTCGTTTAGTTTATCAAAAATGAATTCTATAAGCACTGCTTTAATCTCTTCATGGGTGTAACTAAGATCAAAAATCTTTTAGGGGCTCAGTTTGTTTTGGGGAAAATTGATAATTCAAAAAGTATATTCCAAATTTTGATTGTTATCGTCGCTTAGAAGAATGAGCTCATAAATAATATTTTCCTGGTTAGTAACAATCTATGCCTCATTATATTTGATAATAACGAAAATAACTTGCAGTTACAATAAGCATTTGGCCCCATTACATAGTTGGAAGGGTGCCCCATTACAGTTAAAAGTAACTAGTTGAAAAGTACAATTGGTAGTCAGAATTAAAGGCCTATGCAAATTGCAGTTCATGCATAAAATCGAGTGCTTCATTAGAGAGTGTCACTCTCGATATCATCAAGTGATCTGCAATTGAAGGCTGGCATGGAGATTTTAGCTAAAGCTACCTCAACATTCTTCAACCCAAATTTTGGGTTGTGAGCCAGACGCAAGTTCCCGAATTTTTCACGAGTTCCATTGGTTCCACTTAACCTTTTCGACCTAAGACACAAAAGGTAATTAAAACGGACCTCTTGCATGGGATTGCAAGGATGGATATTGGTAAATATGACAACTTACGCATCTCTTTCTAAGGAGAAGGTGAAGTCGACGCCACGGCCAAGTGCTACTGAGTTGTTCATGCATATGTAGTCATATCAATGTGTTTCCCAGAGCTTATTCAACTAGAGGATTTTGAGAACTTGATAATGCTGAATTCAGAACTTCATATCATGAGGAAACTAGGATGCTAAAGAGCCAACCGGTCATTGCATAATAAAGATACTTTTGTTCTTTTGTCCTCCTTTTTACTTGGATTAGAGTGATCAATTAAACCATAGATAGGACCGATATTCAAAACAAAAGGATAGTATGATATTTCTTCCTTGAAGATATCCTATTAAACAACCTCTGCAGTGGCTAAACTTAAGTTGTGTGATGACCAAAAGTATCTGCTAGTTGGTCGAAACAATCTTTGTTGCCCATCTTAGGTTGCGAAAATAAACAGGTTTGTCTCCTATGAGTAAATAAGGAGGCTTCAAATCAAGAAAGAAGACTACAATATCTCAATCAAGATTGAGATGATTGCGAATACAATGACAACAAAATCAAGAATATTACGGATCATCTCATATTTCCTTTTTGATGTCGGTTTTAAGGGACATTCTAGCATGCCACCAAACACTGATCCGTGCATGTCGCCACCAAACTTTTGTCGATCCATATGGAGAGAGAAATAAAGTGTGAATGTACGTTGTGGCCCTTCCATGCCATGATGGGACGCTTTGTCTTGCGAAGGATATTATGGGAAATGCACAAAACGAGACAACATATCATAAAATATAATAAGGCTGCAATTTCTAGGGTTTCATAAAATTCAGGAAAGTTGGGAATATGTTCAATTGAAAATTCCACGCCAGCTCTCTTCTCCTCCTCCTCCTCCGCCTTGCCTCCGCCCAGCTGCTGGGCTCCACCGCGCGACCGCCGCCCACGCCGGCGAGTTCCCCCTCCGCCCGTGTCCGGCGGTGGCCTTGGGACCTCTAGAGAAAGCCGGCTACGGGCCATCGCTGACCCAATCGACCGCGTCCGAGATCCCTCCTGTTTCCGTTTTGCCCAAACAATGGCCGAAAGTATACCCGAGGATGTCGTCGTCGACATACTCTTGAGGCTACCGGCGAAGTCGCTGGTGCGATTCAAATGCGTCTGCAAGCGCTGGCGGTCTCTGATCTCCGACCGGGCCTTCGCCAAGTCGCATCTGCAGAGGGTGAAGGCAGCGGATTTGATCCCTAGCCAGAGAATCATCATCGGCGGCCGCAACAGCCCCCTCAAGACCGTGGACTACGAAGCGCTCGACGGCGGTGGCGAGGGTCGCATGGTGGTACCTCATGGGATCAAACCTTTGTGGGGGTCCCGCATCGTGGGGTCCTGTGATGGCCTTGTATGTTTACTTGGCCCCTCCAATTTTGTCATATATAACCCGACCACCGGGGAGTATATTGAGTTGCCCAGTTCCGATTTTGTTGATCATGCTATGTATTTCAGTGGAGCCAGATATGATTCATTCTATGGATTCGGATATGACTCTCAATCTGATGACTACAAAATAGCCCTTGTTGAAGTTGAAAATTGGAAGGTGGCAATATTTTCGCTCAAATCTTGTTCCTGGAGGATGATGATGATAGAAGTTCCGTTCCAAGAAGAGGGAGTCGAATGTTGCGGCCCAGCAGTTTATTGGAAAGGGACCTTACACTGGGACGTCTTTGTCTGGAACACGAATGGTGAGGGCTTTTCTGCGCTGATGTCATTTGACTTGTTGGAAGAGAAATTTCACCAGGTGCTTCCAGTCCCTCCAGTTGATGAGGACATACTACTCCTGGGACTCGAGATTCATGGGGCGAATCTGTTCATATACAATAATGCCCAAAATCCCCGCATTGAGGCATGGATAACAGATCAGTACAGGATAGGAGCACCGTGGAAAAAATGGTTCGGTGTTGATTGCAGTGCCTTGAATACGCCCTTTGAGAAGATTCCCCTTGTGTACACAAGGAGTGGAAATATTGTTTTTTTGATGTATAGGAAGTGGATGATTATGTTTAATCCGGAGGATAATACTTGCAGGGAATATCTCTTAGGGACGGACCTTATTACCGAATATGCTATCTATTTGGAAACCCTTGTTTCTCCCTACCTTGGCGGTGGAGCTGTTGAATGATCGTGTGGATTTTGAAGAAAAAAATAGTGTCGAAAGTCTATTCTTTAGTAAGTTTATCGTGCTTTTAGTACTCTGTCCAGATGTAGGGTTACATGTCTGCTCTCGATGAATGGCCATTCAGTCATCTTTGGTTTGCTAGAATAATGAGAGACGGTAAGTAGAGTTTCAGTTTTAATGTGCTTGACTGGAATGTGGATAGTGCAACTGAATTCGAGGATGAACTATCTTGTAATACTATAGTCAAGATCAGCGACTCTTTTTGAATTTTGCCTTCTTGAGTATACTATTGCTGTGCAAGATTTCGGGAATGACCCATCCTCTCGTTGGGCTGCATTTGCACGCACAGCTTGATAAACAAACCGTTGGGATCAAAGCACAATGTAGTCTCCAGTTAAAGAAACTGGCGATAATGTTATTCCCTAATTACCAAATAAACTATTGAATCCACGTACCAAGATGCGAGTTATCTACTCAAAGGGATGGTGATGGCAAAATCCCGCTGTAATGTGAAATGTTGCGAAAGGTTTAGCCTAGGTGAAACTCTTTCGTTGCAATGTTCATAGAACTGTGTACATTTATCGTAATAGTTTTTCATCCCATTGGTTTTAACCTTGAATGCCTGCTTTTGTTTCTGGACTTAGATACTCCTCTATGTACCTTGTTGTAATTAGGGATCTCTTGTTCTTGTGATTTGACTTTATGAACAGATTGCTAATTCTAAGTAAAATTCCCTCTGGGCAAACAAGAACCACTCAGGTATATTAGTCTGCATGCCATCGATTCTTCTCTTCTCTATTAATACACACATTGAAGAAAACAGATTACAGAAATGACCGCGCACACCCACAAGAATTCCTCACTCTTAGAAAACAAGCTTCATTTGAAGTTGAAATGAGTTTAAACAGGAATAAGTCTCAAGTAACCGGTACAATCAGCCGTTTGGCCCCATCACATACCTGGAAGGGGTGCCTCAACAAGTAATATAAATAGACCTATTTGGCTACAGAATTCTGAGGATAGATGTGGATATATTTAGGCAAAGTTGAAACAATAAAGAATGAACTTCAGAGGAGAGCGGCGCGAGCAGGCCTTGTTGCAACTTCAGGTCTTGTAGTATGGCATGATGAGTGAGTGAAGCCCCATAACTGCACCACAAACGAGACAATGGGATTGCTAATACGAAATGTGGAGCCTATTCTTCATAGATGTAGATGACAAGTGAACATTAGCAACGGAACTTGCAATTTAGTTAAAGTCTTATCCTCCAAGGCGGTAAGATCCACATAAAATGTGAAACCTAAAGCAAGCAAGACAATAATTCTTAGCACATTCAACTCTATTGAGATAGCCAATCTAATTCACTTCTCTTTTCCCACACACAGAGTTCAACAGATTATTCATGCACCTTTGTACATCAAGGTCAGCAACCTCCTTAGACAAAACTAATTTGTCAGAAAAAATCAAGTTAAAAGATGTATTTAAGGCCTATGCAAATTGCAATTTGTGCATCAATTCAAACGCTTCATCCGATGAAGTCTATCCTAACAACATGAAGTGATTGCAATTGAAGGCAAGCTTGGACATTTTAGCTTGTTACCTCAACATTCTTCAACTCGAACTTTGGGTTGTGAGCCAGACATAAGCTTCCAAATGTTTCACAGGTCCACTTGTTCCCACTTAACCTATTCATAACAAAACTCACAACAAGAAACCTCGATGGGGTCCTCTCTTGACATGCAGAGCCTCCCTCTACCAACAATGGTAGTTTTTTTTTTTTCATCGCATCTGTTTTTGAATCCTTATTTTCACTTCTAATCCCATCTCTTTCCTGTGCGACCTTGTAGTTATCGTCTACCCCTTCCCTTTGCAATCATAGCTCCGTTTTTCTGCTTCCTTGGTGCCTCAGAGCATTTCTTCTCTAACAAGTTTCGCTCCCAGTTTCTGCGATGAATTTTCGTTTACCAACTTGACCTTCCCCGCAATTTCCTTTATAGAATCCTCTTAGCCCAACCAAATTCCCTGCTGTGTTGCATCGATGATGGTGTTGCTTTTGCTCTTGTCAATTATCTCAGCCATCAATTCCGCTTGCTTCTTTCCTTTTCAGCTGCAAAATTATGATCGTTACCTGTTTGTTGAATTACCCCAATGTCTCTATCAGTTTCGTTAATCCTCTATCAACCACATAGCCAGTAATCTACTACTCTTTGCATGCCGACTCCAGTCCTTACCTCCTTTGATTTCTGAACCGAGACCTTTCATCATGGACTATCCTGAACAGGAACAGAAAGCATGCCTTGCTGCCCTCTGTAACAGATTGGGTCGATTATGGTCAGAGCAGGAAATCGATACCTGGGATGAGTCGCCACCCCTGGAAAAAATTGAAGAATGTCGAAGGATATTAGTCGGTAAGGTTTTCTCAGACTCCCCTATTAATCTACCAGCATTCTAGAATACAATGCAGCGTGCTTGGCGTACAGATCATGTGCAAATCTCTCAACAAGAAATGGATATCTATGTGGCTAAATTCAAGTTAGAGAGTGATAAACGCAGAGTAGAAGAGGGAGGACCGTGGCGATTCTCTAATAATTTGGTGATTTTTCAACCTTGGAAGCCGAATACTCCTCTCCACTGTTATGATTTTTCTAAATGTGTATTCTGGGTTCAAGTATTTGGCCTTCCCCTAGAATGGTGCACAACTCAGATGTTAAGCAGAGCTATAAGAAGCATTGGAAGAATGTTGGAAGTTAAGCTTGATACCAAAGAAGGAACAACTTCGAAAGTGGGTTGTGTCAGGGTGGAATTTAACCTAAGTGATCCCTTAAAAACAGGGCAACTGATTCGTATTGCAGGCAAAGCATTATGGCTAGACTTCCGATATAAACGGCTTCCCCATTTTTGTTATTCATGTGGACAAATAGGACATTATGCCATGTATTGTCAAACCATACCTTTCACTGAAGCCAAGATGGAAGGTAAGGAGAAGATGGCCTTCGGTCACTGGTTGCGAGCTGAAGTTAAGCAGAATAGTCCGTACTAGAGGACTTTCTATGAAGGCAGCCCTCCCTCTGACGAAATTGATGACGTTATCCCAGAAACTCCTCCCTTCCTAACATCTAAAGTACCCGCTCTACCTCCTCCTGAAGAAGTCACCTCAAAGGTAGATTATCAGGTTGTCACTGAACGTAGGAATGTAATTACTACTGATAAGATCCCAGTCTCATCAAAATAGAAAGGTATACAAACAGTCTATCATGAAAAGGAGTCAAGTATCTCGATTATTGGAAAAATGGAAATTTGTAAACGACAACTTACATATCTGCATTTAAGGACAAGGCAAAGTTGCCTCCACCACCAAGTGCTAGTGAGTCATTCATGCATATGTAGTAGTACCTATTGGCACCTAATCAAGAAAACCAGCAATTATCTTACTTCATATCATAAAGTGATGTATTTGAGAACAAGTATCCCATGTAGAAATTTAGCTGATGCGATTTCAGATAAGGATTCTATCTAAGTGGGAATTATGAAACTCATCACTTGAAGTTATCTTTAATATACTTTTCAATCGCTTAAGACAAAGGTCATGCCCTTGAGTCATGACGCTTAACATCACGAATCCCAAACATTCGCATAATTTCAGTTTAAGGAAAGATAGTTTATAATCTGTGAAGTTATTATGCTTATACAACTATAAATTGTCTTGAGATCACAATATGATGTAGTATTTCTGAGCGTGAGTAACTTACCATTTATCTCACTCCCACATGCAGTGCAACTGGTTGTCCTCACTATTTCTGTTTCATTATCAGGTTAATCCTTCACATGCTTTAGGCCCTTGCTAAGAGCATCATTTTGGTCCATGCATTATTTAACTATTTGTTTGCTTTGGTAACCTTAAGCAGGGAAAATTACCCCTTATATTGTATATTGGTGGATCATGTTCACTCTTGTCTTCATTTAGCCCATGTCTTGCCATTTCTCGAGCTAGTGACACTCAATGATGTGATTAGGTTGGACTGAGTAGCTTCAAGTTTACTCTCGATTTGTACAGATTCAGCACTGAACTGAATGCTACAATTAGTCCTTGTTGTTGTAGCTGCAATAGTTGATTAGAGACACAGTAAATGTAATTAAGATGAGTAAATTCTGTGTAAGAATAAGAGATCCGTTGCATTGATTCTGGGTGTCTGGCTATTGCAGTAGAAAATTAGAATAGTCTATTGAGATCTTATTCAACTAGAGGATTTGGAGATCTTAATAATGCCGAGTTTCAAAACTGCAGATCCTGAAAAATCTAGGATGCTAAAGAGTCAAACCTGTCAATGCATATTAAACATAATTTTGCTCTTTTGTTGTCCTTTTTACTTGGATCAATATGATCAATTATACCATAGGCGGACCATTATTCAAGGCAAAAGGAAAGTATGATATTCTTCCGTGAAGATATCTTACTCGGACAACCTCCGCAAGGGTAAAATACAAGTTGCATGATGACTAGTGGGTACTTATAAGTTGGTCGAAATAATCTTGGTTGCCCATATAAGGTTTCGAATGCAAATGTTTGGTTTGTCTCCTACAAGTAAACAAGGACCCATTACTAACGGGAGGCTTCAAATCGAGAAAGAAGACTAAAATATCTTAATCAAGACCGAACAAAATATGATTGCAAATACAATGACAACAAATACATTAACTTTTCCTTTTCGCTTTAGGTTTTGAGGGGCATTCTAGCATGCCACCAAACACTTCTCCTTGCATGTCGCCAAAAATCTAGGCGCATATGACACCGTCATAGTCACTTGCCATTACTGTCATATGTCACTTGCCATTACTCTTTAGAAGGAGTAAAATAAAAGGTCTGTGCGGCAACTTTCACGTAGAATTCTCTTAAACTTCTATCCTTATGTCCAGTGGAAATGTATGACCTGGATCATGGCCGGCTGTAATTCTAACTTTCCTCCTTTGTCGTTTTAGTAATGCCAGCTATTTTGGGAGCTGTTATTTTGTGCTTTACCTGAGTATATCAAATTGCCATTGTAAAATCAGAGTTCGCTTAAGCTTTGTGACAGCTGAATCTGAGTTGGACCATCTTGTACTACTATAGTTAACCTTGATGGCTCTTCATGCCTAACATGATTATCACTCTTTTTTTTTTTGCCTTCTCCTTTTGAATTGAGCCTTCTTGAATACTCAGTATATTATTACTATACAAGATTTCAGAAATGACCCTCTCGTCGTGTTACACTCACACAACTTGACAAACATACTATTGGCATTAAAGCACAATGTAGTCTCCAATTAAAGAAAGTGGTGATAATGCTATGCTAATCCCTAATTGATTACCGAATAAACTATTGAATCCACATACTATTGGCGTTATTTAACTATTTGTTTGCTTTGGTAACCTTAAGTGGGGAAAATTGCCCCTTAGACTATATATTGGTGGATCATGTTCACTCTTGTCTTCATTTAGCCCATGTTTTGCCATTTCTTGAGTCATTGACACTCGATGATGTGATTAGGTTGAATTGAGTAGCTTCAATTAAACCTTTATTTGAGCTTGCATTGAGTCGACATCCTCTAACTTGTCCATTAATGTAGGTGGAGGTTGATGTCGGCCTTCAAATAGCTCAAAGATCACCTTTGTCGCTCAACCGAAGAATTTCACATCAACTCATTTGAAATATTTGTATTTCGAGCCTTCTCTATACCTGCACCCATGGAATCTTCTCCTCAAATTGAACCGAGTCCAAGATGTTCTTCTCAAACTGAGTAATTCGCAACAACAGTAACACTCACCATCCAATTCGCTTTTTTGGAACGAATGTGAGCTGCTACTGGGGCTTCTGCCCTTCATTTGCAAGATTGAGCTAATAATTTTGGGAGAAAATCGAAGTAGGTGCTCAGATTAGCTAGTTAGAGTTTTAACTTCCAGTTCTATTTGAATTTGGAGATTTAGGGTTCTTACTTGGGGAAAGATGTCAAACGGTGTTGTTTTGTTGTTTTCATGTTGACTGTACTTTCGGACGAACCATGTTGACTTCAAAATTAATAAAAAAGTGTCATTGGATTTCTAGCCAATCAGATTGACATTGCCACTGAAATGATGATTTTTCAAACTTTTTGGCACTTAAGTGATCCAAAATAAACTTTTGGCACCAAAGTAAGCGTCGTACACAACTTTTGGCACTTCTAGTATACTTACCCCATAAAATATGATATGACAATCTCGCATCCCACCCTGACGATTTGCATGTGCAGTATTCCTTGGTCTATTTTCATCTTTTGTTCCTCATGGTCAATTTAGTCGCAATATGCCAACTTGGCATGTTGTTAGAAAAAGGAGGGAAAATGTAAGTAGCAGAATTCCATATGCCATGATTCAACTAGCATCCTCATTTTTGTATTCACCAGATTGTTCCAGTAAGTTTAGTTCTTCATGGTTATAGCTCAACAATCTTGCTTGATCATTTCGAGACAAGTCAATCACCTCCACGATTCTGCCTTCTTCTCATGTTTTATTCTTGCACATTTATTGTTCCTCTTCTATCCATTTTAGGTAGGGCAACATGCTATTGTAGCTGTTTTTCATTTTGAAATTGTAAAATATGAGTTTTGACCTAGTCAGAAAACAGAGAGAGAGAGAGAGAGAGAGAGAGAGAGAGAGAGAGAGAGAGAGAGAGAGAGAGAGAGAGAGAGAGAGAGAGAGAGAGAGAGAGAGAGAGAGAGAGAGAGAGAGAGAGAAAAGAAAAGACAGAAATAAAAAGAGAAAGGAGGCAATAAAAAGGGAAAGAGAGAAGGGAAAAGAAGGAGAGAGAGAAAGGGAGACCAGAGAGCTTGTGTAAGGGAAAGAAAGTAAAGAAAAGGAGAAGGAGAAGAAGGAAATGGAGAAAAAGAGGGTTTCATGCGTTGTCGCCATGGGAGCCTTGCCAAGCCACCTCAACCATATAATGCAACGCCCGGTAAGCACCCGTGCCCCTGCCCCTGCCCCCCTGCGATTCATTCAATCGAATTAAGTTTGGACTTAGGGCTTGAAATTCAGAATTTTGGGAAAATAGAGTGGCGAAGTATGATTTTTGAGTCGTTGAGCCATGTATTTTTAAAGAAATTATATTTTAGGGTGTTGTGGAGTTGTAAGATTTTACGGATCGTAATTTGAGCTTACGGTTTGCTGGAAACAAAATTTTAAAGTTTATCATGCATGATGAACAGAGCGCAACCGGGATTTTGGGACCATATTTTGTTGATTTTTGTTTGATTTCAGGTTGGCTAAATTGGGGTTCTTGTAGTATGTTGGAAGGGCTTTCCATTGACTATAAGTTGCTTGAAACGGGGTTCGGTAGAGAAAGTTACGAGGTGACCAATTTTCGCCCTCAAGTTTCACATTGCGGACAGCTTAAATGATCGCTTTGAATATGTGGTTTATTAGCACGTAGGTATCGTTTTATCGATGAATAAGCATAATTTAATCGAGTTTTTAGTTGGAGAGTAGCATATTACTTGGTTTGGATATTGTTTTTGATTAATTGATAGGAATACGAATGTGTTGGCTTGAGTAACCAACATAAGTTGATTTTTGGCTTTCCCAAATGAGTGGTGCTATTTCTTCTAAGAATTTATAAGCTCATGTCTTTAAAATAATAAAGATTTGATATTTTATGAGTTATGAATAAGCATGTTTGTTGCATAAAATTTGAATCAGATATTTACTACGTTTTGGTATTTGAAAATAGAGTGAGAACTTTTCGGTCCAAATATATATTTTGTTTGATGAACGAAGCTAAGAAATATGACATATTTTGGGTCTGTGAAATTTTTTTACGAAAATGTCAACTTTGAGATGGTATATGGAATGTTAATATAGAAATCGATTTGTGATAAGCTTTTTGACAAGTATTTGATTTGATTTGGATTGTAAAACTTGTTTATGAGATGAGTTCTAAAATGATTTGAGAAATATTTTACAAAAAGTATTTGTAGCGAATAAATTGAGTTGCGAAAGGTTATGTGGTTGATTTATTAAATATATTATGACATATGAAATGATTTTTGGATCTGGCTTTGTAAATTATGGAGGTTGTTGTAGATTGGTGTTGATTCTTAATATCGCTGTATGCCTAGTAAGATGATTACTCTAGGATACCCTTGTGGGCCGAACCACTGGTTAATAATAGGTGGAGACCTTGCTAAGGGGGAAATCCTGGTCACGTTGTTACTAAGTGTTGTGTCGTGACCATGATTTGATATTGAGCAACAGATTGGTCAATGGATTGGACTATTGACATGTGATATGAGCTTAGTCAATGGAGTGGACCATTGACATGTGATATGAAGTTGGTCTATGGAATGGACCATTGACATATGATTTGAGTTTAGTTGATGAAATGGACCATCGACGTATGATTTGAAATTAGTCGTTGGAATAAACCATCGATGTGTGATTTCATTAGACCATTGATGAGATTAACCAATTAAATGGACCATTGGCATGTGAATTAATGAGATTGATCAATGAATTGGACCATTAATGTTTGTTATGATATTATTGTGAAATGAATCTGCTATGTTAAAGCATATGTGACTTATTCTCTTATTTTATGTTTGTTATATTATGTATCTGAGTTAAAAGAGTTGCGGTTTGGTTTATAAATATGCATAGTAGGTGCTCAATCCATTTAGAAGAAATGCACTACTCACTGACCTATGGTTGCTCATCCCTTTATTATTCTAATCTTTTTCAGGCTTCTTAGCTAACGATGAGTAATACGAGAGCGATATCGACGAGGGGACTTTTAGGAGTTGGATTTTGGGAGCTTTGAGATTGCGTCCTTCAGGTCGAAGGACGGCTGTGTCATCCCCTCCCCCCCTCATGATATTTTCAGGGTGTGATAGAAACAGGCAAATGTTACGACACTTTCTGGCCAACCGGGGCAATTACTGCTATATCTTTCTCTAAGAATGGAAACTTCCTTGCGGTAAATGTTCCTCTGATCTCTCTTTTATTATCAATAGAGATTTTGGACATGCCATATGACTTGGAGATTTATTTCATAGACTGAAGCTCGGGTTGGGGTTAAGTTGTGGGATTTGCGGAAGTTGAAGAACTTTCGCACATTTTCAGCATATGACAAGACATAGAGACAGGTTTTGGTATAACACCCTCTTAGCCCTCTTAGCCCTGCTTGTTGTAGTGAAAGTAGATCTGGGATGGCAGTGAGCAATGGATGCCTCCTTGTTTGCCTGGATTTGTTATGAAGAGTGAACTTTTTCTATAGAGCTCCCTCAAAGAAGATTATACATTATATTGGTTCTATTTTCTCTTCTTTTACAAAGGGAAAAAATAAGAAAAAGAAAAAGGAAAGAGAGACAGGGGAGGAAGGAGGGGAGGAGAGGGAAGCGGGAGGAGGGTTGGCTTAGTGAGTGTAAATTATTTGTGCAAATATAACTATGACTGGGTCTCTCTCTTATTTTGCAGTTGGATTTGATCATAATGGATGTTATCTTGCACTTGCTGGCTCAAATATAATGTGAGTTTCTATGGTAGATTTTGTACGCAAATTCTGAAAATAATAAGGTAATAAAGGATGTGTTTGTTTACAGAATATTTACCTGTTCTTTATTTTCATTGTATTTGCCTTTTTTTCAATTTCTCCAGTAGCTGAAAATTTTATCTGAAAAAAGAAAGCAAGTGTGTTTCTGATAATTTGCTTATAAGGTTAGAAAAAGTGAGAAATTCAAAAGTCTGAATTCTCTTGAAACCTTTCTACCCTCATAAAATTTCCATAGTTTTTCCGAGAGCACCATAACTCTATGCACTAATAGGAGGATTAATTTTTTTTTTTTTTCTGGTAAGGTTAATAGGAGGATTATTTCACCTCTTAAGTATTCGAGATCGAGATACTTTGTGTTCTTCTATTCTTCTGTCCAGTGGAAGTGCATGTCTAGAATCACAACGTATTGTTATACTGCTTTCCTCCTGTTTCGTTTAGTAGTGCAAGCTGCTTTGGGGAATAACTTAAATATTTTGTGCTTTGCCAGAGTATATCAAGTATAAAATTAGAGTAAATTGTATCAAGTTTTTCCCTGATCTATTCGGGATAGGTCATCTCTGCCTCTCCTCCTCCTTTTCTCCTCCTTTGAAATCTTGCACGTGGTACATCTGGTAATGTTTCTATTCTCGGAAACAAATTCTATTCAGAAATATAATTATCAATTTCTATTCTCAAAAACAATGAAATAGATTTTTTTTTTTTAGTTTTATTTCAAATCTATTCCCTGACCATTTTTCTTTTTCAAGAAATAGAAAAATTAGTTGATATTCTTTTAATGCTCTAGGGAACAAAAGAACAAAAAAATAGAAAAAAACATGATGGTTATTGAAGAGACTCTAAACGTGACATTCATTCTAGTTGCAATTGTAGGTAAAATGACAAGCGTTAAGTTCGTCTGGATTCAAAGTACATTGCAATCGGATAGATGGATCACAATCTGCGAATCCTTGGCTTGCCTTCGAAGGATGGTGCTATGGAATCATGAAGTACTAAGATTGCATCAAACAGGAAGAATAAGCTTTTGTGAGAGACAACAAAGTAGAGTTCAATTTTCGTTACGCTTGGACCGGAAAACTCACACACTTGAGACTTTGTGCCAGCTGAAATAGAGTAAGAACCATCTTTTACTTGCTGTAGTTAATAATCAGCATACTATTGTTGTACAAGATTTCGTGAATAACCCATCCTCTATTCGGGCTACTCTCGCACGGCATGAAAAATGTACCATTGGCACCAAATCATATTTGTAGTTTCTCCAATTAAAGAAACCGGTGATATTGAAATTTCGTAGTTGATTGTCGTGTAAATGATTGAAATCCACATATGATGACGCGTTACGATGGGACAGATTTAGCCTGGATGATGTCCTTTTACCACAATGTGTGTAGAACAATTTGCAATCATTGTGATGTTTTTGACCTCATGCGTTTTACCTTAGTTCTGTTCGTTGATTAGATACTTCCTCAAAATACCTCACTGTCACTTTACCAAGTGGAGTTCCCTTGGAACTAAATCGCTAATTCCACCTGCTGTAGCCGTCCAGCGCTTTGTAGTCTATGGTCTTGAAGGGCCTAGAACCTACAAACCTATCAAAATCCACATCATCCATGCTCTTGGTAATTGTTCCCTTGGTTTCTTCTGCTTGGTTCAAGGCCTAATTAAACTCGAAAAATTGCAATTGCAATCAACGAATCACAACGAGCCTTCAAGTCTATTTTCCAATAATGTAAAGGTTGTGTCCTTCATTCCAAGTGCAATTTCCCGAGTTCATCTTTTCTGAAGAGGTGTTAGCTAGGCCCTATAGTTGTCGACCAGCACAAAAATAAGAAAAACAAAAAACGTCGATAAAGCTCATAAGAAATGGGAGGACAAGTCAGAGAAATACGAGTATTTGATCTACTAAGATGCGACACTTTGATCTATGAATGAAATTATGGGAAATTTGCAAAATGCCAATATAATAATCTCTTTACGAAATGAATGTTCAAATAACATCCACTAATATCATGGAAAACATTATTAAAATACTATTAAAAGAAGGTTTCATCATCAGCGGCCGCAAGAGCCTGCTCGAGACGGTAAACTACGAAGCGCTAAACGACGGTGAGGGTCCCATGGTGGTACCTCATCCGATCAAACCTTTCTGGAAGCCCCGCATCGTGGGGTCCTCCGATGGCCTGGTATGTTTGGCCCTAGCAATTTTCTTATACATAACCTGACTACCAGGGAGTATATTGAGTTGTCCGATTTTGGTTTTGTTCATCAAACTGAGTCATTTGGTGAAGTCAGATATTCTGATATGACTCTTAATCTGGTGACAACAAAATAGTAGCAGCATATGTTTCTAGTGATGAAAATTGGGAGGTGGCAATATTTTCGTTCAAATCTGGTTCGTGGAGAAGCATAGAAGTCCAGTTCCAGGAAGTGGAACAAAGTGATGTCATAATTTACAGCCAAGGAGTTTATTGGAAAGGGGTCTTACACTGGTGCAGCCATGTCTGGAGCATAGACAACAAGTGCGAAGTTGTGATTGTGTCATTTGATTTGTTGGAAGAGGAATTTCGTCGGTGCGTCCGGTCCTTAAAGTCGATGAGGACGTACATCTCCTGGGACTCGGGATTCATGGGGCCAATCTGGTCATATATGACAGCGCCTGTGATCCCCGTATCGAGGCATGGATTACAGATGGGTACAGGAGAGGAGCATCGTGGACAAAATGGTTCGGTGTTGATTGCAGTGCCTTCATAAATTGGAATATCCCCTTAGGAAGGACCCCCTCGCATACAGATGGTGTGGAAAAATTGTTTTCCAGATGGATTTGAAGCGGATGATTCTATTTAACCCAGAGGATAATACTTGCAAGGATTATTCCATAGATGGGGGCTGCGATATGAATTTGCAATCTATTTGGAAACTCTTGTTTCTCCCTGTCTTGTCAGTGGAGCCGTTGAATGATCTTGTGGATTTTGAAGAAAAAATAAAGAGTATTGAAAGTCTGTCATTTATCAACTTTATTGTGCTATCAGCACTGTCCGCTCCATACGTAGGGTTAGATGTTTGCTTGACGAATTGCCATTCAATCATCTTTTTTTTGCTAGAAGAGATAATAAGTAGAGTTTGAGTTTCAATTTGCTTCACTGGAGTGTGGATACTCTCGTACTTAAGCTTTGTGCAAACTGAATCCGAAGATGAACCATCTTGTAATTCTGTAGTTAACATCGGTGGCTTTTCATGTCTAACATGATTATCACTCTTTTGATTTTGTATTTTTTCTTTTCCATTCTCTTTTCGAATTTTGTCTTCTTGAGCACTCTGTATACTATTGCTGTACAGGATTTCGGAAATGACTCATCCTCTCATCGAGCTGCATTCGCATAGCTTGATAAACATACTATTGGTATCAATGTGTAGTGTAATCTCCATTCAAAGAAAATAGTGATAATGTTATTCCCTAATCGATTACGGAATAAAATATTGAATTCATGTACCAAGACGCAAGCTATCTATTCAAAGGGTTGGCAATGGCAACATCCTACATGATGTGTATCGGTGTGAAAGGTTAAACCTAGATGAAACTGTTTCATCACAATGTTTATTGTACGGTTTACATTTATTGTAATAATTTTTTACCCCGTCGGTCTTACCATGAGCATCGGTTCTATTTTTGGAGTCATATACTCCTCTAAGCAACTTGGTGTAATTTTGTCATATATAACCCACCCACCGGGGAGTATAGAGAGTTGCCCGTTTCCGATTTATATTGACAAAATGGGTTATTCTATAGATTTGGATATGACTCTCGCTCTAACGACTACAAAATAGTAGAGGGCCTCCATGTAAATTGGGAGGTGGAAATATTTTCTCTCATGTCCGGATCTTAGAGAAGGATACAAGTCCACTTAGATGAAAGCCACCTCGAGGTTTCCAGCGAAGGTGTTTATTGGAATGTGGCAAGCCTAAATCATAGGACCGAGATTATGTCATTTGATTTGTCGGAAGAGAATTTCCACCGGAAGAAACAGCTTAAAGAGTTGATGGGAGACTTGGTTAAAGAAGCTTTAATGCAAGAGGCCATAGCACAGGACCAGAGATTTCACGACACTCATCTTTCCAGTGAAGAAAGTGTTAGTGGAAATACTTTAGAGCGTGAAGACAGAGAACACGGTAGTCCAGCCACGCCAGCGTCTTTAGACACTATCGCGGAGCATAACCTGGACACCTAAGCAGAATCCAGTAGGAACTTCTTCTTCTTTTCTTCTCCCGCAAGAAAATTTTGTAATCTTTATTCTTTTGAGATGGCTATATAAGCCATACTCCGGCATTAGTTGTAGGCACCGGTTTTCAGAAGCTCACAAGCATCCTTAAGCTGTGATCTTCCCAAAACCGCCCTTGTAATCACTCCCATCCTGTAAATTTTCCTTTTCGCAATAAAGAAGAAGTTCAGCCCAAGGTCTCCGAGTTCTTGCAAAAGTTTCTTTGCTTAGTTCGAGGCCTTCCCGAAAGGGAACGGCTATCTTCCAATGTACGTTTCCAATTACTTAAAGCCTATATAGGCTTGTTCTATATCCAAATTTTCTTCCATGTTATCATGCTCAGCATTTCATTCCTGCATGAAACTATTATCAACCCGTCTGATAATAGTTAGGATTTTGAAACACCCAAAGTTATTCCAAAGTTAACCCAGAGGTCCTCGAAGGGGAAAAAAGTACGCAGGAGGCGGAAGAAAGTACCGTTTTGACCGTAGGCAAAGATAGGAGGAAGATAGGGTGTGGGATACCCTTGTCACAGTAGGCAGCCTGCAGGAACAGAAGCGCTGATCCATTATAACCTGGAAGATAGGATGGATATAAGAACATGAGGGTATAGGTCTTTGATTTGGTGGAAACTTAGCTTGGAAATGAAGATGAGCCTAGTACCGAGCAGGATTAAGTCTCATTAAATTAACTCCCATAAGTACCCGCTCTTGCATGACGTCTCATTGTCTTCTTTACATTCATTGCATAGTAGCAGAACTAATAGAAGAGCTCACATATAGTTTTAATTCTTTCACACTAGCCCAAGTTAATTACCCATAATTTTTAGGTAATATCCAGATTAGTCTATAACATTTTAATACTAAGTTTGCAGCCAGACATCAATATTGCTTACATGGAGGACCTACTCGTATTTCTAGAAGAGCTCATAATACACGAAATAGTAGTCCAGATAATCCTTTTATTTTTTAGACTCTTAGCACTAGACCTAGAAGGAATTTTATGATATTTATTTCCTTTCTTGTAAGCTTTGTATATTGTGCTATTTTATTCCTACACCAGTTTTAATAGTTCTTTTATTAGAAATTAAAGGCTTAATTTATATTTTAGAACATATTTTTAAAGTTTAAGTGAACCGGCACTTTTTCTAGCGCAAACTCCCCCAAAAAAAGGTCGGTGGAGCTGTTGAATGATCTTGTGGATTTTGAAGAAGAAACAAAGAGCATTGAAAGTCTGTCCTTTATCAACTTAATTGTGCTATTAGCACTCTGTCCGCTTCATATGTAGGGTTAGATGTAGGGTTAGATGTCTGCTTGTCGAATTGCCATTCAATCATCTTTGTTTTGCTAGAAGAGATAACAAGTAGAGTTTGAGTTTCAATTTGCTTCACTGGAGTGAGTATGGATACTCTCGTACTTTTTTTTTTTTGGGGTCGAAAAGTGATATTTTATTTATATTATAGCTGAACCAAACCCCACAATTGGGGCGTCATTACATAACAAAGCCCATAGGCCTTGAGGAGGAGAAGCCAGCCAGTTAATAGGGAGTGCTTTGTTTCTTTGTTGTCGCGCGGCCCAATTCGAAACTATGTTGGCGGCCCGTGGGCAATAGAGTAGGTCCACTTGCAGTAATTGCTGCAGGAGTTGTGAGCATTTTGTCCAGGTCACACGTGTTTCCCAAGAGAAGTCTTTCGTGTACTTGAGGGATTCCACGAGCCCTCTGCAATCGGTCTCCACTGAAACTACTTCCATCATATTCTGCTTTATGTACTCCAAGGCTTCAAGCACAGCTAAGGTTTCGAGTTGAAGACTCGACACCGCTCAAACCTGTTTCACGAAGCCATCCACGAGGCTATTGGAGAAGTCTTGAACGATATAGGCCACGGCTCCTTCTGTCGACCCCTCATAGATGGATCCGTCCACATTAATCTTCAGAGTACTAGCTACCGGAGCTGTCTAGGTTGGAGAGATCTCATTTTCCTCTTCTTTTTTTGCTTGCAAATGCCCAAAACCCCATTTTTTTTTTTTATAGCTATTTTGCTGAAATTAGGCCAGATCTACCACTTTACAGACATTTGGCTTGGTTCCCCGAAATATATAGTTGTTGCGCTCCTTCCACACTTGCCATAGAATGTTTGAGATCTTTTCCAGAGAAGGTAGGTTCGAGTTGTTATTAATAAATTGTGCCAGCCATACATCCATTCGTGTAACCTCCTGGCTGATCACTTGTAGGTTGATTTCCGGGTGGCTCCATTCTCGTGCGGTCCAGGGGCAGAGAAGATGGAGGTGCTCAACCGTTTCCATACTCTCTCGGCAAAGATCGCATATCGGATAAGGTAAAATCTTTCGTTTCCATAAATTCTCCTTTGATGTGATGGCATTTAGGGCTAGTTTGCATCTTCCATAGAGCATTCCATAGTTTTGTTGGTGTGTGGTGAGAAGAAGATGGGTTTTCCGTTGCAAAGTGTGCTGTCACTCGTTCTCTTAACAGATTATAACCACTTTTGACCGTAAATAACCTGTCCTTAGTTCCTGTCCATATCAGTTCATCTTTTGTAATTTGATGATTAATTAGGATGGCAAGTATCTCCCGAGTAGTTTGTTCATCAAAGAGGTTGTGCAAAAGTGGTTCATTCCATTATTCTGTTTCAAAATTCATCAACTCAGAAACTTTCTGTGGGTCATTTCTGTTTGCTGGTCCTCCTATTAGTCCCCTCTTCAGCCATTTACCTGTTCTAATGTTGACATTTTGCCCATTTCCGATTGACCATCTCACTAAATGCGTTATGGCCTCCCTTCCCAATAGTAAATTTTTCTAGCCCCATGAAGGTTTAATTCCTTGATCAGCATGCCAAAAGTCTTTGTGACAAAAATAGAGCACTTTTAACAATTTGCTCCACAAAGCATTCGGATTTTTAACCAACCTCCATGCTTGCTTACCCAAAAGGGCTTTGTTTATAGTAATTAAGTCTCTAAAGCCCATACCTCCCCTGTCTTTCCTGAATTTCATGATATCCCATCTCTTCCAATGCAGATAAGCTCTTGTCTCACTGTTTTTCCACCAAAAATTGGCTATTTTCCTCTTTATAGCCTTACAAACTAAAACTAGAATTTTGAATACTGACATGGCATATTGAGGTAATGCCTGCACCACTGATTTCAGAAGGATTTCCTCACTTGCTTTTGACATAATTTGCTTATTCCAGCCTTCCAATTTCATATTTACCCTATTTAAAATCCAAGCAAACACCTGTCTTTTTTATGTTCCCAGTCAGAAGGGATCCCAAGGTATTTTCCAGTCCGATCAAGCTCAGAAACCCTCAACTCTCTTGTCATATTATCCCTTAATAGTTGGGGACACTCTCCACTAAAGAAAATACCGGATTTGTTTAGGTTTACAGCTTGTCCTGATGCATAACAATACTGATTTAGAACTGATGCAACATTTTGACATTCCTCTATAGATCCCTTCAAAAAGAAGATAGAATCATCTACAAATAAAAGGTGAGTCAAAGTAGGGCAGAATCGATTCAGCTTGATCCTCTTTATACTCCCATCTTGTAGAGTTTTACTCATCAAAGAAGATAAACTATTTTCCACCAAAATGAAAAGATAGGGTGATAAAGGGTCCCCTTATCTAATACCTCTAGTAAGATTGAAAAAAAGGAAGAGGTTCACCATTCAATTTGATGCTGAAGTTAATTGTAGTGACACATTGCATAATCCAATTGACCCATTTTGCACAAAAACCAATTTTCAGCAAGCATCCTTCTAGGAAATCCCATTCAATGTGATCATAGGCCTTCTGCATATCTAACTTTAGCATAACTTGAAAATGTTTCTTCCGTTTTCTCATCCTCAATTGATGTAGCACCTCCTGCACAATATAAATGTTATCTTGAATCTGTCTTCCACTAACAAAAGCACTTTGTTCCCCTGAAATCAGCATTGGCAGCCATCTTTTAAGTCTATTTGCCAAAACCTTCAATATTATCTTATATGAGAAATTGCAAAGGCTAATAGGGCGATATTGGTCAAGTCGTTCTGGATGAGGTGTCTGGGGAATTAAGGCTATATGTGTTCTGTTTAGTGCTGGTTCTAAGATTCCCGAGTGAAAAAAGCCCTTAGCTTCCTCAAGAACACCATTACTGATGATAGTCCAATGATATTAGTAAAAGATACCATTCAAACCATCTGGACCAGGAGCCTTTTGTGCACCAAGTTGAAAAACAACAGTATGAACTTCTTTCAAGGATATTTCCACCACTAGACATTCATTAATATCATCTCCAATTAGTGTTGGGCATTGATCTAGTATTGGTTGGCAATTCCTTGGACCTAACAAGGTGTATAGTTCTTTGAAAAAAGATATGATGAGGTGCTGAAGTTGTTGTATGTCCCTTATCCACTGCTCCGATGTATTCTTCAGCATAGTAATTTTGTTCTTTTGTTTCCTTTGAATAGTTGCTGCATGAATATATTTCGTGTTTTTATTTCCTCATCGTAGCCAATTAATCCGGGATCTTAAACCCCAAAACATCTCCTCTCTCCTCCATAAGATTTCAATTTCTTCTTTTAAGAGCTTCATCCTATTTTCTCCTTGGTACAAAACTATGTAGTTTGTTAAGGATTGAAGCTCTTGCTTTAGGGCTTTTATACGATTATGGTTGTTTGGGAACTTCTTTTTGCTCCATTCCTTCAAAGCATGTCTTACCGCCATTAATTTGTCTCGCAATCCTACTTCATAAAGAGTTTGAGATTGCCATGCTTGTTTTACAATTTCCCTGCATTCTACATCTTCAATCTAGAAGGCCTCAAAGTGGAAATCTCTTCTTTTCTTTACAGGTTTAGCATTACTCATCAATAAGAGAGGACTATGGTCAGACCCAACAGCTGGGAGAGCATACGCTTATGCTTCCGGGAATGTTAACCTCCAATCTAGAGAAGAAAAAACCCGATCTAGTTTCTCCTTAACCAAATCAGCCCCTACTCTATTATTTGACCAGGTAAAAGCACACCCTTTACAATCAATTTCCATTAGCGATCAATCATTTAAGCAATTTTGGAAGGCCTGCATTCTATAATTTTCTGTCATCCTCGTTCCCACCTTCTCCCAATAATACAATACTTCATTAAAATCTCCCAAACAAACCCATGGAAGTCTGTTAGAAAAACTGATTTGTCTCAAATCATCCCATAATTTTAATCTATCTCGGAAGGGATTTGGAGCATGCCCACAAGTAACTCACGTACTTAAGCTTTGTGCCAACTGAATCCGAGGATGAACCATCTTGTAATTCTGTAGTTAACATCAGTGGCTTTTCATGTCTAACATTATTATCACTCCTTTGTTGTTGTTGGTTTTTTTTTTTTCCTTTTCCATTCTCTTTTCGAATTTTGTCTTATTGAGCACTCTGTATACTATTGTTGTACAGGATTTCAAAAATGACCCATCCTCTCATTGAGCTGCATTCACACAACTTGATAAACATATTATTGGTATCAATGCAAAGTGTAATCTCCATTCATAGAAAATAGTGATAATGCTATTTTCTAATCGATTACGGAATAAACTATTGAATTCACGTACCAAGACGCAAGCTATCTAATCAAAGGGTTGGTGATGGCAATATCCTGCATGATGTGAATTGATGGGAAAGGTTAAGCCTAGATGAAATTGTTTCATCGCCATTTTTATAGAACGGTTTACATTCATTGTAATAGTTTTTCACCCCATCGTTCTTACCTTGAACATCGGTTCTATTTTTGGAGTCAATACTCCTCTAAGCACCTTGTTGTAATTTTGTCATATATAACCCAACCACCGGGGAGTATAGAGAGTTGCCCGTTTCCGATTTTTATATCGACAAAATGGGTTATTCTATGAATTTGGATATGACTCTCGATTTGACGACTACAAAATAGTAGAGGGCCTCTGTGAAATTTGGGAGGTGGCAATATTTTCTCTCAAGTCCGAATCTTGGACAAGGATACAAGTCCAGTTCGATGAAGAAAGCTGCCTCGAGGTTTCCGATGAAGGAGTCTATTGGAACGAGTCCTTAATTGGTGCGTCTTTGACCAAAGCCTAAATCATAGGACCGATATTATGTCATTTAATTGTCGGAAGAGAAATTCCACGGAAGCTTTTGGTCCCTAAAGTCAGGGACATAGTTTTCGTGGGACTTGTGATTCACAAGGCCAGTCTGTTCATATATGGTAGCGCCCGTGACCGCCATGGCCGTGACTGCCACATCGAGGCATGGATAAGGTATGAGTGTGGCAAGTCGTGGACAAAATAGTTCAGGTTTGATTGCATAACTGCCTCTTGGCATTCCCTCCTCTCGTACACAGGGAGCGGAAAAATGGTTTCTTTGATGGATGTGGACTGGGTGATTCTGTTCAATCCTGAGGATGATACTTAAAAGAATTATCCCATAAACTCTTGTTTCTCCCTATCTTAGTAATGAGCAATCAAGAATCTAGAGCCTTTAAGAGTTGCTCTGGTGCATTCGGATTAACTGTTTTCTTTCGAGTTTGCTTTACTAGGGAGTTTTGGCCATCTTGAGATGTCGAACGACCTTATGGAATTTGACAAATAAACAAAGAGTCTTGATAGTCTATTATAAGATCTGGTCATTCTTCAGTAACTTCCTTATGCTTTCAGTACTCTATCCTCTCCAGATTTAGGGTTGGATCTCTGCTCGATGAACGGCCACTCAATCATCTTTGTTTTGCTAGTGTTGTCCGATCCGATTTCGTGTAACTTCACCAACAATTTACTGGGTCTCGTTATGTGGTGAACATTGGACTAACTCATGTGAATGTTAAAGCAAGCACACGGCAACCTTATCTAGTGATTCGAGAGAGACTCGTTTCTAACAAGAGAACTGTAAAAGTATGCTTCGCAAATATTTTAACCATAAGTCGACAAAAAAGCAGAAGATTAGCATTTGGGTTTGGGATTTTGCAGGACTCTCTGGTAGTCGCATTCCGTAACACTAACGATTCAGGGTTCGAGCGACATAAATTCGGAGCTCGAGCCTCAAACCTCGAAAGTTTGAGTGGACGATGGAGCACAGTGATTGCGGCGTCGTCAATGCTGCGAATGACTTTCTCCAAGGCGACCGATCTCGGAGGGTTGAAGGGGAGGAGGATCTTCCGGTGGGTCGTCGAATTGTTCTGCATCCATCTATTGAGATGTAGTTTGGCGAATCGAAGATGTGAATCGAGCAAACATTTCTATATGGTGTTTGTGCATGGCTTCCTTTCGTTATCGTTTATGGACATGATAGAAACCTAATCTATAGTTCATTTATTTTGTTCAACTGTTCGCAAATGAATTTTATAAGCATTGCTATAATCTCTTCGTAGATGTAATTAAAAATCTAATATCTTTTTGTTTTGCGGAAAATCGATAATTCAAAAGATATTTTAGAGTTTCGGATCATTATCACCGCTCAAAAGAATAAGTTAAATAAAAGATATTTTCACGATTAGTAAGAATTTATGCTTCATCATTTTTGTTGATAACGAAAATAACTTTCGGTTACAATGCCCCATCACAATGGAATGGTGCCCCCTTGTGGTTAAAGCTAACTAGTTCAAAAACACAATTGGTAGTCGGAAGATGAATTCATGGCCTACGCAAATTGCAATCCATGTATAAAAATCGAGGGCTTCATTTGAGGGAGTCACTCTTGACAACATCTAGTGATCTTCAACTCGAACTCCCGGTTGTGAGCCAAACACAAGTTCCCAAATGTTTCACAAGACAATCTCGACAAGATCATTAGGTAGTGAAAAAGAAAATGACTTGGGAAGAGAGAACATGATAAACAATAGACCAAGATGCAATTATTAGAGAAGTAATCATCAAGTGATAAAATCAATAGACTTAAGTGTGATGTCAAAAGAGGTAATCATCGGTGAAACAAGTATAATCCATAGATAGTAGAATCTACAATTCCACATATGTGAGAAAGGAATGTTAGATTGACTAAAGCACATATAATCGGCATCGTTCTTCTTACACGTTTATTAACTGTAGATTATATATATAAATACTTGAATTTTAATTTATATGACTATCGATCAATAAAAAAATGCCAAATATTTAAATTTATCAACCTATTTATTTGGATATTCCAGGTATCTTTACATGGCCGGTGACGATTATTCTCAATCTTAAGACCTTTAATTTTCTTATAGTTTATATTTTCTGTACAAGATCCACGAAATGTGTAATTCACAACTTTTGTCGATTTACTCTTTGATCTTTATTGGGGGAGAGAGAGATAAAGTGTGAATGTACGTTATGGCCCTTCTATGTCATGATGGGACGCTTTGTCTTGCGAAGGATATTATGAGAAATGCACAAAACGAGACATATCATATAATATAATAAGGCAGCAATTTCTGGGGTTTCATAAAATTTAGGAAAGTTGGGAATATGCCCAATTGAAAATTCCACGCCAGCTCTCTCCTCCTCCTCTGCCTTGCCTCCGCCCAGCTGCCGGGCTCCACCGCGCGACCGCCGCCCACGCCGGCGAGTTCCCCCTCCACCCGTGTCCGGCGGTGGCCTTGGGACCTCTCGAGAAAGCCGGCTACGGGCCATCGCTGACCCAATCGACCGCGTCCGAGATCTCTCCTGTTTCCGTTTTGCCCAAACAATGGCCGAAAGTATACCCGAGGATGTTGTCGTCGACATACTCTGGAGGCTACCGGCGAAGTCGCTGGTGCGATTCAAATGCGTCTGCAAGCGGTGGCGGTCTCTGATCTCCGACCATGCCTTTGCCAAGTGGCATCTGCAGAGGCTGAAGGCAGGGGATTTGATCCCTAGCCAGAGAATCATCATCGGTGGCCGCATGGGCCCCCTCAAGACCGTGGACTACGAAGCGCTCGACGGCGGCGGCGAGGGTCGCGTGGTGGTACCTCATGGGATCAAACCTTTGCGGGAGTCCCGCATCGTGGGGTCCTGCGATGGCCTGTTATGTTTAATTGGCCCCAGCAATTTTGTCATATATAACCCGACCACTAGGGAGTATATCGAGTTGCCCGGTTCCGATTTTGTTGATCAAGCTACGTTATTCAGTGGAGCCAGAAATAATTCATTCTACGGATTCGGATATTGACTCTCAATCTGATGACTACAAAATAGACCTAGTAGTAGGGGATGTTGTTGAAGTTGAAAATGGGAAGGTGGCAATATTTTCGCTCAAATCCTGTTCCTGGAGGATGACGATGATAGAAGTTCCGTTCCAGGAAGAGGGAGTCGAATGTTGCGGTCCAGCAGTTTATTGGAAAGGGGCCTTACACTGGCACGTCTATGTCTGGAACACGAATGAGGAGGGCTTTTCTGCAATTATGTCATTTGACTTGTCGGAAGAGAAATTTCACCAGGTGCTTCCAGTCCCTCCAATCGATGAGGACATACTACTCTTGGGACTCGAGATTCATGGGGCAAATCTGTTCATATACAATACTGCCCAAAATCCCTGCATTGAGGCATGGATGACAGATGAGTACGGGATAGGAGCACGGTGGGAAAAATGGTTCAGTATTGATTCCAATGCCTTCATAAATTGGAATACGCCCTTCAAGAAGATCCCCCTTGCGTACACAAGGAGTGGAAAGATTGTTTTTTTGATGGATAGGAAGTGGGTGATTCTGTTTAATCCAGAGTATAATACTTGCCAAGATCATCTCTTAGGGACGGACTATGTTACCAAATATGCCATCTATTTGGAAACTCTCGTTTCTCCCTACCTTGGTGGTGGAGCTGTTGAATGATTTTGTGGATTTTGAAGAAAAAAATAGTGTCGAAAGTCTATTCTTTAATAAGTTTATGTGCTTTTAGTACTCTGTCCAGATGTAGGGTTAGATGTCTGCTCAATGAATGGCCATTCAATCATCTTTGGTTTGCTAGAATAATGAGAGACGGTAAGTAGAGTTTGAGTTTTAATGTGCTTGACTGGAATGTGGATACTATAGTCAAGATCAGCGACTCTTTTTGAATTTTGCCTTCTTGAGTACTCTCTGTACTATTGCTGTGCAAGATTTCGGGAATGACCCATCCTCTCATTGGGCTGCATTTGCACGCACAGCTTGATAAACATACTGATGCAAGCCTAGGGGAGGCTTTCTCAAACAATAGGATCGGGAGAGTGACTCGCGCACAAGAAACGGGAAGAACAGTAATTTCAGCACTGCGCAAGCTCAGGAGAACAGTCGTATCTTTGTCGATACAGATCGGATCAACTTGATTCCAAAGCCAAATGAACAAAGACTTCTGGATCTACAATTTCTGTGTTTTGGGTTTTCTGAAATAAGCACTGTAGGATAGTCGAAATTGGGTTGGAAGTAACGAACAGAAAAGGAAAAGATAGGAACTTCGTTGGTTGCTCTTCTAGGCCTCCAAGGAAGTTGAAAGGGACACCGATTCTTCTAGATCGATGACTGCAACTCTTCAAGGATGCAGATTTCGAAAGCACCGACTCTTCAAGGACGGAGTGAAAACTCTTCTAGATTTTCAAGGTATGAACTCTACAAGGTTCATGATACTTGCTTCAAAGCAAAGTTTTTTCATTCATCAAAATCTGTCTGTCTTCTACAAGGGATTGGCTTATATCATTAAAGAAATAACAACAGAACGTTGAAACTAGGGGAAATAAAGACAAAGCGTTGAAAACTATGAGAAATAAAAACGGAGCATTGAAAATAGGAGAAATAGTAAAGAGCATGGAAACTATAAACTAGTAAAAGTGTCACGCGAGCTTCCAAGGTGTCTTTCAAGCTTCCAGGATGGACTCAAGATGTCGTTATGGCTTCTCGGTTTCGTCGAGCTTTAATGCGGGCCGATCTTCTTGGTCGAGGGAGCCGGTCTTCAATGTGGGCTGCATCACATACCGTTGGGATCAAAGCACAATGTAGTCTCCAGTTAAAGAAACTGGTGATAATGTTATTCCCTAATTACCAAATAAACTATTGAATCCACGTACCAAGATGAGAGTTATCTATTCAAAGGAATGGTGATGGCAAAATCTGGCTGTGATGTGAAATGGTGCGAAAGGTTTAGCCTAGATGAAACTCTTTCGTTGCAATGTTCATAGAACTGCGTACATTCATCGTAATAGTTTTTCATCCCATTGGTTTAACCTTGAATGTCTGCTTCTGTTTCTCGAGTTAGATACTTCTCTACGTACCCTGTTGTAATTGGGGATCTCTTGTTCTTTTGTGATTTGACTTTATGAACAGATTGCTAATTCTAAGTAAAATTCCCTCTGGGCAAACAAGAACCACTCAGGTATATTAGTCTGCATGCCATCGAATCTTCTCGTCTCTATTAATCCACACATTGAAGAAAACAGATTACAGAAATGACCGCGCACACCAACAAGAATTCCTCACTCTTAGAAAACAAGCTTCATTTGAAGTTGAAATGAGTTTAAACAGGAACAAGTCTCAAGTAACCGGCACAATCAGCCGTGTGGCCCCATCACATGCCTGGAAGGGTGCCTCAACAAGTAATATAAATAGACCTATCTGGCTACAGAATTCTGAGGATAGATTTGGATATATTAAGGCAAAATTGAAACAATAAAGAATGAACTTCAGAGGAGAGCGGCGCGAGCAGGCCTTGTTGCAACTTCAGGTCTTGTAGTATGGTATGATGAATGAGTGAAGCCCCATAACTGCACCACAATCGAGACAATGGGATTGCTAATACGAAATGTGGAGGCTAATCTTCACAGATATAGATGACAAGTGAACATTAGCAACGGAACATGCAATTTAGTTAAAGCCTTATTCTCCAAGACGGTAAGATCCACATGAAATGTCAAACCTAAAGCAAGCAAGACAATAATTCTTAGCACCTTCAACTCCATGGAGATAGCCCATCTAATTCACTTCTCTATTCCCACACACAGAGTTCAACAGATTATTCACGCACCTTTGTACATCAAGGTCATCAACCTCCTTAGACAAAACTAATTTGTCAGAAAAAATCAAGTTAAAAGATGTATTTAAGGCCTATGAAAATTGCAAGTCGTGCATCAATTCAAACGCTTCATCCGATGAAGTCTATCCTGACAACATGAAGTGCTTGCAATTGAAGGCAAGCTTGGACATTTTAGCTTGTTACCTCAGCATTCTTCAACTCGAACTCTGGGTTGTGAGCCAAACATAAGCTTCCAAATGTTTCGCAGGGTCCACTTGTTCCACTTAACCTTTTCATAACAAGATACAAAAGAGATGACTAAAAATGGACCTCTCCTTTAATGGAAAAATGGAAATTTGTAAACACGACAACTTACAGATCTCCATCTAAGGACAGGGCAAAGTTGCCTCCACCGCCAAGTGCAAGTGAGTCATTCATGTATATGTAGTAGTACCTATTGGCACCTAATCAATAAAACCAGGTCAATTATCTTACTTCGTATCACAAAGCAATGTATCTAAGAACAAGTATCCCATGTAGAAATTCAGCTGATGCGGTAGCAAGGTTTGACTGAGTAACTTTAAACTCACTCTCGATTTATATAGATTCAGCACAGAGATGCTACAATTAGTCCGTGTCGTTGTAGCTGCGATAGCATGTCAAGAAGGGAAACAAGGTGTAGCTTCTTCAAGGCAAGGGAAGAGAAGAAAGGGGGGGGGGGGTGTTTACTGATGCTCGGAGACAGTAAATATACATTGCCTTGATTATGTGCGTCAAGCGACAAACCCTCTTAGAAGAATTGTCGATGCCACTACTGCAGTAAATTAGAACAGTCTATTGACTTGGATGTCCTCCCCCCAGTTTTCTTAATCAACTACAACGAATCATATCGATAGGTTTCCCAGAGCTTATTCAGCTAGAGAATTTTAAAATCTTGATAATGCTGAATTCAGAACTTTAGATCCTGAGTTGCTAAAGAGTCAATCAGTCAATGCATATCAAACAGAATTTTGTTCTTTTATGGTCCTCTTTACTTGGATCAGCATGATCAATTATACCATAGACAGGACTGCTATTCAAGGCAAACAGAAAGTATGATATACTTTTGGTGAATACATCCTCATTCAACAACCTCTGCAAAGGTAAAATTCAAGTTCCATGACTTTACCTGTTGGTCGAAACAATCTTGTTTGCCCATATAAAATTGTGAATACAAATGCTTGGTTTGTTTGTTCCCTGCGAGTAAACAAGGATCCATTACAAAAAGGAACCTTTGAATCAAGAAATAAGACAAATATATCTCAATGCTACAATTGGTCCTTGTTGTTGTAGCTGCAATAGTTGATCAGAGACACGGTAAATGTAATTAAGATGAGTAAATTAAGTGTAAGAATAAGAGATCCGTTGCATTGATTCTGGGTGTCTGGCCACTACAGTAGAAAATTAGAACAGTCTATTGAGATCTTATTCAACTAGAGGATTTGGAGATCTTAATAATGCCGAGTTTCAAAACTACAGATCCTGAAAAATCTAGGATGCTAAAGAGCCAAACCTATCAATGCATATCAAACATAATTTTGCTCTTTTGTTGTCCTTTTTACTTGGATCAATATGATCAATTATACCACAAACGGACCATTATTCAAGGCAAAAGGAAAGTACGATATTCTTCCGTGAAGATATCCTAGTCCGACAACCTCCTCAAAGGTAAAATACAAGTTGCATGACCAGTGGGTACTTATCAATTGGTTGAAACAATCTTGGTTGCCCATATAAGGTTTTGAATGCAAATGTTTGGTTTGTCTCCTGCAAGTAAACAAGGACCCATTACTAACGGGAGGCTTCAAATCAAGAAAGAAGACTAAAATATCTCAATCAAGACCGAACAGAAGATGATTGCAAATACAATGACAACAAATACATTAACTTTTCCTTTTCGTTGTAGGTCTTGAGGGGCATTCTAGCATGCCACCAAACACTGCTCCTTGCATGTTGCCAACAATCTAGGTGCATATGACACCGTCATAGTCACTTGCCATTACTCTTTAAGGGTAAAATAAAAGGTCTGTGCGAAACTCTCATGTAGAAAGCTCTTAAACTTCTCCTATCCTTCTATCCAGTGGAAATGCATGACCTGGATCAAGACCGGCTATAATTCTGACTTTCCTCCTCTGTCGTTTTAGTAATGTCAGCTATTTTAGGAGTTGTAATTTTGTGCTTTACCTGAGTATATCAAATTGCCATTGTAAAATTAGAGTTCACTTAAGCTTTGTGACAGCTGAATCCGAGTTGGACCATCTTGTACTATTGTAGTTAACCTCGATGGCTCTTCATGCCTAACATGATTATCGCTCTTTTTCTTTTTTCTTTTTTTCCTTCTATTTTTTGAATTGAGCCTTTGTGAATACTCTATATACTATTACTATACAAGATTCCATAAAATGACCCTCTCGCCGTGCTACACTCACACAACTTGACAAACATACTATTGGCATTAAAGCGCAATGTAGTCTCCAATTAAAGAAAGTGGTGATAATGCTATGTTAATCCCTAATCAATTACCAAATAAACTATTGAATCCACATACAATCGGCGTTATTTAACTATTTGTTTGCTTTGGTAACCTTAAGCAAGGAAAATTGCCCTTTAGATTGTATATTTGTGGATCATGTTCACTTGTCTTCATTTAGCCCATGTTTTGCCATTTCTTGAGCCAGTGACACTCAATGATGTGATTAGGTTTAACTGAGTAGCTTCAAGCTCACCCTCGATTTGTAAAGATTCAGCACTGAACTGAATGTTACAATTAGTCCTTCTTGTTATAGCTGCAATAGTTGATCAGAGACACGTTAGACGTAATTAAGATGGGTAAATTTAGTGTATGAATATGAGGTCCATTGCATTGATTCCATGCATTTGGCCACTGTAGTGGCAAATTAGAACAATCCATTGAGATCTTATTCAACTACAGGATTTTGATATTTTAATAATGCTGAATTTCAATACTGCAGATCCTGAGAAATCTAGGATGCTAAAGAGTCAAGCCTGTCACTGCATATCAAACATAATTTTGCTCTTTTGTCATCCTTTTTACTTGGATCAATATGATCATTATACCATAGATGGACCACTATTCAAGGCAAAAAGGAAAGTATGATATTATTTCGTGAAGATATCCTAATTTGACAACCTCTGCCAAGGTAAAATTCAAGTTGCATGAAGACCAACGGGTACCGATCAGTTGGTCGAAACAATCTTGGTTGCCCATGTAAGGTACCTATCAAACTAAATTCAAAATTTTAGATAAGTAAAAATCTGATACATTTTGGGGGCTTGGTTTGTTTTGCAAAAATTGATAATTCAAAAGATATTTTAGAGATACGGATTATTATCATCCCTCAAAAGAATAAGTTATATAAAATATTTTCACGGTCAGCAATAATTTATTATTCTTCATTTTTGTTGATAAAAAAGTAACTTTTAGTTATAATGCCCCATCACAGCAATGGAATGGTGCCCTATTGTGGTTTAAACTAACTAGTAAAAAAACACAATCCGTAGTCAAAAGATGAATTCATAGCCTATGCAAATTGCAATCAATCCATAAAAATCGAATGCTTCATCGGAGAAAGTCGGATGCAATTATTAGAGAAGTAATCATAAGTGATAAAACCGACAAACTTATATGTGACGTCAAAGGAGGTAATTGTTGGTGAAATGTGTCACGACCCGATTCCAAGTACATGCACATCCCTCCGTGTTTGATATAAATTTTTAAACATCCCAAAACCTGTTGCCGACCCATTTGTTTATCAAGCATGCGGAAGCGAAATCATATTCTCCCAACAACACAGAAATGAGATAGTAAACATAGGATTATATTTTTACAAACTACACACGTTTTACAAACCACACTTACTCCTACTATAGCATTACAATACAAAAGAGTCTATCAAAACATGGAGTGTTTTAAAATAAAAAACTTCTAGGCTAATTACGCTTTGAGCTCTTCGTCCATGGGGTCAGGTCTCTATGTACAACTCTGTCATACTCTTTAATAGACTAGGGTGAGTGGTCACCCCATATCCAGACTTAATGGCAGACCCGTCACTATTTGGCAGAAGCTATTAAGGCATCCGTACTCCACTACCTGTAGACCTCTGCCTCTTGCCTGCTCACTCTCCATCTAAAGACCTAAAAATGTTAGCCCACTAAGGAGTGAGATCACATCTCAACAAGTCAATCCCCTAAATCCCAATTAGGAGAAGGACACGCTCACCATGCAATCTAATCAACTTTCTTACACTTTCTTAATGGCCGTACTTTCTTGCATGTTAGTGTCAATCAACCATACGATAAATTATCAATACCATATATCATTCAAATACTCTAACATATATACGGATAAGGACACAAATACCAATTCAATGACTATGGCCAACTTAACAGATAACAGTCTTTCGGCATAACTGGGCTTCGCCTCGCACCGTCGAGCACGGCAATGTCTACACATAAACAGCATTCCATTTAGGAGCATTAATTTAGCATCCACTGCGACCGGCATCCGTTGACTTAGGGTATTCCCAAAGGAGCATTGCCCAGCCCCAAAGACTCGTGATGGATTCTTAGGCCATAGTTATATTCATTCAATGTCACACTTTAAAAATCCATTGCATTTCTCATTCACAACATCAATTCATCAAATTTCCAGCAAGAACACTTCAAACAGACATAAGCTTCTACTAAACAGAAATTGGCAGAAAACTGTTCAATTACGCACTTTCAAGTTCGAAGTCAGAAACCAACTCATATGAGCTCGAAAAATTCTCGAACTTGGACATGTGATAAGAAACACATAATTTTTTTTTTATGAAGACACTGAGGTCCAGATCCGTCTGGATTCGGCCCAGAAATTTTCTCAATCCCGCACTAAAATCGAGTTCAGTTCCAGAGAGTCTAACTCATCGAAATCAGTTCGGTTCTGGGTTGAAATCTGGTCCGTTTGATTTGAAATTCGAGTATGTTAAACTAGAAGTTGTAATGAACAACTTTTGTGAAGAAACCAATTGGAAATTCGACCTCTAAAGGTCGGTAACAGTCCTCGGAATCATAACAGGTCGTGGTTCACAATACTGTCCGAATTTCTGCTTAAAGGATGACGTAATTAAAATTGTCATATTTTTAATTTCCAAAAATTCTGAGAAAAATATATGTTATTATTTAAGATGTCTACAATATTTCTTCAGAAGGAAATTTCTTCAAAATCACAGCACATAGTCATTCACGGTGTTCCTCTTGCCCTCTAAACCATAACTAAGCTTTTCTATGGCTATTCTAACATTCCTAACCAACATCCATCCATGTATAACATCATCTACCTCTTTTATATACAAATGAACTCCTAAACAAGGGTACTCAGCCCCTAATCTGAATTTAGAAGCCAACTTAATTTGTGGATTGAAGAACTTCCAGCGACGGTTCGTCGAAGCTGAGCTCAAGGCCAAGGGCGCTTGGCTTAGGTGGATGGTGTGCAACGGTGAGGGTGATGGTGGCGAGACAAGTAGATGATGAAATTAGAGAAAATAAAAGCAAATAAATGAAGGTGAAAGAAGATGGGGGTGCTACGGTAGAAGGGAGAATACGTGAGGGGGAGAAGAGAGAGAGAAGGGAGAGAAAAAGAAAAGAAGGGAGGGGAGTTGTCGAGAGGAGGAAGGGGGAAAAGAGAAGAGAGAAAAATAAAGTAAAAGAGGGGAAGTTGAGGGGAATTGCAGCAGAAGGGTTGGCGTAGGGGAGGGGGTGGAAAAGTGGGAGAGAGAGGGAGAAAAAGAAGAAAGAGAGAAGAAAGAGGAGAAAAATGGGGTGGAAATTTCGGTAGAAAGAGGGGGAAACTTAAGGGAGAAGAGAGAGAGAAGAAAGAGAAAAGAAAAAGGAGGAAGAGGAATCTCGTGCTGAGGAGGAAAGGAGAAAGAGGAGAGAGAGAGAGAAGGAAGGTAATAATAGTATTGTTATCATTTCTTTTTCTTCCAATTTTTGATTTTCATTCGATAATTTCTTTTTCCGAAATTTCGGGATGTCATAAAATGAGCATAATCCATAGATGGTAATCTACGATCCCAGATATGTGAGTAAAGAATGTTGGATTGATTGAAACACATAGAACTAGCATTGTTTCTTCTTACCCGTTTGCAAATCATAGATTATACATATAAATACCTGAATTACAATTTATATGACTGTCAATGAATCAAAAAATGCTAAATGTTTAAATTGATCAACCTATTTATTTGGATATTCCGGGTATCTTTACATGGCGGACAACCATAATTCTAAATCTTAAGAGCTTTTGGTTTTCTTGTAGTTGATAATTCGTGTCCAAGATCAACGAAATGTGTCATTCACAACTTTTGTCGATTTACTCGTCCGTCCATATCAATCGATCGAGAGAGAGAAAGTGTGAATGTACGTTATGGCCCTCCCATGCCATGATGGGACGCTTTGTCTTGCGAAGGATATTATGGGAAATGCACAAAACGAGACGACATATCATATAATAACTAATAAGGCAGCAATTTCTAGGGTTTCATAAAATTCAGGAAAGTTGGGAATATGTCCAATTGAAAATTCCACGCCAGCTCTCTCCTCCTCCTCCTCCTCCGCCTCGCCACCGCCCGACCGCCGCCCACGCCGGCGAGCCCCCCCCTCCGCCCGTGTCCGGCAGCGGCCTTGGGACCTCTCGAGATAGCCGGCTACGGCCATCGGCGACCCAATCGACCTCGTCCGAGATCTCACCTGTTTCCATTTTGCCGAAACAATGGCCGAGAGTATGCCCGAGGATATCGTCGTGGACATACTCTTGAGGCTACCGGCGAAGTCGCTGGTGCGATTCAAATGCGTCTGCAAGCGGTGGCGGTCTCTGATCTCCGACCGGGCCTTCGCCAAGTCGCATCTGCAGAGGCTGAAGGCAGGGGATTTGATCCCTAGCCAGAGATTCATCATCGGTGGCTGCAACGGCTCCCTCAAGACCGTGGACTACGAAGCGCTCGACGACGGCGGCGGCGAGGGTCGCATGGTGGTACCTCATGGGATCAAACCTTTGTGGGAGCCCCGCATCGTGGGGTCCTGCGATGGCCTTGTATGTTTACTTGGCCCCTCCAATTTTGTCATATATAACCCGACTACCAGGGAGTGCATTGAGTTGCCCAGTCCCAATTTTGTTGATCGAGCTGGGTTATTGGGTGTCTCCGGATTCGGATATGACTCTCAATCTGACGATTATAAATTAGTAGCAGATGCTTCTTCATCTAGTGATGAAAATTGGAAGCTGGCAATATTTTCGCTCAAGTCCGGTTCTTGGAGAAGTATAGAAGTCCCGTTCCAGGAAGAGTTTATGGAATTGGTCGGCCAAGGAGTTTATTGGAAAGGGGCCTTACACTGGCACGTCTATGTCTTGTGCATGTACGATCGGCGCGAAGGTGTGATTATGTCATTTGATCTGTTGGAAGAGAAATTTCACGAGGTGCTTCCGGTTCCGGTCCCTGAAGTCGATGAGGACATATGTCTCCTGGGACTCGGGATTCACGGGGCAAATCTGTTCATATACAACTGCACCAATGATCGCCGCATCGAGGGATGGATAACAGATGAGTACGGGAGAGGAGCATCCTGGACAAAATTGTTCAGTGTTGATTGCAGTGCCATCATAAATTTGGATAGGGACTTTGGGCAGACCCCCCTCGCGTACACAAGTAGTGGAAAAATTGTTATTTGGATGGATACGAAGCGGATGATTATGTTTAATCCGAAGGATAATACTTGTAAGGATTATCTCTTAGGGACGGACCTTGTTAGGGAATATGCCATCTATTTGGAAACTCTTGTTTCTCCTTATCTTGATGGTGGAGCTGTCGAATGATCTTGTGGATTTTGAAGACAAAATAAAGAGTGTTGAAAGTCTATAGTAAGTTTATTGTGGTTTTAGTACTCTGTCTGGGTTAGATGTCTGCTTGATGAATGGCCATTCAATATTCTTTGTTTTGCCAGAATGATGAGAGACCGCAAGTAGAGTTTGAGTATAAATGTGCTTGACCGAAATGTGGATACTAGCACACTTAAGCTTTGTGCCAACTGAATTCGAGGCTTAAGCTTTGTGCCAACTGAATTCGAGGATGAACTATCTTGTAATACTATAGTTAACATCAGTGACTCTTTTTGAATTTTGAGTACCCTATGTACTATTGCTGTGCAAGATTTCGGGAATGACCGATCCTCTCGCGGGGCTACACTCGGACGCTCAGCTTGATAAACATACTATTGGCATCAAAACACAATGTAGTCTCCAGTTAAAGAAACTGGCGATAATGTTATTCCCTAATTACTGAATGAACTATTGAATCCACGTACCAAGATGCAAGTTATCTATTCAAAGGGTTGCTGATGGCGAAATCCCACGTGATGTGTATTGATGCGAAAGGTTTAGCCTAGATGAAAGGGTTTCATCACAATGTTTAAAGAACAGTTTACATTCGTTGTTGTAGTTTTTCACCCCGTTGGTTTAACCTTGAATGTCCGTTCTGTTTCTGGAGTTAAATACTCCTCTACGTACCTTTGTTGTAATTAGGGATCTCTTGTTCTTCTGTGATTTGACTTTATGAACAGATTGTTGATTCCAAGTAAAGTTCCCTCGGGGCAAACGAGAACCACTCAGGTATATTACTCTGCATGCCATCGTATCTTATCTTCTCTATTATCCACACATTGAAGAAAACAGATTACAGAAGTAACCGCGCACACCCACAAGAATTCCTCTCTTATATAAGTGGAGGTCGAATCCGAAGTTTTACAAGAATTGAAAACAAGCTTCATTTGAAGTTGAAATGAGTTTAAACACGAACAAGTCTTAAGTACCCGGCACAATCAGCCGTTTGGCCCCATCACATACCTGGAGGGTGCCTCCACAACTAATATAAATAGACCTATCTGGCTACAGAATTCTGAGGATAGATGTGCATATACTAAGGCAAAATTGAAACAATAAAGAATGAACTTCAGACGAGAGCGGCGTGAGCAGGCCTTGTTGCAACTTCAGGTCTTGTAGTATAGTATGACGAGTGAGTGAAGCCCCATAACTGCACCACAAACGAGACAATGGGATTGCTAATACGAAATGTAGAGGATAATTTTCACAGATATAGATGACAAGTGAACATTAGCAGCGAAACTTGCAATTTAGTTAAAGCCTTATTCTCTAAGGTGGTAAGATCCGCATAACATGTCAAACCTAAGGCAAGCAAGACAATAATTCATAGCACATTCAACTCCATGGAGATAGCCAATCTAATTCACTTATCTTTTCCCACACAGAGAGTTCAACAGATTATTCACTCACCTTTGTATACCAAGGTCATCAACCTCCTTAGACAAAACTAATTTGTCAGAAAAAATCAAGTTAAAAGATGAATTTAAAGCCTATGCAAATTGCAAGTCGTGCATCAATTCAAATGCTTCATCTGATGAAGTCTATCCTCACAACATCAAGTGATTGCAATTGAAGGCAAGCTTGGACATTTTAGCTTGTTACCTCAACATTCTTCAACTCGAACTCTGGGTTGTGAGCCAAACATAAGCTCCCAAATGTTTCACAGGGTCCACTTGTTCCACTTAACCTTTTCATAACAAGATACAAAAAAGATTATTAAAAATGGGCCCCCTTCCTGTATTGGAAAAATGGAAATTTGTAAACACGACAACTTACAGATCTCCATCTAAGGACAGGGCAAAGTTGCCTCCACCGCCAAGTGCAAGTGAGTCATTCATGCATATGTAGTAGTACCTATTGGCACCTAATCAAGAAAACTGGGTCAATTATCTTACTTCATATCACAAAGTGATGTATCTGAGAACAAGTATCCCATGTAAAAATTCAGCTGATGCGGTTTCAGATAAGGATCCTGTCTAAGTGGAAATTATGAAACTCATCACGTAAAGTTATTGTTAATATACTTTTCAATCTCTTAAGACCAAGGTCATGCCCTCGAGTCATGACGCTTAACATCACGAATCCCAAACATTCGCATAATTTCAGCTGAAGGAAAGATAGTTTATAATCTGTGAAGTTATTATGCTTATACAGCTGTCAATTGTCGTGAGATCACAATATGATGTAGTACTTCTGAGCATGAGTACCTTATTATCTACCCCACTCCCACATGCAGTGGAACTGGTTATCCTCTATTTTAATTTGATAATTAAGCTTTTCCTTGACATGTCTTCGGACCAGAAATTGCTAAGAGCATCATCCTAATCCATGCATAATTTAACTATATGCTTGCTTTGGTAATCTTCAAGGCAAGGGAACGAGGAAAAAAAAAGAAGGGGGGGTTGTTTACTGATGCTCAGACACAATAAATATACATTGCCTTGATTCTGTGCGTCAAGCGACAAACCCTCATAGAAGAATTGTGGATGCTAGTACTGCAGCAAATTAGAATATTGACTTGAATGTCCTCCCCCTGGTTTTCTTAATCAACTACACTGAATCATATTAATAGGTTTCCCAGAGCTTATTCAGCTAGAGAATTTTAAAATCTTGATAACACTGAATTCAGAACTTCAGATCCTGAGGTGCTAAAGAGTCAACCAGTCAATGCATATCAAACAGAATTTTGTTGTTTTATGGTCCTGTTTACTTCAATCAGCATGATCAATTATACCATAGACAGGACTGCTATTCAAGGCAAACAGAAAGTATGATATACTTTTGGTGAGCACATCCTTATTCAACAACCTCTGCAAAGGTAAAATTCAAGTTCCATGACTTTACCTGTTGGTCGAAACAATCTTGGCTGCCCATATAAGGTTGTGAATACAAATGTTTGGTTTGTCCCCTGCGAGTAAACAAGGACCCATTACAAAAAGGAACCTTTGAATCAAGAAATAAGACTAAAATATCTCAATCAACACCGAAAATAATATGATTGCAAATAGAATGACAACAAATTCAAGATTGTAATGGATCACCTGATATTTCCTTTTCGCTGTAGGTTTTAAGGGGCATTCTAGCATGCCACCAAACACTGCTCCTTGCATGTCACCAACAATCTAGGTGCATAAGACACCAGCGTCAACACAAGCCATTACTTTAAAACAAAAGGTTTTGGTGGCGCCTCTCATATTGAAAAATATCTTAAACTTCTCTTCCTAAATATCAATAGAAGAGATTTCTCTAGGGCAAGTACAGTTGAACATTGAAAGTGACATACCAGCAAACAGGGGCCAGAAAGGTCAGCACTCTTGCGGATAAGTGTACGCAATGAGATACCATGTCTTAGCGTACTGCCCTTCATTTAAAACGATAACTATCAAATTAAAATTCTCAAAACACGGACATTTATGTCAAAAGTTCCTATGAGACCTTTAACTTGGTAAATAGATACGGAAGAACCACTTGGCACAATGTGTCAGGGCTCTCTACAGCAAGATAATAAAGAGACTGACCTGTACAGCAAGACCCATTGGCGACCTTTCACAAGATTTGGAAGGCATGAGTGCAAAAATTCGTATAGATCAGGGGAGATAAAGACAGAACTGTCCACAAGATTTTGAAGAGGCTTGTCTGAGCAATGCTTGTCAGTTGCCTCTTCAAACAAGTCAGAACTACTGGTACTTCCTTCATCTTCTTCCTTCGTACTTAGCGATTTCCCATTCTCACAGACTGACGCACAGTTTTTTGAATTTTCATGGCCATCAGCTGTTGCTTTGCTATTATCTAGAGGAAATTCTAAACCTTCTGAAGAAACATCTTGCCATCTAGGTTTTTCATCATCACACTCAGCAGGAAGTGATTGATAGAGTTCAACGTCCTGCTCACACTTCTTTGATCTGAGTCCATCAAGTCTGCTAGTTGGAACAAAGTAAGAAAAGTACGAAGAGAGAGACTTTCTTTCTTGGGAACTCGGCCTGGCCTATACAACAATTAAATTGAGTATACAAACCTTGAGTCAATTGTTAGAAACTAAAATATACAACAAGTAACAAATCATTCATCCCCCTGTTCAGAAAAATATGAGAAAAAGTAAAGAAGAGGACATAAACACATGATGTGACCTCATGAATGTTTTTTCTTAATGACTAAGCTAACCCAGAAGCCTATTATCATCACTATAATAGAGAGCCCAGTTACTTAAGGCCCACACCTTTTCAATAATAATGCATTAGGACAAGAATGACAGGCAATGCTGACACAGAGCATCGGTCTATGTGTAAATCATCGGCACAGTATAGCAGGGTGCACTCCTCAACAAAAATGTCATTGCACACCAAAGGAATGTAAGCCAGCTAAGAAGTACAAAGAAAGTGGTTATTGATTGCAACACAAAGTAGAAATGAAGTATTTAGGCCAATTTGAGCTCAACTGGCACAGCCACTAAATTTCAAGAGATCCATGGTTTTGGACAATGATAGCAGGCTCTTTGAGGGTGAGAGTGGCGCCTTCACTTCAAGTTGCGGTCTCTGATGTTTGACCAGTCCATTAGATTGAAGGGAAGCATGAACATTTGTGGAAAGGAAGAGGGCTAGAGGGGAATCAACATTACTGGCGATTTAGCCCAATTTCAGCTAGATCAACAGGCAGAATAAGACTATACAGCTACAGAGCATTCCTACATGTCATCATAACATTTAAATAGGAACGCACATTGAATGGGAAACACGTTGTCACATGACTCATGAATTCCCATGTCACTCCAATATCATAACCAAGTATAGAAACTAAAATTTCCAATTTACTCACACTCCTGTAACCATCCTATATTTTCCTCTTTTCGATTCCACTCAATCCGTTTCTCCATACCATTTGTTACTCAGGCTGTCTACTCCATATAGACTGAGGAGAAAGCACAATTTAGATCAAATGAGAAAAAGCGAGCGCTCACCTAGATACCAGCCTAAACTGAGAGAGAGCCCTTGACAGAACTGGATCATCCAGGTCAGGCAAGTTATGAATCCTGGATCAATTCCTTATCCACCAAGTGACAACAGCCACATCTGTCAGCTCAGAGTCCACAGACCACATAGTCCAATGCCACTGCTCAAAAGTGGCTCCTTGGCTCGCCATAAGTATCGGTCGGCAACCTCAGCCCAGTTAAGTTCACTAAGCCAAACACTTATCACGCCCATATATTCACCATCATACACCCTTTCCCACTTGACTTAAGCATGAATCAGCTCATCCGGGCCTCAATCACCGATGCCTCAAGTTGTACAACATGCAGATCAAGCCCCATTTTCTTCCATTGAATCCGCCTTTCACACAATCTCACTCTCCTTCAAAACACCAATTCTTTTTTTAATCTCATAATAACTTCTGACCCCATTGACAGCATCCCAAGCCGTCTGGACGACAATCAAGACCCTACTTTGACACCTATACGCATGCTAAATCCCGCGGACATAAAAAGCCCCAGAACGCGATCAACCGCAAATCCCAATAAAAATCAAGCAAAACACATCAAACTAAACGATGCAAACAAGCGCACGTATACAAACGTAGACACCCATATAAAAAAGAACCAAGAAAAGTCACCTGGGGTTGGTTCCCATGGTCGCTGGATTGTGGAGACGGAGAGGGAGGAGGAGAAGATCCCGGGGAAGGAGCAAAGAGACCCGAAAGCTTCTCCGAGACTCTCCCCTTCAACGCATTCATCGTCTTTCCTCTATCCTCGATGCTTTCTTGCTTCTCCGAGGCGTCACGTGATGCGCATCTTCTTGAAAATGACCTTCCTCCTGCGAACGCTTGCACAAGCTGATTTCTTCCCTTTTTTCTACCTGGGTTCAACGCGTCATGCGATGGGCATCTTCTTGAAAGATCATTAATGGATCTCCTTCCTTCCTGCGAACTCTCTCTTGCGAGCTGATTTCTTTCCTCTTTTTTCTTTCCTGGGGATCAATTAACAAACGTCAGGCGCGACCCGCGAGTGGGCGTGTTCGTTTTGGGCTGCGTTTCCTCGTCGAATTCGTGGAGATCAAGAAGAGCAAGAAGAGCCCTGTCGGTGACCCAACGGCTGGTTTCTGAAGGGCGGAGCGATGCGCGGAATTTGAAGGGTAGGTGCGCGAGAACTTTCAGCGTCCGGACAAAACTTTCTGGACGAAAGAGAGAGAGAGAGAGAGAGGGGAGGAGGCGTGGCGCGGGGCCTCCGAAAGGTGGAAAGTGCTTCACGCCACGGATCGCGCGTACGTCTCCCTCGTCCGACACGCACGCGTTTTGCTGCATTTGCATCCGCATGTGAGTAGAAATGGTCATGTGACGGTACTTTCTGGTCGCGAGAATGCAACGGTTGCCATTGTTAACCATGAATTGCTGATAGGAGGAGGGTGCATAGAGTTCGTCGACGGCCTTAATTTCATGCTGGTGCAAATTGATTGGGGGCGTCGGGGGATTTTCTACTCCACTGCTCGCGAAACGAAACCGTTCTGGACCGAGCTGCCTATACAGGCCAAGAATCTTGACTTGACAGGTTAATGAGACTAGTAGGGTGCTCTGTGACTTCCGAGTAGTTAAGATCGTGTCTTTAGATTATTAAAAACTCTCATCTTTTTCATTTTTTTTTTGTCTATGTGTAAATATGTTAATATCATTAAGCAAATGAGGTATGAAAGCTTAGGGAGTTCCCTGACATTATGGAGTCGTTTTAAATGAAAATAAGCTCTTGTGAATCTTCTAAACTTGTCATAGATGGTATGGGTTTTACTAGATTGGAGAGATAGATTTAGTCTGATATGTGAAAACTAATTTGAGATATAATTTAATCGCTATTTCAGAAGAAGGGGGAAAATGGCGTGTGTGCTAGTTTGCTTCAATTTGGCCTAAGATACAGTAGAGTTCACCGCAAGAGTAATTTCGAGGCCAAATAGGGGCAAAAAGGTACAACTGTAAAAGACTTTTCTTGGTTATTTAGGCATATGTTATGGTAACTCATCACTGAAGAATGCTGAAATCTAGTGGGATATTCATGAGATAAATCAAATACAGTTTAGTGTGTGACTTATGCTCACCAAATAATTTCTCTTGATTTGGCAATTGGCAATTAGCTATTGTGATTAATTTTAAAGGAAGCATGGGCAATCACGAAATTTCTTAAACAAAAAAATTTTGAGTTTGAAAAGGAACCTCTGAGTTTGCTATGTATATGAGCAAGAATGCGTATGTTGTATCTATGCAAATTTAACATGTAAAAGATATTGCGCTTTATTATGAGATTTTTGAATTACTAATTGTTGACACATGTATGTGAAAAGAGAAAATATTTCAGGATTGGAAATCTTTTCTTTAAACTTTTCTATAAAAATAATATAAAAAAAGATTCAAATTTTAAAAAATATTAATTTATGCTTGTCCATCAATAGACTATTCATAAAATAACTGATAATATTTTCGGAAAATAAAATATATGTTGTGATCCCTTAAAGTTTGAAATTCTCTTTGCATTATACAATAGTTAGATGATGGAAATAAACAATCTTAAAATACGGATTCTATATACTAATATCGTGAATAAAATTTCCTTACTAAAAATGAAAAACTATATATTAAGTGACTATTTTGCATTTTCTTCGTGATGTATTATCCTATGCTGCATTAGAATTGCACTCAAGGAAGAAATTTTCAAATTTCCTATTTTTCTTTCAATAATCAATTATTAGTCAAAAGAGCTTAAGCATATCATAGACATTGATGCTATTTCAAATTCCTAGCAAGGGTGGATTATGACTTCATATTTTAAGTCTTAAAAAACTACATATCCCAAGATGCATATACTTACTAGTTATTATAGGAAACCAAATCCTAATTTTGTTACAAACCCTACATTATAAGTTGAGATGCATTTGGTTCAATTTTCCTAATGGGCTTTCGGCCTCGAAATCCCCTTGAGGAAATGTTGGGGTGTTTGACAACCCATCCCAATGGGCTTTCAACTAAATGCTAGCCTTAGAAAAACTAAAAGCCTAGTGTTAATAATGATTAACATTGGCCTTTCAGCATTTAATCATATGCTGAATTAGATTTCTTCTTCCAAAAGTACATTCACCAATTTTTAATTTTCTAGTTTTGTCCTCATTATTGTTCATCTTTTCTTGAGAAAGGGCAACCAGCAAGGGCAGCCATTGAGGGTGGCCAATGAGGGTTGATTGGGCTAGCGAGGGTGGATTGGGCTGGCAAAGGGTAGGCGAGAGGCCGACAAAGTCGTGTGATGGCCACTTGGGTTGCGCAACCTTGGTGATGCTTGCCTGAGGTCGTGCGAGCCCAATCAAAGAGGCCTATGGTCGTATAGCTGTCGCCGAGGTTGCATGACCAAGGCGACTGTCACTCAGTTTTGTGCGACCCAGGTAATGGTCATCAGGGTGGCACAACCTCGGCAATAGCCACCTAGGGTCGCACGACCATCGTTGAGGTCGCACAACCTTGGGTGACAGTGACAGCGCTAGCCAAATCTCACTAGCGGCCTTAGCCCTTCGTCAGAAGGTTTTTATTTTTTATTTTTTAAAAATAAAAATTAGATTGAAAAGCCCTTTGCAAAAAAAAATATTTGCTAAACACTATTTAGGACAAAGTAGCTTTGTAAATGATCTTTTACAAAAACACAATTTGCATTTCCTCAATGGTCATTAGATCAAAGACATTAACATTTTCTCAAAGTTCATTTGCAAAATCGAATGAAACGCACCCTATATGTACTTACACTAGATGAATTGCAATTTGCCTTTTTTTAGTTTCCTGCAATTTACTGAAATTTCCCAACATTCAAATAGGAAAAAAAATGTTGATAAGTTTGCGATTAGTGGAGCGGTTAACCATGGCTCGAAAAGGATACCTTCGAGTACATGTGGATGAAGAGGAGAAAGGCTATTCGGTCCCTTTGGCATATTTCGATTGCAAGATCTTCCAAGCTTTGCTTACTAATTTTGAAGACCAAATTTGGAGGTTGGGACACTTGGAATGCCATAACTTGGCACGGAGGGACACTTAAAGTGTCATAATTTTGAAATGGTACACTTAAGTGCCAATATCGGAGTAAAATGGAACACTTAAGTGCCACTCCGACGAAAATCCGGCCAAATGGCTGATGTGGCAATTTTCCGGCAAGTTTGGTCCAAAACAGCGTCGTTTTGCACGCTGACGTAGCGGAGAAAATGCAAAAACAACGCCGTTTTGTGTCTGACGTGTAAATAATAATATAAAAATTAATTAGATTAGATTTAAACTTAATTTTATTTAAAATATTCAAAAAATCAAAAAAATTTAAAAAAATTTAAAAATTTTAAAAAAAAAATTTAAAAAATTTTAAAATTAAGAAAAATTAAAAATTAAAAAAATTAAAAAAAAAAAATTTAAAAAAAAAAGGGGGAGGTCGAACGGGGCGGCCGAGGGTTGAGCCCTCATTGCCGCCGCCTCCACGCCGTCGTTGGGAAGGGCCAGCGACGGAGGGGGAGGGTTGGTCGGGGTTGCCGCCCGGCTAACCGACGGCGAGGGCCACGACCCTCGCCCCAGATCCGGGCAAGGGCTCGTGGGCCCTCGCCGCCGGTCGGCCGGCCTCACCGCCCCTTGGCCGGGGCCCGGCGACCCCGGCCGACCCTTCCCACTCCATCGTTGACCCTTCTTGACGGCGGTGGGGAGGCGGCGAGGGCCCGCGACCCTCACCCCACACGAGCCCTCCCCGGATCTAGGGCGAGGGTTGCGGCCCGCGCCCAGATCTGGGGCAACGGTCGTGGCCCTCGCTTAGATCCGGTGAGGGCTCGCGGGCCCTCGCCACCTCCCCATCGCCACCGAGAAGGGCCGGCGACGAGTGGAGAGGGTTGGCCGGGGGTCGGCGACCTCGGCCGACCCTCCCCCTCCATCGCCGGCCCTTCCCGGGGATGCCGGGAGGCGATGGCGGTGAGGGCTCAGCCCTCGCCTTTAAATAAAATTAAGTTTAAATCTAATTTAATTTATTTTTATATTATTATTTACATGTCGACACGAAACGACGTTGTTTTTGCATTTTCTCCGCCACGTCGTCGTGCAAAACGACGCCGTTTTGGACCAAACTCGTCGGAAAGTTGCCACGTAAACCATTTGGCCGAATTTTCGCCGGAGTGGCACTTAAGTGTTCCATTTAACTTTGAAACTGGCACTCAAGTGTATAATTTTGAAGTTATAGCACTTAAGTGTCCTCCCCGTGCCAAGCTGCTTATGGCACTTGGGCTGTTCTTCTGCCACCAAATTCGTTCAAAGCACAGGCTTGTCAAGCTACTGTGCTCGCAATGGTTGTTCGAGAGAGGGATCATTCTGGCCAAGACGGAACATGAAGAGGCTAAGCACGTGTCACGCAATAAAGGGTTTTGGACCATGCTAGAACTTCGATGAATTTATTTTTTTGTAAATGTAGAATCTGATTACAATTTATAATATATTTCTTTTCCCATCCCTTTCTTTTTGTTTAAGTTATTCTATATGTGTGGAAATTTATGGATATGTAAGTAGTTATTTAGTCGATAGAAAATATATTTAGTATTCCTCGTGAAGATTTTGTAGCTATATTTTGTCTAGATAGATTTTTCTCTTCCTAAAGTTTTTATTTGCCCACTCAAAATCGAATAATTTTCGTAGGTGATATTGGTTATTAATACTGGGTTTATCTTTAGTACATGGTGGCCTCAGTATTCTTTTATGTGCACAATTCACTTTCATCAACATTGATTTTTTCCCTCCGGACGAAAAGGTAGGTCGCCGTAAAGTAGTAGCAAAGTTTGAATTCTAGCAAAACGATTATGATTTGACTCAAACGACAAGCCAATATGGAGATGATGAAAATATTTGTCGAAATTGAACCCATGAAGGAAACCCCATCCAAGTAGGCTTCCTAACTTGTGTAGGTTTCCTACATTGGATCCAAATTTTTTCATCATAAGAGGTAGACCTTCTTTGTGAAGAGCATCCAAGAGACAACTTCTTTGTAAATTACACTGTGAAGCAATCCAAGAGGAGCTTTTAGTATTCGAGTCAAGCAAAGCCTTGTGAGTAAAATTTATGAATTCTTTTGTGAGATTGGGATATTATTTTTGAGGAACTGAGTGCTAAATACTATGTGAGTGTAATTAGGAATTGGGGCACACTTAGAGTATTTGAGTGCCTCGAGTGTGGTTTTATCACTTAATTTATAGTTGCTTGTAATCTTGGTTTTATCACTTAATTTATAGTAAAATCATGTGCTGCTTTCCTTTTGTTTTGTTATTGTTTGTTTTTGCAACGATGATGAGTAAGTTATCGGCCAACTATACACGCAATAAGATGCACAATTAAGTTAAAAGTGTCCATATTCCAAGCTTTGTGAGCTCAAGTTAACAAGTAATGATTGAGTGAACAAAAGCGTGCCTATAACCCGCGAGGGGAGGTGGCTTGAGTAAAAGAGATGGTAAAAAAAAAAAACGGATAAGACCATTTTCTGAAGAAGTAACGATACTTAATCCTTAACACTAACCATATTTTTTTATGAAACTTATTGGTCTAAGTTTGAGGTTTATCTTTTTTGGGTTTGCTATACTATGTAGAGAGATTATACTTAATGGTCGAAGCATAGCTCACAAGTTCAATTAATGCACTTCCTCTTTTTCCTTGAAATCATTTCACGGCAATAATTTTTCAGTTTGTTTTCCTGTCTATTATCATCAATTTGATTTGAATACATTCATGTCCTATCTTACATTTGTAGGGCACTAGTTATATGCAAAGAGAATTATGAAAGAATAAGATACAGACAACGTAGGCCAATTTCATTATTTAAGTTCTTTACAGAAACATATAAAAATTGGTATAATATACCTTATGCAAGTATTTAAGACGCGAAAATGCAATCCCACGATCTCAATAACTAGAATAAGAATATATATAACCAAGTAAAAAGATTAACGTACATGTTTTGGAATCCATCTGCTTAATGTGGAAAACTAATGATTCAAGCATAAGTACTTCTCCTCTATTACTCTATGTATCATTGGCTCAATGAGACCGCCCTTCACCTTTAGCGTTTGGTAAACGCTCATTATATGAGAATAATTATGTGTGTTGAGGTTAGAAGAAAGATTTGAGTACTATTTATACAATTTTCAATCAGGCCGTTTACTTATGAGCTAAGCTCAACTCGACTCGCATTGGCCAATTTCATATTAAGCTAATTAAGAAAATTTTTGTCTCATCTTATTAGATCAATCTTGTGAAACGATAAATTGCAATATCAAAGAATGTAGCTCACATTATAAAAACTCTTACATTATCTTACTTGAGCTATATTAATTAAAATTGTATTGTATGTACACACCTTGGTCTATAGATAATTTTTGATAGTCAATCATATCTTGTAAAATTTCACATACCGAACCTTGGTGGTAGCTACATATATACACACAGAGCCTTTCATGATCACAGATGCTTTAAACTCTATTGATATGGATTCAATATAGTAATGTGGTGAATGGATATTGTCTCTCATAGAGAGTAATACCTTATGTGTTATCCTTTTTATCAGTCATCATTCTTTTATCTTAAGTGTCACAAAAAATTTGTTGTCGCGACCTTTCTTTTGCCATCAAGGAAAAATGAAGAGGTTTAGGGGTATTGCCGAAAGAGGCGAGCCAACGGTCTTGGATTTCTGGCATAGGCTCTCCTAAGCTCATACCTTGCGTGACATTGAATTTCGTATTTCAGTTCTTAACAACTTAAATATTTTTAAGAGTCGCCACTAGCCTATTGAGGTTAACTAGAAACCAGTCGAGACACGTAATGGGGACTTGTTTACACCAATATTTCTATTAGTGCCCCTACAGTGCCACTAACTTGAAAGGTTGTTTATCTAAATGGCCACACAATCTTGATTGCCAATTATACTCCTTATGAAATCACTAAACGTCCATGCAAATGTTTTTGTAGGTTTGTTTTCCTTAATGTCTAGACTAATCCTAATCTAATTTAGAAGAGAAATTTGCACTCAAATTAATGAAAAACGGTGCAGTAAGTAAAATCCAAAAAATTGAAATGACTTGAAAATAAATACAGAAAAAGAAAACCCGATACAAGTTGGATAAATAATATTACATGGCCTTATTATCACGCCCCGGGATAGGACTCCCATGAGCAAAATGAGAATTTATGTATACATGAAATTACTCTAAATGCATGAGACTACTCTAAATAATTTTAATATATGCAATATGAATTATTTACAAAAACGATTATAAAATACCAAAATAGCATTAAATTAAGAAAAATGAACTTATAAAATTAAGCAAATTTCATAGATGTCATTTCTTCCCTAATTTAATATTATCCAAAATTTTTATTTTTATTTTTGAAATTTTCATATTTTTTCGTTTTTTATAATTTTTATTTAAAAATAATTCCCCAAACCAATATATGCTGATTTAAACCAATGTGGAACAACCCAATATATGAATATCACAATAATCGAGCTCAAATCAGTTGTCTCAAGTTCGCAACTTGGTTCGAGCATTTTATTGAACATTTGGCGTGCATCAATCACCCCAAAGTAGCTTCCTTAGGCCATATTCTTGGCCTTCAATCTTGACGCATAAACAATCTCACATGGAACTAAAATATCAAGGTTATATTACTACATGCAAATAATAGGTAGAAATCACAGCCTAAAACACACAATAACCAAATTGAAATCAGCCTCCAATGTGTGGGTTTGAGCTATTTTTTTGTAGTTTTGGGTTTTGAACCAAGTCAAACAAACATGTTGCACTTTACTAAAAAAAAAAAAAAACATGTTGTATGCCTGAATTCAAGCCTTGACACTCATCACATGCGTGATCCATAAGAAAAATCATTTCATCTGAGTAAAAATAAGTAATATGGACTTTCAAATGCAATAAACATCATAGAGAATGATCAGTTAGACACATCGAGATGAACTCTTCAAAATGCATACATGCATGACCTACGTTGGCCAACCATATCTCAATATGGATTGGCTTGGTTTTTTTATTCAGGTTGTAAACGATCTCATGGTTCACATGGAGACTTAAAGACTAAATTGCACTGACCTAAGCATCATTTGAACTCTCATATAACATCCGTCAAAGTCACGAAGACAAGTAACGCATGAAAAGGGGGCATAATAAATCAAATATGCAAGACTCTTGAAGAGATTTCAGCACTTGGACAAAATCCAGCATCAAAATAAGTTTTCTGGATTGATTGTCCTCTTACTTTTTCACATTTAAAACATATTTAAATTTGACCAAACATACATCTAGGATTCTTACATTGCTTTCTAGTTTCCAAATTAACACCGAGCCAAACTATATGTATTCCAGTTTGGGTAAAAATCACGGCTTTCCTCATTTGTCTCTCACTTTTTAAAAAATACTCGCTTTCCCTCCACCGTGACCAACAAGGCCCAACACTTGGAAAATTTTTAAACTTTCTTCACCTGCCGAGTGAGTATTTTTCGGGAGGCTTTAGGAGGTCTTCTCGATGTCCATTTGGGATATGCAACCTATGGTTGGAAAGATATTGAATGAAGTTTCACTCTCAAATTGAAGATTTTGGCTAATTTTGGTTGCAAGTTTGTGAAAATTTCACTTTTCTCTCCAAGAGTCAATCTGAAATTTCCAGGTTTTTTTTTTTTCTTGAGTTGCTTATGGGGGTGTTTTTGGAGAACGATTGTGAGCTCTCTACCTAGTGCTTTTTGTCTCCGACTTTTTATTCCTAAACAAAGCTTACTTCATATATCTTATTCACTAAATTAAGCAATCTCTTGGTCGGTTTTTGCCCCCTACCAAGCCTTCCATCCGAGTTAGTTCACCCATTTTCTGACTTAGCCAAAATTTTCAACTTTCACAATTGTTGAGTGTGCGGATTTTGCTGCGATTTTCACGTGCTTTCAATAGCTTATCCCTGTCTAATTTTCGTTTAATTTTCATTCATTTGCACTCCTAATTATGGTCTTCCATCACATGCAGAGATTAGGTTGATCAGGCAGCTGAGGGGGATATAATGGGGCCACCAAGTTGCTTACTCAATAGCTTCAAATTAAGAGCATCTCGTGGACTAAGTTTTGGCAGTTGGCTTGAGTGCTTTAATCCATCAATTTGGTTGTAATTTTTGATCAATTAGCAAGCCTATATATAGTAATTTAAGATCTTAATCAATTTTCACAATTGTTCTCACCCAATTTTGCAAGAAAGTTCCTCAAAGTTGATTATCTTCTTGCTTGAGAATGCTCAATTCAATGCAATTTGGTCAATTTTACCTGATTCGATTAATTAGACCTAACCCAAGTTCAATTTCAACTCAATTGGGGGGCCAAGATAATGATTTAAGGGCTCGGGCGAAATTTTACAAAATTTGCGAATTGATCCCTCAAATTTTGGAAATTGCATTTTGGTCCCAACTTGCCGTTTTAATTCCAATCTGACCTCCTAGGCTTGGCTAGCCACATTCGATCACCTGCTCCAACTTTTTTTTTTTTTCTCTTTTTTAATTTTTTTCTCTTTATTTTTTTAAATTTTAAATTTTTTAAATTTTGATTTTTTTCATATCAAGAAAATAAATGCATTTAAAAACTATACTAAATGCCTATGTAAGCTTTATGCAATAATTTGACAAGAAACATTTTTGTGGAAAAATAAGTTCCCATTTTTTTGGAAATGATTTTTGGGCAAATTTAAGTGTAAACATCTATGCTACTAGAAAATGTTTTTATGGTTCCAATGAACTCGCATATGTTTTGTCCATATGATTAGCCTTTCTTTATGTGTAACAAGATATATATTCAAAGTTAATAATTTGATGCTTGTAACTTTTACTTAAGATTTATACAATACCTTGAGATTCTATATGTATTCAATTCGATGACTGTCACGTCACAACCCCGGACACGCACACATCCCTCGGCGGTCAACTAAAATTTTGCGATGTCTTAGGACGCATCACCGACTCTTTCGTTTTATTCACATGCGGAAGTGAACTCATTAACCCCAAACAACAATCAAACACATGGGATAGAAAAGAAGAATAACCTTTTTTTTCTCAAAACACACTTTATAAACAAACCGAATTAAACCTACATGTTCATATACAAAGGTCTGACTCAAAAAGAAACCACTAGGTCATCTACACTTTGGACCCTTTAGCCTAGGGCTCTAGATCCTCCATGCTACGACCTTGAAAAAGGTAACCCGTGACAAGGTGAGATAAAAATTTCAACGAGTTAAACCTTAAGCCTTGACTAGGGTGAGAATTCACTCATAGGTGCCCTAAACAAGCACCATTCAGAACTTACCTTGCTTGGGCGCGACCTTGTAATTTAGTACATCTCATATGCACTGATAAATGTAGCATGCGTAATCAACAATTGGAACACTTTATAACACTCATCGAATATTCATAGAAGTCTCAGTTATAAGGCCAAATTGTTATGACACGTCCCATTCTGTGCCACACAATTTCGTCTCATAATCAGGCGCGAATAACTCATATCGATGGTCCAATTTACACTTGATATTCACTCTCAGTATCCAAACTCAATATTTTAACTCCACATCCCAACTTAATATTCAAACTCAAGTCTCTAGAGAAGGCTCCCATGTGACTCAATCACCATGTAACACTTAACCCTTAATCATAAATAGCAATAGTACAACGTTCTAGAGATGGCTCCCACGAAGTCACGCTATCATGTGGCACTTAGTCCTTGACCATAATACGTAATAGCTCAAGGTTCTAGAAGTGACTCACACGAAGTTTCTTTATCGTGTAGCATTAGTCCTTTTCCACATAAAGCAACAATATAAGGTTCTAGAGGTGGCTCCCATGAAGATACGCTGTTGTGTAATACTTAGCCCTCGACTATGCAAGACAGTAGTGCAAAGCTCTAAACGTGGCTTTCATGTGACTCAGTTCACCATGTAACACTTAGCCCTTGACTACAATAAACAACGGTACAAGATTCTAGAGGTGACTCACACGAAATTTCGTTATCGTGTAGCACTTAGTCATTTACTTACTCACAACCCAGTTGGTTTCCTCAACACAACACATCATCTTTCAATAGTCATCACATAATCACCACCAAGCACTCAATTCCACAAATCAACACATCCTCGACAATCAGTGTAAAATTTCAATAATAGGCTATCCCAGTACAATTTACGCTAATTATAATTAATTAAATTAATTTCAATTAAATAAATAAATTGTAATTAATTAAATTGAACCGCTTAATTAACCTGACCATGCAGGCACTTCATCCACCAATTCAACTCTTAGCTTTTATCATATAGTCAAAACACCAAAATCCCCTTTTAAAAATAAACTTAATAACGCTTTTTTTTTTTGTTCAAACCTTCCGAAATAAATTTGTGCGGGGTCCCATATTTGAAATTAACCCGTCAAACTTTACACGCATCTAGGTTGAAACCTCACAATTTTATTGAGCCCATAAAACTCGATGTCCAAACCCGACACCCTATTTCTTTTCTAATTTCCTTTCCAACCACCATCTTTTGAAAACTAAACTTAGTAACCCCTCTCTATTTTTTTTTTCTAAACATTTAGAAAAAATTCATAAGTGCCCATGTACTCAAAATTAATCTGTCAAACTTTGCACACACCTAGTTTAAAACCTCAATGTTTCGTTGGACAAATAAGTTTTGGTGTCCAGACCCGACACCTCATTCATTTTCTATTTAATAGTCCAAAAGGTCATGTTTTGCAATAACAATAAACAACCAACAAAGAGCAATCCACCTTATGATCTCACACATAAGTTCTCAGAATGCCACAAGTCCACAACATCACTAAAAACACCTTATCTAGCAAGTACAACATCAATAACAACCACAAGACCATAACCGGTCCTTGTTGACACCTAAATTTTGGCGACCCGTTTAGTCATTTATTACATTAAAAAATTAAGGGTTAATTTTATCCTTGAAAAAATAGTCAATTGCATAACATATGGTTTTAGGTGCATTTATTTTTTATTTGCATTTACATTGGGCCGGTGACGGATGGATTAGAATTGATGGTTCAGTGAGCCGGGCTAAGTCCACAAGAAAAGCAAATCGGTCCAAGCCCATATCCTCGGAGATATTTTACAGATTTATCTTTGTGAGATTTCAATTCAAAAGCAAATATTACGTTTGAAAAAAATAAATATTGTGTTTTGAAAAGAAATCTTCGTGGATATGAATTTGGAAAATTTAAAAAACCCTAATCCGTGCCCTATAAATAAGTAAACATACGTAGGGTTTAAGAGAGGCCACACAATCAATACATACGGCCACAATTCTGAGAGCATAGAGGGACACACGTGAGAGAGAGAAAAAAGAAGTCTCTCTCTACCGAACAGGGGGGGCCACACATGACATTGTATACATGGCTACACAATATGGAGAGAACGGCAAGATGTACAGAGAGAGGTCGTGAGCGCTCTTCAAGACTGAAGAGGGTGATGAAACGGGTCATCCTCGTGAGTGCGATCTGACAATTTAATTGGACGTCCACTCTCGAAAGGAGGCTACGATCTCAACACAAAAGCCACGAGAAAGAAAGGCAGCCAGGCTTTTCTCCGCGCTGCACCCACGACAAACCCAGGAGATCCTCGTGACGCCGTCCTATGACATCCTTGTTACTATCTGCGACGATGATCGAGCCCGCTGCCTCATCCCGCGACAGCTCGAGCCAACGTCGATAATTTTGTTGTGCCCCGAAGCCATCGAGCGTCACCCACTCCAACGGAGCTTTTGTCTTTCACCCCTCGCAGCGTTTGCAGCGCTGTGTTTCATCGTGTATGGCTCCGGTTGACATGTCATCAAACCTGGCTCGAATTCTTTGAACTCTTCGGTGAATTATTTGCAGGTTGACCCGCGAAGATCGTGATTTTGGTGTGACTTTCAGCAACATCCAGCAAATTCACAAGTGCCTCCACAGTGAAGTCTTAGTGGGCTTTTGGTCACTACCAAGCCCAGCAAATCTAGTGCTACTCCAATCCCTGATTCTTCTTTTTTGCAGATTTGTTGACTTTCATCAAGCGTGCGAATTTTATCGAGGTGTGGATTTCACAAGTGAGAGTTACCACACCGTGAGCTTCGCTGCTTCCTTGGTCTTGCAGAGAAGTATAATAATTCCTCACGCGGGAGTCCATTGTTGGTGCACATCCATCCCCACTTGCTCCTCGGCATCCTAGCGAGTTCCGGAGCCCACCGCCGTTGACGTTCTAACCCGTTTCCATCGAGACCATGGAGCAATAAGCCATCGTTGATGCCACCATCATCCGTCTGAATTTGGAAGTGTCACTCGCGTGACATCATGAATGAATTAGGTAAGACTCTCGAATAATCTTATTTTCATATATGTCACTGCCTAATTCATAATATCGCAATATTTCTTTGAATGTTTGATCGATATTGCCATATCCAAGAGATCTCTTGATCTCTCATGAATTAGGAAATTTTCCTAATTTCACAACGTGCATACGATTGATAGTCCGATTTCACGCTCGAAATACGACTCGCAATCGCACGGAAAAATCGCCAATCCGATCTCCCGCTAGAGATACGATTCGCGATTTTATTTGAAATTGGCCAATCCGATCTCATGCGCGAGATATGATTCGTCAATTTATTTCCAAATTGGACATGGATGATATCTTGCTTGATTTGTTGCTGTGCTGTTCCCGATTGCTCCCGTAAAGGAAAAACCCAAAAAAATAATTGATTTAGGTTAAATGCATGTTAGGATGTTAGTGGTTTTAATGTTATGTTGCATGTTTAGAATAGGAAATTTATTTCGAATTTCTTAAATAAAAAGACCAAAAACATTAATTTAGGATATCATATTTTCTTCTCATTAATTTAAATTGCACGTTTAATTATTTGGCAATTTTAAATTTCGAAGGTCATAAAAGAAAAAGACAAAATTAGAATTAGGACATTCTTTACATGTCATTGCATATTAGAATAAATTGCATGCTTATTTAGAATAAAAACCATGTGCACGTCATATAGAATTATGCTCATACAATGCACGTCATTTAGTGATTTTTGTTAGGTCCATTTAATTAGAAATTGTCGGTCATTAGATTAATTTAGATTGCATATTTAAATGTTGCATTTCTTTAATTTCGAATCTCATAGAAAATACAAAAAAAAAAAATTTAGAATAAATCATCTCATGCTTAGGATAGACTACATGCTTAGTTATGTCATATTGCTTAGGTCATATAGCTAAGTCATGTTGCTATGTCATATCATTTCATGTTAAATTAGTGGCATGCATTGCATATTGCATGATTTTCATTAATTAAGTGAAAACAAAACAAAAATTACGTGTTAATTAGAAATCATATTTAGGATCACTGATGTGAATTCTAAACTAACAACGCAGATGCTTTCGTTGCTATGAGGTAAGTCCTGCAATTTATTCATTTGCTTTGTTGAGTGTTAAATTGGTGGTTTGCGTACCTGCATGGTCACCTCACATGTTAAGCAATTAAAATCAATTCAAGTTGCTTGCCAAACAATTTTTTCAAAATAAAAGATAAAGGTACCGAAAGGGCGTTAGAGAAATCTAACGTAACCAAGTCCCCGAACTCACAAATCTCTGGTTCGTAGGAGTAAAGTAAAACTCCCATTACTTTACTTGGGTTTCTAATCGACCCACCAAAAATAGATTAGTGGCGACTCCTGATTGAAATATCATTTGCATGTTAAGAACTTGAACCTAAGTCGCGAATTGGTATGGGCTTGGGAGAGCCCAAGTTAAGTCTAGGCTTAACAATCCATTAGCCAAACCCTAGGTGGTTTAAACCCCGAAAAATTTGGCCGCGACAGTCCTAATTGGCAAAAACCGAGCCACTCGCACATCTCTAAGTTTAAATCTAGAAACCTAATCAAACGAGTTTTGAAAATTCTCAAATTTGAGTGTATTGTAAAGGACACATAAAAGAACATTTTTCATAAGACACTTTAACTCAGATCTTTCTGGATTAAACCCAGTAAATCGCTCAATCCAGTACAAAAACTGTGTATTTTTCCAAAAAGTCAGTTTTCCGAAATTAGTTTGGTTTGAAACCCAAAAATTGTTCATTTGATCTGAAATTTGAGTATGTTAAACTAAAAAATGTGACAAACAACTTTTATGAAGAAATTATTTTGAAATTCAAACCCTAAGAGTTGATAAAAATTCCTAGAATCCCCAAAGGTCACAGATTCCAGCACAGTTCGAGATTCTGTTTGCAAATGACGGAGTTGAAATCTCATTCTTTTAAATCTCTAAAAATCTTAATTAAACTATATGTTATAGCTGAGGGTGTCTAAAACATTTCTCAAGAAAGAATAAACCTCAAAATCATAACACATTTCGATCCAAAAAAATGGCAAAAGGCGAGGGTCTAGAAACTAGAACTGAAGAAAGTCCACAGAATTAGACTAATCCAACCTCATTAGTGCTAATCTCACTAATTAGATCAACATTAATCTATCCTAAGGCTAATCTAACCATTCTAGATTAGCACTAATCCATCGTAAGGCTAATCTCACTTAGTACTAACCTAACTAAGCTAATTAACACTAAACTAACCCCCTAAGTGCAACTAACAATCTAATCAAGGATTATGGAGTTAACTCACCAGATTAGCGAACAATCTAATCAAGTACTAATCACGATGACAACAACGCGAAGGCGGTGAAGACCCGTGTCTACGACGGCCCTAAAGGAGGGCCTGAAGGAGCTGAAAACAGCCTTGCAAGTCTCTACTTATTGTTGGAACTCAATCTTGAAGCTGCTGGTTTCGGTTCTTGGAGGGGCTGCTGATCTTGGCATGGTTGGTGGAGCAAGGCGGAGCTAGAGGGGTGGTGATGTTGTTGCTGCAGTTGTGGCGTGGAGGTGGCTAGTGTGGTGGATGATGGAGAGATGGGCTGGTGGATGTGCAGCAAGAACATAATGAGGAGAAGCAAAAACCAAAGGAAAAAAGGAAGAAAATGAGGAAGAAGAGGAGGAAAGCAGAAGCAAGGGTCGGCCAAAGGGGGGGGAATACGCATAACAAGGAGGGGACAAGGGGGACCAAGGTCTAACAAGTCAAGGCTTGAGCCAATGAGAAACCAAGCAAAAAATCCAAACACTTGAGTGTTTTTCACCCCTACTTCAGCCAACTTTGTCAAGCCAACACCCAATAGCCAATTTTCTCCCAATTGACTCACAAACAAACCCAAATTGAAGTCCAAAAATGCTAGCCAACGTGCCCATACGAATTTCCACCTATTCCATCACAATTTCTCACCAAATTAAGTTATTTTGGCAGTCCAAAATCCTATGGCAGCAGGCCATACGAATTTCCCTTCCACTCTTCAAAAATTGAGCCAAGTTGGTGGTCAAAAATTCAACCAAAGGTGCCCATCCGAATTCTTAAATTCCCTTTTGCCAAAAATCGATTTTTCCACAAAATTCCAGACTTGTCGAAATTTTTCTGAAAGATGAGACGAGGTCCTAAAAATGAATCGTGACACGCTTAAACGTTCAATTCCCGAAACCGAGCTCAATTTGTGGTTAAAATTAACCAGATGCGATTTTAGCTCAATCCAACCATCCGGATAGCTTTTAAGGATTTTACCATGGTTATATCCCTTAACGGCTTCACCTAATAAGTTAGTTAACTCATAAGTGATCAGCTCAAAGAAAAAGGACCATAGGTGTGTCGGTTAAAAGTCCATTTTATTTTATCGAGAATGGGTCGAAATTCGGGATGTCACAATGACAATGCATTCAGAATCACTTTATCAAATGTTAAGGAGTTGGCATATATCACAATGTTATTAAATGTAACAAACACATATATAAACTTTATGAGAGCAAAACTAAAACAACTCTCACTAAAAAAGAACATCCCATGATGTTCCTAAGTCTATGTTAATGACATGCCATTCAAGAACACAAGGGCGAATGCCATTAGTTAATGAATTTACAACCATATCATCTGTTCTACTGTAACATCACAATTTCTGTTCCATTTATTTATAATTAAAAACTTGACCATCATATATTTAGATTCCTTGAGACATCTATTGTTGTTAATACACGACATTAAAGAGTTATTGTCTCAATACAACCGTATGAGTTTATCTACAAAATCAAATAGTATCAACTCTTTAACAAGATTCTAGAGCCAAATAACTTTGGTAATAGCTAAAAAGCATGCTGCAAGCTCTGTTTACATTGTAGAGGATGACATAAATTTCTATTTTTCCCTTTGCCATAATACTACATCTCCTACTAACATAAAAATATATCTTGTTGTCGACTTCATGTCATCCTAACGACCAACAAAGTCTGCATTCGAATACCTTATTAGTTGCAAGACCTAAACATGTGTGTAAATTATCATATAGTCTTTTGTCCTCTTTAAGTATCTTAAAATCTTTTTTGGCATTAACCTAATGATTGTGTCTAGGATTTAACTAATATCTATCTAAAAATCTCATCATAAAAGCAATGTTTGGTTTAGTGCAAATTTGGGCATATATAATACTTTCAAGTGCACTGACATAATGTACATCATTTAATTGGGTTTTCTCAATATCTAAATGAGGATATTGTGATAGATTCGGTTCATCACCATTAATGACATGAGCAATTCCTAACCTGTAGTGATTTATGTTGAATCTTTCCAAAATATGATTGACAAATGTCATCTGAGATAAATCAAATATATGGCGAGAACAATTCGACGAATGTCAGTGCCAAGGATAAAAGACACCTCATTAAAGACCTACATGTCAAAATTTTCGATAATATCCACTTTGCTTCATATAGTAATTTATAATCACTACTTACAAGCAAGATATTATGTATATCGAGTGTGAAAAAATAATTTTCCTCCCATTGACCTTGTAGTATATACACTGATTTACATTGTTCTCAACAAAATTGAACAAAGTGACAACACTATGAAACTTCAAGCATCATTATCTAGAAACTTGCTTGAGGCCATAAATAAGACTTTTCAGTCCACACATAAGCTTACCTAAATCATCTCCTACAAAACATTTGGGTTGTATCATATAGACTTCTTTATCAATGTATCTATATAGAGAGACAATTTTAACATCCATTTGGCATAACTTTATATCAAATAAGGCCATTTTCACTCTGAAAGAATCTTTATAACTAGAAAAATGTTTCTTCACAGTCCACTCATCTTGTTCGAGTGAAATACTTGTCTACCAGTTTGGTTTTAAACTCCTCAATCTTTCTTTGGAGTCCCTTTTAGTCTTATACATCCCTTTGTAGCTAATGAGCTCCTAACCTTCAAGCAACTCAACAAGTTCCCAAACACTATTTTGTTTCATAGATTGTATCTCATTTTTCATCGCATCTAACCACAGATTTGATTGATGACAAGAAACAACATTTTTATAAGTCATTAGATCAACCATATATAAGATACCATAGTCATGTTCTCACAGATAAAATATATAAACTAGTGATATAACTTATCATCTCTCCTTAGCAAATCTCCTGAGTTGAGCCACAACCACTTCATTTTGCACTTGAGAGGCTTGAGAAATTTTATCAAAAACTATCTCAATAACAGTACCCTAAATCTCAATAAGCGTACTTTGTGATATAGGAGACTCTAAAATTATTTGTATAGGCAAAGATAAAAACATAGTGGTCTCCACCTTATTATTATCCTTAATAGTCCGAGTGCAACCATCTTTTGCGGCTACATCAAACTCTAAAAACTTTATTGGATGTGATTCCACAATTCTTGTACCTTTATCAGGGTTATAAGATTGATGCCCCTTCAAATTATCTAGGTAAGAACTGAAATAATAGTAAATGATTCTAGATTCTAGTTTACTTAATGTTGGATTTATATAACCTCACTTCTGTAGACTACCTGAAACCTTAAGATGTTTCAAGCTAGGTTTACATCAAGTCTATCACTCAAAGAGAGTTAATGGAACAATCTTGATAGAAACACGGTTTTGTATGTGAAAATGTTGTTTTCAAAGCATTAGCCCACATAAAAATCAAGTAAATTAGTCATATTAATCATACTCATCATCATGTCCACTATGGTGTGATTAAACCTTTCAACCACATCATTTTATTCAAGATTTTCAGGTATACTATATTAAGTTACCATTCCAGAATCTTCCAAATATTTGACAAATTGCTCTTTAAACTATCCAGTATTGCTATATTTGCCTAAATACTCACCACCATAGTTAGGTCTCACCTTTAAGACTTATCCCAACTGTTTTTTGATTTTAGTCCGAAAAAATCTTGAATTTATCTAGAGATTCAGACTTTTCCTTAATCAAGTATAGAAGAAATAGTCATCAATGATTATATTGAAGTAAAATTTTTACACAACATTATTATATATGATCTACTAAGGTCAATGTGAATGACCTCTTACAAGTCAAAATTTCAGACTGTAATTTTATTCTTCATCTTAGTTATCTTACTTCTACAATAGTCTACGCAAGTCTTTAAATAATTTTTAAGAATGGACAAATGTGAACTTTGTCAGCTTTTCTATTCTTTCTTTAGATGTGTGATCAAGATGTTAATGCATAAGACTGTCCATTAGGCAGAAGTCTTTTGAAAACAACATTTTCAACCGTATATATATATATATATCATTAGGAGTTAAACATAATCTATACAATTCATTGAACATAATGTAATACTCAACCTTATATAAATTAATAAACATAAAAATAACATTGTTTTTTTTTATTCAAACATGATATGGAAACTAAGTACCATCTCAAATGAGGTATATAAAAATTTTTCTTATTAAAACCAAAATCTAGAATTAAAATGATATCTCTCATGAACTTAATGTCAACTTTAGCGTTGTCTTCCACGATGAGCTATGATTCATCTTGATTTGGCTTCCTTCGATTTATCTATGACATTCAAAAATTCTATATTAGTAATTATGTAATATTTGAAAATTCAAGTATTTGATAATAATACTTAGGATTTAAGCTAAGTATTATTTGCCTCATTATTCGGACAAGTATGTGAAAATTTTAGTCAAATTATTAATTTCAGAAGACGCTTTGAGTAATTCTCATAAACGTACGTTGTCCCGAGTCTAACGTGTGAAGTGAATTATGTGCATGCTAATGTTATTGTGGTATTAATTAATTTATTGTAATCTTAGTAGTGACAGTTTATATTGGTTTTATATTAATTGTACAAGTTTTTGTTAATTAATAATAATAGTGAATAACTTGTGTTAATTATGCTAGAAGAGGAAGATTTCGTTCTGCCTACCACATTTCCTTTGCAAGGTTTATTTATTAGAAATTTAAGTGCCACTTGTCCTCATATTATGTATTTCATGGTCATGTGTTCTTAGAACATAATATTTTGTGATTAAATTCTTTTATACTTTAACTAAGTAAGGATTATTTCAAGATGATTGATTTTTTCTCTTGCATTTTCTTTGGCCAAGTGCAAGAGTCTTGCTTTGCATTATTGCCACATCAAACTGAAGATGAGCATACAAATTTACACCTAGCATTACAAGAAATTAAATTATCTTAATTAATTTTAACAAAACTCACTTTATCTTGCCAAAGACCCTTTTTTTCGTTTCTTCCAAAAACTCAAACAGAAGCTGCATGTGTTAATTCCAATTTTTAATCCAATAATTTGGATGGCAAAATTTCGTATTTAAGAGCAATTAAGGTGGTAGAGACAATCAACAGCTCATGATTTGCGGTTGTGTCAAGGTAAGGGGAGTTTCTAGTGTTAAGTTAACTTAAATTTGCTTAATTACTTCTATCTTGGTTAGTTGAATGAGAAATGAAGCCTTGATATGTGTATGGTGGTTATTAAGTGACTAATAAATTCTTGCAAATTCATTTTATTTTACTTTGGTTCATTTTGGTTCGTTCTGTGTGCTTCTGGGTACTCATGATATGGTCATTATGTTATATTTATCATGAAGATCTATTGCATGTTCGTTTTACTTCTTTCTGCGTTATTCTGAGTAGTTAGAATCTGTCATTCTGTTATATTTGCCTTGAAAATCCATTGCATGTTTGTTCTACTTATTTCTGCCTCATTTCGGATAGTTAGACTTTGTTCATTCTATTATATTTACCTAGAAAATCTATTACTTTTTCATTCTGCTTCTTTCTACTTCATTATGAGCAGCTATAATTTGGTCATTTTGATATGTTTGTCTTGATTTTTCATTGCATATTTGTTCTGTTTCTTTCTACTAGAATTCTACAAGTCCGAATCTATTCATTTCACTTGTTTTTGCTGAAATTTCCTACAATAGAACCTATTTATTTGTGAATCTACTCATTTGATTGAATCTGTTCATTTGTGAATCTGTTTGTTTGCTAAATTTATCAACTTGTGAATCTATTCGTTGATAAGTCCGTTTATTAGTTTGGACATACTTTATTGGATATGATTTATTCCTTGTTGAATCCATTAATTTGTTGATTCCATTCATTACTAAATTTGTTCATTTATAAATTAGTTCATCGTTGGATCTATTTTTTTGTTCTATAAGCTTTTTATCAAGCCAAAATTTGCCCTTTTGATTGTTCAAACTTTACGATTAGAATGTACTTGTTTGTCTAGACACATAACATACAGATTTAATTTATTATATTTTAACATCCAAAACCTACTCAATGTTTAGACTTAGAATATACCAATTTGATTTACTCGATTTTAATGCCCAAAAACTTCTCAACGTCCTAACTTAGAATGTACTCATTAAATTTCTATACTTTGACAACCATAATATGATTAAATGTTATTAGATATGTGGTTATTTGATTAATGCATTAAATTGAGTTGAAATATGTGCGATATATTTTCGAGTATGCATATATCGTGGCATGAATGAGATTAATGTAATTCCATTACTCATATAGCGGTGATTGATGATGCCCCGTAATAGAGGTTTGCAGGATGCCCTAGTGGTTGAGATGCCCTAAGAAGTGTTTTGAGATGCTTCAAGAGTCGAGATGCCCTTATGATGGGGATACCATATGGTGGAAGTTTGCATAATACCTCGAAGTTGAGATGCCCAGTGGTTGGGATGCCCCGAGAGTATTCAAGAGGATGAAATATTAAAGAATAAAGTGCATTGTCATGTGATAAACCAAAACATTTATGTGAGTAATGATGTGCATGTGCATAAGTCTAGATGGACGTACTATTGGTTGACGACTTTTATGATAAATAAAAATGGGAAATGTTGTGACATCCCAAATTTCAAGTTTGTTTTCAATTGAAGGAATCGGGTTTTTTATCGACGCACCTATAATTCTATTCTTTAAGCTCATCACTCACGAGATAATTAGTCTATCTGAGGAAGTCGTTAAGGGATTTTAACACAATAGATTTGAGAATTCGATCAAGAATCGACTGCTCGATCGTGTTAGTTTGCAATGGTCATTACAGCACAATTAAAAATCAATCAGAGATCAGAGATATGTTAGTTTGACTGAGATACGTGATCAAAGTATGGATGATTCCATCTGATTGCAAAATTCTTTTCGATCAACACTAGACCGATTTTTCTGTTATTTTGGTACCTTGTGTCTGCATTTGAAACCTCAAGATTTTCATAACAACCGAGAGTCACCAATGTGTCGAAATACAATTTGAATAATCCTCCAATCATTTTACTCAAACAATTCAATCCATCAGATCGAACTTTCGGTTAATCAACTCAGTCGATTACATGTCATCATGATCTTCCCTTGGTCAGCCAAATCAATACTATCTATAAGGTCCGATCATATTATGACTGCTCATTCTAAACTAATAAATAGATAGTATAGCTCGCATTAAGCTGATAATAGTATACAGCTCTCTATCGAAGCTGACATATCAACCCCGTAGGTTGATATAATATACTAATAATGTTCACTCTAAACTGATAATGTATACTACTTTCTATCTAAGCTGACATATCATAGCTTGTAGATTGATATAGTATACCATCTCGATTATCTGATAGATTTACCATTTTTATTATACTCGATAAAAATATTTGTGTGTGGGGTACACGATCGGCTTTAGCAAAAATACAATATTTTCACACTTGAAAATTTCACTAATTTCAACAGTCCACAAATCTATTTTGGCACTATGAACCGACGTCTAGTGATTTTCCAATTCATTATCGAAATTAATAATTTTTGGGATAAATACCAAAAATCATAAATCACCCTCATTTTGCAAAAAATAACAATCAATTAAATAAACAGATCACATCACTGCAATTAGCACGAAATTCTAGTCACCGACTATCCCTGGTCTAATTTTTGAAAAATAAATAAATAAATAAATATGGAAATTAATTATTAAATACCAGAAATAGCAACTTAGGCTGGAAAAGCCTAAATAAAAGCCGAGATGGGTTCAGAAAATTTTTGAACCACTCTAGATAAATACTAGAGCTTGTCTAAGCTCTAATTACACTACTTTAACCATTTAACATACGGTAACGATTAATTAAATTGCTAATCTAATCTAACTATCTACCTAATCCATACTTAGTCTAAACTAATCAACCCTTAAACGTCATTAACTTACTAAGTACGGATTAGTGAGTTAAACTCACTTATTAAGCAATCCGCTTGGATCAAAATGACGAGAATGTGGCAAGGGATGAGAAACTCCAAAGCGGGACTGCCTTTCGAGGTCGGGAAAGTCATAAAAACGGGCCTAACAGCAGCTGTGGGACCCACCCGGCTTGGCTTCTGATTGGTGGCTACCGAAGCTGCTTTGGTGGCTGGTTGGGGCTGAAACAATTAAGGAAGACCGGTGGAGGCTATAGTGGGGCTTCACGGTGGCAGAACAGTGGTGATGGAGCTTCGACGGGCTAGGTGGCGACCTAAGACAGCTCAAGGATGGCGAGACCACGGTGGACGACGTAGCTGGGCGCGGGAGGTGACAGGACGGTGTGTGGTGTCACGTCCCAACCCTTCGAGCACGTGCCCATCCATACTTGATCGATATAATAGCGATGTCCTATGACGTATCGTCAACCCATTCGATTTTAAATATGCATGCGAAGGCGGATATAAATCCTTAGACAATAAAACAATGAGATAGGGAAGTAGGATCAATTTTTCACAAAATACCTTTTTATAAACACACAGGGTCTATATGCAAAGGTTTACAAAAGGGATCGGCTCCCTACAAAAGAGAATTGTCCTAGACTAGCTAGCCGAACAAGATCGCTAATTTTTCGGGCTTCACCTCTTAAACTCCGGGGCTTCCGGTCCTTCACCAACACCATCTAAAGACCTGAAAATTGTTATATAATAACTAATGAGACAATGTCTTCGCGAGTTCTACCCCTTAAAACTCGATTAGGAGGCAATTATGACCTAAGAGCTGCCTAAGCACCACCACGAGTCAGATGACTTACCTTGGCCTCAGTTCCTTCTTGCAAGTTAGTTCAAATCATAAATACTGACAATCACATCATCCAATCAAATAGATCAAATCATCGATTAATCGACTCAATCGATTACATGTCATCAAGACCACTCCCCGATCATCTCAATTATTCAATCTTTAATCTTACTCATGGCTCAATGAGCATAATCTACCAAATTCTTGGCTATAAACACGGTCCCAAGGACACAACCTATCTTAGATGGAAATCACGGTCCAATGGGCATAACCTTTAATAAGTGGTGAATCACAGCTTGGTTGGGCATAATCTCTATTAGGTGGCAAATCATAGCCCGAAAGGGCACTACCTCTATTAGGTGGCAAATCACGGCCTGATAGGCATAATCGATTCCAAATTCTGTGGCAAATCTCGATTCAACTGGCATGGTCCACTCACAACCTCTCACGGTCATTTTCCCATCAAATACCAATATTTCTCAATTTTGGGATATTTCCCATATTCACTAATCACGTTCAATTTTCACAAACCGGTACTTAATTAAATAAACAGAAAGCACCATTGCAATCAACATGAAATTTTGATCATCGGCCGTCCCGGTTGAATTTTCTAAAATAAATAAATAAATATGAAAATTAATAATTAGATACCAATAAATAGACTTAGGCCCAAAAAAGCCTAATTAGAAGCCGAGACAGGCCTGTAAAATTATTGAACCACTCCAGTGAAATACTATAGCTTGTCTAGGCTTTAATTGCACTAACTATCCACTTAACATGCATCGGTAAATAATTAAATTCATTAATAATCTAATCTAACCACCTAATTTTTCTTAGCCTAAATTAATCAACCCTTAAGCACCATTAACCTATTAAGCGAGGATTAATGAGTTAAACTCACCTGATTAATGATCCGCTCAGATCAAAACGATGGGGATGCAACGGTGGCCGATAAACCCCAAAGTAGGACCACTAATGGGGGCCTGAATAGGGCCGAAATTGGGCATGCAAGCCTGCATCTTGGCTGGAATTTTGCCCCTGCGCTACTAACCTTGCTATTTCGATGGAGATGGGCCTTCCTATGATTGAATGGAGCGGGCCGAGAGGGAAACAGGTGAGAGATTGAGGAACGGTGGCTAGGGCTTGACGAGCGGAGCTATTGTGTAGGCTGTGGAGTGGAGAGGGCAGCTACTTCGGTCGGCTTTTGCAGATGTGGAGAGGAGCTGCGGGTCAATGAAACCAAAGCTGAAAGGGATTTTGGTGGGGTGTTGACCGAGTGGAATACGTGGGCGAGCTGCAGCATTTAGTGGAGGAAAATTAAAAAAAAAAAAAAATAGAAGTAGCCAGGTTGAATGAGTTGCACGCTTGAAGAAGAAAGTAAGGGGGAGTGACATTGACCAAAGGGGATGAATGTGTAGAAATTAAGAGGTAAAGAGAAAGAGAGATGATGAGGGAGAGAGAGAAAGCTGTCAGTGGAGCTACTGTAGGTGTGATCGTCCGAATGAAAAAAAAGAAAAGAGAGGGAGACGTGCGGTTGAGAGATAGAGTAGTCCAAGTCAACAAAGGAAAAAGAAAAGTGCCGGTAGAGGGAAAAGGGGGAAATAAGAGACGTGTGAGAATGGAAGAGAGGGAGGAGAGAGCAAAAGAAATGGTCAGATGGGGGGTGTGCGAGTGGGACCAAGGAAAAAGGGAGAAAATAAATTAAAACCAATATCATGATTTGTTCAACTTCAAAATAACTTGCCAATTAGTCATCCTAGGGCCAATTCTTCACCAATTGCACGATTTGAAGTCTAATTGAAGACCAAAATAAGACGATCCCTCAATCCCACGAATTTCCTTCAAATCTAAATTATATTTAATTTTTCTTGGAATCCAAATTTTTTAACAAACTTCTCCGATTGAGATCCGATTTGTTGAGGAAAAAGCCCACAAAATTCCCTTCACCTATTTAGTCACACTAGATGTCAAAAATCTCTTCAAAATGACCAGTTCGAATTTCCGTTCGTTTTCCAAAACGTTCGTATCGATTTTTTTGTAAAAATCCCAAATTCGACGAAAATTCCTCGAAAGGTAAGTCAATGTTCCCAAAAATGATTATGACACGACAGAACTTTAAATTTTTAAAATCGAATTCAAATCTGCGGTTAATTTTAATCAGATGTGATTTTAGCGTGACTTGGCTTACTGAATAGCTTTTAGGAATTTTTGATGTAATTGACCCATGGTTGATTTTCTTTTAACCATACGTACCTCTTCGACATATTGACGACTCTTAGTAGTTGTGAAAATCTAAAGGTTTCAAATACGGACACAGGGTACCCAAAACGACAGAAAATCGGTCTAGTGCCAATCGATGAGAATTTTGCAATTATGTGAAATCACCTACACTTTGATCACAAATCTCAGTCGAATCGACCTATCTTCGATCTCCGGTCGATTTTTAATTATGCCGTAGTGATCCTTGCAAACTGATACGGTTGAGTAGTCAATTCCTTGTCGAATTCTCAAATCTATTGCGTTAAAATCCCTTAACGGCTTCACCTAATAGGTCAGTTATCTCATGAGTGGCCATCTCAGAGAACAACACTATATGCACATTGATGAAAGGCCCAATTTATCCAATCGAAATCAGAACCTGACAATCAAGATGTCACATGTGGGGAACGCTCGGTGTGAGCGGCGTCGTGTGGCGGTTCCAAACGGCTTGGTGGGCTTGGACAGGTGGCGCGGCGGCTTAGGGCTAGCTAGTTTAGTGTTCTGGGTTGCTGGAGGTCTTCGCACGCATGGAGGGAGAGAGAGGATCAACAGGTGAAGAGGAGAGAGGGAGGGGGAGACAATTTTGGCTAAGGGGGGCCACCATGTCTCTTTCTTATCTCTTTGCTCCCTCCAACTTGGCCCACCTTGCTTGCTGTCCACAACTGTCCATTTTGTAGACTAAAGAGCCATCTTCTAGAAGAGTGAGTTAGTCCAAAAGTTTGGTCCATGGGGGTACGCGAATTTTGAATTAATTTCCCCCAAATTGGACTCCATTCCTTCATGAATAAACTAAATTCGGCCTCGAGAAATCTAACCGTCGAGTCCTTGATCAAATTGGCATTTTTTCTCGCCAATAGAACCGTCTTGCTTCCCAATTTAACGATCAAAAGCGGTCATCTGAATTTTCTGGACGAAAATGACCATACCTCGACTTTTTTCCCAAAAAGTCTTGATTTATAGAAAAATCTTCAGAGACTGAGTCGACATTCCTAAAATGACTTGTGACATGAGTTTTTAATTTCTAAAATCGGATTCAAATTCATGGTAATTTCAATATGGCGCGATTTTAGCATGACCTAGGTGATCGGGTGACTTTTAGAAATTTTTAGTGCAAATGACTTGTGGTCGATTTTCTTCGAGCCACAATGGACATTTTCGACACATTGGCGACTCTTAGTGGTCGTGGAAATCTTGAGGATTCAAATACGGACACAGGGTATCAAAATAACAGAAAAATCAATTTAGTGCGAATCGATGAGAATTTTGCAATTTAGTGGAATCACCCACATTTAGCCACATCCCAGTCGAATCGACCTATCTCTAATCTCTAGTTGATTTTTAACTATGCTGTAATGATCTATAAAGATTAACATGGTCGAGTAGTTGATTCCTGGTCGAATCCTCAAGTCTATTGCATTAAAATTCCTTAATGACTTTCCCAAATCGTCTAATTATCTCAAGAGTGATCAGCTCTAAGAACAACATTATAGGCACATCAATAAAAAGCTTGATTTATTCAATTGAAAGCAGAATAAAATTTCAGGATGTCATAGATAGTATGGATTAGCTTGTTTGTGTCAAATTGAGTTGATTGACTGAGTTGATCGATGATTTGGATTGAATTAATTTGTTGAATATATGAATTATATTAACTTGTAGGAAGGAATTAAGGTAAGGTAAGTCCCCTGTCTTGTGTGTGCATAGACTACCTTTAGGCGTATTTCCTTCCTAGTCGAAGTTTATAAGTGAACTTGCTGAAACATTATCTCATCCCATCATGGGCTAAACCCTTTCAAGTCCTTAGATGGCTGCTCCTCCAGAGCATTTTGGCCGACCTATGAGGGTTACCAAGCAGGTTTTTAGCTACTCCGATCCCGTAAGTCTATGAACTGGTAGTAACCACCGTCTTGGTCGAAGAGGACCTACCTCATAGGGCACCTCATCGATTCTGAGTGTGGTTTCGCTACGGACCCAATGGATTCAGGGTGGGTCCCCTTAGGAGTTTTAAAATCCCCGCTGCGGTAGTTGATGCTACTTTAGACGAGAATGCAGCTAATCCTCTTGATGATGTGGTGGAGGACCCGAAGCCCCCAGAGCTTGTGGAGATCGAAGAATTGGCGAATGAGTCTAGCTAGCTGATCTTAGGACAGTTTCGTTTTGAGAACCGGGCTTTTGTAGACTTTTGTATTTAGACTAGTATTATATATAAACTAGTCAGCTGTGTATAAAGGTGTGTTGTGATTGTGAAATTGTGGTCTTGCTTTTCTATCCCATCTTTGTGCTATTTGAAGATTTATTTATATGCTTCCGCATGCGCATTAAAATCAATGCATCGGCAACATGTCCTGGGATGTCACATTTAAATCGACCACTGAGGGATGGGCACATGCTCGAGGATCGGGGCGTGACAAATGTAATGTCTATTTATGTTTGTATCATATTTATCGGATGATTATGTATTCATTTTTTATATATTGGGAGAAGTGATAAGAGAATTTTTCTAACTTAAAAGTAAAAATTTCATTTGTTGGGCTTCGGCTCATCTCTTTTATTTTTTGAACTGTAGGTTAGATACCCCTCAACTTTTGCGCTATGGAGCTCCTATGTATAATGGAGTTTTCTTTATTTTATTTTATTATAAAAGTATGCTTAAACCAAGGTCTAGAATGTATTCCTTTTCAGTTCGTTGCCTGATACTGGAACCTTGACGGTGAGTTAGTTGGTCAGTTGAATGGCTTCGATCTAGATGACAAAGACGTAGCAGATGGAGAGGTTATCGACCCGTGACTTCATTTTGAACATTTGTATGGGCAGACTTTTGGTAATATAGTATAGTATGAAGATAGGTCTGCATACCTTTGCCTAGACTTTTGTCCTCCACCCCTACCCCTACCTAGACTTCTATCTTTTGCTCAAAATGTAATGAAGTTGTGTGAATTGATATGTGGTATAAATAAAAGAAGCATAAGTATGTTAGGTTATATTTGTAAGGCTTTAATTGTTAAAAGAATATTCGTAAATATTTTGTTTTCGCTTCTACGCGTTAAAAGAAAGTAATAATATGAGAAACACATGTCGAGTGATGTTCTGAGATGTCACATTATCAATCCCCTTATGGTAAACAACATATTTGCTAACTACTATCTAGCCATAGTGAACTAGACGAGCTTATGATAGGTATTGAATTTATAAATAATACCAAAGAATCATTAATTACAAGCTCACGCTTGGACAACTAAGTTTTATATATTTGCTGCAGTTCATGTTTATGTGACATTTCTTTCTAAAAAGAAGTAACAATCATCAATCATTCTTGAAAGATTCTATCTTAAGACCCAAATTGTCAAAATGATCAGTGATTTCATGAGTTCTTTTATGAGTATGATTTTTGGACATCATATGTACCATTCTTAGGACGTAATCCCTAACCTCATATGTCATGGCCCGAACCCCGGGCATGCAACAACCCATTCCTTGGTAGATAGAAAGTGATGTCCCAGGACTCATCGCTGACCCTTCATTTTTAATCTTTCATTATGCGCAAGCAGAAAATGAACCATCTCCCCATCAACAAACAATCAAACAATCAAATAAGGATAGTGAGATGAACAACAGAAACACAACCTCTACTCATATATACATTTTTACATTGGATTAACTTACGGAGGATTGTTTCCGATTTACAAGCCCAATAGAGGGGCCGATCCATCCTCTAAGCTAGACCAAAAAGAGACTAGTCTAGGCTAACCTAACTGTACACCAAAAAGAACCATCAGGCTCAACATTGCAGTCACTCAGAGCTGGTGGACTCAAACTCCATCGATTCAAAGTTGGAGCCGTACGGGTCATTTGCTAGTGAAGAGGGGCCATGATTTTCCACTACACCATCAGGAGGGTCCAGCTCAATGGGATCCCAGTCAGCATCCTTGGGGACCCTACCAAGAGGCTCGTCAAAACCTCTCAGAGGACCGAGCAACATATCTCCATCCCATATGAACCACGCCAATAACCTATGGGGTATCCATTGCCCTGGTCCCTCATCCACCCAGATAGTGGACAGATATTTCTCGTACAGATGTGATCGTCCTAGAAAGTGGTGGTGCGTCATGACAGTATCCTAGTCCTTAGGATACTAAACCTCATTGGCAGAAGTGCCATCCTAAGGATTTGAAAGTGGTTATGCAATAACTAGTGAGATATAAATCTTAGTGAGTCCTCCCCTAAGCCCCCGATTAGAACATTAACTTAACTCAGGGAATCTCTCCAAAACCACCCCATAAAGAAACCACGACTAACAACCAACAAATCACAACAACCAAGGTCAACCGCTAACTACATAGTCAGTTCACATGCAACCTTACCTGGCATGCCATACCCTGCACGTTGAATCTCGGCACAATACACGCAATGCACATGGCCATTAGATGATGCAGATCATCAATCACATACAAGTCGTATCACAAGCAATCTCACTTAGCCATTGCCACACCCTGCACGTTATCGATTCATGTGTGCGTGCCATAAACAATGTGCTTCACTCATGCACAGTCAAAACCAATAATGCCATGATTCTCATACTCTTTCTTGCACTTTAGTGCATCACCTATCATGCATTAATCGATCACACGGGTTTCGATTATAAGGTAAAATTGTTATGACACGTTCCATACCACACCACACAATTTTACCTCATAATAAGGCCCAACCAACTCAACTATCACGTGTGCTTCAGTTACTAATGACGTATCGGCCATAGCTAACTTTCCAATTAGTGCTCATCTACCTTAACACTCATGCGTGCTCTAGATAATAATGACCTCCTAGCCATGGCTAACTTTCTAGTCAGTGCACATCCGACTCCCACTAGGCTACCAATAAAAAGATTGCACTTCGTCTCGCCTTGTCAGGCACTAACACTCCTGTTTAGACGGTATCCCAAAGTAGGTCATCGGTCCATAATCTATTGCGACTGGCTTCCGACTCCCGCTGGGTATCGCCCCTAAACTCCTATTGGGCGACGGTCCAACATTTGATTATGCAAACATACCTCCTCAATTCCTTCTCTCATAAAAGTAGTCCATATCTAATGTCCCTTGGACAATCCATTATTCCCTTTTTTCTAAAAATCACTCAATGCATGCAGATGTCCATACATTTATACACTCAAATCACCTCATAAGATCAAAATGCATGAAATTAGACATTTTTCATTCTCGGGTGAACAGTGCTCGTGAACAGTAACTTGTGAATAGTAACTCGTGAACATCATGAATAGTGAAATTCTAGAATTCAATAATTAATAAATTAAATCCAAAAAATCATTAAAACAATAATTAAATTAAACAACCGATCAATTAAAGCTAAACATGTTTAATTAACCACATAAGCCACATTAAGAAAATAAAGTGAGATTAAGCTAAACTAATCCTAACCATCTATCTAACCACTAGAACTAACACTAATTAAACCAACCCTAAGCAAGTTTAGGCTCTAATTGGTGGATTAGGAGCTAAACTCACTTGTTAAACGGGCCGGAGAGATGGATGCGGCGGCAACGATGAAGGCTACGCATTGGGACCTCAACCACGATGATCCAAGGCAGTCCTGGGGTTGGAACAGTAGCCACAAGCTCTGCTTCCCACATCAACTCTAAAAATTGAACAACTAGAGGAGGAGAGAGGTTGAACGGCTTGGCCGGAGCTTCAGTGAGGGGTTGGCCGATAATCGGCGGCACCGGGGGATCAAGGGGGAGTGATTGGTAGTGGGGCTAGGTAAAAGCTTGGTCGAAATGGGAGATAACCGGCTGAAAACGTGAAACAGGCGAAACCGGGCGGACTCTAGGTGGTTTGGCGAGCGGTGGCTTCTCACCGGCTAATGGGTCGGGCCGGCGACTCTGTTCGGTGAGTGGTCGAGCTCATCTGTATGGTCTGGGCCTCCTCGACACAGTGATGGGTGGAGCGTTGCTGATTCTCACGGTAAGGCAATGAACAACTCAAGTTTTCGCAAGAAGGTCAATTGGAGCAGAATAGGGCCAGGCGGTCAAACTACCGTTGGCTTCTAGCCGGCGGGCGGGTCATCCAACAGCTCTGACTGGCGAACGGCCAAGTCAAGGCGGACGGTCTGGGTGTCCTAAGCACAGTGGTGGGTGGCACGAAAGTTGGTTCGTACGGGAAGGCAAGAATCGACTCAGCTTTTCCCAAGAAGGTCTACTGGAACAGAAGGAAGACGAAAGGGAAAATAAGGAGAGAGAGAGAGAGAGGTTGAGAGAGGGCCGAAGGAGGGGAGAGAGAGAGAGAGTGATGTGAGGGCTACTACATTCTTCTAGAAGGCAAAAAAGCATGCCCCAAATCCCCATGTACACGACCTTATCTTTCTCTCTCTTCCTTTGCCCTTATCCAAATACTTTTAGGGGCAATTTGGTCATTTCTATCTTGCACAAATTACCAATACGTCCTTGGGCCGAAATTGATGGGCGGGCCTAAGAAATGGGCTTGGAAATAAATAAGAATGGACTCGAGAATTGATTGGGCTCAAATAGGCTTAAAGCTAGGTAATGCGCTTGGAAGAGAAAATAGTGGATTTGGCCCAATGGGCTCATTTGCTTGCCTTAGGCCTTCCATGGTGGTTGTCCCACCTTGTGCCTAAGGCCTACACTAGCTTTACTCGACCCACGTCCTCATGGGCTCGCTTTTTCGGACTGTAAGTCATTTTTCCCTACACTCGGCTTACCTGGCACTGCTGACTATCGAAGTCGCATCATCCAAAGTTCGTCTCAGATATTCTTGATAATTCGAAGTTCAATCTTGGGTTCTCATGCCATGTCAATTTCGCCATAATGCCATTTTGGGTACAACTTAGACTGACAGGCGGCTTTGAGGATTCATATGTAATCGACTCATGCCAAACCACGTTCAAGACATCTCGACACATGGACGTCCTTGACTACATGAAATTGTGGATGATAGATTCTTATTTCAAAGTACACGATTATTGAGGATCGACCTAGGGTCATTCACGGGCTTGATAACATTAAATGGAATCCTCCGTCATTCCATTATATTCTATCCATGAATCGACTTCTAGTCATCCTTGAAATTAGCTTGCCTATCTACAAGATTGTCCTCACGCAAGTCTTACGGTCAAGTCGTTTTCCCAAGTTAAGTTCTTTAGTCGTACGAGTTCTGTCCTTATTAGCCTTTACCTTCAAGATCAGTATCTCAGGAGTAATCAATTCTTAGTGAAATCAACCAATAATGCATTGACGAAATTTACATTCATTCATCCCTTAGAGGGCTTGAATTTCAAGATGTCATGTCACATCATAAGTACCATAATACCTTACGTTAAAGTCTTTGTAGATGTGTCCTAATTTCGATATTAAACAAGACACAATTTCAAGCCACCAAGGATTCCATCATTGTTTTAGTAGTGCAGTCGGCTGGTAAATCACTTTTCAAGTCTTCTTAAATGGAAAGTTTTATGGATAACAAGCAAATCCGATTGCTATCTTTCCAAACAATAAAATGTGCTTTCTGGAATTTTGTACCATCGGTGGTGTGATCTACCTACCTATCCTTTATAAGAGCAATTTGAACTTCTACCAACTCCATCTCAAACAGAAAATCCTCTTTCCACTACTTAAAGTTTGAACCTCAATAGTTATTGAGCTATTGATTATAGATAATGTGACTAAAATAACAAACAATGTATATGATTAGTATTATATGAGAATTGTGCGACTTGAAACTGTACAAGTACATATTCAGAGAGTTACATACATCATCACATGATAATCTTTTGACATAATACATAATATGCAATTATGTACTTTCCACATGACAACGGCCATGAGAACTTGTTCCAACGTTTGTGAATTATCACCTTTTTGGTGTATAAATCATTAGGATTAGTTATTCCTCAACCATTTATTGTACATGTATCCCTCCATGAACTAATACACAATCACATCTTTTGGGATTATAACAATGCATTAGTACATGAGACATCCCTTTATTATATGAGACCGATATTTCTAAAAAAATATGCCACTTTGGCGGTTATAACTCGATTGAATCCTTGAAACTCTCTTATACTAGTGATATAAACTTTATGTCTCACATTTATTGTATACATGTAATTTTAGATATGATGATACAAGCAATTCGTCACTAAAATTACGTATCATGCTAATTACATTACTCAATTCATTGACACATGTTGAACTTTATCTATGTTATTAATGAATCAACGTTCTACACATTTTTTTTTTTTTTTGTGATGATATTCATGTGAGCTATAGAATATCTTCGTATGAGCACACAACCGTCGACCACACACCGATTGGAGGCCGCAAGCACCCACACACGGCACCTAAGTGTGCAGCACTTGGAGCATATGTGTGGGCGTTCCTAGGCCCATTTTCTAGTTTTAGCGGTAACAGTTTGACCAGTTGACTAGCCTAATCAAGGGCAAACTAGTTCGGGTGGATGAATGGGTCGGATTTCGAGTTAGGTCACTGGGTCAATTGAGTTAGGTAGTTGGATTCAGGTCGCCGAATTACTAACGTCATCATGACATCAACTCTAGCGCGTGTAGTGTATGCACTAGCTTTGCTCGTGCATGAGGGTGCGTTGCGGTGTGTGCTTGATGCACGCCACCACCTAGTGGCGCCTAGCCACGCGCGGCTTACCTTGAGAACACGCCACCTACTGTTTTTCTCATCTTAATGAGCTCTTTCTATTTATATAATTAAAATCGATTGTTTTTTTTTTTTTGGTGACCCAGGGAACCCCCGCACGCCGCTTCGCGGCTGAGGTAAACCCTGGGGAGGCACGTGAGGACCCACCACCCACGTGCCCCGGGTAAGACACGGCTTGCACTGAAGCACGACGACGCCGTGGATCGAACGCAGGACCTTTGCATTAGAGGTCCCTTGCTCAACCACCTACGCCACCACCGCGGGTGGTAATTAAAATCGATTGTTGCTATACAAAAAATCACGAAAAAGGGTAAAAACTATACATCCATGTTTTAGTCATAGAAACTCTATTACCACATGTAAGATGTGAAAACACAATCCCACGATTTCCATAGCTAGATAATAATACATATAATCGAGTAGAAAGATTAATGCATTTGTGTCAGAATCCATCATTCTTTATGCAAAAAAGTAACGATCTAAGTACAAGTACTTCTCTTCAATTATCTATGCATCACTGGCTCAATGAGACCGCCCTTCATCTTTAATGTTTAGTAAACACTCCTTATGTGAGAATAATTATGTGTATTGAGGTTAGAAGAGAGACTTGAATACTATTTATAAAGTTTTCAACGAGGCTGTCTCATTACAAGTCGAGCTTAGCTTGGTTTACACTAGCTAGCCCTATATTCATCTATTTAAGAATTTTCTATCTCACCTTATTAGACCAATTCCGTAAAACGGTAAGTTATTATATCAATTAATGTAGTTCACATTATAAAAACTTTTACAAAGTAGTCGTGTTGTTTTTGTACGAGGTTCAGCCATTTTTATGCTAAATCTCTGCCCATCACTCAACTGGTTATTTCCCATTTAAAATCTGAATATAACACCAAAAACTTATGTCCTGACACTTTTCCTGGCCACAACATAACGGAGGGAAATATTGAGAAGAAAGTAGCACAACGAACTGGAATATCATACAACATGCAACGCATATGATATAGCAGTTAATTTCTAAAGAAACCTCATTGTTTTTCATTAAATAATCACATAGTTCAATACCAAATTGACTGATATTTTTACACACACCCAGCAGAACCATGTCCTGAGGAACTGAAGAATAACATTTTGGGACATGAGACCTAACTGAACTAGAATTGACAGGACTTACATAACACAGCTTTGACATTCAATTTTGAAGTATTTAGGCTTTTGGTTCCTCATTCTGAAAACCATGGCCGACACCGGGGCTGTGACCCTTGCCTTCGATATCATCTGGTGTCTTTGTAACGATTAGCGTTTCCCTCGGAGCTTTCGGTCGAACAGCTTCCTTCTTTAAGCCAATGAAATAATGGCCCAATCCGGGGCTGCTCCCAGGGGTTGCGGGGAGGAAATCATCCTTGAACAGTGCTTCTGACTTGCCCAAACTGGCCGCCTGATCATGTGCAATAGGCGACGGAACCATCTCCTCCCCCTCATCAAAATGATCATCGTTCGTAGGAGACTGACTCGGAGTGAGAAATTGTGCTGCTTGTTTGTGCATTTGGTCGTAATTAATTGCACGGAGTTCGTCCTCCCATGCCGATTTTATCGACCTTCCCTCAGAAGTTAGAATTGCATCGAACGCAATGAAGGTGAAAATTATCACAAATATCGATATGACTTGGAGATCAGCCATAGCCAGAGAAGTGTGGAAAAGGAAGTTTGATTTTCTACTTTGAAGCAAGCAATGAGAAGAAATAGGTAAGTCGGAATATAGTCGACGGAATGAGAAGCACTTGAAATTCGCATTGCTATTTATAGGCCTGAGAGAGTGACATTTTGAGAATCTTAACCACTGACCAAACATATAAAACTATGTACGTGGACTTCATCGTGGTTCTTCTTCTTCGTGGATGGTGATAATTGCAATGAGATCACTCAAAGCTAATCACTCGTATATATTATGTTAATGTTATTGCAAGATCAATATAATTATTTCTTCTAATTTAGAAGATCTCTCTCTCTCTCTCTCTCTCTCTCTCTCTCTCTCTCTCTCTGCTGTGTGTGCCTTTTTACACTTTGCCACTTCCATCATTAATGAAGACCCGAACGGAAAGGGGCTCGCCCCACCTTTGATGATTTTGGCATACCATTGTAAAATTTCCAACTAAAACTGGCCACTGCTCGCTTTGACCTTTCGATTGTGGTGAAGAAAACTCCTCTATAGCTCTGAATGAGGCATTTAATATGACAACGACTATTATTTGTTTACCTCGTCTGATGGTTTCGAAAAGAATTTTGAGTGCTTAGATAGTAACCATGAATTATAGCTAATAATTACCGCTCTATCATGGAATTAGGTTGTGAGAAGGATACGTCAAGTTCAAGCACACGTTGAAATGATCTTGCACATTGCTCTTAACTTGCCCTACTATCAAATGCTTCATCTGACTAAATTAAGAGAAGAGTCCTTGATGATATATTATGGATCAGGTGTGACATGACCAAGAAAATTTAATTGCACTTTCCTTTGAAGGTTGACCCAATTAAATGGTTTGTGACTATTAATTTTCATAGAGTAGGTTAGGAACTGATCGTGCAATTTTTCTCATGAACTTATTATATGTGTATGCTAGTTGATTTGATGATTTCTTTGGAATTCTTGTTAAAGAGACTCTCCTTTTAATAAGGAGGAAATATCAAGAGATGAAGGGTTTAGCATACAGATGACCACATGATGAGGTCACCACAATCCACGTGCACCAAACATTTAGGGATTCTCTGTACTCTCCACTTGGAGGAGAAGAGTATAAATGTTGACGGCTCGTGTGCAAGCTCGTACCAATAGCTTTGGCCGACAAAGTGAAATACCAAATGTCTGTCCTTTGTTGTTTGACCCTTCAATTTCTCCATGGTTGTCACATTAAGCTTTAAAAATTGGTTTAGAATGGGCATGCTTAGCCGCCCAAAAGGCACATAAGATTCTTTTTTTCATTGCTAATAAAATAAGGATGGTCTTACCGATTGTTTTTGGGACACATAAGACCCTTCAATTTCTTGATAATTTTTCCATACATCGATGCACATCAGAAGTGAGCTACCAACAATCCTCTACTCTAATATCACTAGTTTGGTCATGTAGCAAAAGTAAAATACATTCACTTGAAGAGATCATTATGTGGGAACTCAAGTTTGACCCTGTCAATATATTTATTTGGATTGACATTTATACATTAGATGAATGTGGTCAAAGTCTAATTGATAGAGTTAATGAAAGAGTCTATCTACATTTTATTAAATCAAAATAATTAATTGAACATTTTAGAGATTTTAAGAGCCAATTTCATTTGAGAGAATTTCATAATTATAAAGAATTGATTCTAAATTTATAATGTCAAAATATTAAGTTCACTTTCTAGCCCTTGTCACGTAAAAGTTTGAGTTTCCCAACTTTCTTTTCTTAGTTCAATTGATTACTTGAGGATTATCAACCCTTGTTAAGTACTCTTGTTTACTGTTTATCTACGGTAATTGACAAAAAAAAAAAAATCATCCGATTGCATATGAGAAATAAAACTCTTACTTTTCAATAGAGCAACTTTCTTCAGAAGAATTTTCCAAAAATATGAGAAAAAGCTGCCAAAATGATATCAGGGATGCACCTTCCGCAATCATTTTGCAAGATCTAATAGGTACGGCAGATCTCCAGGAAAACAAAAGGTCAAAGGCCAAATGCACCACAACCATCAAACTCTCGAAAGGAAAACCCCACCACTCGTCTTTGTCAGTCAGATCAAAGTTGTATTTTGTTAAGTCCTTCACAACTTAGTGAAATGGACCAAATGATGAGCCTCCACATTGGTATTCTCTTGCCCCTAGCAACCCTCCAATCAAAATGGAACATCGTTTGTCCATTTAGCAAATTGACATTTTTTCATTTAAATAATTAAAGAATCTGACTAAAGAAAATGGCGTGGTTGGCTCCTACACCGGCGGAACCCTCCCAACTGCCTCCCACTAACATTTTATAATCCACAAATTGCAGACAAAAACAATTTCATTTTGTTGATTTGCCACTTAAGTGCGCATGGAATTCCGGTGGAATTAATTAAACTGTAATAGAGTCGTCCAGGACTGGTTTGATGATGACCTTTTGACTCTTCAAGACAGAATTTTCTAGAGAATCTATGAGTTGTTGACCGATTGTCCCACGGACAGCATTCCCAGGGCCAGTTGAAATTAAGAAGGGCAAAGCATGATTTTTGTTTTCGAAATATGAGCACAAAAGTTGAATTATCTTAAAATCTAGGAAATCTTTGTAAACTTTTTATAAATCGATTAAGTTCAGATCTTAAAACTGTGTTGATGATCCTTATTACAGAACAATTTGCAAGGTGTGGTTTAATTGATAATCTCTAAATCCTGAGCCAAAAATCCCTTGACACCTAATCAACTACAGCAACCCTGAAAGATTGGCAATAAAAAATAATTCAATCATGACAAAAAAAAACATATAAATTTCATGTGTTTAGTATGGGGTCTTCCAAAACCCTTTAATGATTTTGCGCATGATGATTGACTTCATTTATCATGAAGAGTTGGGATAACATCCACTGAATACTAATTTTATGCATTTTGCCGATACTTTGGTCACAAAATGTCCATGAGTGTCTATAATTGTCCTTTTCAAGAAGAATTGAACAAGTAAAAATGAATGCATGGAGATGATAGAATTGATGGCACAATAAAATACATTTTAGCTAAAGGCCAATTTCTAAGTAAGGACATATTTCGGAAACAAAATATAACTATTGTTATTGTTGTTGTTGTTGTTGTTGTTGTTTTATATGTGTTGCCATTGATAAATTTTATAGCAAGCAACACGATCAGTTTACAATTCCAATCAAAAGCCAGAATATGATGATTACTCGCAAAGGCGGGAGCAGTCATTGCTATTAGATATTCTGTCAGGTGAATAAGCAGTTATCTGTGAGTATGTATAAGTTGTAGTAGAGAGGAGTTATCTGTGAGTATGTATAAGTTGTAGTAGAGAGGAGAAGAAAGACGCACAGACAGCATATTAGCCATCTCTGTTTTCCACGATTTCCTGATATCAACTTCACGAACCCAATATTGAGTGGTGATTATTTTTCTCGATTGTCAATCGTCTTTTCATGATGACTGTTATTGTTTGTTTCAAGTTCTTCGGAAAAGCTAGAGCAATGAAATTGGAAAGAATAGAACCTCTCAATTATCTCTGGGGAGATATGGCTATCTTCAGTTATTTTTTCTTTCCTCTAGGTTGAAATTAATATAGGGTTCCATTGTGCGACACGACATGAACATTAAATTAAGTTGTTTGTTTTATGCCCCATTCCACTTATTTAATTGCCAAAATGCCTCGCAAGAATGAATGGAGATCATGGGGGTAAAAAAAAAAACACCGTGAAGCCATTGTTCACCTGTTTGGGAACATAACAAAATGGTCCAATTTAAAGCCAAATCATGTCGCGCTACTTGATCAAACAAAAAACTAAAAAGCCATTGACCTACATGAAATGAGGAATACATTTACCTCGATTCAGTGCAAATGCAACAGTGAAAGTGAGCACAACCCAATTACCCATGAAAATTAGCTTGAACATACTTCATTCTGGTTCCATTAAGCTTGCTTACTTGTTTGGCAGAAAAATTCTTTCTCAGTTTATATTGAACACAGAGAAAGATATGTTGTGTTTACGTCGCCAACATCTAGTAATTCATCAGGTTTCCTGAAATAGGTAGAGTGGTAACCAAAGAACTACAATTGGTAACCAAAGAACTACAACCAGTACTTGCATGATCCTTATTACGATGCATGTTTCATGTATATACACTATTACTGACACTCTTTACTCCAGCAGGAGCTAGAAAATATAACCTTGGTCATCACATGAACTATAAGACGCGCGCGTGATATGTAGCAGAAGTGGATCGTTTGGTGAGCAATGTCCTGTGAGCTGCACTGAACTTAACAAAACCCTAGTTATGAACCCCACGTCCGACGCTCGGGCTGTGGCCTGGACACGTGGACCCTAGACTGTTCGGAGGCAATTGTTGTGAGTCTTGTGACGCCGCCCCAACTTTGCGCGCAAGAGGATTTCGCCGACGTTCTCGATCAGGCAAAAGTAGAGCGTGAAGAGGTCAAGCATTTGTTGCGAAGGAAAAAGCGATGGGATTACGTACTTCTCAATTAAATGAATTGTTTTAGAGCCTATGGAGAATCTGAATAGCTTCAGTACCTCTATTAATCTATTTGATTGAATAGCAGATTCAATTTAGTATGTAAATTATGTGCACCGAATAATTTTCCATGAATAATTTCCCATGAATTGGCTATTGTCTATTATGATTAAATTTAAATGAAGCATGGGCAATCACGAAATTTCTTAAACGAAAATGTGAGCTTCAAAAGCAACCTCTGAGTTTGATATATATATATATGTGTGTGTGTGTGTGTGTGCATATGTTGCGTCTATGCAAACTTAACATGTAAAAGATATTGCGCTTTATTATGAGATTTTTGAATTACTAATTAATATAGAGCAATTATTGACGCATGTGTGTAAAAAGAGAATATTTCAAGATCGGGAATTTTTTTCTTTAAGGTTTTCTACAAGATAAAAAAGATTGAAATTTAAAACTGGAGTACGTTCGATGTGAAGTAAAAAAAATATATATATTAATTCACCCTTGTCCATGGATAAAATATTCATAACATAACTAACTGAGAATATTTTGGGAAAGATCCAAAAATATTTGTGATCCCTTAAAAATGTGAGATTGTCGTTGCGTTATACAATAATTAGATGACGGAATTAAGCAATCTTAAAATACAAATCTATACACTAATATAGTGAATGAAACTGTCATTACTAAAAATGAAAAACTATATATTAAGTGACTATTTTGCACTCTCTCATCGTAATGTATTATCTTACGCTGCTTTAGAATTACAGCCAACGAAGAATTTTTCGAATTTCCTTTTTTTCTTTAAATTATTTATTGTTATTCAACGAAAGAGCTTATCAATATCTCTAGTTAGAGTAGATTAAGACCTCATCTTTTAAATCTTGAAAAACTACTTATCCCAAGATGCAAGTATTAACTAGTTATTATAGCAAACCAAATCCTAATTCTTCTGCAAGCCTTTCATTTTAAGCAATCTATATATAGTTACGGTAGATGAATTGCAATTTGCTCTTTTCTAGTTTCTGCAATCAATCTCTCTAGCCTAGTAAGCTTACTGAAATTTTCCAGCATTCAAATTGGAAAAAAAAATGCAGAAAAGTTTGAGATTAGTTAAGGGTGGCTCAAAAGGGATACTTTCAAGTATATGTGGATGAAGAGGAGAAAGGTTATTCGGTCCCTTTGGCAGACTTAGATTGCAAGATCTTCCAAGTTTTGCTTAATAATTTTGAAGACCAGATCCAATTGAAGCATAGGCGCATCAAGCTACCATGCTCGCAATGGTTGTTCCAGAGAGTGATCGATCTTGTCAAGGCGGAACATGAAAAAGCCAAATAAGAAAGGTTTTTGGAACATGCTAGAACTTTGATGAATTTATTTTTTGTGGATGTAGAATATGAATACAATCCCCAATATATTTCTTTTCCATTCCTTTCTTTTTGGTTATGTTATTCTATATATGTGGAAATTTATGGATACGTAATGAGTAATTTAGTTGATAGAAAAATTTATTTAGTATTTAGTATTTCTCGTGAAGGTTTTGTAGCTATATATTGTCCAGAGAGAATTTTCTCTTCCTAAAGTTTTTATTCGCCCACTTAAAATCTAATAATTTCTGTAGGTGATATGGGTTATTAATATTGGGTTTATCTTCAGTACATTGTGGTCTCATTAATCTTTTACGTGTTCAACTCACTTTCATCAGCACTGATTTCAGCAAATAGCACTTCTTAGGAATTACCGAAGTAATTATCCAAATCGATAGACAATGACTTATGTTTTAAAAAGAAGAATTTAAAGGAAAAGCTATAGAATTTACCGAAGTTCGGAAGTTATATTTCAATGTGAAAACACTATGTATCCTTAACCATCATATGATACAAAGCTTAAAAAAAAAAAAAAAACGGCGGCCTAGCTTGTCCCTTTAGAAAAATCTTCATCAATCTCTCCCTCTACTTTATGCATGAAAGAAACTAGATCATTTTGCGTAATTAGTATTTTTCCTTTATAAAAATTTATGCTTTTTTAAATAGTAGAAACCGAGATTTTAATCTTCAGTTATATATTTATTTATAAAATTTTGTGTTTTAGCATAGGACGGCAAGCATAGCACACAGGTAATGTGATTGATTGATCCCACCACCTCAGTTGTTCGGCCAACACATAAAATACTTTTCTATAATCCAAGCACATGTTACTTCTATGTCCATGGATGGCAGCTATTTGGTCAAATCCTGCTTTGCATATCAGAATCACAAGATAAGGGAAACCATATTAAAGAACTCAACTTCGTTCGAACTTGTGGCTTTGGTTCTATGGCTCATATTATAAACTTGAAACCACTTTGTCTTAAGAAAACAGAACCCAAGTCCAAACCACCTTGTAGAGGTAGCAATTGCAATGAATAAAACCCTCACACACTAGACGGGGAAAGTGAAAAGGAATAAAGGCCATGAAAGGAACTTACCTCAGCGGTGCAAACCCCTTGCACCAATTACTCCCAAAATCATGAAATAGAGCAATTGATTGTATCTATTGAGACTACACAGGCCGCCTAGTGTTTGTGGTTGAGGATGTCTACGGTCGAGGAGGTTATGTTCGAATTCCAACAAATCAATTGTGACTTGACTCAAACAACAAGCAAATATGAAGATGTTGAAATTTTTCTTAAAATTGAACCCAAAAGGAAACTCCATCCAAGTAGGCCTCCCAGCTTGTGTGGGTTTCCTGTATTGGATCCAAATTTTTTCATTATATGAGGTAGATTTTCTTTGTGAAGAGCATCCAAACGACGACTTCTTTGTGAATTACACTCTGAAGCAATCCAAGAGGAGCTTTAAGTATTCGAGTCAAGCAAAATCTCGTGGGTAAGATTTGTGAATTTTTTTGTGAGATTGGGAGATTGTTTCTTGAGGAGTTACGAGTGCTAAATATTGTGTGAATGTAATTGGCAGCTGGGGCACACTAAGTGTGTTTGAGTGTCTCGAGTGTTGTTGTAATCTCAATTTTATCACTTAATTTATAATAAAATCATGTGTTGCTTTCCCCTCTAAAGAATAGGTCCTACTGATTGAATCGCATAAATCGATTGTCTATTTTATTTCCTTGTTTTGTTATCATTTGTTTTTAGAATGATGGTAAATAAGTTGTTGGCCAACTATACGTGCAATAAGATGCACGATTAAGTTAAGTGTACATATTCCAAACTTTCTGAACTCAAGTTAACAAGCAATATTTGAGTAAACCAAAGCGTGCCTATAACCGGCGAGAGGGTGGCGGCTTGAGTAAAAGAGATGGTCATAAAAAAAAAAAAAAAAAAAAAAAGAAGAAGAAGAAGAAGAAGAAGATGAGACCACTTTCCGAAGAAGGAAGGGCACTTAAAACTGACCATAGCCCATATAGGCTTTTTATGGAATTTATTGGTCTAAGTTAGAGGTTAAGACTATCTATTTTGGGTTCGCTTTACTGTGTAAAGAGATTATGTATATGGTCAAAGCATCGCTCACAAGTTCAATTAATGTGCTTCCTTTTTTTCCTTTACATCATTTGGCTGCTATTATTATTCGGTTTGTTTTCCCGTCTATTATCACCAATTTGATTTGGATACATTCATGTTCTATCATACATTTGTAGGGCACTAGTTATATGCAAAGAGAACGCTGAAAGAATAGATGACGTAGGGCGTTTCAATATTTAAGTTCTTTTCAGAAACATATAAAAAGTGGTACAGTATACCTTATGCAACTTCCAAGTCAAAAGTGGTCAATGTCGTTTTCTGGAGGTTTAGCCATTTTTATTTTAAATCTCTGCCCATCATTCATGTGGTTATTTCCCATTTAAAATCTGAATATAACACAATAGACTTCCGTCTTAATACTTCTCCTGGCCTCAACATAACATTGGAGAAGATCGAGAAGAAAGTAGTACAACGGAAAACTGGAATATCATACAACATCCAACGTGTATGATAAAGCAGGTAATTTCTAAACAAACCTCGTTATTTTTCATTAAATAATTATATAGTTCAATGCCAAATTGACAGATATTTTTACACACACCAAGCAGAACCATGTCCGGAGGAACTGAAGAATAAGATTTCGGGACATAAGACCTAACTGAAGCAGAATTGACAAGACTTACATAACACTGCTTTGACTTTCTATTTTGAAGTATTTAGGCTTTTGGTTCCTTATTCTGAAAATCATGGCCGACACTGGGGCTGTGACCCGGTCTTGTGCCTTCGAAATCATTTGGTTGACCCGCAACGATTAGCCTTTCCTCATCACCACTCGGAGCTTTCGGTCGAACAGCTTCCTTCTTTAAGCCATTGAAAGAATGGCCCAATCCGGGGCTGCTCCCAGGGGCTGTGGGGCGGAAATCATTCTTGTACACTGCTTCTGACTCGCCCAAACTGGCCGCCTGATCATGTACTATAGGCGAAGGAACCATCTCCTCCCCCTCATCAAAATGATCATCGTTCGTAGGAGACTGACTCGGCGGGAGAAATTGCGATGCTTGTTTGTGCATTTGGTCATAATTAATTGCACGGAGTTCGTCCTCCCATGCCGATTTTATTGACCTTCCCTCAGAAGTTAGAATTGCATCGAACGCAATGAAGGTGAAAATGATCACAAATACTGATATGACTTGGAGATCAGCCATAGCCAGAGAAGTGTGGAAAAGGAAGTTTGATTTTCTACTTTGAAGCAAGCAATGAGAAGAAATAGGTAAGATAGAATATAGTCGACCGAATGAGAAGCACTTGAACTCCGCATTGCTATTTATAGGCCTGAGAAAGTGACTTTTTGAGAATCTTAACCACTGACCAATTACATATAAAACTATGTACGTGGACTTCATTTTGGTTCTTCTTCGTGGATGGTGATAATTGCCACTTCTAATACTTATGAAGACCCGAATGGACAGGAACTCGCGCCAACTTTGTTGATTTTAACATACCATCGTAAAATTTCCAACTAAAAATAGGCCACTGCTCGCTTTGACCTTTCGATTGTGGTGAAGAAAACTATTGTAGTTTTGAATCATGCATGAACAACGACTGTTCTTGGTTGACCTCGTTTAATTGTTTCGAAAATTATTTTGAGTGCTTACATAGTAACCACAAAGTATGGCTAATAATTACCACCTTACCATGGAATTAGGTCGTGAGAAGGATACGTCAGGTTCAAGCACACGTTGAAACGATCTTGCACACTGCTCTTCACTTGCCCTACTATCAAATGCTTCGTCTGACTTAATTAATAGAAGAGTCATCGATGATATATTATGGATCGGGTGAGACATGACCAAGAAGATGTAATTTCACTTTCCTTCTAAGGTTTAAGAATACATTGATCCAATTAAAAGGTTTGTGACTTGATTGATTTTCATGCAGTAGGTTTAGAACCGATCGTGCAACTTTTCTCATGAACTTATTATATGTGTATCCTAGTTGTTTTGATAATTTCTTTAGAATACTTGTTAAAGAGACCCTCCTTATAATAAGAGGAAATATCAAGAGATGAAGGGCTTAGCATATAAATGACCATATGATGAGGCCACCACAACTCACATGCACCAAACATTTAGGGTTTCTCTTTACTCTCCACTTGGAGGAGAAGAGTGTAAATGTTGACGGCTCGCGTGTGCAAGCTCGTACCTTTATCTTTGGTCGACAAATTCAAGTAAAATACCAAAGGTCTCTGTCCTTTGTTGTTTGACCCTTCAATCTCTCGTTGGTTGTCACATTAAGCTTTTAAAATTGGTTTAGAATGTGCATGCTTAGCCGCCCAAAAGGCACATTAGATTCTTTTGTTTCATTGCTAATAAAAAAAAGGATCGTCTTGCCGAAATGTTTTTGAGATACCGATCAAGTATACTTAATTTAGTTTCTTAACGAGTGTGTCCCAAGAGTACATTTACAAAACTCATAAAATAAAAAATTATGCTTGGTATACTAAAATTCATTTGTTAAGTTGTGAGGCAATGATAGATGGGTGGTTCATATATAATATCCGACAAAACTCTGTCGCATCACTTTGTATACTGTTTAGTAGACCATTCTTAGTAAAACTAGATTTATTTTAACAACAGAAACCTTCTCAAGCAGTGGTAATCGTGACTCAATATTCGCTTTAACAGGTTCGGGGAGTGAGTCATATTTAAAGGACATTTCACTAGGAAAATCTGTTCTAAATAACAATTTTTGTTCCAGAAATAAATATTTCTACTTCTATTCCACGGATGAATTTCTAAGCAAAAATACGTGTTTGATAACGATACAAAATTTATTTCAGGAAACAGCTTAATTTTTCCCGATTGCATTTTTTTACTTAAGCAAGCACTTCAAGGAAACAGCTTAATGTTGTCTGAATATGTTCATTTCAGAATATATCACGTAAGAGGATGAATATAAACAATTGTTAATACATAATGAGTTCTACAAAATTATGTTGTGATCTCGTACGACCCTATGGGTTCGATCCGATTCCATGGTTAACCGGGGTCCAACCGATTATTTATTATTTCATTTTTTGTTTTCCTTAAAAGAACAAACATAATATTACAAATTACATACTCATCAACCATGCTACATTGAGCAACCAAACTATGAACACCAATATATATCAAACATAAATATAAGATAAGATAAAATAGAAATGTACACTTGCTAAAAGCAACAAACCAGAAAAAAGAATATGCAAGGCGAGGGAATAAAGGTGAGTGGCAAGGCGAGTTAAGAGAGGCTAGCTACGAGGTGAGCAAGCGAGCGAGGTGAGTGAAGAAGGTTTCTTTCTTTTCTTGGTCAAATTAGGGTGAGGTTTCGTTCTACTTTATAATTTACACGGCAAACTGAGTTGAGAAGAGAACATGGGAAGAGGTGCTAGGGTTTTGAGTAGACAAAAATTTATAATATATAATATATTAGATATATAATATATTGTACATCTAATTATATAATATATAAAATGTATAGGGTTGGTCCGGGTTAGACCAACCCTAAACTCCTATGACCAACGATCAACTCGCACAGTACAAGGTCTTGAGGTCCTAGGACTAAGGATCGACCCAATGCCCTTTAGAACTAGACAAAGACCAGTTGGGTTGAGCTAGTCCAAAGCCGGTTTAGGATCAACCCTAGACTGATGCTCACCCTAACTTGTTGTTTCCCCTTTTTACTATATGACTTTTGGCCAAGTTTTCTCCAATTTATGAAGCCCCACTTCGAATGTTGCACATGAATCAAGTAGGCGTTATGTCATCTAATTCTCTCCATAAAAATCTTGGCAAAAATTTCTTAAAAACATGTGTAGAATCTTCCCTCAAACTACGCTATTAATCAAATTTTCTATTGGTTTTCTTTTATTAATGGCAAGTTCTCATCATGCCATCTCACCAATTTCTTGAGCAAATTAGGCTAAATAATCTTGAATGTCATACCTTTTCATTTTGAGACGGGTCTTCAATTTAGAAACTCCAATGATCTTCAAATCTATATATGAAAAGTGCCCGTTGATTAGGTCTGATTGTTTTGTGGAACCTAGATTTTGCTTTCAAACCCTTTCTTTTGTAGATTTACACACTTTTGTGAAATTTAGCTCAAATGCTCGTACAATCAAAACTAAGTATCAACATGATTAAGATGTGATCCTCAACACATTTAAATGAACTCGTTAAATATTTGGATAAAGTTTAACTATAAAAAAAAATCCACTACGGATATATTCCAACATTAACAAGGCCTGACAAATGACAATATAACACATGTAATATAGGGTCATCTTTTGTTTATTGACATATGGCATTTGCCATACTAGTGTATTGTGTAACTTTCCTCAAGAATATGAGTAGTGCTAAAGAGTGTTTTAAGGGCACTTATTATGAATACTCAGTAAGGGAAATTCTGGCTTACTTGTCGTTGCCCATATTACAAAAGTGTTGCTATATTGAAAGATGCAATATTGTCTTATTTGATTACTGAACTTGTGCACATTTTCTATTTCAAGAAAGTTTAGTTTCAATGAGGTTGAATGCTTGATCTTGGTCCTATGAGGTTTAGAGCTTTGAAATAATCTAATTTATTAGTAATAGTGCTCATCTTTATTCTAAAAGAACTTCATAAAGTTCAGAGCAAATGTTGAGGGCCATAATTTATTTTAGAAGGAAGAACTTTCAAATATAAAAAAATAGCTCTAGTTATGTCAAACACATGCCTTGCGAGGTTCAGAGTCTTCAAATCATCTATTAGTAGGCATTCAAAAAATATATGTGCAAAAGATGGATGTGCTTTTAATACTATTAAGTTTTTAGAATTCTACTACTATTGTCCTGAAGGTTCAAAATTTATCTTGCCTTAAGGAGTTCAGTCCCATTTCATGCTGCGATGTCCTATACAAGATTATAGCTAAACTACTTGCAGAATATATATGTTGTATGCTTCCTTCGATCGTTGGCCTCGATTAAATTGTTTTTTATCACTGAACGACATGTCTTAGAGAATATCCTATTGTGCCAAGATCTATTACACAACTACCATAAGGGGGACAAAGTGAACGTTTGGCCATAAAGATTGATCTCATGAAAGCCTATGACATGATTAAATGGGGTGCAGTCATCAAGGTCCTAAAAGCCCTGAATATACCTTAGTACTTGGTTGATTTGATAACCAAGGGCGTCACTAATCCAAGGCTTACAATGAACTTTAATGGAATATAGGTTGGCTATTTCAATAGCTCAAATGGGCTGCAACAAAGTTACTTTTCTTTCTCTTTACCTCTTTGTCCTGGTTATGGAAATTTTCAATAGACTATTAGTACGAAGTTGCTGCATCTTCTTTCAAATATCACTTTGCAAAAATGCAAAGGATTACTCACTTATGCTTCATAGATGACTTGTTCTTATTTGCTTATGGAGATGTAGACTCTATCTTTTGCCTCGTACATGCTCTTGAAGAATTCGCTACTATCACAGAACTATGGTTTAATCTTGACAAATGTCAAATCTCTTTCTAGATTGAATAAGGATAAGAAGCTCCTTATACTAGACCACAAGCCTCTTTCCACAGGTACCCTCCTTATCAATGGGTGTTCCCTTTGTTACTAGAAGAGTCACTCACACAGACTATATTACTGACGAGATCTTAAAGAAAATTGAAAGTTGGGGCATGAAGCATATGAGTTATGCAACGTTACAGCTAACTAAATCAGTCCTTGTCTCCATTTGCACCTATTGGATGCAAATGTTCTTACTTCCAAAGCAAACGATATACGAGGTTGAGAAAAGGATTTGACATTTCTTATGATTTGGTTCTACAACAAATCATGGATCGCCCTAGGTTGCATGGCAAGTAATTTGCTCACCTAAAAGGGAAGGAGGATTAGGATTGCCCGAGGTGAACATATGGAACAAAGTTTTGTTAGGCCACACGATGTAGAGCCTCATCAATGTAGAGGCACTCCAATTATGTAGTTCAACATTAGTAGTATGGTTTGTTGAAAATGTCTCTTCAAATTGTGACCTATTCTAACCTCAATTATATCTAACTCAAGGTACTATTGCTGTGACATATATGATGAACTCATACATGGGGTCCGGTTCCAGTGGGTATAGCCTAATTTGGAGTAATGACATAAGCAAACACAATTTTAATGATTGGCTAGTTTACAGAGATAGATTACAAACAACAGATATCATAGAACGATGGATGACCTTGTTGACATCCAGTATAACTTTTGCAAAGCTAATGTAGAAGATAGAGCACATCTATTCTTCCAGTGTGAATGGACAAGCAGCATTTGGTGAGTATCTTTGCGCAATGTGGGATTAGGCATATTTAAGAAGGATGGAATGAGGAACTTCAATGGATGATAAGTCCCTCACCAAAAACCAATTTAAAAAGAAGCATATATTACTATTAGCTAATTGCAAGCATGTGGCATCTTTTCTACTGTCATGTATGCCTTTTCTTGATTGCCAAAGACAGTTGACGAAGCTATCATAGCTCCTTTCGGAAAGATTATGCTTGAAATTGTACCAAAGAGGCAGAAAATCTCATTATTCAAAAGAATTATTAAGATTTAATTGAACAAAAAGACTAGTAGATGTCTGGGTTAGTAAAATAGAGGAGATCCATTTTAGTATTGCGTGCATGTTGTGATTATATGAAGCTATTCCTTCCTAAAAAACTTTTTGATGGATTCGCATATTCTTCTTAATAAAGTTGAGCTATCTTCGATTGATGTATTGGTACACAATGGAAATTCTAGCCAAGATTGATGATGCAAAAGATATGCCGTAAACCGTTGGCCAAATATGATTTGTTCTCTCGACCCATCAAAACAGGTGCGTGGCCAATGGTTCGACTATTAGAAAAGGATGTAAATGGTATTATGTATAATAATTATAAGACCGCATAACACATAAAATGACATTAAGCAAACAGTTTCGGAAAACATATAGGTTGTTCTATTAGCAGTATTCAAATAGCCGTCAAAACCAATACGGTGAGAAAAATGGATTTTGTGAAAATGATTGGACAACATATATATCCCACAAGAGTCCTTAAACAATTGGAGAATTTTGTGGTATGTAATTTACATTTTGAGGTGATAAGTACATATCCAAGCTACTGATATTTCTGATAAATGTAATTATAGACAACAGTAGAAGGACACTAAAGGGTTAGTGCAAGAGTCAATTAAAAAACCGCCCGACCTACTACCGTCACCCAACGAACGGCTTATGTGATAGCCGGAATTTGACCAAATCTCCAACATTTGATAGCCACTGAATGTCCTCTTCAACCTTTTTGCTTTTCAAGATCATGTATCCTCTGTGGACCTTGGTACTATGATCATATATTTGACTTCTCCGATTCGGCCCTCCACTGATAGAATTAACGTCCATTATGCAATGAATGGACCTCTGATAAGAGAGGGGCAATATGTGTGTGCGTGTGTTAGAAAAAGCTTCCAAAACGGCATGGAATATTTAACTGGATATTCCGAAGGCATGAATTTTGACAATCCCATCTTTCTTGAAATTCGATACTTGAGCTTCTTGAGCTTGACAAGTACTTGGCCAACTTGAGTAGTCAAGTTGACCGTGCTCTTGAGGTAGATTGCATGGAGCTTGGCCTAGTCCAATATATCTTGTAGTTCAGTCACTAAGATCAAGCTTATTTATCGTTTCTTCTCCTTTTCATATATTCCTCATGTATATATATGCATCCTAACATTCGCAAATCACCCATAAACAATAGTTTCAAGTTTAGATCCTATATTTAGTTTTATGATATTATGAGACATGATCCATGATGATAGTAACAAATTATTGGGTCTGGCAATAAAAATCTTGATATTTTCACTTAGGAAGGTCACCAAAAGGGAGTTTAAGTTTGAGCTCATCAACGGATCCAACTAGAACAATCTTTATTTAAAAGTTCGAGCCAATAATTATTGTTTAACTAGAATATATTAACTGTTTCACTTTACACCACATGTCCGATGTGAAACCTTTTTGGCCAAACACCCACAAACGTGTGCTTAAAAAGCCCCTCCCTCACTTGTGAGCCATCTTAATTTGAATCTCCACTTTAACTCGGCCTGATATGGTAGATGTTGGTGAGCAAAACATCTATCCTTGACTCTGCTTCAATCACCTTGGACTAGCCAAGATCAATTGGAAGCAAGGGATGCCATCCATTATATTGGGGAGTTACATCCAAGATTCATCTTTTGATATATTTCTCCAAACGTTGATGCACATCAAAAGTGGCCTACCAACAACTGTCTACTCTAATATCACTAGTTTGACCACGTAGCAGAAGTAAGATACCTTCACTTGGAGAGATCATTAAGAGAAATTCACGTTCGAACCAGTCAACATATCCATTTGGATTCATATTTATACATTATATGAATGTGGTCAAGGTCCAATTGATAGAGCTAATGAAAGTCTATTTACATTTTATTAAATCAAAAGAATTAATTGAACATTTTAGAGATTTTAACAATCAATTTTGTTTGAGACAATTTCATAAATTATAACTAATTTATTCTAAACTTTCGGTGTGAAAATTTTAAGTTCACCTTTTGGCCCTTCTCAAGTGTAAGTTTGAGTTTCCAAACTTTCTTTTCTTAGTCCAATTCATTACTCGGGATTATCGACCCTTGTTAAGTACTCTCATTCACTGTTTATCCATGGTAATTAACAAAAAAAATCCAATTGCATATGAGAAATTGAACTCTTGCTTTTCAATAGAGCAACTTTCTTCAGAAAAATATCCCCAAAATATGAGAAAAAGTTGCCAAATTAGTATCACGAAAGCACCTTCACAATCATTTTACAAAATCTAATAGGGACAGCAAATCTCCAGGAAAGGAAAAGGCCAAGGGTCAAATGCACCGCAGCCATCAAACTTTCAAAAGAAAAACCCCACCACTCCTCTTTGTCACAAGAAGATCAAAATTCTATATTGTTTAGTCCTTCGCAACTTAGTGAAATAGACCAAATAATGAGCCTCCAAATTGGGATTCTCTTGCCCTAGCAACCGTCCAATCAAAATGGAACTCCGCTTGTCCAGTTAGCAAATTGATATTTTTATTTGTTTAAATACTTAAAGAATCTGACTGAAGAACATGGCGTGGTTGGCTCCTACACCGGCGGAACCCTCCCGACCGCCTGCCACTAACATTTTATAATCCACAAATTGAAGACAAAAACATTTTCACTTTGCTGATTTATCAGTTTAGTGCGCATGGAATTTCGGTGGAGTCAACTAAACTATAATAGAGTCGTCCAGGACTGGTTTGATGGTGACCCTTGACTCTTCAAGACAGAATTTTCTAGAGATTCTATCGGTTGTTGACGGATTGTTCCACGTGTAGCATCCCCCGTATCAGTTGAAACTAAGAAGAGCAAAAGCAGGATTTGTCTTTTTGATATATGAGCCAAAAAGTCGAATTATCTTAAAATCTATAAAATACTATGTAAATTTCATAAATCAATTAAGTTTAAGTCTTTAAATTGTGTTGTTGATCTTAATCATAGAACAACTTGCAAGGCATGGTTGATCATCTCTAAATCCTGTGCCGAAAATCCCTTGACATTTTATCAACCACACCAACTCTAAAAGATTGACAATAAACAATAATTCAATTATAATACAGAAAACATATAAACTTCATCTGTTTAGTATGAGGTCTTCCAAGGCCCTTTAATGATTTTGTGCATGGTGCTTGAGTTCATTTATCATAAAGAGTTGGGGTAACATTTACTGAATACTAATTATATGCATTTTGTTGATAATTTGGTGAAAAAAATGTCCATGAGTGTCATTATAAGGACGCATTTGGTAATACTTCTGCTCTCCAGAACAATTTATAAGTATTTTAACACATTTGGTAATCGTCCGAAATTTCAATTCCGGAATAGAATTGTGTTTGATACCGTGCTCAAAATTTCTACTCCAAATTATTTTCTTTTAATTTTTGAATAATTTGATTTTTTAATTTTTTAATTTTTTCTTCATTTATTTTTTTTCCTTTCTTTCTTCTATTCTTCTTCTTCAAGTGGCCAGTCGTCGCCTTTGGGATGATCAACGACCAACCAGACAAGGGCCGGCGACCTCACCGAAGCAACATCTGTCGAGCCTTGTTGACACCTAAATTTTTGGGGTTAATTTTTGCTAAATAAAAAAAAACACACATGGCATATAGTTTAGAAACATTTTATTTTCATTTTTTGTTTTATTTTATTTTAGGCTGCCGGTGAAGGAAAGATTTTTCACATATTCCGTTCAAACTTTTCATATTTTTAAGTAATATACACTAGGGGTGTATTTCGTGCAAAATTGGAATTTTTTTGGATAGAATATGTGAAAAATACAAAAGAGAATATCACATGTGATGCAATGATATATTCAGAGAATTATGCACGAGTGAAATTGGAAATAAAATATGCTTCAAAGATCTAAAATTTTCCCTATAAAAGGCGTTGCACACGTACGGACAAGGGGAAGGAATTTCAAAAAAATTTTGGAGCAAAAAGGGGTTCCTTTCTTGTAAAAAAAAAGAACAAAAGAAAAAGAAGAGGGAGGAAAAGTGAGTGGACGTGTGTGCGGTAGGGGAAGGAAAAAGCGAAACAAACAAGTAAAAGGGGTTGATTTGACGATCTTGTTCATCGTCTTCCACCTTCGCCGTTCGCGTCTGCAACTGACCGCCGGAGCTTCCTCAGCCGAGCTGCGCATCGTGCTCGCACTCCACCGCGCCTCCGCCACCGCCGCGCCGCCGGTCTTGCCCGCGACGCTCGCGGCACCGCCTCAGCTCCGCCCACGAACCAGCGCCGCCCCGCTCCGACGCCCGTGCCCGAGCTCCGCCCGCGAACCAGTGCTGCACCGCTCCGACGCCCGTGCCCGAGCTCCGCCCGCGACCCTGCTGCATCGCCGCTCCGACGCCCGTGCCCGAGCTCCGCCCGCGAACCAGTGCTGCACCGCTTCGACGCCCGTGCCCGAGCTCCGCCCGCGACCCTGCTGCATCGCCGCCCCGACGCCGTCTCCGCCCTGCTTCAGCCCGCGCTCGGAGTCCCTCGCCCGCGACGCCCGCACCCAGACCCGCGACGCTCCCTGTTGCCTCGCCGCCGTCGCGCTACTCCCGGTGTCCTCGCCGGAAACCCTCGCCGGTGATTTCCCCAAACCGGCGGCCAAAGTTCTTTTTTTAAAAAAAAAAAAAAAAAAAAAAAGAAAAGAAAAGGAAAGAAAGATTTTACTAGGTATTTTTGCTTTACTTTATTAAGCAAGTTTAGGTTTTTCTCTATTTTTTTATCATTATCTTTTTATGTATTGTTTTCTTTGGTTGAAGTACCCATCCATGCATAATTGGAGATCTCAATGTATCACCCGATTCGCAACCGCGCTTAGGGTTTTTTATTTCATCTATAAGGCTTTAGATAAAATAATTAATTAAGCGGGAATAAAATTGATATTTTGATCTTTAAGGCTTAAGATCAAATTATCGATTTTACTAGCGAAATATTATTCCTTGATCCGAGCGATATGTGATGTCCTCTTTGGGGTAATTTTGAATGGATTTGATCGTTTTATTTATTTATCTTGAGATATGTTTGAGATAGAATATCACACGTTTTAGGGTTATTTGCATATTTAGGCAATGCATTCTATTTATCATGAATTTTCGAAATAAAAATCGGGTTAGATTAGATGCATGTTAGGATATTACTTGTTTTAGGGTTTGCATATTTAGAATAGGAATTTTAATTTCGAATTTCATAAAAATCAAAAAAAAATTCAAATGAATCAATTTAGGTTGCTAGACTTTAATTTAGGTTGCATGCTTAATTACTTGGCAATTATTAATTCCGAAAATTTTTTAAAAAAAAAAAAGAAAGAAAACAAAAACACAATAAAAAATCATCGTACACTTGTCATGTAGAATTAGGGCATATTTTGCATGTCATTGCATATTAGGATTAAATGGCACTTAGTTTAATTTAGATCACTTTTTAATTTATTATAAGCTTGGCATTTTTAGACATATTGCATTTTAGGATTATTTAGGTTAAGATAATATTTTAGTTTAAATTAGGATATGGCTCACCCTAATTCCTAATATAAATTAAATAGGGTCTTAATCTAATTAGGTAATTTTCACATTTCACCAAATTTCGAATTTTATGAAAAATACAAAAAATGTCATAGGTTAAATTAGTATAAAATGCATTCTTTTAGGAAAAGAAAAAATGTCATGTGCACGTCATTAGGATTAGATTCATTGAAATGCATGTCATTTAGTATTTTTGCTAAGCTCATTTAATTAGAAATTACATGTCATTAGTATTAGGTCATTTAGTTAATATCGCATTGCATATTGCATGATTTTCATTAATTAAGTGAAAACAAAAAAAAAAAGAAATTGTGTGTTAATTAGAAACCATATTTAGGGTTGTTGATGTGGATTTTAATTTAACATTGCCGATGCTTTCGTTGCTTGGAGGTAAGTTTTTGCAATTTATTTATTGTTTATTTGAGTGTTAAATTGGTGGTTTGTGCACGCGCATGATAACCTCACATGTTAGGGAAATAAATTTAAAACTGCTTGCCAAACATTTTTCAAAATAAAAGAAAAGGTACCGAAAGGGCGTTAGAAAAATCTAGCGTAATCAAGTCCCCCGAACTCACAAATCTCTGGTTCGTAGGAATAAAGTAAATCTCCCGTTACTTTATTTGGGTTTCTAATCGACCCACCAAAAAATAGATTAGTGGCGACTCCTAATTGAAAATCAATTGCATGTTAAAAACTCGAACCTAAGTCGCGAATTGGTATGGGCTTGGGAGAGCCCGAGTTAAGTCTAGGCTTAACAATCCATTAGCCAAACCCTAGGTGGTTCACACCCCGAAAAAATTGGTCGCGACAGCTTGGCGACTCCGCTGGGGACTTGAGTTTGAACTCTTAGTGGACTTAGGCCAATTTTATTTTTTGAAAAATGATTTTGTTTGGCAGCGAGGATCCCAGGTACGTCCCTAACATTTAAGGTGTTAAATGTTTTTGCAGATGAGGAGATATAAGGGGAGTAGTCTTTGCTAACCCTTGTCTTGCAGGTTGGAGTTGTGGATGAATGTTTTAAATTCAATTTATTGAAGTGTTGCTCGATTTAAACTATAGTGCATGCTTTGCATTTTTCACTACACTTTTGCACACACAACCCGCCGCCGGACCTGGGCCGCACTAGGACACATAGGATGGTATTGAGTTGGATACGACTTCGACCGCGAGGCCGCGTAGTAGAGGTTGCCCAACTCAATCCCGAAAGTTTTTCTTGGTGTCAAGAATGTTTACCTTTGCCCGCGAGGCTGCGTCGCATTGGGATATCATTCTTGACTGAGCCGGAGTTAGGAGGGCTTGGCTTAGTATGCAAGGCTGCAACTAAGTCATCCCACCCTTTTAACTCCATTTTGCTAAGCCGTCTAGATAGAAATCAAACCTCACACTTCATGCGCTTGTCTATGTGATTGCCGTCGTTTTACCTTGGTGAAGTAAGTCTTCTATCCTTATACCACGCAATTTATTTTGTAATGTTTTTGGTCGGTCCATGACAATTTAGGTCAATCATTAATTTAACTTCTTTGTCAATTAGAGATGAAATGAGGAAATTGCCATACAATAAATCATTTGAAAAAAAAAAAACTTCGGGAATTTGTTCATGTCTAGAAAATTTGATCTTGCTAAGGTATCCACTTTTCTAGCTCTCTTTAGGAAATCCTCTTCTTGTAAGAACTTTTCATAAAAAAAAAAAAAAAAAAAAAGGTTGATAGATCATTGTCATGGATTGATTCGCTATTTGCACCTCATACTTATGCATTTTCATCCATTTAAATTAGGTGATAACGGACCCTCCACGCTCTCCCATTATCACGCGATTAAGAGCAAGAATGGCCGAACAAACTGAAGTACGTGATCGTGTCTCCGTTATGGAAGGCCAACTCCAACAGCTAGCTGCCTCTATGGAGCTTATAACAGCTCAACTCCAATCCCTCCAAGTGAATCCGGCTCCCGTGCCCACTCTCCCCGAGGTAGTCGTCCCGGCCGGCAAACAAGGCACAAACGGTGAGGATGACATGCCCGGGCTAGAAGATGATCCATTCCCGATCAATGTAGAAAAGGCTAAGCTTGTCAACATCCCTAAGACAGAGCGGGATGAACGCTTCGCGAAAATGGAAGAAAAGCTGAAACAACTGCAGAGTCACGAGTTCACTCCCGTTCGACTTATCCGTATACGAGAAAGTCAAGATGCCAAAGAAATTCAAAATGCCGGATTTTGAAAAATACGATGGTACTTCCCGCCCAAAAGCTCATTTGCGAGATGTACCACGTGCGCATGGCCCAATATGTCAAGAACGAGCCTCTCATGATCCAATCATTCCATGCAAGTTTGACTCGGGCCTGCATTGAATTGGTATGTCATGAAGAATGTGAACCTTCTCAACACTTGGAATGAAGTGGTGACGCATTTCTCAAGCAATACAAGTTCAACATGGATATTGCACCTTCCCGAGAGGATCTTGAGAGGATGGAGAAAAAGAAGAGCGAGTCGTTCAAAGAGTATGCCGTGAGATGGCGAAATCTGGCAGCCCAAATCACCCCCGAGCCTACTGACAAGGAGTTGATGAAGTTATTTATCAAAACTCTCCCATCTGAATTCCGTATCCGGATGGCCAGCACATACGTTGAAAGCTTCAATCAGCTTATTTCTGTGGGGGAACAAATCGAGATGGGGATAAGGGAAGGATGGTTTACAACCATCAAGTAGAAGATTCTCTCGCCAAGAAAGATAAAGAGCCTCGCCGAAGATGTGAATATGGCTTATAGCCAAGAAAGTACCAATCGTGCCCCGACTATCCAGATGAATCAAAGGCAACAAGCTGCCCAAGCAAGAAGACAGTTTACCCCTCTCCCGGGATCTCCGTCCCAAGTGTTGGCAATCCTAAGAAAGAAAGGTTTGCTTACTAATGAGCCGAAGCGTCCTAATCGTGAAAGCATCCGAGGCTACGACCCGATGAAGAAGTGTGATTACCATAGCGGCGAATTGGGGCATTCAACTGATGAATGTTTCACTCTCAAGCATAAGATCCAAGACCTCTTGGACACGAAGGCCTTCTCGTTTCAAACTGCTCAGCCGAACGTCCCGTAAGAATCCACTACCGAGCATGAGGGTACGGTCAATGCCATTCGGATCCCGACGTTGAAGTCGAATCGAGTTACCACTCACTTTGAGTTGGTGTCCACCACACATACACCTCGAGACTCACCACCCACTCCCGAAGTTTCAAATGTTGCCCTTATGATGGGAAGGGTGACAATTGGGAATAGTTTTGTTCTGGTAGTGGCTTTGAAAGAAGGGGTCAAGGCATTCGAAATCCCACTGAAGCCCCTCGAGGTCCCATTCTCTTGGATCAAGACATCATGGAAGAGGTGAAGAAAGTTCGGAGGACGAAGACAGGGGAAAGGCGAGACCCGCCACCGACCACGGGCGAGGAAGGCAAAACCCATTACCCCTAAACATTCACGAGACATTCCCCGGTCCTCCGATAATGATGCGGGATGAAGCGAAATAGTGGACACCCCAGGGCAGCCAAGCGGAAAATTCGACTATCTCGGTGAAGTATTCGGCTCCTCCCGTTTCTACATTGATCCCCGCGACATTGTCCCGGATGGATGGGGTGGCATGGATGATCCGACACCCCCGAGACCGAAAACCCCGAAGATGCATTGGAAGGAATCTCTAGTCTCTTCGATGATGTCTTCATAGGGACCATTGACGAAGGACTTCGGGAGAAGATGGGCTCTAGTCCACAAGAGTAACTCATTTATCGCTTTCTTACATTCCCCGTGCGGGAATTTTTATCGCTTTTAGGGCTTGTTTTTTTGATTTCTTCCTTTTCACTTTCTTTTTAGGGCTTGAAAATTGCATTTCCATTCAATAAATGTAATTGATTGATGAATATCAATAAAATTACAAGTTTTATTTTGAGGGCATGATGAGGTACACCAAACCAGCCCGGTGATGATATCCGGCCAACAATAAAAAGAAAATATCATCCATGGAGAAATTCCGAGGCCCGGGCTTCATCATGCTTTCTTGTGTCAAAATGCTTCAAAAAAAATACTCTTCCAATTGCTTTTTAAAAAATTTTCTTCAAAAAAATCTTTCAAAAAAAAAAAAAAAGATTCACCCCATTTGTCTTTTTGACCCATCTACATTTTGTTTCAGAGACAGTCTTATAGCGTGCAAAGGTATGAAGAGGATCCAACCCAATTCCAGATTCTGGGGGCAAATTTGCTCTAAACTGTAGCCGCCCATATGTGGTGAAGAAAGTACTTCCTGGAAGTGCCTTGATCCAAGCGAAAATGGGTGGTCGTGAGTTTTCCACTCCAATTAATGCTGATGTTGTCAAGAAATGTTATCCATGATAGAATTTGCCATGTCATGTCTCGAATTGCAAGTATTTTTGTGACTAATAAAGTGCCTCAATGAGCTGAATTGTTCAAATTTGTCATAAATCTTGCATTTTTCTTCCTTGATGAATTGTGTGAGATAAATTGAATGTGTCAAATGAGATACCTTGGAATGATGAAAGGCAAGCCTCGTTCCATACACTATCCCATACACTAATCCTTGGTAAGTTGTGCGGAAAAATTCCATGCCCGCAAGGAAAAGGGTGATCTCGCAAATGGTACGTCAACCAAGGTGATGAGAGGCGGTTTCTTCTTCTACCCGAAACACTACATGTATACCCATTGTTCAGCCCTTTGAGCCCACACACATGAAGAATGTTTTTAAATCATCCCTGTCAAGGATCATCCCAAATTGGGACAAAGTTTGAAATGAATGAAAGGAATTTTCTTACTCACACTTGCATCAATCTTAGAGTGTTACTTTCGCATTGTAACTCGTATGATAATTTAAAGTGCCTTAAAATGATGAAGAGCAGTCATTTCTCTATCCTACACACTTTTATCCATTGCATAACCCACTTGAGTATGAATTCATTTCATATTAAACCCAGTTGGTGATCATCCCCCACACTGGGGCAAGACAAAAACACTCAAGTAGCATGAATTAGAATACCGACAAAAAGGGAGATTTTGTTAAAAAAAAATGCAAAAAATGGGGCATGAAAAAGCAGTGTGCCTGGTAAGAGCAAGGCCGATGTCCAAAAGAAAAACTCAAATGTTGTTGCAATCAATGAGTGCAAAAAAAAAAAAAAAAAAAAAAAATCTCCGACAACGGAGAAGGAAAGTGGTGGAAATGTCAAGATGATCACCAACTTTGACCATCTAAACACTTTTTGAGCCTAATGATCCTTTCATTTCACAACCCATGAACCAAGCCTACGTTACGTCCCTTGCAAAGTCTCTTCATTAGGGCACTTGAATTAACGTAAGAGTTCATATGCCTGAAAGTATCGCTTGAAGAAGTGCGAGTAAGATAATTACTTCCTCATTTCATATGTTTCTTGACTTGAAAATCCCAAGACAGTTATGAAATGTCGTTTTCAAATAGCCTCGACTCGAAGAGTCCCCTTTGTTAAGCCGTTGACCAAACCCACATTACGGTCCCTCTTAAAGACCTCTTAGATTGGTGAGATCGTACCACTTGCGAGATTGCTCAGACCCTTGTTTGGCATGACGATGGTGAGATAGAGTGATTGACAAAATCCTGCATCAAAGGTCAGGATGAAATTGCCATTTTAATTAGGATGAGAGAAAAGTCCTTTCAGACCAAAGGATCTCTCATTTGACACATTCATGACACTCAGGTGTTCAGAATGGAAATTAGGTGATGCAAGATTAATGAAAATCATCATGAACCTCCATTAAATTGATGCATGTTTATGATTACCAATGCATGTTGTCTCTCCTATGACCATGTTTTGCAGGAGACGTATCCCCGAAGATCGGAGATGTTACCAGGTAAGTATATCTCTATCCATATCTTGAATATTTGTCATTGCACAGGTATTCCCTTTTTAAGCATACCGACACTCAATTGAGTTGTCTCCCAAAGATTTTTCCTCCGGATTCAATCTGATTAAGGCGACCGAAGAATGGTTCGGGTCCTGGTCGGATGATTTCTGTTGCAAGGCTGGGCGACCGAAGAATGGTTCGGGTCCTAGCCAAGCAAGACCTCAGTCTAGGCGACCGTAGAATGGTACGGGTCCTAGACAACATTTATTGCTCTAACAGGCGACCGTAGAATGGTACGGGTCCTGGAAAAGCAATTTCCCCATTCAGGCGACCGTAGAATGGTACGGGTCCTGGAAAAACAATTTTCTTCGTCGAGGCGACCGTAGAATGGTACGGGTCCTTGACAACACCTATTCCTTATTCAGGCGATCGTAGAATGGTACGGGTCCTGGAAAGTGAATCCCCGTTTAGGCGACCGTAGAATGGTACGGGTCCTAGACAAAACCTTTCTGCTGTACTGGGCGACCGTAGAAAGCAGTTCCTTACAAAAAAATTTCTGCCGTATTGGGCGACCGTGGAATGGTACGGGTCCTGAGAAAGCAGCTCCTTTCTGCCATACTGGGCGACCGTAGAATGGTACGGGTCCTAGGAAAGCAGCATCTTCACAAAGTCATGTTACTATTCTAGGCGACCGTAGAATGGTACGGGTCCTAGACAGGTAACACTCACTACCTCGAATTACTTTATCCTCCTCGAAGGTAAGTTATCCCAGGTAGGTTTATCTATCATTTGCATTAGCATTTCCATGCAAATTGCATTAAAAAATGGAATTCTTTTTTTTAAAAAAAAAAAAAAATCATTCATTGCATGAGCATGACCAAAATTTAGGTCTCAATTCGTCTTTGAAGGCAACCTCTGCGAGCTCACCTTCAAAGAGGGGCAGCTGTTGACACCTAAATTTTTGGGGTTAATTTTTGCTAAATAAAAAAAAACACACATGGCATATAGTTTAGAAACATTTTATTTTCATTTTTTGTTTTATTTTATTTTAGGCTGCCGGTGAAGGAAAGATTTTTCACATATTCCGTTCAAACTTTTCATATTTTTAAGTAATATACACTAGGGGTGTATTTCGTGCAAAATTGGAATTTTTTGGATAGAATATGTGAAAAATACAAAAGAGAATATCACATGTGATGCAATGATATATTCAGAGAATTATGCACGAGTGAAATTGGAAATAAAATATGCTTCAAAGATCTAAAATTTTCCCCTATAAAAGGCGTTGCACACGTACGGACAAGGGGAAGGAATTTCAAAAAAATTTTGGAGCAAAAAGGGGTTCCTTTCTTGTAAAAAAAAAGAACAAAAGAAAAAGAAGAGGGAGGAAAAGTGAGTGGACGTGTGTGCGGTAGGGGAAGGAAAAAGCAGAAACAGCAAGTAAAAGGGGGTTGATTTGACAGATACTCGTTCATCGTCTTCCACCTTCGCCGTTCGCGTCTCGCAATCGACCGCCGGAGCTTCCTCGGAGCCGCGCATCGTGCTCGCACTCCACCGCGCCTCCGCCACCGCCGCGCCGCCGGTCTTGCCCGCGACGCTCGCGGCACCGCCTCAGCTCCGCCCACGAACCAGCGCCGCCCCGCTCCGACGCCCGTGCCCGAGCTCCGCCCGCGAACCAGTGCTGCACCGCTCCGACGCCCGTGCCCGAGCTCCGCCCGCGACCCCCGCTGCATCGCCGCTCCGACGCCCGTGCCCGAGCTCCGCCCGCGAACCAGTCTTTGCACCGCTGACGCCCGTGCCCGAGCTCCGCCCGCGACCCCGCCGCATCGCCGCCCGACGCCGTCTCCGCCCCGCTTCAGCCCGCGCTCGGAGTCCCTCGCCCGCGACGCCCGCACCCGCACCCGCGACGCTCCCCTCACTCCTCGCCGCCGTCGCGCTACTCCCGGTGTCCTCGCCGGAAACCCTCGCCGGTGATTTCCCCCAAACCAGCGGCCAAAGTTCTTTTTTTTAAAAAAAAAAAAAAAAAAAAAAGAAAAGAAAAGAAAGAAAGATTTTACTAGGTATTTTTGCTTTACTTTATTAAGCAAGTTTAGGTTTTTCTCTATTTTTTTATCATTATCTTTTTATGTATTGTTTTCTTTGGTTGAAGTACCCATCCATGCATAATTGGAGATCTCAATGTATCACCCGATTCGCAACCGCGCTAGGGTTTTTTATTTCATCTATAAGGCTTTAGATGAAATAATTAATTAAGCGGGAATAAAATTGATATTTTGATCTTTAAGGCTTAAGATCAAATTATCGATTTTACTAGCGAAATATTATTCCTTGATCTGAGCGATATGTGATGTCCTCTTTGGGGTAATTTTGAATGGATTTGATCGTTTTATTTATTTATCTTGAGATATGTTTGAGATAGAATATCACACGTTTTAGGGTTATTTGCATATTTAGGCAATGCATTCTATTTATCATGAATTTTCGAAATAAAAATCGGGTTAGATTAGATGCATGTTAGGATATTACTTGTTTTAGGGTTTGCATATTTAGAATAGGAATTTTAATTTCGAATTTCATAAAAATCAAAAAAAAAAAAAAATTCAAATGAATCAATTTAGGTTGCTAGACTTTAATTTAGGTTGCATGCTTAATTACTTGGCAATTATTAATTCCGAAAATTTTTTTAAAAAAAAAGAAAGAAAACAAAAACACAATAAAAAATCATCGTACACTTGTTATGTAGAATTAGGGCATATTTTGCATGTCATTGCATATTAGGATTAAATGGCACTTAGTTTAATTTAGATCACTTTTTAATTTATTATAAGCTTGGCATTTTTAGACATATTGCATTTTAGGATTATTTAGGTTAAGATAATATTTTAGTTTAAATTAGGATATGGCTCACCCTAATTCCTAATATAAATTAAATAGGGTCTTAATCTAATTAGGTAATTTTCACATTTCACCAAATTTCGAATTTTATGAAAAATACAAAAAATGTCATAGGTTAAATTAGTATAAAATGCATTCTTTTAGGAAAAGAAAAAATGTCATGTGCACGTCATTAGGATTAGATTCATTGAAATGCATGTCATTTAGTATTTTTGCTAAGCTCATTTAATTAGAAATTACATGTCATTAGTATTAGGTCATTTAGTTAATATCGCATTGCATATTGCATGATTTTCATTAATTAAGTGAAAACAAAAAAAAAGAAATTGTGTGTTAATTAGAAACCATATTTAGGGTTGTTGATGTGGATTTTAATTTAACATTGCCGATGCTTTCGTTGCTTGGAGGTAAGTTTTTGCAATTTATTTATTGTTTATTTGAGTGTTAAATTGGTGGTTTGTGCACGCGCGCATGATAACCTCACATGTTAGGAAATAAATTTAAAACTGCTTGCCAAACATTTTTCAAAATAAAAGAAAAGGTACCGAAAGGGCGTTAGAAAAATCTAGCGTAATCAAGTCCCCCGAACTCACAAATCTCTGGTTCGTAGGAATAAAGTAAATCTCCCGTTACTTTATTTGGGTTTCTAATCGACCCACCAAAAAATAGATTAGTGGCGACTCCTAATTGAAAATCAATTGCATGTTAAAAACTCGAACCTAAGTCGCGAATTGGTATGGGCTTGGGAGAGCCCGAGTTAAGTCTAGGCTTAACAATCCATTAGCCAAACCCTAGGTGGTTCACACCCCGAAAAAATTGGTCGCGACAAGCCTTGCTGGGGCTGGGCGAGGCCGAGCCTTGCCAGTGGCTGAGCTTGCATCTAGCAAGCTCGTCGGACCTCGCCCTCGACTGGTGAGCCTCTAGCAAGCTCGCTAGACCGATTGCCGACAACCAACGATGGTGAGCGGCGGACAACGAACGGCGGCGACGGCAAGCAATCGTGGCGGTGATAATAAATGAAGAAGAAGAAAAAGGGAAGTAGAACAAGAAAAAAAGAAAATAAAAAGAGAAAATATGAGCTTATTCTAAAATTGTTCCCGAACCAAAAATCAACTTTTTTTTTTTTTAATTCTTGATTATGTTCCAAGTCTACTTCTAGGAACAAAAAATAGAAATTTGTTCATGGGAACAAAAGTTTTACCAAACACAATTCTGTTCCAAAACTACTCCTGAGAATAAAAGAATATAAATTTTTACTATTTGGCCAATTACCAAACAAAGCCTAATTGTCCCTTTCAAGAAGAAATGAAGAAGTAAAATTGAAAGCATGGAGATGATAGAATTTTATAGCAAGTACAAAGTCATTTCACAATTCCAAGTAAAGGCCGAATGATTACTTGCAAAGGCGAGAGCAGTCATTGCTATTTTAAATTAGTGTCGGTGTAGGGTGAATAAGCAGTTATTTGTAAGTACGTATAAGTTGTAACAACAGGAGAAAGAAGACACAAAGATAGCATATCAAACATCTCTATTTTCCATTGTGGCTTTTCCTACAATTTATGTTTCCATTGTATTTTTGTTTGATTTTTAGTTCAATTAGTTCAATTTTCCATAATTTCTTGATATTAACTGAATGAACCCAAAATTGAATGGTGATTATTTTTGTGATTGTCAATCGTCTTTCCAAAATGACCATTTTGTCCGTTTCGAGTGCTTCATAAAAGTTAGAGCAATCAAATTGGCAAGGATAGAACCTCCCAATTATCTCTAAGGAGATATGGCTGTCTTCAGTTATTTTTTCTTTTCTCTATGTTGAAATCAATCGAGTTCCATCGGGTGAAGCAATATGAACATTAAATTAAGTTGTTTGTTTTATGCCCCAGTTCACTAATTTAATTGTTGAAATGCCTCGCGAGTATGAATGGAGATTGTGTGGTAAAAAAAAAAAAAAATTACTACGACGCCATTGTTCATCCGTTTGGGAATGTAACAAAATGGTTTGATTGAAGCCAAATCATGTCAGGCTACCTAATTGAACCCAAAAAAAAAAAATATACATTGACCTACATGAAATGAGGAACACATTTACCTCAATTGGTGCAAATGCAACGGTGAAAGTGAGTGCAACCCAATTACTCAGGAAGATTAACTTCAACGCACTTCACTCTGGTTCCATTAAGCTTGCTTACTTGTTTGGCGGGATAAGTACACTAATGGTGCCATAAGTTGTGTACAGCGCTCACTTTGGTGCCAAAAGTTTCCGTCGGATCACTTAAGTGCCAAATCGGAGGAAAAACGCTCACTTTGGTGCCACCGGCGAAAGATTCCGGCCTTCGGCGAAAGATTCCGGCCAAAATGATTTTTTTTAAAAAAAAAAAATCGATAAGCCTTTAAATGACATCGTTTTCGGTCCTCCTTAAGAAAATGACGTCATTTAACGACGTTGTTTTGCCGTCCTACGTGGATGGCTTCATGGAAACGACGCCGTGTAGCTCACATGGGGAAAAATTAGGGTTTCCGCCGCTCGGCCACCGTCGTTCGCCCGCCGTCGCTCGGCCACCGTCGTTGCTCAGCCACCGTCGCTACTCGGCCACCGTCGCTAAGCCACCATTGTAGTTGCTTGACTAGGTGAGCGAGGAGAGACTGAAATTGTTGCAGGAAAAATCGAAGGCGAGGGCGGAGGAGGAAGAGGAGGAGGAAGAAGATGGGTCGAAGGGGCTACTGGTGTGCTGTTGCTGCTGGTGCGTTGCTGGTGTGCTGCCGGTGCTATTGCTGGTGCCGTGCCGGTGCTGTTGCTGGTGTGGGTCTTTGAGGAAGAAGAAGACACGAAGACGAGCTTCCTCTCTCTCAATTTGGGGATTAGGGTTTCAAAGTTTGGGGAAAGATGCCAAACGGCATCGTTTTGGTGTTTGGATGCCGACTCAACTCTCCGATGAGCCACGTCGGCGTCAAAAATTAATAAAAAAAAGGCCACGTCAAATTTCCGGCCAATTTCGTCGGAGTTGGCACCAAAGTGAGCGTTTTTCAAATTTTTTGGCACTTAAGTGATCCGACAGAAACTTTTGGCACCAAAGTGAGCGCCGTACACAACTTATGGCACCATTAGTGTACTTATCCCCTTGTTTGGCTGAAAAAGGCTTTCTCAGTTCATATTGAACTCAGAGAAAGATATGTCATGTTTACATCAACAACATATAGTAATTTATCAGGTTTTCTGACATACATAGAGGGTATCAAATGCAGCATGACTTAAATAATTCAGACATACTGGCATTAAAACTCACAAATTCGATTCTTCTCATAACATTTGATTATTCCTTCTTTACAAGACAATATTAGAATTTTTGTCACCAGATTTTTTCTTACCAATTTTTATACTTCAGATTAGCATTGTATTTATATGAGAGTTTCTTCAGGTCAGCTCTGGCCCTCTCATGGATAGCTCAGCTTGCTTAATTACAAGTCGTGGTTGTCGCTAAAGGATCTCTCGTCTGCAATATATCCACCATTTTCTATTAATAAGAATCTAGAAAAACCTACATTCTGTTAATTGATATTTTTCAATAGGTAATTACGCTGTAACCTTGTTGATTAGAAGTTTTCAAGGAGCGCAAATGCGTTATCTGCCTCGAAATAATTTCTCTCCGCAATAATTAGCTGACTAGATGTTTTCGGTACTTCATGTTAATTAGGACAAAGGGATTGATTGTTTAATGTTCAAATTAGGGTCATTAAGCAAGGAGAAACCCGGAAAAGTTTTTCATTACAGAAACAATTGGTGACCAAAGAACTACAACCAGTAGTTGCATTATCATTATTACGATTCATGTCGCATGTACATACACTATTACTGACACTCTACTCCAGCAATAGCTAGAAATTATAAACTTGACCATCACATGAACTATAAGACGGGCGTGTGTGATATGTAGCGCAAGAGGATCATTTGGTGAGCAATGACCTCTGAGTTACATTGAACTTAACAAACCCTAGTTATGAACCCCATGTCCGACGCTTGGGCTGTGGCCTGGAGACATGGACGCTAGACTGTTCGGAGGCGATGGCTGTGAGTCTTGTGACTCGGCCTCAACTTTGCGCACAAGAGGATTTCGCCAAGGTTCTCGATCGGGCAAAAGCAAAGCGCGAAGAGGCCAAGCATCTGTTGCGGAGAAATAAGCAATGGAATTATGTACTTCTCAATTAAATAAATAGTTTTAGAGCATGTGAAGAATCTGTATAGCTTCAGTAGCTGTATTAATCTAAGTGTCAAAAGTTTGGAAAGTGACACTTAAATACTAAAATCGGAGCAAAATGAATCCCTTAAGTGCTACTCCCAACAAAATCGGCCAAAATGCCGACGTGGCGATTTTACGCGAAGAAAGTGCAAAAACGATGCCGTTTTGGTGCGACGTAGTAAAAAAATAAATATAAAAACTAATAAAATTAAATTTAAGAATAAATTTATTTAAAAAAACTATTTTTTATTTTTTAGTTTTTTTGCTATTTTTATTTTTTAAATAATTTAAATAATTTATTTTTAAATTTAATTTAATTATTTTTTATATTATTTTTTTACCACATCAGCACTAAAATGATGCCGTTTTTGTATTGTCTAGCCATGTCGTGCGCAAAGCATCGTTGTTTTGCACTTCCTTCGCAGGAAAATCGCCACGTCGATATTTTGGCTAGATTTTGGCCAAAGTGGCACTTAAGTAATCCATTTTGCTCCAATTTTGATACTTAAGTGTCACTTTTTAAACTTTTGGCATTTAAGTATCCCTCTGTGCCAAGTTTTGGCACTTGGGGTGTACTTTTGCCGATGTCGTACTATTTTCAAGGTTTGGCGATTTACAATTTTTTAGATGGTAATCACTAACTCAAACTATGAAAGAAATAGTCTTTTGTATATATTTTGTCCTAAAGATTTTTGCAACTATGGTAAGTTAATTTCAACGTTTGACAACGGTGATAAGCAATTTGTATCTTTTGAATCATGAGATGCGCTTCAACCGAAAAAAACCATCAAATGCGGATTTTAATCTCTAATTTAGTATTCTCACCTAATCCTACATTTATCTCATAAGGTTTGAGCTAAATATGATACGCACAATTATTAATTATTCACTTGATTGCCAGTTATTTGAAGAGCCCGACAGTGCATTTAAGAAAAAAAAAAATCACTCGCAAGGGCGCCTTGAATAAGGTGAAGGCATGGCGTTCAATAGATTAGAAAAGAATTAGAAAACAAAACTCAAAACCCTAGTAACTCAGCTTATGATGAATTTATATGTGTGATGCGCATTAATGATTAATTGACTTCATATATGACCAAGACAAGAAAAAAATGAAGAATAATCATCCAAAAATTATGAAAGTCCATAAGCATTTGCATCAGACAGATGTCAAAATCTTCCCACATGTTAAAACCCCACCAACGGATATGGTCATCTTGAATCTCAAATGCGGACTCTCAAGTTCGTTTCTTGCTTGGTGCACTTACATTGAGTCAGATTACAAAAAAAAAAAAATAATTTCTTATGAATTCTCTAGTCTCGTCATGGATGACCTTTTTTACTAGATTGGAGAGATAGACTTACTATAATGCGTGAAAACTAATTCAAGATATTATTTGATCGCTATTTCAAAGAAGGGGAAAAAAAGTCACGTGTGCAAGTTTGCTCCAAATTGGCCTAAGATATAGTAGAGTTTGCCACAAGAGTAATTTTAAGATAACAGGGGGGAAAGGTAAGACTGTAAAAGTCTTTTCTTCGACATTTAGGCATATGTTAAGGTAACTCATTGGTGCATAACAATGAAATCCGTGGGATGTTCGTGAGATCATTCAAATTTAAAATTCAGATTCAATTTAGTATGTAAATTATGTGCATCTATAAGCTCCCACCAATTGGCTATTGGATATTATGATTAATTTTAAATGAAGCATGCGCAATCACTAAATTTCTTAAACAAAAAAAGATTGAGTTTGAAAAGCAACCACTGAGTTTGACATGTATACGACCAAAAGTGCATATGCTGCATCTTTGTAAATTTAGCATCTTTATTATGACATTTTTGGATTACTAATTACTATAGAGTAATTATTGACACATGTATGTGAAAAAAGAAAATATTTCAAGATTGGAAATTTTATCTTAAAGTTTTCTATAAGATAAAAAAAAAAAAAGATTCTAATTTTAAAATTGGAGCACGTGAGAGATAAAAATAAAAAATATTAATTTACGCTTGTTCATGGGTAAAATATTCATAAAATAACTAACTGAGAATATTTTGGAGAAAAAAAAAACTGTGATCCCTTAACAGTTTGAGATCCTCTTTGCGTTATACAATAGTTAGATGAGGGAAATTAGCAATCTTCAAATACCATCCTATATACTAATATAATGAATGAAATTGTCATTACTAAGATTGAAAAACTATATAATTGAGATAGCTAGTATAAGCACCTAGAGGGGGGGTGAATAGGTGTATAATAATTTCTCGTGATAAATGAGCAATACGAAATAAACAATAAAAAGGAAGTTCTCCTTTGATTAACGAAAATGTATTAAGATCAAAGTAAAGCAGAGAGTAAGGAAGAGAAAATTGAATACAAGGTTTATAGTGGTTTGCCTTATTCCAAGCCTACGTCTACTCTTCCGCACTGACATCCCACCGACTGGATTTCATTATGAACAAAAGAGATGTTACAGCAAAGTTCTCCCTTGATTCCACAGTATAGATATTCTACCACACTTCCTCAAGATTTTTCACGAATATAGACTCTCTTTTGCGTACAAGATTTCGCTCAAATGAATTGACTAAGAGCAAAGAGCTTCAGACTTTGGAATTCTTCTATCGTGCACACACTCGAACAACTGGAACATCTTCCTTATATACTCCTTTATGCCATCATACCCGTTGGCACTTACCAAAGGAATTCATCCAATTTACCCGTTGGACGGAATCAATTAGGAAGATCATTCGAGCTATTAAAGGAACATGTCGATAGCCCATCAATCTGTTCGCCCATACAATCGGGATCTCGGTTTCCATAAGTAGAACCTTCCAAGTATATTTTGCCAATCATCGGATCCTTAATCTCCGAATCAATCATGATCAAATAAAGGATTCCGTTATGTCATATCCAGCCAAAAGATCTTCTCCAGTCGATAATGTCACATCCTTAATGAAACATTCAGTTCTGGATAGCCATTTTTCAACGGATTAAAAACTGTCAATGAGAATAGACTTTGAGTCTTGAGTCTGGCAGTCCGGAGGTCTTCAGATTTTAAATAATAGAGTCTGCAAATCTTCAGACTAGACTGATGGAAACGTTTTGTCAGCTTCAAAACACTTCATGAAGATTTCTCCAACAATCTCCCCATTTTTAATGGTGACAAAACTTTCTTGCAGATTTAGATAACTTTGACCTGCAAAACATTACTTAAACAAATATGGATATCTTATAAAGATAAATGGCTTAATGATAACACTAGAATCTGCAACCACAGAAAATAGGTTAGTCTTGCATGTTAATAAAGCCATCCATAAGATATCAATAGTACTTAATATAAGCAGTCAAATCCAAATCCCAAATTCAGTCCACATCCAGATACAAAAGTAAAGTCAAACATCAAAACAATCTTCAAATATCAAAACAATCCAAAAGTTCAAAAAGTGTAAGGTTCAAAGTTTTCAAATCTCGCATCTCTCCCCCTTTTTGTCATCATAAAAAGGTTGAGATGAAATGGAATAGAGTCAAGATTGCTTGTGAATACAAACAAGCTGGAAATCTCCCATTGACTGAACGATGCCTTCCAGCTTTTTCAATTCTTCCTTCAGTTGAGCTACATCTTCCCCCTTAGCATTTGCTTGAATCTGAAGAGCAAGGGCTTGGATCTGATCATTCAAAGAAACGAAGAAGCTTGTCCCGCATTCTGCAAATTCTGAACTTCGTATCTCGAGCATATATCGACCCCGCATTTCCAAGAGAACATTAAGAATTCTGTGAAAATCTGCTGAATTATCGGTCCCGCGTCGGCTTCTACACGGTCGGATGGAGTAAAGGCGGATGATGGTAAATCAGCATAGTCACGCAGATTTGGCGATGAAACATCATGTCCTTCCTCAGGAAATTGAGAGGCATAAATGTCCTCTGGATCTGCTGGAGAACGACTGACTCCCTCACTGGTAGCAGGATATGAGGACATTCATTTTTTCTCACGGTCTCCCCCTGTTTCCATGCCTTCAGGTGGAGAAGATTGTTCCTCATGTTCTCCTTCCTTTTGATCTCTTTTCTCTTCTTCTTCTTTTTCAATTCTTTCTTTCTCAAAGATCTCTTTCTTCTTCTTCTCTCTCCTCTGTTTCTTTCTCCTCTGCTTCTTTCTCTTTTCTTTCTTCAGTCCTCTGTTCTGAGTCTTTCTCTTGTTGTTCCTTTGATTTTGGAACAGAACGGCTCAGGTTCTTCAATGCCATTGCAAAAATGGTAATGTCTTCCTCATCATCTTTATCCTCAACGATGAGAGCTCTTCTTTTCTTGGATGGAGCAACCATGGGCTCCTTCCCTTTTCTTTTGCTTTGCGAAGAGATTTGATGAGTTTTGACAAGGGTCTTCTCCTTGAATTTCTCCAACGCCTTGCTAAGTTCCTTCAGACGCATTTTAGTCACAATTTTCAGTCCTACCACCATATGATCACAAGATCGAGTACAGAGAATTCATGGAGGCTGAACATTAAAATGTTTGAATAACTTTGTCACAAGACCTGGATAAAGAAGTTGACATTTATCCTTCACCACTGCTCTATACATATGGAACATAATAGTGTGAGGAAGAGAAAACTTTTTCCCAGCAATGATGGCATACATCAGCTTTGTCTCTGAGTTTGAAACATCAGTCTTTGAAGTAGATTTTGGTTTGAGGCAATTAATGACAATCTTGTGAAGCAGAATGTTAAATGCGTTCATCCTCAAGTAGGAAATCTTTTCCTCTCGTCCTTCTATCCTTAACAAGTTCCAATGTAGCACGAGCAATTGAGACATTGATCGGTTGATATCTCCTTCTTTCAACCCCAATGACATCAGCCAACATATCTACATCCACCATATAGTCCTGATCTTGGACACTAAAAGAGAATTTATTCGCATCCAAGAAACTAAGATTCGAATAGAAATAAGTAGTGAGTTCAAGAAAGGCTTCGTAGAGTCGAAATGCAAATTGTTCAAGTTGAAGAAGATTGAATTTTTCCCTCAAATTAACATTCACAGCATCAAGGAAATCAAAATCCACACTTCTAGGGTTTATCACCCCACGCTTCAACAACTTAGAGTATAAAAGCTTTTGTTCCTCTGATCAAAACAAGTCGGTCATTTTTCCCCGAATTTTTGCCGCAACACCCATTCTCGGTTGAAACTGACTGTACAACTTATCATCATCATTCCCATATGGCTGATTCATCCTTCCAATACGCGGATCACTTGGGATATTAGCAAGGGTTTCTTCTGCCAACCCCGCAAGGGCAATTCCCAAACGCTCCATATTTCGCAAAAAAATGTACTCATTTCCATACCCTTTGTCCTTAAGAAACTCATCGATGTAGTTCAATGGAATTCCACCTCTTTTCAAAGCACGATAAAGCTTGTAAATAAAAGAGGGCTTTTGAATTCTTACAGGATCTGCACCTTCGATGATTTCTTCATTTTCTTGATGACCAACATCCTATGGACTAGATGGAGGAGAATGACGCTGCTGAGAATGTTGTGGGCTCTGCTGGCTGACGGGAGACTCTTCTTCCTCGGTGAGATCGAAGTGCGTAGGCCCCTCACGCATTTGCGGTCCTCTCGCTTGCAATCCTCGAAGACTTCCTTTGAGACAACATCTTTCACAGTCTTTGAAAGATTCCAAACTTGACTTTCCCAAGAAAGATGACAACTTTTTTGAAGATTAAACAAGAGAAGAAAACAGGAATGAAATATCGGTGTTCTCTTAGGGTTTTTGAGAGTAAAGTGAAGAAGAAACAACAGTGTATAAATAGTCGAAGAGAGGCATACGGAACGTCATAATAGAAAGTAAAAAGATGCATTTTTAAAAATAACTGCCTTTTTCGAGAAAATAGTCATTTCAAAATAACTCCTTTTTTGAAAAGAAAACGTTGCAATAATCACGTCAATTAAATATAGCAATAATCAAACACGGTTGATGATCGTACATTTTCAAGATGAGATTCGAGATATAAAATAAAATAACTTACTAAAGAAAAATTTCATTGTCTGAGACTGAGTATCTTTAGACTTTCAGTCCTAAGTCTGAATATCCTCAGACTTTAAGATTTTGAGTCTGGAACGAATAGCTTCAAATTGATTTTTCTCCAATGGCTTTGTGAATATATCCGCCAATTGGTTCTTTGAGTCAACAAACTGAATCGAAACTTCTCAATTTTGAACATGATCTCTAATGAAGTGATGTCAAATCTCTATATGCTTTGCTCTTGAGTGAAGAATTGGATTTTTGGTGAGATTGATTGCGCTTGTGTTGTCACATTTAATCTCTGTGCATGAATCTTCAATTCCAAAGTCTCTTAGCTGTTGTTTTATCCACAGAATTTGTGAACAACAACTTCCAAGAGCTACATATTCTGCTTTTGCTGTAGAGAGAGCTACTGTACTTTGCTTTCTTGAAAACCAAGACACTGTCCTACTTCCAAGTAGTTGACAAGTACCCGGGGTGCTTTTTCTATCAACTCTGCATCCGGCTAGGTCTGCGTCTGAGTATCTAAGAAGAGTAAAGTCTCCCTTTTTAGGATACCAAAGACCAAGACTTGAAGTTGAAGCAATATATTTGATAATACGTTTTGCAGCACTTAGATGAGATTCTTTAGGGTCTGCTTGAAATCTGGCACAAATACAAACACTAAACAAAATGTCGTCTAGAAGCAATAAGATAAAGAAGTGAGCCAATGATACTCCTGTATAGCTTCTGGTCGACTTTCTTTCCTCCTTCATTTTTGTCTATCTTCAAGGAACTTGACATTGGTATATCAGCCTTTTTGCAATTATCCAGTCCAAACTTTTTGACAAGATCATTATTATATTTTTCTTGATGAATAAAAGTTCCTTCATTCAGTTGTTTCACTTGAAGTCCGAGAAAGAAGGTTAGTTCACCCATCATGCTCATTTCAAATTCATCTTGCATAGTCTTAGAGAATTTCTTGCACAGACTTTCATTAAGGGATCCAAAAATAATATCATCGACATATATTTGAACAAGCACAAAACTTTTACTTTCTCTTTTGATAAACAGAGCAGTGTCTACTTTACTTTTTACAAAGCCATTTTGAATCAAAAACTTATTCAGCCTGTTGTACCAAGCTCGAGGTGCTTGCTTTAAACCATATAAAGCCTTTTTGAGTCTAAATACCGAGTCCCGGTTTCCTTGGGTCTTCAAACCCGGTGGTTGTTCCACATAGACTTCCTCATGGATAAATCCATTTAGGAAAGCACTTCTGACGTCCATTTGGAATAACCTGAAATTCTTATAACAAGTAAAAGCAAGTAATAATCGAATTGCTTCTAACCTTACGACTGGTGCGTAAGTCTCGTCATAGTCTATCCCTTCTTCTTGCATATATCCCTTGACCACGAGTCTTGCTTTGTTTCTTATGACCTTTCCTTTCTCGTCCATCTTGTTCATGAAAACCCATTTAGCACCAATAATAGATTTATCTTTCGGTTTAGGAGTTAACTCCTAGACATCATTAATGCTGAATTGCCTTAGTTCTTCTTGCATAGCTTCAATCCAGCTTTCATCAGATAAAGCTTCTTCTATGCTTTTAGGTTCTATTTCAGAAATAAGAGTCACAGCACTAGACTCTTCGCGCCTTTTGGATCTTGTGCGAATTCCTTCATTAATGTCGCCAATAATAAGATCTTTGGGATGACTGGACTTATGCCTCTAGTTGCTGGTTAATTTGTCAGGTTGATGATCACTTCCTTCATTTGAATCTTCAACTGCTGGTCTTTCAAAGTCTAAGCTGCTTCCTGAGATTTAGATTTTGTAGAGTCTGGAGTAGGTTCAGGTTCTTTAAGATGAGTCTGAATAGATTCATTTTGCATAGAATCTTGGAATTTAACATTCATTGATTCCTCCACAGATTGAGTCTTCTTGTTGTAGACTGTGTATGCTTTACTTGAGGTTGAATATCTAAGGAAGATGCCTTCATCTGACTTTTCTTCAAACTTGCCAACTGTTTTCCCAATATGCATGGTATACATAGATCAGACTTTTGGTATGATAGATTGGGTAAGCCACGAACAAGCTTCTTTGCTGAAATTTTGGCTATCTGCTTCATATTGATGTGCCCAAGCTTTCTGTGCCATAAGTTCGCTTCGTCTTGGATTGAGATTGCGATTCATCTGGTTTCACACTCTATATCACTCCAGGTTTCTGCTTTAAGAGCCTTTCGATACTTTTCAGCTTTTCCTTTCTTCTTCCTCAAAAGAGGACAGTTGGGTCTGATGTGTCCCTTTTTCTTACATTTAAAGCAAACTACATCTTTGTTTGATTCATCATCCTCAACAGACTTAGTCTGTTGCTTTTGAAAACTTTGTTTCTTTGGATTGAATCTTCTTCCTTTTCTATTCAGCTTTATGAATCTTCTTATCATGAGAGCAAGCTCCTCATCATCCATATCGTCTTCAAAATCAGAACATCGAATCATCATTGGATTTTAATGCAATGGATTTTTTACCTTTAGGATCTTCGTCTTCATTGATTCGTTCCACTTCATAAGACTCGAAGAGTCCCAACCAATTCATCAACGAGATAGAGGCATGATTCTTTGTGTCTCTCTTATTGAGGTCTTTATGTGATTCCAATCATTGGAGAGTCCACACAGAAGCTTGTTTACCTTCATGAGATCTGAAATTGGTTGACCTTGATTTTCAAGACCATTCACGATTTCTGTAAAACGACTAAACATGTCAGTTATAGATTCTCTTGATTTCATTTTGAAGGCTTCGTATTGACCGAAGAGAATGTTGACTCTAGTCTCTTTCACTCGATCGGTTCCTTCATAGGTAATATGTAATCTATCCCAAACTTCTTTTGCTGTAACACAAGAAGATATTCTGTTATATTCAGTAGGTGACAAATCATAATATAAAGAATAAATTGCTTTTGCATCAAGAGCTTGTCTCTTGATTATTTCTTCCTGAGTCATTTCACTAGACTCAACAGTATATTTTCCTCTCTCTGGTGCAGCTTTAGGAATGATTCCTTTTTCTACAACGTCCCATTCCAGAGGATCCTTTGATCTTAGGAACGCCTTCATCTTGTTTTTCCATATGTTGTAATCATTTCCATCAAAGTAAGGCGGTCTGGTATTGCTTTGCCCTTCTACCAGCCCTGGAGCCAACATACTAGCCATGGATCTTTAACTCTGAAGTAAAATACTTCAAACAAAGTGAGTACACAGGCTCTGATACCAATTGAGATAGCTAGTATAAGCACCTAGAGGGGGGGTGAATAGGTGTATAATAATTTCTCGTGATAAATGAGCAATAAGAAATAAACAATAGAAAGAAAGTTCTCATTTGATTAACGAAAACGTATTAAGATCATAGTAAAGCAGAGAGTAGGGAAGAGAAAATTGAACACAAGGTTTATAGTGGTTCGGCTTATTCCAAGCCTACGTCCACTCTTCCGCACTGACAGCCCGCCGGCTAAATTTCACTATGAACAAAAGAGATGTTACAGCAAAGTTCTCTCTTGATTCCACAGTGTAAATATTTTACCACACTTCCTCAAGGTTTCTCACGAATATAGACTCTCTTTTGCGTACAAGATTTCACTCAAATAAATTGACTAAGAGCAAGAAGCTTCAGACTTTGGAATTCTTCTATCGTGCACATACTCGAACAACTGGAACGTCTTCCTTATATACTCCTTTATGCCATCATATCCGTTGGTACTTACCAAAGGAATTCCTCCAATCTACCCGTTGGACGGAATCGATTAGGAAGATCATTTGAGCTATTAAATGAACATGTCGATAGCCCATCAATCCTATTCGCCCATACAATCAGGATCTCGGTTTCCATAAGTAGAACCTTCCAAGTATACTTCGCCAATCATCGGATCCTTAATCTCTGAATCAATCATGATCAAATAAAGGATTTCGTTATGTTACATCCTTAATGAAACATTCAGTTCTGGATAGCCCTTCTTCAACGGATTAGAAACTGTCAATGAGAATAGACTTTGAGTCTTGAGTTTGGCAGTCCGGAGGTCTTCAGACTTTAAATAGTAGAGTCTGCAAATCTTCGGACCAGGGGCCCGATGGAAACGTTTTGTCGAACAAAAACACTTCATGAAGATTTCTCCAACAATAATAAGTGACTATTTGGCAAATTTCGTCCTAATGTATACCCTTGCGTTGCATTAGAATTGCACCTAAGGAACAGTTTTTTGAATTTCCTTTTTTTTTTCTTGAAATTATTGATTAATAGTCAATGAAAGAGCTTATCAATATGCCTAGTTAGAGTAGATCAAGACCTCATATTTTAAATCTTAAAAACAACCTATCCCCAAGATGCATATGCTAACTAGTTTCATTTTTTAAATCTAGAAATATCCCTGAAAGTATAAATTTTATACCTACAAAAAAAAAAAAAAAAAAGGAAAAATGGGTTTCTCAACTTTAAAAAAAAAAAAAAAAAAATTGAGCTAATTTTTAGCTTTTACCGAAGCTAATTTCTAGTTTAATTTATATAAAATTTGGATTAAAAAAAATCAGATGTAAACCAAGACAGCATTATTTTGAACTCTTTACCAAAAAAAAAAAAACATTATTTTAGGCTTATGCTTCATATTTTTAGCCATGTCATCACCACAAAAGAAAGAAGAAAGAATAATTAAATAAAAAAAACATGTCATTTGTTTCTATTAGCAAAAATAGATGGAGTTAAAGAGATGACATTGCACCAATTTAACAAGTTTAAAAACTTGATTTTTCTTTTTGTAGGTTTTACAGCTTAATTATACTTTCGTAACAAATTTTAAAACTTTTAGTATATCTATTTCAATCTAATCTAATTGCGAATTCATAAGAACTTGATTAGTCTAGAGCAATTCAAATGAAACATGTTATATATTGTGGAGTCCACGTCACTTGTTGTTCCTAAGAACTCATGTATAAAAAATCATTGTTTCGTTCTCTCAACACTATCCATGGCTTCAATACATGGAACTTGAATATACTAAGTACCAATTTTGCCCCTCCTTTGCTCGTCCACCCACCTCAAGAAGCCGCTCAAATCTATATATGTATCCTATGCTAAAGATAATTATGATATTTCATATAAATTATTTGTACATTTCAAGATAATACTTACATTGCCCATGTATTGCCATTTGATTATGCATAATCTTTATCAATATATTATCATAAAATAGTTATCTAATAAAGTCTATAAATATATTGTATTCTTCATTAATATATAGCGCTGGAATATATACATATTTCATTCGCCGATTATCAAAGGAAGTCATGAAGAAGGACCTTTGTTTCATACACCTAGCATTGACATATTCAGCAAACATAGTCCACCTCTTGCTTCAATCTCTCTCTCACTCACTTTAGTTCCTGATTTGTTCGCTACCTTCGCTTTAGCTCCCTCTCTTGCTCAATTCGCTCCAGCTTCCTCTCTCTCGCTCTTGCGCTCTCACCAAATGGATGGAAAGGTGAGCTTTCCTACTCACAAGATAACTTGCTTTACCGGTTTTCTTCTTACTTAGTCATGTATTACCTGCCATGTGCAAATTAAAAGAAAGGCAAGCCTCACATTTAAAAAAAAAAAAAAAAAAAAAAAATGAAAATGGTAAAAATAGAAAGCAAAGTTGCTGTTGTTAGAGCATGGATTCGGGGAGGGAATTTTTATAGCTTCGGGTGAAGGTGTGGGGGGAAAAGAGTTTGGGAGGAAGAAGATTTGTGCAAGGAAATAATTTATAATGGAGGCTGGGTTGAAAAGTCGTAAGTGAGGTAGTTGTGGGCTCAATTGAGTTTTTAGCAAAATTGGACCGGGCCTTGTTCACTTTCGGACCCAACCCGGACCGTTAGGGTCCAGGTCAAACCAAAGAATCGACGCGATCTGAAGTCCATCTTCAATATTTAAAGATAATAAATAAAAAAAAATTAAAAATTAAGAAAATTGATAAAAAGAACTCAGAAAATTCATAAAATGCATAAAAATGATAAAATTTTAGAAAAATCAGAAATATATGTAAAATGACCAAAATACCCTCAAGACTTAGAAAATTGACTAAATGCTCCCTCTAGCTTAAAGTAATTATCGAAGTGCCCTTAAACTCAATTTTATGGGCGGTGATACTACTCACATATGAGAACGTGAAATGTAACAAATCGTTAACGAGGGGGGAATCTTTATGAATCCAATTTGTAATTCAACATTATGCATACTCGAATGGTAAATATATGCAATATATGTGCAATCTTGAGAGATTCGAATAATTAATAAGAAATATCATAATCATCTTTAACATAGGAAAATACCCTATAGAAAGTGCTAAATATCCTTTATGAGTTAAGAATAATAATAATAAATGGAAGAAGAAAATATGTAATTTATATATTTTTCAATGTATATATTAATGAAGAATACATTATCATATTTATAAACCATATTAGATAATGATACAAAGATAATATCTCAGTCAGGATTATGCATAATATACATGCAATATATGTGCAATCTTGAGAGATATAAATAATCACAATAAAGTATCATAATTATCTTTGACATAGGAAATAATGTAGATTGTCTCTTGCCAAAGCTAGCTCAGACCCCCTTGGGCCAATCTCATGATGATAACCAAAATACCTTCAAGACGTAGAAAATTGCCTAAATGCTCCTGTTAATCAAAATGCCTCTAAAATTGGTGATGATGCTACTCACATACAGAAACACAAAATGCAACAAATTGTTAACAAGAGGGAAATGTCTATGAATCCAACTTGTAATTCAAGGCTATGCATAATCAAGTGGTAATATATATGCTATATACATTTAATCTTGAGAGATTCGAATAATTAATAGAAAACATCATAATTATCTTTAACATTGGGGAATATCTAATAGAAAGTGCTAAATATTCTTAACTGGTGATGATGCTACTCACATACAGAAACACAAAATGCAACAAATTGTTAACAAGAGGGAAATGTCTATGAATCCAACTTGTAATTCAAGGATAATAGTAATAATAATAATAATAATAATAATAATAATAATAATAATAATAATAATAAACAGAAGAAAGAAATATGAAATTTGTATATATTTTAATGTACATATTAATGAAGAGTACATCATCCTATTTATAAACTATTTCATATAACTATCCTAAGATAATATCTTAATCAAGATTATGCACAATATACATACAATATACGTGCAATATATGTGCAATTTTGAGAGATGTCGATAATCAAAAGAAAATATGATAATTATCTTTAACATAGGAAATAATGTAGTTTGTCTCTCACCGAGGCTAGCTTGGACCACCTTGGGCCAATCTCATGACAATAACCAAAGTACCCATAGACTCGAACAATGACCAAAATACCCTCAACACTTGCAAATTGACTAAATTCTCCCTCTAGCTTAAAGTAATTATGGAAATGCCATTAAACTCAGTTTTATGGATCACGATACTACTCACTTGCAAAAAACATGAAATGCAACAAAGAGGGGAATATTTATGAATCTAATTTGAAATCTAGTCTTTATATCTTACAAAATGCTCGTTCCTCGAACAACAACATTCCTTTCGAAACATCATGCATATGAAGAACCTACATTTTTGTCGGTACCTTGGTGTGTGGAGACTTCGAAAGTTTTCAATGAATAATTGAAATTTAATCTTTTGGGATATAGTTCCTTGAGGACCAATAGACTTTTCTTAGTAGCATGCTTGGTTTTGTGAATAATGCAAAACAAATAAATCGTACGATTACTAGTCTTCACATCGTCCATAATACTAATGGTCCATCTATTTTATGAAAAATGAATGATTTATAAAATATTTTCCTAAAATTAATCGTTTATAACGCTTGAAATAATAGTCAATGAAAGATATTTCTTTTATGAATAACAATTCATGTCTAAAAATCTTTGTAGATAATCAAAATATTTTTGTTTATTTATTTTTGTAAGTACTACAAGCAATCATTTTTTGCTAAACAAATGAAGCCTAAATAAGTTCTCCATTCTAATCATTGAGGTGATTTAAGACACCTCAGCCAAGTTACAAAACGGCAATTCTCATTTATTGAGTAGCAACATTTCCTTATGGTTAAACTTATACAATAAACTTAACGGTCATTTCATCTTTGAATATTTACAAAATCAGTATTTTTCCTGTTTTGCGCATTGGTTTTGTATTGAATTGACGTCCTTTCAACTTTTATGTATTAGGAATTGTTAATTTTCTAAGATATTACATTTTTATTAAATGATATGGATTTAGTTTCATGCACTAATTAAAATTTATTTACAAACAAAAATTATATTAATTAACAGAAATATAATCAATTAACACCAATTGATGATTAATGCAATGTAATTAATATAGGTTACAAGTTTATAATACCGCGCGCGCGCGCACTTTTTGTATGATAAAGAAAACCCACTACTATTTCAACACAAATAATAATCAAAAGAATTTCAACATGATATGTGAAATGGTAATTTAACAAAGACCGGCATAATAATCATATTAAGTATCTTATGAATTTCCAAATTTAATTCGAATCAAATAAAATTATAATTTCTATTCTTTATTGCACACACGACAATGCCATTTTTATTTTAATTTTCTCGTATAAAAGAATTGGGGTTACAAGTTTATAATACCATGCATATATGTACACACACAGTTCTTTGTATGATAAAGAAAACCCACTACCATTTCAACACAAATAATAATCGGAAAAATTTCAACATGATGCATGAAATGGTAATTAGAAAAAAACAGGCTTAATAATCATACTAAGTATCTTATGAATTTCCAAATTTAAGTTGAATCAAATAAAATTATAATTTCTCTTCTTTATTGCACGCATGAGAATGACTATTTTGTTTTTTTTTTTTTTTTTTTTTGGTATAAAAGAATTGGGGTAACAAATTTATAATACCCCCCCACACACACATACATACATACTACCGTGCACACTCACATACATACATACATACATACATACATACATACATACATATATATATACACATACATATTTCGTCCTATGATAAAGAAAACCCACTACTATTTCAACACAAATAATAGTTAGAGAATTTCAACACGATGCGTGAAATGGTAATTGAAGAAGACCAGCGTACATAATAAGTATCTTATGAATTTTCAAATTTAAGTTTAATCAAATAAAATTATAAGTTCTCTTCTTTTTTTCTTCACAAATATCTGTTTTTGGCTTAACTGCCAAAATGTGGTCCTCAACTAGCTTAAGGTAGCATAGAGCATCCTCAAGTTTTTCCATAACTTGATTAAGAGATTTTAGTGCTTCTTATTTTCCATCACATATTGAATTTTTATATTCAATATCTCATAATTCTCGTTGTCCAATTTCTCTTCTTTGTCCAGTTAAGCCATTATGTGACATCCACGAAATTCGAGTCCTCGAGGAATGAATGAATGTGAATTTCGTCAATGAATTGTTGATTGATCTCACTCGGAATTGATCACTCCTAAGATACTAACCTTGAAGGGAAAGGCTAATGAGGACAGAACTCGTACGACTAAAGAACTCGACCTAGGAAAATGACTTGACCATGAGACTTGTGTGAGGACGATCCACGTAGATAGTCATGCCGATTCGAAGGACGACTAGAAGTCGATTCACGGACAGAACATAACGGAACGACAGGTGATTACGTTTACTGTTATCGAATCCACAAATGACCTTATGTCAATTCCCAGTAATTGTGTATTTTGAAATAAGTATCTATTCTCCGTAATTTCATGTAGTCAAGGACATCCATGCGTCGAGATATCTTGAATGTGATTTGACACGAGTCGATTACGCGGGAATCTTCGGAGCCACCCATCAGTTTGAGCTGTACCCAAAATGGTGTTAGGCGAAATTGACATGGCATGAGAACTAAAGATTGGGCTTCGAATTATTGGGAACATCTCGGATGGACTTTGAATGAAGCTACTTTGACAGGTTGACAGGCGTCGTTAAGCGAGCAATTGAAAAAGGATTTTTGGATCGAGGAAACGAGCTTGTGAGGATGTGGGCCGGGCCGAGCCAATGTGGGCCTTAGGACCAAGGTGGGACAGCCACCATAGTGGGCTTAAAGCAAGCAAATGAGCCCATTAGGCCCAAACCAACTATTCATCTTTTAAAGCCCATGGGCCAAACCTTAGTCATTTCAAGCCCAATCAATTTCCAAGCCCACTCTTATGCATGGCCAAACCCATTTCTTAGGCCCATCCACCAATTTCAGCCCAAGGACAGATTGGTAAATTGTGCAAGGTGAAATGACCAAATTGCCCCTATAAGTTAGTGGATAAGGGCAAAGGAAGAGAGAGAAAAGGATGCCTATTGCTCCTTCAACAGAAGTTTCCTGATCAGTGATAACTTTTTGTTACCATACTTTCATATATTTGGTTCCTCAACTGTTCAGATATCTCAGTATGCCCATTTATCTTGTCCTATTTACTTTGTTTTGCTAAAAACCTGGTAATTTTCCTCATGCTCTTAGTCTTGATCAACTGCCCATAGATCAAAACTCAGTGCTCATTAGTTAGAGATGTATTATTGCTTTTCAGGGTTACAAAACCTATCTCAATTCCGAAGAATGAATAGAAGACTGCTTTTTCGTATAATAACATGAGTAGTCTGCACTTCCTAAGATTTTCTTTATACTATCAATAGCTTATTCTAGAAAGTACCCTACTACCAATTGAAATGAAGTTGTCCCCCTAGGCGGGGTGGTGTCTCGTGCTTCTGGTGTCTTGTGTAGCTTCTTTTTTTAAGTTGCAACGCATAAGAGTTTCATGCCCGTCTTCCCAAAAGGTACTTATGAAACAGCATTATCCAGAAAAGCTTATAACATTGAATTTACTCTACTAATTGTACATTAAGATGATGGGACATGTGCTCGCTCAATCTTCATCTGTATGTCATTCTTTTGCATGCGTAGATGTTCATCAGCTTTAAACTCATTGTTTATGTTATTCTGGCTAGGTATAATGGCCATGGGAGCTATAAATGTGGTTAGGAAAAGCTTCACTCACATTTCTTTCACAAGAAAAGCTTAAGCATCTGAAGTCCTGTGCAAAAGATTTCTATGGAAGCTGGGAATTGGGATCTCATAATGAATTTCTTAAATTAAGCAGGACTGTACAGCTTTTGTTTATGCGCTTCATGGTATGTCCATTGCTCCCTATCTTAAACTTCACGCCATCATGCCACAGCAAAGGAACATGGGATAAGCAGCTCAAGAAATAAATATCAGGAAATTGGTATCCCTGTAGCTAGTGTGTATGGGTGTGCACTGAATGTGTCTGATAATTAGTCATTTTCTGCAAAGGCTTGATGTTCCAAGAGGATAAAAAGGAAGAAAATAGTAGCTGAATTGTGTGCGTACAGTTTTGACAAATATGACTAGCAAAATCTGTGCCTCAAATGGAGTGACAATTAATTTGATCAAGTAGTGCTGCTGTTCATTTCAATCTGTCTCTAGTATGAATAACTTTGTTGGCGTGAGAATTTGCATGGGAAACTGAGCCAATCTTGGGCAGATATCAGCATCTGTGATCGAAGATGATGTGGAAAAGCTCAAGTCACTATTGGGTTTTGAGTATGTTGCCTCATTGTGCGATCATAATTTTAGATGTGGCTCTCTGCTTCTCTTGTTAACTTAATGGAATGAAAGGCTAGGCCACTATTAATTCCTTTTTTTGAATCACTACAGTGTTGCTCTTGCCGTTGATAGTCCTGAATTGTTCAATCAGATTGCAGAAGTCTTCTGTGATAAGGCAACTATAAGATTTCTCATTCTACTATAGGGTGATAAAGCATCCTTTTCTATTAAAGGAACAGAAGACATGCCCATCTTTAGCTACAATGAAATGATAAATCTGGGGCAGGACTGGCGTAAATCTTTGCTTGACTCCAAGGACACCTGTAAGTTATAGACATGTCTTCACTGCATTCAATACTTCTAGCGGACCATAGGGTACTGGGAAGTCCAATTACAGAGAGGATTTACATTCTGTCAAGACAAATTACTCAATAATTGGTTGTCTAAGGGTGCTTTATTAAATCTGTGATGTAGGCAAGATGTTTCAGGATCAGAATGTATCCATTCTGCTCAGCTTTTCCAGTCATTTCAATTAATTAAAGTCAGGTATCATAAAGCAAATATATTGAGTTGACTGCAAGTTACACCAGACCTTTAAAGCCAGAAATGATTTAGAAGTGGACTAAAGTCTGTTTGACATTCTCTTTCAAACTTTTACCGTTTTCACTATATGCAAGTAGCTTGTAGTGTAGCAGGTAATATCCAACAAATGGTGGGTCTGTTTGATGACAGTGGAACCATTTATTCTAGCAATGAGGACAAAGGGATAGGTGCAGGAAGAGCTTTCAACAGTGATTATTAGGATCAAGTGGAGCAAGGGCTAAGTCTCACTAAACTATGAGTGAGATTGGTATCTCAGGTTTAAAGAGTATATTGTTTGCTGCCCTGTTTTGCACAGGGTTAGCAACATGCAAACATATTGTGAAGGAAAATTTCAGTAATTAAGACCTTGTCATCAAAAACTAACCTTGAATGCTACATTTTACATGATTTTTATTTTCCTTCTTGAAGGGTCGAGCTTGTTCAATTGCAGGAAATCAAGGCAAGTATGGACTTATCAGCTCTGATGATGTTGCTACGCTTATCTACACCAGTGGGACAACTGGAAATCCAAAGGGCGTTACATTAACGCATGGCAATTTGTTGCATCAGGTTTATCATTCTCTGAGGCAATTTGTTTCTTCTTTAGGCACCATTAATGTGATATGCTCGATCTTGATGCTATACGAGAAAAGGGCTGCCAACTGCTTCATATTTCTTCTTTGAATTTAGTTATGCAGAACAAAGTTTAATTCTTACAAAACAACATAATTGTTCGTATCTAAAAATACACGACGAAACCCATAGACTATCTGTCTGATTCTGTACTAGGAGCAGCAATATCCTCAATGTAATGGGTACAGTGTTTAAGCAGTAGTTCCACATCCATTCATGCATTCTTGTAATTGCTGTACAGGGCAAAAGATCTTTCCTTCTATGAATTTCATGACTCGACATAGTTTTAAGTATATTATCTTTTTGTCACTTATTTTGTATTTTCTGTCACAGCAAATTACCTAGTTCATGACATGTTGCGTCTCCTATGGTGTTTATAGGTTCCACTCAGAAGTTTGACCTCTCTCTCTCTCAATTCAATTCAGTACTTTATTTATCTGTCTCACTTTAATTTGCTTTCTGGTACGTTCTTCTCCTCTTTTTTTTTTTTTTTTTTTTTTTGGGTAGAAATTAAGAATATATTGAGCTTTAGCCAAATTGTACAAAAGAGATCACGGCACCAAGAACTTACACTCAAAATGGCAAAGAGACATTCTTCTCCTCTGTTTATCTCCCTTTTATATGATTTTCCCTTTTAAGAAGTTCCTTCGATCATCCTAGGGATATCTTCATTCTTCTTACTAGCCCCATCCTAGAAGATGTCCTCCTCGAAATATCTTAATTACTTGCACCATGGCACCACTCAGGTCAAGTATTCACTAATCTAATGTTTTCTATAGATGTGATCCAGATGAAAAGATCACAGAAAACATTGGCACATGCTCTCTTATCAACTACAATAGCTGCGTTGAAGTATGTGGGAATTTTTTTTTACCTCCTTTTTGAGGTTTATGCTATAGTGACTAAAGAAAACTTTGCTACATAGAAGTTCATGTCTCCTTTCTATGAAAAAACAATAGGTTGTATTGCCTCCACTGCCTCACCTCGCAGAGTTACATTGGTGGGGTTTGGCTCACATGGCATGCCAATTGGCCCAAAATTGATATAGGGCTGTCAGCCAAGGACAATCTACCTTCACGATCCACAAAACAGTAGGACGATAGGATCTCCACATGATCTGTCCTTTATGCTTCTGTGTGCTTCCGATCTGTTTGTGTGCCTTGGGATAGCTCCAATGTTGTTTTTTTAGCATGGTGAGGTTGATAAGACCTCAGCAAGCGACCGCAGCCAATCCATACTACCTATCATGGTAGGCGTAACCTGCACGTTGAGGAGGTTCACTTATATAATTTATTTTTTTCTAGATAAGAAACTTGTGGGATATTGTACCTGCAGTACCTGGGGATAGATTTCTGAGCTTGCTTCCGCCATGGTATATCTATGAACGATCCTGTGAGTCTTCATTTTCACACATGGAATTGAGCAAATGTACACGACTGTGAAGAACTTGAAGGTACTGTTTTCTGGTAGATTTGTATCATTTCTGCTTGCATTGTTTAGACAGCACTGAACAAATCAAAGAATAGATATTCGTGTTTTTTTTTTTTTGGATGCTTGTTAAAAATAGGCTTTTGTATTGTTGGGTTAGTGGCACTAGACCACATATACTGAAGTTCTCTGGTTGAAGTCATCAAGTATCCTGAAAAACTGCCTTTTTCTAGGAATTGAATCTTTCGTCTCATTTTCTATTTTACCCTTACTGTAGGAGGACTTGTGGCAATATCAACCACACTATCTCATCTCAGTACCTCTAGTTTATGAGACACTCTACAGGTATTTCGTCCATTGAAAAGAGTATCTAGGTAGTTTATTATAATGGGTAGACATTCTCTATCATATGAGTGATTGCAGCTTGTAGGTTGTTACACTCTGGAGGAGTATAATTTTTACTTTTTCAGAATCTCCCTACTCAATCGTTTCATAGGATTCCAGCAGGGCAGCACGCTTCTGGGTTGCAAGTAGTGATTCAATTGATTATAAAGAAACCGAATTCTTGCTTCAGTTATCAACTCCCCCTTTCACCTTCCAAATTGATTGTTGACTCTTCGAAGCAGTCACCAAATCTGGACACTATCTAGGCACAACAAGCTGCTGCCCATATTCTCAATTGACATATCTGGATCCCATGACATATAACAGCAGGATCAAGCAATTTGTCTGATAATATGAGTTCATCGAAGCTCAGCTGCTCCATAATAATCTTGCTATGAAGCTAGCCTCTCGTCTTGAAGCTTCCTATACTAAGTAAAATGGAATGCATTTTGATCAAAAGAATGTGCCAAAAAAGGACATGGAATGCACAGCTATCTGTTAAATTGTCCTGAGGACTCAAGATGACCTGGATCTCTCTCATTAATGGGCATAAACATAACGATGTTGTATTATACAATTAAAGCTACAAGCATGTCTCAGGATGACTGAAATTTTTATGCATATACCTATGAAACTCTCAAAGGCACATAATCACAGGATAACTTGGTTGCATGCCCTCCTTATCGTTCTTTGTGTCTAAGTTGGATTACTCCATTTATACTCGAAAAGTAACAGTGTTGAGTACGAATTGCACTCTTTAACCTGTTTAAACGTATTCAAACACATGATAAACATGCATTGTGACATTACCTGTTCTACAAACGTGTGGTGCTCAGTAAAAATGATCTGTGTTGTACAAATAGTTTGACACAGCACAATAATAACACTGGATCCCATATTGTCAGATTTTATTTTATTTCTTTTTCACGGTTTTGTATCCTACTTATAATGGAGTATTAGGTCCTGCCACAATTGATCATTTCATATTCGCATTCACAAATATGGAGTCCTTGCATTGTACAATCTAACTGTGCTTTTGGTTTGCTGCTGCAGGGGGATTCTAAAACAGTTGTCTACGGGCTCTACTGCTCGCAAGCTTATAGCTCTTACATTTGTAAGGATCAGTATGGCATTCATGGATTTCAAGGGGGTATATGAGGTCACGCCTCGGCGAAGGCACTCAACCTCGGTGAAGGCAGTCAGACCAATTTTGACATTGCTCTCTCATTTATCAGTTAAGCTCTTATAGCAATAGTCAATATTCCTTCACCAGTTTAGTATGGCATCAAGAAGATTTTTGGGTTCAATTATCTGGATTCCTATCAGCCCTTGTCTAAAAACGATATCCATGCTTTTGGTAGGGTTTGGTCTGAATATAATGAGCAACAATTATGCATTCATTGCAACCTTTTATATGGTTTTGTACTTGTCCATTGTAATTCCATACTCTCACTATGAACCCTGCTTCTAATAAGGAGAATGCTTTCTTCCGCACTGTTTTATTTTGTACACGACTCTGATTGTCAATATCTCTGCACAGATTAACTCCTTCCACAATTAAGTGGTTGTCAGTGGGATAGATTTTCTGATTGGACCTATCTTCATGGCCTTCAGTTAGAAACTTGTCTGACTTCCGTTGCTTAGATTTATTGTCTTTTCAAATTATTGAAGCAAGCTTCCTTCTCTTTAATGTGCCGTAAAGCACATTGTAGCACTTGCAATCATGAAAATCCAAGCCTGAAGTCCCTTAGTTTGGGTGGTACTACTAACATCAGATCCTTATGTTCCAATATACTACAAGCAAAAACAATCAAAGGAAAGGCTTCACTTAATAAGCTAGTTCATCTATAGGGGTATTCCTAAGCCTTCGCAACTGATTCATTACAATGTAGGGAATAAGTTAGATGAAGAAAATTTTTTAATACTTTTATTTAGTCTATGAATTCTTGCTGAAAATAAAAGAAACAAATTAAATTTTTAGTAATCAATATTTAGTGAAAAGAGCTGCACTTAAGTTTCAGACTTTCAGTATAAGAAGGATATTTTGCAGGGTAAATATCTGACTAGAGATCCGAAGCAACCCGCCTTTCTTGTTTCAATGTTGGATTGTTTGTGGGCAAGATTTGCTGCTGCCATATTATGGCCAATGCACATGTTAGCCGAGACGATAGTTTACAGTAAGATTTGTTCAACCATTGGAATATCTAAGGTACTTCTCTTCAAATCTGGTGTTATGACATCAAAGAGTAGTCATTGTAGAGATTATTCTAGCAAGTACTTCTACAGTCTGCTGCAGTGCCGTAGGAATGATCAAAATAGATATATATTGTTTTTGTCTTGGTTATTAAGGATGCTATCTTTCTTCATTCAGTCTCAAACAAGTGCATCCTGTGTCCTATTACATAAAGGAGCATAAGTTTGCAAGTGAATGATCTTTTTTTTTTTTTCTGGAATATGCAGGCTGGCGTCAGTGGAGGTAGTCATTTGCCTATGTTTGTGGATAAATTCTTCGAGGCTGGACGTCATTTGGTTAAGACGTTTTAAATTTTTTTTTTTTTTTTTTTTTAATACAGATTTTACTCTCATTTGAGACATGTCTTTTGTAGACTATTAGTGTGAAAATACAAGTTGGGTTTGATATGACAGAAACTTCACCAGTTGCTGCTTGTCAAAGACCTTCCTGCATTGTAAGGCAGACGTCAGTTTAAAATGAGATTTGTGGATGTAAATTCATTTAGTTAAGACAATACTAAGTAATTTTCGGTGACAAACAACAAATTTGGACTTTGAATGTTTGCTATTACAGCACCACCTTCAGTTGATTTGTTCGCTGTATCTTTTGTAGCGGCTTCATTCTTGATATTATTTTTTCCAATGGTCCACCTTTAAGTCTTGACGGAAGCTTTGCCTCAAATGCTGTGTTTCCATGCTTTGCATCTGTCTAGAGGCGTTTCGAGAAGGAAGAAATAGATAATAGGAATTAGAAGAAGATTAGACGGTACAATAGGAGTACCTATTACCATAAGAGTATTCAAGAACATGTATCAAACCTTCAGTGACATCCAATTCGATATACTGAACTCAAAATTGCGGATCCTGATACTGATGAGACTCCCTCCCGGTACAAAGGGCATCATCAAAGTGAGGGGGTCGCAAGTAATAAAGGGTTATTACAAGGTAAGATCCCCTTTAGACAAGATAGAGAAAGTCATGATGTCCAGTGAAACGTCTCATAATCTCATGGAGAATACATGTTTTGAAATAGGCAGCCGAATAATTATTTCTTTAGTATGAATGTGTAATTCACATTTGGAACTTTGTAGGCCACCAGAGTATAGGTTTGGACATATTGGTCCAATTGATCCCACCATTTGAAGAGCTTTGCTTTGAGGGCGGGAATAAACTGGATATTGTCTCCTCCCATCACATATAAACGAGACTCGAAAAGCCGACCTAAATTGTCATGGGCCAATAAAAAAAAACTGAGTAAAGAAAGTAAAGAAATTATTTTGTTTTTATAGAAAATGGCAAACACAAAGACATGCGCATGATATATGTGGCTCGATGTCTAACGAGAAGGCTTGTTGAAATTAAAAGGGTGTTTGCCCATCGCAGTCTCGCATTAGCAACATACTCTCTTAACCCCGACTCTACCTAAAGAAATTCGAGGAAAAGAAAGACAACATTTACATCATAGTCTCGCGTTCAAGGCCGTATCTTTCTTAACACCATCCTAAATATCCTATGGCAGCCCAGGTCCGATGGCCGGGTTATGTGTGCCATGTGCAATGCTAAAATAGTAAAGTAGGCATAGCAATTTATGATCACAAAGCATTTTATTAAAATAGACCTCTAAGCTCTTGACTTGCATAAAAAGAAAATAAAAGAAAAAAACCAAGTCCGTAAAATGCTTAAACAAGATAGAATGGCCTAAGTCCTCAAAAATGTCCCCAGCGGAGTCGCCAAGCTGTTATGACATCTTTTTTTGGCGCTCGATTAGGGCAGGCGACTGCGGAGGCTAATGGCTCGGCTATGTACATTAGGCTTAGCCTGGACTCTCTTAACTCCACCAATTCACGACTTAATAGTTTGATATTTTAACATAAATTAATTTTAAAAAGGAGTCACCACTAGTGGTGGGTCGATTAGAAACCCAGCTAAATATTGTGAGAAATATTCACTCCCGCGCAATAAGAGAAATTAAGATCGGGACTTGATTACACTATTTAATCACTAATGCATTTTCATTACCTAATCTTATTTAAACCCTTAGGTTTTTTTGGATTTTTGAGGGGTTTTTCATGCATTTGCGAGCAAAAACATTTTCTTAGTCTTTTTCTATTTTTGAACATAAAAAGCATTTTTAAATCTTTTTGGAGATATTAATCATTTTCACTTTTTTCTGATTTTTTTGGGCTTTTTGGGAAAATATGGGATATTTTTTTGGATTTTTTGAAATTTTTATTTTTCTTTATTAAAATGTTATATTATTATTATTATTATTATTATTATTATTATTATTATTATTATTATTATTATTATTATTATTATTATATATTTAAAAACGACCCAAGTTTGATCCTAGCAGCGGCAAGAGTGTGCAGTGGTAGGGGACGGCAACGCTCGATAGAGATTTGGTGCAGCAATGGCATCGGGGGGTGGTGGTGGCATGGCTCAGCAGAGATCTGGTGTAGTGACGACGTCAGGGGTTGATGACGCACGGTTTAGCTCGGCATCAAGTGGTAGTAGCGGCGGGAACAACATTGAAACGATGGCATAGTTCGGCATGGCGTCGGGGTTGTGGTAGAGCTTGATCGACCCCCCTCGGATCAGGACCCCTCTCTCCGACCAAATCTAGATCTCCGGCTGGCCGGCTCTCGGACCTCCTCTGATGTTTCTCGGGGGAGGTGATCGGAGCCTTGGATCCTCTCTTGGCTGTGGTTTGGGCCTCCCCCCCCAATGCCCTATTTATAGGCGCGGGAGGGCCAGTCGACGGAGGCTAGGCCAACAGTCATTGATGCGACGACTAGCTTTCCTCTACCGGCCGAACCGGCGTTAGTCCTTCCCCTTCCACAAAGGCCTGCTCACCATCAATGCTGCGTCCCCACCACCTACGCCGCACATCGTTGTCTCCTCCCATGTCTCAGCATCGCGCGCGTTCGGCCTTTGACGCGTGCTGCATATTCGGTCAGGGAAGTAGACAAATAGGGGAAGAAGATGAGGAGGGGAAAGGGAGTTGGAACAGGGGAAAAAAAGAGGTCAGGTTGGGCCTTGGGGGCCCGTGCGTGGATAAAAAAGGGAAGGGGCTAGGCTTGAAGGCCCAGCCCCTTTGGCTGCTGCTTTTTTTTTTTCTTGCTTGATTGTTATTATTATTTATTATTCAAAAAAAGAAAATTAAAAAAAGAAATTAATGTCTAATTAAAAAAACTAATCAAAATTTAGGTGTCAACAAGTACTTCTTAGGAATTACTGAAGTAATTATCCAAATCGATAGACAATGACTAATGTTTTAAAAAGAAGAATTTAAAGGAAAAGCTATAGAATTTTCCGAAGTTCGAAAGTTATATTTCAATGTGAAAACACTATGTATCCTAAACCATCATATGATACAAAGCTTTAAAAAAAAAAACCAGCGGCCTAGCTTGTCCCTTGAGAAAAATTTCTTCATCAATCTCTCCCTCTACTTTAGGTATGAAAGAAACAATATCATTTTGAGTCATTAGTATTTTTCCTTTATAAAAATTTATGCTTTTTTAAATAGTAGAAACCTAGGTTTTAATCTTCAGTTATATTTTTATTTATAAATTTTTGTGTTTTAGCATAGGATGACAAGCGTAGCACACAGGCAATGTAATCCCACCACCTCAGTTGTTCGACCAACCCATAAAATACTTTTCTATAATCCAAGCACATGTTACTTCTATGTCCATGGATGGAAGCTATTTGGTCAAATCCTGCTTTGCATATCAGAATCACAAGATAGGGGGGAACCAGATTAAATGAATGACTATTGCATTTCAACGACAATCCAAAGAACTCAACTTCGTTCGAATTTGTTGCTTTGGTTCTATGGCTCATATTATAAACTCAAAACCACTTTGTCTTAAGAAAACAGAACCCAGGTGCAAACCACCTTGTGGAGGTAGCAATTGCAATGAATAAAACCCTCACACACTAGATGGGGAAAGTGAAAAGGAATAAAGGCCATGAAATGGACTTACCTCAACAGTGCAAACCCCTAGCACCACGTACTCCCAAAATCAACATCGGCAAATCTTTTACCGAGGAAACATGAAATAGAGCAATTGCTTGTATCTATCGAGACTACACAGGCCGCCTAGTGTTTGTGGTTGAGGATGTCTACGGTCGAGGAGGTTATGTTCGAGAATTCTTGTGGAGTAACTAAAGGTGCAGATGGAGTTGATGTTTTAATGACATCCTCAATTATAATGATGTTCCGGCCTGACTTGGCCTTGGACTTGAAAGTTTTCTCTCATGGTTGATCCCATGAGAGGATGTGGGAAGAGTACCAGTGAAGTTCGAATTCCAACAAAACGATTGTGACTTGACTCAAACAACAAGCCAATATGAAGATGTTCAAAATTTTTCTGAAAATTGAACCCATAAAGGAAACTCCATCCAAGTAGGCCTCCCAATTTGTATGGGTTTCCTATATTGGATCCATTTTTTTTCATTATATGAGGTAGAATTTTTTTTGTGAAGAGCATCCAAGAGACGACTTCTTTGTGAATTACACTCCAAAGCAGTCCAAGAGGAGCTTTAAGTATTTGAGTCAAGCAAAATCCTGTGGGTAAGATTTGTGAATTCTTTTGTAAGATTGGGAGATTGTTTCTTGAGGAATTACGAGTGCTAAATACTGTGTGAATGTAATTGGGAGCTGGGGCATACTAAGTGTGTTGAGTGTCTCGAGTATTGTTGTAATCTTGATTTTATCACTTAATTTATAATAAAATCATGTATTGCTTTCCCTTATGAGGAATAGGTCCTACTGAATGAATCGCATAGATCGATTGTCTATTTTATTTCCTTGTTTGTTATCATTTGTTTTTAGAACGATGATAAATAAGTTGTCGGCCAACTATAACGATTAAGTTAAGTGTCCATATTCCAAACTTTCTGAACTCAAGTTAACAAGCAATGATTGAGTAAACAAAAGCGTGCCTATAACCGGCGAGAGGGTGGCGGCTTGAATAAAAGAGATGGTCATAAAAAAAATATGGATAAGACCACTTTCCGAAGAAGTAACGGCACTTAAAACTTACCATAACCCATATAGGCTTTTTATGGAATTTATTGGTCTAAAGGTTAGGACTATCTATTTAGGGTTCGCTTTACTGCGTAAAGAGATTATGTATATGGTCAAAGCATCGCTCACAAGTTCAATTAATGTGCTTCCTTTTTTTCTTTTACATCATTTCGCTGCTATCATTATTCAGTTTGTTTTCCGTCTATTATCACCAATTTGATTTGGATACATTCATGTTCTATCATACATTTGTAGGGCACTAGTTATATGCAAAGAGAACTCTGAAAGAATAGATGACGTAGGCCAGTTTCAATATTTAAGTTCTTTTCAGAAACATATAAAAATTGGTAGAAAAATTGGTACGGTATACCTTATGCAACTTCCAAGTCAAAAGTGGTCGATGTCGTTTTCTGTACGAGGTTTAGCCATTTTTATGTTAAATCTCTGCCCATCATTCATGTGGTTATTTCCATTTAAAATCTGAATATAACACAAAAAACTTCCGTCTTAATATTTCTCCTGGCCTCAACATAACATTGGGGAAGATCGAGAAGAAAGTAGTACAACGGAAAACTGGAATTTCATACAACATCCAACGTGTATGATATAGCGGGTAATTTCTAAACAAACCTCGTTATTTTTCATTAAATAATTATATAGTTCAATAACAAATTGATAGATAATTTTACACACACCAAGCAGAACCATGTCCGGAGGAACTGAAGAATAAGATTTCGGGACATAAGACCTAACTGAAGCAGAATTGACTAGACTTACATAACACAGCTTTGACTTTCTATTCTGAAGTATTTAGGCTTTTGGTTTCTCATTCTGAAAATCATGGCCGACACCGGGGCTGTGACCCGGTCTTGTGCCTTCGAAATCATTTGGTTGACCCGCAACGATTAGCCTTTCCTCATCACCACTCGAAGCTTTCGGTCGAACAGCTTCCTTCTTTAAGCCATTGAAAGAATGGCCCAATCCGGGGCTGCTCCCAGGGGCTGTGGGGCGGAAATCATCCTTGTACACTGCTTCTGACTCGCCCAAACTGGCCGCCTGATGATGTGCTATAGGCGAGGGAACCATCTCCTCCCCCTCATCAAAATGATCATCGTTCGTAGGAGACTGACTCGGCAGGAGAAATTGTGATGCTTGTTTGTCCATTTGGTCGTAATTAATTGCACGGAGTTCGTCCTCCCATGCCGATTTTATCAACCTTCCCTCGGAAGTTAGAATTGCATCAAACGCAATGAAGGTGAAAATGATCACAAATATTGATATGATTTGGAGATCAGCCATAGCCAGCGAAGTGTGGAAAAGGAAGTTTGATTTTCTACTTTGAAGCAAGCACTGAGAAGAAATAGGTAAGACAGAATATAGTCGACCGAATGAGAAGCACTTGAACTCCGCATTGCTATTTATAGGCCTGAGAAAGTGACTTTTTGAGAATCTTAACCACTGACCCAATTACATATAAAACTATGTACGTGGACTTCATTTTGGTTCTTCTTCGTGGATGGTGATAATTGCCACTTCTAATATTTATGAAGACCCGAATGGACAGGAACTCGCGCCAACTTTGTTGATTTTAACATACCATTGTAAATTTCCAGCTAAAAATATGCCACTGCTCGCTTTGACCTTTCGATTGTGGTGGAGAAAACTATTGTAGTTTTGAATCATGCATGTAATATGACAACGACTGTTCTTGGTTGACCTCGTTTAAATGTTTCGAAAATTATTTTGAGTGCTTACATAGTAACCACAAAGTATGGCTAATAATTACCACCCTACCATGGAATTAGGTTGTGAGAAGGATACGTCAGGTTCAAGCACACGTTGAAATGATCTTGCGCACTGCTCTTCACTTGCCCTACTATCAAATGCTTCGTCTGACTTAATTAAGAGAAGAGTCCTCGATGATATATTATGGATCGGGTGAGACATGACCAAGAAGATTTAATTTCACTTTCCTTTGAAGGTTTAAGAATACATTGATCCAATTAAAAGGTTTGTGACTTGATTGATTTTCATACAGTAGGTTTAGAACTGATCGTGCAACTTTTCTCATGAACTAATTATATGTGTATCCTAGTTGTTTTGATAATTTATTTAGAACACTTGTTAAAGTGACCCTCCTTATAATAAGGAGGAAATATCAAGAGATGAAGGGCTTAGCATATAAATGACCATATGATGAGGCCACCACAATCGACATGCACCAAACATTTTGGGTTTCTCTTTACTCTCCACTTGGAGGAGAAGAGTGCAAATGTTGACGGCTCGTGTGCAAGCTCGTACCTTTATCTTTGGTCGACAAATTCAAGTGAAATACCAAAGGTCTCTGTCCTTTGTTGTTTGACCCTTCAATCTCTCGTTGGTTGTCACATTAAGCTTTTAAAATTGGTTTAGAATGTGCATGCTTAGCCGCCCAAAAGGCACATTAGATTCTTTTGTTTCATTGCTAATAAAAAAAGGATCGTCTTGCCGAAATGTTTTTGAGTCACCGATCAAGTATACTTAATTTAGTTTCTTAATGAGTGTGTCCCAAGAGTACATTTACAAAACTCATAAAATAAAAAATTATGCTTGGTATACTAAAATTCATTTGTTAAGTTGTGAGGCGATGATAGCATTTAAGTAAATGGGTGGTTCATGTATAATATCCGACAAAACTCTGTCGCATCACTTTGTGCACTGCTTAGTAGACCATTCTTAGTAAATCTAGATTTATTAACAGAAAACTTCTCTAGCAGTGGTAATCGTGACTCAATATTCGCTTTAACAGGTTCGGGCAATGAGTCATATTTAAAGGACATTTCAGTTGGAAAATTTGTTCTAAATAACAATTTTTGTTCCAGAAATAAATTTTTTGGTTAATATCTTGAAAAACCACAAACTTGTACACCTATGATAAATTTATCTTAAACTATTTTTTTGACCACCAAAAACCCAAAACAGGTATACACTTGACAAATTTACTTCAGATTGATACACTTGTGACAAATTTACCCTCTATTAGTTTTTGTTAAATTTTACTGTCAAATTATTAAATTTAATGACACGTGACAGTTGACTAGTATACAAATTTGAGATTTTACGCTCCCATTTGTCACAGTTTACAATTTTTGTGATTTTTTTGTAATATTAATCCGATTTAGCGGAGGATATATTTATCACAAATTTATCGGTTTGGGATTTTTTTGTGGTCGAATAAATTAGTTTGGGGTAAATTTGTCATAAATATACCGGTTTAGGGTTTTTTATGATAAGTTGGGGTAAATTTGTCACAAGTATACCGGTTTGGGGTTTTTCATAATCAAAAAAATAGTTTGAAGTAAATTTGTCACAAGTGTACCGGTTTGAGGTTTTTCAGGGTATTAAGCCTAAATTTTTCTACTTCTATTCTCCGACAAAGTTCGAGCAAAAATATGTGTTTGATAATGATACAAAAGTTATATTCATATGTTTGAAATAGTATGTTTGTTCTTTCAAGGAAAATTTTTGTTAGGCACTATCATCTCTTACAACAAAGCAAACTTAACATCATCTTCAATTTCAAACTTTGCCCAATATTTTAGTAATATCTATTTGTGGTAAAGATGGATAATGACCATACCCACATAACAAACAAATTTCTTGTAGATTTTCAAATTTTGAATTATATCTCCCCCATCTTACAACTGCTTAAATTCATTTCGTCAAATAAGTCAAATTCTTTTGCTAGTCAAAAACACAAGATTCGTGTTTCCAAGATAGTAACACCAAATGAAATGCGTTAATTTTATGTACTTCACACCAGAAGTCCATCTTCACACATTTCCCAATTGCATTTTTTTTACTTAAGCAAGCACTTAAAGGAAATAGCTTAATGTTGTCTGAATATGTTCATTTCAGAATACATCATGTAAGAGAATGGATATAAGCAATTGTTAATACATATTGAGTTCTACAAAATTATGCTGTGATCTCGTACGACCTATGGGTTGGGTCCGATTCCATAGTCAACTGGGGTCCAACCAATTATTTATTATTTCATTTTTTGTTTTCCTTAAAAGAACAAACATAATATTACAAATTACATACTCATCAACCATGCTACATTGAGCAACCAAACTATGAACACCAATATATATCAAACATAAATATAAGATAAGATAAAATAGAATTGTACACTTGCTCCAAAGCAACAAACCAAAAAAAAAAAAAAAAGAATATTCAAGGCGAGGAATAAAGGCGAGTGGCAAGGCGAGTTAAGAGAGGCTAGCCGCGAGGTGAGCAAGCAAGCGAGGTGAGTGAAGAAGGTTTCTTTCTTTTCTTGGTCGAATTAGGGTTAGGTTTCGTTCTACTTTATAATTTACACAGCAAACTGAGTTGAGAAGAGAATATGGGGAGAGGTGCTAGGGTTTAGAGTAGACAAAAACTTATAATATATAATATATTAGATATATAATATAGAATACATCTAATATATATTATATAATATATAAAATGTATAGGGTTGGTCCGGGTTAGACCAACCCTAAACTCCTATGACCAAGGATCAACTCGCACGTACAAGGTCTTGAGGTCCCAGGACTAAGGATCAACCCAGTGTGCCCTTTGGAACTAGACAAAGACCGACCGGTTGAGCCAGTCAAAGGTCGGTCCAGGTCGGTCAACCCTAGGCGATGCTCACCCTAACTTATTACTTCCCCTTTTGACTGTATGACTTTTGGCCAAGTTTTCTCCAATTTATAAAGCTCCACTTCGAATGTTGCACATGAATCAAGTAGGGGTTATGTCATCTAATTCTCTCCATAAAAATCTTGGCAAAAATTTCTTAAAAACATGTGTAGAATCTTCCCTCAAACTAGGCTATCAATCAAATTTTCTATTCGTTATCTTTTATTAATGGCAAGTTTTCCTCATGCCATCTCACCAATTTCTTGAGCGAATTAGGCTAAATAATCTTGGAATGTCATACCTTTGTGTTTTGAGATGGGTCTTCAATTTAAAAACTCCAATGATCTTCGAATCTATATATGAAAAGTGCCCGTTGATTAGGTCTGATTGTTTTGCAGAACCAAGATTTTGCTTTCAAACTCTTTCTTTTGTAGATTTACACACTTTTGTGAAATTTAGCTCAAATGCTTGTACAATCAAAACTAAGTATCAACATGATTAAGATGTGATCCTCAACACATTTAAATGAAATCGTTAAATATTTAGATAAAGTTTAACTATAAAAAAAAAAATCCACTACGGATATATTCCAACATTAACAAGGCCCGACATGACAATATAACACATGTAATATAGGGTCGTCTTTTGTTTATTGACATATGGCATTTGCCATACTAGTGTATTGTGTAAATTTCCGCAAGAATATGAGTAGTGCTAAAGAGTGTTTTAAGGGAACTTATTATGAATACTCAATAAGGGAAATTCTGGCTTACTATCGGTTGCCCATTTTACAAAAGTGTTGCTATATTGAAAGATGCAATATTGTCTTATTTGAATACTGAACTTGTGCACATTTTCTATTTCAAGAAAGTTTAGTTTCAATGAGGTTGAATGCTTGATCTTGGTCCTATGAGGTTTAGAGCTTTGAAATAATCTAATTTATGAGTAATAGTGTTCAAGAACTTCATAAAGTTCGGAGCAAATGTTGAGGGCCATAATTTATTTTAGAAGGAAGAACTTCCAAATATAAAAAATAGCTCTAGTTATGTCAAACACGTCTTGCAAGGTTCAAAGTCTTCAAATCATCTATTAGGAGGCATTCAAAAATATATATGCAAAAGATGGATAAGCTTTTAATACTAGTAAGTTTTTAGAATTCTACTACTATTGTCCCAAGGTTCAGAATTATCCTGCCTTAAGGAGTTCAGACCCATTTCATGCTGCAATGTCCTATACAAGATTATAGCTAAACTACTTGCAGAATATATATGTTGTATGCTTCCTTCGATCGTTGGCCTCAACTAAATTGTTTTTATCACTGAACGACATGTCTTAGGGAACATCCTGTTGTGCCAAGATCTATTACACAACTACCATAAGGGGGACAAAGTAAACGTTTGGCCATAAAGATTGATCTCATTAAAGCCTATGACATGATTAAATGGGGTGCAGTCACCAAGGTCCTAAAAGCCCTAAATATACCTTAGTACTTGGTTGATTTGATAACCAAGGGCGTCACTAATCCAAGGCTTACAATGAACTTTAATGGAATATAGGTTGGCTATTTCAATAGCTCAAATGACTGCAACAAAGTTACTTTTCTTTCTCTATACCTCTTTGTCCTGTTATCGAAATTTTCAATAGATTGCTAGTATGAAGTTGCTGCATCTACTTTCAAATATCACTCGCACTGCAAAATACAAAGGATTACTCACTTGTGCTTCATAGATGACTTGTTCTTATTTGCTTATGGAGATGTAGACTTCGTCTTTTGCCTCGTAGATGCTCTTGAAGAATTCGCTACTATCACAAAACTATGGTTTAATCTTGACAAATGCCAAATCTCTTTCTAGATTGAACAAGGATGAAAACCTCCTTATCTTGGACCACAAGCCTCTTTCCAAATGTACCCTCCTTATCAATGGGTGTTCCCTTTGTTACTAGAAGAGTCACTCACACATACTATAGTACTAATGAGATCTTAAAGAAAATTGAAAGTTGGGGCATGAAGTATATGAGTTATGCAGGTGTTACAACTAACTAAATCAGTCCTTGTCTCCATTTGCACCTATTGGATGCAAATGTTCTTACTTCCAAAGCAAATGATGTACGAGGTTGAGAAAAGGATTTGACATTTCTTATGATTTGGTTCTACAAGAAATCATGGATCGCACCGGGTTACATGGCAAGTAATTTGCTCACCTAAAAGGGAAGGAGGATTAGGATTGCCCAAGGTGAACATATGGAACATAGTTTTGTTAGGCCGCACGATGTAAAGCCTCATCAATCATACATCCTCTCCCCTTTGGAGCATTTGGGTTCACAACACAAAATGTAGAGGCACTCCAATTATGCAGTTCAACATAAGTAGTATGGTTTGTCGGTGATGTCTCTTCAAATTGTGACCTATTCTAACCTAAGTTATATCTAACTCAAGGTATTGTTGCTTTGACATATATGATGAACTCAAACATGGGGTCCGATTCTAGAGTGGTACAACCTAATTTGGAGCAATGGCATTAGCAACACAATTTTATTGGTTGGCTAGTTTACAGAGATAGATTATAGACAACATATATCATAGAATGATGGATGACCTTGTTGACATCCAGTATAACTTTTGCAAAGCTAATGTAGAAGATAGAGCACATCTATTCTTCCAATGTGAATGGACAAGCAGCATTTGGTGAGTATCTTTGCGCAATGTGGGATTAGGCATTTTTTAGAAGGATGGAATGAGGGACTTCAATAGATGATTAGGGTAACAAAGGGAAATTATTTGGCACCGAGACTTCTCAAGGTATCTTTCCCTAGCAACCATATATTACATTTGGATGAAGCACAACCGTAGACAATTTCAAAACAAGTCAACTAAGATCCATATTATTTTTGCCAAGGTGTGTAAAAATATAAGAGATAGAGCTTCACTCCATTAAAAAATTAGACTTTCCACGACAATGTTGTACTGGCTATTATGTGGTGAGTTCCAATCTTCATCTTTTTAAATTATTAGCTCTAATTGTAATGTTGAGGATGCCCCTAAACTATTGTACTTAAGTTGCTCTATGATATTTACATTTTCAACCAAAAAAAAAAAGAATGATGGATAAATTGTTGGTTTCTATGTTACAGAGATGGTGGCAATTTCTAAGACATCCATAGGATTAGCTACTCTCTCTCTTCTTTTCACACGGCCTCTCCTTCAGCTTTTAGCTTTCACTGTTAAGACTTAACACTTGCTTTTTTATTCTAGACAATAAATTGAAAATAGGATCTGGAAAGAACTGCCAAGAGAGTGTAAAGTCCCTCACCAAAAACCAATTTAAAAAGAAGCATATATTACTATTAGCTAATTGCAAGCATGTGGCATCTTTTCTAGTGTCACGTATGCCTTTTCTTGATTGCCAAAGACAGTTGACGGAGCTATCATAGCTCCTTTCGGAAAGATTATGCTTGAAATTGTACCAAAGAGGCAGAAAATCTCATTCTTCAAAAGAATTATTAAGATTTAATTGCACAAAAAGATTAGTAGATGTCTGGGTTAGTAAAATAGAGGAGATCCATTTGAGTATTGCGTGCATGTTGTGATTAAATGAAGCTATTCCTTTCTAAGAAACTTTTTGATGGATTCGCATATTCTTCTTAATAAAGTTGAGCTATCTTAGATTGATGTATTGGTACTGAATGGAAATTCTAGCCAAGATTGACGATGTAAAAGATATGCTGTAAACCGTTGGCCAAATATGATTTGTTCTCTCGACCCATCAAAACAGGTGCGCGGCCAATGGTTCGACTATTAGAAAAAGATGTAAATGGTATATATGTATAAAATTATAAGACCGCATAACACATTGAATGACATTAAACAAACAGTTTCGTAAAACATATAGGTTGTTCTATTAGCAGTATTCAAATAGCCGTCAAAACCAATACGGTGAGAAAAATGAATTTTGTGAAAATGATTGGACAACATATGTATCCCACAAGAGTCCTTAGACAATTGGAGAATTTTGTGGTATCTGATTTACATTTTGAGGTGATAATTACATATCCAAGCTACTGATATTTCTGATAAATGTAATTATAGACAACAGTAGAAGGACATTAAAGGGTTAGTGCAAGAGTCAATTAAAAAACCGCCCGACCTACTACCGTCACCCAACGAACGACTTATGTGACAGCCGGAATTTGACCAAATCTCCAACATTTGATAGCCACTGAGTGTCCTCTTCAACCTTTTTGCTTTTCAAGATCATGTATCCTCTGTGGACCTTGGTACTATGATCATATATTTGACTTCTCCGATTCGGCCCTCCACTGATAGAATTAACGTCCATTATGCAATATATATATGTGTGTGTGTGTGTTAGAAAAGGCTTCCAAAACGGCATGGAATATTTAACTGGATATTCCGAAGGCATGAATTTTGACAATCCCATCTTTCTTGAAATTCGATACTTGAGCTTCTTGAGCTTGACAAGTACTTGGCCAACTTGAGTAGTCAGTTGACTGTGCTCTTGAGGTAGATTGCATGGAGCTTGGCCTAGTCCAATGCATCTTGTAGTTCAGTCACTAAGATCAAGCTTATTTATCATTTCTTCTCCTCTTCGTATATTCCTCATGTATATATATGCATCCTAACATTCACAAATCACCCATAAACAACAGTTTCAAGTTTAGATCCTATATTTAGTTTTATGATATTATGAGACATGATCCATGATGATAGTAACAAATTATTGGTTCTGGCAATAAAAATCTTGATATTTTCACTTAGGAAGGTCACCAAGCAAAGTGAAGGGTAGATGTTTTGCTCACCAACATCTACCATATCAGGCCGAGCTAAAGTGGAGATTCGAATGAGATGGCTCACAAGTGAGGGAGGGGTTTTTTAAGCACACGTTTGAGGGTGTTTGGCCAAAAAAGTTTCACATCGGACATGTGGTGTAAAGTGAAACAGTTAATATATTCTAGTTAAACAGTAATTATTGGCTTAAACTTTTAAATGAAGATTGTTCTAGTTGGATACATTAATGAGCTCGAACTTAAAAACGTTGATGCACATCAAAAGTGGCCTACCAACAACCGTCTACTCTAATATCACTAGTTTGATCACCATAGCAGAAGTAAGATACCTTCACTTGGAGAGATCATTAAGAGAAATTCACGTTCGACCTGGTCAGCATATCCATTTGGATTCACATTTATACATTATATGAATGTGGTCAAGGTCCAATTGATAGAGATAATGAAAGTCTATTTACATTTTATTAAATCAAAAGAATTAATTGAACATTTTAGAGATTTTAAGAGTCAATTTTGTTTGAGACAATTCCATAAATTATAACTAATTTATTCTAAACTTTTGGTGTGAAAATTTTAAGTTCACCTTTTGGCCCTTCTGAAGTGTAAGTTTGAGTTTCCAAACTTTCTTTTCTTAGTCCAATTCATTACTTGAGGATTATCGACCCTTGTTAAGTACTCTCATTCACTGTTTATCCACGGTAATTAACTAAAAAATAAATAAAATCCAATTGCATATGAGAAATTGAACTCTTGCTTTTCAATAGAGCAACTTTCTTCAGAAAAATATCCCAAAATATGAGAAAAAGTTGCCAAATTAGTATCACGAAAGCACCTTCACAATCATTTGACAAAATCTAATAGGGACAGCAAATCTCCAGGAAAGGAAAAGGTCAAGGGTCAAATGCACCGCAACCATCAAACTTTCAAAAGAAAAACCCCACCACTCCTCTTTGTCACAACAAGATCAAAGTTCTATATTGTTTAGTCCTTCACAACTTAGTGAAATGGACCAAATAATGAGCCTCCAAATTGGGATTCTCTTGCACCTAGCAACCGTCCAATCAAAGTGGAACTCCGCTTGTCCAGTTAGCAAATTGATATGTTTTTATTTAAATACTTAAATAATCTGACTGAAGAAAAAGGCGTGGTTGGCTCCTACACCGGCGGAACCCTCCCGACCGCCTGCCACTAACATTTTATAATCCACAAATTGGAGACAAAAACATTTTCGCTTTGCTGATTTATCAGTTTAGTGCGCACGGGATTTCGGTGGAGTCAATTAAACTATAGTAGAGTCGTCCAGGACTGGTTTGATGGTGACCTCTGATTCTTCAAGACAAAATTTTCTAGAGATTCTATCAGTTGGTGACGGATTGTTCCACGTGTAGCATCCCCCGGACCAGTTGAAACTAAGAAGAGCAAAAGCAGGATTTTTCTTTTCGATTTTGAGCCAAAAAGTCGAATTATCTTAAAATCTATAAAATAATATGCAAATTTCATAAATCAGTTAAGTTTAAGTCTTTAAATTGTGTTGTTGATCCTAATCACAGAACAATTTGCAAGGCGTGGTTTAATTGATCATCTCTAAATCCTGTGCCGAAAATCCCTTGACATTTTATCAATCACACCAACTCTGAAAGATTGACAATAAAAAATAATTCAATTTTAATACGGAAAACATATAAACTTCATATGTATAGTATGAGGTCTTCCAAGGCCCTTTAATGATTTTGTGCATGGTGCTTGAGTTCATTTATGATAAAGAGTTGGGGTAACATCTACTGAATACTAATAATGGACCAAATAATGAGCCTCCAAATTGGGATTCTCTTGTCCCTAGCAACCGTCTGACTGAAGAACATGGCCTGGTTGGCTGCTACACCGGCGGAACCCTCCCGACCGCCTGCCACTGACATTTTATAATCCACAAATTGGACACAAAAACATTTTCACTTTGTTGATTTATCAGTTTAGTGCGCATGGAATTTCGGCGGAGTCAACTAAACTATAGTAGAGTCGTCCAGGACTGGTTTGATGGTGACCTCTAACTCTTCAAGACAGAATTTTCTAGAGATTCTATCAGTTGTTGACGGATTGTTCCACTTGTATCATCCCCGGACCAGTTGAAACTAAGAAGAGCAAAAGCAGGATTTTTCTTTTCGATATAGGAGCCAAAAAGTCGAATTATCTTAAAATTTATAAAATAATATGTAAATTTCATAAATCAATTAAGTTTAAGTCTTTAGATTGTGTTGTTGATCCTAATCACAGAACAATTTACAAGGCGTGGTTTAATTGATCATCTTTAAATCCTGTGCCGAAAATCCCTTGACATCTTATCAACCAAACCAAGAAAGATTGACAATAAAAAATAATTCAATTTTAATACATAAAACATATAAACTTCATATGTTTAGTATGAGGTCTTCAAGGCCCTTTAGTGATTTTGTGCATGGTGCTTGAGTTCATTTTGAGGTAACATCTACTTAATACTAATAAAGGCGCATTTAGTAATGATTTTGTTATCGGGAATAATTTCTAATCAATAATGATTCTTTTTTATTCTTTCGAGAACAATTTCTAAACATTTTAAACCATTTGGTAATTGTCCAAAATTTCAATTCCTAAAATAGAATTGCGTTTGCTACCATGCACAAAATTTCTACTTCAAATCATTTTCTTTTAATTTTAAATAATCTTATTACTTTTTCATTTTTTATTTTTCTTCATTTCTTTTTTTCATTTCTTTCTCCTATTCTTCTTCTTCAAGTGGCCGAGTCACCGGCCCTAGGATGACTGGCAACCGACTAGACAGGGCCGGCGACCTCACCGGAGCGTTGCCAACCCTTGTTAGCCAAGCCTCACCGCGGCTAGGCGAGCGGCCTCACCGAGGCCAAGCAAGGCCAGGCAAGGTTCACTTGGCCACAAGCGAGGCTCAACTTCACTAGTGGTCGGGCTTGCCTCTAGCGAGCTCGCCGGGCGTCATCCCGGCTTGGCAAACCTCCGGCGAGCTCGGTGGACCGGTTGCCGTGGGCGGCGCGGTGAGCGGCAAATGGCAAACGGCAATGAACGGCAATCACGGCAATGGCAATAGATTAAGAAGAAGAAAAGGAAAGAAGAACAAGAAAAAAAAAATAAAAAAGAGAAAATATAGGCTTGATTCTAGAATTGTCCCTGGAAATAAGAATCAACTTTTTTTTATTCTTGATTTTGTTTCAAATTTACTTCCGGGAACAATAAAATAGAAATTTGTTCCCGGGAACAATATTTTTACCAAACACAATTCTGTTCCAAAACTACTCTCAAGAACAAAATAATAGAAATTTTTACTATTTGACCGGTTACCAAACAAGGCCTAATTGTCCTTTTCAAGAAGAATTCAAGAAGTAAAATTGAAAGCATGGAGATTTTAGAATTTTATCGAAAGTAACAAAGTCATTTCACAATTCCAAGTAAAGGCTAGAATATGATGATTACTTGCAAAGGCGAGAGCAGTCATTGCTATTTTAAATTCCTGTCGGTGTATGGTGAGTAAGCGGTTATTTGTAAGTATGTATAAGTTGTAACAAAAGGAGAATAAAGACACACAAAGATAGCATATCAAACATCTGTATTTTCCATTGTGACTTTTCCTACAATTTATGTTTCGTTTGTATTTTTGTTTGATTTAGTTCAATTAGTTCAATTTTCCACAATTTCTTGATACTAACTTAACGAACCCAAAATTGAATGGTGATTATTTCTGTGATTGTCAATCGTCTTTCCAAAATGACCATTTTGTCCGTTTCGAGTGCTTCAGAAAAGTTAGAGCAATCAAATTGGAAAGAATAGAAACTCCCAATTATCTCTAAGGAGATATGGCTGTCTTCATTATTTTTCTTTCCTCCATGTTGAAATCAATCGAGTTCCATTGGGTGAAGCAATATGAACATTAAATTAAGTTGTTTGTTTTATGCCCCAGTTCACTGATTTAATTGCTAAAATGCCTTGCGAGTATGAATGGAGATTGTGTGGTAAAAAAAATTACTACGACGCCATTGTTCATCTGTTTGGGAATGTAACAAAATGGTCCGATTGAAAGCCAAATCATGTCGGGCTACTTGATTGAACCAAAAAAAAAAAATACATTGACCTACATGAAATGAGGAATACATTTACCTCGATTCGGTGCAAATGCAACGGTGAAAGTGAGCGCAACCCAATTACTGAGGAAGATTAACTTCAACGCACTTCATTCTGGTTCCATTAAGTTTGCTTACTTGTTTGGCTGAAAAAAAGGCTTTCTCAGTTCATATTGAACTCAGAGAAAGATATGTCATGTTTACATCCACAACATATAGTAATTTATCAGATTTTCTGAAATACATAGAGGGTATCAAATGCAGCACAACTTAAATTATTCAGACAGACTGACGTTAAAACTCACAAATTTGATTCTTCTCATAACATTCTATTATTCCTTCTTTACAAGACAATATTAGATTTTTTGTCACCAGAATTTTTCTTACCAATTTTTATACTTCAGATTAGCATTGTATTTTTATGAGATAGTTTCTTCAGGTCAGCTCTGGTCCTCTCATTGATAGCTCAGCTTGCTTAATTACAAGTCGTGGTTATCGCTAAAGGATCTCTCGTCTGCAATATATCCACCATTTTCTATTAATAAGAATCTAGAAAAACCTACATTCTGTTAATCGATATTTTTCAATAGGTATTACACTGTAACCTTGTTGATTAGAAGTTTTCAAGGAGCGCAAATGCGTTATCTGCCTCGAAATAATTTCTCTCCGCAATAATTAGCTGACTAGATGTTTTCGGTACTTCATGTTAATTAGGACGAAGGGATTGATTGTTTAATGTTCAAATTAGGGTCAATAAGCAAGGAGAAACCCGGAAAAGTTTTTCATTACAGAAACAATTGGTGACCAAAGAACTACAACCGGTAGTTGCATTATCATTATTACGATGCATGTCGCATGTACATACACTATTACTGACACTCTACTCCAGCAATAGCTAGAAATTATAAACTTAAACATCACATGAACTATAAGACGGGCGTGTGTGATATGTAGCACAAGAGGATCATTTGATGAGCAATGACCTCTGAGTTACATTGAACTTAACAAACCCTAGTTATGAACCCCATGTCCGACGCTTGGGCTGTGGCCCGGAGACATGGACCCTAGACTGCTCGGAGGCGATGGTTGTGAGTCTTGTGACTCGGCCTCAACTTTGCGCACAAGAGGATTTCGCCAAGGTTCTCGATCGGGCAAAAGCAAAGCGCGAAGAGGCCAAGCATATGTTGCGGAGGAATAAGCAATAGGATTATGTACTTCTCAATTAAATGAATTGTTTTAGAGCATGTGAAGAATCTGAATAGCTTCAGTAGCTGTGTTAATCTATTTGATTGAATAGGAGTGGTATGATTGAAAAACAAACAATTTGAATCTGTTTTGTTTCAATGAATTTCGGAGCGATGTCATACTATTTTCAAGGTTCAGCAGTTTACAATTTTTTAGATGGTAATCACTAACTGAAAGCATGAAAGAAATAATCTTTAGTATATATTTTGTCCTAAGGATTTTTGCAACTATGGTAAGTTAATTTCAACGTTTGACAACGGTGATAAGCAATTTGTATCTTTTGAACCATGAGATGCGCTTCGACCGAAAAAAACCATGAGATGCGCATATTAATCTCCAATTTAGTATTCTCACCTAATCCTACATTTATCTCATAAGGTTTGAGCTAAATATGATATGCACAATTATTAATTATTCACTTGATTACCGGTTATTTGAAGAACTTGACAGCGCATTTAAATTTAAAAAAAAAAAAAAAATCACTCGCAAGGGCGCCTGGAATAAGGTGAAGGCAAGACAAGAAAACTCAAAACCCTAGTAGCCCAGCTTATGATGAATTTATATGTGTGATGCGCATTAATGATTAATTGGCCTCATATATGACCAAGACAAGAAAAAAAATGAAGCATAATCATCCAAAAATTATGAAAGTCCATAAGCATTTGCATCAAACAGACGTCAAAATCTTCCCACATGAACGGATATGGTCATCTTGAATCTCAAATGCGGACTCTCAAGTTCGTTCCTTGCTTAGTGCACTTACATTGAGTTAGATTACAAAAAAATAATTTCTTATGAATCCTCTAGTCTCGTCATGGATGAACTTTTTTTACTGGATTGGAGAGATAGACTTACTCTAATGTGTGAAAACTAATTCAAGATATTATTTGATTGCTATTTCAAAGAAGGGGAAAAAAGTTTCGTGTGCAAGTTTGCTCCAAATTGGCCTAAGATATAGTAGAGTTTGCCTCAAGAGTAATTTTAAGATAACAGGGGGAAAAGGTAAGACTGTGAAAGTCTTTTCTTCGACATTTAGGCATATGTTAAGGTAACTCATTGGTGCATAACAATGAAATCCGTGGGATGTTCGTGAGATCATTCAAATTTAAAATTCAGCTTCAATTTAGTATGTAAATTATGTGCATCTATAAGTTCCCATGAATTGGCTATTGGCTATTATGATTAATTTTAAATGAAGCATGCGCAATCACTAAATTTCTTAAACAAAAAGATTGAGTTTGAAAAGCAACCACTGAGTTTGACATGTATAGGACCAAAAGTGCATATGCTGCATTTATGTAAATTTAACATCTTTATTATGAGATTTTTGAATTACTAATTACTATAGAGTAATTATTGACACATGTATGTGAAAAAAGAAAATATTTCAAAATTGGAAATTTTATTTTAAAGTTTTCTATAAGATAAAAAAGATTCTAATTTTAAAACTGGAGCACGTGAGAGGTAAAATAAAAAAAATATTAATTAACGCTTGTTCATGGGTAAAATATTCATAACATAACTAATTGATGATATTTTGGGAAATAACCAAAAAAAAAAAAAAATACTGTGATCCCTTAACAGTTTGAGATCCTCTTTGCGTTATACAATAGTTACATGAGGGAAATTAGCAATCTTCAAATACCATCCTATATACTAATATAGTGAATGAAATTTTCATTAGTAAGATTGAAAAACTATATAATAAGTGACTAATTTGCAAATTTCGTACTAATGTATAATCTTCCGCTGCATTAGAATTGCACCTAAGGAAAAGTTTTTCGAATTTCCTTTTTTTTTTTTTCTTGAAATTATTGATTAATAGTCAACGAAAGAGCTTATCAATATGCCTAGTTAGAGTAGATCAAGACCTCATCTTTTAAATCTTAAAAACAACCTATCCCAAGATGCATATGCTAACTAGTTTCATCTTTTAAATCTTGAAATATCCCTGAAAGTATAAATTTTATACCTACAAAAAAAAAAAGGAAAAATGGGTTTCTCAACTTAAAAAAAAAAAAAAAAAAAAAAATTGAGCTAATTTTTAACTTTTACCGAAGCTAATTTCTAGTTTAATTTATATAAAATTGGGATTAAAAAAATCAGATGTAGACCAAAACAACATTATTTTGGGCTTATGCTTCATATTTGTAGCCACGTCATCACCACATAAAAAAGAAGAAAGAAGAAATAATAATAATAATAATAATAATAATAATAATAATAATAATAATAATAATAACAATAATAATAATAATAATAATAATAATAATAATAATAATAATAATAATAATAACGTCATCTTTTTCTGTTAGCAAAAATAGATGGAGTTAAAGAGATGACATTGCACCAATTTAACAAGATTAAAAACTTGATTTTTCTTTTTGTAGGTTTTACAGCTTAATTATCCTTTCGTAATAAATTTTAGAACTTTTAGTATATTTATGTCAATCTAATCTAAATACAAATCCATAAGGACTTGACTAGTCTGGAGCAATTCAAATTAAACATGTTATATATTGTGGAGTCTAAGTCACTTGTTGTTCCTAAGAACTCGTGTATAAAAAATCATCATTTCGTTCTCTCAACAATATCCATGGCTTCGATACATGGAACTTGAAGATGCTAAGTACTAATTTTGCCCCTCCTTTGTTCATCCACCCACCTCAAGATAACGCTTAGATCTATATCCGTATCCTATGCTAAAGATAATTATGATATTTCATATAAATTATTTGTACATTTCAAGATATTACTTACATTGCACATATATTGCCATTTGATTATGCATAATCTTAATCAAGATATTATCATAAAATAGTTATCTAATAAAGTCTATAAATATATTATATTCTTCATTAATATACACATTGAAATATATACAAATTTCATTTGCCAATTATCAAAGGAAGTCATGAAGAAGGCCTATGTTTCATACACCTAGCATTGACATATTTAGCAAACATAGTCCCCCTCTCGCTTCAATCCCTCTCTCACTCACTTCAGCTCCCGATTTGTTCGCTACCCTCACTTCAACTCTTCAGCTCCCTCTATCGCTTAATTCGCTCCAACTCCCTCTCTCTCGCTCTTGCGCCCTCACCAAATGGACGGAAAGGTAAGCTTTTCTACTCACAAGATAACTTGCTTTACCGATTTTCTTATTGCTTAGTCATATATTACCTATCATATGCAAATTGAAAGAAAGGCAAGCCTAACATTAAAAAAAAAAGGAAAATAGTGAAAATAGATAGCAAAGTTGCTGTTGTTAAGAGTATGGTTTCGGGGAGGGAATTTTTATAGCTTCGGGTGAAGGTGCGGGGGGAAGAGAGTTTAAGAGGAAGAAGATCAGCGCATGGAAAGAAAAAAAGCAAAGAAAAAAAGAAAAAAAAATTGAAAGAAAGAAATAGTAAAAGGGTTTATAATGGAGGCCAGGCTGAAAAGGCGTAGGTGGGGTAGTTGGGGGCTCAATTGAGTTAGGCCCTTTTTAGCAAAATTGGACTGGGCCTTGTCCACTTTTGGACCCAACTCGGACTGTTAGGGTCCAGGTTAGACACTAGCCACTGACGCGGTACGAAGTCCATCTTCAATATTTAAAGATAATAAAAAAAAAATAAAGAATAAAAATGATAAAAAGAAATCAAAAAATTCAAAAATTGCATAAAAAGTTATAAAAGTCTAGAAAAATAAGAAATATTTATATGTGCAATATATGTGCAATCTTGAGAGATATAAATAATCACAATGAAGTATCATAATTATCTTTAACATGGGAAATAATGTACATTGTCTCTTGCCAAAGCTAGCTCAAATCCCCTTGGGCCAATCTCATGATAATAACTAAAATACCCTCAAGACGTAGAAAATTGCCTAAATGCTCCTGTTAATCGAAATGCCTCTAAAATCGGTGATGATGTACTCACATATAGAAACACAAAATGTAACAAATCATTAACAAGAGGGAAATGTCTATGAATCCAACTTGTAATTCAAGGTTATGCATAATCAAGTGGTAATATATATGCTATATATATATTATCTTGAGAGATTCAAATAATTAATAGAAAACACCATAATTATCTTTAACATTGAAAAATATCCTTAACAATAATAATAATAATAATAATAATAATAATAATAATAATAATAATAATAATAATAATAATAATAATAATAATAAATCAATAAAAAAAATAAAAAAATAAAGAAATATGAAATTTGAATATATTTCAATGTACATATTAATGAAGAGTACATCATCCTATTTATAAACTATTTCATATAACTATCCTAAGATAATATCTTAATCAAGATTATGCACGATATACATACAATATACGTGCAATATATGTGCAATTTTGAGAGATGTCAATAATCAAAAGAAAGTATGATAATTATCTTTAACATAGGAAATAATGTAGTTTATCTCTCGCCGAGGCTGGCTTGGACCACCTTGGGCCAATCTCATCTCATGACAATAACCAAAATACCCATAGGCTTGAAAAATGACCAAAATACCTTCAACACTTACAAATTGACTAAATGCTCCCTCTAGCTTAAAGTAATTATGGAAATGCCATTAAACTCAGTTTTATGGATCACGATACTACTCACTTGCGAAAAACATGAAATGCAACAAAGAGGGAAATATTTATGAATCTAATTTGAAATCTAGTCTTTATATCTTAAAAAATGCTCGTTCCTCGAACAGCAACATTTCTTTCAAAACATCGTGCATCTGAAGAACCTACATTTTTGTTAGTACCTTGGTGTGTGGAGACTTTGAAAGTTTTCAATGAAAAATTGAAATTTAATCTTTTGAGATATAGTTCCTCAAGGACCAATAGACTTTTCTTGGTAGCATGCTTGGTTTTGTGAATAATGCAAAACAAATAAATCGTATAGTTACTAGTCTTCACATTGTCCATAATACTAATGGTCCATTTATTTTACAAAAAATGAATGATTTAGAAAATATTTTCCTAAAATTAATCGTTTATAATGCTTGAAATATTAGTCAATGAAAAATATTTCCTTTATGAATAACAATTTATGTCTAAATATTTTCATGGATAATCAAAATATTTTCATTTATTTATTTTTGTAAGTACTACAAGCGATCATTTTTGCTAAACAAACGAAGCCAAAATAAGTTCTCCATTCTAATCATCGAGGTGATTTAAGACACCTCAGCCAAGTTACAAAACGGCAGTTCACATCTATTGAGTAGCAACATTTCCTTATGGTTAAACTTATACAAAAAACTTAACGGTCATTTCATCTTTGGATATTTACAAAATCAGTATTTTTCCTGTTTTACGCATTGGTTTTGTATTGAATTGATGTCCTTTCAACTTTTATGTATTAGGAATTGTAAATTTTCTAAGATATTACATTTTTCTTAAATGATATGGGTTTAGTTTCATCCACTAGTTAAAATTTATTTACAAACAAAAATTAAACTAATTAACAGAAATATAATCAATTAACACCAATTGATGATTAATGCAATGTAACTAATATAGGTTACAAGTTTATAATACCACACATACATATATATACACGCGCGCGTGCGCGAGCGCGCCCACACACACACTTCTTTGTATGATAAAGAAAACCCACTACTATTTCAACACAAATAATAATCAAAAGAGTTTCAACATGATACGTGAAATGGAAATTAAAAAAGACCGGCACAATAATCATATTAAGTATCTTATGAATTTCCAAATTTAATTCAAATCAAATAAAATTATAATTTCTATTCTTTATTGCACACAAGACAATGCCATTTTTTCTTTTAATTTTCTGGTATAAAAGAATTGGGGTTACAAGTTTATAATACCGTGCATATATGTACGCACACAGTTCTTTGTATGATAAAGAAAACCCACTACCATTTCAACACAAATAATAATCGGAAAAATTTCAACATGATGCATGAAATGGTAATTAAAAACAAAGGTGGTGGCGTAATAATCATACTAAGTATCTTATGAATTTCCAAATTAAAGTTGAATCAAATAAAATTATAATTTCTCTTCTTTGTTGCACGCATGAGAACGCCTATTTTTTTTTTTCAGTATAAAAGAATTGGGGTAACAAGTTTATAATACCCCCCCCACAAACACATACTTCTTTGTATGATAAAGAAAACTCACTACTATTTCAACACAAATAATAGTCAGAAGAATTTCAACATGATGCATGAAATGGTAATTAAAGAAGACCGGCATAATAATCATATTAAGTATCTGATGAATTTTCAAATTTAAGTCGATTCAAATAAAATTACAAGTTCTCTTCTTTTTTCTTCACAAATATCTATTTTTGGCTTAACCGCCAAAATGTGGTCCTCTACTAACTCAAGGTGGCACACAACATCCTAAAGTTTTTCCATAACTTGGTTAAAAGCTTTTAGTGCTTCTTATTTTCTATCACATATTAAATTTTTATGTTCAATATCTCATAATTCTCGCTGTCCAATTTCTCATCTTTGTCCAGTTCAGCCATTATGTTCTTAGAAGCCAAATCCAATGTATCTGAACAAATCGGACATATTTACACAAACTATTAATGCTTAACATTTATGCACTATTTTGCATGAACTAATCATATTAATGAATAAAATCAAAAAGGCTTTAGAGTCGAAAGGTTATTTCCAATCATCATCCAAAAATTCTGATTTGAAATTATCATTGATATGGTCATTTATGCAAAAATAAGTTTAGTAAAGTCACTAAAACTTTCTTGAACTTCCCACAAATAATTATAAATTTAAACAATAATTTATGACAATAAATAACATTGAACTTACATCAACTAAATATATCGTCTACACAAAGTAATATATTTAGTAGAAGTATGTCGACATCAACATGAAAAGAAATATTTACACCTAAAATATCTCAAACTAATCAAAGGAAAAGTAATAAATAAATAAATTCAAAGATACTCATCAATCTCATCAATGGGGAATGTCTCTTCTAATCTCTTAAAAAATTCCCCTGAGAATTCTAAAGACACATTGGGCAACCGTGGAAAGACTTTTGGAGAACCCTTACAGCTCCTCCAAGGCGCATTCATTCTGCACCAAGTTGCATTCAACCTGAGGGCCATTCTAATGGAAGAGTGTTCATTAGGGCCAACATCTTCTGAAAATCTGGCATTAGGTAACCATTCCAGGTAATTCTTTATATCATCTTGTTGACCTTGATCATATGCGACACTATATCACTGTCATTCCACCGATAATCAGTTAATTCCTCTATTAGCCCTTCAAGTCTCGCCTTTTGTTTATGCGTTCTCGAGAATATAAGCGTACATATAAAACGCATCATTAGAACAAATGCAGAACAAAAATGGTAATAAACATAATTGAAAAACACATTCTCCTCTTTTTTCTTTGGGTCATAGGTCAACGGTGGTCAACGACAGTCAACGGATGACTAGGTTGGGTCAACGGTCATCCTAGTCACATCAAGGGGTAGCAGGTCAGTGAGGGGCAAAATAGTAATATCAAAGAATAAATAATGGCATAATTGTAAAAACAACTAATAGGGGTAAAACCATAATTTCATGAAAAATTAAGAGGCAAAAGCGTAAATTCTTGCCTCACGCATGCCACATGTGCACTAGCAGTTGCCGCACATATGCAGCGTATGTGCCTAGGAATTTCCTCGACACGTACAGTGCACACGTCGATGACCTAGTCTCCTTCTAGCCATATATAGGGGAGTGTCCAATACTCCACTGGTCGTTTTTCTCGTCTTGGCGAGAATTACGGCCCTGTACTATCAAAAATAATTTTTGATTAAAAAAATCAAAAAAGAAAGATGAATAGTACTCGAGTGTTGGGATTTTTGTTCCCGAGCATCCAACGGCAATGTTTCTCAAAAATTTGGGCAAAAAACCAATTATAAACATCAACAATGATTGGAAAACATGAACAACATCGCTCTAATACCAATGTCTAAAATGGATTCCTCAAAAAGCGAATTGATACTCGAACAATCGAATACCAAAACAAATGTGAAAACATGTCCAAGAAACATGTAACACTGATCAAAAGGCATTTCACAAAGACGGGCATACCTTATTTGCCACAGATTAAATACTTGTTGTAATCTCAAAGGCATCAATCGAAACTTTGGAGTTCCATTCATCGAGAGAGTTTACTGTTTTCAATAAGGAAACCCTACATTATGTCTATTATAGTTTTCAACATTCTCTCTCTCTTTTTTTTTAATATATATTGCGGTAATTTTCACTAAAGAAATAACTACTATTTCTCTTATGGACCTTTTCTTTATAGGCCGGATTTTGCCCAACATCGACGGATGAGCCTAGCTTGGCCATCAAATAAAAAATACATTAGCTATTGTGCCCGAGCCTCTCTATTTTAGTTGTGATAGAGCTTGAGGCGGCCAGTGATGGGAGGTTGATGGTGGTTGTTGATGATCGGAGATGGCGCACGGTGTTTGGAGACTATGGATGGTGGATGCTATTGTCGGTTAATAGTGAGGGCTCTCCACTTCGTGCCCTTGCTAGGCTTGGATCGTTTGTGGGTTGTGCGAGTGGAACCAAAACCGAATTGGCTTCTTTCTTCTTTTCTTTTTATTTGTTTCTAATTTTTTATTTGTTTATATGCTTATTGTTTATTTATTTACTACTAGCCTTCATTTTTTTGTTAAAAAAAAAAAAGAATGTGTGCCTAGTGTTGTCGACAAAAACAACATTCAGATGTGGACGGACACCCCTTTTTGAAATGGTGATTGAAACGGTCATTTTAAATACTAAAATGATACTTGAAATTTGTCAACAAACCTAGCTTGATGAAAAGATATGAGTTGTTAGAAAAATGAATTTAAATTAACGTATATAGAAATGTACTTACATCACAGGTATTCAAGCAACTTAAAGTATTTTTAATTATTTCATAATGCCCTAGTTCACATTGCTATTAACATCTAATTAGCCAAATACAAAAGGAAAGTGGAATCCTATTCTATAAATGTGACATTTTGATTTTCAGTATTTGCTTTCGATTGAATAAGTTAGGCTTTTCATCGACGCGCCTATAGTTCTTTTCTCTGAGTTGGACACTCACGAGATAACTAGTCTATCAGGTGAAGCCGTTAAGGAGTATAAACGCAATAAACATGAGAATTTGACCATGAATTGACTACTTGACCGTTCTAATATGTAAAAGTCATTACAGCACAGTTAAAAATCGATTAGAAACCAGAGATAGGTCGATTCAACTATAATATGTGATCAAAGTGTGGGCGATTCTACCAGATTGCATAATTCTTGTCAATCAATACTAGATCGATTTTTCTGTCATTTTGGTACCTTATGCCCATATCTGAAACCTCGAGATTTTTATAACAACCGAGAGTCACCAATGTGTCGAAGATGCACGATGTGGCTCAAAAATAATTGACCATGGGTCAATTGCACTAAAAATTCCTAAGCTACCCGATAGGTTAGATTACGCTAAAATTGCGCCAGATTGAAATTAACTGCGAATTTGAACCCGATTTCAAAAATTGAAAGTTCTGTCATATCACGATTTATTTTAGAAATGTCAACTGATCCTTTGAAGAATTTTTGGCGAACCCGAGATTTTACGGAAAATCAATACGGACGATTCGGAAAAGAGTTGCAAATTCGGATGAGCATTATTAGAGGAATTTTGGGTCACCAAATTGAAGTAAATGGTGAGGAGATGGTGCAAATTCGTAGGGGTGATGAGCTACTGCAATTTGGTCCTCAATTTGGCTTCATTTGGTGTGGATTTGTGAAGAATTTGGCCCTTGGGTGATCCATTGGAAAGGTTGGCTGAAAATGGGCATAATTATCTACACCAAAATGTTTTAAATTGGGTGAAATGGGAGCAAATTCTCCATTGGATGGGCTGAAGACTTTTGTGGTTTGCTAATCATGAATTAGGATATTTATTTTTGACTTTCAAGGCTTGGTTCTCTATCTCTCTCTCCTTGCCCTCTCTCTTCTTCGTTCGACCAGCTTCTCTCCCTCGACCCCCTTCGGTTCTACTTCTCTTTTCTTCAACGCTCACCCGTGTTCCTTTTCCTTCGCCCATTTCCCATTTGCCATCCCACCGAAGGAACCTCCACCAATGTTTGTCTCCCTCCACCGAGCCTTCCTTCCGTAGCTACTCGTCTAGCTCACCAACGTCAACCCCAGTGAACTATGGCCACTTACTTTGCAACACGTCCTCCTCTAAATCTACTGCTCCCTCGTTGCCCATCCCACCGATAGCCCAACTTCCATCCTCGTGTCTCCATCTCGCTACAACATCTCACCCTCCACCAGTCAACCCCCGGTGAATCCCTTCCGTAAAGTTGACTCCCCTTCGCACGCTTGTAGCCCAACCCATACGCCAGCCGTCCCACACGATTTCAGCCCACACCAATCCAGCCTAGTCTAGCGTCCACACCCCTATCGTTCCTCTACACTAGCCCCAACGAACAGCCACTGAAGCCAGCAATGCTTCTCCAAGCAGCTCAGCCCAGCCCAAATCGAGCCGAGGCCAGCCCACTCAAAGCTATGACCAATAGCCCCTTCAAGAGCGACAGCAACCGTGAGCTTCCTTGGACCGTTTTCAGCCCAATTCGAACTCCCGTTGGCGCCATTGTAAGCTTGAGTCTCGGCCGCCATCTCGTCGTCATCGCCATTGACTCACCAACCAGCAAAACCGATGAGATTACTCACTAAACTTTGCTTATGGAGTTAATGATGCTTAATGGTTGATTATTTTAAGCTAAGTATGGTTTATCTGGTTAGTTATTACGGATTAGTGATTTAATTATTCTTTTTTGCATGTTAGGTGGTTAGAACGGCTTAATTAAAGACTAGATAAGTTGTATTTTTTTTATCTAAATAGGTTGGAAATTCTCCAGGCCCGTTTCGGGGTTAAATTTGGTATTTCCGGCCTAAGTTTCTATTTTTGGCATTTAATGGTATTTATTTAATTATTTATGGTATTTATTTAATTATTTATTATTTTTCGAAAATTTTACCCGATTAGCCGGTAACCGGAATTTCATGTTGATTGTAATGGTGTACTTGGTTTATTTAATTGGGTATCAATTTATGCAAATTGAGTGGTAATTGTAATTTTGGGTATTTATCCCAAAATTGAGTATTTGGGTATTTAATTAGAAAATACCGGACGTTGGTTTATAACACAAAAAATGTGTTTATGGACTATATTAAATAGTGGGATTTTTTTAAAAGAAAGATATTGCATTTTTGGCTCAAGCCGACTGTATATTCACACATGATTATTTTTATCGGGTATTTTTAACACTGTGAAAATATGCCAAGTTCGTTATTTTAATTGAGGAATTGGTGTGCAAAGCACAAGGTCCTTGGCTGGGATTGAGTGATCGTGTGCTGGTTAAGAGAATCCGTCACCCGCTGTGTGTCGAGTGGGCGATGCTCATATGTGGAAAGCTGTCTAGGAAAGACGTAGCCGTGCCCAATGGGATGAGACGACACCCGGCTATGCCGGAAGACCGCTATGTGATGGTAAGATCATGCTTCTGCGGCCGTAATAAATTGAAATGCATGATAAGCCGTGCTTGTGTGGCTGTAATCACTTGGAATACATGATTGAATGAGTTAAACGTGCCGAATTATTAGACGAAATTGTATAACATGGTATGGGACGTGTCATAACGATTTGGTCTTATAATTGGGACCTTTGTGGTAGATTGATGGATGGATTGATTGACTGAGATGTGGTGATTGACGGAGATGTGATTTGAGACGCTCCACTTGATTGAGTGTTATTACTGCGCATATGGATATATGAATTTTACTGACGTGCAGTATAGAACTAAGGCAAAGTAAGTCCTTTGTACTTTGTGTATAGGCCGCCCTTAGGCGTATTTTCTTCCTAATAGGGGTTTAGGGGGTGAAATTGCTGAAACATTGTCTCACCTCGTTGTAGGCTTAACTTTTCAGGTCCCTAGTGTAAAGAACCCGGAGCTTGAGGTGGAAGAGTCAGGAGCATGGGTAGCTCATAAGTTCTTGTTGGAGATAGACCTCTTGTACTTAGACCATAGAGTTGGCCTTTATTTGTAAATTAGATTGTTTATAAAAACTGTGTCGATTAATTTGAAATTTGTTGTCCTGCTTTTCTATCCCACATTTATTGTGGTCAGGGGATTAGTAATTTGTTTCTGCATGTACATTAAAATGAATGGGTTGGCAACGCATCCTAGGACATCGCAAATTTTATCGACCATTGAGGGGTGGACACGCGCTCGAGGTTCGGGCCGTGACAATAAATACAAGAAAAAATGTTGTTCGATAGGCGAGTGAGGCTATCTAGGTTGTTCAACATCGACTGAAAAAGATGGCAACTGGATGTGCAAAACGTGCAATTCCTTTACGAAGGCAATCACAATACCAACAATCAACCACCCTGGGATCAACTTCTATAGAATGGAATAACAATGAAGAAGTTATCACTACTTGATCAGTAACTTCTCATAGACATAACTTAGTAGTAGCAACACTTCAAATTCATTATATATTTCATTGTAGCCTGTAGTTAGGATTGGAGGATAGTGCCAAAATCTGTGCCTTTGTCCACCAATCGGGAGGTGGAAGACAACATCATAGTCGCCCCATTTTCATGCCGAAAGACTTCTCTCTGCAACGAAACCACCAGTGTTGTGCATACCATGAAAGTCGATATATGTTCGTATGTTAACTTAATTTGTAAGAGACGATAGCAAAAATGTCTTCTTAGGGACATGACTTAGTGGTAGTAGCGGCACTTCAAATTCATTTATATTTCGTCGTAGCCTATAGTTGGGATTAGAGGATGGTGTCGAAATCTACACCTTTGTCAGCCAATTGGGAGGTAGAAGATAGTAGCAAGGTCGCCCCATTTCATGTTGAAAGACTTCTCTTTGTAACAAAACAACCAATGATGTGCGTACCATGAAACTCAGTATATGTTCGTATGTTAACTTAATTTGTAAGAGAACGGCAAAAATGTCTTCTCGATTTGCTTCTTAGAGTTTTTCTAGTCAATCTCTTGTTTTGCATAGCTTTGATCATGTAAATCCTCTTATGCTTTTGGTGATAGATCATGGTAAAAATTGCATCATACTCTCGATAATTAAATCTAGCTTATTGAGACTATTGATCCTTGTTTTTCCGGGTGCTACTATGTCCACATCTATTTTTTACGATTCGATTTTGTTCTTTCATTCACAAACCACAAAGAGAGATGAGGAAGAAGAAGAAAAGAAAAATGGAAAAAAATGATTTAATTCTCGAAATTATTTTAAGAAACAAGAAGCTATTATTTTCTATGTCCTGTTTTTGTTCCAAATCTATTCTCCGGTTACTTTTCTCTTCAGGGAAATAGAAAAATTAGTTAATATTACCAAACGAATTTCCGTTCTTTTTTATTCTAGGAAACAAAAGAATAAAAAACAAAGAAATTAACAAGTTACCATGCAATGTCTTTATAGCTGGAGAATAACACTTTATTGTTGTGCCTAAGCCTCTCTATTTTAGTTATGATCGAGCTTGAGGTGGTTAGTAATGGGAGCTCGACGGTAGTTGTTGATGATTAGAGTCGGTGAATGGTGCAATCATAACATTGGGCATCCTTAGCATCCTTACTATTAAAGAAGGTGATCACCCTAAGCGGGGCTGCCTTCTTGTTCACTATGGTCACGTGCATGGTTGCTCTTCTTCATTACATTGTCGGAGATGTTGGGGCAGACACTGGAGGAGATAGGCCAATTTTTCGATGAATGCATCTAGTGGAAGTCTCTGGCAAGTGAGATAGACATGCAACGGTCCACAGTGAGGAACTAGAGTTGATGAGATTGAGGCGATGACAATTGGGGGAGTAATTATTGTTGGAAAAATATTAAATAACACAAAATTAATAATTATTGTTGGAAATATATTTAAAAAGATTAGAAAATAAAATCAATTATATGATAAGTGCAAGCATTGTCCTTAAGGAAAATTTTACCCATTGGAGTACGAAACTCGGTGTATAAGATTTTAGCAGCTATCCTACCAAGATACAAAATGCCTTCTTCTTTATTCTACATTGAATAATAGGACACAAGAACAACGTTATATGTATAACCCAATAAAGAAAAGAAAATATATGAAAAGAAAAATAAGAATGTTCTAGTTTTTATGTACCTATATAACTTTGCAATCATGTTCAAAGTAACTATCTCTACGGAAAAGGAAGAGAGAGCTGTTTGAAAACTATTATAAATAAATTTGGTAATTAAAAAAAATTATGACAATTTTATACCTATTATAAAATAATGAAAAAAATAAATCAAATGTTATAAAGCTGTCATGAAGTAGTTAAAAAGCCGTTAAAAGTTGTTATATGACCATTAGAAAGCTGTGATATGACCGTTGCAACACCGTTACAAAAACTATGTCTTTCATGACAGTCATAACTTTTAATAAATATTTCAAAACCGATAAAATATCCAACAAATACAAGATAGGGGTGTTTGGTAAAAATAAATGTCTTTTTTAGGCTAATTCTCTTTCAAAGAGGGTATGTTCGTGATTGATTATGGACTATGATAGGTAAGTGGGTCGTGTAAAGATCAGCGACAAAACTTTCCCCAGCATGCACTTAATCGATCTTGGATTTAATCTTTTAGGGTTATTGTTGCTATACAATTCCCATAGACGGAGTACTCATTATGAATCAACTAATGCAAATTTAGCTTTGGGCGATGCATATTATCTTCCTCCACCAAAAATTAGAGATATAGTTGATGCTCGCCGCTTCCCGCATTATCATTCTCCCCACAAAGGGATAAAATACCATTTTTGAAGCAGAGTTTTGCAACCTTTAGCTAAGCTTTCAAGACCGAAAGAAAGGCTGGCTAGCATCCATATTGGTATAGGTGTTGCAACCTAGTCTCACGGTGTACCATTTAGGGATTCGGTTAATGGATTATTAAGCCTATATCTAACTTGGGCTCTCCCAAGCCCAAATCAATTTGCAACTTATGGTTCAAGTTGTTAACATGCAAGTGATTTTCAATATGAAATCGCCACTAATCAATATATAGGGGGTCGATTAGAACCCAAGCAAAGTCAAAGGAGTTTTACTATACTCCTACAAACCATGAATTTTACATACGAGGACTTCATTACACTAGATTTCTTTCGATACCGTTCTTTTTATGAAAAAAAATGTCTACTAGATAGCTTGAATTCATTTTATTAGACACCCGAACCCCAAGAGTGCAGAGATATTTAAGTGCAAAAAATTAAGAAAGTGACACTTAAATACTAAAATCAAAACAAAATAGATCAGTTAAGTGCCAACGGCGAGAAAGTTTGACCAAAATGCTGACATAGCGATTTTTCGATGAGACAAGTGAAAAACGATATTATTTTGTATGCTAACGTGGCTAAACAAATGCAAAAATAACGTCATTTTGCTAACGTGGCTAGATAATTAATATGAATATTAATTAAATTAAATTTAAAACTAATTTTAAAAAAAAAAAAAAAGATGAAGATGAGGATTGCAAAAGGTGAGGGCTCAGCCCTCGCCTTCTGCGTCCTCCTCCTTTTTTTCAAATAGATATAAATATATTTAATTAATATTTATATTTATATTAAAATTATATAATTAAAAAAAAAAAAAAAAAGAAGACAAAACGATGTCATTTTAGTTCTTTATTGCTAACTCAGCTTTCCAGGGTGCCACGTACATAAGTTATATTATTAAAAAGTTGCTACATAGGATTTCTGGTCACCTTCACCAGACTTGGCACTTAGTGTCCCATTTTCCAAAGAAAGTAATGTCACTTTCATAACTTTTTTTTGCTCTTAAGTGTCTTCTCATGTCAAATTTTGGTATTCCAGGTGTTCTTTTGCACATTTTATTACTACCTAACATATGAGATGTTCATATTGCTAAACAAACCACCAATGTATGCCCAATAAAGTAATAAATAAATTGCGGGACTTACCTCGGAAAGAACGAAAAGCATTTGCGATATTAGTTTAAAAATCACATCAACATTCCTAGATATGATTATTAATACGTAATCTCTTAATTCTTAGGATTTTCACTTATTTAATAAAATCTAATCTACTACAATGCAATGCAATTATTCGAAATGCAATGACCGACATGCGAGATGCAACATAATGTGTAAACTATATGACATAATTTTAATGATGGGCAATAAATAATCTAATAATCCTAATATATCACACATTTCAATTTAATGACACTAAACATGCAACTAATAAATGACGTGCAATTGATGAATTAATTTTATGTGACATGCACATGATATTTTTTTTATTTTTTTTAAATTAAAATTCGTAACTAAGAACATGCAATTTAAATTAAGAAAAAGAAATTTGATCTATTTTAAGCAATTTTTTTTATATTTTTTATTCTTGAAATTCATAATAAATAAATTACATAATCTAAAACAGGCAATGCTATTAACAAAAATTAAATCAAATTCTATCTAATTTTTTTTTTTCTTTTCTTTTTGAAATAATCAAGCAACATGATGACTATTCAATCAAATAATGCAATCCACAAAACTTATTTAGGAATCGGAATAAGCTAACGATCATATCCAAGTGGTTAAGAATACGGATGAACGATTTTCCGTGCCGCCAAGTATCATATCTCGTAGTTAGAAATCAGATAGCCATCCAAGCACGTTATTAAGTTAGGAAAGTGGGGTGTTTTTTGGATTTAGTGGATATGCATATATAATTCAATATTCTACAAAAAATAGCAATAGTTCAAAATAGGCAATCAAATATTTCGAATCAATTAAGGATAAGGTAATTACCTAATTTGTAACTTTCCCAATTTGAACTCGGGTGATCAGACCGGAATCAGGGCAGCAGGCTCAGTCACGGCGCAGCTGGCTGCACGGTCACGGAGCTTGGTGGCGGCGGTTTCACATGGTGATTCGGAAAACCTGCAAAAAGGAAAAGGAACGAGTGCGTCGCAACGTCGTGGATGAAGAACAACGACAGGAGGAGGAAACCTAGCAAAGCAGATTCGATTCCTGTGGGGTGTGGAACCGGGAATCGCCTGGAAGAGCGTCAGAGCAACTAGTGATTGCAAGATGGATGGAGCAGCGATAGCTCAGCGGCAGTGGGAGGGAAAATTCTGCCCAGGACCTTTGCCTTCTTTTTTGTCGTCTCCTTCTCCCTTTTTCGTGAAAAGCAATTCTCTCTCTCTCTCTCTCTCTCTCTCTCTCTCTCTCTCCTGGGTAAGTGAAGCTCAGAGAGATGACCCACTCGCGATTTCTCTCTCCCTCAGTGTGGCCGTCTCCCCTCAGTTTCGCTAAGTATATCGTTGTGAGAGCCAGCAAAATCTGATTGTCGTGGGCTTTCAATCGTCATTGTGGGCGCAGGAGGCTCCTTGGCGGGTGGTCGTCGTCAGATATCGTGGCTCGGCTGGACAGCAAAATCGTCGTGGGGTCTCGGGACAGCAGGGGCAGAGATGATTCAGTCTTGTTGGCTTGACACAGCAACGGCGGAACAGGGACTGAAACCGCTCGTCAACGGCGAGGAATCGACAAGGCCGGGACTTTATCATTATTTTCTGGTCGGGAGGGTTCGCGGCAAGGCTGCTCGCTGTTGGTGCAGCGAGCAACGACGGGAAGCAGCAGTAGACGGCATCTAGGTCACAGAACAGCCAAAAGGCGGCACCGCCAATTAAGCGGCTCGGCCGTAGGGAGGGTCGGCCAAGATTCCTCCCATAGATTTCTCTTTTCTCGCGTACTGAGTGTGCCCCCAGCTTCTCTCTTTTTATACTGTTTCCTCCCCTTGATGACCACGTTTTCTTGCATCACAGAAGCGGAAGTTGAATATCATTAAGAAACAACGATCATCATATGCCTCGTTGGTTATATCTAGGTTGTTGTCAAACCTCTGGCGTGGTGATTTCACGAGGAAAAAGAAAAGAAATTCAATGGCGACAGCGATCGCGGGATTGCTCGATCATCCAAATGTCGAAACACGAAGAGTCGAAGGGGACTCCAACAGGATGTTTTGCCGTGTATGTGGGTGAAGAGGAGACGCGTTCCGTCATTCCTTTGGAATATTTGAAATGCCGAAAGTAATAAGAATTGCTTCCAGATCAAAATTGAAATGCCGAAAGTCATCAGAATTGCTTCAAGATCAAATTGTCTCGGAGCATGACCGTATCGAGCTACTTTGTTCGCAAGAGGATTTCGACGAGGCTATTAATCAAGCGAAGGCAGAACTTGAAGAGACTAAAAATGCATGTGAGGAAAAATTAATGGGATTATGTGCTTCTTAATTCCGCAGGTGAATAGCTTCGGATGTTGGTCGATTTTTATTTTGTGTTGTCCTTATGCAACTATTAGACTTGGGCCTCAATTCGTGAATATCTTCGAAATCTGGCTATATAATGTAAGTAGTTTGATTGAAAGAAACAATCTTTAGTATATATTTTGCACTAAAGGTTTTTGCAATAACAATAAAGTAATTTCAAGGTTCGGCAGAAGAATATTATTATGAAACTTGATATGCAATTTCTATCTTTCTAGTAGATACATAAAAAGCATAGATTAATTTCAAATTGAGCGTTTTCACGTAATCCTACAATTATTTCATGCGGTTTAATCTAAGTATTGGATATACCTGATCATTAAGTACTCACTTAATTATCAGGTACTCGAAGAACCCAACTATCCATTTAGAAAAAAGAAAACTAATCACTCACAAGGGCGCCATGATGCGAGTTGATGATTAATTCGCCTCATGTATGACCAAGACAAGAAGAAAATGAAGAATAATCATCCAAAATTATAAAAGTCCCAAAGCATCTACATCAGATAGATGTCAAAATCTGCCCACATGTTAACAATCTCGTTTTTCATTAAACCACATGCTAACCCGAGGAGATGGTCATTTTGAATCTTGAAAAATGTGAAGTCTCAATCCGGTTTGTTACATGGTGCACTCACTTGGGGTTGGGTTTTTAGTAAGTAATTTGGTGAATCCTCTATTCTCGTCGTGGATGGCATATCTCTAATTGAATTCGAGAAATAGACTTAGTCAGATGTGTGAAAATTGATTCATGATATCACCTAATCACTATTTCAAAAGAAAGGGAAATAAAATAAAAGTTACACGGATGGGCCTAAGATTGTGACATCCCAGATTTTCACTTTTGTTTTCTACTGAATAAATCAGACATTTCATTGATGCGTCTATAGGATTGTTCTCAGAGCTGATCACTCTCAAGAAAACTAGACTATTCAGGGAAGTTATTAAGAAATTTTAAGGCAATAGACTTGAGAATTCGATCAGGAATCGGCTTATCGACCGTGCTTATCTTTAGAGGCCATTACAGAACAGTTAAAAATCGATTTGAGATCAGAGATAGGTCTGTTTGATTGAGATGTGTGGCTAATCGAGGGTGACACCACTAAATTGGAAAATTCTCATCGACCGATCCTAGACTGATTCTTCTATTGTTTTGGTACCCTGTGTCCGTAATTGAATCTTCAAGATTTTCATGGCAATCGAGAGTCGCCAATGTGTCAAGTGGGTTCATAGTGGCTCGAAGAAAATTGATCACGGGTCATTTGCACTAAAACTCTCTGAAAGCTACCCGGTAGCCTCGGTCATGCTAAAAACGCATCGAATGGAAATTAAGCATGAATTCAAGTCCGATTTTAGAAATTAAAGATTCTGTCTTGTCACAATAAATTTTAGGAGCATCGACTCAGTCTTAGAAGATTTTTCTACAACTCTAGCCTTTTTGGGAAAAAGTTGTTGCAATGCCATTTTTGTACAGAAAAAGCTGGGGATCGTTTTTTATTGCAAATTTGGGGATGCAAGATGAATCTATGAGTGAGGAAAAATGCCAAGATGACCGTGGTGGGTAGATTGATTTTATTAAGGCCAAATGAGATAGAATTAAAGAGGAAATGGTGTCCAATTGTTTGGAAAATGCAAGAATTCGTAGCTCCCCTTCTACTAGCCATTTTGGACTATTTGAGAAGTCACGGGGAGTGTAATGGTGGACCATTATGAGCCAAGGAAGAAAGGTTGGCTAAGAAAGGCCAAAGGAGATATTTTTGTGGAAATTTTGGACCAAGTGGCCCCCTCCATCTCTCCCTCATCTCTATCTTCTCTCTCTCTCTCTCTATGACTGGCCAAACCCTCACCCTCTCCTCTCCATTTCGACCAGCAGCAAGCCAAGGAGATCGCCGGGGACAACCACCCTCACGTTGTTGCATGTTGGAGCTACACGCCTAGCCGAATTGCCGCCACCGTTCGCGCGAGCCACCATTCATGCCCGACCGCTCTTGCTCGCCTCTCACGCCTGTTCCAACTACTGTTTCAAATCTGTTGCAACTCACTCGGAGCTGTCCCGAGCCCGTTCAACCCTCATGAGTCCACATCTAGGCCCGATTTGGCCTATTCCCTCTTTCCCGGTCAATTCTCGCTTTGAATCAAGTTGTTTGGCTTCTGTTTCCAACAAGATCAGATCAGGTTTTTATGGGTTTCCAGCAAGTTTCTAGGCTCGATTTGAGGTGTTTCCAGGCCTCGGACCTTAGGCCCGCTTTGGAGAAAAACGTCCCCCGCGATGTTCCCGACATTTCAATCGAGCGGATTGTTAAACGGGTGAGTTTATCTCACTAATCCTTTCTTAGTTTGCTAATAATGCTTAATGGTTCATTAGTGTTAATTAAACATGATTAGGTGGTTAGATTAGTTTAGAACAATTAAATTAGTGACCTAACGATACATGTTAAGCGGTTAGACTTAGTTATTAGCAAGTAGAGAGCTTCTAATATTTATTGAGCGAACCTCGAGATTTTTCCCGGTTTTTCTTGACCTCCAATTAGGCATTACGGGCCTAAGTTGGATTTATTGTATTTATTTAATAATTTTTGGAATTATTTAATTAATTAATTATTTTCTGAAAACTAGGCGGGGATAATCGACAACCGGAATTTTATGCTGATTATCGTGGTGTAATCCATTTATTTATTTGAGCCTTAAATTGTGAGAAATTGATTTATTGGTATTTTAGGATTTATTCCTAAATTAAATAATTTTGGTTATTAATTGAAAAATAACTGGGCATCGGTTGATAATGTCAAAAATGTTTTAATGGACTTCATAAAATGGTGGGATTTATGGAAATGAGAAATATGGTATTTTGGCTAAGGCCGACTATGTACCCACACACAATATTTTATCGAGTATGATAAAATAGTGAGAATAAATGTTGTATGACGTGGCTCGGTGACCAAATAGGTCACCTTGGTGTATATATCACCTTAAAAAATGCACATGAATCGTTGAGTATATACATCACATGGATAAGCACATGGCTCGGTGTTTAGTACGTCGCCTTAGAGAATGCATGTGGCTCGGTGACTAAATATACTATCTTTGAGATTCTATAGTTTGGATTGGGATGACCGAGGAGTGCTCATGTTGACATGTAATCGGCTAGATCAATTAATCAATGTATCAATCCATGATATTATGATTGGGTGCTTATTGAACTGTACTGATTTGTAGGTGGAATCTGAGGCCAAGGTAAGTCCTTTGACCCGTGTGTGCTTAGGTAGCCCAGTAGGCGTATTGATTTACTAATCAAATCTTAGGGGTAGAACTCACTGAGACATTGTCTCAATGGTTATTGTATAACCATTTTAGATCTCTAGATGGCAGCACATTCACCTCCTCATCCTCCTATGCATTTCAATATACCTGAGGAAGTCACCGAGATAGAGACCCACTTCCCGATTCACCCCCACTCGGAAGGACTAGAGTACATTTTAGTTCAGTCGAGTGTCTAGGTTGATGTGGGTAAAGATGCCTTGAGGCCCCACAAGTATCAATCGTGGTACCGTGAATATCATGATGGGCGAAGGGAGGGTCCCATGCCAGAAGGTGATATGCCTATGTTCGTTCTGGAGGAAGCGTTTAGAGAGGGGACAACTGATTATAAGGATGGGTCAGTAGTGGATGCAAAAGACCCTATGCTCAAAAGTGACACCGACTGTCCTAAGCCATCAGTAGTAGACTCAGATGAGAATGCCAGAAGAAGAGGTCGATCAAGAAGAGGTGTACCCAAAAGAGAATTGGGAGGAGGAACCTGAGGAGGAGGAGCTTGAGATGAATTTTGAGAAGGAGGAACTAGAGGATGAACCTGAAGAAGAAGAAGAATTTGAAGAAGAGGAGGATCTAGTGGAGGATCCAGAGTATGACCTGGATGAGGACTGAGATCCCATCCTGTTTGCAAACCTAAGTTATGGACTGATGTATGATAGATTAGACTTCTATGAATAGTATTGTAATATATAATATGTGGTTTGCTTTGTATAAAAGTGTGGTTGTAATTTTTCATTTGTGAAAAATATAGCCTTATTTTTCTATCCCATTGTTTTATTGTCTGGGGATTATTTTATGCTTTCGCATGTGTATTAAAATAAAAAGGGTCGGCGATGCGTTCTTAAATGTCGCTATTAATCGACCAGGTGAGGGATGGGCACGTGTTCGAGGATCGAGGTGTGACATCTCGCTTAAGTGGTATCAAAGCATGGTCGTTAAGGATTGAAGTGATAAGGTGCGATGGACCATGGGATAGTGGTAAGAAAGACCTTTAATTTTCTGACTGGTGCATGTCAATGGTAATTGATTGGTAGATTTGTTTGTTGTTTAGATCTCTCTGTTTCTAATTCGGTATGGAATTAAAAATAGGCATCAGTAGATAAAGACTGAGCCATGAGTGGTCTAGAGCCAAGAACTCCTAGTAAAAAGGCCGGTAGGGCCGTGACTTGGGTTAGAACGCCTACCAGGGTCGGTGCCTAAGGAGGCCGTGGTAAAGCACCAGCACAGGCTAGCGCTAGTGGTGAAGCACCACCTCCTGTTGGTGTTAGGGTAGTAGCCCCTGGTGATCCTAGGATCGATGGGATCATGTGAGTACTTGAAGTCATGGGTAACATAATGGATTGGCAAGCACTGAACCAAGCCACCTTTCAAGCCGTTGCTGTCACTACTGTTGCCGCTACTGCTGAAGCCGCCCCTGCTGCTGCACCTACCACCGTACCTATTGGAAATCCGCTCGGAATTATGGTCGCAGAGAGAGTAATTCACAAGCCAGTGGAGCAATTCTTAACATTGAACCCATCTCAGTTCACTGGGATAGGAGACCCCGAAGCTACTGCCTTGTGGGTTCAGAAATTGGAGAAAGCTTTTGCACTACTGATGTACAATGAAACTGAGAAAGTGGTCCTTGCAACTTACCAACTAGAGGGAGTTACAAATACCTTGTGAAGGACTACCCAAGGAGCATTATTTCTAGAAGGTGTCACCCCAGAGTGGAATGCCTTTCTAGAAGCTTTTAATGACAAGTATTTCTCCGAGACGGCTAGAAAGGTGAAGATGGTAGAATTTCAACGTCTTCGCCAAGGTTCCTTAACGGTGGATCAATATGAGGCGAAGTTCGTTGAACTTTCGCAATATGCTCCAGAACTGATTGAGAATTCGGCAAACTGAGCGAGGAGGTGTAGGGACAGGTTCAGACCGAACTTGAGAAGCACACTGGTCTCTCTGGATCTGAGAACTTACAACGACCTTTATGGGAGAGCCCAGAAGATCGAGAAAGATAAGAATGAAAGAGTCACCTCGTTTGGGCCAAGGTTTAATTTCCACAGAGAAGCAATTCGACAGGGAAAGAGACCCATGCTTGGAGGTAGATCTCATGTTCCACCTAGCGAGAGGAGTGGATTTAGTAGATCAATGCCCAGTAGGAATGATGCATGTCACTTTTGTGGAAGGTGACACGGGTCAACCCCATACCCAGCTAGGTCGGGAGCATGTTTTGAATGTAGTTAGTAGGGCCACCTAGCCTAAAATTGTCCTAGAAAGCCTAGAGGACAACCACAATTACCGCCGCCGTTGCCAATGGGACAGATGAGAGGGTATGCCCCTCAGAACGTGCCACAGGGAGGACAGCTTAGACCTCCAGTTGAGGGCATAGTTTACGCTATCACACGGGGTTGGGCAGAAGCTGTGCCTGACATGATCACAGGTATGGTCTTGCTGAACGAAGAACCTGCTTATGCTTTATTCGTCTCAAGAGCAACTCATTCCTTTATTGCCAAGCAGTATGTTAAGTTGTTAGGATTAAGTCCTATATTGTTGGAGTCGGCAGTTTGCATATATCTACACCATTGAAGGATAAAGTGATTGATGCTTTAGGTTGTTCTGATAGCAAGTTAGCGATTGATGAGCGAGAGGGGAAAATAGACTTGTTAGTCCTAGCCATGTATGACTTTGATTTGATAATTGGCATAGACTAGCTCATCAAGCAACGAGCTATAATGTACTACTATTGCAAAGCGATTCAGTTTGACCCGTTAGAAGGTAAAAGCTTCGAGTTTGTCGGGAATCAAGGAGGACCCTCGATTGTCTCGATCTCGTCGCTAGAGGCAACTCGTCTGTTAGACGAGGGTTGTCAAGGTTACCTAGCAATTGTCGTGGATACAATAGTTGTGGAGCTGAAGATGGAAGATATTATTGTGGTGCAAGAATTTCCAGACATCTTTCCAAAGGAATTGCCAAGTCTACCGCCAGAAAGAGAGATAGAATTTGTGATAGAGCTAGCACCCTGGGACAGAGCCAATCTCTAAAGCTCGTTACCAGATGGCGTTATCTGAGTTGAAGGAATTGAAAGTGCAGATGCAAGAACTATTGGATAAGTGATTCATTCATCCCAGTGCATCACCTTGGGGAGCACCGGTTCTATTTGTAAAAAAGAAAGATAGTTTGTTACGCCTGTACATCGACTATTGGCAACTCAATCAGGTAACGATCAAGAACAAGTATCTACTACAAGGATTGATGATTTGTTTGATCAGCTTTAAGGAGTGTCGATTTTCTCAAAGATCGACTTAAGGACAGGATATCATAGCTGAAATTAGGAATGAGGACATTCCTAAGTCAACATTTTGTACTCGATATGGTCACTATGAGTTCACAATGATGCCATTTGAGTTGACGAATGCTCCAACTGCTTTCATGGATTTGATGAATAGGGTATTCAAGGAATATCTAGATCAGTTTGTGATCGTGTTCATCGATGATATTCTGATATATTCAAAAAGTGATGAAGAGCATGAGAGTCATTTAAGACTAGTGCTACAGAAGCTAAGAGTCTATCAGTTGTACGCTAAGTTTAGCAAATGCGAGTTTTTGTTAACTTGTGTTGCTTTCTTAAGGCATGTGATTTTAGGCAAAGGAATTTCAGTGGACCCAAGCAAGATTGAATTTGTGATCAATTGGCAAAGATCGACTACAATGACAGAGATAAGAAGTTTTCTAGGTTTAGCAGGATATTATAGACAATTTGTGGAAAGGTTCCATCATTAGCATCGCTTCTGACAAAACTCCTAAAAAAAAAAGAACAAAAAAAAAGAGAAATTTGTGTGGACAGACAAGTGCAAGAGTAGTTTTCAAGAGCTTAAGGAAAAGCTGACTATCACACTTGTGCTGATAATTCCATCTGGTCCCCAAGGATTTGAGATCTATAGTGATGCGTCATTCAGAGGATTGGGTTGCGTGTTGATGCAACATGGCAGGGTTGTTGCCTACGCCTCCCGTCAGTTAAGGACTCATGAACAAAATTATCCGACTCATGATTTAGAACTCGCGGCAATTATCTTTGCCCTGAAGATTTGGAGGCACTATTTGTGTGGGGAAAAGTCTCAGATTTTCACGAATCATCAAAGTCTCAAGTACCTGTTCTCTTAGAGGGAGTTGAACATGAGACAGTGCCGATGGATGGAATTGCTGAAGGACTACGACTGTGATATCCTATATCACCCCGGAAAGGCGAATAAGGTCGCCGATGCTCTGAGTCGAAAGTTTTTAGTTGCTCATATACTGATTAAGGAGTGGAACTTAATCGAAAGAGCTCGAGATTCGGTATTCAAGTTTAAGGTAGGCCACCTTTCAAGTCTTATGGCCACCCTCCGGATTGAACTGGATGTCCAGGTAAGAATCAAGCTACTCCAACCGACAGATCAAGATGTACAAAAGATATTTCAAGGGGACATTGAGAAAAGAAATGCTGACTTTCAGGTTTCTGATGATGGAATACTAAGGTTTCGAGGACGTTTGGTTGTACCTGACGATGTAGAGCTTAGAGAAGATATTCTATCAGAAGCGCATCATAACAGTTACAACATTCATTCTAGTAGCACCAAGATGTATTAGAATCTGCGTCAACACTATTGGTGGTCAGGTATGAAAGCGGATATTGCTAAGCATGTTGCCAAGTGTTTGACATATTAGCAGGTAAAGGCTCAGCATTACAAGCCAAGAGGACTGCTACAATCTCTCGTGATCCCAGAATGGAAATGGGAGCATATCACAATGGACTTCGTGACTAGACTACCAAGGAGTCAAAGAGGAAATGATTCAATTTGGATAGTAATCGACAGACTGACGAAGTCGGTTCACTTCATTGCAGTTTGAAAGGACCTGAGTCTGGATAGACACGCAGACTTGTATGTTCGTCAGGTGGTTCGTATGCATAGAGTGCCGGTTACGATAACCTCAGACAGAGACCCGAGGTTTACTGTAGCTTTTTGGAAGAGCTTACAGAGTGCCTTAGGTACCAAGCTTCAGTACAGTACTGCATATCATCCTTAGACGAATAGTGAGTCTAAGAGGACAATTCAAACCCTCGAAGACATATTGATAGCTCGTGTACTGGACTTCAAAGGAAGTTGGGAAGATCAATTACACCTCGTAGAGTTTGCTTACAACAACAGTTATCAGCAGAGTATCAAGATGGCTCAATTTGAAGCATTGTATAGCAGAGTGTGTAGAACACTAGTGTGTTGAGATGAAGTTGGGGAAAGAAATATTACAGGCCCAGAGTTAGTCCGGTAATCAGTGAAAGCCGTGGCAGTGATCAGAGGTAGATTAAAGACCGCACAGAGCAGACAGAAAAGCGACGCAAACAAGCACTAGAGATATTTGAAATTCCAAATTGGTGATCACGGTTTTCTAAACGTGTCACCAATGAGGGGAACTTCGCGCTTTGGAAAGAAAGAAAAATTGAGTCCGAGATACGTAGGTCCGTTTGAGATTCTTGAGAGAATTGGGAACCTAGCATATCATCTTGTGTTGCCGCCGAGATTGGCGTAAGTGCATGACGTCTTTCACGTGTCGATGTTAAAGAAGTGTAAGCCTGACCCGACCCACGTGCTAAATTTCAAGAAATTGGACGTGGATGACCGTGTATCATACGTTCAAAGTCCGATTTGGATAGTAGATTGAAAAGAGCAAATTTTGCGTTCAAAGACCATTATGTTGGTCAAAGTGATCTGACAACACCATAGAACTGAAGGAGCAACATGTGAGACTAAAGAGTCGATAAGATAGTTGTACCCCTACCTTTTTGAAGAAGCTTGTAATGGTTTAAATTTCGAGAACAAAATTTTTATAAGATGGGAAGAGTTGTTGATATAGCTAGTACGATTACCTAGATGGGGGTGAATAGGTATTAAAGATTTTTCTTTTGATAATTACACACTACTTAGATAGATAAACGATTTGCAGCAATTAAAAATCAATCGTAAGACTGAGTAAGGGAAAGAGAGAATTTGACACGCGGTTTATAGTGGTTCGGCTTGTTTCAAGCCTACGTCCACTCTTCTGCACTGACAGCCAATTGGCTGGATTCCACTATGAACAAAGAGATGTTACAGTGATGATCTTCCTTGACTTCTTGGTGTAGACGATCTTCCACACTCTCAAGGTATCACTAAGAATGAACACTCTCTGTGTATACAATTTCGCTCAAATAATCAAAGATCTTCAGATTCTGGAATTTTTCTATCGATCACGCTCTATCGAAAACAACTTGAACATCTTCCTTTTATACTCCTTTATGCCATCATAGCCGTTGGCACTTACCAAAGGAATTCCTCCAATCTACCCGTTGGACGAAATCAATCAAGAAGATCATTCGAGCTTTTTAAGGAACATGGCGATAGCCCATCAATCCTGTTCGCCCATACAATCACGATGTTGGTTTCCAAGAATAGAACATTCCAAGAATACTTCGACGACCATCGGATCTTCAATCGATCTAGATAAGAACAAACAAAGATTCCGAGATGTTTATCCAACCAATGGATCTTTTGCAGAGGATAGGATCGAATCCTCAACCATAAGCTTCGGCTCTGGATTTCCTTTACTACTGGAATAGAAAGACTGTCAGTGAGAATAGTCTTGAGTCTTGAGTCTTGAGTCTTGAGTCTTGAGATCATAAAGTCTTGAGACTTTAATCTTCGGTCTCCGAATATCCAGACTTAGACTGATAGAAACGTTTTGTCAGCTTCAAAATACTCTGGAAAGATTTCTCCAACAATCTCCCCCTTTTTGATGGTGACAAAACTTCCTTGTAGATTTGAACAACTTTGACCTGCAAGAACATTTCTCAAGCAATATGGCTAACTCATAAAGAATAATAAAAACCAGATTCTGTATCCACAGCAAATTGGTTAGTCTTTCATGAGTAATACCATAAAACAACACTTGATATGAACGCAACCAGTCAAGCATTTAAATCCACAGTTAAGTGTACTCAAGTCAAACTCAAAATAAAAACATAACCACAATTTCAAAAAAAAATGTTGAGTTGATGGAGTTGATTGTTCAAATTGATTCTCCCCCTTTTTGTCATCATGAAAAGGTGAGAAAGGGATCAGGTCTGCTTGGGAATGCGAACGATTTGGAAATCTCCCATAGACTGAACTAAGCATTCTTGATGGATTGAATCTCACAGTCTAGAGCATATATCTGTCCCCGCATTTCCATAAGGATATCAACAATACGACGAAAATCTGCTGAGCTATCCGTCTGTATACTTGCATAAGCTTTTTCAGATGGAGTGAATGCAGACGTTGGTGCTTCTGTGTAATCTTGCAGATTTGGGGTCGACGTATTGTGTCCTTCTTCAGGCAATTTAGAAACCTAAACTTCTTCTGGGTCTGCTGGAGATGGTCTTGGACCTTCACTATTGGCAGCATGTGGTGAAGACCTTTCTTGCTCGCCAGCTCCCCCTGTCTCTAGGACATCACAAGGGGAAGAGTGATGATCATGTTCTTGTTCTCCCTTGTCTCAGTCGTCCGATGCACTGTCCTTTTTCTCATTCTCTTTCCTTTTCTCCTTCTTTCTCCTTCTCTCTCTGCTGTTCTTCTTCTCTGATTTTTGCTTGCTCCTCTTCTTCTCTCTGTTTCTACTGAAGTTCTGTTAATTGAGGCACAGAATGTCTGGTTCTTGTTAAAGCAACGATTGTGGGATCTTCATCTTCTTCATCTTCATCCTCTAAGATGAGAGTCCTTTTCTTCTTCCTCGATGGTGCTCCAACGACTTCTTTTCCTTTTCTTTTTGAAGCAGATGGGACTGGAGTCTTCACTCTAAATTTCTCCATTGCCTTGGAAAGCTCTTGTAGACGCATCTTCGTCAGCATCTTCAAACCTACCACCATCTTATCGCACGGTCGAACACAAAGTGAATGGGGCGGTTCAATATTCATGTGTCTAAAGATCTTGGTCACCATACCAGGATAAGGCAATTGTCCCTTGTCTTTTGACACTGCTCTGTACATATGGAAAAGAATCGTGTGCGGGAGAGAGAACTTCCGTCTAGAGTTGATTGCATACATCAACTTTGCTTCAGAATAAGACACGGAAGTCTTTGACGTAGACTTTGGTCTGAGACAGTTGATTACGATCTTATGAAGCACAATGTTGATGGCATTCATCTGGAATAGGTAACTCTCTTCTCTGTGTCCCTATCCTTGACAAGATCCAGAGTAGTACGTGCGGGTGAGACTTTGATTGGTAGATAACGTCCTCATTCAACTCCAACAATGTCTGCCAACATATTCACATCTACCACGTAGACTTTGTCTCGAACACTGAATGAAATTCTATTTGCATTCAAAAAGCTGAGATTTGAATAGAAATAAGCAGTTAAATGTGCATACCCGTCCGTAGAGTCAGAGCAAAACTTCTCAAGTTGAAGCAAGTTCAACTTCTCTCTCAAATTCATGTTGATGGCGTCTAGAAATTCAAAGTCAACACTTCTAGGGTTTATCACCCCTCTTTTCAATAGTTTGCCATACACATTCTCCTGTTCCTTGGATTTGAACAAATCCATTCGATTTCCTTTGATCTTCGCTGCCACACCCATTCTCGGTAGAAACTCAAGGAACATTCTATCATCATCATTCCCTTCAATTAAGTTTTGTCCAGGTACACGAGGATCACTTGGAATATTCGCAAGTGCATCCTCTCGCTTTTCCTCTCGGAGCAATTCCTAACTCCTCCATTCTCCGCGAGAAAAGATATTCATTTCCATAGTTCTTATCCTTAAGGAAATCATCTATGTAATTCATTGGTGTACTGGTGCTTTTCAACGCACGATAAAGCTTATAGATAAAGGAGGGTTTTTGGACTCTTACAGGGTCGGCTTCCTCGATTATCTCTTCTTCAAGAAGATGACTTTCACCATGTGGGGTAGGAGGCGATGAATGACGTGGATGAGAACGAATCGGGCTTTGTCGCTGACTTGAAAAGTCTTCCTCCTCAGTAAGATCGAAGTGTATTGGTCCCTTCTCCATTCTTTGTGGTCCCCTGCTTGCTATTCTCGATGATTTCCTCGAAGAAGACATTCTTCTTTGTTGATTTGAGAGATTCCTTCACTTGCTTCCCAAAGAAAAATGACCACTTTCTCGACGATGAACAAGAGATTGAAACAGGTTCGGGAGAAGAGTACTTTTTAGGGTTTTGACGATTGAGGAAAAACTGTATATATATATAACTCACTTTTTGAAAAGGGAAGTTCAATCGACACAAGGAAAGTGTACGAACATTTCTTTTCAAAATCAATAACTGCCAAAATTAATCTTTTTGAAAAGACAAGTTTTTGATTTTCACACAGATAATAACTGAACAACAAAATCGTACCTTTTCGAGTTCGAATAAAATAGCCACTTACAGTCTATAGCCATGAATGTCTGAGTCTGAAGATCTCGAGACTGATAGATTAGAGTCTAAGGATTGTTGAGTCTTTAGACTTTGACTTCTTCAAGCTTCAAAATGTTGAGTCTTGAACGGATAGCGTCGAATTGATTTTTCTCCAAAGGCTTTGTGAAAATATCCGCTAGTTGACTTTTTGAATCAACAAATTGAATCGAGATTTCTCCATTTTGAATATGATCTCTAATGAAGTGGTGTCGAATCTCAATATGCTTTGCTCTTGAATGAAGAATTGGATTTTTGGTAAGATTGATCGCGCCGGTGTTGTCACATCTGATTTCTGTGCATGAGTCTTCAATGCCAAAGTCTTGTAGCTGTTGTTTGATCCATAGAATTTGCGAACAGCAACTTCCAAGAGCTACATACTCGCTTCGTTGTTGAAAGAGCCACGGTACTTTGTTTCCTTGAAAACCAAGATACTGTTCTATTTCCAAGCAACTGACAAGTTCCAGAAGTGCTCTTTCTATCGACTCTGCAACCGGCCAAATCTGCATCTGAGTACCCTAGAATATCAAAGTCTCCCTTCTTTGGATACCAAAGACCGATGCTTGAAGATGAGGCAATGTATTTGATAATTCGTTTCACGGCACTGAGATGTGATTCTCTAGGATCCGATTGAAACCTAGCACGACACAAACACTTAACAAAATATCGGTCTAGAAGCAAAGTAAGATAAAGAAGTGAACCAATCATGCTCCCGTATAGCTTTTGATCTACTTTCTTCCCTTCTTCATCCTTGTCTATCTTCGAGAACATGACATTGGTATGTCAGTCTTTTTGCATTTTTCTAATCCAAATCTTTTGACAAGATCATTTGCATATTTTTCTTGATGAATAAAAGTTCCTTCCTTCATTTGCTTCACTTGGAGTCCAAGAAAGAATGTTAATTCTCCCATCATACTCATTTCAAACTCATCCTGCATAGACTTAGAAAATTTCTTGCATAGGCTTTCATTAGGGGATCCAAATATAATATCGTCTACATATACTTGAACAAGTAAAAAGCTTTTGTTTTCCTTTTTGATAAATAAGGTAGTATCTACTTTACCTTTGACAAAACCGTTCTGTATTAGGAACTTACTTAGCCTATCATACTGATGTGGACATCGAGTCATATCGAGGAGGAGGTGCTAGGGACCCATTGTCTATTCCTACTGGTTCGATTACTCGAGCGCGGGCCAAACAATTCAAGCAAGTCATGTTGGCGTCATGGTTCGTGATCTTTGGCGTGAAGATGACCTTGGATCAAATCTTGAAGAATCTTGGAAATCTTGGTGCAATTTAATTATCTTGTCACCAAATAATTGACCAAGTCAATTTATATATATATATATATATATATATATATATATATATATATATATATATATATATATTCTTTGTTTAAGAATATTCTAAAATAGGAATATTTTAGAATATATCGCATTAGATTTTTAGGGTTGGTTTTTAGGGTTTGTGTGGCAGCCTATATAAAGGATTTGCCAAATTTCTTTGAGGACGGAGATATTTTTTTTTTTTAGAGGAAAAGAATTGAGAGGTTCTCTTTTTTTGTTCTTTTGAGGACTTGACCTAATCAAGATTCTCTTCGACTTATCGAGCGAGATAGCGAATTCTTTCGCTCGTGGCGTCTATAACGTTGGTTGGTTGACACGTGTTCGTCAACAGTCACGTTCATACCGAGGTTGCCAATCACGGGTTTGATTGGAGGTCGAGGTTTGCAATTCGCACCATCCGGGCCTTTGTAGAACGATCCTTCCGCAACGATTCACATCGTTTGGTATCGAGCCAGATTCTACAAGGTCTATTTATCTTTAATTTTCTGTTGATATTCAGCAATTTGAGATTTATTGAGTTAGGGTTTCGGTTCTAGTTAATTTAGGGATCCGATTGCTTTTGTGCTTCCATATGTAGTTATTTGCTGTTAGTTTTAAATTTTCTTTTCTAGCATCTTAAATTGTATCCGAGTTCGTCAAAAAAAAAAAAAAAAAAAAAAAAAAAAAAGTGAAAAAAAAAAGAGAAAGAAAACGCACAAAAAAAAAAAGTGTGCAAGAGAAAAAAAAAAAACAGATTCGGCAAAAAAAAAAAAAAAAAAAATTAGCCGAACAAAAAAAAAAAAAAAAAAAAGAAGGCGACTCGTTTGTTAGTAGACCAAATTGAAACAAAATCAGTAGTGATTTGCGTTTCAATTGGAATTTCGAAAGTTGTACTTGTTGGTTTGAAATTGTTACTTGCTGAAACAAAATCAATAGTGATCTAATCTTGTTTGATTAGTTTGATTGATTGTCGTGAGGGGGTTGAGAGACAGGTTTTGAGTCCAATAAAGAGCTTGAAAAAAAGAGAATACGAGAGGAAAAAGGCAAGAGTGTGTAAGCTTAATTGAGGGTGAAAAAAAGCCTAAACTTGAGTTAAACACGAGGGGAGTGACAAACACTTTGAGAGAAACACGTGAGGGAGTGATTGGTGAGGATTTTTTTGCGACTAACGTTTACTTGCAGGTCTAAAATATGTCGCACGAAGAAAGTGTGAATCAAAAGGAGATTGGCTCCATACGAAGGGATGAAGCGCTCATGGAAAGCATCCAGCAATTGAAGGCCGTAGTGGAGGAGCTTAGTGGCCGAATGATGGAGAATGACATGAGGGTTGATGGTGACCGAGAGCTACCCCGGGAAGGCCACAACATCAGCGAGATGCCTCTAGAACACAACATAGAAGGCAACGACAATATGATGATGATGAGGCCGACATGGAGGATGATCGAGATGCTCGATTTGAAAGGTGGAATGGAGGCCGAAGGTTTAGACACCGAGGAGATGATGAACTTGGCAACATCAAGATGAAGATTCCTTCCTTCCAAGGGAAGAATGATCCCGATGCATATCTAGAGTGGGAGAAACGCATGGAGATGGTATTTGATTGCCAACGATACTCGAGCTCAAAAGGTAAAAATTGCAGCTGTTGAATTTACTGATTATGCTATAATTTGGTGGGATCAACTTGTGACTAGTAGGAGGCGCAATGGTGAAAGACCGATAGAGACGTGGGATGAGATGAAAGCGGTGATGAGAAGGCGTTTTGTACCTAGTCATTACCACCGAGATTTGTTTCAAAAGTTACAAAATCTCACACAAGGCAATAAGAGCGTGGAAGAGTATCACAAGGAGATGGAGATTGCCATGATCCGTGCTAATGTGATGGAGGATCGTGAGGCCACAATGTCAAGATTTTTGAGTGGTTTGAGTCGAGACATAGCAAGGGTGGTAGAGCTGCAACACTATGTTGAATTGGAGGAATTGGTGGACAAAGCCATCAAAGTTGAGCGGCAATTGAAGTTGGACCGAAATCACAAGAGTGGAGGAGGTTCAAGTCAGAATTGGAGATCCAATTGGAAGAGAGATGAGAAGCCAAATTGGAGAGGAAACAACACCAAAACCGAAACCTTAAAGGAGAAGGAGAGGGACGGTAAAGTTGGAACGAATCCGGTTTCGAGTAAAACCGAAAATCCTAACACTAGAACTCGTGAAATTAAATGTTTTAAGTGTTTGGGCAGGGGTCATATGGCGAATCAATGCCCTAATAGGAGGGTGATGATCATGACTGGACATGGTGTTATTGAGTCCGAAAGTGAAAGGGAAGAAGATGATGATGAGATGCCACCATTAGAGGATTGTAGTGATGCTTAAGTGGCTATAAAAGGAGACTTATTGGTGGTTAGGCGTTCTCTCGAGTGTGCAAGTAAAGGAGGAGGAGCATCACCAACAAAGAGATAATTTGTTTCATACAAGATGTGTGGTGAATGGTAAGATTTGTAGTATGATAATTGATGGAGGTAGTTGTGCGAATGTGGCAAGTTGTATTATGGTGGATAAGTTGGGTTTGAAGACAACAAAGCACCCTATGCCTTATAGACTTCAATGGTTAAATGATAGTGGTGAGGTGAAAGTATTGAAGCAAGTTCGAATTCCATTTGAGATAGGGAGATACAAGGACGAGGTAGAGTGTGATGTTGTACCTATGCAAGCGGGTCATATCTTGCTTGGAAGACCATGGCAATATGATCGAAAGGTACATCATAATGGATATACTAATCGTTATTCATTGGTGAAGAATCAAAAGACTTATACCTTGGTACCAATGACACCTAGTGAGGTGTATCAAGATCAATTAAAGTTACAACGAGAAGCCGAGAGAGAGAGAAAATGTGAGAAATCGAGGGCTTGCGTGGTGTGTCCGAGACGCAAGGAAAAGGAGAGGCCGAGAGAAAGATTGTGGTAAAAACGAGGGAAAAGAAGAGAGGAAAGAAAAGAGGCAAAATAATTTTTATGCAAAATCAAGTGAAGTGAGGAGAGCCTTAGTTCTAGATCGACCAATACTTGTACTTGTGTACAAGGAGGTTTTGTTTTCTACTAACGATCTTGACCCAAGTTTGCCTAGTCCTATTGTGTCTTTATTGCAGGAATTTGAAGATGTCTTTCCCGATGAACTTCCCGGAGGGATACCACCTATTCGAGGCATAGAACATCAAATTGACTTGATTCCCGGTGCGCCATTACCTAATCGACCCGCATATCGAAGCAATCCCGAGGAGACAAAGGAACTTCAGCGACAAGTTAGTGAATTATTGGAACGAGGGCATGTGAGAGAGAGTCTTAGCCCATGCGCCGTCCCTGTTTTGTTAGTGCCAAAGAAGGATGGAACTTGGCGAATGTGTGTCGATTGCCGAGCAATCAATAATATTACGGTAAAGTATCGACATCCTATTCCTAGGTTAGATGACATGTTGGATGAGTTGCATGGTTCTTGCGTTTTCACTAAGATTGATTTGAAAAGTGGCTATCATCAAATTAGGATGAAAGAAGGTGATGAATGGAAAACTGCATTTAAGACCAAGTATGGATTATATGAGTGGTTAGTAAGCCATTTGGATTAACTAATGCACCGAGCACGTTTATGCGACTTATGAATCATGTTTTGCGTGCTTTTATTGGTCGATTTGTGGTTGTCTATTTCGATGACATCTTGATTTATAGCCGAAGTCCGAGATGACCATATTGAGCATGTGCGAGCTGTCTTGCGGGTTTTAAGGGCCGAGCAATTATATGCTAATCTAAAGAAGTGCTCTTTTGTTACCAACAAATTAGTATTTCTAGGATTTGTTGTTAGTGCTAATGGTATACAGGTTGATGAAGAAAAGGTTAAAGCAATCCGTGAATGGCCAACGCCTAAGACCATAGGAGAGGTGCGTAGCTTTCATGGATTGGCGAGTTTTTATCGACGATTTGTGAGAAATTTCAGCACCATTGCCGCACCTTTAACTGAGGTTATCAAGAAGCACGTGGGTTTCACGTGGGGAGAAGAGCAAGAGAAAGCCTTTAATCTATTAAAAGATAAGTTAACTAATGCTCCTTTGTTATCTTTGCCGAATTTCAGTGCTACTTTTGAGATAGAGTGCGATGCTTCGGTACAGGAATTGGAGCCGTGTTGATGCAAGGAGGGCGTCCCATAGCTTATTTCAGCGAAAAATTGAGTGGAGCAACATTGAATTATCCTACCTATGATAAGGAGATGTATGCTTTAGTGCGAGCTTTAGAGACTTGGCAACATTATTTATGGCCAAAGGAGTTTGTGATCCACACCGACCATGAGACCTTGAAGTACTTGAAAAGACAGCAAAAGTTGAATAAAAGACATGCCAAATGGATGGAGTTCATTGAGACTTTTCCATATGTGATCAAGTACAAGAAAGGTAAGGAAAATGTGGTAGCCGATGCGCTTTCTCGAAGGTATGCGATTCTAACTATTTTAGAAGCAAAGTGTCTAGGTTTTGAGCATATCAAGGGCTTATATATTGAAGATGATGACTTTGGGAGAGTCTATGAAGCATGTGAACACGCTGCATTTGATAAATTTTATAGGCATGAAGGTTATCTTTTTCGTGAAAACAAACTATGTTTGCCTAAGTGTTCTTTGCGTGAATTGTTGGTGCGAGAAGCGCATAGTGGTGGTTTAATGGGGCATTTTGGCATTAATAAGACTTATGAAGTGTTGTATGAACATTTTTATTGGCCACATATGAAGAGAGATGTCACACGTGTTTGTGAGAGATGCATTGCTTGTAAGCAATCGAAGTCTACAACTAAACCGCATGGCTTGTATACACCATTACCTATTCCAACGCACATCCTTGGATTGATATTTCTATGGATTTTGTGTTAGGATTGCCTAGGTCTAAGTATGGTAGAGATTCTATTTATGTGGTTGTTGATCGGTTTTCAAAGATGGCTCATTTTATACCTTGTCATAAAACCGATGATGCATCTCATATTGCTAATTTGTTCTTTAAGGAGGTTGTACGTTTGCATGGCATGCCTAGATCGATTGTTTCAGATCGAGATTCTAAATTTCTTAGCTACTTTTGGAAAACATTGTGGAAAAAACTAGGAACACGATTGTTATTTTCTACTACTTGTCATCCACAGACCGATGGTCAAACCGAGGTAGTTAATAGAACTTTAGGGGTATTGTTGCGTGCTATTATTAAAAATAACATAAAATCTTGGGAAGATTGTCTGCCACATGTTGAATTTGCATATAATAGGAGCATGCATTCTGCTACTAAATTTACACCATTTGAGGTTGTCTATGGTTTTAATCCATTAACTCCGTTAGATTTAACCCCTTTACCTGTTGATAAGCGTGTGGATTTAGATGGAGCAAAGAAAGCTGAATTTGTCAAGTCGTTGCATGAGAAGACGCGCACAAATATTGAGCGCAAGACTCGAGCAATATGTAAGGCAAGCTAACAAAGGGCGCAAGGAAGTGGTGTTTGAACCTCGGCGATTGGGTTTGGGTTCATATGCGCAAAGAGAGATTTCTGAGCAGCGACATTCTAAGTTATTACCGCGAGGGGATGGACCATTCATGGTTTTGGAAAGAGTTAACAATAATGCTTACAAGCTTGATCTTCCGGTAAGTATGACGTTAGTGCCACATTTAATGTTTCGACTTGACTCTTTTTGATGCTAGTGATGATTTGAGGACAAATCCTTTGCACGGGGAGGGAATGATGTGGACATCGAGTCATATCGAGGAGGAGGTGCTAGGGACCCATTGTCTATTCCTACTTGGTTCGATTACTCGAGCGCGGGCCAAACAATTCAAGCAAGCCGTTGGCGTCATGGTTCGTGATCTTTGGCGTGAAGATGACCTTGGATCAAATCTTGAAGAATCTTGGAAATCTTGGTGCAATTTAATTATCTTGTCACCAAATAATTGACCAAGTCAATTTATATATATATATATATATATATATATATATATATATATATATATTCTTGTTTAAGAATATTCTAAAATAGGAATATTTTAGAATATATCGCATTAGATTTTTAGGGTTGGTTTTTAGGGTTTGTGTGGCAGCCTATATAAAGGATTTGCCAAATTTCTTTGAGAACGGAGATTTTTTTTTTTAGAGGAAAAGAATTGAGAGGTTCTCTTTTTACTGTTCTTTTGAGGACTTGACCTAATCAAGATTCTCTTCGACTTATCGAGCGAGATAGCGAATTCTTTCGCTCGTGGCGTCTATAACGTTGGTTGGTTGACACGTGTTCGTCAACGGGTCACGTTCATACCGAGGTTGCCAATCACAGGTTTGATTGGAGGTCGAGGTTTGCAATTCGCACCATCTGGGCCTTTGTAGAACGATCCTTCCGCAACGATTCACATCACATACCAAGCTCGAGGTGCTTGCTTTAAACCATACAAGGCCTTTTTCAGTCTAAAGACTGAATCTGGCTTCTTTGGGTCTTCAAATGCAGGTGGTTGTTCCACATAAACTTCATCATGGATGAATCCATTTAGAAACGCACTTTTGACGCCATTTGGAATAACCTGAAATTTTTATAGCAAGCAAACGCAAGTAATAGACGAATAGCTTCTAACCTTGCTACTGGTGCATAGGTCTCATCATAGTCTATTCCTTCCTCTTGCGTGTATCCTTTGGCCACGAGTCTGGCTTTGTTCCGTACGACTTTTCCATCCTCGTTCATCTTGTTCCTGAATACCCATTTGGTTCCAATAACAGTTTTGCCTTTTGGAATAGATGTCAAATCCCAGACATCATTGATGTTATACTGTCTGAGTTCTTCTTGCATAGCTTCAATCCAGCTTTCATCGATAAAGCTTCTTCTATGCTTTTTGGTTGAATTTCGAGATTAGAGCCACAAAGCACTAGATTCTTCACGTCTTTTTGATCGATGCGGATTCCTTCATTGATTTCACCGATAATGAGATCTTTGGGATGACTGGATTTGTGCTTCCGATTCTTGGTTGATTTTCCCGGTTGATGATCTCTTTCTTTATTTGAATCTTCAAGAACATCTTGATGTTGGACTTCCGAGACCGAGATGCTTCTTGAGTTGTAAGCCTTGAAAGGTGCTGGGAGTAGGTTCGGACTCTTCATATTGAGTCTGACTGGATTCAGCTTGCGTTGAGTCTTGGAATTTGACATTCATTGATTCCTCCACCGATTAGCTTTTCTTGTTAAAGACTCTGTAAGCCTTGCTTGTAGTAGAATATCCAAGGAAGATGCCTTCATCTAATCTTTCTTCAAACTTACCAACTCGATCATTTGCATTTTTTAAAATAAAGCATTTGCAACCGAACACATGAAAATATGAAATAATAGGCTTCTTACCTTTGAACAATTCATAGGGGGTTTTCTCTAAAATGGGTCTTAGAAAGACTCTATTTATGATGTAACATGTTGTTGAAACAGCTTCAGCCCAAAATCGAGAAGAAATTTTACTTTCAATTAAAAGTGTTCTAGCCATTTCTTGAAGAGATCTATTCTTTCTTTCCACAACTCCATTTTGTTCTGGAGTATATGGAGAGGAAAATACATGATTAAAACCAGATTTATCACAAAACTTTGTAAAGTTTTGATTTTCAAATTCACTACCATGATCTATTCTTATACTTGAAATAGCACATCCTTTTTCATTTTGAACCTTTTTAGCAAACTTTTCAAAGTACGAAAAGGTTTCTGACTTACTTGCAAGAAAATATACCCAGGTAAAACGAGAGTAATCATCCACAATCACTAGACAATATTTCTTACCTCCAATGCTCGGGTTCTTGTTGGTCCGAAGAGATCCATATGCAGCAAGCGTAGAACATGCTTAGTAGAGATATGTTTTATAGGCTTAAATGAATTTCTTACCGCTTTCCCGAGAATACATGGTGTGCATGAGTCGACTTTTGATAAGGTAATTTTGGTAGACCTTGAACAAGCTTCTTTGATGAGATTTTGGCTAATTGCTTCATGTTGACATGGCCAAGCTTTCTATGCCATAAGACCGCTTCATCTTGAATTGAGATGAGACATTGCGTTTCATTTGGTCTTACATCAAGAAGGTAGATATTTCCATGCCTTCGACCCATGAAAGACGAGTTGAGTCTTTACTTATTCCAGAACATATGCCTTCTTGAAAAGAGATCTTGAACCCAAAGTATCACACGGTTGGCTAATCTTTGAGAAGATTATAGTTGAGTCCTTCCACTAGAGAAACATTGCTTATTGTGAGATTTCCAATTTTCACAGTTCCAAATCCCACAATGCTTCCTTTGTCTTGTTTCCACCAAGTGAAACTTTTCCACCATTTACTTGAACAAACTTTATAAAGCAATTTGAGTCTCTCCCCGTCATGTGTCTTGAGCATCCGCCGTCAAGATACCACTTTACCTTCTTTTTGACAGAGACCTGTAATCAAAAGAGAGTCTCAAGCTTTCTTTGGTACCCAAATTTTCTTGGGTCCTTTGGTGTTAGTAGGATAAGCATTATTAGGCCATACCCTTTTAACAGGCTTCCAGACCATAGGACACTCTTTTTCAAAGTGATCTTGACTGTTACACTTTGAACACCTTAGAACATTTCGACCTACGAGACTTTACAAAAACCTTTTGAAATGATTTTTGTACGCTTCTCTCGATGGTCTTTTCTTAATTCTTTCTTTTACTTTCGGAAAATCAATCAAAGGGATTGTTTCGCTGTCATACCTAAACCGACTTATTGAAGTAAGGTCTTTGAACCGAAAGAACTTTCTCGAGTTTTTCGAGACCCTATTGAAAATTTCTTTGAAATATTTGATAAGTCGGTTTTCAAGAAAGCATTTTCTTTTGAAAGTTTATCTTCATTTTCTTTAAGAGTAGAAACATTCAAGTCTAGACTTTTCACTCTTTCTTCTAAAATATTTTCCTTTTGTTTTAGAGCTGAGTTTTCCTTTTCGGTTCGGAAATCCTTTTGAGAGAAGTCTTAAGACTAAAACATAATTCATCAATATATTTAGAGACTTTGACAGAATTTTAAAATCACTTACCTCAAATTCACCGTCCGAATCGATCCGAGTCTAAATGCGATTGTGCCATTAGACACGGATTGGCATATTCCTCATCACTTTCTTCACACTCGTATCGCTCCGGGTTTCGGCTTTGAGAGCTTTTCGAGACTTTTCGGTTTTTCCTCTCTTCTTCTTCGAAGAGGACGGTTGGGTCGATGTGTCCCTTTTTCTTACATTCGAAAGCGTACTACATCTTTGTTTGGTTCTTCATCAACAAACTTGGTTTGCTGTTTCTGAAAACTTTGTTTTCTTGAGTTGAACCTTCTTCCTTTTCTATTCAATTTTCTGAATCTTCTTATCATAAGAGCAAGCTCCTCATCATCCAGATCTTCTTCAAATCAGTATCATCGAATCATCATTAGATCTTAATGCAATGGATTTCTTACCTCTTGGATCTTCGTCTTCATTGATTCGCTCCACTTCGTAAGATTGAAGAGTTCCAATCAGCTCATCTACAGATAATGGCATAATTCTTTGCGTCTCTCGTATTGAAGTCTTTATATGATTCCAATCCTTGGAGAGTCCTCGCAGCAACTTGTTCACCTTCATAGGATCAGTAATTTTCTGTCCTTGATTCTCAAGTCCATTGACAATATCTCAAAACGGCTAAACATGTCGGTTATAGATTCTCCTGGTTTCATTTTGAAGGCTTCGTATTGACCAAGGAGAATATTAATTCCGGTCTCCTTCACTCGGTCTGTCCCTTCATAGGTGATATGTAGTCTATCCCAGCAAGTGCTGTGACACAAGAAGATATTCTGTTATATTCAGTTGGTGACAAAGCACAATATAAAGAATAAATTGCTTTTGCATCGAGTGCTTGTCTCTTGTTTATCTCATCTTGAGACATTCCGCTGGTCTCAACAGTTTCTTTCCCTCTTTCAGATACTGATGCAATAGTAGGAGTGATTCCTCTTTCCACAACGTCCCATTCCAGAGGATCATTTGATCGTAGGAAAGCTTTCATTTTGTTCTTCCAGATGTTGTAATCCTTTCCATCGAAGTAGGGTGGTCTGGTATTGCTTTGACCTTCCACCAGCCCTGATGCTAGCATACTAGCCATGGATCTTTTACTCTGAAGTAAAACACTTCAAATAAAGTAAGAACACAAGCTCTGATACCAATTGATATAGCTAGTACGATTACCTAGAGGGGGGTGAATAGGTATTAAAGATTTTTCTTTTGATAATTACACACTACTTAGATAGATAAACGATTTGCAGCAATTAAAAATCAATCGCAAGACTGAGTAAGGGAAAGAGAGAATTTGACACGCGGTTTATAGTGGTTCGGCTTGTTTCAAGCCTACGTCCACTCTTCTGCACTGATAGCCAATTGGCTGGATTCCACTATGAACAAAGAGATGTTACGGTGATGATCTTCCTTGACTTCTTGGTGTAGACGATCTTCCACACTCTCAAGGTATCACTAAGAATGAACACTCTCTGTGTATACAATTTCGCTCAAATAGTATCGACTAATAATCAAGGATCTTCAGATTCTGGAATTTTTCTATCGATCACGCTCTATCGAAAACAACTTGAACATCTTCCTTTTATACTCCTTTATGCCATCATAGCCGTTGGCACTTACCAAAGGAATTCCTCCAATCTACCCGTTGGACGAAATCAATCAAGAAGATCATTCGAGCTTTTTAAGGAACATGGCGATAGCCCATCAATCCTGTTCGCCCATACAATCACGATGTTGGTTTCCAAGAATAGAACATTCCAAGAATACTTCGACGACCATCGGATCTTCAATCGATCTAGATAAGAACAAACAAAGATTCCAAGATGTTTATCCAACCAAGGGATCTTTTGCGAGAGGATAGGATCGAATCCTCAACCATAAGCTTCGGCTCGGATTTCCTTTACTACTTTGGAATAGAAAGACTCGGTGAGAATAGTCTTGAGTCTTGAGTCTTGAGTCTTGAGATCATAAAGTCTTGAGACTTTAATCTTCGGTCTCCGAATATCCAGACTTAGACTGATAGAAACGTTTTGTCAGCTTCAAAATACTCTGGAAAGATTTCTCCAACAGTTGTAACATCTCAAATTTTTCAATCATATTTTCTATTGAATAAATTGGGCAATTCATCAACACGCCTATAGGGCTGTTCTCAAAGCTAATCACTCTCGAGATAACTAGCATTTCATCGACATGCCTATACGTCTATAGGGAAGCTATTAAAGAATTTTAATGTAATAGACTTGATAATTTGACTAGGAATCGACTTCTTGACCATACTCATCTTTAGAGGCCATTACGGCATAGTTAAAAATTAATTTGAGATCAGAGATAGGTCTGTTCGACTAAGATGTGTGGCTAACCATGGGTGACACCACTAAATTGGAAAATTCTCGTTAATCGGCCCTAAATTGATTCTTTTGTCGTTTTGGTATCTTGTGTCCGTATTTGAATCCTCGAAATTTTCACGACAACCGAGAGTCGCCAATGCGTCGAGTGGGTTCATTGTAACTTGAAGAAAATCAACCACGGGTCATTTGCATTAAAAATTCATGAAAACTGCCTGGTAGCCTAGGTCACGCTAAAAACGCGCTTAAGTGAAATTAACCGCCTATTCAAGTTCGATTTCAGAAATTGAAATTTCTGTCATGTCACAATAAATTCTTGGAGCATCGACTCAGTCTCAGAAGATTTTTTTGAAACCTAAGATTTTTTAGGAAAAAAGTTGGCATGGGAACGTTTTTGTTCAGAAAAAGGATAGGATTGTTTTTTATCACATAATTGGAATGCAAGATGGTTTGAGTGATGAGGAAAAATACTAATTTGAGTATTGAATCGATAAAGAAATTTATGGAGGCCAAATGGGAATGAATTGAGTAAGAAAATAAGCCAATTGAGGGAGAAACCTATGAAATTCGTATACCCCCCTCCCATAGCCAAAATAGACCAATTCAAGGTTATGGAGGAAGCCTTGGTGGCTCATGGATAGCCAAGGAAAATGGCTTGGCTGAGGATGAGTCAATGGAGGACAATCTTATGGAAAATGTGACCATGGTGGCTCCCAACCTCATCTATTCCATCTCTCTCCCATAGCATCCGACGACCCGCTCCTTTTCCCCCTCCTCTTTGCCGTTCGAAGACCACCAACCAGAGAGAAAACCACCGAAGCAAGCCGCCACACCACTGCCTGAACTGGAGTCACCGTTGGATCGTCGTTCCCACGCGCCGCCACCCGCATGTGAGCCTTCGCCTTGCCGCCCCCCTCACGCCATCCAACAGTCATATTCCACTGTCCAACTTGCTTTTCAGCAGCCGTGAGTGGCTGTGGAAGCCCACTGAATCTCGTTCGACCATCGTAGACCACCCCTTTAAGCCACCGAAGTCTCTGCCTATCATTGCCACCCTAACCAACCTTGTTTCTTCATTTCTTTGCAGCTCAGAAAATAGGTCTTTTTTGTGGGTTTTATAGCGGCTTCAAGGCCCATTTTGAGGTCGATCCCGACCTCAAAACCTAGGCCCACTTTGGAGAGAATTGTCTCCCATTGCGTTCCTATCGGTTTGATCCGACCTGCTCATTAATTAAGTGAGTTTAGCTCACTAATCCCTTATTAGTATGCTAATGATGCTTAGGGGCAATTAGATTTAATTAAATGCAATTAGGTAGATGGATTAAATTAGAGTAATTAAATTAGAGACTTATTGATGCAGTTAGGCAAATGGTTAGTGTAGTTAGCAAGGAAATAGGTCCTAGTGTTTATTGAATGAGTTTCGGTAATTTTAAGGCTCGTCTCGGCTTCAATTGGATTTATTGCATTTATTTAATATTTTAAGTAATTATTTAATTAATTAATTATTTTTCCGAAAATTAGGCTGGGATAACCAACGACCGGAATTTTATACTGATTATTGTGATGCAGTCCATTTATTTATTTGAGTGTTAAATTGTGCTAAATTGATTTAAATATGATTTTAGGGTTGTATTCCTAAATTATTTAATTTCAACAATTGATTGGCAAATGACCGAGCGTAGGTCTATAGCGCTAATAATATTTTGATGGGCTATATAAAATGGTGAAAAAGAAAGTTGTATTACATGGCTTGGAGACCAAGAGTGTCATCCTATAGAATGCACGTGACTTGTAAATTAAATAAATCACCTGTGAATAGCACGTGGCTCGGTGATTAATGCGTCACCTTAGATAATGCACGTGACTCAGTGGTTTAGTATATCTCATTTGAGAATGCACGTGGCTCGGTGACTAAGTATGTCGCCTTAGATAATGCACGTGACTCGGTGACTAAGTATGTCGCCTTAGATAATGCACGTGACTCGGTAACTAAATATATATATTATCTTAGAGATTGCATAGTATGGGTTAAAATGACCGGGTAATTGTCAGAATGACATGTAATCGGCTAGGTCGATTGATTGATGATTCGATCTGATTTGATTGGGTGCTATGTCTGTTAGTATTTATGAAATGAACTGACTTATAGGAATGGAAGTGAGGCCAAGGTAAGTTTTCTGACTCGTGTTGTACTTAGGTAGCCTCTAAAGTGTATTGGCTTCCTAATCCGGTCTTAGGGGGTAGAACTTGCTGAGACATAGTCTCATCCTAGTTATGGGTCAACATTTCAGGTCCCTAGATGGCAGCAACTCCATCTCCTCGTCCTCCCATTCATTTTGGTATACCCGAAGAAGTCACCAAGATAGAAACTCACTTCCCGATACACCCTCACCCGGAAGGACTAGAGTACGTTCGGTTAAGTCGATTGTTTGGGTTGACGTAGGTAGAGATGACCTAAGGCCCCATGAATATCGGTCGTAGTATTGTGAATATCATGATGGGCGAAGAGAGGGTCCCATGCCAGAAAATGACGTACCTCTGTTCGTTTTAGAGAAAGCGTTCGAAGAAGGAACTGCAGATCCCAAGGATGGAGTAGTGACCGATGCTAAAGACCCTAAGCTCGAGAGTGAAACCGTCTCTCCTAAGTAATCAGCGGAAGACTCCAATTGGAGCATGGAAGGAGAGATCGAGCAAGAAGAGATGCACCCACAAGAGAACCCGAAGGAGGAACCTGAGGAGGAAGAACCCGAAGAGAAGGACCCTGATGAGGAACTAGAGGAGGGGTTCGAGGAGGATCCCAAGGATGATCCGGAGTATGACCCGGATGAGAACTGAGACCTCACCCCGTTTTGCAAACCCTGAGTGTGAACTGTTATGAAATAAATCAGACTCTTGTTAATAGTATTGTAATATATACTATAAGGTTTGCCTTGTATAAATCAGTTGTGAAAAATATAGTCATACTTTTTTATTCCATTGTTTTATTGTTTGGAGATTATTTTATCTGTTTCTGTATGCGTATTAAAATGAAAGGTTCGGTGATACATCCTAGAACGTCACTATTAATCAACCAATGAGGGATGGGTGCGTGACATATTGTGTCCTTCCTTTTTTGTTATTGTGTATTCCCAACCTCTGTCGTTGTATTTGCTCCGTAGAAGTGGAAGCCGAGCCAAAGGAAGAGGGTACATGATGTTTATTTTATAAACTCTACTGTCGTTTCCTCTTTTGCTTCCCTACGTATCTTTACAACTGCCTTCTTGTTAAAATTACAAAAGTGGATGCTTACAAGGGATGGGTTAAAGAATAGAAAAGATTATCCTTCAATCTCTCAATTCCCCTTTTCTCTCCTTTGTGCACTTGCATATTCTCTTTCCTTTCCTTTTTGTTGACCAACTCTTTGCTATTAGCCCAATTTCTACTTTGTTTTGCTCCATTCACATGTCATTAAGGGTAATCAATTTTCGATCCGGTCTGATTCCAAGGTGGAACCAAGAACAAGATCGAGAGGACCCATTCCCAAAAATTGGAACCAAGTACCAGACCGGTTGATTCTAGGACCGAGGACCCAACCGATGATCCAGTCAGGTCGCGGTCCAATGGAACCAATCACCTTTTTTTAGTACTATATATTCCCCATTACCTTTTACCCACAACTTGAAACTAGATGGAGATAGTGCTTAGTTCACATTTTACTAATTTTTTTTGAAGAAATAATAAAATAAAAAGTATATTTATTAAATCTAGTTCAATTCCCCATTGGAATCAGGAATTGAACTGCTAGGATATCAATTCCACTTTTAAGAATCTGTAACTAAACCAAATGAGCCGATCCAAGCAATTTTTAGTTCGGGCGGTCCGTTTTGCACACCTCTACATGTCATTCCATTCTTTTATCTACGATAGGCATTTTAGTCAATTAAATTCAAGAAGGCGTGAATTAAGCCATTTAAGGTATGGTAGCAACACCTTTTCTTTATCGATTATGATTAATACCTTGAAAAACCCCAAACTAGTCACTTGTAACAAGTTTGCTCCAAACCAATTTTTGGATCATGAAAAATTTCAAACTGGTACACCCGTGATAAATTTATCCAAAAGAATCGCAAAAAATCCTAAATCAATAAACTTGTAACAAATTTACCCCAACCGCCAAAAACCCCAAAATGGTGTGTTCATAACAAATATACTCTACATTAAATTGGATTAATGCCACAAAGAACACAAAAATTGTGACATCCTGAAATTCGATCCCGTTTTGATAAAATGAAATGTGCATATCGTCAGCGTGCCTATGGTCCTTTTTCTCTGAGCTGATCACTTACGAGTTAACTAATCTATTGGGTGAAGCCGTTAAGGGATATATCCGCGGTAAAATCCCTAAAAGCTACCTAATTGGTTGGATTGGACTAAAATCGCGTCCGATCGATTTTAATCATGTAATTTAATTCGGTTTTTAGAATCGAATATTCGGGCGTGTCACAATTCATTTTTAGGACCTTCTCATTGTCTATCAATTTATTGCCGAGTCCGAAATTTCAAGAAAGAAATTATCGGAGGAAAAATCGAAGACCAAAATAAAATAGAAAGGGAAAGGGAAAGAGAAAAGGAAAAAATGGAATAATGGTATTATTTATTTCTTTTTCTCTTTCTCCCTTTTTCTCTCTTTTTCTCTCTCTCTTCTCTCTCCTCTCCCCTCCCCCTCGTGCAATTTCCCCCACCGAACACCCCTTGGCCAATTTCAATTTGGCTTCTCCCTCTCACTTTGACCATTCAACCCTATCTCTTCTCTCTCTTATCTCTTCTTCTCTCTCCTCTCTCTTCTCCCCCACTCCCCCACGTGATTGAGCCCTTCTTCTCCTTCTTTCTTCTTCGTGGAAACAACGAAACCAAAAGCCAAAGAAGAGCAGGAGCAGCAGCTTGCCGAAGTCGCCGCTCGCCGCCCATCCCGTCGCCTGCACCCGCGCCCACCCGCACAACGCCGCGCGTTCCGCCGGCCGTCCCTCGCGCCCAGGCGTGCTCCCCCGCGCGGTCCAGCCGCTGCCCAGCTTCTGTCCAGCCCCTGTTCGGCCACCTCCAACCGCCGTTTGAAGCCGCCGGACCTCCACCGGCCCTCCCCGGAGCTCCGCCCGCTCTCCCGAACCCTTGCCGCCCTCAACCAACTCTTTTTCTCCTCTGTTTTGCAGCAACTCCGCAAGTTGCCGAGTGGGTTTCCAGCAACTTTAGGCCCGCTTTTGGGCCGTTTCCGGACCCCGAACTCGAGCCGTGCTTTGGGAAGATTTGTTCCTCGCGTCGCCCCCGTCGGATTGATCCGATTTGCGCGCGATTTGGTGAGTAATCTCACTAATCCCGGATTAGTTGACTAATTATGTTTAAGGTTGGTTTAGTTTTAATTAATTAGGTTTAGGTGGTTAGATTAGTATGGATTAGTGTTTATTAGCCAATTGTGATGCGAATTAGACAAATTGATTGTGCAATTAGCAAGTAGACATGGTCTACTATTTATTGGAAGTGTCTCGGGATTTTTCCCGACCCTTAGTGGGCTCCAATTAGGCTTTCAGGCCTAAGTGGAATTTTTGGTATTTAAATATCATTTTTTCGGAATTAAATTAATTAATTATTTATTTTCCGAAAATTCAACTAGGATGGCTCGTGACCAGAATATTATGCTGATGATCGTGGTGAAGTCCGTTTATTTAATCGGGCTTTATTTTGAGCTAAATTGAATTTTCAGTATTAATTATTAATTTTCGAAATTAATTATTTAATTATTTATTTTTCCGAAAATTCAGCTGAGATGGTCCGGAACCAGAATTTTATTCTGCTGACCGTGGTGAAGTCCGTTTATTTAATTGGGCTTTATTTTGTGCTAAATTGAATTTTTAATAATTATTAATTAATTTTCGAAATTAATTATTTATTTATTTATTTTTCGGAAATTAAGATTTTGATGGCCGACGACCGAAATCTCGTGTTGATTTTCGTGGCGTAGTCTGTTTATTTATTTGAGCTCTACGTTGTATGAAATTAAATAAATTGTGATATTTTAGGGATTTACCCTAAATTGATTGAAATTGAGTGAAATTGAATTATTGATTGGTAGATGGCCGAGTATGGCTAGTTAGCAATTGTAATGCCTTGTTGAGCTGTAAGTGGAGAGAGCGATGAGAGCTAACTGAGAATTCTATTGGCTGAGACCGATCAAGTACGAAGTATAGACAGGCGTGGTTCAGTGATAAAGTACATCACCGTGCGAAAACGGCGCCTTAAAGAACGCACGTAGACTGTCTATGACTTATGGTAGGCGTGGTTCGGTGATTAAGGATATCACTGTGCGAAAACGGCGCCTTAAAGAACGCACGTAGACTACCTATGAATCGTGACAGGCGTGGTTCGGTGATGAAGGACATCACTGTGTGAAAACGGCGCCTTAAAGAACGCACGTAGGCATCGGTGATTTGTGACCTATGACGGGCGTGGTTCGGTGATGAGGAATATCACTGTGCGAAAACGGCGCCTTAAAGAACGCACGTAGACCTTCTGTTACTTATGTCACCTTGGCGAAAGCGACGCCCGAGAGAATTAATGGAGCTCTGTGACTAAGTGTATTATTGAAGGTTTTATGGGATGGAGTAAATGACCTAGAAATGGTCCGACTAAGATGTAATCGACTAAGTTGATTGATCTTTGCCTTGATTCGATGTTGTGAACTGATTAATTGGATGAGAATGACCGTGAGTGGTCTTGTTGGCGTGTAATCGACTAGGTCGATTCGATCGATGCTTCGATCTGTGATGTGATTGCTTGGGTGCCTATTTGATCTGTACTACTATGCAGGTGGAATCTGATACCAAGGTACGTCTTCTGACATGTGCGTGTTTAGGCAGCCTATAGTATAATCGTTTACTAATCGGGCTTAGTGGGGTAGAACTTGTTGAGACGTAATCTCATCCCAGTTTGGGGAAAACATTTCAAGACCCCAATGAGAAGCTGAAGAGGAGGAGTCTGAGAAGGAGAACTCGGAGGTGAAACCTGAGGAGAAGGATTTTTGGAAGAAGAAGATAATACCGAGAGAGATCTTGAGTACGATCTTGATGGATTGAGACTCTATCTTATTTTGTGAACTCCAATTGATGTGAATAGTTATGAAGTTCTCTGGTTTATGTCATGTATAAATGTTTGGTTATAAGTTTCAATATGAAAAATATGGCCCTGCTTTCCTATCCCATCGTTTTATTGTTTAGGGATTTTAACTGCTTCCGCATGTGCTTGATAAAATGAAAGGGTCGGCGATACATAGTCCTGGGATATTGCATTATAAAATCGACCAAGTGTGAAGGATGTGTGCGTGCCCGAGGATCGGGACGTGACAAAAATGATACAACTATGATAAAGAGAGAGTAAAATCCCAAACTAGTATATTAGTTAACTATCACGTTTAATCTAACTCGGCAATTTGACAGTAAAATTTAACAGAAACTAATAGATGGTAAATTCACCACAAATGTACCAATTTGAAATAAATTTATCGTAGATATACCAATTTTAGATTTTTGGTTGTCAAAAAATTAGTTTGGAGTATATTTGTCACAAGTGTACTAATTTGATGTTTTTAAGATATTAACCCAATCGATTATGAATATGAATTTAGTTAAGTCGTTAGTAATAAGTCAAATACGAAGTGCTTCCCATTCAGAGAAACAGTTCCGGATTGGCCAGGCTACCGGCCCAACGAATAACTAATTGTAAGAGTGTCGTTCTTCGTAATAAAGAAAAGATGAAACTAAATCTCGTGGTATGCAAATTGTTTCGAAAAGGTATCAACAATTGTTTCTATGATTTACGTCGGGGTGTTGTCATCATAGCGCTCGAGATTAGGGTAAGAGTTCTTCATCGTCTTCTTCTTTGGCGCTGCGCAAAAGCGAAGGCGCGAGCAATGCAAGTGGGGGACAAGATCGTTCTAGTTACAACAAATCTACACGGACTGACAAATGCCTCCAAAAACATACAAACGTCTAAAGGGAGGTCTCGTGAGGATCTCCATCAGCAGCGCTTTCGGAAGATCGCCAAAAACTTCAGATGCCTCAGATTTTATGCTCTCTCTCGGCTGGAGAAGTATATTATTCACACAAGGTGGCATGCTAAATATCCAAAGATATATATATATATAGGTGAGGCTCATTTTGTGCATGATTGCAATCCTAATTTACACGATTCTCGTTATCCTAACTAAGATAACTACAAACTGTTTCATCAAAAAGCTTTAGTGAATCATCTTTCGAATCAAAGAGTAAATTGATAAAGGTTGTGGATAGCCCATTTATTTATTGTTGGATAGGAAATATAAACAAGAAAAAGTAGAGGTCTCGAGGCTAGGAACAATCGTTGAGGGTCATGTAAAGCTACTGGAAATATCCAGATAAACCGGTTGATAACTTTGAACTTATACAAATTACAATTCAAGTATTTATATGTATAATCTACGATTAACATACAGGTACTGAGAAATAATGTTAGTTCTACATGCTTCATTCAATTCAACAATCCTTATTCACGTGTTTAGAATCATAGATTCCACCATCTGTGGGTTATGCTCCTTCCACCGATGGTTACTTCCTTTAACGTTACACCTAAGTCTATGGACTCCATTACTAGATGATTACTTCTCTGATGGTTGCATCCAAGTCATTTGTTTTCACTACCTGATAATTACCTCTTTGATAGTTGCATCCATATCAATTTCCATGGGTTATATCCGACTTTATCAGCTCCGTTGCTTAGCGGTAACTCCATCTCCACTTCGTCGATGGTTACGTGGCTTACTATCAGCTATCTCAATCTTCTTTTGCCTACGATTCACTCCAAGACTAAGTTATTTTTTGCCTATATTCGCTTGTACTTCGTCCTCAGCCCATCCGGAGTAGACAAGCTGAGCAACAAATGGCATGGAGATTGGATTGGGGGGGAACCGGAAATAGGAAAATATAGGATGGACATAGGAATGTGAAAAAATTGGAAACTTCAGTTTTTATACTTGGTTATGATATTGGAGTGAGATGGGAATTCATGAGTCAATCTATGGACGTGTTTCCCATTCCATGTCCATTTCCTATTTTAATGTCAAAATGACATGTAGAAATGGTTTGTAGCAACCAAGATTGTTTCAACCAACTGATAAGTACCCGTTGGTCATCCGGCAAATTGCATTTTACCTTTGTGGAGGTTGTTGGATCAAGATATATTCAGGGAGAAATATGATAATTTCCTTTTGCTTTGAATAGTGGTCCTTTCTATGGTAAAATTGCATACTGATCCAAGCAAAAAAGATGACAAAAGAGCAAAACTACGTTTGATAAGCATTGACTGGTTTGACTCTTTAGCATCCTAGATTCCTCAGGATATTCAGTTTTAGAATTCAGCATTATTAAGATCTAAAAATCCTCTAGTTAAATAAGATCTCCATAGACTGTTCTAATTTCCTGCTATGGTGGCAAAAGATCTCTTATTCATATACTAAATTTACTCATCTTAATTACATTTAATGTGTCTCTAATCAACTATTGCAGTTATAACAACAAGGGCTAATTGTAGCGTCAATCCAGTGCTGAATCTTTACAAATCAAGAGTGAGCTTGAAGTTGCTCAGTCCAACCTAATCACATAATTGAGTGTCACTGGCTCAAGAAATGGCAACATAGGCTTTATGAAGATAGGAGAAAACATGATCTACCAATATACAGTCTAAAGGGGTAATTTGCCCTGCTTAAGATTGCCAAAGCAAGCAAATAATAAATTAATGCATGACCAGAATAATGCTCTTAGCAAGAGCCAAAGGCATGTGAAGGATTAACTTGACATTTGAAACAGAAATAGAGAGGATAACCAATTGCACTTGCATTGCATGTTGGAGTGAGATAGATGCATATTGTGATCACTGGACAATTCATTAATAAAGGGCTCTTATGAAATTGAAAAATATGTGTTAAACAAGAACTTCACGTGAAGAGTTCCATAATCCCCACTTAGACAGTATCTTAAATTGCATCACCTGAATTTCACACAGGATACCCATGTACTCAAATCTTATGATATCTTCTTCACTTTATCATTTGCAGTGAGATAAGTGACCTGGTTTTCTTCGTTACGTGCCAATAAATACTACTACATATGCATGAATGACTCACATGATTATAGTTGAATGTTTACCGCATAACAAGACCCAGTAAAAAGTCGGTGAAACTACACCAAATTAGATAGGACAACATTAGCTAGTGAAATGATTATTCCAGCAAAACAAAGATGATTGAATGGCCATCCATCAAGCAGGGATCTAACCCTACATCTGGTGAGGATAGAGTACTGAAAGCAAAATGAAGTTACTAAAGAATGACCAGATCTTATAATAGACTCCCAACACTCTTTACTTCATCTTCAAAATTCACGAGATCATTCAACAGTTCAAGATGGCTAGATCTCCCCAAAAAGGTAAACTAGAAAGAAAACAGTAAAACCAAATACACTAGAATGACTCTTAAAGGCTTTAGTTTCTTGATGGCTCACCACCAAGATAGGGAGAAAGAAGAGTTTCCAAATATGTTGCATATCCAATAATGCAGTCTCTATGTATAGGATATTCCTTCCAAGTATTATCCTCCGTATTGAACAGAATCATTCGATCCCAATTATTCGAAAAACGATTTTTCCACTCCTTGTGTACGCAAGGGGTTTCTTCCTGAGGGGTGTATTCCAATATATGAAGGCAGCTATGCAATCAACGCTGAACCATTTTCTCCACGATCCTCCTCTCCCATACTCATCCATTATCCATGCCTCGATGCGGGGATCTTGGCTGCTGCTGTATATGAACAGACTGGCCCCATGAATTCCGAGTCCTGCGAAATCTATTCCCCATCAACTTCAGGGACCAGAAGCTCCCGATGGAATTTCTCTTCCGACAAATCAAATGACATAATCACGCCCCTCTGGCTTAGGCTTTCATCTAATAGGCACCAGCGTAAGGCCCCATTCCATAAACTCCTTCCATGCGGAAAACCTTTCTTCCTCAAATTAGACTTGTATCCTTCTCCAAGAACCGGACAGCGAAAGTATTGCCACATCGCAATCTACACCACCAAGACTAACGCCCTCTACTATTTTATAGTCATCAGATTGAGAGTCATATCTGAATCCACAGAATAACCCAGATCTGAATGCACAAAATAATTCATTTTCATCAACAACATCAAAACCGGGCAACTAAACATACTCCCTAGTGGTCGGGTTATATATGAGAAAACTGCAGGGACCAATTAAACATACAAGGCCATCGCAGGAGCCCACAACGCGGGGATCCCAGAAAGGTTTGATCCTATGAGGTACCACCACGCGACCGTCGCCGCCGCCGTCGAGCGCTTCCTAGTCCACGGTCTCGAGGGGGCTGTAGTGGCCGCCGACGATGATTCTCTGGCTAGGAATCGAATCCCCTGCCTTCAGCCTCCGCAGATGCGACTGGACGAAGCCCGGGTCGGAGATCAGAGACCACCAACGCTTGCAGACGCATTTGAATCGCACCAGCAACAGGGCCGGTAGCCTCAAGAGTATGTCGATGATGATCTCCTCGGAGAAACTCTCGGCCATTGTTGCAAGAGTAGGTGGCTTTCTCGAGGAGATGTCCCAAGGCCGTCGCCGGAGACGGTCGGAGGAGGGCTGGCCGGTGTGGCCGGCGGTCGCACGGCGGAGGCAAGGCGGAGGGAGGTGGAGAGATCGGGCGTGGAATTTTCAAATGGTATTCACAACTCTCCTGAATTTTATGAAACCCTAGAAATTCGGACCGTTGAATTTCTTATATTATATTATATGCTGGCTCACTTGGTGCATTTCCCATAATATCCTTTACAGAACAAAGTGTCGCATGTTGACGAAGCCTTGCGATAATGTACATTCACACTTCGTATCTCTTTCTCCTTAGTGGGTTTCTTGGGATCGACATTGACAATAGCGTTTATTCTCTATTTACATTATTTTGAAAGACACAAAATAAGTGCTCGGTAACCCAAAAACAGAAAAAGATAGTTCAAAATTGGATTAGTGATTTCTTCCGCTTAAGGATAAGATGGTTATGGAATTCTGGACCATCTTATTTAAATTTGGGCTAAGGATTAGTAACTAAATTAAAAGTAGTCTCACTTATCTTGTATTTTCTTAATTGATTTGCACTTGATATCAAGGTCAGTACTGGCATAAAAAATAGATCTAGATGATTAACATGTGCAAAAAATGTATTTACATAATCAACTTAAAACACACAAATTACTATCTCACAATAAATGAGCAAGAATATTTGTACACTTACGATGGACCTACTAATAATCCAAAGAATTGATTTCATTTAGGATATTACTAACGAACTTCTTTGTTTGTTGTGTTGGCTAATGTGTCAAATCGAGTATATGGTGAATTGAGATCTCGAATTTCGTTGACAAGTAAGCATAAATTTATACAATAAAAAAAAAAAAAAGCACTTTGTGGATTGATATTTGTGAGAGCTCGATCTTCAAACAAAAAAGTCAATTTATCAAAATTTGCATTCATTGCATTCATTAGCATTTACTTTCCATTTCATAAATAAGTAAAAATTTCACTTTCTACGATGGACTTTTTGTAACCAAACCAAGACATCATCTTTCTCTTTTTTATCACTTAACAGCCACATTGGAGCAAAATAATAACTAATATTAGAAGCATTTTAACTTGATAAGACTCCAAATTCGTGCACTACACTTGAGAGTTGAATAGTCACCTTAACGAGATAAACAAACAACGTTGCTAGGCGCGTGAAATTAGAATGTTTAACTCGGGAATCCTCTCCCTCGCTTGGAGCTCTCCTCTACCGTCTGTGTAGCCATGGCGGCCTCCATCCTCATCTCTTCAAACCCTAAACATCCACCATAATATAGCCCACACTCCCATAACAAGTAGATCGTCAATCATTCCACTAATTTCACTTCATAACTCTTTTTCACTATTTTATTTGTTTCCCATAGAGCTTCATCGTGCATGAGAGGTGCCCTTCGCGAGGGAGTTTCGCCCATCATTTCAGCAAGTTTTCCATCTCACATTCTGGGTTCAGCGAGATTTGCATTTCTCATTCAAAGGTGGTGTCTCTTGGATTGGAAGATCGGTACAGAGTCTTGAATCAAAGAACCCTAGAAGCTGAGCTTAGAGTCCATGGCAGGGGAAGAAGAAGCAGTTGGTCGTCTCGCTCATCTCTGTAATAAATTGGGTAAGCTGATGTATGAGAATGATATATATGGTTGTTTTGGATGAGGAAATTTCTGAAGAAAAAAATACAAGAATGCCATTTCTCTCTTGTGGGGCAACTATACAAAAACCCTAGTGTTAATTTTCAAGCACTTGCAACAGCGATGAAAAAAACCTAGAAAAATGATAATATAGATGTCAAGCCATTAGAGAATGAGAAAATTAGCTTTCTCTTTAGTAATGAAGGGGATAAGAACCGAGTACTTGAGGGAGGTCCTTGGTCATTTTCTAATCATTTACTGATGTTGAGGACTTGGGAGCCGGATATCCCTCTACACTGTTATGAATTTAAAACTTGTGCCTTTTGGGTTAGAATTTTTTGCCTCCCTTTGGAATGGAATTCTGAATGGATGATAAAAAAAATAGCCAATTCAATGGGGAAAGTGTTGGAGGTTAAAACAGATGCTACAAGCCCTGCTTTTCAGAAAATTGGGAAGGCAAGAGTGGAGATAGATGTCGAAGCTGAATTGAGAGTGGGACAATTGATGAGTCATGGGGATAAGAAAGTTTGGCTGGACTTTAAATATGAACAGTTGTCATTTTATTGTTACTCTTGTGGCAAAATTGGGCATTATGCCAACTACTGTCAAGACATACCTTATGATGAGGAAAAATTTACAACTAAGCTGGGAGGATGCTTTGGAAGCTGGATGAAAGCAGAAACTTCTAAACACAGCCCATTCTGGAAAGTGTTCTATCATGAAGCACCGTTGGCAGCAAATGTAGAAGAGGTTGTTCCTGAAACCCCTGAACAACAAAGACAAAATGACGTTATGGAAGTTGGTCAGCCTATTACTCCCATTATCAATCAGAATTTTTAGCAAGGAGGGCTTAATCACAGCATCGCAACTGAGGTGCCTATGCACAACTCTGGGAAAAGAATACTTATGTTTACCGGGCCAGAGCATGTGCATAATACAGATTTATAGCCAGCAACTACCTCTGAAAGTAGCAAAAAGAAAAACCTATCCCAACATAAAACTCACTCTTTCAAGAAACAAAGAAAAGGCAGCGCTCAGATTACAAGTACTCTAGTTCAAAAAGTGCTGGATGAGACGCAACTTTTGGAGACTCCCATTCTGATAACTGAAGAAGTGGTAGCATGGGCTGTGGTGGCTAGCCCTAATAAGCCACCACATGAAACATGAATATACTAAGTTGGAACTATCAAGGGTTGGGCACACCTTTGACAGTTCAAGAATTGAGAGCCATCATGGCTCATTTTAGGCTCTCTTTGGTTTTTTTAATGGAAACAAAAAACAAAACTGAAGTTGTGCAGAGAGTGAGGAGAAGACTTCAATTTCAGAAATGCATAGAAGTTGATCCAGTGGGTACAGCGGGTGGTCTAGCTCTTATGTGGGATGATCGAATTACAGTGGAAATAGATTCAATGGCGGAGAGCATTATCAATCTAAAATGTCAAGAGGGGGTCAAGGGGAAAAAATGCAGATTACCTTTGTTCATGCACCATATACATACTCCAAGAGGTTACAATTGTGGGATAGCTTGCGATAGATAAGTTATATTAATACTCTACATTGGGTTTGCTTGGGAGATTTCAATGAAGTTCTTTTTATTGGGAAAAAGTGGAGAAGAGGATGGCTGAAAATTTCATAATGACATCGTTTCGGGATTGCTTGGATGCATGCTCTTTAATGGACATAGAAAGCAAGGGATGCGCATTTACTTAGTCCAATAACAAGGAAGGACAAGAATATGTGTAAGAACAACTTGATAGAGTGGTGAGTACCTTGGAATGGCGGCTGTTGTACCCTGAAGCTGAAGTTTTTGCCCTTCCAGCAGTCGGATTAGACCATAGTCCCATTATCCTGTCTCTCCAATCGAATCAAAATAGAAGGAAACGAAGATTCAGATTTGAGGCTTTTTGGCTTGAAAGTCTAGAATGCAAGAAAGTGGTGCTATAGTCATGGTCATCTACAACTCAGCACCTAACCAAATTAGTTGGTAAACTTCAGGTTGTTCAAAAGGGACTCTCCAAGTGGAGTAAGCAGAAATTTGTGAATGGCAAGGAGCGAATCAGTCTATTAAAGCAGGAACTAGAAAACCTTACTAATAATAGCTCTACTGTCTATATAACAAGGCACTCTTTAAAAAGTTACTAAGCGAAATTGATGAGCTTGGAAGGCAAGAGGAAATGTATTGAGGGTTAAGATCGAGAATTAATTGGCTGAAATGGGGAGACCGGAACACCAAATACTTTCATACGATGACTATACAAAGAAGGCAAAGAAACAGAATTTCTATCTTGCAAAACACGAGAGGATACATGTCCGGTTGAACAAAATCGCTTGAAAGAACATACTTGTGCAATTCTTAAGGGAATTATATCGGTCTAATGGACCCCGGAATTTTGAGCTAGTGATAGACCAACTAATTGCAAGAATAACGAGATGATATGAATGCACAATTACTTGCTGAAATCACTATTGAAGAAGTTACGTCTTTGCATTTCAGCTAGAAGCTACTAAAGCCCCCGGCCTAGATGGTCTCAATGGTCTCTTCTATCACCATCACTGGGAAGATATAAAATGGGACATATTCAAGGAGGTGGAGGAATTTATGGCCACTACATATTTTTCACCAGCACTAAATATTATAAACATCTCCCTTATCCCGAAAGTCCAGCACCCGGAGAGATTGGATTAGTATCATCCAATTATTTTATGCAATTTTGCCTATAAGATTATTTCTAAGGTGCTAGCTAATCGACTCAAACCTCTCCTAATAGAAATTATAGCCCTAGAATAGAGTGCTTTTGTTGGCAGGAGTACAGCGCAAGTGCCATAACTTGGCACCGAGAGAGGTTGAGAGAGGGCCAAAGGAGGGGAGAGAGAGAGAGTGATGTGAGGGCTACTGCATTCTTCTAGAAGGCCAAAAAGCATGCCCCAAATCCCTATGTACACAACCTCATCTTTCTCTCTCTTCCTTTGCCCTTATCCAAATACTTTTAGGGGCAATTTGGTCATTTCTACCTTGCACAAATTACCAATATGTCCTTGGGCCGAAATTGATGGGCGGGCCTAAGAAATGAGCTTGGAAATGAATAAGAATGGGCTCGGGAATTGATCGGGCTCAAATGGGCTTAAGGCTAGGTAATAGGCTTGGAAGAGAAAATAATGGATTGGGTCCAATGGGCTCATTTTCTTGCCTTAGGCCTTCCATGGTGGTTGTCCCACCTTGTGCCTAAGGCCTACACTAGCTTTGCTCGGCCCACGTCCTTATGGGCTCGCTTTTTCATACTGTAAGTCCTTTTTCCCTGCACTCGGCTTACCTAGCACTGTTGACTATCGAAGTCGCATCATCCAAAGTCCGTCTCGGATATTCTCGATAATTCGAAATCCAATCTTGGATTCTCATGCCATATCAATTCGCCCTAATACCATTTTGGGTACAACTCAGACTGACAAGCAGCTTTGAGGATTCATACGTAATCAACTCACGCCAAATCATGTTCAAGATATCTCGACACATGGACGTCCTTGACTACATGAAATTGCGGATGATAGATTCTTATTTCAAAGTACACAATTATTGAGGATCGACCTAGGGTCATTCGCGGGCTCAATTTAAATGGAGTCCGCCGTTGTTCCATTATGTTCTATCCGCGAATCGACTTTTAGTCATCCTTGAAATCAGCCTGCCTATCTACAAGATTATATTCACGCAAGTCTTATGGTCAAGTTGTTTTCCCTGGTCAAGTTCTTTAGTCGTACGAGTTTTGTCCTCATTAGCCTTTCCCTTCAAGGTAAGTATCTCAGGAGTAATCAATTCTTAGTAAGATCAACCAATAATGCATTGACGAAATTTATATTCATTCATCCCTCAGAGGGCTTGAATTTCATGATGTCACATCATAAGTACAATAATACCTTACGTTAAAAAGTCTTTGTAGATGTGTCCTAATTTCGATATTAAACAAGACACAATTTCAAACCACCAAGGATTCCATCAATGTTTTAGTAGTGCAGTCGGCTGGTAAATCACTTTTCAAGTCTTCTTAAATGGAAAGTTTTATGGATAACAAGCAAATCCGATTGCTATCTTTTCAAATAGTAAAATGTGCTTTTTGGAATTTTGTACCATCAGTGGTGTGATCTACCTACCTATCCTTTATAAGAGCAATTTGAACTTCTATCAACTCCATCTCAAATAGAAAATCCTCTTTCCACTACTTAAAGTTTGAACCTCAATAGTTATTGAGCTATTGATTATAGATAATGTGACTAAAATAACAAACAATGTATATGATTAGTATTATGTGAGAATTGTGCAACTTGAAACTGTACAAGTACACATCCAGAGAGTTACATACATCATCACATAATAATCTTTCGACATAATACATAATATGCAATTATGTACTTTCCACATGACAACGGCCATGAGAACTTGTTCCAACGTTTGTGAATTATCACCTTTTTGGTGCATGAATCATTATGATTAGTTATTCCTCAACCATTTATTGTACATGTATCGCTTCATGAACTAATACACAATCACCTCTTTTGGGATTATAACAATGCATTAGTACATGAGACATCCCTGTTGACGCCTTAATTTTAGGCCTATTTTATTTTATTAATTAAGTTTTTAATTTATTTTGTCTTTTCGGATAAGTAGATAATAAAAAGAAAAAACCAAAACAAAACAAAAGCAAAAAAAAAAAGCAGCCCATTGGGGTTGGGCTCGAAGGCCCAGCCCCTCCCCTCTTTTTCTCTGTCGCGAGCCTAGCCCCCCCTTTTCTTCTTCTTCCTCCTGCTTTCTTCTTCCTCAGTCGCCTGCATCTCACGCGCGGTGGCCGGCGACGCGCGCAAAGGATGGCCTACGGCCGAGGGGAGTAGGCCGACGTCGGCCGGAGTGGATAAGATTGCAGGCGCCATTAATGTTGAGTGAGCTTCGCTGGAAAGCTCGATGGGACACCGGTTTAGCCGAGCGGAACCGGATGCCAGCGGCCGAGGCCCTTCGTCGACCGGATTTCATTCGCCTATAAATAGGTGGCCGCAAGCATTGTTGGAGGGCGTGGCGAGCTCGGAAATCCTTCACTAAGAGACATCAGGAAGGATCGAAGGGCGAGCGCAGAAGAGAACTCGAGTCGCGAGCTCAGCCCACCCTCCACCGAGAGACTTCGGGGAAGGCCGGCGGCGAACGACTTCGAGAAGGTCAAATCCGGTCGGTGGAGGCTCGGATCTGGCCTGAGTGAGAGAAGATCGAGGCTGAGGAAGGTCCGCCGAGATCTACGCCTCGATCTGGTTCTTTTTCTTCTTTTGTTGTTGCCGCCGACGCCATTCGCCTCGACCAAGTCCCGACGCCGGGTTTGTTGTCGTGTTTCCCCACCCCCCGCGGCCGTTGCCGTGATCGATCCGCCGAAGCCCCGCCGGATCGGGAAGGCGAGTTGCCGCCGTTGTTCGGATTGCGGGCCCGAGTCGAACCCAACCCGCGGATCCGACTCGGGTCGGTCTTTATATTATCTTAATATAAAATAATGTTTTAAATAATAATAAATATTTTATTTAAAAAAAAAAAAAATCAAAAAAATCAAAAAAAAAAAAATTATTTTTAAAAAAATATTTAATAAAATGTTAAAAATGTTTTATTTTCCAAAAAAAATCGAGAAAAATCAAAAAATAATTTATTTTCCAAAAATATTAAAAAATATTTAAAAAATATTTTATTTTCCGAAAATAAAAAAAATCAAAAAATTTTCATATTTTCCAAAAAATGTCAAAAATCCAAAAAAGGCCAAAAATTCATAAAAAAACCAAAAAAATTCAGAAAAAGTCAAAAAGACTTGTATTTTTCCAAAAAAAATACCGAAAAATCCCAAAAAATCCATTTTGTGTCCAAAAAAATTAGAAAATGACTTAAAAAATGTTTTTCCTCCCAAAAGTGCATGGAAAATTCCTCGAACATCCAAAAACCTCGGGGTTTAAACAAGATTAGGTACCGAAAGGGCATTAGTGATTAATTAGTGTAATCAAGTCCCCGATCCTAATTTCTCTCAGTTGCGCAGAGTGAGTGTTTCTCCCGATACTTCACTTGGGTTTCTAATCAACCCACCCCAAATCGATTAGTGGCGACTCCATTTTAAAAATTGATTTACAGGTTGAAGATTTAGACTATTAAAGTCGTGAATTTGTGGACTTGGGAGAGTCCGGGCTTAATAATTTTAGCCGAGCCATTAGCCTCCTTAGGTGCCTGTACCCGATTGCGGGCGCCGAAAAAGAGGTAGCGACAGCTTGGCGACTCCGCTGGGGAGAATTTTTGAGGACTTAGGCTATTTTGTCTTTGTTTAAATACTTTATTGACTTTGGGTTTTTTCTTTTGTGCAGGTTAATAGCTTAGAGTTTTTTTTTTTTTAAATAAAATGTCTTGTGATTATAAATTGCTATGCATGCTTTACTATTTTAACACTACACATGGCACACACAACTCGGCCGCCGGACCTAGGCCGCCATAGGATTTTTAGGATGGTGTTAAGAAATATACGACCTCGAACGCGAGACTGCGATGTAGAGGTTGCCTTTCTTTTTCCCGAATTTCTTAGCCGAGGTTAAGGGGGTATGCTGCTAACGCGAGACTGCGATAGGTGGATACCCTTTTAATTTCATCAAGCCTTCTGAGTTAGAAATCGAGCCGCACATCCCATCTATATGTCTTTGTGCTTGCCATTTTATTTAAAAGCAAAGTGATTTCTTTACTTTTACTCAGTCTTTTCTGGCTCATGGCAAAATAGGGTCAAGTTGTGTACTTCCCTTTATTATATGCGATGAGAAGATTTGATATCCAGTTCATTCCTACACCAAAGGGAGAGCTCCTCAGATGGTGGAAACAGTTAGATCAACTCGGCCAAGAGTGCGTCAAAACAAGAATCGGTCATCTCCTCCCATTGCTCCAAATTAATATCCACTCTGGGGTCATGCAAGCATTACCACATTTCTGGTGCCCTGAAGCATCCACCTTCATGTTTGGCAAATTTGAACTGACTCCGACTTTAGAAGAGTACAGTCTCGCCATAGGAATGCCCCTAGGAAGCGAGCTTGCCACGCCACCAATCAGCATCAACCCTGTGGTTAGTCTATCACGGTTTCTAAAAAATCATTCGGTAAGAGAAATTGTTCAAGCCAACAACAATGCTTTTCCGCTATCATCTTTAGCTGAATGCTTTGAAAAACAATAAATGACCCAAAAAGCCAAGATCTTCCTCTTAGCATTCTTTGGTTTTATTATCTTTCCCCATCGAAAAAATGCTATAAATCCTTCAATCACATGGGTAGTAAATCAAGTCATTTTTGGAGCAGGATATGTGAACATGGTTTTAGCCGAAACGTTTTTATCCCTTAATCGTTTTAAAGAAAAAAAAGGAAAAAATCATGAGGGCCGCCCCAGAAATTTTACAAATGTGGTTCTTTTCCCATATTAAAGGATTTGGGCACCTCATGCAAATATTTGAAATCAATGAATTCAAACACCCATTGCAAAAGTTTCAAAGCTTGGAAAAATACTCTCCCAACGAAGAATATTCTCGATGGATTAACTTATTAAAAAACCCTGTCCTCGAGACATTCCTATGGCGAGCTAAGTGGTTCATGGTAGGAGAGGTGCGCTTTGCGCTTAATTATTACAACCCCATCCCATTGCTGGGCCTCTTCGGAGCCACCTCATATTATCCATATAGGGTGGCTCGTCAGTATAGGGTCCTCCAAGAAATCCCGCCACCGCTCAAATTAGGATTGTTCCGAATCTTTTTCACCCGTACAGACTACAACTACTTGGAGGAGATCCGCATAATTCAGAATGCATGGAGTAGATGTCACCCTGAAAAGATTGTCATACCCAGAAGGTGGAAGGGGCAGGAAAAAGCTCATCATGCATCTACATTCTACATCCCCAACCATATAATTCCCAAAGAGCTGCAACCAGTAATCCCTAATGTAGTTAATAAACTTACCCTGAAATGGCGAATTGAATCTCTTGAAAAGAACTTGGAGACTAGCAGAAGACACGTATCAAAGCTAGTACGAAGAAGCAAGCAGCTCCACAAGATTGGAACTTCCCATCGCATATAAAATGGGCAGCGGGATTTTGATGTGAATATTTTTAATGTGAATATGTAGGGTCGTTCTGACTTGTGTAAAAAGCCCCTTTGGCATTGTATAAATCTCCTGTTAATAAATAAGAATGACTCGACCCTTGCTATGTGTGGCACCCCTCGACAGCCCCCGATCCAATTAGGGTCGCCATAGTTCGCTTCCCATTCAATCCTAATAACATGTCACTCTGATACCATTTCAATTGCAGCGGGTCCATACAACCTGGGGGTTTACATTTTTTTTTTTTTTGATAGGTCCCTTGCGCAATCCATATAGCAGAAGCACATCCATCAACTCCCTTCCCTATATTCAGAAAACGATGCACACCTACTAAACATCTTATATAAATTAAAGCCAAACACGTTTATTTACATAAAGCAGATGGACATTTTTAGTCGGTACATCAAAATGCCGTAGTCTTCTATACTCGGCTACACTTCAAAGGATGACCGACATCTTCTCCAACAGTTGAATACTTAAAGTCCATCGATCGGTGTTAGTGTCCAAAAGTTCCTCCCTTTGCTATCCTCCTCCTTGCAATCATATCCAACTACTTGATTCATCTACTGGTAGCAGTGGCAGCAGAGGTATCTTATCTAGTTTGAAATGTTATTCCCCAAAAGGAGTGAGTACAACCACTCAGCAGGTAAAGGAATCCAATAACTACTCAATGCATCATACAAGTCATACATGCATTGCAGGCATTACTTACCTTGAAGCCATGCATATACTATCATGCATCATCACCACAATCATAACACATACATGTGTATCATCATGTCATACTCATATTATCGTCATCATGACATTATTATATCACACACATGTCATCATCATCATATACATGACACCATCATACCATACACATGTCATCATCATCATGGCATCATCATATCACACGTGTCATCATCATCATGACATCATCATATCACACGTGTCATCATCATCATGGCATCATCATATCACACATGTCATCATCATCATGACATCATCATATCACACGTGTCATCATCATCACATCATACACATGTCATCATCATCATGACATCATCATATCACACATATATGCATGTCATTGTGCCATATCATATATCATCATCATATCATGCATATCATCATGCCATGGGTGATCATCATCGTATCACATCATACATGCATGGTTCAATTTCCACTTTTAGCTTTCAATTTGATCACCACATCACCCTTCCTCGGATCATCAATTTCATTTTGGACCGCCACATTTCTCTTTCCCGGGACCAATGTTTGCATCCCACATTCATCACTTGCGCCCAATCCTGGCATTGCGAGAAACCTCCGGGCATGTATCCAAGATACAACCGGGCATCTGGCACCCCCACATTCCGGGCATCTCGTATCCCAACTGGCATCACGAGGCATCCGGGCATGTATCCAAGATACAACCAGGCATCCAAAGGGCATCGACTCATTCGAACCTCTGGGTATCTCGCACCCCACCTGGCATCACGAGGAATCTTCGGGGCTCGCCATGAAAATGGTTACCCCTACCCTCCGGGCATGCATCATGATACAACCCCTCACCCTCCGGGCATGTATCATAATACAACCGGGCATCCCGACACTCCCGGGGAAAACCTCTTGGCATGTATTCATAATACAACCAGGCATCCAAAGGGCATCGACTCATTCAAACCTTTGGGCATCCCGACTCCCGGGGCATCGTCGGCTCACACCTCCGACGGTATCATCATCACCACGATGCATATTCTCATACATCTCATTTCTCATCTTCCATTATTGTTCAATTTTAACATGGCATGTGATGTGATGGCAATCAAGATCATATTCATCATGGAATTCATACATGCATCTCAATGCATACATCAAGACCTCATCACACATACTACATGGTGTAATTATTTATAAAATAAAATTCATGGAATTTATGCCAATTTAAAATAATCCATTTATCATGCCATTTTTACATTTATTTAAATTCCAGCTTGTGCCATTTTCAAAAATATTAAATTTAATTATTTATAAAGTCTCAAAAATCATAAAATTAAGGCAAGTAATAAATAAGACAATAGGATAATGATTTCATGCAAAATACACGGCCAATGAGAATTCCACAGAAATCCATTATTCACACAAAACAGCATGTAATTTTCGGATGAAATCAGAAAGCACAGTCTCCGAAGAAATTCGATTAAAATATCCATACGACCTCCAAAAATTACGAAATTTTACCAAGTTATAACCAAGACATTTACGTACATCTTTCACGAAGACTTCCAAGTCAGATTCTTTCTATATTAATTTCTACAGTCTCACGAAGCTTCTGGATCCATCACCGAAACGTCCAGTGCATACTTCTCTGAAATACCGAGTTTTTACCTACCTATTCTTCTTCGTTTCCTCTGAAATTTGGATATGTTCTACATAAAGATGTCATCTACAAGTTTCATGGAGAGATATAAGTCAAATAACCAGAGTATAGTCGTCATTTAGGTCCATGATGTCTCGGGTGTCCTGTAATACATCTCCAGAATTCCCGTCTTCAAGATCTAGTCGATTTACTAGGTTATACTTGTTAATTTTACTTCAAATATGAGTATGTTGTATTTTAAGATGTCCCCTACAACTTTCATGCAGAAATCGAAGAGAGATTCTTTGCACAACTCAACATGCAACCACAAATCCATCAAGAGGTCAGTGAAATCGTTCCAGATCTGAGGTCTCCGTAGGATGAGATTTTAACCCCTTAAATCTCCATAATTTTCCACAAAATTTTAGTATGTTATAGTTTAAGATGTTAGCTACAACTTTCATGAAGAAATTAAAGCCAAAATCGGACTCTAAACATGCATGCAAGCTCACACAACATTCTGACTCAAACTGTTCAAGCGAAAACAGCAACACCACTCAAGAACAAGCCATCCATACTTCGGTTTTCCTCTCCTAACCACTCAAATTCGACACTATATCAAACATACATGTAACAAACACACATGCAAGAGCAGCAAAGGACCCCCAACTTGCCTCTAGACTGAACGGACGACGGCACACGGCGGCGATCACGGCGGCGAACGGCAGGCGGACTCCTTCCTCTCGGCTTTTCCTCCCTCGGCCACACTCTCTCTCTCTCTCTCGCAACCTCCTCTCTCTCCCTTTGGCCGAATCCTCCACCAGCCACTCTCTCTCTCTCTCCCTCTCTCTCTCTTTTTGGATGCTTATATATTTGCATGCACCCCCTCTTTGCATGGGGGACACTTGTCCCTAAGAAGGAGACAAGTGTCTCCTTGGTTGAAGACACTTGGAGGAAGCCATGCGGCTCCTCCTTCCCCCTCCATGCGACAATGGGCCGGGCTTATGGCCCACTTTAGGCCCATCTCACTTGGGCCTAAGGTCCAAACTTAAATGGCCCAAGTTTATTTTATTTTATTTTTATAATATATCTTAATCATCATTTAAATAAATATCTAATTGCATAAATAATAAGGCCATTAAACTTATAGTCACAAATCCATAAATTCCAATTTATGATGCACATGGCCAATGATAGAATTTTCTTTCCTATCACATAATTATCCCTTAAAAGCTTGGCCATATATCTTATTGCAAATTATGGATTAAATAGCCATAAAATAACTTAATGGTACTTCCATCACCTATTCATAGAATTTAATGTAGCTAGAGGTCGTCATGAATTTTGGGATGCCACACTATGAGCCAGTTTTTTATGTGTTTCCCTTGTTTACGTTTCTCCATTTTCTGTGCTGACAGGTAATCACATCATAGTCGTATTTGCCAAATCCAAAAGCTAGAATGGTTGAAGAAAACATACCAAGCCGTGTCGAGATTATGGAAAGTGAAATGAAGCAAGTCTTCAATATGCTTCAACAACTCTCAAAGCAGATAGATTCCATCCAAGGCAAATTGGCTCCTGCCCTAGCCTCAATCAAAGTATTGTTACCGCAATCATCTACTCGAGGTGATCAAGGAAGAGATACTAATGATAACATGCCCGAATTGGATGATGATGCGCACCAAATCATAGTTGAAAAAGCAAAGCCCAACAGTTTGTCTAAGACTGAACATGACAAACGCCTTGAGAAACTTGAAGAGAGGCTAAAACAGTTGCAGGGTCTTCAAGATCCTACTCCAACAGACCTCTCCATCTACTCTAAGGTCAAAATGCCGGAAAAATTCAAAATGTCTGAGTTCGAGAAATACGATGGCATGACCTGCCCAAAAGCTCACTTGCAAATGTATTTGGTTCGAATGACCCAGTACGTTAATAATGAACCTTTAATGATCCAGTTGTTCCAATCAAGCCTGGTAGGTCCCACCCTGAGGTGGTACATCAAAAAGAACATAAACCTCATCGAGACGTGGAGTGAAGCAAGTGAAGCATTCCTCAAGCAGTACAAATTCATAATGGACATTACCCCTTCTCGTGAGGATCTCGATCGCACGGAAAAGAAAAAGCAGGAATTTTTCAAAGAATATGCTATTAGATGGAGGAATCTTGCCACCCCGGATCGAGTCTGAGCCAACGACTTTGAATTGAGAAAAATGTTCATCAAAACCCTCCCTTTCGAATATCGCAATCGGATGGTGACTACGATCGCCGAATCATTCAATCAACTCATTCCGGTGGGAGAGCAGATTGAGACAGGTTTAAGTGACGGCTGGTTCATTGAGCCTGCACCTGTCAACAGAAGGCTCATCATAAAAAAAAAATAAAGAATCCTTGATTGATGTCAATGCCACCTACACTGCAAACACCGATCATCTCCCGACTGTTCAGACAAACACAGGCCAACAACAGACTAATAGCCGTCCACCCCCGGCGCTACAACAACCGAAGACAATTCACTCCGCTTCTGGATCTCCCTCCCAAGTTTTGGCAATCCTCCGAAACAAGAACCTCCTTTCAACGAGCCAAAACGACCCAATGCTGAAAACTTCTCCAGCTATGACCCGTCCAAAAATGTGACTATCACATGGGAGAAGTAGGCCATTCAACCGATGAGTGTTTCATCCTTAAGCATCGGATCCAAAACTTGCTGGATACTAAGGCCTTCTCATTCCAAACTGCAAAGCCAAATGTCCAAAGCAACGCGCTCCCTGATCATGCTAACAAAGTAAACATGATATTTAGTTCTGAAGCCGGTCAAATCAGAAATGTCAATGCACATATTGTTGACATCTATCGAGGGCTAGTAGAAACTGGGTATTATCCGGATGATGAGATTCCACCCTTTGCAATAATGGAGGAAAGGGTATTAAGAATGATAGAGGTCGGAATAATCGTGTACGCCAACCATGCCAGCATAGTTTCTACCATATCGCAAGTTCTCATCAACTGGAATGAAGAATTTGCTGCTCTAAATGCGGAAAAGGAGAAGAACGATTCCACCTCACTTGAGAGCATCTTTGAAAGGAAGGGAGCTATTGTTCAAGCATCAACAGCAGAAACGGCTATAGTCATCGAGATCCCCCAGCCTTACAAATACGAGTACAACAGTGCAGTACCATAGTCTTTTGACCTTGATGTTGGCTTAGTCACGAGATCTGGGCGAACCTATGCTTAAGCAAATACTCAATCTGCTAAGCCCGTCACTGATGAAGAAGCCAAGGAGTTTTTGGCCGTAGTTAAGGCCAGTGAATATAATGTGGTGAAACGATTCATTCTGAAAATCACCAAAGCCTGAGATCTCTCTCTGGAATTGCTTCCGACATCCGTCAAGCACCAGAAATCCCTCATGAAAGTATTAAGTGAAGTACATGTCCCTGAAACGATCGAGCATGACAAACTCGAGGAATTTGTCAATACCATCCTTCTAAAGGATCAAATGGCATTTTCTGATGAAGAAATTCCTGAGGAGGGTAGAGGACACACCAAGGGCCTCTACATATCAGTCAAGTGCAACGCATCTCACGTCGCTTGAGTACTGATTGACAACGGATCTGCTCTTAATATATGTCCACTAGCGACACTTTGTCGCCTTAAAATAGAGAGATCAAGGATCCAGGTACCCAAGACTTCTGTTCGAGTGTTCGATGAAACAAAGAAGGAAACAGTGGGAGAGATCGAGCTCGACATTCAAATTGGTCCAACCATATTCAAAATTTTGTTCCAGGTGATGGATATCCCTACTGCATTTAATTTCCTCTTAGGGCACCCATGGATCCATGTCGCAGGAGCTGTACCTTCAAGTCTCCACCAAAGTGTGAAGTTTGTGGTTGGAGGAAAACTGGTCACGGTCTGAGGAGAGGAAGATCACCGCATCTACCGTGAGACAGCCATCCCTTATGTTGAACCTAGTGAAGCCAGCTATCAATCGTTCGAGCTCGTGTCTACTATACACGAAACTCAAGGGACTTTGCCCCTCGTCCCCGAGGTATCAAGCGCTGCAATCATGATAGAAAAAATCATGGTTGGGCACGGTTTCATTCCAGGACAAGGGCTTGGTAGGAGAGGTCAAGGCATCCGTCAGCCCATTGAAGCCCTGAGGAGACCCTATACTATCGGTTTAGGATACTCCCCAGATAAAAAAGCGAAGAAAAAAATTGGCCTTGTATATCCCCGTCTCGAGGAAACTTTCCCAGGCCCAGCTAGGATGATGCATGAGGAAGAGGAAGTGAATACTTCAAAATGGTTCAACCCCGGAAGCGCAAAATTACCCATAATCGAAGAAAACACAACTTGGCCCTCACTTAAGAAAGAGGGGCCAAATGATGTGACCTCCATGTTCGGGGACATTTTCATATGTGCCATTGAGGAAGAGGAGTTAGAAGAGACAAGCGATAACTTCTCGTTCATCCAGCTTCAACACCAAGTCGAAGAATTACGCGAGACTGTACATCATTTGACAGAAAACTTCGCTCAAGCTACCCGTGCATTCCGCTCTCATCACAATGAGAAGCTGGTAGTAAATGAAGAAGACCCTACTGACACAACTTGGTGAGGGGCACGGCTACCCTTATCCCCAAGAAGCACACGGCCATATTCGCCTCTTCCTAAATCAATGGCCATTATTTTCCCCATCCTCCTAGAGCAAGGGATAATCGGCAGGAAACTGAACCATCCTACCCCCAAGTACTTCCTTGATTATGATCCATCCAAACAATGTGATTACCATTCAGGGGAATTAGGACACTCGCTAGATGACTGCACCATCCTGAGAGACAAGGTTCAAGATCTTTTGGATGCTGGGGTATTCATGTTCCGCTCTCCATGGCTGTGTTTTGGCAAGGATCACCTCCTCGTGGTACCCAGCACCCGTACTATGTTCTCTGAGCATTCTAAGGAGGCACATAAAGGAGAGGCAATCATAGACACTTTGGGCCAACCAAGTGGTAAATTTGACTACTATGTCAATTACTCAATTCCCCAAAGTTTCTATGATCATCATCACAACATCGTCCCTGATGGATGGGGAGACATGGATGATCTGAAATCTACAAAGCCGAGAGCACAAGGAGACGTGGCTGGCAACTGGTATGAAGACTTCTTCGTGGGCGCTATCAACGAAGGACCGTCAGGGGAAATGGGTGCAGACCCGCTCGAGTAGAATCCTTTTTAATTCCTCTACATACTCCCTTACGTGGGAGCCTGTACATATTTCTTAAAGTCTGGTTTGTTTTGTTTTCAACATCAGTTCCACTCAAGGAACTATTTTTTGAAATCACCCTGTAAATCCTTCTACTAATAAATAAAGTTGAAAACATTTTGAGGGCATGAGGAGACACACCAACCGGCCTGTTGATGATAGCCAGCCGTCAAATGAAAGAAGAAATCTGAGGCCCGGGTCTCCTCATGTTTCCTTGTCTTTAATCTTTAAAAACAATTTATCACATTTTCAAAAGAAAGAAGCATGCATGCTACTAACTTTATTTGTTCCCTTAACCTATCTACTCTATGACACGGGAATAATCTAGCGGGCGAGGTATGGGAACGGTCCAGACCAACACCGTAAGTAGCCATGATAGCAATTCTGATGATTTAGATGATGATTTTGATGATTCCGACGAAATTCAACGGAATTGGAAGCGCCACGAAGAAACAAGGCCCCCTACTACTGAAGACACCGTCATTGTCAATTTAGGCAGCATAGAAGATCCAAGGGAGATAAAGATTGGCGCAAACCTTCCTAAAGAAGAAGCTGCAAGCGTAATTGCCCTCCTAAAAAGGTATCAAGACGTATTCGCATGGTCATATGCCGATATGCCAGGCCTCGATCCAATGATCGTGGAGCATAGCTTGCCAACCAACCTTGATGTGGCCCCCAAGAAGCAGCGGCTAAGAAGAGCTAAGCCTGAAATGTCAAAAAAGATTGAAGAAGAAGTAATGAAGCTCCTGGAAGTAGGCTTCCTCGAAGTCTCGCAATATCCTAGTTGGGTAGCAAACATTGTACTGGTGAAGAGGAAAGATGGTCGAATCCGGATTTGTGTTGACTACCGCGATTTGAACAAAGTAAGCCCAAAGGATGATTTCTTGCTACCTCACATAAACGTTCTTGTGGATAGTACTGCTGTTCAAACTTTTCTCTTTCATGGATGGGTTCTCAGGATACAACCAAATAAAAATGAAGGAGGAAGACAAGGAAAAGACGGCATTCATTACTCCATGGGGGACTTTCACTATAAAGTCATGCCTTTTGGCCTGAAGAACGTTGGAGCAACTTACCAACGTGCCATGGTCACCCTTTTCCATGACATGATGCACAAAGAAATTGAAGTATATGTCGATGACATAATCGCCAAAACCAGATATGGAGAAGACCATGTGAAGACCTTGGAAAAATTATTCAATCAACTTCACCAATTCAAGTTGAGCTTGAACCCAGCAAAATGTGTGTTCGAGGCAACTTCTGGCAAATTACTTGGATTCATTGTGAGCTGTGAAGGGATAGAAGTGGACCCGTCAAAAACTAAAGCGATATTTGAGATGCCTCCCCCCTCGATTGTAAAAGAAGTCCGAAGTCTCCTAGGAAGATTAAATTACATTGTGCGATTCATTTCCCAGCTTTTCGAAACTGCAAAACCTTTCTTTAAACTTCTCAAGAAAGATGCACAAATCAAATGGGATGATGACTGCCAATTGGCATTTGAACATCTAAAGCGTGACGATGAAACCCCGGTTTTAATACCCCGACTCCAGGACACCCTTTGACCCTCTACCTTACCATCAACAGTGAATCCCTAGGTGCAATGTTGGCACAGAAAGGACCCCATGATGGGAATGAGCGAGCCATTTACTATTTGAGCAAAAAGTTCACCATGTCGGAACAAAACTACTCCAAGTCAGAAAAAACATGCGCTGCATTGGTATGGGTGTTGCACATACTCCGGCAATATACCTTGCATTACCAGACATTCCTTGTAACTGAGAATGACCCAATCAAGTATTTGCTCAGTTGCTCGGCCTTGGTGGGAAAATTGGCCAAATGGCAAATCCTGATCTCAGAATTCGACATCTAGGTAATGTCGCAAAAATCAGTTAAACGTCGAGTGATTGCTGATATGTTAGCAGATTACCCTAAAGAAGTATGCGAGGATCATTCCCCAGACGACCGAATTTCAACAATAGAAGAGGGCACATGGACTATGTTCTTTGATGGAGCTGTAAATTTGTTAGGTTCAGGCACCGGGGCGGTCTTGATATCCCCAAATGGGCAACATTATCCTGTGGCTGCAAAATTGATGTTTCCATGCACCAACAATATAGCCGAATATGAAGCATGCATCCTCGGCCTACAAGCGGCTATTGGAATGGAAATGTCAAAACTAAAAATGTTCGGTGACTCCACCTTAATTATCCTCCAGACTGTGGGTGAATGGAAGAGAAGAGACGCCAAACTAGTGCCTTATCACGACTACTTGGAAGAACTGGTAGGAGAATTTCAGGACGTCTCGTTTGAATACCTACCTAGAATTCATAATCAGTTTGCTGATGCACTAGCAACACTATCATCTATGTTGCAAGTAACGAAGGGGTTAGAAGTAGAGCCTTTGAATATTGAAGTCCTGACAAGATAGGCCCATTGCATGACTATAATTGAAGAACCCGACGGAAAACCCTGGTATTATGACATCATGAGATACATCCAGAAGCAAGAATTTCCTGAAGAAAGCACTCCATCTGATTGAAAATACCTGATGAAAATGGTTTCGAGGTTCTTCGTTAGCGGTGAAAATTTGTACAAAAGATCATATAACTCAGTCCTGCTAAGGTGTGTGGATGCAAATGAAACCACACAAATAATGCAAGAAATATATGGGGGAGTATGTGGCCCTCACATGAATGGACGTATGTTGGCCAAGAAAATAATGAGATTGGGTTATTACTGGTTCCCTTTAGAGAGTGATTGTGCTCAGCATGTGCGAAGCTGTCATCGTTGTCAGATTCACAAGGACAAGATAAATGTCCCTTAAACTGAATTGCATCAGTTATCTGAGCCATGGCCATTTTCAATGTGGGGTATTGATGTAATTGGCCCAATCAATCCGAAGGCATCAAATGGGCACCGATTCATTTTGGTCGCAATCGATTACTTCTCAAAATGGATCGAGGCTGCATCCTATGCAAGCGTAACTGCACGAAGCGTCATGAAATTCATCAGACATGACATAATTGCCCGTTATGGCGTACTGGAAGCAATTGTCACCGACAATGGGTCAAACCTGAACAACAAGTTGATTGATCAATTGTTTTCTGAGTTCAAAATCCAACATCTGAACTCGTCCCCTTATCGTCCATAAATGAATGGAGCCGTGGAAGCCGCCAACAAGAACATTAAGAGAATCCTATCCAAGACAGCTGAAAGCTACCGTGACTGGCATGAGAGGTTACCCTTCGCACTAACAGCATATCGAACTTCGATTCGAACTTCCACTAGGGCAACGCCTTTTTCCTTGGTTTACGGCATGGAGGCGGTTTTGCCTGTAGAAGTAGAAATCCCTTCCTTGCGAATTTTATCCCAGGCAGGATTGTCCAAGGAAGAATGGACACAACAAAGGCTTGAGCAACTGAATATGATCAACGAAAAATGACTGAAAGCCCTCTGTCATGGTTAGTATTACCAGCAGAGGGTAGCTCAATTGTTCAATCAAAAGGTGCGACCCAAGCACTTTGAGGTAAACGAGCTAGTCTTGAGAAAGACACTGCCAATCTTTCCAGAGCCTGGAGGCAAGTTTGCCCCAAATTACAAGGGTCCCTATGTAATAAAGAAGATACTTTCTTGAGGAGCCTTGATTCTGACTAAGATGGATGGACGAGAATTCTCTAAACCAATTAATTCCGATGCTGTGAAAAAGTACTACCCTTGAAAGATGTTCATTGTCTAGCATTGCCAAGCATTTCTCTATCATAATGAAAATGCCTATGCACCTTTATATATGAGTGATGTGTTTACACCATCATAAAAAACGTGTGTTTGGGTTGACTCAATGAAGAAAAATGAATGGTAATCATTAGCATTTAAGGAAGTGTCGAAAATCAAATAGCAAACTCGATGGCATAACTTGAGCAAATCGACATTACCCAAGCAGACGCGTAAGAGTAATCCATGTCAATTTCACCCAGCTCGGTGTAAAGGACGCGTCATTCAGGAACCAGTCTGGTTAAAAGGAATCTTCTGTCCTAGTCAACAATCTTAGAATCTAGAGGCCTCACTTCTTGTTCCAGACACATGCTCTTGCAAGAAGTAATCATCATCAGAGAATTGGAAATTTTGATTGTCCATCTCAAATTCCATAGAAGCTTGAGGTACATGACTTTGCCTAATGCTACTATAATCAAAGGCGGAAAAAAAATTCCACAGAAGGAAAGCATTGAAAATCAATCAACAACCAGCAACTATGCATATGTGGCCATAAGTAGGAAAGGCCAGTCGAAGGGAGCATTGAAATGTAAAAAGGGCCATCGGAACTTATCTAAGAGCCAAAATAAACTAAACTCGGGAAAGGTAACTTGGCATCATTTCTGACACTCACTCTCTGAACTCATATTGACAAGAGGCATTGGGATTCAAGAGCCAAATTAAATGGTTAAATAGAGCAAACCAAGTGATCCAAGCCCGGGGCAAAAACAAAGACGTTTGATCAAATTATCAACCCCCAGCTGATCTTTCATGTGTCATATCCCTAATCAATAGGGATAACTATCGACACCCATTTGCGAATAACCCTTTTGATGTTCAAAATTTAACATATTTGGAAACACCATTATGTTAACTCCTAAAGTTGTCGATGGGGTCTTTTTTTTTTTAGTCAAAATGATTCACTTGTTTTGAAGAGTTCAAACTCCATCATATTCAAAATGTTGCATGTCATTTCTAGATGAATTCTGCATGATGATTTTGTCTGTCTAAGTCACTGATTCCACTGAGGATTATTAGAATAGACAACTAAGTGAAGAACACAAGATTAATTGAGCATGTTGGATGAGGCACGTTAGAATGACGAAAGGCAAGCCATATCCTACACACAGTCCCCCATCTATACACTTGTGAAATAAGCGTAGAAGATTCCATGGTTGCAAGGTAAAGAGTTCTCTCGCGAATGGTACGATAACCAAAATAGTGAGAGGCATTCCATCGCTCACCCCATTGAGCCCCATACACTGGTGAGATTTATGTCCTACCCCCATCAAGAACAACCCCTACACCGGGGCAGATTAGAAGCGAAGCAGCATCACAAGGTGAGAAGAGAGATAGAAATTTTCTTGCTTGCACTTGTATCAATCTTCGGGTGTCCTTATTGCATATGAACTCTCATGTTAATTTAAGTGCCATAAAATGACGAAGAGCAATTCTTTCTCTACACACCTGTATTCATTGTACAACCCAAGTGAGTCTGTAATTTTACCCTCACATTGATACAAAGCAAAAGTTATTGCCATAGCCTGAGCGCCGGTTGAAGATGAAGACTCAAGAGTCTAATAACAGTGCTTCAATTAAACTTGCCTAGGCCAGTTCCTCCGACAACAAGAATGAAAAGCAGGGCATAAAAAAGCAGTGTACCTGGTAAAAGCAAGGTCAATGCCCATGAATGAAGAACTGGAATAAAAAATAGGGGCATGAAAAAAGCAGTATGCCTGGTAAAAGCGAGGCCAATGCCCCCCAGTCAAAAATACAGCCAAGAAAAAGTTGTTGTTATGGTCCATAAAACCTCCATTTGACAAGAAAGACCAGTGACAAATGCCAAGATAGTCACCAACTCTCACTCTCTTACATGTGAGCCAAATCTACGTCACATTCCCATTGTAAAAGTCTCTTCAGACTATGGGCACTTTAATTAACGTAGGATTTTGTATGTGCATAAGCATCGCCCGAAGAAGTACGAGCAAGATTACTTTATCTCTTTTCACAGGGTTCTTGACTTGTAAAGCCGGAGACGATCGTGCAGCATTTTTGTCCATCGGCTTCGACCTCGATGGTCCCATTTGATAAGCCATTGACTAAGTCTTCATCACAATTCCAGCAAAGACCCCTCACATTGGTAAAGTCGTACTGTTTGCGAGAATACTCATACCCCTATTGACATGATGACAGTGAGATAGTGTGGTCCTTATAAATCCTGCATCAATGGTCGGGATAGCCTTTTCCATGAGAGTGAGTGAAAAAGTCCTTTCAGACTGAAAGTCCCTCATCTGGCATGCTCAAGACATCTACATTCTAAATGAAGGTTGTCTTTCAAAATCTTCCCTAGTGGAAATCAGATGATGCAAAACTGACAAAATTATCATGCGTGAATCTCATTTGAACTCATGAATTTACAGCATATACAATCATGTGTGCATATTGTGTAAATAGCAGACATACTCTCAGAGATAAGAGATATTGCCAGGTAAGCATATCTCTATCCCCATTTGTCTTAAAGTACCTATCGCTGTCCAGGTACTCTCTTATTGACACTTGAACTATTCGAGTTGTCCCTAGAGTATTAATACTGGTGACTGACTAAGTATCTCTTGGAGTACCTACTGCTGTCTAGGTATCCCCATATCATCAAGTACTCACCGTTGTCCAGGTATTTCCTTTTCATGACACTCAACTCGCCCGAGTTGTCCCCAAATAATAGCAGTTGTTCAAGCATTCCACTGCTTTGTGTGCCTGCGCCTACCCAGGTATGCTTTCTTACACTTGGACCAACCTGAGTGGTTCCAGATCATATCATTAAATACTTGTGTTCATCCAAGTATTCCAGTACTTTGTACACCTGTGGCTATCCGGTGTTCCACCCCTTTAAGTGCTGCGGCAATCCAAGTAAGCCTCATACCACATTCAAGTTTATATCACCAGGAGGTGAGAGACCTTCATGAATATCCCAGGTACGCCCTCGATATTCCCAATTACTAGGAGGTGAGAGACCTTCACGAATATCTCAGGTACGTCCTCGATATTCCTAATTACTAAGAGGTGAGAGACCTTCACGAATATCTCAGGTACGCCCTCGATATTCCCAATTACTAGGATGTGAGAGACCTTCACGAATATCTCAGGTACACCCTCGATATTCCTAATTACCAGGAGGTGAGAGACCTTCATGAATATCCAAGGTACGTCCTCAATATTCCAACTACCAGGAGGCGAGAGACCTTCACCAATATCCCAGGTACATCCTCGATATTCCAACTACCAAGAAGTAAGAGACCTTCACCAATATCCCAGGTATGCCCTCGATATTTCCTAATTGCCAGGAGATGGGACACATTCACAAATATCCAAGGTATGTTCTCAATATTTCCAATTATCAAGTACCCCTTCGATACTTGTGAATGCCCAAGTATACCCCAAGAATTCATACTTGTGATCATCCAAGTACCCCTTCAATGCCTATGGTCAGCCAAATACCCATTTTGACGCCCGCAAATGCCCAGATACCCTTCAGGTTAGTACTTGTGAATATCCAGGTACTCTTTGATATGCCTGTGAATGTCTAGGCATCTTCCAGAATTGATGCCCTGAGAAAGGTTGGCGCATCCTCCCGAGAAAGGTCGGGTTCCTACTGGTGTCTTCGACAGAAGTCAGACACCCCACAAATCGATGCCCTGAGAAAGGTCGGCGCATCCTCCCGAGAAAAGTTGGGTATCAGCTGTTGTCTTTGACAAAGGTTAGACACCCCCCACAAAACAGATGCACTGAGAAAGGTCGATGCATCTCCCGGGAAAGGTCGGGTACCAACTGGTGTCCTCGATACAAATCAGGCACCCACAAATGAGATGCCCTGAGAAAGGTCGGTGCATCTCCCGTCAAGGTGACCGAAGAAAGGTTCGGGTCCTAGACAAATCATTGATTGTTTTAACAGGCGACCAAAGAATGGTTCGGGTCCTGGAGAAGCAATTTCCCGTCACGGCAACCGAAGAAAGGTTCGGGTCCTAGACAAATCATTGATTGTTTTAACAGGTGACTGAAGAATGGTTCGGGTCCTGGAGAAGCAATTTCCCGTCACGACAACCGAAGAATGGTTCGGGTCCGAGACAAACCAGCTTATTGCTTTAACAGGCGACCGAAGAATGGTTCGGGTCCTGGAAAAGCAATTCCCCATCAAGGCGACCGAAGAAAGGTTCGGGTCCTGGGAAGGCAATTCCCTGTCAAGGCGACCGAAGAAAGGTTCGAATTCTGACAAATTACCTATTGCTCCAATAGGCGACCGAAGAATGGTTCAGATCCTGGAGAAGCAATCTCCTCATGCAACAGGTAAGGTGATGCCTTGATACTTGCCAAAACTCGAGGTTCACACCCTATCTCACTCACTCCCGGTAAGTAACTACAGGTATCTTCTTATCTGTTTTAGTATATGTAAAGTTATATTGCTCTTTTCTGCATAGAATAATAGGTGCCAAATAAAATATAATTTGCTACGCATGCATGAATAAAATTGAGGCATCAGTCTGTCTTTGAATGCAACCTATGCAAGCTCACCTTCAAAAATGGGGCAGCTGTTGACGCCTTAATTTTAGGCCTATTTTATTTTATTAATCAAGTTTTTAATTTATTTTGTCTTTTCGGATAAGTAGATAACAAAAAGAAAAAAACAAAACAAAACAAAAGCAAAAAAAAAGCAGCCCATTGGGGCTGGGCTCGAAGGCCCAGCCCCTCCCCTCTTTTTCACTCTCGCGAGCCTGGCCCCCCTTTTTCTTCTTCTTCCTCCTGCCTTCTTCTTCCTCAGTCGCCTCCATCTCACACGCGGTGGCCGGCGACGCGCGTGCAGGATGGCCTACGGCTGAGGGGAGTAGGCCGACGTCGGCCGAGGGGATAAGATTGCGGCGCCATTAATGTTGAGCGAGCCATTTGAAAGCTCGATGGGACACCGGTTCACCAAGCGGAACCGGATGCCGGCAGCCGAGGCCCTTCGTCGACTGGATTTCCTTCGCCTATAAATAGGTGGCCGCAAGCATCGTCAAAGGGCGTGGCGAGCTTGGAAATCCTTCACTGAGAGACATCGGGAAGGATCGAAGGGTGAGCGTAGGAGAGAACTCGAGTCGCTAGCTCAGCCCACCCTCCACCGAGAGACTTCGGGGAAGGCCGGCGGTGAACGACTTCGAGAAGGTCAGATCCGGCCGGTGGAGGCTCGGATCTGGCCTGAGTGAGAAAAGATCGAGGCTGAGGAAGGTTTGGCCGAGATCTACGCCTCAGATCTGGTTCTTTTTTGCTGCTGTTGTTGCCACCGGACGCCGTTCGCCTCGACCAAGTCCTGACGCCGGGTTTGTTGTCGTGTTTCCCCCCCGCGAAGCCGTTGCCGTGATCGATCCGCCGAAGTCGCGCCAGATCAGGAAGCTGAGTTGTCGCCGTCGTTGCCCAGCCTGTCCTCGCCCTCGTTGCCGCCAAGCGCCTTCGCCGCTGCCACCTTCGATTTGGCATTGTTGCCGTCGCCGTTACCATTGCCGCGGCTGTTTTCCATTGACCTAGCCATCGTTGTCGTCACCATTGTCGCCTTCGTCGTCGCTGTCACCGTCGTAGTCGCCGTCGCCGCCAAACACCTCGGTTTCCCCCCCTTCGGTGCCGCGGATTCGCAAACCCTAGGGTTTGCGATTTTCCGGGTCGTCGAATCGGATCCGGTCTCGAAACCGGGTAGGGTTTCGCGATTTCGGGGCGGCGGGAGTCGGGTCACTATTCGGGTCGGATCCGGGTAGGGTTCGCGGGGAGTCGGGTCGCAGAGCGGGCTGTCGAGCCGGGTCATCGGGCCGAGCCGAGTGTCCCTGAACGCCCGGCCACGACGTCGTTTCAGTAAATAAATAAATAAAAAAAGAAAGGAAAAAAATCTGAGTCGTTCGGATCGCTGGCCTGGGTCGGACCCAACCCGCAGATCCGACCCGAGTTAGTCTTTATATTATCTTAATATAAAATAATATTTTAAATAAATAAATAAATAATAAATATTTTATTTCAAAAAAAATAAAAAAAATCAAAAAAAGTTTTATTTTTATAAAAATATTTAATAAAATGTTAAAAAAATTATTTTCCAAAAAAATCGAGAAAAATCAAAAAATAATTTATTTTTCAAAAATATTAAAAAATATTTAAAAAATTTTATTTTCCGAAAAATCAAAAAAATCAAAAAATTTTCATATTTTCCAAAAAATGTCAAAAATCCAAAAAGGCCAAAAATTCATGAAAAAGCCAAAAAAATTCAGAAAAGTCAAAAAGACTTGTATTTTTCCAAAAAAAATACCGAAAAATCCCAAAAAATCCATTTTGTGTCCAAAAAAATTAGAAAATGACTTAAGAAATGTTTTTACTCCCAAAAATGCATGGAAAATCACTCGAACATCCAAAAAACTTCAGGGTTTAAACAAGATTAGGTACCGAAAGGGCATTAGTGATTAACTAGTGTAATCAAGTCCCCGATCTTAATTTCTCTGGTTGCGCAGGAGTGAGTATTTCTCCCGATACTTCACTTGGGTTTCTAATCAACCCACCCCAAATCAATTAGTGGCTACTCCATTTTAAAAATTGATTTACAAGTTGAAGATTTAGACTATTAAAGTTGTGAATTGGTGGACTTGGGAGAGTCCGGGCTTAATAATTTTAGCCGAGCCATTAGCCTCCTTAGGCGCCTGTACCCGATTGCGAGCGCCGAAAAAAAGAGGTCGCGACAATCCCTTTATTATATGAGACCGATATTTCTCAAAAAGTATGCCACTTTGACGGTCATAACTCGATTGAATCCTTGAAGCTCTCTCATACTAGTGATATAAACTTTATGTCTCACATTTACTGTATACATGTAATTTTAGATATGATGATAGAAGCAATTTGTCACTATAATTACATGTCATGCTAATTACATTACTCAATTCATTGACACATGTTGAACTTTATCTATGTTATTAATGAACCAATGTTCTACGCATTCTTTTTGTGATGATATTCATGTGAGCTATAGAATATCTTCGTATGAGCACACAACCGTCGACCACACACCGATTGGAGGCCGCAAGCACCCACACACGGCACCTAAGTGCGCAACACGTGGAGCATACGTGTGGGCGTTCCTAGGCCCATTTTCTAGTTTGAGCAGTAACAGTTCGACCAGTTCACTGGCCTAATCAAGGGTAAACTAGTTCGGGTGGATGAATGGGTCGGATTTCGAGTCAGGTCACTGGGTCAATCGAGTTAGGTAGTTGGATTCAGGTCGCTGAATTACTAACGTCATCATGACGTCAACTCTAGCGCGTGTAGTGTATGCAGTAGCTTTGCCCATGCATGAGGGTGCGTTGGGGTGTGTGCCTTATGCATGCCGCCACCTAGTGGCGCCTAGCCACGTGCGGCTTACCCTGAGAACACGCCACCTATGGTTTTTCTCATCTTAATGAGCTCTTTCTATTTATATAATTAAAATCAATTTTTGCTATACAAAAAATCATGAAAAAGGGCAAAAACTATACATCCATGTTTTAGTCATAGAAACTCTATTACCACATGTAAGATGCGAAAATGCAATCCCACGATTTCCATAGTTAGATAATAATACATATAATCAAGTAAAAAGATTAATGCATTTGTGTTGGAATCCATCGTTCTTGATGCAAAAAAGTAACGATCTAAGTACAAGTACTTCTCTTCAATTATCTATGCATCACTGGCTCAATGAGACTGCCCTTCATCTTTAGTGTTTAGTAAACACTCCTTATGTAAGAATAATTATGTGTATTGGGGTTAGAAGAGAGACTTGAATACTATTTATAGAGTTTTCAACGAGACTGTCTCATTACGAGCCAAGCTCAACTCGTTTTACACTAGCCAACCTCATATTCATCTATTTAAGAATTTTCTATCTCACCTTATTAGACCAACCGTAAAACGGTAAGTTATTATATCAATTAATGTAGTTCACATTAGAAAAACTCTTACAAAGTAGTCATGTTGTTTTTGTACGAGGTTCAGCAATTTTTATGCTAAATCTTTGCCCATCATTCAACTGGTTATTTCCCATTTAAAATCTGAATATAACACCAAAAACTTATGTCCTGACACTTTTCCTGGCCACAACATAACGTGGGGAAATATTGAGAAGAAAGTAGCACAAGGGAGAACTGGAATATCATACAACATGCAACGCATATGATATAACAGTTAATTTCTAAAGAAACCTCATTATATTTCATTAAATAATCACATAGTTCAATACCAAATTGACTGATATTTTTACACACACCCAGCAGAACCATGTCCTGAGGAACTGAAGAATAACATTTTGGGACATGAGACCTAACTGAACTAGAATTGACAGGACTTACATAACACAGCTTTGACATTCAATTTTGAAGTATTTAGGCTTTTGGTTCCTCATTCTGAAAACGATGGCCGACACCGGGGCTGTGACGGCCTTCGATATCATCTGGTGTCTTTGTAACGATTAGCGTTTCCCTCGGAGCTTTCGGTCGAACAGCTTCCTTCTTTAAGCCAATGAAATAATGGCCCAATCCGGGGCTGCTCCTAGGGGTTGCGGGGAGGAAATCATCCTTGAACAGTGCTTCTGACTTGCCCAAACTGGCCGCCTGATCATGTGCAATAGGCGACGGAACCATCTCCTCCCCCTCATCAAAATGATCATCGTTCGTAGGAGACTGACTCGGGTGAGAAATTGTGCTGCTTGTTTGTGCATTTGGTCGTAATTAATTGCACGGAGTTCGTCCTCCCATGCCGATTTTATCGACCTTCCCTCAGAAGTTAGAATTGCATTGAACACAATGAAGGTGAAAATTATCACAAATATCGATATGACTTGGAGATCAGCCATAGCCAGAGAAGTGTGGAAAAGGAAGTTTGATTTTCTACTTTGAAGCAAGCAATGCGAAGAAATAGGTAAGACGGAATATAGTCGACTGAATGAGAAGAACTTGAAATAAGCATTGCTATTTATAGGCCTGAGAGAGGAAAATTTTGAGAATCTTAACCACTGACCCATTACATATAAAAACTATGTACGTGGACTTCATCGCGGTTCTTCTTCTTCGTGGATGGTGATAATTGCAATGAGATCACTCAAAGCTAATCATTCGTCTCTCTCTCTCTCTCTCTCTCTCTCTCTCTCTCTCTCTCTCTCTCTCTCTCTCTCTCTGCCACTTCCATCATTAATGAAGACCCGAACGGAAAGGGGCTCGCCCCACCTTTGATGATTTTGGCATACCATTGTAAAATTTCCAACTAAAACTGGCCACTGCTCGCTTTGACCTTTCGATTGTGGTGAAGAAAACTCCTCTCTAGCTCTGAATGAGGCATTTGATATGACAACGACTATTATTTGTTGACCTCGTCTCATGGTTTCGAAAGAATTTTGAGTGCTTAGATAGTAACCACGAATTATAGCTAATAATTACCGCTCTATCATGGAATTAGGTTGTGAGAAGGATACGTCAAGTTCAAGCACACGTTGAAATGATCTTGCACATTGCTCTTAACTTGCCCTACTATCAAATGCTTCATCTGACTAAATTAAGAGAAGAGTCCTTGATGATATATTATGGATCGGGTGTGACATGACCAAGTAAATTTAATTGCACTTTCCATTGAAGGTTGACCCAATTAAATGGTTTGTGACTATTAATTTTTATACAGTAGGTTAGGAACTGATCGTGCAAATTTTCTCATGAACTTATTATATGTGTATGCTAGTTGATTTGATGATTTCTTTGGAATTCTTGTTAAAGAGACTCCTTTTAATAAGGAGGAAATATCAAGAGATGAAGGGTTTAGCATACAGATGACCACATGATGAGGTCACCACAATCCACATGCACCAAACATTTAGGGATTCTCTGTACTCTCCACTTGGAGGAGAAGAGTACAAATGTTGACGGCTCGTGTGCAAGCTCGTACCAATAGCTTTGGCCGACAAAGTGAAATACCGAATGTCTGTCCTTTGTTGTTTGACCCTTCAATTTCTCCATGGTTGTCACATTAAGCTTTAAAAATTGGTTTAGAATGGGCATGCTTAGCCGCCCAAAAGGCACATAAGATTCTTTTGTTTCATTGCTAATAAAATAAGGATGGTCTTACCGATTGTTTTTGGGACACATAAGACCCTTCAATTTCTTGATATATTTCTCCATACATCGATGCACATCAGAAGTGAGCTACCAACAATTCTCTACTCTAATATCACGAGTTTGGTCATGTAGCAAAAGTAAAATACATTCACTTGAAGAGATCATTATGTGGGAACTCAAGTTTGACCTTGTCAATATATTTATTTGGATTGACATTTACACATTAGATGAATGTGGTCAAAGTCTAATTGATAGAGTTAATGAAAGAGTTTATCTACATTTTATTAAATCAAAATAATTAATTGAACATTTTAGAGATTTTAAGAGCCAATTTCATTTGAGAGAATTTCATAATTATAAAGAATTTATTCTAAATTTATAGTGTCAAAATATGAAGTTCACTTTCTAGCCCTTGTCACGTAAAAGTTTGAGTTTCCCAACTTTCTTTCCTTAGTTCAATTGATTACTTGAGGATTATCAACCCTTGTTAAGTACTCCTGTTCACTGTTTATCTACAGTAATTGACAACAAAAATCATCCGATTGCATATGAGAAATAAAACTCTTGCTTTTCAATAGAGCAACTTTCTTCAGAAGAATTTCCCAAAAATATGAGAAAAAGCTGCCAAAATGATATCACGGATGCACCTTCCGCAATCATTTTGCAAAATCTAATAAGTACGGCAGATCTCCAGGAAAACAAAATGTCAAAGGCCAAATGCACCACAACCATCAAACTTTCGAAAGGAAAACCCCACCACTCGTCTTTGTCACAATCAGATCAAAGTTGTATTTTGTTAAGTCCTTCACAACTTAGTGAAATGGACCAAATGATGAGCCTCCAGATTGGTATTCTCTTGCCCCTAGCAACCCTCCAATCAAAATGGAACATCGTTTGTCCATTTAACAAATTGACATTTTTTTCATTTAAATAATTAAAGAATCTGACTAAAGAAAATGGCGTGGTTGGCTCCTAAACCGGCGGAACCCTCCCAACTGCCTCCCACTAACATTTTATAATCCACAAATTGGAGACAAAAACAATTTCATTTTGTTGATTTGCCAGTTAAGTGCGCATGGAATTTCGGTGGAATTAATTAAACTGTAATAGAGTCGTCGAGGACTGGTTTGATGATGACCTTTTGACTCTTCAAGACAGAATTTTCTAGAGAATCTATGAGTTGTTGACCGATTGTCCCACGGACAGCATTCCCAGGGCCAGTTGAAATTAAGAAGGGCAAAGCATGATTTTTTGTTTTCGAAATATGAGCACAAAAGTTGAAATATCTTAAAATCTAGGAAATCTTTGTAAATTTTTTATGAATCGATTAAGTTCAGATCTTAAGACTGTGTTGATGATCCTTATTACAGAACAATTTGCAAGGTGTGGTTTAATTGATAATCTCTAAATCCTGAGCCAAAAATCCCTTGACACCTAATCAACTATAGCAACCTTGAAAGAATGGCAATAAAAAATAATTCAATCATGACAAAAAAAACATATAAATTTCATTTATTTAGTATGGGGTCTTCCAAAACCCTTTAATGATTTTACGCATGATGATTGACTTCATTTATCATAAAGAGTTGGAATAACATCCACTGAATACTAATTTTATGCATTTTGCCGATACTTTGGTCACAAAATGTCCATGAGTGTATAATTGTCCTTTTCAAGAAGAATTGAAGAAGTAAAAATGAAAGCATGGAGATGATAGAATTGTTGGCACATAAAAATATATTTTAGCTAAAGGCCAGTTTCTAAGTAAGGACATATTTCAGAAACAAAATATTACTATTGTTATTGTTGTTGTTGTTGTTGTTGTTTTATATGTGTTACCATTGATCAATTTTATAGCAAGCAACACGATCAGTTTACAATTCCAATTAAAGCCAAAATATGATGATTACTCGCAAAGGCTGGAGCAGTCATTGCTATTAGATATTCCGTCAGTATATGGTGAATAAGCAGTTATCTGTGCGTATGTATAAGTTGTAGTAGAGAGGAGAAGAAAGACGCATGGACAGCATATTAGCCATCTATGTTTTCCACGATCTCCTGATATCAACTTCACGAACCCAATATTGAGTGGTGATTATTTTTCTCGATTGTCAGTCGTCTTTTCATGATGACTGTTATTGTTTGTTTCAAGTTCTTCGGAAAAGCTAGAGCAATGAAATTGGAAATAATAGAACCTCTCAATTATCTCTGGGGAGATATATGGCTATCTTCAGTTATTTTTTCTTTCCTCTAGGTTGAAATTAATATAGGGTTCCACTGTGCGACGCGACATGAACATTAAATTAAGTTGTTTGTTTTATGCCTCATTCCACTGATTTAATTGCCGAAATGCCTTGCAAGAATGAATGGAGATCATGGGGGTAAAAAAACACCATGAAGCCATTGTTCACCTGTTTGGGAACGTAACAAAATGGTCCGATTTAAAGCCAAATCATGTCACGCTACTTGATCAAACAAAAAACTAAAAAGCCATTGACCTACATGAAATGAGGAATACATTTACCTCGATTCAGTGCAAATGCAACAGTGAAAGTGAGCACAACCCAATTACTCAAGAAGATTAGCTTGAACATACTTCATTCTGGTTCCATTAAGCTTGCTTACTTGTTGGGCTGAAAAATTCTTTCTCTTTTATATTGAACACGAGAGAAAGATATGTTGTGTTTACGTCGCCAACATATAGTAATTCATCGGGTTTCTGAAATAGGTAGAGTGGTAGCCAGAGAACTACAATTGGTAACCAAAGAACTACAACCGTACTTGCATTATCCTTATTACGATGCATGTTCCATGTATATACACTATTACTGACACTCTTTACTCCAGCAGGAGCTAGAAAATATAACCTTGGTCATCACATGTGTTGGGAATAACGGATCCCCGAAAACCGGATTCGACACTAAATCGAACCCCTAAATCAATGCGGAAGACGAAGCCCGGGAAAACACGCATCACCGATCGTAAAGCACACCACGGATTCGAGCGTACCTTGTTAGCCACAGATTAAACACCAACGCTGAAGAAAAGGAAGAAATTCTGGCCGTATTCGATCCGATGATGCCTTGAAGGGGAGAAAACAGTGGCCTTGTGCTCTTTATTCTTTTGGAGGGAGAGAGCGCGGGGAGAAGAGAAGACGTACGTTGAAATTGCAAAACGTTGTCTTCTCTCTCTCTCTCCCTTTTATACCTTCCCCCTCCACGGGCCTTATTCCCGTGGGCCGGGCCCTTTTGGGCCCAACTTGAGCGGATGGGCCTTAAGCCCATCCAATAAATCCATCATCTCCCACTCGCACATGGTGGTGCAAAACCAACATGGGCGGACAGGCCCTACTTATCCCCATCAGAGAAAAATCCAGCATAGACTCTCACTTAACATGGTGGCCCGAACAGAATCCTCTTTTCCTCTCTTCAACATTCATACCGGTGAATAATCCGTGCGACCAGCATACTTTGAGAGCTCGTTGCCATACATCTGTTAGGAATATATAGCAGCTCATAATGGGCATCACACTCCGAGTAGACTTAGTATGCAGTACCCTAGATCGATCGATCACATTTATATCTCTCTTGATCTCTTTTAAACAATGATATATATATTGTATTCACAATTATGATTATCACAAAGACAGTCATAATTGGTTAACCGGTAAATACAAAACTATAATGTGATTCTCCAAAATCGATATTCCTCTTTCCTTCAAACTCTCAATTTCAGTTCAACTTGCTTTTCTAGAAATGCCCCATTAGATCGAATCACTCATGACCATTGGCAACATCCTAAGATAGCAAACACTAAATAGAAATCTTGAGAATAAGTAAGAGTCATGAGGGGACTAAAAAATTGAGGAACTCTTTTCCTCAAGAGTCTCACACGACATAAAAGTTGAGATCAAACTTTTGCCACTCTTATTGGTCGTCTCATGCATACGTAGTATGAAATACGTATTACGGTATTAACTCCTTTCCCATGGAGCGTATGTCTACACTTTTAATACCATACAGATGATAGTTCAGACATACCCAATGTCTAACTTAAGTTCATGTATCTACTCATTCACAAAATTCATCAGAACTCACATCCGGCATCTTAGACAGATAAGATAAAATATGTGGGGTATTTTACTTTCGGACATAGTAAGTATTATGTCCTCATCTTAACACTCAGTTAAGGCGACATACGTGTTTTAAGCTTGAGCTCTCGATTATCACCTAGATAATAAGCTTAAAAACAGTCTCATCTCTATTTATCACACAAAACGAGGCGATTACCCGTGTGAGTGGGCTAATCTTATATCTCGTTCGACATACTTCTCAACTTAAAGTAATGCACTAAGCATTAAGATGCATAAAGATCAAACAAAGATTCATAGGCATTAATGATGAAAACACAAATTCATCAAATTGTGAACACTTAGGGAAATTACAATATTCAACACATCAGCTTCTACGCAACCCTAGAGATTTCATATGACCACAAAAACACATCTCTAAGTATTGGCTTTGTCATAGGATCTGCTACCATTCTATGCGTAGATATGTACTATAAGTTCACTTTCTTTTCGTGCAACCATATCTTTGACAAGATTATACTTGGTATCTTTATGTTTGGTCTTGCCATGATATTTTAGATCTTTGGTGTACACTTTTGCTGCTTGGCTATCACAGTTAACCAACAATGAATCTGCAGCACTTCCAATAACACCTAAACAATCCAAAAAAAAAAAAAAATCTCTAAAGCCAAACATCTTCTTATACTACTGCTGATAATGCCACGAACTCAATTTCCATCGTGGACAATGCTATACACATTTGTTTCTTACAGCTCCAACATATGGTGCCATTAGTCAGTAAGAAAACAAACCCAGAGGTAGATTTCCTTTCATTTAAATCTCCTCCCCAATCAGCATCAGGATAGCCTTAGAGTCGCAGATCCTTTCCTTAATAACTCAACGTATAATCAGCAGTCCCCTTTAGATACCTCAGTATTCTCTTAACGGCTTTCCATTGTGCTTGACCTGAATTGGATTGGTATCTGCTCACCATTCCAATTACAAAACATATGCCAGGTCTTGTACACATCATAGTGTATATCAAGCTTCCAACAGCACTAGCATAAGGAACATGTTTCCTTTATTCCTTCTCTTGTGGAGTCCCTGGACACGCTATGGCTCAATCCTTCACCTTTTGCAATAGGAGTGTCTATGGGTTTACAATCTTGAAATCTTAACTCCAAGAATATATGTAACCTCACCCATATCCTTCATCTCAAAATTGGAAGACAACCAACTTTTGACAGTATTGACAAACTCCATATTACTTCGGCAATTAGTATATCATCAACATATAATGATATGATCACAAATTGATCATTGGATATTTTGATATATACACAATGATCATCATCTATCATTGTAAAGTCATATGCCATTATGGCATTATAAAAACATATATATCATTATCTTGACGACTGCTTAAGGCCATATATCGACCCCCAAAGTCGACATACCTTTTCTTCTTGACCTTTCACTATGAAACCGGCAGGTTGTTCCATATATGTTCCTTCCTCTAATTCTCCATTGAGGAAAGCAGTCTTTACATCCATTTGATGTAACTCAAGATCCATACTTGCCATTATTGCCAGAATAATGCGAATCGAGGTAAATCTCACTACGGGAGAAAATATGTCTTCATAATCAATTTCTTCCCGTTGATTATACCCCCCCTTCGCCACAAGGCGAGCCTTATGCCTTTCTATCGAGCCATCAGCCTTTCGCTTTATTTTGAGAACCCAGTTGTTCCCAATAGCTTTGCGTCCTTTTGGAAAATTAACCAGTTCCCAAACATGGTTTGACTTCACTGACTCCATTTCCTCTTTCATTGCATGAATCCATTTTTCCTTACTAGGGCAATTTAGAGCCTTATTAATATTTCTTGGCTCATCCTCATCTTGTGGAGCAACCATAAAAGTTTCCCTTTCAATGTCAAAATATTGACGGGGAATACTTTGGCGACTTGTTCACCATATGGGAGATTGTACACTTAGCACATCATTCCCCATCATGCTCCCACTTGGATTAGGTAATGATGATGTTGTCACATCAGGTGGTTGCAATTGAGAATGAGTTGAATTCAATTCATCACATCTCATATTACTCCCACTTGGACGAACTCCACTGACATCATTATCTTAATCCAAGGTTTCAAATAGGGAATAATCTTCCCTTATTTCGCCCTTCTTAGGAAATTCATCCACTAAGGATGTGACATCCCGTGATTCAAATTCGCTTATACTCCCACTTTCCCCGCTCACCTATGAACACATACCCTTTCGAGTGTTTGCGGTATCTCATGAAAATACTCTTATTTCCTTTGGGACCCAATTTCCCAAACTTGTGAGAGGACTCATGAATATAGGCAGCACAACCCCATGGCTTAAGAAAACTTAAGTCCGGTTTTCTAACCGTCCATAACTCATATGAAGTGGAAATAATTGATTTGGAAGGCATCCGGTTAAGTATATTGGCAGCAGTTAACAACGCATCACTCCAAAGAGTGATAGGTAAGTTAGCATGCGCCATCTTGGACCTAACCATTCTAGTAGGGATCTGTTTATTCTCTCTACAACACAATTTTGTTGAGGAGTATATGGAATAGACAACTATCTTTATATTCCTTTTTCATCACATAATTTTCTAAACTTATCAGATAAATATTCTCGACCTCGATCGGATCTAAATGATTTTATTTTCTTGTCTAATTGATTTTCTATCAAGTTCACAAACCTTTTCGAAACAACTTATGCTTCAGATTTATGAGAAATCAAATAGACATATCCGAATCGAATATAATCATATATAAAAGTGATGAAATAAACAGCCCCATGCTTCCTCTCACATTCATTGAACCACAGACGTCATAATAGATTAAATGCAGAGGAAATTCAGTTCTTTTACCTTTTCCAAATGGTTTCCTTGTCATTTTCCCTATTAGGCAATGTTCACATATGGACAAATCGACTTTTTCAATATTGCCCAACAAGCTCTCTTTGGCTAGTCTATTCATATGTTGTTGGCCCATATGACCAAGTCTAGCATGCCACCATATTCACATCATTATCATATAAGGTAGAAGACGTGAAATAAGGGAATAACATATTGACATCACCACAGTCAACATTTAGTACAATAAAACCATTCAGTAAGTAATCACAACCATAGTAGTTTGTATCCAAATACAAATCTACACTTCTATTATGGAAGTTCATACTAAAACCAAGTTTAACCAACATTAAAACAGACACAAAATTTCGACGAATCTCCGGAGCATATAGAACATTAAGGTGCGTCCACCACTCATGTTCAATTGGCAGGTGCCAATCCCTTTAACTTCAGCTCTGGAGTTGTTTCCCATATGGATTCACTTAGTTCCAGTTGGTACTTGTCGAAATTCCACGAAGGATCTTCTATCCTTTGCTACATGGTATGTCGCTCCTGAATCTACAGTCCACAAAGGATTGGATTCAGCCAATAATATTGAACTTGACATGTAAGCAAAGTTCTCAAATGTACAAGAGGTGTTGACCTTTTTCGGCTCACAACAGTTGCAAGCATAGTGACATTTCTTGTCACAATTGTAACACCTCGCCCTTGACATTTTCTTCACTTGAGGACGTTTTCCTCTCTTGTGTTGGTTAACTCTTGATTTCTTGCAATAAGGACTTGATCCTTTGCATTCTCACATATTGAACGAATCAATACGTTTGCGCTTAGAGCACAAAGCCCTTTCTGAGCTAGAACCAAAGCATTGCAAATGTCCGTTTTCGGCTCAAATGCCGTTAGGCGGTCCTCTACTAGCTCAAGGTGGCGCATGGCATCCTTAAGATCTTCCATAACATGGTCAAGAGCTTTTAGTGCTTCTTGCTTTTCCAGCACATATTGAATCTTCTTATTCAATATTTCACAATTGTTACCGTTCATATCAACAATCACGTTCTTAGTTGCTGAACCATCGTTCTGAACACATCAGACATCCATGAACGAATAATTAATGCATATCATTTATGCATCCCTATTTGCATAGACCCATCATATTAATAAATAATTTCAAGTAAGGCTTCAGAATCAAAAGGTCACTATGTTTCCAATCATCCTCCAAAAATCCTAACTTAAAACTATCATTAATATGATTGTCATATGCAAAATTAATTCTATGAAGTTACAAAAACTTCTATGAACTACCCACAGCTAATTACCCACAAAGAACCAAAGAATAACAAAAGCAAATAAAATCTAATATCCAATAAAATAACAATGCTTTCACATGATACGACTAACATATCGGTTGTTACATCAACAACAATCGGGTAGTAAACATTACATAATTAATCAAAGAAATAAATAGGGAATGTCCCTTCTAATCTATCACCAAAACATCTAAGAAAATCGAAGGCACATTTGCCAACCAAGGAAAAAAACTTTTGGAGAGCTTTCATGTTGCCACCAAGGCGCATTCACTCGGCGCCAGGTGGCGCTCAATCTAAGGGTTGAAGTTTTGGCCAACTCAATCCTATAGTACTCTCTTACAAAAGCTTCCACTAGCTTCCTATAATCTGGGACCACGTTGACCTCCCATAGCCGATCAAACACTGCTTGCCTCTCAGGTGGAAGAGTGTTTATCAAAGCCGGCACCTTCTCAAAGTCCGGCATAAGATAACCATTCCAGATGATTTCTGTATCATCGATTGACCTTGATCACATGTGATACTAAATCACCGTCATGCCACCGATAATTAGCTAAATCGACATCAGCCTTTTAAGTCTTGCATTTCCCTCGTCCTTCTCGGGCTTGCGGTATCTGTCCATAACTCATTATAGTCCTCGCAACAAATGCGGAACTAAAATTGGATCACTTATAATCCATAATAAACATAAGGGAAAATACATAATTTTCCAAAATTCATGCAACAAATGCAGAATAAAAAATGGATTATTTATAACCCACATAGGCATGACTGAAAAAGAAACAAATTCCTTTTTTTCTTTTTTTTTTCTTTTTTTTTTCGGGTCAACGGTCAAAGTCAACGGTCAGTCAACGGTCAACGGTCAACGGTCGGTCAACGGGTCAACGGTGGTCAACGGTCGTCGGTCGTCGGACCGGTCGGACCGGTCGGGCCGGTTGGACCAACGCATGTGACGTGCGCGTGCGGGATGACGTCACGCAAACGTCACACGGCACGTGCCTCGCGCGTGAGCGTGCTGACGTCACGCAGACGTCAGCCGGCACGTGCGCGGCACGCGCCGTGCTGACCGGGTCGGGTCGGGCGCCGTCGGGTCGGGTCGGGTCGCCGGTCGGGTCACCGCCCGCCAACCGACGTCATCGCTGACGTCATCGATGACGTCATCCCAGCGGTTACTGACCGTTGGGTGACGTCATGCTGACGTCAGCATGCGTCGGTCCATGGACCAGCGCGTGCCGGTTCGCCCGGCCGGCGGCGCGCACGTGCCGGTTCGCCGACCGGCGCGTGTGCCGCACGCGCCGGGCGAGCCAACGCTTTCTGGCGCGTCGCGCCCACGCGCAGCGGCTTCCGGCCGCACGTGTGGGCGCGTGCGACGTCTCCTGGCGTTGGGCGACATGTCGCCGGACTCGTCTCGACGTCGTCTTTCACCTAGTGCCTTCAGAATTCGTTTTTGACTTACGAAAACTCAGAAAATTGGCCGAACAGCGCTCGGGTGTCGGGATTTCACACCCCGATCCGTACGGCCGAAAACTTTTTGCGAAAATTCAATCAAAAAACATCAAATTGATCGGGAAAACGTGAACTAGGGCTCTGATACCAATGTTGGGAATAACGGATCCCCGAAAACCGGATTCGACACTAAATCGAACCCCTAAATCAATGCGAGAAGACGGCCCGGGAAAACACGCATCACCGATCGTAAAGCACACCACGGATTCAAGCGTACCTTGTTAGCCACAGATTAAACACCAACGCTGAAGAAGAGGAAGAAATTCTGGCCGTATTCGATCTGATGACGCCTTGAAGGGGAGAAAACAGTGGCCTTGTGCTACTGTTCTTTTTGGAGGGGAGAGAGCGCGCGGGAGAAGAGAAGACATACGTTGAAATTGCAAAACGTTGTCTTCTCTCTCTCTCTCCTCCCTTTTATACCTTCCCCCTCCACGGGCCTTATTCCCGTGGGCCGGGCCCTTTTGGGCCCAACTTGAGCGGATGGGCCTTAAGCCCATCTAATAAATCCATCAACATGAACTATAAGACGCGCGCGTGTGATATGTAGCAGAAGAGGATCATTTGGTGAGCAATGTCCTGTGAGTTGCACTGAACTTAACAAAACCCTAATTATGAACCCCACGTCCGACGCTCGGGCTGTGGCCTGGACACGTGGACCCTAGACTGTTCGGAGGCAATTGTTGTGAGTCTTGTGACGCCGCCCCAACTTTGCGCGCAAGAGGATTTCGCCGACGTTCTCGATCAGGCAAAAGTAGAGCGTGAAGAGGTCAAGCATTTGTTGCGGAGGAAAAAGCGATGGGATTACGTACTTCTCAATTAAATGAATTGTTTTAGAGCCTATGGAGAATCTGAATAGCTTCAGTACCTCTATTAATCTATTTGATTGAATAGCAGATTCAATTTAGTATGTAAATTATGTGCACCGAATAATTTTCCATGAATAATTTCCCATGAATTGGCTATTGGCTATTATGATTAAATTTAAATGAAGCATGGGCAATCACGAAATTTCTTAAACGAAAATGTGAGCTTGAAAAGCAACCTCTGAGTTTGATATATATATATGAGCAAAAGTGCATATGTTGCGTCTATGCAAACTTAACATGTAAAAGATATTGCGCTTTATTATGGAATTTTTGAATTACTAATTAATATAGAGCAATTATTGACGCGTGTGTAAAAAGAGAATATTTTAAGATCAGAATTTTTTTTCTTTAAGGTTTTCTATAAGATAAAAAAAAAAATTGAAATTTAAAACTGGGGTACGTTCGAAGTGAAGTAAAAAAATATCAATTCACCCTTGTCCATGGATAAAATATTCATAACATAACTAACTGAGAATATTTTGGGAAAGAGCCAAAAATATTTGTGATCCCTTAAAAATGTGAGATTGTCGTTGCATTATACAATAATTAGATGACGGAATTAAGCAATCTTAAAATACAAATCTATACACTAATTTAGTGAATGAAACTGTCGTTACTAAAAATGAAAAACTATATATATTAAGTGACTATTTTGCACTCTCTCATCGTAATGTATTATCTTACGCTGCTTTAGAATTGCAGCCAAGGAAGAATTTTTCGAATTTCCTTTTTTTTTCTTTAAAGTATTTATTGTTATTCAACGAAAGAGCTTATCAATATCTCTAGTTAGACTAGATTAAGACCTCATCTTTTAAATCTTGAAAAACTACTTGTCCCAAGATGCAAATATTAACTAGCTATTATAGCAAACCAAATCCTAATTCTTCTGCAAACCTTTCATTTTAAGCAATCTATATATAGTTACGGTAGATGAATTGCAATTCCTCTTTTCTAGTTTCTGTAATCAATCCCTCTAGCCTAGTAAGCTTACGGAAATTTTCAAGCATTCAAATTGGAAAAAAAATGCAGAAAAGTTTGAGATTAGTTGAGTGGTTAAGGGTGGCTCAAAAGGGATACTTTCAAGTATATGTGGATGAAGAGGAGAAAGGTTATTCGGTCCCTTTGGCAGACTTAGATTGCAAGATCTTCCAAGTTTTGCTTAATAATTTTGAAGACCAGATCCATTTGAAGCATACGCGCATCAAGCTACCATGCTCGCAATGGTTGTTCCAGAGAGTGATCGATCTTGTCAAGGCGGAACATGGAAAAGCCAAATAAGAAAGGTTTTTCGACCATGCTAGAACTTTGATTAATTTATATTTGTAGATGTAGAGTATGAATACAATCCCCAATATATTTCTTTTCCATTCCTTTCTTTTTGGTTATGTTATTCTATATATTTGGAAATTTGTGGATACGTAACGAGTAATTTAGTTGATAGAAAAATTTATTTAGTATTTCTCGTGAAGGTTTTGTAGCTATATATTGTCCAGAGAGAATTTTCTCTTCCTAAAGTTTTTATTCGCCCACTTAAAATCTAATAATTTCTGTAGGTGATATGGGTTATTAATATTGGGTTTATCTTCAGTACATTGTGGTCTCATTATTCTTTTACGTGTACAACTCACTTTCATCAGCACTGATTTCAGCAAATAGCATTTCTTAGGAATTACCGAAGTAATTATCCAAATCGATAGAGAATGACTTATGTTTTAAAAAGAAGAATTTAAAGGAAAAGCTATAGAATTTGGCGAAGTTCGGAAGTTATATTTCAATGTGAAAACACTATGTATCCTTAACCATCATATGATACAAACCTTTAAAAAAAAAAGCGGCCTTTCTTGTCCCTTGAGAAAAATTTCTTCATCAATCTCTCCCTCTACTTTATGTATGAAAGAAACTATATCATTTTGAGTCATTAGTATTTTTCCTTTATAAAAATTTATGCTTTTTTAAATAGTAGAAAGCTAGATTTTAATCTTCAGTTATATATTTATTTATAAAATTTTGTGTTTTAGCATAGGACGGCAACATAGCACACAGGTAATGTGATTGATTGATCCCACCACCTCAGTTGTTCGACCAACACATAAAATACTTTTCTATTATCCAAGCACATGTTACTTCTATGTCCATGGATGACAGCTATTTGGTCAAATCCTGCTTTGCATATCAGAATCACAAGATAAGGGGAAACCATATCAAATGAATGACTACTGCATTTCAACGACAATCCAAAGAACTCAACTGCGTTCGAACTTGTGGCTTTGGTTCTATGGCTCATATTATAAACTTGAAACCACTTTGTCTTAAGAAAACAGAACCCAGGTCCAAACCACCTTGTAGAGGTAGCAATTGCAATGAATAAAACCCTCACACACTAGACGGGGAAAGTGAAAAGGAATAAAGGCCATGAAAGGAACTTACCTCAACGGTGCAAAACCCTTGCACCAATTACTCCCAAAATCAACATCGGCAAATCTTTTACTGAGGAATCATGAAATAGAGCAATTGATTGTATCTATTGAGACTACACAGGCCGCCTAGTGTTTGTGGTTGAGGATCTCTACGGTTGAGGAGGTTATGTTCGAATTCCAGCAAAACTTGACTCAAACAACAAGCAAATATGAAGATGTTGAAAATTTTTCTTAAAATTGAACCCAAAAAGGAAACTCCATCCAAGTAGGCCTCCCAGCTTCTGTAGGTTTCCTATATTGGATCCAAATTTTTTCATTATATGAGATAGATTTTCTTTGTGAAGAGCATCCAAGAGACGACTTCTTTGTGAATTACACTCTGAAGCAATCCAAGAGGAGCTTTAAGTATTCGAGTCAAGCAAAATCTCGTGGGTAAGATTTGTGAATTCTTTTGTGAGATTGGGAGATTGTTTCTTGAGGAGTTACAAGTGCTAAATATTGTGTGAATGTAATTGGCAGCTGGGGCACACTAAGTGTGTTTGAGTGTCTCGAGTGTTGTTGTAATCTCAATTTTATCACTTAATTTATAATAAAATCATGTGTTGCTTTCCCCTCTAAAGAATAGGTCCTACTGACCAAATCGCATAAATCGATTGTCTATTTTTCCTTGTTTTGTTATCATTTGTTTTTAGAATGATGGTAAATAAGTTGTTGGCCAACTATACGTGCAATAAGATGCACGATTAAGTTAAGTGTCCATATTCCAAGCTTTCTGAACTCAAGTTAACAAGCAATATTTGAGTAAACAAAAGCGTGCCTATAACCGGCGAGAGGGTGGCGGCTTGAGTAAAAGAGATGGTCATAAAAAATAAAAATAAAAAAATGGATGAGACCACTTTCCGAAGAAGGAAAGGCACTTAAAACTTACCATAGCCCATATCGGCTTTTTATGGAATTTGTTGGTCTAAGTTAGAGGTTAAGACTATCTATTTTGGGTTCGCTTTACTGTGTAAAGAGATTATGTATATGGTCAAAGCATCGCTCACAAGTTCAATTAATGTGCTTCCTTTTTTTCCTTTACATCATTTGGCCGCTATTATTATTCGGTTTGTTTTCCCGTCTATTATCACCAATTTGATTTGGATACATTCATGTTCTATCATACATTTGTAGGGCACTAGTTATATGCAAAGAGAACGCTGAAAGAATAGATGACGTAGGGCGTTTCAATATTTAAGTTCTTTTCAGAAACATATAAAAATCGGTACAGTATACCTTATGCAACTTCCAAGTCAAAAGTGGTCAATGTCGTTTTCTGTACGAGGTTTAGCCATTTTTATGTTAAATCTCTGCCCATCATTCATGTGGTTATTTCCCATTTAAAATCTGAATATAACACAAAAAACTTCCGTCTTAATACTTCTCCTGGCCTCAACATAACATTGGGGAAGATCGAGAAGAAAGTAGTACAACGGAAAACTGGAATATTATACAACATCCAACGTGTATGATATAGCGGGTAATTTCTAAAGAAACCTTGTTATTTTTCATTAAATAATATATAGTTCAATACCAAATTGACAGATAATTTTACACACACCAAGCAGAACCATGTCCAGAGGAACTGAAGAATAAGATTTAGGGACATAAGACCTAACTGAAGCAGAATTGACAAGACTTACATAACACAGCTTTGACTTTCTATTTTGAAGTATTTAGGCTTTTGGTTCCTCATTCTGAAAATCATGGCCGACACTGGGGCTGTGACCCCGTCTTGTGCCTTCGAAATCATTTGGTTGACCCGCAACGATTAGCCTTTCCTCATCACCACTCGGAGCTTTCGGTCGAACAGCTTCCTTCTTTAAGCCATTGAAAGAATGGCCCAATCCGGGGCTGCTCCCAGGGGCTGTGGGGCGGAAATCATTCTTGTACACTGCTTCTGACTCGCCCAAACTGGCCGCCTGATCATGTACTATAGGCGAAGGAACCATCTCCTCCCCCTCATCAAAATGATCGTCGTTCGTAGGAGACTGACTCGGCGGGAGAAATTGCGATGCTTGTTTGTGCATTTGGTCATAATTAATTGCACGGAGTTCGTCCTCCCATGCCGATTTTATTGACCTTCCCTCAGAAGTTAGAATTGCATCGAACGCAATGAAGGTGAAAATGATCACAAATACTGATATGACTTGGAGATCAGCCATAGCCAGAGAAGTGTGGAAAGGAAGTTTGATTTTCTACTTTGAAGCAAGCACTGAGAAGAAATAGGTAAGACAGAATATAGTCGACCGAATGAGAAGCACTTGAACTCCGCATTGCTATTTATAGGCCTGAGAAAGTGACTTTTTGAGAATCTTAACCACTGACCCAATTACATATAAAACTATGTACGTGGACTTCATTTTGGTTCTTCTTCGTGGATGGTGATAATTGCCACTTCTAATATTTATGAAGACCCGAATGGACAGGAACTCGCGCCAACTTTGTTGATTTTAACATACCATTGTAAATTTCCAGCTAAAAATAGGCCACTGCTCGCTTTGACCTTTCGATTGTGGTGAAGAAAACTATTGTAGTTTTGAATCATGCATGTAATATGACAATGACTGTTCTTGGTTGACCTCGTTTAATTGTTTCGAAAATTATTTTGAGTGCTTACATAGTAACCACAAAGTATGGCTAATAATTACCACCCTACCATGGAATTAGGTTGTGAGAAGGATACGTCAGGTTCAAGCACACGTTGAAACGATCTTGCGCACTGCTCTTCACTTGCCCTACTATAAAATGCTTCGTCTGACTTAATTAAGAGAAGAGTCCTCGATGATAGATTATGGATCGGGTGAGACATAACCAAGAAGATTTAATTTCACTTTCCTTTGAAGGTTTAAGAATACATTGATCCAATTAAAATGTTTGTGACTTGATTGATTTTCATACAGTAGGTTTAGAACTGATCGTGCAACTTTTCTCATGAACTAATTATATGTGTATCCTAGTTGTTTTGATAATTTATTTAGAACACTTGTTAAAGTGACCCTCCTTATAATAAGGAGGAAATATCAAGAGATGAAGGGCTTAGCATATAAATGACCATATGATGAGGCCACCACAATCCACATGCACCAAACATTTAGGGTTTCTCTTTACTCTCCACTTGGAGGAGAAGAGTGCAAATGTTGACGGCTCGTGTGCAAGCTCGTACCTTTATCTTTGGTCGACAAATTCAAGTGAAATACCAAAGGTCTCTGTCCTTTGTTGTTTGACCCTTCAATCTCTCGTTGGTTGTCACATTAAGCTTTTAAAATTGGTTTAGAATGTGCATGCTTAGCCGCCCAAAAGGCACATTAGATTCTTTTGTTTCATTGCTAATAAAAAAAGGATCGTCTTGCCGAAATGTTTTTGAGTCACCGATCAAGTATACTTAATTTAGTTTCTTAATGAGTGTGTCCCAAGAGTACATTTACAAAACTCAAAATAAAAAATTATGCTTGGTATACTAAAATTCATTTGTTAAGTTGTGAGGCGATGATAGCATTTAAGTAAATGGGTGGTTCATATATAAAATCCGACAAAACTCTGTCGCATCACTTTGTGTACTGTTTAGTAGACCATTCTTAGTAAATCTAGATTTATTAACAGAAAACTTCTCTAGCAGTGGTAATCGTGACTCAATATTCGCTTTAACAGGTTCGGGCAATGAGTCATATTTAAAGGACATTTCAGTTGGAAAATATGTTCTAAATAACAATTTTTGTTCCAAAAATAATTTTTTGGGTTAATACCTTGAAAAACCACAAACTTGTACACTTATGATAAATTTATCTCGAACTATTTTTTTGACCACCAAAAACCCCAAACTGGTATACATTTGACAAATTTACCCCAAACCAATACACTTGTGACAAATTTACCCTCTATTAGTTTTTGTTAAATTTTACTGTCAAATTATTAAATTTAATGACACGTGACAGTTAACTAGTATACAAATTTGGGATTTTACGCTTCATTTGTCACAGTTTACAATTTTTGTGATTTTTTTGTAATATTAATCCAATTTAGCGAAAAGTATATTTATCACAAATTTATCAGTTTGACATTTTTTTTTTGTGGTCGAATAAATTAGTTTTGGGTAAATTTATTATAAATGTATCAGTTTAGGGTTTTTTATGATAAGTCGGGATAAATTTGTCACAGGTATACCAGTTTGAGGTTTTTCATAATAAAAAAAATAGTTTGAGGTAAATTTGTCATAATTGTACCGGTTTGAGGTTTTTCAGGGTATTAAGCCTAAATTTTTCTACTTCTATTCTCCGGACAAAGTTCTGAGCAAAAATATGTGTTTGATAACGATACAAAATTTATATTCATATGTTTGAAATAGTATGTTTTCTCTTTCAAGGAAAATTTTTGTTAGGCACTATCATCTCTTACAACAAAGCAAACTTAACATCATCTTCAATTTCAAACTTTGCCCAATATTCTAGTAATATCTATTAGTGGTAAAGATGGATAATGACAATACCCACATGACAAACAAATTTCTTGTAGATTTTAAAATTTTGAATTATATCTCCCCCATCTTACAACTGCTTAAATTCATTTCGTCAAATAAGTCAAATTCTTTTGCTAGTCAAAAACACAAGATTCGTGTTTCCAAGATAGTAACACCAAATGAAATGCGTTAATTTTATGTACTTCACAGCAGAAGTCCTTCTTCACACATTTCCCAATTGCATTTTTTTACTTAAGCAAGCACTTAAAGGAAACAGCTTAATGTTGTCTGAATATGTTCATTTCAGAATACATCATGTAAGAGAATGGATATAAACAATTGTTAATACCTACAAAATTATGTTGTGATCTCGTACGACCTATGGGTTGGTTCCGATTCCATGGTCAACTGGGGTCCAACCGATTATTTATTATTTCATTTTTTTTCCTTAAAAGAACATAATATTACAAATTACATACTCATCAACCATGCTACATTGAGCAACCAAACTATGAACACCAATATATATCAAATATAAATATAAGATAAGACAAAATAGAAATTTACACTTGCTCCAAAGCAACAAACCAAAAAAAAAGAATATTCAAGGCGAGGGAATAAAGGCGAGTGGCAAGGCGAGTTAAGAGAGGCTAGCCACGAGGTGAGCAAGCAAGCGAGGTGAGTGAAGAAGGTTTCTTTCTTTTCTTGGTCGAATTAGGGTTAGGTTTCGTTCTACTTTATAATTTACACATCAAACTGAGTTGAGAAGAGAATATGAGGAGAGGTGCTAGGGTTTAGAGTAGACAAAAACTTATAATATATAATATATTAGATATATAATATATAATACATTTAATATATATTATATAATATATAAAATGTATAGGGTTGGTCCGGGTTAGACCAACCTTAAACTCCTATGACCAAGGATCAACTCGCACAGTACAAGGTTTTGAGGTCCCGGGACTAAGGATCAACCCAGTGCCCTTTGGAACTAGACAAAGACTAGCTGGGTTGAGCCAGTCCAAGGTCGGTCTAGGGTCAACCCTAGACTGATGCTCACCCTAACTTGTTGCTTCCCCTTTTGACTGTATGACTTTTGGCCAAGTTTTCTCCAATTTATAAACCTCCACTTCGAATGTTGCACATGAATCAAGTAGGCGTTATGTCATCTAATTCTCTCCATAAAAATTCTTGGGAAAAATTTCTTAAAAACATGTGTGGAATCTTCCCTCAAACTAGGCTATCAATCAAATTTTCTATTCGTTATCTTTTATTAATGGTGAGTTTTCGTCATGCCATCTCACCAATTTCTTGAGCGAATTAGGCTAAATAATCTTGGAATGTCGTACCTTTCTGTTTTGAGATGGGTCTTCAATTTAGAAACTCCAATGATCTTCGAATCTATATATGAAAAGTGCCCATTGATTAGGATTGATTGTTTTGCAGAACCAAGATTTTGCTTTCAAACTCTTTCTTTTGTAGATTTACACACTTTTGTGAAATTTAGCTCAAATGCTCGTACAATCAAAACTAAGTATCAACATGATTAAGATGTGATCCTCAACACATTTAAATGAACTCGTTAAATATTTGGATAAAGTTTAACTATAAAAAAAATCCACTACGGATATATTCCAACATTAACAAGGCCTGACAAATGACAATATAACACATGTAATATAGGGTCATCTTTTGTTTATTGACGTATGGCATTTGCCATACTAGTGTATTGTGTAAATTTCCGCAAGAATATGAGTAGTGCTAAAGAGTGTTTTAAGGGCACTTATTATGAATACTCCGTAAGGGAAATTCTGGCTTACTATCGGTTGCGCATTTTACAAAAGTGTTGCTATATTGAAAGATGCAATATTGTCTTATTTGAATACTGAACTTGTGCACATTTTCTATTTCAAGAAAGTTTAGTTTCAATGAGGTTGAATGCTTGATCTTGGTCCTATGAGGTTTAGAGCTTCGAAATAATCTAATTTATGAGTAATAGTGTTCATCTTTATTCTAAAAGAACTTCATAAAGTTCGGAGCAAATGTTGAGGGCCATAATTTATTTTAGAAGGAAGAACTTTCAAATATAAAAAATAGCTCTAGTTATGTCAAACACGTCTTGCGAGGTTCAAAGTCTTCAAATCATCTATTAGGAGGCATTCAAAAAATATATATGCAAAAGATGGATAAGCTTTTAATACTAGTAAGTTTTTAGAATTCTACTACTATTGTCCTGAAGGTTCAGAATTTATCCTGCCTTAAGGAGTTCAGACCCATTTCATGCTGCAATGTCCTATACAAGATTATAGCTAAACTACTTGCAGAATATATATGTTGTATGCTTCCTTCGATCGTTGGCCTCAACTAAATTCTTTTTATCATTGAATGACATGTCTTAGGGAATATCCTGTTGTGCCAAGATCTATTACACAACTACCATAAGGGGGACAAAGTAAACGTTTGGCCATAAAGATTGATCTCATGAAAGCCTATGACATGATTAAATGGGGTGCAGTCATCAAGGTCCTGAAAGCCCTGAATATACCTTAGTACTTGGTTCATTTGATAACCAAGGGCGTCACTAATCCAAGGCTTACAATGAACTTTAATGGAATATAGGTTGGCTATTTCAATAGCTCAAATGACTGCGACAGAGTTACTTTTCTTTCTCTATACCTCTTTGTCCTGGTTATGGAAATTTTCAATAGATTGTTAGTACGAAGTTGCTGCATCTACTTTCAAATATCACTGGCACAGCAAAATACAAAGGATTGCTCACTTATGCTTCATAGATGACTTGTTCTTATTTGCTTATGGAGATGTAGACTTCATCTTTTGCCTCGTAGATGCTCTTGAAGAATTCGCTACTATCACAAAACTATGGTTTAATCTTGACAAATGCCAAATCTCTTTCTAGATTGAACAAGGATGAAAAGCTCCTTATACTGGACCACAAGCCTCTTTCCACAGGGACCCTCCTTATCAATGGGTGTTCCCTTTGTTACTAGAAGAGTCACTCACACATACTATAGTACTAACGAGATCTTAAAGAAAATTGAAAGTTGGGGCATGAAGCATATGAGTTATGCCGCGTTACAGCTAACTAAATCAGTCCTTGTCTCCATTTGCACCTCTTGGATGCAAATGTTCTTACCTCCAAAGCAAATGATGTACGAGGTTGAGAAAAGGATTTGACATTTCTTATGATTAGGTTCTACAAGAAATCATGGATTGCACCGGGTTACATGGCAAGTAATTTGCTCACCTAAAAGGGAAGGAGGATTAGGATTGCCCAAGGTGAACATATGGAACAAAGTTTTGTTAGGCCGCACAATGTAGAGCCTCATCAATCATCCGTCATCTCCCCTTTGGAGCATTTGGGTTCACAACACAAAATGTAGAGGCACTCCAATTATACAGTTCAACATTAGTAGTATGGTTTGTTGGTGATGTCTCTTCAAATTGTGACCTATTCTAATTTCAATTATATCTAACTCAAGGTACTGTTGCTATGACATATATGATGAACTCAGACATGGGGTCTGGTTCTAGAGTGGTGCAACCTAATTTGGAGCAATGGCATTAGCAAACACAATTTTATTGATTGGCTAGTTTACAGAGATAGATTACAGACAACAGATATCATAGAACGATGGATGACCTTGTTGACATCCAGTATAACTTTTGCAAAGCTAATGTAGAAGATAGAGCACATCTATTCTTCCAGGGTGAATGGACAAGCATCATTTGGTGAGTATCTTTGCGCAATGTGGGATTAGGCATTTTTTAGAAGGATGGAATGAGGAACTTCAATCGATGATTAGGGTAACAAAGGGCAAATATTTGGCACCAAGACTTCTCAAGGTTTTTTTCCCTAGCAACCATATATTACATTTGGATGAAGCACAACCATAGACAATTTCAAAACAAGTCAACTAAGATCCATATTACTTTGGCCAAGGTGTATAAAAATATAAGAGGTAGAGCTTCACTCCACCAAAAAATTAGACTTTCCACGACAAATTAGTATTGGCTATTATGTGGAGAGTTCCTATCTTCATCTTTTTGAATTATTAGCTCTAATTGTAATGTTGAGGGATGCCCCTAAACTATTGTACTTCAGTTGCTCTATGATATTTACATTTTCAACCAAAAAAAAAATGAATGATGGAAAAATTGTTGGTTTCTATGTTACAGAGATGGTGGCCATTTCTAAGACATCCATAGGATTTGCTACTCTCTTTTTTTTTTCACACGGCCTCTTTTTCAGCTTTTAGCTTTCACTGTTAAGACTTAACACTTGCTTTTTTATTCTAGACAATAAATTGAAAATAGGATCTGGAAAGAACTGCCAAGAGAGTGTAAAGTCCCTCACCAAAAACCAATTTAAAAAGAAGCATATATTACTATTAGCTAATTGCAAGCATGTGGCATCTTTTCCACTGTCACGTATGCCTTTTCTTGATTGCCAAAGACAGTTGACGGAGCTATCATAGCTCCTTTCGGAAAGATTATGCTTGAAATTGTACCAAAGAGGCAGAAAATCTCATTCTTCAAAAGAATTATTAAGATTTAATTGCACAAAAAGATTAGTAGATGTCTGGGTTAGTAAAATAGAGGAGATCCATTTGAGTATTGCGTGCATGTTGTGATTATATCAAGCCATTCCTTCCTAAGAAACTTTTTGATGGATTCACATATTCTTCTTAAGAAAGTTGAGCTATCTTAGATTGATGTATTGGTACCGAATGGAAATTCTAGCCAAGATTGACGATGTAAAAGATATGCTGTAAACCGTTGGCCAAATATGATTTGTTCTCTCGACCCATCAAAACAGGTGCGCGGCCAATGGTTCGACTATTAGAAAAGGATGTAAATGGTATATATGTATAAGAATTATAAGACCGCATAACACATTGAATGACATTAAACAAACAGTTTCGTAAAACATATAGGTTGTTCTATTAGCAGTATTCAAATAGCCGTCAAAACCAATACGGTGAGAAAAATGAATTTTGCGAAAATGATTGGACAACATATGTATCCCACAAGAGTCCTTAGACAATTGGAGAATTTTGTGGTATCTGATTTACATTTTGAGGTGATAATTACATATCCAAGCTACTGATATTTCTGATAAATGTAATTATAGACAACAGTAGAAGGACATTAAAGGGTTAGTGCAAGAGTCAATTAAAAAACCGCCCGACCTACTACCGTCACCCAACGAACGGCTTATGTGACAGCCGGAATTTGACCAAATCTCCAACATTTGATAGCCACTGAGTGTCCTCTTCAACCTTTTTGCTTTTCAAGATCATGTATCCTCTGTGGACCTTGGTACTATGATCATATATTTGACTTCTCCGATTCGGCCCTCCACTGATAGAATTTACGTCCATTATGCAATGAATGGACCTCTGATGAGAGAGGGGCAATATATATGTGTGTGTGTGTGTGTTAGAAAAAGCTTCCAAACCGGCATGGAATATTTAACTGCATATTCCGAGGGCATGAATTTTGACAATCCCATCTTTCTTGAAATTCGATACTTGAGCTTCTTGAGCTTGACAAGTACTTGGCCAACTTGAGTAGTCAGTTGACCGTGCTCTTGAGGTAGATTGCATGGAGCTTGGCCTAGTTCAATGCATCTTGTAGTTCAGTCACTAAGATCAAGCTTATTTATCGTTTCTTCCCCTCTTCGTATATTCCTCATGTATATATATGCATCCTAACATTCCCAAATCACCCATAAACAATAGTTTCAAGTTTAGATCCTATATTTAGTTTTATGATATTATGAGACATGATCCATGATGATAGTAACAAATTATTGGTTCTGGCAATAAAAATCTTGGTACCTTCACTTAGGAAGGTCACCAAAAGGGAGTTTAAGTTTGAGATCATTAATGGATCCAATTAGAACAATCTTCATTCAAAAGTTTAAGCCAATTATTATTGTTCAACTAGAATATATTAACTATTTCACTTTACACCACATCTCTAATGTGAAACTTTTTTGGCCAAACACCCTCAAACATGTGCTTAAAAAAAACCCTCCCTCACTTGTGAGCCATCTCAATTCAAATCTCAACTTTAACTCGGCCTAATATGGTAGATGTTGGTGACCAAAACATCTACCCTTAACTTTGCTTCAATCACCTTGGACTAGCCAAGATCAACTGGAAGCGAGGGACGCCATCCATTATTTCAATTGGGGAGTTACATCCAAGATTCATCTTTTGATATATTTCTCCAAATGTTGGTGCACATCAAACGTGGCCTACCAACAACCGTCTACTCTAATATCACTAGTTTGATCGGATAGTAGAAGTAAGATACCTTCACTTGGAGAGATCATTAAGAGGAATTCACGTTCAACCCAGTCAACATATCCATTTGGATTCACATTTATACATTATATGAATGTGGTCAAGGTCCAATTGATAGAGATAATGTAAGTCTATTTACATTTTATTAAATCAAAATAATTAACTGAACATCTTAGAGATTTTAAGAGTCAATTTTGTTTGAGACAATTTCATAAATTATAACTAATTTATTCTAAACTTTTGGTGTGAAAATTTTAAGTTCATCTTTTGGCCCTTCTCAATTGTAAGTTTGAGTTTCCAAACTTTCTTTTCTTAGTTCAATTGATTACTCTAGGATTATCGACCCTTGTTAAGTACTCTCATTCACTGTTTATCCACAGTAATTGACTAAAAAAATTCCAATTGCATATGAGAAATTGAACTCTTGCTTTTCAATAGAGCAACTTTCTTCAGAAAAATATCCCAAAAATATGAGAAAAAGTTGCCAAAATAGTATCACGAAAGCACCTTCACAATCATTTTACAAAATCTAATAGGGACAGCAAATCTCTAGGAAAGGAAAAGGCCAAGGGTCAAATGCACCGCAGCCATCAAACTTTCAAAAGAAAAATCCCACCACTCCTCTTTGTCACAACAAGATCAAAGTTCTATTTTGTTTAGTCCTTCACGACTTAGTGAAATGGACCAAATAATGAGCCTCCAAATTGGGATTCTCTTGTCCCTACCAACCGTCCAATCAAAATGGAACTCCACTTGTCCAGTTAGCAAATTGATTTTTTTTTATTTAAATACTTAAAGAATCTGACTGAAGAACATGGCGTGGTTGGCTCCTACACCGGCGGAACCCTCCCGACCGCCTGCCACTAACATTTTATAATCGACAAATTGGAGACAAAAACATTTTCACTTTGCTGATTTATCAGTTTAGTGCGCATGGAATTTCGGTGGAGTCAATTAAACTATAATAGAGTCGTCCAAGACTGGTTTGATGGTGACCTTTGACTCTTCAAGACAGAATTTTCTAGAGATTCCATCAGTTGTTGACGGATTGTTCCACGTCTAGCATCCCCCGGACCAGTTGAAACTAAGAAGGGCAAAAGCAGGATTTTTCTTTTCGAAATATGAGCAAAAAAGTCGAATTATCTTAAAATCTATACAATACTATGTAAATTTCATAAATCAATTAAGTTCAAGTCTTTAAATTTTGTTGTTGATCCTAATCACAGAACAATTTGCAAGGCGTGGTTTAATTCATCATCTCTAAATCCTGCGACGAAAATCCCTTGACATTTTATCAACCACACCAACTCTGAAAGATTGACAATAAAAAATAATTCAATTACAGGAAACATATAAACTTCATCTGTTTAGTATGAGGTCTTCCAAGGCCCTTTTAATGATTTTGTGCATGGTGCTGGACTTCATTTATCATAAAGAGTTGGGGTAACATCTACTAAATACTAATTATATGCATTTTGCTGATACTTTGGTGACAAAATGTCCATGAGTGTCTATAAGTTTCCTTTTCAAGAAGAATTGAAGAAGTAAAATTGAAAGCATGAAGATGATAGAATTTTATAGCAAGTAACAAAGTTAGCTCACGAATCCAAGTAAAGGCCATAATATGATGATTACTTGCAAAGGCAAGAGCAGTCATTGCTATTTTAAATTCCTGTCAGTGTACGGTGAATAAGCAGTTATCCGTAAATACGTATAAGTTGTAACAAAAGAAGAAGAAAGACACACAAAGATAACATATCAGACATCTCTATTTTCCATTGTGGCTTTTCCTACAATTTATGTTTCCTTTGTATTTTTGTTTGATTTAGTTCAATTAGTTCAATTTTCCACAATTTCTTGATATTAACTTTCAAACCCAAAATTGAATGGTGATTATTTCTGCAATTGTCAGTCATCTTTCCAAAATGACCATTTTGTCTATTTCAAGTGCTTAAAAAAAGTTAGAGCAATCAAATTTGAAAGAATAGAACCTCCCAATTATCTCTACGAAGATATGGCTGCCTTCGGTTTATATTTTCTTTCCTCCATGTTGAAATTAATCGAGTTCCATCGCGTGAAGCAATATGAACTTTAAATTAAGTTGTTTGTTTTATGCCCCAATTCACTGATTTAATTGCTGAAATGCCTCTCGAGTATGAATGGAGATCATGTGGTAAATATATATATATATATATATATATATATATATATATATATATATATATATATATATATATGTATGTATATTACTACGATGCCACTGTTCATCTGTTTGGGAATGTAACAAAATGGTCCGATTGAAAGCCAAATCATGTCAGGCTACTTGATTGAACCCCAAAAAAAAAAAAAAATACATTGACCTACATGAAATGAGGAATACATTTACCTCGATTCGGTGCAAATGCAACGGTGAAAGTGACCGCAACCCAATTACTTAGGAAGATTAACTTCAACGCACTTCATTCTGGTTCCATTAAGCTTGCTTATTTGTTTGGCTGAAAAAAGGCTTTCTCAGTTCATATTGAACTCAGAGAAAGATATGTCATGTTTACATCGACGACATATAGTAATTTATCAGGTTTTTTTTTCTGAAATACATAGAGGGTATCAAATGCAGCATGACTTAAATAATTCAAACAAATTGACGTTAAAACTCACAAATTTAATTCTTCTTGTAACATTCAATTATTCCTTCTTTACAAGACAATATTAGATATTTTTTTCACCAGATTTTTTCTTACCAAATTTTATACTTCAGATTAGCATTGTATTTATATGAGATAGTTTCTTCAGGTCAGCTCTGGTCCTCTGATTGATAGCTCAGCTTGCTTAATTACAAGTCGTGGTTGTCGCTAAAGGATCTCTCGTTTGCAATATATCCACCATTTTCTATTAGTAAGAATCTAGAAAAACCTACATTATGTTAATTGATATTTTTCAATAGGTATTACACTATAACCTGTTAACACCTAAATTTTGACGACCCTAAATAAATAAAATAAAAATTGCATAGCATATAAAAATTACATTAGAGCAAATAAAAGGAAAATGAGGGGAGGATCAATCTAATTTGATTATGAATGGAATGTGGAAATTTTGATTAGCTATCCTTGCTTCGGCGAATATTCAAATCATTATAAATGTGGAAGCAAATTCTCGATCAAATAAATCAAGTGAATAAAAAAGTAAGGAGTTTGATAAAAGGGAAGTAATTGAAACATCTAAGGAAAAATCAAGCCGATTACAAGATTTTGCTCCAATTTACAGATCATGAATTAAGGCAATGGAAAAAAGATCGAAAATTGTCATGGAAGAAGGTGGTCGGAACCACGTAAAAGGAGACCAAAAAATTTCGAGGAGGAAGGGGGGGGGGATATTCGAAAAATTCAGAGCAAAAAAACAGAATTCGTGTGAAAGAAAATTCGTACAAAAGAAGGCCGCGGAGAGAGTTTTCTTTTTTATTTATTTTGGTCTTTTCAAAGTCAAAAGAAAAGAAGAAAGAAAGTTTTTGCTTTTGGCTGAAGAGTGAAAGAGACGTGAGTGCAGAGGGTGGACGTGCGAATAGACAAGAGGGAGAGAATAAAAAAAGAGAAAAGCGAAAAAAAACGCCACTGTTCATCTTCTCCGTGGCCTCCCCTTGCTGCGTGACCAACCCCTGCACTGTTGGTCTCCGAGCTGCTCGCGCTGCCTCCGCCGCGCCTCCGCCACCGCCACCTCGCTGGACTCGCCCCTGACGCGCAGCAGCATCGCCAACCCGCCCGACGCCGTTGATGCGCCCGCACCTCCGCCTGAGCCCCGCTCCGAACGCGCATCTGCCGACGCCATCGCCACTCCAGCTTGCAACCCAACGACGCCGCTGCCGCGATCTGCAGCAGCCCGCGAACCCCCGCACCGAGCCTCTGCTGCGTCCCCGACACCGCCGCGCCCCACCTCACCTACAACCTGCGCCGGCCCGTGACTCGCCCGTTGCTCGAGATCCCGCTGCCGACGTCCGCGCCTCCCGTCGCTGACGTCACAGCATCTCTGCCCTCGCCGGAGCTCCAACATCCGACCTCTCCGACGCCGGCCAGCAACCCCCGCGACGCCACGACGCCAGCCAAGCCCCGCACCGCTGTCGACGTCTCCGCCCAGCGACCCGCGATCCAGCTCCGCCTTCGCCGCTGGTCCGAGCTCGAGCCCGCCGCCGTCCACCTGCCGCTGCTCCCCGCCGGAACTCCGACGACCGGTCAACGACCGCCCGGCGCTATTCACCGTCGTTTTCCCCTTTTAGGTAGTTTAGCTTTTTTTATTTTATTTCATTTTATTTTGTTTTGTTTTATTTTATCTTATCTCTTTTTTTTCAGTTCATCTATTTAAGCTGTAATATCTGATGTCAATAAATTTTGTAGGCATTATCTGCAGGGATTTTCCGCAAAATTATCGTAATTACTAATTTGATCCGTAAGATATCGGATCATTTTTTTAATTACATTAATTTTGGGGGTTTGTTGATGGTATTTTAATTGTTAAATCAATATAATTATTAATTTGATCCGTAAGACTTCGAATCAAATTTTTAATTATTTTGGGTTAGAGTAACTGTTAAGTTAACTCGTGAGATAATGGGTTATTTTTTCGATTACTATAATCTTTTATTCGTTGAATATCTTGATTGTTTTGATCTAATGTTTATTTGATATTGCTTGTCTTAAAAAAAAAAAAAAGCATTTAAAAGATTAAAAAAAATCAAAAATCAAATTTTGGCATGTAGGTTTAGTAAATTAGAATTTTTTGAGGATTGCATTTTTAGGATTGCATTATTAAATAATTTTTTGAAATAGGTTAGGGTTGGACCTAAATGACCTTTTTTTTTTTATTATATAAAAATAGGATTTTAGATGACGTTCGCACATCTTGATAATCTCTTTTTCTAAAAATAGTTTTCTAAGATAGGATAAGGTTTGAATCAAATTAATCCCTAAAATAAATTAGAAATTTATTCTTTTTAGTTTAATTAGGGTTTTTATTAATTCCTAATTTCAATAAAAAAAACAAAAATACTAGGTGCATGTTAATTAGTTTGCATAATATGATCATTTAATTAGAATTTGTTTATTAGTAAAATTAGGTCATGTAGTTAAAATGCATGTTTTTATGAAAAAAAAAATTCTAATTTCAAGAAAACCTAAAAAATGATTGCTTGCTTTGTGTGATGCCATTTATTATTATTATTATTATTATTATTATTATTATTATTATTATTATTATTCAATATTTAATAATGATTGAGTATCTCGTGTGATCACCCTATCGTATGATAATAATTTAGCTTAAAATAAATCCAAACTACCTACAAAAACTGGAGCACGTGAGAGGTAAAATAAAAAATATTAATTAATGCATATTCATGGGTAAAATATTCATAACATAACTAACTAATGATATTTTGGGAAATAATCCAAAAAAAAAAAAAATACTGTGATCCCTTTTACAGTTTGATATTCTCTTTGCATTATACAATAGTTACATGAGGGAAATTAGCAATCTTCAAATACCATCCTATATACTAATATAGTGAATGAAATTGTCATTACTAAGATTGAAAAACTATAGAATAAGTGACTAATTTGCAAATTTCATCCTAATGTATAATCTTGCGCTGCATTAGAATTGCACCTAAGGAAAAGTTTTTCGAATTTCCTTTTTTTTTTCTTGAAATTATTGATTAATAGTCAACGAAAGAGCTTATCAATATGCCTAGTTAGAGTAGATCAAGACCTCTTCTTTTAAATCTTAAAAACAACCTATCCCAAGATGCATATGCTAACTAGTTTCATCTTTTAAATCTTGAAATATCCCTGAAAGTATAAATTTTATACCCAAAAAAAAAAAAAAAAAAAAAGAAGGAAATATGGGTTTCTCAACTTTAAAAAAAAAAAAAAGAGCTAATTTTTAACTTTTACCGAAGCTAATTTCTAGTTTAATTTATATAAAATTGGGATTAAAAAAAATCAGATGTAGACCAAAAAACATTATTTTGGGCTTATGCTTCATATTTGTAGCCACGTCATCACCACATAAAAAAGAAGAAAGAAGAAATAATAATAATAATAATAATAATAATAATAATAATAATAATAATAACGTCATCTTTTTCTGTTAGCAAAAATAGATGGAGTTAAAGAGATGACATTGCACCAATTTAACAAGTTTAGAAACTTGATTTTTCTTTTTGTAGGTTTTACAACTTAATTATCCTTTCGTAATAAATTTTAGAACTTTTAGTATATTTATTCCAATATAATCTAAATACAAATCCATAAGGACTTGACTAGTTTGGAGCAATTCAAATGAAACATGTTATATATTGTGGAGTCCAAGTAACTTCTTGTTCCTAAGAACTCATGTATACAAAATCATCGTTTCGTTCTCTCAACACTATCCACGGCTTCGATACATGGAACTTGAAGATGCTAAGTACTAATTTTGCCCCTCCTTTGCTTGTCCACCCACCTCAAGACGACGCTTAGATCTATATCTGTATCCTATGCTAAAGATAATTATGATATTTCATATAAATTATTTGTACATTTCAAGATATTACTTACATTGCACATATATTGCCATTCGATTATGCATAATCTTAATCAATATATTATCATAAAATAGTTATCTAATAAAGTCTATAAATATATTATATTCTTCATTAATATACACGTTGAAATATATACAAATTTCATTCGCCGATTATCAAAGGAAGTCATGAAGAAGGCCTATGTTTCATACACCTAGCATTGACATATTTAGCAAACATAGTCCCCCTCTCACTTCAATCCCTCTCTCATTCACTCCAGCTCCCAATTTGTTCGCTACTCTCGCTTCAGCTCTTTAGCTCCCTCTATCACTTAATTTGCTCTAGCTCCCTCTCTCTCGCTCTTGCGCCCTCACCAAACGGACGGAAAGATGAGCTTTTCTACTCACAAGATAATTTTCTTTACCGATTTCCTTCTCGCTTAGTCATGTATTACCTGTCATATGCAAATTAAAAGAAAGGCAAGCCTAACATTAAAAAAAAAAAGGAAAATAGTGGAAATAGATAGCAAAGTTTCTGTTGTTAGAGTATGGATTTGGGGAGGGAATTTTTATAGCTTCGGGTGAAGGTGCGGGGGGAAGAGAGTTTAAGAGGAAGAAGATCCACGCAGGGAAAGAAAAAAGCAAAGAAAAAAATAAAAATAAATTGAAAGAAAGAAATAGTAAAAGGGTTTATAATGGAGGCTAGGCTGAAAAGTCGTAGGTGAGGTAGTTGTGGGCTCAATTGAGTTAGGCCCTTTTTAGCAAAATTGGATTGGGCCTTGTCCACTTTCGGACCCAACCCGGACTGTTAGGGTCCAGGTCAGACCAGCAACTGACGCGGTACAAAGTCCATCTTCAATATTTAAAGATAATAAATAATAAATAATAAATAAAGAATAAAGAAAATTGATAAAAAGAAGAAATCAGAAAATTCATAAATTGCATAAAAAATTATAAAAGTCTAGAAAAATAAGAAATATTTTTAAATGACCAAAATACCCTCAAGACTTATAAAATTGACTAAATGCTCCCTCTAGCTTAAAGTAATTATCGGAATGCCCTTAAACTCAGTTTTATGGGTGATGATACTACTCGCATATGAGAATGTGAAATGTAACAAATTGTAACAAGAGGGGAATATTTATGAATCCAATTTGTAATTCAAGAATATGCATACTCAAATGGTAAATATATGCAATATATGTGCAATCTTGAGAGATTCAAATAACTAATAAGAAATATTATAATTATCTTTGACATAGGAAAATACCCTATCGAAAGTGCTAAATATCCTTTATGAGTTAACAATAACAATAATAATAATAACAATAATAATAATAATAATAATAATAATAATAATAATAATAATAATAATAATAATAATAATAATAATAATAATAATAATAATAATAATAATAATAATAATAATAATAATAATAATAATAATAAATGGAAGAAGAAAATACGTAATTTATATATTTTCAATGTATAGATTAATGAAGAATACATGATCATATTTATAAACTATATTAGATAACGATACAAAGATAATATCTCAATCAAGATTATACATAATATAAGTGTAATATATGTGCAATCTTGAGAGATAAATAATCACAATGAAGTATCATAATTATCTTTAACATGGGAAATAATGTACATTGTCTCTTGCCAAAGCTAGCTCAAATCCCCTTGGGCCAATCTCATGATGATAACTAAAATACCCTCAAGACGTAGAAAATTGCCTAAATGCTCCTGTTAATCGAAATGCCTCTAAAATCGGTGATGATGCTACTCACATATAGAAACACAAAATGCAACAAATCGTTAACAAGAGGGAAATGTCTATGAATCCAACTTGTAAATTCAAGGTTATGCATAATCAAGTGGTAATATATATGCTATATACATATTATCTTGAGAGATTCAAATAATTAATAGAAAACACCATATCTTTAACATTGAAAAATATCCTTAATAATAATAATAATAATAATAATAATAATAATAATAATAATAATAATAATAATAATAATAATAAATAAATAAATAAATAAATAAATAAATAAATAAATAAATAAAACATAATAAAGAAATATGAAATTTGAATATATTTCAATGTACACATTAATGAACAGTACATCATCCTATTTATAAAATATTTCATATAACTATCTTAAGATAATATCTTAATCAAGATTATGCACGATATACATACAATATACGTGCAATATATGTGCAATTTTGAGAAATGTCGATAATCAAAAGAAAGTATGATAATTATTTTTAAAATAGGAAATAATGTAGTTTGTCTCTCACCGAGGCTGGCTTGGACCACCTTGGGCCAATCTCATGACAATAACCAAAATACCCAGAGGCTTGAAAATGACCAAAATACCCTCAACACTTACAAATTGACTAAATGCTCCCTCTAGCTTAAAGTAATTATGGAAATGCCATTAAACTCAGTTTTATGGATCACGATACTGCACACTTGCGAAAAACATGAAATGCAACAAAGAGAAGAATATTTATGAATCTAATTTGAAATCTAGTCTTTATATCTTTAAAAATGCTCATTCCTCGAACAACAATATTTCTTTCGAAACATCGTGCATCTGAAGAACCTACATTTTTGTTAGTACCTTGGTGTGTGGAGACTTTGAAAGTTTTCAGTGAAAAATTGAAATTTAATCTTTGGGAATATAGTTCCTCAAGGACCAATAGACTTTTCTTGGTAGCATGCTTGGTTTTGTGAATAATGCAAAACAAATAAATCATATAGTTACTAGTTTTACATCGTCCATAATACTAATGGTCCATTTATTTTACGAAAAATGAATGATTTGGAAAATATTTTCCTAAAATTAATCGTTTATAATGCTTGAAATATTAGTCAATGAAAAATATTTCCTTTATGAATAACAATTTATGTCTAAATATTTATATGGATAATCAAAATATTTTCATTTATTTATTTTTGTAAGTACTACAAGCAATCATCTTTTGCTAAACAAATGAAGCCAAAATAAGTTCTCCATTCTAATCATCGAGGTGATTTAAGACACCTCAGCCAAGTTACAAAACGGCAATTCACATCTAGTGAGTAGCAACATTTCCTTATGGTTAAACTTATACAATAAACTTAACGGTCATTTCATCTTTGAATATTTACAAAATCAGTATTTTTCCTGTTTTACGCATTGGTTTTGTATTGCATTGATGTCCTTTCAACTTTTATGTATTAGGAATTGTAAATTTTCTAAGATATTACATTTTTATTAAATGATATGGGTTTAGTTTCATCCACTAGTTAAAATTTATTTACAAACAAAAATTAAACTAATTAACAGAAATATAATCAATTAACACCAATTGATGATTAATGCAATGTAACTAATATAGGTTACAAGTTTATAATACCACACATACATAATATATATATATATATATATATATACACGCGCGCTGCGCGTCGCGCCGCACACACACTTTCTTTGTATGATAAAGAAAACCCACTACTATTTCAACACAAATAATAATCAAAAGAGTTTCAACATGATACGTGAAATGGAAATTAAAAAAGACCGGCATAATAATCATATTAAGTATCTTATGAATTTCCAAATTCAATTCAAATCAAATAAAATTATAATTTATATTCTTTATTGCACACATGACAATGCCATTTTTTCTTTTAGTTTTCTGGTATAAAAGAATTGGGTTACGAGTTTATAATACTGTGCATATATGTACGCACACAGTTCTTTGTATGATAAAGAAAACCCACTACCATTTCAACACAAATAATAATCGGGAAAATTTCAACATGATGCATGAAATGGTAATTAAAAACAAAGGTGGCGTAATAATCATACTAAGTATCTTATGAATTTCCAAATTAAAGTTGAATCAAATAAAATTATAATTTCTCTTCTTTGTTGCACGCATGAGAATGCCTATTTTTTTTTTTTTCGGTATAAAAGAATTGGGGTAACAAGTTTATAACACACACTCACACACACTTCTTTGTATGATAAAGAAAACTCACTACTATTTCAACACAAATAATAGTCAGAAGAATTTCAACATGATGCGTGAAATGGTAATTAAAGAAGACCGGCATAATAATCATAGTAAGTATCTGATGAATTTTCAAATTTAAGTTGATTCAAATAAAATTACAAGTTCTCTTCTTTTTTCTTCACAAATATCTGTTTTTGGCTTAACCGCCAAAATGTGGTCCTCTACTAGCTCAAGGTGGCACATAGTATCCTAAAGTTTTTCCATAACTTGGTTAAAAGCTTTTAGTGCTTCTTATTCTCGTTGTCCAATTTCTCATCTTTGTCCAGTTCAGCCATTATGTTCTTAGAAGCCAAATCCAATGTATTTGAACAAATCGGACATATTTACACAAATTATTAATGCTTTAACATTTATGCACTATTTCGCATAAACTAATCATATTAATGAATAAAATCAAATAAGGCTTTAGAGTCGAAAGGTTATTTTCAATCATCATCCAAAAATTCTAATTTGAAATTATCATTGATATGGTCATTTATGCAAAAATAAGTTCAGTAAAGTCACTAAAACTTTCTTGAACTTTCCACAAATAATTATAAATTTAAACAATAACTTACGACAATAAACAACATTGAACTTACATCAACTAAATATATCATGTACACGAAGTAATATATTTAGTAGAAGTATGTCAACATCAACAAGAAAAGGAATATTTACACCTAAAATATCTCAAACTAATCAAAGGAAAAGTAATAAATAAATAAATTAAAAAATACTCATCAATCTCATCAATGGGGAATGTCTCTTCTAATCTCTTAAAAAATTCCACTGAGAATTCTAAAGGCACATTGGGCAACCGTGGAAAGACTTTCGGAGAACCCTTACAGCTCCTCCAAGGCGCATTCATTCTACACCACGTTGCATTCAACCTAAGGGCCATTCTAATGGAAGAGTGTTCATTAGGGCCAACATCTTCTGAAAATCCAGCATTATGTAACCATTTCAAATGATTCTTTGTATCATCTTGTTGACCTTGATCATATGTGACACTATATCACTGTGATTCCATCGATAATCAGTTAATTCCTCTATTAGCCCTTCAAGTCTCGCCTTTTTGTTCATTCGTTCTCGAGAATATAAGTGTATATATGAAATGCATCATTAGAACAAATGCATAATAAAAATGATAGTGAACATAATTGAAAAACACATTCTCCTCCTTTTTCTTTGGGTCATAGGTCAATGGTGGTCGATAGTAGTCAATGGATGACTAGGTCGGGTCAACGGTCATCCTGGTCACGTCAAGGGGTAGCAGGTCAGTGAGGGGCAAAATAGTAATATCAAAGAACAAATAATGGCATAATTGTAAAAACAATTAATAGGGGTAAAACCATAATTTCATGAAAAATTAAGAGGCAAAAGCGTAAATTCTTGCCTCACACATGTTACGTGTGCACTAGCAGTTGCCGCGCATATGTAGTGTACGCGCCTAGGAACTTCCTTGACATGTATAGTGCACACGTCGATGACCTAGTCTTCTTCTAGCCATATATAGGGGAGTGTCCAATGCTCCGCTGGTCGTTTTTCTCGTCTTGACGAGAACTACGACCCTGTACTATCAAAAATAAAACGTCAACAAAAAATTCGGGCAAAGAAGTGTGTTGGGATTTTTGACTAAAAAAAATCAAAAAAGAAGGATGAATAGTATGTGGGTGTTGGGATTTTTGTTCCCGAGCGTCCAACGGCAATGTTTCTCAAAAATTCGAACAAAAAACCAATTATAAACGTCAACAATGATTGGAAAACATGAACAACATCGCTATGATACCAATGTCTAAAATGGATTCCTCAAAAAGCGAATCGATACTCGAACAATTGAATACCAAAACAAACGTGAAAACGTGTCCAAAAAACATGTAACACTGATCAAAAGGCATTTCACAAAGACAGACATACCTTATTTGCCACAGATTAAATACTTGTTGTAATCTCAAAGGCATCAATTGAAACCTTTGGAGTTCCATTCGTCGAGAGAGTTTACTGTTTTCAAAAAGGGAACCCTACATTCTGTCTATTATAGTTTTCAACATTCTCTTTTTTCTTTTATATATTGCGGTAATTTTCACTTAAGAAATAACTACTATTTCTCTTATGGACCCTTCCTTTATAGGTCGGATTTGGCCCAACATGGGTGGATGAGCCTGGCTTGGCCCATCAAATAAAAAATACATTAGCTATTGTGCACGAGCCTCTCTATTTCAGTTGTGATAAAGCTTGAGGTGGCCAGTGATGGGAGTTTGATGGTGGCTGTTGATGATCGGAGACGGCGCACGGTGTCTGGAGACCGTGGATGGTGGATGCTATTGTCAGTTAATAGTGAGGGCTCTCCACTTCATGCCCTTGTTGGGCTTGGATCGTTTGTGGGCTGTGCGAGTGAAACCAAAACCGAATTGGCTTCTTTCTTCTTTTCTTTTTATTTGTTTCTAATTTTTTTTTTGTTTATATGCTTATTGTTTATTTATTTACTACTAGCCTTCATTTTTTTGTTAAAAAAAAAAAGTGTGCCTAGTGTTGTCGACAAACACAACATTCAGATGTGGATGGCCACCCCTTTTTGAAATGGTGATCGAAACGGTCATTTTAAATACTAAAATGATACTTGAAATTTGTCAACAAACCTAGCCTGATGAAAAGATATGAGTGTTTGAAAAATGAATTTAAATTAACGTATATAGAAATGTACTTACATCACAGGTATTCGAGCAACTTAAAGTATTTTTAATTATTTCATAATGCCCTAGTTCACATTGCTGTTAACATCTAATTAGCAGAATACAAAAGGAAAACAAAATCCTATTCTATAAATGTGACATTTTGATTTTCAGGTTCTGCTTTCGATTGAATAAGTTAGGCTTTTTATCGACGTGCCTATAGTTCTTTTCTCTGAGTTGAATACTCATGAGATAACTAGTCTATCAGGTGAAGCCGTTAAGGAGTATAAATGCAATAGGCATGAGAATTCAACCATGAATTGACTACTCGACCGTGCTAATCTGCAAGGGTCATTATGGCACAGTTAAAAATCGATTAGAGATTAGAGATAGATCAATTTAACTGTGATATGTGATCAAAGTGTGGGTGATTCCACCAGATTACATAATTCTTGTCGATCGACACTAGACCGATTTTTCTGTTATTTTGGTACCCTGTGTCCATATTTAAAAACTCGAGATTTTCATGACAACCGAAAATCGCTAATGTGTTAAAGATGCACGATGTGGCTCAAAAATAATCCACCACGGGTCAATTGTACTAAAAATTCCTAAGCTACCCGACAGGTTAGGTCATGCTAAAATCGAGCTAAATTGAAATTAACCGCGAATTTGAACCCGATTTCAAAAATTGAAAGTTCTGTCATATCATGATTTATTTTAGAAATGTCGACTGATCCTTCGAAAAATTTTCGGCGAGCCCGAGATTTTTACGGAAAATCAATACGGACGATTTGGAAAAGAGTTGCAAATTTGGATGGGCATTATTAGAAGAATTTTGGGTCACCAAATTGAAGTAAATGGTGAGGAGATGGTGCAAATTCGTAGGGGTGATGGGCTACTACAGTTTGGTCCTCAATTTGGCTTCATTTGGTGTGGATTTGTGAAGAATTTGGCCCTTGGGTGATCCATTGGAAAGGTTGGCTGAAAAATGGGCATAATTATCTACACCAAAATGACTTAAATTAGGTGAAATGGGAGCAAATTCTCCATTGGATGGGCTGAATACTTTTGTGGTTTGCTAATCATGAATTAGGGTATTTATTTTTTATTTTCAAGGCTTGGTTCTCTCTCTCTCTCTCTCTCTCTCTCTCTCTCTCCCTTCCCCTCTCTCTTCTTTGTTCGACCAGCTTCTCTCCCCCGACCCCCTTCGGTTCTACTTCTCTTTTCTTCAACGCCCGCCCATGTTTCTTTTCCTTCGCCCATTTCCCCTTTGCCATCCCACCGAAGCAACCTCCACCAACATTTGTCTCCCTCCACCGAGCCTTCCTTCTGCAGCCACTCGTCCAGCTCACCAACATCAACCCCAGCGAACTACGGCCACTTACTTTGCCGCACGTCCTCCTCCGAATCTACTACTCCCTCGTTGCCTATCCCACCGATAGCCCAACTTCCATTCTTGTGTCTCCATCTTGCTGCAACGCCTCACCCTCCACCAGTCAACCACCAGCGAATCCCTTCCCTAGAGTTGACTCCCCTTCGCACGCCTGCAGGCCAACCCATACGTCAGCCGTCCCTCACGATTTTTGTGAAAGCTAGTATGAGCACCTAGAGGGGGGGTGAATGGGTGTAAAAACTATTTTACGAGATAAGAGTGCAGCACTAATCAATAATAAAATATGAAAAGGAAATTCAACTCTTGTAAACAAAACAAGTTATGATCAAAGTAAAAGAGCGTAGAGAAGAGAATATGAACACATAAATTATAGTGGTTCGGCTTAATCCAAGCCTACATCCACTCTTCCGCACTGACAGCCCACCGGCTGGATTTCACTATGAACAAAGGAGTTGTTACAGAAAAGCTCTTCCTTGATTCCACAGTGTAGAGACTCTGTTACACTTCCTCAAAGTCTCTCAAAAATATAAATTCTCTTTTGCGTACAAGATTTCGCTTAACAGTTTAATTGACAAAGAACAACGAGATTCAGACTTTGGAATTCTTCTATCGCGCACACACTCGAACAATTGGAACGTCTTCCTTATATACTCATTTATGCCATCACACCCGTTGGCATTTATCAAAGGAATTCTTCCAATCTACCTGTTGGACAGAATTAATTAGGAAGATCTTCGAGCTATTTAAGGAACATGACGATAGCCCATCAATCCTGCTCACCTATATGCTCACCTATACAATCAGGATCTAGGTTTTCATAAGTAGAACATTCCAAGTATACTTCGCTAATCAACAGATCCAAAAAATCCTTGAATCAATCTTGATTTGAATAATGGATTCCGATATGCTATATCCAGCCAAGAGATCTTCTTCAGTCGACAAAATCAAATCCTTAACGAAATACTTCATTTCGGATAAGCCTTCTTCGTCGGTCTTAGAATTTATCAATGAGGATAGACTTTGAGTCTTGAGTCTGGCAGTCCGGAGGTCTTCAAACTTTGATAGTAGAGTCTGCAAGTCTTCAGACTAGACTGATGGAAACATTTTGTCAACTTCAAAATACTTAAGGAAGTTTTCTCCAACAATCTCCCCCTTTTTGATTGTGACAAAACTTTCCTGCAGATTTGGATAACTTTGACCTGCAAAACATTACTCAAGCAAACAAGGATATCTCACAAAAGATAGATGGCTTAATAAAGATATCATTAGAATCTGCATCCATAGAAAATATGTTAGTTTTGTAAATGAGCAAAGCCATGAGATATCAATAGTGCTTAAGATAAACAAACATTCAAACAGTCAAATCCAAATCCAGTTCAAATCCAAACAACCAAATACAAAAGTCAAGTCAATCAAACATAATCGACACAAAAGTTCAAAAAGTGAGTTCAAAGTTCAAAATCAAATCTGCACCGCATCTCTCTCCCTTTTTGTCATCATTTAAAAAGGTAGAGATGAAAAGAGAATGGCTTTAAGATTATTTGGGAACACGAACAAGCTGGAAATCTCCAATTGACTGGACAATCCCTTCCAGCTTTTTCAAATCCTCATTCAATTGCGTCACATCTTCACCCTTAGCATTTGCTTGAACTTGAATAGTAAGGGCATTGATCTGATCATGCAAAGAAATTGAAGAGGTTTGACCCGTATTCTACAAGTTCTGTACTTCGCATCCTAGAGCATAAATTTGACCGCGCATCTCCAAAAGAACATCAAGAATTCTGCGAAAGTCTGTCGAATTGTCTGTCCGAGTACTTGCCTCTGCACGATCAGACAGAGTATTGGCAAATGATGGTAATTCAGCACGATCACTCAAATTGGGCGATGAAACCTCATGTCCTTCCTCAGGAAATTGAGTGGCATAGATGTCCTCTGGATCTGCTGGAGAACGACTTACTCCTTCACTAGTGGCAGGGAATGAGGACGTTCCTCTTTTCTCATGATCTCCCCCTGTTTCCATGCCTTCAGGTGTAGAAAAGTGTTCCTCATGCTCTGCTTCCTCTTCTTCTTCCTCAATTCTTTCCTCCTCTGTATCTCTCTCCTATGCTTCTTTCTCCAAATCTTCTCTTTCTTCAGTCCTCTGTTCTGTCTCATCCTTGTCTTTTTCCCGTCTCTTTGTTGATTCTTGAATAGAATGACACAAGTTCTTTAATGCCATCACAAAAATGGTGACATCATCCTTATCCTCTTCATCCTCAAAGATGAGTGCTCTTCTTTTCTTGGATGGAGCAACCATGGGCTCCTTCCCTTTTCTCTTTGCCGCCGAAGAGACTGAATGAGTCTTGACAGGGGTTTTCTCCTTGAACTGCTCCAAAGCCTTGGTAAGTTTCTTCAGACGCATTTTAGAGACCATTCTCAATCCCACCACCATTTGATTGCACGTTCGAACACAAAGAATCCGAGAAGGCTGAATGTTCAAATGTCTGAATAACTTGGTCACAAGAGCTGAGTAAGGAAGTTAACCCTTGTCCTTTATCACTGCCCTGTACATGTGGAACATAATAGTGTGTGGAAGAAAGAATTTTTTTATTAGCATTGATGGCATACATCAACTTTGCTTCCAAGTTTGAAACGTCGGTCTTTGAAGTTAATTTTGGTCTAAGACAGTTAATCACTATCTTGTGAAGCAAAATGTTGGACGCATTCATTCTCAAATAGGAAATCTTTCCTTCCATCCTTCTATCCTGAACAAGCTCCAACGTTGCACGAGCAATAAACACATTGATAGGTTGATATCTCCCTCTTTCAACTCCAATTACATCAGCCAACATATTCATGTCAACCACATAGTCCTGATCTCGAACACTAAAAGAAAATCTATTCGCATCCAAGAAACTGAGATTCAAATAGAAATAAGCAGTAAGTTTAGCATAAGCTTCTGTAGATTTGAAACAAAACTGTTCGAGTTGAAGAAGATTGAATTTTTTCCGTAGACTGACATTCACAGAGTCAAGAAAATCAAAATCCACACTTCTAGAGTTTATCACCCCACGTTTCAACAACTTAAAGTATAGTTGCTTGTGTTCCTCCGATCGAAATAAATCCATCATTTTGCTTCGGATTTTTGCTGCAACACCCATTCTAGGTTTAAACTGATTGTACATCTTATCATCATCGTTCCCTTCTGGTTGATTCAACCCTCCAACATGTGGATCGCTTGGGATATTTGCCAAAGCTTCTTCCGCCGATCCCGCAGGGGCAATTCTCAATCGTTCCATCGTGTGTAAAAAGAAGGTTTCATTTCTATATTCTTTGTCCTTAAGAAATTCATCAATGTAGTTCAACGGAGTACCACTCCTCTTCAAAGCACGGTAAAGCTTATAGGTAAAAATGGGCTTATGAATACTTACGGGCTCTGCGTCTTCGATAATTTCTTCCTCTTCTTGATGTGCAACATCTTGAGGTCCAGATGGAGGAGATGGACGCTGTTGAGAATGTTGTGGGCTCTGCTGCTGTCTAGGAGATTTTTCTTCTTCGGTGAGATCAAAGTGCGTAGGCCCCTCATGCATTTGCTGTGGTCCTCTATTCGCGATCCTCGAAAACTTTCTTTGAGATGACATCTTCCATAGACTTTGAGAGATTCCAAGCTTGTTTCCCAAGAAAGATGAAAACTTTTTTGAGGATTAAACAAGAGAAGAAGATAGAAGTGGAAGATCGGTGCTCTCTTAGGGTTTTTGTGAGTAAAATGAAGAAGAATCGACAGTATATAAGGCAGTCGAAGCGAGGCATACGGAACATCGTAAAAAGGAAATATAAAAATGTCTTTTTTAAAATAACTGCCTTTTCAAAAATTAGATAACTGTCATTTCAAAAATAACTTCTTTTTCGAAAAGGAAGGTTTGCAATAATCACGAAAACTGGGAAATAACACCAATCAATTTCGGATGTTCGTACATTTTCAAGATTTGATCCGAGCGATAAATTTCTAAAATAGAAATAACTTACAGTCGGAGATCTTGATTGATTGAGTCTAAGAGCCTTTAGACTTTCAGTCCTGAGTTTGAACTTCCTCAGATTTTAAGATATTGAGTCTGGAACGAATAACTTCAAATTGATTTTTCTCCAAAGGCTTTGTAAATATATCTGCTAGTTGATTATTTAAATCAATAAACTGAATCGAAATTTCCCATTTTGAACATGATCTCTAATGAAATGATGTTGAATCTCTATATGTTTTGCTCTTGAATGAAGAATCGGATTCTTGGTGAGATTGATTGCGCTCGTATTGTCACATTTTATCTCGGTACATGAATCTTCAATTCCAAAGTCTCTCAGTTGTTGTTTTATCTACGGACTTTGTGAACAACAACTTCCAAGAGCTACATACTCTGCTTCTGCAGAAAGAGTTACTGTACTTTGCTTCCTTGAAAACCAAGATACTGTCCTACTTCCAAGTAGTTGATAGGTACCCGAGGTACTCTTTCTATCAACTCTGCAACCGGCTAGGTCTGCGTCTGAGTATCCAAGAAGAGTGAAGTCTCCTTCTTTAGGATACTAGAGACCCAAGTTTGAAGTTTAAGTAATGTATTTGATAATACGCTTTGCAGCATTTAAATAAGATTCTTTAGGATCTGATTGAAATTTGGCACAAATACAAACACTAAACAAAATGTTAGGTCTAGAAGCAATTAGATAAAGAAGTGAACCAATGATACTCCTGTATAACTTCTGGTCTACTTTCTTTCCTTCTTCATCCTTGTCCATCTTCAAAGAACTTGACATTGGTATATCAGTCTTTTTGCAATTTTCTAGTCCAAACTTTTTGATAAGTTATTTAGCATATTTTTCTTGATGAATAAAGATTCCTTCCTTTAGTTGTTTCACTTGAAGCCCGAGAAAGAAGGTTAGCTCACCCATCATGCTCATTTCAAACTCATCTTGCATAAACTTAAAAAATTTCTTGCACAAATTTTCATTAGAAGATCAAAAAATAATATCATCAACATATATTTGAACAAGTAGAAAATTTTTGCTCTCTCTTTTGATAAACAATGTAGTATCTACTTTACCTTTGACAAAACCATTTTGAATTAAAAACATACTTAGTCTGTTGTACCAAGCTCGAGGTGCTTGCTTTAAACCATATAAAGCCTTTTTCAGTCTGAATACAGAGTCTGATTTCCTTGGGTCTTCAAAACCGGGTGGTTGTTCCACGTAGACTTCCTCTTGGATAAATCTATTTAGGAAGGCACTTTTGACGTCCATTTGGAATAACTGAAATTCTTATGACAAGCAAAAGCAAGTAATAATCTAATTGCTTTTAACCTTGCTATTGGTGCGTAAGTCTCATTATAGTCTATCCCTTCTTCTTGCGTATATCCCTTGGCCACGAGTCTTGTTTTGTTTCTTACCACCTTTCCTTTCTCGTTCATCTTGTTCCTGGAAACCCATTTAGCTCCAATGATGGATTTACCTTTCGGTTTATGAGTCAATTCCCAGACATCATTGATGCTGAATTGCCTGAGTTCTTCTTGCATAACTTCAATCCAACTTTCATCAGATAAAGCTTCTTCTATGCTTATGGGTTTTATTTCAGAAATAAGAGCCATAGTACTAGACTCTTCGCGCCTTTTGGATCTTGTGCAAATTCCTTCATTAATATCACCAATAATGAGATCTTTGGGATGACTGGACTTATGCTTCCAGTTCTTTGGTTGATTTGACAGATTTGTTGATCTTTTTCCTCATTTGAATCTTCGTTGATCATTTGTTGCTCGTCTTCTAAAGGTTGAACCGCTTCGGAGATTTAGACTTTGTAGAGTCTCGGAGCAGTTCGAGATTCTTCAAGATGAGTATGAATTGATTGATTTTGCATAAAGTCTTGAAATTTGACATTCATTGATTCTTCCACAGATTGAGTCTTCTTGTTGTAAACTCTGCAAACTTTGCTTGTGATAGAATATCCAAGGAAAATACCTTCATCTGATTTTTCTTCAAGCTTACCAACTCGATCATTTGCATTTTTCAATATAAAGCTTTTACATCCAAACACATGAGAATATGAAACAATGAGTTTCTTTTCTTTGAATAACTCGTAGGGAGTTTTCTCCAAAATAGGCCTTAGAAAGACTCTATTAATAATATAACATGCTGTTGAAGCTGCTTCAGCCCAAAAACGTGAAGAAATGTTATTTTCAATTAAAAGAGTTTTAGCCATTTCTTGAAGCGACCTATTCTTTCTTTTCATGACTCCATTTTGCTCTAGAGTATATGGAGAAGAGAACACATGCTGAAAACCATATTCATCACAGAATTTTGTAAAGTCTTAATTTTCAAATTCACTTCTATGGTCTGTCCGTATACTTGAAATAACATACCCTTTCTCATTTTAGACTTTTTTAGCAAACTTTGTAAAATAAGAAAAGGTTTTAGACTTACTTGTCAGGAAATATACCCAAGTGAATCATGAATAATCATCTACAATCACTAAACAGTATTTTTTACCTCAAATGCTTTGAGTTCTGGTTGGTCCAAAGAGATCCATATGCAAGAGCTGCAGTACACGATTAGTGGAAACTTGATTTATTGGCTTGAATGAGTTTCTTACCTGTTTTCCCAGCACGCATGGTGTGCATAGATCAGACTTTTGATATGATAGATTGGGTAGTCCACGAACAAGCTTTTTTTCTGAATTCTTGGCTATTTGCTTCATGTTGATGTGCTCAAGTTTTCTGTGCCATAAGTTTGCTTCTTCTTGAATTGAGATTAGACATTGGGTTTCATCTGGCTCGACATCCAAGAGATAGATATTTCCATGTCTTTGAGCCGTGAAAGACTGAGAGGAGTCTTTACTGGTTCCTGAACATATTCTTTCTTGAAAGTTGATTTTGAAACCGGTGTCGCACAGCTGACTGATATTTAGCAAATTTTAGTTGAGTCATTTCACTAAAGAAACATTATTGATCGTGAGGTTTCTAATCTTTACAGTTCCATATCCCACAATTCTTCCTTTGCTGTTTCCTTCAAATGAAACTTTTTCACCATTCACTTGAACAAGCTTTATAAAACAATTTGAATCTCCTGTCATATGCCTTGAGCATCCACTATCCAGGTACCATTTAATCTTTTTCTTGATAGTGACTTGCATTTAAAAAAGAGACTCAAGCTTTCTTTGATACCCATATTTTCTTTGATCCATTGGTGTTTAGTGTTATATACGTCTTTGCCCATATCTTCTTAACAGGTTTCCAAATCATAGGACATTCTTTCTCAAAATGATTTGAGCTATTGCACTTAGAACATTTAAGAGCATTGCGACCTACTGGTTTTACAAATACTTTTTGGAAATGATTTTTGTAAGCATCTCTTGTAGGTCTTTACTTAATTCTTTCCTTTACTTTAGGAAAATCAATTAGAGGAATGGTTTCAGCAGTCATTCTTAAACCTGATTTGTTGAAGTAAGGTCTTTGTACTAAAAGAATTTTTTCAAGTTTCTCAGATCCTATAGAAAATATTTTAGAAATATTTGAGATGTCATTTTTTAAGAATGCATTTTCTTTTGAAAGATTGTCTGCATTTTCTTTCAAAGTAGTAACACTTTTGTCTAGACTTTTGACCTTTTCTTTCCAAACATTTTCTTGTTGCTTTAATACATAATTTTCTCTTTTGAGTTCGGAAATCCTTTTGAGAGAAGTTTTGAGACTAAGACACAATTCATCATTGTATCTAAAGACTCTAGAAGGAATATTCAAATTACTTACCTCGAATTCACTGTCTGAATCTGAGTCTGTCTCGGAGTTTGAATCTGAGTCTGATTGTGCCATGAGACAAATATTGGCATAATCATCATCACTTTCTTCACATTCTGTATCACTCCAAGTTTCTGCTTTAAGTGCCTTTCGATATTTCTCAGCTTTTCCTTTCTTTTTCCTCAGAAATGGACAGTTGGGTCTGATGTGTCCATTTTTCTTACATTCAAAACAGACTACATCTCTATTGGATTCATCATCCTCAACAGACTTAATATGTTGCTTTTGAAAACTTTGTTTCTTTGGATTGAATCTTCTTCCCTTTTTGTTTAGCTTTCTGAATCTTCTTATCATGAGAGCAAGCTCCTCATCATCCATATCGTTTTCAGAATCTATGACATCGGAATCATCATTAGATTTTAATGCAATGGATTTCTTACCTTTAGGATCTTCATCTTCATTGATTCGCTCCACTTCATAAGACTGAAGAGTCCCAACTAATTCATCGACAGAAAGTGGCATAATCCTTTGTGTCTCCCTTATTGAGGTCTTTATGTGATTCTAATCCTTGGAGAGTCCACGCAGTAGCTTGTTTACTTTCATGGGATCAGAAATTGGCTGACCTTGATTTTCAAGACCATTCGCGATTTCTGTAAAACGATTAAACATGTCAGTGATAGATTTTCCTGATTTCATTTTAAATGCTTCGTATTGACCGAGCAGAATGTTGATTCTGGTTTCTTTCACTCGATCAGTTCCTTCATAGGTGATGTGTAATCTATCCCAGACATCTTTAGCTGTAACACAAGAAGATATTATGTTATATTCAGTAGGTGATAATGCACAATATAAAGAATAAAGTGCTTTTGCATCAAGAGTTTGTCTCTTGGTTATCTCTTCTTGAGTCATTTCGCTAGACTCAACGGCTTTTCCTCTTTCTGAGACAGATGCAGCTTTAGGAATGATTCATTTGTCTACCACATCCCATTCCAAAGGATCTTTCATCTTAGGAATGCATTCATTTTGTTTTTCCATATGTTGTATTCCTTTCTATCAAAATAAGGCGGTCTGGTATTGCTTTCCCCTTCAACCAGTCTTGGAGCCAACATAATAGCCATGGATCTTTAACTCTGAAGTAAAACGCTTCAACTTAAGTGAGTACACAAGCTCTGATACCAATTGTGAAAGCTAATATGAACACCAAGAGGGGGGTGGATAAGTGTAAAAACTATTTTACGAGATAAGAGTGCAGCACTAATCAATAATAGAATATGAAAAGGAAATTCGTCTCTTGTAAACAAAATAAGTTATGATCAAAGTAAAAGAGCGTAGAGAAGAGAATATTAACACAGATATTATAGTGGTTTGGCTTAATCCAAGCTTACGTTCACTCTTCCGTACTAACAGTCCACCGATTGGATTTCACTATGAACAAAGGAGTTGTTACAGAAAAGCTCTTCCTTGATTCCACAGTGTAGAGACTCTGCTACACTTCCTCAAGGTCTCTCAAAGATATAAACTCTCTTTTACGTACAAGATTTCGCTCAACGATTTAATTGACAAAGAATAAGGAGATTCAGACTTTGGAATTCTTCTATCGCACACACACTCGAACAACTGGAACGTCTTCCTTATATACTCCTTTATGCCATCACACCCATTGGCATTTACCAAATGAATTCTTCCAATTTACCCATTGGACAGAATCAATTAGGAAGATCTTCGAGCTATTTAAGGAACATGACGATAGCCCATCAATCCTGCTTGCCCATACAATCAGGATTTAGGTTTCCATAAGTAGAACATTCCAAGTATACTTCACTAATCAACTGATCCAAAATCCCTAAATCAATCTTGATTTGAATAATAGATTCCAACATGCTATATCCAGCTAAGAGATCTTCTTCAGTCGATAAAATCAAATCCTTAACGAAATACTTCGTTTCGGATAAGCCTTCTTCGTCGGTTCTAGAAACTGTCAATGAGGATAGACTTTGAGTCTTAAGTCTGGCAGTTTGGAGGTCTTCAGTCTTTGATAGTAGAGTCTGCAAGTCTTCAGACTAGACTGATGGAAACGTTTTCTCAACTTCAAAACACTTAAGGAAGTTTTCTCCAACAATTTCAGCTCACGCTAATCCAGCCCAGTCCAACGTCCACACCCCTATCGTCCTCCACGCTAGCCCCAACGAACAGTCACCAAAGCCAGCAATGCTTCTCCAAGCAGCTCAGCCTAGCCCAAACTGAGCCGGGGCCAGCCCACTCGAAGCTGCGACCAACAGCCCTTTCGTGACTGGCAGCAACCGTGAGCTTCCTTGGACCGTTTTCAGCCCAGTCCGAACTCCTGTTGGCGTCGCCATAAGCTTGAATTTCGGTTGCCATCGTGTCGTCATTGCCATGGACTCACCGACCCGCAAAATCGGTGAGTTTACTTACTAAAATTTGCTTAGGAAGTTAATGATGATTAATGGTTGATTAATTTAGGCTAAGTATGGTTTATGTGGTTAGTTAGAATGGATTAGTGATTTAATTATTATTTTTTTTGCATGTTAGGTGTTTAGAATGGCTTAATTAGAGACTAGATAAGTTGTATTATTTATCTAAATAGGTTGGGAAATTCTCCGGGCTGTTTCGGGGTTTAATTTGGCATTTTCGGCCTAAGTTTCTATTTTTGACATTTAATGGTATTTATTTAATTATTTTTGGTATTTATTTAATTATTTATTATTTTTTGAAAATTATACCGGGTTAGTCGGTGACCAGAATTTAATGATGATTGCAATGGTGTGCTTGGCTTATTTAATTGAGTATCGATTTGTGCAAATTGAGTGGTAATTGTAATTTTGGGTATTTATCCCAAAATTGAGTAATTTGGGTATTCAATTAGAAAATACTAGACGTTGGTTTATAACACAAAAAATGTGTTTATGGACTATATTAAATAGTTGGATTTTTTAAAATAAAGATATTGCATTTTTGGCTTAGGCCGACCACGTACCCACACATGATTATTTTTATCGGGTACTTTTAACACGGTGAAAATAGGCTAAGTTCGTTATTTTAATTGAGGAATTGGTGTGCAAAGCACAAGGTCCTTGGCCTGGATTGAGTGATCATGTGCTGGTTAAGAGAATCCGTCACCCACTGTGTGTCGAGTGGGCGATGCTCTTATATGGAAAGCTATCTAGGAAAGACGTAGACATGCCCAATGGGATGAGACGATGCTCAGCTATGCCGGAAGATCGCTGTGTGTCGGTAAGATCATGCCTGTTTGGCCGTAATAAATTGAAACGCATGATAAGCCGTACCGGTGTGGCTGTAATCACTTGGAATACATGATTGAATGAGTTAAACATGCCAAATTATTGGACGAAATTGTGTGACACGGTATATGACGTGTCATAACGATTTCGTCTTATAATTGAGACCTTTGTGGTAGATTGACTGAGATGTGGTGATTGACGGAGATGTGATTTGAGACGCTCCACTTGATTGAGTGTTATTACTGCGCATATGTGATATATGAATTGTACTGACATGCAGTATGGAACTGAGACAAAGTAAGTCCTCTATACTATGTGTATAGGCCGCCCTTAGGCGTATTTTTTTCCTAATAGGGGTTTAGGGGGTGAACTTGCTAAGACATTGTTTCACCTCATCGTGGGCTTAACTTTTCAAGTCCCTAGTGTGAAAAACCTGGAGCTTGAGGCGAAAGGGTCAGGAGCATGGGTGGCTCAAAGTTCTTGTTAGAGATAGACCTCTTGTACTTAGACCATAGAGTTGGCCTCTGTTTGTAAACCAAATTGTTTATAAAAGCTATGTTGATTGATTTGAAATTTGTTGTCCCGCTTTTCTATCCCACATTTATTGTGGTCGGGGAATTAGTAATTCGCTTCCACATGTGCATTAAAATGAATGGGTCGGCGACGCATCCTGGGACATTGCAAATTCTATCAACCATCGAGGGGTGGACACGCGCTCGAGGTTCAGGGCGTGACAATAAATATAAGATTAAGCTTTGTTCGATAGGCAAGCGGGGCTATCTAGGTTGTTCAACATCGACTGCAAAAGGTGGCAACTGGATGTGCAAACAGTGCAATTCCTTTACGAAGGCAATCAACCACCCTAGGATCAACTTTCATAGAATGGAATAACAATGAAGAAGTTATCACTACTTGATCAGTAACTTCTCATGGATATAACTTAGTAGTAGCAACACTTCAAATTCATTATATATTTCATCGTAGCTTGTAGTTAGGATTGGAGGATAGTGCCGAAATCTGTGCCTTTGTCCACCAATTGGGAGGCAGAAGACAACATCATAGTCGATCCATTTTCATGCTGAAAGACTTCTCTCTACAACGAAACCACCAGTGTTGTGCATACCATGAAACTCGATATATGTTCGTATGTTAACTTAATCTGTAAAAGACAATAGCAAAAATGTCTTCTTAGGGACATGACTTAGTGGTAGTAGCGGCACTTCAAATTCATTTATATTTCATCGTAGCCTATAGTTGGGATTAGAGGATGGTGTCGAAATCTACACCTTTGTTAGCCAATTGGGAGGCAGAAGATAGTAGCAAGGTCACCCCATTTCATGTTGAAAGACTTCTCTTTGTAACAAAACAGCCAGTGATGTGCATACCATGAAACTCAGTATATGTTCGTATGTTAACTTAATTTGTAAGAGACAATGGCAAAAATGTCTTCTCGATTTGCTTCTTAGAGTTCTTCTAGTCAATCTCTTGTTTTGCATAGCTTTGATTATGTAAATCTTCTTATGCTTTTGGTGATAGATCATGGTAAAAATTGCATCATACTCTCGATAATTAAATCTAGCTTATTAAGACTGTTGATCATTGTTTTTCGGGGTTCTACTATGTCCACATCTATTTTTGACAGTTCTATTTTGTCCATATAATTTTTTCTTTCCCAAATTTTTATTTTTCCACTTGAAATAGAATAATTTCCGTGGGTAATGCTGGTTTACTCTAATTAGTTTCTTGCATTGTGATCGCGCCAAAGTTCCCAGCGATTCCGGAGAAGCAAATAAGAAAAAAAAGTGTTCAATAGCGAGAACTACAAGAATGCTTCAGATGATCATCGCAAGGTTGAAGCACAGATCTCCAAGACTGGCTCCAATAGTATATTTTGCCATACATGTGGACAAAGGGAAGGTACGTTACTAGGTTCCTTTGGAATTTTTGGAATCCCAAAATTTTCGAGATTTGCTTCGATACGACATGGCTTCTGTGTGTGATCGTGTCAAGCTGCTTTGTTCTTTATTTTTTTTTGGTCGGAAATGATATTTTTTGCATTCATTAAGTACGATAATTACAAGAAGTCAACGGGTAATATTCTACACTTAAAATTTCCGAGAGAGCGGGAGGAGGGGCGGATCGCCAGTTTTGAGGTAGAGATTGAGTTTTATGCAGCTTCGCGATCAAATCTGCAGCTTTGTTAGCGTCCCGCGTGCAATAGACCAGCTTCGTCAATTTGGAATTAAAAAGAAGGCTTCTGCATTGTTCCACTATGGGCTTCACGTTCCATGGAGGTTCGGCCCGGCCCGCTATGCTTTGTTGTGCGGTTGAACAATCTGTTTCACAGACCACTTCTCCCTGTTGTACTTGAGCAAACACTTCTTCTCCTATGTGCAGTTGCTTTCTGGACTTCAGAAACTCCAACCTATGCAAAATCGCTAGGGTTTCGATTTGAACAGGGGAGGAGTCACGTACCTGTTGCGCGAAGTTGTCGATGAGTTTCCCAGCTTGATCCCGCAAGATGCCGGCTATTGAGCCTACCAATTCGCCGTGTACCCAGGAGCCGTCGACATTGAGCTTCATCCTCCCTTCCTCCGGCGGTCTCCATTTTCTCTGTAAGTGCGGGTTTGTGGGTTTTCCATCCTCTGTTTTGAGCTACCATCTGCTGAAATTTTGAAGATATGCTTGCGCCAGGTCCACGATGGTGTTCGGAGTCAGTTGTTGTGCTCTGAAGATGGAGTTATTTCGGGCTTTCCAAATGAACCATAGCACCGTTGCCACCAGCTCTCTCTCAGGTAGGGCTCGATTACCTGCAAAGCTCTCCAATAGCCATTTATCAAACCGAGTTATGAAGTTAGGTTTACAAATAATATTGGTCCATGGATCTATCCATATGTTCTTTGTCCATTTGCAAAGGAGGAACAAGTGTTTAGTGGTCTCTGGATGTGTGTTGCAGAGCGAGCAAATTGGGTCAGGTAACACCTTCCGTTTGTATAGATTCTCTTTTGTCGGGATTGCATTATGGCAAATACTCCATATAAAGATGCGCATCTTAGGGGAGATAGATAAACTCCAAATCTTTGTCCATAATGTTTGAGGAGGCTGAAATGATGTTGAGGCTCTATGATGTTCTGCTTCTGTTGTTTGTGTACATGCTTTGTTATATCCGCTTTTAACCCTGTATTTTCCCGCTCAGTTACCCTTCCACACTAGGGTATCTTCCTTCTCATTCGGGCTTAATGGGATAGAAAGAATTTCATTTGCTACTCTGTCTTCAAATAGGTTCAGCACCTCTATTTCTTTCCATCCCCTATTTTCGTCATTTATAAGTTCAGCCACAGTTATGGGGTCGTCTTTATTTGCCGGGCCACCTATTACTCCAAATTCCAGCCATTTATCCTCGTGTATCTTAATTTGCTTGCCATCACCTACCCTCCATTGTACCTCCTTTTCAATAGCTTCTCGCCCCACCATAATGCTTTGCCAACCTCATGATGGGCGCTGCCCTTTTCCTACTTTCCACATATCTCCATTTGGAAAATAAACTCCTTTGAAGATTTTGCTCCATAAGGCTGTGGGACATTGAGATAACCTCCAAGCTTGTTTTCCCAGTATTGCCTTGTTAAAATTTATTAGATCTCTAAACCCTAACCCCCCTTCATCCTTCTTCATTTTCAATACTTCCCATTTCTTCCAGTGTAGCCCGCTGCTTGTATCATTTTGTTTCCACCAAAAAGATGCGATTCTTCTTTCAATTGCTTTACATATGGAAATGGGTACTTTGAAGATTGACATGGCATATTTAGGAAGGGCTTGTACAACACTTTTAATCAGCGTTTCTTTACCTACTTTGCACAAAAGTTTCTCTTTCCAACCCTCCATTTTCATGTTTGCTCTAGCTAGGATCCAATCAAACATCTCTTTTTTTGAACGGCCCCAGTTTGTCGAAATGCCAAGATACTTCCTTGTTTTGTCCATGATTGGGACTCTAAGTTCATGTGCCATATTCCTTTTCAGATTCAAAGGGCAGCCGCTGTTGAAACTCACTCCTGATTTATTGAGGTTGATTGCTTGGCCCGTAGCATAACAATACTAATTGAGGATAGTTGTTAGGTTTTGGCATTCTAAGATAGTCCCATCCAAGAAGAAAATAGAATCATCGGCAAAGAGAAGATGTGAGAGGGTAGGGCAATGCGTATTCAATGTTATCCCTTTTAAGCTCCCGTCTGCCATTGCCTTGTGCATCAGCCATGATAAAACATTCGAAATTAGTATAAACAGACAATATGAGAGAGGATCACCTTGCCTTAATCCCCTAGATGGTGTGAAATAGTTTATAGGCTCCCCATTTACCTTTACACTAAAAGTGACTGTTAAGACGCACTGCATTATCAGCCCTACTCACCTTGAATCAAATCCTAGTTTCAGCAAACATTCACTCAGAAATTCCCACTCCACCCTGTCATACGCTTTTTGCATGTCTAATTTCAGAATGGCTTGAAACTTCTTTTTTATTTTCTTAATTCTGAGCTGATGAATAACTTCCTGAACTATCAAAATATTGTCTTGAATTTGCCGCCCTTGCACAAAGGCACTTTGTTCAGGAGTAATAATTTTTGGGAGCCATCTCTTCAGCCTGTTTGCTAGCACTTTAACAATGATTTTATAGCTGAAATTACATGGGCTAATAGGTCTATACTGGTTTATACTTTATGGACTTTTGTCCTTCGGTATTAAGGAAATATGGGTTTGGTTTAGAGTGGGATCAAGAGTACCTGTCTCAAAGAACGTTGTACTAGCTGGAAAACTCCCTGCTTGAGTTCCTCCCAATAATGCTAATAAAATTGCCCATTTAACCCATCGGGCCCTGGAGCTTTGAGTGCACCCAATTGGAAAATTGTCTCTTCTACTTCTTCAACTGTTACAGCTTCCATTAGATGTGTGTTCATTTCCTCTTTGACTGGACTAGGACATTGATTTAGGATTGGCTGGAAATTCCTTGTGCCCACTATTTCATAAAGTGTTTGATAAAAATCCCTAATGTATTGCTTAAGCATATTCGGCTCCCTGCACCATGTGTCATCATGTATCTTCAGCATTGTGATTCTGTTTCGCAGTCTTCTTTGCACTGTTGTGGCATGAAAATACTTTGTATTTTTGTCTCCCCATTTAAGCCAATCGATGCGCGCCCTAAGCCCCCAATACTTTCCCTCCTGTTTCCATAAAATTTCAATTTGATCCACAATATTATGATATTCCTCTTTGCTGTAATTTTCTGGATGCCCATTAGTGAGCTTTGTTAACTTCTCTTTAGCTCTCTTATGCGAATGGCAGCATTTGGGAACTTATTTTTGCTCCATTTTGCTAGTTCTTTCGAGACTTCTTGCACTTTGTTTGAAAAACTGCTTTCACTAAAGAGATTACTATCCATGTTCGCTTTATAAGCTCCTTACATTATGCTTCTTCCAGCCAATAAGCTTCAAATTTGAATTGTTTTTTCCGTTTCTGACTTTCTGGGTGCATCGTTAGTAGAAGTGGGTTATGGTCCAAGCCAATAGCTAGGAGAGCTTGCACTTCTGCATTTGGAAAGGTCACCCGCCAGTCCATGGTACATATAGCTCGATCTAATCTTTTTTTAACCAAATCCTCCCCTGTTCTATTATTTGCCCAAGTATAGGCACAGCCTTTGCTTTCGATATCCATTAGGGAACAATCATTCAAGAGGTCACGAAACACTGCCATGCGGTTGTAATCTGCTGCCCTTTTTCCTACCTTCTCCCATGCGTATAAAATTTCGTTAAAATCCCCCATACAAATCATGGAAGTAGGTTTTGTGAATGAATTTGCCTTACTTTGTGCCATAAGAGTATCCTCTCCCCGTAGTTGGTAAGGGCATAGAGAAAGGTTATTCTCATAAGGCATCCACTAGTCCTATCAGTGCATTCGACATCTATGAAAGATTTGTTGATGGAATTCACTCTAACATCCACCTCTTCACTCCATATAAGTATTAAACCTCCTGCAATGCCTTCCGGGTTCTCTATAATTATGTTTGGGAATTTTAGGCGTTTTATTACACCCTCTACCATCGATTCATTGTTCTTAGTTTCCATTAAGAAAATCAGAGTGGGCCTTTCAAGAGCAACTAATGCTCTCAGCTCTTGGAACGTCAGGGGGTTGCCCAGCCCCTGGCAGTTCTAGCTAATAATCTTCATGACGTCTATGGTGGCTTATTAGGGTTAGCCACCAAAGCCCAATCATTTTCTTCCTTGACTATCTGAACAGGTGTTTCCAACAGCTCCATATCATCGATGAGTAAAATGTCATTTTCTGCTGTTCTTTTCTGTTTTTTTGGTTTTGTGGGTCTTCAAGGTTTTTTTACTATTGTTGTCCCAAGTATGAAAGTGTGCTTTAGGAGGGTCAATACTCATGATTTGTTTCCCTTTATCTTTTTTTGCCTTGGTCCATAGTCGGGCCTTCAATTAGATAGTTAGAAGAGTGACAATCTGCCCTTTTCTTGTTACGAGTAGTGTTAGCCCATTTCTCCAGGTCGTTTCTCACCTCTCGTTCCATTTCTGTTTCTGTTACAGGTGTCTCAGGGATGACTTCTTCAACATCAGAATTTGTCTCTAATTTGCCATAGAAGGCTTCCCAATGAGGGCTGTGATCACATACTTCCGCCTTTAGCCAAGGTCTGTACTTTCTTGCCTTGTTTTTTGCCCATTTAGTCTGATCATAGGGAATTTCCTCACAATTTGTGGCATAATGACTGATTCTCCTGCATGAGTAGCAATAATGTGGAAGTCGTTTGTACTTAAATTCCACCCATAACTTCTTAGTCCCTATGTCCAATATAGCCCCTGATTTCAAAGGTAAATTCAAGTCCAGTTCAACTCTCACCTTTCCTGCTTTATTTGGACCATTTCCTTTTGCCTCGATCTGTATTTCCACAACTTGTCCCACTCTCTCAACCAAATCAGCAACCACGTCCTCTCTAAACCATCTTGGAGGTATTCCTCCCATGTGAATCCAGAAAGCACAGCAAGAAAAATCATAACAATGCTCTGGGATTTCTGATTTGCATTATTTCAGAATTAGAAGGCTACTTGCAAAAGACTATGGACCTGTTTTTAGGATTCTATCTTTCTCTTCCTCAGATTGAAAAACAAAAGAGAATAATAAGCCTGGCTCTTTTTGTAGACAAGCAACTGATTCTGTTTTCCATGCCTTCTTCATCGTATTGGTGAAGGCTGGAAAGTTAACATTAGGTTTGGAGAATAGCTTTCCAAACAGAGTAAGATTACATTCCTGCCTTTTGGTAAGCAGGATTTCTGTCGAGACCTCAACAACATCACTGGCTGACCAAAGATCTCCTAAGCTTTTACATAGAGCATCTAATCGTAATTCGTTCTCATTCTCACCTTCCATTTCACCGATTTTCAGGTTGTCTCGTTGCCCTTGGTCTACACCAGTTTGAGTCTGGGTCACTCTTCTTTGCTTATCTTTGACAGAGAGCCGAGGCCACTTGTCTTAAATTCTTCAGAATACCAGACTGGGTTTCTCGAGAGAGGCAAAGGTTGGGTCAATCGAAATTGCTAGATCGTCTTATGGGTATTGGTAATGCTGAGTATCGGTTTGAAATTAGATTGAAGGGGGCTCTGCTGAAACTGGTATTGAAGGATTGAATCAATGGAAAGGGACCCTATGGAACTGGAGTGGAATGACTGAGTATGGCGATTCTAGTAACTATAAGAAAGAAACCATGAAGAAACTGGTGGTGTAGAGAGGAAAGGGTTGTGGTTCGTATATGGGTTTTTGGTTTTTCAAAATGGGAATCTGGGAAAGGATGAGGTTAGGGTTCTGAAATCGGCTTACCAGATCTGAAGTGCTCTCAAGGCCATCTTGGATGAGCGGCAACTCCAATCTGCAGGGAGCGATTTGCGCTAAACGCCATTGAAGAAAAAGGGGAAACTCTGCCCTAGTGAGAGAGAGGAGCTCTCGGGGAGAGAGAGAAACGTCCATGATTCACCTCTGGAGTTGACATAACTGGTTGTCAAGCTGCTTTGTTCACAAGAGGATTTTGCTAAGGTTCTTGATCGGGCGAAGGTGAAGCGCGAAGAGGCCAAGCATATGTCGCGAGTAAAAAGCAAAGGGATCACAAGCTTCTTAATTAAATGAATTGTTTTAGAGTAGATGAAGAATCCAAAGAGCTTAGCCAAGTAAATTAACTATTTTTTAATTTGGTGTTAGTTCCCAGACCTATATTAACTTTTTTTATTGAATAGTAGGGTGGTTTGATTGAAAGAAACAATTGTAATCTATTTCGTTTCAACGATAGTCCAAGTGATGTCATGCTATTTTCAAGGTTCGACCATCTCACCCAATTTGATGACAGAAGGCAACTCGCCTGCCCTCAATGCGAGGCTTATCCCTAATTAGCCAAATTAAAATATAGAAAAGAAAAATTCAAACTGCAATAGCTCGGCTCATATCAAATTCACTTGCATTATATGCGCAGCAATTTTTAATTTGACGGTCAAACAAGACTGGATAGGACAAGATAAAAAAAATCATATCCAAGAATCTAAACCGCAATAACATATAATTAGCCAAATTATAATATGGAAAAGAAGAATTTAAACCACAATAGCTCTGCTCTTATCAATTCACTTGCATTATTCATAGTAATTTTTAATTTGACGACCAAATATATAAAGATTAGATATGATAGGACAAGAAATCATATCGAGGGATTCAAATCACAATAAAATATAATCAGCCAAATTAAAATATGGAAAAGAAGAATTCAAACCGCAATGGCTCGGCTCATATCAAATTCACTTGCATTATTTGCAGTAATTTTCAATTTGATAGCCAAACATATAACAATAGATAGGATAGGATAAGAAATCCTATCTAGGGATTCAAACCACAATAACATATGATTAGCCAACTTAAAACATGGAAAAGAAGAATTCAAACCGCAATAGCTTGGCTCATATCGAACTGATTTGCATTATATGCAGTAATTTTCAAATTGACAGCCAAACATATAAGTATCAATTGGCATCATATAAACAAGAAAAAATAAACAGTGCATGACCAGCAATTCTTTTCCTCTTGCGACTTGTTCGAGTTTCTCTCTCGCGACTTGTTCGAGTTTTTCCGGATTTTCGGGTCCATGTCTCTTAGTAGACTTTCTCCCTTCTTCTTCAACTGCCCTCACTTCCTTTTCCCTTCAATTGTAGTCACTTCTGCGTTTTTCCAGTGGTCACGCTTGCTTCTCTTGAACAATCCTTACCTTTGCATGTCGCCGATTATGGACATGCAACCTCTCAATTACTGAATTATCATCTGGGTTGCTCTCTAGAACGCTGATTCTACTCCATCTATTTCTCCATGGCCTCGGAAGATACAGATGACTCTTCTCGTATTGCCTCTCTGTGCCACCGCCTTGGACGGCTCTGTTCGGACAAAGAACTGGAAGTCTAGGAAAATCTACAAGGAACGGACAATATCAAAGAGTGTCGCCTCATTTTAGTGGGTAATATCTATACAAACCCTTCTATCAATTTACCAGCTTTTCAGCTTGCCATGAAGAAAGCTTGGCGTGTCGATTATCTGGACGTCTCACCCAGCGATGATGGCATCTACATTATTAAATTTCGAAATGAGATAGAAAAAAAACGGGCATTAGATGGAACCCCCTGGTTATTTTCCGGTCATCTCGTTAATTTACAACCTTGGAAGCCCAATACCCCTCTCCATTGCTACGACTTTTCCAAATGCCCTTTCTGGGTGCATGTTATAGGCTTACCTCTGGAATGGAACACTCCTCAACTTCTCAATAGGGCAGTTCAACAGATGGGTCGCGTGCTTGAAGTAAAACAGGATACTTCTGGGAGAATTCGCCTTGAAATTGATCTGCATCAACCATTAAAATCAGGGAAGCTCATTAGCATTACTGGAAAACCCCTATGGCTTGATTTTAGGTATGAAAGACTATCCCACTATTGTTACTCGTGTGGGAAATTAGGCCATTATGCCGCATCATGCAAGGATTACCCTTATGATGAATCACTATTTGAGGGACGTGATACAATGGTCTATGGACCTTGGCTTCGGGCAGAGATTAAACAACATAGTCCCTATTGGGATGCTTTTTACAGACCCACATCACATTCAGAACCCATGGAAGAGACTATACCTGAAACTCCACCTCCTACACACCCCCCTTTGCCAGCCTTACCTCCAATAACTCCTGCTCTTAAGACTCCCCAACGGTCCAAGGTTATCTCTCCTGTTCCTGTTAATACAGCTTCTATCACCACTGATTTGGTTCCTGCAGATGCCAAATTAAAGGGTATTCAACGTTCTTCCCTTGAATTTCCGCAACTGAAAAAACAAAAGACTCCCCGATCACAGATAGTAGTGGGTTCCAGCAAGAAACCTAAACGCTACTCTCCTTATGAGATTCGCACAAATCAGACTTCTGAATTAGATGAATCCGAATTACTCGACACACCTGTATTTGAAGCTCCTGATCATTCTCCCTGGGTTTTGGTGGCTAGCCCTAAACAGCCCCCACAGTCAAAATGAAAATACTAAGTTGGAATTGTCAGGGGTTGGGCAATCCCCTGACAATTCAATCTCTCAAGGCTATGATAGCCTCTGAAAAGCCCGACCTAGTGTTGCTAATGGAAACTAAGAATGCAGATTTAGTTTTACAGAACTTACAGCGTCGTTGCCATTTTGCCCACTCCTTTTTGAGGACTCCCGCTGGTTTTTCGGGTGGCCTTGCTCTGTTCTGGAATGACCTCCTTGACATTTCTATTCTGTCTTCTGGTCAACATTATATAAATATGTCAGTTTTTGATACTAGGCTCTGTACTTCTATGCACGTTACCTGTGTGTATGCTCCTGCCTCTTTTTCTGCAAGGCAGGATTTCTGGAACTCGTTCCGTGTGATTCATGCATCTTCTACCCTTCCATGGATATGTATCGGGATTTCAATGATTTCCTTCATCCCAGGAAAAGATGGGAAAAAGACCAGCAAATTATTCCGGGATGGCAAAGCATTTCGGAAGTTTATTGATGATTGTGCTTTAATTGAACTGGATAGTAAAGGTTGTGAGTATACCTGGTCCAACAACCGAGCTGGAGATGAATTAGTAAAAGAGAAGCTCGACCACGTTTTCTGTTCCCTGGATTGGAGCTTTATATACCCATCCTCCATAGTGTTTGCCCTCCCTTCGATCGGATCGGATCACTGCCCTCTGGTGTTGAACTCTCATTTTCAATCTGTCAAGCCACGAAAGAACTTTCATTATGAAGCTTACTGGAGTCACCATAGTGAATGTACAACAGTCATTAAATCAGTATGGGATCGGAATCATTCTTCCTTACCATCTAAACTGCAAGCAGTATCTCATAAGTTGTCAAGCTGGAGTCGAGCTCGCTTCACCAATGCCAGGCAGCAAATTCAGCGTCTTCAGCAACAGCTACAGACCATTACAAATAGAAAATGCTATCAGCAGGGAGATAAAGAATTAGCCACAACAATTCGCACTGAAATACAGCAAATGTGGAATCAGGAAGAGCAATTCTGGGCGATGCGCTCTAGGCTTAACTGGTTGTCATGGGGAGATAAGAACTCAAAATTTTTTCATGCTTACACGGTACAAAGGCGACAACGAAACAGAATTTCTATCTTAAAAGATGCAAATCAGAATTGGCAGCGAGAGCCAGAGCGTCTTAAAGAAATGACCATGGATTATTTTATTGAACTTTATCACTCAGTTGGATACAGAGATTTTCAGCCATTCCTATTACAATGTCCCCAAATTGTGACTCCTCAGATTAATACACATCTTATGACTCCAGTTACGGAAAAAGAGGTCTATGATGCTACCTTTCAGTTGGGAGCAGCAAAGGCCCCCGGTCCTGATGGCCTCCCTGGTCTGTTCTACAGGCACCACTGGAACACCATCAAACACACAATTATCAATACGGTGCAAGATTTCTTTCAATATGGTCAGATGCCTCCGAATTTAAATGTAATGTGTTGACTCTGGTTCCGAAAGTGCATCGTCCTGAAAGCATTGACCAATATCGCCCTATTAGTCTCTGTAATTTCGCATACAAGATTATCTCTAAAGCTATGGCTAATAGATTGAAGTGTTGGCTCCCTACACTAATCACTCCAGAACAGGCAGCGTTTGTTAGTGGACGACAGATACAAGATAATATCATGGTCGTTCAGGAAGTTATCCACCAGTTTAAGATCCGATCCAAATCAAAAAAGTTCAATCTCATACTCAAGACAGACATGCAGAAAGCTTATGATCGTGTGGAATGGGACTTCATAGCAGCTTATTTAAAACAGTTGGGGTTTACGGGTAGATGGGTAATGCTAGTAATGGCATGCATCACAACTGTTTCCTTTACTATTCGTTTCAATGGAGAATTGCTACCATCTTTTAAACCTACTAGAGGACTTCGTCAGGGTGACCCCCTATCCCCTTACATCTTCATTTTAATGGCAAATGCTTTATCAACAGTGATCAATCAAGCTATCAGTTTCGGTCACTTACAGGGGATCAAATTTAATCGTGCTTGTCCTCAGCTCTCCCATTTATTTTTTGCTGATGATGCAGTCTTCTTCCTCAAAGCTTCCATTTCTGAATGTCAAATCCTATCAAACATATTAAACCAGTACTGCTCAGCAACGGGTCAGCTTCTCAACAGAAATAAATCAGCAATTTTCTTCAGTCAGAATTGTCCAATGCAACTACATGATAACTTACAAAGGGAATTGAGAGTATCTGCGGTGCGAAGATATGGTAAGTACTTGGGCCTTCCATCAGATTGGGGGCGATCTAAACGGGAGATGTTCACTTGGATCCTGGCAAAAATGGATGCGAAATTAGCTGGATGGAAGGAACAGTTCTTATCCAAAGGGGGCAAGGAGATTTTATTAAAAGCAGTTACCCAAGCCTTACCTCAGTATGCGATGTCCCTCTTTATGCTTCCCTTATCTCTCTGCAGACAAATGGAAAGTAAGATTTCAGCATTTTGGTGGAGCAAAAATAAGAGTGATTCTGGCATACATTGGATAAAATGGTCAGTGATAAAACAGTCCAAATCAAAGGGGGGTATGGGATTCCGAGATTTTATGTCTTTTAATCTAGCGATGCTCGGTAAACAAGCGTGGCGTTTATTACAGCATCCTACTGCTATTTGGAGTCGCTTGTTTAAAGGTCTGTATTTCAAACGATCTTCTTTTCAGCAAGCCACTTCAGGCTATAGGCCATCATGGGGGTGGCGTAGTATTCTCAAGGGTAGGGATGCTATTCTTCCTAACACTAGGTGGATGGTGAAGGATGGGTCGCGAATTGACATCAGAACAGATTATTGGACTTCAATTGGGAAAATAGGAGGAACTGCTGCAGCTGGAGAACCCAGTAAAGTTACTGAACTTATTGATTTACCTACGGCCACATGGAAACAGGAGCTTATCTTTCCTCTTTTCACTGAACAGGTATGCTCAGCAATCTTAAACACCCCTATAAACCCCTCCCTTTGTTCTGATCAGTTGGTTTGGACAGCTACATCATCGGGATCGTTTTCTGTTAAAAGTTGTTATTACTACTTATTATCTAAGCTACAACACCTACCCACCAGTGCCTCATCATCCTATCAGCCTCCTCCTCAACTCTGGAACAAAATATGGCACATGGCAATAGCTCCAAAAATTCGAGTCTTCTTATGGCTAGCTTGTAAAAATGCCCTCGCAACCAAAGCAAATCTCTATTCCAGACACATCACTTCGAATCCCTACTGCACCCTATGTGATCAGCATACCCCGGAGACCATTGAACACTTATTCTTTTACTGTGAATGGACAAAAGCGATCTGGGCAAATGACAGGATCAGAATTCATCTATCACTTACCTCAATCAAGAGACTGGATGCCTGGTTGGCGGCCCGTGCCACCCATAATCGTTCTTCCCCAAGTTTAGAAGCGATTGCCAATCTACTATGGGAGATCTGGCGTCAACGCAACAATGCTATTTTCCGACAGCAAACTCCAGACCCGATCAAAGCAGTGGATAACGCTCTCACCCAGTTCAGGATCTTCGAGAGTCTTCAACCATCGAAACCTAGGTTTTCACACACATATATTAGTATGGATCATCACTGGAAACCACCAGATCAAGGCACAATCAAATGCAACATCGATGGGGCTTTCATTCCAGGGAGTAAAGAGGGCGCTATCGCATGTATTTTCCGAAATTTTAAAGGAGAGCTTACTGATCTGTTTACCAGTACTGTTCCGGCCACATCGGCTTTTCAAGTGGAGATCTTCGCGATGATTCGGGCCTTTCAAGACTGATCGAGCGGCGGCATCAACACCATCGAGTTTTGGTTGAATCGGACTGCCTTTTCTTGGTGGAGATCCTTCGGCAACACCAGCCGCAGCCATGGCAGAAGCGACACCTTCTTGCTGTTCTTCATGACCTAATCTCTCAATGCCCTAATGCCTCGATTCATCATGTATCGCGCGACGCCAACCTAGCAGCCGACTGGGCCGCCAAAGCCCATCTGGCCAACGGATCTGTTTCTAACTGGCTTGTTTTTCCTCCGTTTGCTTTCCAGAATATTGTCCTTACGGATGTAATACTTGCTGGTTGTAAGCATATGTTCGTCTAATATATCAGTTTTTCCGACCAAAAAAAAAAAAACAAGAAAAAATAAGTAAATGAAGAAAAATCAAAAGAAATTAAAGCACACGCTGACGAACCGTTGGTGGACTGATAAATGGATTGGAATTTTAGGCCTCATAAGAAACTTGACGTCTCAAGTTCAATTTAGTGCAATAATTAGAGGTCATGTTATGGAAAAGTAATTTCTTATAAATGTCCTTATTCAGAATGTGAATGACCTGTATGATGTTAACACCTAACTTTTTCTGAAGGTCCTTCTTGCATATTTTTAAAAATTGAGATTTAGTTCCCTATAATTGAGAATTCGAGCTTTAGACGGAAGATTGGATTCTTGATCACCTTGGTTTGCTATTTTGCGGTTGTGATGAATATATGGATTATATGGGCTAGTTACATTACATGTCTTTAATTTAAAAAACTTTGCTATATTGAATATACAAAAAAATTGCAGTGCATAATAGGATAGATTGCATTCATATTAGTTTGATATGCATTGACTAGTTTGACTCTTTAGCATCCTAAATTCCTAAGGATCTGCAGTTTTAGAATTCAGCATCATTAAGATCTAAAAATCCTCTAGTTAAATAAGATCACAATAGACTGTTCTAATTTCCTGTTGTGATGGCAACAGATCTCTTATTCATATACTAAATTTACTCATCTTAATTACATTTAATGTGTCTCTAATCAACTATTGCAATTACAACAATAGGGGCTAATTGTAGCGTTTAGTCCAGTGCTGAATCCTTACAAATCAAGAGTGAGCTTGAAGTTGCTCAGTTCAACCTAATCACATAACTGAGTGTCATTGGCTCAAGAAATGGCAACAACATAGGCTATAGGAGAAAACATGATCTACTAATATACATTCTAAAGGGTAATTTTCCCTGCTTAAGATTGCCAAAGCAATCAAATAATAAAATAATGCATGGACCAGAATAATGCTCTTAGCAAGGGCCAAAGGCATGTGAAGGATCAACTTGACATTTGAAATAGAAATAGAGAGGATAACCAGTTGCCCTTGCACTGCATTCTAGAGTGAGATAGATGCATATTGTGATCTCAGGACAATTATGACTAAAGGGCTCTTATGAAATTGAAAAATATGTGTTAAACAAGAACTTCACGTGAAGAGTTCCATAATCCCCACTTAGACAGTATCTTAAACTGCATCACTTGAATTTCACGCAGGATACCCATGTACTCAGATCTTATGATATCTTCTTTGCTTTATCATTTGCCATGAGATAAGTGACTTGGTTTTCTTCGTTATGCGCCAATAAATACTACTACATATGCATGAATGACTCACGTGATTATAGTTGAATGTTTACCACATAACAAGACCCAGTAAAATGTCGGTGAAATTACACCAAATTAGATAGGACAACATTAGCTAGTGAAGTGATTGAATGGCCATTCATCAAGCAGGGATCTAACCTACATCTGGTGAGGATAGAGTACTGAAAGCACAATGAAGTTACTAAAGAATGACCAAATCTTATAATAGACTCCGTTGTTTCTTTTTCAAAATTCATGAGATCATTCAGTAGTTCAAGATGGCCAAATATCCTCCAAAAAGGTAAACTAGAAAGAAAACAGTAAAACCAAAGGCTTTAGTTTCTTGATGGCTGACCACCAAGATAGGGAGAAAGAAGAGTTTCCAAATATATTGCATATCCGATAACGCAGTCCCTATAGGCTTTAGTTTCTTGATGGGTGACCACCAAGATAAGGAGAAAGAAGAGTTTCCAAATATATTGCATATTCGATAACACAGTCCTTATGTATAGGATATTCCTTCCAAGTATTATCCTCTGGATTGAACAGAATCATCCAATCCTAATTCATCTGAAAAACGATTTTTCCGCTCTTGTGTACGCAAGGGGTTTCTTCCCGAGGGGGGGTGTATTCCAATTTACGAAGGCAGGAATGCAATCAACGCTGAACCATTTTGTCCACGATCCTCCTCTCCCGTGCTCATCCATTATCCATGCCTCAATGCGGGGATCTTGGCTGCTGCTGTATATGAACAGACTGGCCCGTGAATTCCGAGTCCCGCAAAATCTATTTCCCCATTGACTCCAGGGAACATAAGCTCCCAATCCAGGGAATAGAAGCTCCCAATGGAATTCTCTTCCGACAAATCAAATGACATAATCACGCCCCTCTGTCTTAGGTTTTCATATAATACGCACCAGCGTAAGGCCACATTCCAATAAACTCCTTCCATGCGGAAAACACTCTCTTCCTCAAATTGGACGTGTATCCTTCTCCAAGAACCGGACTTGAGCGAAAGTATTGCCACATCCCAATCTACACCACCAAGACTAACGCCCTCCACTATTTTATAGTCATCAGATTGAGAGTCATATCCGAATCCACAGAATAACCCAGATCTGAATGTACAAAATAATTCATTTTGATCAACAACATCGGAACCGGGCAACTCAATGTACTCACTAGTGGTCGGGTTATATATGAGAAAACTGGAGGGGCCAATTAAACATACAAGGCCATCGCAGGAGCCCACGACGCGGGGAACCCAGAAAAGTTTGATCCTATGAGGTACCACCAGGCAACCCTCGCCGCCGCCGTCGAGCGCTTCGTAGTCCACGGTCTCGAGGGGGCTGTAGCGGCCGCCGACGATGATTCTCTGGCTAGGAATCGAATCCCCTGCCTTCAGCCTCTGCAGATGCGACCGGACGAAGCCCGGGTCGGAGATCAGGGCTGTCGCCGGAGCCGGGCGGAGGAGGGCTGGCCGGCGTGGGCGGCGGTCGCGCGGCGGAGGCAAGGCGGAGGGAGAAGGAGAGAGCAGGCATGGAATTTTCGAATGGTATTCACAAGTCTCCTGAATTTTCTGAAACCCTAGAAATTCGAACCGTTGAATTTCTTATATTATATTATATGCTGGCTCACTTGGTGCATTTCCCATAATATCCTTCACAGAACAAAGTGTAGTATGTTGACATGAAAGGGCGATAACGTACATTTACCCTTCATATCTCTTTCTCCTCAGTAGGAATCTTGGGATCGACATTCACAATAGCGTTTATTCTTTATTTACATTATTTTGAAAGAGACAAAATAAGCGGTAGGTGACCCAAAAACAGAAAGAAGAGTTCAAAAATTGGATTAGTGATTTCTTCCCTTTAAGGATAAGATGGTTATGGAATTCTGGTCTTATTTAAATTTAGGCTAAGGATTAATAACTAAATTAAAAGTAGTCTCACTTATCTTGTATCTTCTTAATCAATTCGTACTTGATATCAAAGTCAGTACTAGTGTAAAAAATAGATCTAGATGATTAACATGTGCAAAAATGCATTTACATAATCAACTTAAAACACACAAATTACTCATCCCACAATAAATGGGCAAGAATATTTGTATACTAACCTTGGATCTACCAATAATCCAAAGAATTGATTTTATTTAGGATATTACAAATCAACTTCTTTGTTTGTTGTGTTGGCTAATATGTCAAATTGAGTATATGGTGAATTGAGATCTTGAATTTCATTGACAAGTAAGCATAAATTTATACACTAAAAATAAAGCATAAATTTATACACTAAAAATAAAACACTTTGTGTCTTGATATCGGTTAGAGCTCGATCTTCGAACAAAAAACTCAATTTATCAAAATTTGCATCATTGCATTTCATTAGCATTTACATTTCATAAATAAGTAAAAAATTCACTTTCTATGGTGGACTTTTTGTAACCAAACCAAGGCATCACCTTTCTCTTGTTTATTGCATAACAGCCACATTGGAGTGGAATGATAACTAATATTAGAAGCATTTTAACTTGATAAGACTCTTTAAATTCGTCCACTACACTTGAAAGCCAAATAGTCACCTTAGAAGATAAACAAACAGCGTTGCTATGCAATCAATTGGAAGCCTCGAAGTTGACAACAAGTCTTGTAGATCAACAACTATACTCCATAATCAACAACTTCATCCTTGAACCAACATAATTAAGATGCATTTGCATTTACTTGCACCACTAGCGACTGGATTGGTTCAATTAACAAAACATGATTTGAGCTCGAGAACTATTGATAAAGCCCAATGTTCTCACATCACTAAGTATTTTCATAAAAGTAGTAGTGATATTAATTTTTATATAGATACTCTTTTTTTTATGGTAATCTAAATTCTGTTTCTATTCTTTTAGATAGCTAATTTTTTTGACCTTTTGTATTTTAAGTTTTCTTAATCAAATTTAGTGGAACTTGTGATTTTGGGCTCTACAGCTTGTGATCCAAAAATAAAAATAAAAATACATAGATTCAATTTAATTCAATTACAAAAACACGAAATGCCAAAACTCGAAAATAGTTATTTATCTAAAATATTAGGAACAGAAATTAGACTGATACAAGTACAAGCATCTATAGATCAATCAATGTCATTACTATATGTCTTTTTAAAAAAAATTAAATTGGAAATAATAGGAAGATCAACTCGACCCAAACCTATATGAGGTTATACTTTTACTATTATAAAACATCATAAGCCAGAGTATATTGAATAAAGACAATAGTAATTATCACAAAGACCAAAAAGATAATAAAAATGATAACATATTTTTTTTGCTTAATTTAGAAAATTGATAGAAATGAAAAGATATTCTAAATTCCGGTGAATAATTAAATTCCCATTTCATTGGAATGGACGTTCCCGCCAAAGCTGAGAAACAGAGCAAGCCCTGAGAATGGCGAATCAAGCATGACATTCAGCTCGAAGACTCCCATGGCCGACGACGAAGATTTCTAGAGATACCATTACATGCCCAGACAAACTCAAATCGCCTCTCTCTCTCTCTCGATAGTGGCCTTTCTGTTCGCTTCTCCATGTGGAGCACTTTGATGATCTCCACAGAATTCTTCTTCTTGTTCTTCCTCTTCTGCGGGCACAATGACGACGAACGCTTTGAGATCAAGCTTCACCGCTGCTCCTCACCATCGCATCTACAGCTCCCGATTAGCCTTCTCTTGCCGTTTAGGCGCAAACACAGCGAAATTCTGCTTCAGAAGATGCTGCGGAGGCCAAATCCCACTTTTTCCTAGGCGGGCGCTTCGTGTTTCTTGCGAGGTAATTTCTTTAGGACTTTCTGGAAGTTTAATCTTGTGGGTTTTAATCTGCTCGATTTTTAGATTCTAATGCCATTCTGATGGCTTAACCGTGGAATCTCTTGTTTTGATGGTCTCCTGTTGTTCAATTACAATGAGCAGTCTGCTTTCGAACGTTTTCATTTGCGCCAAAGATGGCAGGGGAAGGAAACTGTTGGATTTATGTTGCTCTATCTTTTAGTCCTTATTTATTGAATACTGATGTTTAAATAATGGTATTTAACTCTGTAAATATCTCATAATCAGTGAATATACATGTTGATAGATTCTCAGACCCAAACTTCCACTGTGTGAGTGAGATGCCATATTAAATGTCGTCCTGGTTCCTTCGATTGTCCAACAGAATAGGCAAATGGCACAAATTTGGTTATTTTTTATGTCGGGTATGCATATGATGGCATCCTCATGACAACCTTTGAGGATTTTACTTGTTCCTTCAGATTCTTTGCTTTATTATTCCAGCTCTCTGATAATTGGATCAGATGAAAAGATAATAACCATAGAAATTCCTGTTCTTAAACTGTGATGCTGAGACAATAAGCATGCCGAAGACCCAGACTAAATGTAGTTAGATTCTCTAGGGTTGGTTTGGCTTCTGTAGACCTCTAGGTATGGTACAGACATGCCCACCCTTTTCGTTTTGTGCCTTTAGAAAGCATGTCCAAGTATTAAAGTTTGAAGAAGTTCTCTATATTCATAGTACCCTGCTGCTACCTTTTGTTAAATCCTCAGGTCAATGATCTTTCTGCACTGTGTAGAGAGTGATTAAATCAGGAGGATTCTAGTATTCAACGTTCCACTCGTGGAGGAATTCACATTCTGAAATGAGGGTGCAATTCCAGCCCCTTGCATATTTGTAAAATGTTAACATTATTTAATGGTTCCAAAATTTATAGTTCAAACATGTAAAGTTTCTAAAAGAAATTTGTGGAGAACCTATTGTTCCACATTTGTTATCATTTTTCCCCACATATACGAATCCTAATAGACAATTTAATAGTGATGAACATATAATTTTTCAATTAAAGAATTACTACACTCACTGATTTCTCGAGTAAATGGAATTCATGGATTTGATGTGATTATCAAGTTTGCCCCCATTAGGAAATTTTTTTCATGATCTGTACCTGATACCCCTGTTTTTGTATAGACAGACGAAAAGCCGATGAGGCGATATTCACCATTTTTTGAAAACACTTTACTGTTGAGTGGTGGTCATTTGGGATCTGATGATTGGCAAGCTGTTCCTGACATTTGGAGGTCTTCTGCAGAAAAGTATGGAGATCGAATTGCACTGGTTGATCCATATCATAAACCACCTTCAAACATCACCTATAATCAGGTAGGTGTTTAGATTTTTCACTAAGATGTAATATATAGAAGTTATCCAATGTTGCATTTGAAGTGTTAACATGTCTTTTGTAAAAGCATTGCTGAATCTAACTCTTGACATCATTTTATTTGCCCGAGCAGAGTGGATACCTTCTCCTTCATCTATCCATTCAATACTCTCAAACTTGCCTTTGGCATTGGATGACCCTTTTATGGCTGCTTGCTTAAAATCCTAGAGTAGTTATTCTCTTGGTTTATACCCTTTTCTGCATAATTTCTTGTGAAGTAATCTCTAGAGCTAGTCATATAGATTGCGACATTTTTACTGTGTACTCTATGTGTAAAGTTCCATGCTATCTGAGCAATGCCCTTCCGGCAAAGTATCAGTTTAGTTTGGTTGATTATAAATGTGTGTTGTTAACTTATTCTTAATTTATTCGGTTATCTCTGACCATCTTTTTCCCCTCATATCACAAATTCACTTCTCCCTTTGTAATTTCATCAAAGTGCTCTCTCTCTTTCTCTCTGTCTCTGATTGTGGTCACATGCGTGCGCACATGCGTGCAGACCTATTTATATGCATCAATACTCATAAAACTGTATATTTGTCCTGGAGCAATAAATTTACAACCTAGATTTTCTAGAAACTAACAGCTATCCTCCATACTGAACATGGCTTAGGTATGCATCTCACTCATCAGTGAATAAACATAATGACAAAAACTAAACAGGAAGTACATCGAACTATGCAAATGTGGTGGACTGGGATGTAGCAGAATAAATTTTTCTATTGGATCTTCCTTTTCATTCGAGCTATTCCACCTTATCCCAGCCAACTGGAAGTATAAATAACCCCAGCTGATTATTGATAGTGATTTTTTTTTTGGTTCATATAGTGATGTAGAATATGTTAGTGAGATTGCCGAACGGATTCTGATAGGCTTATGTATTGAAAATTTGCAGCTGGAACAAGAAATTTTAAACTTCTCTGAAGGCCTTAGAGTCAATGGAGTGAAACCAGATGAAAAATTAGCACTCTTTACTGATAATTGATGCCATTGACTAATTGCTATCAAGGCATGCAATGTAGTAGCCCAGCTCTCCTTGTCGGACAACTATAAAAACTAGACAAAGCTTCTTTAACCTATGACTGCACATCCCTTATTTCTGATAGAACTTCTTTTTGTGATCAATGTGTCTAGTTGGATGAATGTTAAACCCTTTGCAGAGTTCAATTGGAGTGTTTTTTATCCTTTACAAGTTAAAGATTCTTCTATAAAGGCGATGGTGTATGTCTATGACATTATTTTGTGGCATAACCAGAAAAATGGTCTTTCTTTATTCATCAATTCTGAATATGAATTGAGTTAGCTGTCCAACAAGTAATGACTCAAATATGAAGTGCTCCCCACTTATAGAAAGAGTATATCTGAGTCATGTGCTTTGAGATTGTTTCGTACAAGACTGAATATCTTCTCTTTTGTATGGGTCTGTACACTGCTCACTTCATTTCTTAAAATTTCTTGTCTGATATACCAATTGTGCTGTTGATTTATGATAACTATTGACTAATATATCTTGTAAATTCATTACCAATACTTTTGGCTGCTTCTTTCACTACATGTTTGGAAGGATGATGGGATCTTTTTATTTCTTCGCTTTACCAGGGAAAACAAACTTACTGGCGATAGGTCACCCTAATTATCCATCAGATTGACCTAACTATATTTTTCTAATTTCCTCATGTTCTGGGTTATAAGATTAATTATTCATGAGGCTGCTATATGACTATTGGATTTCCTTCTAGTGCAACCTCTCTACCATGTATTTGCCGGGATGTCTATTGCTCCTTCAATGAAAGTTTTCTGCTCACTGATAACTTTTTGTTACCGTATTTTCATATATTTTGTTCCTCGACTGTTCAGATATCTCAGTATGCCCATTTATCTTGTCCTCTTTATTTTGTTTTGCTAAAAAACCTAGTAATTTTCCTCATGCTCTTAGTCTTGACCAACTGCTCATATATCAAGACTCAGTGCTAATTATTTAGAGATGTATTATTGCTTTTCAGGGTTACAAAACCTATCTCAATTCCAAAGAATGAATAGAAGACCGCTTTTTCGTATAATAACATGAGTAGTCTGCATTTCCTAAGATTTTCTTTATACTATCAATAGCTTACTCTAGAAAGTACTCTACTACCAAATGAAATGAAGTTGTCCCCCTAGGTGGGTTGGTGTCTCGTGCTTCTGGTGTTTTGTGTAGCTTCTTATTTAAAGTTGCAATGCATAAGAGTTTCATGCCCATCTTCCCAAAAGGTACTTATGAAACAGCAATTTCCAGAAAAGCTTATGACATTGGATTTATTCTACTAATTGTACAATAAGAGGATGGGGTGTGTGCCCACTCAATCTTCATCCGTATGTCATTCTTTTGCATGTGTAGATGTTTGTCAGCTTTAAACTCATTGTTTCTGTTATTCTGGCTTGGTATAATGGCCACGGGAGCTATAAATGTGGTTAGGGGATTGTGATCATCTGTTGAAGAGCTATTACTTATATACCAGCATTCTGAGAGGTTAGGAGGACATATCTTGCCATCAGTTTGAATAGAAGCCTTCCTTATTCTGTTAAGAGTTATGAGATGTGCAAGCTCTTTCACAAAAAACTAGGCCAGCTTTACAGATTGTCCATTAGTTGTGTGTGTTCATGTTTTATTTTTTATATTTTTCTGTTTTAACTCTTCTGCTTTACGGCCTCATGAGGACAACTTTTCAACAGTGCTAACTGGGGTCAGGCTTATTATCCATTGAGGTATTGTCAAATAAATCAATCATCACTCACATTTCTTTCAAAGGAAAAGCTTAAGCATCTAAAGTCTTGTGCAAAAGAGTTCTATGGAAGCTGGGAATTGGGATCTCATAATGAATTTCTTAAATTAGCAGGACTGTACAGCTTTCATTTATGTGCTTCATGGTATGTCCATTTGCTCATTATCTTAAATTACACACCATTGTGACCAATGCAAGGGAACATGGGATAAGCAGCTCAAGAAAAAATATCAGGAAATTGGTATCCCTGTAGCTAGTGTATGTGGGTGTGCACTGAATGTGTCTGATAATTAGTCATTTTCTTCAAAGACTTGATGTTCCAAGAGGATAAAAAGGAAGAAAATAGTAGCTGAATTGCGTGTGTATCAGTTCTGACAAATATGACTAGCAAAATCTGTGCCTCAAATGGAGTGACAATAAGTTTGATCAAGTAGTGCTGCCGTCCATTTCAATCTGTCTCTAGTATGAATAACTTTGTTGGCATGCGAGTTTGCATGGGAAACTGAGCCAATCTTGGGCAGATTTCAGCATCTGTGATCAATGATGATGTAAAAATGCTCAAGTCACTATTGGCTTTTGGGTATGTTGCCTCACTGTGCGATCATAATTTTAGATGTGGCTCTCTACTTCTCTTGTTAACTTAATGGAATGAAAGGCTAGGCCACTATTAATTCCTTTTATTGAATAACTACATTGTTGCCCTTGCCGTTGATAGTTCTGAATTGTTCAATCGGATTGCGGAAGTCTTCTGTGATAAGGCATCTATAAGATTTCTCATTCTACCATGGGGGGATAAAGCATCCCTTTCTATAAAAGGAACAGAAGACATGCCCATCTTTTTTTTTTTTTGGTAAAGAAAGACATGCCCATCTTTAGCTACAATGAAATGATAAATCTGGGGCAGGACAGCCATAAATCTTTGCTTGACTCCAAGGACACCTGTAAGTTACAGACATGTTTTCACTGTATCCAGTACTTCTAGCAGACTATAGGGTACTTGGAAGTCTCGTTACACAGAGGATTTACTATTCTGTCAAGACAAATTACTCAATAATTGATTGTCTAAGGGTGCTTTAATAAATCTGTGATATAGGCAAGATGTTTCAGAATTTCAATTAATTAAAGTCAGGCATCATAAAGCAAATATATTGAGTTGACTGCAAGTTACACCAGACCTTTAAAGCCAGAAATGATTGAGAAGTGGACTAGAGTCTGTTTGACATTCTCTTTCAAACTTTTACCGTTTTCACTATATGCAAGTAGCTTGCAGTATAGCAGGCAATGTCCTACGACTGGTGGGTCTGTTTGATGACAGTGGAACCATTTATTCTAACAATGAGGACAAAGGGATAGGTGCAGGAAGAGCTTTCAACAGTGATTATTAGGACCAAGTGGAGCAAGGCTAAGTCTCACTCAACTATGAGTGAGATTGGTATCTCGAGTTTAGAGAGAATTTTGTTTGCTGCCCTGTTTCGCACAGGATTAGCAACATGCGAACATATTGTGAAGGAAAATTTCAGTAATTAAGACCTTGTCATCAAAAAATAACCTTGAATGCTACATTTTACATGATTTTTATTTTCCTTCTTGAAGGGTCGAGCTTGTTCAATTGCAGGGAATCAAGGCAACTATGGACTCATCAGCTCTGATGATGTTGCTACGCTTATCTACACCAGTGGGGGACAACTGGAAATCCAAAGGGCGTTATGTTAACACATAGCAATATGCTGCATCGGGTTTATTATTCTCTGAGGCAATTTTGTTTCTTCTTTAGGCACCATTAATGTGACATGCTCGAACTTGATGCTATACGAAAAATGTCTGCCAACTGCTGCATATTTCTTCTTTGAATTTAGTTATGCAGAAAAAGTTTAATCCTTACAAAACAACTTAATGATTCATATCTAAAAATACACGATGAAACCCGTGGACTGTCTGATTCTGTCCTAGAAGTAGCAATATCCTCAGTGTAATGGGTAGAGTGTTTAAGCAGTAGTTCCACATCCATTCATGCATTCTTGTAATTGCTGTACAGGGTAAAAGATCTTTCCTTCTATGAATTTCATGACTCGACATAGTTTTAAGTATATTATCTTTTTGTCACTTATTTTGTATTTTCTGCCACAGCAAATTACCTAGTTCATGACACGTTGCGTCTCCTATGGTGTTTATAGGTTCCACTCAGAAGTTTGACCTCTCTCTCTCAATTCAATTCGAGTACTTTATTTATCTGTCTCACTTTAATTTGCTTTCTGGTACATTCTTCTCCTCTTTTTTTTTTTTTTTGGTAGAAAGTAAGAATATATTGAGCTTTAGCCAAACTATACAAAAGAGATCACGGCACCAAGAACATACACTCAAAATGGCAAAGAGACATTCTTCTCCTCTGTTTATCTCCCTTTTATATGATTCTCCCTTTCTCCTCTGCAATCAGTTTCATAAGCAAAGAGTCTGGGTCTCTACCATCTCTTAAGAAGCTCCTTCGATCATCCTAGGGATATCTTGATTCTTCTTACTAGCCCCATCCTAGAAGATGTCTTCCTCGAAATATCTTAATTACTTGCACCATGGCACCACTCAGGCCAAGTATTCACTAATCTAATGTTTTCTATAGATGTGATCCAGATGAAAAGATCACAGAAAACATTGGCACATGCACTCTTATCAACTACAATAGCTGCGTTGAAGTATGTGGGAATTTTTTTGTACCTCCTTTTTGAGGTTTATGCTATAGTGACTAAAGAAAACAATATGTTGTATTGCCTCCACTGCCTCACCTCGCAGAGTTACACTGGTGGGGTTCGGCTCACATGGCATGTAAATTGGCCCAAAATTGATATAGGGCTGTCAGCCAAGGACAATCTACCTTCATGATCCACAAAACAGGAGGACGATAGGATCTCCACATGATCTGTCCTTTATGCTTCTGTGTGCTTCCAATCTGTTTGTGTGCCTTTGGATAGCTCCAATGTTGTTTTTATAGCATGATGAGGTCGATAAGACCTTGGCAAGCGACCGCAGCCAATCCATACTACCTATCATGGTAGGCGTAACCTGCACGTTGAGGAAGTTCACTTATATAATTTATTTTTTTCTAGATAAGAAACTTGTGGGATATTGTACCTGCGGTACCTGGGGATAGATTTCTGAGCTTGCTTCCGCCATGGCATATCTATGAACGTTCCTGTGAATCTTCATTTTCACACATGGAATTGAGCAAATGTACATGACTGTGAAGAACTTGAAGGTACTGTTTTCTGGTAGATTTGTATCATTTCTGCTTGCATTGTTTAGACAGCACTGAACAAATCAAAGAATAGATATTCATGTTTTTTTTTTTTTTTTTTTTTTGGGTGCTTGTTAAAAAAAAGGCTTTTGTATTGTTGGGTTAGTGACACTAGACCACATATACTGAAGTTCTCTGGTTGAAGTCATCAAGTATTCTGAAAAACTGCCTTTTTCTAGGAATTGAATCTTTCGTCTCATTTTCTATTTTACCCTTACTGTAGGAGGACTTGCGGCAACATCAACCACACTATCTCATCTCAGTACCTCTAGTTTATGAGACACTCTACAGGTATTTCGTCCATTGAAAAGAGTATCTAGGTAGTTTATTATAATGGGTAGACATTCTCTATCATATGAGTGATTGCAGCTTGTAGGTTGTTACACTCTGGAGGAGTATAATTTTTATTTTTTCAGAATCTCCCCTACTCAATCATTTCATAGGATACCAGCAGGGCAGCACGCTTCTGGGTTGCAAGTAGTGATTCAATTGATTATAAAGAAAGCGAATTCTTGCTTCAGTTATCAACTCCCCCTTTCACCTTCCAAATTGATTGTCAACTCTTCGAAGCAGTCGCGAAATCTGGACACTATCTAGGCACAACAAACTGCTGCCCATATTCTCAATTGACATATCTGGATCCCACGACATATAACAGCCGGATCAAGCAATTTGTCTGATAATATGAGTTCATTGAAGCTCAACTGCTCCATAATCTTGCTATGAAGCTAGCCTCTCATCTTTAACAACATTAAACTTGAAGCTTCCATTACTAAGTAAAATGGAATGCATTTTGATCAAAAGAATGTGCCAAAAAAGGACATGGAATGCACAGCTATCTGTTAAATTGTCCTGAGGACTCAAGATGACCTGGATCTCTCTCATTAATGGGCATAAACATAACGATGTTGTATTATACAATTAAAGCTACAAGCATGTCTCAGGATGACTGAAACTTTTGATGCATATACCTATGAAACTCTCAAAGGCACATAATCACAGGATAACTTGGTTGCATGCCCTCCTTATCGTTCTTTGTGTCTAAGTTGGATTACTCAATTTATACTCGAAAAGTAACAGTGTTGAGTACGAATTGGTCTCTTTAACCTGTTTAAACGTATTCAAACACATGATAAACATGCAATGTGACATTACCTGTTCTACAAACGTGTGGTGCTCGAGTAAAAATGATCTGTGCTGTACAAGTAGTTTGACACAGCACAATAATAACACTGGATCCCATATTGTCAGATTTTATTTTATTTCTTTTTTCATGGTTTTGTATGCTACTTATAATGGAATATTAGGTCCTGCCACAATTGATCATTTCATATTCGCTCACAAATATGGAGTCCTTGCATTGTACATCTAACTGTGCTTTTGGTTTGCTGCTGCAGGGGGATTCTAAAACAGTTATCTACGGGCTCTACTGCTCGCAAGTTTGTAAGGATCAGTATGGCATTCATGGATTTCAAGGGGGTATATGAGGTCACTCATTGATCATGTCTACTTATGGAAGTACATTAAACAAGTCAAGATCATAATAATATATTTGGTTTCATAAGTTTAGCTACATGGATTAATCTAGGGTTGGAGACCATTGGCCTATGCTAAATCCTATTAATCGAAGATCGTTTTTAAAGCATGAAATGGTAACACCTCATTTCTATCTAGGGACAATGCCAAAGTTGGTCCTTAACCTCTAAGTCAATGGTCAATTTGGCCCTTGTACTCTTTCATTCAAAGTAATTTGGTTGTTTAGCTGACATGGCAATCTAACTCAGCCGTTCGCCCACAGCTGTGGCGTTGACATGTACAGCCGTGTCAGCAAAAACAAAAACAAATTATAAAAAGTAGTCATTGTAGAGATTATTCTAGCAAGTACTTCTACAGTCTGCTGCAGTGCCGTAGGAATGATCAAAATAGATATATATATATATATATATATATTGTTTTTGTCTTGGTTATTAAGGATGCTATCTTTCTTCATTCAGTCTCAAACAAGTGCATCCTGTGTCCGATTACATAAAGGAGCATAAGTTTGCAAGTGAATGATCTTTTTCTTTTTCTGGAATATGCAGGCTGGCGTCAGTGGAGGTAGTCATTTGCCTATGTTTGTGGATAAATTCTTCGAGGCTGGACGTCCATTTGGTTAAGACGTTTTAAATTTTTTGTTTTACAGATTTTACTCTCATTTGAGACATGTCTTTTGTAGACTATTGGTGTGAAAATACAAGTTGGGTTTGGTATGACAGAAACTTCACCAGTTGCTGCTTGTCAAAGACCTTCCTGCATTGTAAGGCAGACGTCTGTTTAAAGTGAGATTTGTGGATGTACATTCATTTAGTTAAGACAATACTAAGTAATTTTCGGTGACAAACAACAAATTTGGACTTTGAATGTTTGCTATTACAGCACCACCTTCAGTTGATTTGTTCGCTGTATCTTTTTGAAGCGGCTTCATTCTTGATAATATATTTTCCAATGGTCCACCTTAAGTCTTGACGGAAGCTTCGCCTCAAATGCTGTGTTTCCATGCTTTGCATCTGTCTAGAGGTGTCTCGAGAAGGAAGAAATAGATAATAGGAATTAGAAGAAGATTAGATGGTACAATAGGAGTACCTATTACCATAAGAGTATTCAAGAACATGTATCAAACCTTCAGTGACTTTTGCAACTGGAGTGAGATATTGTGCATGGCATGATTTATTTGTAAGTTATTATCTTTGAAGGTTCTTGGCTCAAGTGGACATCCAATTCGATATACTGAACTCACAATTGTGGATCCTGATACTGATGAGACTCTCCCTCCCAGTACAAAGGGCATTATCAAAGTGCGGGGGTCGCAAGTAATAAAGGGTTATTACAAGGTAAGATCCCCTTTAGACAAGACAGAGAAAGTCATGATGTCCAGTGAAACCTTTCATAATCTCATGGAGAATACATGTTTTGAAATAGGCAGCCGAATAATTATGTCTTTAGTATGAATGCGTAATTCACATTTGGAACTTCGTAGGCCACCAGTGTCTGGTTTGGACAAATTAGTCCAATTAATCCCACCATTTGAAAAGCTCTGCTTTGGGGGCAGGAAAAACTAGATATTGTCTCCTCCCATCGCATATAAACTGGGACTCGAAAAATTGACCTAAATTGTCATGGGCCAATAAAAAAAAGATTGAGTAAAGAAAGTAAAGAAATTATTTTGCTTTTAAAGAAAATGGCAAGTACAAAGACATGCACATGATACGTACAGCTCAATGTCTAACTGAGAAGGCTTGTTGAAATTAAAAGGGTGTATGCTCGTTGCAGTCTCGCATTAACAGCATACCCTCTTAACCTCGGCTCTACCTAAAGAAATTTGGGGAAATGAAAGACAATATCTACATCGTAGTCTCACGTTTAAGGTCGTATCTTTCTTAACAACATCCTAAATATCCTATGGTGGCCAAGGTCTGACGGCCGGGTTATGTGTGCCATGTGCAGTGCTAAAATAATAAAGTAGGCATAGCAGTTTATGATCACAAAGCATTTTATTAAAATAGACCTCTAAAACTACCGATCACAGCGGCGTAGCTAGCTTGGGGCTCTCTCTCCCTCATGAAGGGGAGGAGTTCGAATCCCAGAGGTATTGTTAGGGATTCTCACCTAAAGTACTGTGGTAGTGGGTCATGTTGCTCCTCCAGGGTTTGCTTGCCAGCAGTCGGCTTACGGGTTCCCTGGGTTACCAAAAAAACCTCTAAGCTACTGACTTGCATAAAAAGAAAAGAAAAGAAAAAACAAGTCAATAAAATGTTTAAACAAGATAGAACGGCGTAAGTCCTCAAAAATGTCCTCAGCGGAGTTGCCTAGCTGTTGCGACCTCTTTTTTTGGCGCTCGATTAGGGCGGGCGCCTATAGAGGCTAATGGCTCAATTATGTCTTTTAGGCTTAGCCTAGACTCTTCCAACTCCATCAATTCACAACTTAATAGTTTGATATTTTTAATATGAATTAATTTTAAAAATGAGTCACCACTAGTGGTGGGTCGATTAGAAACCCAAGCGAAATATTGGGAGAAATATTCGCTCCCTAATCTTGTTTAAATCCTAAGATTTTTTGGATTTTTGAGGGATTTTTCATACATTTGCAGAGGAAAAACATTTTTTTGAGTCTTTTTCTATTTTTTGAACATAAAAAGCATTTTTTTTTTTATCTTTTTGGAGATATTAATCATTTTTGGCTTTTTTTTTTTCCGATTTTTTGGGCTTTTTGGGAAAATATGGGATATTTTTGGATATTTTTTATTTTTTTGAAAATATTTTTTTTTGATTTTTTGATTTTTATTTATTAAAATATTATTTTATTATTATAATAATATAATAATATATTTGAAAACGACCTGGGTCGGATCCCTGGCAGCGGTAGGAGTGTGCAACCGTAGGGGATGGCAACGCTTTGCAGGGATTTGGTGCAGCGATGACGTCAGGGGGTTGATGGCAGCACGGCTCGGAACAACATCGGGTGGTAGCAGTAGCAGCAGCAGGAACGGCGTTGAAATGGTGGCACAGCTCAGCACAGCATCGGGGCTGCGACAGAGCTCAATCAACCCCTCTTGGATCAGGACCCCTCTCTCCCACTAGATCTGGATCTCCGGCTGGTTGGCTCTCGAACCTCCTCTAATGTCTCTCAAGGGAGGTGATCGAAGCTACCTGCCTTGGATCCTCTTTTGGCCGTGGTTTGGGCTTCCCCCCAATGCCCTATTTGTAGGTGCAGGAGGGCCAGTTGGAGGAGGCTAGGCTGGCGGTCCTTGATGCACCGACCAACCTTCCTCCGCCCGTCGAACCGGCGTCAGTCCTTCCCCTTCCATGAAGGCCTACTCACCATCAATGCTGCGTCCCCATTGCCTGCACTATACGTCGCTGTCTTCTCCCACATCCCAACATCGTGTGCGTCCGGCCTCCGGCGCATGTTGCATATCCGGTCGGGGAAGTAGACAAACAAGGGAAGAAGATGAGGAGGGAAAAGGGAGTTGGGCTAGGGGAAAAAAAGGCTGGGCTAGGCCTTGTGGGACCCGTGTGCGGATAAAAAAGGGAAGGAGCCCAGCCCCCTTTGGTCGTTGGTTTTTTTTTTTTTTTTTTCCTCGTTTGGTTATTATTATTATTGATTATCCAAAAAAAAGGAAAATTAAAAAAAAAAAAAAGAAGAAGAAATTAATGCCTAATTAAAAAAACCTAATCAAAATTTAGGTGTCAACAAGTACTTCTTAGGATTTACCGAAGTAATTATCCAAATTGATAGACAATGACTAATGTTTTAAAAAGAAGAATTTAAAGGAAAAGCTATAGAATTTGCCGAAGTTCGGAAGTTATATTTCAATGTGAAAACACTATGTATCCTTAACCATCACATGATACAAAGCTTTAAAAAAAAAAAAAAACCGGCGGCCTAGTGTCACGGTCCGTGAATCCTCCCGTACTCGTGACACTTGTGAGTGGCGCTTGGGGTTATCTGGTGAAGAGTGTGAGGCGAAGGGTAGAACACAACCGGTCCGTGGGAGTGGCGTCGGGACGGTTGGTGCTAGGAGTTCTAGGATAGAAGGATTACATCACTTAGGAGCTCTGAAGACGGGGTAGGCCTCCCGTGCACAAACTGGTCGGGAGCTGATGCCGCTCTCCTGACGAGGCCATGGCAGGCCGAAACCAGTTGTTATGCCTAAAGAGAACTGCTACCTTACTCGATGGACTAGACGCCCGAGCGAAGCTGGGCGTGGTAGGATCTCGCACGAATAATGATTCACCGTATCGTTCGTGGAACAGCTAAAGAAAGGGCTGGCCTGGCGAATTCCGCTCGCTAGGCGCCCGCGGGTCGTTTCCGAGGCCAAGGAAACTCTTGGCCCGTGACACTAGCTTGTCCCTTGAGAAAAATTTCTTCATCAATCTCTCCCTCTACTTTAGGTATGAAAGAAACTATATCATTTTGAGTCATTAGTATTTTTCCTTTATAAAAATTTATGCTTTTTTAAATAGTAGAAACCTAGGTTTTAGTCTTCAGTTATATTTTTATTTATAAAATTATGTGTTTTAGCATAGGATGACAAGCGTAGCACACAGGTAATGTAATCCCACCACCTTAGTTGTTCGACCAACACATAAAATACTTTTCTATAATCCAAGCACATGTTACTTCTATGTCCATGGATGAAAGCTATTTGGTCAAATCCTGCTTTGCATATCAGAATGAAAAGATAGGGGGAAACCAGATTAAATGAATGACTATTGCATTTCAACGACAATCCAAAGAACTCAACTTTGTTCGAACTTGTTGCTTTGGTTCTATGGCTCATATTATAAACTCAAAACCACTTTGTATTAAGAAAACAGAACCTGTTGGAGAAATCTTCTTGAAGTGTTTTGAAGCTGACAAATCGTTTCCATCATTCTGGTCTGAAGGCTTGCAGACTCTGCTGTTTAAAGTCTGAAGACCTTTGGACAGCCAGACTCAAGATTCAAAATCTATCCTCATTGACAGTTTCTAATTCGTTGAAGAAAGGGTATCCAGAACTGGATGTTTTATTAAGGATGTGACCTTATCGACTGGAGAAGATCTCTTGGCTGGATATGACTTATCGGAATCCCTTTGAATTGATCGAGATTGATTCGATGGTCAAGGATCCGTTGATTGGCGAAATATTCATGGAAGGTTCTACTTATGGAAACCGAGATCCCGATTATATGGGCGAACAGGATTGATGGGCTATCGACATATTCCCTTAATAGTTCGAATAATCTTCTTCATTGATTCCGTCCAATGTGTAGATTGGAGGAATTCCTTTGGAAAGTGCCAATGGGTATGATGGCATAAAGGAGTATAAAAAGAAGACGTTCTAAAGCTATTCAAGGTAGTACGCGATAGAAGAATTCCAAAGTCTGAAGCCTCTTGTTGTTTTGTCAATTCATTTGAGCAAAAAACTTGTACTCAAAAGAGAGTTTATACTTGTGAGAAATCTTGAGGAAGTGTGATAGAATATCTACACTGTGGAATCAAGGAAGAACTGTGCTGTAACATCTCTTTTGTTCATAGTGGAATTCAGCCGATTGGCTGTCAGTGCGGAAGAGTGGACGTAGGCTTAGGATAAGCCGAACCACTATAAACCTTGTGTTTAATCTTCTCTTCCCTACTCTTTACTTTACTTTGATCGTAATTAATTTTGATTAAGCAAAATAGTATTTCATTTCTATCATCTGCTTAGTATTTATGTGGTATCTCGAGAAATTGTTTTTACACATATTCACCCCCCTCTAGGTGCTTATACTAGCTACATCAATTGGTATCAGAGCTTGTGTACTCATTTTGTTTGAAGTGTTTTACTTCAGAGTAAAAGATCCATGGCTAGTATGTTGGCTCCAAGGCTGGTAGAAGGGCAAAGCAATACCAGACCACCTTACTTTGATGGAAAGGATTACAACATATGGAAAAACAAAATGAAGGCGTTTCTAAGATCAAAGGATCCTCTAGAATGGGATGTTGTAGAAAAAAGGAATTACTCCTAAGGCTGCACCTGTCTCAGAAAGAGGAAAAGATACTGTGGAGTCTAGCCAAATGACTCAGGAAGAGATAATCAAGAGACAAGCTCTTGATGCAAAAGCAATTTATTCTTTATTTTGTGCTTTATCATCTACTGAATATAATAGAATATCTTCTTGTGTTACAGCTAAAGAAGTCTGGGATAGATTACATATTACCTATGAAGGAACCGATCGAGTGAAGGAGACCAGAATCAATATTCTCCTCGGTCAATACGAAGCCTTCAGGATGAAATCGGGAGAATCTATAACTGACATGTTTAGTCGTTTTACAGATATCGTGAATGGTCTTGAAAATCAAGGACAACCAATTTCTGATCCCATGAAAATAAATAAGCTACTGCGAGGACTCTCCAAGGATTGGAATCACATAAAGACCTCAATCAAAGAGACTCAAAGACTCATGCCACTATTTGTTGATGAGTTGGTTGGAACTCTTCAGTCTTATGAAGTAGAACGAATCAATGAAGACGAAGACCCTAAAGGTAAGAAATCCATTGCATTAAAATCCAATGATGATTCTGATGTTGCAGATTCTGAAGACGATATGGACGATGAGGAGCTTGCTCTCATGATAAGAAGATTCAGAAAGCTGAACAGAAAAGGAAGAAGATTCAATCCAAGGAAACAAGGTTTTCAAAAGCAACAGGCTAAGTCTGTTGAGGATGATGAATCAAACAAAGATGTAGTCTGCTTTGAATGTAAGAAAAAGGGACACATCAGACCCAACTGTCCTCTTCTGAGGAAGAAGAAAGGAAAAGCTGAAAAGTATCGAAAGGCTCTTAAAGCGAAAACACGGAGATACGAGAATGTGAAGAAAGTGATGATGATTATGCCAACATATGTCCGATGGCACAATCGGATTCGATTCAAACTCCGAGACAGGACTCGACAGTGAATTTGAGGTGAGTAACTTTAAAATCCCTATTAAAGTTTCTAAATACATTAATGAGTTGTGCTTTAGTCTTAAGACTTCTCTTAAAAGGATTTCCGAACTCAAAAAGGAAAATTCTGCCTTAAAACAACAAGAAAATGTATTGAAAGCAAAGGTAAAATGTTTAGATGTGAATGTTTCTTCTCTTAGAGAAAGTGAAAATAATCTTTCAAAAGAAAATGCATTCTTGAAAAATGATATATCAAATATTTCCAAAAGATTTTCTATAGGATCTGAGAAACTAGAAAAAATACTTTCTGTTCAAAGACCTTACTTCAACAAATCTGGTTTGGGAATGACTGCTGAAACCATTCCTTTAATTGATTTTCCTAAAGTGAAGGAAAGAATCAAACAAAGACCCTCAAGAGATGCTTACAAAAATCATTTTAGAAGGACTTTTGTAAAACCAGTTGGTCGCAATGCTCTTAGATGTTCAAAGTACAATAGTACAGATCATTTTGAAAAAGAGTGTCCAATGGTTTGGAAACCTGTTAAGAAAGTATGGGCAAATACAACATATTATACTAACTCCAATGGACCCAAGAAAAGATGGGTACCAAAGAAAATTTGAGTTTCTTTTTAAATGCAGGTCACTATCAAGAAAAAGGTAAAATGGTATCTGGATAGTGGATGCTCAAGACATATGACAGGAGATTGAAATTGTTTCATAAAGCTTGTTCAAACGACTGGTGGAAAAGTTTCTTTTGGAGGAAATAGCAAAGGAAGAATAGTAGGACTTGGAACTGTGAAGATTGGAAACCTCACAATAAACAATGTTTCTTTAGTTGAAGGACTCAACTACAATCTGCTCAATGTCAGCCAGCTTTGTGATACCGGTTTCAAAATCTACTTTCAAGAGGGAATATGTTCTAGAACCAATAAAGACTCTACTCAGTCGTTTATGGGTCGAAGACATGGAAATATCTATCTCTTGGATGTGAAACTAGATGAATCACAATGTTTAATCTCAATACAAGATGAAGCAAGTTTATGGCACAGAAAGCTTGGACACATCAATATGAAGTAGATAGCCAAAATTTCAGCAAAGAAGCTTGCTCGTGGTCTACCTAATCTATCATATCAAAAGTCCGACCTATGTACACCATGCATATTGGGAAAACAAGTAAGAAATTTCTTCAAACCAATAAATCAAGTTTCCACTAACCGTGTACTGCAGCTTCTGCATATGGATCTCTTTGGACCAACCAGAACTCAAAGCATTGGAGGTAAGAAATATTACCTAGTAATTGTGGATGACTACTCACGATTTACTTGGGTATATTTCCTGGCAAGTAAGTCTGAAACTTTCTCTTACTTTGAAAAATTTGCTAAAAAGATTCAAAACGAAAAGGGATATGCTATTTCAAGTATTAGAACAGATCATGGAAGTGAATTTGAAAATCAATATTTTGCAAAGTTTTGTGATGAATCTGGTTTTCAGCATATGTTCTCTTCTCCATATACTCCAGAGCAAAATGGAGTTGTGGAAAGAAAGAATAGATCGCTTCAAGAAATGGCAAGAACTCTCTTAATTGAAAGCAACATCTCTTCACGTTTTTGGGCTGAAGCAGTCTTTACAGTATGTTACATTATTAATAAAGTTTTTCTAAGGCCTATTCTAGAAAAAACCCCCTATGAATTATTCAAAGAAAAGAAGCTCATTGTTTCATATTTTCATGTATTCGGATGCAAATGTTTTATACTGAAAAATGCAAATGATCGAGTTGGTAAGTTTGAAGAAAAGTCAGATGAAGGCATCTTCCTTGGATATTCAACCACTAGCAAAGCGTACAGAGTCTACAACAAGAATACTCAAATAGTGGAAGAATCAATGAATGTCAAATTCCAAGATTCCATTCAAAATGAATCTATTCAGAGTCATCTTGAAGAATCTGAACCTGCTCCAGACTCTACAAAGTCTAAATCTCAAGAAGCAGCTCAGACTTTGAAGGAACAGCAACAAGTGACTGTTGAAGAATCAAGCGAAGGAAGTGATCATCAATCTGACAAATTATCCAGCAACTAGAAGCATAAGTCCAGTCATCCCAAAGATCTTATCATTAGCGACATCAATGAAGGAATTCGCACAAGATCCAAAAGGCGCGAAGAATCTAGTGCTGTGACTCTTATTTCTGAAATAGAACCCAAGAGCATAAAAGAAGCTTTATCTGATGAAAGCTGGTTTGAAGCTATGCAAGAAGAACTCAGGCAATTCAGTATCAATGATGTCTGGGAATTGTCTCCTAAACCTAAAGGTAAATCTATTATTGGAGCTAAATGGGTTTTCAGAAACAAGATGGACAAGAAAGGCAAAGTCGTAAGAAACAAAGCAAGACTCGTGGCCAAGGGTTACACGCAAGAAGAAGGGATCGACTATGACGAGACTTACGCACCGATAGCAAGGTTAGAAGCAATTCGTTTATTACTTGCATTTGCTTGTCACAAAAGTTTCAGTTATTCCAAATGGACGTCAAAAGTGCTTTTCTAAATGGATTCATCCATGAGGAAGTCTATGTGGAACAACCACCTGGGTTTGAAGACCCAAGGAAACCAGACTCAGTATTCAGACTCAAAAAGGCCTTATATGGCTTGAAACAAGCACCTCGAGCTTGGTATGACAGGCTGAATAAGTTTTTAATTCAAAACAGTTTCATGAAAGGTAAAGTAGACACTACTCTATTTATCAAAAAAGAAAGCAAAAGTTTTGTACTAGTTCAAATATATGTCGATGATATCATATTCGGATCTCCTAATAAAAGTCTCACGTAAAGAAATTCTCTAAGACTATGCAGGATGAATTTGAAATGAGCATGATGGGTGAGTTAACCTTCTTTCTTGGACTTCAAGTGAAACAACTAAAGGAAGGTACTTTTATTCGTCAAGAAAAATATGCTAATGATCTTGTCAAAAAGTTTGGACTGGACAATTGCAAAAAGACTGACATTCCAATGTCAAGTGCCTCGAAGATAGACAAAGATGAAGAAGGAAAGAAAGTCGACCAGAAGCTATACAGGAGTATCATTAGCTCACTTCTTTATCTTACTGCTTATAGACCTAACATTTTGTTTAGTGTTTGCATTTGTGCTAGATTTCAAGCAGACCCTAAAGAATCTCATTTAAGTGCTGCAAAGCGTATTATCAAATACATTGCTTCAACTTCAAGCATCGGCCTATGGTATCCTAAAAGGGGAGACTTTACTCTTCTTGGATACTCGAGACGCAGATCTAGCCGGTTGCGAGTTGATAGAAAGAGCACCTCGGGTACTGTCAACTACTTGGAGGCGGGACGGTGTCTTGGTTTTCAAAAAAGAGTACGGTAGCTCTCTCTACAGCAGAAGCAGAGTATGTAGCTCTTGGAAGTTGCTGTTCACAAATTCTATGGATAAAGCAACAGCTAAAAGACTTTGAAATTGAAGACTCATGTACTGAGATTAATTGCGACAACACCAGCGCTATCAATCTCACCAAAAATCCAATTCTTCACTCAAGAGCAAAGCATATAGAGATTCGACATCACTTCATTAGAGACCATGTTCAAAATGGAGAAGTTTCGATTCAGTATGTTGATTTAAAGAACCAACTAGCGGATATATTCACAAAGCCCTTGGAGAAAAATCAATTTGAAATTATTCGCTCCAGACTCAACATATTAAGGTTTGAAAAAGTTAAAGTCTAGAGACTCTCAGACTCAGACAAACAAGACCTTGACTGTAAGTTAGTCTCTCTCTCTCTAATATTATCTTGAAAAGGTACGATCGTCGAACTGTGTCTTTTTATTGCTATCTTTAATCAGCGTAATTATTGCATCGTTTCCTTTTTTGAAAAAGAAGTTATTTTTAAATGACAATTTTCGCGGAAAAAGGACAGTTATTTTGAAAATGCATCTTTTTATTTGTGACGATTCGTATACATCTCTTTTTAACCGATCGTATACTGTTGCTTCCTCCTCTCTTCACTCTCAAAAATCCTAAAAAGCACCGATCCTCCATTCCTGTTTTTATCTCCTGCCTAATCTTCGAAAAAGTTGTCATTTTTCTTGGGGAAAGTCAAGCAAGGAATCTTTCAAAGTGCGAGAAAGATGTCGTCTTCAAGAAAGTCGTCAAGGATCGCAAGCAGGGGACCACGGCGAATGAATGAGGGGCCTACGCACTTCGATCTCACCGAAGAAGAAGTGTCTCCAGATCAGCAACAGAGCTCACAACATTCTCAACAACGTCATTCTCCTCCATCTAGTCCTCAAGGCGTTGATCATCAACAAGAGGAAGAAATCATTGAGGATGCGGATCCCCGTAAGAGTTCAAAACCCGCCTTTATTTATAAGCTGTATCGTGCTTTAAAAGGAACTCGTACTCCTCTGAACTATGTCGATGATTTTCTAAAAGACAAAGGATATGGGAATGAGTATATCTTTTTGCGGAAAATGGAAAGTTTAGGAATTGCTCGTAAAGGGGTGGCTGAAGAATCCCTTGAAAATATCCTAAGTGATCCTCGTGATTGGGGATTTAATCCGAGAGAGGGGAATGATGATGACAAATTGTTCATGCAATTTCAACCAAGGATGGGTATTGCGGCGGAAATCAGAGGAAAAAGAAGAGAGATGTTTAGATTGAAAGAACATAATGGTCTATACTCAAATCTGCTGAAGCGTGGGGTGATAAACCCTAGGAGTGTAGATTTTGACTTTCTGGATGCTGTGAATGTGAACTTGAGAGAAAAGTTCGGTCATCTTCAACTTGAAAAGTTCTGCTCCGATACTACAGAGGCCTATGCTAAACTGACCGCATATTTCTATTCAAATCTTAGCTTTTTGGATACGAATAGATTCTCCTTCAGTGTCAAAAGTCAAGATTTTGTTGTGGATATGAATATGCTGGCGGATGTGTTAGGAGTTGAGAGAGGAAGATATCAACCGATCAAAGTTTCTATTGCTCGGGCTACAATGGAACTGGCGAAAGACAGGAGAACAGACGAAAAGATCACCTACTTAAGGATGAGTGCCTTCAACATCTTGTTTCACAAGATTGTGATCAATTGCCTTCGACCGAAATCAACTTCCAAGACTGATGTCTCAAGTTCAGAGGCAATGCTGATGTACGCCATTCTTCTTTGGGAAAAGGTTTTCTCTTCCTCATACTATCATGTTCCACATGTATAGAGCGGTGATGAAGGACAGAGGTCAACTTCCTTACCTAAGCCTTGTGATGAAGTTATTCAGACATCTGAATATTCAGCCTCCACAAATCTTTTGTGTTCGATTGTGCGATCATATGGTGATAGGACTGAAAATGGTGAGCAAGATGCGTCTAAAGGAACTAAGCAAGGAGTTGGAGAAATTTAAGGAAAAGACTCCTGTAAAGTCTCATCAATTCTCTTTTGCATCAAAAAGGAAAAGGAAGGAGCCCATGGTTGCTCCAACCAAGAAAAGAAGAGCTCTCATCGTGGAAGATGAAGAGGATGACGACCTTACCATTTCGGCCATAGCTTTGAAGAAGCTAAGTCGCTCTGTTCGAATCCATGGAACATCATGAGACGAAGGAGAGGAAAGACAATGACAAGAGAAAGAAAAAGAAGTGAGAGAAGAAGAAGAAAAAGAAGCGAAGAAAGAGCAAATGTGGCGAAAAAGAAGCGAGCAAGAAAGACTGGAGAAGAAAGAAGAGAAGAAGGAGAACTGAAAGACACTCTTCTCCACCAGGCAGGCACGAAACGGGGGAGATCAAGAGAAAGGAGGGAAGTCCTCATATCCCGATGCAAGTGAAGGAGTCGAGTCACTCACCCGTGACCCGCAGGACGTTTATGCATCTCAATTTCCAGAAGAAGGTCATGAAGTTTCATCGCCAAACCCGCAAGATTATTCGATATGCCATCATCTCGCGAACGTCTTTGAAGCAAGTACGCGAGACCGACAGCTCAGAGATTTTCGCGAGAATCATGGATATTCTCTTGGAGATGCGCGGTCAAATCTATGCTGCGGGATGCGAGGTTCAAAGCTTGCGACGCTGGTCAAGTTTCTTCGGTTTCATTACAAGATCGATCCAAGCCCTTTCGTTCGATTCGGGCCAATGCCAAGGGTGAGGAGATTGCACAACCGAAGGAAGACTTGAAAAGGCCGGAAGGGATCGTACATACCCATGGGAAATTTCCAGCTTGTCCGCGTTCCCAAGTAATATTGACTTCACTCCATTTTCATCTTAACCTTTTTTTTAATGCTGACAAAAAGGGGGAAAAGTGAAAGATTTGGATTCAAATTTGAATTTCTAATCGTTTGGATTGTTTGATTTGGATTAATGTTTGACTTTAATTTTGTGTCTGGATTTGGATTTGGATTTAACTGCTATTGATATTGATATCTTATGGTTGGCTTTATGGCTTTATCTTATTCAAGACTAACCTATTTTTACGTGGTTGCGATTCTAGTGTTATTCATTTAGCCATTTATCTCTATAAGATATGCATATGTGTTTGAGAAATGTTTTGCAGGTCAAAGTTGTCCAAATCTACAGGAAAGTTTTGTCACCATCAAAAAGGGGGAGATTGTTGGAGAAATCTTCTTGAAGTGTTTTGAAGCTAACAAATCGTTTCCATCAGTTTGGTCTGAAGGCTTGCAGACTCTTCTGTTTAAAGTTTGAAGACATTCGGACAGCCGGACTCAAGATTCAAAGTCTATCCTCATTGACAGTTTTTAATCCGTTGAAGAAAGGGTATCCAGAACTGGATGTTTTATTAAGGATATGACCTTATTGACTGGAGAAGATCTCTTGGCTGGATATGACTTATCGGAATCCCTTTGAATTGATCGAGATTGATTCGATGGTCAAGGATCCGTTGATTGGCAAAATAGTCGTGGAAGGTTTTACTTATGGAAACCGAGATCCTGATTGTATGGGCGAATAGGATTGATGGGCTATCGACATATTCCCTTAATAGTTCGAATAATCTTCTTCATTGATTCCGTCCAACGGGTAGATTGGAGGAATTCCTTTGGAAAGTGCCAATGGGTATGATGGCATAAAGGAGTATAAAAAGAAGACGTTCTAAAGCTGTTCAAGGTAGTACGCGATAGAAGAATTCCAAAGTCTGAAGCCTCTTGTTGTTTTGTCAATTCATTTGAGCGAAAAACTTGTACTCAAAAGAGAGTTTATACTTGTGAGAAACCTTGAGGAAGTGTGATAGAATATCTACACTATGGAATCAAGGAAGAACTATGCTGTAACATCTCTTTTGTTCATAGTGGAATCCAGCCGATTGGCTGTCAGTGCGGAAGAGTGGATGTAGGCTTAAGATAAGCCGAACCACTATAAACCTTGTGTTTAATCTTCTCTTCCCTACTCTTTACTTTACTTTGATCGTAATTAATTTTGATTAAGCAAAAGAGTATTTCATTTCTATCATCTGCTTAGTATTTCTGTGGTATCTCGAGAAATTATTTTTACACCTATTCACCCCCCTCTAGGTGCTTATACTAGCTACATCAGAACCCAGGTCCAAACCACCTTGTGGAGGTAGCAATTGCAACGAATAAAACCCTCACACACTAGATAGGGAAAGTGAAAAGGAATAAAGGCCATGAAAGGGACTACCTCAACGGTGCAGACCCCTAACACCACGTACTCCCAAAATCAACATCAGCAAATCTTTTACCGAGGAAACATGAAATAGAGCAATTGCTTGTATCTATCGAGACTACACAGGCCGTCTAGTGTTTGTGGTTGAGGATGTCTACAGTCAAGGAGGTTATGTTCGAGAATCCTTATGGAGTAACTAAAGGTGCAAATGGAGTTGGTGTTTTAATGAGACCCTCAATTATAGTGATGTCCCGGCCTGACTTGGCCTTGGACTTGAAAGTTTTCTCTTGTGGTTGATCCCATGAGAGGATGTGGGAAGAGTAGCAGTGAAGTTTGAATTCCAGCAAAACAATTGTGACTTGACTCAAACAACAAACCAATATGAAGATGTTGAAAATTTTTCTGAAAATTGAAGCCATAAAGGAAACTCCATCCAAGTAGCCTCCCAATTTATATGGGTTTCCTATATTGGATCCAAATTTTTTTATTATATGAGTAGATTTTCTTTGTGAAGAGCATCCAAGAGATGACTTCTTTGTGAATTACATTCTGAAGCAATTCAAGAGGAGCTTTAAGTATTCGAGTCAAGCAAAATCTTGTGGGTAAGATTTGTGAATTCTTTTGTGAGATTGAAAGATTGTTTCTCGAGGAATTACGAGTGCTAAATACTGTGTGAATATAATTGGGAGCTGGGGCACACTAAGTGTGTTTGAGTGTCTCGAGTATTGTTGTGATCTCGATTTTATCACTTAATTTATAATAAAATCATGTGTTGCTTTCCCCTCCGAGGAATAGGTCCTACTAACTGAATCACATAAATTGATTGTCTATTTTATTTCCTTGTTTTGTTATCAATTGTTTTTAGAACGATGATAAATAAGTTGTCGGCCAACTATAACGACTAAGTTAAGTGTCGATATTCCAAACTTTCTGAACTCAAGTTAACAAGCAATGATTGAGTAAACAAAAGCGTGCCTATGACCGGCGAGAGGGTGGCGGCTTGAGTAAAAGAGATGGTCATAAAAAAAATATATGGATGAGACCACTTTCCGAAGAAGTAACGGCACTTAAAACTTACTACCCATATAGGCTTTTTATGGAATTTATTGGTCTAAGTTTGAGGTTAAGACTATCTATTTTGGGTTCGCTTTACTGTATAAAGAGATTATGTATATGGTCAAAGCATCGCTCACAAGTTCAATTAATGTGCTTCCTTTTTTTCCTTTACATCATTTCGCTGCTATTATTATTCGGTTTGTTTTCCCGTCTATTATCACCAATTTGATTTGGGTACATTCATGTTCTATCATACATTTGTAGGGCACTAGTTATATGCAAAGAGAACTCTGAAAGAATAGATGACGTAGGGCAGTTTCAATATTTAAGTTCTTTTCAGAAACATATAAAAATTGGTACAGTATACCTTATGCAACTTCCAAGTCAAAAGTGGTCAATGTCGTTTTCTGTACGAGGTTTAGCCATTTTTATGTTAAATCTCTGCCCATCATTCATGTGGTTATTTCCCATTTAAAATCTGAATATAACACAAAAAACTTCCGTCTTACTACTTCTCCTGGCCTCAACATAACATTGGGGACGATCGAGAAGAAAGTAGTACAACGGAAAACTGGAATATTATACAACAACCAACGTGTACGATATAGCGGGTAATTTCTAACGAAACCTCGTTATTTTTTCATTAGATAATTTTATAGTTCAATACCAAATTGACAGATAATTTTACACACACCAAGCGGAACCATGTCCGGAGGAACTGAAGAATAAGATTTCGGGACATAAGACCTAACTGAAGCAGAATTGACTAGACTTACATAACACAGCTTTGACTTTCTATTTTGAAGTATTTAGGCTTTTGGTTCCTCATTCTGAAAATCATGGCCGACACCGGGGCTGTGACCCGGTCTTGTGCCTTCGAAATCATTTGGTAGACCCGCAACGATTAGCCTTTCCTCATCACCCCTCGGAGCTTTCGGTCGAACAGCTTCTTTCTTTAAGCCAGTGAAAGAATGGCCCAATCCGGGGCTGCTCCCAGGGGCTGTGGGGCGGAAATCATCCTTGTACACTGCTTCTGACTCGCCCAAACTGGCCGCCTGATCATGTGCTATAGGCGAAGGAACCATCTCCTCCCCCTCATCAAAATGATCATCGTTCGTAGGAGACTGACTCAGCGGGAGAAATTGTGATGCTTGTTTGTCCATTTGGTCATAATTAATTGCACGGAGTTCGTCCTCCCATGCCGATTTTATCAACCTTCCCTCGGAAGTTAGAATTGCATCGAACGCAATGAAGGTGAAAATGATCACAAATATTGATATGAATTGGAGATCAGCCATAGCCAGAGAAGTGTGGAAAAGGAAGTTTGATTTTCTACTTTGAAGCAAGCACTGAGAAGAAATAGGTAAGACAGAATATAGTCGACCGAATGAGAAGTACTTGAACTCGGCATTGCTATTTATAGGCCTGAGAAAGTGACTTTTTGAGAATCTTAACCACTGACCAATTACATATAAAACTATGTACGTGGACTTCATTTTGGTTCTTCTTCGTGGATGATGATAATTGCCACTTCTAATATTTATGAAGACCCGAATGGACAGGAACTCCCGCCAACTTTGTTGATTTTAACATACCTTTGTAAAATTTCCAACTAAAAATAGGCCACTGCTCGCTTTGACCTTTCGATTGTGGTGAAGAGAACTATTGTAGTTTTGAATCATGCATGTAACATGACAACGACTGTTCTTGGTTGACCTCGTTTAATTGTTTCGAAAATTATTTTGAGTGCTTGCATAGTAACCACAAAGTATGGCTAATAATTACCACCCTACCATGGAATTAGGTCGTGAGACGGATACGTCAGGTAGAGCACACGTTCAAATGATCTTGCGCACTGCTCTTCACCTGCCCTACTATCAAATGCTTCATCTGACTTAATTAAGAGAAGAGTCCTCGATGATATATTATGGATCGGGTGAGACATGACCAAAACGATTTAATTTCACTTTCCTTTGAAGGTTTAAGAAAACATTAATCCAATTAAAAGGTTTGTGACTTGATTAATTTTCACATAGTAGGTTTAGAACTGATCGTGCAATTTTTCTCATGAACTTATTATATGTGTATCCTAGCTGTTTTGATAATTTCTTTAGAATACTTGTTAAAGAGACCCTCCTTATAATAAGGAGGAAATCACCACAATCCACATGCACCAAACATTTAGGGTTTTCTTTACTCTCCACTTGGAGGAGAAGAGTGTAAATGTTGACGGCTCGTGTGCAAGCTCGTACCATTATCTTTGGTCGACAAATTCAAGTGAAATACCAAAGATCTCTGTCCTTTGTTGACCCTTCAATCTCTCGATGGTTGTCACATTAAGCTTTTAAAATTGGTTTAGAATGTGCATGCTTAGCCGCCCAAAAGGCACATTAGATTATTTTGTTTCATTGCTAATAAAAAAAGGATCGTCTTACCGAAATGTTTTTGAGACACCGATCAAATATACTTAATTTAGTTTCTTAATGAGTGTGTACTAAAATTCATTTCTTAAGTTGTGAGGCGATGATAGCATTTAAGTAAATGGGTGGTTCATATATAATATCCCACAAAACTCTGTCGCATCACTTTGTGTACTGTTTAGTAGACCATTCTTAGTAAATCTAGATTTATTCTAACAACAGAAAACTTCTCTAGCAGTGGGAATCGTGACTCAATATTCGCTTTAACAGGTTCGGGCAGTGAGTCATATTTAAAGGACATTTCAGTTGGAAAATCTGTTCTAAATAACATTTTCTGTTTCAGTAATAAAATTTTCTACTTCTATTCCCCAAACGAATTTCTGAGCAAAAACATGTGTTTGATAATGATCAAAAATTTATATATATATATTTGAAATAGTATGTTTGTTCTTTTAAGGAAAATTTTTGTTAGGCACTATCATCTCTTACAACAAAGAAAACTTAACATCATTTTCAACTTCAAACTTTGCCTAATATTCTAGTAATATCTATTAGTGGTAAAGATGTATAATGACCATACCCACATAACAATGGTATGATTGCACAAATTTCTTGTAGATTTTAAAATTTTGAATTATATCTCCCACATCCTACAACTGCTTAAATTCATTTCGTCAAATAAGTCCAATTCTTTTGCTAGTCATAAACACAAGATTTGTGTTTCCAAGATAGTAACACCAAATGAAATGTGTAAATTTTATGTACTTCACACCAGAAGTCCATCTTCACACATTTCTCAATTGCATTTCCTTTACTTAAGCAAGCACTTCAAGGAAACAGCTTAATGTTGTCTGAATATGTTCATTTTAGAATATATCATGTAAGAGGATGGATATAAACAATTGTTAATACATATGAGCTCGACAAAATTATGTTGTGATCTCGTACAACCCTATGGGTTCGGTCCACTTCCAGGTCAACCGGGGTCCAACCGATTATTTATTATTTCATTTTTTGTTTTCCTTAAAAGAACAAACATAATATTGCAAATTACATACTCATCAACCATACTACATTGAGCAACCAAACTATGAACACTAATATATATCTAACATAAATATAAATATAAGATAAGATAAAATAGAAATGTACACTTGCTAAAAGCAACAAACCAGAAAAAAGAATATGTGAGGCAAGCAGCAAGGCAAGTTAAGAGAGGCTGGCCGCAAGGTGAGCAAGTGAACAAGGCGAGTGAAGAAGGTTTCTTTCTTTTCTTGGTTGAATTAGGGCTAGGTTTTGTTCTACTTTCTAATTTACACAACAAACTGAGTTGAGAAGAGAATATGGAAAGAGGTGCTAGGGTTTAGAGTAGACAAAAACTTATAATATATAATATACTAGATATATTATATAATATATAAAATGTATAGGGTTGGTCCGAGTTAGACCAACCCTAAACTCCTATGACCAAGGATTAATCCACACAATACAAGATCTTGAGGTCCCAAGACTAAGGATCAACCCAGTGCCCTTTGGAACTAAACAAAGACCGGCTGGGTTGAGCCAATCTAAGGCTAGTCCAGGGTCAACCCTGGACTGATGCTTACCCTAACTTGTTGTTTCCCTTTTTTGACTGTATGGCTTTTGGCCAAGTTTTCTCCAATTTATAAAGCTCCACTTCGAATGTTGCACATGAATCAAGTAGGCGTTATGTCATCTAGTACTCTCCATAAAAATCTTGGCAAAAATTTCTTAAAAACATGTGTAGAATCTTCCCTCAAACTAGGCTATTAATCAAATTTTCTATTGGTTACTTTTATTAATGGCAAGTTCTTGTCATGCCATCTCACCAATTTCTTGAGCGAATTAGGCTAAGTAATCTTGGAATGTCATACCTTTTTGTTTTGAGATGGGTCTTCAATTTAGAAACTCCAATGATCTACGAATCTATATATGAAAAGTACCCGTTGATTAGGTCCGATTGTTTTGCACAACTAAGATTTTGCTTTCAAACTCTTTCTTTTGTAGATTTACACACTTTTGTGAAGTTTAGCTCAAATGCTTGTACAATCAAAACTGAGTATCAACATGATTAAGATACGATCCTCAACACATTTAAAGAACTCGTTAAGTATTTGGATAAAGTTTAACTATCAAAAAAGTCCACTACGGATATATTCGAACATTAACAAGGCCTGACAAATGACAATGTAACACATGTAATATAGGGTCGTCTTTTGTTTATTGACATTTGGCATTTGCCATACTAGTGTATTGTGTAAATTTCCTCAAGAATATGAGTAGTGCTATAGAGTGTTTTAAGGGCACTTATTATCTAAGAAGCACTGATACTCTCCGGAAGCCTTCATGTCGTGTCCGACACGCTTCGACATGTTCCGACACGCAATCAACAAGTGTCAGAAAATCCGACATGTGATCAACTTTTCCTGACACGCGAGTCCGAAATTCCGACACGCAATTTCGACACTCACATGGTCAATTTTAAAAATTTTCAATACTTGATATATGAAAAAATAATGAGAATAACAAAAATAAAGGGAAAAGAAGAAAATTCTTACTCTCAAGTTTCTCACTTATAAGTTTTGATCTTCCCGTGAGTGACGATGGAACGCCTCTCTTCTCGTTGGCATCGTTCTGTTGCCCCCACATACTTAAATTATAATTTTTTTTTGCTACTTTCCGCCTCTCGCAAGCATCACTTGCGAGTTATCTCTTTTGGTCTATGTTATTGGTTTGTGAGTTATCTCTCACATTTTCTGTGGCAAATTTAGTAATTTCCTTCTCTTTTGGTCATACTTCGAGAGTTCTTGTTCTGAATTTTCATTTTTCTCGAACCTTGTTTTGCAGATGAGCTCCATATCATGAACTCTGAACTCTGTTTAGGACTATAAGAAATCTCACTAATCTTCGACAAGTATAAGAAAACAGGACATGTTCCTTCAAGTTTACTCTTTCATGTTTGTAATTTTTGAATTTCTCGTTCAATCTTTGTCAAATTAAAACAATAAATGATATTAACAAATGTTAGATTAATATTTTTAGTATAAATTAATTCTATGCTCTTTTTATTATTATTTATTTATTTGTGCATTTATATATAAAAATATTTATTTAATATATAACGTATTGGAACGTGTCGAAATTCTTTATTTTTTGATAAATGACGTATCAACATGTCATGTCGTGTCGTGTCACGTGTCGCATATCCGTGTTGGTGCTACACAGCTTATTATAAATACTCACTGAGGGAAATTTTGGCTTACTATCGGTTGCCCATATTACAAAAGTGTTGCTATATTTAAAGATGCAATATTGTCTTATTTGAATACTGAACTAGTGCACATTTTCTATTTCAAGAAAGTTTAGTTTCAATGAGGTTGAATGCTTGATCTTGGTCCTATGAGGTTTAGAGCTTTGAAATAATCTAATTTATTAGCAATAGTGTTCATCTTTATTCTAAAAGAACTTCATAAAGTTCGGAGCAAATGTTGAGGGCCATAATTTATTTTAGAAGGAAGAACTTTCAAATATAAAAAATAGCTCTAGTTATGTCAAACACATGTCTTGCAAGGTTCAGAGTCTTCAAATCATCTATTAGCAGGAATTCAAACAATATATTTGCAAAAGATGGATGCGCTTTTAATACTATTAAGTTTTTAGAATTCTACTATCATTGTCCTGAAGGTTCAGAATCCATCCTGCCTTAAGGAGTTCAGACCCATTTTATGCTGCAATGTCCTATACAAGATTATAGCTAAACTACTTGTAGAATATATATGTTGTATGTTTCCTTCGATCGTTGGCCTCGACTAAATTGTTTTTATCACTGAACGACATGTCCTAGAGAAATCCTATTGTGCCAAGATCTATTACACAACTACCATAAGGGGGACACAGTAAACGTTTGGCCATAAAGATTGATTTCATAAAAGCCTATGACATGATTAAATGGGGTGCAGTCATCAAGGTCCTAAAAGCCCTGAATATACCTTAGTACTTGGTTGATTTGATAACCAAGGGTGCACTAATCCAAGGCTTACAATGAACTTTAATGGAATATAGGTTGGCTATTTCAATAGCTCAAATGGGCTGCAACAAAGTTACTTTTCTTTCTCTATACCTCTTTGTCTTGGTTATGGAAATTTTCTATAGACTGTTAGTACAAAGTTGCTGCATCTTCTTTCAAATATCACTGGCACTGCAAAATGCAAAGGATTACTCACTTATGCTTCATAGATGACTTGGTCTTATTTGCTTATGGAGATGTAGACTCCATCCTTTGCCTCGTAGATGCTCTTGAAGAATTTGCTAATATCATAGAACTACGGTTTAATCTTGACAAATGTCAAATCTCTTTCTAGATTGAACAACGATGAAAGCTCCTTATACTAGACCACAAGCCTCTTTCCACAGGTACCCTACTTACCAATGGGTGTTCCCTTTGTTACTAGAAGGGTCACTCACACAGACTATAGTACTAACGAGATCTTAAAGAAAATTGAAAGTTGGGTAATGAAGCATATGAGTTATGCAGCATTACAGCTAACTAAATCAGTCCTTGTTTCCATTTGCACCTATTGGATGCAAATGTTCTTACTTTCGAAGAAAATGATATATGAGGTTGAGAAAAGGATTTGACATTTCTTATGATTTGGTTCTACAACAAATCATGGATTGCACTGGGTTGCATGGCAAGTAATTTGCTAGCCTAAAAAGGAAGGAGGATTAGGATTGCCCAAGGTGAACATATGGAACAAAGTTTTGTTAGGCCGCACAATGTAGAGCCTCATCAATTGTCACGCCCCGATCCTCCGAGCGTGTGCCCATCCCTTGGTGGTCGATTAAATAGCGATGTTCCAAGATACATTGCTGACCCATTCATTTTAAAGTGCATACAGAAGAGAATAAATAAACCACAGACGACAACAAGATGCAATAGAAAAGCAGGGCCACAATTTTTCGAAAACCACAATACACTTATATACACATATCAAACTATGTCATATACAATACTAGCCGATATCTATACAAGGTCCACAAAAAGGGGGGTAGAGTGCTACAAATCCTCTAAGCATTCGAGTCTTCAACTGAATACTCCGGGAACCCTGGATCTGACAGATTCGGGTCCACCACTGAACCACTTGGAGAGTCGACCGTCCCTTTTCCAAAAGCTACCTCCAACACCGACATAGGGATCTTAGACTCCGATATGGGACCTTCTCTTTGTCCATTTCGCTCACGACGGTACCATGATCTATATTGATGGGGTACCTTATGGGGTAAAGCCTCATCAACCCAGACCATGGATCTTATGAGCTCATAGACCCATCCCCTTGGGTTCCCATGAAGTGGAATGTAAGAAACCTGCTCGGTGACCTTCTTCGGCTGTCCAAAACGCTCGAGAGGTACTGCCATCTAAGGACCTAAAAATGGTATCTCACAACGGGGTAAGATGACGTCTCAGCAAATTCACCCCTTAAACTTTGACTAGGAAGGAATTACACCCCAAGGCTACCTAAGCACAAGCACAAGTCAGAGGACTTAACTTTACTTCAGTTTCTTCCTGCAAGTCAATATAATTCATATATTCAACGAATCACTTCAACAAATCAAAACATCAAATCAAATCGAGTCATCGATCAATCGATCCAATTGATTCCATACCATCAAGATCATCTCTTAGTCAACCCAATCAATACTATCTATCAAGTTCGACCATGTCAAGAATTGCTCACTCTAAGCTGAACATAGATAGTATAGCTTGCCAAAAGCTGATAATTAATATAACTCGCCAAAAACTGATAACAGAGTATACTGCTCGCCATAAGCTAATATATCAAAGCTCGCAGGCTGATATAGTATACTCATAATACTCACCATAAGTTGTTAAAATATACTGCTCACCAAAAGTTGACATATCAAAGCCCTCAGGCTGATATAGTATACCAGTATACTGCTCACCAAAAGCTGACATATCAAAGCCACGGGCTGATATAGTATATCATCCTAATCATTCAACAATTTCACCACTTTTATCATACTCGATAAAAATAATCGAGTGTGGGTACACAATCAACCTTAGCCAAAATACAATATTTTTCTTTTCGAAAATCTCACCATTTAATATGGTCCACCATAATATTTTTGGCATTATAGACCGATGCTCGGTGTTTCCCGATTAAATACTGAAAATAAACAATTTTGGGATAAAATTCCAAATCTACAAATATCACTTAAATTGTACAAACTAGCACTAAATTAAATAAACCAACCACACCATTGCAATCAGCACAAAATTCCGGTCACCGGCTATCCCGGTCTAATTTCCGAAAAATAATAATTAATTAAATAATTACGAAAATTAATTAAATAAATGCCAATAAATGCTAAAAATACAAACTTAGGTCGGACAAGCCTAAATAAATACCGAAACGAGCCTGGAAAATTTTCGAACCTATCTAGATAAATAATACAACTTATCTATTTGCTAATTGCATTACTCTAACCACTTAACATGCAATATCGAACGATTAAATTGCTAATCCGTTCTAACTAACCACCTAATCCAAGCTTAACCTAAACTAATCAACCCCTAAGCATAAATAACTCTATACGTAGAGATTAGTGAGTAAACTCACTAATTTTGAGTTCCGATGAGTTCACTAGGACAGCCAGGCGGAGACGGGCCACAAATTCCAAAGCAGAGACATCAAGCGAGGCCAGGAAGGGCTTGGAAATGGGCCTCGAAACTTCAAGACCTTTGCTGAGTTTCAATTCTGTTCTTGGCTGAGAAAGGAGGAACCAATGTTTGGTTGAGGCAGAAACGGGCAGGGACAGATGGCGGAGTTATTATGGGTCTAAGTGGTTGGTGGATGGTGGCGAGCTAAGCTTTGGTGACCTCCACACTGGCTTAGGCGACCTGCTAGACGGTAAGCAGGAGCGAATGACGTAGCTAGGATGGTAGTGATGCGCGGACAGGCGCGTGATGCACGCGAGCTTGCAGCTAGGCGCGTGACAAGTAGTGATGGAGTTTCGGGGCTCTGTGGGCAGCTCGACAACCAAGGGGAGCTGCTGGTCGACTTCTCTGGTTCTTGGAGGCTTCAAGCTTGCTGGAAATGGAGGAACCAACTAGAAGGGAGAAGAGGGGAGACAACAAAGCTCGGAGGGTCCCATATGGCTTCAACCTCACCTCTTTTGTCCCCTTGACCATGGCCCACTGGTTGTTGGCTTCCTCAATACTCTTGCAGTCCACAAGCTTCCTTTAAAAGCTATTGAGATGGTCCAAAGGTGGTGGACCAAAGGGGGCTACAAATTTTGCAACATTTCCCTCAATTTGGATTCAATCCCTCTCTAATTGAAGTCGATTTCGGCCCTATAAAATTCACCATTGTGTCCTCAATCAAATTGACATTTTTCATTGCCAATAAAACCAACTTGCATCCTAAAAACGCGATAAAATATGGTCCCCTGAATTTTCTGGATAAAAACGGCCATAATTTGACTTTTCGCCAAAGATCTCAGTTTGTAGAAAGATCTTCAGAAGATGAGTCAACATTTCTAAAATGACTTGTGACATGATATAACTTTTAATTTCTGAAATCATATTTAAATTCGCAGTTAATTTCAATCTTGCACGATTTTAATATGACCTATTCTACCGGGTAGTTTTTAGAAATTTTTTGTGCAATTGACCTGTGATTGATTATTTTCAAGCTACAACATACATCTCCGACACATTGGCGACTCTCGATGATCATAAAAATCTCGAGGTTTTAAATACGGACACAGGGCACCCAAACGACAGAAAAATCAGTCTAATACCGATCGACGAGAATTTTGCAATTTGGTGGCATCACCCACATTTAGCCACACATCTAAGTCGAACCAACCTATCTCTAATCTCTAATTGATTTTTAACTATGCCGTAATGATCTCTGCAGATGAGCACGGTTGAATAGTCGATTCCTAGTTGAATTCTCAAGTCTATTGCATTAAAATCCCTTTAATAGCTTCCTTAGATAATCTAGTTATCTCAGGAGTGATCAGCTTAGAGAATAGCACTATAGGTGTGTCAATGAAAGGCCCGATTTTTTCAATTGAAAACATAACTGAAATTTCAAGATGTCACATCAATCATCCATCCTCTCCCCTTTAAAGCATTTGGGTTCACAACACAAAATGTAAAGGCACTCCAATTATGCAGTTCAACATTAGTAGTGTGGTTTGTTGGCGATGTCTCTTCAAATTGTGACCTATTCTAACCTTAGTTATATCTAACTCAAGGTACTGTTGCTGTGACATATATGATGAACTCAAATATGGGGTCCGGTTCTAGAGTGGTACAACCTAATTTGGAGCAATGGCATTAGCAAACACAATTTTATTGATTGGCTAGTTTACAAAGATAGATTACAGACAACATATATCATAGAATGATGGATGACCTTGTTGACATCCACTATAAATTCTTCAGTGTGAATGGACAAGCAGCATTTGGTGAGTATCTTTGCGCAATGTGGGATTAGGCGTTTTTTAGAAGGATGGTATGAGGAACTTCAATGGATGATTAGGCAAATATTTGGCACTGAGACTTCTCAAGGTTTTTTTCCCTAGCAACCATATATTACATTTGGATGAAGTGCAACCATAGACAATTTCAAAACAAGTCAACTAAGATCCATATTATTTTGGCCAAGGTGTGTAAAAATAAGAGGTAGAGCTTCACTCCAAAAAAAAATTAGACTTTCCACGACAAATTTGTATTGACTATTATGTGGAGAGTTCCTATCTTCATCTTTTTGAATTATTAGCTCTAATTGTAATGTTGAGGGATGCCCCTAAACTGTTGTACTTCAGTTGCTCTATGATATTTACATTTCAACCAAAAAAAAAAATGAATGATGGATAAATTGTTGGTTTCTATCTTACAGAGATGGTGGCAATTTCTAAGACATCCATAGGATTTGCTACTTTTTTTTTTTTCCACACGGCCTCTCCTTCAGCTTTTAGCTTTCACTTTTAAGACTTAACACTTGTTTTTTTATTCTAGACAACAAATTGAAAATAGGATCTGGAAAGAACTACCAAGAGAGTGTAAAGTCACTCACCAAAAACCAATTTAAAAAGAAGCATATGTTACTATTAGCTAATTGCAAGCACGCGGCATCTTTTCTACTGTCATGTATGCCTTTTCTTGATTGCCAAAGACAGTTGACGGAGCTATCATAGCTCCTTTCGGAAAGATTATGCTTGAAATTGTACCAAAGAGGCAGAAAATCTCATTCTTCAAAAGAATTATTAAGATTTATTTGCACAAAAAGATTAGTAGATGTCTGGGTTAGTAAAATAGAGGAGATCCATTTGAGCATTGCGTGCATGTTGTGATTATATGAAGCTATTCCTTCCTAAGAAACTTTTTGATGGATTCGCATATTCTTCTTAATAAAGTTGAGCTATCTTAGATTGATGGATTGGTACTGAATTGAAATTCTAGCCAAGATTGATGATGCAAAAGATATGCTGTAAACCATTGGCCAAATATGATTTGTTCTCTCGACCCATCAAAACAGGTCCGCGGCCAATGGTTCGACTATTAGAAAAGGATGTAAATGGTATATATGTATAAGAATTATAAGACCGCATAACACATTAAATGACATTAAACAAACAGTTTCGGAAAACATATAGGTAGTTCTATTAACAGTATTCATATAGCCGTCAAAACCAATACGGTGAGAAAAATGAATTTTGTGAAAATGATTGGACAACATATGTATCCTACAAGAGTCCTTAAACAATTGGAGAATTTTGTGGTATGTAACTTACATTTTGAGGTGATAAGTACATATCCAAGCTACTGATATTTCTGATAAATGTAATTATAGACAACAGTAGAAGGACACTGAAGGGTTAGTGCAAGAGTCAATTAAATAACCGCCCGACCTACTACAGTCACCCAACGAACGGCTTACGTGACAGCCGGAATTTGACCAAATCTCCAACATTTGATAGCCACTGAGTGTTCTCTTCAACCTTTTTGCTTTTCAAGATCATGTATCCTCTGTGGACCTTGGTACTATGATCATATATTTGACTTCTCCGATTCGGCCCTCCACTGATAGAATTTACGTCCATTATGCAATGAAGGGACCTCTGATGAGAGAGGGACAATATATATGCGTGTGTGTGTGTTAGAAAAAGCTTCCAAAACGGCATGGAATATTTAACTGGATATTCCGAAGTCGTGAATTTGACAATCCCATCTTTCTTAAAATTCGATACTTGAGCTTCTTGAGCTTGACAAGTACTTGGCCAACTTGAGTAGTCAGTTGACCGTGCTCTTGAGGTAGATTGCATGGAGCTTGGCCTAGTCCAATGCATCTTGTAGTTCAGTCACTAAGATTAAGCTTATTTATCGTTTCTTCTCCTCTTCGTATATTCCTCATGTATATATATACATCCTAACATTCGCAAATCACCCATAAACAATAGTTTCAAGTTTAGATCCTATATTTAGTTTTATGATATTATGAGACATGATCCATGATGATAGTAAAAAATTATTGGTTCTGGCAATAAAAATCTTGATATTTTCACCAAGGAAAGTCACCAAAAGGGAGTTTAAGTTCGAGCTCATTAATGTATCCAACTAGAACAATCTTCATTTAAAAGTTTAAGCCAATAATTATTGTTTAACTAGAATATATTAACCGTTTCACTTTACACCACACGTCCGATGTGAAACTTTTTTTGCCAAGCACCTCAAACGTGTGCTTAAAAAAACCCCTCCTCACTTGTCAGCCATCTCATTTCGAATCTCCACTTTAACTCGGCCCAATATTGTAGATGTTGGTGAGCAAAACATCTACCCTTGACTCTGCTTCAATCACCTTGGACTAGCCAAGATCAACTGGAAGCAAGGGACGCCATCCATTATTTCAATTGGGGAGTTACATCCAAGATTCATCTTTTGATATATTTCTCCAAACGTTGATGCACATCAAAAGTGGCCTACCAACAACCGTCTACTCTAATATCACTAGTTTGATCACATAGTAGAAGTAAGATACCTTCACCTGGAGAGATCATTAAGAGAAATTCACGTTCGACCCGGTTAGCGTATCCATTTGGATTCACATTTATACATTATATGAATGTGGTCAAGGTCCAATTGATAGAGATAATGAAAGTCTATTTACATTTTATTAAATCAAAAGAATTAATTGAACATTTTAGAGATTTTAAGAGTCAATTTTGTTTGAGACAATTTCATAAATTATAACTAATTTATTCTAAACTTTTGGTGTGAAAATTTTAAGTTCATCTTTTGGCCCTTCTCAAGTGTAAGTTTGAGTTTCCAAACTTTCTTTTCTTAGTTCAATTGATTACTCTAGGATTATCGACCCTTGTTAAGTACTCTCATTCACTGTTTATCCACGGTAATTGACTAAAAAAATTCCAATTGCATATGAGAAATTGAACTCTTGCTTTTCAATAGAGCAACTTTCTACAGAAAAATATCCCAAAAATATGAGAAAAAGTTGCCAAAATAGTATCACGAAAGCACCTTCACAATCATTTTACAAAATCTAATAGGGACAGCAAATCTCCAGGAAAGGAAAAGGCCAAGGGTCAAATGCACCGCAGCCATCAAACTTTCAAAAGAAAAATCCCACCACTCCTCTTTGTCACAACTAGATCAAAGTTCTATATTGTTTAGTCCTTCACAACTTAGTGAAATGGACCAAATAATGAGCCTCCAAATTGGGATTCTCTTGTCCCTAGCAACCGTCCAATCAAAATGGAACTCCACTTGTCCAGTTAGCAAATTGATATTTTTTTATTTAAATACTTAAAGAATCTGACTGAAGAAAAAGGCGTGGTTGGCTCCTACACCGGCGGAACCCTCCCGACCGCCTGCCACTAACATTTTATAATCTACAAATTGAAGACAAAAACATTTTCACTTTGCTGATTTGTCAGTTTAGTGCGCATGGAATTTCGGTGGAATCAACTAAACTATAATAGAGTCGTCCAGGACTGGTGTGATGGTGACCTCTGACTCTTCAAGACAGGATTTTCTAGAGATTCTATCAGTTGTTGACAGATTGTTCCACGTGTAGCATCCCCCGGACCAGTTGAAACTAAGAAGAGCAAAAGCAGGATTTTTCTTTTCGATATATGAGCCAAAAGTCGAATTATCTTAAAATCTATAAAACAATATGTAAATTTCATAAATCAATTAAGTTTAAGTCTTTAAATTGTATTGTTGATCCTAATCACAGAACAATTTGCAAGGTGTGGTTTAATAGATCATCTCTGAATCCTGTGCCGAAAATCCCTTGACATTTTATCAACTACACCATCTCTGAAAGATTCGTAATAAAAAATAATTCAATTATAATACAGAAAATATATAAACTTCATCTGTTTAGTATGAGGTCTTCCAAGGCCCTTTAATGATTTTGTGCATGGTGCTTGAGTTCGTTTATGATAAAGAGTTGGGGTAACATCTACTGAATACTAATAATGGACCAAATAATGAGCCTCCAAATGGGGATTCTCTTGCCCCTAGCAACCGTCCAATCAAAATGGAACTCCTTTTGTCCAGTTAGCAAATTGATATTTTTTATTATTTAAATACTTAAAGAATCTGACTGAAGAACATGGCGTGGTTGGCTCCTACACCAGCGGAACCCTCCCGACCGCCTGCCACTAACATTTTATAATCCACAAATTGGAGACAAAAACATTTTCACTTTGCTGATTTATCAGTTTAGTGCGCATGGAATTTCGGTGGAGTAAACTAAACTATAATAGAGTCGTCCAGGACTGGTTTGATGGTGACCTTTGACTCTTCAAGACAGAATTTTCTAGAGATTCTATCAGTTGTTGACGGATTGTTCCACTTGTAGCATCCCCCGGACCAGTTGAAACTAAGAAGAGCAAAAGCAGGATTTTTCTTTTCGATATAGGAGCCAAAAAGTCGAATTATCTTTAAATCTATAATATAATATGTAAATTTCATAAATCAATTAAGTTTAAGTCTTTAAATTGTGTTGTTGATCCTAATCATAGAACAATTTGCAAGTCGTGGTTTAATTGATCATCTCTAAATCCTGTGCCAAAAATCCCTTGACATCTTATCAACCAAATCAGCTCTTGAAAGATTGACAATAAAAAATAATTCAATTATAATACAGAAAACATATAAACTTCATCTGTTTAGTATGAGGTCTGCCAAAGCCCTTTAATGATTTTGTGCATGGTGCTTGAGTTCATTTATTATAAAGAGTTGGGGTAACCTCTACTAAATACTAATTATATGCATTTTGCTTATACTTTGGTGACAAAATGTCCATGATTGTCTATAAGGGCGCATTTAGTAATGCTTATCTTTTCAAGAATAATTTCTAATCAAAAATGATTTTTTTTTATTCTGTTCCCGGAAACAATTTATAAGCATTTTAAACCATTTGGTAACTATCCAAAATTTCAATTCATGAAATAGAATTGTGTTTGATACCGTGCACAAAATTTCTATTCCAAATCATTTTCTTTTAATTTTTAAAAATTTTATTACCTTTTTCTTTTTATTTTTTTTATTTTTCTTCTTTTCTTTTTTTTTCCTTTCTTTCTCCTATTCTTCTTCTTCAAGTGGCCGGTCGACGGCCTTGGGATGATTGGCGACCGATTAGACGAGGGCCAGCGACCTCACCGGAGCATTGCCAACCCTCGTTAGCGGAGCCTCATCGGCAGCTAGGCGAGCAACCTTGCCAAGCTAGGCGGACCTTGTCAGGGCTGGGCAAGGCTCGCTTGGCCACTAGCAAGGCTCAACTTCGCTGGTGGCTGGGCTTGCCTTTAGCGAGCTCGCTAGACCTCACCCTAGCTTGGTGAGCCTCTAGCGAGCTCGCCGGACTGGTTGCCAGTGACTGGTGGCGGTGAGCAAGAAATGGCAAATGGCAGTGAACGGCAACCCCAAATGTGGCAATAGACGAAGAAGAAGAAAAGAGAACAAGAACAAGAAAAATAAATAAAAAAGAGAAAATATGGGCTTGATTCTAGAATTGTTCCCGGAAACAAGGATCAATTTCTTTTTTTTTTTAATTTTGTTTCAAATCTACTTCCGGGAACAATAAAATAGAAATTTGTTCCCAGGAACAAAAATTTACCAAACACGATTTTGTTCCAAAATTACTCCCATAAACAAAAGAATAGAAATTTTTACTATTTCGCCAATTACCAAACAAGTCCTAATTGTCCTTTTCAAGAAGAATTGAAGAAGTAAAATTGAAAGCATGGAGATGATAGAATTTTATAGCAAGTAACAAAGTCATTTCACAATTCCAAGTAAAGGGCAGAATATGATGATTACTTGCAAAGGCGAGAGCAGTCATTGCTATTTTAAATTCCTGTTAGTGTATGGTGAATAAGCAGTTATTTGTAAGTACATATAAGTGGTAATAAAAGGAGAAGAAAGACACATAAAGATAGCATATCAGACATCTCTATTTTCCATTGTGGCTTTTCCTACAATTTAAGTTTCCTTTGTATTTTTGTTTGATTTAGTTCAATTAGTCCGATTTTCCACAATTTCTTGATATTAACTTAACGAACCCAAAAGTGAATGGTGATTATTTCTGTGATTGTCAATCGTCTTTCCAAAATGACCATTTTGTCCGTTTCGAGTGCTTCAGAAAAGTTAGAGCAATCAAATTGGAAAGAATAGAACCTCCCAATTATCTCTAAGGAGATATGGTTGTCTTCAGTTATTTTTTCTTTCCTCCATGTTGAAATCAATCGAGTTCCATTGGGTGAAGCAATATGAACATTAAATTAAGTTGTTTGTTTTATGCTCCAGTTCACTGATTTAATTGCTGAAATGCCTTGCGAGTATGAATGGAGATTGTGTGGTAAAAAAAAAAAAAAAATTACTACGACGCCATTGTTCATCTGTTTGGGAATGTAACAAAATGGTCCGATTGAAAGCCAAATCATGCCGGGCTACTTGATTGAACCAAAAAAAAAAATACATTGACCTACATGAAATGAGGAATACATTTACCTCGATTCGGTGCAAATGCAACAGTGAAAGTGAGCGCAACCCAATTACTCAGGAAGATTAACTTCCACGCACTTCATTCTAGTTCCATTAAGCTTGCTTACTTGTTTGGCTGAAAAAAAGGCTTTCTAAGTTCATATTGAACTCAGAGAAAGATATGTCATGTTTACATCCACAACATATAGTAATTTATCAGGTTTTTTGAAATACATAGAGGGTATTAAATGCAGCACGACTTAAATTATTCAGACGGACTGACGTTAAAACTCACAAATTTGATTCTTCTCATAACATTCTATTATTCCTTCTTTACAAGACAATATTAGATTTTTTGTCACCAGATTTTTTCTTACCAATTTTTATACTTCAGATTAGCATTGTATTTTTATGAGATAGTTTCTTCAGGTCAGCTATGGTCTTCTCATTGATAGTTCAGCTTGCTTAATTACAAGTCGTGGTTGTCGCTAAAGGATCTCTCGTCTGCAATATATCCACCATTTTCTATTAATAAGAATCTAGAAAAACCTACATTCTGTTAATCGACATTTTTCAATAGGTATTACACTGTAACCTTGTTGATTAGAAGTTTTCAAGGAGCGCAAATGCGTTATCTGCCTCGAAATAATTTCTCTCCGCAATAATTAGCTCACTAGATGTTTTCGGTACTTCATGTTAATTAGGACGAAGGGATTGATTGTTTAATGTTCAAATTAGGGTCATTAAGCAAGGAGAAACCCGGAAAAGTTTTTCATTACCGAAACAATTGGTGACCAAAGAACTACAACCAGTAGTTGCATTATCATTATTACGATGCATGTCGCATGTACATACACTATTACTGACACTCTACTCCAGCAATAGCTAGAAATTATAAACTTGACCATCACATGAACTATAAGACGGGCGTGTGTGATATGTAGCACAAGAGGATCATTTGGTGAGCAATGACCTCTGAGTTACATTGAACTTAACAAACCCTAGTTATGAACCCCATGTCCGACGCTTGGGCTGTGGCCCGGAGGCATGGACCGTAGACTGCTCGGAGTGAGTCTTGTGACTCGGCCTCAACTTTGCGCACAAGAGGATTTCACCAAGGTTGTCGATCGGGCAAAAGCAAAGCGCGAAGAGGCCAAGCATCTGTTGCGCAGAAATAAGCAATGGGATTATGTACTTCTCAATTAAATGAATAGTTTTAGAACCTGTGAAGAATCTGAATAGGTTCAGTAGCTGTATTAATCTTTTTGATTGAACAGCAGAGCGGTATGATTGAAAAACAAACAATTTGCATCTGTTTCGTTTCAATGAATTTTGGAGCGATGTCATACTATTTTCAAGGTTCAGCGGTTTACAATTTCTTAGATGGTAATCACTAACTCAAACCATGAAAGAAATAATCTTTTGTATATATTTTGTCCTAAAGATTTTTGCAATTATGGTAAGTTAATTTCAACGTTCGACAACGGTGATAAGCAATTTGTATCTTTTGAATCATGAGATGTGCTTCAACCGAAAAAAACCATGAAATGCACATATTAATCTCCAATTTAGTATTCTCACCTAATCCTACATTTATCTCATAAGGTTTGAGCTAAATATGATACGCACAATTATTAATTATTCACTTGATTGCCGGTTATTTGAAGAACCCGACAGCACATTTAAAAAAAAAAAAAAATCACTCGCAAGGGCGCCTTGAATAAGGTGAAGGCATGGCGTTCAATAGATTAGAAAAGAATCAGAAAACAAAACTCAAAACCCTAGTAACTGAGCTTATGATGAATATATATGTGTGATGCGCATTAATGATTAATTGGCCTCATATATGACCAAGAAAAGAGAAAAAATGAAGAATAATCATCCAAAAATTATGAAAGTCCATAAGCATTTGCATCAGACAGACGTCAAAATCTTCCCACATGAACGGATATGGTCATCTTGAATCTCAAATGCGGACTCTCAATTTCGTTCCTTGCTTAGTGCACTTACATTGAGTTAGATTACAAAAAAATAATTTCTTATGAATCCTCTAGTCTCATCATGGATGAACTTTTTTTACTAGATTGGAGAGATAGACTTACTCTAATGCGTGAAAACTAATTCAAGATATTATTTGATCGCTATTTCAAAGAAGGGGAAAAAAGTTGTGTGTGCAAGTTTGCTCCAAATTGGCCTAAGATATAGTAGAGTTTGCCACAAGAGTAATTTTAAGATAACAGGGGTAAAAGGTAAGACTGTGAAAGTCTTTTCTTCGACATTTAGGCATATGTTAAGGTAACTCATTGGTGCATAACAATGAAATCCGTGGGATGTTCATGAGATCATTCAAATTTAAAATTCAAATTCAATTTAGTATGTAAATTATGTGCATCTATGAGTTCCCATGAATTGGCTATTGGCTATTATGATTAATTTTAAATGAAGCATGCACAATCACTAAATTTCTTAAACAAAAAAGATTGAGTTTGAAAAGCAACCACTGAGTTTGACATATATAGGACCAAAAGTGCATATGCTGCATCTATGTAAATTTAACATCTTTATTATGAGATTTTTGAATTACTAATTACTATAGAGTAATTATTGACACTCGTATGTGAAAAAAGAAAATATTTCAAAATTGGAAATTTTATTTTAAAGTTTTCTATAAGATAAAAAAGATTCTAATTTTAAAACTGGAGCACGTGAGAGGTAAAATAAAAAATATTAATTGACGCTTGTTCATGGGTAAAATATTCATAACATAACTAACTAATGATATTTTGGGAAATAACCAAAAAAAAAATTTACTGTGATCCCTTAACAGTTTGAGATCGTCTTTGCGTTATACAATAGTTACAGGAGGGAAATTAGCAATCTTCCAATACCATCCTATATACTAATATAGTGAATGAAATTGTCATTACTAAGATTGAAAAACTATACAATAAGTGACTAATTTGCAAATTTCATCCTAATGTATAATCTTGCGCTGCATTAGAATTGCACCTAAGGAAAAGTTTTCGAATTTCCTTTTTTTTTCTTGAAATTATTGATTAATAGTCAACGAAAGAGCTTATCAATATGCCTAGTTAGAGTAGATCAAGACCTCATCTTTTAAATCTTAAAAACAACCTATCCCAAGATGCATATGCTAACTAGTTTCATCTTTTAAATCTTGAAATATCCCTGAAAGTATAAATTTTATACCTACAAAAAAAAAAGAAAAATGGATATCTCACCTTTAAAAAAAAAAAAAAAAAAAAGAGGTAATTTTTAATTTTTACCGAAGCTAATTTCTAGTTTAATTTACATAAAATTTGGATTTAAAAAATCAAATGTAGACCAAAACAACATTATTTTGGGCTTAAGCTTCATATTTGTAGCCACGTCATCACCACATAAAAAAGAAGAAAGAAGATATAATAATAATAATAATAATAATAATAATAATAATAATAATAATAATAATAATAATAATAATAATAATAATAATAAAAAACGTCATCTTTTTCTGTTAGCAAAAATTGATGGAGTTAAAGAGATGACATTGCACCAATTTAACAAGTTTAAAAACTTGATTTTCCTTTTTGTAGGTTTTATAGCTTAATTATCCTTTCATAATAAATTTTAGAACTTTTAGTATATTTATTTCAATCTAATCTAAATACAAATCCATAAGGACTTGACTAGTCTGGAGCAATTCAAATGAAACATGTTATATATTGTGGAGTCCGAGTCACTTGTTGTTCCTAAGAACTCATGTATAAAAAATCATCGTTTCGTTCTCTCAACACTATCCATGGCTTCGATATATGGAACTTGAAGATGCTAAGTACTAATTTTGCCCCTCCTTTGCTCGTCCACCCACCTCAAGACGATGCTCAAATCTATATCTGTATCCTATGCTAAAGATAATTATGATATTTCATATAAATTATTTGTACATTTCAAGATATTACTTACATTGCACATACATTGCCATTTGATTATGCATAATCTTAATCAAGATATTATCATAAAAATAGTTATCTAATAAAGTCTATAAATATATTATATTCTTCATTAATATACACATTGAAATATATATACCACCGGCTGAGGTGGCTCCGCTGGATAAGGCTCTGTTGATCCTCAGCCCAGAGGTGAAGGGTTCGAAACCCAGGGGAAGCGCTAGGTGTCTTAAGTGTGACTCCAGGGGTAGTGGTTCCTCCTGCTTACGTGCACGGCTGTCGGCTACAAGCCGATTCCTCCAGAACCAATATATATATATATATATATATACAAATTTCATTCGTTGATTATCAAAGGAAGTCATGAAGAAGGCCTATGTTTCATACACCTAGCATTGACATATTTAGCAAACATAGTCCCCCTCCTCTCACTCACTCCAGATCCCGATTTGTTCGCTACCCTCGCTTCAGCTCTTCAGCTCCCTCTATCGCTTAATTCGCTCCAGCTCCCTCTCTCTCGCTCTTGTGCCCTCACCAAACGGACGGAAAGGTGAGCTTTTCTACTCACAAGATAACTTGCTTTACCGATTTTCTTCTTGCTTAGTCATGTATTACCTGTCATATGCAAATTAAAAGAAAGGCAAGCCTAACATTAAAAGAAAAGAAGGAAAATAGTGAAAATAGATAGCAAAGTTGTTGTTGTTAGAGTATGGATTCGGGGAGGGAATTTTTATAGCTTCGGGTGAAGGTGTGGGGGGAAGAGAGTTTAAGAGGAAGAAGATCCGAGTAGGGAAAGAAAAAAGCAAAGAAAAAAAAGAAAAATAAATTGAAAGAAAGAAATAGTAAAAGGGTTTATAATGGAGGCTAGGTTGAACAGTCGTAGGTGAGGTAGTTGTGGGCTCAATTGAGTTAGGCCCTTCTTAGCAAAATTGGACTGGGCCTTGTCCACTTTCGGACCCAATCGAGACTATTAGGGTCCAGGTCAAACCAGCAACTGACGTGGTACGAAGTCCATCTTCAATATTTAAAGATAATAAATAAAAAATAAAGAATAAAGAAAATTGATAAAAAGAAATTAGAAAATTGATAAATTGCATAAAAAATATAAAAGTCTAGAAAAATAAGAAATCTTTATAAATGACCAAAATACCCTCAAGACTTAGAAAATTGACTAAATGCTCCCTCTAGCTTAAAGTAATTATCGGAATGCCCTTAAACTCAATTTTATGGGTGATGATACTACTCGCATATGAGAACGTGAAATGTAACAAATCGTAACAAGAGGGGAATATTTATGAATCCAATTTATAATTCAAGAATATGCATACTCAAATGGTAAATATATGCAATATATGTGCAATCATGAGAGATTCGAATAATTAATAAGAAATATCATAATTATCTTTGACATAGGAAAATATCCTATCGGAAGTGCTAAATATCCTTTATGAGTTAACAATAATAATAACAACAACAACAACAACAACAATAATAAAAAAATATTATAATAATAATAATAATAATAATAATAATAATAATAATAATAATAATAATAATAATAATAATAATAATAATAATAATAATAATAATAAATGGAAGAAGAAAATATGTAATTTATATATTTTCAATGTATAGATTAATGAAGAATACATGATCATATTTATAAACTATATTAGATAACGATACAAAGATAATATCTCAATCAAGATTATGCATAATATACGTGCAATATATGTGCAATCTTGAGAGATATAAATAATCACAATGAAGTATCATAATTATCTTTAACATGGGAAATAATGTACATTGTCTCTTGCCAAAGCTAGCTCAAATCCCCTTGGGAGTAATAGTAGTAGTAGTAGTAGTAGTAGTAGTAGTAGTAATAAAAATAATAATTAATTAATCAATAAATAAAAGAATAAAGAAATATGAAATTTGAATATATTTCAATGTACATTTAAATGTCACTTTCATAACTTTTTTTTGCTCTTAAGTGTCTTCTTATGTCAAATTTTGGTATTCCAAGTGTTCTTTTGCCCATTTTATTACTACCTAACATATGAGATGTTCATATTGCTAAACAAACCACCAATGTACACCCAATAAAGTAATAAATAAATTGTAGGACTTACCTCAGAGTAACGAAAGCATTTGTGATATTAGTTTAAAAATTACATCAACATTCCTAGATATGATTATTAACACGTAATCTCTTAATTCTTAGGATTTTCACTTATTTAATAAAATCTAATCTACTACAATGCAATGCAATTATTCAAAATGCAATGACCGACATGCGAGATGCAACATAATGTGTAAACTATATGACATAATTTTAATGATGGACAATAAATAATCTAATAATCCTAATATGTCACACATTTCAATTTAATGACATTAAACATGCAACTAATAAGTGACGTGCAATTGATGAATTAATTTTACGTGACATGCACATGATATTTTTTCTTTTTTTTTTTAAATTAAAATTCGTAACTAAGAACATGCAATTTAAATTAAGAAAAAGAAATTTGATCTATTTTAACCAATGTTTTTTTATATTTTTTATTCTTGAAATTCAGAATAAAGAATTTACATAATTGAAAACAGGCAATGCTATTAACAAAAATTAAATCAAATTCTATCTAATTTTTTTTAATTTTCTTTTTGAAATAATCAAGCAACATGATGACTATTCAATCAAATAATGCAATCCACAAAACTTATTTAGGAAACGGAATAAGCTAAGGATCATATCCAAGTGGTTAAGAATATGGATGAAAGATTTCCGTGCCGCCAAGTATCATATCTCGTAGTTAGAAATCAGATAGCCATCCAAGCACGTTATTAAGTTAGGAAAGTGGGGTGTTTTTAGGATTTAGTGGATATGCATATTTAATTCAATATTCTAGAAAAAATAGCAATGGTTCAAAATAGGCAATCAAATATTTCGAATCAATTAAGAATAAGGTAATTACCTAATTTGAAAATTAACTTTCCCAATTTGAACTCGGGTGATCAGACCGGAATCAGGGCAGCAGGCTCAGTCACGGCGCAGCAGGCTGCATGGTCACGGAGCGCCGCGGCGGCGGTGGTTTCACATGGTGGTTCGGAAAACCTGTAAAAAGGAAAAGGAACGACAATGGGGTCTCTCGGCCAAGTGCGTCGCAACGTCGTGGATGAAGAACAACGACAGGAGGATGGAAACCTAGCAAAGCGGGTTCGATTCCTGTGGGGTGTGGAACCGGGAATCGCCTGGAAGAGCGTCAGAGCAACGGAGCTAGCTAGTGATTGCAAGATGGATGGAGCAGCGATAGCTCAGCGGCAGTGGGAGGGAAAATTCTGCACAGGACCTTTGCCTTCTTTTTTGTCGTCTCCTTCTCCCTTTTTCGTGAAAAGCAATTCTCTCTTCTCTCTCTCTCTCTCTCTCTCTCTCTCTCTCTCTCTCCTGGGTAAGTGAAGCTCAGAGAGATGACCCACTCGCGATTTCTCTCTCCCTCAGTGTGGCCGTCTCCTCTCAGTTTCGCTAAGTAAATCGTTGTGAAAGCCAGCAAAATCTAATTGCCGTGGGCTTTCAATCGTCATTGTGGGCGCAGGAGGCTCCTTGGCGGGTGGTCGTCGTCAGATAACGTGCCTCGGCTGGACAGCAAAATCGTCGTGGGGTCTCGGGACAGTAGGGGCAGAGATGATTCAGTCTTGTTGGCTTGACACAGCAACGGCGGAACAGGGACCGAAACCGCTCGTCAATGGCGAGGAATCGACAAGGCCGGGACTTTATCATTATTTTCTGGTCGGGAGGGATCGCGGCAAGGCTGATCGTTGTTGGTGCAGCGGGCCACGACGGGAAGCAGCAGTAGACGTCATCTAGGTCACAGAACAGCCAAAGGGCGGCACCGCAAATTAAGCGGCTCGACCGTAGGAGGGTCGGCCAGGATTCCTCCCATAGATTTCTCTTTTCTCGCGTACTGAGTGTGCCCCCAGCTTTTTTTCTTTTTATACTGTCTGCTCCCCTTGATGACCGCATTTTCTTGCATCACAGAAGCGGAAGTTGAATATCATTATGAAACAACGATTATCATATGCCTCGTTGGTTATATCTAGGTTGTTGTCAAACCTCTGGCGTGGTGATTTCACGAGGAAAAAGAAAAGAAGTTCAATGGCGACAACGATCGCGGGAAAGCTTTGCTCGATCATCCAAATGTCAAAACACGAAGAGTCGAAGGGGACTCCAAGAGGATGTTTTTCCGTGTATGTGGGTGAAGAGGAGACGCGTTCCGTCATTCCTTTGGAATATTTGAAATGCCGAAAGTCATAAGAATTGCTTCCAGATCAAATTTGAAATGCCGAAGGTCATCAGAATTGCTTCAAGATCAAATTGTCTCGGAGCATGACCGTATCGAGCTACTTTGTTCGCAAGAGGATTTCAACGAGGTTATTAATCAAGCGAAGGCAGAACTTGAAGAGACTAAAAATGTATGTGAGGAAAAGGTAATGGGATTATGTGCTTCTTAATTCCGCAGGTGAATAGCTTCGGATGTTGGTCGATTTTGATTTTGTGTTGTCCTTATGCAACTATTAGACTTGGGCCTCAATTCGTGAATATCTTCGAAATCTGGCTATATAATGTAAGTAGTTTGATTGAAAGAAACAATCTTTAGTATATATTTCGCACTAAAGGTTTTTGCAATGACAATAAAGTAATTTCAAGGTTCGACAGAAGAATATTATTATGAAACTTGATATGCAATTTCTATCTTTCTAGTAGATACATAAAAAGCATAGATTAATTTCAAATTGCGTTTTCACGTAATCCTACAGCTATTTCATGCGGTTTAATCTAAGTATTGGATATACCTCATCATTAAGTACTCACTTAATTATCGGGTACTCAAAGAACCCAACTACCATTAAGAAAAAAGAAAACTAATCACTCGCAAGGGCGCCATGATGCGAGTTGATGATTAATTCGCCTCATGTATGACCATGACAAGAAGAAAATGAAGAATAATCATCCAAAATTATAAAAGTCACAAAGCATCTACATAAGATAGATGTCAAAATCTGCCCAAATGTTAACAATCTCGTTTTTCATTAAACCACATGCTAACCAGAGGAGATGGTCATTTTGAATCTTGAAAAATGTGAAGTCTCAATCCGGTTTGTCACATGGTGCACTCACTTGGGGTTGGGTTTTTAGTAAGTAATTTGATGAATCCTCTATTATCGTCGTGGATGGCATATCTCTAACTAAATTCGAGAGAGAGACTTAGTCCGATGTGCGAAAAGTGATTCATGATATCGCCTAATCACTATTTCAAAAGAAAGGGAAATAAAATAAAAGTTACATGGATGGGCCTAAGATTGTGACATCCCAGATTTTCACTCTTGTTTTCTACTGAATAAATTGGGCATTTCATTGACGGGCTACAGAGTTGATCACTCTCAAGATAATTAGACTATTCATAGTAGCTATTAAGAAATTTTAAGGCAATAGACTTGAGAATGCGACCAGGAATTGGCCTCTTGACCGTGCTTATCTTTAGAGGTCATTACGGCATAGTTAAAAATCAATTTGAGATCAGAGATAGGTCTATTCGACTGAAATGTGTGGCTAATCATGGGTGACACTACTAAATTGGAAAATTTTCATCGACCGACCCTACACTGATTCTTCTATCGTTTTGGTACCCTGTGTCTGTAATTGAATCCTCGAGATTTTCACGACAATCGAGAGTCGCCAATGTGTCGAGTGGGTTCATAGTGGCTCGAAGAAAATCGACCACGGGTCATTTGCATTAAAAATCTCTGAAAGCTACTTGATAGCCTAGGTCACGCTAAAAACGCGCTGAATGAAAATTAACCGTGAATTCAAGTTCAATTTCAGAAATTGAAGATTCTGTCATGTCACAATAAATTCTAGGAGCGTCAACTCAGTCTCAGAAGATTTTTCTGCAACTTAAGACTTTTTGGGAAAAAGTCCTCGCAAGGCCCTTTTTGTACAGAAAAAGCTGGGGATCGTTTTCTATTGCAAATTTGGGGATGCAAGATGAATCTATGAGTGAGGAAAAATGCCAAGATGACCGTGGTGGGTAGATTTGATTTTATTAAGGCCAAATGATATAGAATTAAAGAGGAAATGGTGTCCAATTGTTTGGAAAATGAAAGAATTCGTAGCTCCCCCTCTACTAGCCATTTTGGACAATTTGAGAAGTCATGGGGAGTGTAATGGTGGACCATTGTGAGCCAAGGAAGAAAGCTTGGCTAGGAAAGGCCAAAGGAGATCTCTTTATGACCAGCCAAACCCTTACCCTCTCCTCTCCATTTCGACCAACAGCAAGCCAAGGAGACTGCTGTGGATAGCCACCCTCACGCCGTTGCATGCCGAAGCCGCACGCCTAGTCGAATCATCGCCACCGTCCTCGCAAGCCGCCGTCCGCACCCGACCGCTCTTGTTCACCCCTCACGCTTGTTCCAACTGCTATTTCAGATCTGTTGCAACTCACCCAGAGTTGTCCCGAGCCTGTTCAACCCCCGTGAGTCCACATTTAGGCTCAGTTTGGTCTATTCCCTCTTTCCCGGTCAATTCTTGCTTTGAATCAAGTTGTTTGGTTTCTGTTTCCAACAAGATCATATCAGGTTTTTGTGGGTTTCTAGTAGGTTTCTAGGCTCGATTTGAGGTGTTTCTAGGCCCCAGACCTTAGGCCCGCTTAGGAGAAAAACATCTCTTGCAACATTCCCGACGTTTAATCCGAGCGGATTGTTAAACGGGTGAGTTTAGCTCACTAATCCTTGCTTAGTTTTCTAATGATGCTTAATGATTAATTAGTGTTAATTAAGCATGATTAGGTGATTAGATTAGTTTAGAACAATTAAATTATTGACTTAACGATATATGTTATGTGGTTAAACTTAGTTATTAGCAAGTAGAGAGCTTCTAGTATTTATTGAGCGAATCTCGAGATTTTTCCTGGTTTGTATCGGCCTCCAATTAGGTATTACGGGCCTAAGTTGGATTTATTGTATTTATTTAATAATTTTTGGAATTAATTATTTATTTATTTATTTTCCAAATTAGGTAGGGATAGCCGACGACCGGAATTTTATACGATTATCGTGATGCAATCCGTTTATTTATTTTTTTTATTTTTTATTTTTTTTGGTGACCCAGGAACCCAACTGGTGAGTAAACCTGGGGGGACACATAAGCGGGAGGACTCACCACTCCCCACGTCCCACTTAAGACCCCAAGTGACCGTGAGGGGATTCGAACTCCTCCCCTTCGTTAGGGGGAGAGAGCCCAAACTATCACGGCCACCAAGGCGGTGGTCAGTCCGTTTATTTATTTGAGCCTTAAATTGTGATAAATTGATTTATTGGTGATTTTAGGTTTTATTCCTAAAGTAAATAATTTTGGTTATTAATTGTAAAATAACCGGGCATCAGTTGATAATCCCAAAAATGTTTTAGTGGACTATGGAAAGGAAAAATATGGTATTTTGGTTAAAGTCGACCGTGTATCCACACATGATATTTTATCGGGTATGATAAAATAGTGATAAGAAATGTTGTATGACGTGGCTTGGTGATCAAATAGGTCGCCTTAGAGAATGCATGTGAATTGTTAAGTATATACATCACTTAAATAAGAACGTCGCTCGGTGTTTAGTATGTTGCCTTTATTGGAGAAATCTTCTTGAAGTGTTTTAAAGCTGACAAAACGTTTCCATCAGTCTAGTCTGAAGGTTTGCAGACTCTGCTATTTAAAGTCTGAAGACCTCCGGATAGCCAGACTCAAGACTCAAAGTCTATCCTCATTGACAGTCTCTAATCTGTTGAAGAAAGGTTATCCAAAACTGGATGTTTCATCAAGGATATGACCTTATCGACTGGAGAAGATCTCTTGGCTGGATATGTCATAACGGAATCCCTTTAGATTGATCGAGATTGATTAAAATGATCAAGGATCCGATAATTGGCGAAATATTCGTGGAAGGTTCTACTTATGGAAACCGAGATCTTAATTGTATGGGCGAACATGATTGATGGGCTATCGACACGTTCCTTTAATAGCTCGAACAATCTTCCTAATTGATTCCGTCTAACGGGTAGATTGGAGGAATTCCTTTGGTAAGTGCCAACGGGTATGATAGCGTAAAGGAGTATATAAGGAAGACGTTCTAAGTTGTTCGAGGTGTGCACGAGAGAAGAATTCCAAAGACTGAAGCTTCCTGCTGTTTTTAGTCAATTCATTTGAGCGAAAAACTTGTACTCAAAAGAGAGTTTATACTTGTGAGAAACCTTGAGGAAGTGTGATAGAAAATCCACACTGTGGAATCAAGGAAGAACTGTGCTGTAACATCTCTTTTGTTCATAGTGAAATCCAGCCTATAGGCTGTCAGTGTGGAAGAGTGGACGTAGACTTAGGATAAGCCGAACCACTATAAACCCTGTGTTTAATCTTCTCTTCCCTACTCTTTACTTTACTTTGATCGTAATTCATTTTGGCAAAGCAAAAGAGTATCTCATTTCTATTATCTGCTTAGTATTACAGTGATATCTCGAGAAATTGTTTTTGCACCTATTCACTCCCCTCTAGGTGCTTATACTAGCTACATCAGCCTTGGCATATATGTCGCCTTAGAGAATGCACGCGGCTCGGTAATTAGTACATCGCCTTAGCGTATAAGTCGCCTTAAAGAATACATGGGGCTCGGTGATTAGACAAGTCACCTCTGAGAATGCACGTGACTCGGTGATTAAGTACATCGCATTGGCGTATAAGTCGCCTTAGAGAATGCACGTGGCTCGGTGACTAAATATACTATCTTGGAGATTATATAGTCTGGATTGGGATGACCGAGGAGTGGTCATTTTGACATGTAATCGACTAAGTCGATTGGTCGATGTATCGATCCGTGATATTATGATTGGGTGCCTATTGAACTGTACTGATTTATAGGTGGAATTTGAGGTCAAGGTAAGTCCCCTGACCCGTGTGTGCTTAGGCAGCCCAGTAGGCGTATTGGTTTACTAATTGAATCTTAGGGAGTAGAACTCGCTGAGACGTTATCTTAATGGTTATTGTATAACCATTTCAGGTCCCTAGATGGCAGCACCTCGACATCCTCATTCTCCTATGTATTTTGGTATACCCGAGGAAGTCACCGAGATAGAGACCCACTTCTCGATTCACCCCCACCCGGAAGGACTATAATACGTTTTAGTTCAGTCGATTGTCTGGGTTGATGTGGGTAAAGATGTCCTGAGGCCCCATAAGTATCGATCGTGGTACCGTGAATACCATGATGGGCAAAGGGAGGGTCCCATGCCAGAAGGTGATGTGCCTACTCTCCCAAGCCATCAGCAGTAGACTTCAATTGGAGCATGCTAGAAGAAGAGGTCGATCAAGAAGAGGTGTACCCAGAAGAGAACAGGGAGGAGGAACCTGAGGAGGAGGAGCCCAAGATGAATTTTGAGGAGAAGGAACTAGAGGATGAACCTGAAGAAGAAGAAGAAGAATCTGAAGAAGAGGAGGATCCAAAGGAGGATCCAGAGTACGACCCGGATGAGGACTGAAATCCCATCCTATTTGCAAACCTGAGTTGTGGACTGATCTATGATAGATCAGACTTCTATGAATAGTATTGTAATATATACTATGTGGTTTGCTTTGTATAAAAGTGTGGTTGTGGTTTTTCAGTTGTGAAAAATATAGTCCTACTTTTCTATTCCATTATTTTATTGTCTAGGGATTATTTTATGCTTCCGCATGCATATTAAAATAAAAGGGGTCGGCGATACGTCCTAGGACGTTGCTATTAATTGACCAGGTGAGTGATGGGCACGCGTTTGAGGATCGGGGCATGACAAAGATAGAGTAGAGTTTGTTTGAAACTAATTTCAACGATTCAAATAGAGACAAAAGGTACAACTGTAAAAGTTTTCTTTGCCCTTAAGGCATATATTCTGGTAATCCATCGGTGCAAAACACCATCAAATCCAATGGGTTTTGCGTGAGATTAATCAAATTTGAAAACACATATTCAGTTTAGTATGTTAATTATAATAATCAAATCTTTTCTCGTGAATTGACCATTGTGATATATTTCAAGGGAGCATGGGCAATCGCAAAATTTCTTAAACAATAAAAGTTTGAGGTTGAATAGAAACCGCTCATTTGCTGTATATATAAGCGAAATTGCATGGGTTACGTGTACGCAAATCTGACATGTAAAATATGTTGAGCTTTTATAATGACACAAATATATTATTAATTAATTTGTAGTAATTATTGACATATGTATGGGAAAAGAGTAAAATATTTCAAGATTTGAAAGTTTCTTTGGTCAAATACTTGATAAGATAGAAAAAGTTCAAATTTTAAAATTGGAGTATGTGATAGATAAATAAAAATCCATTGATATAACATCCATAAAATAGCTAATTGAAGATATTTTCGGAAAGATGGAAAGAGATTGTGATCCCTTAAAAGTTTGAAATCATCTTTGAATTTTATAATGGAGATGATGGAAATAAGCGATCCTAAAATACAAATACTATATGCTAATATAATGGCTGAATTTGAGGATATGAAAAATGAAAAATCAATATAATAGGCGACTATTTGAACTCTATTTATTTTCTTGCGCTGCACGAGGATTGCACCCAAGGAAGAATTTGTCGAATTTTTCAATTGCTTTTTCTTCAATTTATTAACTATTAGTCAATGAAAGAGCTTATGCATATTATAGACATGACGCGTTTTCAAATTTCTAGTAAGAGTAGATCATGACCTCATCTTTCAAACTTTAAAAAACTATGTCATAGGAAAAAAATCCTAATTATACTAGAAAGACTCCTTGTATTGGAAGCAATCTATATATATTTACACTACAAGAATTGCAATTGACCTTTTTTAGTCTGCCAGAATCAATCTTTCTAGTTTATTGAGCTTACTGAAATTTCCCAACATTCACGAAGGAAAAGAATGCTGAAAAGTTTGAGATCAGTCGAGTGGTTTATGGCTCGGAAAGGATACTTTAGAGTATATATGGATGAAGAGGAGAAACGTTATTCGGTTCCACTGGCATATTTAGATTGTAAGATCTTCCGATTTTTGTTTGATAATTTTGAAGACCATATTCATTTGGAGCAGAAGCGCATCAAGCTACCATGCTCACGGTGGTTTTTTTGAGAGAGAGATCGATCTGGCCAAGGTGGAATGTAAAGAGGCTAAGCGTATGTCACTCAAGAAAGGTTTTAGGATCATGCTACAATTTCAATGATTTTTTTTTTTTTTTGGTAGATGCAGAATATGAACGCAATTATTGATATTTTTCTTTTTCATTCTTTCTTTTTGTTGAAGTTATTTTATCTATGTGTTAATTTTTGGATATGTGAGGGGTGGTTTAGTCGATAGAAAATAATATTTAGTATTTCTTGTGAACGTTTTGTAGCAAAATTTTGACCAGATAAATTTTTCTTTCCCAAATTTTTATTTGTCCAGTTGAAATAGAATAATTTCCGTGGGTAATGTTGGTTTAATCCAATTAGTTTCTTGCATTGTGATCGCACTAAAGTTCCCAGCGATTCCTGAGAAGCAAAGAAAAAAAAAGTGTCCAATAGCGAGAATTACAAGAATGCTTCAGATGATCATCGCAAGGTTGAAGCACAAATTGCCAAGACTGGCTCCAATGGTATATTTTGCCATACATGTGGACAAAGGGAAGGTACGTTACTAGGTTCCTTTGGAATTTTTGGAATCCCAAAATTTTCAAGATTTGCTTCGATACGACATGGTTTTGGCGTGTGATCGTGTCAAGCTGCTTTGTTCACAAGAGGATTTTGCTGAGGTTCTTGATCGGGCGAAGGCGAAGCGCGAAGAGGCCAAGCGTATGTCGCGAGTAAAAAGCAAAGGGATCACAAGCTTCTTAATTAAATGAATTGTTTTAGAGCAGATGAAGAATCCAAAGAGCTTAGCCAAGTAAATTAACTATTTTTTTTATTTGGTGTTAGTTCCTAGCTACCTATATTAACTTTTTTTATTGAATAGTAGAGTGGTTTGATTGAAAGAAACAATTGTAATCTATTTCGTTTTGACGATAGTCCAAGTGACGTCATGCTATTTCAAGGTTCGAATCTCACCCAATTTGACGACAGAAGGCAACTTGCCCGCCCTCAATGCGAGGCTTATCCCTAATTAGCCAAATTAAAATATGTAAAAGAAAAATTCAAATTGCAATGGCTCGGCTCATTTCAAATTCACTTGCATTGTATGCACAGCAATTTTTAATTTGACGGTCAAACATAAAGACTGGATAGGACAAGATAAAAAAATCATATCCAAGAATTCAAGCTGCAATAACATATAATTAGCCAAATTATAATATGGAAAAGAAGAATTTAAACCGCAATAGCTTAGCTCATATCAATTCACTTGCATTATCCATAGTAATTTTTAATTTACAGCCAAATCTATAAAGACTATATAGGATAGGATAAAAAATCGTATTGAGGGATTCAAATCATAATAAAATATAATCAACCAAATTAAAATATGGAAAAGAAGAATTCAAATGGCAATGGCTCGGCTCATATCAAATTCACTTGCATTATTTGTAGTAATTTTCCATTTGATAGCCAAACATATAAGAACATATAGGATAGGATAAGAAATCCTATCCAGGGATTCAAACCACTATAACATATGCTTAGCCAACTTAAAGTATGGAAAAGAAGAATTCAAACCGCAATAGCTTGGCTCATATCGAACTGATTTGCATTATCCACAGTAATTTTCAAATTGACAGCCAAACATATAAGTATCAATTGACATCATATAACCAAGAAAAAAGAAGTAAATGAAGAAAAATCAAAAGAAATTAAAGCACGAGCTAACGAACCGTTGGTGGACTGATAAATGGATTGGAATTTTAGGCCTCATAAGAAACTTGAGGTCTCAAGTTCAATTTAGCGCAATAATTCGAGGTCATTTTAGGGAAAAGTAATTTCTTATAAATCTCCTTATTCAGAATGTGAATGACCTGTATGATGTTAACACCTAACTTTTTCCGAAGGTCCTTCTTGCATATTTTTAAAAATTGAGATTTAGTTCCCTATAAATATATTCCTTTATCGTGCATTGCAATCTTGCATTTCAAGTTTAGGTAGTGTTTAGAGTTTCTGAGCATTTGTGCATTGAGCTGAGTTTAGAGTTATTATAGTCAATTACATCTAACGCATGATGCATTGCATTTTATATTTAATTTTACTAATTGCATTTGCGTCGTTCTAAAAATGCACTAAGGGTCAAGGACGCATTCGACGATTTCCAGGTAAAAAAGAAGAAATGGGAAAAGAGACAGAATGAGGTCACTAGGTATTTCATAATTTTTTTCGTTTCACTCAATTAATTTAGTTCTATTTTTCAAGTTATTCATACTTTAAAAAACGTGAATTTGGGTTTCGAGAGTTAATTTTTTGAGAAAAAAGATCAATTTCACAAAAATGAATTTAGAAAATGAATAAAAACCACGACCCACATGAACGTGGATCTATCATCCCATCCATCACAACTCACTTTTCATGAAATTAGGGAACGTTGCAAATTCATTCATCAATAGAAGGAATAGTCGGGAAATTGATGATCAATTAGGGTGCAGCAATCATATATTAAAAAAAAAAAGGAAAATTCAGTTACAAAATCGAAGTTCATTATTGGCCTAGTTGCAAGAGCCTAAAGGTTTTTGTGGTCCCTCGAGATAAAAATCCAACCGCACTTAAAAGTATCGGATTCTAATCTGTATTATCGTACTTTTGGTGCAAAATGCCGTACACACAAACACTTCAGAGGTTAACTTGACATTTGAAATAGAAATAGAGAGGATAACCAGTTGCACTTGCACTGCATGCAGGAGTGAGATAGATGAATATTGTGATCTCAGGACAATTCATGACTAAAGGGCTCTTATTAAATTGAAAAATATGTGTTAAACAAGAACTTCATGTGAAGAGTTCCATAATCCCCACTTAGATGGGATCCTTATCTTAAACTGCATTAGCTGAATTTCACACAGGATACCCATGTACTCAGATCTTATAATATCCTCTTCACTTTATCATTTGCAGTGAGATTGACCTTGTTTTCTTCATTACGCGCCAATACATACTACTACATATGCATGAATGACTCACATAATTATAGTTGAATGTTCACCACATAACAAGACCCAGTAAAATGTTGGTGAAATTACACCAGATTAGATAGGATAACATTAGCTAGTGAAGTGATTATTCCAGCAAAACAAACATGATTGAATGGCCATTCATCAAGCAGGGATCTAACCCTACATCTGGTGAGGATAGAGCACTGAAAGCACAATGAAGCTACTAAAGAATGACCAGTTCTTATAATAGACTCCCAACACTCTTTTGTTTCTTCTTCAAAATTCACAAGATCATTCAACAGCTCAAGATGGCCAGATCTCCCTAAAAAGGTAAACTTTCTTCTTCAAAATTCACAAGATCATTCAACAGCTCAAGATGGCTAGATCTCCCTAAAAAGGTAAACTAGAAAGAAAATGGTAAAACCAAATACACTAGAATGACTCTCTTTTGTTTCTTCTTCAAAATTCACAAGATCATTCAACAGCTCAAGATGGCCAGATCTCCCTAAAAAGGTAAACTTTCTTCTTCAAAATTCACAAGATCATTCAACAGCTCAAGATGGCTAGATCTCCCTAAAAAGGTAAACTAGAAAGAAAATGGTAAAACCAAATACACTAGAATGACTCTTGAAGGCTTTAGTTTCTTGATGGCTCACCACCGAGATAGGGAGAAAGAAGAGTTTCCAAATATGTTGCATATCCGATAACGCAGTCCCTATGTATAGGATATTCCTTCCAAGTATTATCTGCCGGATTGAACAGAATCATCTGATCCCAATTCATCTGAAAAATGATTTTTCCGCTCCTTGTGTACGCAAGGGGTTTCTTCCCGAGGGGTGTATTCCAATTTACGAAGGCAGGTATGCAATCGACACTGAACCATTTTGTCCACGATCCTCCTCTCCCATGCTCATCCATTATCCATGCCTCGATGCGGGGATCTTGGCTGCTGCTGTATATGAACAGACTAGACCCGTGAATTCCAAGTCCTGCAAAATCTATTTCCCCATCGACTTCAGGGACCGGAAGCTCCCAATGGAATTTCTCTTCCGACAAATCAAATGACATAATCACGCCCCTTTGTCTTAGGTTTTCATCAAATACGCACCAGCGTAAGGCCCCATTCCAATAAACTCCTTCCATGCGGAAAACCTCAAGATGGTTTTCTTCCTCAAATTGGACCTGTATGCTTCTCCAAGAACCGGACTTGAGCGAAAGTATTGCCACATCCCAATCTACACCACCAAGACTAACGCTCTCAGTTATTTTATAGTCATCGGATTGAGAGTCATATCCGAATCCACAGAATAACCCAGATCCGAATCCACAAAATAATTCATTTTGATCAACAACATCGGAACCGGGCAACTCAACATACTCCCTAGTGCTCGGGTTATATATGAGAAAACTGCAGGGACCAATTAAACATACAAGGCCATCGCAGGAGCCCACGGCGCGGGGATCCCAGAAAGGTTTGATCCTATGAGGTACCACCACGCGACCCTCGCCGCCGCCGCGGTCGAGCGCTTCGTAGTCCACGGTCTCGAGGGGCTGTAGCGGCCGCCGACGATGATTCTCTGGCTAGGAATCGAATCCCCTGCCTTCAGCCTCTGCAGATGCGAATGGACGAAGCCCGGTCGGAGATCAGAGACCGTCACCGCTTGCAGACGCATTTGAATCGCACCAGCGACGTGGCCGGTAGCCTCAAGAGTATGTCGATGATGATCTCCTCGGAGAAACTCTCGGCCATTGTTGCAAGAGTAGGTGGCCTTCTCGAGGAGAGGTCCCAAGGCCGTCGCCGGAGCCCGGCGGAGGAGGGCTGGCCGGCGTCTGCGGCGGTCGCGCGGCGGAAGGAGGTGGAGAGATCGGGCGTGGAATTTTCGAATGGTATTCACTACTCTCCCGAATTTTCTCGAACCCTAGAAATTCGGACCGTTGAATTTCTTATATTATATTATATGCTGGCTCACTCAGTGCATTTCCCATAATATCCTTTACAGGACAAAGTGTCGGATGTTGACATAGAAGGGCGATAACGTACATTCACACTTCGTATCTCTTTTCCCTTTGTAGGGATCTTGGGATCGACATTGACGATAGCGTTTATTTTTTATTTACATCATTTTGTAAGAGAAAAAAATAAGCGGTAGGTAACCAAAAAACAGAAAAAAGAGTTCAAAATTTGGATTAGTGATTTCTTCCGGATAAGATGGTTATGGAATTCTTAACCATCTTATTTAAATTTGGGCTAAGAATTAGTAACTAAATTAAAAGTTGTCTCACTTATCTTGTATTTTCTTAATCGATTCGCACTTGATATCAAAGTTAGTATTGGTGTAAAAAATAGATCTAGATGATTAACATGTGCAAAAAATGCATTTACATAATCAACTTAAAACACACAAATTACTCATCCCGCAATAAATGGGCAAGAATATTCATATACTTATCTTGGATCTGCCAATAATCCAAAGAATTGATTTTATTTAGGATATTACAAACCAACTTCTTTGTTTGTTGTGTTGGCTAATATGTCAAATCGAGTATATGGTGAATTGAGATCTTGAATTTCATTGACAAGTAAGTGTAAATTTATACACTAAAAATAAAACACTTTGTGTCTTGATATCGGTTAGAGCTCGATCTTCGAATGAAAAACTCAATTTATCAAAATTTGCATTCATTGCATTTCATTAGCATTTACTTTCCATTTCATAAATAAGTAAAGATTTCACTTTCTAGGGTGGACTTTTTGTAACCAAACCAAGGCGTCACCTTTTTCTTTTTCTTTTTTTTTTGATGACCTAAGGAACCCCGTAAGCTGTGTTTATCGCATAACAGCCACATTGGAGTGGAATGATAACTAATATTAGAAACATTTTAACTTGATAAGACTCTCCAAATTCATGCACTACACTTGAAAGCCGAATTAGAAGTCTCAAAGTTGACAACAAGTCTTGTAGATTGACAACTATACTGCATAATCGGCAACTTCATCCTTGAATCCACATAGTTAAATTGCATCTTCTTTTGCTTGCACTACTAGCGATTGGATTAGTTCAATTAACAAAACATGATTTGAGCTTGAGAACTGATCGATAAAGCCCAATGTTCTCACATCACTAAGTATTTTCATAAAAAATAATAGTGATATGAACTTTTATATAGATACTCTTTTTTTTATGGTAATCTAAATTATGTTTCTAATCTTTTAGATAGATAATTTTTTTGACCTTTTGTATGTTGTGTTTTCTTAATCAAATTTAGTGGAACTTGTGATTTTGGGCTCTACAGCTTGTGATCCAAAAATAAAAATAAAAATACACGGATTCAATTTAATTCAATTACGAAAACACGAACGCCAAAACTCGAAAAATAGTTATTTATCTAAAATATTAGGAACAAAAATTAGACTGATACAAGTACAAGCATCTATAGATCAATCAATGTCATTACTATATGTCTTTAAAAAAAAAAATTGGAAATAATAGGAAGATCAACTCGACCCAAACCTATATGAGGTTATACTTTTACTATTATAAAACATCATAAGCCAGAGTATATTGAATAAAGACAATAATAATTATCACAAAGACCAAAAAGATAATAAAAATGATAAAATATTTTTTTTGCTTAATTTAGAAAAATGGATAGAAAAGAAAAGATATTCTAAATTCCCATTTCATTGGAATGGACGTTCCCGCCAAAGCTGAGAAACAGAGCAAGCCCTGAGAATGGCGAATCAAGCATGACATTCAGCTCGAAGACTCCCATGGCCGACGACGAAGATTTCGAGAGATACCAATTACATGCCCAGACAAACACAAATCGCCTCTCTCTCTCTCCCTCTCTCTCTTTCTCTCGATACTGGCCTTTCTGTTTGCTTCTCCATGTGGAGCACTTTGATAATCTCCACAAGAAGATCTTCTTGTTCTTCCTCTTCTGCGCGCACAGTGACGACGAACGCTTTGAGATCAAGCTTCACCGCCACTCCTCGCCATTGCGTCTACAGTTCCCGATTAGCCTTCTCTTGCCGTTTAGGCCCAAACACAGCGAAATTCTGCTTCAGAAGATGCTGCGGAGGCCAAATCCTGCTTTTTCCTAGGCGGGGCGCTTCGTGTTTCTTGTGAGGTAATTTCTTTAGGACTTTCTGGAAGATTAATCTTGTGGGTTTTAATCTGCTCGATTTTTAGATTCTAATGCTATTCTGATGGCTTAACGGTGGAATCTCTTGTTTTGATGGTCTCTGTTGTTCAATTACAATGAGCAGTCTGCTTTCGAACGTTTTCATTTCCGCCAGAGATGGCCGGGGAAGGAAACTGTTGGATTTACGTTGCTCTATCTTTTAGTCCTTAAATATTGAATACTGATGTTTAAATAATGGTATTTAACTCTGTAAATATCTCATAATCAGTGAATACATGTTGATAGATTCTCAGACCCAAACTTCCACTGTGTGAGTGAGATGCCATATTAAATGTCGTCCTGGTTCCTTCGATTGTCCGACAGAATAGGCAAATGACACAAATTTGGTTATTTTTTATGTCGGGTATGCATATGATGGCATCCTCATGACAACCTTTGAGGATTTTACTTGTTCCTTCAGATTCTTTGCTTTATTGTTTCAGCTCTCTGATAATTGGATCAGATGAAAAGATAATAACCATAGAAATTCCTGTTCTTAAACTGTGTGCTGAGACAATAAGCATGCGGAAGACCCAGACTAAATGTAGTTGGATTCTCTAGGGTTGGTTTGGCTTTTGTAGACCTCTAGGTATGGTACAGATATGCCCACCCTTTTCGTTTTGTGCCATTAGAAAGCATGTCCGAGCATTAAAGTTAGAGGAAGTTCTCTATATTCAGAGTACCCTGCTGCTACCTTTTGTTAGATCTTTAGGTCAATGATCTTTCTGCACTGTGTAGAGGGTGATTAAATCAGGAGGATTCTAGTATTCAACATTCCACTCGTGGAGGAATTCACATTCTGAAATGAGGGTGCAATTCCAGCCCCTTGCATATTTATAAAATGTTAACATTATTTAATGGTTTCAAAATTTATAGTTCAAACATGTAAAGTTTCTAAAGAAATTTGTGGAGAACCTATTGTTCCACATTTGTTATCATTTTTCCCCACATATACGAATCCTAATAGACGATTTAATAGTGATGAACATATAATTTTTCAATTAAAGAATTACCACACTCACTGATTTCTCGAATAAATGGAATTCATGGATTTGATGTGATTATCAAGTTTGCCTCCATTACGAAAAAATTTTCATGATCTGTACATGATACCCCTGATTTTTGTATAGACAGACGAAAAGCCGATAAGGCGATATTCACCATTTTTTGAAGCCACTTTACTGTCGAGTGGTGGTCGTTTGGGATCTGATGATTGGCAAGCTGTTCCTGACATTTGGAGGTCTTCTGCAGAAAAGTATGGAGATCGAATTGCACTGGTTGATCCATGTCATAAACCACCTTCAAACTCACCTATAAACAGGTAGGTGTTCAGATTTTTCACTAAGATGTAATATATAGAAGTTATCCAATGATGCATTTGAAGTGTTAACATGTCTTTCGTAAAAGCATTGCCGAATCTAACTCTTGACATCATTTTATTTGCCCGAACAGAGTGGATACCTTCCACTTCATCTATCCATTCAATACTCTCAAACTTGCCTTTGGCATTGGATTACCCTTTTATGGCTGCTTGCTTAAAATCCTAGAGAAGTTATTCTCTTGGTTTATACCCTTTTCTGCATAATTTCTGTGAAGTAATCTCTAGAGCTAGTCATATAGATTGCGACATTTTTACTGTGTACTCTATGTGTAAAGTTCCATGCTATCTGAGCAATGCCCTTCCGGCAAAGTATCAATTTAGTTTGGTTGATTATAAATGTGTGTTGTTAACTTATTCTTAATTTATTCGGTTATCCCTGACCATCTTTTTCCCCTCATATCACAAATTCACTTCTCCCTTTGTAATTTTATCAAAGTGCTCTCTCTCTTTTTCTCTGTCTCTGATTGTGGACACTTGTGTGCGCACGTGCGTGAAGACGTATATATGTCCTGGAGCGATAAATTTACAACCTAGATTTTCAAGAAACTAACAGTTATCCTGCATACTGAACACGGCTCAGGTATGCATCTCACTCATCAGTGAATAAACATAATGACAAAAATTAAACAGGAAGTATGTCGAACTATGCAAAAGTGGTGGACTGGGATGTAGCGGAATAAATTCTTCTACTGGATCTTCCTTTTCATTCGAGCTATTCCACCTTATCCCATCCAACTGGAAGTATGGAGAACCCCAGCTGATCATTGATAGTGATTTTTTTTTTTTTTGGTTCAAATAGTGATGTTGAATATGTTAGTGAGATTCCCGAACGGATTCTGATAGGCTTATGTATTGAAAATTTGCAGCTGGAGCAAGAAATCTTAAACTTCTCCGAAGGCCTTAGAGTGATTGGAGTGAAACCAGATGAAAAATTAGCACTCTTTATTGATAACCGATGCCGTTGACTAATTGCTGATCAAGGCATGTAATGTAGTAGCCCAACTCTCCTTGTCAGGCAGCCATAAAAACTGGGGTAAGTACATTATCAGTGCTAAAAGTTGTGTACGGCGCTCACTTTTGATCCAATTAGGGATTTACTACAATTACTTGAAATGCGTTTGGATAACATCCTTTTCCGATTGGGTATGGCTTCGACTATTCCTCAAGCCCGCCAATTAGTTAACCATAGACATATTTTAGTTAATAGCTGTATAGTAGATATACCAAGTTATCGCTGCAAACCACGAGATATTATTACAGCGAGGGATGATCAAAATTCAAGAGCTATGATTCAAAATTATCTTGATTCATCCCCCCATGAGGAAGTGCCAAAACATTTGACTAAAAAGTTTGAAAAACGATCATGTTAGTGCCAACTTCGATTTGGTTGGCCAGAAATCCAACGTGACACTTTTTTATTAATTTTTTAAGCTGATGTGACTCGCCGAAGAGTATAATCAGCATTTAAACAGCAAAACAACGCTGTTTGGTGTCTCTCCCCCAATTCAAAACCCTAAATCCCCAAATTGGTGTCTCTCCCCTTCAACCGTCCACATCCCTCGCCTCTGTCTCTGCCGGCGATGGGCCAATTGCTGTCCTTGACGGCCCCCACGCTCGGTGGCCACGGTTTCGACCCTGACCCCGACCCCAACGATGGCCACTCGACGGCCAAGTCGAAGGCCATGATCTGGCCGGTGCTCGGGGAGGCCGCCGATGAGTGCGCCACCCCCGACCTCTCCCTCTCCATCTCCGATCTCCCCAACAAGTGCCTAGCCTGCGTCTTCCAGTACCTAGGCTCTAGCAATCGGGGCTAGTGCCCCCTCGTGTGCCGCCATTGGCTCACGATTGAAGGCCAAAGTCGCTAGAAGCTCACCCTCCACGCCCACTCGGAGCTGCTGGACGTGGTCCCGGCGTTATTCGCGCGGTTCAACTCGATCATGAAGCTCGCGCTCAAGTGCGACCGCAAGTCGCTGAGCATTAGCGACGATGCACTTGTGCTGATCTCACTCAAGTGCAGGAACTTCACGCGCCTCAAGCTGCGGCTGAGCGAGCTAGGTTGGCATTGGGCGAGGATCGGCAAAAAACCTTAATTTCAATCCCAAAAAAAAAAAAAAAATTCCCCAAATGAAGCGGCGTCATTTTTGTGAGGCCATCCACTTAGGACGGCAAAACGACGTCGTTTTCTTAAGGAGGATGGAAAACGACGTCGTTTAAGGGCCATGTCTATTTTTTTTAAATATAAAAGTCACGTAATTATTTTGGCCGGAATCTCTCGCCGGTGGCAGCAAAGTGATATTTTTCCCTCTGATTTGGCACTTAATGTTCCGACGGAAACTTTTGGCACCAAAGTGAGCACCGTACACAACTTTTGGCACTAATAATGTACTTACCCTCATAAAAACTAGACAAAGCTTCTTTAACCTATGACTGCACATCCCTTATTTCTGATAGAACTTCTTTTTGTGATCAATGTGTCTAGTTGGATGAATGTTAAACCCTTTGCAGAGTTCAATTGTAGTGTTTTTTATCCTTTACAAGTTAAAGATTCATCTATAAAGGCCATAGTGTATGTCTATGACATTATTTTGTGGCGTAACCAGAAAAATGGTCTTTCTTTATTCATCAATTCTGAATATGAATTGAGTTAGCTGTCCAACTAGTAATGACTCAAATATGAAGTGCTCCCCACTTATAGAAAGAGTATATCTGAGTCTTGTGCTTTGAGATTGTTTCGTACAAGACTCAATATCTTCTCTTTTGGATGGGTCTGTACACTGCTCCCTTCATTTCTTAAAATTTCTTGTCTGGTATACCAATTGCGCTGTTGATTTATGATAACTATTGACTAATATATCTTGTAGATTCATTACCAATACTTTTGGCCGTTTCTTTCACTACATGTTTGGAAGGGTGACGGGATCTTTTTATTTCTTTGCTTTGCCAGGGAAAACAAACTTACTGGTGATAGGCCACCCTAATTATCCGTCAGATTGACCTAACTATATTTTTCTAATTTCCTCATATTCTGGGTCATAAGATTAATTATTCACGAGGCTGCTATATGACTATTGGATTTCCTTCTAGTGCAACCTCTCTACCGTGTATTTGCCAGGATGTCTATTGCTCCTTCAACAAAAGTTTTCTGCTCACTGATAAATTTTTGTTACCGTATTTTCATACATTTTGTTCCTCGACCGTTCAGATATCTCAGTATGCCCATTTATCTTGTCCTTTTTTTTTTTTTGGCTAAAAAACCTTGTAATTTTCCTCATGACCAAGTGCTCATAGATCAAGACTCGGTGCTAATTAGTTAAGAGATGTATTATTGCTTTTCAGGGTTACAAAACCTATCTCAATTCCGAAGAATGAATAGAAGACTGCTTTTTCGTATAATAACAAGAGCAGTCTGCATTTCCTAAGATTTTCTTTATACTATCAATAGCTCACTCTAGAAAGTACTCTACTACCGAATGAAATGAAGTTGTCCCCCTAGGTGGGGTGGTGTCTCGTGCTTCTGGTGTTTTGTGTAGCTTCTTTTTTAAAGTTGCAATGCATAAGAGTTTCATGCCCATCTTCCCAAAAGGTACTTATGAAACAGCATTATCCAGAAAAGCTTATAACATTGGATTTACTCTACTAATTGTACATTAAGAGGATGGGGCATGTGCTCGCTCAATCTTCATCTGTATGTCATTCTTTTGCATGTGTAGATGTTCGTCAGCTTTAAACTCATTGTTTATGTTATTCTGGCTTGGTATAATGGTCACAGGAGCTATCAATGTGGTTAGGGGATTGCGATCATCTGTTTTTTTTTTTTGGTCAAATCGCGATCATCTGTTGAAGAGCTATTATTTATATACCAGCATTCTGTGAGGTTAGGAGGACATATCTTGCCATCAGCTTGCATAAAAGCCTTCCTTCTTCAGTTAAGAGTTATGTGATGTGCAAGCTCTTTCACAAAAAACTAGGCCAGCTTTACAGATTGTCCATTAGTTGTGTGTTCATGTTTTATTTTATTTTATTTTTTTTTTCTGTTTTAACTCTTCTGCTGTATGGCCTCATGAGGACAACTTTTCAACAGTGCTAACTATGGTCAGGCTTATTATCCATTGAGGTATTGTCAAATAAATCTATCATCACTCGCATTTCTTTCAAAGGAAAAAGCTTAAGCATCTAAATTCTTGTGCAAAAGATTTCTATGGAAGCTGGGAATTGGGATCTCATAATGAATTTCTTAAATTAGCAGGACTATACAGCTTTCATTATGTGCTTCATGGTATGTCCATTTGCTCATTATCTTAAACTACACACCAACGTGACCAATGCAAGGGAACATGGGATAAGCAACTCAAGAAAAAATATCAGGAAATTGGTATCCCTGTAGCTAGTGTATGAGGGTGTGCACTGAATGTGTCTGATGATTAGTCGTTTTCTTCAAAGGCTTGATGTCCCAAGAGGATAAAAAGGAAGAAAATAGTAGCTGAATTGCGTGTGCATCAGTTCTGACAAATGTGACTAGCAAAATCTGTGCCTCAAATGGAGTGACAATAAATTCAATCAAGTAGTGCTGCCGTTCATTTCAATCTGTCTCTAGTATGAATAACTTTGTTGGCATGCGAATTTGCATGGGAAACTGAGCCAATTTGGGCAGATTTCAGCATCTGTGATCAATGATGATGTAAAAATGCTCAAGTCACTATTGGCTTTTGAGAATGTTGCCTCACTGTGCGATCATAATTTTAGATGTGGCTCTCTGCTTCTCTTGTTAACTTAATGGAATGAAAGACTAGGCCACTATTAATTCCTTTTTTTGAATCACTACAGTGTTTCCCTTGCCGTTGATAGTCCTGAAATGTTCAATCGGATTGCAGAAGTCTTCTGTGATAAGGCATCTATAAGATTTCTCATTCTACGATGGCGGGATAAAGCATCCCTTTCTATTAAAGAAACATAAGACATGCCCATCTTTAGCTACAATGAAATGATAAATCTGGGGCAGGACAGCCGTAAATCTTTGCTTGACTCCAAGGACATCTGTAAGTTACAGACATGTCTTCACTGTATTCAGTACTTCTAGCAGACCATAGGGTACTTGGAAGTCTTGTTACAGAGAGGATTTACTATTCTGTCAAGACAAATTACTCAATAATTGATTGTCTAAGGGTGCTTTAATAAATCTGTGATATAGGCAAGATGTTTCAGAATTTCAATTAATTAAAGTCAGGCATCATAAAGCAAATATATTGAGTTGACTGCAAGTTACACCAGACCTTCAAAGCCAGAAATGATTGAGAAGTGGACTAGAGTCTGTTTGACATTCTCTTTCAAACTTTTACCATTTTCACTATATGCAAGTAGCTTGCAGTATAGCAGGCAATGTCCTACGACTGGTGGATCTGTTTGATAACAGTGGAACCATTTATTCTAACAATGAGAACAAAGGGATAGGTGCAGGAAGAGCTTTCAACAGTGATTATTAGGACCAAGTGGAGCAAGGCTAAGTCTCACTCAACTACAAGTGAGATTGGTATCTCGAATTTAGAGAGAATATTGTTTGCTGCCCTGTTTTGCACAGGATTAGCAACATGCGAACATATTGTGAAGGAAAATTTCAGTGATTAAGACCTTGTCATCAAAAAATAACCTTGATTGCTACATTTTCATGATTTTTATTTTCCTTCTTGAAGGGTCGAGCTTGTTCAATTGCTGGGAATCAAGGCAACTATGGACTCATCAACTCTGATAATGTTGCTATGCTTATCTACACCAGTGGGACAACTGGAAATCCAAAGGGCGTTATGTTAACACACAGTAATTTGCTGCATCGGGTTTATTATTCTCTGAGGCAATTTGTTTCTTCTTTAGGCACCATTAATGTGACATGCTCGAACTTGATGCTATACGAAAAAAAGTCTGCCAACTGCTGCACATTTCTTCTTTGAATTTAGTTGTGCAGAAAAAGTTTAATCCTTACAAAACAACTTAATTATTCGTATCTAAAAATACAAGATTCTGTCCTAGAAGTAGCAATATCCTCAATGTAATGGGTAGAGTGTTTAAGCAGTAGTTCCACATCCATTCATGCATTCTTGTAATTGCTGTACAGGGTAAAAGATCTATCCTTCTATGAATTTCATGACTCGACATAGTTTTTAAGTATATTATCTTTTTGTCACTTATTTTGTATTTTCTGCCACAGCAAATTACCTAGTTCATGACATGTTGCGTCTCCTATGGTGTCTATAGGTTCCACTCAGAAGTTTGACCTCTCTCTCTCTCAATTCAATTTGAGTACTTTATTTATCTGTCTCACTTTAATTTGCTTTCTGGTACATTCTTCTCCTCTGTTTTTCTTTTTCTTTTTCTTTTTTTTGGTATAAAGTAAGAATATATTGAGCTTTAGCCAAACTATACGAAAGAGATCACGGCACCAAGAACTTACACTCAAAATGGCAAAGAGACATTCTTCTCCTCTGTTTATCTCCCTTTTATATGATTTTCCCTTTCTCCTCTGCAATCAGTTTCATAAGCAAAGAGTCTGGGTCTCTACCATCTCTTAAGAAGTTCCTTCGATCATCCTAGGGATATCTTGATTCTTCTTACTAGCCCCATCCTAGAAGTTTTCCTCCTCGAAACATCTTAATTACTTGCACCATGGCACCACTCAGGCCAAGTATTCACTAATCTAATGTTTTCTATAGATGTGATCCAGATGAAAAGATCACAGAAAACATTGGCACATGCACTCTTATCAACTACAATAGCTGCGTTGAAGTATGTGGGAATTTTTTTGTACCTCCTTTTTGAGGTTTATGCTATAGTGACTAAAGAAAACTTTGCTACATGGAAGTTTTTTTTTTTTTTTTTGGTAAATATTGCTACATAGAAGTTCATGTCCCCTTTCTATGAAAAAACAATAGGTTGTATTGCCTCCACTGCCTCACCTCGCAGAGCTACATTGGTGGGGTTGGCTCACACGGCATGTAAATTGGCCCAAAATTGATATAGGGCTGTCAGCCAAGGACAATCTACCTTCATGATCCAAAAAACAGTAGGACGATAGGATCTCCACATGATCTGTCCTTTATGCTTCTGTGTGCTTCCAATCTATTTGTGTGCCTTGGGATAGCTCCAATGTTGTTTTTTTAGCTTGATGAGGTCGATAAGACCTCGGCAAGCGACCGCAGCCAATCCATACGACCTATCATGGTAGGCGTAACCTGCACGTTGAGGAGGTTCACTTATATAATTTATTTTTTTCTAGATAAGAAACTTGTGGGATATTGTACCTGCGGTACCTGGGGATAGATTTCTGAGCTTGCTTCCGCCATGGCATATCTATGAACGTTCCTGTGAGTCTTCATTTTCACACATGGAATTGAGCAAATGTACACGACTGTGAAGAACTTGAAGGTACTGTTTTCTGGTAGATTTGTATCATTTCTGCTTGCATTGTTTAGACAGCACTGAACAAATCAAAGAATAGATATTCATGTTTTTTTTTTTTTTTTTTTTTTTGGGTGTTTGTTAAAAAAAGGGCTTTTGTATTGTTGGGTTAGTCACACTAGACCACATATACTGAAGTTCTCTGGTTGAAGTCATCAAGTATTCTGAAAAACTGCCTTTTTCTAGGAATTGAATCTTTCGTCTCATTTTCTATTTTACCCTTACTGTAGGAGGACTTGCGGCAATATCAACCACACTATCTCATCTCAGTACCTCTAGTTTATGAGACACTCTACAGGTATTTCGTCCATTGAAAAGAGTATCTAGGTAGTTTATTATAATGGGTAGACATTCTCTATCATATGAGTGATTGCAGCTTGTAGGTTGTTACACTCTGGAGGAGTATAATTTTTAATTTTTCAGAATCTCCCCTACTCAATCGTTTCATAGGATACCAGCAGGGCAGCACGCTTCTGGGTTGCAAGTAGTGATTCAATTGATTATAAAGAAAGCGAATTCTTGCTTCAGTTATCAACTCCCCCTTTCACCTTCCAAATTGATTGTCGACTCTTTGAAGCAGTCACCAAATCTGGACACTATCTAGGCACAACAAGCTGCTGCCCATATTCTCAATTGACATATCTGGATCCCACGACATATAACAGCGGGATCAAGCAATTTGTCTGATAATATGAGTTCATTGAAGCTCAACTGCTCCATAATAATCTTGCTATGAAGCTAGCCTCTCATCTTTAACAACATTAAACTTGAAGCTTCCATTACTAAGTAAAATGGAATGCATTTTGATCAAAAGAATGTGCCAAAAAAAGGACATGAAATGCACAGCTATCTGTTAAATTGTCCTGAGGACTCAAGATGACCTAGATCTCTCTCATTAATGGGCATAAACATAAGGATGTTGTATTATACATTAAAGCTACAAGCATGTCTCAGGATGACTGAAACTTTTGATGCATATACCTATGAAACTCTCAAAGGCACATAATCACAGGATAACTTGGTTGCATGCCCTCCTTATCGTTCTTTGTGTCTAAGTTGGATTACTCCATTTATACTCGAAAAGTAACAGTGTTGAGTACGAATTGCACACTTTAACCTGTTTAAACGTATTCAAACACATGATAAACATGCAATGTGACATTACCTGTTCTACAAACGTGTGGTGCTCGAGTAAAAATGATCTGTGTTGTACAAATAGTTTGACACAGCACAATAATAACACTGGATCCCATATTGTCAGATTTTATTTTATTTCTTTTTTCATGGTTTTGTATGCTACTTATAATGGAATATTAGGTCCCGCCACAATTGATCATTTCATATTCGCATTCACAAATATGGAGTCCTTGCATTGTACAATCTAACTGTGCTTTTGGTTTGCTGCTGCAGGGGGATTCTAAAACAGTTATCTACGGGCTCTACTGCTCGCAAGCTTATAGCTCTTACATTTGTAAGGATCGGTATGGCATTCATGGATTTCAAGGGGGTATATGAGGTCACTCCTTGATCATGTCTACTTATGGAAGTACATTAAACAAGTCAAGATCATAATAATATATTTGGTTTCATAAGTTGAGCTACATGGATTAATCTAGGGTTGGAGACCATTGGCCTATGCTAAATCCTATTAATCGTGAAGATCGTTTTTAAAGCATGAAATGGTAACACCTCATTTCTATCTAGGGACAATGCCAAAGTTGGTCCTTAACCTCTAAGTCAATGGTCAATTTGGTCCTTGAACATTAATTTTGGTCCAATTGGTCCTTGTACTCTTTCATTCAAAGTAATTTGGTTGTTTAGCTGACATGGCAATCTAACTCAGCCGTTCGCCCACAGCTGTGGCGTTGACATGTACAGCCGTGTCAGCAAAAACAAAAACAAATTATAAAAAGTAGAGAACAGCATAGCACCCGGGGGGGGTGGGGAGGTGAGGGGGAGGGGAGAGAGAGAGAGAGAGAGAGAGAGACCTACTTGTGCTGGAGAACCCCAAAGAAGCCTCGGCAAAGGCACTCAACCTCGGTGAAGGCAGTCAGACCAATTTTGACATTGCTCTCTCATTTATCAGTTAAGCTCTTATAGCAATAGTCAATATTCCTTCATCAATTTAGTATGCCATCAAGAAGATTTTTGGGTTCAATTATCTGGATTCCTACCTTGTCTAAAAACGATATCCATGCTTTTGGTAGGGTTTGGTCTGAATATAATGAGCGACAATTATGCATTCATTGCAACCTTTTATATGGTTTTGTACTTGTACATTGTAATTCCATACTCTCACTATGGACCCTGCTTCTAATAAGGAGAATGCTTTCTTCCGCACTGTTTTATTTTGTACACGACTCTGATTGTCAATATCTCTGCACAGATTAACTCCTTCCACAATTAAGTGGTTGTCAGTGCGATAGATTTTCTGATTGGACCTATCTTCATGGCCTTCAGTTAGAAACTTGTCTGACTTCTGTTGCTTAGATTTATTGTCTTTTCAAATTATTGAAGCAAGCTTCCTTCTCTTTAATGTGCCGTAAAGCATATTGTAGCACTTGCAATCATGAAAATCCAAGCCTGAAGTCCATTAGTTCGGGTGGTACTACTAACATCAGATCCTTATGTTCCAATATACTACAAGCAAAAACAATCAAAGGAAAGGCTTCGCTTAATAAGCTTGTTCATCTATAGGGGTATTCCTAAGCCTTCGCAACTGATTCATTACAATGTAGGGAATAAGTTAGATGAAGAAAATTTTTTAATACTTTTATTTAGTCTATGAATTCTTGCTGAAAATAAAAGAAACAAATTAAATTTTTAGTAATCAATATTTAGTGAAAAGAGCTGCACTTAAGTTTCAGACTTTCAGTATAAGACGGATATTTTGAAGGGTAAATATCTGACTAGAGATCCGAAGCAACCCGCCTTTCTTGTTTCAATGTTGGATTGTCTGTGGGCAGGATTTGCTGCTGCCATATTATGGCCAATGCACATGTTAGCCGAGACGATAGTTTACAGTAAGATTCGTTCAACCATTGCAATATCTAAGGTACTTCTCTTCAAATCTGGTGTTATGACATCAAAGAGTAGTCATTGTAGAGATTATTCTAGCAAGTACTTCTACGGTCTGCTGCAGTGCCGTAGGAATGATCAAAATAGATATATATTGTTTTTGTCTTGGTTATAAAGGATGCTATCTTTCTTCATTCAGTCTCAAACAAGTGCATCCTGTGTCCTATTACATAAAGGAGCATAAGTTTGCAAGTGAATGATCTTTTTTTTCTGGAATATGCAGGCTGGCGTCAGTGGAGGTAGTCATTTGCCCATGTTTGTGGATAAATTCTTCGAGGCTGGACGTTCATTTGGTTGAGAAGTTTTAAATTTTTTTTTTTTTTTACAGACTTTACTCTCATTTGAGACATATCTTTTGTAGACTATTGGTGTGAAAATACAAGTTGGATTTGGTATGACAGAAACTTCACCAGTTGCTGCTTGTCAAAGACCTTCCTGCATTGTAAGGCAGACGTCTATTTAAAGTGAGATTTGTGGATGTACATTCATTTAGTTAAGACAATACTAAGTAATTTTTGGTGACAAACAACAGATTTGGACTTTGAATGTTTGCTTTTACAGGACCACCTTCAGTTGATTTGTTCACTGTATCTTTTTGTAGCAGCTTCATTCTTGATATTATTTTTTCCAATGGTCCACCTTTAAGTCTTGACGGAAGCTTCGCCTCAAATGCTGTGTTTCCATGCTTTGCATCTGTCTAGAGGCGTTTCAAGAAGGAAGAAATAGACAATAGGAATTAGAAGAAGATTAGACGGTACAATAGGAGTACCTATTACCATAAGAGTATTCAAGAACATGTATCAAACCTTCAGTGACTTTAGCAACTGGAGTGAGATATTGTGCATGGCATGATTTATTTGTAAGTTTTTATCTTTGAAGGTTCTTGGCTGAAGTGGACATCCAATTCGATATACTGAACTCAAAATTGTGGATCCTGATACTAATGAGACTCTCCCTCCTAGTACAAAGGGCATTATCAAAGTGAGGGGGTCGCAAGTAATAAAGGTTTATTACAAGGTAATATCCCCTTTAGACAAGACAGAGAAAGTCATGATGTCCAATGAAACCTCTCATAATCTCATGGAGAATACATGTTTCGAAATAGGCAGCCGAATAATTATTTCTTTAGTATGAATGTGCAATTCACATTTGGAACTTTGTAGGCCACCAGAGTACAAGTTTGGACACATTGGTCCAATTGATCCCACTATTTGAAGAGCTCTGCTTTAGGGCCGGGAATAAACTGGATATCATCTCCTCCCATCGCATATAAACTAGGACTCGAAAAACCAACCTAAATTGTCATGGGCTAATAAAAAAAAAAGATTGAGTAAAGAAAGTAAAGAAATTATTTTGCTTTCAAAGAAAATGGCAAGCACAGAGACATGCATATGATACGTGCGGCTCGATGTCTAACTGAGAAGGCTTGTTGAAATTAAAAGGGTGTCTGCCCGTTGCAGTCTTGCGTTAGCAGCATACTTAACCTCGGCTCTACCTAAAGAAATTCAGGGAAAAGAAAGACAACATCTACATCGCAGTTTCATATTCGAGGCTGTATCTTTCTTAACACCATCCTAAATATCCTATGGTAGCCCAGGTCCGACAGTTGGGTTATGTGTGCCATGTGCAATGCTAAAATAGTAAAGCAGGCATAGCAGTTTATGATCACAAAGCATTTTATTAAAATAGACCTCTAAGCTACTGACCTACATAAAAAGAAAAGAAAAGAAAAAGCCAAGTCAGTAAAATGCTTAAACAAGATAGAACGGCCTAAGTCCTCAAAAATGTCCCCAGCTGAGTCGCCAAAATGTCGTGACCTCTTTTTTTGGTGCCCGATTAGAGCGGGCGTCTGCAAAGGCTAATGGCTCGGCTATGTCTATTAGGCTTAGCTTGGACTCTCCCAACTCTACCAATTCATGACTTAATAATTTGATATGTTTAACATAAATTAATTTTAGAAAGGAGTCACCACTAGTGGTGAGTCGATTAGAAACCCAAGCAAAATATTGAGAAAAATATTCGTTCTTGCGTAACCAAAGAAATTAGGATTAGGGACTTGATTACATTATTTAATCACTAATGCCTTTTTCGGTACCTAATCTTGTTTAAACCCTAAGGATTTTTGGATTTTTGGATTTTTGAGAGGTTTTCCATGCATTTGCGAAGGAAAAAAACATTTTTTTAGTCTTTTTCTATTTTTTGAACATAAAAAGCATTTTTTTTATCTTTTTTTGGAGATATTAATCATTTTGGGCTTTTTTTCCGATTTTTGGGCTTTTTGGGAAAATATGGGATATTTTTGGATATTTTTATTTTTTGAATTATTTTTTGATTTTTATTTATTAAAATATTATTTTATTATGATAATAATAATATAATATATTTAAAAACGACCCGGGTCTAATCCCTGGTAGCGGCGGGAGTGTGCAGCAGCAGGGGACGGCAATGCTCGATAGAGATCTAGTGCAACAACAGCGGGGGTGGTGGCGGCATGGCTCAGCAGAGATCTGGTGCAACAACGTTGGGGGGTTGATGGTGGCACGGCTCAGCACAGCGTCGAGTGGTAGCAGCAGCAGCAGCAAAAACGACATCGAAACAGTGGCACAACTCGACACGGCGTTAGGGCTGCGGCGGAGCTCGATTGACCCCCCTCGAATCGGGACCCCTCTCTTCGACCAGATCTGGATCTCCGGCTAGCCGGCTCTCAGACCTCCTCCGATGTCTCTCAGGGGAGGTGATCGAGCTAGCTGCCTTGGATCCTCTCTTGGCCGTGGTTTGGGCTTCCCCTCGACAGCCTATTTATAGGTGCGGGAGGGCCAGTCGATGGAGGCTAGGCTGACAGTCCTTGATGCTTCGACCGGCCTTCCTCCGCCAGCCGAATCGGCATCAATCCTTCCCCTTCCACGAAGGCCTGCTCACCATCAATGTTGCATCCCCACCACTTGCACCGTACGTCTCTGTCTCCTCCCACATCCTAGCATTGTGCGCATCCGGCCTCCGACACGTGCTGCATATCCGGTCGGGGAAAGGGAGTTGGGCCAGGGGAAAAGAAAAGGTTGGGCTGGGCCTTGGGGGCCAGTGCGTGGATAAAAAAGGGAAGGGGTGTTTTTATTATTTTTCTTGTTTGGTTATTATTATTATTATTATTATTATTATTATTATTTATTATTCGAAAAAAAAAGGAAAAATTAAAAAAAGAAAAAGAAATTAATGCCTAATTAAAAAAACCTAATCAAAATTTAGGTGTCAACAAGTACTTCTTAGGAATTACCTAAGTAATTATCCAAATCGATAGCCAATGACTAATGTTTTAAAAAGAAGAATTTAAAGGAAAAGCTATAGAATTTGCCGAAGTTCGGAAGTTATATTTCAATGTGAAAACACGATGTATCCTTAACCATGATATGATACAAAGCTTAAAAAAAAAAAAAAAAAAAAAAAAAAAAACCAGCGGCCTAGCTTGTCCCTTGAGAAAAATTTCTTCATCAATCTCTCCCTCTACTTTAGGTATCAAAGAAACTATATCATTTTGAGTCATTAGTATTTTTCCTTTATAAAAATTTATGCCTTTTTAAATAGTAGAAACCTAGGTTTTAATCTTCAGTTATATTTTATTTATTTATAAAATTTTGTGTTTTAGCATAGGACGACAAGCGTAGCACACAGGTAATGTGATTGATTGATCCCACCACCTCAGTTGTTCGACCAACACATAAAATACTTTATTATAATCCAAGCACATGTTACTTCTATGTCCATGGAGGAAAGCTATTTGGTCAAATCCTGCTTTGCATATCAGAATCACAAGATAGGGGGAAACCAGATTAAATGAATGACTATTGCATTTCAACGACAATCCAAAGAACTCAACTTCGTTGGAATTTGTTGCTTTGGTTCTATGGCTCATATTATAAACTCAAAACCACTTTGTCTTAAGAAAACAGAACCCAAGTCCAAACCACCTTGTGGAGGTAGCAATTGCAATGAATAAAACCCTCACACACTAGATGGGAAAAGTGAAAAGGAATAAAGGCCATGAAATGGACTTACCTCAACGGTGCAAACCCCTAGCACCACGTACTCCCAAAATCAACATCGGCAAATCTTTTACCGAGGAAACATGAAATAGAGCAATTGCTTGTATCTATCGAGACTACACAGGCCGCCTAGTGTTTGTGGTTGAGGATGTCTACGGTCGAGGAGGTTATGTTCGAGAATCCTTGTGGAGTAACTAAAGGTGTAGATGGAGTTGGTGTTTTAATGAGATCCTCAATTATAGTGATGTTCCGGCCTGACTTGGCCTTGGACTTTAAAGTTTTCTCTCGTGGTTGATCCCATGAGAGGATGTGGGAAGAGTACCAGTGAAGTTCAAATTCCAGCAAAACGATTGTGACTTGACTCAAACAACAAGCCAATATGAAAATGTTGAAAATTTTTCTGAAAATTGAACCCATAAAGGAAACTTCATCCAAGTAGGCCTCCCAATTTGTATGGGTTTCCTATATTGGATCCAAATTTTTTCATTATATAAGGTAGATTTTTTTTTTTTTTTGTGAAGAGCATCCAAGAGATGACTTCTTTGTGAATTACACTCTGAAGCAGTCCAAGAGGAGCTTTAAGTATTCGAGTCAAGCAAAATCTTGTGGGTAAGATTTGTGAATTCTTTTGTGAGATTGGGAGATTGTTTCTTGAGGAATTAGGAGTGCTAAATATTGTGTGTAATTGGGAGCTGGGGCATACTAAGTGTATTTGGGTGTCTCAAGTATTGTTGTAATCTCGATTTTATCACTTAATTTATAATAAAATCATGTGTTGCTTTCCCCTCTGAGGAATAGGTCCTACTGACTGAATCGCATAGATCGATTGTCTATTTTATTTCCTTGTTTTGTTATCATTTGTTTTTAGAACGATGATAAATAAGTTGTCGGCCAACTATAACGATTAAGTTAAGTGTCCATATTCCAAACTTTCTGAACTCAAGTTTACAAGCAATGATTGAGTAAACGAAAGCGTGCCTATAACCGGCGAGAGGGTGGCGGCTTGAGTAAAAGAGATGGTCATAAAAAAAATATGGATGAGACCACTTTCCGAAGAAGTAACGGCACTTAAAATTTACCATAACCCATATAGGGTTCGCTTTACTGCGTAAAGAGATTATGTATATGGGCAAAGCATCGCTCACAAGTTCAATTAATGTGCTTCCTTTTTTCCCTTTACATCATTTCGCTGCTATTATTATTCGGTTTGTTTTCCCGTCTACAATTTGATTTGGATACATTCATGTTCTATCATACATTTGTAGGGCACTAGTTATATGCAAAGAGAACTCTGAAAGAATAGATGACGTAGGGCAGTTTCAATATTTAAGTTCTTTCCAGAAACATATAAAAATTGGTACAGTATACCTTATGCAACTTCCAAGTCAAAAGTGGTCAATGTCGTTTTCTGTAGGAGGTTTAGCCATTTTTATGTTAAATCTCTGCCCATCATTCATGTGGTTATTTCCCATTTAAAATCTGAATATAACACAATAAACTTCCGTCTTAATACTTCTCCTGGCCTCAACATAACATTGGGGAAGATCGAGAAGAAAGTAGTACAACGGAAAACTGGAATATCATACAACATCCAACGTGTATGATATAGCGGGTAATTTCTAAACAAACCTCGTTATTTTTCATTAAATAATTATGTAGTCCAATACCAAATTGACAGATAATTTTACACACACCAAGCAGAACCATGTCCGGAGGAACTGAAGAATAAGATTTCGGGACATAAGACCTAACTGAAGCAGAATTGACTAGACTTACATAACACAGCTTTGACTTTCTATTTTGAAGTATTTAGGCTTTTGGTTCCTCATTCTGAAAATCATGGCCGACACTGGGGCTGTGACCCGGTCTTGTGCCTTCGAAATCATTTGGTTGAACCGCAACGATTAGCCTTTCCTCATCACCACTCGGAGCTTTCGGTCGAACAGCTTCCTTCTTTAAGCCAGTGAAAGAATGGCCCAATCCGGGGCTGCTCCCAGGGGCTGTGGGGCGGAAATCATCCTTGTACACTGCTTCTGACTCGCCCAAACTGGCCGCCTGATCATGTGCTATAGGCGAAGGAACCATCTCCTCTCCCTCATCGAAATGATCATCGTTCGTAGGAGACTGACTCAGCGGGAGAAATTGTGATGCTTGTTTGTCCATTTGGTCGTAATTAATTGCACGGAGTTTGTCCTCCCATGCCGATTTTATCGACCTTCCCTCGGAAGTTAGGATTGCATCGAACGCAATCAAGGTGAAAATGATCACAAATATTGATATGACTTTGAGATCAGCCATAGCCAGAGAAGTGTGGAAAAGGAAGTTTGATTTTCTACTTTGAAGCAAGCACTGAGAAGAAATAGGTAAGACAGAATATAGTCGACCGAATGAGAAGCACTTGAACTCCGCATTGCTATTTATAGGCCTGAGAAAGTGACTTTTTGAGAATCTTAACCACTGACCCAATTACATATAAAACTATGTACGTGGACTTCATTTTGGTTCCTCGTGGATGGTGATAATTGCCACACTTATGAAGACCCGAATGGACAGGAACTCGCGCCAACTTTGTTGATTTTAACATACCATTGTAAAATTTCCAACTAAAAATAGGCCACTGCTCGCTTTGACCTTTCGATTGTGGTGAAGAAAACTAATGTAGTTTTGAATCATGCATGTACAACGACTGTTCTTGGTTGACCTCGTTTAATTGTTTCGAAAATTATTTTGAGTGCTTACATAATAACCACAAAGTATGGCTAATAATTACCACCCTACCATGGAATTAGGTTGTGAGAAGGATACGTCAGGTTCAAGCACACGTTTAAATGATCAAATGCTTTGTCTGACTTAATTAAGAGAAGAGTCCTCGATGATATATTATGGATCGGGCGAGACATGACCAAGAAGATTTAATTTCACTTTCCTTCAAAGGTTTAAGAATACATTGATCCAATTAAAAGGTTTGTAACTTGATTGATTTTCATACAGTAGGTTTAGAACTGATCATGCAACTTTTCTCATGAACTTATTATATGTGTATCCTAGTTGTTTTGATAATTTCTTTAGAATACTTGTTAAAGAGACCCTCCTTATAATATGGAGGAAATATCAAGAGATGAAGGACTTAGCATATAAATGACCATATGATGAGGCCACTTTTTCTTTTGTAGAACTACATACTTCCGTGAAATTTAGCTCAAATGCTTGTACAATCAAAACTAAGTATCAACATGATTAAGATATGATCCTCAACACATTTAAATGAACTCGTTAAATATTTGAATAAAATTTAACTATCATAAAAATCCACTACGGATATATTCCAACATTAACAAGGCTTGACAAATGACAATATAACACATGTAATATAGGCTCGTTTTTTGTTTATTGACATATGGCATTTGCCATACTAGTGTATTTTCTAAATTTCCTCGAGAATATGAGTATTGCTAAAGAGTGAATACTCAGTACGGGAAATTCTGGCTTACTATCGGTTGCCCTTATTACAAAAGTGTTGCTATATTGAAAGATGCAATATTGTCTTATTTGAATACTGAACTAGTGCACATTTTCTATTTCAAGAAAGTTTAGTTTCAATGAGGTTGAATGCTTGATCTTGGTCCTATGAGGTTTAGAGCTTTGAAATAGTCTAATTTATTAGTAATAGTGTTCATCTTTATTCTAAAAGAACTTCATAAAGTTCGGAGCAAATGTTGAGGACTATAATTTATTTTAGAATGAAGAACTTTCAAATATAAAAAATAATGTCAAACACATGTCTTGCGAGGTTCAGAGTCTTCAAATCATCTACTAGTAGGCATTCAAAAAATATATATGCAAAAGATGGATGCGCTTTTAATACTAGTAAGTTTATAGAATTCTACTACTATTGTCCTGAAGGTTCATAATCCATCCTGCCTTAAGGAGTTCAAACCCATTTCATGTTGCAATGTCCTATACAAGATTATAGCTAAACTACTTGCAGAATATATATGTTGTATGCTTCCTTCAATCATTGGCCTCAACTAAATTGTTTTTATCACTGAACGACATGTCTTAGAGAATATCCTATTGTGCCTAGATCTATTACACAACTACAATAAGGGGGACAAAGTAAACGTTTGGCCATAAAGATTGATCTCATGAAAGCCTATGACATGATTAAATGGGGTGCAGTCATCAAGGTCCTAAAAGCCCTGAATATACCTTAGTACTTGGTAGTTGATTTGATAACCAAGGGCGTCACTAATCCAAGGCTTACAATGAACTTTAATGGAATATAGCTTGGCTATTTCAATAGCTCAAATGGGCTGCAACAAAGTTACTTTTCTTTCTCTATACCTCTTTGTCTTGGTTATGGAAATTTTCAATAGACTGTTAGTACGAAGTTGCTTCTTTCAAATATCACTGGCATTGCAAAATGCAAAGGATTACTCACTTATGCTTCATAGATGACTTGTTCTTATTTGCTTATGGAGATGTAGATTCCGTCTTTTGCCTCTTAGATGCTCTTGAAGAATTCGCTACTATCACAGAACTACGGTTTAATCTTGACAAATGTCAAATCTCTTTCTAGATTGAACAAGGATGAGAAGCTCCTTATACTGGACCACAAGCCTCTTTCCACAGGTAACCTCCTTATCAATGGGTGTTCCCTATGTTACTAGAAGAGTCACTCACACAAACTATAGTACTAACAAGATCTTAAAGAAAATTGAAAGTTGGGGCATGAAGCATATGAGTTATGTAGCGTTACAGCTAACTAAATCAATCCTTGTCTCCATTTGCACCTATTGGATGCAAATATTCTTACTTTCAAAGCAAACGATATACGAGGTTGAGAAAAGGATTTGACATTTCTTATGATTTGGTTCTACAACAAATCATGGATCGCACTGGGTTGCATGGCAAGTAATTTGCTCACCTAAAGGGGAAGGAGGATTAGGATTGCCCGAGGTGAACATATGAAAAAAAGTTTTGTTAGGCCGCACAATGTAGAGCCTCATCAATCATCCATCCTCTCCCCTTTGGAGCATTTGGGTTCACAACACAAAATGTAGAGGCACTCCAATTATGCAGTTCAACATTAGTAGTATGGTTTGTTGGCGATGTCTCTTCAAATTGTGACCTATTCTAATCTCAATTATATCTAACTCAAGGTACTATTGCTTTGACATATATGATGAACTCAGACATGGGGTCTGGTTCTAGAGTGGTACAACCTAATTTGGAGCAATGGCATTAGCAAACACAATTTTATTGATTGGCTAGTTTGTAGAGACAGATTATAGACAACAGATATCATACAACGATTATGACCTTGTTGACATCTAGTATAACTTTTGCAAAGCTAATGTAGAAGATAGAGCACATCTATTCTTCTAGTGTGAATGGACAAGCAACATTTGGTGAGTATCTTCATGCAATGTGGGATTAGGCATTTTTTAGAAGGATGGGATGAGGAACTTCAATGGATGATTAGGGTAACAAAGGGCAAATATTTGGCACCGAGACTTCTCAAGGTATCTTTCCTAGCAACTATATATTACATTTGGATGAAACACAACCATAGACAATTTCAAAACAAGTCAACTAAGATCCATATTATTACATTTGGATGAAACGCAACCATAGCCAAGGTGTGTAAAAATATAAGAGGTAGAGCTTCACTCCACCAAAAAATTAGACTTTCCACGACAAATGTTGTATTGGCTATTATGTGGAGAGTTCCTATCTTCATCTTTTTGAATTATTAGCTCTAATTGTAATGTTGAGGGATGCCCCTAAACTGTTGTACTTCATTTGCTCTATGATATTTACATTTTCAACCAAAAAAAAAAAAAAGAATGATGGATAAATTGTTGGTTTCTATGTTACAGAGATGGTGGCAGTTTCTAAGACATCCATAGGATTAGCTACGTTTTCTTTTTCTTTTTCACACGTCCTCTCCTTCAGCTTTTAGCTTTCACTTTTAAGACTTAACACTTGTTTTTTTTATTCTAGACAACAAATTGAAAATAGGATCTGGAAAGAACTACCAAGAGAGCGTAAAGTCCCTCACCAAAAAACAATTTAAAAAGAAGCATATATTACCATTAGCTAATTGCATGTTAGATTGAATATAAACTAAGACTTGACAATTCCGATTTATCAATCACAGATAAATTCGCACAAAAGTTGGGATCGATTTGCGGAAACGTAAAAATCAACATACCTCCAGTCATTGATGAAATTCACAAAGCAGAAAACTCCAAAATCTTGGACGGATCCATGTAGCACGATTGATTTGTAATATGGGAAACATCAGATTTGTACGTCATGTTCTACTAGCCAATACCCCTCATGGTGTGTTTTCTATAGTGATAGGGTTTGAACTAGACGACCTAACATTTTATTCCGTTTCTTATGTTACCGACATCTTCCATCAAGACCATTATGGTAACATATTAATGGACAAATATCATGTAATAGATGTGGGTGAAAAATTAGGCAATAAATCGGAACTAATTGGGAATACAATATTGGGATCATATTTAGAATAATAAATATATTATAACATTGCAAGCATGTGGCATCTTTTCTACTGTCATGTATGCCTTTTCTTGATTGCCAAAGACAGTTAACGGAGCTATCATAGCTCCTTTCGGAAAGATTATGCTTGAAATTGTACCAAAGAGGCAGAAAATCGCATTCTTCAAAAGAATTATTAAGATTTAATTGCACAAAAAGATTAGTAGATGTCTAGGTTAGTAAAATAGAGGAGATCCATTTGAGTATTGCGTGCATGTTGTGATTATGTCAAGCCATTCCTTCCTAAGAAACTTTTTGATGGATTCGCATATTCTTCTTAATAAAGTTGAGCTATCTTAGATTGATGTATTGGTATTGAATGGAAATTCTAGCCAAGATTGACGATGTAAAAGATATGCTGTAAACCGTTGGCCAAATATGATTTGTTCTCTCGACCCATCAGAACAGGTCCGCGGCCAATGGTTCGACTATTAGAAAAGGATGTAAATGGTATATATGTATAAGAATTATAAGACCGCATAACACATTAAATGACATTAAACAAACAGTTTCGGAAAACATATAGGTAGTTCTATTAGCAGTATTCATATAGCCGTCAAAACCAATACGGTGAGAAAAATGAATTTTGTGAAAATGATTGGACAACATATGTATCCTACAAGAGTCCTTAAACAATTGGAGAATTTTGGGGTATGTAACTTACATTTTGAGGTGATAAGTACATATCCAAGCTACTGATATTTCTGATAAATGTAATTATAGACAACAGTAGAAGGACACTAAAGGGTTAGTGCAAGAGTCAATTAAATAACCGCCCGACCTACTACCGTCGCCCAACGAACGACTTATGCGAAAGCCGGAATTTGACCAAATCTCCAACATTTGATAGCCACTGAGTGTCCTCTTCAACCTTTTTGCTTTTCAAGATCATGTATCTATCCTCTGTGGACCTTGGTACTATGATCATATATTTGACTTCTCCGATTCGGCCCTCCACTGATAGAATTAACGTCCATTATGCAATGAATGGACCTCTGATGAGAGAGGGGCAATATGTGTGTGTGCGCCCGCGCGTGCGTGTGTTAGAAAAAGCTTCCAAACCGGCATGGAATATTTAACTGCATATTCCGAGTGCATGAATTTTGACAACCCCATCTTTCTTGAAATTCGATACTTGAGCTTCTTGAGCTTGACAAGTACTTGGCCAACTTGAGTAGTCAGTTGACCGTGCTATTGAGGTAGATTGCATGGAGCTTGGCCTAGTTCAATGCATCTTGTAGTTCAGTCACTAAGATCAAGCTTATTTATCGTTTTTTCCCCTCTTCGTATATTCCTCATGTATATATATGCATCCTAACATTCTCAAATCACCCATAAACAATAGTTTCAAGTTTAGAACCTATATTTAGTTTTATGATATTATGAGACATGATCCATGATGATAGTAACAAATTATTGGTTCTGGCAATAAAAATCTTGATACCTTCACTTAGGAAGGTCACCAAAAGGGAGTTTAAGTTCAAGCTCATTAATGGATCCAACTAAAACAATCTTCATTTAAAAGTTTAAGCCAATAATTATTGTTCAACTAGAATATATTAACTATTTCACTTTACACCACATCTCCAATGTGAAACTTTTTTGGCCAAACACCCTCAAACATGCGCTTAAAAAAACCCCTCCCTCACTTGTGAGCCATCTCAATTCGAATCTCCACTTTAACTCGGCCTGATATGGTAGATGTTGGTGACCAAAACATCTACCCTTGACTCTGCTTCAATCACCTTGGACTAGCCAAGATCAATTGGAAGCGAGGGATGCCATCCATTATTTCAATTGGGGAGTTACATCCAAGATTCATCTTTTGATATCTTTCTCCAAACGTTGATGCACATCAAATGTGGCCTACCAACAACCGTCTACTCTAATATCACTAGTTTGATCGCATAGTGGAAGTAAGATACCTTCACTTGGAGAGATCATTAAGAGGAATTCACGTTCGACCCGGTCAACATATCCATTTGGATTCACATTTATACATTATATGAAAGGTCAAGGTCCAATTGATAGAGATAATGAAAGTCTATTTACATTTTATGAAATCAAAAGAATTAATTGAACATCTTAGAGATTTTAAGAGTCAATTTTGCTTGAGACAATTTCATAAATTATAACTAATTTATTCTAAACTTTTGGTGTGAAAATTTTAAGTTCACCTTTTGACCCTTCTCAAGTGTAAGTTTGAGTTTCCAAACTTTCTTCTCTTAGTTCAATTGATTACTCGAGGATTATCGACCCTTGTTAAGTACTCTCATTCACTGTTTATCCACGGTAATTGACTAAAAAAATTCCAATTGCATATGAGAAATTGAACTCTTGCTTTTCAATAGAGCAACTTTCTTCAGAAAAATTTCCTAAAAATATGAGAAAAAGTTGCCAAAATAGTATCACGAAAGCACCTTCACAATCATTTTACAAAATCTAATAGGGACAGAAAATCTCCAGGAAAGGAAAAGGCCAAGGGTCAAATGCACCGCAGCCATCAAACTTTCAAAAGAAAAACCCCACCACTCCTCTTTGTCACAACAAGATCAAAGTTCTATTTTGTTTAGTCCTTCACAACTTAGTGAAATGGACCAAATAATGAGCCTCCAAATTGGGATTCTCTTGCCCCTAGCAACCGTCCAATCAAAATGGAACTCCGCTTGTCCAGTTAGCAAATTGATGTTTTTTTAATTTAAATACTTAAAGAATCTGACTGAAGAACATGGCGTGGTTGGCTCCTACACCGGCGGAACCCTCCCGACCGCCTGCCACTAACATTTTATAATCCACAAATTGGAGACAAAAACATTTTCGCTTTGCTGATTTATCAGTTTAGTGCGCATGGAATTTCGGTGGAGTCAATTAAACTATAATAGAGTCGTCCAGGACTGGTTTGATGGTGACCTTTGACTCTTCAAGACAGAATATTCTAGAGATTCTATCAGTTGTTGACGGATTGTTCCACGTGTAGCATCCCCCGGACCAGTTGAAACTAAGAAGATCAAAAGCAGGATTTTTCTTTTCGAAATATGAGCAAAAAAGTCGAACGATCTTAAAATCTATAAAATACAATGTAAATTTCATAAATCAATTACGTTCAAGTCTTTAAATTGTGTTGTTGATCCTAATCACAGAACAATTTGCAAGGCGTGGTTTAATTGATCATCTCTAAATCTTGTACCTAAAATCCCTTGACATTTTATCAACCACACCAACTCTGAAAGATTTACAATAAAAAATAATTCAATTATAATACAGGAAACATATAAATTTCATCTGTTTAGTATGAGGTCTTCCAAGGCCCTTTAATGATTTTGTGCATGTTGTTTGACTTCATTTATCATAAAGAGTTGGGGTAACATCTACTGAATACTAATTATATGCATTTTTCCGATACTTTGGTGACAAAATGTCCATGAGTATCTATAATTGTCCTTTTCAAGAAGAATTGAAGAAGTAAAATAAGAAAAAATTATAAAAGTCTAGAAAAATAAGAAATATTTGTAAATGACCAAAATACCCTCAAGAGTTATAAATTGACTAAATGCTCCCTCTAGCTTAAAGTAATTATCGGAATGCCCTTAAACTCAGTTTTATGGGTGATGATACTACTCGCATATGAGAACGTGAAATGTAACAAATCGTAACAAGAGGGGAATATTTATTAATCCAATTTGTAATTCAAGAATATGCATACTCAAATGGTAAATATATGCAATATGTGTGCAATCTTGAGAGATTCGAATAATTAATAAGAAATATCATAATTATCTTTGACATAGGAAAATATCCTATCAAAAGTGCTAAAATCCTTGATGAGTTAATAATAATAATAATAATAATAATAATAATAATAATAATAAAACAAAAGAAAGAAATATGAAATATGTATATATTTCAATGTACATATTAATGAAGAGTATATCATCCTATTTATAAGCTATTTCATATAACTATCCTAAGATAATATCTTAATCGTGTGGCACCCAGGATCTCAGATCAAGTCACATGACTTGCTTTATAAATTAGGGGAGATATTAATTTCAGATCATAAAATAAATTTCATTCTAAGCTAAGTTATAAGAAACTGAACTGCACTTGACTATATTTAACAAAAACTTTGTTTTCGTACACATTGGGAGATTAGGCTAAGGAGGGGGATTTCTACAAAAAAAGACTAAGAGCCACAAACACTAAATATCCCGCCTCATGTCGAGTATGTACATACTGTCAGATTAACAAAAACAAAAAACAAAACTCTCCCGCACATCAAGCACTCCTTGGTCACCTTCTAATTTGAAGAAAAAACACAATAAACAAGTGTGAGTTTTCAAAATAAAAACTCAGCAAGTGGACGATTAGTCTTAACTCGGAGTTGGCCAATAGCAAGACAAATAGATAAACAAACTATCAATTTGCAGAATCTATGGAAGTATACCTGCAACAATCACTCAAGGGAAGATGACACTCCACCATGTACCCCTCGTACCCAATATAGTGTCACGAGGTTTACAATCACCCAGGGGAAGACGACACTTCACCCTGTACCTCTCGCACCCAACCTAGCATCACGAGGTCCCCTGAGAAGTTATTCAACCCTTCTTAGTCCTTTGGAGAGAATACCATTACTCCTCATCACCCCTCATCAGGCATCCTGACATACAGGGTCTCTCATTGGCTCCTTAGCCAACTACACACATTCATAATTTTGCATTGTTGCAGCACCAACAACTCCAGTATGCTAACAATCACACCAAGGTCTAAACATACATTGTAAAATAATACAAGATATATAAGAACCCTCATTAGAGGCGACAAAGTAAGAGTCCAACCTTTTTTTTGCAGAAAACTCATAATCTACTAACATAGACAGAACTAGGTGAAAGCGACTAGTCTCAATGTTTAGAGCCAAAACCATTGTAAACCATCACAAAAAACTCTCAAGTTTTAATATGTGATGGTAAGGCCCTAAATGAACACTTTCCAAGAGGAAACCAAGTCTGGTTCCTTCTATAAAGAGAGCAGCAATGTGGTCCATGCAACTCAAAATTCCTTCTGCCAAACATAACTAACAACCGGGAGGTTTAGCCCATTTCAAAGTTCAATACTCAGTAAAATGCTTTGAAATTTTGATATGTTCTGCACCTACATGTCTCCTACTACTTTCATGAAGGAAGCAAATCCATATTCTAATTCAATAATTTTATAGAAATTCAAAATCACACTGAGGTTGTAATTTCACAGTACTAAACAGCTCACTGACAGTATAAAATCAAGTCTTCATGTGGATCAGTTTAACTCGTAAAAATCTCAATTAAATATATTTCGTAAATTAGAATGTATTGCACAACTTTCCAGAAAATAAGTTCATCCAATTCTTAATACATTTGATGACGGAAAATTGGCAATCCAGCAACCTCAACGAGCTTTTCATCCCATACTAATTTGAGATTTTTTGTGGCATTTTGTAAACTTTGTCGCTATTTGACAAGGAGAGCTATGATTTTTTATTTATTTATTTATAAGTGCAACCTATTGAAACAAAATGCGGAATTGATCACACAAGAACCTTACCGAAGCAAAAATTAGAACCAATTAAATGATAAACATACTGAGTTTGGTGCACATCCGCCTCCTTAAGGATATGCCGCTTATGAGCATTATAATTATAGTAAGCGACATGAGATAACAATTCATATTGTAATTGGTAAAAAATTTATACTACCACAAAAATTTAGAAGCCAATACGATTAGATGCGCTCTTGTGATGAAGTCTTTCGAATATAAGCCTCCCAGTGGACTTACTGCTGCTTGAATCGCAATTATCGCGAGTGGGACTGCGATGACCATGACGGTTTTTGCATACCTTTCTCCCATAATTTCCTTTTTTCCTCCCTCTCTTTCGGTTGAATTACACGCATCAGACATAAATCCCTCTTGGTGGTAGCCATGCCTTGGAAATAAAAGTGTTACGTTTTTTTGGATGAAAGAAAAGAGAGTGATTTGATGAAAGATGAATGACCCCTCTCGAGGAATTTATAGGGGGAGGTATCGCTAATTTGGGAAAGTATCTATCGTTTGCCCATTTTATTATTCGGAAGACTCGAACGAAAGAGCAGGTCCAATTGTACTGGCTTTCAAATATCTGTAGGAGTATAAATTTTTTACCAATTGCAATACAGTTTGTTTTCTCATGTCACTTATTGTAATTAATCCTCATAAGCAGCATATCTTTTGGAGACAAATGTGCACCAGACTCACTATGTTTAACATATGGCTGGCTCTAATTTGTGCTTTTGTAAGGTCCTTTTGAATGCTTTTATGGGTTTTGTGTGATCAATTGCACGTTTTGTTTCAATTAGTGCACTTATAAAGAAACATACTCGTGGCTTTTCCATCAAATGGAAACAAAATTTGCAAAATGACACAAAAAATCTCAAATTAATATACACCAACTGAAATAGAATATGCAATTAATCACACCAAAGCTTGCAAAAGCATTCAACAGAAGAATCTTACGAAAGCAAAAATTAGAGTGAACCACGTAATAAAAATGGTGAATGACAAAAGAAAATAAGCCGTATTGCAATTGGTTAAAAATTTATACTCCCATCATTTTTTGGAAGTCAATACGGTTGTACCTACTCTTTCGGCCAAATCTTGCGAATATACATCTCTCCGTCGACTAACCATTGCTTGAAATGTCATTATTGCAAGTAGGAGTTTGGGGAATGACCCATTATCATAATCTAAGGCAAAATATATAAACCATGCTACACATGCTATTTCCTCTTATTATTAAGGGGGATTAACAAAAACTTCTTTTTTTACTAAAACTTAATAACATTGAGTTGATGGAGGCCTCCATGGCACAAAAAATCGCATAATTTATTCGGTTGGTTGAAGGGTTGGAGTTGTTCGTGGATTCTGTTTGGATGGTTGCTCAATGACCCCATAATCATTAAATGCATTTGTTGATACCTGCAAAGATAGTTGGCACCTAAGTGAATCGGTAGCGTATATAGTATTAACAATTATAGCGTTTTTGAATCGGTGGCGTATATAGGTACCTTTTAAATATCTAAATATCTCTTAGGAGAGGTGATATCATCGAGCTGGAGTTGGAGAGAGAGTTACCATGAAGCGAAGATGTCATTGAGAATTTGAGCTTTAATTTTTTACTCAGCTTGGCGTACACGGGACTTATAAAGGCTTTTGGAGTTCGTTGATGAGACTGCTTATTTTGCTACTCCAAAGTGTGAAAAAGTCTCCTGTAAGAGGACTCGTGAAAGAGGAAGGGATTAACTGAATTCTTTTTTTGTTACTCTTTTAAGATCATGCTTCGCTACCGAGGAATTTGGAAGATGACCCATTATCACTATCCAACCCGACATATAAGGGCCATGCTTCATAAGTTGTTTCCTCTTGTTTTGAAAGGGGACTAACCAAAACCCAATAACAAGGAGGTCATGGACACCCCCATGGCACATGAATGGCAAACTTCATTCGAGTGGTTGAAGGGTTGCGGTTGTCAATGGACTCGGATTAGATGGTTGCAATGACCCCATAATCACTAGATATGTTTATTATCACTTGCAAAGACAATTGGCATCTAAATAAATTAATGGCGTATGTAGTATTAAAAATTATATAACGTTTATGAATCGGTGGGGTTTATACATACCTTTAGGATATCTCTAAGGAGACTACACCCGGAGTCTACAAAGCATCATCTCCTAGGGGGCGATGCTATTGAGTTGGAGCTAGAACTAGAGTCACCGTGAACTAAAGACACTAAATGAGCATTTGAGCTTTAATCTTTCACTCAGTTTGGTGTTTCACTCGATCCAACGCGGGACATATAAAGGCTTTTGAAGTTCATTGATGAGACCGCTTCTTCCGCTGCTCCAAAGCATGAGAAAGTATCCTGTTAGAGCACTCACAAAGGAGGATGGGACTAATTGAATTCTTTCTCTTACTTGTTGACACATAAATTTTGGCAACTTAATCATTTATTTATTACGTAGAAAATTAGGGTTTAATGTCTAAATCCTAAACAAAAAAATTAAAATTAAATTACATAGATGTAGTTTTAGGAGCATTTATTCTATATTTTATTATTGCATTCGCATTGAACCGATAACGGATGGGTTTGAATTTATGATTCTGAGCTTTAATTTGATGAGTTGGACTAAGCCCATAGAGAGAGGGAGTTGGCCAAAATCCATTATTCTTTGATGATCGAAAATTCACTTATGAGGAATGGTGATTTGATATTTTCGGAATAGATTCGTATTATTCTTTCAATATCGGTAAATCTGTCATGTATTCATGCAATATATGAGTGATATATTTCGGAGCACATTGGAAGATTTCGGATGAAATATCGAAATAATAAGAATGAATATTGCATGTGGGGCATATATTGAGTGATATATTATTTGTCTCAAAACAAGAAAGATTGCATGATCAAGGGAGATTCTGTGCGTAAGCCAAAAAGGGATGGGTAAAATATTTTAAGAGTGAATCAAAGGAGATAAAATTTGCTGACTTTCCTTGACAGTTCAAGCCCTTCGCCTATAAAAGGGACTCATTACACAACAAAAGCGGGGAGGGGGCAGCATTCACGAGAAAAGAGAAGAAAAGTGAGGGGAGATTAGAATTTTTATTTCAAAAAAAAACATTTCTCTTTGGTCTCTCCATCAATGGGTCAATGAAAGGAGGGTTTTTTTTTTCCTTTAATAAAAGGAAGAAGGAAAAGAGAAAAGACGCCTAGGGGAGAGAAAATGAAGATGGTGGACGCCCGAAAGTGCACGAACCCTTGGTCGTTCCCCCTTCGCCGGCCCCGATTATCGACGGTGGACACTGCCGGGAACTTTGTCACTGAACGAAAGAGAGCCAGTGAGCTTTAGCTAATGTTTGTGTGAGTAGATCAGTTGCGATTGAAGCTCGATTAGCAACTCGAACTCACAATGTTATTTTTGTGATGATCTGAATGTGAATCTTTGCCTTATTTTTGTGTACGAGCACCTTGATCGAAATGCCTATCACTTGCTGGATGAAACGTTCGAACTAGATCGGTATGTAACTTCAATTCAATCCTTGAAATGCAAAATCATATTGCATCAATTCAATTTGTTCTCGACTTATCGAACCCTTATTATGGCCGAATTCATTCGTATGCTCAACAAATGATGTGAAAATTGCTGTGTCATGGCTTGAGGATCTCTCTAGTTCGAGTTAAAGTGTGAATTCTGTGGTGAAAGAGTGCGAGATCTGCATGGTCGTGTGCGAAGAATGGAGCGTCAGAATCGCCACCGATCTTCCTTGGGTGTTGTTCTCTTCCTCATTGTCGGCTGATGCATGCACAAGAGGTGGAAAATTTCTGGAAATGTGACTTTTCTGATGCTGTGGTTTTCATTTCGTATCGCATACTTAGAGGACTCGTTGACGGAGTCAGATAGCTTGGAATGGATATATTTGGGGTACATTTGTTTCCGGATAAATTCTCCTATATTTTTTTTTCACTAACTAAAAAAATAAAAAGAAAAAAGAAAATTGTAGAGAAATGCAAGTCTCGGTTAGGCTGTTACGGTTTAAGAATAGAATTTCATTTGATTCATGTCCTTCAAGATTAGGGAGTCATGTCTCTTGAATCTATAAATAATTTGAAATTTTACGTTGTGTTTTCTCATATGAAATGGATAAAGAAATTAAATTAAATTAAATTAAATTAAATGATATAAAAAAATCCTCTTATTATTATTATTATTATTAGGATTACATTTTAGGGTCACTTGGACGTAAGTCTTCATTTAGGCTTAGGTTTAATTTTTGGACTCAACTCATGGAGTTTTTTTGTCCCGAGGCTTGATGATGAGACAATATATATTTTTTAGCCAACACCGTATCGGATTAAATGATGATACTTTCCATATTTTACTTACTTTCGATGGCTTGATTATGAGCTTGGTTTATTAGGTGATGTTTTCGTTTACTATATTTTGATTATGTGATTTAAATCCGAAAGCAGTCATTTTCACAAGGATTTGACCACATTGTTTTCTTCAAATATATTTGCCTTACCACAAGTTGTATTTAAAATTGTTGGCTGGTTCAAGGGCTTTGCACGCACCTAGCTCTTTTAGCTTTACCTGCATCAATTACAGATAGAACATGAGAAGAAAGTTTTCACTTTCTAGGCGTACACCAATATGTGATACTCATAACTACCAACGTATCGAACTTAAATTAATAGATCGAGTCTTTCTAATGGTCTAGCTTTTATGGCCTATATGCACAACACCAATATCACTTTCAACACAATCAAATCTGGTATGACCAGTTCGTTTTGTTTCCATTGGCATGACATTTATGGTATCCCTTAGCACATAGATATACACACACGGTTGAGCTACAAATAGAGAAATGTTATGAGGATCAATATGCTCTAACATAGTCTATCTTTGCCTAATGACGTGGGCAATTTTTGTCTTGAATTCGAATCAAACAAGAGAACAACACTATCGTGGGGACTGGGAGAATGAGCTTGTAGATTAAGAGATTCACATTAAAAAATCTCGCGACGAGCAATTCGAGGTTCGGTCTCTCCCCAAATTCCGTGCTGAAATAGATGCAAAATAGGGACTGCCATGAACTTCGTAAACTCACAAAGCTGAGGATGCTACTTAGGTGAATGCAATTCATTTCCCCAAGACTTCAATCTCAGACCGAAGCATCATGGCCATCATCTTCCACCCTCAATGACATTCGACATTTGGTGGTGGATATTCTATATCGCACGCTGCTTATATGGAATACGGTTTCATGGAAAATGGAGTCCCCCTTCTTATCTGGACACCAAGAATTGGCCCTCATATATTCATTCCAACCCTTTGATACCTAAATCATCTCATCACATTTTTTTTTTCCAATTCCACAGCACACTTTCTCAGAAGCTTTTCACACTGAAGTTCGCCGGATAGAATGGTCTTGAAGCTATGTAGTGTCTTATGTTGGACGTAAATTGCGCAACCCCAAGATCTCCATAACCAGAACAAGAATATGCATAATTGAGTAGAAAGATTAACGCACCTATTTTGGGATCCATCGAACATAAAGCGGAAGCAGAAAAAGGGATTACTCACATATCAATGGGATCCACGCATCAAGTCCTTCTTTATTGCCCTTCGTATCACTGGCTCAATGAGGTATCACTGGCTCAATGAGGCGGCGGGTTAGAGGAGAGATTTGAGCACTATTTATAGAGTTTCCAACCAATCCCCCTCATTACGGGCCAAGCTCAACTCGGCTCACACTAGCCAGTCCCATATTAGACTAATTAAGAAGGTAATCTCTTACATCTTCGGCATGAAACATAAAATCATTTTCTTTTGTGGTCAATTATAAATTTTATTTCTCATTGAACATTGATATAATGACACTTCTGACAACTAAAACCATTTGAATCAGGTTGTAGCATAAATGATCTGATTTTTAAATTTCTCAAAAATATCAATAAAGGTTTCAAAAGATATATAATATTTTGATGGACAACTGGATACCTTCAATTTCATGAATCCGAATTTGTTGTTAAGTCCGATTCAAAGAGAATATAAAAGTATCAGGAGGCAAATCCATGCGCAATATAAAATCCCCACATTTCATGGTTTAGCATGTTGAGTTGAGAATTGAGAATAAGGGATCATGGGAATTATTTCTCTTTTTAACTAATTTGGATGGAATTATCATTATTGATAGTTATATTAACATCTTATTTAATGCTTCGGTTATGCTAATAAGGTAATTTCCAGTCAAAGCAAGGTAAACATGAATTATATGTCAGAATTAAGATTTGATATAGTAAATGCTCGCATATTTTTTTTTTTTTTTTTTTTTTTGCAGATTGGTTAATTAAATGCTTATGATTTAAAATTAACAAGATCACAATCACCGAGTTCAACAAGACAAGATGAATAACCTCAAGTTTATGGATGTATTTAAACATAAATTGCAACAGACGATCCTACTGCGGCTGCAGCAATTATTCGAGATCATCAACAAGAATGAGCTTGCACCTGAGCTTCGTGGCTATATTTCATAGGCTCGACTTAACATGCGTTCAAAGAATGGATCCACGATCTCGAAAAATCTGAAGTAGAATTGCATTCTTCAATTGCGGAGTCAAGAGAGGGATCCTAGCAACTCACAACATCACAACAACCCGTAGAAAATCTAAAAATGAGCTCAAAAAAGAGAACAAAGACACCTTCGAGGCAAATTTGTTGCCTAATCGGGGCTTAGGGTTTGACTCGCTAAGATTTTATCTCACCCTGTCGTGGGCTAACCTTTTTCAAGGCCGTAGTGTCGAGATCTGTCGAGTGTGGATGTGGTGGGCGCGAGATGCGACACCTTTTGGTTGGCTTTGCCGTTAGCGAAGTTTAAGGTGACCCTGATCCCTAAGGTTTTTGAGAAGGTTGGTTGGAAGTTGCTAGTGTAAGAACTTGTAAATCATTAAACTTCCTAGGGACAACAATGGATAAATAAGTTGTGGTTTTTATGGGAAAATCACGGTTGTGTTTTATTATCCCTATGTTTATTGGTCGGGTGTTTATTTAATTTGTTTTCGCATGTGCTTAATTGATAAGATAAAAAAAAAAAAAGAATGGGTCAGTGACGCGTCTTGGGACGTCGCATTTTCAATCGACCATTGAGGGATGTTCGCATGCTCGAGGTTCAGAGTGTGACACCATTTATCCAATGTTATTGCATCTTGTGGACTTGAGCAACATGCATAGTTTTTTTTCTTTTCCCCAATGACAGAGCTATATTGATTTGGAATCTTTTGAAGATATTCAGATCATTATAGTCTGAAAAAGGACAAATTGATTGCATGGCAATCGAGGCAAAGATGCTTGACAGTAAGACATTGAAGGCAGGCAAAAAAAGGAGTGACAATGGTTCCAAAAACACATGCCACCATGAAGCGACCGGTGGAACTTGTATCACAGGAGAACTTTAGGCCGGTTTTCATCTGGGAGATATATGGTCCAATTCACCTTCTCGATTCTGATTGTATGAGCTAAAGACAACATTGCATTTTAGTGATAATTGTTTCATTTCACAAGCATAAAGCTAGAGAATCCAAACTATAATTTATATACTTATTAGTGCAATAATGATATGGAACAACTTATTATTTTTTGTGTGAGGTATGGCATAGTGGGGTTTGGTAGAACAAAATGGTCATGCCAAATCCAGCAGTTGACATTAATTTTCTTTTATTTGATGGCTGAGATCATGCACGCAAGTTCAAGGCCATTACTTTGTTGCATCAATTTTTGTTGGTTAAATCTATGTATCTATGCAACTACTCTTCTTTTTAGAATAGTAAATAATTGTTGAAAGGATGTCGTGGAAACCCAAATCAAGCATAGTGCACTTTATCACCATTGGTGAGGGACAATTGATTATGAATCCTTTGTAGATATTTAATCATTGAAGTAAAAAAAAAAAAAAAGGACAAACATATCACTCGGTGAACAAGGCAAAGATGCTTGTGTCACGGGCCGAGAGTTTCCTTGGCCTCGGAACGACCCACGGGCACCTAACGAGCGGAATTTGCCAAGTCAACCTTTCTTCTATAGCTTGTTCCACGAACAATACGATGAATGCTTCTTCGTGCAAGATCCTACCACGCCCAGCTTTGCTTGGGCGTTTAGTCCATCGAGTGAGACAGCAGTTCTCTTTAGGCACAACAACTGGTTTCAGCCTACCATGGCCTCGTTAGGAGAGCGGCATCAGCTCCCAATCAGTTTGTGCACAGGAGGCTTACCTCGTCTTTAGAGCTCTTAAGTGATATAATCATTTTATCCTAGAACTCCTAGCACCAACCATCCGGACACCACTCCCACGGACCAGTTGTGTTCTACCCTTCTACCTCACACTCTTCACCAGATAACCCCAAGCGCCACTCACAAGTGTCACGAGTACGGGAGGATTCACGGACCGTGACATTCTCCCCCACTCAATTTGCAACGCCCTCATTGTGATTTGTTCTGTCGCTTCCTTATGTCCCTTAACCATTGATGTGCCACTTTTGGGAATTCACATTGAACGGTTACGCTCGCCCAACAAAACAGGTTTTGCTCCATCAGTAGCCTCTTTTGATCTTAGCTGCTCGGCCCTTCTCGATCACCTGTGCTTTCTGGCAAGTGTGGCATTTTTCAACAACCGCATCTTTTGGCAGCACCATTTCAGCCTAACTAGCATCTTGACCCCAACAAACCAGATGGAGGTTCTTTCCCTGTTGAAAACGTGATAATAAACCTCTTCTTCGAATTCGCCGATCGATCCAGGAATGTTATCCCTATTCAATGAGGATTCAATTCTTCTCTAAGTCGCTTTCTACTCAGCGAGAAACCGACTTGTCCTAGTACCCATCCACTAGAACTTATCAGTTCGACTCACACTTGAGCGAGGAGTCCGATTTTCCAACTCAGTCACTTACTAGAGGGATTCCTGCTCTGATACCATTTGTCATGGGCCGAGAGTTTCCTTAGCCTCGGAACGACCAGCGAGTGCCTAACAAGCGGAATTCGTCAGGCCAGCCTTTCTTTTATAGCTTGTTCCACGGACAATACGATGAATGCTTCTTCGTGCGAGATCCTACCACGCCCAGCTTCACTCGAGCGTCTAGTCCATTGAGTAAGACAGTAGTTCTCTTTAGGCACAACAACTAGTTTCAGCTTGCCATGACCTCGTCAAGAGAGCAACATTAGCTCCCGACCAGTTTGTGCACAGGAGACCTACCCTGTCTTCAGAGCTCTTGAGTGATATAATTCTTCTATCCTAAAACTCCTGGCATCAATCGTCCTGACGCCACTCCCACAAACCAGTTGTGTTCTACCCTTCTGCCTCACACTCTTCACCAGATAACCCTAAGCAACTCAAGGAGCTGCTCGACGCAGGTTATATACGGCCGTCAAAAGCCTCGTTCGATGCACCGATCCTATTTCAAAAGAAGCACGATGGGTCACTCCGAATGTGCATCGACTACCGGGCGCTGAACAAGCTGACTGTGAAGAACAAGTACCCGATCCCGCTCATCACGGATCTCTTCGATCAACTTGGTGGAGCTCAGTGGTTTACCAAGCTGGATCTCCGATCGAGCCAAGTTTGGATCGCTGAAGGGGACGAGCTGAAGACAGCTTATGTGACATGGTACGGATCCTACGAGTTCCTCGTGATACCGTTCGGCTTGACCAATACTTCGGCCACTTTCTGCATAATGATGAACAAGGTACTCCACCCTTTCCTAGATAGGTTTGTAGTGGTTTACCTAGATGATATTATGGTCTATAGTCGGACATTGGAGGAGCATGTCAAACACCTAAGGAAAGTCTTCCAAGTCTTGCGTGAGAACGAGCTGTACGTTAACCGCGAGAAGTGTGCCTTAGCCCAAGAGGAAATTATGTTCCTCGGGTATATCATCGGGGATGGACGAGTGTGGATGGACAATGCAAATATTCAATCAATCATCGAATGGGAGCCACCAACGAAGGTGTCGGCGTTGAGGTCATTCCTGGGCGTCACCAACTATTATCAACGGTTCATTCGGAGCTACTCCAACATCACCGTGCCACTCACGGACCTACTAAAGAAGGAGAAAGCATGCGAGTATACGGATTTATGCTAAAGAGCCTTCGACTGATTGAAGCGAGCCATGACTGAGGAGCCGGTGTTGGCGCTGCCCGACCACATCAAGCCATATGAGGTAGAGACTGACGCATAGGATTATGCCATAAGAGGTGTCCTTATGCAAGATGGCTATCTAGTAGCGTTCAAGTCTTGAAAGCTGAACGATACCAAGCGACGGTATACTATTCAAGAGAAGGAGATGACCGCGGTGGTCCACTGTCTTCGAACATGGAGATACTATCTCCTGGGATCAAAGTTCGTTGTGAAGACAGACAATGTGACCATGAGCTATTTTCAGACCCAAAAGAAGCTAAGTCCGAAGTAAGCTCGATGGCAAGATTTTCAAGCGAAGTTCGACTACATGTTGGAGTACAAGCCAGGAAAGGCCAATTCCGTGGCAAACACGTTGAGTCGAAAGACGGAGCTGATGAGCCACACGGTAAGTTGACTGAGTTGTCCTTGGGTCAACCGCATCAAATAGGGATTATCGCATGATCCAAGAGCCCAAGCTCTCATCGGGTATGCCAAGGAACGCAAGACCTGACAGTTTTGGTGTGAGGACGAGCTCCTCTACACCAAGGGAAGGCGGTTGTACGTGCCGTTTTATGGGAAGCTAAGAAAGGAGATCTTGCGTGAGTGCCACGACTCAAAGTAGGCGGGTCATCCAGGGATCCACCGCACATTGGCACTTGTCGAAGATCGATATTATTGGCCACAAATGCGCGACGATGTGGAGGCGTATGTGAAGACTTGTTTGGTGTGCCAACAAGACAAGCTGAAGCAACGATCGTCGTTGGGTTTGTTGGAGCCACTTCTCGTCCCAACTCGTCCATGGGAAAGCATTTCCATGGACTTCATCGTCAACCTGCCGAAGTCTGAAGGGTGTCGGACTCTAATGATGGTGGTTGACAGGTTCTCAAAATACGCAACCTTTGTGCTTGCAACAAAGGATTGCTAGACCGAGGAGGCGGCCAAACTGTTCATGAAGCATGTGGTGAAGTACTGGGGGGTGCCACAAACGATCGTGAGCAATTGGGATCCCCGCTTCACAAGACGTTTCTGGTCTGAGTTGTTCAAGCTGTTGGGGTCGAAGCTGAATATGTCAACGAGTTTGCATCCCTAAACCGACAATCAGATGGAGTGGGTCAATGCTCTCTTGGAGATCTACTTCCGACACTATGTGAACATGGCGCAAGTGAATTGGGCGAAGCTAATCGATGTAGCCTAGTTCTCCTACAACTTGCAACGAAGTGAGTTGACTAGCCAAAGTTCGTTTGAGGTTGTGACTGGGCAGCAACCGAACACTCCAAGCACAATTGCTTCCGGTTACCAGGGGAGTAGCCTGCCTGCGTACAAGTTCGCCAAGAACATACAAGAAGAGGCGGACTTGGCATGGGCGTGTCTACACAAAGCCTCCAAACGCATGAAGAAATGGGTGGATAAGAAGCGACAGCACGTGGAGTTCCAAGTTAGAGACCAAGTGTTGGCCAAGCTGCATGTGGTTCTTTGGTACAAGGACGTGCACAAGGGGTTGATCCGTCGCTACGATGGGCCATTTCAAGTACTACAATGGGTTGGAAAGGTCGCATACAAGCTGGAGCTACCATCAAAGCTAAAGGTGCATCCAGTTTTCCATGTAACTATGCTTAAACCCTTCCAAGTTAATGAGGAAGACCCGGATCAAGGGGAGTCACAACAAGCACCACTCGAAGCAAAGACCTCGTATGATCGAGAGGTCGAAAGCATCTTGGCGGATCGAGTCATACAGAAAGGTATTGCGTGGCCAAGCGCGAGTATTTGATCCGATGGAAGGGTCTTTCGGAGAGTGAAGCCAGTTGGGAGCCCGAGGAGAGTCTTTGGCAGTTTAAGAAGGAGATTGAAGCCTTTCACGCCGAAGACGCGACGAGGGCGTCGCCTGATTAGGTGGGGGAGAATGTCACGGCCCAAAGGATTGTTAATCCAAGAGGGTTTTATGGGACGGGCGTGACACGTTAATGACCCCCGGCTTATGTTATAAATGCGAGTAGCTGGTAGTTGGCAATAAATGCCGGTAGTTGGTAGATGGGAAGGTGCAATCTCCACCGTTGGATTTAAGGGAGATCTATGGATACGGTTTGCCTTATACTTGTATATAAAGAGGTCTCCTTCCTCATTGTATTCTCATTCACAAGCAATACAAAAATCAAAGCTTTTCTCTCTAAGAGTTTATCTCTCTATATACGAGTCTTGTGAGTCGAATGTTGAAAGACTGCTTAGGCGTAAAACCTTAAGGCCACACGGGTCAGCCTACGTGTGATCGAGAGTGAATTGATCAGCCAGTGACACTTAACTGTGCATCATTGATGCGAAGTGACAAAAGGAGCAATGAGAGGTTTGAGGAATCTGCTAAGCTATTCTCCAAACTCAAAGCTCTATAAGACAAAAGAGTACATTTGGACCTTACTTATGTGGGCACGGTACAATCACGAGACTGTGGTAATAATGCATGGCTGCCTTATTCAAATAAGAACTATAATAGTTAAAATATTCACCTCGTAATGCTTTTTTTTTTTTTGGTAAAGGGTAATGATATATTGAGCTTTAACCAACAAATATGCAAGATCCGGCACCACAACTTGCACTCAACAAGACACAAACGTCTCATCGAGTGAAAGGGCGCCGGACGCAAAACACCGCAAAGCGGTCAACTCAAGCAAGGGCCAAAACAGGAAGCCTAAGAAAACAACTATGCAGGGCCGATACAACAAACTAAAAAAGACAAACTAACCAAAAGGCCACGCAGGGCCATGAAGAACAACCCGCAAAGCTAGACTAAGGCGACCTAGGCGGTCAGTATAGGAGAGCTGAAGATAGATGGGTCAAGGCCCCAATTTCTTTGTAACCTCCTATTTCTCAGGCAATCTTCCACGCTTTTGAAAGTTAAGGCTTTATCCTTCACAACTTTAATAAGATGCTTCTTGATAGTTGCAACCACAACCGGATGTTCTTTAAAGAGGATGTCGTTTCTATACTTCCAAATGAGATAGCATAGAGCTCCAAAAGAGAAACAACCAATGGCGTGATAGAAATCCTTACCTGAGAGGAATCTCATCGCCCATTGAAGATTTTCTGTCCAAGTCACATTTCTCCATGGGAGGTTGCACCTGGCCGCCCAAAAGTAAGCCATACTAGCCGTGATGCAGCAACCAAAGAAGAGGTGGTCAATAGAATCCGGTGTGAGCTTGCAAAATGCACATACATCACTCTCAATTCTCCCATAAGACATAAGAAAAGCATGGGTAGGAAGCCGGTTCTTAGTGATTAGCCAGAGATTGAATTGGTATCTCGGAGTGATGGTCTTGTTCCAAATAAAGGATGACCACACAACCCTGTCTTTCCTTCTTCTGAGTATATGCCAAGCTGAGGCGACCGAGAAGACACCGAAAGGATTATCCCTCCATATAAATCTATCAGGAACCCCTGTAAGAACCAGAAGGGGCTGGTTCTAGGAATCCATTAATGACCTAAAGTCCTGACCCGCCGAAGAAAAAAGGTCTGCAACAACTGCATACCAAGGCAGCCCCGAATCAGAGATAGTCTACTTTGAACAAATAAGATCCAGCGGACCTCTCTGATGCCAATGGTCAAACCAAAGTGATATCCCCTAGCCATCTCCAATCTTCCAGTGGAAGTTGAGGTGGAATTCAGATCTCAGGTGGAGGATCCTCTTCCAAGCCCACGAGTAGCTGCCCGGCGTCTTAGCCACCCAGAAGTTCGTCTTTCCTAGAAAAGTAGAGTGAATCCATTTCCACCAAAGAGACTCCTTATCCATGAAGAGGATCCAAATGCGCTTAAGCATCGCCGCCTTATTGTACTCTTGCAAACTCCAAATCCCAAGACCCCCTTCTTCCCTTGGGAGACAAACATCCTCCCAGGAAACCTTAGCTCCTCCCCTGCCAAGGCTGGGCCCATTCCATAAGAACTATCTAAAAATCTGCTCGATACGATCCAGGACTGCTAAGGGAATAATGAACACACTAGCCCAATAAGCTTGGATTGCATGGAGCACTGACCTTATGAGCTGAACTCTCCCTGCAAAGGAGAGAAATTGATGGGTCCAGGCTTGCACCCTAGCCATAATGCGATCGACTAGAGCTACACAATCTGCCTTGCTGAGTCTTGAGGATATAATAGGTGCTCCTAGATAACATACCGGCAATTTTCCTTCAGCAAAACCGAGGGTATCCTTTATCTGACTTCTCAAGTCATCCGATCCCCTTGCAAGAAATACCTCACTTTTGCTGTTGTTCGGCTTGAATCCACTCCATCCCAAGAAGGTATCCAGCCCATCCTTCAATAGTAGGATGGAGGCCATATCCGCACCGCAAAAGAGGAAGACATCATCCGCGAAGAAAAGATGAGATAACCGAGTGGCCTTGCACCTCCAAGAGAACTTGAAGCCCTGCTGCTCCGCACGAGAAGTAAGGATCCCTAAGAAGACTTCCATAACCAAGGTGAAAAGATAAGGAGACATGGGGTCACCCTGTCGAAGGCCGCGTCTACTAGGGAAGAATCCATGGAGATCCCCATTCAATGAGATAGAAAACATAGGAGTACGAACGTATATCATGATACGACGAATGAAATGGTCTGGGAACCGAAAGGCACGAAGAGCTAATTCAAGGAAATCTCAATCCATTGTATCGTACGCTTTTTGAAAGTCTACCTTCACTGCACATTTGGGGAGATAAGGCTGCAGGTGAAAGCCGGCTAATAACTCTTGGGCCAGGAGAATATTATCCCTAATCCTCCAACCCTTAACGAAAGCCGGCGAATAACTCCTCGTAATGCTTTATGTTAATAGCAACTCATATTTTCAAGTACCTACCATTTGTAAAAGACATGATTTAACTAAACACTGTCAAAAGATTGCGATGCAAGAAAAGACATGGTTTATAAAACTACAAGGGACATTACCAAACTCTTGTGATTGTTGTTCAAACTTGGCAAAGAACAAGGCATATGTAATTTAGTCTTCATCATTTTGATAAGATGTGATGGATCATCGGTTTCACCATGCACTATATTTGGATGAGTTAGAGTTGCAATTTCGTTATTTCCCTCAACATATCCCTCTGAGAATACAAAGAGACTTTTCTGCCCCCATGCATGTTTGAACAAGTAATGCATGAATATGAAAGACCATAATATAAGCACATAAGAAATGAGAGAACACAATAATATGTATATTCACAGCCTTAACTATATGAATGGGGACTCAAAAGGGAGTGGGGACACCCCATTTATCTGATGTCTTGTCAAATTATTGCATCTTGTGGACTTGAGCAACATGCATAGCTTTTTTTTTTTTAACAATGATAGAGCTCTATCGATTTGGAATCTTATGAAGACATTTAGATCATTATAGTCTGAAAAAAGGACAAATAGATTGCATGGTGATCGAGGCAAAGATGCTTGACAGTAAGACATTGAAGGGAAGCGAAAAAAGGAGTGACAATGGTTCCAACAACACATGCCACCATGAAGCGGCGCGTGGAAGTTGCTTCATAGGAGAACTTTAGGCCGGTTTTCATTTGGAGATATGTAGTCCGATTCACCTTGTCCATTCTAATTGGATGAGCTAAAGACAACATTGCATTTTAGTGATAATTGTTTCATTTCACAAGTGTAAAGCCAGAGAATCCAAACTATAGTTTATACACTGATTAGTGCAATAATGCTATGGCACAGCTTATTATTTTTTGCGTGAGGCATGGGATAGTGGGGCTTGGTAGGACAAAAATGTCATGCCAAATCGAACAATTGACATTAATTTTTTTATTTGATGGCTGAGATCATGCACATAAGTTCAAGCCCATTCCTTTGTTACATTGATTTTTGTCGGTTAAATCTTTGTATCCATGCAACTACTCTTCTTTTCAGAATAGTAATAATTGTTGAAAGGATGTTGTGGAAATCCGAATCATGCGTAGTACACTTTCTCATGATTGGTGTGGGACATTTGATTATGAATCCTTTGCATATATATATTGGTAAGAAATCCTTTGCAAATATTCATATCATTGAAGTCTAAGAAAGGACAAACATATCACTTGGTGACTGAGGCAAAGATGCTAGACCGTGCATCGTTGATGCGAAGTGACAAAAGGAGCAACAAGAGGTTTGAGGAATCTGCAAAGCTATTCTCCAAACTCAAAGTTCTATAAGACAAAAGAGTACATTTGGACCTCACTTATGTGGGCATGGTACAATCATGAGACTGTGGTAACAATGCATGGCTGCCTTCTTGAAATAAGAACTTTAATAATTAAAATATTCACCTCATAATGCTTACTGTTAATAGAAACTCATATTTTCAAGTACCTACCATTTGTAAAAGACATGATTTAATTAAACACTGTCAAAAGATTGCAATGCGAGAAAAGACATGGTTTATAAAACTACAAGCGACATTACCAAACTCTTGTGATTGCCATTCAAACTTGGCAAAGAACAAGGCATATGTAATTTAGTCTTCATCGTTTCGATAAGATGTGATGGATCATCGGTTTCACCATGCACAATATCTAGATGACTCAAAGTTGCAATTTCGTTATGTCCCTCAACATATCCCTCGGAGAATACAAAGAGACTTGTCTGCCCACATGCATGTTTGAATAAGCAATGCATGAATATGAAAGACCATAATATAAGCACATAAGAAATGAGAGAACACAATAATATGTATATTCACAACCTTAGCTATATGAATGCGGACTCAAAAGGGAGTGGAGACACCCCATTTATATGATGTCTTGTCAAATTATTGCATCTTGTGGACTTATGCAACATGCGTAGCTTTTTCTTCTCTTTTTTTTCCAATGACAAAGCTCTATCGATTTTGAATCTTATGAAGGTATTTAGATCATTATAGTATGGAAAAAGGAAAAATAGATTGCATGGCGATCGAGGCAAAGATGCTTGACAGTAAGACATTGAAGGCAAGCGAAAAAAGGAGTGACAATGGTTCGAAGAACACATGCCACCATGAAGCGACGCGTGGAAGTTGCTTCATAGGAGAACATTAGGCCAGTTTTCATCTTGGAGATATATGGTCCAATTCACCTTGTCGATTATGATTGGATGAGCTAAAGACAGCAATACATTTTAATGATAATTGTTTCATTTCACAAGCTTAAAGCTAGAGAATCCAAACTATAGTTTATACATTGATTAATGCAATAATGATATGGCATAGCTTATTATTTTTGGTGTGAGGTATGGCATAGTGGGGTTTGGTAGAACAAAATGGTCATGCCAAATCCAACAGCTGACATTAATTTTCTTTTATTCGATGGCTGAGATCATGCATGTGTTTGGCCAAATTCAACTAATGATTGCCCTAGTTTGGTTACAAAAATAAGAAGCCTTTAATAAAAAATTTAAGTGTCAACATTTGTCATTGGAAAACATCTATTGAGATGCAAAGGGACTGGACCATGACGATGTCTCCTTTAATGGATATATATATATGTATGTATGTATGTATGTATGTATGTATGTATGTATGTATGTATATTAAGGTGATTGGTTAAATAGTGAGAAACTTCCAATCTAGTAATTTGGAAAAATATCTTTTTGGAATCGGTTCCCAATTTTGAAACCAGATATTGAACTAATCGACTTTGGAATGTGCCTTTTTTTTGTTTTATTTTATTAGATATACAATATGGATTGTGTCAAATATGAATACATGTCTTATAAATAGCAAATAGAATCAGATTTGGTAAATGAGAAGTAAGTCTTCATAGACCACAACTCCTTTGAGGTAATTCATTGTGGAAGAGAGATGTGAGATCAAAGAAACCTACTAAAGTGGGAACTTTTCAAGAGGGAAAAGATCAACAAAATCGAGTATTAGTGATAGAGAGAGTGAGACCGCCGAGAGTCTGTTTGCGTGCGTGTAGAGAGAGAGAGAGAGAGAGAGAGAGAGAGAGAGAAGTAGTCGTGCGAAAAAGTTCCCAAATTTTGTGTTGGTTTTGACCAGTTCTACCCTAGAACCAGCCTTGACAAGTTTGGTTCTTGGGTAGAACCGACCATTACAATGCATAGAAACCAAACCTATCAAAGTCAATTTCCAAATTTTTTACAGAGGCACCAAACTGGTCTTTTATGAATCGACCAAGATGGGCTGGTTCCAAGGTTAAATAGGTCTGATTACATGCCCCTAATATCTATGGCTTTCTATGTTGGAATTTAAGTGATTCATTCTAAAATAACACTATCAAAAGAAGATTTTTTAAGTTCAAATTATTTAAAACCCCTTATTTGTCTTTTTTATTACATGTTTCCACTCTTAGCCTTAGGATGAGGGCATTGTGGGCCCTCCCTATTGCCAACAAGAGTCACTAATCGTTGCTGGGGCCCAAGTTATTTCGATGGCTAGAAATCCTACGAAGGAAAAACAAAAAAGAAAAGAAAAAAAGAAATTTCATAAAACTTGTTAAAATATTACAAAAATCATCATCATCACTTTTGGTATAACCTGAAATATGAAAAATGGGAGGAAATAATTGTGAAATTTCTATGTATCTTAATGTGTGTAGAAGAAGAGAACATAAGATAGGCTTTATTAAATGACTATCTAAAATAAAATAACAATCAAGGATATGCATAATCCAAATGAAATATAAGCGCAATCTTGAGAGATGAGGATAATCAAAAGAAATATCCTAATTAACTCTAACAATATGTTCGATTAAAATGTGCACATCAAATCCAAAAAAGTGAAAGGCACACACCTGCAGAATTTCAACAGTTGAAGCATGGATAGTTTAGTACAACAATTGGAGCATGCCTATTTTTATGTGCGCAAGGGTCGACAGGTCTTCATGCAATGTGGGTTCCATGTATTTATTTATTTAATACAAGATGCATTAAAAGGAGAAATTGACTTTGAAGACCCAGTTCCACTTTTACTCCTAGTTTTATAAAATTGAAAATTCACAGCGAGGAATTAATGTTAGTCCCTCATTAAACATATATAATGCAATTCATGCTTTGCAAGGTAATAATCATGAAAATTACTTATTTTGGGAATAATGAAAGCATTTCCTACAATATGAATATTGGACCTTTTGTTCAATAGTAGCACATGGACAATTGTAGCTATATCTAGGGGTGAGCATGGTCTGGGTTGGACCAACCCACCCCCTAACCCTAGGACCAACCTGCACAATACTGGTCCTCAATTTTTTGGATTGAGGATCGATCCTATTGAGCTTGGGACTGAGGACCGAACTGACCTAGTGGGTTCAGTTCGGTTCCAGGATCAACCCAGGACCAACTGATAATTTATTTATTTCATTTTTTGTACTCTCTGAAAAGGCAACTGAGGACTAAACCAACCCAATGGGTTTGGTCCAATTCTAGAGTCAACCCGAGATCAATAGATAATTTTTTATTTCATTTTCTGTACTCCCTAAAAAGGCGAGCGAGGACCAAACGGACCCTATGGGTTCAGTGACAAGTGAGGCCAGCTAAGAGAGGCGAGCAATGAATGTCGAGTGGGGTGAGCATCTGTGGCATCCTAGAATTCATAAAAATCCCTAAATATGCCCTGAGCCATGGATAGGCGATGGAAGTACCGTTATTGTATTTTGTAGCATTCTAATCCATGATTTGCAATGAGATGTATGGCCAAGTCTTTAATGGATGAATCTTGGGAAAGGAAGTTTTATCTTTGGCCATATGTATGATAAATGGGAACTTATGGATTTATAATTTCAAGTGTATAGTTATCTTAATTTGCAATTTAGTACTTTAATTTAATAGGGATTTAATTAGTTTTTAAAAGGGTTAATCTTAGGTTAATTAAGCTTGGGTCTTAGGCCTAAGAGGGATGGGCCTAAGATGGGCCAAGCTGGCCGGCCCATAAGCCCATGAGGGGCTGTCGACCGTGCAAAGGGGAGGGGAAGAGACCGGTTGCATGCCCTCCCCCACTTGTCCTTTGAAGTGTGCCAAGTGTCCTCCATGCATACCTAATGATAGCTAATGATTGAGGGGAAGAAATTAGGGGATGATGGTGCCGGTTTAAGCGAGAAAGAGAGGGAGAGAGAGGGGTTCGTCCGAAGAGAGAGAGAGAGAGAGAGAGAGAGAGAGAGAGAGAGAGTTACCGAGAGAAAGAGAGAAATCGAGAGAGAAAGGGAGAGTGAGCGTGCGGAAGAAGAAGGAAGCCAATCGTCCGTTGTTCGTCGCAGCTGTGTCCAGTCGCCATGTGCTTGCTGTTTGCTCGGTTTAGAGGCAAGTTGGGATCCTTAATCTGCTCTTGCATGTTGTGCCTAGTATGTGTACTTGAATGGTGATAGATTTCGGATGTTTAGGGTGTTAAAAGTTGAAGTTTTAAGAGGGATGTTTGAGACTAGTAAACTGTTCTTGAGAAAACAGTTCGACCCTGGATGTTCTATTGGCTTGCATGTGTTTTTTGAGTTGGATTTTGGCCGTGAATTCTAAATAAAAGTTGTTAAGGACTTCTTGAAATATAACATACTCAAATTTGGGACAAAACTAACAAGTATAAGTGGGTGAAATCTTTATTTTTTGGAGAGACTGAATCTGGAGATTTTGGTAACTACCTTTGATGAATGCATGGACTGTAAGGCTATCTTTTTGTTGAAATTTCACTTCGATTTCTTAACGAAAGATGTAAAGGACATCCTGATTTTTAACATACCAAAAATATAGAGAAAAATAACAAGAATAGATAGGTGAAATCGTGGTTTTTCGGAAGTAGTCAGATCTGGAAACTTCAGTATTGAAACAGAAGTTTTAATCGCCTATATTTAATCATCTAGAACGAATCTGACTTTGATTCCTTCATGAAAAATTTACCTTAGGGTCTTGAATACCACATGGTCGAATTTCATAATTTTTTAAGGTCATTAAGATATTTAATCGGAAATATTTCTAAAACCGTGTAATCTGACGCGTTCGGACTTAGTCAGTTCCAATGTGTGGGCCATATCATTTTATATGAAGTTCTTTCGGCAAAGTGTTCTTGATGAAGTATCTCTATTTATGTCTTCCCTGCAACATATTCAAATTTCATAATTTTTGAAGTTCATTTGCCTATTTAACTGAAAATGTTTCGAAAACTGTTCAAGTTAAGTGGTTATGGTAATGGTGCTGTGATGTTTGGTCTATACCGCATGATATGAGGGTCTTTTGGTGCAGTGTTCTTCACGAAATGTCTGCCTTTATGTCTTGGCTATCACATGTTTGAATTTCATAATTTTTGAAAGTCATTTGGGCATTTAAATAAAATATTTTCTAAAACTGTGCAAGTTGGATTGAGCGAATTTCAAAATGCTGTAATTTATGACTATTCTGTTTTGGATGAGCCCCATGAATTATATTGATTTAAGTGATCAAATCTTGTTGCACATGTGATGATATTTGGCATTGCATATAGAATCAAATGTTGAATTTGACTTTGTTGCCATTACATCATGTGCCATTTGATTTTGAGACATAAATTGGTGAATATGAATTATGATGAATGAGGAAACTGTTGGAGGTGAGCCGACAATGCCCTGGGAGTGTCAAGATGCCCGGGATGGGGGGTGCCAGATGCCTGGTTGTATTACGATACATGCTCGTATGTCCTCAGGAGTTTCGAGATGCCTAGAATAGTTGAGTGCCGGAAGCCTCGGAGGTTTGTGCCCGGGGGGAGGGGGGAATGCCTCGTGATGCCAATTGGGATACGAGATGCCCAAAATGGGGGGTGCCGGATGCCCGGTGGTGTGTGCCAGAGGTTTCTCGCAATGCCAGATTGGGGTGCGAATGATAGAATGTGGGATGCAATTACTGATCCCGGGAAAGAAAGATGTGGTGATCAAATTGAAAGATAAAAAGTGGAAAATGGAATCATGCATGGTATGGTGACATGTATGCATGGTTGTATGATATGTTGTGTATGAGTGCATGGTTGTATATGCACCTATGGCATGATGGTATATGTGTGGATGCTTGGTGATGAGTGCATGATGATGTATGCACATATGGTATGATAACATATGCATGGCTGCAAGGTAAGTTATGGTTGAATGCATGAAAGATATGTACTCCGCTATGATGTTATGATTGTATTGTGTGATGCATTGAATAGTTAATGGATCTTTTACCTGCTGAGTGGCTGTACTCACCCCTTTAGGGACTAACATTTCAGATTAGGAAGATGCCTCTCACTCCGGTCATGCGGGGTACCTTTTACGGCCTTCCTTCTGATGTGGAGGCCGAGTGTTCAGACATTGATTGTGTTACCATCCTTAGTCTGACTTTTATTTAGGTTTGCGTGCTGGTGATGTATGATGTGGGCCTGGCTAGGGGCCCGGTCATCCAGGAGTTCTTGTCGATCCACATCCGCCGTGGCGGAGTGATACGAGGGATGTTGCCACCACCACCGCCCGATGCGCCAGATGGGTGTGATGGCCCGCGTGAGGAGTGAGAGCTAACGTTTTTTTAGAGTAACCGACACTTGTAGATGGGGATGACACATGATCGATATAAGGGTCGAGATATCTTTTGGGTTGTGGCCAAGTGTAGTTAAAAGTCTTGACTTTTCTTTTTGGTTGTATTGACCCGAGAAATCCATCATGAAAATATATAAATAAAAATGGCTCGGCTTCATCTTTTCATTCGATGTGTAGTTGGTGTGCATTGCATTATGGTTATTGGAGGGAGAGATGGTGAGGCTAAATTATGCTTCCACTAATAAGTTGCGCTGGGACCGTTTTCAAAAAAAAAAAAAAGATATATATACCTAAGGACCTCGGTCCTTCTTTAAAACCCTTAATATAAAAGTAAAGTAACGGATATCTTATTGAGATAAAGAGATAGACAAGTTGTGGGGACCTCAGTTGTTCAGGGGTGCCATAGCATCGAGCGTCGAGCAGGAAGCAACAAGCTAGGCAAGCATCGAGAGGCAAATGACATGAGTGACCCAAAACTAGGGAGGCGAGTGTTGAGTGGCGAGTGGAGAAATTGTTTATTTCGATTTTGGTAAATTAAAGACTAAGAGGACAAATAAGATAGAAGAGAACGAGTAATGGAGGAGGATGCCGTGAGGAGCTATTTATGTCATTTTGAACGTCGTGAGAACTCCTCACAAAAACATTTTTCTCCTTTGTAAATTATGGTTGTTGACGCCGTAAAAGACATTAAAAGATCTAAGTTATTAAAAAATAGTGTAAAATTACTTGAACTCTTCACAAAGGAGCTATTTAATGCTATTGACGACATTTATTTTACAGTTTTCTCTATATAAAAAATTATAAATAATATATTAGATATATATAATATAATCAGGGTTGGTCTGGGTTGAACCGACCCTAAACTCCCAAGACCAAGGACCAACTCGCATAATGCTAGTCCAGGAATCCCAGAACCAAGGACCACCCCGATCTCCCTAAGAGCCGAACCAGGACCAGTAGGGTTGGGCCGGTTCAGGATTGGTCCAGGGTTGACCTTATACCGATGCTCACCCCTAGCTATATCTCTTTGGTTCTCAAAATTCTAAAACTCTTGGAAAGAATAAAACTTATCTTGGAGAGTAGATTTTCAAGAATATGACCCCATCAACAAATCATATTATTAAATCACCTTTTTTAAGAGTTTAAATCAATAAATTATAAGTCTACTAGATTTATTAACTGCTCAATCCCTCTTCAATTAGCCGATAGGGAATTTTTCTCTATGGTACGCTCACACTTGTACATTAATGAATACCTAACATGGATAATGACAACCCAACAATACTCTTCCTAATGCTAAAGATATATAGATAGTGCCTAAAAAATGGTACTTTACCAAACACTCAACACAAACCCATTAATTCACAAAGAAAAATAGCAAGCACACCACCCGTGTAAAGCAAAAATTTACATGAACTTTCTATTTGCCCCTACCTATGTAAAACTTTATTACGTTACTATATGCTATTGCCACTCTTTCATAAATTGACTTTTGTATATATAAGATTCCCTTTTTTTAGAAAGTACATCACTTCATTGATGGAAGCATGTCATATAATACAACAAGCACAAGGAGCGCAACATCACTATGCTAGTCTTACTCAAAATTAAGAAAAAATATTAGCTGCACAAGTTGTGCTCGCGACACAAAGTAGATGCCCATCTATTAAGCGACGTGTCCACGAATGGTCCATTTGTCAGATTTTTCTCTCCTTCTCTCTCTCCTCTTGCAGACTCACACCTCCATTTCTCTTCTTCTTTGTCATTTCTCCCTTCTTTTTTATTTTCCTTCTTTCACTTTCTTTTCCTTCCACAACTTGTGTGGTTAATATTTTCTCAAACAAATGGCCTCATATGCCCTTAATTTACTCTTAACATCCTATCGATGGTGTACAAAACCACATGTGTAGAACTTTTTTTCACATTACTAGTGTATGTTATGGGTGCTCTTTCATAAATTGACATTTGTATCTATAAGATTCCCTTTTCTGGAAAGTATATCACTTTATTAATGGAAGCATATCATATAAAACAATAGGCACAAGCGGCGCAACACCACTGTGCTAGTCCTACTTAAAACTAGGGGCGCGAAAACTAAGCTTCATATACTCATATCCATGGATGAGACTAGAACTTGCTTTTTAACGTGAGCTCATGCTGAATCAACTTCGAGAAAACATCCATGGCGTCGCAAGTAAGCCCCAGGGACACAACCAACTCGTCGCTCTCCCTACTCCGGGAAGCGACCAAGATGACGTTGTTAGGGACCGTCGCGGGTGCCACCTGGAATGGCCTCCCGAACCCGAAATCCATCTTGTAGAAAGGGAGCCCGCTCCACTTGCTGATGCAGCAAGCGCTGCCCTCGCAGTCAACTAGGACCCTGTTCAGCTCGACGTAGTCGATGGCCGACCTTATGTAACTCTCGGTGACGGATGCGAGCGCCTCGTGCACGGTCCTGACAGCGAACGAGAAGGGATTGCTGGTCAATTCACCCGTGCTGCACTCAGCACAGGAAAAAGTGATGCCGTTCCCGAAGTAGCCACTCGGCAACGAGGGGTCGAACTTGGGGCGGCCGTCGACTGCAGTGAGTAGCTTCGTCGTCTCATGAGGACTGATTCCAAGAGCTTTCGTTCACGAGATCCACACGAGCGCCGATATGACTTCGAAGGTCGTCGGGACTACGAAAGAGCCATTCTGGGTTGTGATTCTTGACGCTTTCTTGAGCTGAATGAGAGTGTGTGGCTTGAAGCAGAAGGATCTGTAAACGAGGGGCTTGGTTTGGGGGTCGACCACGTGTCCGGGCTGCCGGTGTGACATCCAGAATTTTCGGTATTAATTTCAATTGAATTAATCAGGTCATTTCTATGCAATTGGAGCCGGGGATTAAAATGGAATACAAAATTGAGATGTGAGACGAGCCATCGGATGAGGAGAATATTCAATTGAAGCATTGAATAAATTAATGGGGGTCAATTTGATTCAATTCAAGAGGAATTAGGACTCAATTGGAATGAAAACTTGGCAAAATTCGTATGCCACACTTACCCCCACACTTTGGCCTATCTAAAGCTTCTAGAAGGGGCATTTTTGGCAAGGAAAAGGGAGTGGGAGACAGCTGGTTCGGCTGACCTAAGAGAGAGAGAGAGAGTGAGAGAAAAGAAAGGAAAAATTGAATTTCTCTTTCTCCCCTCTCCCCTCTCGTCGACCGAACGGATCCTCATCTTCTTCCTTTTCTTCAAACCTCCATGGGAGCCGAGGACCAGCGGAGATCGAGCTACTGTCGCCGTCTCTTGCCGCCGTCGTCGCCCGCCGAAGCTGGAGCCGCCGCCGCCGCTCCACGGCCGTCCGCGCACCCTCCGCCCCCTGTCTCTCTTCCTCCTCTTGCTTGGTGCGAACCGAAGACGGCGAAAGTGAAGCGGCGTCCGGCGTCACGGAAGGAGCCGCGACCCCGCCCGGGCCGCCGCACCGCACCGGCCGCCGCACCGCCGCCCGCGCGACGCCGCGCGCTCCGCCGCCTCACGATCGCGCCTGCCGTCCCCAGCCATGCGATCCAGCCCCTGTTTTGCCTCTGCTCGGCCCCGTTCGGCCACCTACGGCCGCCGCCCGACCACCTCCGGCCACCATCTACCCCGTCGAAGCTCCGCCTCACCCTCAGCCACCCTTGGCCGCCTCAATCGGCCCCGGAACGGCCCCAACCAGCAGCGCACAGAGAAGAAGAAAAATGGGTATCGCAGAGGGTTTTGGCCCGTTTTGGCCGTCTTCCCGGGCCCGGATGCTCGGCCCGCTTTGAGGAAAGTCGATCCTCCCGTCGAGCCCGTCGTTTTGGTGTGAGTTTTACTCACTAATGCCTCCTTAGTGTGCTAATTACACTTAAACGTTGATTAGCGTTAATTAAGTGTAATTAGGTTGTTAGATTAGAATTGATTAGTGTTTATTAGTTAATTGCTTTGCATATTAGTTGTGTGGTTAGTGTAATTAGATAGAGAATTGCATGTAGTATTTATTGGATGCTTCTTGGGATTTTTCCCGTCCCTTATCGGGTGTTAATTAAGCGATTCGGGCCTAAGTGGTAATTTTAGGAATTAAATATTAATTTTCGAAATTAATTATTTAATTATTTATTTCCCGGAAATTCAACTGGGATGGCTAGTGACCGGGATTTTATGCTGATGATGGTGGCGCAGACCGTTTATTTAATTGAGCTTTGCATTATGCTAAATTGAATTTATTGTATTTATTTATTTAATTTTCGAAATTAATTATTTAATTATTTATTTTCCGGAAATTCAACTAGGATAGCCAGTGACCGAAATTTCATGCTGATTGTCGTGGCGCAGTCCGTTTATTTAATTGAACCATATTTCATGCTGAATTGAATTATTTGTGAAAGAAGGAATTATTCTTTAATTGAATAACCTTTGGTTATTAATTGAAGAAGAACTGGGCTTCAGTTGATAATGCCAAAAGGATCTGAGTGGGCTACAGAAAATGGTGGAATTTATAAAAAGGAAATTAATATGTTTTGGCTAAGGCCAATCAAGTGCCCACTTATGGCATTTTATCGGAAATGATAAAATGGGTTATTTGATTGTTTGCTTGGAATGCCATGTATACCGGCTCGATGACTCTACGGAGCATCTGGAGACAGAACGGTATGATAAATTGTGTGTATACCGGCTCGATGACTCTACGGAGCATCTGGAGACAGAACGGTATGATAAATTGTGTGTATACCGGCTCGATGACTCTGAGCATCTTGAGACAGGGACGGTATGATCTACCGGCTCGGTGACTCTGATTATCTTGAGACAGTACGGTATGATATACCGGCTCGATAATCCTATAGATCATCTTGAGACAGTACGGTATGATAAAGGGTCGGGTGGGACCGTAAAGCCACTAAATCTTGAGAGGGTCGGGTGGGACCATAAAGCCACTAGATCTTGAAAGGGTCGGGTGGGACCGTAAAGCCACTAAATCTTGGAAAGGTTGGGTGGGACCGTAAAGCCACTAAATCTCAGGAATTGCTTGGTGTTGGATGAATGACCTAGAAATGGTCCGACTGACATGTAATCGACTAGGCCGATTGATCGATGATTCGATCTGAGAGTGACTTGATGTGATTCATTGTCTTCGTTTGATGTTGTAAATTGAATGATTGAATAGAGATGACCGTGAGGGGTCTTCTTGGTGTGTAATCGACTAGGTCGATTAGATCGATGTTTCGATCTGTGACGTGATTGCTTGTGTGCCTGTATGATCTGTGCTAATATGCAGGTGGAATCTGAGGCCAAGGTAAGTCCTCTGACTCATGTTGTGCATAGGCAGCCCTAAGGTGTATTAGTTTACTAATCGGGTCTTAGAGGGTAGAACTTGCTGAGACGTTGTCTCAGTGGTTATTGAATAACCATTTCAGGACTTGGATGAGGAGCCTAAGGAGCATGAATCGATGAGGAGATCCCCGTTGAGGAACCCGAAGAGGAGTACGTGGAGGAGGACCTCGAGGATGATCCAGTAGGATCCCGATGACGATTGTTATAGAATCAATTTGAGTAGAAACCAATCGTTTAGTATGGCTTGTATATGAGCATAAGGGTGTTGGTTTTCGCTTTCAATTTCCTAGTCCTACTTGTATATCCCATTGCTTTATTGTCAGGGATTTTAAGATCGCTTCCGCATGTGCATATATAAATGAAAGGGTCGGCGATACATAGTCCTGGGATATCGCAATTTAAAATCGACCAAAGGTAAGGGATGTGCGCGTGCCTGAGGATCGGGGCGTGACAGCCGGTCTCTCAGAGCATACTCATGGTGGGGGAAATCGATGTGCGGAGGTCGCCTTGGGCGCAACATCGATCGATCGAGAAAAGGAAGAACTGATGGCGGCTTGGCTCGAGCCACCTCTGACCAGTAAGCTATGAAGTCCATGAAGGCTTTCCCGTCGACAAGGACATGATTCATGACGATGCCGAGGACAATCCCTCTGCACTTGAACGTCATCACCTGGATTTCATGATAAACTCTAAGTGGATATCTACTTGTTTGTACTAAACTAAATAAGATCGTCGGATCTAGTGAAACCCACAATTTTCAATAGTATTTACCTGCACCGTTAGCAAAGGTACTTCCAATATAGTCGGGGCTCCATCGCTGTGCTTCACGAGTTTTCGCAGCATGGCGGGATTGATGGCGCTAATATCGCCCAGCACTGCAATATCATCCTCCGACGTCGCTTCGACGAACAGGACACCTTCTCCAGTGCATCTCACCGCCATCCTCCCGTCGCTCCCCAGGACAAGTCTGCCCGCAAACGGATAGAACTCGACCAATGCCTTGGCCAATGACTCTCTTATTGTCTCGATCGCGGTGGGACGCCTTCCCCTCCCTTCACCCTTGAAGGTGATCACGTTCTCAATCACGTACGGGAAGGTCTGGTCGAGGTTCGAGAGAGCGTAGAGCCCACCAAACGTTTCCCTCGTTGGAGAAACATGAACTACGTTTGCGATCTTCACATCAAGCTTTCGCGTAGCTCCGGCGTTTCTTGGCTTCTCATTTCCTGCTTCTTTGCACAGAATAATCGAAGCCGTATTTATTTATCCACAGGCTTTCGGCGATACCATGGTAAATGTACGACTTGCTAATTACTACAAATAATCCTAACCGTAATAAAAGGGTAAATTACAATATCAATTAATATAGTCCACATTAGGAAAACTCTTACACTGATCAGTCATATACAAAATTGACCAGCCATATTTGTTTATATTGGTTGCATGAAAAATTGCATGATCTTGTCAATTAAATATAAGTATATCATTATATATTTGAATAAATGCAGATTAAATTCAAAATGCACATGCTACGTACCGTTCTTGCTTTCATCCTCAAATGACTCAAAGGTCCCTTTGAGAATTGCGGTACCCATCCTGTGGATAACAATTATGAAACATTGAAAAAATTAACCGATTAACCAACAGAAAATATTCTCATGAGCATTCGTAGATTTTGCAATCAATTTGCCTCACTTTGATTTTTATTATCGGCACCGAACTTTTATTTCTTCAAAATTGATGGCACTTTGACTGGGATTAACCAGCTTTCTAGTCAACTTTGACTCGATAGAGACACTGAACAATTTTCTCACTCATAAGAATCACTGTAGATGTAATATTTAAACTCACATTGATATTTTAATATAAAAAAACTCTAGTTAAAATTAATCAAACTTGAATGCATATTTAATGTGCAAGATAAAAAAAGGCACATACCTGAGCAATTTCAACTTTTAAAATTTTCGAATGTTGAGTTGCAACAATTAGAGCAAGTCTATATTTATATGTGCGAGGTTTGACAAGTCTTCTTGGCCAAGCTCTGGCTAAACCTAGCTATGTGGGTTCTATGCATTAATGATTTCAATACAATATGCATTCCAAAGAAAAAATGACTCTGAAGACCCAATTCCAAAGAGAAAATGACAAACTCTTCTCGCTCCCTTCGCAGATTCCAAGATGTGATCCTCATAAAACACATGAATCACGCCCACAAGACAAGCCCACAATCGGCACTGATGCCCACCATATTTGTAGGCATGCATGTAGATCGTACATGTGCATGGGCACGCATTTAATGAGGCGGAAGAGATGAGTGATAATAGTCAAACGAACGTGTGCCTATAATCCTTAAAGATAACTATGAAATGAGGTGGGCCACCATCTTTGAATTTCTTGTTCCTGGAGAGAAGGAAGCGTTATAGGAGTCTTCTTCATGCGTTTGCAGCAGCTTGTGGGTCCATTTATTTAATGAAGAAGATTGTGGACACCTTCTCTTTCGACTAAGGCAAATCACTCTTCTTTGACTTCACTTGCCCACCAAAAAGTCAAAGAACTTAAACCACTCATGTTGCTTTCTGTGGCTTCTTCCTTCTACACATGGAGATAGGATTAATGGCAGAGCAAAATTTGAAGACATCACAAAGTCTCCCCTTAACTTTGTTTATTTGGCCAGACTTATGTGTATTTGTCTAACGGGCTCAAACTCAAAACATAATTTAATAGTTTACCTTTAGTCTAGCTAGAAATGATATCTTTCTTATTTATTAGTGTTAAATGCTCACTTTGCCATGCAATTTATTCGATGTCTTTGGTTGCTAGTTGTTATTATAATATTGTACACCAGCATAATCACTTCACATATTATGGATAGATCTAAAATCAATTCAAACTGCCAGATAAACATATTTTTGTGAAATGAACAATATTAAACATTGGTTACTGTTCATCATTGATCATCTTCTCCAGTGGAGAAGCTGATCAAAGGCCGAATACCGCAAGCCAAGGAGTCGCGCGTGCCGGCGATGCACCAGCAACTGCCGCTTGAGGGTCGCCCAACCCTAGTGACCATTGTCGGACCTCAAGCGACGCCTAGGTCACGCGACCTAGGCGACTGATGGCCTGAATCACGAGTCTTCATGGCCAAGCCCTAGGTCAACCTAGCTATGTGGGTTCCATGCATTAATAATTTCAATACAATATGCATTCCAAAGAGAAAATGACTTTGAAGACCCAACTCCAAAGAGAAAATGACAACCTCTCCTCGCTCCCTTCGCAAATTCCAAGATGTGATCCTCATAAAAAACATGAATCACGCCCACAAGACAAGTCCACAATCGGCACTGACACCCACCATATTCGTAGGCATGCATGTAGATCGTACATGTGCCTGGGCACGCATTTAATGAGGTGGAAGAGATGAGTGATAATAGTCAAACGAACGTGTGCCTATAATCCTTAAAGATAACTGTGAAATGAGGTGGGCCACCGTCCTTGAATTTCTTGTTCCTGGAGAGGGAAGCATTATAGGAGTCTTCTTATCGGCACTGACACCCACCATATTTGTAGGCATGCATGTAGATCGTACATGTGCATGGGCACGCATTTAATGAGGTGGAAGAGATGAGTGATAATAGTCAAACAAACGTGTGCCTATAATCCTTAAAGATAACTATGAAATGAGGTGGGCCACCGTCTTTGAATTTCTTGTTCCTGGAGAGGGAAGCATTATAAGAGTCTTCTTCATGCATTTGCAGCAGGTTGTGGGTCCCTTTATTTAACGAAGAAGATTGTGGATGCCTTCCCTTTCGACTAAGGCAAATCACTCTTCTTTAACTTCACTTGCCCACTTGAAAGTCAAAGAACTTAAACCACTCATGCGGCTTTCTTTGGCTTCTTCCTTCTATGCATGGAGATAGGATTAATGGCAGAGCAAAGTTTGAAGACATCACAAAGTCTCCCCTGAACTTTGTTTATTTGGCTAGACTTATGCGTATTTGTCTAACGGGCTCAAACTCGAAACATAATTTAATAGTTTACCTTTAGTCTAGCTAGAAATGATATCTTTCTTATTTATTAGTGTTAAATGCTCACTTTGCCATGCAATTTATTCGATGTCCTTGGTTGCTAGTTGTTATTATAATATTGTACACTCGCATAATCACTTCACATATTAGGGATAGATCTAAAATCAATTCAAACTGCCAGATAAACATATTTTTGTGAAATGAACAATATTAAACATTGGTTACTGTTCATCACTGATCATCTTCTCCAGTGGAGAAGCTGATCGGAGGCCGAATACTGCAAGCCAAGGAGTCGCACGTGCCGGTGATACACCAGCGACCGCTGCTTGAGGGTCGCCCAACCCTGGTGACCATTCTCGAACCTCAAGCGACGCCTAGGTCACGCGACCTAGGCGACTGATGGCCTGAATCACGAGTCTTCATGGCCAAGCCCTAGGTCAACCCAGCTATGTGGGTTCCATGCATTAATAATTTCAATACAATATGCATTCCAAAGAGAAAATGACTTTGAAGACCCAACTCCAAAGAGAAAATGACAACCTCTCCTCGCTCCCTTCGCAAATTCCAAGATGTGATCCTCATAAAAAACATGAATCACGCCCACAAGACAAGTCCACAATCGGCACTGACACCCACCATATTTGTAGGCATGCATGTAGATCGTACATGTGCCTGGGCACGCATTTAATGAGGTGGAAGAGATGAGTGATAATAGTCAAACGAACGTGTGCCTATAATCCTTAAAGATAACTGTGAAATGAGGTGGGCCACCGTCCTTGAATTTCTTGTTCCTAGAGAGGGAAGCATTATAGGAGTCTTCTTATCGGCACCGACACCCACCATATTTGTAGGCATGCATGTAGATCGTACATGTGCATGGGCACGCATTTAATGAGGTGGAAGAGATGAGTGATAATAGTCAAACAAACGTGTGCCTATAATCCTTAAAGATAACTGTGAAATGAGGTGGGCCACCGTCTTTGAATTTCTTGTTCCTGGAGAGGGAAGCATTATAGGAGTCTTCTTCATGCATTTGCAGCAGGTTGTGGGTCCCTTTATTTAACGAAGAAGATTGTGGATGCCTTCCCTTTCGACTAAGGCAAATCACTCTTCTTTAACTTCACTTGCCCACTTGAAAGTCAAAGAACTTAAACCACTCATGCGGCTTTCTTTGGCTTCTTCCTTCTATGCATGGAGATAGGATTAATGGCAGAGCAAAATTTGAAGACATCACAAAGTCTCCCCTAAACTTTGTTTATTTGGCTAGACTTATGCATATTTGTCTAACAGGCTCAAACTCGAAACATAATTTAATAGTTTACCTTTCGTCTAGCTAGAAATGATATCTTTCTTATTTATTAGTGTAATGCTCACTTTGCCATGCAATTTATTCAATGTCCTTGGTTGCTAGTTGTTATTATAGTATTGTACACCCGCATAATCACTTCACATATTAGGGATAGATCTAAAATCAATTCAAACTGCCAGATAAACATATTTTTGTGAAATGAACAATATTAAACATTGGTTACTGTTCATCACTGATCATCTTCTCCAGTGGAGAAGCTAATCGGAGGCCGAATACCGCAAGCCAAGGAGTCGCGCGTGCCGGTGATACACCAGCGACCGCTGCTTGAGGGTCGCCCAACCATGGTGACCATTGTCGGACCTCAAGCGACGCCTAGGTCACGCGACCTAGGCGACTGATGGCCTGAATCACGAATCTTCATGGCCAAGCCCTAGGTCAACCCAGCTATGTGGGTTCCATGCATTAATAATTTCAATACAATATGCATTCCAAAGAGAAAATGACTTTGAAGACCCAACTCCAAAGAGAAAATGACAACCTCTCCTCGCTCCCTTCGCAAATTCCAAGATGTGATCCTCATAAAAAACATGAATCACGCCCACAAGACAAGTCCACAATCGGCACTGACACCCACCATATTTGTAGGCATGCATGTAGATCATACATGTGCATGGGCACGCATTTAATGAGGTGGAAGAGATGAGTGATAATAATCAAATGAACGTGTGCCTATAATCCTTAAAGATAACTGTGAAATGAGGTGGGCCACCGTCCTTGAATTTCTTGTTCCTGGAGAGGGAAGCATTATAGGAGTCTTCTTATCGGCACTGACACCCACCATATTTGTAGGCATGCATGTAGATCGTACATGTGCATGGGCACGCATTTAATGAGGTGGAAGAGATGAGTGATAATAGTCAAACAAACGTGTGCCTATAATCCTTAAAGATAACTATGAAATGAGGTGGGCCACTGTCTTTGAATTTCTTGTTCCTGGAGAGGGAAGCATTATAGGAGTCTTCTTCATGCATTTGCAGCAGGTTGTGGGTCCCTTTATTTAACGAAGAAGATTGTGGATGCCTTCCCTTTCGACTAAGGCAAATCACTCTTCTTTAACTTCACTTGCCCACTTGAAAGTCAAAGAACTTAAACCACTCATGCGGCTTTCTTTGGCTTCTTCCTTCTATGCATGGAGATAGGATTAATGGCAGAGCAAAATTTGAAGACATCACAAAGTCTCCCCTAAACTTTGTTTATTTGGCTAGACTTATGCGTATTTGTCTAACGGGCTGAAACTCGACACATAATTTAACAATTTACCTTTAGTCTAGCTAGAAATGATATCTTGCTTATTTATTAGTGTTAAATGCACACTTTGCCATACAATTTATTCGACGTCCTTGGTTGCTAGTTGTTATTATAATAATTGTGCATCCGCATAATCACTTTACATATTAAGGATAGATCTAAAATCAATCCAAACTACCTAATAAATATACTTTTGTGAAATGAATAATATTAGACACCGGTTATTGTTCATCACTGTTCATCTTCTCCAGTGGAGAAGTTGATCAAAGGCCGACGACCACCGGCCAAGGGGTCGCGCATGCCGGCGACATGCCGGCGACCACCGCCTGAGGGTTGACTGACCCTCCGACCATCGCCGGACCTCAGGCAACACTTGGGTCGCGCTACCCAAGCGAATGATGGCCTAAATCGCGAGTCTTTGTGGCCAAGCCCTGGGTCAACCTAGCTATGTGGGTTCCATGCATTAATAACTTCAATACAATATGCATTCCAAAGAGAAAATGACTTTGAAGACCCAACTCCAAAGAGAAAATGACAACCTCTTCTCGCTCCCTTCGCAAATTCCAAGATGTGATCCTCATAAAACACATGAATCACACCCACAAGACAAGCCCACAATCGGCATTGACGCCCACCATATTTGTAGGCATGCATGTAGATCGTACATGTGCATGGGCATGCATTTAATGAGGCGGAAGAGATGAGTGATAATAGTCAAACGAACATGTGCCTATAATCCTTAAAGATAACTGTGAAATGAGGTGGGCCACCATCTTTGAATTTCTTGTTCCTGGAGAGAAGGAAGCGTTATAGGAGTCTTCTTCATGCATTTGCAGCAGGTTGTGGGTCCGTTTATTTAATGAAGAAGATTCTAGATGCCTTCCCTTTCGACTGAGGCAAATCACTCTTCTTTGACTTCACTTGCGCACCTAAAAGTCAAAGAACTTAAACCACTCATGTAGCTTTCTGTGGCTTCTTCCTTCTACACATGGAGATAGGATTAATGGCAGAGCAAAATTTGAAGACATCACAAAGTCTCCCCTTAACTTTGTTTATTTGGCCAGACTTATGCATATTTGTCTAACGGGCTCAAACTCGATACATAATTCAATAGTTTACCTTTAGTCTAGCTAGAAATGATATCTTTCTTCTTAATTAGTGTTAAATACTCACTTTGCCATGTAATTTATTCGATGTCGTTGGTTGCTAGTTGTTATTATAATAATTGTGCACACGCATAATCACTTCACCTATTAGGGATGGATCCAAAATCAATTCAAACTGCTTGATAAATATATTTTTGTGAAATGAACAACATTAGACATTGGTTACTATTCATCACTATTCATCTTCTCTAGTGTAGAAGCCGATCAGAGGCCAACGACCATTGGCCAAGGGGTCACGCGTGCCGACGATGCGTCGGCTATTGCCGCTTGAGGGTCGCCCGACCCTGGCGACCGTCGCCGGATCTAAGGCGATGCTTGGGTCACGCGACCTAGGCGACTGATGGCCTGAATCATAGGTCTTCGTAGCCAAGCCCTGGGTCAACCCGACTATGTGGGTTTCATGCATTAATAATTTCAATATAATATGCATTCCAAAGAGAAAATGACAACCCCTTCTCGCTCTCTTCGCAAATTCAAAGATGTGATCCTCATAAAACACATGAATCACGCCCACAAGACAAGCCCACAATCGGTACTGACACCCACCATATTTATAGGCATGCATGCAGATCGTGCATGTGCATGGGCACGCATTTAATGAGGTGGAAGATATGAGTAATAATAGTCAAACAAACATGTGCCTATAATCCTTGAAGATAATTGTGAAATGAGGTGGGCCACCGTATTTGAATTTCTTGTTCCTAGAGAGAAGGAAGCGTTATAGGAGTCTTCTTCATGCATTTGCAGCAGGTTATGGGTCCCTTTATTTAATGAAGAAGATTGTGGATGCCCTCCCTTTTGGCTGAATCACTCTTCTTTGACTTCACTTGCCCACCTGAAAGTCAAAGAACTTAAACCACTTATGCGGCTTTCATTGGCTTCTTCATTCTATGCATGGAGATAAGATTAATGGCAAAGCAAAATTTGAAGACATCACAAAGTCTCCCCTAAACTTTGTGTCTTTGGCCAAACTTATGCGTATTTGTCTAACAGGCTCAAACTCAAGACATAATTTAACAATTTACCTTTAGTCTAGCTAGAAATGATATCTTTCTTATTTATTAGTGTTAAATGCTCACTTTGCCATGCAATTTATTCGATGTCCTTGGTTGCTAGTTGTTATTAATAATTGTGTACCCACATAATCACTTCACATATTAGGGATAGATCTAAAATCAATTCAAACTATCTAATAAATATATTTTTGTGAAATGAACAACATTAGACATTGGTTACTGTTCATCTTCTCTAGTGGAGAAGCCGATCGGAGGCCAACAACCGCCGACCAAGGGGTCGCGCATGTCAGCGATGCGTCGGCGACCGCTGCCTGAGGGTCGCCCGACCCTAGCGACTGTCGCCGGACCTAAGGCAACGCCTGGGTCACACAACCTAGGCGACTGATGGCTTGAATCGCGGGTCTTCGTGGCCAAGCCTTGGGTCAACCCAACTGTGTGGGTTCTATGCATTAACAATTTCAATACAATATGCATTCCAAAGAGAAAATGACTTTGAAGATACAAATTCCAAAGAGAAAATGACAACATCTTCTCCCTCCCTTCGCAAATTCCAAGATGTGATCTTGATAAACGCATGCATCACGCGTGAGTACCAATCTCTTATTCGGGACAGTGCTAAGCCTCTTACCTCCTGAATCTAAACTCGAGTCTTGATGCTCTACTCACTTTCATTGACCTGCTTGCCAGCCAACAATAGGCATGTCGTGCGATCCCCATTTACTGGCTCCTCATTGCACACCCCATGGCTACATCAGTAATTGACGGAGCTTTGGCTTGCGATGCCGCAATATGAAGCCATCCAACGCCAAGTTATTGACCCACTTGATCGAGAACGTTTGTGTGACATCCTGAAATTCGAGCCCTCTGAGGGAGGAATGAATGTGAATATCGTCAATGCATTGTTGGTTGATCTCACTCGGAATTGATCACTCCTGAGATACTAACCTTAAGGGAAAAGGCTAATGAGGACAAAACTCATACGACTAAAAAACTTGACCTGGGAAAACGGCTTGACCGTGAGACTTGCGTGAGGACGATCCTACAGATAGGCAGGCCGATTTCAAGGACAACTAGAAGTCGATTCGAGGACAGAACATAATGGAACGACGGATGATTCTGTTTACTGTTATCGAACCCGTGAACGACCCTATGTCAATCCTTAGTAAATGTGTACTTTGAAATAAGAATCTATTCTCCACAAATCCATGTAGTCAAGGACGTCCATGTGTCAAGATGTCTTGAACGTGGTTTGGCATGAGCTGGTTACGCGTAAATCCTCGAAGCCGTCTGTCAGTCTAAGTTGTACCAAAATGACATGTGGGCGAAATTGACATGGCATGAGAGTCCATGATTGGACTTCGAATGTTCGAGAATGTCCGAGACAAACTTTGGATGAAGCTACTTCATTAGTTGACAGCTCCAATTAAGCCAAGTTTTTGAAAAAGGGACTTTCAAACCAAGGAAGCAAGCCCATGAGGAGGTGGGCCAGGCTAAGCCAGTGTGGGCCTTAGGCCCAAGGTGGGACAGCCACCATGGTGGGCCTAAGGCAAGCAAGTGAGCCCATTGGACCCAATCAACTATTTCTTCTTCCAAGCCAATTACCAAGCCCGAAGCCCATTTGAGCCCAATCAATACCCGAGCCCATTCCTGTTCATTTCCAAGCCCATTTCTTAGGCCCGCCCATCATTTTCAGCCCAAGGGCAGATGGGGAAATGTGCAAGGTGAAATGACTAAATTGCCCCAAGTTGTAGGGAGAAAAAAAGCTAGAGAAGAGAGAGAAAGTGATGATGTCTTGCATAGGGACTTGAAGCATGCATTGAATGGCCTTAATGAGGCCTTGATGTTAGCTCTCCCATCACTCTCTCTCCTCCTATTTAGCCCCAAACTGGTCGACCATCTCTCTCCCTTGTTTTCTCTTCTTCCAATTTTTGCTCTAGCTGACCTTTCTCCAAAAACTCGAGTTGTTCATTGCCTTCCCATGAGAATCAGCCTTAGTACCACCCACCATTGCGCTCAGAAGACCCAAACTGTTTAGGAGAGCTCGACCACTCGCCAAACAGAGTTGCCAACTGATCCGTACGTCGGCTTGAAGTTGCCAGTCGCCGGTCCGTCGGTCTACCTGCAGCCTGCACTGTTTCGTGTTTTCAGCCATTTTTCTTCCATTCCGACCCTTCCTCCGCCCATCCCAACCACCACCAAGTCCCCCTTGAGCCCCAAGTGCCACTAGTTGCTAGAGACCCACTCATCGGAGCTCCGGCAAGCCCGTTTAGCTCCATTTATCCTCTGGCAAGTCAGTTTTCCAGAATTTCAGAGGGAAGCAAAGCTTGTGGCTACTGTTTCAGCCTTGGGACCACCTTTGACCGTTGTGGTTGAGGTCCCGAGCATAGCCACCATCGTCGTGGCCACATCTGTGTCTCTAGCCTGCTTAACAAGTGAGTTTAGCTTAGGGTTGGTTTAGTTAGATTTAATTCTAGTTTAGGATATTTAATTAAGTTATATTAGCCCTAAGATAGGTGGTTAGATGGATGGATTAGATTATTTTAGCTTAATCTTACTTTAATTGATTAATTGTGCTTATTTGTTTAAGCTTAATTAATCGTTTGTTTGTCTTAATTAATGTTTTGTTTAATTTATGAGTTTAGTTTTTATTTATTTAATTCTGGGAATTCATTGTTCACACGACACTATTCACAATTTTACCATTCACGTGCACTGTTCATGTAGTGTTCACAGAGTACTGTTTACACGCACTGTTCACGTGCACTGTTCATCCAGAATGCGAAAAGTGTCTAAATTCATATGTGTTGATTTTATGAGATGAATTGGATGTGTTATTGCATAAACATCCGCATGTAATGTATGTTTTCCACAAAGAGGGGAAAATGGATTGTCTAAGGGATATTGGAAGTGGATCGCTATTATGAGAAAAGAGAAAAAGATTTGAAAGTGTATATGCAAGGGTGTGCATTGGCTAAGTGCGCAAAGATAAAAAGGGAGTTGTGGTGGTCTGCTTGCGTTATCATTAAGTTGAATCCATCCCCCACTATGTGTCGGGTGGGCAATGCTCCTATGTGAAATGCCTGTGTGGCGACAACCATACCTGTGTGGCGGTAATAAGAACGTGCCTGTGTGGCGTAGAACAAGCCTATGTGGCTAGAACGTGCCTGTGTGGCGTAGATCATGCCTATGTGGCCATATTACTATGTGTTGGATAATCATGCCTGTGTGGCGGTGATCAATTGGAACGTATGATAAGTCGTGCCAGTGCAAAACTTATTTTCAAAGAGAATCTTTTTCCATCTCGAGGAGATACTCGTTTATTCAGTATAGGACCATCCATAGCAGTTATATCCATTTTACTAAGTTATTCAGTAATTCCTTTTAGTTATCACCTTGTTTTTTTTTTTTATTATTATTTAAGGGTACTATCGAAAAAAGAACAAACTCGAAAATAGTGTGATGTAATATTCGATTTTTTTATACCTTAAGACTCGCTTTCTTTTTATCATACTTATTTCTTTTTTTTTTGTTTTCCACAAAGATTAAATCATTAAAAAAGAGTACTTAACTCCTTCTTTTCTATTTTTGTTCTATCGGTGGAATAACAATATAATAGAAATTGTCTTTTGGAGAGATGGCCACGTCTATGAATTGAAAGGTCCGAATGATCAACTCTGCAATCAGTTGTTAGAATCAATAGGTCTTCAAATCGTTCATTTGAAAAAATGGAAACCATTATTCTATGTGGCCGTAAGTAATTGGAATGCTTGAGTTGATCATATTGTTTATGGCACGCATGCCTAAATCGATAACGTGCAGGGTATGGTAATGGCCAGGTGAGATCACTTGTGATGCGACTCGTATGTGATTGATGAACTGCATCATCTAATGACCATGTGCATTACGTGTATTGTGCTGAGATATAATGTGTAGGGTATGGCATGCCGGGTAAGGTTGCATGCGAATCGACTGTTGATTGTTGGTTGTTAGTCATGGTTTGTTTGTGGGGTGGTTTTGAAGAGATACCCCGAGTCGAGTTGGTATACAAACCAGGGCTTAGGGGAGGACTTACTGAGATTTATATCTCACTAGTTATTGTATAACCATTTTCAGGTCCCTATTATGAAGAACTAAGAGCTTAAAGCAGAAGGGTCAAGAGAATAGGTGGTTCGGTAGTTCTTTTTTAGAAAGACCTTCTGTATATGAACCTGAGGTGTTTTGAAAGTGTGTTTTAATTTGGGAAATTGTTGTCATGCTTTTCTATCCCATATATGTTGTCAGGGGATTAGTTAATTCGCTTCCACATGTGCAATAAAAGGAATGGATCCTAGGAATGTCGCAATTTCTATCGACCACCGAGGGATGTGTGCACGCTAGAGGTTTGAAGTGTGACAGTTTGACTTTGCACCCTCAAAGGGGTCCAAAGGCTTGTACATGTTGGAAGTTTGGTCCCGTTTGGTTTGGCTTTGGGACTCTAAAGTCCCACGGCCAAATGCAAATACGTTTGGTTCGATTTTTTGGGCAACTTTGGCAAGATGCAATTGCATCTACAAAGGACTCTAAGGGACCTTAGTCTAAAGTGGGTCTAGAGGTCCTTTGGGAACTTGCATTTTCGAAAGGCAAGTTCTAGTTACTATTCATCACTATTCATCTTCTCCGGTGGAGAAGCCGATCGGAGGCCGACCACCACCGACCAAAGGGTCGCACGCGTTGGCGACACACTGGCGACCGCTGCCTGAGGGTCGCTCGACCCTAGCAACCGTTGTCGGACCTCAAAAGACGCCTGGGTCGTGCGACCAAGAAGACTAATGGCCTGAATCGCAAGTCTTCATGTTCAAGCCCTGGGTCAACCCAGCTATGTGGGTTCCATGCATTAATAATTTCAATACAATATGCATTCCAAAGAGAAAATGACTTTGTAAGACCCAATTCCAAAGAGAAAATGACAACCTATTCTCGCTCCCTTCGCAAATTCCAAGATGTGATCCTCATCAAACACATGAATCACGCGTAAGTACCAATCTCTTATTCGGGACAGTGCTAAGCCTCTTACCTCCTGAGTCTTGATGCTCTATTCACTTTCATTGACCTGCTTGCCAGCCGACGGTAGGCACGTCGTGCGATCCCTGTTTAGCAGCTCACCATTGCGCGTCCCACGGCCTCATCAGTAACCGACGGAGCTTTGGCTTGTGACGCCGCAGTATGAAGCCATCCAATGCCAAGTTATCGACCCACTTGATCCAGAACGTCTGACTTTGTACCCTCAAAGGGGTCCAAAGGCTTGTACATGTTGGAAGTTTGGCCCCATTTGGTTCGGCTTTGGTAATGAGCTTTGGGACTCTAAAGTCCCTTAGCCAAATGCAAACGTGTTTGGTTCAATTTTTTGGGTGACTTTGGCAAGATGCAATTGCATCTCCAAAGGACTCTAAAGGCCCATAATCCAAAGCAAGTCTAGAGGTTCTTTGGGAACTTGCATTTTCGGAATGCAAGTTCCGATTACTGTTCATCATTGTTCATCTTCTCCGGTGGAGAAGTCGATCAGAGGCCGACGACCATCGGCCAAGGGGTCGCGCGCGCCGGCAACGCATCAGCGACCGCCGCCTAAGTGTCCCCTGACCCTAGCGATCGTCACCAGACCTCAGGCAACTTCTGGGTCACGCGACCCAGGAGACTAATGGCATAAATTGCAGGTCTTCATGGCCAAGCCCTAGGTCAACCTAGCTATGTGGGTTCCATGCATTAATAATTTCAATACAATATGCATTCCAAAGAGAAAATGACTTTGGAGACCCAATTCCAAAGAGAAAATGACAACCTCTTCTCGCTCCCTTCGCAAATTCCAAGATGTGATCCTCATAAAACTCATGAATCACGCGTAAGTATCGATCTCTTATTCGGGACAGCGCTAACCCTCTTACCTCCTGAATCTAAACCTAAGTCTTGATGCTCTAACCACTTTCATTGACTTGCTTGCCAACCGACGATAGGCACGTCGTGCGATCCCCGTTTACCAGCTTGCCATTGCGCGCCCCATGGCCGCATCAATAACCAACAGAGCTTTGGCTTGCAACATCGCAGTATGAAGCTGTCCAACGCCAAGTTATCAACCCACTTGATCAATAACATCTGACTTTGCACCCTCAAAGGGGTCCAAAGGCTTGTGCATGTTGGAAGTTTTTGTTTATAAAAAAACAAACTAAGTGCATTTTTCTTGTCCCACATAGGAAAAGTGGGAGGAAGTGGGTCAATTAATAAGTGTAGGGTTTCTTTAGTGTACCTAAAGAGATGATTGGGTTTAGGCTAGACCTCACCATATCCGCGTGCGGGTGCGCGATTATTTTGTGCGGTTTAATTAGCACTAATCCCTTTGTTATTTTATTTTTATTTCGTACGGTTATCTTATTAACTTTAATCAATTCAATGTTTTTTTAATATATTGAGAATTTTCGGAAATTAAAAAAATTAATAAATAATAATTTCGAAATTTTAATTATTAAATAATAATAATTTTTTATTATTCCAAATTTTTGTTTGTGTCTTTTCAAGACAACCTTTGAAAAAGATAGTCATTCAGTTTGCAACCTTTCCCAAAGGGTTGCATTTGTTCGTTTTTTAACTATTTACGAATGGACGCCTTTGTTCATCTAGGCAATTTTCGAAAGGATACATTTGTTCGCTTTACGACCTTTCACAAAGAGTTGTTCACGTTTTAAGAATGTTTTATATATACATGTTAGTTTCAGTAGAAATGAGTGTGATCATTTTCAAGATTTCTCTCTAAAAAAATTTCAGCCATCTTTTCAATTGTTTCCTAGAGAGATCTTGGAGAAATACTAGATTTGTTATCTAGTACTCTCATTTGAAACTTTGTTGTATCCTAGAGGAAATTTGCCAGTGACCGTTAGCAACTTTGTAGGGCAAATAAATGCTTAATGAAAATCATATCATGCCTCAAAATCCGACTTGATTACTCGATCCGACTTAATTGTTCTACCCAATTCAAAGCCATATTTTCCCAACAGTACATACGTCCATTGCAAATTTTGTATACCAAGATGTATGCAATGTACTATGTTGTTTCTCCTCTTGACTAAGTGCATTTTGGAATTTGCTAATTAGGTTGGCTAAGGTCTTGTTTGTTTATTTTTGTTTCTGTTCCTCGGAATAAAAGTTTCTGTTCTTTTGTTATAGAGAACAAAAAAGGAACAAAAACGTGTTTGGTAAAACTTTTGTTCCCAATAACAAAAAATATTTTTTTTCTTTTTTTTTTTTTCGGGAACAGATTTGGAACAAAAACAAGAAGTAGAAAAAAGTTATTTCTTATTCTCGGAAACAATTCCAAGAAACACTTCTTTCTTCTTCTCCTTTTTCTTCTTCTTTTTCCTTTCCTTCTTCTTCCTTTTAGCCGATCACCGGCCTTGGCCATAGCCAACGATCGGCCATCGAGGGCCAGCGACCTTGCCGGAGTGTTGCCGGCCCCCGGTGAGCCTCGCCCAGGCGATGTGAGGTTGGCCTCGCCCTCGCGCCGGCCGGTAAGGCTTGGCCTCGCCTTGGTTGGGCAAGCTCAAGCCTTGCCCTAGTCGGTGAGGCTCGGCCTCGCCTTGGCCGGGCGAGCTCAAGCTCACCCAAATCTGGCGAGGCCAAGCTCGCCCAACCATTGGTGAGGCTTGGTCTCGCCAAGCCACCGCCGGGCGATGCTGACCTGGCGGTGGCCTGGCAAGGCCATCAACCCTCGTCGCCTGGTTGCTGACCATGGCCGAGGCCCGCAACCAGCCAAAAGGAAGAAAGAATGAAAAAAAGAAGAAAAAAAGGAAAAAATATAATCAAAATATTGAAAAATTAAAAGAAACAAAAGAATTATACAAGTTTACCAAACGCATTTCTATTCTTGGAGTAGAAATTTTTTGCGTTAGCAAGTGCATTCTTATATTCATAAATTGTTCCTTGGAACAGAAAAAAAAAAAAAACTATTTCTGTTCAAAATTGTTTTCCGTAATAGAAACATTACCAAACGCGTCCTAAATATGCTTCTTGAGGGAGTCTATCTTTCTTAGATTGGGCATCGCCCCCAAAATTCCATTTTCTTTTAGCTTGTGGGTGTGATGTCGTTATCACATTTTACATATGTCCAATTAATTAATACTTTTTCTAATTCAGTATCAAAACTAACTAATGTCATTTAAATCATAAAAAATATATGACTAGTCACTCGTCCAATCCTCAACAAGATTAGTTCTTGGTTTCATTAAATGTTATAGTAATCAAATTTACAATGTGCAACATTTGAGGAAAATAGCACTTCGAATCTATCTGAAAAATGCCTTCTGTGTGTATGAGCTGGAGACTTTGCATTTAATATTTTTTTTAAAGTGATCTCTTGTGATAATGCCTCTACAATAGAGACATACTCTTTGCCTCCTCATCACCTAATGCCTAAATGAGAATGACACAATTTTCTAAGTGAGTGAGCCATGTTACCAATTGATCTTAAATGGCATCGAGTAAGCAAGGCATGCCAATAAAATCACATGACATAATGATATACTTAACAGAGACTTCACATTGAGCCTAAGCCTAATTTGAAAAGCTGAGATACTTTATTGACCCCAAGATTTGAGTACAACATTCTAAGGGGGGAGAAAGTTCAGGTACTTGCGATATCATGAGACTTGGCTATAATAAAACCATTATTTATTGTGTTATGCACTACTTGCTCCAATACACAAAAGAGGTAGCGGCACTAGAGGAGCATGAATTTTTGTCTCCTTCAATATCACATGAACTTTTGTCCTTGTCCAATCGAGTACGAAATGTGACTTGAACTAATGTGTATCAGCACGGCCTGCTTGTTCACATGTGACTCGCCTATTCGGCAAAAGTGTTGAGAAGGATTACCAAAGGAAACTTGAATAAATTAAACGATGTGCTTTTCTATTTTTCATTTTCATGTTCTCTTTCCTCGTGAGTTTTGCCAAACTCTTTCTCCACCACAAACGCTCCATCACCTTCTTCCTTGTTGTCATCGTCTGTCATCGTCATTATTTGCAAGGGGACCTCAATTAACGGTCATAACCTTCGTTCAAGGTCAATCAACAAAGTTAAGTAGTGGTGGTTGTCGGCAATAGGCAGGGATAGTCTTGAGAAATTATTGGGGATACAAGTGGGATGCCTCATTTTTATGCAAGTCTATTTAAAGAGTGACACACGTCAGAAATTTTGAAAGCCCCCCTCTCTCTCCCTTTATCTCTCTCCTTTCTTATTCACCTCTTGTTTCTCTTTCTCACCATTTCTTCCTTTATTTCCCTTTCCTTTTTGATCCTTTCTTTCCCTTTGGCTTGCAGCCATTGCTTGGCCATAGTCGGCGACCAACCATAGGTGAGAGTTGCTTTTCCTAGATTCGGCAAGGACTCAATCTAGATCTAGAAGTTGTGGAGGGAGGGTGATGACATCGGAGCCACGAGGGACCTCGAAGATGTAGGGGCTAAGAAAAGGCTTGGCGTCACAAACAAGAGGGGGGCTTGGGCTTATTCTTGGACCCGTGGGGGCGGTGGATGACCTATGGAGGGAGAGGATGATATTGGAGCTGCAAGGGACCTCGAGGAGGCAAGGGTTGAAGGTGGGCTCAAGGTTGCAGGTAATGGCAATGGGAGACTTGGGCTTGTTCTTGAACCTGGGGGGTGGCCGTAGGGGCAGTGGACAACCTCAATAGTGGAGCCCTCGTCGGAGTGGGGATCAGTGGATGAAACGATGGTGAAGGCAACTGACTAGGGTGTGGTTCGAAGGAGAGGGGGAGAGAGAACAAAGAGTAGAGGATCGCATGAGAGGGAAAGAGATAGAAGAAAGCATTTCTCACACGTGGGCTCAAATGGGACACGTGTTGCTCATTAAATGGACTTGCGCAAAAATGACATGGCCCAAGTATTTTTGTCTAATGTTCTTTTTCTTTTTTTTCGAGGGGGAGGGGGAGGAAACAAAAAAGTAAAGTGACTTGTCAAAACCAATGGTCATCATATCAGCATACCGTATCATCACTTATGAAGTAAGTGCCACATCAACACTTCCCAACAAAGAATTTAATGGATGGATCACATCAAGCACAATGCACAAAGTTGAAACTACTCGATAGAAACAAAAAAGTTTACCTTATTATCGTGCAAGTTTCACGTACTAAAGTTTTCAAATCCCCAACCTCTTAAATCTTTAGAGCTCTTCAAAACTCCAGCCTTCTAAGTTCCTTCAAGGAATGCCTTCTAGAATCTAAACCCATCGACATATAATGTCATTTGATTACTTTTATTTAAGAGTCTTAAGTAATAAATTATAATTCAACTAGATTTTATTAACTGGTCAATCCCTATTTAGTCACCCAAAGATGGAACATTGCTTGTTATATGTTCACAAATATACCTCAACAGATAATATATAGCATGAAGAAAAGACAATCCATCAATACTCTTCCAAACGCTAAAAATATATAGATAGTGCTAAAAAAAGGGATTACGAAAATAATGTGGTGAAATGGATGGACGAATAAATAGGGCATACTGAACACTCGAAAGAGTTGGCCTTGTCATGTAGTGAATCAATTATTTTATAAAAAGAAATAGAGCATAGACCACCAATATGTTTAGATAATTTTACACAAGTGGATACGTGAAACCTTTGGCTATAATGTAATTAACATTGCCTTTTTTAGCATATTCTGTGGTTGCTTTTTCATAAATTGACATTTGTTTCTCTAACATTCCCTTTTTTCATTGATGGATGCGTATCATATAATACATTAGACATAAGCAGCCCAACAGGCTCTGCGATAGTCCTCCTTAGACTTCACCCATGTCTACCAAAACGAACACATGTACTCATTTTCATATATGAGGCTAAAAACTTGCTTTTCAGTGCGAGCTCAGACTGAATCAATTTTGCAAAAACATCCATGGCATCGCGAGGAAGCCCCAGTGACGCGACCAACTTATCGCTCTCCGCGCTATGAGAAGAGACCTAGACGACGTTGTGGGGTACGGTAGCTGGTGCCACTTGGAACGGCCTCCTGAACCCGAAATCGTCTTGTAGAAAGGGAGCCGACTCCACTTGCTGATGCAGCAAGTGTTGCCCTCACGATTGACCACGACCGTGTTCATCTCGATGTGGTCAACGGACGACCGTATGTAACTGTCGGTGACGCATCGGAGCGCCTCGTGCACAGTCTGGACAGCAAACGAGAAGGGCTTGTGAATCAGTTCACTCGCTCTGCACTCTGCACAGGACCAAACAAGGCCAGTCCCGAAGTAGCCGCTCGGCAACGGCGTGTTGAACTTGGACCGACTGTTGACTGCAATGAGAAGCTTTGCTGTTTCATGAGGATCGATTCTGAGAGCTTTGATTCACAAAATCCACACGAGCTCCGATATGACTTCGAAGCTCGTAGGGACTATAGAGGAGCCATCGTTGGTTGTGATTGTGGACGCTTTCTTGAGTTTTACGAGAGTGAGTGGCTCAAAGCAGAATGATTTGTAAACAAGGGGCTTGGTTTGGAGGTTGACTATGCATTCGGGACGCCGATCCGTCGGAGCATACTCGTGGTGGGGGAAATCGACGTGTAAAGGTCACCTCGGGCACAATACCAATCGATCGAGAAAGGGACGAATCGAAAGCGGCTTGGCTCGAGCCACATCAGTCCAACAAGTTATGAAGTCCGTGAGGACTTTACCATCGACGACGACGTGATTTATGAGAATGCCGAGGGTGATCCCTCCGCACTTGAATGCTGTCACCTGGATTATACGATAAACTGTAAGCGGGGATGTACAGAAGTAGGTCATATTCAATCGGGCCCTCTAATAAAAAGAAGTTACTCAGTGAACCGGTATTATAAAAACATTACCTGCACTGTCAGCAAAGGTTTTTTCCAATATGGTTTGGGCTCCATCGCTGTTGTTCATGAGTTTTCGCAGCATTGGCGGATCGATGATACTGATGTCGCCCAGCATTCCGATGTCGTCCTCCGACATCGCTTCGACGAACGGGACACCTTCTCCCGTGCATCTCACTGCCATCTTCCTGTCACTCCCGCAACGAGTCTCCCTGCGAATGGATAGAACTCGACCAGTATCTCGCCCAACGATTCTCTGAGCATCTCGGTCGCAGCGAAATGAAGACGAGCAGACGCTGGGAGGAAGACGAAGTGACCAGATCTGGCCATGGCGGAAGACGAAGCCGAACAGACGCTGGGAGGAAGATGAAGCCATGAATACTTTCTCCCCGAGCGAAAGAGGTGGTCGGGGAGAAAAGTAAAAAGTAAAAAGTAATATTTTCTCCCCAAAAGAGAAGACTTCCCAAAAGACTTTTAAAACTTTTTCCAAGGAATTCCATATTTTAGAAGCTTTTGAATTTGCGGAATTTTCAAATTTTTAATTATTTGGAAATGCTTGCTTTGCCATGCAATTTATTTGATACCCTTGACTGCTCATTGTTATTATAAAGATTGTGCATCTGCATGATTACTTCACATGTTAATGGATAGGTCTAAAATCAATTCAAACTACCTAACAAATATATTTTTGTGAAATAAATAAGATTAGATACCAAAAGTGCACCAATTAATTAATTAACGCAACCAAGTCCTCAACCCTATAGTCTCAGGCCTCGTGGAGTTGAAGTCGGCTCTACTTTCTATGGTCTCAAGCCTATCCTGGAGTTTACAAAATTCAATTTCGCTATGTAGCTGATTGACTACATTATAAATAATCCCACAAAAATGAACTACATGTCGGCTGGCGATATGTCAGTCCCTATAGTTCAAGAGGAGCTACAGTCGGAGTCGGAGTCGATGCCCATCACTCCCAAGCCCAGCGAAGATGTCGCCATCCAACCTGGGGGAATCTTTACCGGATTTGGCCTCGTTAGATCAGTCATCACCCTCAAGATCTGTCAGACACGAGAATCGTCCGTGGCGTGCGAAACAAAGGACGTTGATGACCCTGTAACATCTCTGGTATATTCCTCCAACCAAAGTGCTTCCTCATCCTCTGCTTTTTTTCAAATTGCCAATCACTAATTTCTCGGTTAGTTACGTTGTTTGAATGCATTGTCGTCGTGGAGTGGATAGTTTGCGTGGTCGCAAATTTAGTCAAAACTTCTTTTCAGTTTGATATTATGACAGTATCAACATGAGCACAGAAAAATGAGATAATTCATTGACACATGATCAATATAATAACGTTGGTGCAGGATGGGACAATTGTTATTTCACTAATTTCATTGGTTTATAATGTTTGGTATTAGCCTTAGAAAGCTTCACGTCTCCTCTGTCCTTTTCCAACCTTCTTTTGTTTGAAAGAGTAAGCAATCATTCGCAAATTTTGGACAAGCTTGTCTCGTTCCGATGTAGTAATAGCTTTGCTATTCAATGACTCTTTGCCCTCATAAACTTTGATGGGTGACCTATCGTTGCATAGCTTAAACCCTGTTCTCTAAATTGTCCCATTTGGTAACGAGTGTAATTATTCTATGATTTAGTCTTGTCAAATTTGATTTGTTAATCATTTGCTCTGCTGTTCTAGAGTTGAATTAATTTATTTTGGGTCTGCTTTGCTTTATGGTTATTAGTATCAATATTATGTGTTGTTAATTCTGTTCTAACGCGAGGTAGTAAATTGTGAGCTCCGAAAGCTCACTCCTAGGCAACTTCTTCGTTGATGATAGGCCATTTGCTGCATTTGTTTTTTGTATACATGTATCTTATGATGGTAGATTAGCATAAAGACTCTGGAAATACAAATCATGGAGATCTGAGGTAGTGTCTTTGTGGATTTTCGACACTAAATGTGAGGAAGTAAAAGCACATAGTTACGTGGAGGTACTGAGTCATGAGTAGTGGTAAGCACATAGTTGCTCTTTGCTTCTCCTGAATATGTTGCTTAATGAATCCATCTGGAATATTCTGCACATTCACATGTTTGAATGACCAAGCTATGAAATTATATAAGTGAAATGAGAAATCCAAAGATAAAATTGGAGGGCAAAAAGCAAGAAGGTAATGATTTGATGTCGAAAAAATCCAAGGATAAATTTATCCGTTTGAAAGTGATCAAGGATGAAAGAAATTAATAGCTAGCATCATTTTCTAATACATGTTATTAATGAGTATCATTTTAGTATTCTATTGGATTATATATAAACACAACATAGATGAAAATAAACTCCAACAAGTGGACATAAACTAGTAAAGCGGTCATAGTATTGTAAGTGTTAGCAATCGTTATTGAGCTCTAGGTATACCGGTGACAATTTAAGCTCGAGATCTTACCAGACAATTCATATAAGAAGCAGGATCACCATTTTGAAAAAGGATAGTTATAGATTGAATTTGCGGGCTAATTTAGGAGTAATAAGAAGTCTTAGAAGTGTTAAGACCATGTAAAACCAACTCAGAATGGCTCGATCTACACATAGACTACTTCCCATTTCTATAATAGTGGAAATAGTAAAGCTGCTCCTTCCATGCCCGGTAACTTTCTTATGATATCATATCTTTTGGCAGCATGGCCGAGGGTAAGAGGGATGACTAGAAATCCATTTTCCCCAGTGGAACAATGAGAAATTTAAGATTTGTTTGTTTTGCAAAAAATAATTTTTAGAAAAACATTTTTAGGGTTTTCTAGCATTTATTTCATGAAAAATGAACTGGATGAGGAAAATATTTTCTATCAACAAAAAAAAAAGTCATCTAAAATAGGAGAAAATATTTTTTGTTTTTTAAGGTTGAGAAAATATTTTCCTCAATCACTCTTTCTTATCTCACACACCTATTATCCTTCCTATCTTTCTTTTTTTTTTTTTAATTGAATTTTTAATTTTTAATTCATTTTCTTTTTCTTTTTTTCCTTTTTGTCTTGGCCAATTGACAGCAATTGGCCATAGGCGAGCCCCTAGCTCACTTGCCTCAGGTGACCTTGAGGCCTCGGGCCTCGGTAGATCAATGAGCCGGGTTGACGCTCACCAATTGAGCAAGCCTTTGGTGAGCAACAAGCTCACTCTCACCGATCTAGCGAGGCCCAGGCCCTCAAGCTCAAGTATCACCAAGTCGGCAAGCGTGAGCCCCTAGCTTGCCAATCTAGCAAGGCTAGAGGCCTCAAGCTCACTGGCCATCACCATGGCCACGACGATTGACAGAAGAAAAAGGTGGAGGAGAAGAAAAAATAAAATGAAAAAAAAAGTAGAAAGAAAATTAAAAATTAAAAATTTGATTTGTAAAAAAATTTGTTAAAAGGAGTGTACAAAGGGAAATCAAATTGGAATTTCCAAACCAAACGGCGAAAAATATTTTCTAGTTCATTTTCAAGCTTCAAGCAAACACTGGAAATTATTGTCATTTTCCTAAAAAATAGTTTCTTGGAAAACATTTTTTATAAACGCGATATTTTTTGTAAAACAAACAGACCCTTAATTGACATTGGTGTAAAAAATTGTTTAACTAACTAACCATGGATAGTATTAGCATAGATTGGTAATTGCTTTGCGATGCTTATCATATGAATGCTCTTTGTAGACAATTGTGGTTGTAAAGAAGAATTCAAGAGAAATAAGATCCTAAAGCATTGAAACTCTTCAAAATTGAAGGAACAAAAGATCAATAATCATCATCTAATAAATTTTCCTATGATAATAGTCTACAAGATTTTCTAAGTGAAAGTTGAGAAGTCCTTCTGCAAATCGTTCAAGTCCAGCTCCTCCATTTTCATATAGGAGGTAGCTTAAAATCAAGAAAAAGAAAGTGTTGATTTTGCCCTATAAGTTAGGGTATATTAGTCGCCAAATTAGCCTCGAATAAAGATCTAAGCTTTGTGAGCCGGCCACCGACTGACATTTTCCAGTGACTTAAACGAGGGTAATTTTTCCTGATATTTGTAATTTGGTAAAAAAATAAAGAAACTCCTCAAATGAATTGGATTTTCCTATCAAATTTCACGTTTTCTGTTCCCTCCATTTCTTCCTCTCCTCCCTCCTGTGCCAAGTCATCGCTGCCGCCCTTGACACCATCATCACCACCGTTGGAAAGTTCGATCTCCAATGTACCCAAGGATTGGCAGCCAACGCTACAACGCCACCGTAGTCCCAACAGCAAGCCGTTCCTCCCTATTTCAGCACACGGCTCCTCCCCCTCCTCTTGTTGGATTTGAGGGCATGAATGGATCGCATTAACCCTCCTTTTGATTTAAGGAAATAAATTTTGTAGATAAATACCTTTGAAAAATTATGTATGTTTTCAAATCATCGTTTGTGCAGATAATTCTGGTTGAAAAGAAGAAAACTTCAAGATAAATAAGATTATAAAGTATCAAAATCCTTCAAAATGGAAATAACAAAGGATCAATAATCATCCTCCAACAATTTTTTCTTTGATAATAGTCCCAAAGCTTTTCCAAGTCGAAGTCCACGAGTCTTTGTGCAAACCAGCTCCTCCATTTTCCAGGAAGCTTGAAATCAAGAAAAAGAAATATACGGAGATCTTCACCTCATGTGGATAGACAATAATGATGGGGCCCACCATCAGAAAACCCCCCCGCATTCTTTATAAATTTCCGAGGACTGTAGGGACTCAGCGTCCTTGTGCAAGGGCAGGATCACTAATGCTTGCAGCATTTTCCGCTGCTAAAAGTAGCCATTACATAATTTAAGAAAAATTCCAAACAGTGAACTGAAATTGAGTCATTGATTTATTAACAAAAAATTCAAAATAAATTTTTCTATTTATATGATTTTCTCTTCACAAAGGAATATAAAAATATATATATTTAAATTTCAAGACATTAGAAAGAGATTATATAAGATTTCAATTTCGTGTCAACTTATATATATAGTGCAAGCTGGTGAATATACAACATTCTCCGTCGGAAAAAAATGCATTATAAAATGAGAAGTGAAAACACCCATTAAAAACAGAAGAAGATAAAACCACCGATGCACACTTACACGGCTCTAGTTTAGAAAATTAGACAAAGAAAAATTACACCGAAACTAAAAAAAGGAAAATTATGGCATATTGGTCCAATCCGATTCCCTTACAAAATCAGAATCAGATTAGTTATTGTTGGTTTCCATTTTGGAAACTGAGAACTATCCAAAACCGACCAGCCTGTTCTCGGATTGGATCAGATCATGCTCATCCCTAAATTTCAGAGCATAAATTAAGGACTATGCTCACCACAATAGAACTCTATTTGTTTCATAGAAATTAAATAATTTGGAAAATATTTTTTTTTTAAAAATAATCGCTTTCATCCCTTGAAATAATTAGTTAATGAAATATCTTTTCATCATCGACAAAAATTCATATACAAAGATTTACGTAAAAAATGGAATCATTCTTTTTTGTTACTCATTTTTGTAATCGATATAAATGATCAATTTTAAAAAAATATATATTTTTCAAAACATTCATCTTTCACCAAATAAAACACTCTAGAAGATCGGGGATACACGCGGTTAGGGCGATGTACCCGAAGCCACCACGTTGCCCGGGCTGTTCCCGAGTTTGACAGCCCATAAAGCGTTCCTCGGCGACAAGGCATCGTCGTCACCTACACCGATCTGTTCCCTCTTAGTCCTTGTCCTCACAGCAAAGTTGTGTCCGTCAATTTGAATTTGATCAAGACAACGAATCGCTGCCATCCTCTTGGAGGCATCGACCACTTCGAGACTGTTGATTCCCCTGCTCGGTTATCCAGGCAACCACTTCCTTGGCTGCAATTTTCCATACGTGTTGTCCAGGTTTGAATACTTAAGTATTCATAAATTTCCTAGATATGCCTTGCATGTGATTTAGAGCCTAAATAGTTTCATTTTCTGCAAAATAAATAGAGATATGCTCACATGTAATGTAGTGCCTAAGTGATTTTACTTTCTGCCAAATAAATAGAGCCTGAGTATCCACACCTGGACAAATTGCATTATCGCTGAGGATTAAGAGGGAACAAATCAACAATGCCTTGTCGCTGAGGAACTGCCGTCTGTCTGGGCTATCAAATTCAAGAACAGCCAGGCAACATAGTGGCTTGAGACAATATGTTGGGAGTGCACAGCAAAGATACTTCAGCTGGGAGATTATCAAGAAAATGCCCAAGTTTGAGCTCGTCAATCTATCTAATTAGATCAACTTCCACTCAAAAGTTTAAGCCAATAAGTTATAAGTCAACTATAATACATTAACATCTCTACACCAGACCAATTCTTCGATGTATTTTCATTCAAAGCTTAAGTCGATGAGTTATGAGCCAATTATCATACATCAACCGCTCTATACCAGACCATTTCTCCGACGTGGGACTTCTTTCTAACAGAACTCACACATACACCTTAACAAGATGGACCCACGATAATGGCAACGTGAATGATGCAGCCAGTATCTTCTGGTTGAACATGCATTTCTCAGTACCGTGCTCCCTCCTTTTCTCTACGCTCTCTTTTTATGCGGTAATCCCCGTGAGTGCGTGTCCCCGCCATTTTATTCTGCAGAAGACTTCCTCTGTTTATGCCCTAAAACTCACGGATTTTTAGCCCTCTCTTTTCCAGAAAAATCTTGATCTCCGTCTCCTATAAGAAGGCGAAATAATGGGATATATCAATTCAGTTCTGAAAGTTGCTCTGCTAAAGTGGCTGAAATTGGATTTATAATTTCCACTTAATTTCGTGGTTAAAACTTCACTATCCTATTCTTTTAAATGGATGGTGCTCTTGTCAACCATCCTTCAGTTCAAACACTCCCTTTTACAATACTTTGATCACATTATCCTTGTGTGGCCCACCAAGTCAAATTGACGTCTCTCTGTTTTCTTTTGCTTTCTTTTTTTTATCTTTTCCATTACAGACAATTCTCTTCTTTCCACGCCTTTGCGTCTAATGGCAAGGATGCTCTTGATGTCCAACTTACTTAATGGAAAATAATTCAAGACAAAATGTAACCTTTTTCTACAGCAAAACCACGGATTGATATCAATGGCTTGTCCTGCAGTGGTGTGCGAACTTAAAGATCTAGTGATGATAATGGCAAGGCAGCCACCAAGTACATATAGATAGAGGCGAATAGGCTTTAAACGGTTCAAAGACCTAAGAAACCAACAGACAAAATGAGAAAGAAAAATCTGAACAGACGAACAACTCAAAAAATCAATAGGAATAGAAATGACTTGATGGTGGCTTTTGTGAATCAAAGATGGTGATAAAATTTAAAATTTTTGGGTTGGTGCTTTCTGGTCATGAGTGTCTCTTGTGCGTTGCCCATAATTTCTTTTCTGGTCTATAATATGTATTCTTGGTGAACTCTCTCCGTCATCCTCTTATGTGGGTCCTCGTTGTCCAATCTCTGAGCATATATAATGTGGCACTTCCTTTGCTAAAAGACATATGAATAATGGTATTCCTTACTGAGCAACTACAGCCTTGCATTTCTCACTCATAACACCGGAGGCTCCAATAACTTAGTTGACTTTAGTGATGACAGTCAAATATTCACCGTTGGAGCAATTAGCGAGAACCCTGTATCTGTGAATGCTGAAGAAATGTCAGCAGAAGATCCGCTTGCTTTTGCCATAACGAGAACACCACCCATACCCTTTTTGTCAGGTTGAAGGATCAAACATGTGCTCCCTTGCATATTGACTAGGTTCTACCCACCAAACTCAATTTCATCTCCCTCTTCTTCCATAGCACTACGACTCCACCAAAACGAGAAAACCTTCAACCAGCCCTTGATTGACAATGCTCTACCGAATGGTATCGTTGTTGGTAGACACCAAGAGGATCCACTGTATGAAAGAGAACAGAGAGAAGTGAGTAAGAAGGAAAGGGGGACCGCAAAGAAAAAGAAAAAGAAATAAAACAAAAAGATTGATTTCACTTGACCAACAAAAAGAGGGGAACTACTTTCTTTGGTAAAGTTTAATTGAAACATGCTAAATGGTGGGCCAAATAAGAGGTATGTCGTCAATACACTAATAAAATGGAGTCTTTAAGCCAAAGGAGTGAAAAAAGCATGACCAAAATAGCAAAAATTTCTTGCTTTTCATGTGTTGATCACAATCAAATCCCCTTGATGGCCGGCAATACATATTGTGGCTAAAATTACTCTATCATTTGTTTGGCCAAATTCAACCAATGATTTCCCTAGTTTGGTTACAAAAATATGAAGCCCTTTAATAGAAATTTTAGGTGTCAACATTTGTCATTGAAAACATCTATTGAGATGCAAAGGGACTAGACCATGATGGTGTCTTTTTTCATGGATATATATATATATATGTATGTATGTATGTATGTATGTATGTATGTATGTATGTATGTATGTATGTATGTATGTATGTATTAAGGTGATTGGTTACAGAGTGAGTAACTTCCAATCTAGTAATTTGGAAACTATCTCATTGGAATCAGTTCCCAATTTTGAAACCAAATACTAAACTGATCGACTTTGGAATGTGCCTTTTTTTTTGTTTTATTTTATTAGATATACAATATGCATTGTGTCAAATACGAAACTGATCGACTTTGGAATGTGCCTTTTTTTTGTTTTATTTTATTAGATATATAATATGCATTGTGTCAAATACGTGAGAGAGAGAGAGAGAGAGAGAGAGAGAGAGAGAGAGAGAGAGAGAGAGAGAGAGAGAGAGAGAGAGAGTAATTTGGAAACTATCTCATTGGAATCGATTCCCAATTTTGAAACCAAATACTAAACCGATCGACTTTGGAATGTGCCTTTTTTTTTTTTTTATTTTATTAGATATACAATATGCATTGTGTCAAATACTGAAACCGATCGACTTTGGAATGTGCCTTTTTTTTTTTGTTTTATTTTATTAGATATATAATATGCATTGTGTCAAATACGTGAGAGAGAGAGAGAGAGAGAGAGAGAGAGAGAGAGAGAGAGAGAGAGAGAGAGAGAGAGAGAGAGAGAGAGAGAGAGAGAGAGAGAGAGAGAGAGAGTGTGTGTGTGTGTGTGTCATGTGTCATGCGAAAAGTTCCCAAATTTTGTGTTGGTTTTGACAGTTTTATCCTAGAACCAGCCTTGACAAGTTTGGTTCTTGGGTAGAACCGCCATTCCAATGCATAGAAACCAAACCTACCAAAGTCAATTTCCACATTTTTTTACAAAGACACTAAACCGAGTCTTATATGAACCAACCAAGATGAGCTGGTTCCAAGGTTGAATAGGTCTAATTGCATGCCCCTAATATTTGTGGCTTTCTAAGTTGGAGATTTAAAGTGATTCATTCTAAAATAGCACTACACTCACAACATCATACACGGTATCACATGAAGATTTTTTTAGTTCAAATTATTTAAAACCCCTTATTTGTCTTTTTTATTATATGTTTCCACTCTTAGCCTGAGGGCGAGGGCATTGTGGGCCCTCGCCTAAATCCAAGAGAGAGAACGAAGCCTTTGCCTATTGCCAGCAAGAGTCAATAACCGTTGCTGGGGCCCAAGTTATCTCACTGGCTGGAAATCCTACGAAGGAAAAAAGAAAAAAGAAAAAAAATTCATAAAACTTATTAAAATATTACAAAAATCATTATCATCATCACTTTTGGTATAACTTGAAATATAAAAAATGGGAAGAAATAATTGTGAAATTTCTATGTATTTTAATGTGTGTAGAAGAAGAGAACATAAGATAGGCTTTATTAAATGACTATCTAAAATAAAATAACAATCAAAGATATGCATAATCAAAATGAAATATAAGCACTATCTTAAGAGATGAGGATAATCAAAAGATATAGCCTAATTAACCCTAACAATATGTTAGATTAAATGTGTACATCAAATCCAAAAAGTGAAAGACACACACTTGCAGAATTTCAATAGTTGAAGCATGGATAGTTTAGTAAAACAATTGGAGCATGCCTATTTTTATGTGTGCAAGGGTCAATAGGTCTTCATGCAATGTGGGTTCCATGTATTTATTTATTTAATACGAGATGCATTAAAAGGAGAAATTGACATTGAAGACCCAGTTCCACTTTTACTCCTGGTTTTATAAAATTGAAATTCACAACGAGGAATTAATCTTAGTCCCTCATTAAACATATATAATGCAATTCATGCTTTGCAGGTATTAATCATGAAAATTACTTATTTTGGGAATAATGGAAGCAACCTTACAATATGAATATTGGACCTTTTGTTCAATAGCAGCACATGGACAATTGTAGCTATATCTCTTTGGTTCCTAAAACTCTTGGAAAGAATAAAACTTATCTTGGAGAGTAGATTTTCAAAAATATGAACCCATCAACAATCATATTAGTAAATCACCTTTATTTAAGAGTTTAAATCAATAAATTATAAGTCTAGTAAATTTATTAATTGCTCAATCCCTCTTCGGTTACCAGATAGGGAATTTTGGGACCCAATGACTTCGAAAGAATTGAACGAGGAGCCGTATGAGGTGAAAATCTCATGTACGGTCTATGGTACGCTCACACTTGTATATTAATGAATACCCAACATGGATGATGACAACCCAACAATACTCTTCCTAATGCTAAAAATATATAGATAGTGAAAATGGCACTTTACCAAACACTCAACACAAACCCATTATTTCACAAAGAAAAATAGCGTGCACACCACCTGTGTAAAGAAAAAATTTACACGAATTGTCTATTTGCCCTTAATTTTGTCATGATATCATATTAATGGTGTACAAAACTACCTGTGTAAAACTTTCTTACATTACTATATGCCATGACCACTCTTTCATAAATTGACATCATATCTATAAGATTCCTTTTTTTAGAAACTACATCACTTCATTGATGGAAGCATGTCATATAATACAACAGGCACGAGGAGCGCAACATCACTATGCTAGTCTTACTCAAGATCAAGGAAAAATATTAGCTACACAAGTTGTGCTAGCACCACATAGTAGATGCCCATCTATTAAGCCACGTGTCCACGAATGGCCCATTTGTCAAATTTTTATCTCCTTGTCTCTCTCCTCTTGTAGACTCGCACCTCCATTTCTCTTTTTCTTTGCCGTTTCTCCCTTCTTTTTTATTTTCTTTTTTTCACTTTCTTTTCCTTCCACAACTTGTGTGGTTAATATTTTCTCACACAAATGGCCTCATATGCCCTTAATTTACTCTTAATATCCAATCAATGGTGTACAAAACTACATGCCTTGAACTTTTTCTCACATTATTAGTGTATGTTGTGGGTGCTCTTTCATAAATTGACATTTGTATCTATAAGATTCCCTTTTTCGGAAAGTACATCACTTTATTGATGGAAGCATATCATATAAAACAACAAGCACAAGCAGCGCAACACCACTGCGCTAATCCTACTTAAAACCAGGGGCTCGAAAACTAAGCTTCATATACTCATATCCATGGATGAGACTAGAACTTGCTTTCTGGCGTGAGCTCATGCTGAATCAACTTCGAGAAAACATCCATGGCGTTGCTAGTAAGCCCCAGGGACACAACCAAGTCGTCACTATCCCTGCTCTGGGAAGCGACAAAGATGACGTTGTCGGGGACCGTCACCGGCGCCACCTGGAATGGCCTCCCAAACCCGAAATCCATCTTGTAGAAAGGGAGTCGGCTCCACTTGCTGATGCAGCAAGAGTTGCCCTGGCAGTCAACAAGGACCCTGTTCAGCTCGATGTGGTCGATGGCCGACCTTATGTAACTCTCGGTGACGGATGCGAGCGCCTCACGCACGGTCTGGACAGCGAACGAGAAGGGCTTGCGGGTCAATTCGCCGGCACCGCACTCGGCGCGCAGACAAAGCGATGCCGTTCCCGAAGTAGCCACTCGCGGCGGGGGTCAAACTTGGGGCGGCCGTCAACCTGCAAAGGAGAAGCTTCGTCGTCTCGTGAGGACCGATTCCAAGAGCTTTGGTTCGTGAGATCCACACGAGCGCCGATATGACTTCAAAGTTCGTCGGGACTACGGAAGAGCCATTCAGGTTGCGATTCTTGCCGCTTTCTTGAGCTGAATGAGAGCGTGTGGCTTGAAGCAGAACGATCCGTAAACAAGGGGCTTGGTTTGAGGGTCGACCACGAGTCCGGGCCGCTGGTCTCTTAGAGCATACTCGTGGTGGGGGAGATCGACACGCGGAGGTTGCCTCGGGCGCAACACCGATCGATCAAGAAAGGGAAGAACGATGGCGGCTTGGCTCGAGCCGGGTCGTTCCGGCAAGCTATGAAGTCCGTGAGGGCTTTCCCGTCGATGAGGACGTGATTCATGACGATGCCGACGACGATCCCTCCGCACTTGAACGTCGTTACCTGGATTTCATGATAAACGTAAGTGGATATCTACTCATGTGTACGTCGGTCTTGGAAAGTCTAAATCCCCTTGCACGAGTCCGAGAAGAACATCTTTGCTCCGCAAGCGGTTGAATGATAAAAAGAAAAGCGGTGCGAAAACGATCTCTTTCGTTAGATAAATTGTTCAAAAGCACTATGTTGCTCCTTCTATCTTGCCCCAAAAGAAAAATCTCGCACAAAGTAGCCATAATTCTCGTACAATCTCTCTAATATATGATTCATCGATGAACTAATGCAGGGGCACGCCAGAATCAGCACGACCAACATGTTCAATTGTATTTACCTGCACCGAAAACAAAGGTACTTCCAATATGGTCGAGGCTTCGTCGGTGTGCTTCACGAGTTTTCGCAGCATGGCAGGATTGATGGTGCTGATATCGCCTAGCGCAGCGATGTCATCCTCCGACGTCGCTTCGACGAATGGGACACCTTCTCCCGTGCATCTCACTGCCATCCTCCCGTCGATCCCCATGACAAGTCTGCCCGCGAATGGATAGAACTCGACCAATGCCTTGGCCAGCGACTCTCTGATTGTCTCAATCGCAGCGGAACGCCTTCCTCTCCCTTCGCCATTGAAGGCGAACACGATCCCAATCACGTACGTTAAGGTCTGGTCGAGGTTTGAGAGAGCGTAGAGCCCACCAAACGTTTCCCTCGCCGGAGAAACATGAACTGCGTTCACGATCTTCACATCAAGCTTTCGCATAGCTCCGGCGTTTCTTGGCTTCTCATTTCCTGCTTCTTTGCACAGAATAATTGAAGCTGTATTTATTTATCCGCAGGCTTTGGGCGATACCATGGCAAATGTACGACTTGCTAATCGCTACAAACAACCTTGACCATAATAAAATGGTAAATTACAATATCAATTAATATAGTCTACATTAGAAAATCTCTTAAACTAATCGAGTCATATACAAAATTAACCAGCCATATTTGTTTATATTGGTTGCATGAAAAATTACATGATCTTGTCAATTAAATATAAATATATTATTATATATTTGAATAAATGCAGATTAAATTCAAAATGTGCATGCTACGTACCGTTCTTGCTTTCATCCTCAAATGACTCAAACTTCCCTCTAAGAATTGCGTACCCATCCTGTGGATAACAATTATGAAACATTAAGAAAATTAACTGATTAACCAATAGAAAATATTCTTATTATTAGTAATAATCTATATCTATAGATTGTCATTAATGATGAAAATATTTTCATCACATTCATTATGCTAAGTGATACAAGCAATTATTTTAAGAAATTTTTCTTTTAAAAGTGTTGATTTTCTATGAGCATTCGTAGATTTTGCAATCAAGTTGCCTCTCTTTGATTTTTATTATCGGCACTGAACTTTTATTTCTTCACAATTGATGGCACTTTGATTGGGATTGACCAGCTTTCCAGTCAAATTTGACTTGATAGAGTCACGGACCAATTTTCTCGCTTATAAGTATCACTATAGATGTAATATTTAAACTCATGTCGATATTTTAATATAAAAAAAAAAAAAAAAAAAAAAACTCTAGTTGAAATTAATCAAACTTGAATGCATATTTAATGTGCAATATAAAAATGGCACATACCTGAGCAATTTCAACTTTTAAAATTTTCGAATGTTGAGTTACAGCAATTAGAGCAAGTCTGTATTTATATGTGCGAGGTTGGACGGGTCTTCGTGGCCAAGCCCTGGGTCAACCCAGCTATGTGGGTTCCATGCATTAATAATTTCAATACAATATGCATTTCAAAGAGAAAATGACAACCTCTTCTCACTCCCTTCACAAATTCCAAGATTGATCCTCATAAAACACATGAATCACACCCACAAGACAAGCCCACAATCGGCACCGACCCCACCATATTTGTAGGCATGGCGGATCGTGCATGTGCATGGGCACGCATTTAATGAGGTGGAAGAGATGAGTGATAATAATCAAACAAGCGTGTGCCTATAATCCTTGAAGATAACCGTGAAATAAGGTGGGCCACCGTCTTTGAATTTCTTGTTCCTAGAGAGAAGGAAGCATTATAGAAGTTTTCTTCATGCATTTGCAGCAGGTTGTGGGTCCCTTTATTTAATGCAGAAGATTGTGGATGCCTTCCCTTTCGGCTAAGGCAAATCACTCTTCTTTGACTTCATAAGTTCCAAGATGTGATCCTTATGAAACACATGAATCACGCGTAAGTACCGATCTCTTATTCAGGACAGTGCTAAGCATGTTACTTCCTAAATCTAAACCTAAGTCTTGATGCTCTGCTCACTTTCATTAACCCGCTTGCCAACCAACGATAGGCACGTCGTGCGATCCCCGTTTACCAGCTCGCCATTGCACGCCCTATGGCCACATAGGTAACTGACAAAACTTTGGCTTTCGACGCCATAGTATGAAGCTATCCAACACCAAGTTATCGACCCACTTGATCAAGAACATCGACTTTGCACCCTCAAAGGGGTTTAAAGGCTTGTACATGTTAGAGTTTGGCCCCGTTTGGTTCTTTTGGGAATGGGCTTTGGGACTCTAAAGTCCCTTGACCGGATGCAAACGCGTTTGGTTCGATTTTTGGGCGACTTTGGCAAAATGCAATTGCATCTCCAAATGACTCTAAGGGCCCTTAGTCCAAAGCAGGTCTAGAGATTCTTTGGGAACTTACATTTTCGAAATGCAAGTTCCGGTTATTGTTCATCACTGTTCATCTTCTTCGGTTGAGAAGCCGATCGATACCTCGATGACCACCGGCCAAGGGGTCGTGCGCACCAACGACACGCCGGTGACCGCCGCCTAAGGGTCGCCCAACCCCGGTAACCATCGGGCGGACCTCGGGCAACGCTTGGATCACGCGACCCGGGCGGCGATGGCCCGAATCGCGGGTCTTCATGGCCAAGCCCTAGGTCAACCTAGCTATGTGGGTTCCATGCATTAATAATTTCAATATAATATGCATTCCAAAGAGAAAATGATTTTGAAGACCCAATTCCAAAGAGAAAATGACAACCTCTTCTCACTCCCTTCATAAATTCTAAGATGTGATCCTCATAAAACACATGAATCACACCCACAAGACAAGCCCACAATTGGCACTGATCCCACCATATTTGTAGGCATGCATCCAAATCATGCATGTGCATGGGCACGCATTTAATGAGGTGGAAGAGGGAGGTGAGGGGTTCAAATCCCCGCCTTCTTAAGGGGAATGGGGTGGGGACGCGTAAGTTTCGGGAGTGTGTTTCGACTCCCACGCCCCAAGAGCGGGGCAAAAGTCTGAAAGTGAGTATAGAATAGGCATAGAGTAGGATTGACCATATATATATATATATATATATATATATATATATAATCAAACAAACGTGTGCCTATAATCCTTGAAGATAACCGTGAAATGAGGTGGGCCACCATCTTTGAATTTCTTGTTCCTGGAGAGAAGGAAGTGTTATAGAAGTTTTCTTCATGCATTTGCAGCGGGTTGTGGGTCCCTTTATTTAATGTGGAAGATTGTGGATGCCTTCCCTTTCGGCTAAGGCAAATCACTCTTCTTTGACTTCATAAGTTCCAAGATGTGATCCTTATAAAACACATGAATCACGCGTAAGTACCGATCTCTTATTCAAGATAGTGCTAAGCCTCTTACTTCCCGAATCTAAACCGAGTCTTGATGCTCGCTCACTTTCATCAACCCGCTTGCCAGCCAACGGTAGGCACGTCGTGCGATCCCCGTTTACTAGCTCGCCATTGCACGCCCTATGGCCACATAGGTAACTCGACAAAACTTTGGCTTTCGACGCCACGGTATGAAGCTATCCAACGCCAAGTTATCGACCCACTTGATCAAGAACATCTGACTTTGCACCCTCAAAGGGGTTTAAAGGCTTGTACATGTTGGAAGTTTGGCCCCGTTTGGTTCGGTTTTGGGAATGGGCTTTGGGACTCTAAAGTCCCTTGACCAGATGCAAACGTGTTTGGTTCGATTTTTCGGACGACTTTGGCTGTGACATCCAGATTTTTAGACTTTAATTTCGACTGGATAAATAGGGCCGTTTTCGTTTAATTGAAGCCATGGATTGCGAAATGGGGATGCAAGTGGGCTATATTGGTAAGGAAAAATACCAATTGGAATAATGGAGTGTTGAATAAATTAATAGGGTTCAATTTGATTTAATTCAAGAGGAATTAAGGCCTAATTGGAGAGAAAACCTAGCAAAATTCGTATGCCACTCTTACCCCCACATTTTGGCCTACCTAAAGGCTTCTAGAAGGGGTAGTTTTGGGCTAGAAATGTGGGTGGATGACAGCCATAGTGGCCCACGTATGGCTGACCTAAGAGAGAGAGAGAGTGAGAGAGAAAAAGAGAAATCAATTTTCTCTTCTTCCCTTCTCTCTCCCGTCGCTGCCTCTCTCCCCTTGCATCTTCATCTTCAACCGCACGATGCCATGGAAGGAAGACCGGCGAACCGGCAAGTTGAAGCAGCAATTACTCTCGGCCCCGTCGCGGCAAGCAACCGGGCCGGAGTCGCCGCCGTCCGCCGTGTCTTTGCCGTTTGCACACCTCCGCCTCTCCCCCTGCATTCGGCCATCTCTTTTCTCCTTCGGTGTGCCTTGAAGACTTCGGATCCCAGCGGATGCAGGACGGACGCCGGAGCAGCAGCCGGCGTCGCCGGGAGCCGCCGCACACCGCCTCGCCGCCGTTCGTCTCCCTCTAGCCGCTCGATCGCCATTCGCCTCACCCAGCCGAACCACCGCCTCTGTCCGGCCCCCTGTTTCGCCTGTTCGAGTCCCGTTCGGCCACCTACGGCCGCCGGCCGCCTCCTCCCGGCCACCGTTCGGACCGCCGAGCTCCGCCTCGCCCTCGGCCACCCTTGGCCGCCTCAATCGGCCGGAACCGCCCCTTCCAGCCGCGCACGGTGAGTGCAGAAAATGGGTATCGGAGAGGGTTTTGGCCCGTTTTGACCATTTTCCCGAGCCGGATGCTCGGCCCGCTTTGGGGAAAGTTGATCCTCGCGTCGCCGCCGTCGGATTGATCCGATTTGCGCGCGATTTGGTGAGTAATCTCACTAATCTTGGATTAGTTGGCTAATTATGCTTAAGGTTGGTTTAGATTTAATTAATTATGTTTAGGTTGTTAGATTAGAGTAAATTAGCAATTATTAGTCAATTGTGATGCGATTTAAATAAATTGATTGCGCAATTAGCAAGTAGACTTGGTCTACTATTTATTGGAAGTATCTCGGGAATTTTCCGACCCTAATCGGGCTTCAATTTGATGATTCGGGCCTAAGTGAGATTTTTGGCATTTAAATATTAATTTTCGGAATTAAATTAAATAATTATTTATTTTCCGAAAATTCAAGGGAGATGGTCTAGAACCGGAATATTATGCTGATGACTGTGGTGAAGTCCATTTATTTAATCGGGCTTTAATTTGAGCTAAATCGAATTTTTAATATTAATCAATTTTCGAAATTAATTAAATAATTATTTATTTTCGGAAAATTCAACTAGGATGGTCAGTGACCGGAAAATTATGCTGATGACCGTGGTGAAGTCCGTTTATTTAATTGGACCTTATTTTGAGCTAAACAGAATTTTTAATATTAAATAATTAATTATCGAAATTAATTGTTTATTTATTTATTTTTCGGAAATTAAGTTTGAGATGGCTGATGACCGGAATTTCATGCTGATTGTCATGGTGTGGTTCGTTTATTTATTCGAGGCTTAATTTGTGAGAAATTGATTTATTAGTGATTTTAGGATTTATTCCTAAATTAAATAATCTTTGGTTATTACTTGAAGAATAACCGGGCATCGGTTGATAATGCCAATATATTGAAAAAATTCGCCGAGTGGGGCCGTGATGCCACTACATGCCGAGTGGGGCCGTGATACCACTGCATATAGCATTGCCGAGTGGGGCCGTGATGCCACTACATGCCGAGTGGGGCCGTGATACCACTGCATATAGCATTGCCGAGTGGGGCCGTGATGCCACTACATATGATATTGCCGAGTGGGGCCGTGATGCCACTAAATCTAAGAAAATTGCTCGGTGGGGCCGTGATTACCACCTATTATTAAGTTGTGTCCTAAGGACCGTGATTCATAATTGGGAATTGAATTGGAATAGTTGAAATGACCGAAAGTGGTCTTGTCGATATGTAATCGACTAGGTCGATTGATCATTGCTTGATCTGATGTTGTGAATTGACTGATTGATTGGAAATGACCATGAGATGGTCTGATTGACTTGTAATCGACTAGGTCGATTGATCGATGATTCGATCGAGTGTGACTTGATGTGATCCATTGCCTTGGTTGGATGTTGTGAATTGACTGATTAAATGGAGATGATCGTGAGTGGTCTTCCTAGCATATAATCGACTAGGTCGATTTGATCGATGCGTCGATTCGTGATATGATTGCTTGGGTGCCTATTATGAATTGTGCCGACTTGCGGGTGGGATATGAGGCCAAGGTACGTCTTACGCCCTATGCGTGTATAGGCGGCCTATAGTATAATGGTTTACTAATCGGGCTTAGTGGGGTAGAACTCGGCCGAGACGTAGTCTCATCCCGGTTTGGGGAAAAACATTTCGGGACCCGATGAGGAGGCGATGAGGAGGAGTCCGAGAAGGAGAACTCGGAGATGAAACTTGAGTAGAAGGATTTTTGGAAGAAGAAGATAATCCTAAGAGGGGCCTTGAGTACGGCCCAGATGGATTGAGATTCTACCTTCTTTTGAAATCTCCATTTTGATGTGAATAGTTATGAAGTGATTTGTGTTTTGTATAAAAGTTTAGTTATAAGTTTCAATATGAAAAATATGGCCCTGCTTTTCTATCCCATAGTTTTATTGTATGGGGATTTTAACTGCTTCCGCATGTGCTTAAAAATGAAAGGGTCGGCGATACATAGTCCTGGGATATCGCATTATAAAATCGACCAAGTGTGAAGGATGTGTGCGTGCTCGAGGATCGGGGCGTGACATCCAGTTTAAGTGGTATCAGAGCGAAGTTAAAGATTGGAGTGATAAGGAGCGATGACCATGGGATAGTTAGTAGGAAAGGCCTTTAAATTCATGCTTTGGTGCATGTCGTGTTAACTTGTGTGCTAGAATTGTTTGTTGTGTGAGGATCGCTCATCTTCTAATCCGGTGTGGATGTGGAAGACGGGTTTCGGTGTAAAGAAACCATGAGCGAGCGGGAGCCGAGAACTCCTAGTAAGAGGACAATGTCCTCTCGTGACTCGGGATAATGCACGACAAGGTCGGTACCCGAGGTGGTTATGGCGAGTGTCGACTCGCGGCTCGAGTGTAAGAGTACCACCGCAAGTTGGTACTAGTGTAGCGCGTCGAATGATCCTAAGTTCGATAGGATCGTTCAGATGCAAGTATTCCTTGGGAAGTGGATGAGCCAGTAAGCTCAGGATCAAGCCGTTGTCGTTGTCGCTATCTCTACTACTGTTAGTGTTGCAAGCGCCTTTGTTGCTACACCTGTTGAGATCCAGAGTGGGGATATGATCTGGGATTGAGCCATTGCTTCCAAGTCAAGGTACAGATCCAGTTCAGGCAAAAATAGAAATCGGTCAGGGAAAAGATCGAAGTCGAGAGCGGTTCTAGCAGACCGATGGGACAACCAGAAAGAGTCTGTGCTGTCACTTGGCAGGAGATAGAAGACTCACCTGATGAGTGCCGAAAGTAAGGAAGGAATGCATGGATTAATCCTGTGTTCGAGAATGACTAGATCAATCTTTGATGGTAGTGAGCACGGCCATCAAGTGAAGGACTATCGGTTGGGGTTTAAGAAGAACACCAACATCATTACTACCATTAGAACGCCAAAAGATGGCAAAGGGAACAGGAATGAAATCGACCATGCATCGAATAGAGGAACGATGTCTTGAAGTAATTTTTATCAGAATGGTGCCTCAGAGTTTCAGAGATTAAGTTGTGGAATTTCAATATGTGTGTTAAGGTGGTAAGAGAAGAACCACTGGCTAGAGTTGTACTCGATTGGCTGTTGGTCTACAACTCTATCGTCAAGTGTGGAAAGAAATGGGCTCTGGAGCATCTAGTGTTGATGAATTGTTATAGTCGAGTAAACGAGTTCATTCCGGGAGCAGGTAGAAGTGCTGAGTTTTATTGAGAGTCGAGAAGGGTCCTCGACTTCCTTAACCTCGTCACTTGAGGCAATCCGTTTGTTAGACGGAGGTTGCCTAAGTTACTTGACGATTGTCAAAAATAAGATAGATTGAAGAATTGAAAATTGAGGACTCCTCAGTAGTCTAAGAATTCCTGGAAGTGTTGCCAGAAGGACAGTCAGACTGTCGCCAAAGAAAGAGATAGAATTTACGATCGAGCTAACACCCGGAACATAACCGTTTTCTAAAGTTTCTTACCGGTTATTGTTGCCTGAATTGATAGAGCCAATGGTGCAGATGTGAGGATTGATGAATGAGGAATTTATGCATATTAGTGCATCGCCTTAAGGAACATTAGTTTTATGGAAAGAGAAATGAAGATGGTTCATTGCAATCATGCATCAACCATTGTCAACTTAATTGGGTGACTTGTTATAAAGAGTGTTGATGTCTTCAAGGATCGACTTGAGGACAGGTTATCTTCAGTTGAGAACCAGGAAAGAGGTTATACTGAAGACAACACTTCGCACTTGATTTAGCCCTTGTGAGAATAATGTAAAGCCATTTGATATAACGAACGTTCCAGCCACTGTCATGGATTTGACAAACCGAGTGTTCAACGAATATCTACATCAATGGTGATCGTGCGGTGTAGCGACATTCTAGGGTGTTCATTAAGTGATGAGGATCACGAGAGCCCTTAAGAATGGTCGTGTGATTATAGGTAAAGGAATCTTCGTGGACCAGCCAAGATTGAATCAGTTGTTAATGGACCGAGACCGACATCAGTGTTAGAGATTAGAAGCTGTGGGGATTGGACAGATTACTGCAAAAGGTTTGTGAAAGAATTTTCAGTATCAGTATCATCGCAGGATTGACTTCTTGAGAAAGAAGAGAAATTCATCAGCATAGACAAGTACGAGGATAGTTTCCAGAGCTTAAGTAAGAACTGACTCTCGTACTTGTGTTAAACTCTTCATTTGGCTTTGAAAAGCATGAAGTATTTAGTGATGTATCTTGTAAAGGACTGGGTACGTATTGATACAATATGAGAAGATTATTGCATCACTGTTCCGCCAGTTGAGACCCAACAAGTTGATCATGAATCAGTATCGTGAATCAGAATTTTGGCAGAATTATAATGGTGTTATCTGGTATCATCTTGGGAGAATGAAAGAAGTAATTAATGTGTTGAGCCGAGAGTCTTCAATTGTGCGTAGACTGGCTAAAGTATAGATTTTACTTGAAAAGGGTTTGAAATTTGGTTTTCAAATTTGAGGTAGGCTACCTCTTGAATTTTATAGCCGCCCTCAAAATTGAGCCAAATGTTCAAGTTGGAATCATCGCCTAGTTGACAGACAGAGATGTTCAGAGATCTTATAAGATGATACTGGCAAGAAAGAACCTGATTTTAAGACTTTTGAAGATGGAACGTTTGGGTTCCATGAGTGATTGAGTGCACTTGATAGTGCAGCGCTCAGCGAAAGGATCTGGTCAGAAGTTCATTATAGTATTGCAGTTTTGACCGGATGGTATGAGTAAGTCAGAATCGACATCAGCTAGATAAGTAGACTGATATGAAGATAGATACCGCTGCGCAGGTTGCAAGTGTCAGAGGTGTCAGTAAGTGGAAGCTCGGTAATGCGAACCGAGAGAAGATTTTGCCAGCACTTAAGAGTCCCAAGTGGAAATTGAAACATATGGCTTACTAAGGATTCAAGGGATTACGATACCATTTAAGAATAGTGGTTGATCAATAGATGGAGTTGATCCACTTTAGTACGGTACGGATAGATATTGTTTTGAGTGGGTAACATCCAGTTTCGGACTCGATTTCGACTAGATAAATTGGGCATTTCATCGACGCGATTACAGTGTTATTCTCTGAGTTGATCACTCGTGAGATAACTAGACTAGCTGGGTGAGTTATTAAGGACCTTAAGGCAAATAGACTTGAGAATTCGACCATGGACCGACTTCTCGACCGTGCTCATCTTTAGAGATCATTGCGGCATAGTATAAAATTGATTTGAAATCAAAGATAGATCGGTTCGACTAAGACGAATGACCGATCGTGGGTGACTCCACTAAATTGGAAAATTCTCATCGACCGACACTAATTTGATATTTCTATCGTTTTGGCGCCCTGTGTCCGTATTTGAATCTTTGAGATTTTCACGACAATCGAGAGTTGTCAATGGCTCGAGTGGGTTTATTGTGGCTCGAAGAAAATCGACCACGGGTCATTTGTCCTAAAAGCTCGAACACTACCCAAGAGCCTAGGTCACACTAAAAGCGTGTCGGAGTGAAATTAACCGCCAATCTAAGTTCGATTTTAGAAATTGAAGATCCTATCTTGTCACGGAGTTGGGTATATCGAAGTGTGTGTGTATCAAATAATTTGCCGGTATGGAGTGTCGAAGATGGATTATATATCGAATCTAGATCAGAGATTATAAGTTGGCAGAGTTTTCAGAGGGTTCTTTATTAAGTAGTGTATAGCGAGGGTACGGAATTTCAAAGTGGTGAAAAGAAAGTGAAGAAGATTTCGGGCCAAAGTCGGATCAATAGTCGGTGATTGCAATTGCCAAGATCGGTGCGAGTTATATTAGATCTTGACCGAGGTTCCCGTTTCGGCGGATCGGTCGAGATAGTTTCCTTTTACTCAGTGCAAAGCAGAGTGTACAGGATTTCAGTCAGTTGAGATGAGATCAGAAATCAGAAAATCGCAAGTCTGAAGTCAGCTCAGAAATCAGTGTTTGCAGTTGTCAGATAAGTGTCAGAGTAAAGATTGCTCAGAACTGTCAGAAATTTTGAATCGTTGAGGTTCAAAGGTTTATTAAGGAGTCAAGAAAAAGAGATCAGATGTGGATGACAGAGTGTCTTGTGAGAAGCTCAGTTCAGTTGTTGGTTCAGAAAGAGCAGAGTTTGTGTACAAAGATGATCTCCTTGGTCAAAGTGGTCAGACAACGTCACGAGACCGAATGATCAGCGTGGAAAAGTGAGACTCGGTGAGACGACAATGCCCCCACCTTTCGTTTATGGATTGGTAAAGGTTTAAATTTCGAGGACGAAATTTTTATAAGTGGGGAAGAGTTGTGACATCCAGATTTTTGGACTTTAATTTCGACTGGATAAATAGGGCCGTTTTCGTTTAATTGAAGCCATGGATTGCGAAATGGGGATGCAAGTGGGCTATATTGGTAAGGAAAAATACCAATTGGAATAATGGAGTGTTGAATAAATTAATAGGGTTCAATTTGATTTAATTCAAGAGGAATTAAGGCCTAATTGGAGAGAAACCCTAGCAAAATTCGTATGCCACTCTTACCCCCACATTTTGGCCTACCTAAAGGCTTCTAGAAGGGGTAGTTTTGGGCTAGAAATGTGGGTGGATGACAGCCATAGTGGCCCACGTATGGCTGACCTAAGAGAGAGAGAGAGTGAGAGAGAAAAAGAGAAATCAATTTTCTCTTCTTCCCTTCTCTCTCCCGTCGCTGCCTCTCTCTCCCCTTGCATCTTCATCTTCAACCGCACGATGCCATGGAAGGAAGACCGGCGAACCCGGCAAGTTGAAGCAAAGAATTACTCTCGGCCCCGTCGCGGCAAGCAACCGGAGCCGGAGTCGCCGCCGTCCGCCGTGCTGCCGTTTGCACACCTCCGCCTCTCCCCGCCGTTCGGCCATCTCTTTTCTCCTTCGGTGTGCCTTGAAGACTTCGGATCCCAGCGAGATCCGGACGGACGCCGGAGCAAAGCGCGGCCGCGTCGCCGGGAGCCGCCGCACACCGCCTCGCCGCCGTTCGTCTCCCTCTAGCCGCTCGATCGCCATTCGCCTCACCCAGCCGAACCACCGCCTCTGTCCAGCCCCTGTTTCGCCCCTGTTCAGTCCCGTTCGGCCACCTACGGCCGCCGGCCGACCTCCTCCGGCCACCGTTCGGACCGCCGGAGCTCCGCCTCGCCCTCAGCCACCCTTGGCCGCCTCAATCGGCCCCGGAACCGCCCCTTCCAGCCGCGCACAGTGAGTGCAGAAAATGGGTATCGGAGAGGGTTTTGGCCCGTTTGACCATTTTCCCGAGCCGGATGCTCGGCCCGCTTTGGGGAAAGTTGATCCTCGCGTCGCCGCCGTCGGATTGATCCGATTTGCGCGCGATTTGGTGAGTAATCTCACTAATCTTGGATTAGTTGGCTAATTATGCTTAAGGTTGGTTTAGATTTAATTAATTATGTTTAGGTTGTTAGATTAGAGTAAATTAGCAATTATTAGTCAATTGTGATGCGATTTAAATAAATTGATTGCGCAATTAGCAAGTAGACTTGGTCTACTATTTATTGGAAGTATCTCGGGAATTTTCCGACCCCTAATCGGGCTTCAATTTGATGATTCGGGCCTAAGTGAGATTTTTGGCATTTAAATATTAATTTTCGGAATTAAATTAAATAATTATTTATTTTCCGAAAATTCAAGGGAGATGGTCTAGAACCGGAATATTATGCTGATGACTGTGGTGAAGTCCATTTATTTAATCGGGCTTTAATTTGAGCTAAATCAATTTTTAATATTAATCAATTTTCGAAATTAATTAAATAATTATTTATTTTCGGAAAATTCAACTAGGATGGTCAGTGACCGGAAAATTATGCTGATGACCGTGGTGAAGTCCGTTTATTTAATTGGACCTTATTTTGAGCTAAACAGAATTTTTAATATTAAATAATTAATTATCGAAATTAATTGTTTATTTATTTATTTTTCGGAAATTAAGTTTGAGATGGCTGATGACCGGAATTTCATGCTGATTGTCATGGTGTGGTTCGTTTATTTATTCGAGGCTTAATTTGTGAGAAATTGATTTATTAGTGATTTTAGGATTTATTCCTAAATTAAATAATCTTTGGTTATTACTTGAAGAATAACCAGGCATCGGTTGATAATGCCAATATATTGAAAAAATTCGCCGAGTGGGGCCGTGATGCCACTACATGCCGAGTGGGGCCGTGATACCACTTTGCATATAGCATTCTTAGAGTGGGGCCGTGATGCCACTACATGCCGAGTGGGGCCGTGATACCACCGCATATAGCATTGCTTAGAGTGGGGCCGTGATGCCACTACATATGATATTGCCGAGTGGGGCCGTGATGCCACTAAATCTAAGAAAATTGCTCGGTGGGGCCGTGATTACCACCTATTATTAAGTTGTGTCCTAAGGACCGTGATTCATAATTGGGAATTGAATTGGAATAGTTGAAATGACCGAAAGTGGTCTTGTCGATATGTAATCGACTAGGTCGATTGATCATTGCTTGATCGATGTTGTGAATTGACCGATTGATTGGAAATGACCATGAGATGGTCTGATTGACTTGTAATCGACTAGGTCGATTGATCGATGATTCGATCTGAGTGTGACTTGATGTGATCCATTGCCTTGGTTGGATGTTGTGAATTGACTGATTAAATGGAGATGATCGTGAGTGGTCTTCCTAGCATATAATCGACTAGGTCGATTTGATCGATGCGTCGATTCGTGATATGATTGCTTGGGTGCCTATTATGAATTGTGCGACTTGCGGGTGGGATATGAGGCCAAGGTACGTCTTCTGCCCTATGCGTGTATAGGCAGCCTATAGTATAATGGTTTACTAATCGGGCTTAGTGGGGTAGAACTCGCTGAGACGTAGTCTCATCCCAGTTTGGGGAAAAACATTTCAGGACCCGATGAGGAGGCCGATGAGGAGGAGTCGAGAAGGAGAACTCGGAGATGAAACTTGAGTAGAAGGATTTTTGGAAGAAGAAGATAATCCTAAGAGGGGCCTTGAGTACGGCCCAGATGGATTGAGATTCTACCTTCTTTTGAAATCTCCATTTTGATGTGAATAGTTATGAAGTGATTTGTGTTTTGTATAAAAGTTTAGTTATAAGTTTCAATATGAAAAATATGGCCCTGCTTTTCTATCCCATAGTTTTATTGTATGGGGATTTTAACTGCTTCCGCATGTGCTTAAAAATGAAAGGGTCGGCGATACATAGTCCTGGGATATCGCATTATAAAATCGACCAAGTGTGAAGGATGTGTGCGTGCTCGAGGATCGGGGCGTGACATTGGCAAGATGCAATTTCATCTCCAAATAACTCTAAAGGCCCTTAGTCCAAAGCAGGTCTAGAGATTCTTTGGGAACTTGCATTTTCGAAATACAAGTTCCGGTTATTGTTCATCACTGTTCATCTTCTCCAGTTAAGAAGCCGATCGATAATCGATGACCACCGGCCAAGGGGTCATGCGCACCAACGACGCGCTGGTGACCACTGCCTAAGGGTCGCCCAACCCCGACAACTATCGCCAGGTCTCAAGCAACGCTTGGATCATACAACCCAGGCAACTGATGGCCTGAATCGCGAGTCTTCATGGCCAAGCCCTAGGTCAACCTAGCTATGTGGGTTCCATGCATTAATAATTTCAATATAATTTGCATTTCAAAGAGAAAATGATAACCTCTTCTCACTCCCTTCATAAATTCTAAGATGTCATCCTCATAAAACACATGAATCACACCCACAAGACAAGCTCACAATCGGCATTGACCCCACCGTATTTGTAGGCATGCATGCCGATCATGCATGTGCATGGGCACGCATTTAATGAGGCTGAAGAGATGAGTGATAATAGTCAAACAAATGTGTGCCTATAATCCTTAAAGATAACCGTGAAATGAGGTGGGCCGCCATCTTTGAATTTCTTGTTCCTGGAGAGAAGGAAGCATTATAGGAGTTTTCTTCATGCATTTGCAGCAGGTTGTGGGTCCCTTTATTTAATGCAGAAGATTGCGGATGCCTTTCCTTTCGGCTCAAGCAAATCACTCTTCTTTGACTTCACTTGCCCACCTAAAACTCAAAGAACTTAAACCACTCATGCGGCTTTCTTTGGCTTCTTCCTTCTACGCATGGAGATAGGATTAACGGCAGAGCAAAATTTGAAGACATCACAAAGTCTCCCCTGAACTTTGTTTATTTGGCCAAACTTATGTGTATTTGTCTAACGGGCTCAAACTCGAGACATAATTTAACAGTTTGCCTTTAGTCTAGTTGGAAATGATATCTTTCTTATTTATTAGTGTTAAATGCTCACTTTGCCATGCAATTTATTTGATGTCCTTGGTTGCTAGTCGTTATTATAATAATTGTGCACCCACATAATCACTTCACATATTATGAATATATCTAAAATCAATTTAAACTGCTTGATAAATATATTTTTGTGAAATGAACAACATTAGACACCGAAAGGGCACCAACCGATTAGTTAGTGTAACCAAATCCTCGATTCTATGGTCTCAGGCTTGTCATGGGGTGTACTTCATTGTGCAGTCAATTGACTACATTATAAATTCTCCTGCAAGAGGAGCTACAATAGGAGTTGCCGCCCATCACTCCCAAGCCGATTGAAGATGTCGCCATCCAACTTGGGGGAATCTTTACCGGATCTGGCCTCATTAGATCACTTATCACCCTTAGGATCTATCAGACACGAGAATTGTTCGTGGCATGCAAAATGAGAGCTGGTGAAAAGAGAGTTCAGTGTGAAGTAATTCTTTGGCTAGATGATGGAATGTTGCCTCTATTGACACTTGAATTTTTGCCAGCAAGTCGAACATGCACTGTGGTAAAAATACATATAAAAATATGATATGAAAAATAGTAAAAAAACAAATAAAAACCCAAACAAAAAACGAGGAAAGAAAAGAAAGTAATTAAAAAAGGTCCAATTCAGTCAGAACTGAGAGGGCCAGGTCCGGTCTGTTGTGCCTGATCCACAAGCGCAGCCCAGACCGTACCAAGCCCACCAGAATAAGCCTCGGCCGTCAACCCATTCGCGCTAGACCACATATAATTTGCATTCAATTGAAAATTAGAAGCATCAATGAGAGAACCCGATTAGTGCACTTTTTTCATGAAAGGCATATATTATACGTACGTAGGACACAGCCACAACGAAATTACGTAACACGTAGTACAATAGGCATTCAGAGGCTAAACAAAAGGACAAAATGAAAATAGAGGAGATACAAATTATTCCCCATCTTTTTTGTCACATTGTTGTTTTTCAATACGATGAGAAATACAATAATTAATTTGTTGGAGTATGTGGGGATTTTCGAGTCGATCACTGAATCATCTGTGAATACGTTATGTAAGGAAGAGATGCAAACAGGAAAAAAGATTATGAATTGCACGGATCCAACAAATTAAATGATATAATTTAATAATACGAACCCAACAAATCGGAGGACATAATTGCATAATGTTCAATAGGAGCAAATCCATTTTGTTTTGTATCCGTGCAGGAAACATTTGTAAGGCAGATATAAAGTGAGGGACCTCTCATTTTTTGTCTTCATTTTTTTCGATATGTCTTTCGCAGATCACTAGCATATCAATGAAATTAAACATCGATAAGCCGTGTGAGAGAGTTTTAGGCGTTTAAGATCACATATCGATCTCTAATGGAAAAAAGGACGAGCAACATGGGCAAATTAATCTTTAGTGCAATTGCGAGATTGATTGAAATAAACGTGACACTGATGAATCGAACTTTACAAAAGAGCTGGCCTAAATAGAATGAATATCCAGAATAAAGGATCTCGACTTGGATGAAAATGCTAACCTTGACAATGGTGTCATCTAATCCATTTAGCCAAATGTTAAAATGCAACCAACATCTTTACGGGCGCTCGTAAAGGAAGAAGGGAATCAAGGCCTGCCACGAATTCATCTGCAACGATTTCATCTCTGCGCACATCACATATAGGCATTCTAGTGGCTTCTTCATCAGTTTTCCCTTCTCCATCGTCCTCCAGACATCGTTAGCTGTCACCGTAGCCACTCCACCATCGCCAACTTCACTGCAGCAAAGGCCTCCTCTCGTTCTGCTCTGTTTTCTGATCAGGACGGCGCAAAGAGCACAAACCCTTGGTCGCTCCCCCTTCACCGGCCCCAATCGTCGATGTCGACACCTTCAGGGACTTCGTCTCCGATCTGATCATCGATCGAAGTCAAAACCTCACTCTCATCAAGGTAAATTCCACACACTCTGTTTCTGCCGCTTATGAACAAAACACAGAGCCCGTGAGCTTTAGCTAATAATGTTCGTGAGTCAAATAGCTGGAGTGGATACATTTGGGATACATTTGTTTCCGGATAAATTCTCCTATTTTGTTTCACTAATTAAAAATAAAAAAATAAAAATGGTAGAAAAATGCAAGTCTTAGTTGGGCGATTACGTTTTAAGAATGACTTTATTTGAATTTCATTTTATTCATGTTCTTCGGGTTTAGGGAGGTCATATCTCTTGAATATTGAAATAAATTGAATTGAAATTTTACATTGTGTTTTTCTCATATGAAATGGATAAAGAAAATAAAAAATGAAAATAAAGGATATAAAAAAATCCCATTTACCTTTACCAAAAAACAAAATCCCATTTGCTTTAATATTAAGATTACATTCTAGGGTCACTGCAATGTATGTCTTCATTAAGCTTAGTTTTAATTTCCAGACTTAACTTATGAGATTTTTTTGGTCCTGGGGCTTGATAATGAGGCAATATATATTCTTTACCCAACATTGTATAGAGTTGAATTCTCTGACTTTAATTTCCATATTTACTTACTTTCGATCCCTTGATTATGAGCTTGGTTTATTAGGTGATGTTTTCATTTACTATGTTTCGATTATGTGATTTACATCCAAGAGTAGTCATTGCCATGAGGATTTGACCACATTGTTTTTTTCAAATATATTTGCCTCACCGCAAGTTGCAAGATAGAATACCTGGATTTAAATTGCTTGCCAGTTTGAGGGCTATGCATGTGTCACGATCCGTGAATTCTCCCGTACTCGTGACACTTATGAGTGGCGCTGGGGGTTTATCGGGTGAAGAGTGAGGAGGCAGAAGAGTAGAACACAACTGGTCCATGGGAGTGGCATCAAGACGGTTGATGCTAGGAGTTCTAAGATAGAAGGATTATATCACTTAGGAGCTCTGAAAGCGGGATAGGCCTCCCGTGCACAAACTGATCGGGAGCTAATGCCGCTCTCCTAACGAGGCCATAGCAGGCTGAAACCAGTTGTTGTGCCTAAAGAGATCTGCTGTCTCACTCGATAGACTAGACGCCCAAGCGAAACTGGGCATGGTAGGATCTCGCACAAAGAAGCATTCACCGTATCGTTCGTTGGAATAGATACACGAATCAAGGCTGGCTTGGCGAATTCCGCTCGCCAGGCGCTCATGAGTCGTTCTGAGGCCAAGGAAACTCTTTGCCCGTGACAAATGGTATCAGAGCAGAAATCCCTCCAGTAAGCGAGTGAGCAAGTTAGAGAATCGAGCTTCTCGCTCTAGTGCGGGTCGAACAAATAAGTCCTAGTGGGACCGGTCCTAGTGGGCGGAGAGGAATCTGTCGAGGCCAAAAGATGCCCAAACGTAGCGGGGCTCTCAGCTCCTAGGATGACAATGGGTACTGGGACGAGTCGGTTCCTCGCCGAACCAATAGGGAGTTCGAAAAGAACCGAACCCTTACTGAATGGGGATAACATTCTTGGATTAATTGGTGAATTCGAAGAAGAGGTCTACTACCACATTTTCAACAAAGAAAGAACCTCCATTGGTTTGCTAGGGTCAAAGAAGCTAGTTAGGCTGAAATGGTGCTGCCAAAAGATGCGATTGGCGAAAAATGCCACACTTGTCGAAAAGTGCAGGTGATCGAGAATGGCCAAGCGGCTAAGATCAAAAGAGGCTACCAATGGAGCAAAACCTGTTTTGTTGGGCGAGTGTGACTATTTGATGTGAAATCTCAAAAGTAGCACATCAATGGTTAATGGACGCAAGGAAGCGACAGAACAGATTGCAACGAGGACATTGCGAATTTGAGTGAGGGAGAATGTCACGGTCCGTAAATTCTCCTATACTCGTGACACTTGTGAGTAGCGTTGGGGGTTATCGAGTGAAGAGTGAGGAGGCGAAAGGGTAGAACACAACTGGTCCATGGGAGTGGCATCAGGACGGTTGGTGCTAGGAGTTAGGATAGAAGGAGCTTTGAAGGCAGGGTAGGCCTCCCGTGCACAAACTGGTCGGGAGTTGATGTCGCTCTCCTGATGAGGCCGTGGCAGGCCGAAACCAATTATTGTGCCTAAAGAGATTTGCTGTCACACTCGATAGACTAGATGCTGGGTGTGGTAGGATCTCGCACGAAGAAACATTCATCGTATCGTTCGTTGGAATAGTTACACGAATCAAGGCTGGCCTGGCGAATTCTGCTCACCAGGCGCCCTCAGGTCATTCCAAGGGTAAGGAAACTCTTAGCCCGTGACACATGCACCTTACTCTTTCAGCTCTACCTGCGTCGGTTGCAAACAAAACAAGAGAAGAAAGCTTTCAGTCTCTAGGCATACCTTGTTATGTGCGACCGGTATCTACCGGCGTAGTGGCCTAAAAACAATAGATCCAATCTTTCTAATGTTCTAGCTTTCGAGACCTATAAGCACAACACCAACGTCATTTTCCAGCACAATCATATCCTATATGACCGATTCAGTTTGTTTCCATTAACTTGACATTTCCGAGATCCCCCCAACACATACATATTATGTACGAAATTTGAATCAAACAAGAGAACAACATAGTCGCATGGGGAGGTTTAGCTCTAGCTCATAGACTATGACTCGCACCTCGCAAATCTTGTGACAAGCAGTTCGAGCATCTGTCTCTCCCCAAACCCTCTGCTAAAATAAACGTGAATGGGAACTGCCATGAACTTCGCAAACTCACGAAGCTGAGGATGCTTAGGTGAATGCAATGTAAGAGTTTTCCTAATGTGGACTATATTAATTGATATTGTAATTTACTGTTTTTACGGTTACCGTAAAACAGGGTTGGTCTAAGATGAGATAGAAGGTTTCTTAATTAGTCTAATATAGGGCTAGCTAGTGTGGGCCGAGTTGAGCCTGGCCCGTAATGAGGGGGCCTGGTTGGAAACTCTATAAATAGTGCTCAAGTCTCTCATCTAACCCTAATTATTATATTATCCTCACCTAAGGGGCATTTACCTAATGCTACACGTGAGGAGGGCCACCTCATTGAGCCAGTAATACAGAGGGCAATAGAGGAGAAGAACTTGATGCGTGGATCCCCTTGGTGCGTTAATCTTTCTACTCAATTATGCATGTTATTGTTCTGGTTATGAAGATCTTGGGGTTATGCAATTTGCGTCCAACATGCAATTCATCCCCCAAGACTTCAAGCTCAGACCGAAACATCATGGCTGTCACCGACGTCTTCCACTTTCATTGAGACAAATCCACAATAGCCATGGCTCTGTTCCTCGCCATTGGCATTCGCTGTCAATCGCGGATATTCTATCTCGAACATGCTTTTATCAAGTACGTTCATGGATTCATTCTAACCCTACTAAACCATTTCGTCGCAATCTTCCCAATTCCATAGGCCAAATAATTGCACCGTTTGACGCTCTCAGAAATTCTCACGGTATTTTCTCATGAACCTCTTTGAAGTTCCCCATGGGAAAAAATAAAACCCATGATTTTAATAAGCCTACAGAACTTGATTTTGAATTTAAAAGGAATAACGACATAACAGAATGCAGAAAATAAATTTTCAGCATTCGGGAGATAATGCTGAGAATTTCTTCTCCTCCCAGTAGAACAGATTGTACAGTTTATGGAACATTACTCCAGAAACCACCAAAGAGAGCAACCTACACTAGGCAATCTCAAAGTAACATAGACGTAGATGAAATCATCTTGGCAAGACATTTTGCAGGAAGAACTAAACAGGTATCGACCATCTAACATACAAACATGCGTTGCAATGAATGTTGATTTGTGATTCAGATTGTTATTGTGAACACTTCACGGTGAGCACTTCAGCAACGATCATACAAAGCACTTGTAGCATGCATATTGACACGCCAGCAGTGAATTTGACAATAAAAATCACACAAAAATGCCTGAGTCTCTCTTCATGAAACTAAGAACGAAGAAGAAGATTATAGTGTTAATTTTATCTAATGCACGCAGGACTATCGGACGAGAGGAAGAGGTTGTCTGAGACAATGATGCTGAGGATCGCAGCCAGCGAAGGAGAAACGAACAAGTTCAGAGCAGTCCGAGCAAACTCACTGGAAAACAGGTGCTAACAGAGCTACGGCCTGCCAGTGGAGCAATGATGGGAGATGATGCTAACAGTGCCGGGATGTTTGTTGAAGGTCACCATACGAAGCAAGAAGCCGAGAGAGATAACTCTCTGGACGTTCAGAAATCTCTGAGCCTCCCCACCGTGTGTGATTTGTGCCGAGTGCATAAGAGTTCTGGCTGGCGATGGAGGATGAGCGATGGTGGCAACCGGTGGACTGAGGCGACGGAGAGAGAGCGAAGATGGAGTAGCGTCTGGAAATGGGGTTGATCCATAGAGAATTTTCTGCTGAGCTCCCGTTCGTGTGTTCCTCTTCCCAAATGCACGCGCCTCGTGAGCGTCGATGCTCTGCTACTCGGACGCTTGAGTTTTGTGGACGAGGTATGCAGTGGAGAGCAGTACTCTGATCAGGACGATTATGCTGTGGCGTTCTACACCATGTCCCCTGTAGCGGAAAAGGGATTCGACTACTACGCATGCTTCTTTCCACCGTGGCCGAACGAGTGCTTCGGCCACCTCGTTCGGCCACGGTGCGTGCAGTGGTGTACGGACACATGCCAACCGTGCGAGGACATGAGGAGAGTATGAAGAAGCAGGAAATTTTTTTAAATAATTAAAAATTCGAATTTTTATAAAATAAAATAATAAAAATAAAAAGGAAAATGTTTTTGGTGAAAGAAAGTGTTTGTTTTAGAAGTGAAAGAAAGGGGATGGAAAAAAAAAAAAAACGGAAAATATTTTCTCCACTTTTGAAGAAGTTTTTTCTATTGATGGAAAATGCATTCCCAAGTCAATTTATTTTTCATGAAACAAACATTGAAAAATCCGGAAAACATTTTCTCGAAACTTGTTTTTGGTGAAACAAATGTAGTGTTAATGTGCATATAGAAATTTCTTAAGCTTAGTACCGTAGGAAACTCACATGAATCAGTTTTTTCACACCAACAATTGCGAGTCATATTTTGCTTTGGTTAATTCATAAGGGTTCTCACCTTTATTATCTAATTCATGAGGTTTGTCTGGGTATTATTTGATGGAGACATTCTCGAGGCGTGTTTTCCTAAAAAGAAAAAAAAAAAGTGATATAACTTGCATGGAACTCAATTAATTGTGCATCATTTATAATTTATTTATTAGAGTTTAAAATTAGACTGAACTGTCATTTTTTCTTTAAAAAAATGCCCTTCCGCTTTTCTCGTCTTGATTGATTGAAGGGTGATTCGGTCTTTTTAGTCAATCTTAAGATGCGTAGTGGGAATTTTAAATATCAAGGGCATGCAAAGTGGTGTGTGAACTGGGCACCAAACGTGAGGAGGGTCTTGGAAATTTTATACAAATTAAATTAATGGGGAGACAATATATTATGCAATTATAGGTCCCGCGATTTTTTAGGAAATAAACAGATAGAATAAGACATTCAACAAGAAGATTACACTTTATACAAGGTAATGAGATTGGGGGTTTGCAAGGACGTCATGAAATTTGTCTTTAATGACAAATGCAAAATTCGCTTATTCATGAAATGGAAGACGGTCAAATTTCAAAACAATGAAAGCCCGTGCAAATTCACATTCAATCAAAGGTGATAGAGTGTCCTATGAGAATGAGTACTTTTTATAGCCAAATTCCAATGGTGTGTTTCTCTATAATATAAACAAAAGTGAATCAAAGAACTACATCACATAGAATTACACTTATGGTCATGGGCAATTTATGTAATTAGTGTAATGGGCAATTTATGTAATTTGAGTATCATACAAGTGTCCCAAAAGTTTTGCAATGGAGAATCGCGAATTGGAAACTTACTCACAAGTTTTGGATTATGTCTTGATATGAGGTTTATTACTGAACTCGAGGGGTTTGCCTATTCTAACGAAGCCACATTTGGCATGCCGATTGCTTTGGTCAGGGAGTGCACGATGAACTATTGACCTAATCGATTTTGCAAGAATCAATTCAAGCATGAGTGCAACCACGCCATCAGTGATCAAATTCAAATCAAGGATTATAGAGCTAGGTATGATAACTATCCTCACTAAATGACATCGCAATATTGCACAAATAAGGGATTGTGGGTGAGTCGGTTGTGAAAGTATTCTTTTGCCAACAAGTTGAACATGCTTTTTTGTAAAGGTATATAAGATAATAAAGAAAATTTTAAAAAAAAAAAAAAAGGAAGCAATAAAAAAGGTCCCACTCGGTTAGAATTGAGAGGGCCTGGTCCGATCTGTTGGGTCTGATCCACAATCGTAGCCCAGATCATGCTAGGCCCATCAAAGTAAACCTTGGCCCAGACAAGTTCCCTCACCGCAGCCCTCAATCCATAGTCTCTCTCTCTCTCTCTCCTCTCTCTCTCTCTCTCTCTCTCGATCAACCAAGTTCCAAAAGATTCTCCACTACTAATCAACACCAGAAATCCACCGTCCGCCATCTCCAATCGCCAAACCAGCCACCGTAGAGCCACCATTGACGACCGCCACAGGCTCAGCGATAACACAATAGTACGCATACGCTGAACCTGACGAAGAAACTCTCTTTCTTGGAAATTCTTGAGGCTTCTTGATCGGCACTCCTTCTCCGTCATCCTTCAGGCACCATTAGCCACCCCTGTAGCCGTTCCACCATTGCCGGTTTCATTGTAGCAAGGCTAACTCTCGTTCTGCTCTGTTTTTTGGTCAGGACGCTCGCAAGTTCACGAACCTAGGTCCTTCCGCTTTCGCTGGCTCCGATCATCGGCATCGACAGCACCAGGAGCTTTGTCAGTGATCTGATCACCGTCCGAGGTCAAAAACTTAAATGTCATCAAGGTAAATTCCACACACTATTTCTGCCGCTTATGAACGAAACAGAGCCTGTTAGCTTTAGCTAATGTCTGTGAGTAAAGCAGTTGAGATTGAAGCTCGATTAACAACTCGGACTTGTACTGTTATTGTCGTGATGATCTGAAAGTCAATCGTTGCTGTACATTTGCGTATGAGCTCCTTGATCAAAATGCATATTACTTGTTTGATGAAATGCTCGAACTAGATCAGTATGTAAATTTGATTCAATCCTGGAACCGCAAAATCATATTACATAAATTCGATTTGTTCTCAACTTATCGAACCCTTCTTATGGCCGACTTTGTTGGAATAGGATGCTCATTTTCTCATATGGTGTTATGATTCTCGTCTCTTATGCTCGTTGACGTATGACCCGAAAATTGCTGTCTCATGGCATGCTGATCTCTTTGGTTCGAGTTAAAGTGTTCTATATGAACATAATCGAGTCTTGAACGTGTATTCTGTTGTGAAGGAGCGCAAGATCTGCATGTGCGCTTGCAAAGAATGGAGCGTCAGAATTGCCATTGATCCTTGCATTTGTAAAATCTGTCAAAGAATCGCCATTGCCCCAAATTTGGACTGCGTTTTAACCCTTTGGTGATGACCCTTCCAGATGCTGTGGTTTTCATTTATTATCTCAAACTTGGAGACATTTGTTTTTGGATAAATTCTTCAATTTTGTTTTTACTAGACAAAAAAAAATAAAAATAAAAAGTAAAAATGGTAGAAGAATGCAACGGTGGTTATATTTTTTGAATAGTTTAATTTGAATTTTATTTGATTCATGTACTTATAGTCTGACAAGGGACGCTATCCTCTCAACTTTCAAGTTCCATGATTTCTTCACTTGGTTAACACCTAGTTTTTAATTCGAAGCGAGTCGAATTTGGCTAGGCAGATTGGGTTAGCTGGTCGGACTAGATTTACCCGATCAAACTCTTTTTCCCTTATATAATATTAATAAAAAAAATAGATAAAATTATGATAATAATTTTTTAAAAAAAAATCATAAAAGGGTTTAAAATTTTTCGAAAATTCATAAATTTAAAAAAAAAAAATCAAAAATTTTAAAAATTCAAACTTTTAAAAATTTGAAAAAATTCAGAATTTTTTAAATTTAGAAAATCCAGAAAATGCATAAAAATATCAACAACTCAACAATTTTAAATCCTCAGTGGCGCACCCTTCCAAAGCGTGGAAAGGGGAGGTGAGGTTAAATCTCCACCTTCCGGGAGGGATGGGGATAGGGACGCGTAAGTTTCGAGAGTGGGTTGCGACTCACGCCCGCAAGAGGCGGGGCGCGAGTCTGCAGTGAGTGTAGAGTAGGAATAGCGTAGGGAGGACCGACTCAAAAAAAAAAAATAATTTTAAATTTTTGGAAAATTCAAAAATTCATAAAAATTTATAAAATTCCAAAAAAAAATCTAAAAAAAATTGGTAATTCCTCGAAAGCCTTAGAAATAGTTTCTGGTTAATTTTCACCCCAAAAAAGCATGAAATTTTTATTCGTCAAGGCATGGCCTTCACTGATAGGCATTCCCATCTGCCGAGTGTTATTCGATTGAGAGAGTAAGAAAGGAAATTATGAGAGAAAGGTATGCCAAAAACCGTCATAGTCATTCCGGTTCATGATGATGGCATTTCAAATGGCGATAAGTCCATCGGGAGGCGTATATTCAGAAAACTCGGCCGCAAGAGGGACTTCAATCTTATTGGCGTGAAAGCCATGAGTAATTTTCTTTATAAATGCAACCAATTAAAACAAAACGTGCAATTGGTCACACAAAAGCCTGTAATAGCATTTAAGAGGGAACCTTACAGAAGCAAAAATTAGAGTCAACCACATGATAAACATTGTGAGTTTGGTGAACATCCGCCTCCTCGAGGATATGCCGCTTATGAGGATTATAATTTCAATAAGGGACATAAAAAAACACTCTATATTGCAATTGGTAAAAAAATTATATTCCCGTGGATATTTTGAAGCCAATATGTTTGGACTTGCTGTTTCAACCGATTCTTCTTAATAATAGACTGGGCAAACAATAAATATTTTTTCAAATTAGTAATATTCTCCCCTTATAAATTCCTTGAGAGGGGTCCATCTTTCATCAAATCACTCTAGTCTCCTTTGCCTTAAAAAACGTAACATTTTTATTCACTGCGGCATGGCCACCACCGAGAGGGATTCCCGTCCGCCATGTCTAATTCAACCGAACGAGAGGGATGACGAAAGGAGGTCTTGGAAGAAAGGTATGTAAAAAATCGTAATGGTGATCGCGGTCCTACTCACGACAATGGCATTTCAAGCAGTGGTAAGTCCATTGGAAGACGTATATTCGGAAGACTCGGCCACAAGAGCGGGTCCAATTATGTTGGCTTCCAAATATCCATGGAAGTATAAATTTTTTACCAATTGCAATACGGTTTGTTTTCTCATGTCACTTACTATAATTATAATTTTCATAAGCGGCATATCCTTAAGGAGGCGGATGTGTGCCAAAACTCATCATATATATCATGTAGTTAATTCTAATTTTTGCTTCTATAAGGTTCTTTTGAATGTTTTTATGGGCTTTTATGTGACCAATTGCATGTTTTGTTTCAATTGGTGTATACTAATTTGAGATTTTTTGTGGCATTTTGTAAACTTTGTTGCTATTTGACGAGAAAGCTATGATTTTTTTTATTTTTATAAATGCAACCTATTGAAACAAAATGTGGAATTGATCACACAAAAACCTGTAAAAGCATTCAGGAGAACCTTACAGAAGCAAAAATTAGAGCCAACCACATGATAAACGTGCTGAGTGGCCCACGTGGCCCACATCCGCCTCCTTAAGGATATGCCGCTTATGAGCATTATAATTATAATAAGCGACATTGGTAAAAAATTTATACTCCCGCAAAAATTTGGAAGCCAATATGATTAGATGCGTTCTTGAGGCCAAGTCTTTAGAATATATGCCTCCCGGTGGACTTACCGCTGCTTGAAACGCAATCGTTATGAGTGGGACTGCGATCTCCCATGATTTCCTTTTTTCCTCCCTCTCTTTTGGTTGAATTACACGTATCAGACATAAATTCCCCTTAGTGGTAGCCATGCCTTGCAAATAAAAGTGTTACGTATTTTTGGATGAAAGAAAAAAGTGATTTGATGAAAGATGAATGACCCCTCTCGAGGAATTTATAGGGGGAGGTATCGCTAATTTGGGAAAGTATCTATCGTTTGCCTATTTTATTATTCGAAAGACTCGACCGAAAGAGCGGGTCCAATTGTACAGGCTTTCAAATATCCGTAGGAGTATAAATTTTTTACCAATTGCAATACAATTTGTTTTCACATGTCACTTGTTGTAATTATAATCCTCATAAGCAACATATCCTTTCGGAGACAACGGTGCACTAGACTCACCATGTTTAACATATGGCTAGCTCTCATTTGTGCTTTTGTAAGGTCTTTTTGAATGCTTTTACAGGTTTTTGTGTGATCAATTGCATGTTTTGTTTCAATTGGCTACACTTATAAAGAAAAATACTCATGGCTTTCCCATCAAATGGAAACAAAATTTGCAAAATGCCAAAAAAAATCTCAAATTAATATACACCAACTGAAATAGAATATGCAATTAATCACACCAAAGCTCACAAAAACATTCAACAGAATCTTATGGAAGCAAAAATTAGAGTGAACCACATAATAAACATGGTGAATGACATAAGAAAACAAGCCGTATTGCAATTGGTTAAAAATTTATGCTCCCATCATTTTTTGGAAGTCAATGCGGCTGTACCCGCTCTTTCGGTCAAATCTTGCGAATATACATCTCTTCGTAGACTTACCATTCCTTGAAATGCCATTATTGCGAGCAGGAGTTTGGGAGATGACCCATTATCATAATTTAAGGCAAAATATATAAGCCATGCTTCACATGTTATTTCCTCTTATTTTTAAGGGGGATTAACTAAAACTTAATAACATTGAGTTGATGGAGGCCTCCATGGCACAAAATGGCATATTTTATTCGGTTGGTTGAAGGGTTGGAGTTGTCCGTGGATTCCGTTTGGATGGTTGCAATGACCCCATAATCACTAAATGCGTTTGTTGATACTGGCAAAGATAGTTGGCACCTAAGTGAATCGGTAGCGTATATAGTATTAACAATTATAGTGTTCTTGAATCGGTGGCGTATATAGATACCTTTTAGATATCTCTTAGGAGACTACACTAGGAGTTTATGGAGCGTTGTCTTGTAGGAGGCGATGCCATCAAGCTGGAGTTGGAGCTAGAGTTACCATGAAGCAAAGATGCCATTGAGAATTTGAGTTTTAATCTTTCACTCAGCTTGGCATACACAGGACTTATTTCGCTTCTCCAAAGTGTGAAAAAGTCTCTTGTAAGAGCACTCGCGAAAGAGGAAGGGATTAACCGAATTCTTTTTTTTACTCTTTTGAGTTCATGCCTCACTACTAAGGAGTTTGGAAGATGACGCATTATCACCATCCAACCCGATATATATGGGCCATGCTTCACGAGTTGTTTCCTCTTGTTTTGAAGGGGGCTAACCAAAACCCAATAACAAGGAGGTCATGGAAACCCCCATGGCACATGAATGGCATACTTCATTTGAGTGGTTGAAGCGTTGCAGTTGTCAATGGACTCCGATTGGATGGTTGCAATGACCCCATAATCACTAGATGTGTTTGTTATCACCTGCAAAGACAATTGGCATCTAAATAAATTGATGGCGTATATAGTATTAAAAATTATAACATTTATGAATCGGTGGGGTAATAATTAAGCCTAGTTCTTTTTACAACATTTGGTCTAAGGACTATTTATCATTCACTCGTTTACTTCGTTAAGAAAACAGACATGTCAAAATGCGAATTGCCACTTTTGGCCCTAAATAAGGGGTCCAAATCAATTCTTTATGAGTTGCAAACGAATGCTTTCATTCCACTCATTTTCTCAAAATAAATATGAATCTGGGGTTCTTTTTGATAGCTTCACTCAACAACTTTTCAATTTAAGGAATCCCACCTTCTTAAATATAGGAAAACCAAGCTAATGAGCTTCGGTTGAAGAAATTCAAGTTGATCCAGAGACTAAGGTTTAATTTTGTGAATCGAGCTTTGATTTCATTATTAGCATAGGAGTTGTGATGTCAATTCAAAGTCAATTTGGATGCAATAAATTATCCTAAGTGTTGCGATAGGGTGAGTGATCGAACAATAATATAGATAGAAAAAGAAAATAAATCGGACACCAGATTTACGTAGTTTAGTCGTAAAGACTTACGTCCACGGGGAGAGCAGCAGTGAATTTCACTATAGATCAAGCGATACAAGGGGATTACACACTCAAGTTACTTAAACACTCTCTCAGTGTTTCCCAAGCCCCAATTACACCCAATAACGCACCCAGTGTTTAGCCCCGAAATTCCTCAAAAATAATCTCTCAATTTCACGCAAATCTTACCTCAAGATTTAATCGGCTACAAACACTAAGCTTCTTGGATGTAATTCACAAGTAAGCTTCGCAGCACGAACAACACGAAAATCCAAAGCCAAACACCCAGCACCTATGAACGGTGTTTCACAAACAGAACACCCACTGCACTACGAGTAAACGGCGCTTGAATATGTATGCTTCGCTCAAGAGTCCCACGAGCATATATATATATATATAGTAGCAAAAGAAGACAAACCAATTTTACTCGGAGAGAAAACCGTATGATTCGGTCAAATCCAAAATTTTGACTCTTTCCTTTATTTTTTATTTGTTTCCTCTCTTGCTGAAGAATTTTGACTAATGCATCTTTTATTCAAGTCAAAATTCTGACTTTCCCTTTCTGATTTTCCCTTGCCAATCTCCGCTTGGATGATAGGAATATTTTCTTATCCGTAAGTTAATTAATTTATTTTCAAAATTCAGCAATTCGCTTTGGGCTTAAACTCGAAACATATTTTAACATTAAGCATGGTCAATTAGTTGAATAGGTGTCTCACAATATTAATTTAATTTAATTTCAATTAAATTCAATTCAATTAACCTTATCTTCTTAAACCTATTAGATGATGAGGCAATAGATTACTCTTCACTTCTTCTTCGTAGTTCTTCTAAGGAAAAGTAAACCTAACCGTGATGGTACTCTTCCAATTATAAGATTTGTTTGTTTCATGGAAAATGTGTCATTTTTGGAATATGTTTTTCAGGAAAATGACTTCATTTTTCGGTGTTCGGCTAAAACTTGAAAAAAAATCTAGAAAATATGTTCCATCATTTGGTAAGAAAAATATAATGGGGAAAATGATTAAAAAAAATTCATATTTTTTAATCATTTTATATTTAATATTTTTTTTTTTGCTTCTTCCTTGGCCAATCACCAACCACGACAATGGGGCCGATGACCAGCCATAAGCTAGCTCCAGCCTTGCCTAAGGCTAGCAAGGCTCAAGCTTAAGGTTCACTACCAGAAGTCACAAGCTCACCTGATCTACCCAAGCCCAAGCTCGCCAGCCATCGTCATGGCCAATGACAAGTCAAAGAAGAAGCAAAATGAACAAGGAAGAAAAAAAAAAAAAAAAAAAAGAAATTAAAAATGACCGTCAACATCTACGTCAGCAATTTCTAGCCTAAAGTGGCTAAATGTACTCAATTGATACGAAGGTAAAAATGTTTAGAATTAAATTGATACAAATATAATAAATTTAGGACTTTTTTGGTACTTTTCCTATGGATGAAGAAGAGAAGCATTATTGGGTCCCTTTGGCATATTTAGATTGCCAGATCTTAAGCTTTGCTCAATAATTTTGGAGACCGAATTGACTTGAAGGTAAGCGCATGAAGCTATCGTGCTCCCAATGGTTGTTTGAGAGAGTGATTGATCTGGCCGAGGCCCAACGTAAAGAGGTAAGCGTATATCACATATAAAAGATTCCAGACCACGCTAGAACTTGGATGAATATATTTTTCGGTAGATACAAACAGTTACCGATATTTTCCTTGTTCATTCCTTTCTTTTCGTTTAAGTTATTTTATGCATGTGTAAATCTTGAATTTAACTTACGAATTTAGATTAAAATCCGACGTTCAAATTGGTCGACTAAATTTTCAAACACCCTATATCTGTGACGCCGAATGTGTGCATACCATTGTAGGCCAAAAGAAGATGGGGAGCGTCGTAAGTACAAAATTAATAAGAGTTATTCCCATCAGGATAATGAAACTTCTCTGTTCAAAGCTAAGAAAGCCTTTATAATCCCTACCCTTGACTAAAACCAAAATCTCGTAAACTTTGTATTAAAACTTCTTCTAATCTTACAATTTGCTCATTCGCACCGTCAGCAAGTCCATTTCGTTTTTCCAATGAGACTTTCTTTTTCTTTTTTTCTTTTTTGCTAGTGTTAAAGATACATTATGAGATTTTACATATCTCTCTTAATTTTCAATATTTATCAAGATTGTGCATACTTTTTCCTCAATGGTGCATATTCTAGATTGACTATAGTCGATACCGTGTTAATTAGACAGTCATCTAGTAAAGTATACAAATATGTTTACGTTCAATTCATTGTGTGATATACATGAAAATATAGAGAATATACACAATTGTCTCTTCCGCATTAACTAGATAATGCTGAGAAATTTTGAGTGCATTGGGTGCGATTAGCTGGTGTCATCTTCTTTTAAACAACTACTAATCCTGTATCCACACACAGCAACTAGGTCCGCCGCTTCTCTCTTCAGCATGCCAAACTGCTGGACATTTTTTTTTTTTTTTTTAACTTTTTTTCCCAACTCTAGTTTAGATTTTTCTCTCCTATTCTCCCTATATCTCAAAATCGTGCATATATCTCTCAATTATGCATAGAATTAATTGACTGTAGTTGCTAGCATAATGAGCAACTTTTATATATTTTTGTATATCTCATAATGACGAGGAAAACATAAGTCAAACTTCATTAGATAATTATCCAAGATAACAAGACATTATGACATCAATCATGATTAATATATGCAGAATTAAGAGAAATATATGCACAATCCAAATAGATATATGAAGAATCAAGGGAGATATCTAAAATCTACAGATGTATCTCTAACAATGGTGTCATTTCATACAGCAGACGTTCTGTAGCTCTTCTGTATGGGCAAAAGGCAAACCATCCATGCTAGAATTGGACGAGTGGTCAAGAATCACTTCTTTATGAATTGAATACTATGCGATCGCACTCGTATAAAAATCGATCCTATGTGATGTAAGATTCCATCCGTGTCGCCGTTCACCCCTCGACCATTTGTTAGGTCAAGTAATTTACTCATTACTGGGGAGTAGTAAGGCTAATGTCGACCATACATTTCCACAAATCACTCCTTGTCGAATATATTCTCGTGTAATGCTCAAGTAAAGTATCCTAATCAAATCGGAAAACCGAACTGAATCGAACCAAACCAAACCAAACAAAATCAAATCGGAATTTCATACATTTTCAGTTTGATTTCGATTTTCAATTCGGATAATAAAAATAACCGTTTTTTTATATCAGTTCAATTAACGAACCGAACCAAACTGAAAATCGCCCCTTTTTCTTTATATTACAATTTATTTCTCTAATTTTTCATTGAAACCTCTTCTCAATATTACAAAAAAAATAAAAATAAATAAATAAATAACCAAATCTGACCAAACTGAAGGGAATCAAACCAAACCTAGTTTTAAGTTTGAGTTATATTCGGTTCGGGTCATGATTTAGTTTGAAGATAACACGCCCAAGCAATCCGGTTCAGTTCAGATTTCCTGAAACTTTTAGGAGACGAGATTGTGAGCGCATGTTGCCTGTCATTAATGCAGGAGGCCCCGGTCAAATTTGCTTAACCCCAGGTATTAATATTAAATTAACACGAGCATTGAAGAGATATGCTTGCGTTTGACCCCACTTCACTTTTAAGTTGATAGCAATATAGGGCGCGCATGGAATTGTTTCTATTCCTTTTCGTTCAAGGAAAAAACAAAAAAGTGTTTACATTCGGGGAACAATTTTTGAACAAAAGAACGCGTTTGATAACGTTTGGTCCGGGAATAAAAAATGAACGAAACACGTTTGGTAAATTTTATTCTTTTTTTTTTTTTTTTAATTTTTTAAAAATTTTTATTTTATTTTTATTTTTCCTTTCTTTTTTTTTTTTTCTTTTTTTTTCCGGTCACCGGCCTCCGGCGATCGGCCGACGGGGCGCGGCCTCGCCCGGCCACGGCGAGGCTCGCCGGCCCTCGGCGAGGCCGAGCCTCGTCGTGGCTAGGCGAGGCTCGGCCTCGCCTTGGGCTGGGCGAGCTCGGCCTCGCCCGGATCCGGCGAGGCCAAGCGTCGCCGGCCCCGGCGAGGCTCGGCCTCGCCGGATCTGGCGGCTCGAGCTCGCCCGGCCATGGCGAGCTCGGCCTCGCCGGATTTGGGCGAGCCCGAGCTCGCCCGGCCAAGGCGATGCTCGGCGTTGCCGGCGCGGGCGAGGCCGAGCCTCGCCTTGGGCCGGGCGAGCTCGGGCTTGCCCGGATCCGGCGAGGCCGAGCCTCGCCATGGGGGCGAGCTCGAGCTCGCCCAGATCCGGGCCTCGGCCTCGCCGGATCCGGGCGAGGCCAAGCGTCGACGGCCGGTCGCCGGCCATGGCCGAGGCCGGTGACCGGCGAAAGAAAAAAAGAAGAAAAAAAGAAGAAAAGAAAAGAAAAAGAAGAAGAGAAGAAGAAGAGAGAATAGAAACGTTTCTTTCATTTTTTTTAAGACAAGAAAACAACAAATTGTTGTTTCTTTTTTCATTCTATTTCGTTAGAAACAAAAAAAAAAAAAAGGCAAAACGCAACCAAACGCGTTTACATTCCTTTTTGTTCCTAACACTTTCCGTACGAAGTGTCTTGGAAACACTTTTTTTGGAGTGTTTCCATGCACACCCATAATATCCTATTCACCGATGATTCCACGCCTTTTTTTATTCTAGGTTTTCTTCTTCTTCTTCTTCTTTTTGGGGGGGATATTTTCTTTTTTGTTGTTTTATTTTGTATATGTTGGACTGACCTAAAAGGCAGGAAAAAACTTAGGCGAACCTTTGAGAAGAGGGAGGGTTAGGTCACCCTTTTACTATTATCTACGTTGTCTTCTAAGGGTTGAGTCAGCAAATTTCGTTGAGATTTGGTCGAAAAAACCATAAATATTAGTAAAGCGTTGACGGAAAATGGCATACACCAGATTTAACGACAAGAGCCAATTTTTAAATTTCGACTGCATTTTTTATTAGGGCTTGATCGGGACAATTTGTCTACAGTTTCGAAATTTCACCCTCATTTTCCTTCTCAAAAAAATGTGAATTTTGGTAAACATCACAAAGTTTTTTAGACTTATTTGTTTGAAATTAAGTTTAAGGTAAAAGGCATTTTTTTTTATTTCCCATCAAGATTTATGATATTATATAAATATTTAAAAAATTAAGAAATAAGATAAATATCACAAAAAACCTAAATTATATTTACTGCGACACAAATATACATCCCCAAGAATTCTAAATTTACCCACTAGTCACTAGTAAGTTCGGAATATTTGTGTCACAAAAACAAAAACTTAATATATGTTTATCATCATGGGCATAATTTCAAAGTTTTTGTGATATTAAGCCTTAAGTTTTACGCATTGGTATTGGTATGTTTTGAAAAATACCAGTCGTTTACAGCTATTAAAAAAAAAAAGTCAAACATACCTCAGGCTAAAAAAGCTTGAGTTTCATCCGAATAATATTCCAACGTTTTCAAAGGCGAACCTCGTGTCAGAATAGGTGGTCGGCAAGGAAGAGAGAGAGAAAGAGCGAAGAAGAAAAAAGAGAAAACGCGAAAAGAAGAAAAAAAAAAAGGGAGGAGGTCGGCCGTCGCCGTCGCCGTCACCGTCACCGTCACCGTCACCGTCACCGTCACCGACCGTTGACGCGGAGCTTTTCGGGGGAGAATCGTGTCCGCGTTCGAAATCCGCAGATCTCCCCTGAATCTGTCCTGCTCGCCGTGAGTGCCCGAGCGGGGCCCGCCGCTTTCCGTGGAGTCACAGTCAGAGCGCCAGCCAGCCATTCAATTTGCTCACGACTACCTTTCTTCTTCGCGTTTTCCTTTTCTTTTTTTTGGTTCCTTTGGCGTTACGAAGTCAGGACCAGGAAGGCAGAGGCTTACGAGGCATGATCTGGTAGCTTGTTTTTCGGTTCTGGAACGCGCACGTTCTCCTCCATCATCATCATCATCACCCTCGTGCGCCTTCGCTTGCAAGCTCGAGGATCAGAGCTCAAAAGTCCACGAGTTTTGCTTCTTCTTTCAGCTTTGTTGGAGGGAGGAAAAATAAGAACCGGCGTACGGGGGGAAGTTCTCGGGTATTCATCAGGAGGGCAAGTGAGTTTCCTCATCTGGGTCTTCTTGAATTGCGGTCATCTCTTCGAACTCGTCGCAAAGATTGCTGCTTTTTTTTTCTCTTTTTTCATGCCCAGTTTTTTACTGTTGCTGTCGGAGAGGGAGAGTTGACTTTTTGGGTGAATGCGTTTTGCAGTGTATCCGAAGGTGAGGGTGAAGGTCAAGGTGAGAGACGATTCTGGAGATCGCGATGATGTCAAGCGCGACGTTCCCAAGAGTCCGTTGCTGGGACTGAAAGCTCTCGACTATCTCTCTCTGCACGATTTCGACTCTCCTGGTAAAATATCATTGGTTTCATTTTTCTTCGTACCCAGTTGATCGTATCTATCTGATGCTTATTGCCCTGACAAAGCACCAGAGGTTTTCGCCCCTTTGGTTTCATTTTTCAAGTCCTGGATGATTTTCCTTTTCTTGGTTATGAATGGAAGATAGCTGTTGGGGCCTCTCCCGGGAGTTGAGAAAACTTGGAGTTTCGTATGATTTAAAGGGTTGATGCTAGAGTTCACTTTTGGTTCGGATTTGAATTTTGATATTTGAGTTGCCTTTAGCTCTCTCTTCCCTTATACTGATTTTTCCTTGCAAAGGGACTTTAGTTTTTTCCAGAGGATTAGCATCGGGTGATGAATTAGGGTAGGTCTTGATTTCCCTCGAAGAGCTTTGGGCTAGAATACAATGGAATCTGATGTCAGATGTGACTCTAGGCGAAGGAAAAAACCCGAGAAAATTCTTACTCTGTTTTGCACTGATCTGTGAAGGTACATAAATAGAGTCAGAACAGAATAAGGATGTTGTGGTGAATCGATTTTATCGTGTAGAGAATAGAGGTGCAAAATTACTTGGCGAATGCCAGTTGGTAAAAATAGAGGCGGGCACTCTCCAGTCCTGCTTGGTCATGTAACACCTTAACTTTTATGCCCAAATGGTTGCTGGAAATTCAACACAGGTCACTGGATTATGGATAATCAATGTGAAAATGCCTTTGGTTAGATCATCTAGTGGCCTGTTCTACAGTCCTGTGAATTTAAGCACTGTAATTTGGCCATGCTCAATCCAACGGCTGCGGTCGACAAGGTTTTGATCAGACAGCTGACAAGAGATGTCGATTAGATGACTGACGTTAAAACACCTAAATCAGATGGCTGACAAGTGACACCGCAACTTTGCCCAGTATATGGCATGGGACCATAGAAATGCCCACAGCTAGAGGGAAAGAGGGGCAAAAGTAAGTTGGTCGCTAGACGTGTGTAAGGATATTGACTACACGATCACATTTAAATGCTTTACAGTGCATGACTGTTTTTATACAAAATAACATCTTCTTGGTAGTTACATTTGTGCGACCTCAGATTTTCGCTCAGGCTCCATGGATAGTAGGTTTTCTGTAAAAATGCTTTGTTGTGCTTATAGTAGTAGCCTAGCACATGCTGGCACTAACCAAATTGTGAGAAATTCTCGTGCTTGGAATATCTGATTTGATTTTGATGAGACTCTTGGTGAAAGTTAAGGGTCTTGGGTCAACATAAGATGGTCAGCGCTGCAATAAAATGGGAGTTTTTGTTTCTCATTCCCAAAAATAGATGTAAATCTATTTTAGTCTTTTGACACAGAGTATATCTTTTCTAAGTTGCAGGGCCACTAATACATATTTTGTCATGCATAAGTAGCCTTGTGACCCTGAATATTTGTCTTCTGACTTGCAGTTCCACTAGCACATATGTCGTCATGCATGAGGATCTTCTTTTTCTAATAAGAAACTTAAAATGAGAGGATGTGTCTGCTTGAGAGAGATCATAACACTCAACTAACCTCTAGTTATCTAGTAATTTATCAGAGATGATACTCGTGGTTCATGAAGCCAGGAAGCAAATGCCTCTGTAGATCAATTGGGTGGTTTTTGCTGCGGCTACCATCAAACAGCTGCTTGATGCTTTGTATTTTATCAGCTTTTATGCTTTAGCATATGGTTGATCTTTTTCTTTCCTTTTCTTTTTTCTGTTTATTTAAAACAATTGCTTGACTATAAATTTTCTAATTATAGTGCAGGAGCATCAAGTTTTTCGACCATGCACAGCAAGGGTCCAAAAGAGTTCCATGGAAAATGCTCTGAGATATCCTGTATCTGAAGGTCTTTAATCATCTTTCAATTGCTCATTTCAATTAGAAATGGCCATATTGCGATGTCTTAATCATTTTAACATCTGACAACTTTTCATTGACAATGGCAGGGAAGAGTGAATCAACATCTGATGAAGACTCTAAACTAAATATCAGAGCCAGCACAGTGCCTCGTCCACGTGCAGTGTTATCTAGTCCTGGTAAATAGATCCCCCTAAACAGCTTCTCTCTCTCTCTCTCTCTCTCCTCCTCCTAGTGCTATCAAGTTTCTATAGTGAGGAAATTAGCACCATTCAAGCACTCATTGATTCTATTTTGCAATTTCCATGTGTGGTTTAATTTTGTTGCCTCTCAAGTAATGTGACTCTTAACATTTTGTTTGTGTGATCTACAGATAATGATGTGATGATAGGGAAAAAGAACAAAAGAATTGTAGAGCGGCCTTCAGCTTTGAAGAATAAGAACCCCCTCCAATTGAGAAATGGTCAGCCTAAGGATATCTCGAAAGAAGCTGTCTATTATGAGCCTAAGAGCACAAGAAAACCCAAGGAGACCACTGATGATAAGATACTGTCCAGGCGGACGAAGGAGCCGGCTAACAGAGCTGTTGCTGCGAGCCAGAGAACACTCCCTCAAACCAGAAAACCAAGCTTTGTGTGAATTTGATTTGCCAGGGATCTGAGACATATTCAAAGCAAGCAGTTTTGCTGTTTCTGTGGCGGTACTCGTTCAAATATAGGCTGTCTATACCTGTGATGGTTTTAGAAAATCCAATCACTTTCAATCTAGCTAGACTAAGTCTTCTAGGCTAAGCTTACATATATACATATATGAAGAAAGTGTTAACTGTTAACAGAGTTGCAGACTTTTCATATTTAGCCCCGTTTCTTGTCTCTTACCTTTGTATATAGGTAATACTGGTTGAGTTGAGCAATTTTGGCGGTTGTAAACATCAACGATGATCCTTTTGCGAAGCAATCCACCTTTATTTTGGTCTCTAATCATCGCAATCATCAATTTTATTCCTCGATGATGTCTATTTTGTAGCACTTGACCTTTTTTGGTCTAAATACCATGTATCTGGTATAGAGCCATTTACCACCGTCGATTCGAAGGCGACTTTTCTTTGCCTACGAAAGATGGAAATATTTATTACTCATGCAATCCTTGCTCATATTACAAACATCCATCCGATGACTATTCGAGGGGTTCGGAATGACCAAGGATCGACTTTTTTAGTGACACTCAGGAAGTAGACACAGTCTCAACAGTGTTCTACAGGTTGAAACTCTGAGACTTTTCTTGCAGATGGGACTTTCAGTTTCAGTGCCATAGAGATGAGCTAAAGAAAATGTTCAGTCTAATGAGCACGAGCTCTTACTATCTCACCTGGATGGCTGGGTGATACTTATGGCCCATTAAGGCAACGGCATTGTCACTTTTGATTCTAACTATATTTCGTCACACAGTTTCAGCTTTTGGCGAGAAGGTAGCAGCTAAAGGTTTGATGGAAACAGTTCATTAGAAACATTTTAAAGGTCATTCCCATAAGAATTGACTAAATTCTGGTTATTTGGTGATTATTGCATTTAAAGCAACCAACTTACTCAAACACACTTTTAAGTCAATTTAAGATGAATTGATAGGTAAAGACTTGTGGCGTAAAACTGAGACTCTGTATTTGAGGGATGTGTGGTGCTCACCACATCAAGGGGTCACTACAATAAACATTGATTTTAATCACCTACCTAATAAGCAGACTTTTCTTTTTAAATCCATGCGCTCCCAAACGAGGAATTATAATACCCACTTACATCGCAATCTTTACTAATTTGTCCAACATGTAGTGTTCATGTGGTGCCACGTAGGTGGAGAGAGAGAAAGAGAGAGAGAGACCAATTGATGCCCATGTCATAGAAGATAGGAATTACCTAGGGTGGGTTGGGTCGGATAATAAATTTTCCAATCTAAATTGACTCATTAGCCATTTATGACCCAATTATCACTAACATAAATTTATTCACCCATATTCAACTCAATCCAAACCCAACTCATACTCAACTCTATCCATATAACTAAGAGCTTCCTACCAAATCTTTAAAAAAAAAAAAAAAATTGTTTCATGTGATTTTTAAAATATATATATTGTTAAAACACTCCCATACAATTACAAAATTAATAGATAAATTTTATAATTTTTTTAAAAATTGAGGCTTCATTTATTTCACAAAAAAATTGATATTTCTGAAAATGATAATATTTTTCGATGTTTAGTTGAAACTCAAGAATAAATCAAAAATTTTGCACTTTGTATAGAAAATCCAATTTGATTTTTCATGCAATCTTTGTAAGAATTATTTTATTTTATTTTTATATCTAAGTTTTTTAAAATGAAATTTTTAATTAATTTTTAATTTTTATTTTTATTCTTTTTCTTTTCCTTCTTCTTCATTTGGCCGCCAGCCACAACAATCATGGCCAACAGCAAGCGAGCTCACTCATGGCTAGCGAACTAGAGTCTCACTAGATCAAGGAGGCTTGAGTCTCGTCAACGCGAGGCTAGTAAGCTTGGCTCACCAAATCTAGTGAGCTTGAGGTTGCAATCAACAAGCCTTGAGCTCATTGTTGTGATTGGACGAGGGCCACGAAACTCACCCTACAAACGAGGGCTTCGCAACCCTCGCCCATGACTGGCAATGGTCAGCCACCAAACTTCGTAGGGGAAAAAAGTAAAAAGAAAAAAAGAAAATAAACAAAAATAATTCAAAATTTCAAAAAAAAAAAATTTAAAAAAAAAACTAAAAATGATAAAAAATTGTTCAAAGAGGATGATATATCCTTAATGGGTTCAACTAATAACCTTTATAAATTAAATGGTCTGTTGATGCTTGCATACAATCCAAACCTATGAACAACTCATTTACTAAAACTTAACTAACCCATACATGACCCATTTTATTGAATATGGGCTCTTCATCCCATTTTGATATCTTTAGTATTACCCACACTTGGTTCATGGAAGTGCAGCCCACTTTATCTGGCCCGAATGATCCATCGGTGGGTCTTACCTCATTTAACAGTTTGTGTGAACTGGACTCACACGATCTGATTCAATTCATCATGCAGGGCTCGCCAACTCTTCAACGCTGGTTCAACAAGAGCTTACGAGCTCTCGCCATTAAATGGTACAGGCGCTTGGGGACCCGATTTTCTTTCCATTTTTTTGGAACTTTCGGGATACTTTAATTTATTTGTATTTGTATTTTTTTTATTTTTTTATTTGAATTGCAGAGGAGCAACCACATCGGAAACATAATGTCATATGTGGTAAGTCACATAAACACATTCTAGTTGGAAGATCACTTTAAAAAATGGTTAACGTGGATCAGTCACAGAGAGATGAGAGTTAAGTGGTGGAAATCAAAGTTTAGTAATTGGCAAATTCTATAATCCAGTGAGCTCTTTCAAAGAGATCGAAACCTGGCCAATCTCCACCGTTCATTCCAAGGAAGCAATGAGCACCGCTGGATTGGGGACACATAATCCAATTGGGTACTAGTAAGATTCTCAGCAAATTTGGAACTTCACGTCCAAGGTTATTTGAAACTAATTCTATGAAAATAGAATCTAGTGTTCAGAAACTGCTAAAACACTTGGGAACTTTACTAGTAATTGCAAATTACCTCTAAAATGAAAAAATTAATAGCTACTTGTGATTACTACTAATCAATGATAACAGAAAACTTACATTCGTGATTTTGAAAATTAGAAATAAAAGTGAAAAAGATGTTTATAGGTCACTACTTAATTTTGGACAGACTTAAATTACTTCCAAGTTAAGATATAATTAAAAAGTCTAAAAAAATTATTAATTGCATGTAGAAACAAACTTACTTCCATAATCACGAAAATTATCTACAAATGTGGCAAATTTTAATCTTATAATATATTGAAACATATTTTTCCATTTGAAAAGTTTCTCACGATGTATCGTAGATACTGATTATATTGGGATGGCTTTGAAAAAATTTTGGACCTGATTTAGTATATGCAACGAAGTGAGATAGAGAATAAGTAACTGGTGAAAGAGAATCTAATTTATGACCAAAAAAAGAGAACCTAATTTCTTACTAACCAATGTCAAAAATCTTCTCATAGTGCATGGAAAGTAACCTCTTTCAATGCAAAATAACTAACCAGGTGCAAAACTTATATTGACTCCTAAATCCTTATACTAATTTGTGATTAGTAATTTTCATATGCAAAGAAATAACTTTGAATATGCTTAATAAAATTTGATATGGAATTGTACAATATTTAATGCGGTTAGTATCATTTGACTTACTAGTAATATTCGTATAGACAAGTAAATTTCATAGACGTGAAAATAACTTTCAATATGCTTAGATTGGAGGATTAACAAATTTTCTGTGGTTAGTGACTTATATATCTAGTATTATCGATATGTGATTAATAATTTTCTTAATAATTAAAGTTACTTTCATTAAGATTAATAAATTTGGATCACACTTTTTCCACTCGTCATTTGGCTTTGACACTCCTTTTATCAATATACCGACCATATTACCCCTCTCTTTTTTTCCATGTTGTACCTGCAAAGAGTCAAAAGTAGGTCTATTTGGGATCATTTTCTTTGTTTCTTCTTTTTCTTCCATTTTCCTTTTTCATCTTGGTGGTTTTGTTGATTAAGGACTAGTAAATCTAACGATGTCGTCGTCTTCTGCGATGATTCCTGGATAAGAATGCAAAACTCTTTATCCTTATGAATGGTCAATTGTAAAAACATTAGAGTTATCCTCTTCACGCATAGGTCTTTGCTTGTGTTGCCCTTGGGCTTGAGCACCTCGATCATTTTGTTTTGATTCTTAGAAATCATCACAAGAATCAAAGCATTGCCATTGAGAATTACACATTGAGGAAGCTCGTGCCGGCATAAGGGTGGCTTTGCCAAACATGTCAAGGGTTGATGAGGGGTGATGGTGAGGTAGAGAGGCAGCTTGTGAAGTTCTGTGAGACTACCCTATTATTGGTGAGCATTGACATGTCAGAGGAGGAAGATGAAGAGGTGCCCCGACAATATGCTTATACACAAGTGAGAACAAGAAGGAGAAAAGTGGAAGAAAAAGAAGAAACAAATTCAAAAAAGGACCCCCACATTTGACTATGTGGTGTACAACATTTAAAGGAGGAAAAAGTAAGGGGTAATTTGGTCGATATACTGTAAAATGGAGTGTTTGAACCAAATGAACAATGAAAAGAGAGCGATCCTTAAATTTTCATTGACTTGTTATATTTATATATACTTAGCAATTTTCTTACATATGAAAATAACATGCATGGTAGCTTTTAATATAGAAAACAACAAATCATATAAGGATAGTAGCTTTTCTGTTACTGGTATATCTATATGTTATCAATAATTTATTTTAAATTAAGCAACTTTTAACATGCTTAATAACTTGTAACATGAAAAACATAAAACAGTCAATGAAGGCAGTAACATCTTGTTTGCTTGTAACATTAATATTTGATCATGAAAACTAATTTTGTATACATCGAAGTTACTTTCAATGTACTTAGTAACTTTTACTATGACAAAGTAAATTTCGTATATTCCAAAGTAGCTTTCTATGTATCCTTTTGTTAGTAATTTTACCTAAATAAACACTACCAGGTTCTAGGATAATGCCAATTCAACTTGCAAGACAAAATTAAAGTGAGTTAGATGGTTGGAGAGTCTTGTGTGATGCTATAAAAATTTATGCTAAATCAGGGAAATGAATGAAAAAGAAAGTGCAGATAATAAATCATGAAATAAATCTTAAAATAGGAAAAAAGAATATAAATATCATTCCAAATATTAATGGTGGTTTGAAATACCAGATTAAAATGGGAAGTATGCTATTATAAGTGATGAGCAGTGTAGGAATCATTATCGACCGCCGATGATTGGCATATTCTATTGAGACGAGGGAAAACATTGTTCTAACATCGCACGTCATTAATGACATAAGGACATTGTGTCGCTTTTCCATGCTTACACGTGCAATTTATTTTCTCCTTTTAGTAATATTTAAAGAAAAGAACCAAAAAAAAAAAAAAAAAACAAATCCAAATAACAAAATCAACTTCCGAATAAAATGGAGTTACTTGATCTTAAACTTTGGCTTCCACGAATAAAGAGGAGTTTCTTTTAATATTTTAGAGTGTTAAACCTTTCCTTAAATCAATTGAAAAACTTAGGTGGTAATCCTGGATATGAATCCAAACGGGATAACAAAATATCATATCCAGTGTTTCGTGACATCTTCTAAGTTTAGTAAACTTAGATAAACCCGGATAAAATGCCGGATAAGAAATTCGGGCTAGAAGGTGGGATAGACCTAAATTTGATTATAAAAAAAAAAACAATTTCTATCCAACATTGGAGTGATGGAGTCCAAGGACCACAACCACAATAGTTTGTCACTCCTGACCTTCATGCAATTGTCATCATCTTCGAACAACATCAATCATCATCACCATTTGGCCAATTATCCTCCTATGACTATTGAACCAAATTGGCTATCACTAATGAATGACCAAAATCGATGGATCGACTGAAAAGTCGTTTTTATTAAAGAAGAAGAGGAAAAAAAACTAAAATGCATGAAACTTTCGGCGTTCATATGTTGGTCTTGAACGGTGGTCACCTGATTTTGCCGCGATGTTTTGATTTCCAATCTTGTCATCTACTCATATCTGAAACTTTGTGTTGACAATTGGAAGATTTCAAAGGAGAAGGAGGAGGAGGACCTCCGGCAAAAACAGCGAGCTCAAATCGTGCTATTCTCGGCCGTGCGAGATTATGTCAACAAAATGCTACCTTAGATTTGGAAGGCGATGTGACCAAGTGAGATTTTAAGAGATTTTGAATCCTATCATGGATTGCACCAAATATGGAAAATGATTTTTTGTAATCAATAGTATATTTGAAGGATTTTTAATCCCATTTTATCATATCATATCCCAATCCAAATCCGGAAGACCAAATATAGCCATAGAATTAATATCATGGAACACCCCATATTAGTATACCCGTGACAAATTAACCATAAACTAATTTTTTTTTACCATAAAAAAACTTTAAATTAGTACACTTATAACAATTTTACCTACTATTAGTTTACATTAATTTTACAAGTCAAATTATTGAATTAGATAATATGTAACAGTTGGCAAGTGTATAAGTTTGAGATTTTACCTCTATTTGTCACAGATGTACTGATTTATTATTAATCCAATTTAATGAAAATTTATAGAAAGTAAATTTGTTATAAATGTACATGTTTAGGATTTTTAGTAATAACAAAAATAGTTTTGGATAGATTTGTTACAAGTATATCAGTTTGAATTTTTTTTATAGTATTAACCTAAAAATATATGCTTTTAAAGCTACACCGCTTGGCAAAATCATTCCTAGGGGGAAAATCTGGAGTGGGCTGTGAAGCACCTATCCAATAAAAGTTTTCACCAATCTCTAGCCCGCTTTGCTTTTGGCGCCTTATGCTACCTTATTTGGAAAGTGAGGAACAACTTTATCTTTCGCAATCAAAGATTCTTCATATCGGATTTAAAGCTACACCCCGATAAAGCAGTTAAAGACAAGGCTTTAACTTTCAAAGAGATTCCGAACACCCCCAGAAACAGAAGACTCCAGCTGAGCTAGGGATTGCATCCTTCTATTTTTGAATGATCATGCTATCTCTCTATCTCATCCAGCTAGGTCGTGGCTACCTATTCACTGGGAGTGCTTTCTACATTTACAATAGAGGGCTAGCCATCTCGTTCTTTCCCTTGGAGGGTCTATTAGGTGCTGCAGGCTTGGTCTCATCGAAGATGGAGCTGCTCGCGGCCAACAGAGATGCGGTTGGGGATGGATTCGTCTCTTCGGAAGATGTTGCCAACTACTCCTCCTCTATGTTGGGTCATCGCTACCTAGTCATTGTTAGCGCACTATTTGAAGATGAAGGCTTGGATTTTTGTTATTCCTGTCCTAGCTTTGCCTTGTTTTGCTTGGGGTAGTTATGTGTTGTTTGCTGGATACCCCGCTCTCCATTTGGTTGTGGCCACTTTGGCTGTTTGCTTTTTGCTGGTTGTTTTCTTTCTCCTTTTCTGCTCTTCCCTTCTTGTCTCGACACCCTTCCACTCGGTTTGACTACTTTGTCACATTGAGTGTAAGTTTTGGTGCTGGGTTCCTTGCTATACGTACAGCTGTATAGCTAATTAGTTTAAAGTTAATATATATTTTACCTTCTACCAAAAAACCATCTTTTGATTATCTTTTTTACCTTGTGGGTTTTCTTAAATATTACCATAGTTTATTTGATTATTTTATCTTATCATTTTTATTATAGTAAAAGTGGAATCTTATTTAGAGTTATATCAAAAAGCTATTCCTACAACTTTATCTCTAATTGTTTTTCTAAAGATTTTTTAGAAATGATATTAATTCTTTGTAGATATCTGTAAATTAATCTAATGTTGGTCTTTTTTTATTGTAGAAAAAACAAGCACAATTTAGGGTAATAGTATAACTATGAAAGTTGTGAAAATACTGAATTATTTGCTTGACGTTGTCATAAATTGAATAAATTGAAAACTTATAGATCACATCAAACATTTAAAAATAGTTCCAGAACAATATTGAATGAATTAAAAATTCAAGATGACACTGCACATGGCCAAAATTTAGGGATTATTGGTGTCAATTTCCCCTTTTCCATTCTAGTGGATAAAGAAAGGAAAACCCAGAATGGTAAGTCAGTTAGTACTTCCCAAAATAATCAAAGGAGAGTTAGGGTTTCAAACGTTAGGAAAGGGAGAGAAAAGTCATAAGAAAGGAATTCAATCCCGCCATTCCAAAAAGTCTCAACGCAGTTTCAATGCCGATGATAATTGTCCAGCTTATTTTCCATTTTTAAAACATTTTCTTTCTTCTCTTCCCATAAAAACATATTTTCTTTCTGGCCCAAAAAATAAATAAATAAGTGAAAAAAAGGCCCTTTCTTTTTGGAACTCGTGGGTATTTTTCTCTCCTTCTTTTCATTTTATTTTCTATTTTTGGGTTTTTTGTGTGGGGTAACGACGAAAAACGAAGAGAAGGGCAAAAAAGGCATAAAACACCAACAAAGAGAAACAGGAACCGACGAGACGCAACACGACCGCAGCAAACGGGAGCTAAAACACCACGAACCAGTGGAGAAGGTTTGGTCTCTCGCAATCTATCTCCATATCAACACCATCCCACCACCACCCTCAAGAGGTCTGTCTCTCTCTCTCTCTCTCTAAAGCTGTATTCTTTTTGGCACTCTGATGGAACCCAGATCCCTAAGTAGCTGAAATCCGTGTCCTTTATCGTTTGTGGATTGTTTATGAGGAATTTATCTTTCGGTGGTTCTGCAGATCTTGGGGGTCGTTTTTGGATCTGGGTTTTTGGGAGATTGGAGTTCTTGTTCTGGGGTTTAAGGGGTTTTGAGCAATGGCCACTGCTTATCCCATTCCCCTCACTGCTGCTCAGGTTCTTTATCTTTCCAATTCAACTCCTGCTTGTACATGGGGGCATTACACGAGTATATGCATGACCATATGAAGCATTCTTGATTTTGGGTATTTTTCGTCTTTTGGCCCTGGATTCGATTTTGCACAGTACATGACGTGCTTTCTTTTTGGGTCGTTGGGTTCAGGTGGGTACCTATTTCGTGGGGCACTACTATCAGGTGCTACAGCAGCAGCCTGAGATTGTTCACCAATTCTATTCGGATGCCAGCACCATGCTTCGCATCGATGGCCATGTGAGAGAGTCAGCCATTGCAATGCTGGTAAAATGTTTTCTTCTGTCTGCACTCTAATTATTTTTTTTGCGGATTCGCACTCTATCTAGTCCACTTTCTGAGCGTGTTCAAATCTTGAATCTGCGTTTCTTGCATTACAGTCCTGGTTAGTGTTTTTTCCTATTTTGTGGCACAGACCACTCAAATCAATGGACCAGGCATGATGTTGTGTGTGCAGTGTACTGGTCTCCATGTTGCTTATTCTACGCAGTTTCATTTGCTTGAGATTTCTAGATTTCGTTTTGGTTTGCATTCGAGTTTTCAATTGCCTTTGCATATTACAATTCATTGAATAGAAAAGGTTGTGATTCTGAGTGCCTTGTAGTCATGTTGCAGTTGTAAAGGCAGCAAACTGCTCTAACTACACATATGGACCTCAAGAATACTTTGGTTAATTGACAGCATTAGTCTTAGCAGTATTGGCAGAAATTTTGTTATCTTTTAAAATATCATTTTGAAGGAGCATTACTTTTTCCTTCGGGGGATTTGAAGCATTTCCATCATGATGAGCTAGGTTGTTTTACTAGAAGCATTAATTTAATGTTGTGAATATTGGTCTTCTTTGTGAATCTTGAGCTTGTGATGGTAGTTAAAGTTATTCATAGAGATGAGCAAGTAAAGTAATAGATATTGGAATCATCAATTATGGAGTCTTGAGCTTCAAGTACTGATTTTAAATGGCATGCCAGTAACGAGGTAGCTTCTCAATACTCGAGATATGCTATACTATTTTCATGATGGAGATGAACAAATCAGCTCATTCGGAAAGGTGTGCAAACTATGAAAGAGTCTATTTGTGGGAAGTTTCTGCTTTGAAATTACCTAACTTAGTTGACCTGATGGTTGGCATTGCTCACAAACTGCCTGTGTTAATAACTGCTTAGGGTGCAAAATTGTTCTCTAGAAGTACATGCAGTAGGATGTTTATTCTAAAATTTCGGAGTCTGGATAACGTTGCATTATTCATGAAAATCGGATTTCCATATAATTGGTCTGGGTGAATGAGTTAGGCTTGTGAAAAGTACTTTGATTGCTTGAGACATTCTTTTATTAGGTCATTCTGCTGAATTTTCTATGCAAAAAATTGGAGGATGAGTTTGATGGCTGCCAAATGGTTCTATTGTTTCACAGCTTGATCTCTTTCTCTCAAAATTTGATTCTCAGGATCATGCTTCTCTTGATATTTTCTCTTAGATTTATTCTAGAGATGTGAAATTTATGTATATGAACTGAATTGCGGGTGAACTTTGGCTATTGGATATGGTACCAATGGTTTTTTTCCCTTCTTTGACCAATCCAGGTCTCTCGCATTTCTGAGCAAAAGAAGATGTTTAGGATGACAATTCTGTGCAAGTGTTGCAACTTCCTTCTGTTAAGTCAATTAGGTTCACTTTACTCCCTTTAATTCTAAAGAACCTATGATGCAGGAATTAGATTTACATGTCACCACTTACGATCGAATGTGCATCCTTTTTTTATTTTTTAATCAGTAGAGTTATTTCTTGTTCAAAGGTTAGAGTGGAACGGGTTATATAAATGAAGAAGCCAGCATGAGCCTTTTCATCACATCTTGTTATACTAAGAGACATCTGAACTCTTATTGATCCTAGGAAGCAAAACATTAGCAACAAACTGAAGGGTTTTCTAAGGGACCTTACTACTAGGAGATATACTTGATAAATTTATTACATAGCATCAGTAAGGTTACAATCAAGTAATTCTCATCATTTACTACATATACTTCTCAAGCTGATATGATAACTTTCTTGTCCTCCATACATGATAAATCAAGTTTCTTTTCTATTTGTCTTTTAAGGTTGCCCAATTCAACGTTTTTTTTTCTTTTTTTGAAAGACCTCTCCGCTGGGTGTGTCCGTGAGTTTCTGCATATATCTGCCTTGTAGTAATAAGATCTAAACCTACTCTCTGGATTTATACCTGAGCCTCATACATACGAAGAAACGTCACCCACTTGGCATCTTTCTCAACAGTAAGATGCTCTGAAGGTTAGGTCACCCTTTCAAACTTTTCCATTCGAAGTAGTGGCGAAGTAGTGGCATGTGTTGGCTTGCATCTTGGAAATGCCGAGCATCTTTCTGAATATTCTCGATCTATGCATCCTAAACAGAGGAAAGGGGAAGTGAGCATCCTAATCAGAGGAAAGGGGAAGTGAGCTCATCCAGCTCCAGGAAGCTATTCTTTTGATGAGGAGAAGGCCGGGTTCTCTGGATTGACCTCTACTTGGGATTTGCACCTGCCTGCTTTGCAAGCAGACAACACATAGTCTCAGAACTTGATAAGAAATAAAATAGGAAGACATTCAAAATAAGTTTCAGTCCCACTTCTTTAGGACTGATCATGCTGTCTCTGTGGCAACAAGGATGGCAATATCTGACATGACTTGTTTGCACTACGCAACATGAAGCAAAAACACGAACTGTAGAAAATCCCAAATATGACTCGATATGATAAGTTTGATCCCACATCCTGAAACCAGTTAACGTGTTTTCCTCATGATTTAAATATTTGGCACACGGTATCAAATTTATGATGATTTATGTCGACACTTATCTACACCAAATATGAATACTGTTGTACCCCCAACACAAATTGCTAGCCCTACACGACGGGGAGGCTCAGTTGTAGGAAAATGATGCATGCAATTAAACCAGACAATATTTCAATTTACCTTTCAGTTTTCTATGTTATCAGTAGAGTTCATTAAGACAACTTACATTGCAGTTCATTTTACTTGTCTTTCAAGTGTATTTGTAGTATTGGGCACTTGCTTGCGGGCACTTTCAAGGTTAGGTTGCGGTTCACAATTTAAAGTACAACTGGATGACTATGGTTTGCATCATTATCGGTGATCTGTAGGGTTTTATATTCTGTGAAGAGGAGGTATCTATAGCACAAAATGCAAATATATGTTAAAGTCTTTTAAATAAGATATTATCTATTAGATAAATCATTAGCAAATTTGCCTGCTCTGTATCTGTGTGCAAACAATGTTGGTCAATTTCAACATTGCAAGGATTTTTATTTTTATTTTTATCTTTTATTTATTTATTTATTTATTTTTGTGCTTCTGCTGTTTAACTTTGAAATGAATCTATTGTGTTGGAAATGAGTTGTGGAAAACATAGATGTAAGAGCTTGTTTTAGCAATTTATCGATTAATTAACTTCCACAGTGAATTATCTAAAAGGTTAGCTTTAATGGTTTGAGAAGGGAGATATTTGATAATCTATACCTTTTGGAATTTATGTTAGAAGGGGGGATAAGTAAAGAGAATTTCAGTATGAGGCACCAAGGGGTTGCCAACCCATTTACAAATAAGAGCCCAAAGCCAAAAAAAGAGTTCTTATTGATTGCTGAAAAATCGGTGAATTACTCGGGCTCTTTGCAGTTATGCAAACTGTATTCTTAAATGGCTTCCAATTTTATTTTTCCCTAAATGTATTCCCTGGTCCCAGAAAGTGGCAAGCAAGGGGCTCTAGGTTCAAAAGTATAAATAGCTGGACCATATGCTCTGCTTGGTCTGTGAGCAACAGTTTGGTGCTATTATGCAGAGGGTCTATCTTGTTCCCAATATATTGGCATAGAGTTGTATCATGTTTCTTTGACTATGTTTGAATCTTACATGATGTCAATGGAAATTGTTCTCTGTGCAGTTTTTCCTAAACAAAGTGAATGTTGTTATTTTATTTGTTATCAGATCTATATATAAATCTTGAACTTTATGCATTCTGTCAATGAAGAGAAGATACGCACCAGGGAACTTACTTTGGTATTTATGTGGCGATATATATGCGAATCCTTTTAGATATGATATTCATGATTCCAGCATATTATATCTTTTAATGTGACCCCCCATTTGACATGCACAGTTCTGCTCGGTTGCCTGCTTTAGAGTAGTATGATGTTTCCATTTATTAATATGGTGGTCCTGTCTTTAATTGCCCATAGTGTGCGACTTTTTTCTGATTGATGTGTCCAGAGAGGGCCTGTATTAAATTTTCCTTTCTTTGTGGCAGCAAATCCACAAGTTAGTCATGTCAGTCAGTTATACTGGAGTTGAAATAAAGACAATACATGCACTGGAATCTTGGAATGGCGGTATTATTGTGATGATTTCAGGTTCTGTGCAACAAAAGAACTTCACTCGCAGCAGAAAGTTTGTCCAAACATTCTTTCTGGCTCCACAAGAGACTGGCTATTTCATTCTGAATGACATTTTCCATTTTGTCGAAGAAGACCAAACTCACCACCATCCAGCGGTTCTATTAGCTCAAAGCAATTATCCTACCAAACTCAGTGCTTCTCACCCAACTCCAGAGCCAGGTAAAAATATTTGTCTTTGACTGTCTAAGCTGTCATCATGTCGTCAATGCAATTAGTGATGGTGGCCTAACATGGTCATTTGGAGAAAGAAGGAAGCAATAGTGATCATGATTCATTGTGCTCTTATTCAAATAGGCTAACTTTGGCTAAAAAAAGAGATAAGTGGGTTACTTCGCTGTGTTGGGTCTATTGTTGTCAATTCAAATTTGGCAAATTATGTTGAATGGTAGCGTGTAACTGTTTGGTCATCATGAATTCAACTGTATAGTGGTGCTGGAATAAAGGATAGTCAATTGATACCTGCTAAAGGATAAAGAAGAGTAGTCAGATTTAATACAAATTTCCTTCTGAATTATACTTTCTTTGGTAAGAATCTGAGAGTAAGCAATGGGATTTACAGTGCCTACATATGTGATGGGCGGGGAAGTCCAGCCACGGGAGTTTGCTCCTATATCTGATGTCAAGGAAAATGGCCCAGTTGATAATTATAGAGTGCCAGAAAGGTCTCAGCCAGTCCCCAAGTCGGAAAGTACATTGGAGACCAATCAGCCGGCGGAGTCAAATGGTTCCATACAGAATGCTGTAAATGCTTCTCAAGATAACTCACCAACTTCTGTTGATGAGTCTGTTGGGGAGCCACAAAAGCATACTTACGCCTCTATTGTGCGTGCTGCATCTAGAAACTTTTTTTTTGCTGTTTCAACATAGATGTACACCTGATAATTTCACAAATCTAATGGTAACTATTCCTGCTTGTTTGCTTAATAGCTGCGTGTTGCCAAGGGACAATCTGCACCATCTGTAGCTCCACCTCCTTCAGTGAACAAGAATTCTTTAGCTGCGTCAGAGTGGGATCATACTCCGGAGCCCACGGGGCAGCAGCCACTTGCACCAACTAATGTGCATGAACCGTCTGGAGCAGAGACAGTAGAGGAGGTTTCAGGCATAGATGATGAAGGTTAGTTTTCCAGCAAACCCTATTGAACATTGATTGTCTTGTGAAGAAGTGTAAAGTAAGCTTCGGCATTAAGTATCTCTGTTGAACTGCATATAGTATTTTTCTGAGTGCATTCCAGTCCATAAGTGTTCCACTTGTGTAAACAATTCCATTAAAATTTCATAAAAGAATCTTTTCTGTTCTTTGCTTCCTTTTAGGTGAAATCAAGTCTGTTTATGTAAGAAATTTGCCGCCTACTGTTTCTGAATCTGAAATAGAGGAGGAGTTTCGGCAGTTTGGTAAAATCAGGCTTGACGGTGTAGTCATTCGGGGTCGCAAGGTTTCGCTCTTGTCCTTTCTAACTGTAAGATTCAAAGCAGATTGTTGGCTCTCCTTATTTGCTGAAATGTGTTAATATGCAGGATTTAGGTGTTTGCTATGCATTTGTTGAATTTGAAGACATGGATGGTGTACACAATGCTGTCAAGGTATGTAGTTGTATTGGATCATTTTTCAGATTATATTAAAATTAAATCTGTTTCTACTACGGTGTTTCTGAACCTGGACTTGTATGAGAACACTTGATTGGTATGCAGTTTGACCACTCCACTGGGGACTCGTTGAATTGGTGGTTCAACCTATAGATAATTAATCTATTGACCAATTATTGTTGTTGTGATGTGTGCTGAACAATTTAGCTAAGTGGTTTAAACTGTGGAGAATGCATGACAGGAAGTTATAGGCAGCAAGTTCAAAGTACGCATAGTGCACTAATCGTTATTCATTGCTTTTGGCTTGCATTGAGAAACAAGAGATGGTGTTGTTGTCACTATTTTTACGGGATGAAATGCACTTTTGTTTTAATTGAATGCTTGTATGGTTAACTTCATTGGTACAGTCAAAGATCTAAAGAACTTGAAAATTTATGGGTGAAAAGTAATGCTATGTATCATCAACTTTAAATCTATTTATGATAGGAGAAAAAAACAACAATGAGAATTCTGAGCTGATATGGTCTTAAAATGGTGTATCCTTTTTATATATTTGTTACATTACAAAATGTATTTATCAAGACTTTATTACACAAGGTGAACCAAATTGAGTGAAGTCTAAATGTTGTCTTTAATTGGTTTTGTGTTGAGGATGGTTTTTATGAGAGCCAGGTTGTGTTGAGTTTGGGTTGGGTTGGCTTGGGACTGAGGTTAACTCGGATTTTTATTCGTTGACTTTTTGGTCGAAACTCTGTTGGATCAAGTCACTTTTTGGGTGGGCATGTGACTTTTTGATATTTTCTTTTCTTCAAGGTGCTCATGAAAATTGTAAGTTTTAGATGTTTTATGGGTAATTTTCTGTTTTCTATGCTATTAGCGGATTGCAATTTTCTTGTAGATGACCCAATATAATTGTGGATATATGACTTAAGACCATTTGACCTATCTTTTGTGTAGGCCGGTAGTGCACAGATTGCTGGGCGACAAGTGTACATTGAAGAACGGAGACCAAACAGCAACATTCCATCCCGACCAAGTACGCTTTGCATATAAATCTCAGTGTTGCTATTATTTATGAATTTCCTCTTTATTCTTCAGTTTTTAGTGATCAACACTTCTTGAGCAGGACGAGGCAGAGGGAGAGGTAGCTACCAAACAGAGGTTTCGAGGGGGCGATTTGGCGGGAGAAATTTTAGCAGGGGAAGTGGGCAGAATGGAGTGGACAGAGAATACAACAAGCCAAGAGGGAACGGTTTCTATAAGCCAAGTTCTCGACAAGACAGAGGTGTGTTGGGGCAACAAAATTCGAGGAACGGGCAAAGCCTACAAGAGTAGAGAAGCTTAGCAAAAAGAGCACAAAATTTTGAGGCCAAACTTTTTGAACTCATCACATTCAATTCCATCAATTTTTACCATAAATTGATACTGACAGGAGCCAATTTTACTGTTTTTGGGAGGACATATTCTTGAAGAATGGTACCAGACACGGCTTTTGCTAATTTATAGGGTATGAGTCTGCAATTCGAGTTTAAACTCCGACATTTCGGAGTGAAATTTGTTGACAATTACCTGGTTTTCACATGAAATTTTCTGTATGAGTCCAAGTTCTGAACTCATTGGCATCATCAATAAGAGGTATAGTATTCGCCTTGAAATTCTATTCTCATTGAGTGATTCGGTTCCTATCAAATGTGACATTATTGAATGTCCTAAAGATATAGGTATTGCGTCGAGAATTTGTCTGCAGTTGAAAAAGCCGCAGCTGATATGTTTTCTTTTTCCCCGCATAGTGATTGATTCGTCCGGGACAACAGCAAGAAAGAGTTGCATCTGATATCGATTATACTGTTGAAATCTACTTGATTTGAGTGTGCATGATTAATTCCTTGTTTCTGTCACGAATTTGGTTATAATTATTCCATGTTTGCTCTGATCCTGATGAATCTTTTTTGTGCTTTTTATAGAATAAAACTTGATGCTGATCGATTAGCATGTTTTCATCCTATGTTAGTGGTTACTGTAAAAAGACATTCATTTTTAACTGTTGAATGACCTGCAGACTGATTGAACGAACTCTTACAATTTGTTGTTGCGTTTGGACCTGTAAATAAGGCTGAGATAATTTCACATTCGAATTGAACTCAAATGCCGATTCAAGTTATTCCCTCCCGGATAGCATAGATTCGTGTTTGAAAGAGGTTAATTCTGAATTTCTGATGAGATAAATTGGTATCTGAAAGAGGTCGGTAATGGTAATTCGAGGTTTTCATTCTAAATTGGTTAGAACGCAAAGGCACCGTCCGTCAATCAATCTAGGGTTGAGCCAAATCAAGACATGTCTCGTGATATGTATCCTTAAAAAAATCAGAGGTACATGCAATTTGAGATCATGAGCAATAGGACAGCCGAGAACATCATTTGCAGCAAGCCCTCAAAAAGGTTCCGCATTCAAAAATCGAATTGAATGAAATATTGGTTGGAAGACTACAAATTACTAGTTTTGTAATTTAAACTTCGTTTATTTTGCAAAAAATGAACGATTTAGAAAATATTTTCTTAAACACGATCATTTGTATCATTTAAAAAACATTTTCATCGTTCAAGAAAATGTTTAGAAATAAATTATTGTCGATAATGCAAATATTTTCAATTGATTGAATATTTCAAGTTATACAAGTGATCGTTTTTAAGAAAATATTTCATTTTCTACGAAACAAATGAAGCTATAATTTTTTCATGTATGATTAGAAAAAGAAAATAAATGACCAGTTTATTTAATACTAATTAACTTTCTAATTGATAATTGCAAGGCAGTGTCTTTTCATCTCATCTAAATCTTGACGAGTCTAGTGCGCAAAGTCGGATAAATGGACAACTCAATCTTAGTCCATTTGAATTTTAAAATGATAATTTTGAGGGTTTATCTTCGTCTTATCTGTTATTTCGATGAGTAATCTACGATTGTATCTTACCTGTTAACTTTTAAAAAGATAAGTACGAGGGAGCATTTTCGTATTGACCATTTTTGCCTGCGGGTGATCGTGCAACTAAAAATATACTATCAACTTAAATTTTTTTTTTTTTTTTTTTTTCTATATCGATTGGTGTCTAGAGCTCTTTATGCAATCAAGTAATGTCCAATCATGTTTGAAGATGCTTTCATCCCGCACACATCGCATAATTACCAAAGATCAAAACAGGAGATGATACACGTTACACCACCATTTTAAATCAGAAAAGATAATCTATTCACTCTATCAATAAGCAAGCCAAATTTGATTCATCACAAGGGATTTGCCTTTTCTATAGATTCTTATGTATTGGATCAAAAATAATTCTTGAATCGAGAAAGAAATCTTTATTGGTTCTACCTCCTATTTTTTTACGAAGAGAATGACTCTTTTTATCAAAGAATTGGAAAAAAAAAAGGGTTTGGTTCTCCCGCGGGAATGATTGGGAACATTCAAAACAAAACGAAAAATAGAGGTATTTTCTAGCAAAAACATAATGGAGGCAGTCAATCAATATATATGGATCCAAATCTCCTGCATGAATGATTTGGAAGATCCAAAATAAAAAATAGTGGTATTTGCTAGAAACAACATAATGGAGACAATAAATCAATATAGATGGATCGGAAATCTGATTCAAATCTAGTATAGCACCTATGGCTACATAAGAAATGTATGGAATTGAGTCTTTTTTAATGAATAAATTCGATCGCAATTTCAAATATGGAATTCAAATGGATCAAATAGGAAATGATCGGACGCAAAGTGCCCTTGCTTTTCAGGATAAGAAGGAGTAGAGAAAATACCTCGATTCAATGTTCGAGTACCAAGTGTTACGGCGCTAAAGTAGCCCATGTCATACTTCCAAAAAAAGCTCAAATGACCTTGAACAAAAGGGTACTTGTACTCAAAACTAACACAACTCGGTACGTAGAGAATACCTAGGGACGCAAAACAACTCTTTCTAAGGAACTTGGCAAAATAGTCTCATAACTTCAGGAGAAGAGGTGCCTCCTTATAAAGGGGGTCGTAGTGTCGTGGCCTAGGCAACTATTTATCAAAAACACAGGTCGCAAGGTCGTAAGACCATGTATGAGGGTTGACGCCTATCTAATGCTAGAAGATCAAGAAAGTTGCTGACCTAATGACAGGGGAGGCAACGACTGAACCCTTGGTGAATGGTGGTCGTAACTATAACGGTCCTAAGGTAGCGTAATTACCAAAGGCAAATAGGTCTTTCTTTTCTACTAGCTTTTAATATTAAAAAAAAAATGTAAATTATTCGGACACCCGCTGGTTAAGACGGTTAGTACATTACCGGCGTATATTTCCTAATTTTTAATAAATTGTCCATATTAAATAATCGAATTTATTAGTACCCACACAGTGCCCCATAATCTAATTATGTTTCATAAATATGAGCTCATATGCGAGCAGCAAAAAATAATATGCTTTTAATCAGTAGAAGATCCACGAGATCTTAACTTTTGAAAAGATTAAAAATCTCTTTTCACCAAAGAAATTAACAAATTCAAATGTAGTTTTTGTGCCTCTTTGTTTGAACAATGCCAGTTGGATTTTCACTTAACTTTCTTTTATTTATTTTTTCAAAGAAACTATAAAGTAATTTATGTCTTTTTATTCCGTAATTGTGTTACAAATATGTACTAGTCTTCGGTTACCAAAAAAAAATATGTACTAGTCTTCCTTGCAAATTTATTCTGTTTGCATATATCGAATTTATAATTTATTTTCAATCTTAGAGTACCAGTAATAACACGGAGATTAATCTAATTTATTGAGCATCGATATGTACTTATTTCAGATGGTGAAAGCACCCCCCAGCACAATCACATCCATAAAAGTGGAAATGTTACTAAAAACCTAATAAAATTAGTCATCCAAGAGCATAATAATTCTTAAGTTAATGTCACGAAAAACCCTAAACTGACAAGTTTACTAAAAACTATTTTAACCCTAAACCGATATATTTGTAACAAATTTACTCTTTGCTACTTTTCGTTAAATTTTACTGTCAAATTACTGAATTAAACGATACAATAGTTGATAGATGTACTAATTTTGAGTTTTACCTTTCATTGGTTATAAGTGTATCAGTTTGTGATTTTTCATGATAATAATCCAATTTAACGGATACTAACAGAAGATAAATTTGTCGTAAATGTACTAATTTGATTTTTAATGATAAATTTATCACGGGTATATTAGTTTGGGTTTTGTGATCACAAAATTAATTTGAAATAAAATTATTATGAATATATCAGTTTTTGTTTATTCCTGGTTATCTATTTAAGACCTTCTTTTCATCCTATTTAATCTTCTTGTTTCTGGCATACAGAATTTCTGACACGTAATACCAATTCCTGGAGTTTTCATAAAAAATGTCATCAAAATTCTCTCTGTACTAACTAACAAAGGGAGTTGACGAGTTCCGGAATGACGGAGAGTCTAGACAACGAGGGGACACAAAAATAGGCAAAACCATCTCCTGAGCTTTCGCTAATGTTTCATGCACACCTGTTTTCGTTTCTGTCCTTAGTCTCCCCCTTTTGCCGACTTCAGAGCAAATTTTTCCCCCTCGTCGCCCGACCTCTTGGTCTTTTAATGCCAACCCCTCTCCCGTCGTCCTTGATCCGGGCGGCGGCGAGCACAGGACCGTCCGCTCCCTCCACCGGCGGCTGATAAGATCTCTCCATTCCGGTACCGGCGATGTCGTCGATAATCCTGAATCCCTTCCAATTGTTAGAGCTGAACATCATCTCCGCACAGGACCTAGCGATGGTTGCGCGCACCATGCGCACGTACGCGGTCGCGTGGGTCCACCCCGACCGGAAGCTGTCGACCCGGGTGGACTCCCACGGCCGGAACAGCCCCACGTGGAACGACAAGTTTGTGTTCCGGGTCGACGAGGAGTTCCTCCGGTCCGACACGTCCGGGGTCATGATCGAGATCTACGCCGTGCATTGGTTCAAGGACGTGCTGGTGGGCAGGGTGCGGGTCCTCGTGGGCCACCTCGTGACCCCGCAGTCCCGCCCGTTCCGCCACCAACAGCACCACGTCGGCATGCGCTTCGTGGCCCTCCAGGTGCGACGCCCCTCGGGGCGGCCTCAGGGCATACTGAACATCGGCGTCGCGGTGCTCGACAGCTCGATGCGGAGCATGCCGCTGTATATGCAGCTCAACGCCTCCGCCGTCGGCTACCGCGACCTAATGGGCGAGGAAGATCCGTATCATCACCATCACCATCACCATCACAACACCAATCTTTTGCCTTCTTCTAATCATCATAATCAACAGGAGCAGCCGCAGCGAAAAAAACCGGAACTCAGGCGAAGCAAGAGCGACACGAGTTCGATGATGGCCGCAGGACAAGTTAAGACGTTGAAAAGAAAGGTGTCGTTCCGCAACAGGCCGAACTCCGTCATCAACGACTCGGAGGACGGGTCGCCGACCCAAGAGAGGAGAAAGAAGAAGAAGGAATCGAACTCGAGATCTAGTTCCTCGGTCAATGGATCGAAAGTTGGCAGCAACCACAAGACCGGGTCCGATATGTCGCCTAATCCAAAGCCCGATGCGAAGGCCGAGGATTTGGACATGGCGATGGTTCCCTTCCAGCAGATCCCGGGCGCCCAGAAGCCCCTCGCCAAGAACGCGGCGTTGGATTTCGAAGCTCTTCCGAGAAAGCCGGGTCAGCTAATCATCACGGAATCCGAGCTGGGCCCGTCGCCCTCTGAGGTGGCAGCGGCAGTGGCGGCGAAGGAGAGGTACAACGCGAAGGAGGTCGAGAGCCCGGTCGTGGGCGGGTGGAGCCTGAACGAGAGCGTGGAAGGGTTACAGTCTAAGCTCGAGAGGTGGCGGATGGAGCTTCCGACGTTGTATGACCGTGGTGACTACCCGAGCTTACCGTCAAGCGGCAGCGGCAACAACAACAACATTGTCAAGTCTAAGTCGAGCGGCCGGCGACACGTTCGACGGCACACTGACGGTGGAGGAGGTGGAAGCCTGTTCTCCTGTGTGGGTAACATATGTGGATTGGAATGCACCATAGTTTGTGGAAATAATGAACCTCCCTAGGGTAAAATTATGGTGACACACACACAAGTTGGTTCCAAGAGAAAAAATGTCCCAATAATACTTATTCCTTCCATTTAAATTGACCTGATGGAGTAGATGGTACACATTTTTACTTGGGTTGGATTTCATTTGAATTGATGTTGTGGCCTCCTGCTGATAAAAAGGGTGCTGATGACCTGAATCAGTATATGATCATGCATCACTAGGGGGATGGATATAGATTGGTGGGGAATATGATTTTTGAGTTAGTAGTCCCTTCCATCTTGATTTCAACCTTTTGCCAGTTTATATATGTGTATTCGTTCCAAATCATGCTTACCATTTTGCTAATAACTTTATACCATGCTTGCCTTTTTGCTGAGCTTTTCTTGTGGGACAATTCATATCAAAGTTACCGAGAAAAAAGGTGGACATGTTTTCTTCCATTTTCACCCGGAGCAAAGTTTATTGGTAGATCATATACATTGACGTTGCCCATATTTATTATTGATCAAGAGAGAGGAGAAAAAAAATTAGGCATAAGACATCAGAGATCCTTGAAATGTTGCAACGAATTATTCAATATCATCCATCAATTTATGTAGACTTTTCGAATCATTTACTTTTCATTTTTTTTTTTGAGTTGGTTTTTATGTTAAAAAGTAAATGGGAATATGAACCAACGTATTAAGTCACGTCAACCCAACTTAACATGTTGGTGATTAAATTTCTAGATTGAGAGAGAGAGAGAGAGAGAGAGAGAGAGAAGTGATGGTGGTGTAGTCACTGCCATCACCCTAAACTTACATACGTGTGGAGAGAGGGCGGCGAGGTAGCCACCACCTAATTTGGCATGGTCGAGGTTGCGCTACCCCAACCGCAGGGCCGTGTGACCTCGATGCTTGAATTGGCACGACTCGACGGCATTGAGAGAGGGCAACAATGTATCGCACTATAAAATATTTGAGGTTCTTGAATTATTATAAGTTATTCAATATCCTCCATCAACTTTTGTGCTTAATTGAGTTTTTAAATTATTTATTATTCCTTCAAGTTGGCTCTTATGTTAAGAACGAAAACAGAAATATTAACATGAACTGACATGTCAAGTCACATCAATCTGACTTAACAAATTGGTGGTTAAATGTGTTTTTCTTTTCCTTATTGGAGAGAAAGAGAAGGGGATAATCGTAGTGGAGCAAACACCACCATCAGTCAAAACTTATGCAGAGAAAGAAGTTGGGGGTAATTATGGTCTGAATTAGGTCGGTCCACTTCATAATCCTATGACTAACTCACACAATATTAGTTCTTAATTTTTGAAACTGAGGATCAACTCTATTGAGCTTGGGATCGAAAACCGAACCAAGCTAATAAGTTCGATCCAGTTCCAAGATCAACTTAGGACCAACTGATAATTTTTTATTATTTTATTTTTTGTATTCCCTGAAAAGGCAAACCTACCATTTATATCCATCGATATTGCAGCATTGTACAACCAAGTTATAAATACCAATACATATTCAACAAATTTAAGATAAGACAACATTAGAAATTTCATATCTTTTAAAAGTAAGGAACCATAAAAACGATTAAGACCGCTCATAGAGATATGAGACAAGATAAGAATTTTATATAATCATCTATCAATAATACTCATAACATCACATGCAAAAGCGCCATAAATAATATATTAGATAGATGTCAATAATACTCATAACATCACATGCAAAAGCGCCATAAATAATATATTAGATAGATGTGTGTGTGTGTGTATGTGTGTGTGTGTGTGTGGTCAGAGTTGATCCGAATTGGACCGATCCTATATTTTCAAGATCGAAGATCAACTTTCACAGCGCTAATTCAGGGATCTCAGGACTAAGGATCGACCCAATCCCCTGGAAATCGAACTAGGACTGATAGAGTTGGGCCAATTCAACATCGGTCCAATGTTAACTCTAGACCAATATTCACTCCTGGTGAGAAATGATGGTAACCATGCGATCACCGCTTGGTTTGGCATCATCGGGTTGCATGACCCCAACCAAGCAACTCGCTGGGGCCACGTGACCTCGATTGAATCTGCCAATGGTTGCACGACCCTGGCCAAGCGATGCTTGCATCGGCACGACTCGGCGGCATCAGGGGAGGGCAATTATGTACCGTGGCACTGGAAGCCCTTCTCTTTATTTTAATTTTAATTTTTTTTTCTAAAGTCATGCTGGACACCATTGGCATTTTTTAGGTGGAATTGTAACGTTGGCAATTAAAGATGGCGTAACAGTCGCATTAGTATTTCCCTTTCATAATTTTCACGGACGGACTAACTAGAATAAAAAATTGTATAGTTTAAAGATTTAATTGCACAAAAAAAAGTTAAGAAATCAAATTAAATATTTACAATAATTTAAGGACCTCCGACGATTTCATCCAAGAAAAAATTATAAATAAAAAATGTCTATGAATGACATATATGGGCAGCGAGTCACCACTCAATTCTTTGGCGTTAGCACACTTGCTTATGAGAGATTTTGAAGCCACAAATATGCTAAGGGTAATAAAAATTCTTTCAATAATCACTGTAGGCATAAGTACAGAAAAACGACTTGGTTTTGATCATCAACAAATTGAGAAATTAATATTTTTATTTGATCAATTGAGGGTTTAAAATCTTAAAGAAGAAGTTACAATCAAGTCGCGAGCTCACTGTAAGTGGAATTCACGCAGCCATCAATTTCTATTTTTCATTAGCAACTTGCCTAAATTTTTGTTTATTGAAATATTGTTTGACCCAGTTATTTGTTTACTTCATTAATTTTACTCCATATGTATTCTTTTAATTGGTTATAAACTGTCTACTAAAACTATTACCATTATACTTTTTCTTACTTGCAAGTCCCATTAGAGCTCACTGGGCGGACTGCCCAGTCCCCTCTATCGGGCCATTCTTTTGTAATATCGTTCAACTCCAGTTAAAAGCTAATAAATTTGAAAGTTAATGGAAAATTATTTTAGCATCTGTGTTATTTTGTTTTACTAGTTTATTTGTTTCTATCCTGTATTGGGGACATATTAAATCTTAATAACGTGTAACATTTTGAAATGGTCGAGTCGGGCCTTAAGGCCCCTGCGTAGGTCCTTCCCATCGTCCTGAACGGGCATGGCTTTTTCAGCCCAAGCCTATCCAATGGGCCTAAACTTTCAGCCAATGTTGGGCTCTAAGCGCTCGCCTTTTGATCAAATTACTCAAAAAAAAAAACATCGTATAGATTCAAGGGATGATTTAGAGGCAGCAAATGGGCGGGTCAGACCGGTTCCAGTTGGACTAACTCCGATTTCGACCTTCTCGTAATCGGTACACGTCATTTCGGATTACAGAAAAGGTTCAGCTGGGTCGAAGTTGGAATAGTTCAAATTGTCTACTTTTCGGGTTCAGTTCAGGTCAAAACTGGTCTCAAGTGCCGCGTTTCAGATAGTTCAAATAAGGCCTACTACAGCTTTGATTTCAACAGTGGAGGTAAATCGATGGGTCATATCAGTTTGGATTCGATTAAATTGGATTTTGTATCATTCACATATGAGTCATTTCGATTTATGACATCTAGGAGCAGATATCTAGTTTACATGGATTCTAGGCACATCTGGTTTCTGTTCACTTAGGATTGGCTCCCGAGTTTGGTTGGATTTAATGGTTGAACAGCTGGGATTTTTCAGTTGTGCGTTTTTCCGAACACAATGAGTCCGATACAGATTGTTTACTCTAAACTCAAGCTAGATTATATCTATTTTTGGGTGGACCAGGATGTTTTTTGAGGTTAAATCGAGCCTTGCCACCACTACATGAAATTATTTCCTTTGTGAAGTAGCTAGAAAGCTCGTCATGTCTAAATTATCAGATCAAAGGGTGGCTGGAGGTGATAAAATGGGTCATGAACCTATATCTTAACTCATATTTAATGGGTTGGGTGATATATGGGTTACCTAAGATTTAAAAAATATGAGGGAATGGGTTCAATAGATCAAAAACCAAATTAATGGGGTTTTAATGGACCTACAAAGGACCTACATTTTGAAGAATTGGACAAGATGCACTTTACTATTTGCACTTTACTATTATTACTTACATGTATTTAAAATACAAGGTAGCTGATTGTTTATAGAAAGAAATAAGCTAGAATAACTATAATGTAGTAACCTTCCTAGCTATGGCCTTTATACATGGAAAGATAAAATCTTCTATATAAAAAAAGATAAATTGAATTTGTCAGCTTTGGAAAATCTCACCGCACTTGCCAAGAGTACAAAAATTACTTGATTGGTCTTGATCAGATTAAATTTTCGGAATTGCTTTGTTGTTGAGAAATATTTTCTCCAATATGCCCTGCAAGGGGGTGTTCCATCGCGAATGCCAATCTTGGATCATAAATGAAGAAAACAGTTGTCATGCATGAGACTTTGTTAGTGCATCCATGAGTTGATCATGAGTGGACACATGACTTTCTCTTAAGGCCTTTGTTAACCATTTCACGAACAAAATGATAATCAAGGCTAATGTATTTCATCTTGGAGAGAAAAACAAGATAGCACACACATACATAGCATCAATGTTATCACAATAGATGCTAGCTGTGATCGAAGAAGATACTCCAATTCAATGCATGAGAGATTGAATCCTTGTGAGCAAAGAAGTTGTCGCAACAATAGTGCGATACTCGACTTCAGTTGATGAATGAGCAACAAATCATTGTTTTCGAGAGAACCATGATATCGGATTATGGCTACTAGATGTAGGCGATTGTAGACTTACCGTCGTTTGGATTGCCTACCCAATCAACATCAAAGAATGCATGAAGCGATGGAGAGGGACTAAAGATTAATAATCCCTTTGAAATAATGTAAAACATGTTTAATAGGACTTCAATGTAACTCTATTGGCTGATGCATAAACTGAGAGAGTGTGTTGATGACAAAAGCAATATCAGGCCTTGTGAATGCAAGATATTGAAGAGCACCAACAATCTTCCTATATTTAGTTGCATCAGTATGGTTCGACCAATCAACAAGAGCAAGAGAGTTGCCAATAGCCATTGGGGTGGTCATCTCCTTGGCTCCTAACACGATTGCTTGATTGAGAATGTCCCTTATATACTTGTATTGTGTGAAAAAGAGACCAAACTATGTGCGTATCACCTCAGATCCCAAGAAGTATTGTAGATCCCCAAGGTCCTTTAGTGAGAACTAACCTACAAGAGCTCTCACGAACTTTTACAAAAATTATGTATTGCTTTTAGTCAAGATCGAATCATCTACATAAATTAAGAAATAAGTAATGATGCCATCATGTCTATATATAAAAAGTGAGGAATCTAATTTGGATTGGATGAATCCAAACGAAATGAGAAAGGAACTAAGTGTTTGATGACACACACAAGGGGTTTGCTTAAGATCGTAAATAGCCCTCTTCAATCGACATATGTGATTCGGATGTGACTGATCAACAAATTCCAGTGGTTGATGCATATAAACTTCCTCCATGAGAAAGCCATGTAAGAAAGCATTGTTGACATCTAATTGTAGAAGGGACCAACCCTTTGATAAAACTAGACAAAGAACAACCCGGGTTTAACAATTAGACTAAACATATGATCATAGTTAAGTCCTGGCCATTGGTGAAATCCCTTGCTGACAAGTTGTGCCTTCTACCGAGCTATGTTGCCATCTAAGTTTCGCTTGACTCGAAATAACCACTTGTAGTCAATAATATTATAATACGGCTTAGGTGGTATCAGTTGCCATATACCATTTTGAAGAACTGCATTAAATTTCTCTAACACGGTAGTGCGCCACTCTAGATCTTTTAGGGCCTGGAAGACACATGTTTGTTCAAGTAAAGGTGGTAAAGGATGTTTGGTGCTAAATGTATCTATTTGAGTTTATAAATGTTATTTTGAGAGTGAGTGATCATTGGATGAGAACATGTGGGTATTGATGGAACTATGGTGGGGGGCCGAATGAAGTGTTTGAGTCTGTGGGAGGATAAATGGAGCTTCAATGGCTAATGATGGATATGCACCAAGGGACATTAAATTGGTGTTCTCCACCAAAGTTGTGAGGTCATTTAAATAGTGATCAAAAACTTCTCCATCTGCTGAACTTGAAAACTTGTCCGACTATGCATGGTATGGCTTACTTGTCTTGTATTGGAAGAAGTGACTGAATTCTTTATAAAAAATGAGAGGATGCACAAGTATTTTGAGGTGGTAGAGATAGTGATTGAGATCTAGTATGATGGAGCGTTTTAGCAAGTTTGGAGTAACACCACAGGACATGAGAGAAAGACTATGAGAAAGACTTTGTTTTGTTGAGGATTGTAACAGTTGTAAGCACTTTGATTAAGAGAGTGGCCAAGAAATATACAAGGTATTGATTGATATTCAAGTTTATGCTTGCCATATGGTTTAAGTCAAGGATAACATAGGCAACCAAAAACTCGAAGTTTCGGGTAATTTGGACAAAGTTAAAAAAAGTCTCAAAATGAGATTTGAGTCCTTAGACCAATGTAGGTAGACAATATTTTAGAAATGTAGTGGCTTGAAATGCGTAGGACCAAAACGAGGATGGAAGAGATGCTCGATGAAGCAATGGCAGACATATCTCGACAACATGCCTATGACAACACTCTGCAATCCCATTATGTTGGAGAGCGTGTGGATGTGTTTGTAAATGTGTGATCCCATAAGACAAGAAAAATCCTTTTAGTTTTTGATATTCTCCACCATCGTGAATGTAAATTGATACCGTGGGACTTTTAAAATAGTTTTCACCAATATCTTGAATTTTTTAAATAGAGCAAAAATATCATATTTTTGTTTGATTGGGTAAAGCCAAATGTATTTGGTATAGTAATCCATTAAACTAACATAATGCGAACAACCATCTATTCATTTCACTGGAGCAGGACCCAAAACATCACTGTAAATGAGTTCAAGAAGTCGTTGGCTAGAAAAAGTAGAAGCACTAAATAGAAGTCTATGACTTTTATCACATTGACATAACTCGCACAAAAATCTAGAATGTGACTTAAAAAGAGAATGAGTTGACTTTGATTTTAAAAGATATTCTAAGATTTGATGAGAGATGTGACCAAGATGTCAATGCCAATCACTATAGGACACATGGACACTAGTCATTGTGGAGAGTGATAGATGAGTCACATGGAATGAAGATGGAAGTTCATATACATCATTGTTATTATTCAAGCCTTGTGTGAGAGTCACCCCCTTGTGAAGGTCTTTCACCAAAAAATGGTATGAAAAAATTTCCACAAACGTTTGGTTAGTCTTGCAAAATTTTGAAACGGTTATCAAGTTTTTACTAATATCAAGAACATGCAAAACATCCGACAATGAATATGAAGTAGTTGGGGAGGAAAGTTTAGTGGAACATGTGTGTATTATTTGCAAACTTGAGCCATCATCAATAAGGATTTCATCTATGCCATTATATTTAGAATGCAAAGAGAGATTTTTTTAGACTTGAAGTGACATGATGAGATGCTCCAAAGTCCATGAACCATCCTTGCTCGGCTTGGTGAGGTAACACAATTTTGTTTGCAATAGGAGGAGAGGAGAAATATTGTTTGGCTATGCTTGGCTAAGTGGCCTACACATTCACGTGATTGGCACCTGACTCATGCTTTTTGAAAGGGTTGGCTATGATCATAATTGTTGCTCCTTCACTAATGAGATTGTCAACTTGATTGAAAGGAGTTCGAGCCTCGATTCAAAATTGGGCATTAGTTGGTGTTCCTATGGGAGACTCTTGGCAAGATTTGAAGTGACAAGAGTCAATTGACCCTGACTCTCTTCTCTTTTTAGATATTGCGTGAAATCAACAAGTTTATCATGGAGTTCCTTGAAGGAAATGGGTGATTCATACGCTCTAATAACAACATAAATTTCCTTATATTTGGAGTCGAGCCATTTAGAACATGTAATATTAAATGATCACTATAAAAGAATTGATGATGACAAGTTCATCAGCAATTTCCTTTAGCAACTAGTAAACACTCAGCTACTAATCAAGTGTCATGTTTTGAGGATTTCACACTCCTTGAGACTCATGACGCATGAATGTGTCTTATGTTAAGAATCTCAAAGCACAGCCTACACAAGCATACTCTGCACAAGCATGCTCCGTTGCTGTTTCAACGAAGGAAACGAAGGAAAGGAATGAAGGTGTTGCTGCTATGACAAAGATCAGAGGAAGTGAAGTATGCAAGTCAGTAAGTAAGTCATCGACCATGTCAGCCATGTATGGGAGTGGAGTTCAGAATCAATCAACGAGGAAAGCTATGAAGTTGGTGATGAAACTTCCAAACTCCACGTGCTCCACGTGTTCAACTCTGAGTGGAGATCTGTTGTTGAAGAACTATTATTTTGTTTTGGCTTGTCTAACAGAATGAGCAACAGTTTTCTTTTTATGTTTGTATCAATCGGTTTCTTCTTTTATTAGTTGGTTTTTACTTCTTCGTAAGGTGTATGTACTATATAAAAGGAAAACAGAGCAAACTGGAAAGAAGGCTCTCAGATGAACACTCTATCTTGAATACAGAAAGAAGAAAGCTAAAAATCCTCAATCATTTTCTCATCTTCCTTTTCTTCTTTCACTCTGATTCATCTTCACATGGTATTAGAGCCTACCTAAGAGCACTGATCATCTTCATTGGCTGATCTAGCGATTGACTTGTGAAATCTAATCGAAGATGCCGAAGTCGCGGCAGATTGGAGCCGCTCTCGAGCTTCACTGATCGTATCTCTCTGTTATGCTCTATTTGTTGTTTGGAGATCTCAAAGTGCCTTGCACTCGCTTAATCACACATCATTAAGGCCCTGAGAGCATGGAAATGGCAGTGAGAACACTGAAATATCCTTTTCCAATCCATGTTAACATCTCCAACTCCGTCACAATCAAGCTTGCTAAAGATAATTTTCTTCTTTGGCAAGTACAATTCCACAGATTCTTGCGAAGCTAGGAGCTTTTTGGCTTCATTAGCGGAGAAACTCCATCACCTTCTCGAACACTACAGGTTGAAGTTGAAGGTTGTGAAGCTGAAGCTGTGAATCTTGATTACACAAATTGGGTAAGAACTACTGATCAGCTTGTATCATCATGGATCAATGGAGCTGTATCTAAAAACATCCTAAGTTTGATCATTGGTTTAGAAACTTCATATGAGGTATGGCAAACGTTATTTAATCGTTTCACACAAAAATTAGTAGCTAGAGAATTTGAACTAAGAGGAAAGCTACAAGCTTGCTAGAAACGAGATCGAGCACTGTCAGTTTATCTCAGGGAATACAAATCAATCTGTGATCAGCTAAATGTGATTGGGAAGCCTGTAGATGAGATAACCAAAATGTTCGGTGTTCTGGAAGGATTAGGTTCTGAATATGAAAAATTTCAAACCACCATGTATTGCCTGAAACCTCAACCAGAATATGATGAAGTAATATCATAAATAGAAAGGTTTGAAACAAGGCTGCAAAGCTACTCATCGAACCAGTACAATCCTAATCTAGCCTACTATGGACAAAGAAAATCTGAAATTCAGCAGAAAGAGGACTTTGACAAAGAATATGTTCACCAAAATTTTGGTTTTGGAGGTCAAAGAGGCAGTAACCGTAGGGGGCGTAGCTATGGCCGAGGACGTGTAATTAACAGTAGGAGTCGTGGTTATGGATATTCTGGAAGAAGCCAGAATTACAGGCCAAATAGCTTGAGTCAGGATCAAGTGGATCAGCGATTTAAGCGGATCAATATCTTACCTGGACCTGGACAGGGTTTTCTACCATATGCAAGTTCCTCACAAAGGTATCAAGATACCAAATCCTACCCATCTCCAAATCTAACATTTAATAAACACCTGCAATATGAGAAAACAACAAACAATGCTCGTCTAGAGTAGGGGTGAGCGGTTTCAGGTTCCGGTTCGGTTCCGCCTGGAACCTGGAACTTACCCTCGGGTACAGGTTCCTCATTTTTGGAACCCGGAACCTACCCGTCAAAATCAAGAACCCGGGAACCTACCCGATCCACGAGTTCCGGGTCGGTTCCAAGTTCCAACGGGTTCTTTTTTTTTTTTTTTTTTTTTTTTTTTTCATTTTTAGTTTTAAAAAACAAAAATGAACGCAGCAATAATAAACAATCTTATACCTCTTAATCCTCACTCTTTTTTTGAGCTTATTCTTCAAATCATGATTAACACAGAAAAATAGCTTGAACTCATCATAACGGGTCCGACACCTTGACAATCCTTCAAGGAGCAATACTCCAAAACTGTAGATGTCTAATTTTTGTGTGGGTTTCCGAGTTTTCATGACTTCGGGAGCACAATCACCTGCACTTCTAGTTCTAGGAGGCACTATAGGAGTGCGGATCAGAGAGATGCAACCCTCAAGGTATGCTGCCATGGATAAACCTCCCACCTCTGGCCGAATGGATGTGAGCAATGCCTTTAGCCGAGAAATCTTCACCCGCAATGCCCAGTCCAATGGTTGTCTCCCACCTTCTGCAAATCATTATCAGAAGGTAACCACAACATGCGCAAATAGGAGACAACCTACACTTCTTTCGACTAACCTTCCCCGTGCATCCCACCTCACAGTTTTCTCTACTTTACGGACAAAAGTGCTGGTCTTCCCTCCATTGCACAAATCAGCCCCATTCAAAACCAGAACAAGAACAGCCCCAACAATAGCCACTGAATAGCAAGATGAAGATCCCAAAACAGCCATCTTGGTCTTATTTTGGGATACGGAAAAACCTATGTGACACAACCCCACAAATTCCCTTCCCTCACTATGTATGTACTTGGATCACACAAGCATGACACTCACATCTCAGAAATCGACCAAATAAAGCAGTTAAAATGTTAGATTAGATCTAACAGTTAAGAGCAGAAATAACAAGAGATTAGACCTGCGATTGAAGCTGGAGGAGGCGAGTTTCTTCGGTGTCGAGGGCGTCAGGCGGCGTCGAGGGGCCAAGAGGTGTCGAGCGAGCGTCAAGCGCATCGAGGGGGCCGAGCGGGCGTCGAGGGCGTCGAGCAGCATCGAGCGAGCGTCAAGGGCGTTGAGGGGGCCGAGCGGGCGTCGAGGGCGTCGAGCAACGTCGAGGGGCCGAGAGGTGTCGAGCGAGCATCAAGGGCGTTGTGGGCATCGAGGGGGCCAAGCGGGCGTTGAGGGCGTCGAGGGGGCCGAGCGGGCCCTCGAGCAGCGTCGAGGGGCCGAGAGGTGTCGAGCGAGCATCAAGGGCGTCGAGGGGGCCCAGTGGGAATCGAGGGCGTCGAGGGGCCGAGAGGTGTCGAGCGAGCGTTGAGGGCGTTGAGGGGACCGAGCGGGCGTCGAGGGCATCGAGCAGTGTCGAGGGGCCGAGAGGCGACGAGGGGCGGCGCGACAGCTTGTCGGGCTCAACAGCGAGACGGCTCGTCGGACGAGCAGTGGGTGGTGGTGGTTCGGTGGCTAAGAGGTGGTGGTGAGTAGGGCGTGGGGCGGCGGTGTGGTGGTGGGTGAAGCAACAGCCAACAAGAGGAAGGAAGAAGAAGAAGAAGAAGAGGAGAAGAAGGGGGGTTTCGGTCGAGAGAGTGGGAAAGAGAAGAGAGAGAGAAGAAAAGAAAAAGTTGGGGGCGGAAGTGATGTGAGGAGGAAAAAGGGGAGAAAAGAAAGAGAGAGATAGAGAGAGAGAGAGAAAAAGAAAAGGGAAGGGGGGAAGAATCGGCAAAGTGAGGGGTTATTTTTTTTTTTTATAATTCTGACCGGAACCGGGAATGCCGGTTCCCAGAAAAAGGGAACCCGGAACCGGGAACGCCGGTTCCCAGAAAAAGGGAACCCAGAACCGGAACCGGTCCCTTTAGAACCGAGAACCGAACCGGACCCTCGAGTTCAGTTCTCCGGTTCCCGGTTCTACCCGGGAACCGTGCTCACCCCTAGTCTGGAGTGCCAAATTTGTAAACGTCCAGGACATGATGCACTTCATTATTGGTATCGATTCGATAACTCATACCAAGTGAAGAGATACCCACAACATTGGCAGCAATGCATCTTGAGGATCCAAAAGGTACTGAGTGGTATCCAGATACCGGTGCAACAGCTCACATCACTACTAATTCTGGTATTCTTCATAATCTCTCTAAGTACAGTGGAACTGATACAGTCATGATAGGAAATGGTTCGTGTCTGTCTATTGCTTATATTGGTAATACTTTGTTACATATTGAAAATAATTCGTTACCTCTAAATGATGTACTAATTGTTCCTAAAATCAAGAAAAATCTTCTCTTGGTTTCAAAACTAACAGATGACTATCCCTGGTAATTTGTTTTTGATAAAAATGGGGTTTATATAAAGGACAATCACACCAATACAATAGTGATGCTCGAAAGGAAAGTTAGAGGACTCTACCGAGTGGATTCACAAATTATAGAAGCATTCTTCACTCAAAGACACAAAGCTGTGGCAGAAGAGGTGCGGCACCAAAGATTAGCTCACACCAACTTTAAAACACTGAAGTATCTGCAGAATCAACAATTGATTCACTGTAATGCAAAAATCCAAACTATATGTAAAAGCTGTCAAGTAGCAAAGAGTACTGCATTACCTTTTCCCTTATCAAAGTCTGCATCTACTGTTCCTTTAGAAAAGATACACTGTGACATTTGGGGTCCTTTACCAGTTAATTCCTTTTAGAACTTCAAATACTATGTTGTCTTTGTAGACAACTTTTCTTGTTACGGTTGGCTTTATCCAATGAAGTCGAAGTCAGACTTTTATGACATCTTTGTATATTTCAGAAACAAGTAGAAAATCAATTCGATCATAAAATTAAAAATTTTCAATGTGATGGTGGAGGAGAGTTCACGAGCAACAAATTTCAGAATCATTTACGGCATTGTGGCATAAAACAATATACTTCTTGTCTAACATACACCAGAACATAATGGAATTCTAAAAGGAAACATCGCATGTGGTTGAATTGGGCCTAGCTATGCTGTATCATGCTAGAGCTCCATTGAAATATTGGGTGGATGCCTTCATGACAGCTAACTACATTATTAATATCCTTCCCACACCAAAGTTACAAATGGACTCACCTTACAGCAAAATTTATCAAAAATAGCCAACCTATGAACATTTAAGAGTCTTTGGATGTGCATGTTACCCCTGTCTCAGACCATATGTACAACATAAATTCGATCCAAGATCCCTCAAGTGTGTATTTTTGGGATATAGTGAGCGTCATAAAGGATATCGTTGTCTTGTGCCTATTGATGGTCGCATATATATTAGTCGACATGTGATATTTGATGAAAGTTTCTTTCCCTTCACTACGAAACTGACACCAGAGTACAATCAGTATACTATTCTATATCAAAGATGGGCGGGAGAAGTCAATCTTCTGGATTCCACAAGTACAGAACAAATAAAACATTACTCAAATGGACACACGGCACATTTATAGAGTAGTGAAGCCTTGGAAGATGATCGCTCTAATGTATCACATCATGTTGTTATGCCACAAACCTCATCCTGCTTACAGTTGCAGTCTGACTCAGTTTCTGAAGAGCAAGCAACTCTTCCTTATACAACTGAAACACCAGCCAAAATCATCATTGATGAAGCACAGCAGAGTTCTACCTCTACTCCTCAAGGTACTCACTCTATCCATCCTATGCAGACTTGACTGAAATCTAGTATTATAAAGCCAAATCCCAAGTATGCATGTTTCGTTGAATATAAAGTTCCTCTGGAACCACGATCAGTTAAATCAGCCTTGGCTGATGAAGGTTGATATAAAGCAATGAAGGATGAAATGGATGCTCTACATGAAAATTTAAAATGGATACTAGTTCCCCGCACTAACCAGATGAATGTCATAGGCTATAAATGGGTGTTTAAAACCAAGCTAGCACCTTATGGAAGTCTTGATAGACTGAAGGCTCAGTTAGTAACTAAGGGGTTTCATCAAGAAGAGGGAGTTGATTTTACAGAAACATTTAGTCCTGTTGTCAAACATACCACCATTTACATAGTGCTCTCTGTGGCAATGATGAAGAACTGGCCAATACACCAACTTGATGTTAAAAATGCGTTCCTACATGGAACATTACATGAGACAATGTATATGGAGCAGCCACCTAGCTTTACACATCCTCACAAACCTCAATGTGTATGTGTCACGGGCCGATCGATTGGGATCGTGACCGCGCGGCGACTCGGGCGAATTTGGACTACCCAAGCCAAGCCTTGCTCGATCGAACGCTTACTTGCTCGTTTACCCGAATCGTAGAGAGAGAAAGCTAGAGAGAGGAGCTCTGGAAAGGAAGCGGAAGCTTTGATATAACTGAAATGTTGGGTGATTACAAATGAAGGAGGGCACCCCTTTTATAGTTGAGGGCCTCGGATTACATTCGTAGATCTGTTTTTTATCCGGCGGGCGAGATCACACCGCCTCAACTACCGACATAAGTATTGAGCTACCATCTACCGACATAAATGAAAGGAACAGACTCCCGTAATCTAGCTCAATGACAGTTTTGTTCGCCCTTGCAATTCGGGGAGAAGACTTGGTGGGAATCCGAGTGATAGCAGGAGGTCCACGGGCGAGTCGCGGTAGTCCTCCAGGAACCTCTTAGGTCGACTTTCTTTAGGCCCGTGACATTCTCCCCCACTCAATTGAGCGACGTCCTCGTCGCTCTCAGCTTGGCGGGCAGCCTTGCGGGCTTTGGCACGAGCCTTTTTGTTCTTGTTTCTCTTCGCTCGGACGCTCGTGAACGAAGGCCGCATCCTTCCATGATGAAGTCGGACGCACGCGGCTCGGTCTTTGGCTTGGACGGAGTGTGCGGCGCGCACTCAACCTCGGGGAAGAGCGCTTGGATGGGCATGGCATTTGTTGGAGTAGGATCCAACTCAACCTTTGGCTTGACCTCGGACAGGCTTGTTGATGCGCATGACGGCCTTCAAGCTCTTGTCGAGGCGTCGATCGACGCGATGGTCTTGGTGTCGACCACCCCTTTGATCATGGGAATCATCGACGGGCACTTTTGGTCGAGGATCATCATGCACTTTGTCCTCATGTCGATCATGGCTCCCACACTATGGAAGAACTGCATTCCAAGGATGAGATCATAGTCGTCAAGAGGGATTACCTCGAACGCCATTCGGCCCTTCCATCCGCCAATCTTGACGTCCACGTCGGGTGTTGATCCTACGCCATGAACATGTTGGATGCGCCGGTGTCGACCAAAGCGTAGAGCGTTCGGCCACCCACTTCGACCTCCACAAAGAACATGTCGGTGTTTGGAGTGATTCCTTCTTCTTTGGTCGGCAATCGGGCTTGGACCGAGTTGATCATCCTTACGGCTCAATCCGGATCTGCGCGCTTATCTTCTTTGGACTCCTCCTTTTCTTCCTCGAGGGCAAGGAGGGCGTTGATTCGACCCTTCTTTGGGCACTTTTGGGTCCAGTGCGGACCTTGGCAAATGAAACAAGGAGAAGGCGGGGGTTGATCAAACCTGCTCGTGTAGTCCGTCGGTGGTCTACCCTTTTGGAAGGCTGGCTTGGAAGACCCTTCTCCCCATGCTTTGGCTCGTCCGCTTTGCTCATGCGCGACTCGGGGAGTGTTTCTTCTAGCTTCATCCTCGCAAGGTCGATCCGACCTCCAATCTCTTTGTCGACTCCTTGGTTCGGTCTTGGTAAGGTCGATGAGAGACTCAGCCACGCTCAGCGCACGCGCCAGGCTACTCACGTCCCGTCTCTTGAGCTCGAGAAGTGCCCATGGCTTCAACCCATCCATGAACGCTCCGAGAGCCTCCTCTTCGCTTAGGTTGCGAATTTGGAGTTTGAGCTCGGTGAACTCCTTCACGTACTCTCGGATCGTGCCTCTTTGTTCGAGGCGATGGAGCTTGCTACGGGCCTCTTGTTGAGCGAACTCGGGAAAAAAGTAGTCCCGGAACTCTCGCACGAAGTCGTCCCATGTGCACACGGGATCGGCGCCGCGTTTAACCTCATCACACCTATTGCGCCACCAAAGCATTGCCGTATCGACAAGAACATGGAAGCGGTTCGTACCTTGGTCGACTCGTCGTGCATGTTGACGGCGCCGAAGTATTGCTCCATGCTCCAGACGAAGTTGTCCACCTCCTTGGCGGATCGTTCGCCTTTGAATTCTTTCGGCTTTGGCACCTCAATTTTGGGCACCACTTGGTTCGACACAAAGACCGTTGGTGATGCTTAGTTTGCACAAGGCGAGCTCGGTCTTGAGCTCTTGGATCTCGGCCTTCATGGCTTCGACCTCGTCCACTGCCTCGCGCGGAGCTTCCTCCTCGACCACTTGGACGCGCTCCTTCAACACATCGATCGATGCTTCAAGGGCTTCGTCCTTGTCGTGTAGTGGCGCGGTAGCTTCATTGATGCATGACGTGAAATCTTCACAGAGCGAGCTGTCAACGTCCATGATCCGGTCTCGCACGTCGTCAAGACCGTCCATGAGTTCGCGCACGGCGCTCCGGACATTCGCGATCTTCTCATCGAACACAGCTACGACGTCCCTTGAGGCGTCTCTTTTCTTTCCACGACCGCGGTCCTCTTGGACTTGCACGGCCTCTCCAACCATGTCAGCTTCTTGGCTCGACATTCCTTCGAACAGTTGGCGTTCCTTGGTCTCTCGAACGGATCTCTCTTTTGCTCTGATACCACTTGTCACGGGCCGATCGATTGGGATCGTGACCGCGCGGCGACTCGGGCGAATTTGGACTACCCAAGCCAAGCCTTGCTCGATCGAACGCTTACCCGCTCGTTTACCCGGATCGTAGAGAGAGAAAGCTAGAGAGAGGAGCTCTGGAAAGGAAGCGGAAGCTTTGATATAACTGAAATGTTGGGTGATTACAAATGAAGGAGGGCACCCCTTTTATAGTTGAGGTCCTCGGATTACATTCGTAGATCTGCTTTTTATCCGGCGGGCGAGATCGCACCGCCTCAACTATCGACATAAGTATTGAGTTACCATCTACTGACATAAATGAAAGGAATAGACTCCCGTAATCTAGCTCAATGACAGTTTTGTCCGCCCTTGCAATTCGGGGAGAAGACTTGGTGGGAATCCGAGTGATAGCAGGAGGTCCACGGGCGAGTCGCGGTAGTCCTCCAGGAACCTCTTGGGTCGACTTTCTTTAGGCCCGTGACATATGTCATCTTAAGAAGTCCCTATATGGCCTTCATCAAGCACCACTTGTTTGGTTTGATAAATTTAGTAACTTTCTTCTCGAAAATGGCTTCTTATGTAGCACAACTAATCCTTCACTCTTTGTGCTTCATAGTGGATCAGATATTGTACTGCTATTGCTCTATGTAGATGATATTATGTGGACTAGAAGCTCAGATCAGTTACTAGCTAAACTGATCAAGTTATTGAGTCTTCACTTCCACATGAAAGATCTTGGATGTCTCTACTATTTCTTAGGAATTGAAGCCAAACGTGACTCTCAAGATCTCTTTCTATGTCAAACCAAGTATTTTATTGATCTGCTTACTAGGGCCAACATGACAGCATGTAAACTTGTTTCAACTCCTCTGCAACTTAGAACAGTTGCCATGACAAATGATGACATTCTCCTTGCCAATCCACTTGAATACAAAAGTCTGGTAGGTGGTCTTCAATACCTAACAATCACTCGCCCTGATCTTGCCTATGCAACGAATCTACTATGTCAGAAAATGCAGTAGCCAACCGTTGGTGATTTTCATAAATTGAAAAGGGTCCTTTGATATGTTAAAGGAACAACTTATCTTGGGATTTTTATTCACTCCAAAAAGCTCAATGACTCTATAAGGATTTTCCAATGCTGATTGGGCTGGCTGTACTGACACCAGACGTTCCACTACTAGCTTCTGCACCTATCTTAGCTCTAACATTCTCTCATGGTCAGCTAAGAAACAACCTACTATATCTCGTTCTTCCACCGAAGCCGAATATCAAGCACTTGCATCTACTACTGCTGATCTTACATGGATCAACTTTGTTCTACGAGATATTGGTATATGTCTCACCTCACCCACACTTTTGTTCTGTGATAATAAGTCTGTTATCTCTCTTACTGCTAATCCTATTCTACATGCTCGCACCAAATATATTGAAGTTGATTTCCACTTTGTTCGGGAAAAAGTCTCCTCAGGGTCTCTAAAAGTTCAATATGTTCCCAGTCATCTTCAACTTGTTGACATTTTTACCAAGTCATTATCACATTTACATCATTGTACTATTAGAACCAAATTGGGTATGGGTTGTCTACCCCTTCCCAATTTGCGGGGGGATGTTAAGAATCTCAAAGCACAGCCTACACAAGCATGCTCTGTTGCTGTTTCAACGAAGGAAACAAAGGAAAGGAATGAAGGTGTTGCTGCTCTAACAAAAATTAGAGGAAGTGAAGTATGCAAGTTAGTAAGTAAGTCATCGACCATGCCAGCCACGTATGGGAGTGGAGTTCAGAATCAATCAACGGGGAAAGCTATGAAGTCGGTGATGAAACTTCCAAACTCCACGTGCTCCACGTGTTCAACTCTAAGTGGAGATCTGTTGTTGAAGAACTGTTATTTTGTTTTGGCTTGTCTAACAGAATGAGCAACAGTTTTCATTTTCAGTTTGTATCAGTCGGTTTCTTCTTTTATTAGTTGGTTTTTACTTCTTCGTAAGGTGTATGTACCATATAAAAGGAAAACAGAGCAAACTGGAAAGAAGGCTCTCAGATAAACACTCTATCTTGAAAACAGAAAGAAAAAAGCTAAAAATCCTCGATCATTTTCTCTTCTTCCTTTTCTTTTTTCACTCTGATTCATCTTCACATCTTATTGGCAAAGAGATGCAAAAGTTTGTTCCAAGCCTTGTGTGTTGTTTTGGCAAAGGCAACGAGTAGGACGATTGAGTCTGGAGTGGAAGCTATGATTGCATGAAGCAATAATTGATCCCGACGTACCTGATGAGAATAAGATGGATTGGCAGTAGTTTTGCCATCAATAGTAATGGTGTTAGATGGACATAATAGGGTTCCATCTACATGCCCCATCAAATCGTAAACCAACAGCAGAGAATTAAATTGAGTCAACCAAGAGGGATTATTCATCGATGTTAACTTGAGGAGTAGTTGCACAGCTCCATTCATTGACTCAAGCGTGGTTGCGTTATTTGAAGAGGACTAGCGACTATCATAGGAGTACCGGTGTTTGGGGAATTTTCTACCACTGGAAAAAATTGAACGATGTGCTTGTGAGCAATAGGCACTAATACCATGAAGAATTTGACAAGATGCTCTTTACTGTTATTACTTACATGTATTTAAAGTATAAGGTAGTTGATCGTTTATTGAAAGACATCGGCTAGAATATCTATAATACAATAACTTTCCTAGCCATGACCTTTATACATGGAAAGATAAAATCCTTTATACAAAGGAAGAAAAATTGAATTTATCAGCTTTAGAAACTCTTGCCACACTTGCCAAGAGTACAAGAATTGCTCGACTAGTCTTGATCTGATTGAAAACAATTTTTGAAATTGTTTTACTTTTGAGAGATATTTTCTCCAATACTTTCAACCCAAAAAGAAAGAAAAGAAAGGAAAATAAAAATAGCTTGGTGCTTCCACTCTGGCGTTCTTCTATTATCTCTTTTCTTTCTCATGGGCTTTGGTATGTGGATACTAATTATAAAACTCTAATTCCGACGGAGTGCTAATTTTCCCCTTAATTATAGGGACAGCAACATATGGCTTTTGTTTTTATTTTCCACGAAGGATGGATGTATTTGGATGTCTTATCTTTCAGAATAGTTTATAAGTAGAGATTGCTTTCAATGAAGGTGGTGTTTGTTTTTGTTGATACTAATTATAAAACTCTAATTCCGACGGAGTGCTAATTTTCCCCTTAATTATAGGGACAGCAACATATGGCTTTTGTTTTTATTTTCCACGAAGGATGGATGTATTTGGATGTCTTATCTTTCAGAATAGTTTATAAGTAGAAATTGCTTTCAATGAAGGTGGTGTTTGTTTTTGTTGACAAAAGTAAGACATCAAATTAAAAATGGCAAAATGGATCCACTGAGGTACTTTCCAATTTATATTTGTTGGGCTTGATTTAAAGTGGGTCACTCCAATTATGTGAATGAATTAAAATGAGTTGTAATAAAGAAAGACCAACTCGAAATAGGTCTAAATTGGTTTGACTCAGGCCCGTCTTTAACAAGTTTCAATCAAAACAAAAAATAACATCACTCCAAAGAAAGCTTCATCCTCCACTGAGCTTGAGCTCCAGTGTGCGTTGTGGACAATTTTTTTGTGCGAACCTCTTTATTATGTGATGGACAGTTCTTTCATATGCGCTGTGTTGCACATATATTGAATCTCATTGTAGAGAAAATATTATAGAAGCTAGCAAATATGCAAGAGCCTCGTAAGGGAAGAGAGAGACATATATCACAATCATGCTTAAAGAGTAATAAAAAATTTTGTCAAGATCTGTTGACTAATCTACATACCTAATGCCTTGAAGGTGGTCGCGTCTCTCTATGGAATATGGTAGATTCAATTTTGTTGGATAAAGGCAAGAAATAATAAGGATGAGAATAAGTTTCATAAGAAAATGCTAAAATTAGTTGAAAAATATAGGGTGCTAAAATTGAATTACGTTTAATTGACTCAACATGGATTAGATGGATCAATTAGGGTCAAACCTATTTTTGATCCGCCCAAATTCTGTGCGATCCATTCATTTGACCGATCTACTTACGGCCAAGCTACCTAACTTTACGAAGACTCGATTTTCATTAAAATAAAGTAACTATTCTTGATTTTCTCTCATTGCATTTTCTTTAAGCAACCTTTGATTTAATGCCATCTTCCTGGACAAAACTCCATTTCTTTATTCAAAAATCCCAAATTTATGGAGAGTGACAAATCTATTTGATATTTAATATGCTTCCACTTTATTACCTTTTGGTAGATTTTTTTATTTGTTATTATCCTAAATCATAACAACCAGTTAACTTAAATGACATTCAATCAATTTCGGCACTTGACCGTGGGAAGAATTTGTTTTAAAAACAAAATGTACATTACGTTCTTTGCTTCCCTTTTCCTTTGAAATTATATTTTACTTCAAGTTGCCGATGTCGTAGCTTTGTCGGATCTGTTGATAGAGTCTTGTTTTGGCCTTAATCCTTTTTTCATTTTTTGCTCGATGAATAGAATTAGAAATGCATGTCCTCATTGCAGATTTGCTTCCTCAATAATTCCTTCTAATTTCATAGAAATCGCATGCCCGTTTACTCCTTTCTATGACCGTCAATCCACGCTGTCCAATATGAATCAGGTAATTTAATCAATTATGATAGCTTCATACCTCGTGGCTTCGTACGCCAGGTGCCAATGCTCTTCAATGTTCATGACTAGTCTATTGACCGGGATGTTCGGTAATAATCTGCAATTCCGATTATTAATATTATTGTTATTGCCTTCATCTACAAATAAAAACATCATTTGTCGTAATATTATTGTGCGTGTTCTGATTTACCTCTAAATCGTTAGGGCCGACGTTCAGGAGAATTTTATAACGTTTGTTTCATGCATGGCAACTTTTAAATTTAAAGGACTAGATGATATGTAAATTTGCCAATATATAAGATTTGCGAAGAAGATATATTTTTACATATATCACTTATTGTGTCATGATTTATCGAAATCATTAACACCTATAATTTATTACACATATTGGGACGCGGGTTTAAATAGGGATAACTCCGAATTAGTGGAGGATCCTAGTTAACCCCCACCATCTTGGGATTTGGAAAAATGGCTTGATGTGCTCGAAGTGGGGCTTATTAGGAAGGACCTAAAAAAAGTCTATCCCTAATATTTTCTAATAGGTTTGACGCCGGCCTATGTCCTTCTGATGCCCACGGTTACGTATCAATGGCCCCATGTCCACATGACATACGGGGGCACATCATTCGTTGATTTCTGTATAATAAGATTGCCATATAGCAAGATCTCACTCACTTGTCATATGGGTCATATCCCTGTAAATACCTCAAATGTTATGCATTTTACATAAGAATTTCTGGACTTTAGAACATCTGAACTTTGATAGTCACCAAAACAAGCGTCTCGACATACCTCGCCTATCCCTTGGCATTTGGGTTCAGAAGAATTGTCTCTGTTTCATTTCATTTTCAGTGTTACTGATACATGATGCTAACCCTTCCTCAAGGCTCGGAAACCTCGGAAGCAAGCCTCTTTGTTAAGAGCTTTCGGGTTTTGGCGGCGAACTAGGAAACAGTAGAGGAAACTACAGAGGAGTGGAAGATGGATTATAAATCCTATTTCAAAGAGTAATTATTAGAGATAATCCTTAAGTTTTCATATTGTTTTGGACAAGTGGTAAAGAAAAATCCTCACATTTTCACTACTTTTTGGACCAAAATGAAAAAATTTAACTTCTTTTCAATATCTTGCTCACATGGTATGCAACCGAACACCACCAGTGAGAACAAGCCAGTCTTATTACGTTTCTAGAGAGATCTAATTCTTTTATGCACTTGATTTTACTAGTATTGTTTAGACTTATCTTCTTCTTTTTTGTCAAAATTATTCAGACTTTTCTTGATGCTAGGGTTTTAAAGCCTTTTTTATTCTTGGTTTCCGGCATGAGTCCCACATTAATCATCATAGGCAAATTATGAGGGAATGTGTCAAATAAATAGGGAGGAAGAACAAACAAGGAAAAGTTCCTTAAATTAAAGAGTAAGGAAAACAAAGTGAGCAGGGGAGCCGGTCGCAGCGACCACAGTTTCTTGGCACAACAATTTGTGGAGGGATTATAGGCTGGCCAAGCATTGACGCTGTTTATTCTTGCAAAACTGGATGTGTTGAATTTTGCTAAAAGAATGGACTACATAAAATTGGCCCGCTCGATTTTTATTATATTTTTCATTTATTGTTATTTTTTTTTGTTGTTTTTACCCTTTTATTATATATATTTTTTATTTTTGCAAAATGGATGGATGTAATCGACAAAAATTCATGTGTCAACAGTAGTGGATCAACTAAGAAGGGAAGATGCCTTTGATGCTTGGACTTGTTACGATTTTTCGTGGTCGTACATGATATGAATCCATATGATGGGGGTTTGAGATGCTATATTGTTCTAAAAAGGATGTGTACTAGGCTGAGTTTCCCGTGGGAACTGGTTTAGAATCATGCACAAGAGATATCTCGGTTGCTTCCAGCAATAGCTCTCCTTTTGGCTCAGAATTTGGCTAGTTTGCTCGATTTGACATGTCAAACCATTATTTGAACCATTCCCTTGCCCATGCAAACTAGGAATTTCTTCATAAGGATTGTAGAGAGAGAAATTGTAGAGAGGAGTTTTGACTATCATATTACTTGTAAGATACAAATGCGGGGAGGAGGCTTTATATATACAGATATAGACTTAACCATAACCGTAAATCTCTCTTTAATCTGATGATGGAGACTATATCTCCTTATCTACCAACTACTCGCAATTAGTATAAAAGTATACAGTTGCAGTATCATTCATCTTAGGAGTATCCTAGAATATTAAAGGAAACCTTAGGATTTCAGAGATTTGAGGGTTACTTGTTTATGGATCAATCACGGTCCTCTGTTCAGAAAACCTCTTGATTGCATCGCTTCTTGGGCTGTGACGCTATGGTAGCACTCCTTTGCATCATGTAGCTAAGAGAAGCCTCAAGAATGCTGTGAAGTCACTTGTTTCTGACGGAGGTTTGTGTCAATAATTCTTATGCTAGTGATTTACATTATGTTGATTGAAGTTTTTACGCAGCTTCCTGCTGCATAGGTTATGTAATAAACATTCATGTTTTATTCCTTCGGCGAATGCACTGGTGATAACAGATGATTGTCAAACTCTACTTGATGTGGTCAGAGCTAAAGGATACACTAATGTAGTCCGTGCAATTGAGGTTTGCCTTGTGGACATAACAGAATTGTATCCCATCAATTGGGAAATCGTAAGAGATTAAATGAACTTAATCTAACCTTTAATTTCGAACCAAAAATAAAAAATAAACAAACTGACTTTTAATGCTTTTAGGGTCGCATGCGTTTATTCTCTGGTTGGTTACGGGAGTTTTATGGTTCTAGGTTCCTGGAGGTTTTTGCTCCTCAGTTGCTTTCAAGAAAAGCCCGTTTTTAGGATTACTATCATGAAAAATTTCAAACAAATACACTTATGATAAAATTTACTGTAAATTAATTTTTTTACCATAAAAAATTCCAACACGGTACGTTTACGATAAATTTATCCAAAATTAATTTTATTATAACCAAAAACCCCTAATTGATCAATTGTGATGAAGTTACTTTCTGTTAAGTTTTGTTAAATTGGATTAATACCATGAAAAATCACAAATTTGTAAATCTATGATAAAACAAAGGGTAAAACACCAAACTGGTACACCCATCAGCTACCACGTATTATCCAACTACGTAATTTGATAGTAAAATTTAATAAGAATTATTATGAGGTAAATTTGTCATAAATATACCAATTTGGGGTTTTTCGTGTTATTAATTTTTTTTTTAATTTTTACTTTTCTAGGCAACCATTGGGTTATGCTTTATTTTTATACACTCATGTCTTGTGGTTGTGCCTTCTCTGTGTTGGCAACACAAATGGATTATTTTAAGGGAAAATTCCAAAAAGGACCCGAAGCGCCATATTTTAATGTGTTGCCAGCTACTTATCCAGTTGCCCTGATTTTTATTTTAATTTACTTCCTTTTTTCAGACGGGTAGTCATTTATCCGTGTGGTTGTCGAAATCCCGCTAACCCGTTCGAGTTGGAATTGGCAATATATCCTAGTATGCAGGTGCCGTAACTTTGTTACCAAAGTGATACTAAGTTGCAATCAAAAGTTTTCAACTTCACCTGTGTTGGTTTTTTTAACTATTTGTTTGTTTCTGGTTTCCTGTACGTTATCTTGGTTTAAATGTACAGGCTGTTTTTTAACATTATTACGAAAAATCTCAAATTACTACACTTGTGACAAATTTATCTAAACTAATTTTTAATTGCTAATAATTCCAAACTAATATACATATAACAAATTACATTCCGTTCATTTTCTATTAAATTTTACTATCAAATTATTGGATGTACTAATTTGAGATTTTACCTTTCGTTTGTCACGACAGTTTTGTGGCTTTCGTAATATTAATCTAATTTAATGGAAACTAATAGTTGATGTATTAGTTATAAATATACCAATTTGAGATTTTTATTTTTGTAAAAAAAAATTAACTCAGGATAAGTTTGTTACAGATATATCGGTTTAGAATTTTTCGTGGCCAAAAAATTAGTTTTGGGTTCATTCGTCACAAATGTACCAATTTTGGATTTTTCATGGTATAAACCCTTTATCTGGAACCTTATGCGACACCCTTTCCGTCTCCATATCATTTCTCTCCAAGTCTCGGACTATATTAGTTAAATCTGATTTTAAAGATCTCTAAGTATCAGTTGTCTATTTTCCCCTTCATGATCATGTGGCTTAAGCCATGTCTGCTTGTGTCTAAAACGATGGCCATCAAGCCTGTCTACTAATTCGGCACTATTTGTAATGTGCAGGATGCTCAACCTCTGGCAATGGTTGCATTGCGGGAGGCCAACTTAGAAAAACCTAAATTCCACCATTCTGATCCTTCAATGGCAGTTGTCGACAATGCTTCAAGTAAAAACCTTGTACTGGATCTTATTTTCGGATTGATTTTTGACAGTATTAATCTGTAGAGTATGAGTTTAATTGGGCTTTCATGTAAATCAAAGTCCTCAGGGGCACGAGGCAGAAGCGGAGGAATTTTATAGGCGCAAGCATAGTAATTGCTCCTTTTTTTTTTTACAATAAAAACGAAAGCTTCATATTTTGTAGAACCGAGGATTGTTGCTATTGATATATGGGGAATTTTGTTGTTGCGTTCACTTTCATTTTTTCTGGCTTGACTAAAAATATAAGAAAGAAAAGGGAAGAAAAAATGAAACGAAAAAAGAAAAGGCCCACTTCTCAAATAAATCTTGGAATCAATTGACAGCTTAGATTTCAGATTCAAGATATACAAGATAGATTTCAAGTTTCTAAAATTGGAAAACCAATCCCTATAAGGCAGGTTTCAAGTAGAACCTAGGCAGATCCTGGACCGCGCATCCTTAATCGTTATTTTATGTTGATAGCAATATCACGATCATTGGTAGTTGTATCATGATCATCGATATATTTGATATCCATGTTAGCGATTTTCAGCTAAAAGTAGCTAGAAAGACTACATTAACAAATTGTCAAGATGTTGAGGACTAAATTATTTAAACTGAAAAGTTTATGATTAAATTAACATCCATAGAAGATGTTTAGAATTCTTTTCGTAATTATCTTGATACATTTCTAACGTGTGGCCCAGGTCAGATTTCGGTCAGTGCAAAAATGGGTCGGCCCATTTTGATCCACTTACCTCATTTAGACTTTTTTAATTGTACACTGACCCATTTTGTTGCGTGGGTTAAATGGACTCAAAGAATGGTCCCATTTATTCTTGCGATTTTTCCATTTTTTTCATCTCTGCAGACAGAATTTGCGGGTCTGGAAGGAGGAATTTTATTACCCAGCATAAAGAGTAACTAAGGAATAAACCTTCGTTTCATTCACAGAAAATGAATGAGTTATAAAATATTTTTAAAAAATCATCGATTATATCACTTGAAATAATTAACTAATAGAAAATATTTTCATTGTTGATGACAATTTATATCTAAAAAAAAATTTAAATGATAAAAATATATTTCATTCATTAAGTTTTTTTAAAAGTTTATTTTTAAAAAGTAGTTTTGAGAGGGGAGTCAAAATTGAAAATCCTTTGCTTGCAAGATTGAACACGATTTCTATTAGAGAAATCAAAGATTCGTGTGCAATTAAGCTAAAAAAAAAAAAGACGAAAAAACCTCCGTGTTAGTGAAATCCGTCTTGCCATGTTTCGTGCTCTCCATTTTATTTTATTTTTCCTTTCTCTGTAATTTATTGGATACTCATTTACTTGTCGGTGCTTTGCACAAGTTCAATCTAAAAGCTTGATTTGTAATAATCATCATATTTCAATTGTACTATTTTTTATATAAAAAAGAAGACGGTATATAAAATTAAACTGTAATAACTAATCATGCAAAAATAGACAGGCAATTATTCATGGTTGCATAGAAAAACATACTGCGACAAATCTATTCATTAATATAAAGGACCAAGCTAAGTGCTAGGATACGTAATGGTGTACCATAAATTGCAGTTCGAGAGCCATTTTGTCTCCCCCCAACCACCACGTTATTCATTTATATATTCATGATTACATTTCTCTTATTGCGTGTCAATTGCGCTAAAAAGATAAAGCCACATTAATGTATACATGTGTTGATACAAGCTTAAAGTAACATAAATATTTATGTAAAGAGTGTAAAGTGAGTTAAAAATTGGTGGGTATAAGTTTTGATGGGTAAGGTCTAATATGGATTAACACACAATAAAACGAGTATAGGATAAGTTAAGGTTCCATTCATTCACGGAAAATATTTTCAAGGAAAATATGACATTTCTAGAAAATATTTTACAAAAAGCCATTTTCTAGAAAAATGACAATATTTATTTGTGTTTGACTAAAACTTGAAAATAAATTAGAAAATATTTTTCGTGATTCGATATGAAAATTTTGATTTGATTTATCCTATATGCACTATCTTTAATTTTTTATTTTAGACTGATTTTTATTTATATTTTTTATTTCTACTTTTTTATTTTTCTTTTCCTCCTTCTTCTTTGGTTAGTCGATCACCAGCCACAGCGACGATCGGTGGCCGGCAACTAGCAAGATCAGGGGCAGTGTGCGATAAGAAAGAATGAGGAAATTTTTTTCCCGAACTCGAAAAGTGGAAGATATTTTTCCCTATTTTAGAAGTTTTTTTTTTTTTTTTTTCCGTTGATGGAAAACGTTTTCCACAACCAATTCATTTTTTGTGAAATGAACGTTGCAAAATCCAAAAACATTTTCTTGGAAGTTATTTTATGCGAAACAAATGAAATCTAAGGCCCCGTTTATTAACGTTCTTTATTTCTTTTTATGAACAAAATTTCTATTTTTTTGTTCCAGGAACAAAAAAAAAAAAAACGCGTTTGTTTGTGTTTTTGTTCCAAATCTATTTTTTTATTCCCAAAACACATTTGGAACAGAAATAAGAAACAAGAAAAACGTGTTTCTTGTTTCAAACAGAATTTAAGAACAAATTTTCTCTCTCATCTCTTTTCTTCTCTTTTTTTTCTTCTTTTCTTTTTCTTTTTTCTTTAGCCGGTTGCCGACCTCGGCCATGGCTAGCGACCGGCCATCGAGGGCCGGCGACCTCGCCGCAGTGTCGCCGGCCACCGGCGAGGCCGAGCGTCACCGGCCCTCGACGAGCCCGAGCTCGCCCGGCCACCGGTGAGGCTCGTCGACTGGCGAGGTCGAGCCTCGCCGTGGCCGGGCGAGGCCGCTAGCCCTCGTCCGCCGGCGCCGACCATGGCCGAGGCCGACGACCGGCCAAAAGAAGAAAAAAAGAAAAAAGAAAGAAAATAAAATAAAAATATTAAAAAATTAAAAGAAACAAAAAAGAACACAAATTTACCAAACGTGTTTCGTTCATTTTTTTTATTCCCTAACAAGTTTACCAAAAGCGTTTTTATTCAAAAATTGTTCCTTGGAACAAAAACACTTTTTTCTATTCCTGTTCCTTTGAACAATTTTTAAACAGAAATATTACCAAACATGTCCTAAGTGGCTCAAAATGGATTGTCGCATTTTTAACCTAACCCAAATTCAATCCAATCCACCATTTAACATATTTTTAAAAGTGGGCCAAATGAAATATTTGGGTTTAGTTTGGCCTAATAGCTTTTACCCAACCTGATCTAAGAGAGTGCCAAAAGGTAGAGAATGGAGCAGTTTGCAATTTACCACAATATCATTGGACATAATTATCAAAAAAATCCTAAACCTATTGTACAGTGATCAATTAGATCATAAATCTTTCTATTATATAGATTTAATCCAAAACCTTATTACAATATGACAATTTACTCATTCTAGCTAATTTTAGTTGGTAATCGTTGATGTAGCATTCTAATCAATACTAATCCTCCTACAAGGTATAGTCGGTACTAGCGTTGATATTTTTGTATTTTTTAAATTCTTCTCATATTTTTTTATTTTCTTAATTAACTATCGTATAATAGATTTAGAACTTCTTCGACAATTTTACTTGAAAAGTGGAAAATATTTTTCCCTATTTTAGAAGTTTTTTTTTTTCCGTTGATGAAAAATGTTTTCCCCGACTAGTTCATTTTATGTGAAACAAACGTTGAAAAATCCGAAAAACATTTTCTTGGAAGTTATTTTATGCGAAACAAACGAAATCTAAGTGGCTCAAAATGGATTGTTGCATTTTTAACCTAACCCAAATTCAATCCAATCCACCATTTAACATATTTTTAAAAGTGGGCCAAATGAAATATTTGGGTTTAGTTTGGCCTAATAGCTTTTACCCAACCTGATCTAAGAGAGTGCCAAAAGGTAGAGAATGGAGCAGTTTGCAATTTATCACAGTATCATTGGACATAATTATCAAAAAAATCATTGACCTATTGTACGTTAATCAATTAGATCATAAATCTTTCTATTATATAGATTTAGTCCAAAACCTTATTACAATATGACAATTTACTCATTCTAGCTAATTTTAGTCGGTAATTGCTGATGTAGCATTCTAATCAATACTAATCCTCCTACATGGCATAGTTGGTACTAGCATTGATATTTTTGTATTTTTTTAATTGTTCTCAATTTTTTTTCTTAATCAACTACTGTATAATAGATTTAAAACTTCTTCGACAATTTACTCGATATCAACCTACATTCACATTGCTTGATATTCTGATTTTACAAATAAAATTTTTGTATATTTAACATTTTTACTCAAATTAAAAGAGTAATATGGTAAGGGTATATTAGGCCTCGTTTGTTTAATTGTGTTTTTGTTCCCTGGAACAAAAAGTCTTGTTCCCTGAAACAAAAATTTATGTTCTTTTGTTCCGGAGAAAAAAAAAACGCATTTGTTTACACTTTTATTCTCGGGAACAAAAATATATTTTTTATTGTCTTTGGGAACAGTTTGGAAATGTAAATAAGAAATGAAAATACTTTGTTTCGCTTCCTAAACAATTTCGAGAAACACTTTTTCTTTTTTTCTCCTTTTTCTTCTTGTTTTTTTTGGTTGATTCTTTGGAGCATCGCCGGCCCTCGGCGAGGTGAGGTTGCCAGCCCTCATTGGTCGGTTGCTAGCCATGGCTGAGGCCAGAACTGGCCAAAAGGAATAAAGAAAAAAAAAAAAAAATAAAAATAAGGAAAAATAAAATAAAAATATTTAAAAATTAAAAAAAAAAAAAAAAGAAATTATATAAGTTTATCAAATGTGTTTATTCTTTTTCTATTCCAAGAACATAAATTTTATCATTTACCAAACGTGTTTTTTTTTTAAAATTATTTCCAAGAATATAAAAAAAAATTATTTCTATTTTCTAAATAATTTTTTTAACAAAAACGTTACCAAACGTAGTCTTAACGACGGAGGCATCCTATTTTTCCATTTTTTAAACTCCATATTTTCCTTATTTAATTTTACCCAAACCTGAAAACTATTTGGTAGGGCATAATGACGACCGGCGTGTCAGATGACCCCGTCAAAATATGCAGAAACGAAATACCCAACCCAACCTCTGTTTTTTTGGTTAAAAATTCGTTTTGTCTGGTCAGTGGTTGCGCTCTGCCCGACTTCCTCCTCGGGCAGCGCGAAGTGTCGAGGGGTCGTGGTGGGGGGAAGATCGGGCGGGCCCCACCAAACCGGGGAGGTCGCCCCGGTCAGCCGCGTCCTCTGTCAGGACACGTGTCGAGCCGCGGGGGGCCGGGGGCCACGTGAAGGCGGGCCCCACCCTGTCCCCTTGTCCCCCCCTTGAGACGATAAAAAAACCCACTAAAAAAACTTTGGCAGATCTTTCGTTTGGATTTGATTTGATTTGATTAGCAGAAAGTAGGAACCGTAATCATGCCAAGGGACAACCCTAGCCATTAGCTTTGTTTTTGCTATATTGGCAAAAAGCTAAAGTCCTCCTTTTCCCTCTAATAATAATACTACTAATTAGTGCTGGACACAGGAAATCTTTTCATAATTGACATGCGGATTTTATCCTATTATATTTAGTGTCTCAAGACACTTATTAAAAGAAACAAATGAAAAAATTGTAATCTCAAATTTATTAAACAAATGTTTATTTATTAAATGTTTAACGACTGTCCCGAGCGTTTACGAACAAACATTTGACATGCTAAACCGACTTTGAATTTCGGTGATGATTACAATTTTTGTAAACAAATAAAAAAATACATATATATCTCTAGTAGGTGATTAATTTCAAAGAGAAGGACATAAATCAAAATGATGATTTACATAGATAGGAGGACAAACTACTACGTTACACATTACTAATACTTTTTCTACATTCATAATATATAGAGGTAAATTAATCATAAATAATTTTATTAATTAGCACGAGATGCACAGAATGACTTATATTTTCCTCGAAATGTACTTTTCAAATTATTGCCATCGCCGTCACCGCCATTAGAAACATGTAACCATTGTTTGTCAACATCCATTGTCACCAATCCATCAACTCTATGACCAATTGCCTTGCTATCAAACTAATTTGACAGGGTGGTTGATTTTCGGATGATTCTTTTCCAAAGTTGATGACTCGAGTCAATCTTTATTGTGCGCACATTTTCAATGAGCGAGTTTATTTTTGCTCACACTTTCATTGGTTATTTGTGAGCCATCTATATACTATTTATAAGGTCAACTTTGTAATTTGGCGTCCACTTTTTTTAAGGACAAAACATCCTCACTATACCTTGGTATAGAAAAAATAAAGAGAACAACATACATAATTCATAATTAGAATTCAATATTTCCGAACAATTACTCAATGGATCTCCTATATTTATGAGAAGTTCACTTCCATATTCTCAGTTAAAAATTATCCAAACTCATCTCAAGCCGGATAAGCCCATTTGTAAAAGAGAAGTGGAGAAAACAAAATATTAGATCCGGCTTCATTTTCTTTTTTTGGCAAAAGAAAAACATTCGACTCTTAAACGTAATTTGTATTGTCATATAGCCCTCCCTCCTCGGAATATTTGCCATGACCTCATTCCCTAAAAAACCCTAACTTTATGTCTAGTTCCAATTCCGTCTCAAACTTTGTTTGTCTAAAAAAATACAAATTTTTGATCTAGTCCCAAATTTGCCCGAAACTTTTTTTTATCTTAGAAAAAACCATAAACTTTAGGTTTCGTCCCAAATTCACCCCATTTTTTTTTGGTCAATTTTTACTCTAATTTCAAATCTACCCCTAATAACCGTTTGCCCAAAAATTATTGTTTGTCATCCTTAATTTTCATATCCTAGAACAATTTCATTTTGGAGATAATGTCAAGTTGGAACTAGACCACAAGAGTAAAATTAATAATAGATTGAAAGTTAGTGATTTATTTTAGATAAAACAAAATTCGTGACAAATTTGGCACGGAACTTTAAGTTTAGGATTTTTATAAGATAGCAGAAAATTTGGGGCAGACTGGACTTAAAATTTATGATTTTTTTAGATAAAAAAACTAGAGGGCAGAATTGAGATGAAATAAAAATTAGGAGATTTTTTAGGATATAGGCCTAATTTCCACAATCTTCTTTTTTAATCAATTTTATGTTTTTTTGAACAAATCTCTCACTCTCTCTGGGCACGGGGCTCAAAGCTTATGGGAGCGATTTACCATAATGGAGAGTACAACAACTTGATATTTCTTTCTAAATAAATATGAGAATGGTCTGCATTTTCATAAGATAAAAAGCAAGTAATGGACTAGACTTTTTCATAAAAAGGAAACAAACCGGTGGCCATCCAGGACCATCATTACATGCATTACGGATCCATATAAATCTAGACACAAATTCCTGTTTTTCATTTATTCCCCTTTTTTCTTAATCATTTTCCGTGCCTTTTAGGATGGACCCCACCATGCACTGCCGATGCCATCTCTCATGTTGTCTCAACTTTGCAAAACATGGTTTATGTGCCTTTTGTCTTGCTAATAGTAGACAGCTAATATGAACAAAATTGCAAGGGGCAAACGGATAATAATTCAATATTAGACCTTTATTTTTTTTTCCTTATGAAAAGACTCAAAAACTTTGGACTTTAACCCTAAAGCTAAAAATTTCAAAAGCAAGGGACACGGCTCAAATATATAAAGAGAAACGTATCTTCTACTTAATTATTATTAAAGTAAAGAGACTTTGATCTAATTTCATCTTTATGTTGATTTTTTGGATGGGTTTAGTAAGAATTTAGAGCTAAAAGGTTCTTTATTTTTCATTTTTTTTAATCCATTAGACCACTCAAGCAATTTGCTTAACCTCATCCAACCAAAATCAATAACTTTATATTAGCTTAAGCCATGGGCAAGCCACCATTGCTCACTAGTTTGGGACATATCACAATTAAAGTACACATAGTTTGATCTAATTCAGTTTTCATTTTAACTTCCCTAGACACTTTTCAGCTAAAATTTTACCAAAGTTATTGTGGAAATAGAGAAAAAGGTTCTTTGAAATGTATATTTATGGTGAATTCTGTTAACGAATGTGCTGAGGGCTTTTCAT